>OZ016549.1:5000000-7500000 GCA_963966675.1 Lasioglossum calceatum
CTGAGCGTAACCGTCTAGGTCGCCAGGTGGACACCGGTTTTTCTCTCACGTTTTTTCTAGATAGCATAAACGTGATTTCTGTGCTTTGGCGGGCACACATTGCGTCACCGTGTTGTACCAAGAATACTTTATCGCCTGTCAACACACGCGAGGGGGGAACCGCGTTACGATGTCGCGATGATCCTTGCCGCGGCACAGCCGGCCGATTTACGAGGCAGCCGGCACGAATTATTCGCGTCCGTCTCACCATCGATTCCCGGAATCGCGACTTCCTTGACCCGAAAAATCCTCGACGGAGGATAAAGGCAATTAAACACTCGTGGTATTCCCACTACCATGCCGTCGCGTCGCGTCGACCGCGTGTCCTCGCCGACCAATTGCCGGATCAGTGGAACGAGCGGTTCAAGATCGGAAACTGCGTGAAATTGAACACGCCTCTCGTCACCGCCAAAATGCCGCTAATGCACGACGCTGGTTCACTATGTCCACGACAAGTGTACGAAAAAAAGAGAAATCGCGGGACTATATTAAAGCGTTCAGTCATCCCGCTTCTGACGCAATGCGTAGAACTTCTGCGTCCTCTTATGCTTGAACACCTGCGACATTTTTGGGGAATGACTGTTGGATAACATCAGCGCTACCTACATATCGTCGACGTATTTGCGAGCAATTTCAGGTAAGAAATTGTCTGAACGTTGGAAATTGTTGAAGCTATGCCACAGCGAAACAAAAATTTGCTTACTATTGTTATATCGAATTCCACACCATGGAAAATGATGTTGCACACTTTCAATTAAAGTTTCAAGTGTCAATATTCATTCGAGAGTTATCTTGGACGTCATACTAAGAAGCATCCTTTTCAGAGAAGAAGCTTCGAAATCTGGCTTCGCACGATTTCTACACTGGATATCTCATGGTCCATGCAGGCCTTCTTCAGCTTCTTGTTCGTCTCTTTTTCTTTCTCATGAGCCTGGAGCCATTAACATGTGTACATGGGTCTCAGTATGTCTTTACGGGACTTACTTACACCCGGTCCTATAACTTCACAACGATTCGAATATTTTCAAGAATTTTCATAAAGCTTTCAAAGTCGATAACAAAAAGAAAAATCGAGTTTTTGAGATTTCAGCGTATTCCGTTCAATAAAACACCGAGAAAGTTTCTAATTTTGATTAAACGGACATATTTCGTTTTACTAATGGAGAAATGGTCAAGATTTTGAGAACGATAGCGAAACGAGGTTAATTGGTGGTCCGCGCTCTAATTGGCCGGGCAAACCCGAAATTCCATTATCGTTTTGGAGTTGTTTCAAAAAGACAATTCGGATGATAGGATGACCGATGCTAGAGCAATATGACTGCGGCACCTATTTATCACTGCCAAGGCCATCTATGCAGCCGGATCGTCTCCGCAGTCATTGTTAAACTCATTTCCGTTGCTCGATTGCCCGTGAGTGCAGCGAAAATTTAACCATCAGTCCGTAGTGGGTAAGACCCCCTGTTATCGACGTGTCGGTGCCACTATGCCCGGAGGAAGACTCTACTCTAACCATTACTGGCAGCCATAAGTAGCGTCGTCTTCTTGTAGCACCGTCGAGTACGGCTATTTAGCCATCACAGCCTCATCGAACGAAAGAACTGAATTCCTTCACGGATGTAATGATGCTCTTCCCATTATTCCTAATTAACCTCTAGTCTTTTTACATTTTTTTTTACCCCCCTCTCGAAATCATTCATTAGGCGCGGCCCGATTAAAAGTTAAATACGGGAAGAGACTCTCGAGTACGAGGATCTCCGTCGAACATTTCTGTCGAACAGGAAACTGAGAATGCGATCAGTAGACTGCGGATTTGATGCATTTCTGACAAAAACGCGTGAGTGAAATTTGGAACAGCGGTCAGATGAAGCCACAGGAAGTGAAGGATTATTTTTACTTTCAATACTGCACGATTGAACCGTCAATTGTGTGCAACACTGTAGACTATAGACCATCCTAAACAATTTTATATACAGTGACATTAGAGTGACCAGTGATTAGATACATTCAGTATCAATTTGTGAATAAAAATTTAGCTACACAGTAAGGATAGACGTTCGTGCATTTAGCAACACCGTGGGCAATATTGTCTATCGTGTGGATAAAAAAATGTGCTTTTCCAGACCAAGGCTTTAATAAATTGGATTAGCCGGCAGTACCTTCGGGAGAAAAGCGAGGCAGGCCAAGAGCAAAAATAGAAGGAGCCGATCAATAAGCCGGGAAACTCTTATCGAGAAAACGAAACTACTCGGGGTGGGGGGCGGGGTCCCCTAATTGAACCATTTCACTAACTGTTGATCCGGTTTCTTTCTCTGACGCTGATCCAGCCGCATTCCTTCCCGTAGCGATGATTCATTCCCGGAGTCCGTTTAAAAACGAAACCGCTACGCTCGAGAGCTGCAGAGAACTCCTCGGAGGTTCCTCTTACCGTTTCTCACGGCTTCGAGAGATCCTCTGACGAGATCCTAATCGACTACCGCGATCGAGTCCGCGGATCTAGACGGGATTCACCGGAGGTAACAGCCGCCGAGTGAATAATTACGGTAGTGCCTCGACGTGTGTGAAAACTTGGGGAAATGTCGCTCGTACGTTCAGGAAACGAAACATCGACCCTCGAGGAGTCCGGATTGGCGTCACGATAGTGGAGATGAGATTTCTCGAAAATATGCATATGTTTTGCACATCCATTGAAACGTTACTGTACTATGTCGCGGAGAACACTTACAAACGCCGCGACCTTACGCTACTTTCCGTCGAATCGTTTCCAGGTACTGTGCATATGTGCCTCCTACTATTATCTACCGGGTGTCACTGAAGTAACGCCACAACTGAGCAGCTTATGCCACACGAAACACAATATTTAGATTTAATATTCTCCACCAGTCGCATTACGAACCCAATGATTTCGTCATGATCTCTATTCAACAAATCTCGCTGTAAAAAGACGCAATTCGTATAATTGTTTGTGAAAATATCAATTCACCGTGAATCAATTTCGGAAGGTTAGCACGCCGGAGAAATTTCTATTACAAGTCAATCTGAACATAAAGACTTCATTATTTCCTATTAAATTGATTACTCCTCATTATGCTTTACGCGTCTGTACACGCTACGAAAGCATGAAACCCGCGGGCTATTAATAATCATAGGTCATTAGCGGAGCACGAGTATTCGTGCACCCGTGGAGATTGAAAACTTGTATTGACAAACTCGAACGACATTTCTGTTTCACATTTTGCACAAATAATCCAAGAAAATGCAGAAATTGCATCATACCAGCCGGGTAACGGACTCCCGGCAAGTTAGGTTTGTTTTTTTTCTACTAAACAACACTTTATTACTCTCGCGTGCACCTTCTACGATAATTTTACCAGCAATTATTTAAATTATCTACGCACGGCCGAACGAAATACGTACCCATCGAACCGCCCAATTATTCGAGAATGCGACGGGTTACGGTACACTATTTCAATCGCGGGTCTCCGGGGCGAATGCGACCGAGTTGGTCCCCGAAGAGGGGCACATATAACGAGGACTATAATCTGTCAGAGTCTCATTAAAAAGTCAGCGTAACACTTGGGGAGAGATTCTCCTCGTTAGGCTGCGTGCGACGTTCATGCAGGGTGAACGAGACTAAACAGCCGCCGCCGCCGCTGACGATGATGGTCGGTGACCATGTCGCGTCGTTCGGTCATCAAACCATCGGTCCTCGTCCCAGGGATGCTTACTCGAAAGAGTCGAGTGAAAGTTCTAGATGGCAGTCGGCCCAACGCGTCGCGTCGCGTCGCCTTAAAAAGTGAGGACATTGTTCCTGAAGGACCCGACCGAGTGGGGGAGGACACGAGTATTTCGTAAGAAGACGTGAAAGACGTCTGTTTACGGTCCAGCCGGGTTTACCGACTGGAGTACAGTAATGTCTCGATACATGTCGTAACTTCGGGATCGAAGTGTCCTTATATCTGCACAGACGCTATTCCTTTATCTATTACCGTTGGAGCGGAAAGAAGTGCGGAGAGTAAACAAAACAACGACACTGATCTCGTAAATTTTTGTTTTCTGGTTTGGACAGGATAAAAGTTGTCTGTGTTTATTTCCCTCTTTTGGGAAATTATTTAAATCGTTTCTACCGTTTCAAATCTTGATCGTAACACTGAATACACTCGAATCGAATGGCCCGCGTGCTCGGGGTTGCCTCGAGTTGCGAAAGCTGCTCTCGAGAGAGAGCTAGACGCCTACGAATAGTTCTATGTAATACCTTGATGACGTTCAATGAATTCAAATGTACTGCGCGCGGGTTCAGCGGGCGAAAGAGAGGATCTCGTGTCACTGATCTCTGCGTGGCCGAGTCGATTGAATCAAGGGACACAATCGAGAGCTGCAAAGCCTTTTCGAGGATTCGAAAGTCGTCTAGGAAGCTGGAGAAAAGAGAGGGAGAGACTTTCCGAGTATTAGGAAAGAAGATGGTTGGGAGAACGTGGTACGTGTTTCGAACACTGCAGAGCCCTAACTTAATTGAAGATTCTATCGGATCCGAACATTTGCAAGTGGAGAATTTAAGGAACAGCTTTGTACTTGATTGCAAGTCAGCTGAAGTAGATATATTTTTGGTGATAAACACGTTCGAATACTGTTTCGAACACAAAAAATCAGTGAAGTAGGACAGCAAGATTGAAACAAGACCAGCGAAGTCAAGAGGACAGCAAGACTGAAGGAAGATCGGCTCGTAGACTAATAGCTTCCTCATTATCTCCGGTGCTGAAGTCTCGAACCGGAAGCCATCTTGGCGCAAATGATCGAAACAATGGTCAATATTCTTGCGGTCGCCGATTCGAGTACACGGAAGTTAGGAGTTTACGTTTCGACCTACAGCGTCCACTAGAAAGAGAAATCTAGGAAATTTCGAAATACGTCCCACCGAAGAGAATCGCGTTAGCATCCAAGAAGTTTTCTGAATGCCTCGACTGTTCGTGGCTCTTTCGTGCGATCATCTCCCACGAATACCCTCGAGCATAGTGAACATCAACGAGCCCAGCAGGAAGAGGAGCAAAGTCTAAGGCGTTGGGCCACGGCTTTATCGAGATGCAGAAGATCTTTCCAGCTGACGTGGCTCGTAGCCGTGTAGTGTGACCTCCGCCGGTCTACTTTTGCGAAGGCAAGTTCTGTCGGGTGGGGGGTACCTACACCTTTTACCCTCTAGCTGTACCACGGTGTATATGCTCTCTAAATGCTTACCTCATCCAAGGATAGTGGGAATATTAATACGCCTCCGCAGACTGTCCTTTGCGCGCGAAAACGCGGAAGGCGATGGTTTTTAGACTCGTCGTTGAATCAGGTACGATTACGCGAATACGCGAAGATCTAGGCGGGTCTGATCAGTGTCGAGCATTCAACGTGTTAACTGCCAAGTCAATTACTATGAAAAGTCCTAGAACGTCAAAGAAATTTCGGTACCCAAAATGTCTCCCCTACGGCACGTTCGAGACAATCATGATTTAATGATCCAAATTGATATACATTTGCAATTCCTGATCGGGGTGGATATTGAACCGAAACACGAGCAGGATACGCTTTAACCAATTAACCGGGGGTCTCGATGAGAACCCATAACAATGCGTGGAATTACAATCTCCTGTCTTTCGCTCGACGCGCGAGCGAAACTCGTCACAGGAAAGCGAAGTAGTGCGATGGCACGGCAGCATAATTAAAAATAGTCCGGATGACTTCGTGTTCGGTCGCATTTCCATCGGGAGCAACAGTATTACGCTAATGAAAGATATGAAAGATTAAATTTCTATCCTCGCGTTCGCGAGAGTCTAAAGTCTCGTGTCCGTCGTCCGCGACCGCTTGATTGACTAATTGAGGTCTATAATAATTAACCCGTTGCTTTAAAAATATCTAGACTCGTTATGGTGATTTCCAAGCGTAAAATTCTGTTTATCCTGCATCGATATTTATCCTTTGAAATTAGTATAGGCATGGGCGACAGTTTCTTCTTCTTGGAAATGATGAACACCGAAGGAATTCTAATTCCTGGTACGTTTATGGGAAAAAACTGAACAGATGTAAACATCGCAAGATGTTCCCGTTCCTTACTACTTAGGTAATTGTATTTCGCATTCTTGCGCAAGCTAATATTGTCCTAAGTTTGCGGAATTTTAATGGAGAGTCTAGCAGCCAACAATTCCATGGTAAAGATAGAACGGGAGGACCGGCGCCAAAAAGTTTTCAGCGGTGATAACACCCGGAAAAGAAAGGAGGTAAAAGCGATTTCCATCTGTTCACCCTTCGGGGCCGGGGATAGAGAGGAGATAGAATAGAAAGAAAGAGAGAGAGAGAGAAATTAATACGAGGAGAGAGGCGGAACGACGACGTGAACCAGATTATGAAAATCAGAGCGAGCCACGTAGGTTAAAAGCTCGTTGCGGCGAGCGATAATGATGTCACTTTTATTAGCCTCATCAGGGTCGAAGCATCCTCGACAGGGGATCCACTATTACCTAATAACCGACACGATCATATCGTGTATCCAGTTAGCCGGGGACATTTGCATCCATCGACAGGTCATCTGCGTGCTAGCTGCGCCACCGTTCGCGTGTTCAGTTCGAAAGGTCTCCCCCTATCCCAGCGTGTCATTATCAATTTATTGATAAATTCCTTCCACGACGAACTTTCCCGAGATTAACAATTTGCCGAATTACTTCCGGATCGCCAACGCACGTTGCAACTGCGTTCGTCGCGGTGCGAGATCAGTTTAAAGGAGAGCTCCGATCCGCCGGTTCAACGGATAGACTTTCAAAATCATTTTCATAGCATGGTGCTTCGAAATTCAGAAACTTGACAAAAATATACAATCACATAATTGTATTATTGACTTCACTGTCGAATTCACTGACAACCTAGTTCACTAGATGACGTGTATTAATTTGTGGACTTTCTCGAACCATAAGTTGCAATACTAAAAGGTCCCCCTTTCTTGTGGTGAAAGAATCCCGAATATAGTGCGTGATTATTTTTCATTAGTGTGTGTTGTAATTTTTGCATTCTACGCTCGAGGTGAATTCTGTGTCTCACGAGCATCGGCACCCTTGTACGCTTCAATTTTCAATGATTTCATGAACTATATTTAACACTGGCATAATGTGGTTCGATAAGGCCGTGCATAAGTGCATAGTGAGCGATCAATTGAAATTTTCTAGGTATTCGACCGGGGCCGGGTTCATAATTGCTGGCGCATTCGCTGTTCTCGATTACCTGAGACTGTGCAGACATGCTAATCGGCGTTCCGACTAGTTTCACGTTTCATTTGGCTAAGAAAGCCACCGAGAAAATACCGGTACCGACTAGTGCTTTTAATAAAGCAATACGATTTTCAGTATATTTTCTACCGAGGATATAATATAATATTTCAGTCGTCAATTATCGCATGGTCCGACTTGAATATCTCGTGACTGCTGTCGCAACGATACTGTGAATTAAAGCCACCTATTACCAACGCGTGTAAACACTTTTTTCTCTATCTTTATCTCTCTTTGACTAATCACGTGCAGAGCAATTTAAAGCCATCAGTGTCTCGAGGAATTTTATGGCGCGAATCTGTTATTGCTGTTCGAAAGTAGGAAATCGCGTCGATTTGCACGAGCTACAGTTACAGGTTATTAATTGATCGAAACGGTAGCGCCGAAAGCATCTTCAAATTTGATTGTCAACATTTACGATCGATAATTGGAATTATTTTTTACAGGTTGGAAGGGCTTGTTTTGAGAAATAGTCGCAAGGTTAGCTCCTATTCGAAAATAAACGAGCCGTTGTTTGCGAACAAATGTACGAAGGTCAACAAATTTCTGGATCTCTTACTATTCGCAAAAACAGCGCCGCGAATTACAACAGTTAACGAGCACTCCTAGCGTCTTCGCAACAAAACATTCCTTTCTAGAACGTTTGCTGAATTCCCTTTGATCTTGCCGAATATGTTCCTAGAACGATTTAATGAGCATAAAAATCCAACGTAACGACCAAAAAATTAATCATTCGTTACAATTTTCTTGAGATCGGAAATATTTCTAATCGTTAGATTCACGTCCGCGTTACAGACTTTCATCCGTACTTTGAAATCATTAGTATACTTGATGGTAGTCATAATTAATTTGACAAAATGATTGAACGTTCTTTCAGTAGACTAGGTAAAGTCTTATTGCATGTAACTGGCTCAATTTCCTATTCAAAGCTCCGCGTGTAATTAAATCGACAAACGAGGATCGTGTAATCATAAAACGACGCAGGCCGATTTGTTATGAAAACGAGAACAGGTCGCAATCCAATTAATTAGAATATTATTCGATAGGTGTGCCTCGCACGGACACAATTACGTTTCCTTTTCGCTCGATGCTGTGCATCTTCATTAACTTAATCGAACGTGAGTACTGTCCAATTATGAGCGCCGCCGCCCCTATTAACGAGGTCGATTATCATCTATTTTTAGCCGGTAAAAGTTCCGCGAACGCGGGAAAACCAAAAATCAGTGATTTCAATGAATTTCAGTATAGAGTTTCGGAAAATCTATAATCTATAAGTCTTCTAAAATGTTTTTAAATGTACGGACCACTTAAATGAGAACGTCCTGTATAAAAGTGAATCATCGAAGAATTTATAGGGACAGCTCTTTGCCGACGTTGTTTATTTCACGAAAAAAGAATCCGTATGGTAGAGCATACCAACCCTCTGATATCGTGACCTTTTATTATTTTCTATTTCATTATTCCCGTCACGAATGTATTTTCCCGGTACGCATAAAAAGAAAACATTGTCACGCTCTCTAAAGTGCAGGGGTACGACGAAAGCATCTGTTGTTCGGCGTATGGTATGGCAAATGCGCAAATATCACGGTTGCAGGAAGTGCGCGTGTGCTAGGGAAATTTCCAAGTTCACCAGCGCACCAGGCACCTCCATCGATCTGCCGGTGTGCGGTGCTATTGCTACATTTACGGCATTCACTTTTATTCGAGATTCAACGGGTACGAGCTATTGACCCCTGAACTTGACCTATACGGAAGTATATCTGGTTCTGGAATCGCGGACCACAAAAGGGTTTCGAAAAAGAGGCTAGAAAATCACGTTCCGTGTCCTCTCAGCACTCTTGGCCACGTATTACGCAATGTTTTGGAATCTTCACGGATTCCCCCTCCACCAGTCTCCATCGGTCGCTCGATTGACCAACCGGGTGTCAAGATTTTTCATCCCCTCGATTTTCTTCGCACGAAATTACTCGTAAACACTAGCTTTACGGACCACTAAAAGTGTTCCAGCCATTCCTTTTAGTATTTACTCGAAGAAATCAATTTCTTGAATAATCCCTCGTGGATATTAGAAGTAAACTTTTGAAAATTTTGAAAAAGTGCTAGGATATAATATACGAGGGAATTCAGCACAATTTTAATTTATTTCAGATCTAAAATGCTGCTACGACGGAAAATAAGACTCCATTTTATTCCGCTTCCTTAAAATTCGTCTACAAAAATTGAAAATTGCATAAACATCCGCAATCTAGTAATAACACAAAATCATCCCTCGACTCCCCTCAATTGTTCCGCACAAAAAAAGCACGTACGAACTTTCGATCACCTCCGGAATCCAATAACGAGTGCAAACGTAAAATGATTAAAAGACTCGGTTATGGAACTGTCCTTCCGGGCGTGTAAAAACAGTCTTGCAACATACTGTTCGACCAGCAGACATTACCGGGGCGATTCCATAAGTGAAAACGAGACAAAATCGAGATATCAGCGAAATCGTAGCTGTTGCTTCAGTTTTGAATCGATCGACCGATGTCCCTCGTTCTCTTTAATTCTCGCCTGGAAACACGTCACTGTTCGCACTGCCCGCGCAAACATTTCCAACCGATCGACTAAAACCGTGATCGCGACACTTTCGACATTCGATTCGTGTTTGCTCGCCGAATCACACCAGCTGAATCTGTCTGCCAGCCGAGCAACCCCGTACACTGGGGTAAAATCGTGGTGGCAACGTGTGTGTCCGACACGCTCAATATCAACGATAGAGTAGGAAACAGTCGTACTTACTATTGCATTATCTTAATCCAACTATATGTCCGAATACTGGCGTCAAGGGAGTAGGGTATACGCGTCGCACTAGGTGTCCTGTCTTTTATTCTGTGAACGCGAGCGGGTCTCCCGGTGCGATGGCTAGTTAGTAAATCCGCGTGTCAACGTCCCGTGTTCCTCAGGAGCAAATACACACTACACCTGGCCAGCTAGCGGCAAGCCGAGTAACTGACGCTAGCGCGAGGACTCGGTGCGTGTTCCACCCCTCCCCACCCCGACGCACTCTACTGTCGTTGGTTGGTCCTCGTCCCTCTCCACCGACTACGTATATTTCTCTCTCTCTCTCGTTCTCCCTTGATCCGTAACTCTCTATCTCGCTCCTGTTCGTTCTATTCCGTGAGTTTTTCCTCTCGAGACCTGGCTCTGGCTCGTCGAAGCTCCAGCGGTGCACTACCAGCTTTAGGAGCCGCGCGATGCCGCAACGCGTGCCTGGAGCACACTTTGAGACCGCGCGCGCCTCCCAGCTGCCGTATCGACCCCTCCCTATTGGATGACACATCCTCCAATAACGAACCTCCAAAAGGATTACGTCACTTCGGTATTATTGACGCCAGCCATCCGCAGAGCTGGCGAAAAATTTCGAGAAAAAATATACACATTCGAATTGCCAGCCGAACACCATTAGACCAAGAAAACACGGTGCAGGATCGACCGACACGCTGCATCCACAAAATCAGAATCCCAGAGGATCCTGGTAATTAACACTAGACCTACCACCCGTTGAACGACCGGCTTCTTGTTTTACAATTACTGAGATTGTAGGGGCTGTCTTCATGGGAAATTGTTGAAGTATAGGGCACTTGCTCGTATCAAGGTGCTTTCGTATATTATAAAATTTAACTTGAAGAAATAAATGGAGAGAAACGTTTATGTTTTCAATTAAATTGAGCTATTAGTGTATATGTATAACACTGGAGATGCGACGATAAAATTTGTGATATATAAGTAATTAATGTTAATATAGAAATGGGCGAATTTGTATCGACTGCCCAGCGTTTGAAATATTATTTTAGACGGCACTGGCCATTACAGCCCGCAGCATCCCAGTGGTGGACCGTTTCGGATGTGTTCCGCAGCTCTAACGGGGGTTGCAAGAGAATTCTCGAGGGCTGGTCGCCGCGAAAGCTCTCCTCCTAAGATCCGGTGTCTCTTCGTTAAATAAGGGACACTTGCGAGCCGAGAGCACGCCAACTCGTGCCACGGTTTAGCTTGTACGAGCGGGATTCTAATTTTTATCGAACACTTTGATGCACCGGTTGCATTGCAGGAGACAGGGCGGGGCGGAACGAACTCTATGCGACGAATCATCGTAAATACTACTTCCTTGTACTCGAAACGTTCCAGTCTCTCGAATACACAATCAAACGACGCTCTCAGACGACGAACGAAACGACTCCTCAGGGTTTCGATCGTTATGGAAAGAATAACGAGTCGGCTGACTAGAGATAAAAGACCAAACCGGTTTCTTTTGAAGTTTAAATGAATTATGGTTGTTGTCGCGTATCATCGCGTGTTTTTCCATTAGTTGTCGTTCATGTTGTCCGGTTTATTCGTCACGAGTTAGATCAACAATGTTTATATGGTTGTCTACGTTTGTGGACTTTCGAGAAAGTCTAATCAAATGAAATCTTTTCAGTGGTGGTAGCCTTTGTGGATCATAAATAAATGTGCTCATAATTATGAAAGTGGCCTAAGTAAAAATTGAAAAAAGATGAGATTATCACAGTTATTTCATACCACATTGTTTTAAACTAAATGAATTCAATGCAATTTTTACGACATTGTGAGAAATGAACCGTTAGCGTTTGTGATTTCAACATTATATGGAATTCATTTAGTATTACATAATATGTATCCTTTTCACTTTCATAATCATGGGCACAAATAAATTCATGCTGAATTCTGCCGAATTCTATAATCTTGCATTTAGTGAACACTTTCGTAAGCCTGGATGCATAAAGATCTGCAGTTAAATTTTCTACCGGGTGGACAATAAATGACTGTTTAGAGAACTGGTATTTTTGTTGCACGTCCAGACTTTTGTTCTAGAATCTGGAATATCTTAGTTTGAATAATTTGATGAGGTACTTTCGTTTTTCGATTCGCCTCCGAATAGGTACGTCACTGGGAAACACCCTAACTTTGCCCCCTCCGTTGCGCGTATTTTTCTGCCACCGCGTGTATCCCCCTACCGCTGTGGCAGTTAAGGCACCCTTAAATCGAAATCAAAATTCCGATCGAAGAGGAACAGGCCCATTCATTCTCACCCTTCCTACCCTACATTGTCCGTACCTGTATGCACTCGTCGCGCATCTTTCGAGGGAACGTGTATCGATAATGACTACTACTATGCGCTTTTTAGTTCACTCATGCGAATCTCTACTCGTTCCTTCCTGCACAGTCTAGATCTTTACATTAAATATATTAGCAATATAATGTAATAAATTCATCGAACGTAATTTTCTAAAAATACGGTTCATTAAAGATCACTCGTGCTACGTCCAATAAACTGCGCTTTTAATAAATGTAATCAATTTATTGTATCATACGAAAACTATTAATAGCACTCGCAAGGTTTATTGACATCCTCTAGAGCTCTTAAAATTATACTACCAACGATAAATATAAGTATGTAAACTACTTGACTGCATTTATGGTAAACACGAACAGTTAAACTACAACTATCTGTGAAATATATTCTAAGAACATTAGAAGAATTTAGAAAAGAATTCACAAGAGATTTTGATAAACACCCACACATAACAGATAAATAGGAGTTCTGTCCCACCTAGCTTGAACATCTTTTCACTTTGAATACAATGATCGCCAACATACATATGATTTACTCGAGGAGTTGAAAATTTCTTGAAGTCACTAAAGTCACCGATTGTGTACATACAAGGATAAAAACAAACACCCACACATAACAGATAAATAACAACAAAAGGAGTACGACTGAGCATATAAAATATAAAAAGCAGGCAAGCAAACACAACAATGGTTGAATCATGTGGTACAGATGTACAGAAACGCGAAAGAATAATTTTCCATTGTGCACTGTCAATAGAGTACTAAAAACAATGATCGTGTTAAAACGTTTTCTAAAGAAATTTGCAAGGTGCTTGGGTGCAACTTGATGCACCATGAACCGCAAGTGAAGGCCAAGGTACGACGTTAATTCCGGCTGTGTGTAGATTGAAAATAATGGGCACACCTTTCGCGCGATATCCTTCGTAATTGATGGTGGCCCGGTTGAATTTCCGTCCTGACCGTTTCGTCTGCGTGGGCCAACGAGAGTGACGAAACGTAGAATACGGTGAGTGTCGTCACCGACTCGGAATTTAAATCCTGCGACAGTGACAACGTTAAGTAGGTGCTCTCAACCCCTTACACTCCGCTGACTGGCCGACACGCCAGCCAACAGGGTCTCTCATTTGTAAATCTTCTGCCGTTGCAAAATCAGTCGTTGAACTTACCTTTGCCACTTGTCCGAGTGCCAAGTACCGAGTCGCGACGTTGCTTCCTCTTCCCGTCTGGGCTAGAGTCGTCGGAAAACTCAACCCGGAGACGTCTATCCGGACCTTTCGCGCAAACCCGAATTATTATTTCAGCAAACGTTTCATTTTTTAACTGTCCAAAGTGCTGGAAGCAAATTGGAGACCACCTGGTGGTCGTCGCATTGCTACCATGCTCATCGATAACAAACTCTTTAGCAACTCGACGCTTCAGCTACCGAAAGCCTTCATTAACACTAAATCTACCACGAAGGGTCGACGCGAATATGACCCATTTTAGATTTTTTATTTGACAATTATTGAAATTGTAAAAGTGTTTCCATAGGAATTTATTGAATATATTTTTTGAAAATATGAATAAATGTAATCTTGTTATTTTTATAATATGTACTATACACTTTTGATGGTCGGTAGGTTTAGTGTTAACCTCCACACGTTGAACAACCACTAATATTCGGACACTTAAAAAGACGATAGCTTTTTTAATATTGTAGTTTAATTTGTTACATTTTCATTGTAGGCACAGGCAAGAAAGTTACAAATTTTTGTTCACGCGTTACCACCTAGTAAACTTATTCTTCTAACATCTGAAGAAATCTCAAGTCGTTTGGTTCAATGTTAAAAGGTTTGAGTACAGAGTTCTCTCCCACCTGACTTGAACATCTTTTTCACTTTGAATACAATGATTGCCAACATACATATGATTTACTCGAGGAGTTGAAAATTTCTTGGAGTCACTAAGGTCACCGATTGTGTACATACAAGGATAAAAAGCGGCGAGAAACAGTTACCTCATAGAAATCCGACGATGGCGACACTCGTCTTCCATGTATACAAAAACTAGCGGTGTCTAAATTCAAATGGAAGTGAAAGTGTCTGATCATCGCTACCGTTGTCGGTCAGCAACTATGTCTGTAGTAAAATATCAAGAAGAAGATGAAGACGTGGTCGCTACCAACGACTGAGCTTAGTGGATCAACACGTTAACACTAAACCTACCACCACAGGTCAAAATGATCTGTTCCAGATTTTTTATTTTACAATTACTGAAATAATAAAAATGATTTCATAAGGAATGTTTGCATAGATATCTTTAGTAGAGCACGTATTACAATAGGGGCCGAACAAATTCTAAATAAAATCAATTTTATCATTTTTATAAGGTGACATGTACCAGTTACTTTTAAGGCTCGGTAGGTTCAGTGTTAAATAACAATTTAGTAAATTTGAGAAAGCCAGTTAAGATGCTCTTTTTGTCCACTCGGAAATTTTCATTTTCTCGAAAATGTCACTAAAGTTCATCGACTGAGCTATTCAACTGTAGAATGAACTGTACGAAATCGGTCATTCGAGTCGTGGTAGGTGCAGTGTCGAGTATACTGCTTAGCGAACGTGTTAAAAATATGTGACAACGAGAGCACCGCATTTGCACGTAATCGAATTTGCACACGAGTGTTCTTTTTACAGTGCTGACAAAGGGAACGCACCAAGCATGCCAATGTTATTTTGGTTCCCGTGATATAAGGCGGTAGACTCGTTTCATTTCTCGATGATACAAAAATGAAGTTTTTTATTAGTCAAAAACTGCCAGATGAAAGATCGGTCTAGGGCGCTATCGCTCTCAAAAGTCCTATTTCTCGTTTACGAAGCGTAATTCGCATTACTCGGCAGCACGTAGCTATTAAAATAGCTACATGCGCAGTTGTATGCTTCCGAGTAATGCAAATTACGCTTCGTAAACGAAAAAATAGGACTTTTGAGGGCCATAGCGCCCTAGATCGATCTTTTCTCTAGCGTTTTCGGCTACTGAAACCCCCCCATTTTTGTATAATCGAGAAATGAGATCGCGAATCCCGCACTCTTGCAACCCTGGAAAAAGGAGTCTACTCCCTTAACGTATTCGCACGTTACATCGGGAGCTGACAATGACGTATGAAGTTGTTTGAGAAGTAATTCAGTTTGCACGATAACGCGAGTCGATTCGGTATAGGAATACATACATCGTTTTTCCGAACGTCCTAATCGTTGATGTAACAACGTCTGGCGATTGATACCGATAAAGTCGTAAAAAAGGAACGGGTTGCAATAACGATCAAAGACACGGCTGTGGATCTGTGTGTACGCGTTCGAGATTGAGAACGCAGATATTACGTTGACGAAGGCAGTAAACTGAGAAAACGGTGTTCGTCGCGTTAAAGGAGGCGACGCTTGAAATCTTAACTGCGCGGCGCGGCGGTCGAGTTAATCGGATAATTCCACGAGAGCACCAGTTTATCCTTGCGGACCTTGTATGTTTCGCTTTTCTCCGAACGGTAATGGAACCGTAACGGATGCATTTCAGAATCGAACGAATTTCACGGGATAGATCTGATCGGAAAATTCATGATCGAGTAACCCTCTCATGCAGAAAATATTAACCTGTTAACACGTCGATGATCCCGCTGTAAGAGACACCGAACCGGTGTAATACGGTTACTCATCGCGTCGCGGATCGATCGACGTTGATTCATGGGATCCCTAACCGCGATCGCTGACTGCTGCGATCCAACCTTTCGGCCACCCGAAATTACGTACACGCGAGCATATTTATGTGTTTACGAACTCACCAGCCCGCCCCGTAATTTTCGTCACCGAAATCACGGTGGTCTGCTCCTCGAAGAGACCCAAAGTTCGCTTGCGGTCATAATAGTTGTTCACCGCACTCCCCGCAACTTTGGAACGATGGGATTCGATTGGACAGCTATTACGACTTCTCGAAAAACAATTAGAAAGTGAGAAACCGACTGTCGAGCTGATTGGCATTTCCTGGTTCGTCTTGGATATCTATTAACCCTCGAATAACTTTCAATATCTTCCTACATCATCGATCATGCGTATGTTTACGTATATGAATAAATAGAGGATGGTCCAGTACATATTATCGTTATCTCGGTCGGCTTCGTTTCCTTAAATAGGGACGTATAAAAAATAGACAAAATACGGAACCATCGGGAAAGTCGTTTTCCTATGGACGATGTAGCAATAGCGATGGGTGTACAGGTTTTGCACTCCAAATTCTCCCTTTTGCAAATAAAGTATTTTTAAATGAAAACAGTGTGTAGATACGTATATTCATTGTAGCCATTTTGTGATTAATAAACTTTCAAAATGGAAGTACATAATGTATTTATTGAAGCGTATCGAGTACAGAGTCTTAATAAGAGTCTTTGGTGTGTCTAAATGAATAGATAATTAATTTTAAATATTCTTAACGGATAAAATTGATTTGCAACAGGATGAGCTTGGGGTACAAAGCCTATAAAATAGAAGAAACGTCGCGCGTTGGTTCGATGGGCAGTCACTGCGGTTACGATTCTTTCCTGTGTCGGTGGTCCGAAAGCGTTTCCGAGAACGAATTGAGCGAGTTCGGATTCATTGTTTGCGATAGCGCGGGCGCGCGTGCCCACCCCTGTGTTGGTATATTGTAGTAATGACAAATGAGAATTGACAAATGTAAAAGGATGTTAACCGTTGAACGACCTTAGGTCTGGAGGCGCTGGAAAAGGCCCTTTACTGCTGGGAGGACGCTCTGACGGCGTTCAGCTCTTCGCTGTGCAATGACACGCTCGCATTACCATCGAAGGCGGATGCGGCGTTCACGCACGATGTCCAGGAGCTCCTTGACATGGGTTATCAAATCCAGACCCAGGCGGAACTGCTCTTTATCGACCAGGTAGGCGCAGGTTTACCTGTCCGTTCCTCTTCTTCTTGTTTCCATTTACCGAAGCGAATCTCCGTTACCCGCTTGAATTATTATATCGTTGCGCGAGAGACCGTTTTTACCCACGGCGCGAAACAACGTTTCCTTTTTCTCTTTTTTCCCCCCGCTGCGCTGACGAGAGTTCGTTATCGATGATTATTTCGAGATAGACACATAGAAAGTAGGTTGATCGTTAACGGGTCTCGATTAAACCGAACCGAATTACACCTTGCCAAGACGCTCCTTGCTCTTCCCCTTTCTCGCCTAGCTATCTCGTATTTACTGTTTTCGATTGTTCTTGTTTTCGAATACATACTACCGCGGCGTCGTGTCGCGCGTTCGCTGCCATTCCGTTCTGCTGCACTCATCAATTACATTTTCCACTATACAGAAGCGGAGAAAAAAATACGGGAATTAATCCAATTTAAATGATCACTGACCGCGCGCAATTAGCCGAATGAGTCACTTGACCTAACGCAAGGAGGACTCGTCACATAGGAAGTTCATGGCACTACGACCATCGTCGTTCGCAATCTAAGCGCACGGAGTAAAAGATTCGCGGAAGGGAAATTCATGCGCGAAATTGCGATTTTGTGTGGACTGCGGATCTTTATACAAAATGAATATTTTGTGCATCCGTGATAAATACATTTACGAAGCATCGTCAACAAACCGCGAATTCTATGCATTTTATTCTCGGCTTATTAAAGTTATTAGAAAAAGAGACACACTTTTACGTGACTTCTATTTCCTACAATTGACTTGGACAATTTTCATTTTGCGTAAAGATCCGCGGTCTAATCGTCAATCTTCTCCTCCTAGAGTAAAATTTTCGTTCGTTCTTCAGGGTAACAGTTGTATTATATACTAACCGATTCGAAATGATTTCACAGCACTCGGTGCTGTTCCGGAATGAAAGCGAGGAGAGCCTCAACAGCCACAAGCCTTCCAACATCGGCACCCGGATATCCGGAAAGGATAAAGCGGATGCTGCATCTTCACCGGAGTCTTTCGAGTCCGCTCGTGACGGTGTAAGTTGCAAAAATAATTCTGAATTCGTGTGTCAACGATTCTGTTGCATTTAGACGTCTTTGCTCTTTTACATGGAACGCGCAAGGTGGCGGATTTACGCGAATTCGAAGAATTCTCCGAGTTCTTCCCGCACTTCGCGAAACAGGAGCTTTACCACACCGCGCTGAAGCAGCACGAGGATAAAAGCATTCAGTGCAGGTGAGAACATCGAAACTGTTGAATAAATGTGATTATTAATTTTTGAAAGTTCGCTTTCGGTGGAGATAAACTCTAAACTATCTACATATAATATAATTGCCAGTTCCTCTGTCCTCTGTAACGGTAAATCAATCTCGAAACACAGAAGCCTTAGAAAGCTGAAAATTAAGTGCTAAAAATAAATTAGTGGCATGCCTCCAGCAATAAGCCAACCGTTGATTTTTCAACGGGAATTATGCTAGTAATATAATAATTTTTTCAGGCGGCTGCATACGGAATTGGTGAATTGCGGCTCGGACGTCGAATATTTAGCGAAAGTGCACTGCTTGCGGCAAGCGTACACGAAATTGTTCACTATACCGTCTGCGAAAGTGTGGATCGCGGATATCGGCCGACAAGTCATTACTGATTTGATCATGTATGCAGACAGGGTATACACAACATATATAATTTACTACTATCCGGAATAGACAAGGATTATCCGAGGGACGATCAGCTTTCTGACTAATTCATTTCCAATTTAAGGATCCCAAGGATTACTTGACGCACTACGAACGAATGATGGAGTTCCTGCAAGACACGAGCAACCACAGCATCATGGAGGAAGAGCTGTCTGCGAGGGGCGTCAGGTGCATGAACTTCTACGATATCCTTATCGACTTCATTCTTTTAGACGCGTTCGAAGAAGTCGAGAAACCGCCTACCTCAATCAAAGCTATTTTACAGAATAGATGGATATCCGCTAGCTTCCGCGAAACCGTGAGTAACAAGAATCAGCTGTACTTCGCCCAACGAGCCGAATCTGTAAAGGTACAGGTTTTGCATTCCAAGTTCCAGGATGCATGCTAGTGCTACACTGATTCGTCTCGTTGGATCCGGTATAAAGTTTGTCCAAGCTTCGTACCACAGCTTTTTATCATGCATTCTTCCTCACCGTTTTGTTTAAGGCAATTGGAACCGCCGTCTGGTCGGTTCTCGTCGGCAAAAGACAAATGCTCAAGTATGACAAAGGGTTCTTGGCACACTTCTATTCCATTTCCGAACAAATCACCCCGGTGCTTGTCTGGGGCTTCTTAGGTCCGGAGGGCAGCCTACGTTCCACTTGTCTCTATTTTCGAGACCAGGTTGTCGAATTCCTCGTAGACACCTTTAACCTATTCAAAGTAAGGTACACCAGCGTTGACAACCTTGCCGACGACATACTCAGGGAAATGAAGGTAAGAGTCGAGAATATAAATCAAAGACTTTCGCTAGAAGGTTGTTAATCAATTAGAAGCGAAGAAACGTTCGACGAGGAGCAGCCTATACTTACGCGAACAATTTATAATACGCTGTTAACCCTTTGCAATTGTTACACATGAAATTAATCTCGGATCTGAAATTACTGCAAAAGTATACTGAATATTAGATGCGTATGTTCACTTCGAGGGAAACATGTTTCTTATAGCCGCATTCGACTTATTTTAAATCGGCTATACGAATGTTGTCGTGCTCGATATGCTCGCAGACCTTTCCTTATTTCAATGATATTGCAAATCATTTCCTGCAAAAGTGAACTCGATCATTCAATTAATATGAACTTTATGTACAGGTAGCCTAAATATCTCCTTCGTTTGCGATGATTTTGTAGTACAAAAAATATATTTATCGTCCTTGCGACAGAGAACATTGCCCGCAGTATTGTTAGATGTATATTTGCAATTTGTATAAATCAATACCTCGTAAATTGTAGTAAACGCTCCGATTGGTCAGGCTTTCATTTGAAAATGAATTACTTCAATATGAACTGAATTTATGTAAGCGATTTCGTTCATTCTTGTATTTAAATTGCCTGATCATTGGTACTATTCAAATTGCATACGAAACATTTTTTACATCATCACAACAAATAGAGAGATTTAGGTAGATTACGCCGTTCAGAACGATCAAAAAAAGTATTCAAGCATAATTATTTACGATTTTATCTTTTTTATTTACTATGTCTATTATACTAGATTATTAACCTGTTTGCGTCATGTACACGCGGCCGATTTTCACAGTTCTTGTCGCTTAAACGTTATTATTGTATTGCAAATGGGTTAATTAAGAAATGTTACCATACTCGTAACTACTGTACATTGCATTTCTTGCGTACCTAACATTCGAATTTACGATTTTAGTGCACAGACAGTCATACAAAATGTATAAACATAACTGTTTTGTTATGAAATTCAATTTTTAATATATCGTTATCACTTGGGTATTAGACGAAAATAATTTTATATAGGTGTACGAGATTGTGATTCTTAGCATTTAACGATGGCAGGTAACGAAACTATTGTACTAGTTCCTTGTGTACTTCATAAGGTAATGCTACTCAATAATATCGAGGCACTAATAATGACATATTTATTAACAATTATTTGTATCTACTTATACCTCTCGTTCGAAAAGCTGAGGATTGCCGACAAAGGTATTTCATAATTCTAGTTTGCGCTCTGTAATATTTACCAATTACATATTTCTTTTCAAAATACACGCTGCATGTATTATTATTTAGGCAAGATTGTTTTTTCATAGCCTTATACAAAATCATTGCATACAGTTACCTGTGAAAGAAAGTTGTACTACACATTGCCAAAGATAAAAACAACTTTACTAGCAAAGGACTGTGACTATTATATATATGTGTACATTATATGTATATTGTCCTTAGTTAAAATTTTCTTGAACTACGTTATACCTCATTGTGTACACTGTAAGCATAGTATAAAAACATTCCAATTATTGTCATTGTGTAATCTATAGGTTTCAGCAAATTTTGTATATATGGGAATATATAATATAAAAGCCAGAGTTGTTTTTTATATATATGTAAGTATAATACCTTTTTCTTATAAAACGAACTATTAATGCTCAATATAACTGCCACTAGAAAATAATTAACTCGCATCATAGAAGACATATTACTAATAACATAAATAATTCTGAGCATTAACTTTTCAAGTTCTCATCCTATAATTACTGAATCATGATACTATATTGTTGTACATGTATAAGATTATTATGTGAAATGTTTATTAATTAAGTATTGTTCAATTGATTTTATAGTCTATGAGAAATAATTTGTATATAAATGTGTATTATTTTTATTTGTAAGTGAACTAATAAAGAATTTTCCATTAGCTAAAAAAGTCTATTTTAAAAAAATACTTTGCATTCTGATATTACAGATATAAGATCAAAGAAATAACATATCCATTGCATCGTCGTCGGACTCTTCTTCATCAGTAGATGGTACATCCGGCATAATGTTTGTTATATTATTCCGTCGTTTATATTCTGCAAAGCTTTCCCTATCTGTGATAAAAGTTTTACTAGATCAGAGTGTATATTATATATATACATTAACACATTTTTAATTATTTTTAGTATTCGAAAAAGAATAATGTTTTCTTTATAGTATTTTTCGATAATCACCTATTTTTCGAATGTCTTCGAGCCAATTGGTCTTGTATAAACGATCTGGATCTGCTACAATTAAAACGTTCTTCTCTTCTTCGATATGTAGCCTTAGCCATTCCGTCCCTACTCAGAGAGAATAAACATGGCATAAATAAGAAGCACAAAAGAAATCAATAAAATAATAATTATAAACTCAATACATTTATGTGCCTTTGCTAGCGTAATTTTGATCTCTCTTTCCTTGTTCTCATGAATCGTTTTTTCTGCTACTACTGTCCCAAACAGGTACAGCGTGACATAATAATCTTTTTCATTTATGGTAGTGCTAAAAATAGGATATCTCATGACATTTTGTAAGAGTAATTAACACATCGTTTATGTGTAAATACCTAAATAATAAATGGTCGCATTCCACGCGCAGAAAATACTTATCAACATCCTGTAATAAAATTCGTAAGACGACCGTAACATCCGTTTGGTACCACAGTATCTTCGGACTATATAATTTGCTAATAAGTTTTAGGTGGCTCATCCTTTTATTCAAATCGTTAATACACAAAGTACATTTGTTGCATTGAGAGTATAATAGTATCACAACAATGTATCAACTTAACCTCTAATATCACTTATAAAATAACAGTAGAAAATTGGAGAACATGCATTATAAATTGTAGATTATAAAATAGACTCAAAAACTATTCTGCTAAATGATATAAAAGTATAGCAACATTTTGCATTCGATGGTCACTTCAGAAAAATGGGAAATGAGGGTCCATTTTTTTCAAAGGGTTTGGTCCACTCGGTGCAGCATGGTGCAGCACTATCGCTTTAGGTTGGAGGTTGGAGGGAAAGTTCTGTCGTATTTGAAATAAGCAGATAATTTTGCTTGTAAATCATTGTAAATCAAAAACATGTTGCTAGTGAATAATTGGGAAACAGGAATTGACAGGTTTTCTGTAAGATGGCAATAAGTTGTTACAAATAATGGAAATTATATTTGTATACCTCGTTTTTATATCGCTATCCACCATTTTTAATTATCTTGTGACGTGACTTGTGGGCACCAGATACTCCGTAATCTTGGAACACTGCGTTTTATTATAAAAATTTATTATTAAAAAAACCCTTGAAACCATGCTATACCTGATAAAAACATTTTCGATAGGACTGCTAATAACAGAGTAATCTCTATATACTGGTCACGATTCGTCGTTCACCCTATATATGGTCTAAGTGTGGTACATGTGGTACCAGAGTCACTTGATTTGAGATCATGAACATGAAAATTTTTAACAGCAGTTTCGCCTCTGAGATATTCTATATTTGAAGACCGATGAAAAGTCATTCTAGCGTTAGTTGATAAGCCGGGCGTGATCACTGTGAAACGTCAAGCACGTAGACAAAATGTCACGAAACGACGGCAAAAAGGACTCGTCAGCGTCAGCATTTCGAAAAATCGATGTAGATCAGTATAGTGATAATAACTTTAAAGAAGAAGATGCGGACGGAGGATTGGGAGGACCGACTGGTCCAGACGAGACTGAAGTTTTGACACTTCTTAGCCAATATCCTTTTGATGTGTCTTCTATTCACATATAAATATCTCCTAACAAGTTTTCTTATATTTCATTATTATATTTTCCTTAATATTTATTCAAGGGTAAGAATGCCGAAGCTCTGATTTTAGTATTAAAATCTGCTCCACTTGGATGTAAAAATCAACAAGTAAAGGTAACCTCGCTGTCACGCACATTCATTGCTTTTATCGCGTACTAATTAAAATGAATACTAAATACGTTAGGTCGTAACATCTTATACTATACTTGTATATTCCAGTTTAAATTGTTCTGTGTTTTAAATTAATTTAAAATTTCATTCGACGGGAATTGTTTTCTGCTTGTATTTTCGTTTTGAGCAGAAATATTGTTCTTTTATTAATATACTCGTTGCATTGTATTAAAGATTTTTTCAAATTGCAGGATAACGCAAGGAACTTAACTCTGAAGGTTCTGTTAAGTATAAAATCTAATCAAATGGAAGACTGTCTAGCACAATTAGATCGGGACTTAGTGGATGTTCTAATGAAATATATATATCGGGGATTCGAAATTCCCACGGAAGGTAGCAGTAGTCATTTGTTAATCTGGCACGAAAAGGTATATAATATCAGCGGCGTTGGCAGTATTGTACGAGCATTCTCAGATAGCAAACGTGCTTGAAGATTTGTACATTTTCCAGTAATGTTCATTACAATAATTACCATTAACCCTTACTGTTACTCATTGTCATTGTTAATACAATGAGGATGTAGATAGCCAAGCCATTCAATTTTCCAAGTGGGAAATATACAACACATTTGTGTACATTTGTTATCAATAAAGTAATTTTTATTTCTTATACATTTGGAGAAGTGTCTTTCTTATTCCAAATTGTCTATTCTTTTCTTTCTTTAAATGAATTTCCTTTTCCTCTAATTATATTCGAACAAAAGTCTTAATTTTAAGGATGAAATAACAACATACCACATCAAGACAACACTTATATCTTCTATTAGAATCGTTTTCTTGTGTTTATGACTTCATTTGTTTAGCATTACAAACAATTGTTAAAATATCATTACATTTTAACAATTTAGTACATATAAAATAATGACAATATATATATATATTTTTTATATTAAATGATATTTAAATTCTATTATCAAATATATAACAAAATCGATAAAATTATAATATTACATACTTCATTAATAGTTACAAGTAACTTTGTCCTTTGAAATTTATTACTCACACTTGTCTTTTACTGTGAGCATTATCATATTTGTTTGATGTATTAAGTACAGTGCACTTATAAATACAGCGTTGGCTCTGTAAAGATTATAAATTTTAATTAAATACGTTGTTCTTTAAATTAATGTAAACTTCAAATTACAGACAAACACTTACTGTCCCTCTTTGAAATACTCTTTCAACGTGTTACTAAATCTTTTACTGTATTTTACAAATTCCCTTTTTCTCTGATCCAATGCCTGCTTCCCTGCGGAACCACGTATAAATCCGTTCACTTCATTTACCGCATCTAACAGCTTTTTTATCGCACTTGCTATTTCTCTGGAAATGATAGAAACATATTGTGCAATTGTGCAGTCAACTAAGATATTTTTACATAAATGGAGCATAGACAGGGTGAGTCTCGTAACGTGACGATCTGAAATAACTCGTAAGTTATTTGTTGTACAAAAACAATGTTCAAACAAATGTTACATGGCTCCTAGACATACAGTGCTGCAGTGTGATTTTTGTTACTTCGATTTTTTATCAAGATATGAAGGTCACCTTCAGTTTTTTAAATAGAATGCCCAGTATTTTTGCTCGAACTCGGATGAAGCACAAAATTCTGTGTAAAAAAGTGTTGACCTTCAGTTCCAGCAAAAATGTTGGGCATTCTATTTAAAAAACTGAAGGCGACCTTCATATCTTGATAAAAGATCGAAGTAACAAAAATCGGATTGCAGCACTGTATTGTACAACAAATAACTTACGAGTTATTTGAGATTGTCACGTTACGAGACTCACCCTGTATCTATATATATTCTAATACACACTTGATTGTTTCGAGAAACGTTTTACGATCTGTTATCTCATCGGGAATTCGACTAAGTATTCTTTTCAATGAAGTCGATTTACGATTTAGTTCTTGAAAAGCATCTTCGGATCTAGCTGATCTATACTCCACAACTATAATTATAACAGAGATATATGTTATTACAAGTTATCGATATTTCATTCAATGCTATTTCACCCTCTGTCTGCAACCTTATTTTTATCGATGCCATCTACATACCGGGGTCGTTCGTGTTGACTGCTAAGTTTATTACTGTTCTAGGCTTTTAAAAAATCAAAACAAATTCCAGGAGATGTGTCGAAGTTCTCATTTTAATATATAATCGTTGGAACATCAAATATTTAAAGCATCAATGGGAAAATATAAATATTGAGAAGAAAGAAATTGAAAAGTGAAATTTTGTTCCTGACGTAAACAACCCTGATTGCGGACAGAGGGCAAATTACTAGACTGCGGATGTTTATGTAATTTTCAATTTTTGTAGACGAATTTGAAGAAAGTGGGACCAAGTCGGATTCTATTTTATAGATCCAGAATAAATAAAAATCATACTAAATCCTATCCAATTTGAAGCATTTTTTGAACATTTTTGTAAACCATCAGTGCACAAAGATCCATAGTCTATTTATTACTAATATTAATATACCGTCGTAATCGGAAGCAGCTCCTTGCAATCTCAGGACACTTTCGTTCATGTCGAGATTAAGTTCGGCCCGTCGTACTATACCGAGAATGAAGTCATGTGTGATTCCTGGATGTGAACTTTCAGCTTTTAATAGAGCTGTGCGTAAAGTTTGAGCAGCCAATCCATTTTGCCTCTCTAGCTGCAATTGCATAAAGAAACAACAATAAATTTTTCTCTGTTTTTGTAATTACAGTTTAAGTGATACAAAAAGATCTCCGAGATTTCCAGTACCTTCATTAATATCGGTCTTAAAATTACAGGAAGAACCAGTGATGCAACTGGAGTCTCATCGCCCATTGTCATCGTTTATAACGTTTATTTATAAGAACAGTTTGAACGTATACAATTACTTTGCGTAACAATCTGAACGTGAAACACGATTAGTTCGACTCTGAAATAAAGGACGTGGACATCGGTCAAACTGTTTATATTAAAAGTTATCAATCACGATCATATTCTCGATATGACAGCTGTCACAGTTCGGTGTCTCCTCGAAAAACGAGGTAAACAGGCTGTGCAACTTGATTTTCAAGTAAACCTTTCTGTTCAATTTTTCTAAATCGAGCACTTCCAAGCACTTCTCAAATGATTTTTATCGCTTTATCTTTGGTGTGCATCGGAAGGTTGAATTTTTTCCGAACTTTTCAAATCAAACCGTCTTAGCTGCTCTAGATATCTTTTTTATTTCTTTTTACTTTGAAAATAATGATTTCAGTTATTTCTAAGTAACTCTATTAGCGAATAAACGTGTCCCCTATTAGATTCGAGAATTCCAGGTTACGATCAATGAGATACCGCCTTGACATAACGCGGTCGGAAAGTCGGAACACCAAAGATGACCAGAGATTCGAACCCTAACCCTAACCGGGACTGGGTTCGTTACTGTATTACTGTATTTAGTATTTATTAACATTAACAATGATGCTGGAACGCAAAGATTTGGAAGGGAACTTATACGTTTTCGTAAGTACATTTAGTTTAGTTAACACGTTAAACGCTGTGTCGAATTTACAAAATAATATACAATATATAATTCAAATAATATTTGAAAATATGTTTACACTGTCTTAATAGACCTGATAGAAACTAATTAAGTAGAAATAAGGTAAGTAAGTCTTTTGTTTATGCACAGGAGTATTTTTGTATTTAAACTAGACTAAAGGAGATAAAATTGGCTACGCGTTTAACATGTTAACCTCAAAATACACAGAACATTCAGTTTCATCTTCAATATTAATTTGAACAGAACGAAGAGGATTTACCGTACGAAGAAGAAATTCTAAGAAATCCTTATTCTGTAAAACATTGGCAGCGTTATATAGATCACTTAAAAACTACGAAAAGTAGTAATTTAAACATTGTTTATGAGAGAGCGTTAAAGGAACTCCCTGGAAGGTAGAATTTTTATTTTTAATTTTTTGAGTAATTTTTAATTTTTTGAAAGGCAAATAAGTAACGATGATATTCTTTTATCAGTTACAAATTATGGTACAATTATTTACGTCAACGCGTAAGTCAGTTGAAAGGAAGATGTATAACAGACGCGCTTTACGAAGATGTGAATAATGTGTTCGAGCGTGCATTAGTTTTCATGCATAAAATGCCTCGGATATGGATGGACTATTGCACGTTAATGACGGATCAATGCTATATCACTAGGACTCGACAAGTGTTCGATAGAGCGCTTAGAGCTCTTCCTATCACACAACATCATCGCGTGTGGCCCTTGTATATTGAGTTCTTGAAGAAACATAACGTATATGAAACTGCAGTGAGAGTATTTAGGAGATACCTGAAGGTACGTATACATTAAACAAATAAACTCTAATGTCCTATTCATTTGTATTTAGATAATACATATTTTGTGTTTAGTTAGCTCCAGAAGAGACAGAAGAATACATAGAATATTTAATATCAATTGGAAGACTCGACGAAGCTGCTGTGAAACTCGCACAAATCGTGAATCAAGATGATTTTGTTTCGAAGCATGGAAAATCGAATCATCAATTATGGAACGAATTGTGTGATTTGATATCAAAGAATCCATCGAAAATAAAATCGCTTAACGTGGATGCTATCATCAGAGGTGGTCTAAGACGTTACACCGATCAGTTAGGCCCCCTGTGGAATTCTTTAGCCGATTATTATGTTCGCAGTGGTTTATTCGAAAGGGTACTAAACCACTTATTGCACTAGAATATAAACAATTTTATTCTTATTCCAAATAATTGAAAATTTTTCTTCTAATAGGCGAGAGACATTTACGAGGAAGCAATACAGACGGTAACTACTGTCAGAGATTTTACACAAGTTTTTGATGCTTACGCGCAATTTGAAGAACTTAGTCTTAGCAAACGTATGGAAGATGTTGCAAAAAATCCTACCGAAGATGGTAGGTAGATAATCACATAATTTAAGGTTTCCTAAAGTTTACTTACGTTTTCTTATTTGTTAATTTTGTATTTACAGACGACATAGATTTGGAATTAAAATTAGCACGATTTGAACATCTGATGGAGAGACGATTACTATTACTTAATTCTGTACTACTTAGACAAAATCCTCATAATGTACAAGAATGGCATAAAAGAGTTATGCTTTACGAAGGACAGCCACACGAGGTATATTGACTTTTATGTAAACGTTGTTCGAAAATGAAAAACAATCTTTTACTATGAATGTTTACGTTTTTAGATTATTAATACGTATACAGAAGCTGTTCAAACTGTACAACCACAATTAGCGGTAGGAAAGTTGCATACTCTATGGGTTGCGTTTGGTAAATTTTACGAAGAAAATGCACAAATAGCGGATGCTAGAGTTGTCTTTGAGAAAGCAACTCACGTCCCTTATACTAAAGTCGATGACCTCGCTTCCGTGTGGTGCGAATGGGCAGAAATGGAAATTAGACATGGGTATGGTACACTTTTGTTGTAACACAATTTTTAAGAGATAGGCGAAACATAATACAATTTTAATTCTACAGCAATTATAAAGAGGCATTGAAACTTATGCATCGAGCTACCGCTATGCCATTCCGGAAAGTGGCTTACCACGACGAAACAGAAACCGTACAAATGAGATTATACAAATCTTTGAAAGTTTGGTCCATGTACGCCGATTTGGAAGAAAGTTTTGGAACATTTAAGGTAGTCTAATGTAGAAAAATCTAATTCTTTTATGTTTCCAATTTTTATTTTTACGATATGTGATTTTTATATTTTTTTTATCTAGACATGCAAAGCTGTGTACGACAAAATCATAGATTTAAAAATTGCCACACCGCAAATTATTATCAATTATGGCCTCTTTTTAGAGGAAAATAAATACTTTGAAGAAGCCTTTAGGGTAAGCAAGATATTTCCTTCCGATATCATTGAGATTTGAATGGCACATAACATTTAAACTTTTTTAATAGGCTTATGAGAAAGGAATTGCACTTTTCAAATGGCCTAATGTTTACGACATATGGAATACCTATCTTACAAAATTCTTGAAACGCTACGGCGGCACTAAATTAGAAAGAACGCGGGATTTGTTTGAACAATGCCTCGAACATTGTCCACCAAAATATGCTAAAGGTATTGCTCTTTAGTATTTAATTTGATCGATAACTTCCAATCACGAACCGATTTCTAATCATATTCTGTTGCAGCTTTGTATTTACTATATGCAAAATTAGAAGAAGAACATGGTTTAGCCAGACATGCGATGTCCGTGTACGAACGAGCAACGAGTGCAGTACTTCCCGAAGAAAGGTTCGAGGTAATATATTCAATGATATCGTTGACAAATGTGTTTCGATAATTCTATAAAACTACCGTTAGAGTTAACGAACTATTTCCAATTTTCTAGATGTTCAACATATACATAAAGAAAGCAGCAGACATTTACGGCGTTCCAAAAACACGGCAAATATATGAGAAAGCTATTGAAGTTCTTAATGAGGAAAATACGAGAGAGATGTGCCTTCGGTTTGCCGAAATGGAGACAAAATTAGGAGAGGTTGACAGAGCTAGAGCGATATATGCGCACTGCAGTCAGATATGTGATCCAAGAGTACGAACTATTTTCCATATGTGCAACTTGAATATCTTAAGGGGGTAGACTCGGTTCTAGGATTGCAAGGTTGCGGAATGCTCCTTCTCATTTCTCGGTAATGCAAAGATGGGGTTTTTCAGTAGTTGTCGCAGCTTTATGAAAATAGCTACATGAGCAGCTGTATGCTTCCGAATAATGCAAATTACGCCTCGTAAACATAAGAATAGGACTTTCGAGGGCGATTGCGGCCTAGATTGACTTTTTATCTAGCGCTTTTGTCTACTGAAAAACCTCATTTTGGCATTATCGAGAAATTAGAAGGCGCATCCCGCACCCTTGCAATCTTGGAAACGTGAGTCTATCCCCCCAATTTCGAAACAATACGCTTACCCTATGCCTCTTGTCTTATTTAGGTAACATCGAACTTCTGGCAAATATGGAAGGAGTTTGAAGTGAGACACGGCAATGAGGACACGATGCGTGAAATGCTCCGAATTAAACGAAGCGTTCAAGCTATGTACAATACTCAAGTGAACATGATGTCTGCGCAAATGTTGAACAACGCGTCGAATCCGCCCGTCGATGTACCAGTGGATGCTATGCGACTTTTGGATAGTAAGACACCGAGCACAGGTGATTCACGGGATTTTTTTTTACAAAAACGCATGAACAACTGGCAACGTGTTTGTTTTTTATCTTTTCTAATACAATTCGTACAATGTCATAGAAAATGCCGCTGCCTACAAGGATAGTATTAAATTTGTTCGCGGAGTGACGGAAAAAGACGGCAAAGCGGAAGCTCAAGTGAACAATCCAGACGAAATAGATATCGATATCGACGACGATGCCAATGACAATGAGGCAGACGCAGAGGAAGGTAATGGTAGAGTATGCGATAACACACTTAAACTTTTATTACGGTTGATCACATTAAATGCGTTTATAAACTTTTTTTGGACAAGTTTTGCATAGCAACATACACGGTTTATACTTTGTCTTTTAATTGAATATTTTTACTTTCAGACATACCTATCGAGAAACAAATGATACCGTCACAAGTCTTCGGTAGTTTAAGAGCAGCTGAAGGTGAAGACGATTAAATTACATTGTACGGGAGATATGTAAATAAATAATTTTACAAAAGAAATAGATTTGTCACAGAATTGCCGGTTTCGAAGAGAAATAAATCAACATTTTAAATATTTATCACATGATATTTATAAAATTTCCTTAAGTTAGTGCACCGCGTATACTTTCAACGTTAAAATAATCTTCAGCGAATACTGTTCTTGTCGCGCAACTAAAGTTAATACAACACTAACGTGATTAGTATTGTTTGTTTTTTATTGCAGAATATTAAATAACATATCTCGGCGGATTTATAAAATGAAGATCATTGTAAACCTCAGACTCGTCCGTGTCTGGATGACTCTGTAAAGATGTTTGCTCCTTACGAATACCACCGAATACTATTAATTCACCTCGACCTGCAACCAACGAATAAAGTATCCTCTCGTCAGGCCCTGATTGATTATTGTGCTTCAACGGGATCCATGAAGCAGTACACTCATCACACAAAACATTCGTAATATCCAATACAAAAATGGATAATGTGTTTCCAGTCCGTTTCGTGGCTTTTGATTGTGTTCTAATTCTTTCTTCCATTCTCCGGAGGGATTCTAATTGACGTTGGCGATTACTATTCGAGCCATTGCGTACCGGTTCGTCGCGGAAAGCAGCCATGCTCAGAACGTTATCATTGCACAATGCTAAATTCTTTGTAAAGTTTGGTGGATGAGACGAGGAGTGTGCATTCTGCACAGAGGCTCTCGAGAAAGATCCGTGTCGACCGTTCACATTTACATCTCGATCAACGCGTGAATCATTTTCTTGTCTGGAAGATGATACTCGTAAATGTATGTACAATTATAATCAATATACAGTAATGTCCGACTGTAAGTCATTTCTCGGTTCTGTGAATGCTGCTCGGCCACCTGGGCAGCTCGATCTTCTCGGCCCCTCGCGGGGTATGCCCCCCAGTGGAATGGGTAGCGTGGGAACATACAGTCAAACTTTCAGCAAGACTTACAGTCGGACATTACTGTATTGATATTTTCATTTCATCAAACCTTTCATGGGAATTGTCGGAATCGGATGTCCGCGATGGAGCTGTTCTTTGACTAGTGACTTTCTTCAGCGATATATTCGTGTCGTTTGATTTTTTCTGGCATTTGTTTATACTTAAAACGATAACATAATTTCCCACCTATCGCATCGGAAGATTATCAATAGAGAATAGTCCAACCTTTTGTAAGGTATCGTTTACTATATTTCCTATTATTACCTTGCAAGCTTGATGGCACCAAATTCGTGTCGGTGCCCACTCTGTATTGTGCATATTTACTTTTTTCCATGTCCAAGTTGCACCTTCCATTTTTAATAACCAAGCGTCGTTCATAGCAACATTAGGTCCGGTGCAACCTCCTAATTTTCACAAGATTGGTCAAAACAAATAATACAACATTTCATAGTAAAAACTCGTGTAAGAAATACCTAATACAAGAAGATGATAATCTCCTAGTTCGATCTGAGACTGGCCGTAACGTGGTTGCGGCTTTAAGTTCGATGTAGTTTGCTTGTGCCAACTATGAGAATCTAAATTCAAACACCATACGTCATTGGATCTGCCTCGAAGTAACATGATGTTCTTGTTATTAAATGAAATTTAAGTGTCGTCGCATAAATATTTTAACATATATATTACCTATATCCATTACATATACCACCGAACACAACCATAGTATTTTTGTGAATTGACGCAGAGTGTGCCGATGTCGGCGGTGGTGACTCTAGCGTATTTACGACGATCCATTTGTTCGATTCTATAGAATACACGTGTAATTCATTGAATAATTTCCATTGCTGAAAACATACAAAATATAATTCAACAAGTAGAACGGTAATTACTTGGACATTAAGTGGTTAACACCTTGAGATCAATATTTTTGAGCCTGAAATCAGTCGGCACGGTGTTGACATGCTGAAAGATGCTTAGAGTTTCTAATCGACTGTGTATATACCTGGTGTAAAGGATAAGGGGAGGGATGAGACCATCCACCAAATAATATGAAACTCTTTTTATAATATAACATAGTAGCGCAAGCCTTCGGAGATGGGTAGCTTCCCATGGTAATTAATCTAACCCATGTTCTCGTGTCCAGATCTAATCTCCATAAGTCGTTAAATGTTGTGCACGTAGCTGTACATCCTCCGAAGACATACATAGAATTATCGTACATGCAAGCCGAATGGGAGTGTCTCTTTCCTATGGTAGGCATCCAATGTATAGATGGCCAAGCGCTCCAAAGCAATGATCCATAAGCCACAGATTTTTGAAAATGTGCTTTATTGTGCTGTATTACGTCTATAAGAAAAATTCAAGTTTTTACAATGATTATCATAGTTAGCATTAAACCGTGAATAATTAAACATCGAAAATCTTACGTACTTTTAGTAGCATGAAACCACCTTTTAGACACAAGCTTACATTCTTGAAGATCCTTGTAAGGTGGAATCAAGCTTAAAATGTACTCTAATAACACGTCCGGTAGGTCGTCGATCTTGCACTCCATTTCACAGGAAATATGTGTATTAAAAGCGTGTCTAAATACTGTTATTTTAAATAGCTACACCGCTTTCGAGATTCTAATGATTCGAAGAAAACCGAAACTATAATCGTAGGCAGTTAAGAGTCATGTTTCGTTGATATCACTTTCCAGAGATTCTGACGAACTGAGGGATCGCTGAGATTTCCGCGTAACAAATTTCACTGTTGTCCTTCGTTGCACCGTCAATGTTTCTATTCATTTTCGACAATTATTCTACGTGATAGAGGCTACATAAAAAATTATTATGACTCTAGTAAACAATGATAACCTAGTGTCAGACAACGACAACTATGCCACAGAATATGTCTTTTGTGCTGTAATGGCAGAGAGTAGGTATAACAAGAGGCGACACTCCGAGCGGTACCTTTCAAACTTTCAAGTCGATCGGCGACCTGTCCCAGGCAAGCGGGAAATTTAAATCAACTACATTTAATATTTTTATTTCGTGTAAACGTCCAATAATTAGAAATCTATTTGTGTTCGTTTATACTGTAATATTTATTAATATTGGTTATCAAAGTATTTACGTTAATTTTACAAGATTGAATGAAAAAAGAAATATAATTCGCTACATAGATGCTGACCCATTGGGTCCAATCTTATATATATATATATATATATAATGTATATGTATAGACGATATTACTTATGTATATAGACCCGGCTTTGGACTCGGATAACATGTCGTTTTCCAAGATTGCTTCATCTACCCAATCTACCAGATGACAGATGTGGGCAAAGAGCCTTTTTTGGATAAAGTGTACAGAAAAAATTTCTTCTATAAAAATGTACACTTTTGTTGTTTATAAAGTTTCAAGAGCCAAATTGCAACAAAGGACTCTGTACGAAGATACGGAATAATACAGAGAATATTTCAACACAAAAATTATCAAAAAATATTGCTTCTTCGCTTCTTGAAGTTGTTGTAAGAAAAATCAAGCTGCTATTGGTTATCTCTCTGTCTTTGTCTCTCCTGCGAGTGACATATCTCCCTCTCTGTCACAGCCCTGTAGGAGAGACAAGGATCTCTCTATCCTCGTCCAGGAGCTTAATAAATCTGTATTTATTTCCTCACAACTTACTTTATTTAAAAAAAAGGAATAGTAAGAAGTTCCTTACAATTCTTTATGCAACAAGTATGAACCATGTTTCCAAATATTTACGAAATAATGCATAAATATACTTATATACTTACCTAGCTTTTATATTTTGTTATTCACTATTTTGAATTATCTTGTGACGTGACTTGTGGACACCAGATACTTATCTTAGAACACTGCATCCTATGCATATCGAAGCATATACCAGCTTATACCTATGCCGAGCCGGGTCTATAAATCAAATTGATCTGTGGCGATTTTGACTGATTTTGATCAACTTCAGACTTCAGATTTCAGATGAATTTGTGCCAATTTGTGCTAAGACTCTAAGACCGCTGTTTGATTTTCAGGACATTCGAGTAACAGAATTAAAGATGCATGTGTATTATTTAATGATACAATAGTATTTTATCTAATTAGTTTAGGAAATCGTGAAGTTTTTTGTATAGACGCGGATTTAAAAGATTTATTAATCAATTAATCCTAGATCTTACGTTACAAACAATAATGTTGACAAAAATGCTGTTTTCGCTGTTTGTATTATTGCTTACTTGCAAAGAAGGAATGGTTGTTGAAATTGATCCGTCCAAAACAATCGTCTGGGGTCCTGGATTAAAACCAGATGAAATAACAATGCGAGCGCGATATATTTTCTTTCAATTTGTCGATTCGAACGGGAAAAAGTATGTTTTCTATATAGAAAAAAGATTTGACAATTTTCAATATACTTTATGTATTTATTATGTATATTGTACTGATACTAAAGAATTTATTGAAATATTTTTTAGTTTAACAGAATCACCAGGGAAAGACATAATCTCTGCTCATATACAAGGCCAAACTTCATCTGGACACGCGTGTCATGTCTGGCCACAAGTTTTAGATTGCAAGGATGGAAATGTGATCGTGAGATATAGATTGCATAATACTTGTTTCAATTTAAAATTAAAAGTTAGAATGAAACATGAGCCTATTCTTTCATTGGAATTCAAAGGTATCGGTTTACTATAATAATTTAACTATGTACATTAATCAAAATTTCTATTGCCGTTAAATATTTTGTACTATAACAAGATTTTTAATCTAAATGCTTAGGTCCTGTTTACGAAGAAGAATGTTATTGCCCGCATCTTTCGACAAACAGTTGGATAGAAAATATGGAATGTTCGAAAAATTATACACAGATGCACAATGATCTGCTACCTTTCGCTAGTGTAGATTTCAATGAAATACGTGAAGATATTATAAAAAGATACGATCAACCGGAAAGCGTTAGCCTTTGTCATTATGTAGTTAAATCCAACAAAGTGAGTATCTAAAGTACATATATTTTAACCCTTTGCACTCGGAGCTATTTTAACTTGAAACTTAAATGTTTCTTCCGATTTAGAATATTTCCATTCCCTATGATTTTTAAAATTTTATAACATCTCATACAATACCTAAATGTTTGGTAATTGATTAGATACCAATATATTTAATAATCTAAACAATATTTTGAATAATGGTACAGCAATTTTTAGTGGCACCTCAGAGTCACCATTCGAGTGCTAAGGGTTCATTTGTACGCAACTATGTTTGAATTTAACTAGATGTAACAAGATTTTTAGACGATGTTACGGCAAACACGTGGGCTTCAAAATATTTATGGATAGCATTTTATTGTCGATTGCTCGGAAAGTTCTCTTGCCGGACATAGAATTTTTTGTGAACCTGGGAGATTGGCCGCTAGTATCTAAAAATGTTAAAAACTACCCTATTTTTTCTTGGTGCGGTTCCACCGATACAAAGGATATTGTTATGCCAACTTACGACATTACTGCATCATCTTTAGAGGCAATGGGAGGGTATAAATTTGATCAAACTTAATTACAAAATATAATTTGATGAATATATACAGAATGTTCCGCATACCGTGGACAACCGATTTGTAAGTAATTCTACACGCAAAAGTGACTCGGAAAGAAAGAATAAAATTTGACTGTTTGCATCTCATTTTCGATACAAAGTAGAAGTAGAATTTTCAAACTCGATTTACCCGAAAATAAAACGTGAAACGAACAAATTTTATTCCTCCTTTTCGACTCACTTTTGCATGTAGAATTACTTCCCAATCGATTGTCGATGGTATACGGGACACCCTGTATCCTGTATCGTATATATAGTATTCTAAAAATTTACATGTCGGATGCTATTGTTCATCAAACAGGGTAATGTTAGATTTGTTATCTGTACAAGGTAACACAGACACACCATGGGAGAGAAAGATAGAGAAACTGTTTTGGCGAGGACGTGATTCTTGTCGAGAACGACTAGATCTAATAGACATTTCAAGAAAATATCCTGATTTGTTTAACGCTTCGATTACCAATTTCTTTTTCTACAAGGGTGAGATGGATAAGTATGGCCCTGGACAAAAGCATGTATCGTTTTTTAATTTTTTCGAGGTAAAAAGTACAAATATATATATATAGCTATTTTAGATGTATAATTAACTATAAAAGTAACATTGTTTCTATTTATACAGTATAAATATCAGCTAAATATCGACGGTAGCGTAGCTGCGTACAGATTTCCGTATTTGCTCGCTGGAGATTCCTTGGTACTTAAACAGAAATCAAAGTATTACGAATTCTTTTATAACGATGTTGTACCTGGTAAACACTACATGCCTGTAGAAAGTGACTTGTCGGATCTCGTTGAAAAAATCACATGGGCTAAGAAACATGATAAAGATGCGTTAGAAATAGCTAAGGCTGCTAGACAATTCGCAAGAGACAATTTGCTACCTCGTGATGTGTTATGTTATCACGTAATTCTATTCAATGTAAGAAATTCAAGTATATAGTTAAACAGATTCAACTTCATTTATTCTTTTTAAATATATGTCATAGAACAACACGATTTTTACATTTCAGGAATGGAGTAAACGCTTAAAGAGTAAAGTTAAGGTACTGAATAACATGGAAGAAGTGCTGCAACCTAATCACTCCTGTAAATGCTACAATGAAAAACTGAAAGAGGAACTTTAATTACATGTATTTTCATTTACATCTCGGTAAAGCGACTTTTTCTTTTTGTATCTTTTGTATACCTTTTTTCGTTAAGAATCATTGCTCGTTGAAAAATAAATATCTAAGGAATCATTAAAATTATTTGCAAATCGATAAAGCTTGAAAATACAACCCGATGAGATGTTTTTTTTTTTTTAAAAAGGCTTTAGACATTGAAATCTCTGTCTAAAAGATTTCGTACGTAAACAAAATGCAACTTGAAAAGTGATTTTGTAAAATCGTACACGCGCTTGAAATGCATCCGAATTTTTGAAGGTGAAGATAAGAATCAATTTGTAAATTCATGAATTTTTTTTTAATGACAATCAAGAAAATATAAAATTGGATAAGTAAATATAAAATTAATTCTAAGGCAAATGTGTATATTGAAGGCTGTAAATAGATAGTACATGGTGTACCATGTTCGGTACAATTCATCTTGGTATGATATAGATATGTGAATCCTATAGTATGTACACCAATACTCAAGCAGTCAATGCACATTCTGAAGTGCCCACATAAGCTAGCGTCTCTGTTAAAATTAAATAATAACGATTTACAGTTTTCTTAACGTACAGAGTAAAACTAAAACGCTGATATTGTAACGTAGAGGCTTCGCAGTATTATTACAACGGCGAAAATTGTTCTAGAACATTGTTACATTCGATAAAAGAAATTCTTCGAAGCTTCTCAAACGAACAACGTGCACATCGAAAACGTATATAAAAAGTACTCCTGGTATAAAAAACAGAATTAGTTTTGAAAAACTATTTCTGGATAATTTTTGTCGATAAGAGGATGTTTCAGCAGCACCTTTCCTTATATATAATTTTCTATTATTTGCCTCGTTACGTAACACTGGACGATATGATAGTAAGAATTAAATTAAAACTTCATATACTATTTGTTCCGAATTTGAAATTATACGATTTACATTAGTGTAAATACTATACGAATTTACATATTAATGTAGATAAAGTATATTAATACTTTATTGTGGAGGCGGCTGGTAGCCGTAACCACCATACTGATTAGGTGGAGGAGGTCCCTGCGGTCCAGGTGGTGGAGGCATGTGACCACCGGGAGGTCGTGGCGGATACTGGGGATATCCTTGACCTGTTGGCGGTGGTGGGTAACTCTGAGGAGGATATTGCGGATGTCCATAATGCTGACCACCTTGTGGCGGATGAGGAGAATACACCTGAAAATTGTTTACGGTCAATTAAGCGAACGCTTCAAATTCAGGGACTTAATACCGGTAAAATCTTCATAACGGTAGTATGCCAAGAGACTGTACCGAAACCGAAATAAAACCGAAATCGTTAAAATACCGGTTTCGATATAAACGATATTTTACCGAAACCGAAATAAATACCGGTATTTTTTCGGTTTTTCCAATGCAAAGGATTCAGGGACTTACACCGGTACGTAAAATACCACTATCATACCGGTATTTTTCGGTTATTTCTTCGTAACCGTTATAGAAACCGAAATATGTATATCGGAATACCGGTATATTTGTATATATTTACCGGTAATAATTTCGGTTTTTCCAATGTATAAGAAATTTGAAATAAGAAACTGCTTCAGGATCATAAACGAGGTATTCCGCGACTCACATGTCTCGTTAATAATTAATTTTGTTACAAATTTAGTAAATTTTATTAATGATAATAAAATATATTTATATATCTATCAAATATAATTATTAAATATGTTTAAAAATCACACACACACTTATGATTGGGAGGTACATCTGGAAGGTCTTTGACTTAATGTTTTATGACGCCACGGTAGGTACCTACGTCGTCGGTGGATCGTTTACCTGAACTCGGACTCGCGCTTGTTCCTTCGCACGAAGGGTTTTACGACGGATCGTATTTATATTGTGTATACTTAACTAATTTCAGTGACTGTGCTTCTTGATGGTTCTGGGGTAAGTGGCACTTAATATTTATTACGGTTTCGGTAGAATATCGGTTATACCGAACCGTAATTATTTTACGATTTTAACGATTTCGGTTTTCATCTATGTATTTCGGTATTATTTCGGTTTCGCTACAGCCTCTTGGCACAATACCAGTATTAAGTCCCTGCAAAGGATGCCCTAATAAATTAGTTAAGTATACACAATATAAATACGATCCGTCGTAAAACCCTCCGTGCGAAGGAACAAGCGCGAGTCCAAGTTCAGGTAAACGATCCACCGATGACGTATCTACTGTGGCCGTCATAAAACATTAAGCCAAAGACCTTTCAGATGTACCTCCCAATTATAAGTGATTTTTAAACATATTTAATAATTACATTTGATAAATACATTTTATTATCATTAATAAAATTTACCAAAATTTGTATCAACATTGATCATTAATAAGACATGTGAATCGCGGAATACCTCGTTTATGATCGTGAAGCAGTTCATGTATCCTAAACATTGGAAAAACCGAAATTATTATCGGTAAATATATGCAAATATATATATTTCGATTTCTATAACGGTTACGAAGAAATAACCGAAAGAACCGGTATGATACCTGAGACAAATGCTTGAAGCGAAAAACAAAAAGAAGAGTAATACCTGTGGTTGTCCGCCTGGGGATGGTGGTACGTATGTCTGCGTAGTAGCTGGTCCGTAACCAGGTTGCGGCTGTGGGCCTGGTGGCGGAGCAGGACCTTGCGGAGGACCTGACGGTGGTTGAAATCCACTTGGTGCAGGACTCTGAGACTGCTGCTGTTGCGACTGGGGCGGTGTTTGCGACTGTTGCTGAGACTGCTGCGGGGGGTGCGGCGGCTGATGTGCGGGAGGCTGATGAGACGACTGATGAGAAGGTTGATGGGGCGGTTGATGAGGAGCGTGAGGAGGCTGATGAGGAGATTGATGCGGCGGTTGATGCGGTGAGTGCGATGCCGGATGAGGTGTTTGATGGACAGGGTATCCAGACGGAGAAGGAACAGAGGGAGCATAACTACCGCCTTGGGAAGTAGGCGGTGGTCCACCGCTTGGCGGATAAGTTTGAGTCGAGGCAGAAGGTGTACTCGTCGGTTGACTACTTTGGGCATAAGTGTTAACTCCGCTCGCAGAGGCTGTACTAAACGGTGGAGACGTAGACGCTGGTCCGTACTGTGTCGAACCTGGTCCAGGGCTTGGTTGATTACCATAATTCGGCTGAGGACCAGAGCTTTGTTGCGATCCAGGTTGCGGAGATTGAGCAGCGCTGGATGTAGGAGGAGCTGGATAGTTCTGTGGCGGAACATTATTTGCATACGCCTGAGAAGACGGAGGAGGGTAACTACCAGGTTGACCACCTCCGTACGCATTTTGAGGCGGTGGCTGAGACGGAGGTTGCTGGTAATTCGGTTGCGGGCTAGGACTACCGTATTGTCCTGGTTGTTGTTGTTGGCCACTGGATGGGAAGTTCTGTTGAGAAGGATTAGCAGGTGGATAGCCCTGTTGATTCGGAGGTGGCGGACCGTATCCTGTAGGTGGTTGAGTACTTCCTGGTGGTGGATATCCACCTGGTTGAGGACCATAACTGTTTACCGTAGTCGGAGGACCATAATTTGGTGGTGTCGATGCACTATATCCCTGTTGTTGAGACGCGTTCGGCGGCCCATATTGATTTGGTTGTCCCGGAGTATACGCCGCTCCCTGAGGTCCTTGGTAATTCGAACCAGGATTTTGATTACCATACTGGGCTGGATAACCTTGCTGAGAAGGCTGTTGAGGGTAACCTTGAGGCCCTCTGTACTGTTGTGGTCCAGGTGCAGTAGGTGGTCCTACAAAATGGAAAACATTATCGAATAGACAAGTTCCTAAGGTTCCTAGCCTTGTGACTTAGTTTAGACATGACTTACTATTTATAGCAGGTCCTTGTCCAGGCATGACAGGGCTACGATATCCAGCTTGCGGCATTGGCTGTCCTTGATTAAAACTTGACATTGGTAATGTAGGTTGACTATTTGGTGGCATATCCCCTACAGGTCCACCCGAACCTGCAGGAGGGTTTGGAAGGCCTTGAGGATTCATCATGGCGTGTTGATGACCATTAGGTATTGCTTGCGGAGGCTTATATTTGATACAAAAATTATTAGTTCTTGAAAATTCAATATGTACGATACTACTAAATTATATAGGAAAACTTCTTACAGGTAACAATGCTTGTATATTTTGATTGGCATCAGCCAGTGATGCCAAGTAAGCCAGATTACGATGCAGTATCTGTTGGTACCTAAAAAAATATTATACGATAAGTAAGATTATTGTAATGATAAACTTTTCATGTATTTATAGATATATACTCACTGTATACATTCTTGCGGTTTTCCTTTATTCTGATATTCCTGTATCGTTTGTATCAACTGACAATTCTCGTCAAGCATCTGCATATAATCATTAATAATAATAAACATCTGGTGATCGTTAATTTATTTATTTCTAGAAGTTATTTCTACAAGTTGCATCTTCGGCTAACAAATTGTTAACATTCGACATTGTATATGTATATATATATATACATATATATTTCTTATAGGCCATTTTTTTCGATAACAATAACTCTAAGGATAAACAAAATAGTATAAAATTGATAATAACGTGTAATTTATTACCTTTTGTATTTGGGCAGAATTTGGAGGCGGTCTACCGCGTTGAGCAAAGGTCACGGACATGTTTTTTAATGTCTTCTTAATCACTCAATATTCGTAGTAAGTGATTTCGTCTACGATTTTGTTCAGCGAAATCAGCAAGTTGTCGGTGGCATCTCGTGATTCATTAAACACATTCGAAACTTCAGAATTTCGCTACAGTATCGGTTAGCCACATTATTACACCACAACTTCAACATCCAGGAAAAAACCAGCACAACACGATAGCACAAGTTTCTCGAAACCGAAGATAAAACTTACAGGTAGCTTGATCTCGATAATTCCTTTCCCGAAAGAAATTTCTAAATATAGCAGATTACGACCAAGCGATTCCTTCGTAAAATTTCTGGTTTTGAAAACAAGAGATGGTTGCTGTTCATTTCTAAAATAGAGAGCTTGGGAAAAGAGCGTGGCCGTGTGAGAAACGCGCGAACTATTATGGTAAAATGCTTAGATCATATTGGATCATGTATACTTCTAGACCCGGCTTCAGATAATTACCTTGATGCCAACATCAAATCATCTACAAGATGAGAGTTGTGGGTACTGTCTGTTGAGAGGTTGCAGTAACACCAAGTAACACCAAACTAAAGCGTTAGAAGGGAAAGGGAAGATCTCACCGTATTTCATTTTATATAAATATTTATGGGAATTGCTATTGTAATATATATAGTTTATTTTATTACTTGTTCATTTTTACTTCCCTGTTATTATGTTAAATACTGGTAACCACCATTTTGAATTATCTGGTGACGTCAGTTGTAGGCACTTTTCTCCGCTATTTTGGTTTCACTCAAAGAGGGTTAGAATTGGTTAGAATAGAATAGAATCTAATCCTCTTTGGTTTCACTATTATATATGTATACTCTATACTCTATACCTATGCCGGGTCTTATTCAAATCAATCAAATGTTCTATAAAATATAAATTATAAATTACAGTTCACTATGATGAGAATGAGAGAATGCTCTTGCGTTGCGTATCCGCCACAATCAAGCGTAATATTGTATGTAGCAGATTTCAAATATTCAAGAGTAGCGATATTTTTGTGCTGGAAAATTAAAAAAAATTTCTAATGTCACATAAAAAATTAGCATTTGTAGAAAATGCACGAAGTGAGTTTTACCAGTTTTACCGACCAAAACAGGAGGCGAAAAATTATGATGGACATATACCTTAAAAATACTACGATGAACAGTTAACGCACAATATTAATTCAACGAGCTATACGACACTACTAAATCAAATTTCCAATTGTAATTTGCATGATAAGTTTTCTTCAATCTTGTCAAACAAAACATAACCTTAAATTGAACACAATCAACCAAACGTCGTTTGCTACTACAGAGAATCTCCGTCGGAGATACCGCGTAGTTATTTTTTGTTAAGAAGTAATTTCGAAGGATATTGCAAAATGTCATCGGCGAAGGTAAGTTTGTAGAAGTACGAAAAGCTAATGTTTTTACAAACTGCTATGTCGTACATTTCGTATTTTCAGATTGAATTTGCGGTGAACATGACTTGTCAAAAATGTGTTGATGCGGTACAAAACAGTTTGGCCAGTGTAAAGGGGATTGAAAATATCGAGATATCATTGGAAAAAGGAAATGTTGTTGTTCAAACGAATTTACCGTATTCAGTAATACAAGAAAAAATTGAACAGTCCGGTAGAAAAGCAATTTTGAAAGGATATGGAAGTAAGAAAGCATGAAATAATTACTCTTACGCAGAACACATACACAGTATAACTTTCTTATTGTATTATACTAATGATCTTTCGACAACATATGCGATTCTTCAAATTATAGATTCTCTCAGCGCAGTTGCAATGTTAGGAGGAAACTCAGGGTACAGCGTGAGCAACAAGATAATGGGAGTCATAAGATTCGCGCAAACTCCCGATGGATGTATTATAGATGGTACAGTTGATGGTTTAAAACCAGGAAAACATGGTATACATATACACGAATGCGGCGATATTTCAGAAGGTTGTCATAGGTAACTAATAACTTTTGGTAAATAATAACTTCTGCTGCTTGAATCTTATGTATTATATTTGTAGCGTCGGAGAACATTTTAATCCAAATAATACATTACATGGCGGGCCCGAAGATGACATGGACAAACGGGTAAATATTGTAGATTGTGTTGGCAGTAGATTCGGGGCCAGATCGGTTGGTCGTCGAAGAAGATTCACCTATTATAGATTTCTAATTAATTATAGCATATAGGAGATCTTGGTAACATAACAGCAAATGAAGTTGGTAGAGCTACATTTAGAAGAATAGTTACATTGATAAAAATACCTGATATTATCGGAAGATCCCTAGTTATAACAGAAAATCCAGATGATCTGGGAAAGGGAGACACCCCAGGTTCTAAAATAGATGGAAATAGTGGAAATAGGTAGATCTTGCATTATTTCAGTGATACTAAAATAACAGCAATTGTAATAGCTTGCGATATTTAAGATTTATTCGATATTTCTGTAGATTGGCTTGCGGCATTATTGCTCGTTCATCTGGTTTGTTTCAAAATGCGAAGAAGATCTGTGCTTGCGACGGACTTACACTGTGGGATGAAAGGGATAAAGCTCTTTTAGAGAAACAGGAGTCTAGTAATTATTTTGGAGCAAGTAATACTTGTACAGTATCTTAATACGTTAATATCATCTATAGTGGCCTATTTATTCATGTAATATTTTCACTGCATGTATTCTGCGAATGTAATGTAATATTTCATTATTTCATTTATGTGCTGCATTTCACATATAGTGTACAAAAGATTAGAAAAATAATGATTTTTAATTGAAAACTGGACGTTTCTATTTTTCAGCAAAATTATAAATAATATCAAGGAGCTACAGAGAGTTTCGAAACATGAAACAGATGAAACATTCCCCTTAAATGTTACGTGCGTGATACAGATACAAGGAGTACATTGCATTGTATATAATGTACAGTATTTTTATTATGTTTTAATATAAGCGATTCCGAAAACAAATGTTGGTGCGTTTCTACCATGTATTTTTATATTGTGCAGAAATGATAAGCGGTTAATTTAACGAGGTAGCATCGCGGTAACTCCATTAAAAGCGTTTATATAGAAAAGATACAATGCCATGATTGTTTTTAAATATTATTTATTTTTAACGTTATCTAACCAATGTTCAGAGTGTAAATATTTATTTAAAGTAATGCAAAAAGATAGATGCATTAAAACTGCACTTTAATACACCGACGGGGATCATTTCTATAAGTAAATAATAATATATTGCTAACAATTTCGACCATCGTTATAAAGAGTAACTTGAATTAATTCAATGGGTAATGGTACTTATTGATACTTGGAACATACTTTTTTCCTTTTTCCAATGATCAAAAGCGGAACTTGATGATACGCGGTTGCATTCGAAGACCCATTCTCCTGTTGTAACGCTGCACATTTTATATCTCTTTTGCCATCGTTATCCATATTTTGTAACGCGTATCCTTTTTCGATTAAAAATTTGTGAAGATCTACTGTTAAATGTTCTTCTGTAATATTATCTGGTAAATCTTCTTCTGTATTATTATCATCTGTAATATCGTCTGTAATATGATCTGTAATATTATCTGCAATATCATCTGTAATATTATCTGTAATATGATTTGTAATGTGATCTGTAATGTGATCTGTAATACAATCTTTAATATGATCTGTGGAGAACTTTTCCCCGGATACGTTGAGCTCTCGAATACCATGACGTGACTTAAATTTTTCTAACCAACCACTGCTTGCCTTAAAATTTGGATTTCCATTTAATTTCACATTGAATTCCAGTGCCTTTTCGCAGAGAATAGGCCCGGATATAGACACCCCTTTATCTTTATTTGCTAGGAACCATTGAAACACAGCATCATCTACATTTTTATACTTTGGCACCATCATACTCTTTCTATTGACAGCGATGTCCAATGTATCTGCTTGCATCAAGTAATTCTCAATGGCATCTTTCTGATTTTTAATACCTGTTATCGTAGCTTTCCCGATACCATATATTTTCGCTAATTTCGCTGCACTCTCGCCACATTCTAGCTTTCGAATAATCTCGTGTTTTGTCATTATACTTAACACTACACGCTTTCGTTTTGACGCCATTAGTGTGGGAAGAGGTTAAATAAGAATAGGCTCTGCAATCAGTTGTTTAGAATACTTTAAAATGTAAAACCTTCGTGTACTTATCGAAGTGATCTTTCAAACTCTTACCCTTCATTCTTTTCTGAAGATTACTTAATTCTTACAGACGACAACTGACTAATCGTATTTAATCCTATCATTTCTTAATCATACTCTATATAAATATATCGAATTATTCCATTTTCATTTCAAATCTAATCATTTATGAATATACAAATATCTATCGTAAAGACTTGCCATTTAAATACACTTGCACATCCAAAGCGTGGATAACGAAATAGCGAAGCATTCGGATAATGAGAGCTCTGATAACGTTTATAGAACATTCTCATAATTATTACTTGATTGATTAATCATTTAATATATAGAATAACGATTATGGTATTTTTCTGTAAGATTTATCAATTTCATACAGTAGATATTATGTTTATTTCTATTCTTTAGAATTTTTATTTATTTGAAAATCTTTGCGGAGTATGCAGTCACTCATGATGTTGAGTAGTCATAGAGAATCGATAACCTCGTATACAGTTATACAGTAGTATTACAGTATACATTATACATACTAAATATACACACGATCGTGTAACTCGAGTTTATCAATTGCACATGTTCAGAGTTCAGAGCATAGAGGATCTATGAACGAATAGGAACAAAAACAGTGTATATGTACTTATGTATTTCTATAAACTATAAAGAATCACAGCATAAAATTAAAGACAAACAAAACAATTCAAATAATGCACCGTTTCGGATGAAATGAATGAACTCACTTTGTGCTATTTAACCATCAATGAAAACCAAAACAACACTGTTCCGAAATGGGTATCAAAGGTTTAACAACATATATAAACTATCGATCAGATCGTTATTTTACGTATTACGAGCTACGTGATACATATTTGGTAATTGACGGCAATAGCGTTGGTTGTCACATATACAGTTTATGCAGCAGGAGTAACTGTGCGTTTGGCGGTGATTATGACAAATATGCTCAACGCGTATCAGATTTCTTTGACGATCTATTAAAATGCAATATAACGCCGTTAGTCCTTCTAGACGGTGGTTGCGAGAACAAGAAACTGAAAACCGTTATACAAAGAACAAAGGAAAAAGTTTATATGGCATCGTGCTTCTCTCCGGCGAGTCAACACCGCATGAAATTTTTTCCTTTGCTGAATAAGCAGGTGTTCAAGGATGTTTTAAGAGAGAAGAATATTCGACACGTTCAATGTTTATTCGAGGCTGACAATTCCATAGCTTCCGTAGCGAGGATATTAAATTGTCCCGTACTCAGTTACGATTCTGATTTTTATATCTATGGAACAATGTATATACCGTTCAATACGTTAGAACCTAATATAGTAAAGAGTTCAACTGGAGAAGGTTACATGAAACGCTGTAAAATTTATAGGGTCGAATACCTGTTGAACTCCTTTAGGGGTTTGAATCAATCCGTGCTACCCTTAGCTGCTATATTATTGGGAAACGATTACGTAAAGAGCAGCATATTTAAAAACTTTTTCAAACATTTGCAAATGCATGGAGCAGGACGAAAGAAACACAATTACAGACAGCATCTTATACATGCAACTTTCGTTTGGTTGAGTAGACACACTTTGAATGAAGCGTTGATCAGTATTCTATGCAGATTACCTAAACCAACCAGACAAAGAATATTGAGCTTAATAGAAACCAACATAAACGTTTATACAAACGCGTCTGCAGATTTACTTGTACCGTTAGGATTTTCAAAGGATTACGCTGCTCAAGTCATGACGTATTCTGTAAACAGAATTTTTACATTCGACGAAGATATCAACAATTTGACGTACATAGAAGAAACCTGTGACGCAGAGGAGGATGAGACGAGTGACGTAGAAGAACAGGAAGATGAACTTGAGATACTAAATACGTTGAATGCATCAGAACCTAATGCTCCTAATGCATTAGTTAACAATTTACCCATATGGTTTGTGAATGAATTTTTAACGGGCAGATATCCTTCGTATTTCATGGACTTGTTGGTTCGACGTTCATACATTTGTCCAGTACAAATAGAGGATTATAATTATCCTTCGAGTAATATAATAGCTTTAGAGATTGTTAGGACTATATTTACACTTTTGAAATCAGGATCAACGAATAATAGAAATGTTATGAACTACATGATTAGATGTTCTCATAAAAATCTTGCGCGTTATACGTTAGAGGGGCTAGATAATATACTTTCTTGTAAAGTACCGCATCTGTCTAATCTTAGACAAGTTCCACTAATCATTCGGAAAGAGATTTTAAATATTACTTTGGGAGTAGTGGATACTCAATGTATAAATGAACTTCTACCAGAATGGATGTTGTACATTGCTTGCATGAGATATTGGATCGAACACGAGCAACTAACTAGATTGCATAAATGTTATGTATATTCTTTGTTAGTTTGTTTATTATTTAATATAATAGATTCTAAAATAGGAAAACTCAGAAAAATGGACTATTTTAAAAATAAATATGGTTCATTAATCGAAGGTATACTAAAAAGGAGGAAAGAAAGTAATTATAAGCCAAATTATGAAATGAATGTTACGATCTTTGAGGCCTGTAACGATGTTAATTCAGACGATTGCTTACTAGCGACATCATTTTTCATTTCTCACTTTGGAATGGACAGAAAGTTATCCTTGAACGACAAGAAATTTAGTAGAACAATCGTTCATGCATTCGCAAAATTTCAAATTTGCTTACTGCAAGCTATGAACTTGAATGCACTTTTAGATTACCCTTACCCACATATCAAAATGGCTAACTTGTTTAATGGGACTTTACTGTATAATCTATCTAATAATTTTAAGACGCGCTATGACATTGATGGATATATATGTAACAACGTATTGCAAAGTTCTCCAAGTCTGTTACGACTGTTTTATGTACTCCTGTCGAGGATAAAATCTCTGTTTCCTGTATTACTTCAAACTCAAGGTAATTCTCAAGGTAATTCTCAAGTAAAACGAAGAATTAAAAATAGACATATAACGAATAATCAAAACGGATCTGATAGTGATACAGAGTATTTTTCTGCGCATGAAAGTGTACATGAACCATCGTTTCACGATGCAAACAATCCCTTTTCTTTATTGCAATGCATGCAATAACTATAAAGTTTTCCGAGGTGTATAGTCTACGTCTACACAAACATCTTTTAAATTCTGAAGTTAATTTTCTATAATTATAACGTAATGTATATTATATTTTACTGTATATTATAACATGTATTATAAAAAAATCTTTTACTTCACCTAATATAAAAATATATAAAAGTTCAATGTATATCGTATATATAATTGCGTATACTAACTATGCGTATTCAATGTATATTGTGTATTAATAAATCGATACAAAATATTGTATTTTTGTTAAATACATTGTTGTTTGTTGTAAGAAGCTTTACTTTATTTTAGTTACTTATTTTTCCAGATATTCTATCATGTTTCTTAATTTTCTTTTGGCGGTGGATTGCTTTTTATTCTGATTTCCATATCGCAAAACAGGTGACTTTTTATACTGAAAAAGGAAATGATAGATGTTATAAATGATAAAAAATGCATAAAGAATTTATTATGAACGTTTTTAATTACGTTTCTATACATTTCCCAAAATGCAGAGAATGCTGTTTTTATATTGTTTGCCTCGTCTCTTATATTAGGTAAGCAATAAGCATCCTGCCCATGCATTACTATTAATCCAACGCGAACCGCGCAATCCAACTTTTTAATCAATTCATCTCTAAATGTTTTTTTATTTCTATCAACAGGGTAATTACGTCGTAAATATTCAGTGATTAGGTTCAAATTGACGTAAAGTTTACGGAGTTGTAATCTTTTTACGGCTGCACGAATCATCTGTGGCGTTACTTGGATATGAGCTATTTCTAAGAAATTATTAAATAACATTATAAAGTAAAAGAAATTTGTTTTACATATCAATAAAGAAAGCTAGACAGCATAACCTTATAACGAAATGGAAAATATATTTATCTTACGCGACGATTTGTTGTCATCGTTGTTACTATTAGGTTTATCATCTTTAATATCATCCAACTTTTGGCTGTTTTTTGAGGACATTATTCGATATTAAATAATATAATTGTTAAACAATTAAAGTTTTCAACTACTAATTTTTATGGGATACATTAAAATAAAAAAATGAATGCTTTAAAAAAGTAATGCAGTATTTAGATTTGTGTCGTATTTATTTGTCATAGTATTATATATTACGCATTACTTACAATTCATACCTAGTCATGGTGTAAACATAATTAATTCAAATAACTAAAACATCTAAAAGGATACATGCATATATATAAAAATACATACATATGTAAATGTATATATATGCATCAATAAAACTACAATCTAAATATATATTGTTGAGGATAATTTATAAAATCCTTTCAATTACATAAAATATTCATATTTAGAATTTATAATATATGTCTTTTCAACCATTTCGTATTAATTCATCTGTGATTTTATTATTTGTTAACAGATTTTAAACATTAATCAACGAATAAGAGTTGAGAAACAATTATTAGACAAATTGATAATGGTGAACAACGAATAATCTTAATAAAATCTCACAATTGCTTCAAACATTTATGAATATAAAACTTAAATAAACCGTAATACAAAAATATCAGGTACTCTACCAAAAATATATTGGATCGGTAAATATTACAAAAAATAATCTATCATAGTACGCAGCACCACATGTGAAATGTGATAAGAGCTAACAATACAAGTGACGTTGTATCGTTTCTGTAACTCTTTGGATTATTCTAATCTGATTCCCCTTTCAAATTCCTATGAATAATTATAAATATAGTTAAAGATCATAAGTTAGGACAATTCAAGTGAAAAATTGTTACAAATCTTTGTGCAAAATATGATAATATTCATCATGGAGGCCATACTTAGTCATAAATATAAACTCAATAAATTTAGATTGACTTAAATGAGTTCGTTCGTAAAATTTTTATTCGATATCATTGAAACTTTTGAAGATATTCGTAGAATAGTTTGCAGTTAATTGCAGTGTTCTAAAAAGTACAAAGCATTTATTACAATCTAGTAACAAAAGATTGGTCTTTGTATCGTTAAAAGTTTCTAACAATTAAGGAATGTTTTCTTTTTACATTTCATAAGGCATTAATGTTTTAATTACGAAGCAAAATTCTACAGACAAAAATTAATGGTAACTATTAATTATTATTGGAACTCTCATCGTGGGAAAATTTTTATCTTTAAGACGTAATGTACATACGTTGTACGCAAAAAGGAACAAATAATTATATTTAAAAAAACTGTATAAAAAAAACAGTATAACAATTTTATACAGTTATACAGATAGCAGTACTACTTAATTCCATGCAAACAATATATCTACATTAATAAATGCATCACCATAGGTATAAAACACTTTTGCCGGTTTTCAATCGAAATATGCGCTATAAATCTTTGAACAAAATTGCTGTTGAAAAGAGACTCTTTTGTTACTAAAATATACGATTACAAAAGCATTAAATTTTATTGCACGTTTCATCCCAAAGTTAATGCTTCGTAGAGACCTAAATAGGACTTTTATCAATTTTTATAACTCGATACGTAACAACATTGAAAATCGAAATGATTTATATTTTTATCGTTTATTTCGATACTAAAATTATTAATGTCTTCATACTTTTATCAGGAAAGTATTTCACTTGAAGGATCAATATTCTTGCATTCAGAGTTGCAATAATTTGCAAGCATATACAATTAAAATTCGTTTTAAATTACTAGAGTATAAAGTAGTGTAGTTCATGCGGGTGTATCTAAATATGGAAACGAAGTCGTACGACTCTTATCGGATACATTGCAATAAATTCAGCAATATAAATATAAAAAATCAAAATCACGGCTTAAGCTCTATTTCAAAATTTTGGACGAATTTTTTCGTTAATATTGCATCGACAATATTAACATTCGACGTTCACTGTATATCGTCTAATCAATAACAATACTAATGACCGATACACTAATATCTTCAAGCTATCGCTTTCGGTAACCATTGTAAAATTTATATTATATTTAACTTGGAACTGCAATTAACATTCCCCGGTCTTTCATAATCTTTGTAGTTCAAGGTAATATAATCAAATTTATTATAATAATATATGTTATCATTTTTACAAGAATCTTATTAATATTACAGTTTATTATTGAGCGACTGCATTAAAGGCTACAACATCTTAGGTTCTCTGAATAAATATATAATTACTTTCCGTGCAGTATGATATAAAATATTATGTACATGATAAGCTCAACGAAATAGTGAATTTAATCTCCCTTACCCATAACAGATCTCGCCACTTGCGAGGACTGTTTAACAACAACTACATTGTCTTAATAGTAATCACCGGCAAGTGAACTCTACAGTTTTTCAATGTAGGGGAAGTGTTGTTCTACGATAGTGTCAAATGAAGCTTCTAAAAACTAAATAAAACATGATTGCACTGCATTTACAGAATATTCCTTGGAACATCTGGATTTGTTTATTCTATGTTTTAGCGGTATTCTACCGAACACGACGTGCCTTATTTTCCTCCACCAAAAAGAAAAACACGTATAAATTAAGTATTTGAAATTTTAGGTGTCTCTGCCATTAAGGCTTTCTTGAATACAAAGCTAACAACTCGAATCGAGAGAAGATAAATAACATATAAAGTGTACAATAGCGATATTTTACCGCATTTATCAACCCCCGCTAATCTCCGCGGTCCACATTTTTACCAAGTATTGTACACAAAAAACTATTACAATAATGAGAATTGTATCTATAAAGTTCTTTAACATACTTATTGTATAATGTTGTTCGCCTTGCTCTCGTTGCTTCACAGCAATCTGCTCTACCACACGTTGTATACGATTTAGATCTTCGCCGTATTGTAATATATGGCGTTCCATATCTTTCATAACATCAATTATTCTGGAAAATTAATACTTCACCGTTTAAGAACAATATATATTACTTTATAATATCGGACAATGTTGTAAGTCTTACCTTGCTGTAGAACGTTTCCTTTTACCTATCGATTGACTAGAATCTGAGTGGCCCTCTGCGGATGAACTTCCAGAATCATGAGCTGTTTCTGTTAACGGCAAATTATTTGATAATTGTCTTTTCGAAGATTTCAATACAGAGAGCGAAGAGCGAGATTCTGCTTGTAGAAGCGGAACCTATAACAGAAATAATATAATTGCTCATATTTTATCGCAATTATCTTCGGTTTTGCTATAGCAAAATTGTAATTATCATAAAAATATACAGTAAGATAATGCATTAACAAATATCATTGTATTCTTATAAATTTATTACGAAACGCATCGAATGCAATACGGAACTACAGTAATGTCCGATTGTAAGTCTTGCTGAAAGCTTAACTGTATGTCGCTACGCTGCCCATCCCACTGGGAGGCATACTCCGCGAGGGGCCAAGAAGCTCGAGCTGCCTCGGTCGCCGAGCAGTGTAAACACGCCGCGTAATCCGATACCGGGCGGGTAAATCGGTGTGAACTACTAATCCAATTACAAAACTTCTTTATTTTTCATTATTCTTTTTTGGTCTTCCACCAACTTATTTGTGGCACTTTTCTGATTAAACTGATACCAAATATGATACAATTCCGATGATATTTACTTGTGTAATGAACGATGAATGTTTCGGATGCAAGGAAGAACAGCGTATGGGAAATGGTTTGAACTGTGCGTCGCAACTCTCCGCGTCTGTTTCATTCCCATACGCTGTCTTTCTTTGCGTCGAAAACTTTCATCGTTCATTACACATGTAAATATAATTGGAATTACATCATATTTGGTATCATTTTCATTAGAAAAATGCCATGAACATGTTGGTCAAAGTCCCATAAAAAAATAATAGAAAATGAAGAGGTTTTGTTATTGGATTAATTATGTTTACACTTCTCGGCGCCCGAGGCCTTTCGAGCTTCGCTGTCCTTTTCTACGTTTGGCGCGGTTCTTCGAAGCCACAAAAAATAGTGTCCTGCTCATGTCTAAGTCACAACACAGAACCGAGAAATGGCTTATTGTCAGACAATACATACTGTATATAACGGAACGACTCTACATACATAACGAATTCTTATTCAGCGTGCAGATAACTATAGGTAAAATGGTTTTAACACGATTGTTGCGTATGTGAAGTACGAACATGCATTTTGTCGTTCAGCCTTTGCATTTTTGTACCTGTGTTTGAGGATCGGTCGAAACAATACTACCGGTACGCATAATTGGTGTTTTGTGTCTAGTTTTAGTGCGCACGATATAATCTTGCTCGTATTGCACAACATCGTTTCTAGGATCCCACGGTCTAACGTCTGCGTGTCGATACACCCAATTACCCGTTATGATATCCTGTTAACAAAACGTCACTTTTCAATAATCAAAGTTCAATCATCGAACGAAGGGGTCGAAAATATTTACTGTTGCTTCCAAATCTTTTCTATACGTATAATGTTTAGTACCTGGACGAAATATTTCGGAATCCATTCTTGACTCTTCAGTTTTCGGTCCTTGGCACGTTCCCTTTGCGCCTCTTCTAACTGGGTTTTCGCATCGGTAGCAGCAACTTGATCGTCTCGGTTAATCGATTGAGTAACTTCGTACCATAATTTCTCGCTTTCCCATGTACTTTGATGATCTATAGGTACTGTATATTTTTTCAATCTATTCCTGCGAACTTCCGGCGTTGGATTGAAGAATACACTCTCTAGCTATAATATTGATCGACGTAGGATTAATTTACATAATTGTGTTAAAGCTATTGATAATAACGTAACAAATATTTGTATGCCACGTACTCCGGCCCTCTTATCCGTAAATACTATTTGACCGTCCCAGTATCCTGATATAGTAGCAAGAGTTTCTTTTCCTAAACGTATCGCTCCTGCTACTTGATTCATTTGTTCTGCTCCTCCAAGAAATGGCTGTTACGAAAGTAATAAATTACTTGTAGATATAATGTGCACATTGTTATTTTAATTTTCTATAATGTTAATTACCTTGAGCTTAAATTCTATTTCAGTATGGTAACCCGTTTTCTCGCAATTTATTTGAATCTTACCACCTAGTTCCATAGATAACGTACCCATAAGGATACCTTTACAATGAGCGTAAGGTATAGTCATTGTGTAATCTTCACCTCTAGGTAACATTGTTAATATTGCAACACCATCTAAAACGGCTGATGTTGAATTTCCTGAAAAAGACAAATATGTATGTATGTACATTATTTGAAGTGCTTATTTCAAGAAAACATGACACGTCGTGTTATACGTGCTCACCATAGAATTTGGATTTAGCAATAATCGTAGCGCTAATAGTGAACCCGTCTTGACGATTAGTTACGTAGAAACCTGATATAGGTGGATGATGAGATAACTGTAACAGTAAATTACAAGTAGCTCCAGTAATTCTTCAAACGAGTGATTAGGCGATGGGAGGCTTACTTGTTCAGCTATATAGAAAGTCCTTGAACCATTAGGATGCTGCCAATAACAGCGAAAGGTTTCGCCCAATAATGGATTATATGGTTTTTTTAAACCCTGAGGTTTCTTATAGAAACCAGATAAATACCACTTTACAACGCCTTTCATACGTGTAAATGCATCGTCTTCTAATACAGCCCTGTAAAGATAATAAATAAGTTATATAAATCCGTGATTGTAGAACCAACTTTTCGACTCGTAGACTCGTTTTTCCAGGATTGCAAGGGTGCGGCATGCGCCTTCTCATTTCTCGATCATGCAAAGATGGGATTTTTCAGTAGTTAAAAGCGCTAGATAAAAGATAAATCCAGGCCGCAATCGCCCTAAAAAGTCCTATTTTTACGTTTACGAGGCGCAATTTTCATTATTCGCAAGCATAATGCTTCATGCTGCCGAATATTGCAAATTACGCCTCGTAAACGTAAATACCGAACAGACAAACAGACAGCCAGACAGACAGACAGACAGACAAACAAACAGACAGACAAGTATAATGGGACTTTTGAGGGCGATCGCGGCCTAGATTGATCTTTTATCTAGCGCTTTTGACTACTGAAAAACTCCATCTTTGCATTATTGAGAAATGAGAAGGCGCATCCCCCCTTCATTGTAATCCTGGATAAACGAGTCTAGCCCCTTAAAGAGATGAGAATGAGACCGACTGTGAATCAATAAAGATTTATCCAACTTACTGAGATAATAAGTCCGCATGATAATAGGAGTCGGCCAGCTTCTCTAAAAATGAGCGAGGTTCTAGAATAAAAGTAGGCAAAACTACTTTAGACAAATCCATGCCTGGCCGAACTTGCTTCAATAGGAACCATATTAAAGATTTTTGCTCATCTTGTAATTCAGTGACAACTTCTCCGGCCTGTATTTTGAATTCGAATGAAATTCCAGTAATTCACAGTGTAAATAATGAAAGTACGGGATTTATTTTACCGATCCAAGAACTTCATTTTCGTTCGCAATGTATGGGGTTTCATTGATTGTTTCGGGTTGATCTTCTTTAGCCGATCCTTCAGATTCACTGTCCGATGCACTGATTTCTGCGTCGGCTGCGACTCCGTTTTCAGGTTGGCTAATGTCGTCCAGGTCTGTGTGTGAGGAGTGCACAGGGTCTAGCGTTACTACTTGTGGGGTGTCATACTGAAGGACATGTATAGAGGGCAGAGTCATGCGCCGGTTGGTAGATAGCGCACGATTTCGAGCTTTAATTTCAGTGTGTGATCTGTCAGGATACACATCTCCATCACCTAATGTCCCCACAGAATTCGATATTTCAACCATGTCTGTGTCTGTGGCAGGTGTTGGAGATCTGTCGCAGAAACGTCTGTCCCAGTATGCAATGGCGTGGTACAATTGTTGAAACATTGGGGTCGGTGAAGGACAAGCACTTCTGGGAGTATCGGTTGCATTAGGTAAGAATGGTTGCGGGCATGATAACAAACGTCTCTGAGGGGATGCAGGAGATCGAGGAGCATAATTAGATAAACATACTGTAGGTATAGGAAGTAAGTGTTCAAGGTGAAAGATGCCAGGAGGGGAGTTATAATAATGACACGATTAATATTTGTAATCTCCCAGAATGAAACTTAACTAAGTAATTCTCTAAATCTAATTTGTATACTATTCTATTCTAGCTACTAAGAATAAATGTATGTGATGGTTTGGAAGCAAACGTTATTAGCTTGGTTTACAAACGTTACTTGTTCAATGCAACACTAGTTTCGCGCTAAAAACATTCTCTACTCCGACCTACCATGTTCATCAAAATGTTTTTCATAATCGGCCTCGCTCCACTGAGTCTCGTGAGTTGTTGTAGTATCGTGTGGCAAAGCACGAGGTATTGCGCTTGTCGAACGAATTATTAGCGAGGAACAACGTAAAGATAACTCCAGAGCGTCCAACCAACATTTACCAGCTGCCTGGGAAGGAGCTCTGAAGATTAAGTAAGAAGTTGGCAAAGGTTGTACAACAGCACCTAAACAGGTATTATAACGTTTATGTGAAAAGTTGTTTTTGATAACTTCAAAACTTGAAAATTCAATGCTTAATAGAGGTGTGCGAGGACCCGAAAATGTCGAGTGCCTGACGGTCAGGACGGGTCTTGATTTTAATATTATTGTCGAGATTATTTGACACATTCGAAAATTCCACAATTTTTGAGAACTCAAATAATTTCGAAAATTGTCGGGAATCCCAATATATTTGAGAATTCCAAAATTTTAAAGAACTCGTTCCGACCCGACTTTTTCGGATTCTAGCAGACGTCTAATACTTACCTATAGCCTCCTTCTCTGGGCCCCTCGGAGCCCAAATCGATTGCTCCAAAGGATGAAATAATTTAAAACAAAAGCCATCCTTTTTGCTAGGTCGTTCTATCACTTGACACGTATTCAATAAGACTGTTCCTACCCAATGGTTGCTCTGTAACAATTACATGGTTATCATTTTCAACGAAAAGAAAGAGAGACAAATATTATATCGGGAATAGCATAGATATGAACTTTTGTCTTAGGGCTTTTGTACAGTAAGAGTAAACCTGGCTTCAAGATACACCACAGTTTCGTCCAACTCTTCAGTGTTCCGCGCACTTTTAGCCAATCGCTCATCACAATAACAGTTGGATCTTTAAATGAACTGAGAAGTTCATTAGCAACACGTTTCTTTTCCATTCTATAATTTTTCCTTTGAGCTTTGTACGATTCTTTCCGAGTTAATTTACAAGAGTCTAGAGACTAAAAAACAATACGGAGATGTAGAATAAGATAATGTTATGTTTTTACAAGATAAGTATGAATATCAAATGAGATTAATTACCTTATCGGATGTATTATCAGTTTTCTGATTACCTTCTCCCATTGCAGACAACCCTATAACAAATAAATTCTTCGAATTATTCGATTTAATATTACTTACACATTAACGTTACAATAATTTACAAAGTATTATATTTGCAAAAGTCACACAACAGTGGTAAAATATTAAGATGGTTACTGACAGAAGCATTGAATAATTATTCTTGGTTTCATTATAGTTATTCTACTGTAGGTTTAATTTAACATATCGTTCAGCTAATAAATGAAATTAATACGCTTCGATAAATATTGGCTTAATGTTTCCCTACGAAAAAACTCTTTTCATTTTCTTTTCGGTTTTAGATTAGGATGTGCTCCGTAAGATGATTTATGCATGTCGATGATAATATCTAATCAAATTTGACAAATGATATATAGCGAATCATTGCATGAAAAACTCATGTTACAAGACTGCAACAGATTCGATCTAGCAATCCGATATAAGTCTCTGCTATTTGTGATTGCATCAATATTTACATGTACTCAAGACTAAAAGCTTGAAATATAGTTCAGCTTAAAACATTCGCATTACAAGCTTTGGCAAGTTCAATCTTGATACTTTTCTGAAAACAAAAACTGATCATTCTATGAAAGAAGCGCATAGTTAAGAGATTCATGGAATTTTTAAAATCAAGATGCAGCTTACTCGTTACAAAGTACAAGGGAAATTTTGTACTTTATACAAATTCAATAATTATACTTAGCATAATTTTATTAACATACTTCATTATGCGGTTAGCATATTTTCATCCTATATTTCTATATTCACTACAATACCGATAAATTATAAACTTCGTGTATATAATTATAACAAATTATTATATTTGTGGAGTTGATATTTATAGTGATCTATTTAATACACATATTTAATAATCTGTCGGATAAAGGAGACTATACAATGTACAAAGATTACATTATAAAATGTATAGATTACAATGTTCTCATAATACATAGGTAAATATTGTAAAGCCGAACAAGAAACAAAAATATGCAGTTTCTTACAGCTAATTAACTACTTGAACAAGTAAGGGAGAGTATTTATTCACAAAAATGTTGAAAAAGCACCTGGCAAATTTTCATATTATTGCCCGTTATGATATTAATGTAACTTTGTGTTTATACCTGGAGATAGTGGAGGAGCAGCAGTTGTTAAATTTACACTTGTCGATAGGGACTCTGTTGATGGAAGTTTAGGTAATGTTGCAGACTGCGCTTGAGAACTGCTTCGTCGAAGTTGTTGATCCACTGGTTCTATATATTTAGTTTGTTTTCAGTCATAATTTCTATTTACCAATATGTATATCTTTTTGATACTTCAAAGACATTATCTTTTAAATCGTGTAAATCTATGTTTATCTTTTCTTTCAATTATATAGACTTCGCAAACTCTTGAACTATAAACTATTCAACGATTAACTAATGTAATGAAGATACTAAAATTAAATTACACCATATCGCATTCTAAAGTATAAGTTTATTTTAGCAATACTAATCGTGAATTGCTAACAACATTAATTCCCAAAGACAGATTTTGCAATAATAACACATAGTTATATACAACGACAGCTTTAACTTTACATTTAAATTAGCTTAATCGCAAAAGAAAAGAAATGTTAGCATTAAAAATGTGTATACATACTACTACAGCATGTGAAAATATGCAGTCTTGCAAAAAAGGTTGCATGCACTAGAAGAAAAATAATATAATGTACTACCGAACCGTAAAAATACTGTTACATTGCGTACGTTAGAAAAAAAAATCTATACTTCATATACAACGTTCAAATTAATCAAAATATTATTAAATACCAAGACAAATTATACATGCATCAGGTAAACTACATTCAAAGGTTATACCATACTTCATGCACAGAGTATATTTTCAGTCATTAAAGAATACAGAGCATTCTCTAATTTACAGATAATATTCATCGAACAAACTTATCGCTAACTATATTTGTCGTATAATATGCAGAAAATGCGAATAATGTGCTAACAGCATGAATGTATTATGTTAATCCAATACGTATGATCGGATGATGATAATAATGTTTTTAATAGTGTGATATATTATTGTATTTAATGTATTATTAATAGTGTGTTAATATCTTTGCGTAGTAAGTGATCTTGATGGAGATTATGTTCATATAATAACATGTCTTTGATCTATGTATCGTAATTGTTGCGTCAAACACTGTTTAATAACATAAAATAAAGAGATAGCTTGTTCTTTGAAATGAAAAAACACTAATACGTGTAATCTAGAAATAGTGTTATACATATGTATATACACATATATCTACTTATTGATTTTCATGATTCTAATATCGAGGCTTACTACTGTATACACACAATCCATATTAATAAGCCTACCTAGCTTACTTGGTAATGTACCACATCCACTGTCACTAATACCTTTAAATGACAATTGTTTATACTATCAATACTTCAATAAACTTCTTACTGCTAAGAAGTTTGGAAATAGAAGTGTATATTTGGAAATACCACTAATGATAAACTACTGATGCGTGTGTGAAAAGTTTTCAAGTTATTCAAACATGATTAACTTAATTTTAGCAAAATATTACATTACATGAAAATTACTTTTACTTAGTTTACGAAATATATGATATGTAATTGTTCGTACAGGTAGTAAAAACAAAATTATTACCGCTATCAAATGGAAGTTTATCTCTAAGCCTTTGTAAGATGTCTGTTTCCTTTTTCATAACAGAAAAACAATACGTAAGTGTTACATAATCCAAGTTATACTTACGATTACTAAGTGAACGGCTAACATTTGGCGGTGTCATGGTTTTAAATGAATCGGTAGCACTTCCAACAGAAACAGAATGAGTTTCTGATTGAGACCTGTGATCACCACCAGGTACGACGATCGGTTGGGAACTCATAGTGGATCTAATTAACACAAGTACATATTAAAATAGCCTAGAACAAGTAGCAGTTCATGTTATTGTTATGTATTTGTTTGCATAAGATAAAAAGAGAACCAAATTGCAGATATTTTTCTATTATAAGGCAAAAGACAAGCGTAGACAATGACACCTGACAAAAATATAACTGAACCGATTAAAACACATTCGTGTTACCTGACGGATAAATTGTTGAAATTAAAATAATAATATAAAAGAACAGACGGCAGAACACGCGATGCATGTCATTACGAAATATAGTGTAATCTCAGTTAATTATCCACACCGCGATACATATAACGATCGGTAGCGTTACGTTTCTTTGCGAAACGGCCACGCTTCTATGCACGACTGAAATCAGCACCAAAATGACACTAAAGAGTTGGAACATAAATCGAAAACGAACATTATTAAAGAAGTATGTAATATCACCAGTCTACTCTTGCAGCGTTATAGCAGTGTTATCGGCTGTGTTATCGTGATTACAAGAATCAATCATTTGACTGTAGCACGAACGATGTTATTGCCGTATAATGCAAAAAAGAAACAAAAAAATATTACATAAAGGGTTCGTGACTTACCTGATTTCAAACAACCTTTCGACCAGTCGATACTTCTTATATTCTGACGATTAATTAATATGTACGCAACGAACAGATATTAAACGAGAAACGGTGACGACACTGCTGTTAAATTCACCATTTCGGTCTTTTAGATGAATTTACGGGTCCAACAGTCCAACACTCCAACGCACTGTGCGGGTCACACTGTTTTTCACAGAGATAAATTACAAACATTCGAAGCAAGAAAAGCGAATGATACACGGACGTCAGAACAACCGCGCGAGCGCGAAGTCTGATGGTTCCATTGATCAACCGCTGCTGTTATAAACATATGGATCTGCTAAGTTATTCAAAATGAAAACGTACGACGCATAATGTGTATACCGCGAGCACATCGTTTGACATTGATGAAAAAGCAATCGACGAGAATGAATATCGGTCGCCGACCGTGGTCGAGAACTGATCCCTAATGTAACATGTAACGTGACCGTTCCGCTGCGGCAATGAAACAATTATACACATTAATACGATCCAATCAAATTCATTATTCAATCGATCAATGAAATATTGAACGGTGCTAAGAATACGATGCTCCACTTCAAAGAATGTCGTTTCAATTAATCTCGCGTGTTCTTCCGAGCATCATTTTTCGAGAAGGAATTTAAGAAATTTAGGCGTGAATATTTAGTGTGATTCGATGGATCGAAATTATATGGATACTGCGGTGCGCAATATTACACGTATATCACTCGTTTTCGTGTTCCTCCAAGAGGAAAAAAAGACAAAATGTGTACGAGAATTTTTGTACACGTCCGACGGTGTCACTTTGCAAATATTGAAAGAGAGGTTCGATCGTGTCAATGACTATTAAAATCGAGAATCCTAAATAGTCACAACTTTATGTTTACCGAAATTTATTAATGTTGATAAGCATATATATATGTATATGTATATATACTTTCGTATGTTACGTTGCACTCGAGCGAAATATTGAATAACCGAGAATTTGAGAGAAACAGGTTTTTACATACTGTATGATATTTTGTACTAGCATCGATAGTTGCAAATCAAATGTTCAAACAATACGTGGTAACGTTCAAAGCCGGACTAAGAGACTTCTAAATGAAACGCTATATATATTTCAGATTAAACGCAGTGAACATTGGTTAGTCATTACGTCATAACTGACGTCACTACGGACAGACATTCTCTCTTCTTCTTTTCCTTTTGCTTCTCTTTGAAATAATTTAATTAAACGCTGCAAATCAATTTAATAAACTCTTCGCCACTACGATTATCGATTCCTTCACACTTCATTACTTATCTGTAATAATCGCACGTTATCTACTTAGAGCGCCGCGTTTGTAATCTATCCGATATCATATTGCGCTTAGTTCGGACAAGTCGATTTTTTACCTATGAATGTGTTTACATGGTGTTTACTGGTGTTTACTAACTTGTCAGGACCGTAATTAGGGTTCTGTTTTTCATTTTGTTTGATAGTTATCATTCACTTTATCGTGAATTATTTATTTTAGTATTACAAGTGTACCAAGCGATTACTAAATTGATTTAGTCTTCTAGTGAAACGAGAAATCGGAATCAAAACGCAAAGTACACCGATAAAACATGAGTCGTCATGGTACCACTGTAGAACCTCAAGTTGAATTAGAAAACCAATTTGTTTTACGTTTACCACCGGTAATTCCATTTTATTATTTAAGTATATAACAGTTTTCCCTTAAATTATTTGAGGTTATGTATGGTCAAATATATAGATTTTGTGTATTGTACTAAATATATACACACATATCTCGATTTTATTTTTCAAGGAACCGTCACGAGTTCTACGCGAAACTTTACGAAGTGGTTTACCTTTAAAAGACAGGTTGAGCATAAAATTGGAACCTGATTTGCGTTATGGGGAGGTTAGGTTCGATCACTGGTTACTCCATACCAAGGTAAACTTTAAATAATAGTGATTGGTTGTTGAACTCTATAAAATTTACAAATACATTCGCAATAATGTAAAATGATGTTTTAGGTTGTCGATTTGCCGACCATTGTGGAATCTTTGAAAACCATTGACAATAAAAGTTTTTATAAGACTGCAGATATATGTCAGGTATGAAAACTTATCGTTTAATAGATTCAAATAATCTGTACATTGGGAAGCTTAAAGTAATCTCTGATATTTATTGTTTACAGTTGTTAATTTGTAAAGAAGAAGATGATCATACCACAACGGATGAAGAATCTCCAGTGAGACAAAAGAAAAAGGATCCGAATAAAGTAGACAAAAAGTTTCTATGGCCACACGGAGTGACGCCTCCTACTAAGAATGTAAGGCGTAGAAGATTTAGAAAAACTTTGAAAAAGAAATATGTGGAAGCTCCTGAAATAGAAAAAGAAGTGAAACGTTTATTAAGGGTAGATAATGAAGCTGTTAACGTTAAGTGGGAGGTAATATGCGAAGATGAAGATCAGACAAAACCCAGCAAAGTATCATCGTCTGGTACTGTGAAAACTAAAAGAGAAAGTATTAATGGCAACACATCCCAAAGCCTCGATGTTGGTAAGTAGTACAAATATAAATACAAAAGTGGCAAAAAAACAAGATATACTTTACATGTAAATATTTCTCTTTTTTCTTCCACAGCCGAACATGATATATTTGGCGAGCCTGTGAGCGATAGTGAAGACGACGACGAAGAAGCAAACATAAATGTTATGGAATTGGATGAAAACAGTCGTCTTTCTGCTGATAGCAGAGTGTCCGATTCTAATTCGTTGCAAGCCGCATACTCAGAAAGATCTAACAATAACACAAATACAAATAGTAATCTCGTGACAGAATTTAGCAAAGAAATGTTTCAGAATGATACTACTGAAACAGAAGCAGAGAAACCAGTCGATTCGGCACTAACAATAGTACCAAAATTGGATCCATTCCAACCAGAGTATATTCTTCCAGATAGCTTTGCAGAACCATCCGCCAATGCTTCAGTATCAAAAGGTATTTTCGTATTTATTTCGTATTTATTTTCGTTCGAAAACAACGAATTATATTCTATTAATACAACGAGCAAAATTGTACAGCAATCGCAAAATTTTTTTTGCCAAAATATTTCAGATTCGTTACAAACACGTCTCGCAACGCTGCATGCAGAATTAGCTGAATTGCGGCAGCGAAGACAGCAGCAAGAAGTCGAAATTGCTAACATTGAAAATGTTAAACTGAGACAAAGATTCCAAGAAATATTAGATAATTTATTGACACAAGAGATGCAGAAAGTTCAAGAGGTATATATTCTTGTTGTATAAACGGTTGAATTGAAATGATTACATACTGTAAAATTACGTGACTATTGTATTTCAGATTCAAACCTTGGAATTAGAGTAACACTTTGAGAAGTGAGACTGCATCGGCCACCTAAACATTGTGATCAGAACATTCGCATTCATGAAGTTCCTCATAGCAATATGCTCCAGAATTGTGAAAACTATTACACAACATTTTGTACAATATATACAAATATATATAATATACTTGTAAATTGCAATCTCTAATATAGTAACAATTGTAATAATTGGTTCGGTGCAAGTGAATTTAAAATACTTATACGATATCATAATTGTATTATCTAACTTTTATAAATAAGAACTAAGGTCAATGTCTCTATTTCTGATCATGTAAGAGTTCTGTTATCGCAGAAATAGATATGCAATAATCGACTGAAGCAACGACATATAAGTCTGAGTCTAATTTTAGACACCATTAAATATTATAATAGCATAATTCGAAACAATGTTTACACTCTTAAATTAATTTGTACATAATGAATTCCTAAAAATACAACTGCGGGTTTACGTGTAGGGGTGTAGGATTTGATCCAGGCTAAAAACGAAACTAGGGGGCAGCACTATACCGGGAGTACTGAAAACTGAAATTCCGACCGTGAGCATTCTCATTTATTCTCATTCATTCTCATTCTCATTCCCTCTCTGATATGCAGTGTCAAACTTCATCGCGTTAAAAGGTAACTATAACAATTAGTGTAATCGTTCAGTCCTATTGTGTTGTAAGCAAAGTTCTCCGTACTGGAAGTTCTACTTTCTTCGACAGTCATCTGTTTGACGACTATAATGGTAATATGATAATGTCACAGAGTTGTTTATGAGTCGAGTTGTCGAAGCCCGTCAATGGGGTCCTGTCTTACCATTTAGTAATTGTGTGAATAAATCTAGTCGTCATTTTTTCTATTCTGTTACGGTTTACTTGTGAAAAAAGATAAGTTGTTTCATTGTGTTCTGAATTCCAATTATGTCCAGTCCCACGTAGACCGTAGATATACCGTTCTCACGTTGAAGCATAGTACAGTGATACATGTACAGTATGTCAGTATATATACAGTGTATATTATACACCCCTCCTTCAATTTACGCGGCATTTTTTTACACAGCCAGAAAATATAATATATTCTCCTAGAAATTTTAAAAGTAACAATAACTTATTCGGCGATGTTGAATATTACTTTGCGATGAGGATGATACGTTTGTATGCCAATTAAAACAAAAAGATTGATTGTTTTGAATTATAGTAGCGATAGCAACATCGAATAAAATTTATTTTCTTTTCTGGAACGTCATTATTGTTTTTGTTAAGTTCTTTCAAATAAATATGTATCTCTAAAACTTATATGTATACTAGCTTTTATTTCCATTAATATTTTTTCTTTTGTACTGACAGACTACATTTACGCGATTTTCATTCGCGTAAAATGAATCCACGTGGAACGGATACTCTAATAAACATTTTTACGAATAGACATCATCGTTTTGTTTATATGATTGCATTCAACCTAACAATTAACATATTGTTACGTTGTAAAATTTTCCAGGAATTATGATATAACTGTGACCACAGCCATTTCTTATTTGTCAGAGTTGTAGAACTTTTATTTGCACATGTGGCTTCGTGTCCAAGAAAAATGACCTCGAAAGTTTCTTACGTATACGTAAACTAATGGAAATGCATTTTCTGTACTTGTATGTGTAACCGTAGATAGCGTGAAATGATAAAAATTTACGTCAAATGTCTTTACTTATTACTTTGTATTAGCTGGAAATAATGAAACGTGTGTAAAACAATTATTTAGGATGGAAAATTTTGTAAATATTTCGCGATAACGCGGAATATCGTGAATCTGAAAATGTCGTATACTGCGGTTAAATGCACCATTGTCCTACTATTACTGGACCAAGTAACGTTACGTTGCTTTACTAATACCGCATGAACGCTATAAGCACACGATTGCACACTTCCTTTCCTTTTAGATAGTATAGTCACGGAATAGGTTCCAATATGGTTGTACTGCAGATACGATTAGATATTGCACTTATAAATCGACATTATAATATATGCATACGTCATTCGAAACACGAAAAAATTCTTTCCAATACACAATAAGTTATGCGTCCCTTTCTTGCAATAGCTTAAATTTCTTTTTTTTCGTAATAAACGCGCCGGATCATGATTCTTTATTTTCTTCATTAAATGTATTGCATTTTCCCGTTGTTTCTCGGCTTTTTCGGTTTCTGTATCAAAGAGCTTTTTGCGTATAAATCAATAAAATTGATAAATATATGATTTCAGTTTCAGCTGGAAAAATTTTGATTGAAAATCTGTAACAATGGACGAAGAAGGATTCGATCTTTGCAAGAGTATGGATATTCAGGAAGCGCTTACGCAACAACTGTTTTTCATCGTAAGTGGTGGCGACCTAGTATTCCCATGAGAAATGTAATATGTCATCGTCCCCCTCCCGCAAGAAAAAAAAATTTTTTCGTTACAAAATTACGAGAACACCTTGTACATCGAATTTTTCTTGGACATAAAATCAGCAAAGAGTGTTGCAATTTAACTCTTTGGCAATAAAAATGGCAAACGCAACGGCATCACAGCCGCCGCGCGGTGAGTTCCAACTGTAGATGCTGATGACCCGAAAATCGTTTAATTTACGACTCTCTTTATCTGGAGTCTTCGTTCGAGCTGTCCGCAAGGTGTTAATAAAACACACGCTTACCATTGACGTGGAACGCTGCTGTTCAGGAAGCGAAGTTTGCTTGCTCTGCATGCAAGCGAGACGATAAAACTATTGTCATCAGGTGTTTCTTCATTGTTTACCTTACTCGACGGTTTTCTTGCAAACTTCATTGAATCAAACGTTTTGCAACTTGGCTCGAAAAATAGCACACGGGAATATAATGTTTCAGCTTGACCTTTAAATAACTTCAAAGATTTAAACTTCGGTTTTAATAATAATAGAGTTATTTTATAATATCGTCCATTTCAGTAGAAATTTTATTTCGGCAAGCTGTTTTGTGAATGTTTATGAATACTTTGTTATTCCAGTTGCGGCAGAATCACGACTATTGCATGGACAGCGAGTGCTTCAACTTGTCCCAATGTATGTAGTACAACTTTACATATTCAGTAATAACTAGACAGCGGTTTTTTTGCGTTTACGACAAAAATGAGTGGATATAGAAGAATTTTAGAATAGTGTTATATTATTTTCAACTTATAAAAAAATAAATGTCTATTTCATTCTAGATTGTTGCAATTCGGGTAGAAAATGTTGTATTTTGCATAAAGATCCGCTGTCTAGTAATAACACGATGATTACCAATATTTTATTGCCGACTTATTTTCTTTTAGCTCAAACATCGCCCAGTCCTCCGTCCTCGAATTTTCTGATAACCTTTTTAATCATTGCATTCGTGGTGATGATGTATGCACCGAGTTCGTTTCGTCGGTTGAGAAACGATAACGCTAAAGATCGCAATAATGGACGTGTAAGTAGACTTACACATTTCACCTTGAACGAGTTGTGTGAACACTAAATTATTAGTGTTACTTTGTAACAATTTTTTCAGGACTCAAACAATGAACCGCCTACACCTCCGCCGGCAATGCAATAAAAAGTGCAATAATATGTGTGCTCGATGTAAAAAATAGAACTGCCTGAGCTTACAGAGCTACACGCCTTAATATTTCTACACACGGAATCTCTACAATTGAATGTATATTTGTATGCATTAGTGGTACCTATACTTTCTCTCTGCTTTCTGTCAATCTTAATAATGTTAATCAGCAAGATATTTTCGGTAAAAAATTACAGCTGTAAAGATTAAATCCAATCTCTGAAATCATGTTATAAACGTGTAGGAAGCAAACATAAACAAACGTATTCATTTTAATAATATGTACTAGACTGGGACAAGCTGAAGTAAAGTAATCATACTTAACGAGAAGGGATTACGAGATCATTGAGGAGTTTTGATATCTATGAATATTGCAAATAGTCTGAGTACCTGCAATCTGATAGAAACGCTTACAATGTTTATGTTGATAAACCTTTATCGGAAGGATGTAATCTAAAATTATATAATGAAATAACTATCAGACAACTGACTGCTCCAGGTCTATTTGGATCGAGATCTGAATTTCGCTAGATTTACCGTTGTTCTGTTCATTTAATTTTACAAAATTATTTTTTATTACTACTGTCATTTTTTAACAAACGCGTGAAAGACCGATGTGGGTACGAAGTCTGTTGAGTGAAAAGTTTGAAGTATTGATGATAACACGATAAGGCTAAGGCGTTTTTTCTTTCTTATATTAAAACTGTTGTAGTATTCTCTATATCGTATTTTAACATAAAGGAAATCATAGAAACAGGGACAGCAACTTAGTTACGAATGTGACAGTATTACTGCTAACACTTTCAAAAAAAGAGTGTTAATAATTGTTGAAATTATGATTAATTTACACCTCTTCGGAGGTAATAAAGGATTTATGGAATTGACTGTTCAAACTTTTTACAATGTGATTGTAACATGTTTTAACGATTTTTCATGCGAGATATGAAATAAGTAATTTATAGAGTGAATTAATTTCTTCCACTGTTATACATTCCCACATCGTATTTTTGACAATAAAATAAATATATGCATTACAGCTTGTACTGTGTTCACTTTCTTACACCTTTTCGTAAAAAGTAGGATATGCGGAAACGTAAATTCCTCTTAAATTTTTAATTCCTTACTTTTGAAAAATACAGCATTATCATTATCCCGATGAACATTAATGTACATTTTCATTTACTTAAGGATTATTATATTCTAATTAATTACCAAGGAAATAATATTTACAAACTTAGATGTATGCATATATGTCGCTACTTATATTTCGCAACATGAAAGTATACATAATATGAATCTGTAAATAATTACGCAGCATTAATAATACACAGATAACGCATAAAGCATGAAAATCTATGCTCAATGTTTGCTGCAATAAAACAATGCAATGACTGCCTGTATCTTTTACATAAATTTTGGTAATTCTCTTAACAGTTTCATTCTTTTGGTTTTTCATAATTTCTTTCAACATCTTCATATTATTGAATTATGCGGCCGTATGAGAAAAAGATGATTTTCATATATGTACATAGATCGAATAACAAGAAACGCGAACATTTCAATTGCATTAACCAAGTGCTTCTGTTATGAACTATTGTTGTTACAGAAACAAATTTCTACTTTATTTACATATGTACAGTTTCTTTTAAAAATTGGTAAACATTTTACTACCGATCTCCTTGTGGAAAAAAACCAGAAATTAAACGGTCTTGTATAAAAATATAAAAGGACAAGTAATTTTGGCTTATAATTTACAGTATATTTAAAATATCTATTCATATGTATATATACATGAATCAATAATGGTGACTCTAAAAAAATCATGTTTTTTAATTATGACATTTACGATCATCACTTGTGTTTACAGACTTTATAATGATATGATGATATTTATCGACATGAACGAATAGAAATCACGAAATGTTTAACAAGTGCAGACAGAAATTCCGAGATGTACGTAACTGAAAATTACACTTTGAATTATTGATTAATTATCGAGTAGATGTTTATACACATACGTATACGCATATTATATGAAAAATGCCAGTAATAATAGAAAAATACTATATATTTGTACTTTTGAAAAGTGAGACAGTCCCAAATTTGATTAAAAAATTAATTTCCTTTTTTCTATTTTTGCCACTTAATCGCGACGACTAATTATAAGGACGATTGTATTTTTCTAGAAATCCCTCGTATTCCCATGAAAAAAGTAACTACATTATGCTCTATAAAATATTCTTATACGATTTAATTTACTAATTGCAGAGTATAATTGTAATTTAGAAATTAATTAAAATATTTTGATAACTTATATTTAGACTGCGGATCTTTATGCGGAATAAAAATGGTTTGGGTCAATTGCAAAAGGATGCGTCCTGGGAGATATTTCATTCTTACTTTAGTCATTATAACAAGCTGAAAATAATAGATTGGCATTCTTAAATCATTTTAACCTCACCGCTGTTTTAAATTGCACCAGCTAATTTTTTTCAAAAATATGCATAAAATCCGCAGTCTACTTATATTATTAGAAATATAATATTCTGAATAATCCTTCTTCTACACAATCCATGTGTAATCAACAGAAGTGCAAGATTTTGTGATATTAATGACAAAAACGTTCCTATTTACGAAATACATATTATGCTTCGAGACTTTTTATGTTTGAAAGAATTCAAACTATTATGCAAAAAAAAGTGTACTCATGAGATAAATTAATAACTTATTTCGAGTTATAAATTCTAACTAAAGATTTTTGAAGTCATTCTTGTTGAAGCTTTGCCAAAGTAACTCTTACTTTCTGCAAAACCCCAGTCATCTGTTTGTACTTACCTGTGGAATCGGGCAAATTCTCGTAGTTGATCACGTCACAAATATCTTTGGAAAATTTCTCGGACGACGGTAATCTATTATACGGAGAAGTGCTTTGTAAAATGGGCGTACCTAGATCTACCGACATTACGCTCCCCTGGCTTGAGTTCATCGAATTTCTGCGATTTTTACTCGATTCTGGAGTCGTTTCATTATTGGGCGGTGGCATCGTCGTCTTCGATTTCGACGTAGAATCCGCAGCATTACTTTTCGACAAATCATCAGAATTTGACTGTGAACTCGATTCGTGAAGCTCCACGAGCAATCGTTTCTTCATATTTTCCAAGTCGCACAATGACGGTGAATACGCACGAGATAAAGGTGATGCATTGCTTTCCTGTAACATTTTATGTACCTAAATTTTTAATTTTACAGTCACTGTCTTTACTAAATTAACGAAATATTCGCTTGGAAAAAAATAATTATTATTTTATACCGGTGATTGTATTTCCTGCGAATGATAATCTGAGTCTTCATAGACTTGTGCTGGTGGGAGTGGTGGTTCAGGTGGCTTTGTGGCAGACTCTGGTGGTAATGGAGGTACAAAAAGTCCATTAATAGGTAGACACTCTACTACGCCCTCTATTGAAAAGGAAAATGTTTTGCACGATTAAAAACTCCAGGTATCTCAACTAGCAATAGTACACAGGGTGTTATAAATGGCAAAGAAGCTATACCTTCTACATCTTCTATCTCCATCTCTGTGGACTCTGGTGTCGGATTGCCTTTTAAATCATCGTTACACATTTTCAGCTTTTTCCTTTTATAGCCTTCGTCCGCCTTTTTCCCTTTGAGCATCGTCAACATTGTTTGTTTGCTATGAACAGCCTGCATCGGTGATACCCAATATTGTCCATTTTCCTATCATTTGTAATAAGTTTCCACCAAATCAGGTTTAGAAAAGTACAGTATTTTCATTCATTAAATTATCGTATCTGTAAGTTGCTTACATCTCGAGTATCAGGTGGAGGCACTACATTAAAACCAGGGAAATCGTATATCTTTTTTATATCGTATTGATCTTTGTCTCCAGATTCGAGAAGCTCGCCTGGCTCTACATGAGAATCATCTTCTGCGACGCCATCCGAATTAAACAACGATATACCAGAATGTTGCAAGCATGCTTCTTCCAACCATCCTGGGGGATATCCAAGTTCCCTCATTCTGCAACGAGCATTACAACATATAAAAAGCATAAGAAGCGTTAATGATTTTCCTCTAATCGAACGATCAATTTATGGAAAGATAATAATTACCTGTATATATGCAAAGGTAATTCATTTTCTCTGAGACCTAAGGCTTTTCGTAAATTACTACTTAATTGGCCAGGAGTAAAATGACCAAACCTCTGGTCATCTTCTAGGTGATACCTAAGAGCTCTCAAATTCCCACTCTTCGTACCAAAATTTCTTTTGTTCTTATTAATCGCAGTTTGATCGCGTGGTTTCGGACAATCTCGTAAATTGTGATTGTCTAGACAATTAAAACAAGTTAATTTTGGCGAACGCAAAACTTTCAGAACTGGTTCTGCTTGTGGTTTGGTTTTCTCAAACGCGTTTTCATATTTCTATAATATATAAATACCGTGACAATAATTAGTTAGATATTCGTTTCTTATAATGTTAACTTTCAATATTATTATTTAACAAACCTTTCCATACGTTGGAACATCAAAATCATCTTGAAGCTTCGGTTGCGTGTCTACCATAAACAACGTGTCGCATATCAAGTCTTGACTGTCTTCGCTTTCTGTTGTAAATTCAGCGGATTGACTAGTGGAACATACATCGTTATCCCAAACGTCTAGTGTCAAACTGTCATTGCTTTCATGACACTTTACCATAGAAGGGATCAATTCTTCGATGAATTGTTTTATACGTTTACTGTATTGCCTATAAATCGAATGAAAGACATAAAAACAACATATATTAATACTGATAATAATCTGTACATATTTTTATATTTGAATGTACATATGAGCACTGATGTTTGATGATCCATTGTGAGTAAACAATGAGCATTATTCGAGCTACGATCGTGGAATTGTAGTGCAAGCAGTAGCAATGTGAAAACAGACGCCGTTATCAAGTGATCATCAAATTGCAATGCAATTCACTCTGCAGAAAATAAGAAACAGTTTCTCACCGTGAAATACTCTTGTCCCGGAACATAACCTTAAGAAGTGGTCTTGATGCGCTTGTGTTGTCGCAGGTTTGAGATGTAGAAACATCTTTGTTGTCCTCCGCATTCTCACTCGCGGTATCCGTTTTGTTCGCAACATCGTTCGACAACGAGATTTTGTCAATCGAACATTCACTTTGATCATTGTCAGCATTGTTGGTGATGTCTTGGCTTAAATCCAAATCAATCACCTCTTCGTCGGTGGTATCTCCGATAGTGATTGTAGAATTCATGGAAACACTATCGACGCTGGCACGATCACATAGATTATAGATGAAATCGTTTCTTCGAGATACAGGGTTTGTTCGCGCGTAAACCTTTCCCTACTATGTACTTATTCACTCAAAAAAAAATACGATGCTCTACTTAGCCTCGGCAAGTTTCAAGCACGCAACAACAGGGGTAATGCAGGGGCGCTTCAAACTTGCGTTCAATCGAGCACATTTAAATTTTCTCGGGTTTTATTAATTACGTGTGAACTTATGGGATCGTACGAAATTCTTTAGTTTTAATCATTATTACCTTCGGAAACATTTATCGGATGGCAAAATTGAAATACCGCAATGAGAAGAGAACATCTTGAAATATCTGATACTCAAACCTGAACGTTTAGAATTTAGAACATGCAGTTGGTTTTTACTTTACCCAAATAGGTCTTTCTTTTTACAGTCTTTCGTTTACAGATAAACTTTAAAATGTTTATGAATTTCGTGTATATTATGACTATTATGTAAGTTAGGATATTATTTGCATATACGTATATAAATAAAAATAAAGTAAACGCTTCCGATAGATGGCAGCACAGGTTTTTACCGTTGGCGACACTGCCAGTAACTTACTAGCACTTACTAGCAGAACCTGTCGAGGTTGGCAACGTCCCAGGAGTGGGGATACGCGCGATTTTGCGAACGTGGATAGTGCTCAAATTTGTATTCACTTTTGATATTCGCGACGACTTTGAACAACGTAAAAATTAAAATGAACAGAGTAATTCACTGTTAAGAGAACGATATTCTTACTGGCATTACAATAACACTGTATGTGTAAAATGCTTTGACGTTAATCAAGGATGATGTAAACTGGCACAAAGCTGCTATAATTTTAGAAACGAATGAATTTACGATGCCTTTCTTAAAACCAATTCGAATATCGTACACTAAACGTAAAATAGACAGTTCCAAAAGGAATGGTTGGCGGCATGCCATTTTTGATCCTGGAAACAAATTACTTGTCAAAGGTTATTACAAAGGAGAATGGAGAGACGATAAAAAAGAGGGCAAGGGTAATCAGTTGGACAGGTAAAATTGTTATTACGATTATTATCGCTGACACGATATATGGTAGAATAACCGTTTTTTTAATAACCAGATCTCTAAAATAATGCTTGAAATTCGTTAAACATACCGCAGAAATGGATTTATATACGAGGGCGATTGGTTCAATGGTAAGAAACACGGTATTGGTACTTTGAGTAAGATTTACGGACGACCGGCAGACGGTACTATTCGAAAACTTTACACTGGTCAGTGGATTAATGGAAAAAGAAATGGCTTTGGGTATAGTTGGTACGAAGACGAGAGCTATTACGAAGGCCATTTTTACCAGAATAAACGGCACGGCTATGGTCGTATATGGTATTGCAATGGAGACTACTATGAGGGTTGCTGGAGGGACGACCTGTACAATGGCGTGGGAGTATATGTTAAATGTGTGAATAGATAACATGTTCGGTTAAAGACTGCTAATCGTAATGTATAAACAATATGGTAATATCTTCTAATTTTTACAGTCAACGGGAATAGATATAAGGGTGAGTTTGTTGCGGGCAAAAAAGAAGGTCACGGCGTATTTTATCACATTGTCACGGGACAGAAACAAGTTGGTATATGGGTAAACGATTCATGCATAAGTGGAGTTATGTCCGACATCTACTGGCGTCAGTCGGCTCCTCGCCCGACACCGTATCCTATTCCACGAGTAAACAATACTATAATAACAGAGATGAGATGTAGGACCCAATACCAATATATTCTTAAAAACACGTTGGATATTGGAGTCTTCCTATAATTCATCTGTAGTAGTAATAATAATAAGCAAATTCTTTCAAGTGTTTTACAGTGATTGAAACTTGTGTACCAGGTGGAGTTGGCAGAAGACGATGAACTCGAATACACGTGTGAAATTGACGATGATAATGACGACGAAGGAGAAGATGAAACGCCATTACCTACATGCAAGAGACCACCGAGGCGCATAATTCCAAACATATGCGTGTCAGTGAACACGTGTCCCTGCTTAGAGTCAGTTTTGTAAACAAGAACGCGTTGAACTTTACTTATACGATTTATTTTGGCAAAAGCGCCGCTATTATATATTCGCGTATGAACATAATATACGTATAAACCGGCCGTTCGCATTAAATACAAATCACGTATAATTAAATTGCCACTGCACAATGAATTCGTTTGTTTCTTCTTTTTTCTTTTTTAATAATGTGGGCAGTATGATCATCAAGTACAAGCGCAAGGAGTACGATGTAAATCGTGTAAACGTGACACGCGTAACAGCGAGTTTCTTTAGCGCGCCTCTGTGCACGTACTGTAGTGCTTGGAAAAACTGTTTGAGCATCAGGCTATTACGCGAGTCAGACGATGAAACCAAAAAAGTCGCGGAATAAAAAGATCTCGCGGAACAGGCACGTATTCAGCAAAGATAAGTACATTCGACACCACCTAGTCACGCATACTCGATAAATCATAAGATTATTCCCATTCACGACCGCCGGTCTTCAGAGCTACGGAACATGCGATACATCAGCAGTACACACACTGCTTATCGGTAACCGATACACTTAAGTCGCTACGCGAGAAAGGGAATGTGTTTTAGAGCGTTTAGCTAATCGGTTGGTTCTGTCTGCTAATCTTGGACAATTGATGGTAGCGAAATAGCGAATGTAAGTTCGGACGAAGAGCGTACAAAATTGGACCTGAAGGGTGTCGCGAAGCCAGGAAAATTCTCCGGGACAACGGTTCCGCCGCTAATATCGAATCGATGTGTACCTAAACTACATTAATAACTATATTCCTTTCAGGTACAATCTTTTCAGCTTCCGTCTACAGTGCTGCCTTGATTGAGACTTCTATTTCTCTACCGTCAACTGTACAATGCATCGGATAAACGGGGGAAACAATAATAGAAATTGCGACGCTCTCGGATGTATGTATAAGGATGGTAGACGGCATCGGCCGTACGGTGCGTTAGATCGCTCGCAGGGAATTGATTCGGTTCCGCCATTCAACGCTTGTCATGTCGCAAGAAACAATATCGCATTATTCTTTCGAGGAATATATTCTAGAATATTCCACGATGATATTTTGTAAATCGTGGCCTCCTAAATGTCGCGATTTACCGACGCATGCGCGCTCGAATTCAAGCAAGCGTGTACCCGGTGACGCAAATCCCTTACAGGTGTTCCATTTTCAAATTACACGCAACGCGAGTTTCTGAACCGCTTGGGATGAAGCGACCAAAGTCTTTCGCGTTCACATTACGATCGCGTTCCGTACAATCCTATATATGGTAATATTGTTAACGACTTTTCACGCTATTTTCTTATCCGGTTTTTATTTCAATATTTACAACGACCCTAGTAACATTTATGGTCAGCCAACGGTGACCAACGATTGGGATATGGTTCGTGGTTTTGCCTATGAACCGGCAACATAGGGCCTTCGATGAAAAATTATGACAATCTGCCAACGAGTATCCAACGGTGAGCCTACAATTGTTATAGTTGGATAATTAACAAGAAATTTACGTATGATAATACTACATTGGCCCAATCAATGTTTGTCAACATTTAAATATCGTACGTCTCACAGACGTTAGAAGCGTTGCTACAACTAAAAATTTATTAATTACTGTTCGCTTCGCTCACCAACCCCCGCGGCGCCTCTCTCTCTCTCTTTCCCTCCCACCCTTCCTCTCTCTGAAAAATACACCCTGTCACGTCGCTCAATTTCCGATTTCCGTCAGAAGGCTTCGCCGCTCGGAGTCTTTGCGTGACAGAACTACAGAAATATTTTATATGATAGATAGATTACATTCCAAAATGATTCTTTTGTTTTCTTATTTATGGATATATATACTCGCAGTTTGGTCCAACAAAATGCCAACCATAAATGCTACTAGGGGATAGAGTAGCAGCCGCGTTATCGGAGATTCACCACAATATGGTTCCTCTACGCGAGGATATCACAATCTGAGAGTAATTGTATCATGATAAAGACACTGTACAACGGGGGCTCATACCACGTGCGTCACGCCAGTCTGTAACAAGTTCACGCCGTTCCTGCCCTCGATATCCGTCGACTCGATCTGTTCTTTAAGTAACTCCAGTTCCCTGATACCGGATACCGTCACCTCGTACTTATGGGCGACGAGGCTACGGTAAAAGTGGATCGCGAACGCGAGAAATATTATCAACACTGGTATCAGCACTATGCAAGCGGACCAGGCGGCCACTTCAGAGAAGTCGTAGAACTTCACCCAACAGAGTATGGCGATCTCCAGGAGGAACAACAGCAGACCCAACAGCGTGGAAAACGCCCACGCTACTTCTATGTACCAATGCAAACGTTCGTGGGGCGACTCGTGCACCAGGCTGATACTGTGGAGATTGCAAACCGCCTCTATGTTCGGTAGAATACACGTTGATATCATCAAGGCCAGCATGTGGACCGCTACCAGTAGCGTTGTGCACACGGCGAATGCAATAAGCATCTCGGATGGAACCTTTGTATGCGAGTTCAACTGAACCTCCACCATGGCGACCTACGACCAACAAATTTTACTGTGAATTGCCAGTATTCGCTAATACAGTCTAACACTTTTACAGTCTACAGGTTTACTACATATACAGTGGGTGTACAAAGTATTCGTACACCTTTTAAAAACGAATAACTTCTCCAAAATTGCATCCAACAGTATCGAGTATTTTTTAGACGTTAGAAGGATTAGTTTACTAGCTAATGTGTAAATCATTCTTTTTTTTATTGTTATTGGTCGCAATTGCGAAGGAAAAAACGAAGGTGCCTTTGGTAGGTGTCTAAGTAAGTTGTATACATGTACGAAGTTTCATCGAGATCGATCAAGGCTTATGTTTTATTAAATCTTTTCGTTTTATTAAACATGTATGTATATAGCTTACTTAGATTTACAAAATACATATTTCAAATTTTCACTACAGGCGCAGATAATAAATTTAAAAATCGTGACCCTTACTTTTTCCTTCGTAATTGCGACCAATAACAATTTAAAAAGAAATTGTAAACCAATCCTTCTAACGTCTCGAAAAACTCAAGCTGTTGGGTGCAATTTTGGAAAAGTTGTTCGTTTGCAAAAGGTGCAACGTATACTTTGCATACCCGCTGTAAATCACCTCGCGGTAAACTCGCTGTTCTTCTCAGCGAGAGATCAACGAGCTGTGCAAATTATCCGCGTATGTATATCGAGGCATTACTGTATGTTACTAAATGCAGAGAACGTGCGAGAGAAGTAAAATATGTACGTATATACCATGGCAAAACCAGAAAGTAGGGCGGACGTTTTGCTCGATGCTTTGAGTTTCGCCCGGCTTAGTTGCAGCTTCCTCCAGGAGAGATAACCCGGCGTGTGAAGGCCGTCTCCCGATTGCGACATCTTCGACTGCCGGACAAAAATGAGAGAGGATTAGTTGGTAGCGGGTGCGAGAGTCCAAAGTAATCGGCTGATAGCAAACCACTACGTTTAACCCGAATACAGTACTCTAACCAATTCATAGGGAGCAGCTCGTTGTGGTTTCCCACGAGCACCGTGGCACAACACTTGTGCCATCCAATTAAGCTTCACTGATTCAGATTACCAAGCGATGCAATACGATAACGTTAACTAATCCGCCTCGAGTCAACAGAACAATTTGTAAGACGCTTACTACGCTATTCGGGCATTAAAAACATTAAAAACACTGTTAACACATTCGACTCCGGTGCCCGACTGCGAACGCTTTCGTCGAGTCGCGTCGGTCACCGATGTCCGGCATTACAGCGTGTCCAAGTCTGAACGAACATTTAACATTATCCCTTAACACTGAGTTTACAATGCAGTTAAGTTTTATGCAAAGATGCATTCAAGCGGGATTATTAAACTTTATTCCTTTGAATATTGATCAGTGTAGAAATGGTTAAAAATTTTTATAGATATATATTCTTGCACCTAAAGCTAGTGTTAAACGAACATTCTTTTTGTTATTTTAAGAGATGTGTTCTTTCTTAATAGATCTATACTGTTGAATTATAATTTAAAAACTCTACAAACTTTCGTTCCAATCCGATTGTACATAGTTACAGTTCGAATAGAATTCGAGGTTTGAACACTTGAGTGTGCACAGCACCACCAGTATACGATCATTCTGCTCTAAAATCGCGACGCTGAACTTCTGATAACGGCATATGGAAGCATCGATTACGCAATATCAGTCTTCTTCCGGCGTCGATTAAAAGAGACATCAACACAGGTATACATATATCCGTGGCTTGGTGGCGCGATACAACGAGAACAGTTGTGTTCATACGTCGCCGTATTCAAGCTGCACCGTCGGTCGTGGAGCCTTCGTTGGAGCGAAAGAAAAGAGAAAAAGAAAGAACAAAGACAAAAGAGGAGGAGAACAAAAAAAAATTGTTTCCAGATAATTGCGTATCCGGTGATGTTCGACGTGCTCGCTGCCGTGGGCGTGTGTATATGTATATACAGGGACGTAAAAAAAAAGACACGTACCAAGAGTGGATAGCAAAGCCGGTGCCAACCGGGGCGGACCTGATCAAAACCAAATGGGCGCCGAGCGTAAACGTGAAGAACTGTATGCGAAAGCTTAGCGTGGATTTAGAGGACGAGTTCCCCGGTTACACCAAGCTACACCGATACATCGTCTATGCGAGAGATCTGCCGAGCGAGAAGAAAATATAGACATTCAGTTATACTTGATCGGTCAATCAAGAAAACATAATTGTACAGTCACAGATAACGCAACAATAAAGTTAACTGTGAGGCATTCTCGGTGGATTGAATTTTTCCCTATGCGTGTACATGTATATGCGTGAATGTGTATGCATGTGCGTTCGTATGCGGATGCATGTCTCGTCAAAACAAGTGTTAAAGAGGTAACACATGTGACAACACGAAAGAATAAACATACTTCTTCTTCCAAAGCCGTCTGAAGGTTACACCGTTGTTTACTCAATTTTTTAAGAAGTTGTGGTCTAATCTTAAGACAATCAGGGCTGGGGAGAAAAGAAATACATAGAAACGAATATTTTTATTATTTCCGTTTCAAGCTATTTCAAATTTTCCCCAGCCCTGTTTTAAAGAATTCTTTCACACAATCTAATAAATGTATCAGTTTTAAACATTGTGGCTGTGTTTATCCATGTTTGTACCTAGATAAGAAAATTTGTTGTGCGAAGAAGATTATGGTTTTGTCCAAGCTAGTGCTGGCTCAACCAAAGAGCTTTTAGAAAGTGTGTTTCCAGCCTGGTTGCATAATCAGCTACTCTGGTTCTTCGAAATATCAAGGCCGAAAAGATTTTTTATTATCCGCAGTAGGATGAGTGAAACAGGATTTTTGAAAAAATTTGCATCTCATTTCTGCGGAATCCTTGGCAGCATCGGATAACATTAATCCGGGCTGATAAACTGCGCCTCCGCTAATGGCTCGGCGCAACATTTATCCCACGATTACGGATCAGTTAATTATCTCTCCTTAACAACTTCTGTCTGCGAAGTTCACTTACATAAAGCAGAGAGAATTGCAGGAAATATTAACGCCATTATGCTAGCGGTGCTTGGCACAAGAATAACAACGTGCAAGGAGAAGGTGACCAAGATAGAGAAATCCAGGAAAAATTGCCGGATCTATAATCGGCGATGACAAATAAATGATATGGATACAAAATTGAATAAACTGAGCCAAGTAAAGTAGGTAAATTAAACAGGCTATTCTCGTAACGAGACGCATCCGTGGTGCGATACGCACTAGTTGCGTGAACGTTTGAATCCAATCCTCTTTCTTTAATCGCGATTTATTTTTTATGTAAACAGCGAGTTTACCAAGGTAAAAATGAACAATTAATTAGCTCGTGTGACATGGTGGGCACAACGTATCCTCCCTTAGTGGATGCAGGTAGTTAAAGAAATGAAAATGTGGATGTGTGAAGAAAGGTTGTTAGTGTGTGGAGAATTTTTGTGAGGGGCTGTGCGTGATTTTCAATGAGGTTTCGCAGTCTAATAAATGGAAAAAGTGCGGCGAAATTCTCAAAAGAATGAGGGATCGGTACCGACCTGACAGTCGTGGAACCGCTTGTGGAAGCAGTGGCCGTCAACGTTGCGTAGATGTGTTCGCGCCACGTGTACGTGGATCGGCAGCTGCGTGGAGGGGAGTACCGCTCCGCCCTCCGCGCCAAACACTGAATTGCGTCCAGTGCTTGTCGACCATATGGACATCAGGCTCGATTCTTGCGGGTTTCTGACCGACGCTGCAACAGTCAAAACAAATACCATTTAGGGCAAATCTGCAATATTTTATTGTATTATAATTAACATTATAACACCAAACATTTTTTTCTTCCGACCTAGAACGTTTCTATTTTCCAGAGTGTACCAAAAATATATGTATGTCCTTGAAAGGGGTGATTCTTGAGGACATTCGAACTAACTTTTTCCAGTGCGAAAATGTTCTTCGCGGCCTTGTCGAGAAGTTGTTAACGAAACACACGGACCAATCATGGATTTTCAAATCGAAAGAAAAATCGGTTCTCATTGATGACTCTTCGGACCCTCCCCCTCTGCCAGGGTTGTTTATTAGTGAGACACTCGACTGATACCGGAGACAAGTGAACTCATTAATATTTATAGCATCGCTATGCTTGGAAATGGAAAATACCATTCGCAAACGCTAAGAATATTATTATCAAATATGTATGTATATTGTATATTAAAATTCACACGCGAAAATCGGGGGGTTGGCTGACCTGACCTTGAATGGCGGCAACTTTCGATTTCTGCGAAATCTCGATTCACTTTCTATTGGCTGACTGAAAATAGTCGTAGGCAGTGATTGTTTTCCTTTGTGTTTATGGTACACTTTGGCGAAACGCAAGGAAACAAATGTTAAGATAAAACGCAACGATTGCCATGCAATTCAGAGTTAATTCTGGGTTGAAAGTTTTAATTATGAGCGTAATTAGTAAGAAATATCTCGACGACCTGCTAATTGCTGAAGATAAGATTCCTACGAATTACTTTTTACATATACGAACAATTCCATGAAGTTCTTTTTATTTTGAAATGGCCCATACTATTTTTTAAAATAATCTATTAAGAAAGCCAACTTTTATTGGGATCTACTAGGTGAGAAAAATGTCACAAAAATCATTGTTATAATAAACTTTGTCTTCTCTATTTTTTAATAATTTGTTTGGATCCTGTGTGACTTTTATGGGCTTGGCGTAGCATGCAACCTGTTCATTGACATTTAAAATAGTGAGGCAGATTATTGTGTCAATACAGTTTAAATAAAAAATTTCGAAAATATTGGAAACACTGTGGCGCCCAAGGTGGTTCCGAACCCACCTTATAAAAACTGTAGATCCCGTCGCGAAATAACCCTGAAAAAGGAATTCAGACGCTCCGTAAAAAAAGTAAAAAAAAATATTGGAAACGTAAGGTTTTGAGATTTTTGAAGAGAATTTTCAGCGTCACGTCGGTTGAAGACGAAATTAGGAAAAGTATATATGTATTCTTGTTCTGTTTATAAACTTTAATGGTGGTGTGTGAACTTCCAAGCTATCATTCGCGCGATTGGTGGCATGTAACGAACCGCTGACAGCCATTCGAATAATGGGGGCGTTGCACGCGCAGCGTTCTACTTCATTTACACGCGTCATTACGTAAATGATACATTTCCCGCGGTCTTTAATTGACCGTGATTCGCGGATATCGGGACATGCGCTGGAAATAACGTTCCGCTTTCGTGGCCCGATACAAAAACGAACAGATACGGCCGTCGAAGTGATTCATTAATTGGTATTTTTGATTCAGCCCTGGGTCAATGTACTAGGAAGCGGTTGAGAATCACATATTCCAAAAATAGACGTCTATTTTTAGTCGTAGAGAACAAAAACGTCCGATTTCAAAATTATATTCCGATAACGAACGATACCGAAAGAAATTTAAAAATTGGATCTGGATCGAAATAGTTAGCCGAAGAATTCGAGGTTGTAGATTCTGGGAGTGATTTTTATTAAAAGCACGAAGGGTGCATAAAAATATTCACGATTATGATTTATTTGTGTTTCCAGACCAGGCGCGATTGCATTCACAAGCCAGTTTTTTTTCGACGTGACTGTTCATCTTGATTTAACCTTGACAGTCTCTCGCCATAAACGATCGGTCGGAGGTAGCGTGACACAGATTAGTGCTAATTTAATATAGAACCAAGAGAATGTACTTTCTTAATTCAGCAAACATACCCCTGTCGTTGCAACCTTATATTCTATAAATGCACTGGATGTATACATATATTGCTTTGTAACTATTCTGACTTGGTACAATTATTATCGTAATACGCGCAGCGACAAAAAACTTTATTGGAATGTTTCCGATGAAAACATTTCGATTATCAGTTCATCGTTGTCTCAATACAATTTATCCCGACGATGGTAAACAATTAATAAAACGCTTAAATAAATATGTAAACGTTCAGCTTGTTTCATTCAAAACCGACAAAAGAGAGTATCGAAGGTAGCAAAATTGTTCCAGCATTTGAAGTTGGAAGATGGGCTTCATTTTATTGAATTAAGCTTTCAACATATGTAATACGTAATGTAGTAAGTGACGCGCCCACTATCTTCGAAGTAGTGTCATTATTTTGTCCCTGAAAATGTGCCCATTTAATACATTTCTCGTGTACAGGAAAATTGCAATCGGGGATGATTGATGGTGAAGGGAAACTTGTTTTGGGTCCTAGATCACGTGACTAGGTGCGCGCGCACAAATCTCCAGTCTTAGCGAAAGCGCAACAGATTGTCTACATACATCTACATCGTGCGGTGATCGTTGCAGTAAACGTCGTCGTTTAGAAATACGTGCCAATACATATCACTAAAAATACAGGGACCGTAGAACGTGGGCAGAGGTCCCCGCGGTTGCTCGCGGTACGAAATTAAATCGTGATTAAGGCAATCGGAAGAACGCAAGAAAATCGCAGCCGGCAACCGAAACGATTACGTTCGTCCGATATGCTAGAACGACGCGTCCCGTCATTGTGTAGGTACGCGAATAATAAATTACCCGGGAACCTTGTGCCACCATGCCGCTCGTGTCAGTCACGAATGCAACAAGGCGAAAAGAAATAAATTCAATAAAAACACAATGCGAATGACAATCGGATACATGCCACGGACACAGGATCAACATAATAACGTGACTGCTGCTATTCAACTGAGCATTGTATCATCAAACTACACCTGCCGTTTTCTATTTCGATGACAATTACACTTAACTGAACACGATATTAAAATAAAGCGCGGAGCAGCTGATTGGTCCAATCGTGTGACGACTGCGAAAAATTGTTTGCTATAGAAAATGTTTGTTAGATTTCGGAAGAGTGTCACATGGTCGAAAAATATAGGAGTGTATTATGTAAATTAGAGCTGTCAGCGTGCAACTGCAAATCCGAAATTATATTTACCATTTCGAGGGCGCTGAAGGGACCGAGAAGATGAACGCGCGAACTCATCACGGAGATCAACGATCCCTTTTTCTGTTCACACTTCACGAAATCGGGGATATTCGAAGCGGGGAATTAACACTTGTCAGATATCACAAATTCATGTTAACTGAAACGCCGTGTGTCGTCGTGGAATCCGTGTAACAGAGTCACTTCGTGTTGCACGCGAATTGCAATAAATGACAGCAACGGGAGACACTACAGTACTGAATAAGACGCCGCGATACAACGGCGACGAGTGGCGCCGAGCATTACCGAAACGGACCGAGAGTCACCGAACGCCTTCGGCCATCTGTGGGTAAGTTGAACCGACACCCTGAATTCGCGTTCAAATGACGTAAGTTTGGTCTCGTTCTTTCTTTTCCATCTCTTTTTTAAATAGAACCACGGCCCTTAACACGGCTCTTACGGTACTACGAGACTTATAATTACAATCTTCCGGGAGATTTAAAGGGAATATACTTTCTGGAGGGAGACCGCGCCGATTTCGAATTTGTCATTTCTATTTCCCGCAAGAGTCTTTACATATCTTGCCCTCATTTTTGTATTGCTTCTTTCGCAATTTCTTATGTACATAGCCGGATAAGATGCTGAAAAATGCCCCCAGAACCAAATTGGTTTTTGGTTGGACCATTCGATATAGGGCTCCCAAAGAAAACTCTCTGTGACAAGTTTCAAGAATTTTTTATATAGTGCAACGTTCTCAAAAAAGAAAATATAAATCAATTTGTCGAATATTTCTTTACCTTCTTGTAGGTGTATTATGTAATATTGAACATTTTTATATATTTACAAAAATAATGTACAAACTTAAAAATTGATTTGTAAAATGCCGGTTTCGTGAGAATTGTGATCGAAAATTGTTATATGTATCAAGCTTGATCGCTGTATGTACATGTACAACTCATATGTAGATTAATGACCAAGATCTTGCCACTTCTTTTAAGAATCATGATCTTGTTACGTGTACAAGGACTAATCAATTATAAGCTCAGCAACGGCCATTCCTTTTTACCACGTTTTTATTTTTTGGCTTACAATCGTAAGGAATAGAATTCATTTCCGTGAACAAGCGTAACATTTCCATTCGATTCTCTCAATGCGTATCTTTTTTATTGTGTAGCACTGTTTGTTCCAGTGCACTGTGTTATCTTTCTTTCAATACATATATCCCGTTAGATACGACGATTAGCAGGACAAGCGTCGAGAGTTCTGCGCCACTATGTTATACCATTACTATTATAGGATTACTATTCTTGATCTGGTGAATAAATCAGCGTAACGAGAACAGGAGCATCATTAGTCACACAGTCGCAGAGAGTGGCACACTGAGCTCATCTTTCCCATTTCCCGTCGCGGCGCGATGTTGTAAAATTTTTTGACAACTGCATCACGGTTTATATTAACTTTTCGCGTTCATTAGCAACAACTCGAAAAACTTTGAGAACCACAGATTGGAGTTGTGGTACTCGAAAGATAATACTAACAGATCGAATCGAGCAGATTCTTGCAAGAATGATTACGTGTTGTTGATAGCTTCCGGTTTATCGTTTCCTGTTAACTCGAGGAATTACGATCGCTGTTAAATCTCGACAACCATACACATGTCCAAGAGAGGATCAGTGAGAACATAAATCGGTGTTGCTGCCTCACCGAAATCAATTTGTTACTATCCGCATTTATTACTCGCATAACCGTGTGCTCGTAAAACGTAACGATGTAATCCGAATTTCACGAAAACGATAGTTCGCAATAGTTTCGTCTTTTCGGAAAAAGGGGATGCATTAACCCTCTGCGCTATAACATCGGGTCACGCTCGAGACTAAATTCTCCTAAATAATTCGAAATAAAATTCTATTTTGCTATTTTAATACATAGACATAAAATAGATATAAATCTTTTTTCTCATCTAGAAAATTATGGTCGATAAAGAAGCAAAGAAGTGTGTTTCAAGAAACGCGTGATTCATATAGCGTCTACGTTCACCGACAGGTGAATGTTGTTCTACGAATTTTTCAGGTTCGCAGACGCAAGTATTTTTGCAAGACTCGACCGGGAACGCAAAGTGGTCGGCGGCTGGCAGGTAATTTTACTTAGGCTTTTCCTCGTGGCAAACATCCAGGACGCGACCACTTCTATCGCGAAACGATGCACCGTCTGCGACCGCAGTCATGGTCAGGGCACCCCTAGCCTACTTGCTGATGGTATCGTCTGATCTATTTAAAACCTGATTTCTACGGTGAAAATTCGCTTGAAACGCTGGTCGGCTTATTTTCGAAAGATCGTTCCCGTTCGATGCGGTATCGGGTGTCCGTTCATACGTTGCAGACCGTACGACCACCGATAAATAAATTATGTCCGTTACGACTGGTTGTTGTCATCTTTGAACATCCAGCGGTGATCGTCAATAAACTATACTTCTGTAAAATGCTTATTCCCCCCTTCAGATGCTGCGGGCCCCTAAGAGCGCGTATAGTATCCAGACAATGTGCAAAAAAGTTTGATCCTTGAAGGCAACAATTTCCTCCACTGGCGTTCTTCGAGTAAGTGCAATCGATAGCTATCTAAGATTACTATTTTTCCCCGAAGAAGTATGCGTTACGAAAAAATTCTAGATAACACTGAAAGGCATTTGTGGCTCTTGAAAGATTGATACGAAGTGGAAGAGGTCTTAAAAGGTTTTATAGAATTCTGAAAAATTTATAGGGACGTTCAAGTGAACACTTGAGAACTTCAAATGTTAATAAGCTACTGAAGAACTTTTACAACGGACATAGATCGCGTATAAAGATTGACCACGAAAGAAAGGTTGTTTTGAAAAGCTGTACGTTACGCGTCACACCGTTAACTATTCGAAGAATCCACGGTGAAGGATCAAGTATGATGCGCGACGACATGATCGAGCTAATAAATCGCCACAACGAGCGACGATGCCCTAGAATCTGTCATCGGTGTAATTCGTCTGTGAGACGCCTATTTGCCAAATTTTATTAGCACGTGTAACAATCTGCGGGATTCTACAGCGTAGCGCTCGGATCAAAGGAGTTCATAACATCGTGGAATTTTCATTATGTTGCACTCTGCGTGTTCGCCAACCAGCTATTCGCGATATCCTGTCATTAACCATACAGTCGGCGTGTAGTTTTTTATATTCTGCTGTCCGTAAAAAAATACATGTTACAGCAGACAGGAAAAACAATCGACAAAAACATCCGTAGCATTTATCACTCTTCTCGGAACAATTTAGAAGTTACCACAATCACGATAGATAAAGTAGTTAAAATCATTAATAAACGTGATAGTATAGAATGGAAAATATGTTAATGAATAGATATCTTAATATTCTTTTTAATCAACCCAATACTATCACGGATAAGTTCATGTGATATTTTTAGGATATTATTTTCTGGAAATATGTTACGTCCAGCGTCCCGAAGAAATTCACACAAGGACGTACACTCGAAAATTTTAATAGATGTTGAGAGGATGTAAAATGAGGATTTACATTTCAATAAAATTGTACTATAAACGGGAATACAAATAGACCTCTGTAATGTAAATAATTCCGGGAGATGGCGGCGATAAGAGAATAAGATAGGCCTCCAGCAGTGTTGAAATAACTTCGTACATCAACCGCGTCTGTGTCGCCACGTTTTTAGATCGGCGAGTATTTTTGTTTGCCATTTCTGTAACATCTAATAACAAAGCCTCCTCAGAGTCGTCGAGAGACGCTCGAATATTTACGAACACCTACAACATTCTAAAATGTCTCTTGTACAGGCTGTATAAAAATAATCCGTTCTAGGGGTGAATCTACTAATCTAATCTGATCGGTGGACATCTGTTAGAGAAACTTGCCGCAAAATTGTTTACAAGCGACATTCCCTTTAAATCGACCTAAAGCGACATTCCCTTTAAATTTTGTTTGCCTCGAGGCACGCACACGATCATGTTCTGTCTCATCGACACGGACGTGTGGGCTGTAATAGTAGGCTTTTGTCTATACGTATAATTCCACACAACCAAATTTTGAAAAACTTTAACAGCTCATATCTCAATAACTATTTGTTTGCGACATATGGCTCCTTTTAAACTTTTTCTCTCCTCGATGAGCAGAAGGTGTTAATGTCAAAAAAAACTAACTACAATTATTTTTGTTATAAACAATTTTGCGGCAAGTTTCTACTACAAATGTACACCGATCCAGAGGTGTAGATTCACCCCTAGGACGGATGACCATTACTTTTTATACACCCTGTACATCGATTACTATCGTACATACACCCACTCGTGCTAGACGTACGATTTATTGCACAAGTATACCCTTTAACATCAAGTTCAACCATCAAGTTTCCACTCACAAGAACCATTTTCAGCTCGGCGTCGTGTATCCAGTTTCATGATTCTGGCGCATCAATGAACGCCGCTCTCTTCTAATCGATTAATCCAACGAATTAACAACGAACAATTGTTTCCACCAAATACGTTTTTGTCTTTTGGAACTCACTTTCGATATTGAGAATCACTAAACGAAACGGGATGCTCTTATCCTGTATTTTATTGGGTTGGAACGAAAGATAATTATATGATGAAATTAAGATATTTGTTAATAGGTTTATTTAAAAGCATGATAAGTTACCAGAAAAATGGCAAAAAGTAATAGAACAGAATGGAAAATATATTATTGAATAAATATCTCAATTTTATCTTTGAGGTTTAATTTAAAAACGCTACGAACTTTCGTTCCGACCGAATAAGATAGTTGTAATCGTGAGGACACTTTCACAAATACGAAATATTAACAAATAGTCTTGTGATTTTTAGACACTGAAAATCGTTGGCTAGGATCTATCAGCACTGAAGATCAGATTAAACTGTTCGGTACACTGTCATGTGAGAATATTTTGTAACAGTTTTGTTGACGATTTGTTTCACGGCCCTCGAGGTTACAGCGGGAAATTCCTCGCTCTCAACGGTCGGTGACGCGACGACGCGACGGCCACGCGGGAAAACAGTACGGGCACATGCCGCGTCCTGACTCTGTTAACAATTGCCCCGATAAATGATTTTTATTGTCCCAGAGTCGAGAGACCGTTCCCTACTCTTTGGTGTGGTCAGTCGAGGCACTTTGCCGGAAATCTCGAAGATACGGAAACCGTGCGACAAGTGCCAACCCCGACGCACTTGTGTTTCATCGTGCTTATCTGACCGCGGCTCACTATCTAGTGACCGTGCAAGCGAGGTCGAGAGAAAGGTGCTTAGGAACCAGACTTTCCTGTCTACAATTTCTACGAGCAGTGTTTCCCAACGTGAAATCTCTGGCTGAACCCGCGTGCACGCAGAGCACCCATCCCGAGCTACATACAGTAATCGCTCCTTCGTTGTCCTGAATCGTGGGCACGATCGTTGTCCAGTGCCTACCCACTCCACTACCTGTCAACGAGAGGATTAGGCTTGCGTGGACCTGTCGCCAGATGTGTCCCAGGACTGTCTAGACCCACGTAGAACGGAGAACAATAGGAAAGGAATATGGCAAGGAAATAAGGAGTTTTTCAAAGCCAGACAGTTGACTGCTTTTGACTGCGAATGCTTTTCTTTGTCATTTAACTAGTCGTTTCACTAAAGACGCAGTCATAAATCAAAAATAGTGTCCGGGCACGGTCGTTGTCCGCTCAAACCCCCGGCCTTTGGACAACGAAGGAGCTTTTACTGTATTATGTTCGTAACTGCGTAAGGAATATCGAAATAGCGAACGTTGAGAGCGGGCAGCGTGCGACTCGACAGCGCGACGCGTATCCTTCATGGAAAAACCCAGAGCACATTTCGGGATGCAGATAGCGAACACGGTGGCAACAAGGTGTCCTTAGGGCCAGAGTTTACCTGAGCGACCACTCTTCCAGTTCCACTGACGCTCAGAGTTCAGTGTCAAGTACTCAGAGATCATTAATAATTCTCATGTATCGCCCACACCAGTCATCCTTTTCACTTAACGATAGATATAGAAAATAGACTTTCCTACATAACACAATTTTTACAAAATACAAAATGTGTAAAATATAAATTAGACCCTACGGGGGAAGGAGAAGTTAAGAAAAAATTAAAAAATCTATCGGAATACACTATACACGATTTATGATAGGGCATATCACAAAATGTGTATAAATTAGTTCCTATGATAGAAAGATAAGGAAAAATTCGAAAACCTACCACCACATCGACACTAGAAACTAAAAATTACGAAAATGTAATTCTTGCCATGGTATATGTTAAATCTTGCTGTATTTTTACGTCGCACCTAGAAAATGGATTCTAATGTATTTGCATAGATAGCACCGATATCTATTATTACTTGGAATCGTGTTTCAGGGTCGTCATTCTGCCTCCTCTCTCCCATTTGATATACGGTTTGGACGCCGCATGGTCGTGTCTAGAAAATTAATTGTTTCATTCAACCCATCTGTTTACTATCAAGGTTACATAAAAGCAAAACATTCGTACTCTTCCCGGCCGTCGTGGAAGAATCACGGTTACGGGTCATTGGATTCGAAGAATAAACACGAACGGGTTCATTTCCGTGTGAAGCCTTGACTTCATTTTCCACACGTTGTGCGATGGCACTGGTTTCTTACGTAATTAAAAAGTATGGCTTCTCCGACCAATTTTACGCTCGGTGAATTTCCAGATAAAAATAATTTCCCAGCGAGCTACCGGTGGAAACGTACGAACGAACGAACGAACGTCCGTGCAATTCAAATGTTTGCAATTTGCAACTGATGCACGATGCAGCGTTTACGCGAATACGCAAATATCCCTAGCGAATGCTTTCACGTGAAATGTTAGCTTACTAAACACTCGTCATCAATCATGGTAACTCGACAAGTTTATGAATAAACGTGTTCATGAATAAATAAATATGAAACGACATGACGAAAGCGAGTACGATTTCCCGGGTCAATTTCTAGCGTACATCCTTTGAGATAAATCGATAGTCGTTCGGAATAATCCTTTTCAATTCGGAATATATAAATCATCAATGAAGACGTTACGCGTGGAGAGATAATATCGATACGAGAAGAGTTCGTATGTCGGCACGTGACAGTAATTGAAACGATTGATACTCGATGAAGACGTAGTTAACTTCCCTAAATTTATATCGCTCAGCGTGTTAAACCGAGGACGACGAGTTAACTCGTCTTGGAAAAGTACCTCCACAATGCGCAGGACCAACTAAACTGTAACGGAACTTGAACGGTTAAACTCGCACGTTATAAATCGATATATGTATCTGTTTTGTTTTTTTCTACTATTACTATCCTATCCTTTAATGTTTCTTTCTGTTCTTTTGTCTAGCTAACCGCAATTTATAATACACAATCTACGTAATCACTATTTTAATAACATCGAACACATCGCAACAACTTGTGCTGATTGCGATCATGGCGAAAGCTTACTCGTTTCTGTAAACAAGTTCGGAAGTCGTAAACCAGCGATATCAAAAGATGTTACGATATTAGAATGACACCTGCGTAAATGGATATCGGTATTACACAATATACTGTTATCTTCCACGAAAAATCTTTTGAAAGTAACCAATTAATCCTTTTTAACCTTTAGTTCACAGTTCGATCGGAAACAAGTGTATTTAGTTCGTGTCTCGTGGAGCAAACCCTGCGTAGGGTTAACTTGCCGGTTGACAGGTGGATCGTATAGGCTAACCTTAAATAAAGGGCACTTACTTGAGACGTGTCGTACACTCGTAGGATCCTTGGCACCTCGTTACCGGTGACCGTGTTCCGTCGTACGTTGTATTTCCTTGGAAAAATGAGTGCCGGCAGTGGACGCCGATAACGTATCGTTTGCAGCGGATCTGCATTCTTCGATGCAGCGGCAACCAGCGGTAACGGTCGCATTGACCGCTTCCCTGCCCCTTGTTTCGAACACTAACCACTCCGAACAATGTTCCCGTTAACTGAATTCGAGGCGAACACTATAGTGAACCACTCGCAACTTATCATCCTACGCCTTGGCCAGGCAAGCGCGACGTCTCGAGGCACGAGATCGATCGAGGTAGAATGCGGGCGACTGTCAATATTCGCCAGGTGAATTCGAGACCCTTCGCTAGATGGCTCCGCTAGTACCGCGAAACCGGCAAGAGCACAAATATGCACACTGCACACTCCCGTATAACGCGTCAAACATAGTTATATTACTCGCAATCGCGCAACTAGATAGACTGCTCATACTAAAGATAAACTATTAGGTTGTTACACATGAAATGTCCGATTTTAGAATGCAAATCTTACGAACCGTTTATATCAAGAAATTTCATTGTAGCCTTTGTTATTTGTAAGATAGGTTCGGGCATTGTACAAGCATTTTGAAAAATATGGACAAACCCCCACCGAGATTACTGAAACCTTTTATATATGTATACATATATGTACAGGGTGATTTTGGGAACTGAGACAAGTTATTGCTCTTTTTTAAGGAAAAATAGAAATGATACAGGAAAAAATAATTTTTTGTCAGAGTAAACACGATATTAATTCTTATTATTCATATATCGAGAGTTTGGATACTTCTTGCAGTAAAGTACGTTTCTGACACAAAATTTCAAATATCTTGTGAAGTATTGACATTTCGATGACACTTTGGGTTAGTACTTTTATACGTAGTGTAATAAAAGCGATTGATTGGTTTGACAAAAAATTTGGGCAAATTCACCTGGCGGGTGGATCCACATAAAAAATGAGGTCATAGGATGTTAGGACGTATTATGACCTATAATTTGTTCCTGTATCATTTTTTTCTATCTTCACTTGAAAAGGAGCAGTAACTTGTTCCAATTTTCAGAATTACCTTGTATATGTATATTCTTTTTCTGATACGGCAGATCGTTTCAGTTATTAAAATAATGTGCTCCGAATGACAGGGTCTGCCCTCGTTTTGGCATGGAATTTTTCCTCCAAATTTTGTAGGCAACAGATACCTGCTATTTGTAAATCACGTAAAAGAACAGTTAGGTGTAATATACAGCGCATAAAGTATTAACCGTGTTATACGGGAGTCTATTTCATTTGAGAGGGCTCCCCTCCCCGGGACGGTCTCATAATAGAATTATAGATATCTGTATAAATAAATCGGGCGCTCGGGGATCCTTGAAGTGATCGGAATCACGGCAACTCGAAGCTATAAAAAAAACTACTTCGCCGAGATGGATTCTGCGGCACGCGTACTTCGGTACCGGTCGCGAGTAGGTTAGGTTTTGCGAGCAAGCGACTGGTGTCGGGTAAATGGCGGCAAATCTCGATGCATTGCACACAGCGCAACGGGGGCGAGAGGATTATAAATCGTGAAGCAATGCCATGCTGCGGATTTACTCACGAATTGGCGCATGTTTTGCATTGTCCAATCCTACGTCGTATCGTCCCCAATGCACGTTGCACTCCGCGGAGGAGGAGGAGCTCATCTTTGCCGCTACGCCGCGGTGGAGTGTACCCCGAGCTGTTCGATCGCCGATAATCGAGCTGCTGATTTTTCGTTTTGATATCCGCTGCCCCGTGGTCGGTTCACGGAGACGATTGTTGTGGAAGTGGTGGGGTATCGCGGCAGCACACAAGCGGCGGCATCGGGAACACCGGCGAATAGAGTGGTGTCATTCTTTGGGCGCCCGATCACCGTGGCGCATTCATTTTTAGTGAGGGTTTGGTCGTGGAACTGGAGCGCGGACGCGGTCAACGGCAAGAGACACCTGTTGCGCCATAGATTAGAGTAGAGTAAGCCGGCTACCGTAATACCCCGCTTCGAAACGCAACGAATTTTCTTAGGAATTTTTCTTAGGCTCGCGCGGTGAAGCGACAGGCACACATTTGTTTGCAAAGCGAGAATCGACCACCGACAACGCACCGTGGTCTGTTTGCAAAGTGAAATAACCCTTGACGGGAACCGCCGACCGAGTGAAAGAAGCCTCGCGAATTACTTTGGAACCAGTCATAGCCGTATCGTCCTTGCGTTAGGTTGTGCACCACGCTCGATCCTCATTTTCTTATCGTTCCTCATTTCAAATTCGCTCGGTGCACATCTTTCGGGGTCGTATGTATCGTATGGTAATTTTTCGGTTCTATCTTTTATTTGCCAGACAATTCGTTGAGTTTATTGTAGTGTCCACAGTAGTATACATCGGTCGAAATTTCAGTAGTTCGATGTAACTGATAGAAGATTGTAGTCGTAATGAAATGTTCGCGCGATAATCGAATACCGATAAAGGCGGCGCTGCTATCATTCCTTTAATTCTGATTTCTTGAGATAATCACTCGTTCAAATTGCCTACCTGCAGATTTAAGAAAGAAGAACTGAATAGAAAGGGAGACGGTGCATGCGACAAACGCGGAAAACGACGCGCTACAAATCTGAGATATTGTGCGTCGATTAACCGCTGCGGAACAGAAGGATTACATATTAGCGACAAACAAGTGCCGCAAGTGCGGGTGAGGGATCAATAGATCGATCGAGTGATCGTGTGAACTGGCAGTAACATACCGGAAGTGACCATGTCGAAGTCATTGAAGTTGGAGGACGATCAATTTTTTGCGTTGAAAAAGGTGAGTCATGTTAAACTTCCGACAGTTGACATATATTACATCAATAGACAGGAAGGTAACTTGTAGATAAAAACGCATTATATCATGGCGTGGATGGTCGATTCAAAGCACAATTATTAGAATGCCTAGGAAGTTGGGCGTGCAGTCAAAATTGGTGTGAAAAGTTGTTGCAGGGTTAGTACAATTTCAGGGTTGACAAACGTGTGCTCGTCTTCGAAATGTAGAAATGTTCTATTCAAGTTTACTATCAAAAGTTTACTAGCATCGGTGCTTGACATTTCACTCGCACTGCCACTTTTGGCATCTTCCGAGGTTTGGTCTGTCTAAGAACCGCTTTAACTAGTCTTCTATTATTACTATCCAAGATTTATATTATTCAGATGCTTCAAATGAAGTTTAATACGTTAAACGCGCCGCCGCGGTGCATTAGGACCGGTGCGACGGCGCAGGGTGGGGATACTGGAAAAGCTTTGGGGACCGGCGCGTAGCATAAACGAAAAGTCTGGTGCCGGTCTCTAGAGATAATTAAATATTTGTTGCATTTCCTAAATAATTAGTTATGATTACTTTTCATCGATATGTTTGATTAAAAATTGATTTGTTCGAATATCATTCTTAAAACTATTTTTCACTTTCTGTGAACAATAATGCTAACAAGTGTCGGTGTTAATTTTCAAAACGTAAAAGGATGCTTTTCTGTGTAAAAAAGAATAAATAAGAAACATTTTAAATACGTATTGTGAATAAAAAAGTACTACAGTTCTATTCAGTCGTATTAGCTGTGTTTGTAGCAGCAAAACATAATTTATATTTGACACTAGATGGGTCAAAATAAGCCATTTGAAACCATGTTTACCACTGCTAAAATATGTACATTACGAATGTCCTCAACAACAAGCTTACGGGTTAACAGAGTCATTTTGCGACATAAGTATTCTTCGATAGGAGAACTTAAAAAATTGATGAGTGCAAACAATACCGCCTTCAGTTCTTCGCAAGTACAATGTCTGCACTTTAGATACCGCATAAAAGAGTTTGCATAGCAACCACGACCATCGATGTTTCAACAGAGGGGCCTCGGAAGATGTTTGAACTTGATTAAAAACAAATGGTGTTTTGCTTATTGACACAGCTAATGTGTTTATGCAGTGGCATTTCGCGTTAACAAATCTCTTCCATTTTTTGGCCGCACCGCCAATTACCTGATGAACTTTACAGACTTGATTGACTCGATTCTCTTATTCCACTTAGCGTCTCTTTGTTTTTGCATTCGCATGCGGAGCGAGCTCCAGTTGTCTTGTAATTCAGCTCGCAAGAACACAAGACGATTTGCAGTGTCCACTTTACATACAAATTCCGTGACTTCGATAAACAACGAGCACAAGATCGCGTTACGTATCGAGCATTTAAAAACATTTCCGCGGCTGATTTGAATATGTCTTGGAACCCATTACATCGCGTCAAACGGTAAAGTTCGCGTGATGATGTAGCATCTCTTCATCATTTTCCGGGTGTCCGTTCAGGATACGCGAAGTCTAGACAACGAGGAAATGCCTCCGGGGCAAGAGAAAATTCGTTTTCGAGCTCTCGGGAAGACTATATCGTACGCGGAACGAACGAGAGGCGGGAAACCTCGTCCCTGATGCGTTACAAATGCAACGAGCAGCATGGAATATTCCGTTTTGCGTCATATGAATACAAAAAAGGAAGATACTGTTGATGCAAAATAAGTAACCTTGTACGTATATTTTTTGCAATTAACAAATTACAATGGTTGCGTGAGAATAGCAATATTCGAATAAAGCTTTTCCAAATGACGCGTGCTTTCAATAGATTGTACAGCTTTGTATATGTAGAATCTAGACAGGATTTCAGTACATATACCTAACCCGCGCGCGTCACGAATTAACCCCCGCTTCCGGGAAAGTAAATTAGAAACGTCGAACAACATTTTCCCAAGCGGCGCATGTAATTTTTGTATTAATCATATTTCCGATAAACGAAGTATTACGCGAATGAACGCTGTCTCGTGCACCTAACGTTTTTCTCCGAGAGGAATCATCGGCTGTCGGTGTTCGAACGCCACATAATTGACCGTATCTTTTGCAAGCGAGGATTTGTGGATACGGCGAGGCACGTATTAATTACGTGCTCGTTTATCTACTTCTATTTTAGTTAAATCGTGATTACAATTTCACTTTAATGATCGGTTTGAGGCGGCCGCCGGTTGTTCGATCATCTTTTCCCAGGCGGCCGCGAGCGATGATCCCAGGCAACAACGCGTCTTGACGCGGCTTTCGTCGTCGAGGGGGAGAGAACGTGTGATTACCCGGAAGATTTCTCCCGTTGATAATCACTTTATCATCACGACGGAACGCCTTTCGTCGCGGTGATTTCTTCCTAGTAACGAACGTCCGGACGTGCGGCGGTTTCGAGCTGGGCCCGCGCGCTTTTTGCCAGCGCACTGCTGCCACACGAGACAGATGGTTTTCTATGATGTTTTTTCTACAACCGGAGATCGAAAGGGAACGGTTTCTGGAAGTAAAACGGCACTTTCTTTACCCTGTTACACTACCACACGCGACGCTCTGCACCGCGCCGCGCCGGCTGAAGATTAACCGCGGTCGTTGGCACACATCGTAGATTTCGAACGGCACCTATCCGATGAGCCTACGGGCCGCATCATCATGTATTCGCTAGATTCTACCGTACGCAGTGCTGGATTAACCAGTAAACAAACTAAGCACGTGCTTAGGGCATCGGGAGAATAGCACCATAGAAATTTTCTCAATTTTATATCTTTTACATAGTAAGGGTCACCTGTTCAATGAATGAACAATTAAGCTGCATGTCCGTTGAAATTAGTATTTTAAAAGAAGTAAAAGCAGATTTTTAAGCTTCCTCTTGGTACAGACTTCCGACAGATTAAGAAAGATTAGTTCGTTAGTATACTTAAATCATGCTGTGAAGCAGTGTCGCCAGATTGAGGTTGAATCGGAGCTCCCGTACTCCCCTACTTTCCCCTTCCAGTGTCGCCAAATTGCGGTGGACACGAATCTCCCGTACTCCCCTACTTTCCCCTTCCACTATTCTATTTGCACGCGCACACTCAATCCCCGTCGCGCACGCGCAACGGTGTCACCCATTCGCCCCACTCATTCCCCGTCATCAGAGAGGGGGTACATCATTTCATCATCCCTCCCTCAGTCTGGCTTCACTGCTGTGATGTCCGAATAAACATAGCTGTCAACATGGAATTTAAAAAATTCTGTTAGAAATTAGTTAGAAATGGACTTTGCAGACATCAAGTGCGTGGTTTAATTGTTAGATTGGAACATACATGTCGTAATTTTAACAATTTAGTTGTGAGTCGTCGTAAATGCTCATGACTGTGATTAACAAGGAGCCACTTATCAGAGACAATAGCCGGACACACAATGGTGAGAGATTGTAGAATTGAATGAACATAATTCTGCACCTTGTTCATAAATCAATAAATATACATATTGAGAGGATACATTTGTAGGATTAATTACTACTGAAAATATAGCTCGCTCGTCAATGCAAATAGTTTCGGAAACGTTCGGTGTAAAAAACGAATAAAAGACCATAATATTTGTACACGATCGATTTCGTAATTATTATTTGCTTAACCCGTTTCTTAACCCGATGCGCGTAGATTATAATTTGTTCGACAAGCGATAAAATACTTGCGTACAATACATAGCGTTCGACGAAAGTGAATCGTCATGTCATGACGCGACGGAAGAGTTCAAGGGTTTCTAGGAATACTGTTAACCTCTCGGAATAATGAATGACCATTTTAGTCCGTGCTGGTCAGTGATTAACGCGTTGACGCTCATACGAATTTTATGCTTTCCACATATCGAATACTTTAAATAACATTCATTTTTCAACCGTTCTATACTTTCACTTCACGTTGTTATCTACTCGCGTCACTGAACAAATTTTTATGGGATGCCACTCATTTCATCGATCATTGGCATTTTCAGTAGCAATCAACACGTTGCATCGACGGAATGCATCAGTTTGACGGATCGGTATATGTAATGACATGCAATAGTTCTGGTACTCAGTTTTTTAAATATAATGTTTATAGGAGTATTCTAAGGTGTCCTTTTCCTGTGTTTTCCCTCGGATTTCGTTTCCTTAACGAGCCGCGAGTAAAAACGCTAAGAGAGTACGCCTATAATTACTGCAATTATCGTAGATCTGTAACGATCCCGCAAGAAGAGACGAGCGGCGAGTGTGCCCCGCGCGACATCGGTGTCGATTTTTAAGGAAACAGAACCGGTTCTGCTAATCTATGAGGTAATCGTTGCGTATGATGGCCCGATCTTCTCAACTTTGCATTTCCCAGCCGTTTTTCTGTCCTGCTGGATCATTTTTTTCAAGCCTCGGTCGAGTCGCGTATGTCACGCGAAATGCTCGTTCGACACGCTCTTGCGAAAGAATGGCGTTAACGCATTCAGCTTTTTCTACTCTTTTGCGTTTTTTTCGTGGCGATTAATCGCGGAAACGGCATCCAAGCGCCGCGGTACACCGTTAGACACAGTGTGTTTCGGGTACCGATAACCGGATCGGTGTGACCTGGCGAAAAATTCACGTGAAAGTATACGCCGCGCCGCGCGCTGGTGGGTTTTGCAAACGTCGCGAAAGCAGCGTTTTTCTTTCGGATCGTTAGACCGGCGCGTCGGAACAGCTCGTTGAAAAACGATTTGCCCCCAGTGGCAAAGCGGGTAGAAGCGTTTGCGGAGCGGAGCCAGGCTTTCCGTGCACGCGAATTGTGCAAGATCGTGGAGAACGCTGTGCTCAAACCACGTTTGTAACAGTACCGTGCAATAAACGTAGCTCGGATGCATGCAACTATCTAGGAAGCGTTATGAGCAATACCGCAGCTTGAATCGTCCGTGCTACTTCTCCATATCGAGAAAAAAAGTTAAACATTCTCTCGGGACAAGAATTGAAAAATGTTTGTGGTCTGTTGATCTACTTGTAGTGTTGGCCGCGAATAAATTTGTCTGCAAATAATGCGGAATTTCTTTGAACTGATCTTCTACAATCTATCGAATAATTTGTAGAATGGCTGCGATCACGTCTTGATACAGTTGCTGGACGAATTCGCAACATTTCGCAAATTTATGTATTTTTAGAGAAAATACTAGCTATTTTTAACCGATGACATGATCTGATATGCTAGTATCTATTTATTACTACAGATAACTTAACTACTGATTTGTAACGTAAATTCGGCGTTTCCTACTATGTACTGGATAGTGTTCGCATACTCATTGCATACATTTGAATTTGTTGAAACTGTATTGTTTATTTATGAGTTTATTCAATGCGTCAGCAGCCCGACGCCAAGTATAATAATATTGTTCGAGCCGACAACACCATCTTCCTCGTCACTCTTCATTTTCTTTTGCCGTGCGTGGCGCCAACACTGTTCAACAACTGGTCCCTTTTTGTGTCACGTTCGAACCACTGAATAATTTCATCATCTGAAAGTCTTACTAGTGAATTATTTAATAATATCTTAGGTTATTTCAGTCGAAACCTCTGACAGTTTTTCCTACTGTGTTACAGTAAATAAATACTGCTCGATACACTTTCTCCCTGACCTTGACCCAGCTTTGATTCACGCACCACAAAAACTGCCCGCGATACAATCAAGATTTACAGCCGATTCAGACCGAGCATAAAAATGCCGGATACATTTTGAATGCTTGCGTTGCATCATGGGGATATGTACAACGATGCCTCGGGTGTCATTTTTTTGCTCATAACAATAATCAAGAAAATGTTGGAAGTATTTTTCGGTTATTTTTGTCTTGCCTGCTCCCAATCGTAGCGTCGGTGGGTCGTTGAAATTCTTCTGATTAAAATGAGTACAAAGACGTGATGTAAATAACGAAGTGAAGGATGCTATGTATGACGTCTACAAAAGAATTCAATTATACGTCATGTTTGGACTCATTTTACTCGGAAGGATCTGAACAATCCACTGGTACCAAATTTGAGGAGGTAAGACAAAAATGACGGGATTTGAAATTTTCTCTGTCTGCATCGAATACATTCGACGACAGAAACTCGGTCGCACGGCTCGAGTAATGCCTGAAATTTTTGGTTTCAGTTTCGACAGTCGGTGGAGGATATTCTGCAGCCGCATCACGACAATTACTTTCTAGTGCGCTGGCTCCGAGGTACGAACGCTTAAGATTCACCGCAATAGTTTGTACAATTGCCCAACGGAACACGCGTTAAATGCGTGCACGCCGCGCGCGTCGTTGTGAATCGATTGCCAGCCGTGCAAACTCTCTCGATCGCTCGCGACGATCTGTTTCTCGCAAAGACCGACGACGAGCGATCGTCGCGATGCCCTTATCGCACGTTCCGTGAGTTGCCGTGAAAGAATTCGCCAATGATCACATCATGAGAACGTACGGTTGATACAAGTATTCGCTGCGTTCGAATAATAGCAAATATCCGCGGCGTTCAAAGATCAACTACAGCAGGAAATATGTCCTGCATAATCAGAGGAGAGTTAAACCGAAATCCTCTTCAATGTGAATACTTAGTCGACGTCAGTTCGTTTAATATTTGACATTCGTCGCACACAAAGCTACCCGAATGCGTTACGTAATCGTGTGCATGTTTCGCCGTTTACACTGCCGTCCGAAAGTATCCGGGCACTTATGCATGTGTTTGCAGGCATCGCTGAAACACGCTGCAAATGTCGCTCTTTTCTTGATGCCGTGACATACGTAGACTGCGGATCTTTATGAAAAATAAAAATGTTTTCTGCGTCGATTGCGGGAGCTTTTATTTCAGTAATTTTAAGAAGATAGTACTCCTAGATACACTCACACATTTCCGTGAGAAATGCATAAAATCCGCAGACTATTCAGAATCTTATGCAAATTCTCATTTTCCCAAATTACTTCATAAAGATCTGAAGAAGGAAAAATTGGCAGGTCGAATGTGCTAAATTTGTTCACGACCTGCGAACTGCTTGAGGATGAAAGCAGTAATATCATAAATTTTAACTTCTCCGTACGTTGTACTGATTTTATTTGATTCTTGTGGTCGCTGATTGGCGATCGACGTGTGAATACACGTTTCTTTTACTCGCAGTGTACACGAATAAGGCCATGAAAAATGAGGGTAGAAAAATAAACGAGTGAAATGCAATTCGGACGGTTAATGATTTCAGAGAAATTGCATAATATCGAGAAACCTGTATGGTGGAAATAAAGCTACCTCACCGCTCGCAATCATTTTAACGATGGAGATTTCATACTTCGAAGAGTTCGCGTTTTTTTATATCCGTTAAAATCCAACGAGGCAAATTGGATAAAACAATGAAATGTTGGATTCATGCTGAGCTTTGGACCATTCTCGGAAAGAGAACGTACTCTGCTTTTATTACATCGAATCACGATAGATAATCGATCTCATCGAATGACCGACGTAGTTGTCTTTTAATTAGAATTCTTTTGGTTATCCTAATTAATGATGTTTCGATAAGTGTGTTTAATTGACGTGTTGATCTTTACATAAATTAACTGTTTTTCAGCTCGAAAATGGGATGTTGCCGCCGCGGAGAAGATGCTACGGGACGTAAGTATGCTACTCGAATGCGTGATCCGCATGTCTCCGTTTCATAACAATTGCGTATGAAAGCAGCGTCTATTATGTATTCGGTTAAACGATGAAGCAAAGTAGCGATTCGGTACAATGGCCTCCGCTTTCGAAAAAATCTTGGGCAATCCCTCGAAAGAAAAGCACTTAGCATGCGAGGACGAAAGCAGTCCCGTTTTTCAAATCACTAACAATTACGTAAACTTGCCATTTGAAGATCGAGTTGCTCGTAGTCGGAAAGACCAGCAAAACTAACTAAAGACATACCTAATAGATTATATCCTTCATTTTCCATAGGTACGTAGATAAAACCTAAATAACGAGGTCCTTATTCAATCAGCGTAGCTTTCCAATTTCTTTAACCCTAGATGACTATCCTTTCATATAAACGACGATCAGAATACTTTATAAATAAATAATAAATCGGTAGGTAATTTCGATGCTAAATTTTGTAATTTTCTTCGGCTTGTCCCGTTACGACATAAAACATCTTGCTCGTTAAATAAGAAGAATCCAAGTATATTCTTGTCTTTTGCTGACGTCATCATTTTAACGACTACTCAGTAATAACTAGGCACTAGATTGTCGCTTTTCATGCAAAAAAAAAATTGTCTGCATCAACTGAAAGGTACAGGAGCTACGTAGACGTTATTATCCTTCCTTAATTCATCTAGTCATTTTTGTCTGATATGCATAAGCCCACAGTCTAGTTTACGAGTATAAAAATCGTAGCTCAGTGAAAACATTCCTCGCTAAAAGATAATCATTTTGAATAGAAAGAATATAGAAATACACTATTACCGTATCGGTACACGTAGTCGAGCATGTTCTGCACGATCTACGAGATACGTGGAGCAGTTCCAGAACTAATAATTTGCGAATGATTCCGAAAGAGTCGGCCGGTGCAGAAATGTTGCAACAGCCGCGGAACTTTCGTGAAAGGCTGCGTGTTTTTCTAGCCTAGGATCCTTGTCTCGAAACGTACAGCTACAGGCATAATTGCCAAGGAGTTGCATGTCCGAAGCGTTAAACTATTACGTTGATCAGTCATCAGCCTTTCCCGCTGCGCTTCGCGGATACAAGCGACCGAGAAAGTCCTGTGAAACACGTTTCTCATCCCGGTCACGGTTGTTCTTTGAAATTTCGCTGGGATTACCCGCAGGCTGACAGCAAAATCAGCTGAAAAACGATTCTGTACAATCCACAATCCCAGAAACTAGGCATTAACAGAGAAACATTCACTTGCGAAAAACAATCTAACAAGTCTGAGCAGTTTAATATACAGAACAAAAATTATAAATCTATACCAGTTATCGTGTCTTCCACATATTAGTGACACGGCAATATTAGTTCATATTGAATTGGTAAATGGAAATCAATTTTGCTTTGCTAGCAACGTAGTGGAAAGATGAATGTTTATCGTGTTGAATAATTATCAGTATATTTAAATTAGACCACAGTGGCCTCAATAACGCAATCGAGAGCTGAAGACACGCATCGGCGTTAGATAAATCTTTATCTCCTTTCTATTGATTAAAAGCAGAACGAAGCTGCGTTGGGCTTTATCGATTTTATACGATTTTTATGATAAATGCATAAAGTGGTTTATACCGGTAACAATTCGCCATTCATGGTTTCTGGGCACAGCGCGAAAGAAATTTTGCGTGAGCGTCGTAATTGAGTGTTAAATCAATCGAGCAATTCTTTCTCACAGCCGTGAAAGGCTGGAGATCGTAAAAATGAATGCTGCCGGAAACAACATTCAATTTGCACCGTGACTCGAAAAGCCGCGGAGAGAGTAAAACGAATTGTTTAGACAGCAAATCGTGCAGTGGCTTATTGTTTGCCAATTACTGAGCCCACTTTCGGTTCGACGCGGCGACACTTTTTAGCGGCACGATGGAAAAATGGAAATTATGCTCTTCCGGTGTTTCTGTAGTCCAAAGAACAGGTTTCTATTTCTGAGACTCTTTGTGTTTCTTAACATGCTCAGGGGGAAACGTCTTAAGCAATTGTACGTTTGCGGCTCCTTTCTTCGTAATATTTGAAGAGTTAATAGCCTGTTTGGGCTTTTTCATTTTCGAAATCTACTATTCGTTTTAACAGGTCGGTTTTTATGAGAATTGAATGAATTACGGTAGGTCAATCAGTAAAAAAAGATGTATGCAGAAATCGGATAGATTGCGAAAGAGAAAACACGATACTCGGCAGCCGCTGCAGTAGTGCTACAGAGTGTCGTATCGCATGGTTGTCGATTTCGATGATTAACGAACCGTGGAAAAATATAGAGGATTTCCTAGACCAGATCAGCGACGCAAGACGATCGTTGACAATAACACTCTCTTGACCGACAAAATCCCGGATATTGCAACGAATATGTTGCAACCGCGTTCCCCTTACCCTGAATCTTTTTTTTTTTAAGATTGTTCTGCAATCAAAAGTTTATAGTACTTTGGAAAGACGGTGGTTACAGATTTCTAACAATTTTTTGTGGAACAGTCTATGGAATGGCGGAGGCAATGGGATGTGGAGAAATTGTCGGAATGGAATGCTCCCCAAATTTTGGAGGACTATCTGCCCCATGGTCGCAGCGGTTTCGACAAAGATGGTGCCCCAGGTACCGTGTAAAAATATTAATAATTAAACATTGAGTTGTGTGGCCCCATTAAAAAAAAAACAGGAATCAAACAAAAAACAATACACTCTATTAAATATTCCTCCAAGTTTCAAATGTAATCAGAATCGTATTGAATTTTCATAAACACTATAATTAGAATTTTCATAAAAATGCATAAAATCTTCGTGCTATCAATAATCGAAGCTGACGAAGGATCGTTGAAATGTGCAGTTATCGTGGTGTACTTCGACGCGCTCGATTTGTACGGAATACTGCACGTGGTCCCGCGAAGGGACATGATCAAAGTCACCATAAAATACTTGGAGGAGTATCTGAAACTCTGTCGTGAGCAGATGCAGAAGCACGGTCCAGCAGCCGGGCAAGTGGTGGTGATCTTCGACATGCAGGGGTTCAATTTGAGGCAGTACCTTTGGCGACCAGGTGAAACCGTAATCAGCCACGCTATCACCCGTTTTGTAAAACCTTTCAAATTACGGTTACGAAACACTCATTTCTGGGATCGGCATTTGTCATCGGTTTACAAAAAAATCCACGAAATTATTGCATAAGATGAGGAACACTATTTTCCGCGAAAAATGATCACTCGAGGAATTACCTAACACTAGGGTTTTATAGTAATGCTAATAATCCTTTCGCGTCTGGTTTTTTTACATACGCTCAACATTGCAGCAGCAAGATAAATACAAACAGTTGCATAACACGCCTGTCACCTGGATATGATCAATTCAGAACTTCTTCCGTATCGGTTCTCGTATCGTAACTTTATCGCGATAATTACGAGACCACTGTTTAAAATGTCTACCATATTCACTTTTCAGCTGGCGAAGTGGTCATCACATTGTTGCAAATGTATGAAGCCAATTACCCTGAGATCTTGAAGACCTGTTATATCATCAATGGTGTGTATCATTAGGGCGCAACTTTCTCGACGAGTGCTTGACCTTGCGGATGCTGATGCTTGTTTCTTTTTTATGCAGCTCCGAAAGTATTCGCGTTCGCATTTTCGGTGGCGAAGAAGTTCATGAACGAGTACACTTTATCGAAAATTCAGATACACAAGGCCGATCCTTCGAAATGGCAACCGGCGATATTCAGTAATGTCGCGAGGGACCAAGTGCCTGCCTTCTTTGGGGGAACCTTGAAGGATCCAGATGGGAACCCGAAGCTCGCCACGAAGGTGCAATAATTTACCGAATTTACTTTAAACTGTTGCGTCTGCTAGAATCGAATTCATGAAGATTTGAATTTTATCCAGATTCGTTTGGGTGGTAAGGTCCCGAAAGAGATGTACGTGAACAATATAGAGAAAGATAGACAGACTGATTTCACAACGGTGACGATACGGAAAGGTGGGAAACTGGAGCTTGATATGCATGCGTCAGAAATGGGATCCTTGCTGAGGTATGCAATCATAGAAAATTAACATACGACTTGACAAGCATTGAAACTGCATTGAACGCGTCGCACTGTTTAAACATAGCTGGGAATTCCGATCCGATGATCATGATATTAAATTTGGTATCCTGAAGAAGGATACTGACGGCTCGAAGAAGGAGATTATACCAGTTCGACGAGTAGCTGCTCATCAGTTAGATGAAATTGGAATCCTCAATTGCGAAGTACCTGCCACCTGTAGGTTCACGTTCCTATAGTCATAGTCGATGAACGTATGCGCTGGTAGTAACGCATCCGTGATTCTGTTTCAGATTCCATCGTTTTTGATAACAGTTACAGCCTTTTGAGGAACAAAAAAATTCATTATTCCGTGCGGGTGATACCGCCGTCGGACTCGCAAGAACTAACACAGGCTTCACGATGAACTGGAACCAGAAAGGAATGACATCAACGAGTACATTCCCTGAAGAATTGTTAGTACACGATAGAAAACAATAGTCTAACAATTTCACGTTTTGTATTTTTAATAACATTATTATCTAAGTAGCAAAAATACATTCGTTATACGAGAGAATTTTACAAATTTTATACAAATAACTTATATTTGCTCATTCTTTAAGACTATGTTTTGTATGTATCGTTTCCTCCCATTTCACAACTGTATTAAAACCTTAACTTTTTTTATCTCTACTGGTTGTAAATGTTATTATAGTGTAAATGTAGGGTGCTTATACATGCATTGTTATATAGTCTGTACTATTTGTATAAAAAAAAGGATAGGATATTCTATTGAGGTTTTGTAACAATAAAAAAAAATGATTTTAAGATAAACAATTCTGGATGTGGTATTTATCTTTGGCAACTTACAGGACCGCTTGCCTTGGATCTTGTTAGTGCAGCGAAGCTGTACTATTATTTAATCATCTTCATCGGTGAGTAACATTTCGATGAGGTCAACTTCCAGGCACTGGTCACCTTCTAGACGCTTTTGCGTACCCCATCTTGCCAATGTCGGTAGTACTTTCAGCTTGGTGGTAGAATTTCTTCGGAACGGACAGTTCAAGTCTTTCCAGCTAAAATAAAAGAAGTAGACAGCAATTTGTTTTATCTTTGTGAACACATGGAATATGTGTATTATTTTGTGATCAAAAGAACACTGTTACTTACAATGCACGGTCTCCGACTTGTACAGTAACTAAATGTGCAGTTTCTGGAGCAGTTTTAAATCCTCGTTCTAAGAAAGGTTCCGCTATGATAAAAACGAAAAAGAAATATAGATTGTTAATATAAGTAGATAAAAAGCAATTCAGCAGAAATATCTAATTTCAGAAATGTCTTATCGCATTTAGGTTATATACGAGACAAATGATTATATTTAAATATTGTTACCTTCAACACAATCGGAACACCAACTTTTTCCATCGGGAAGTTTCGTACCACTATAAAGTACGTAAACCGGTTCGGAAGGTTTGAAGTTTTCCATGAATTTGAAGAAGTTTTCGTATCCTTGTACACTGTGACGCACAACCATCTTTTGTTCCTTTTTTTCTTTCTCCTTGTTGACGGTGCAGTTTCGAACCTGATTTCTCGTTTTTATACTAAATACACGTTGATGTATAAAAACTTCTTATCAGCTATAAAATGGCAACATCCACGACGAAGGTATTTTTGGTTGATAATGACTCTGTTGATAAGGTAACACTTTAAGAATTTATCGAGCTTCGTGTAATTGAGATTGGCTCGATCAATACATCGTTGACATTAAACTGAAAATTTTAGTTGGCAAAAATAAAAACGACCTTATACATAGCTTTTAAATGAACCTTTTACATTGACACATGACATTTTAAATGTTCGGTTGTGATTCCCATTGCATGTTGTGTAGGAGGATGCAATAATGCACAGACGATTTAAAATGATATGTATTCCTGGACAAAGGTTAACAAGTTAATTAGGATGCTGTAAAATTCGTCTTCAAAAGGTCGGACTTTTCATGCATTTTCTAGAAGCAGAACCGGAAACATACGCCTACATCTTATATTAGATTGACTTCAATAAATTTTAAAAGAATTTTTCTTTAGACGGTTTTTGAAACAGTAGATAATATCTTTCGAGTTTTATTTATCCAATCGCTTAAAACTTAGGAATTACCTTTGTTGCAATATTATAATATCGTTTCTATAAGTCTTGGACGATTGATTTGTTTAAGATACTATAATTATTGTAATTCTCACAGAACAAAATAATTTTCGGGACTTTCACAGTAGCCGAACCTCATAAAACAAGTCCCTGAATCATTATGCGTTCGCAGCATATATATAAAGCGATTATTTTATTTTTAACATATATAATAGGACCTTGAACGGGAGAAATCAATTTCTATTTAAACGCTTCTCGTCTACGCAAATCACTCTGTATAAAAGTTCATTTACGTAGCTATTCTTATAATTCCGTGACATCCGTGCGTGTTAAATGAATTTCTGCGAACGGCTACGTTCTAACGAATAATTTCAACGACGTCGAGAGTCGTCATCTTTTTGTATTAGCGTAGCCGCTCAAGACAGAATAATTTAAACTTTACTACAGCCGGATTTGAGTCTGACTGAAAAGATGCACAATGCTTTTAAGAAAAGCTTTTTCTGAAGATTTTACATCGTTTGATTGGTCAGATTAATATAATATTATATCAGAAAGTTCTAACAGTTGAAAACATTCATACGCGTTTCACTGAAAATCGTGGTTTTTCTGTTATGTTATTTTTGCAGCGAACCAGTTCGATTCAGTTCGATTCGGTGAATAGGTTATTCGTGAAATTCGAATGAACCGCGAAATCGAGGAAGCCGCAAACTTGGCAATAGCGCTTGGTTGTTCCGTGGTTGTCGATTCCTCGTTGGTTTTCCATTGGTGGAGACGACGTACCCTCCCACTCCGATGACCTCGCGATGACGATACTGCACGACCAATCAGAGTGTACACGAGGCGAGGGTGTTTGGTATGCCCTGGGACGGGGCAGCTTGTTCGCAGTAATTCAAGGTTTTGACCGTGCAACAATATTGTCGTGGTCGATCGTTTGAAAAAGAAATCGCTCGTCTCCGAGTTCGTCGCGAGAGCTATCCTCGGTTCGAAAGAAACTGCGCGTAGAATGGCCGCGGTTTTCGATATCGAGTTGCACGATGCGGACACGGTAAATAGGGACGAGTCCGACGACGATGTTATCGAGATCGGCGAGGTAATTCACCATCTGCACGCGACATTGCCGCACCACTCGCTCTCACGCCTTATCGTTTCTATTTTCTGATTATTGTTTCGCTCCCTAACACGCTGGTTTATATACGTTTCTCTTCTCGTTTTCTCACGTAGGAAGAGTATGACGCGAACCCAAACATGAACGAGATCACCGAGTGAGTAAGCCTTTTCCGTGGTGGCGTACCGCGGCTTGTTCTCGCGTGTGTCCAGGCCTCGAGGTAATGACAATTTTCCGTTTGCTAGATCGGAAGGTGTCGAGACGGTACCGATATCCGAACAGGATGTCAACCGTGGCAGAGAAAGGGCTGGTCCCGAGGATTTCGAACTGTGCAAAGTTATCGGGAAGGGTGGTTATGGCAAGGTCTTTCAAGTGCGCAAAGTAACGGGTAATGACAGTGGCACGATATTCGCGATGAAGGTACGCCAGATCCGACGATTTATTTACCTTCTCTCTACATCCCCGATCAATTCTTCATTGACGCTGTGAAACCCGATTCTTTATTTTCGTTGGCTGTTAGTTTCGTTGAAAATGATATTTTCATGTTTTGGTCGGGAATTATATAAGTTCTTTGTCTGCCTTTGTCTCTTTGCACATTGTTGCGAGCAATCGTGATATTTTCTTTTATCGATTGTTTTCGTTCGAGCGTGCAGCGTTATCGATTTTCTATTTATTTGTCCGAATTTTGGTAAGTAATGCGAAAATATTAAATGAAAGGTACAGTCGTTTGACATTACATACCATGTGATCCATTGTACAGTCGTCACTCCTCTTATTTACCTTCTTTGACGTTTTGGAATGTTTTTGGCATCGTGATCATTGGATATCGCGCGTTATTATCGTACAATTAAAGTGAAATGGACAATAAGTATTTTCGAAAATAACATTCTGATGTTTATTGTAAGTCTGCATATTTTAATGAATTACCTCAGACGCATTTATTTTAAATATAGGTTTTACGCAAGGCTTCGATTATAAGGAATCAAAAAGATACAGCGCATACTAAGGCTGAGAGAAATATCTTAGAAGCTGTAAAGGTAAGTTTATTGTTTATTCACTTTTCTTCGATCAGACGAGTTATATGGTTTTTAGCCGTCTGATTATTCACGTTATTACAATTACAAATATAAAGCGATAGTTTTTCTCGTCAAAGATATATCCACATTTGTAGTAATTATTTGTATAGTGGCTAACATGTAGTAAGTAACAAGAGGATATATGTACTCTAATACATGTGTATTTATATCTGGCAGCATCCTTTCATCGTAGACCTTATGTATGCTTTTCAAACTGGTGGCAAATTGTATTTGATCTTGGAATATATGTGCGGCGGCGAATTGTTTCGACATTTAAACGATGAAGGCATTTTCCTCGAAGAAACTGCTTGGTATGTTAAATCTGAAATAGAATCTTTGGTGTAATTATAATATCTACTTGGCATCTACAATTATCAAGGATACTTTCTACGCATTTTATTTGTGCAGTTTCTACTTGTCCGAAATAATATTGGCTCTCCAACATCTACATTTACAAGGAATAATTTATAGGTATTCACGTTTTGAGTATAAATGTCTGATATCGCTTTCTATCAGATTACTAACGTGTATTAACAATCTTCCAGAGATTTGAAGCCAGAGAATATTCTATTAGATGCTGAAGGACATATAAAGTTAACTGACTTTGGTTTGTGTAAGGAACATATACAGGATGGTACTGTTACACACACATTTTGCGGTACTATAGAATATATGTAAGCAATCTTTTTATTTAACGTAACTAGGGTTACTGTTCTTTATTGAACTAGATAATACATGTAAAAACATTAAAGGGCTCCAGAAATCTTAACGAGAAGTGGTCACGGAAAAGCAGTAGATTGGTGGAGCCTTGGGACTTTAATGTATGACATGCTCACAGGTTCAGTAAGTATTTTAAAATATACTTATGTATTAGATGGACACACAAATAATCTTGTGCTCCTTCCATGAATTCATTCTTATCTACAACACGGTACATTAGATAATAATCTATTACATATTTTTCATTATCAGTAACTTCGTATACAGTCGAGTTGGAAAGTAAGTTAATGATTGATGTATGCAGGCAAATGAATATGACGTACCTTCAATAATGAAAATATACATTTTACATTTTTGATTTTATATTAAAACATATATTATCATTATTAAAGATACATCGTATTCATTCGCCTGCATACGACAATCGTTAACTTACTTTTCAACTTGACTGTATATATATATATGTATGTTCTATGATTTTTGTTCAAGTATTTATCACAAGTATATCAAAAGCTTTTTCAATTTTTAGCCACCATTCACATCCGACAATAGAAAGAAAACAATCGAGAAAATTCTACGTGGAAAATTGAACCTTCCACAGTACCTAACGCCTGATTCTAGAGATCTTATTCGGAAGCTGTTGAAGGTTAATACTTTAAATTTGTTGTTCAACTATTTATTGAGATGCAATACAAACTTGCGTGTAATTTCTATAGAGGCAAGTTGCCCAGAGATTAGGATCTGGCACGTTAGACGCCGAGCAAATAAAGAATCACCAGTTTTTCAAGCATATCAATTGGCACGACGTCATTTCCCGAAAGTTGGAACCGCCTTTTAGACCAACATTAACGAGCGAGGATGATGTGTCACAATTTGATAAAAAGTTCACAACATCCGCGCCAATAGATTCTCCGGCGGAATACACATTAAGCGAATCAGCAAACAGAGTGTTTCAAGTATGCATTTTTATTTCATTCTTTTTTCGCGATCGGGTGATCGGGGAAAATTTGAAACTACAAAAAATTGTATTGCTTACAGGGATTCACATATGTGGCACCTAGTATACTAGAGGACATGTACTCGCAGCCGCGAGTGATAAACGCTAGAAGTCCACGTAGAGGTAATATGCGCGGTTTCTCACCACGAACGACGCACTTTCATTTACATAACACACACGTACAAACTCATAGGTGAGTAACTTTTTGTTTGACATTATGTCACTTATTACGCGTTACGATTCATTTGATATGTTGATACCATTCACCTTTGTACGCGAAACAATGACGATCCCGATACTTTGTAGACATAATGGAGTCGGACACGGCAATATGGAGGATACAGAGATGATCGAGATAGGCTAACTGCCACTTGTATCATAGTGGAAAATGCTTAGCATTTGGGCCTAACTGCTGGATATCCATGACCAAATCCTTGTGTCTCAGGGAGGGATTTTATAAAAGTATAGATGGAGTAGCGAAAGGATAGGTCCAATATCCGGTACTTCGTTGGATATCCAGCAGTTAAAAATTTAGCTAATTTTTTTTTTAATCAAATTTAATTATAACAAAGGTACTAATTAAGATTATGCTTTAAGAACAGCGACGCAGCAGTTATTTGGTAGCACGTAAAAGCATATGTATATACATAAATATATCTATTTATAGATAGATACATGTATTTATTTATATACATATTTGTAAGTGGAAAGAGTTCGGATGATAAATAATCAGGAAAGGAAGATTTTTATTTACTTATTTGCCGTTAGTTACGATGTGCTGAACGTTCTAACGAGATCCATTTATTCGCATACATTTATAGTCGAAATACTGCACACGTTTCATTGTCCTGTTAATACGTGTAATGATCTATTGTTTTTTGTAAATACTGATCCGTAGGTTGGTTGGATGTTCATGTATAGATACACAAGCGTCATTCATGCTAAGTGCGACAGACTGAAAAATTCCAGCACTTTTAGAGACTCGAGAAATTACCACTGTTGAGACAAATTTGAGATTCAACCATCCTGTAACACTTATATATTAAAAAAGAGGGGGAGAATAAAAAACGAAACAGAGGAAAGAATGAAAAAAACTGTACACGGCAAATGTAATTTAATCGCGGTGTATGTGATTGCTTAAATGTGATTCATTGAAAATGGACAAAAGACAAATAGACTTAATAACAAAGATTCACAGCTGCCACTACCGCTCCGCCGCTCAAAATTCCATATCCGGTCGTTCATTCGAAAAAAAACGAAAAGAAAGAAGAAGAAGAAAACAAGAAATTCTATTGTCAGCAGTAATAACGTTTCCATGGCAATAATGTAAAAACAATAACGTGTCTACGTGGATAGCCATAGACAGTGTTTATGTAATACTGCAATGGAATTGCATTTGTACAATTGAAAGTTCCTACGAAGCGTGAGTTAAAAATGCAGCATGCTCTGATCTTCAAGCATACAAATATTTTTTTGTAGAAGCCTTGTTTATCCATATATACGTGTACAAACAAAAAAAAGAAAGAACCACCTTTATTTAACCGTTCACGCCTTGAAGAAAAAGAAATAAAAAGAAGAAGATAGGACAAACAGCTTTGTTGTGATTTTTGTGTAATTAACAGAAAAAAATATTTAGTGTGAAAACAAGTTACCATGGTAACAATGTTACTGCGAAACACGTTGACTCTGCGACGAGACGAGGGTATAGTTCATATTTAACACTCGTGTTCACATGTTGTTCAGTGTGTCATCATACTATCGCAATTTATTTAAATAATATCTATTCGTTACATATATTTGTACATTATTAAACACTAATATATATATATATATAAAATTATATATATATTGATTTGACGTACACATACGATAAATAGTCAAAGATAAAATAGTGTAAAGAATAAGCGTTCAGAGTGACTGTTTACCGCTCACCGAAACAAAAAAGAAACTTTAAACTACCCAAGTGTTCACAGGCCATACTAGCCGACATATTACAATTTTAACTAATATACAGCGAAAATATCATGGTCGAAATATTCGATCGAGTAAATAAGTTTCTCGTTGTGGTTAATCACCGACCACCGAGAATTATCTCCTTCTTTTATTCTGTCTTGTTATCAATTTGTCAAATCGCATTTCGACTGTGTACAAGCAAAACGAATGCGTGCAGTACACACTGTGTTCGAAAGTCTGTGATTACTATTTTATTTTCGATTATCTAGCCAATATTTCTAGCGTTTGGAACAAAATTGTTTCGTGTCCTTTTTTTGGATTCAATCGCTTCCCCTTAATCTTCTGGGCTACCAAGAATGTGTACTTTTATTTTAAGCGGTTCGCAATCCCGAACTTTTGAACAGAATTAGTGTACGCACACGAGTATACGCTATTCCATGCTGTATATCGTTTTCTCGATAAGAATTTGCTGGTTTTAGCAACGAATTTCTTCGATTTGAAAGTAATTTAAATCCATTGCGTTGTAAGAAATTACAGAACCGAGTAGTTCAAAAGCAATATATATATTAACCAGTTTATAAAGTAACTAGCTGAATTTCTATGGGGAAAACGATATATTGTAAAAAAGCATGTATTCAAAGATGATAATTTACAAGTAATTTTTTTTCTGTGTGTATCGAAGGGACAATGTATTTTCGATGATGAAACAAGAATCTGTCTACAGAGTCGAGTCGAGTTATATGTAACATACGAGAACGTTTCAGTTGTAAAATGTATTCAGAACTTGCTGTACTAACGATGCTCGTTGTTTTCGTTACATTGTTGTAACAGGTTCTAGTAAATTAGTATTTACTTATAGTATCAATGAAAATAACAGTCATGTTTATAACGACCTGGTAACGTAATACCATATCTATTTAATCTATACTATTATTTTTTATGTGTTTTTTTGTTAATTGAGAACATTGTACAAGTTCGAGTATCGTTTTGGAACGTGTCACCAAAACTATTAAATGGATATTCGGCCTCTCATCGTGAAATTATGAATTGATAATGAAAACTTTGTAGGTAGATTCTGCTAACGTGCTGCTTGCAACTGACCCTTGGTGCTGATAGTCGTTGATTTGATCAGATTCTAAACGGCCTGAATACTGTCAGATTCATTTTTATACGTAAAAAAAAGTATGGAACGAAAAAGATGAAACAATTACGAGAATAGCACGTAGTGCTCTATATATTTAGATCTATACATGTATATTACGTTCTCTTGTAGCATTCGAATGCGTACGGAACGAATTTAGCAGAAATTAAGTTTTATTTTTCCACGCGTTTTTCTTTTCGATGGTGTAGTATTCCGAGAGAAGAAGCGTTTATGGTTACCCATGGCACAAGAATATGTTAGTTAAGTGCTTAAAGAGAGAGAGAGAGAGAAAAAGAAAGAAGAAAGAATATCATCGAAATGATGTATAAACGACACTAGCCATTGGCCAGATGAAGTGATAAATGGTTTAATGCTTCCAATTAAAAGAAATATAGATTCTTCAATTGACTTATTGCTACCATGGTTTGTAATCCTCTAAATCGTATTTACAAATAAATACAATGATTTGTGACATACTTCGTGCCTATCTTTTTTGCACCATATGTTATTTCACCCTTATCCTGTAATCGTGTATATATACGTCCCACTTACTCCCTATTCATTTACGGGGTTGCTTTAGCCTTTCATGTGAATAGTCAACTCATTCCCAATCGGTTGACATCATCGGTAAAGAACTGGTAATATTTGCAACATAGGAGTGAAGTGGGCGGCTGTTATGGTTACGAGCGAATTTCAGGAGTTTTATTTTTACAATAATAGACCATAAGAGGTTGACATGTTATGTGAGGTGGGGGTAGGTTGCAAATCGATGCTGCTCTCGGTGAGTACTTCGCGCAACTAGGTTGCAACAATAATATTACCGATGGAAGGGTTAGATGTCCGATACCTAGCGGACAGCTCGCTAAGGACATTCAGCACGCGCGTGGCGTGTCATAGTAATGGGATATTGCAGGCACGTGCATGCAACAAGAATGGAGAAGGAACGTCATTCGCGTGGGTGGGACTGCGTGGTAGAGGATTCATGGACGGTTGAGCGGATCGCGGATGATCCAGCTCGATCGTCGTCGCGCTGCTCCGTGCTTCGAGAGTCGATTGCAAATCATTGCAATTCCGTGCATCTTAATACATGAAAACGAAATGAGATCGCGAAGGTGTACGTCGCGTCGCGATATCTAAACCAGACCAGACCAGACCAGACCGTACCATCGAGCATTCGCATCGATGTTGCTCTCGAGGATCGATCAGAGCCGCACCGCGAAGTGTATCTCGATAAAATGTTGACAGTTTCGATATAATTGAAGTGACCGGAATCTCGACCGTTAGGGCCGAAGTCGGGCTGTAGCTTTCCGGAGTGTGGATCTAGCTCGAATTCGAATGTAGCCATAAGAAATTCCATTCCCGAGCGGTTACAGTTGCATCTCAGGTAAAGTTGGCAAGGTATTTAAAGCAAAGGACTCGACACAATTTAATTTTGGGTGCAAATTTTTGCTGCTAGCTACACACACATAACCGAATCGGTGAGTCCTCAACCGAGATCCGAGCTTTCTCTTTATTAAGTTTGAATTGCATTAGCGGCGCGTTGAATAGAATAGCGCAGAGTTTTCGATTGATGTTAACTGGTAGGATCAAAGATTTGTATCAAGTCTTGGTTAGGTGGGCCTATCTTTGGCCCCGCTATTATAAAAGGTCTAGGTCAGGTAATTTAGATAGCTTCGTGTGTATAAGTACGAATAAATGTTGAGATTTCTAATATTCAACTGGTAAATCAGAAGGACCTAAAAATTAATCGCTTTAACAATTTCAATCGAGAGATTCGTAGCCGCAGTTTCGGTAAACGATTTTATATCGACGCGTAGTAGGTTGCTCGAGTATATTTATTTATTTCTTGGACACGGAAGGCATCGTAGAGAAACTTTGAGATGAGGCTTAGCTTGGGTGTGGACACGATCATCAACAAACGGCGCGATGATTCACCGTGATAATTTGAATACAGGTACGCGGTTGTCTCGAATCGGTTGACCAAGTGCCAGTAATATCGAGAACGACGTCAGTGCCGCGACTGACTTCCGGTCTTCGACGCCGGCAAATCGAAACTGCAAACTGCAACCGAACGAACACGATTTTCCTCGAAGATAACCAACGAGTTTTCGAACGGTTCGAGGATCGAATTAAACCCCGAAATAATCTCGACGTCCGATAATCGTGCCATGCAACGAAACGAAGGTTAGTAAACTGTAAAAGTTGATAATCTGCGAATATTGCCAACCGATTGCCCGCGGATCCATATTGGAAAAGTGAAAGTGGCTCTAACCGGTCGACTGTGGATCGCGACGCGTGTGAATTCAAATATCGTCATTTCGAGTATTCTATTATATGTTGGGTTTGAACGAAAATCCGTAGCGTTTTGAAATTGAAATTCAAAGATAAAATTAAGATATATATTTGGACTGCGGAATTTTAAGAAGTCGAATCAAATAAAATCTGATTTTCCGTGGTAGTAGCCTTTTTAGATCTGAAATTAATTAAAATCGTTCCAAATTCTGTCGTATTTTATATTCTAGCATTTTTTGAAAATTTTCAAAAGCCATAATTCCATAAAGATCCGCAGTCTAATGATAAGTTGCTTTGAAAATGGCAAAAACTAATAGAACAGAATGGAGAATATGTGATCGAATAAATGTATGAATAAATATCTGAATTTAATCATTGAATTTTAAAATCGAAACACTACAAACTTTTGCTCTAATCCAATGGTCAGATGTGGTATTGATTCAAACGGAATCCCGCGCTACGCTTTCAATTGTAATAACGATCTGTGTATTTATTAGAGCCGACAGTGTAATTTAGCTGGCGCGACTGGTGCAGTGGTTCGTCGATCTCTGTTTAACGGATTTTAACGACACGCTCGAACGGATAATCGTCCAAGATGGTGCGCGTGGCGCGTCTCTCACATACTAACGAAGAAACGACGAAGGTGAGATAATTAACCGAGTTAGAATCTAATGGAAACGCGTGTGTAATATGTAGCGAAGGACAGACGAGCGTTTACCTAGAGCTATGCACACGTCCGTCGTATACCGTGTTAGTCATAGATATTTGAGGCCCAAACGGAAGCGGAAACGGAGCCAAAACTGGCCGCAGCTTTCCCGTTCACTGGCGCTAGACCTTATTTCGATCTAAATATTCATAAATAACAATTTACGTAATTATTCTATTATAGAGAGACGCTAGTAATAATTAAGCAGGTAATTACTAGACTGCGGATCTCTATGTTTGTTGCCAGAAACAGGAGTCATTTCTGAAAATTTCTGATTTAATAATTTTAGTAGGTCAAAAGTAATGTATTGATTCTCTCCAATTCTTTGATCCCATTATTGTTTTTTAAATTGTCACTGCTCATTCTTGTGTTAAACGTATTTATGTTACGTACAAAATGCGCAACGATATTTACGGGATCAACGACCTCTCTTTCGACCGTTCCTAAGTCGCTTGAACATGTTCTATGAAGAAATGGGTGGCAATGTTTTAGGATTACGCAGATCAGGGTTGGTTTCCCAAAAAGTCGCTGGCGAAAGTCCGGAAAGCGCGGACAGCTCGAACGCGAACGAAAGCGTAAGGCGCAAGGCAAAATGAGCAGGAAAGAAGACGGAGGAAGACGTAACGCGGCCGTCGAACAATTTTCGGTTCTCCAACCCTGCTCGCTTGTGTTTCGGCGACAGGCCGAGGATGACTCCCGTCGGATATTTTTGAGACCACTGTTAGGCGCGATGCAGCGCGCATTAATACGTATGTAAGCTCGTATCGTGGGGCTGTATATTCGCGTTCGTTTCGCTCGCTCGCTCGCTCGCTAGCTCGCTCGTGGCCGTGCCCGTCTATTATTAGTCGACAGTCATCGGAGTCGGCTGTAACGCGCGGCCGAGCCACAACGCGGAAAAAGCTGGAAGAAAATTCGACAAGAAAACGCGGATCCCGCGAGATTTTCGTGTGGCACGTGTTCGACGACCGGGCCAGCCAGTTCTGCCGGCTACCTCGGCGTTCGTACCGCCACTGATACCCTCACGGACAGAGGATTTCCACCCGACGCTACCTCGACGCCCTTGGAAACGATGATTCTCGCACGATTTTCACTGTGAGTCCCACCAGTTCGCTCGGTACTGCGTCTTTTCCGTCGCGGCGACCCCTCGGATCACTTCTTCCTTTGTTGCACACACTCACGGATTCTGCGAACCCTCTCACTACTCTGCTCCTTTTGCTAGAACCTCTAAGAACACTGGTATCGATAATACTCCTTTTCATGGTCCCTCGCGATCCCACTCGCTCCGATCGTCTCGCCTCCGATCGACTGATATGGTAGTTTGCGGATGGTGACGTAGGGCTCGCCTGTCTAGCCGGTCATAGTCCTTTTAAGGGAGCTTCCTATTTCGACGCCTTCGAAAAATCGAATTTTCCTCGACGCTAGAACTACCGAACCGAATAATATTATAGAAATATTTTCTTGAGCAATTTTTTGCTATACTTCTCTATAAATCTGAATAAAGTCATTCCCTTTGAATCAGTCTTGCTTAGGGCTCGATAGTGCTAGTGTTGATCTTCATTACACCATATCGTGTTCATTAAAACCAATATTCCTGCATTCAACAGTTTTTTTATATTTCGTGTAGATTGATAAATATATAGACGAAGCTTAAAATTCATGTTTCTACTGGATTCATCTGAAAAAAATTCCCAAAAATCGCTTTTTCGGCCGTCAGAACGCGGAGCCCCCTACAGTCGTCGAGGCGCACGTGATTGTTTGGTCTATTGTGGTTCATTCAAGTTCTTATTGGGCTTCGTGGGAAGAGCTTTAAGGTAGTCTGTGATAGATGATCAGCGGGAGAGCTACCTTTTGTGTTTGTACACCTTCCGTGCGTTGAATTGTAGACAATCGTTAGTGTGAGATTGGCCCTGATTGGATTCCTAATTGGTAGCGATAGATGTGGTCTTATTTGGAAGACCGTATGGCGAATTGGGGTAATTGATTGAGAGGCATTAAATTACCGTTGATATAATTTCGTTCGTATCGCTTACACCGTGTATAAGAACGCAACTTTTAATTCGATTTCATTGGATTTTTCTAGATGAGGGATGCGGTTCCGCAGAAAGGAAATAACAACAATAACAATAATAACAATAACAGCAGCAGCAACAACAACAACAACAACAACGTAACACCCTTGAAAAGTAAGCCTTCCTTGGTGATTTATCGACCCCCAGGTTTGTAGATTTTGCTCGTTTTATGATAGTTTTAGATAGAAAGCAGAATTTCATAAGCTGTGAGAGTTGAATATTTTCTAGGCGGAAGAACGGAAGGAGCCACGGCGAACGTCACTAATCCACGATTGAACGTACACGCGAAGGAGTTCACTATGAAGCAGAACGATTCGCATCCTTCTAAGTGAGTGTAAACTACTTAGGAAACGGCCGCGGCTCTGGCGATGTATCGGGAACAGCTGGAGGAATGTCTAGAAAGCTGAGAAATATAGAAATCCTCTAAACTCGATTAAATAGTCGAAGCCTGCTGTCACTGGCTGAAACTTCGACAAGATCTTTACTACGATGTGTTGTCTTTAAAAGCTACTTGCTAACCCTTTATATGGCGTAAACACAGAGGAACGGTCATAGGTGACTGCGGAAAGAGGCTCGTCGAATACCTTGTGCAACGTAGACGTTATAGATTAGTATTTCGATCGGATCGTGAAGTGAAAGACGGCGCGAGATTATGTCAGCGCACCGCAATGGCTGGTTTCAACGTATTCTTCCATTTTCAGAATGAAAAGCTATCGCGTCGACTACACAAACAATTAGCGTATCAAATTTCGCTCACCATGTTTTTTGTGAATCGATTTTCAATGAAGTTTCTTGGTGCAGGTCTCGGACGAATGCTACAGATCGATCCCCGTATTATTTGCAACACAGCAAGTCGAGCGGGAACGTGCACCGATATTTGTATGCGCAGCAACAGCAACAGATACAACAGACTCTACAGCAACAGCAGCAACAACACCATCAGACGTCACGACATTCGCAGAGCAGTCATCATGCGATCGCTTCTGCGCTTAAACAAACACACCCGTTTGACAATTCGTCGTCGAGCGGAAATATTATACATGTAAGCAGGAATTGTCAGAAATCACGCTGTCCAGCATAATTTTTTCCTGTTGATAAGCAATAATTAGGCTACTCAAAATCCGTATAAGAGTCTACGGAAATGTACAGTGGCCTATAAAGGTGTGCGAGAATTCGAATATGTTGGGTCGAGGTTTCATTCGGCAACGGGACGAATTCTCAAAAATTTCGGGAATTTCCAATATATCAGAATTTCCGCGAATATTATGGATTCCTGAGAATTTCCAAGCATACTCGGGTTCTTGACTATTCTCGGGAATCCCAAGAATATATCCTAAGAACGATGCTCCAATTTAATTTTTTTACTCTTCTGAAATTCTTAATAATTAATTTCTGTTGGGTAAGAATGTTACTTTCACCAAGTGTAACAATACCGTAAAGAATCGCCCATTCAATATCGGAGCACATAAAAATATGAAAATTTGTTGGACAGTGTTATTCTCCTTGGTTAAGTGAGAGAGAGTTGACCACTACCGGTTTTGCAGGGCTCCGGTAGGGTTCATTTCAATATGGATCAGAACGAGGTCAAACCAAATCCAAGTAAACCTGGCAGGCTCACCAAATCGTTGTCCTTCGTGTCCACATATGGTTTGAAGCGATCGAAGAGCCTGAACGCGGCAGATGTATTGGCTGCGAAGGCGGTGAATATCTCAGACGCCTCGGAGTTAGGGAAGTTTCCCGCAGCGATCCAGGATACTCTCCTGAGAGCCATCGATGGTATAACTATCAAATTCCTATTGCACAATACAATCTTACTTAAAACCCATGGATGAACAGAGGATTTGTTGATTATTTATTTTATAATCAGATCCGAACATGTTGAACGCAAGAGCATTGATGGAACTAGTGCGACACATTTTGGAGAGGGTCGTGGAGAACCGGAAGTACGCAGAACCGGCGGCGAAAATTTGTATCACCATCATAGAGGTTGCCATATGTCTAAACGCTATCATACTTAGTATTTAAATTCAAGTGACTACTCGAATCGGGACATTTTCGAGTTCTCGTGTACCTCTATTGAAAACACAGAACGTTTGCCTTTTTTTACCGGAAAGTAGTTAGCTAGTTTTAATTTTTTAGAATTTTTTTAGACATCTAACATCTAACTCACATTACCATAAAACAATCGGTGCAGAAAGAAGCTAAAGAGACGTTCCTGGAGTCTTTATTGAACACGTGCCAACAGTGGTACCAGGATCGCGTCAAGATCCTCTACGATGGTTCCAGTTATCATCGTTACTCCGCCTTCATGACGTTTCTCAACGAAATGTACTGTCAGGTAGGACACGTCCGGATGTCTCGTTCACCAAAACAATGTCTTTCGGAGACAGACGTCTAACAATCCCTGAATCAAAGGAAGTACTGTTACACGATGTTCTCTTGATCCTATGATTGATCACGTTCCACGACCTTGCCACGCTCGCAGATCATTCAATTTTTTGCTGCTCGAACACGAGTCGAAATGATTAATACATTCGTGTTCATACATATGCATGATCGTTGTTACAGTTGAAACGGAGACAGCTTCAGTTGAAGACACAACAGGAGGGCGTTCCTCCCGGACGCGTTCTCCTCACGCTACTCTGGAAGTGTTGTCAGGACTGTCTGCAGCCTCCCGTTGTCAATTCCTTGGCAGAGGTAGGTTTGCACTACCCGCGATAAAGTCTACTTGACGAACATAAAACGATCCCTTTCGTAGAAGGAATTCAAGGCGATTAGCACGAAATCGTTTCGAGGAAACTTCATCCTTTGTCGTCAAGAGTTTGAGTACTGATTGCTCGTTTTTTGCGTGGACTTCACCCAAACGAGTTTTACGAATTTTTTTTTAGAAAAACAGAAGGTCGTATTTTTTTTTAACTTTTAGGGTATGGTACTACACATCCGAAGAGGTAGAAATTATTTTTTCTTTTAAAAGTATGGTCTGGTAAAAGAAATTTGCAGAAGTATTTCTGTACAGTCACACTTGATAACATTTATCTCAAGTCTTCGGTGCTGTAACTTGATTAATAATTGAAACTTTAAAAATATCGCTTTATCACAGTGTTTTACACGTACAAAACTACGAAAAAGATGAAACATCTTTCAATTTTGTGTACTGTTTTAAACTATTAGCCTAAATGTATTTTACTGAATTTTTAGCAAATTTTTAGTGCGACACTTTATAAATTTCGTGGTGGAGCTAAATTGTTACTTTTCTGTTTGGAAGACGGATTGCTTGTTCTTCATCCTGACATGCATCGGCAAGGACCTGGACACGGAGTTGCCGGCGCAGCTGGAGCAATTACTTGGAAGCTTGAGGGACGCGTTCCTCGCGGAGGACACGATCTTGCCGTCGGTCAGAAAGACCCTCCTACAACTGATCGAGCTTCACGCCGCCCACTGGCAGCTTCCGGCACCGGCGGTCGTCTACTATTATCCGGGATCGACCTCGAAATGATCCTTCGCCGTCTCGGCTCCTCCGTCCATTCGTCGGTTCTGTGCGTGTGCGCATCGGGTACGTGTGGAGTTGAGCGAGCATATAGCGGGTGGAACAAATGCGGCGACCTTCGGGTGGCTTACGCGTTTTCTGCCTGTCTCACAAACTAGTCAACTCGTACCGCTTGGGTCCAATGGGGTTCTTCAAGGGTACTCGACCATTCAATATTGTACAGTGTCGCTAACATTTGTTCCATCGAGTGTGCATGCGGTTTAATGGGGCTCCTTGTACTTGAATGCGTCGGCCGCCGATCATGCGAATAAAAATTAAACGAATGCAGTTAAGCCCCGGGGCCAAAGGAGTCGCACGAAGGTAATCGATCGCCCGGGGCGACTCGACGAAGGCTCGTACGCGTAGATGCTCTTGCAGCCCGTTGATCGTGCATTGAGAATGATACTTACCGTCTTCTGCGAACTCTTTTTTTCTTTTTTTTAATAATTGTATCAGTTCACAGATTACTCGTCACGAATGTATTTAATGAATTAAGCGTTCTATTTTCTATTGCACTAATTACTTTGAGCAGTCAGTTGACTTGTACATACCTCTTGCAAGAAATTAAAGTGTTAGGCCCGAGCGAAGGTTTTCATGATTCTGAGTTTACGGATAAGTTAGATCTCCAGAAGCGGAAATTACAAAAAGTCGTCTCGCTTACGAGGGACATTACGAAGCTTGTTCTTTGCTGGATGCTGCATATTCGTGTCCGCAAATAAACTCATAAATTCGTGCTGAAAGAACGTTACGAAGAGACCATGGTAAGAAGATTCGCAAGTTATCGGTTTACGGGCGGCCGCGATGAAACCTTCCGACCAAGCCTAATAAACGCGAACCTCGTTTCATTCGCATGATCTCATGTCCACATAATTCAGCGAACTCGCAACGGAATGGCCCCGAAATCGGTGCTCGGCGAGAAGCCACCGGCGAAGTGAAACCTTTGTCCGACAGACGATGCGTCAGCTCGCGAAACAATAACCAACCGTGATCTCTCTGTTACCGAGAAGAACGATTGTTTGCCGTCATCGCAAGACTTAACAACTAAAGAAAACAATTTACCGGCTATTACTATTGCGCGTCTCGGCGAGGAATGGTGCAAGACTCCTTGATCCCGACTCTGTCCCGATTAATGTCTCGTACCGGGGAACTCCGAAGGCTTGCGGTTTCGAATTAGAAACGATTTCGTTTGTAAGTCATTGGGTTAAGAAATCGGGCCATTCGAAACCGGTACGATGCTCGTCTTGGCCGAATTATCACGTCCCATCGAGTGAATCCGAGAGTGTTCACCTCTCGAGGAGCGCAGGTTCACGGTTGAAGTCGGACATTGAAAGTTATGGATCCACTACCAAAACCATATCAAAAGTCCTCGACGTTAGAGAGCGAGAGAGACTTTCTACCGTCGCTTCGGGCTTGATTACTCGTTAGCACGGTCTTCCGAATTCTTCGACATATGGAAATGGTTCTTTAACACGTTGACTGCTTCGTCAGTCGTAGATGTCACTTAGCACGTTCACAATCCGCACATCTGTAGGGGAAGACAATGGCTTTTTCAAGAACGACAAGCAGCGTGTTATTCTGCTAGTTTCAGGAAGGCGCTCGGATTAACTTTATTTTTAGTTTTTGTCTTTAATTATGTGTGACTAACTTGAAATCACCGTGACTCATTCATGGGGCATGGGACTGTGAACGTGTTAAATATAGACTGCGGATTCATATGCAAACTCTTATTTTTGAACGGTAAAGCTCAACAAACATAATTTTTTCCGAAATAAATCTTATTCGTCGAAGTAAACATTATTGTAGCCAACACATTCTGTAAATGAATTACAAGTTCCTTGATTGTATTACAGTAGAGATTGTTCTGCCGTTGACGAACAGTGTGTGTACTGAACACCCCATTCTGATCAGGCATTGCATAATACTGTTTCACAGTACATCTAAATGCATAAAGATCCGCAGTCTAGCAATATGCGTATTGATTTCTCAGTTTCGGCAGCGAATGCGTTCAGCTCTGTGATCGTAAACCGTGATTGCACGATGCTCGATGGAAGGTGTACGCGACGCGTGCAGCTATTTTTTTCGAAAACACGGAGGTTCGACGAGGCCTCGAAGGTTCCATGGAATCTGGCTCGAATTTTCCTCGGCTTTTTCCGTAACCACCGAACGAACATAATTGAAAGAAAAACGACCCTCTCGTGGAACGATCCGAACATGCTTGCGATAGCACACAGTGTCGACTGCGCGTGACCGTAGCTTCCGGTATGACCTGGGTGAATTAAACCCGAGGATACTCCTCCTCGACGTCTTCCGTATGATACTCGAGCGACGTAGCAGCGACTGTGAATGACTTAAACTGAAATACAGGTGCAGCGATTTGTTTTATCATCGAGTTCCTTTATTCTAATTCATTTGCGCAATAACGGCGGACTTTATTTCAGGTGAAACGGATTGTAGAAGATATTCTATTCTATTGTAGAAGAGGACACTGGATGGGAGCGACCGAGCAGAGAGACGCGAAATATGCCTTTAATAAGGAATACGCGCGTGTGATCTCCTTCTCGAAATGCAATCGCCTTTGCCGATTCGTGCCAAGGGCGATAAAAATCGCCCGGTAGCCACGGTCTGTCTCTCCTTCGCCGTCTCTCTCTTCCTCTCGCGTGTTCGCTGTTGACTCACGATGCACGTCTTTGCGGAGAACGTCTCTGCGCAACGTCCTGTTCGCGGGCCCTGCCAAATTTTTGAAATTCCTCCGCCGGACATCGCAACACTCGTAAATTATTCCTAATAAGAAACAGGTTCCGAAATATGCAACCGAAGAGGATAACAGGAATTTTACAAGGCTTCTTTTTAACCCTGTGGGGTGCTGGGTTCATTTCAATTTTGCCTTCTGCAAACTCCATCTAGATTTTTAGTCAAAGAATAAACGAAAGTGTGAACAGACTTAATCTGCGTTTTGTCCGATGTAGTGCTAATTAGTAGACTGTGAAACGAAAGTGGACTTAGGTAAAAATTGAGGTGTACCAGCAATATTAACTTCGTTTTACGTTTCTTCTAGTTTGTGTTTCGCCTTCTCACTTTTCTCATAAATATGTACATAAAATCCGCAGTCTACTAATTAACTTCGCGATGGCACACAATGCTCCCACCTCGATGCCGTACTCTAGGTAATCACAGTTTTGAAAGGACAAACATGAGTCATAGCGACTCCACCCAAAGTAGTCGAGGGTTAACTGGTGCCGCGGAGGTCGCAAGTAGGATCGACCGATCGACACTTATCATTCTGAACAATCTGCTTTCCTCGGAAGACCCCTGGCTAAAGGAGCGAATACACTAGCAAAGGTGGCCGATTCCCTCTTTCTCCTAGAATCCTACGTATTTAAATAAGAAAGTAAATATTGGAAAGAAAGAAGTTTCCCTCCGGACACAAACGATCCAGCTTGCCCACGGAGGATTAAGTCTCCTTTTTTTGTATTTCTAGGACCTATCCCAAGACTACCGAATACTGAATACGAAATAACGCTCGCTCGCGAGGCCTAACGTTCCAAGCCGACTAACTTTTAAAGGACAACATGAGTCACCGAGTCTCCACTGAACCGGCCAAGAAGCAAGAATCACCGTGTCACTCTCCACTACACTGCACCCAGGTACCCGACCGACAAAACATCCTATCCGAACCGTGCGTCTCCACACCACATAAACCAATCTCCCCGATCAAGGTCATCACCGCCTTCCATTCCAATTCGTGTCGAGGATCAGCTGAACGTTCTCCTGCGAGCGGGGTCCTCGTCGCGGGAACACGATCGTCGCATACACTGGTACCGATTCATCAACCGGATCACCAGGATGTTCGCCGGAGGTGTCTGCGTCGCGTCGGCGACGTCCGGCGTCGACCTTGAAACTCCGCGCGGGTCGGAGAACCGAGAGAGGTTTCGCCTTGGGTAATCGGTGCCGCGGACTCGAAAACTAGGCCTGTGCCTGCGGTGACGTCGCCGCGCCGGTGCGTCGCGATGTACAACGTCGGCCAGAGAAACGGTGCAATGGGGGGTGGGGGGCACGGGGGCCACGGGGGGGGGGACCTCGAAGTACACGCGGGCACGGGGAACGGCGGGGCAAAGGCGGAGCGGCGTGTGTTCGCGGTAACGAAACAAATAGGCCGGCGACTTTCACCGCGTAGCCAAGAACGGCTACGACACACAGGCAGCCGCCTGCAGAGCCGAGTATGAGCCCGAGCATGAGCATGAGTCTAAGCATGAGCCCTCTTGGTCCAAATCGAACCGCGGTGTTCCCCAGGATAAGGGCTAGTTGGGCTAAACTATACTTTTACACTTTTTAACTTCACGTTGGATAGATTATCATTAATGCGGTTGGCTTAGAAACCTATCGGTTCAAGTACCTGTCGTTAACACAGACGACTGCCGCGTGAATTTAGTGTCTTTCATACAAGTATTGCCTATTTCATTAGTATACATTACGATATGTGCCGGTGATCATGAAAGCGAAGCAAGTCGTGTCTTCTCTGGCGAGGTATTTAGACTTTTGCGTCTGACTCGGTAAAGAAATATTTACCTTGCCAACAAATAGCGATATGTAATATATAATATATAATTTACCACTTCATTATATCATTATTAGTAAAATCGATCGCCGCAGTACATGATAAGCAGAAAGATCGATTTCAAACAAATCAATTTTAAACAAGCGCCGCGGCAGTCGACGTGCTAAACGTTAAACGATTCGTATTCGCCGAAAATCGTGAATTTATTGTGCCAATATTTTTGCGGAACCACTGTAACCGTTTGTTCGGACCCAGATTTCGGGTATAGTCCAGCTAGCATGCGTTGTTCGAAAGACTGTGCGGCCGTGTCTCTGATTGTACCCTCGCTCGCCGTTCCCGTGGTGTTCGAGGTGGGGGGAATCCTGGTTGAGGTTGGAGCGGGCACGAGGCACGGCATACCCCGAGAGCGAACGGGCCCCGATTCTTTTTCTTTCGGCCGCGTCGCACGTGTGTCGTCCTCTCGTCTCCGTGTGCCTCGTCGCCTGAAACCGGTGTGTGTTCACCGCGGTGAAAACCACTCTCGCGCGTCGCGTCGTCTGGAATACCGTGCGTTCCTACGTGGTCTCACCTAGTTCGCCTGCCTGTTACTGTTACTAGTACTGTTACCGTTACCGGTCGCGTAACGTTAGTGCACCGTGTCGCGGGCACCAGGAGCCATGCCTTTCCGCGGTTCTTTCTGAGAATCAAAGACATTTGCGGTTGGTGGAAGCGATGTTAGAGCTGCTGGTACCGTTAAGATGACGCGACGACCGCCACCGGGACGAGACCTGGGACTCTGCGCTGTTACCTGGCTGCTCTGTTGTGTCTTACCTGCTGGGACCGGTACGCGGAATATTCCTGGTTCTCTAACGGCAGCTGCCCTGCCCGCCGTCTACGATCCACTCTTTCTGCTCGCGCGACGATAGTCCAGGAACCGAAAGTGAAAATATGGAACGCCACCGTTCCATCGTTCTCTCCGCGACTTCCGTCCGTTATCGGGAGCTCCTTCATGCTCCGATTCGCACAGGGTTGATCGTAGGCGGTGACCCCCGTCCCGGGCCCGATAACGTCTCAGGAATGCTAGATCCCGAATGCCGAATGTGTGTACATTGTCGCTAGATTCGTGTTACAGTGGGTGCACGGTTATGCGAGTAGATGTTTGCGTGATAGGCGCAGGCGGCTCGCCTGCCACCGAGGATGGTCTGCAGATTTGAAAGTAGGCCTCGGTAAAGTAGACAGTGTTTGCAGATTGGTTTTTGTCCGTGTAATGTATACGCTATCGCCAGATTTATGTTGCAATGTGCACCTATGTATATCTGTACAGTGAAGTGAACAGGCACCTGCGCGGCAAACCGCGATAGAAGGATGCACGCGTATGCATAATCGAATCAGCCGCGCAGATGCGCCGCGTGTTTCGTAGAAAGTCAATTTTAAGTCACCTCTTGGGACAGAGGCGTATATCCCTTATCACTTTCTACTGAAAGTTTGACCCAGAGAAAGCGGGCTGGGGGTCTTCTCGGTTCTCTATTTATCGGTGTAACCGAGTCGTGACGTTGTCGCTGAAAGGTTTCGAAGCGTGTTCGTTGCTTCTGTAACAGCTCGTTTTCAAGTAGATCTGGCCAAGAAATTTCCTACCCGCGTTTCGCAACCGATTTTGCAACAGCTCGGGTTCAACTTGCGCAGGCTGGTTAGAGTTTGCTGTCTGCCGATGGTAAGTTCAAGTTCCATCGAGTTCTACCAAAGTCGAAGCGAACGACTGAAGTTCAATGCAGCGTGGAACAACGACGGCGACACAAGGCTAATATTCCATTGTATTCCTCGAGGAACGAGTCGCGGTTCTCACTCGCGAATCAGAAGCCGATAGCCGGATCTCTTTCGGTATCTCAGTCGCGATCATACTAATTTATGTGCATACCAGATCCCGCGGACGATTAACCGTCCCCCTTGGCGTACACGGTGACCGATCGATCGTCGGATGATTAATTTCTGGCGGATGGTCCGGTCTGAGGGGTCGATTAACGACTGCGAACGGAGTCGATCCTTGAACCTTGTCGTCGACATTTACTTTCAATGCTAGAAGAGCACTATTAGCGCCCGCCCCTCCCCCTTGCCGGTGTAAATTACGCTTTCTCGATGTTCCTGATTTCAGCGAATGCTTCTTCTTCTTATCTTCCAGGAGTGCTTCACAACTATGCGGACAAGCAGAGGTACGATGGGTGGTACAACAATCTGGCTCATCCGGATTGGGGATCGATCGGCAAGTATTTCCATCTACATAGCATTCTTTGATCGGTTCCTTTTACACGTTCGCTACCACCGTCACAAATATCGGAAAGTACCGGAAAGTAATGTCGTATTTTTTTCGTAAAATTAAAGTAGCAAATCAGTGCAATAGTCACCATCCTTATCAATGACTTTCTGCCACCTAGTAAGTAGTTTTTCAATCCCTGATCGGTAGAATACAGATAGTTTTTTATCAAAAAATGTAGAAAGTCCGGTTTCTAGCTCTTCTACATTCCGGAATTTTTTCCACTTAAAAAATGCTGCATTGTCCGGAACAAATGATCATCAGAAGGTGCGACATCGGGTGAATAAGGTGGGTGTGGTACCACTTCCCAACCTAACTCTTTGATTTTGTTTGAATCTTTTTTGCAAATAGCATACAATGCCGAATGTGCAACTCTTCTGGATTTAAATAGGTCATTTTGCACATAGCCTCTAAAAGAACAATATTTTTGTACAAAACAGTTACTAACTAGTTTCCTGAACCTGCTTCCATGTACAGAACAACGTAGGCGTAGGCAGTTAGCCGTTATTATCAGTCAAATGTTGACTTGCGCAAAAACGACATTACTTTCCGGTACCCCTAATATATGACGTCCACAATCCGACGTATTCAGTCTCAGCTGTTGGTAATTTTGATGCAATATGCAGGCCAATCGATCTAGATAAAGTACCTTCAAGAACGTGTTTAAAAAGTTGACGGAAAATTGTGTTAACAAATCCAAGCGAACAGCGAACATGAAATTGAGGCAACTTCTGTATTTGTACGCGCCACAGATGCATAAACGCCCGCAGTTCTATAAATAACAAGTCCAGTTTGTCCCTGTAAAAAGTCGGATAATGTTAGAAAATGTGTGCCTCGTCGATCCTCATGATGAAAAATCGATTATGCCGCCCTGTCGTAATATCCTCGGCTTATAGGAGAATGAGAAGAAAAAAGAACCTGATCTTGACCGACCGCGAGCACATAAAATAGATAAAAAAGCGCGTCGTGTAGCGAAAAACGTAATCGACATCGCTGAGAGGTGTTATGGTTCTTTAAACACGAAAATTGTAGGCTTTCGGCCGCACCAACACCACCGGTCATCATCGTAACATCGACGACAACATTAACGACCATTTAAAATAATCATAAATCAAGGGAATGAAAAAAAAACATCGTGAAGTTCTGCATAATCATTCATTCTTCTCGACTGGTACAGATAGTATTAGCCGTTTCATCACATGTGGGCACAGCTCTGTAATTAACTATTGTGTGGCAAGTTTACGCCTGAAATAATTACCACATATTACGGAACCTTCTGGATTACGTATTCCTCTTAAAATTTTGAATTTAGAACGCGGCGTGAAGAAATTCGGCAACTAAAAGCCATCGGCTTGTAACACTGTGGTGAAACGTCCTACATGGTGTCTGACCAAAAACGTCACGATCTACTGAGCCACCGTCAGACGGATCGCTGGGATTCACATCTAGCTTTTAGAAATTTTAGAAATGTAGAATATTCTATAGATATTGCAGAACAAATTATTGAACCTCTAAAGACGATTCCTCGGAAAATGATTCGATAGATTCCATTACCGAAGTGTTAAAAAAAGTATTAAAGTGTTTGTCCCCTGTAGAAAAAAATTTTACAATTGATGCAGACAATCTTTGTCGTGCGCAAAGATCCGTCCACTGGAATGATCAGATGGTACGACCAGGTAGCGCCAGGATTTTTGCGTGCAATGAATTTTGCTGAATCGATGCGAGTGCCGATGCGAACGGCAGGAATCATTAAGCGGTAATAGATGCTTAGCTGATGAGTGCGAGTCAATCTATCACCGAGACCACAGATTAAGTTGTGATAATACTGACGCGGCTCGTACCTCCGTAGACAGCAGGCTGATACGAAAGATGCCGGCAGCGTATTCCGATGGAGTCTACATGCTGGCCGGCCAGGACAGACCTTCCCCGAGGAAGCTCAGCCAGCTCTTCATGCAAGGTGATGACGGCCTGCCATCGGTCAAGAACAGGACAGCGTTGTTCGCTTTCTTCGGTAAGCATGCTAATCAGACCATTCGCGATTACGCCAATCCTCGGTGTCCACGAGCAAACTGCAATTTTCGGTTCCAAACTTCTCCAGATGCTCTGACTGGAGCTCGAAGAAAGAAAAATTGTAAATTGAACTCTTTACTAACGCTCACAGGTTTAAGGGGTTATACTCCTTCTTCCAAGATTGCAAGGGTGCGGGATTCGCCTTGTCATTTCTCGACAATACAAACACCGGGTTTTTCAGTAGTCAAAAACGCTGGATAAAACATCGATCTAGGGCGCTATCACCCTCAAAAGACCTATTTTCGTAGCTACATACTGCCGAATAATGCAAATTACGCCTCGTAAACGAAAAAATAGGACTTTTGTGGGAGATAGCGTCCTAGATCGATCATTTACCTAGCGTTTTTGACTACTTAAGAACCTCGTGTTTGTATTATCGAAAAATGAGAAGGCGAATCCTGCATCCTTGCAATCCTGGAAACGAGTCTACCGCCTTGAAACCTTCTCGGCAAGTCGGTATTCGCATTTCAATTTTCTTGTGACTTAAATGCATAGAAGACTTGATGATAGCGAATCACTGTAATAAGGCTAAGTAGGTGCTATTAAGTCTTATTAAGCGCTATTAGGCTGAGAGCTAAAGATCTAAAGAAAGTTTAGATTCCCGGAGATGTCATAATATTATATTTTCTTTAGAAAATTTTTCCACGCATTGTATAAAGTACAACGCATATCCCGGTGATCAAATGAAAGTTTCACTTTAAATTGTTTCAACGGTAACGGAACCCATCCGAGAAAATGATACGAATGGAGTCGGTTAACGGATACCTCGCGAGAATTAATGAACTTGAGAAAAACAGGACATTCGTAGCCGATGATCGTAATATACGCGCTTACGGCCATTAATTTATTCTATACTTGTACAGTTTTCATCGTCGCTTCTTGCCGCGAATGCCACTAACCGACGTTCACCAACAAAAACCCCTTTAACCGTCCATCCTGTTGCCGTCGATGAGTCCATCGGGATAAATCGACTGTATCTAACTGATAATGGGAAATCGCGATGCATCATCATCATCATCATCAAAGGTTTTCTTGCGAAGACGCGCACATGTTGATTATGAAAGTAGCCTGACTCATGCAGTTTTTGTTTCGAGATAGTTCCGAGTCCTTCGAAAGTAGCAACTCAATTTAGCCTAACGTCTTCGAGCAGCAAATTCAAAGTAACAGATGGCTGTGAAAGTATGAAATCTTCCTCAGAGTTTTGGGGATTTCAAGCAGACTTTCACAAATGAAAATAAACGTAGAAAGCTCGTTTCTTTTGATCGATTTTTGTTACTGTTTCTTGATCAAATTAACATGATAGATGCAATCTCTTCTGGTTCCACAGTTCGACCACTCGCATAATCACCAGCACATACCCAGCACAGGAATCGCAAATAAGAGACCATTGTTCGCGCATTCCGATGGAAAAGCGGTTAGCAGGATATCGATTTACCGGGAAGTAGCGTTCACGAATATGAGATAATCGTGCGATCTACCGCGGATAAATTGCATGCAACTAATTCCAATATCCGTATCGTATAGTTGCGCAAACGCTTAAGTGTCCGGGATAAGAACGACCACGCGGATGCTCGAATAATTCTCGCTGCTGAAACCATAAGCACAATTCAACTATGTATTATTTATTTATTTATTTATTGTTTATTGATGCCGTAAACCATGTTTGGTTTATATAGCATACTATATATGTATTATATATTAAATTAATATGAACGGTAGACGCTAAATCCTAATTTTACATTTTTTCAGGAGGTTAAAAATAAATATTAGCGCTGTAATGTCTCGCCAGCTTAGAAAAAAGTTGATAATGCAATTCAGCTATTATTCGCACGAATCTTCTGAACGGGTTTATGACTATTCTGTGATCATTATACAAATTTATTTAACGAGCACAAGAACTGCATCGCAATTAAATTTTATACTGTTCTATACCTCCAGTACATTGAAACTCTTTCACGTTGAACCGTCCGTTTTGAAAATCTTGATGTTGCTCAAACATCCACGGCATAATTACCATTCTACGTTCATAAATTGACCGCTGCGGCATTGCAATCTACAGAATTGTTACATTGCTTTGAATGCATAGTGAGTGCTCGTAAAGGAAGGGAGATTTCACTTAACATTGAGCACTGGAAATTCACTTTTAACTTTTAATTAGTCGCATATGTTATGTACAATCTCAAAACTTTAAATTTAGTGTTTCAAACATAAACAAAGGTGTCGACCACGCTGGCAAATATTTATTTGGCGCTGAAGTAGTTATTTCATGGAATAATAATTGATTTAAAAAGACGATCACTTTTTTGATATTGTACTATACGATTTGAACTTTTTTGGGAAGCTAGAGCAATTAGTTTACTACAGGATGTGAAAAGAAATTTTTTCAAAAATTGTGTGTCTAACAATTCCATTTTAAATAATATCTAATTACGTTTATAAAAACAGAATTGTAATTTATAAAATTGTTGCATTGCTTTGAATACATCGCAACTTCTGTTAATAGCAGGGAGATTCTACTCAGCGTTCACCTCTGGAAATTCATTTTTAAATCGTGATTATTACACGATTATAACTATCGTTCTACATCTACGAGTACAAGGATAGAATGAATAATATCTGTAGATTTCACGCAGTTTCATAAATATCGAAGCGGAATGAGCTCGCAGAAATCGAACAGGCAGGCCATAATTCTCAGGAACCGTATCATCCTTTCTCCTCGAGAAAACGTTGAAAATGATCTTCGAACGATTTCGAACCGCCGTGGCACGGGCATGGTCTCGACTCGCACGATTTCCGATAGCTCGTGGGAAGGTTGAAGCCTTCGAGGAACGTGGCCGAGGAAAGTGTGTCCCCGAAAAGGAAAGTAAAAACTGGGTCGCGCTCGCCTAAATTCCAGCGGCGCGTGTTCCTCTTGATCGAGCGCGATGATGATGATGATCGGGAAAAGTTGATCGATCGATTCCGAGAAGCGGTCGCTGTTTTCTCATCGCGCGGAAATGATTTCAGGGCAGCTGGTCACGTCGGAAATCATCATGGCCAGCGAAAGCGGCTGCCCTATAGAGTACCACCGTATCGATGTAGACAAATGCGATCCGGTTTTCGACAAGGAGTGCCAAGGTAACAAGTACATTCCCTTCCGTCGGGCGGATTATGATCGCCGAACCGGACACAGCCCGAACAGCCCTCGCGAGCAGGTAATTCCTTGCTTTCCATCGCATAAACCTTTTCCCGGTAGCACAACTCGCTCCACGATTATACCTCCAGAATTATATGGTAGTTGCCGATCAAATTGCAGTACTCTTCAACGCGTTGAGTCACTCGTCACCCGTACAGTTTCGCATAAAAACGAATTGTTACCTTCCATTCACGTATGTTTCAGTAGAGATTAATGTTTTATTTTCAATATTTTAATTTCAATTTGAATCTTCAGTGAACATTAATTTTCACCCTTGTATGTCTAGGTAAAAATTAATTTTTGTGTGGGATGTGCAAAGGGTTGACGAGCAGACCCTATGATAAATTTTAATTTCTCAATTTTGTTTCGAGCATATTGTTCAGTAGTCTAAGAAACTGTGCCGGTGTTATTGGGGTTGGCGAATTAATTAATTGATCGAAGAGACCTTCGACCAGAAGCATGACTAACGCTCATTATTAGCCAAGGAGCGATCGAAATGGAGTCGTAATTATTAACGACTGGGAAAGTACCAAGGGTGATTAAGAGCTCCATAAGGTGTCGCTTTAAAGTGTTCTTTCTACGTGATTTCACTGGAAAGCAGGATCCATCGAGCAGTTTAATGAGAACGTTTCTCAATATGGAAATCCGCCTGAAATTAATTTCGCGATACGAATTAGGGATTATGGGGTATAAGCTATAAATACCGTAGCGATTTCTATTCTGTACATGGATCCTGCGGTTAGGATCTATAAGTAACTAAATTGAGATCTAAAGATAGATAGTCGATGGTTTGCCGTATTGGGAACCGTTCGATGGTATTCGATCTGGGAAATAAGTCGTGAAAAGTAGCTCTGAATACGTGAGGTTCCAGATAAACAAAGTGACGAGCTGGATCGACGGTAGCTTCATCTACTCGAGCAGCGAAGCATGGGCGAACACCATGAGATCGTTCAAGAACGGAAGTCTTTTGATGGAACCAACAAGGAAATTTCCTGTGAGGAACACCATGCGTGCTCCGCTGTTCAATCATGCTGTTCCTCATGTGATGAGAATGCTGAGTCCCGAACGTCTCTATCGTGAGTTCATTTTTCTCTCGAGATCAACTCGGACCGCGAAACTTTCTGCAAATTCTCAGAATTTAAAGAAATAAACATTTTTTGAACGCTCCAAGAAATGAAAAATAAAATGAAACTGAGCGTGCTTTGAATGCGTGGAGACACAGCTTCGTTTGATAACGAGAGATTGTTTAGTTCTTGGGGACCCGAGGACGAACCAGCATCCACCTCTTCTGGCTCTGGGGATTTTGTTTTACCGGTGGCACAACGTGATCGCGGCCAGAGTACAGAAGGAACATCCGAGCATGAGCGACGAAGATGTGTTCCAGAAGGCGCGACGTATTGTTGTGGGAACGCTTCAGGTAAAGATCGAATATATTCGATTTCTAAATCTGTCAAACAACCATTTGATTCCTCAAACAATTAAAGCCACTCTTCTGGCCCGAAAAAATATCTAAAAGCAGAATTGATATACATATAAGAATCTAAGCAATCTTTTTCTCGCCGTGTTTTGCACAGTAAATTATGTTAAAAGTTCGAAACATCGGCAGTCTAGTCATTAAATGGAACGTCGGAGTTTTTTCTCTGTTGCACAGTGCGCGTATATTTATGTTAATCCATATACAGTTAATTAGAGTGACATAACACTTCTTTGTCTTCTTTGCACAGCAAACTGTCACCTCAGTCCTGCTACACCGTAATCCTATATCGCGTAACTGTATATTGCTACCGCAACTCGATACACTAATTTTATACTGTTTGAGAAATTAATGTAGAATCACAGGGCATAACATTTGTTGATATCTCTCCAGAACGTGTAACAATCCACTCCGCTAATTACAGAAACGTTTCCATTACAGAATATTATATTATACGAGTATTTACCGATATTCCTGAACGAAGAGCTACCACGTTATTCGGGATACAAACCGGATCTTCATCCAGGGATCAGTCACATATTCCAAAGCGCTGCTTTTCGATACGGACACACTCTTATACCCCCTGGAATATACCGCCGCGACGAAAATTGTGAATTTAGGAGAACAAACACCGATCAACCTGCCATAAGGCTGTGCTCCACTTGGTGGGACTCGAACGTGAGTCTAAATTAATTTTCAAAATGATACAAAGAGATTCTCCTATCCCAAGACGCAATATTTCAAATTGTGAATAATTGTTTCGTAGGAAGTTTTAACGAACAGCACGATCGAGGAGCTGATAATGGGGCTCACTTCGCAAATAGCGGAGAAAGAGGACAATCTTCTGGGCACCGACATCAGAAACAACCTCTTCGGCCCGATGGAATTCTCTAGAAGAGACTTGGGAGCTCTAAACATCATGCGTGGACGGGACAACGGGCTTCCGGATTACAATACCGCCAGAGCACACTTCAAACTACCTCTTCGGAAGACTTGGAACGAAATCAACCCCGAATTGTTTAACAAGAATCCTTCTTTGTTGCGTACCTTGGTCGAGATTCACTCGAACAACTTGAACAACGTCGACGTGTACGTCGGTGGAATGTTAGAATCCAAATCAGGTCCTGGAGAACTGTTCTCCGCGGTTATCAGGGAACAGTTTCTTCGTTTGAGGGACTCTGATAGGTTCTGGTTCGAGAACGAGGAGAATGGGTAAGTTAGTTTGCTAGTCTTCTTCGGATCAAGTTGGAGAATGTGCTGTGAAGCAAACGATACTCTTTAGGATCTTCACTACAAGCGAAATCGAAGGCATCCGTGGCGTCAGCATGTGGGACGTGATAGTTAATGCCACTGGAATCCAACCGGGATCCGTGCAGAGGGATGTGTTCGTCTGGGAAGAGGGTGATCCTTGTCCTCAGCCTTATCAGTTGAATTCCACGATACTGGAACCCTGTGTTCCTTTACAGCGTTACGATTATTTTGAGGTGAATGTCAAATTACAATAATGCTCTTAACACGCTATTGTTTGGTTAAGAACAGTTGTCCATAAGTAAACTGCAAATCTTTAGCAAAATAAAGATCATCCACGTCAATTGTATAATTAATATTTTTACAACCGATTGCATCTGTCACCAACAATAAGAACGTTTTATTTTTTAAGGGAAGCGAGCTGGTGTACATCTATGCCTGCGTGTTCCTCGGCTTCGTGCCGATCTTGTGCGCCGGCGCCGGCTACGGTTTAGTGAAATTGCAAAATCGTCGCCGAAGGAGACTGAAGATCCTCCAGGAAGCGATCCAGAAGCGAAGCGACGGGAAGATCTGCGTTGACAAGATGATCGTGCGCGAGTGGCTGCACGCGAACCACCGCAGACTGGTCAAGGTGAAATTCGGCCCGGAAGCCGCCCTTCACATCGTCGATCGGAAGGGGGAGAAGTTGCGCTCGTTCGACTTCGACGACGTGAACACAGTAACCATGGAGGAGTCCCAGGTGATTGCGGTAATCGGCTCCGTTTCTACCTCTTTTATGAAATCCTCGAATCCGCTCTGGGGAAACACCTCCAGTGGAATTCACGAGAACCAGCTTGCGCAAACGCGGCTCCGTTCGCCGTGAAAATTGAACGCAACGGGAATCCGTTCGCTCAAAAATTCTTTCTGAGAACGGAAGATTAGCGGAATATTTGGTAACTCTACGCTTTCGTGAACAGACTCGAAATTCTTGCTTCACACGGAGGAATTGCGCTGTCTGGAATTGCATTTGAGAAAGACAATCGCACTGTCGGGTGGTTGCATCGTTTGCTTAACCATTGACAGCGGACCATTTTTGTAATTCTAGAATCGATGATGCTTAACACGTTGCACATACCGGCGATTATCTTCTAATTTTTAAAAGGCCATGGTCCATGGCTGAAGAACATGGTTGTTGCGTATGAAATGTTCGATTTTAGAAGGCTAATGTTATGAATTCACGTCTGTTTAACGTTGCTATTAAAAATCGGATATTTCATAGGTACAACCAAATAGTAACGGAGCCCTGCGCGAGCAAGGTTCGAATGGAACACATAAAATTTGCAAAATGGCGGGCCATTCAGAGCTTGAATTATCTGGCACGTCCCGGAGCCTGACTGAGAACAATGACTTCCCTTTTAGGAAAATGGAAATGGCCATCGCAAGGCGTTGGTGCTCCTCCGTATACCGCGAGACTACGACCTTGTCCTTGAGCTGGATTCCCTGGCCTCGCGTAGAAAGTTCATTGCGAAACTGGAGGCATTCCTGGCGTCCCATAAGAAGCACTTCACGCTGTCCCAGGTCGGTCGGGACATTATGCTTGCGAAAGCGGAAACGAAGGAACGTCGCCAGAAGAAACTCGAGCAGGTCGCCTTTCCCTTTAATTGGACCGAGTTTTCTACCCTGTTAGGGGATTCTATATTTATTGCCTGTTTCTCCATATCGCGAGACTAAAAGGAAGCATAATGTAATTGCAGTTCTTCAGGGAAGCTTACGCGCTCACCTTTGGTCTGCGACCTGGTGAAAGGCGACGGCGTTCCGAAGATAGCGACAGCGGGGAAGTCGTCACCGTGATGCGGACCTCGCTTTCTAAAAGCGAGTTTGCCAGCGCGCTCGGTATGCGGGCGGATGCTGTCTTCGTGAAAAAGATGTTTAACATCGTCGATAAGGACAGGGACGGGCGCATTTCCTTCCAGGTAGCTTCCTCGTTTCACCTGAACGCTTTACGCACCACTGGTTACTCAATAATCTCTTAATTGGAAAGTGGAAACTGTTAATGAGCTATATAAAAACATGTTGTAGGAGTTCCTGGACACGGTTCTTCTATTTTCGAGAGGAAAGACGGAGGACAAGTTGAGGATTATCTTCGACATGTGCGACAAGGACAGCAACGGAGTGATCGACAAGGAAGAACTATCGGAGATGCTGAGATCACTGGTGGAAATTGCACGGACGACCAGTTTGTCCGACGATCACGTTACAGAGCTGATAGACGGGATGTTCCAAGTAATTTCACGATCAAGATTCTTTCTCGTTACGACATAATGGACGTTACTTGGAAACGATCCTTTTTTTCCAGGACGCCGGGCTTGAGAGGAAGGAGTACCTCACTTACAATGATTTCAAGCTGATGATGAAAGAGTACAAAGGCGATTTCGTGGCGATCGGGCTCGATTGCAAGGGCGCGAAACAGAATTTCCTGGACACCTCGACGAACGTAGCTCGAATGACCAGTTTTCATATTGATCAACTTCCTTCGGAAGATTCGAAGAGCTGGACGAGGAAGCAGTGGGACGCCGTGTCGACATTCCTCGAAGAAAACCGGCAGAACATATTCTACTTGTTCGTTTTCTACGTTACGACGATCGCCTTGTTCGTTGAGCGATTTATATGTTAGTATCTGCTTTACATGGTTATGGGATTTCGAAAGTTTTGTTGCGCAAGGAAACTTGCAGGCCTCTCTTAACATCTGACCAGAAAACATACGAGAAAAAAGAACAAGGTGTGAATGCGATGCCTGGCAGTTTCCATCTTTATAGATTACGAATGAAATGAAAGAATGGAGATATGGAGACTTTTTAACGAAGATCTGCCTAGTTAGACAATTCTCAATTGTTTCAGATTACTCTTTTATGGCAGAGCATACAGATTTAAGACACATCATGGGAGTAGGTATTGCCATAACTAGAGGATCAGCAGCTGCGTTGTCCTTCTGCTACAGTTTGTTGCTGTTAACCATGTCCCGCAATCTACTGACCAAACTGAAGGAGTTTTCGATCCAGCAGTACATTCCACTGGACTCACATATACAGTTCCACAAAATAGCCGCCTGCACTGCTTTATTTTTTTCTGTTCTCCACACGGTCGGCCACATGGTGAATTTTTACCACGTCTCTACTCAACCGTTGGCTCATCTACGTTGCTTGACGAGTGAACTTAGTTTTCCCAGCGATGCTCGTTTGACCATATCCTTCTGGCTGTTCAGAACTGTAACAGGTAATCTTTCTTTATTCAACTTTGAGTTTTGAAAGACTGTCAGTCACTGCCGACAGACGAAGTGATAAAATGAATTATAAAGATTACTGTAATGACAAGTGGATCATCTGTCATCGTTTGTAGGTTTGACCGGAATTTTGCTGTTCGTCGTGATGACGATTATTTTTGTATTCGCCCATCCCACCATCCGCCAAAAAGCATACAAATTCTTCTGGTCGACTCACAGCCTGTACGTTGTGCTGTACGCGCTCTGTCTGATTCATGGTTTGGCTCGGTTAACCGGTTCCCCGCGGTTCTGGATTTTCTTTGTTGGTCCAGCGATAATCTACGCTCTAGATAAGGTAAATTACTGTTTCTGCGAATCCACATCTGTATTCAGAATTGCTATCATTACGCATTTCGCGTAACCACTTTCCTGGATAAATTTAGATACGAATAATATTCTCGTTAAATTCACGTGCACAATTTTAACGAGTAATTGACTTCAAGATATTTATAGCTTCCTACATAGGTGTATAATTAATATCTATACGTATATATACATACACGTAGATATATAATTAAGTATGAGCTTTGACTATAATAAACTTATCGCTTAAGTATAGAGTTCAATCGAACTTTGAACACAGTCCAATCGTTCTTTTGGACGAAGCTGTCGATTAAACATTTTTGCAAGTGTCCTGTAGCTTTCAATTAATCGATCATTGTTATAATTCCAGGTGGTCAGCCTTCGAACGAAGTACATGGCGTTGGACATTATCGAGACGGAATTATTGCCATCGGACGTGATAAAGATCAAGTTCTACAGGCCGCCGAATTTAAAGTACTTGTCTGGTCAATGGATCCGACTCTCCTGCACCGCCTTCCGGTCGAATGAATTCCACTCGTTCACCTTGACCTCGGCGCCGCACGAGAACTTTCTATCCTGCCACATCAAGGCGCAAGGTCCCTGGACCTGGAAGCTCAGGAATTATTTCGATCCCTGCAATTACAATCCGGAGGACGAACATCCGAAGATCAGGATAGAAGGTCCTTTCGGAGGTGGGAATCAAGACTGGTACAAATTCGAGGTCGCGGTGATGGTTGGCGGTGGGATCGGTGTCACTCCTTACGCCTCTATGCTCAATGACCTTGTTTTTGGAACGTCCACCAATAGGTACTCGGGAGTCGCCTGTAAAAAGGTAATAAATTCCTTCGAATCGCTGAACACTTTCAAATACTTTTCTAGCCTACATACTCTCCGCACCTCGCAAGTTGTTCCTCGAGACGGCACAGGGGCAAAGGGGGTTCTCGTTTCCAGCCGATGGTCAGGCCGTGACGTCACACACTTTAGCCAATAATTCGACTAGAACCGAAAATGCCAGTGGAATGAGCCAATCGGACGGATTGCTGCTGCATTCCTTTCGAATTCCTGCCAGGAGACAACTTGCGAGGCTCGGAGAGAATTTACCTAAATAACACTGTCCAACCAACTTTTTTTATGTTTTCAATATACTGTTGGGTCCTTATTATAGATGATATTCGGGAAAGTCTACAGAATCTTTTGCTGTAAAGAACAATTCAATATCTTCTATAATAACATCACAATATTTGTTTAAAATTGAAAAATATGTTTTTTTTTCAAAGCCATGTTTCTCAAAAACTGTGCGTGTAGGAGAAAAATTAAGGACAGATTCGGAATCAGCGCAAAAAACTCTATAAGATGTACCCAACAGTATATTGAAAACAAAGGTGTTGGACAGTGTAATCAAGTAGAGTAGGACAGTATTTGTCCAAATAAGTAGTATAGATGAAGCATTGGTCAGTTAAAGTAGTATACAGGATGAATCACGAATTGTGACCAGTACAGATTACTCTGTTATTTCAAGAGAGCTTTCACGTGATTATAGCAAACTTTTTGTCAACTCCTTTTTTTCATGATTTTGCAAGGTCACCTTCAATTTTTTGCAAATACACCTCTAATTTTTTTACGCCTATTTGTTAGAAGATTTCAAGATGCATTCGGTAAGTATCATAACAAAAAATTGCAAATGGCTTTTTTAATCTGTTTTTACAAAAAATTTTCCATAATCACGTGAAAGCTCTTTTGAAACCATGCTATATGCGATAAAAACATTTTCGATCGGACTGCTAATAACAGAATAATCTCTACTGATTCTTGGTTCACTCTGTATGTCAGTCATCGACTAGGCAAGTAGCATATTCAGTCTTATTCCGGCAAGTAGAATAAGTATACCATTGTTCGGACAAATGCTAGACCTACGCCTCGAATTAAAATAAGTAACGCGACATCTTTCAAGTTTCTCCAATTACTACAATAAATAAGAATAACTGCTAATCTTTCGATCCTGATTTTATTCATAGGTCTATTTCCTGTGGATATGTCCTTCGCACAAGCACTTCGAGTGGTTCATCGACGTCCTCAGGGATGTCGAGCGGAAGGATGTCACCGATGTCTTAGAAATTCATATATTTATTACACAATTTTTCCATAAATTCGATTTGCGTACTACTATGTTGGTAAGGCATCTTTATTCAATAGGAACATCGCATTTATACAAAGCAAAATTTAAATAAATAAACGAGGTACCTTTTCAGTATATTTGCGAGAACCACTTTCAAAGACTATCCAAGAAGAGCATCTTCACGGGGCTGAAAGCTATAAATCACTTTGGTCGACCCGACATGACCTCGTTCTTGAAGTTTGTCCAGAAGAAACACAGCTACGTAAGACTCGCATCAAATTTACTAAGATTTAATCCTTATAAAAACATCGGAGATGTTCAAGATGACTTTACGACGTTTCAGGTCAGCAAAATAGGAGTATTTAGTTGCGGACCACGCCCACTAACGAAGAGCGTGATGTCCTCCTGCGATGAGGTGAACAAAGGTCGTCGCCTGCCTTACTTCATCCATCATTTCGAGAACTTCGGCTAGTCTCGGTCCTGTCGCGAGAAGAACAGGGGGAAAGAGCGATGGACTCTATCGCGAATCTCACGGGACTCTACCTTATGTATATATTTATGCGCGATGCGTGTGTGCATTGTTTATTTATACCGAGTATTACATTTCTTATTTATGTTAAAAAAAAAGCAGACGAATATTTTTCCGATATTCTCGATCGCATCTCACACCATTGAAAAGCGTTCCTTTGCCTTCCTCAGGTGTTGCAGAACTGAACTGGACTCTAGACATTCGATAACATTTCCCAGACACTGTACAATATTACTGATAATGATCTAATGAGACAGTGGATCTTTACAGTTTTGTAAAGCATAAAATCCGCTGTCGATCATTCCGGGAGGACTCGAATCAGGACTCTCGCAGTGGAGTAAAAATAATATTCTTTATTTTCGGAATGTTCAAGAGAGAGAGAGAGAGCGTAATTAACAGAAGCTAGCCGTTGATAGTTCTCCGCGAGGACGACGGGAACGGATAAGACCAGTTGTTCTTGGTCGTGTCTTCGTGTTGGAAGTCCGAGGACTCGTGGGAGGTGTAACCGCGGTTTATCACGCCCTGAGTGTCTTCTTTGGCGTCGTGTCTGCTCTGCAGCTTCGACGACAGTTGACTAGAACGATTAACACGAAACAAGGCTTACTAACCCATTAAGAAACGAGTTCGACAACCATTAATTCAATAGATTACCTTATTATTCGATCACCAAACGAATCCTCGATCTTAGGTAACCTACGTCGGATATTTCTCGTGTCGAAACTCTCTTCTATGATCACGTGTCTATCGTACGGTGTATCATAGTCGACTTCTAATATAGTGGAGAACTGATGAGGAAATATCATGTCTATAGCAGTAATCACCGCCCCGACGAATAGACATCCAATACCTGTAACAGGAATTATCCTTGAATCCTTTTCCTTGGAGCTATACGTGAAAAATAAGACGAAGTACCTACCCGATAGCAGAACCAGCCAATAGTTCCATCCCAGATTAAAAGCAAGAATAGAACCATCTACGTGAGCTGTCAGCGGCTCGCACGGCAGCAGCGCCCAATATATTAAATTGGTCAACAGCATGCAAATGCCGGTGGAAATCATGCCATAAGCGCCGTACCGCGGCACCACTACCAGTAGCAGGTTCATCATGGTCCAAGACGCGAAGGATGCCCTGAAAAGCGTTGCACAACAAAAGTAGAGAGCGGCAATTCGTGAATGACGTTGGTCAGCGTTTGTTAATCGTTGCCACACTGGTTTATAAAAGTTAATGACTACCTTCAGCCAGAGTTAGTGGCTAGAAGGTGGAATATTCTCGTTGTTGGTAGACCGACGTTTTAGTGCTCCGTAAAAAGCCAGTGTTAATATTATGTGATGGGAACAATTTCAAAGATATTTACCAAAGCATGAGGGACGCATAGTAACCAGCCTGGCGATACTTGCTGCCCCATGAGAATCCTTCTTGATGAAGGCTGAAGTATTCGGCTAAAGACACAATCGGAAACGGCGCGCCCTGATTCAATGCTTGCTTGAAGGCGCTGGTCATTTCCCCGGTACTCCTCCACCAGAATCTCTCGTTATACTCCACGTCATCCATCGGATGCTCGCTGTTTGGTAATACTACGAGAGCTCAGGATTAGTAAACGGAATGCTAGAAAACAATCGATGGAACCCGAGTACGTTATTGTCCGCGAGTCCATGGATTAAAGCATTGCCATCAACTCACGCCGATAGGTGATGTTGATGTGCATCAAACCGATGTAACCACCGATTTCAGCGGTGGTCTTCTGTCCAGAGTAAGCGCTGTACGTGCTGACAACGGTCGCGGAACTGGTGTGCCAGGACGAGCCATACTGCGCCACTGTAAACAGTCATTCGCTCAGAGGTGGTACACGAGGAAAGAGAAAACTCGGTTAATTGCAAGCAAAGTAGACCGAACCTTGTATCGAGGCTCCGACGAAGAGGCTCAAGGTCACCGTGAGAAACGTGCTCAATCTCTGAAAACGCAATAGGTACCATTCAGCGCCAGCATTCTCCCTGTCTGTTCAATCTCTTGGCAGCCGAACCAATCGATTCTAAATTTAACGGTGAAAGAATTAATACGATCCAGAAAGATACACAGAGACCGATCACAGTCTACGAACATCTGAATTTGCATAAATATCCGCGATCAAATTACATGTACTCATTTAGCTTCAACTTTTGTGCGCTGGTTTTCTCTCAATTCAACGACCAGATTCCACTTTTTTATTCGAGCAAATAGCTGCGACAGTCTCTTCCGATCTTTCTGAGTCACTATACGTTAACCCTCAAGCAGCGGATCTTTTTTACAGTTACACAATGCTGACGAGGCTTAGAAGAATTCACAGCTCTATTTATCCGTTTGTTCGAACGAGATCAAATGGACCCCAGGTCCCGCTGTCCGAGGGTTAACGGTAGCTGAAAGGCTATCCGAATTTTAGCGTGTACGTGTATAAAAATGGGAAGTCAGTTAACGAAACCAGGATACAAGCCTCCTTTCGAATCCCAGGGAATATGACTAAGAAGGCGGTGAATATCGTGCCGAAGATCACGAAGACGATGACGAGCGGCACGTCACCGGTGACGGGTGTCCTGTTGTTGTAGCTGTACAACGTGGGCCCGCCGTCGATGCGGAACGCGTCGAACCATCCCTTCATCGTCGCGGGACGATTTCTCGAGTCTCGACCCTGACGGAACCGGCCAGTTCCGGTTCTCGTTTCAAGCCGCTTCGCATCAGTGCCTCTCCCTGAATATTCTTCTCGTGAAAGACACAAATTACACGGTAAACAACCGATGAGAACCACATCTCCGTCAATTTAACGGAGACATTTCGTAAAAATCCGCACGGACACGGAACGGTTCGGTTCAGCACCGATCAGACAAACATTCCTGAACGCATTTCGATGTAGCTGCTTATAATCGGCTGTTTGAAAAGTTCCTTTCGCACTGTGCACGTTTGATATTGTTAAACGACACGAGTATGAGTTGATTAATATTTTATTTTTCCCGAAACTGCATCTTACTCGCGCATGCCATGTGTCTTTTTACCAGTCTGGATCGGAACCGTTCCGTGTCGGTGCGGATAGGATAAATCGACTTTTATTCGAATTGCGAAGTACCTTAGGCCCGGCGGCACGGTCAGCTAGCGTCCAAGGACGATCTGTTGCGAAAACGAATGCGGCTGGAGGCACGCACCTGCGTCGTCACCGTGGAAGACCGAAGTCAGAACGGATACTAAGGCCCCCGAGTAGGTTAACGGGTCTTCGAAAGTGAGTTCCAGCCAGTGGTAGAGGGGACGAACGGATCTAGAGGGGAGAACGAAAGAGAAAGACACAGGTGGGGTCTCTTTGGCCAGAAGGAATCGCTCGCCGACGAGCACGGAGCAGCGTAGCGGTAGGAAAGGAAACAGGGACAAAACGATCAGCCCCGATCAGCTGAGCCAGGAAAACGCGAGCCCCCGGTTGGGGCCGGTCGTTTTATTTCGGCTGGTCCGGCTCGATCGATGATCCCGGATGACGACACCAGACGTGACACACGCGAACGCGGATCGCGAGGCACGCCCGAATGGCACGCCGGAGACTTCAACGCCGGCACTACACGCCAAGCCAATTGTTTCACAGGAATTCGCACCGGCAACACCCCGCAACACCGAAATAAATCTGAACTGCGAAATGCCCGTGGAATCCGTTAAATTGCAGTCGATTCTAATAATATGTGCCGGTGCTGCGGCGTGTCGTGGACCTCTCGATGCACAAAACCTTTTCTTTTGGAATCGGAGATTCCCGCTTGCGGTAAGGTCCTCGGATGCGTAACATCCGCAGTTTAATTACCAGATGAATTCTCGGAAAAATAGTACACAGTAGAACCTCGATTGTCCAAAATAAACAGGCAAACGCGAGTGCTCGAATAATAGAACACATACACTTCACGCGATCAGAGTTATTAACAATTATTATACGCTATAATTCAGTTGATTTCGGAACGAATAAATTGATCTCTAGTGCCGCTAATTTTATGACTTCCCGTGGAGATCAAAAATATTTTTCGGGGGAACTTCCACAGAATATTCTGTGCTTTACTTCGTCAGCATAATTTGCGGCAAATAAGATTGACGAGGTAGCTCCGCTAACCCAAAACGTTGCTTTCCAGCGCGAGCTCTGACACCGGTGCGTTTCGAATCGCGAAGAGTCGAACTCGCCGAGTATGAAACGTCCCGTGATCCCGATCAATGCCATCCAACGACGGTCCTAAGGTCAGTAGTACTCGACTCGTTAAGCCTATTAACGTCCGACTGCCTAAATCCATTCACGATCTCCTCGGGCGACATCGAAAATAGCCGGTGCGGAGTAACCTGGCAATTACTGGAAGAGGCTCGAGAACGGGAACGGGAACGCGGGGACACACCAGGTGGGAAGGAATGAAGCGTGGAGAGTAGGAGCTGATGAGAGCAAGACGGCTGTAGAGGAAGAGGTGCCAAGGAGGAGATCGGGTGTGTCCGGTACCGGTAGCGGAAGCGACCACGGTGTCCACCTTGTCCTATACGACGCGACGCGACGGGGCTGCGAGAGGTATGCCATGTCCAGGCTGGTTGGTCCATAGTGCCGGCAATAACTTCGGTCTATTTCAGGCGGTCTAATTCGAGACGGGTGACGGTAAGCTTTTAACGGCAGCGCTGCTAGGTAGCATCATCCACCGTCGCTGCCACTACCATCGCCACCAGCGGCTCCACCACCACCGCCAACGATAACCACCGGAACGAGCAGTCCGGTGGCTGGCTACTCGCGCAGTCTCCTGAGCGCGTAGGCTCCCAATACACCGACAACCGCTCCTCTGGCTCTTCAAGGTAAACGAACACACCATCCGATAGACCGTTGCTCTCCCTGGCTGAAAGTGTCCGGTCGAGACAATCGTGAACGTCGCCGGAAACGAAAAACCTGCCGTTTGCCTCGAAGCGTCCAACTAGACTCTGCGCGTGATTCTTCTAACGATCGTCGGACCTGCTTGTACTCACCCTCACCTGGTAACTGGTACTCTACGAACCTCTTTCTACGATAATGTCGTTGTGCTTGTTCAGAGTAATATCCTAGTGGCTCTTTCTGCGGTCTGCCTCGAAACGTCTGTTCGGTTTGATCGTGCGCGCGATTCTTGTAAAGAACGTCGAACAGTTATGCTTGTACTCGGCCTTAGAGCGCATCTGGCACCCCACGAGTCTTTTTCTACGATGATACGGTTGTGCTTGTTCAGCGGTACCATCGTGGTGGCTTCGCGAAGGTGGTAAACTATGAACGTAATCAAAATTTTCTTCGATATTCAATATTGTACAGTATAGTTTCAATGCATATCTTTATGCGCCAAACAGGAATTAATCTGTGATCATCTAGCAACATAAAAACCTACAATAATTTCGTCATTCGTCGATAAAGAAGAAGTTGCAGAAAGAAATTAAAAGTGGATACTCGCGTACCCGGTTCAGAAAATTGTAAGGCGTGCGTCGTGAAACTTTCTTGGTTCATCATTCTCGGTTAACGTTGTAGAATTTTCAATTCCGCGAAGGGTGTAGCGAATTCTTGACGAACAACGGAAAGTGTTACAAACCAGACACTCTGAACGAGGAAGGTGACGGTAAAAGTTGTTTGTCGAACAAACACGCGAATCCTGCGCATTGCCATTTCATTTATGCAAATTGTGAACGAAAACATTGTCCGCTGTCCGAGGCGCGAACAACACATCGGACGCTTTCTCGACCGAGCGTTTCTGGCCAGGGGGTGGTAGCGGACTTGTTCTCCGGGCCTAAACTCTGTCGGCGGATTAACACGAGTGTTTGTGTCAGGACTAACTAAGAATCGCAACCATTGGCCATCGGCTTTCTCCTCGCGGTGGTCGTCGAAAGCGGTGCGTACGTGAAATCGAGGATCTTGTAAGCGGATAGATCGTGATCGAAATAGCGGTTCACGCGGAACGCGGGGAAGACGGAGCGCGAGAAAGAGAAAGAGAGAAAAAGGGAGGGAGAGAGAGAGAGAGATTCGTCATCGCGTCGGCATCGGGCACCAGGTGTGTGTCCGCGCGAGGATCGACAGCGTTGGACGACTGCCCCGACGCGTTTCCGATTCAACCGCCGCGCCGGACCAAAATCGGCCGGCATCGGGCAACAAAGTGCCGTCGTGGCGCTGTGTCTGGCAATGTTCCACGATAGCCAGTATTTAGCCGGCTGCTACGAAAAATCTGTTCTGCGAGAGTAGTCGCTTCAGGGCGAGAAGGTCGCACGGCACTATACGTATTTCGGTAAAAACCGTACCCGCGTAGCATAGTCGGCGAAGGCCGACGAAGGTGCTTTCTCGGGAAGGTGGCGGTGTCGGGAGTCGTCTACACCGCGGTGAAACTCGCCCGGACTATTTATAAAGCGAGTAACCGTCCTCGTGGCAACGCGGCCGCGTGTGCAGCTCGCCGACTAGCGCTTCTTGCCTATCATGGTCGCACCGCGTGCAAACCAAACTGACCGGAACATCTCGTCCGCTTTCTTCACCCTCCCGGCGCTTTTACTCCGTTCTATTTCTTTAATTGCGGAGAACGACCGACATTGTTCGCATTCGTCCTCTCTCTCTCTCTCTCTCTCTCTCTCTCTCTCTCTCTCTCTCTCTCTCTCTCTCTCTCTCTCTCTCTCTCTCTCTCTCTCTCTGTCTTCGAACGACGCCGGAGCCTCGAATCTTGCTCACCGACTTCCTCCGAAGACGATTTTGTCTTTCCTTTGAAACATGAAGTTCGGCAATTTCAGTAGATGATCTTATTTTTCTTCTTGATCTTTCTTCATTTCCGAGACCTGTCTTTGGAAAAGCTTCATCGACTCTGCGTCCATTATTGGTACCACTGTGGAGATTGTTGATCCGGTCTAGTTTCACGCACTTCCGTTCATCTATTTATTAACACGTTCACGCGTGTGACGTTCACGATCTTGCAATTTATTTAAAAGTCGCCAATTTAATTTGATAGATTTTGCTATTTAAGGACATAGTGTACAACATTTAATTCGGAGATTCCACGACTTTCTTCTGTTGAATTGTTTAATTATTACATAAAGAAATCGTGTTGTGTATAATGAAACACTTTGACAATGAAGGTGGGCAACGAAGCGAACGTTGATTGACCTCCACTTTTTTATTTTAATTTTTGAAACACGAAATTGCTCAAGCATGACCCGGACCAGCAAAAAACCAGTGCTATTTGTTGATCCTTCGTTCATCGAACGGAATGAATGAGGGACGCGCGATTGCGCAACACTCGCGGGGAGAAACATTTATTATCATACGCGAATCAACAACTGGAGTGTTTATTTGCCGCGTTCCAAAGGATACGCAGTCGTTGGTACAACGCGAACAAGCGAACACAGAAACGTTTTTATTTGCGGTGGCCTTTTCTTAGCTGCTTCCCGACACGTGCGCGAATTTCTTGCTTAATTCACTTCGTCTTTCTCAATTCTTCGTTTACTTTGAAACGACTTTGAAACTGAAGCCTTTCCGTGCGCCTGCAACAACACGACTGCTGGTAAAATAATTTTTGCAACTGTTCACGACGTCTTATGGAGAAACACTTCTGCTAGAGCAATAGATTAGACTACACTCCGGGACTAAAAGATACCACACTTTGAAATTAATGTAATTTCTGTTTATTAAACATTAGAAATACAAGTTTTTTTGTACACATATTTTTAGCGTGCTTTCTTAACATATCATTAACATCATTGACATATTGAAGTATTCATTTTCTTCATGTGCTATCTTTTTGTCCGAGAGTGTGTATTTGATTTAGAGTTATTGTTATTACAAGTACATTTAGTGTCCACAACTTATATTTGTTTAGGCGTAGAATTACACACCGAATCGTTCAGATTCAGTAAGTCGGTCAAAGATATTAAAACATATTCATTGCAATCTGTAAACTTGTAGCTGAAGGCGTTAAGCATGGATTATTCGATCTAAATGTTTATATGTCTTTCATAGTGGGTTTGTAGATCATGCACATTCTGATCTAGAAATTAATTCCGTCGGGACTATTATTTATAACGGCCGTTCCTTTTCGTCGGGTCTCTTACATAACACGAGAGATTCAACGGTTTATTCACAAGAAAGATCATTGCCCCAGTTTTCGACTAGAATTTATTACCCAAACATGGTCCGCTAATTCGTCAAGCGTGTACCAAGGCGGCGTGTCAACATTAGAATCGCTAGAACGGGTCGAAATTGGCGTTCATTCTAAAATTAATCCGAACACTGAATTTCTCGAATGAAATATTTTACTCGATAGATCCATTCAGATTTCCCGTTTCAATCGACGGTGACAATCAATTTATTTCCATGCGGAACGACTAACGGTAAAGCGACTGTTCTGCATCGACGTTGACCTCGCCTGATTTTAATTAAACGAAGAACGAATTCATTAAATAATTTTAGGCAGAAGCACCGTCGCAATTTTAATAAATGCAAAGTGATCATACTTAGACTGCGGATCTTTATTCGAAATAAAAATTCGATTGCAAGAAATAGAAACCGAACTGAATGTTATTTCTTCCCTTAACGTTTTCGAAACATCCGAAATTACTTTCCGAACGACCTATATTTTCATAATAAATACGTAAAATCCGCAGTCTACTTTTCGATATAGTAATCGGCCACTTCGAGTGCTTAGCGATCTTAAGAGATTCCGAGGATCGAATAGATCGCGTATTCTCGATCGCGGAATCAGTTGTATCGAGTCGGGGCGCAACTAGCATCGGATCAGCGGGACTTCCTAATTTCCGTATGCGCGAAAACGGGTCAAAGTTATTTTCGCACGAGGCCTGCCGTGTTCCAAACAGCCGCCAACGCTTCTCTGCCATCGCGGATTGCACCAGGCTAGACCTAGAGTCGACCATTTAAGGAGATTCGTAACAACTCCAACGAAAAGTTCCTTTTCATTAAAAAATATCCCATTATCCAACCATTAGGTTAAATTAGAGTATTACACGTGAAATATCCGACCTTATTTTATTTAATAAATACTATTACGTTTGAAGGTACATTATGTACCACTTTGAAACTCTAATCTTTGTAGCGCAGTCTTCGATCTTCGCGATCTTACTCCTATAAAGAATGCATTTCTAGACTGCAGATTTCATGCGTTCCTGACAAAAATGAGTAGCTGCAGTTTGAAAAACCAGAAAGATTAAATTTAAATTAAATAGTCCTTTAATGCGTGCTGTCCGCCTACCTCTGAACGACGCGACGTGTACGTCATTGGACGCTGCTACGTCGAATTACCTTTCCGAAATGCAAAAGAATTGATTTATACATCTTGGCCGCCCACGCGAGGGTTAACACTCGCACTGGCAGACAGTAATTTCGTGGAAACGTAGAGCTCGAAGTCGTTGACCAAGGAATCTCGGCAGGGTCGCCGGAATAAACCAGCCATCGAATAGGAGTAGCTCAATGTCGCCATGCTTGAAACGCCACAGCTAAATAGGGAGAATATTCGTGGAAGCCCTCGACAGACACTTGTGATCCACCTGACAGCCATTGACAGATCCGTGTCCTCTAATTTGCCTGGAGATCTCGAGGGGCCTTGGCCGTTCAACGACATTGCGCAATATTATCGATCATCTAAGTCCAAAGGATACATTAAACGTTTGTGCAACGTGTTATGTCAATAAGGAGCTTCGTAATATCTGAAATATTGGGACATCTGCATAAACCGTTGCACAACGTTTATCGGTTGCCTAAACAATGGCTTTCGTTAGCTGCGTCTTTCTCAACTCAACCGAATTACACGATTTCGTTTAAAATTCAACGACGTCTCTTTTTTAATTCGAGAAAACCAGATAAATGATAGAATCCCCACCGTTTAGTTTGAATGTTTGACACGGATATTAACGCGACGAATAAAACAAGGATGTTTGCTTTCGTTTCCAGGCGCCCAGTCGAAGCAGAGGATCAAAATGTCGGAGACGGAAGGTGAGGTCTTCTTTACGAGCTGGCGTCACGATGTTCTTTGAATATCTCTGGCCTAGAAATATTGAGTATCGTAAATAGATAATGAACGAGCACACGTCCAGGAGCTCAGGGGAAAAAGTACGATGATCGAAGATGCTGAAACGGCAGACTCACTCGAGAACATATGACTCTCTATCTCTGTTTCTCGCTCTTTCTCTCTCTCTCTTTCTCTCTTTATTTCTCTCACTCACCAGTTTTCCCTCTCATTCTCTAATCTGGCAAACGTAACATCATTAACGTAACCGCCCCACTCTCATCGCTCTGATCTTTGTTTAAGATTGACGAAAATTGGTGCACGTGATTGCTGGACGCGCACTGTCTGCTCGCGTTAAGCTGCGTGTACACCGAACGAACGCTGAAAAACTTCCCAGCTCGGTGTTCAGTATTCGAAACAAAAATTGTCTGGATTCATTGCAAGATTCGGAAGCTGTTTAGACATGAACTCGTGTCTAGAATAACGTTGACAAGCTGAAAATAGTACAACAGCGTTTGTAAATTCATAAAATTCGCAGCCTATCGATCACTATCTTGGAAAATGGAACATTTCATTTGAAAGACTTTTTCAACTTTAAAAATGTTTCGTATTTCGTCTATCAAAGCTGTACATGTTTGAAAATGATAAAGTATTTCAATACCGTCAAAATTGTATAGAATTTCACGTAAGAGTTTTATTTAAAGATTTCATTCACTTTTACTTTTGGAACGGATGAGGAAACAAAATTTGTCTGCAGTCATTGCAAGATTCGGAAGCTATTTAGACATGTACTCGCGTGACTAAAATAACGTTAACAAATTTCTAAATTCATAAAATTCGCAGTCTATCGATCACTATCTTGGAAAATGGAACATTTCATTTGAAAGACTTTTTCAACTTTAAAAATGTTTCGTATTTCGTCTATCAAAGCTGTACATGTTTGAAAATGATAAAGTATTTCAATACTGTCAAAACTGTATAGAATTTAATTTAAGAATCTCATTCGCTTTTGTTTCTGTTGTTTCCGTTGACGATAAGAATGGAAGCAGTTGCTCCGGTGGATCCGCAGCTTAACGTCCCTGTGTTCCGCTACGTTGCGATACTCTTTTTCACTAAAACCAATCATTAAACTGGCGTCCGAAGGCACGTGTGACCGTCACAGGACGCGAGACAGTTCCATCGATTGGCTTCCGCGTTTAAAACTGTTTCTAACTCGTCCGACATCTTTATTTGAAAAATATTCAGTCGGGAGTTCCGTTTCGCTGTCGCAAGCTACTTGTTGCTAGTCGACGATCAGTGAACCGACGATGATTTCCAGATATTCGAGGCGTGGTGGAGAGCAATGATTTCCACAGCATCATCGAGGCGGAGAGCGGCCGGTCCAGTTCCGTTGATTATTTAGACACGTACGAGAACGTGTCGAAGGAGCCGAAGAACCTGGCCGAGGAGAGCAACGGCAAGGTGTCGTTCGTGGAGACCGTGAAGAAGCCCTTCGAGACCGAGAGGAAGGAGATCACACAACCAGGTTCGTGACGTATGGTAATTCGCGGATAGATGGATCACCTTGAACACGACAACAGTGAATTTTCGGTCTGAAATGTTCAACACATTCGATACCGTTCTTGAACGTCGAGGACCAACCTCTCGGAGACAAAGAAATTTGTTTCTCCGCAGAAGAACTGCACTATGTCGTATCACATATTCGGGAACGAAATTGTTACGTAAGTTTCAATCGGTTCACTTCGAATTAGAGTTGATTATGCCAATGTTCAGAATACCATCTTGACTTTCTTGAGAAAACTCCTTGTGATTGGGAATAGTATTCTTACGAGATTCCTCTCAGTTGATTTACTGTTCCCTGATTAAAAATATATGTTTTAATTCGCGATGCGTTAACACGAAACCTACCGAGCACTAAAAGCGATTAACATGTTTTAGTTTGGAAAAATGACGAGGCTCTATTTATTTCGATTTTCTGCAATTTTTATCGAATCAATTTCCACGTAAGCAACTTCGTAACTTCAATAATTATGAAATGAGAAACATAAAACCGGTCATTTGACCGGCAGTGGTAGGTTTAGTGTTAATAAATCGGGGGTCCTTGTGAAAAGGAGACTGGTCGTGTCCTGGAGACAAAACTTTGGTGGTGGGTTTTACTGTTATAATTCATCGTATATTGTACAACTGTTAAAAATATATTCTTTCGCATGTAACAAAACGAGATGCAAGGATGCCTCGAGTTTTTCCTCGGGGTATCCGAATCAGGATCAGACAGAGACAGCACAGGTCGCGGGAGCGTGCAACGATCAATCACGAACGAAAAGAGACCTGGTGGACCATCCATCCTCGAATTACCTCGCAAACGAGAATCGGTTCTTGTCTTCTCAGTCCGTCACGCTCGCTCGCAGGCAGCTGCGAGGCGTTGAACGAGCGACCGAAAATAAATCCCGCGGAGAATCCGGTGGGTTTTAAATAAAGAGCGAGCGCGCGATAGCCGGTCAAACTCAGCCGGCCTCTCCCTTTCGGTCTCGCGAAAACCCGTCGGACATTCTGCGCTTCCGTTTTCTCATCCGACCATGTCTAATTAACCCGAGACATTGTGCCGTCTTGTCGCGTCACACGCGTTTATACATACTGTTCCCAAGAGGCTGTAACCAACGACAAAATCGAGATACCAGTCGATCTGTAATTCCAACGGGGTCTCGCGCACTTAGAAACACGATTCGACGATCCTCCTAAAAATATTCTCGGAAACTAGTCCAACCCTCCGACGGCGGACTCCGGGTCTGCTTCGACCCGGAGTATCAGAATCGATTACTCGGCTGAATCGCAGTTGCTGCATCATTATTTTCAGCAGTTTCAAGTTATCGATGAAGGAAAGACATGTAAACGAAAAGGAAGTAAATGTAGACAAGTTTTATTTTCCATAAAGATCCGCAGTCTACTTATAACAATAGTCCGTCGTTCGAGGGTTAATTGGAACTTATAGAAGTTGTAGATTAAATTACGTAGCTTAAGATGTACATAGTGATCTTTTCATGAAAATTTAATTTTTAACGACGAACGAGCTAGGTGGACGAGACCCCTTCACCCTGCATTGCTCACTCAAGAAATATTTAAGATAGTGTTCGCCTGGAGTTCTACTTACTTTTCAAATTCTTGACATTTTTCTGAGCCACATTCTAGACCATATATAGACTAAATAATTAATTGTTAATCGTAATTAATAAATAAAATAAATAGTAATCGCATTGATAAGAATGATCCTTAATTGATTGGTGATCGCATATTCCCTGTGAGCAATGCAGGGTTCATTTGCTTCATTGTTCATTGTTCTGTAAAATTGTTACGCACAGTGAAAATCTATTGTAAGAACTTTACAAGAGAACTCTCTTTATTAATGTGCAATGCATGCTTGCGCATCGGACGGTTCAGATATAGCAAAATGTAGTACGTATACTTTAACAACTAGAACTAGTGAGTAGTCGCAATAATTATAGTAATCAGGTTGAAAAGCCACAGAATAGAATGGAAGAAAACGACAAATGAGTCGCCCTCGTTAAAAGAGTGTGTTCGTGTAAATACCACCCCTAGCAAAAAGTATTCGATCGAACGAACAAAGCATATTTGTCATGAAACGATTGTCCTTAGTCGACAGACTTATTAATACCAAATACGAAGAACAAAGCAATCGCCAACGATGCCTCATCTATGCGAAAATACGCTTGTGTATCTGAAATAGTACAAAACAAGAATTTCGCGCAACCATTCAATTATATCTACGTTGGCGTAGAATAAACATTCCAAGAAAAAATTTAAACGACTATCCCCATCTCCTTTGTTCATAGTATTGAAAGTGTTCCAATAGCTTGTCATGCCACTGAAATAGCCTTTCATCATTCCCACATGACGGTAAACGCAATTTCGCACTTGTTGAAATGTTCGAAGACCCTACGATAATACTTGATCCATTTCTTTTCTTCACATTTTAACAAATACATCAAAAACTTCAAGATACCGCAGCAGGCGACAATCGAAAATTCTTTCACGAATTCTGTACCCTGCGAAGGGATTAATGGATCGAGCACTTTCGGTTAGGACTGGTATCCCCGCGTTCCCCGAGGCAGCCGCTCAGGTGGCTAGGTCGGCAGGGTTCAACCCCCGTCTCGTGTCGTTTTTTTTTCAGCGCGTTCGACGCCGGAAACAACCACATCGCCATCCGCGACAGTGATCGACGCGAACGACGCGGTCGAAGAGGAGCCGGTCGCCAAATTAGGGGCGGCGGATAGCGCTGATGGACAACCGACGGAGACCGCGGCAGTCGGTGAGTGGAATTCGTTGCCGGTGCTGGTAGAGCGTCTCCGGACAGCGCTCGAGCACTCGCTAGGTGAGCGTCGCGACGGCGACGTCGACGCCGATCCTGAAGAGCCCGCTCAACCGGTGCCCGAGGACTCTGGCGTCGACTCCGAGGAGGACTTCCGGCTGCGGAGTTCGATGGAACGAGTGCTGGACGACTGCAAGGAACCCGAGCTAAGAAAGGACCTGAAGTTTCTCGAGGACTTGCTCTTGTCCGACATCGAGACTGCGCTCTCGCGGCTCCGCGAGACCCTGGAGAGGATCGACGTCGCAGCTCTAGCGAAGAACGGCGCTGCTTCGGACCCGACCAGTAAACTGCACCTGTTGGGCCTGGTGTCTAGTCTGCTATCCAGGCTGCAGGTACCCGAGGAGAAAGAGAAGCCACCCGAGAAACCGCCAACGCCCGCCGTGCTACCGTCCACGTCGTTGAGCAGGAGACGCAGAGGAACCAGACACACCATCGGCGTCTCGGCCGAAGAGCTAGCTAAGGCTAGGAAGTGGTTGGAGGAGGAGAGAAGCAATTGTTTGCAGCTGGAGGATGTGGCGCCGGTGAAGGAGAAGGACGCCAGCGGAGAGTCTACCGTTAGTCTAGAGAAGAAGCCGGAGGAGGTGCGGGATAAGTGTATCAAAGACGCCATCAACCAGCGGCAGGTGCTCGAGGATAAGAATAAGGAGATCAGAGAGAGCTATAAAGCGGCGCAGCCGGAAGTGGAGCCGAAGCCGAGCGAGAGTATGCTTCAGTATAATAGCTACCAAGCGAACAGCGAGAATATTGTACAGAGCAACGAGGAGAGCGACGAGAAGGGTCGCGTTAGCAGATTGGCGGCTGCTCTCAGACAACGAGCAGAATTAGCGTCCAGTAGATATCCTCCTGCTAATAAATTCACCGCGAAAAAGTCGAAGATCAAACGAGCGAACACTATAGACATACCCAGTTACCTGAAGCTGCAGGCGGAGAGCCTTGGACGCGAGAGCACCGGCTGCATATCTCTCAGACGGCCGATCAACGTGGGAGACAAGGCTAGTTTGAGCGGCGGTAGCATCGTGCCCACGCTGCAGCCGAGGACCGAGAACGATAGGAAGTTCCTGGCGTTGATCAACAAGAACAACGAGGCTCCGGTGACCACGGCGGTCCCGTACAAGCCCTTCGGTTTCGCGAAAACGACAGACATGTCGTCGCTGGCGAACAAGAACTGGAACAGCAGGTTCTCGAACATCAAAACAGCCTTCGACAAGCCGGCCGGCCAGGAGGAGAGGGAGAACAGACCTTCCTTGAAGGACCGTGCCAACAAGATGTTCCCGGGAGCGGCGCAGCATCAAGTTTACGACTCGGAACCGAGGTCGAGTTACAACGCGCCGGTGATCAAGGACAGCGGCAGCGGATTCAGACACGCGCCTTCCTCGCCGTTTAGGAAGATCGAGAAGTCGGCTGTGTCGCCGTCGAAAGTTCCTCCGTCGTATCATTGGCCTAAGAGCGCGCCGGTGCCGACAAACACCTTGAGGGAAAAGGCGAGGATGATGTTCGACACCGCTCCGGCCAAGAGTAAGCCCGAGGTGGACCACGAGAAGCCTTCCTTACCGCGTCCGCCTTGGCTCGATCAGGACAGAAGCCAGAACAAGAACGGGCCGGTCACGGAGAACGGCAAGATCGACTACAAATCTTTTTGCAAACAGTTCGCACCGTTTGTCGGCAAGAGCACCGTGGACACGAGGAAGTTCGAGAACCAGAGGATCCCCGGCGTGGTGGACGGAAAGATCTCCTTCAAGATCCCCGACAGACAGAACCCTCCGAGGATCCATCAGCATCCGGTGGATCGTCGAGAAGTCAAGGACAAGTTCCCTCCCAAGAACACGTTCGAAACGATCAAACCAGCTGGCTACACCGAGAGACAGTTGCCCAAACCTAATTTCGCCGATGCCACCTTGAAAGGTAGTTCCTCGGTCGCCGTGCAAACGGGGATCAACGACGACCATCAGGACGAAGGCCGATCCTTCAGAGTAGCACCGAGGATCGCGAAAGGATCCACGGTTTGCAGCAACGCCGCCGTCCAAACCAGCGATCTAGAGAAGCCGAGTGTGCCGATGACGAGCGACCCGGACACTGGGAAGCAGTGGAAACCCGTTGCTGACCGAGAACCCAACCCAGTTTATCGTCCTGATTCTCAAAGGTTCGTCCTGGACCACAATCAGAACTATCGTACAGTTTCGGGTGACTCTCCGGTGTCGAATCCTCGTCTAGCTATCAGCGAACAGACCTACAGAGACGTTGTGTACCAAGAGTCTAACCAGAGTCGTCGAAAACAGGATGAAAATCCCGTCGATCCTGTCAAGAAGGATCCAAGGTTCGACCTAGAGGGTTACCAGAAGGACGACAGAGAGGATCCCCCGTACTCCTTCGTTTCTCCGAGCTTGTCAGACTACAATCAACCCGAGGAGACAACGGAGAAGACGACCGAATGGCCAGTGGACGATTCTTCCTTCCTGGACGACCAGAACATCCAGAACCAGGACATTAGTTCGGACGTCGGAGTGGTGACGCGATACACCTGCGCGATCGCCACGGTCGCGTCTTCCGTCGACAGTCCCGAGCCTCGTTCCGAGGAGTTGTTGATCGATTCTCGAGCTTCCTCGTCGCCATCCCCGTCGCAGTGGTCTTCCAGATCGAGGCCAGCCACCAGCGAGACTGCCACTCCCGAGGACGAGATTCGCAGGCACAATCTGCTGCAGCAGAGTTTGGTCCGGCGTCTGCAGAACGAGATCACGTCCTTGAACGACGAGCCGCCTCTATATCCGTCGGGCCTGAGCCAGCAAATGGTCGCCGATCAACCAAAGATTCAGTCCTCCAGCCAATCGGAAAGTTACGAGGGTCAACTCGCTCAGAGCTACCAACGCACCACCAACCAGCCCTCCGGCTCGAGTCAGCCGGGAAGCTTATCTCAAAGCCTCCTTCAAGTCCATCGGCAAGGTCTGATCCAACCCACCAACTCGAACCTACCATTGGTCCCTCAGAGTCAGCCACACGCCTACAATCAGCCCTCGAACTTCGACCAGCCGGCGGATTCTCAGCCGTCCAAGTACGGCAAGTACCTGACGCCGGTTCCCCAGAAGAAACCGGAACCGCAGAGGAGCCACTCGCCTAGTCCGGTCTCAGCGAATCGAGTAGGCGCGCTCAGGGAAGCCTACGAGCTGCCGCCGAGCAGTCAACCGAAGCCGATTCAAAAGGAACGCTCGCCGGTCCCGAACGGAGCGGCGATCGACTCCAGCGACGAGTATCTGGTCTCCTGCGCGACCAAGCCTTCGAGGTCCATCGTTCTATCGAAGTCAGAGTCCTGGCACCAGTTGGCCGTGTCCTCCGGGTACCCGCGTGCTCCTCGCGTGAACACCCCGGCCGCAGCCGCGGTCTCGAAACCCTCGCCTCACCTTAAACCGCCGAAGCCACGGTCTCCGTCGTCCCAGAAGCTTAGATCGAAACAATTCGAGGCGTCCTCGATGGCCGACAGCGTGAAGAAGATGGAAGACAAGATCAGGCAGTACTTCGACAGTCCCGCGGACCCTGTCGAGGCCAGAGACCACTCGAGGAGCAGACGATCGCCCAGAAATCTGCAGAAAACCATGGTCGGGCTGTCCCGTAGCAGAACAATGCCGGGGATAGCCGACGAGCGGCTCAGGCTGGTGATCAAGACCGACCAGCAAGCGCCGCTGTTGAACGTGAACACGGCGGACGTCGACAAAGTGTTCGACGATCTGTTCGAGGAGGCGACCAGGTCCGACGTTCGTCATCGTTGCTGACCGCGGGTCACCGTCATCGTTTCATCCTCGACTTGGCGAGGATCAGTCACCTTGGCTGGGACCGTTCCGCCGTTTGGTTCAGCCGGTTGCTCCTTCAAGAAGAAGAGGAAGAGTAGGAAGAAGAAGAAGAAGAAGAAGACGACGAAGAAAGGGGCGGAGAAACGTTTCGGCAAGACTGTAGCGAGCATCCTCTTCTTCTCGCCTGTTTCTAGTCGCCGAGTTCCTCTGTCGCGTTGTATACGTCCATCGCGAGAACCGAGTGCCATAGACCTGACTATTCCGAGAACGGAGAAGCTAGAATTAGGGGAGTGACATTCTCTCGGCGAAGAGCATTCGAGAGGCAAGAGGAATTCTGTGTTTAAGAGAACCTCGGAGGAGAGCGTGCATCGGGACATCTCGCAGGAGCATCGACAAAGAGGATCAGCGATCTTTCGTGTCGTCAGTGATCGAAGGGGTCGCTGAATAATCGTCGAGGAAACAAGACTGAATGCATTCTCTGATTCGCGTTCTCGATCGAGCACGAAGGAGGGCGCGTGTGCTTCTTAATCTTTCTTGTCCTTTTTCCCCCTTTCTTTTTCTCTCTCTCTCCATCTCTGTCTTTATTCTTCTCCTCCTTTTGTATTCCTTTCTTTCTCTCTCTCTCTCTCTTTCTTTTTCTCTTCTTTTTTAATAAGCCTCGAGTCGCGCGCTGCGAACACGTTTTGCGGACGGACGTTGAGAGTCGTGCTAGAAGGTCGTGCCAAACCCCGAATAAAGCAGTGAGTCACAGCCCTTCATCTTTGTTGATCCTTTTTTGCCGCGCAGTAGCGTGTTAGCTTGCACCACCCGGACTCTGCACGAGTTTAACAAACGTAGCACCTTCACAGGCGCAAGTAGAAAACCTTATTAGAGGCGACACGCGACACTTACACTCACTCACGCACACACAACCCCCCGCGGCTCTCTTCGTGGGGACGGAATATTGTACAGGGTGATCCGAAATCGGTGGTCGAGACGATTCAACATCAATCGCGTGATTCACGTCCGTGAGCCAATTTTCAAGTCTGAGTACAAAGGTCGAACTACGAAAAGGGATGAAGAAGTCAACATTTCTCTGATACGAACGTAATCGTTGTAAACTTGAACTTGTGTACGAACATTGAATCAGCATACAATAATAGCTTTTTGCCGTAAAGCCGCTATTGTTCTATTAATGTTTTGACTTCAGCTACGAAGATCTCTGGTTCGACCAATTTCAATGAACAAAGATTTGGTGGTGCTATCCACTAAATTTAAAGGATCAGAGTACAGCGGAATGGCTCGTCTGCCATTCGCGGAACGCCCGGTGCAACAAGCGGGAAAATGCTTCCTCCGGTTCTCGAAATTAATCATATTAACACCTATCCGCAATCCGACCTTGGCGGGCCAGGCCATCGGCGGACTGTCTCAGGACTCTCTTTTTTACTTAACAAATTAGCAACCGTTAACAGCTCTCTTTCAATAACCGTATCCTCTCGACGGAGGGAGCGATTTTCGACGTTCTTCCCGTCTCGGTTTTTTCCGTCTCCATCGAAGAGTCCGGGGCGATCGCAAATTACCGTTCGATCGACGAGAATATAATTCGTCCTCTATCGATGCAAAAATAGCGCCGGTCCCGGCACACGTGCATTTATTTGGAGATTGTAAACATTCGGGACACGGGCCAGCCAAGTTTCAAACGCTTTATTCGCGGAACCCACGGCGTGGAATCTCTCTCCTGACGTGTTTCGGTATTGCGATTGTAAATCCAGCGAGGCCCGAGAAAACTGCGCCGCCATTTTGGTGTCCACGGCGGGTACCGGTGCGTCTTCTCTGTGTGTGGGTGTGCGATCGCACGCACGCGTACCCGCTGCACCCGGGGCGGCGGAGGAGGATTATTTAAACAATTATACCACCTATACGAGCACACCAGCCTTTTTAACTCTCTCTCTTTCTCTTACTTTTTTTGGGTTTTGTTCTGTTCTTCTTCTTTTAGCTGAACGAAGTTTCGCGTGTTTTCTTTAATCTTCTCTCGTAAGTTTTTTTTTCTTGCTCACAGAGCGATTTCGTGATCGCCTCGTTGCAGCTCACGAAACAGAAATGAGAACGAAAGATGAATTTGTGCTGGATCGAGTCGTAAACAACATCCTCTTCTTTTTGTTTTTTTGTCTTTCGATATTTTCATGATTTATCTTGACCGCAGTCGAGGATGTTATTCGCGACTCAATCCGACAAACAAAAATTATGCAGAAATCACTTGCAAACACAGAAATTCGCATGATCAAAGAATCGCGACGAGGTTGAGAAACGAAAGATGTATTTTTTTTTCTTTTTCGCCAGATCCTTCTAATAATTCTCACATGCGAAGCGATTTATTGACAAACGTTGGTTTTTTTTCTTACGAAACATAGGCATAGCGATGATTAACAATCTTTTTTTTTTGTTGGTCCGATGACAGATTGCGTGATCAATGATAAACCCTAACGTTTGCGCTGACGATCCGATTGCTATTGGTTTTTCTAACTGGCTCAAACGATTCTCTTCATTTTTTCAGCCCGCAAGAAGCCGCTATCGCCGTTTGCCAAGTTTCGTGAACTCGACAGACAAAATAGCGCCGCTTCGTCACCGAGGTAATTAAAAACAGTTTACGATCATTGTCTATTTATAATTAAGAGTTAATTCTCTTCCTATATACTATTACGAGCTCCATATATCTCTGTCCACCCCATAAATAATGCGAGTTTTCTGCATTTTTTAATGTTGAAATGCGAAAGCATTTCATCTGCCAAAAATATAGAAATAAAGTGGTGAATTTTACGGGATGACCCGGTGAGTGCACGAAATCCCCAGTCTCCCATTGTAATCGAATACACAAAAACGGCGTAGCATTTGCTATATGCGCAGTCAGTTACAAATTCGCTGAGGCTAGGGGAGCTGGTTCTTTTCGGAGTTTAACGCGTGCCTTTTCTTTCTAAATTTAGTCCCGTAAAGTCACCGGCAACAGAGTTTCGATTCAAGTTTACCGAGCCAGCAGTGAGGGACAACGCGGCCCAAATAAAAGAGAGGCTACTGGCGTGGTGCCGTTCCAAGACCAAAGAGTACGAGGTAAATCCGCGTTGTAAAACGGTTATTTACAGAAACGGCTGGTTAATTGCGTGTCACCGAGTAAAATTGATCCGGCAGCTGCTACGGTAGTTGCGACACCGTTCCTCAAAACGCCAGTCACGTGCTTCCCCTATCTATTCTTCCGTTTGCAGAACGTGCAGCTGGACAACTTCTCCACAAGCTGGAACAACGGATTGGCATTCTGTGCTCTGCTTCACCACTTCAGACCGGAAGCGTTCGACTACAACTCTCTACGGCCGGAAAACCGCAGGATGAACTTCGATTTGGCGTTTAGTAAAGCCGAGTACGCATTCTTGTCTCTTCCCGACAACTTCTATCGCTGTTTACATTCGGAGAGTTTACTAGACTCCAGTACTCATGTGAATTCCAATCTTAATGGATCATCCTCGAAATTGGAATTAGATGGTTGCTTCAAGACGTCTGTTGAATAGATCGTAAAAGAATTAGATGTCTAAGAATTATGACTAGACCGTGGATTTTATGCGTTTATGACAAAAATGAAAACGTTAGGAGAACTATTTGCAAGTTTCTAAAATCGTTAAAGAGGGAAAGGAGTTTTTGTTTGGCTCCTGTCTTTCGTAATTAACGCGAATAATGTTAGGTCTGCATAAAGATTCGTAGTCTAATTATGAGAATAATGTTTAAAAACGTGTTGCAGCGAACTCGCCGGCATCGTACCGTTGCTTGATGTCGAGGACATGGTGATGATGCGAAAACCGGACTGGAAGTGTGTCTTCACCTACGTGCAGTCCATCTACCGCCGTTTCAAAGACGAGGATTAGAAGGCCTAACGTCCACGCTTTTCGACAGCGTTCCGCAGTGCAAACCCGACGTTCACCGACTCTCGCGAGACGGTTCTATCATCCGTTGAATTGGTCATAAAAGAAAAAAGCGGTCGTATCCCCCGTCGCGATAAGGGGAACAATCCGATAAAGTACATACACTCGAAGCGAAGCCCTCCGTGCTAAGAACAGTGAACATAGAAAGTTCGCATGTCGCGTATCCCGCATTCGGTAGCGTGTCCGTGATAATACTTTACGCACGACTTCCGGATAGCCTTTCGAACTTGATTATTTTTTCACGAAAACATGTTACCCGATCATGGTGCAGTAGATAGACGGTAAACGATGGCTTTCTCCGACACGCAGTGGCTCGATGACCAAAACCCGTCGACGAGTAACACTGGTCGATTGCTGCCAAAACCGACATTAGCGTTGATATTTTTTCAATGGAACTTAAGGTGTTTTATGCCAAAGATTTGTGAAATAAATACGTGATACTAGCAGTCTCTTCATTGACACTATTATTCCCTGGAGTAGGCTCTGAATAATGTTCTTCTTTTGGTCGAGTATGTAGTTAAAGAACTGTCCCAGGTGGTTGATGAGAGAATTATACAAGTAAAACATGCAATTTAACGAAACAAACGGAGGATATTGATATGAAAAAAAACAAGTTTAGAAAATCTGTTTATTAATTGTAATTAAAATATTCTATATATATATGTATATGTAAATGTATACGTAGTGATATAAGTAGTATACTCGATGAGGTAAACGTGTTTATGGTCACGGCCATAGTCTTTAAATAAGTAGGAAGTTATAAATGAATTTTTTTTTCTGTTCATGATTACGAATTAACTTAGATGACTAAATGTAACTAGAATAATATATAGAAGCTCTTTCATTTTTCGTTCAATGAACATTTACTCAGACTTTTTATTATGCCGGACGTCGTATTATAGACAGGAGCATCAGACTTGTCTCCAATATGGAGACACTTATATTTCGAATCATAAGGCACCAAATACGGCACTTGTTGTATAAAAATTAAATTACAGAGCACTATCGTCTAGAGAATTATTTATACCGTTTCCGTCTTCTCCAAGCATATCCTGAAACAAATATTGTATTTAAGGATTATTTTTATACTGCAAGAAAAAATAAGCAGCCGCTGAACATACTTGTAAAACTTCGATGAGTGCTCTGGACTCATCCAACATTTCTTTATATACACGAGTCTGTTCTTCCAGTTTTTCCACATGATCGGATAACTCTTTGTTCTCTTCTAATGCATCTTGCAGAGCTATCCGTCGCCTTTCTGCCAGCACCTCCCAATAGTTTTCGCTAGGTCCAGCTATTACGAATAAACAAATAACAAATTTCAGGTAAACGATTATCTGTATCTTTACATTTGCGCAGACATTAATATCTCCGATAGTACCTTCTGATGTTAAATCTTCGACTTCTATCAGAATCTTATCTCCTCTTGCAGTTTGGACAGCTTTATCTTTGAGCGTAGCTTTTTTACGTTTTGTAGTATCATGTTTTGGTTTCTCTGTTATTTCACTGAAACGTAAAGGCTCTTTTGCATAATACAATCACAAGATATAAGATATCGATTATACTGCTCCGAATGATTGTTTACCGGATTCGAATAAATTTTCATATAACAAAGATAAACCTTGGTAATAACCAGACTGTGGATTATATGCATTTATGACAAAAATGGGTACGTGCAATTTAAAGCAGTGAACATATTCGAAAGATTTAAGGATATCAGTTTATTAGTTTTAACTGTATAAGATAATTAAAAAAGAAAAAATTTTTTAGATGAGCCCTTGTTTCTTGCAATTGATATAGAAAATTTTTATTTTGCATAAAGATCCATAGTCTAGTAATACCAAAATCAATTGTACTTACGATTTATGACTCTCTTTTGTGGCTAAGGCAGATCTAAGCATTCTCCCACCACCAACTAAATTTTCTTTGTCGGTGGCTGCTGGCTGCAAAACGTGTAAAGACGGTCTGACCTTATCCTGTTTTATTAAGAAAACAAAACTATATGATGCAATTTAAAGCCGACGCATGCAATTATTTGAACAGCATAAATAGACCATCGCATGAACATGACGAAACATAAACGAACATAATATTATGATTGAATTGATGGCTGGACATGGCTGGAGCAAAAAAACGTTGGATGTGAAATATTCTTCAGATCTATTAGCTTTTATTGCTATCCTGTAACATTTGCACTTTATATTATCAACAATTGCTCCAGCCACCAATTCCATTACGCTATATGAAATTAGGTATTAGATAAAAGCCTCGAAAATGATCGTCGATTAAACGGAAAAATGTGAAAATTATTTCTCGCATGAACATAATGTACGTTACGAATGTGGAAATCTTGGTAGGTACGAGTTGGTTACAAATAATGATTTTGTGTTCCCGTAGGAATCAAATTCAGTGAAATATAAGAAATATAAGCATGTTTACTAACCTCAGAGGCAACAGTTTTGGCGCCAGAAACTTTCGTACCACCTCCAGGCTTCATGGTGTGGCCGTTAGAGACGCAAGTCAATTGGATAATACGAAGAAATTCCGGTAACGGTAATCGGCTAATAAAGCAAGTAACTGCTGATATGTAGATTACTCCTTCCAAACTTCCGAAAACGACGAATGCTTGTACCCAGAATGCAACGTTTCCCGCGGGAGCGGAAAACACAGCGCCAATCGAGGTGAACTACGAAGACAGAGAAGCAAATATGTTTCTCGCAGGAAAGACACTGACAGAGAATATGAAACAGCTTGATTTTTCAAAAACCCGGTCGACCTGCATTTAGCGAAGAAGCAATATTTTTTTATGCTCTTTGTGTTGAAATATTCTCTGCATTATTGCGGGTCCCGTACAGAGCCCTTTTTTGCAATTTGGCTCTTGGAACTTTATAAACAACAAAAGTGTACGTTTTTATAGAACAAATTTTTTTCTTTACACTTTTTCCAAATGCTCTTTGTGTTGAAATACCCGCAATAATACAGAGAGTATTTAAATTATAAAGTTATAATGTTACTATTTCCGCTCCCGCGCACCCCATCTGCTGGATTCGTTACTAGACTCTAGTATTTAGTATATAACTAGTATATGTACGTATATATATATATATAATATATATATATATATATATATATATATATATATGTGAATGACTGAAACCTGAAGTCCTGAATAAAAGAAAACGTTCTATTTCATATTTTCTAATTAAAATTATACTTATATATATACTTTGCATTCGAATATGGTAAAGCTAAAGTTGAGAACCCCTTTAATGGGAACTCTGCCCGTTTACAATAATTCTCTGATGTTGAAAACGAGACTTTAAACAGATGTAACTGGTAAACTGTAAACATGTTCCGTCAGTTCCGTGTTGTGTCAGTTGACTTTGCAACGTCCTGGACTCCTGGAGGCCGCTGAAATTTGTACTTTCACCACGTTGTAAAACGTAAATCCAACTGTAAGACACTCCTTTTGAAACATATTACTTGACAATACGTTAGTAGCATATTTTATATAGCAATGGAGACCGTTCCTAAAGACTTACGAGGACTGAGAGCATGTTTGGTTTGCTCTTTGGTTAAGGTACGTTTATAATTTTCTGCATTTAGTGTACTTTTTATACATTAAACATAGTTATGAATATTACGACCTCGTTGTAGACGTTCGATCAATTCGAATTCGACGGTTGTGACAATTGTGATGAATTTTTAAGAATGAAAAATAATAAAGATAATGTTTTTGACTGTACAAGCTCCAATTTTGACGGGTAAGTTATTAAATAAAAAGATACAACAAATATTTTGTCATCTGTATCAATTTGAGAAATTCATTTACACGTGTTGCTTTCAGCATGATCGCCGCTATGAGCCCAGAAGATAGTTGGGTTTGCAAGTGGCAAAGAATAAGTAAGCACCAGTTAAATTTTTGTAAGCAAGAGAATTATTTTTACTTTTTATTGTTGTACACGTTTACAAAATTATAACAGTTACATTGTCTTATAGTAAATCAATATTAACCGTTATCTCTTCTTTTCTACGTTATTTTGACGTTTGGAATTTTGTAAGTTTTAAGCCTTTAAATTGTTGGATTTCTCTTTTTCACTAATTATCCGCATTGGCAGTGCAAAATGACAACAATAGTAAATCATATTTTCATGAAGTCTGTGTATGTATTTGAAGGCAGCATTTTGTACAAGTTTCGAAGCCAATATTTTTGATACAAACAATGTAGCTAATACAAAACAATGCAATACGCATATTAGTAATTGAATAAGTTCCTTTGCTTTTTGAGATTCTTAATGTTAAGATACTATGGTACATTTATACAGAATTTTTACTAATATGTATGACAATATGTATAGTTATTAAGGAACATGCCCATGTGCGTACACCTGATTCTATGTTTAATGTGTATTAATATATATTTTGCAATCTCTTTTCGTTTCTTTTACAGGTTGTTTCCTTTCTGTTTTATAATTAAACTAAAATCACTCGACCGATGCAACTGAGATTCTCTGTTTGTTTGTTTGCAGATAGATTTTGCAGAGGAGTATATGCAATATCGGTATCAGGACGTTTGCCAGCGGGTGTTATTAGAGAGATGAAAAGCAGAGGAATAGTATATAGACCACGCGATACGAGTCAACGATAATTTTGAACTTGTAAATGTAAGACTGCTACTATATTTTTATTGTAATATTATATAATAGAATAATATTTTAATTTTAATCTCGTTCCTTCGAAATTCACTATGAATTCAATAAGATCCTCTCGAAAATATTAACTCGATTTGATTGATATGAACTTTTGTTCAGGTTTAAGAGTTCAACCTTTTTTTGAGACTACGCTTATAACATTGTAAGACGTTTTTCGAGATTTTTTCTCCTATTTGAAAGGACTATCGTATATGTGTATATTAATATATCGTTCTAATCTTTTCACTGCCTGTACAATAATATCTTTAATAGACTAGCCTGTACGATCTTGAATATGTTCAGATTTTTTAAGAATATATACAGTTCATACGGTATCCATTCTTTTCCCTAATTATTTAGTTAGTCTGTTATTTTCTACAAATCTCTCGTGTAATAACTTGCCGAGTATACATTTAAAAATCTCTGAACATGAATTTTCTTGTTTTTACGCAGATCAGTATCAAATGTGATTATTACCTGGACACATGTTCAACTGTGTATAGAAAGACGGATGCCGCATAACCGGCAAATGACTGTTAACGCAATTAAGCCATAAGTTTGCGCAAGTTACGTGATAATTATTTTCATTATAGACTACCCTCCCACTAGTAATAACGGTTAAGCAAAGAGAACAACAAATGGCTTCTCCTTGATGTAAAGGCCAAGCTGGTAGTTCAGTAACGATCTGGAATTTTATGCGCAATTATAAAAAGATTACACGTGAATGATTTTTATACAAGAATATTATAAAGAATAAACTATACGTTTCACGTAATGATATTTTTACTAACCGGTATGTTTGCATAAAATGGTTCCATCTCTGCCCAAATCCGATCAATATCCATTAGCAACTCATCAAATCCTATTATATTAATATCCATTTCTTTATAAGAAAAATTAACGCGTCTACAAACCGCTGCAACTTCAGCCAAGTCTGACGAGAAAGAACATAAAAAATATTACACAAATTCAGTGAACATTTTGCAATATATTTGCACTTTTAATAAGATGCTTACTGCAGAGGAAATTATATCCCTGTGCTGAATTTAATACTTCGTGCAAAACGAGTTCCGAGCTAATATTTGTAAATATATTTGCAGCTACTTGTAACAACAGTACACAACTTTCCATGTATTGCTTCCATTCCCAGTATTCTGACTATAGAAGTGCATACATTAAGAAATTGTTCAGTTTTTACTATTATTCATAAAATTTTATATTGCGACGAAAAATGTAATCACCTGATGCGCAGTTTCGACTACTTGTTCATCTTCTGCATTTGAAGGTAAGAAAGACTTAAGATCTAAACTAGGCACGGATCCTGATCGAGTTAGCACGTTCGGTGCACCATTTGTGAATTCTATACTATTAATTGATATGGCATCTTCCTTTTGAAGAGCTTTCCCTACAAATCAAACATTATTATTACTATCATCGTTATCTTTCTGTGTACAATCGAGGACAACTAATGATACAAATAAGACAATCGTTAATTTACCCATTTCTAATGAACGTTCTTCTACAGCATCCTCGAATTTAAGATTGTCAAATGATTCAGAGCTCTCTGGAACGATATTGAAATCTGTTGCATTTGCATTACTGTTAGCTTTCAACTCAAAGTCTGTAAAGATGTCTGTATGATTCTCAGCGTCTACAGCGTTCGAAACAGAAGCATTGTTAACGGGTTGTTCTGCAGATACAAATTCTCCAAATTCATCTATCGATTGATTGCTATTGCTTGCGTTCGAATCTGGTTCTGTTGGCACAGTTGTTTCCTGAACCAATGCACGCAAGGCACTGTACTTATCATTGTTAAGCTGGAGACTCATTAGGTCCTGTGGATTAATCTCAGATTTCCCTAGTGGAACCTGCCAATTTTACGATATTAATGAAGTAAACGATATAAGTATATGTGAAATAATACTGGAAAAATGCATTACCTTCTCTGACCATTCTATCTTGGTTGAGACGTCTTTCTCACTATTGAAATTTACAACTTCTGTGCTTACGTGATCTTTAACATTTTCGGTATGGTCCTTGGGCGGATCATTATTCCTTATCACTGTATCCTTAAGAATTACTGTCTTAGATTGATTCTTTATTGTACACTTAGGAAATAGTTCCGATAAACATTCCAGAGTAGGCTGATCTTTATTCTGAGATGTTAGGTTTAAAGGTGCGTTTGGAATTTTTGTATGGACAGTATTGTGTATAGACTTAGCATTTATATTATTCTTCTTGGACTTTTCTACAGGTTTCTTAACACCTAAATTATGATTTGCCAGCCTGCTACCAATCGCGGAACCTTGTTTCGTGTCCCAAATGGGTACACTCGGAATGTTAGGAACCGGAGCGCTTTGAAATTCTGAAAAATCGTCGCACAGATCTGCAGTGGACGAATGCTTAGAATCTAACTGAAAGCGGTTCGTTGCTTGCTTTGTTTCTTTAAATGTATTGTTTGTATCCCAAACGGTGGTAGAAGACACATGAGATTTATTATCAAAAGAAGAAACTTTCCCAGGTACATTGTTCATTGCTTGTGTATTTAAATCGGAAGATATGACGCCGTGTTGATGAAATTTTGTCTTCCCTTTTACTTCCGATGTATATCTCCCGTCTGGGCCGATGAAGCTGACTTCTGTGCTATCGTCGAGGCTTTGAAATTTAGCTGCAGAGTTCAATTGCGTTACAGGCTGTAGATTCACGAAACATTCTATATTCAAATACGGAGTAGGTGGAAACGGAAGTAGATGTAATATATCTAGATTATTAAAAGTATACGAAGCCTGTGCCGCAGCGACCAATGCAAGAACAATATACAGCTCCTGCTCGGTAAGCTGGCCAGCATATTTTTGATTCGCCAAGTTCCATATGTGTCCAAGAACTTCTGTAGGTAGCTGACTAGTGAGCAACAAGGGAAATACTTTGTTGGTATCGACAAGTAGCTCGGTTTGCATTCCATTGGACCTGACCTTCTCTTCTCGCACTGCTTCCCATACCATCTTATAGATCGGTGGCAAAGTAGTCGAGTTAGTCCATAGCCAAGCTGGCAATTGATTCAGTCTTTTGTCCATGTGAGCTTTGTTCATGTTCGATCGGTAATCCTTGGCTGAGCGATCGCTATGACGAGCTTAAGTTACGTGAACTCGTCGAGGAGGATAATCTCATCCTTCAGCTTATTACCTTGGTACATACATCAACGTTAACACTGTAAACATTTCACTGATTTACGTGTGGATCTTTCGACATTCGCGCGTGTCACCCGCCGTTAAATCCGCCGTGGACAATTTTCATTGTGAACAGTTGTCTGGAAACGCCAGAGATTCTGATTGTTCACAACAATCGAAATGATTTCGTTCTGAAATACTTAATGCGTGGCACAGAACTTGACAATTCAGATGTCAACGGATCACCACTGGACAACGTCCTCTTACGAAGGCCGATTCGCGACAAGTGCGACGGAGTTTGTTCGAAATTAAGATGCAAGGTGCTTCATGATCCAATATGATGTTCTTTTAAAAAGTTAGAATGTTTGAATGTCAATAAAACGAACATTTTCATTGTTCTCTAAATTGAAATTTATTTTATCCAATATCCAATGTTCAATCGAAATTTTTCCAAACGTGTTATTTCCAATTATCGCTCTATTAACATATGCCATATACCATATAAGTACCTATAATGTCTTTTAAAAATTTGAATATAAAAGACAAGTAAAACGATTCACAATTGATATATAAAGTTAAAAGAGTATAATAGATTATGATAGAAATAAAAATGTACTACAACTTCTCGTTTGGACGATTTTTGAATTTTTCACCCGCATATTTCTAGTTCAAGAATTATTAATCGATATGAGAGTTCCTTTCTGTGCGTAGATATTCTTCAATGGTACAGATTAGAAAATATGAAGAAATCCGCGGCAATTATGATTCAATATTTTTCTGATCATGTCGGACTGTTTGTTTAATTTTCATTAGTTGAAGAAATTAATTTTTAAACAAGCAAAAGCTGGTCGAAAAATTTTGCGACGCCATCTACCGATCTGCCTTCGGATATCATATTATTTATTCATTATTGAACACTTGTTTATTGAGCATAAGAGTTACTATACTTTAGATTTTATAGCGAATAACATAATGACATAATAGATTTGGTGTGGGTTGCATTGATAAACGACCAAAGTAATTACTTGTGTGCCGCCTTAACGTTCAAATATCATCACAGAGGTGACACTCTATAACGTCGTTGACAATTACCGGAATCGTACCTCAATACAAACATAAATCGACGCGTATTGTAAACATATGAAATTAGCGAATTTATGAGAAATTGGTGTACAATTTATAGTATATCAGTCTCTGTTATTGAAACAAGCAAGGAGGTGGGACTGATCGTAGTCACAAAAAGGTACGTGAATAACCTCACATTTTGATGCGGCTTCGATGATTCGGTTTCAGAGATGTTTATTCCGTTTTAGTTGGTTCGTGAATCATTGAGAAATCTTTGGATTAAGTTCAAGGTTCGGTTAAGGCCGCACAATGTCGACAGATTTCTATATACGTTATTATATTGGTCACAAAGGGAAATTCGGTCACGAGTTTCTAGAGTTTGAATTTAGACCGGATGGTAAGCTACGATATGCAAACAATTCTAACTACAAGAATGACACCATGATCCGTAAAGAAGCTTATGTGCACCAATGCGTAATGGAAGAACTGAAAAGGATCATCCAGGACTCTGAAATCATGCAAGAAGATGATTCCCTATGGCCACAACCTGATCGAATTGGTCGCCAAGAACTAGAGATTGTAATCGGAGATGAACACATATCGTTTACCACTTCGAAGACTGGTTCTTTGTTGGATGTTAATCAATCACGCGATCCAGAAGGACTACGTTGCTTTTATTATTTGGTACAGGATTTGAAGTGCTTAGTACTGTCCCTTATAGGTTTACACTTCAAAATAAAGCCTATATAAACACTTGTAATTATGTTTACGCGCTAAAACACATTTAAATAATTATAATGTAATTACTTCACTTTAAGGAAATACATGATAATTTTTAACGAACTCTATCTCTAATTATTTTACCTGTGATTGTAGTATTAAATATCAGGGAATGATGAAACTGGTATAAACAGAAAATGAATCAATCTTTAATTCTGTTGTATCTAATATATCTTTCATTTAATTATGGCGATACAATAGAAGTCTAAATATCTATACAATGCTTTGTACTCTTTTTAAAAAAATTACTGATAACTAAATAGTATAAAATGAACGTAGAAAACAGGAATGCTTTATTTTACCTGATATTGGAGAGAGGCTGTATGATGAAAGTACAGACACTGCCATTATAAGCAAGGAATTCTATTACATATGTAAGTAATCGTTTAGGTTATCATTTTCTAACCCCCTATGTTATGGTTTCAAACAATTTGAGCGTCTCGATTTATTCTTCCATAACTTAAGTATCGTTTATATTCTAAATATATTAAATTATAATGCACAAACGTAATATTTTAAGTTACGTGAACAATTCATCGTATTCTATATTAAAAAATTGTTTATATGCAGCTTTTTTTATAATGTAATCCTTTTAAAGTTCAATATTGTATATTACAGTTTAATGTTAGTGCGCATTTTTTAGCAAGAATTTGTTTGTTACAGAAATAAAATGTCATCGGAAGATATATCTAACAATAGCAATGTTGACAGAGTTGTCACCGATTCTGTACATGTAAGGTTTCGACAGATCCAAGTACATTGTGAAATCTGTAATTTGGATTTTGTTGGAAACCACTCTGAGATCAAGAAGCATTTCAACAGCTCTCACCCTTCTAAGGAATCGTGCTATTACTGCAGAGGGAAAGTATTTGCTTATATTCAAATACCTATCAATGGCTCCAATGAAGAATCAAAAAGGATTATTTACCATAAGTGCGACAACACTTAAATAAACATTCTCTCTAGTATAGAAATAACACATGTTTTTATATTATAATGCGCAATACGAATAACAATAAATATGAGATCTGAGGCTTCCACGGTCCTGTGTTATACAGTTCTCACTGTTAAGGCTTTCGAGTATAAAACATATCCTGGAGGAATTGTGTCCCCAACGATGAAGCTAGCTACGATCCTACTGAAACGCTGGGAACATAACTCCTCCAGGACACGGATTACACCCGAAAGCCTTAACAGAGAGAACTGAATAATAAATATGGTTTAACGAAACTTATATTAAGATTGCCATGAAATTCAAAAACACAATTGAAAGATGGGTGTTAAAATTTATTTCAAATACAAAGGTACATAGATTTTGTATATAATGTAAGCATTATCTCATAATTTGTATAAAAAGTGTTTGTATTGTCTTTGATATTGTATCCAAGACAGATTCTTAAAATACATAATGTAATATTAATTATATAGATTCTCCTTAATGTACGCATTGTGTTTCAATACAAAATTTTTTGTACGACATTGAATAATAATAAAGGAACATTTTCTAAGAATATAAATAATCACTTTTATTGAATTAACAGAATAGAATTATTTATTTGTGAGTTTCCTGCTGCAGTTTTGCATTATAATTGTTTTTGATAATTCGTTGCAATCGTGTACGCTATTGCACTTTATAAAAGTTTATACATATTTTGTGAAGGAAATGCTGTAGTGGAATAATGAATATAAATATAAAAATAAAATAAAAAAATAATTTATTACTGACTCATCTATTTAGTAGTAACTTTTAATATTTGAAGATATGCTGCAACCAATTTCAGACAATAATACTATATGCAGATATCAGCGAACTGCAACTGATAATAATATGCGTCACTCATTGTTCAATGGCAAAAGTGCAACATAATAAATGCCATTTCACGTAAACAATATTGCTCATAAATAATTCAACTCCACATTCATTTCAAATGCAATCGAAATATCATTTAAAGTACGTGATATATAAATTTAGTAAGATGTCTGACGAACAAAATTTCCCTCGAGAAACATTTTATCATGGACTCTAAAATGAAATCGTATCCAGACTAGATTAAATAATTAAAGCATTGTTTACTTGAACTTATAAGTATCTTGCTGGCTAACAATCAATTATATTGCAATACTCTGTGCATACATTTTCGCAGGTGAGTTATTCTTATTCTTTGAAAATAAGAACAGATTGCTTAATAGTAGATGTACGTGGACTTGTATGTAACAGTCCATACAACCAACTTTGGAGTAATAAAATAGTTTAGCATCTAACATTCATTAATGCTACTCATTCAAACTTCCCTATTCGTAGTTTTCTATTCAAATGTATAATTCTTTAGAAATAGTTTTAGTCTTGTTGGATAATCTGTTATTACTCCAGTGGCTCCAAGATCAAAGGCTTTTTCAAAATCTTGCTCTGTATTCAATACCCAAATGTATACCTGTAAAAATTGCGTTAATAATATCCACTAATCAATTTGTAATACATGATTACACGATTTTAAACTTACGTGTATTCCACGGGCTTTTAAATGATTAAATAAGCATGGCCTCATTAACAAAACATTGGTAGCACGTACGATTAATTTTTCAATAGTCAAAAATGTAGGTTTTGGGCTTCTTGTGCGTCTATGATTACAAACACATATTAATAATATTAAAGTTAATAACTTAATTTAGTATTCAACAAAGCATACAACATACCGTAAATAGATAGAAGGTAAAAATACTTCCAGATGTGTTTCCCTCAAAGGTATAAATGGTAACAATCCTGTATACGTTAAAAGTATTAACAGGGCTACACGTCGCATAGAAAATAACAAATTTACATTTGGATTCTGCAACGAAGTTAATATTATTTACTGTTAAACTATTTTGAGTACATGTTATTTACCGTTCTATAGCATTTCTGTGTTATTTCATCGTTGAAATTTCCCCATACAGTATATTCCTCTCGCTTGTAATCTTTTATTAAGTCGGATACTTTCTCTATAAGCTGGTCGTCGTTAATTTTAATATCGATATTCACAGGCATATTGGGGAACGCTTCGAACACCTCTTTTAACAGGGGAATTTGTCTGTTTTCTTCACTTTCCGGGCCAATGTATTCTGTATCTGTTAAATTACTGTTTTAAAACTTCGGACGTCTAATAAGATTATGAAAAATGCTCAGAAATATTCTATGATTCTATGATTGTAAATGATTCTGTTTGTAACAAAAATATATTTTATCTGTACTTTTCTATTTTTATAAATATCTTAATAGTTTGTTCACATATGGTAAATGTTAAAGCATGGTACGCTGCTCCCATTGAAATAGAAGAACCCAATGATATGTCTTTATAATAAATATTTAGAACTACCTGGTTCAAAATCAATTGGAAGACGTTGCTTTAAGAGTGGTAATTCTTTGTAATCTAATTCTGATATATTCTTATTTGTGCCTGCGCTACGCATGAGATTCTGATCATGACATACGACCACCTCCCCATCCTTCGTGAGATGACAATCCAATTCTAACATTTGAGTTCCGATTGCTATGGCCCTGAAATAAATACCAATCTTATTAAAAGTGTACAGTAAAAAATTAAAGTTATATCGCCTTATATAATTTTCAAACAATGATTCAGCATTCCGACTCACCGTCTAAATGCATACATGGTATTTTCATATCCTTCACCAGCCCCTGAAAGAAAAAAAATTGTACATTTAGAAATATATTCTACATTTTCAGAAACGTGATAGTTGTTAAATCATCGATACAAAAAACAGAAAATGAAAAATAATGAACGAACAAACCTCCTCTGTGGCTTATGTGTCGACAATTAAATTTTACTACTTTCTTTTTGTGCAGCAACGTAGGATATTTAAAAAGTACTATCGATGTCAGCACGTAACCTCCTATCAATGTGTACAGCAACATTTTTTTATTCGATTATTGTTCACTGGCGCGACGTGTTATAACAGGTAATTCTCCATTAACAAAATTTTAATTATTCTTAATACAACAAGGAAATTTTATAAGCGCGTCAGACTACATAATCGTGACTAAATTTAGTTTGACGCCTACTCCAATGTGCACTGGATACATATCAACAAATGCGAGATCCTATGGGTGGAATCGCACGAGTTTCTCATTTTCAATTCAAATTTTTCCCGCGCATACATGAAAACACCTTATAAGCTCTTCCTTTTTATTCTCGCGCGTTTATGTTTATATACCTTATTTTATTATACGCGTGAAATGAAATATGAAAAACTTGGACGAACCAATGGGCGATTTATACTAATAATAATAAGAAGAAAACAGTGAAAATATATCGCTATATATAGAAACGTGTTTATTTATAACAATATTTACAATTTATATCTGATATAATTATGTATTGAAATATTTATCGCTTTCAATGAACAAAATTTTAATGTATAGTTAATTACTATAATCCGAAATGACTATAATTTAATCAATAATCCAATTGACATCGGTAAACTCTGCATCAGCAAGTAATTAGAAAAATGTAATCAACATTGTGGGAAAGAGGGATAACCTACGACTTCTTTCTTTTTTATAATAAAGTTCTATGAAATAAAGAGATCGCGTTGGACGACTGCAAAATCACTAAGAATTCAGAACCCAGATATTCCAAGTAATTGGTAAATAGTGGTAAATAGCAGTAAATAGGTAACTATATTAACCTGTTGGACGTCTGTCTTTCTCCCTAGTTCGGAGCTTTTCCGAATGCACCTGTCAAACGTGTTTTAAAAGCTACCTTTATCTAGAAAAATGTGTTTCCGGCAGCGTCTCTCATTCGTTTGACGAGATGTCGGATTCGAATTCGCCGAAAACAGATACGAGCAACCCAAGCCTCTCAGGAAATTTGCGTCAATTTCGATTCCAAAAGAAACAACTGAAACCATTAAACATGTGTAAGAATCCATTTATTCTCGATTTTCAATTTCGGAGTTATCATAATCAGTGTCCATCTTTTGTTGTTGTTTTATCGAACTAGCTTGCGCGATTATTATATTTTTCGTTGCGGCGAAAAATTTTGGACGTTTGTGTGCGCATTGCATTATTCGTATTCAAATATAAATCGAATAATAAATTATGCACTTTTTCTAGTTGGAAGTTATTATTATTGGTAACGTTGCATAAATAATTCTTGTAGTAACATGGTTATAAACAAAGATATTGTTTTTGTTTAGCGGACGATGACAGTAATCATGTTGGGTCTAACATACAGTTTCGACGCAAGGCAGTGAATGTAATTGAGGATAGCGATAGCGATGTAGGCAGTGCTTCTAAAAATACAGATTCTACGGATCGCAATGATAAGGTAGATTTGTTTGAGTATGTGTCGATTCATTAATCAATGAATAGATATAAAAGTATTTATTTGAATAGGAAGTACATAGCAACACAAATTGGAATAGTGATGACGGGGTAGAGATAATCAAGATTAAGAGAAAAAGGAATTTCAAAGGCTCTCCCAGAGGCATGAAGAAAAAGAGAAGAAAAGTTAATAGGGAAGAAGAAGAAGTAGATGTCGATTCCGACGAAGGAAGTTTCAGCAAGGAAAAAGTATTTGATAGGTAAGCATTTAATAAATAGACTGCAGATTTTATGCATCTATGGCAAAACTGGGTGGGTGTAATTTCGAACAGCAAAAAAATTACAAGAATTTAAGAGTATCAGTACATTTCTTACAGTTTAATAAAACCACTAAAGTCTTGCAACTAAAGATTCGCGGCATAATTTTCATTTTCTCTTCCTGTTATTTGCAGCGACGAAGATTCTGATATGGAAATATCTAACGAGCTCACTGGCGATAAAAAGGCAGTTCTTAAATTTATGCAGACTTCTCATTCATCGGAACTGCTTTTAATGTCACAGTGCTCTCAAAAGAAGGCAAATGCGATCATAGGAGCACGGCCGTTTGAGGACTGGAGAGATTTAGTTCAAAAGTTCCAAAATAATAGATATTTGGATACAGAACTATTGAATTCAGCTCAAGTAAGAAATGATTTGCACACTTTTACTAACACATTATCTACCGGCGATTATTCCATAATTTTTGGAAGTTTATGGCCTATGCTGAGGATTTTTTAAGAAATCCTTCAACAGCAATAGAAACTTCAATTGTAAATCAAAAATCCATCCTTATCAACGTAATCTAATAATTTTATTCGAGGATTATTGTGTAAAAGATGAGTAGTATGTGTAGGTATATGTATTTGATATTAAATTATTTAATGTTGTTCAAATAAAATAGGAATTACTGGCCACAAGGAATACAGTGGGAACTCTGATGAAGAAATGTCTCCGTTTGTCTACAAATATAGAAAAGGCTGTAGCTGCAGGTGTGTCAGCTATTACAAAGCCGCCGAAAGATTTATCACCGAATCTAACACTGGCTCCTTATCAAATGGTTGGTTTAAACTGGTTGGCTGTGATGCACGCACAGAATGTGAATGGTATACTAGCGGATGAGATGGGTTTGGGTAAAACAGTGCAAGTAATATCCTTTCTCACTTACTTAAAAGAAGCTGGTCTCAGAGATGAGAAAGGAGGACCCCATTTAATAGTTGTTCCTAGCTCAACAATGGGTAAATACACATTATCAGCGTTTTGTTTTAATTTTTATCTTCCAGTTTATCACGTCCTTGTAATTTGTAGAAAACTGGAACAATGAGTTGAATAGGTGGTCACCTGGTTTGAAAGTTGTACAGTACTATGGTTCTCAGGAGGAGAGGAAAGAGATGAGATTTGGTTGGCGAAATGGTGATCTAGATGACGTTGATGTTTTGTTAACGACATATAACTTAATTAGCAGTACGCCAGAGGAACGGAGACTATTCCGAGTTATGCCGATCGATTATGTTGTCTTTGACGAAGCACACATGCTAAAAAATATGAGCACTATTAGATATGAGAATCTTGTTCGAATCAGTGTACGTATCTAAAGTAATAGCGTGTTAATTTGTGTGTTTCGATAGGCGAAACTATATGATGACATGTTTGCAGGCGAAACATCGGATTCTATTGACTGGTACACCCTTGCAAAACAATTTATTGGAATTGATGTCTCTTTTAATATTCGTAATGCCGACGTTGTTTGCTGGGAAACAAGCCGACTTAAAGAGTTTATTTTCCAAAAATCCAGTAGGTATTCGGTAGAACTGTGACATAACCGTGATCACAGGGATGTAAACTGTGTAAATCAATGTATCACATTGCAGAAATTACCGTCAGTAAGAAATCCTGGCGAAAAACCGCTGTTCGAGCAAGAACAAGTCAAAAATGCGAAACAGATTATGAAACCTTTTGTGCTTCGTCGATTGAAATCCGAAGTTCTCCGTGATTTGCCCGAAAAAAGCGAACGCTTGATAAGAGTTCCGATGACGGATAAACAGAAAAAAATGTATAGAAATTTGATAGCCGAATTTTCAGCGGAGGCAGATCAAAGCGCGGAAGTGAATGGAATAGGAATGATGATGCAGCTGCGGAAGCTGGCGAATCATCCGTTGCTAGTGCGAGACTATTTCAACGAATCCAGACTGAGAGTAAATTTTAAATATTCGTTTAACGAAGAAACTTTCTTTTGGAAAATATTAATTATTTATAACTTTTCTTCAGATAATCGCAAGCAGGCTGGCAAAGGAACACGGATACAAACAGAAGAATCCGGACTACGTATTTGAAGATTTACAGTGGATGTCCGATTATCAGATAAATCAGTTGACAAGAACATATAAGAGCTTAGCTGGATTAAGCTTATCGCAAGACCTCATTCCCGGAGCTGGGAAATTGAGTGTGCTGGACGAGCTACTGCCAAAACTAAAAGAAGACGGTCATAGAGTGTTAATTTTCAGTCAATTTACAATGGTATTAGACATCGTAGAAGAGTATCTAACAATTAGAGGGAAAACATATTTAAGGTTTCTGTCATATTTTATTAGTCGAATTTGATTTGTGATCTGATAGTAGGTTGAGATTACATTGTTTCGATTTTGGAATTCTAGATTAGATGGGAGTACCCCGGTAACAGATAGACAATTTTTAATAAATCAATATACCGAAGATGAAACTATATTTATATTTTTACTGTCCACGAAAGCTGGAGGCTTAGGGATCAATTTAACAGCCGCAGATACCGTTATAATACACGATATTGATTTTAATCCGTATAACGATAAACAAGCGGAAGATCGTTGTCATAGAGTAGGCCAAACGAGGTATGCTGTTAAAAAACAATGTATCAGAATATATTGCGCTATTGGTAAGAGTGTACGATTAATTCTAATAATGACATACATATTTTTAGACCAGTTAGCATAATTAGATTATTAAGCGAAGGCACTATAGAGGAAGGCATGTACGAGATAGCACAGGATAAATTGCATCTTGAAGAACAGATCACGCGCAACGAAGGTGGTATCAAGATTTGTTTTTGGCTCTGCGACCCAGTTTACTAAATATTGTATTTTCTTGCAGAAAATGAGAATCAGGATAAAAAGAGTGTATTGAAGCTACTTAAAATGACATTAGGTCTAGAACATAACAGATCTCTATCGCTGTCCCCAACAAAGAATGTAAAAACCACTAATGGGGCGATCGACAACGAAGGAGGAAGCGACATAGAATTCTAAAAGTACACTTATACTTAAACATATTTTGTACTAGTTGAAAATTTTATGTCATTTTTGTAAGTGTGTTCTCGAAGTTTTTGATACAATACTGTTGCAATTGCACAAGAAATATCCGATTTGTAAATTAATCCCGTGTGCTTCTTTCGGGAAGTGCATATGAAATTGTTCTCGGACACATTTCAATCGACTATGTCTATACGTAGGAATTGTTCTTACGATCTTCTAATATTATTTTGTACATCACGTTTTGAGCCGTTCTTGTATTTATATCCGTATACATTTAGATAGAACTTTAATTGTAACTCTTTTGTGTTTTGTGTATACGTTCAAATATTTATATAGCGTGTGTTTAGGCAAATATTGAAAAGTGCTCGATGTATACACGAAAAAAAGAAAAAAATTAAATTTCAGGAAATCAAGAAAACAAAAAGTTTCTATTACGAGTAGCCGCATAATGTGAATAATCCATTGAACTATACACATATTTATTTGGTATTAATGTACACAAACATTCCATCAGAGATTACTTAATCATTGTATGTACATTGTACTGACGGCATCGTGCCAATTATCGGAGTTAAGTTATTCTCTTGTAATGAATTTCTACAATAATTCCATTATGTTCTGTCATGCGAAAAGAATGCTAGCTTAGGCGATTCTCAAGGTTAAACAAATTGTACGAATTTCGAATCAGATATTACCGACAGATGTTAACGACAATGAAAACAAGTATCTCAAAATATATTACAAATTTTTAATACACGCTTTGTAATTATTGTAATTGTTCAACAATCGAATAGTTATAAGGTAAATGCAACATTAAGAAATTAAATTTCAACTGATTTGTAACACATCCTTCTTGTTCTGTGTTGACCATTAGCCATAGATTTTATATCGAAACGGAAAAAGAGTAGAAGATGAAATTGTTCTCAAAAAGTATATTATATTCTTTCGTTTTATTAGATATTCAAGCTGACTATTTGCATTTATTGTTGAACGCTTATCACTATTGCTGTGCTACAAAAAAAAATATTGAAAATCTTTGCGATGCTATCATGTATGTCGTATGAACTCATCGAGATTGGCATCTAAGATAATGAATCTGTAGAATGTTGCAGTAACCGCAAGGTGAAAAGAAAATTTCCATATCATTATTATTCAAATGCTTTTTTATTTGTAGTAAGTGTGTATTGGGCAGATTACTACGATTAGCATGATAACAATATAAATGCGATGTACAAGCAAATTATATAGTGTCCCTTGGTTTTGGAACTCCCTGTACATTCTATAACATTATAATCGTTACATAAGAAAAGCATGGTACCCATAATTCCTACGATACACGTTTCCCCGAACAATACACGATATCTGGCGATCATAATATTATCGCGATACCGATACTAACACATGGACGAAGTTCAACAAGTGTCATGGTAAATTCTATGCCTTTTATCTGGCGTGCTTTCGCAGCCGATAATCCGTGACGTAAAACCTAAAACCGCATATTTCCAAGATCGGAATCTAGTTGTAGAATGCCGTCGTCAGAAAGTGCAAGAGTCCGGAAAATTCCTGTGACATTATCTAAATAATCCTGTCGCACGGTGGAACGAGTATGTAAAATAACTGGACGTGCCAATTTCTCCATTGTCTTCGATTTTATGGAAAAATTGTTTCGGATACAGTTACGTTATTTCAAGGAGTACGAGGAAATAGATGACGTTCCACCGTGCGTCAGTGTAACTTTGACCATTATATACATGGAAATGCCCAACTGGAATTGTATTCGCAGGAATCTCATAATTGTACAAATATGATTTTGAAACACGCTTTTTACATAAGTCATTGATACATCTATTCGAATAATGAATAACCAGAAAACAATCAAGATAACACAGTGAATTGTTTTCAGTGATTCGTGAGTCAAATTGCCATAATGGTGGGGAGAATTAGTATGGAGGGGGACAGATGATCGAGAGAAGGGATGAAGATTAGAAGGGGAAAAATCTTAATTTTCCCTACTTATAGGGAGGGGAAGATATACACGTGGTAGCAAAATGTGGATCCCAAATTATGCTACTTACTTTGATAAATAAACACGTATACTTGGTGAAAATTGAGCTCATCCATATTATCGACACATTCGATTTTCTTGTTTCATTGCTTCTCTTTTTTTTAGAAAGATTACATTCGAAATCTCTTCGATTTCATGTCACCTTTCCTTTTCTTTCATTCAGCCGGTTATCATCTCCCGTTATCGAAAATATCAACAACTCGCATCTCTCGTTACTCAATCGTCTAGCTCAGTATAAATAAAAAATCTTTAGAGCTCTGTTGTTCTCAAAGTTTCCAAAAATCGTACAGATTAATTCTGGAACATGAAAGCTTGACTTGTACCACTTTTCGTATTTTGGTGATGAGGCATGGATGAACAAACCCGAAGCACAAAACGCTACTAGAAAAGAGAATTTGTACAAATTATAAAAACGAAGATGGACTTTAGGAAGCGATCATCCGGATCTGGCAGTTTCTCCATTATTCGAGGATCAGAAACGGCGAGGAGCAGGTAATGACTGCTTGCGAAATAAGTACAATACTTGCGGCCACTTGATCACTTGTCAAGCGAATATTTCCGCTACGATCGTCATCTAAATTAATTTTACTGATACGATCTAGGTTAATCCGACGTCTTATCGCCTAATCCTTAGCAATATTGAGACACGATTCATTATCTAACTGTTTCTATTATCTATGCGCGACAGAAAAACATTCCGTATATTTATTGGAAAAACCCATCACGATCGATGGTGATGATGTTAAGTAATTATTTGATAAGAATGCTACATCTACGAAGACCAATTCCATCATTCGCGTGTACATAAAATGTTCGAGTTGTCGATTTTTGAAAAAAATATCGACCACTGCGACGTCGCGCGGTGGGTCGCGAAAATCGATCTCTCGATTCGATAGGAAAATCGGCGGCGGCAATCGGGGCGCGTTCTCTCAGCCTTTCGTTCGTCCTGTCTAGTGGGGAATTACGAAAGGCAAAGTGTTTCTACGACGAACAACCGGCTCTTCTGTGGTAGATTTCGATCTGGAGTTAGGCCACGTAAGGTAGTCGAGCCGCATCGTCCCGTCGCGTCCGAATCACGGTCCGCGAGTGACCAGCAGACGAAATGGCAAGAGTGCGGTGTGCCGTGTGTGCCGCGATGCTATATAAACAATACTTGCCGCGAACCGTGATCAGTCGAGTTGCGGCGGTCGTACCTGTCGCGACACAATATAATGCATCGCACCATAACAAACTGAACGGAGAGAACCGGTTGTCCTTTTTCCGCATCTTTCGTCGCAACGCGCGCTCTCATTTGACTTAACCTTGTTTTGTTTAACCGTTCGATCGCGTTCCGCACGTACGATTTCGCACGCGAATTTACCGCATCTCCCCTGTGCACAGAAGTGACCGATCGAAGCCATGTCGCATGACAATTTCGGATTTACCTCGAGCACGGTGAGTGACATTGTGTTCTTACCCTCTTGTTTACGTCCAGCCGCTTCGTTACCCGCGATGTTTTCACACTTCGCTCTCGTCGCCGTCTTTTGTTTTGTTTACACTTTACACGCGCACGTGCGCCGCGCCGCGCCGTCCGTAACCGATTTTTCGATCGATGTTCGAAATCGCTTTTCCATTTGGATTTTCGAATCGCTCCAAATACTATAGACTGCCGTATGACCCAGACCAAAGCATTGTTTAACCTTCTGAGGGGCGGGGTTTAAATCTCTAGAAAGCTGGTTCGAAGTTATAAATATACAGTATTATTAGGTGTAGTAAAAAGTTCTGAGCGTTTTTCGCTTTATTAATAAAGATCAAAAACTTTACTGATAAACTTTATTAATAAAGATCAAAAACTTTACTAATAAACTTTATTAATAAAGATCAAAAACTTTACTAATAAACTTTATTAATAAAGTGAAAAACGCTCAGAACTTTTTACTTCACCTAATATATATATTATACATACAGTATTTTTAAATGATTTTTTGATCGCGTTGTACGGGAGCCTACTGTGAACTTGCTATTCGTTCGATACTGTACAATCGATATGGACTTTGGAGTAAGGTGTAGATTTTTGTAGAAAGTATTACAAGTATTATTTAAGGTCAATGTTTAGTGAAATTCTATTATGCCTATATTTGCGGTTTGTTCTGAAAGGACAAAAACATTTCAAATGAATTGTACTGTCTGTTGCTTTCGAACAGGGCAGGACATCGATTGTGTATTATGGTGTTTCGAGAATCGAAATTTCGGGTCGAACATTATCGAGTCTGCTCCGGTAGCGATACAATCTGTGTTTGTTTAGAGTTCGTTGTGCGTGACAGACGTGATTAAATTGGGTACAGAAAAAAGAATGATTGGTGTTATTACGTATAAATACGATTTGAATTAATTAACAATCGACTTCCGCGTTCCGCTCGATAATTTACATTAATTATATATACACGAGAGCGTACTTCGTCGCGAATTGGAACGCCTCAGGACATTCGATATAAATAAGTCGAAAGAAGGCAATTCAAGAGTAATTTAAAGATGCTGTATCTTTGTAGAAATATCAGTTGTTTTTATCATTTAATTTACTATTGTCTGGTAAATGCTCATTTGAGCTCGTCTGAAAACGATCGGACGATGATGGATCCATATTGGAATCTGTCAATCGATCAGGACTTTGTTAGTCGCGATAGCAATCGATCTGTCAATCGACACGTTTTATTCGAAATCAAATGGTTCGATTATGTACCTCGAATGCGCTGCGAGGTGATCGCTCGCGAACTCCGGAGGGAAAGGAAAGTCACAGCGTTCAACGAAAAATTCTCGTCGAAGGACAATATCGGCTGGAACTGCGTGCTGTGTGACGTTAGTATAGGACAGGAAATCTGGATTTCATACGAAACGAAATGGAACGAAACGAAATGAAATGAGTCCTTTTCTAACCTATGCAACAAAAGAACGGTAAGCCAGCCGACTGTTTTCTCTCCCCGGTAAAATTCTGCGTCATTAGGTCGTGAAATTCGATAGAAAAAAGTGAACCACTTTTTGCGAACTGTTAGTGAAACTGCGTCCTTCGAATCGCGATTGTATCACGGTTCTCTCATATAATTCGTTTCCCTTTTTTTCTGGCCAGTGTCAGTTTTTGTCGATGGCTCGTTAAGTTCAAATTTCGCGAAGTAACGAAGTAACTGGCCAATTCTCTCCAATCTAGTTCGTCTAGCCTCGTTCCTGTTATTGTTTGTCTTCCAAATATTTAATCAACCGGAGTGACTTTTAGATTCGGGTCAAAAAGTGTTTCCGGCCGTTATCCTAAAAAATGATCGGCTGCAATCGTCGATCTCCCGCTACACCGATAAGCAGAAATTCAGCAGCTCGGTGAACAGATCGAGTAACACAAACCAGATGTCATTAGGTTCTCGCACGTTCTGAACTGAAATATGTATTACCATCGGGAGGAAAGTAAATCGTAACGGTAATTTCACCTAGTTATTAATAAATTTAATTAAATAAAAACAATAGGGTTGAACGCCGATTGCAAATAAGATGGCGTTGGAGCGTTGGTTCAACAATTTTCTGTTTCGATAACCGGTAGCCTATAGTCTTTAACTGAAAAATATAAGTATTGATTAAATGAAATAATTGTGTCTCTTGAGTACTGAAAAAATTGAATATCGTCCCTAGCAAAAGGGTAACAGTCTTCAGACAGATAACGCCTTCGCGCGTCTCTGCCACGCGTTAGTCCTCAAACCAATAAGTCCGATAGTCATAAAAACAGAAGCACCTTCGATAAAACAAGAAAACAAACATTCCTCACTCCTGGCTGCCACATTGTATTTTCCTTCGGAGAGCACTGCCTTGAACGGAAGCGATAGGAAAACAGCATTTGTTTTCTGGAAAACACCTCGCGTAATCTGAGAAAAAATGATTGGTCCGAGCAACAGAGCGCTAGCCAACGATATCAAATGTTTGTTGTGCCGATTAAACCAGTCCCGTCGTCGTTCTGTTCTCTTGTTTTCGAAGATCGTGCTTTCTGATAATGTCACGGCCGAGATCGGCTCGGTTGTGGAACTTTTTTTTTTAGGAACTCTCTGATAACAGAGAGAAGACACAACACGGTACCTGTAAGTTTTCTAGTAGAGGAGAATCCAATCGATCCACGCGCTACATACTCTTCGGATCGGGGTATCGGTGTTAGTGTGGAAACAGATATAATCTGCTCGAATTCCTGGACGATATCGTTACGATTGTGCGTCTATTGAGGCACCGCGACGCGCGACGTCACCGATGCAACGTGTTTACGCAATTTCGTTTGTCTTGATTGATTTTTGTCAGTGAAACCAATCACTTTATCGCTCGAGGGACACCGTTGCAATCATCCCTGCCTCGAACGGGCCCGCATTTTTCAACTCTACATTGAAGTCGAAAGTATCGACATTTTTTCAGAACAATCAAAATATGTTTACTGTTTTGCCGTAATCTAATTACATTTTTATAAAAATGGTAAACAGAGGACAGAAGGTTTGTTTAAAGTAACAAATTGTGTCATTAATTTAGGGGCGTCCGAGACTGCGCTAAAGTGTCAATATTTCGATGTTCGTGTTTAAATATTGTTCAGGTTTTGAAAGGTTAGAAACATATAGAATATTCCAAATCGTGGTCCTAATTATATTGGCCAAGGGTTGTAGAGATTATGCTAATGAGACTGTGGAAATGTGCAATTCAGGTATCAATTCGATACTCGTCGAAAAATTCCGTTTTTCTCCATTACGACCCGGCAGCGATCTATCCCAACTAGAATGCCTAATCGTGGATATAAAATGATAGGTTAGAAACTAGGTACTCGAGCCGAATCTTTTCGAGAGGATCTGTCGAATGGAAATCTACAGGTAGCAATTCTTCTGCCGAGATAGTCAATATTTACGTTGATTCCCGTGGCTACACGGGTAAGTGTTTGTTCTCGCTTTTTATCGCAAGGTCGACGGTTTCGCGGATACGGAATTGGCCTATGAAAAATCGCGGCGAGCATCGATGATTTTGTAACATCATTCTAGACAGGGACTGGTTGAGCGTAGATCCCATATAACGATTACGGGATCACTCGTAACCTTGCGATGTGTGATTGCATGTTCTTGCGTTCGAACACGAAAAAGCGATGGTTTCTAAATGTAGAAAATGTCGATTGCATTATATTTGCACGAACATTTAAAATTCGTGATCGTGTTTAATGTACGCAAGAGAATCATTTTGAACAATTTCACAACGTTACTTTGAAAAGTACAGTCATCGCTTGAGATCTTCTTAATAGTGATTCGATGAGTCTGATCATGTATAGAATGAGGGTGTTAATATTGGCTTGTTCTACTTGAAATCGTTTGCACTTCGCCTCACTCCCTGGAGACGATAATTGGTCACATTCTTTATTGTCGCATTGTTGTTCGAGCGATTAAATGACTTTTTAATCAGCAATGATCGACAGCAAATCAAAAAGTTTGTCCTCTGGACTTCCTACAATATGGTAGGAGTCCCACGAGGCTAATAATAAGGTTTTTCCGATGTTAATGTGAAAACTGCGAGCTCGACACTATCTGCTGTACATATAATGACAAAAATGATACCGATAGTACACCCTGGCATTGCAGTTTTATCTACGTGGTCATTATATACGTACGCGAAGAGCGCAACACGTTGAAACGATAACATAGTTTTGCAATATTTTTGAAATACAATTTCGATGAAAGGGCACTTTCGTTAATAACCGTTGATCTATTATACAAACAGGAAGTTGTGCAGCCGTGACAATGGTAAATCCTCTAACAAAGCACTAATGTATAAAAATGAGGAATTCAAGGAACAATGATTTTCATCGACAATGGTTTTATTACGTAAAGAAATCAAAAATGGAATCTTGGTCGGCGCTCTTGTATTGTCGAGCACCACTCAGTTACAACTGTATAAATAAATACTACACTTCAAGATTCGTGTAAAGATTCGCAATCTATTCGTTAAGGATGAAGTAGAAAATTTGTCTGTTACAGATTATAGAATATTTGCAGTTGCAAAGCGTTTCTGGTTCAAGTGAAAAAAATGTTAGCAGGAACTCCGCGACGCGTTATCAGATTTCTGTGAAGTAGCCGATGCAATCTGCCGATCGGAAACCGTGAAATAACTTTCTATTCGGTTGGCCAATAAGTTCGCACAGCCTTTCTGATCCTTTATTCGCAAGAAACGTGGCAGACCGCCCTTTTTCTTAGCAAGTTCCATTCTGTCTACGCGCCTAGAAATTATATGTCGAAAGGTTGAAATACAGCTCCATATACCTATGTGCCGCAAGCATTTCACTTACAGACGGCTTAATCTGCCAATGATAAGGTCAGATTATTTTTTCTTTATCCGCAACCAGATCTCCCATTGCTTGCTTTCTTAAATTGGCTTCGAAGTTCAATTATTTTCCATCCCAACACGAACGCTTTTGCGTAACTTAGCGATAAAAATACGAAGTTTTACCACAGACAGTTCTGTCTCCTTGTTATCTTCTAAAATGTATAATTTGATTTTTGAAATATGACTGACGTTATTCTTCCTTGAGAACGCTAACATATTTAAACATATGTTAATTATGTTGTTGAGCATTCGTATGCACTCGTGCAGTCACGAACTGCGGTTTCGTAGTTTGTAATTTTTTTATCTGAACTACGTGTAATTAACGTGTGACGCGTCGGCCACACGTTCTCCTCGTTACAGAAGAGACGAAATCGGGAGGCGCCATTTTGTCGGTTTTCACTCCTCTGTGCCGATGAAGTTTGTTATACCATTTTTTGAAGAGAAACAAATATCATTATTGTGTGGATATGTGCGATGAGAACAATTATTTCTAATGATTTGGAAATGTTTAGAATGGAAATTTCATGCTAAAAAAACAAAATCAATCTTGTTAGAACTTGGCTAATTATTATTTAGTGGTAATTTATGATTTACCGCGACGAGAAGGATCGATTACAGTTGCCGATAGATTCATATTAAATAAAAACGTGGTAAAGTCCATTTGCGTCAACAACAGTTACGTGTAGAGACACCAAATTCCAAGTGCTTATCGTTCAGGCGTTCTTGAAACGTCCAGTTAAACGTTCCTGTAATAACATTCTTTCTAAGATAGTGACGTACGTAGAATTTTTATTCGCCTCGAAACTCGGTCGTTCTGACACTATAATATTCTTCTAAGCCGAGACTCTGGTTCATTCCGTGAAATTTCCGGCTGGTTGTTATCATAGTCAGCGATTACTTGATGCTAAATTACCGGTGTTCTCCTCTCGTCTTTCTGGCTAATCTTGTTAAACCCGAAACACGTCACTCTCAGTATGATATTTTCGAGAGGAGTGTTAATGCGCGGCTCATCGAGCTGATGTCATTGTCTAAGACAGAGGAAACCCTTATTCTGTAAGATCCACAGTGGTTTCCGTGATTTTTTATTGGCTGTAGCCGTGGCTTACTCGGGTTAGTGTTTTCTACAGAAATATTCTATACAGCCTATCGATAGAAAGATGCGCAAGATTAGTTGAAAGTTGTTTAGCACTCATCTCTCGATCGCATGCGACAGTCGCTTGAGTAGCTACTGTGCTTACGATGATCGAGCGAGTCGATAAACGATGTTATCATCGTTCCATTCGATGACTCGAAAGCAGTAAAAGGAAAACAGGAATTAACTGCTTAAATATTCGAGTGGTCGTTATTGCCGTGCGCCGCGCCGCGCTGTCAAATAAGAAGAAAAGATTGATGGCGTTTTAATTAAATTACAATTTTAAGAAATACCATTGATCATTCTTCTCAAGTGATTTCCAATCCGTCCGGCGGGTTGCGAGTCAAGATAAGCAATTGAGTCTTCAACGCAGTTACTTCGATCACCCTGTATAAGTCAGCTTTTATTCTCCGACGATTTGTTCATACCTGCGGCGCGGCGGACAAAATTGTTTCAACAAGATTTAAAATGTTTGTTTAAACTAAATCTATCGACCATCTTAATCGCTGAATATCAAACGATCGTCGATGCTGACCGTGGAATTTCGTTTGAGCAAACACAATCGCTATAAATCACACCGTTGACAGTATATATCGGTAGCGAATTAGAGCAGGGATGTTTGTAATCAGTAGCGTATCGGCACGATTTAACAATTTGCAAACAGTTCGGGATCTATACGCGTATTTATCAGGTGGGTCACGCGTGTTAGCACTTGCTTCATAATTGACCATTCTCTCTGTCTCTGTCTCTCTCTCTTTCTTTTCTGCGACGACGATAATTAACGTATCGAGGCGTTTCTCGTGTGCAGAGAAGAATTACACTCGTATTTTGGAGTTTTTCCGTCCGTCTGGATAATCCGATTTGGATAATTTGGTTATTGACTCGACGGCGGGACCAGATTCTTTTTTTTCCGGTTGCTTTTCGCCGGTTTAGTGAGGCGATAATTGTTGTAATTCAATTCGTGAGTCGCCAATTAACAGGTCTCAATGACTTGTCATTGGGAATCGTTAATTAGTGACGCGTAACGCGAATTAAATTACCCCCGCGCCGCGCCGCGTCCGGAATACCGATGGTAACGTTTCTACGTTTCGATACAGTTGTCATACGCCATGTCGATCTTCTCGGAATCTGATGATTTATTCTGCCCTCGCCCGAGTCACAGTCGGTTTAGAATTCCTGCGCCGACAGCGATCAATTTTTCACAAATGAATAATGCATCAGGTGCGGCGTCTTCAGACCTCTTGTCCGCGACATGATTGATCCCGGGAATTATAGAGATTAATTAACGTTGTCGCGTTAAACACAGTGACCCTTACAACTGGAATCGAGAATGACGAACGACGATGCGTTATTCAGCAGTCTTCGACGCCCCCTTCTTCGGCAGACATCAATCTCTCGAATTTTAGTCTCGATTCGAAAGAGTGAATGAAAAAACAGCAGCTCGAATTTTATCGTCTGGATATCCAGTCGCAGCCGATAGATATCTCGCTATCAATGCATCAGGATCTTTCGTTGAATCGAATGATTATAATTCATAATTCCTAAGTGATAAATATTATTCGTCACACGCATTAAAAATATGGTTTTTGTTCTCATAATTGGATCATGCCACTGCAGAATCGAGCGATGCACCCGGCCCCACTCGGCTCGTCGGATCAGTAGTAGATGCAGGCGTCGTTGGTCAGACACATGTTGCTATCTTCTGCATCTTCAGTGATGCAACTGTGTCATCTATCCGACACCGACGTCTTCGATGCGTCTGCCGTTAACGATTTCCCTTGACGTTTTATAGGTTTATGCTCCTTTCCTGTAATTTATTTTTCCTCTTGTGCAATAACAGTGTGCATTCTAATATCTTCTGTTCAATAATTCAACCGTAAAATTGTATTAATCGCATGAATCAGCTTGAACAAAGTCAAAGTCGTCCTCGGAGAGCAATCAACGCTTCGGCATAATCGAAAACGGACCTGTCCGATTGTTCGATAGATCATTCGACGATTTCACGAGCGTGTTGACGTAACGGTAGACGTTACCGATTCGCGCGTCTCCGTTTCATTTTCGGTGACTCGATTTAACGATGTCTGCACGATAACCGCCGCGTTATATCACAATAACGATGTCGGTTTACGATCGATTGCCGATCGGTCCTCGTAAACGGAAAATCCCGTTTGAGATCGCCGGTTCCCCGAATAGGCCAGCTGTGCGCCCGGATAGAAATATTTGCGTGTATGAGCTCATTAAACGCCCGGCTCTTTCGTAATACTTTCGCGGTGATGTAACACCGCACCGGTCGCAGTCACCGGATAGCAGTACAGTACTATAATTGGCAGTGCCGATCGATCGGCCGATCGAAGCAGCATCCGACAGAATTCGAATATGCACCGACCAATCGAAATTTCTAACGTTGATTCAGAAGCTCGACGATCTTCTGATCCTACTAATTAGCAGTCCACAGTTCCACGCGATTCGATTGCGCAAACAGAATTTTTCTCCGCAGGCACTGGAATTTGGAGAGATTAGCTAAACATCCGATTAAATCCATAAAATTCTTAAAAAAGCAAAAATTCGTTCTTTCGGATTACACAGGCATTAAGATTAAAGTGGAATTTGTTTGATCAAGTCTTCGTTAACGTGTCGGCTTTTTTACAATTCTGAATGGTTCTACAGGAATTAGAGTCGTATATAAATTGTTTGATTTGATCAAATACCTTCGTAAGATAACGATACGGATAAAAATGTTTATCTGAGTCTAGGCAGGACTCTGGCCGAAAGCCGCATTATTATTGTATGTCCTTGAATTCGAGTTTTCCGCATTTCCGACGGGAAACCCGAATTCAAAGGAAGCAGGTTTGGCTTCCGATAAGCCGAAGGCCCGACCTGCACGGATCAACATTAACATTGAGAACATCGAGTAGTTCGCTCGTACGTTTCGACGGTCGCGGCCACTCGATACGTGACCCGACGCATAAACCGTGCATAAACTGCTCGCGATAGTTTGCATACGATTATTTCATATTTGTTTTCTCTCGGATCCGTATTATTGTAATTTATAAACCTGAAACGTTGACCTTAGCCAGCCTTTACATTACCATGAATCGGCTTACACTGAAATTGATATATGGTACAACCTCGTCTATCCGAACACGTCGGGACACAAGGTCGTTCGGATAACAGAGTCCTCGCTAACCACACGAAGGAAGAAGGAAGTAACAGATGATTCACCGATATTCATTCTCATTTAAAATGCAGAAACATCCTCGAAAATTAGTCATCTTGAATCACACTGATACGGTAGGAGCAATACCTGCACGCGCATCCGTTTCTTATTTCTTTCAGATTCTTATTCGCTGAGTAGCACTGTGCAAACATCGTAATCTAGCTTTCACAATTCTATGAACGATATCTAAATCCAGACTTCACACTTAATGAAACTAATCGAAATCGAACGGGATCAGATTCGACTAACCGTTCTGATAAAAGAAACTGATACGAGATAGAAGTCCGCGTAAAACCGCTTCTCTGACAAAATCATCAATCATTTTTTCTTCGTGCTGTCAAGAGAAAAGGCGATAGAGATAGTTGCGTAAAAATGTCTACTGGTACTTCAAAATACAGACTTAATCTAATTTTAATTTTTTTCGAATTCCGATTCATTGGAAATTGATTCACGCGGTGGAGACTCTGTAAACACATTTTTACCGTCGCGTGGCGTCGCGTTTATTTGATTGTTTCGAACATTGATTTTATTAGCAGAACACACAAGAATTTTCTAGCAGAAAAAATTCTTGAAGTTGCGAAGGTCTGAGTCATTTTTGTTTAAGCTGATAGAGAAAAACGATTTACGTAAGAATTGCCCACTAATTCATCGAGGAGCGAATAAAACGTCGAAATCCGTTTAACACATGTGTCGCGCAACACAAAACGCTGTTATCTCTAATCTGCGTTTTGTTTGGACTTCCGTTATCCATGCCGACCCACTATTCATCCTCGACCGTGAATTACGACTGACAAAGGGTTTCCCAATCGACACAGCTCGAATTTACATCGCAAATCTAATACCTACCGGGAAGCGATGGTCGACTGATTTTTATCGGCGTGCGCAAAACGCGTAATGATCGAGCGGTGAATTTAACGCGCATTAATTCAACGTGTCCGATTGTGTTCGGATCAGCGAGGCAGCCGGTGAATGCCAAGTCGATGGCTCGGTCGAAGAGAAACGCGAGATTCTCTCGAGAATAATACTCGATGGGCTTGGAGGATGATTGCGACTATTGACGATCTTCGAGAGCCTCTTAGCATTCCAATAGATTTCCGATAGTCCGGAACTTGGCTGACCGATTGAAAAACGAGACGTCGATTTATTAGACAAACCGTTTTGCAATTTGTTCGGTGACGTGCTCGGCGTGAAATAATGGCGAATGATTCGCGGCGTTTAATTTATTAATGAATTCAAGAGACAAGTGTGATTGATAATCGGACCGGCTGAATTTAAATTGATTAATGCATGCTTCATCGATTATTACACCTGTCTACGAACTTGCATATTCTCATTATTACGCCTGTTTACACCTCGGATTATTATACCTAATTTGCTTATTCTTCAAACATTAGAAGATGTTAATTCTATGAGTCTCTCTTTTATTGATTGATACCTGTTGGTACCATGTACTTTAAAGATTATATGTTACTAAGGTGTGCATGCTTCGAGTCTCTGTGTTATCAGCGTAATGAAAATAGTAATAATAGTACTCCTGGAAAATATAATTAATAGAAGTCTTCTATGTTTTCAGGATGGGCTGGACGCCAAAAAGTGGACCTCGCAGAATAACCAAAATGGGTAAGCAGCATCCAATAACATCTGGCAATCTTTCGAAAATATTTTCTTGCGATAACAAGTTTTAATAACATCAATCACGTGTTTCAGTTACGACCAAGGACATAATAAGAGCAGCGTCTACGTTCTGGAGCTCGAGGACAAGAAGAAAAGCGTGCAGGAGTATGAGGAAGACTACAACCCGTATGAACACAGAGTGGTTCAGCATCCAACGACGTGAGTTTCGATTTCCTCCCTTTCACCCAGTTTATCATTTATAATTCCGTTCATGTGATTGCTAACTTGCTCGCGCAAATATAGCATTCGTCGCGCCATTTTACAGAATCAAGACAGATTATGTATCTTTTCGTACAAGATACGCCGAGATGAAGAAAAGGAATAATTTGCGAATCGATGGAGTAGTTTACCGAATGAAATCGCAAGCATTTGCATAATACCGGACGCTGTGCAGTACACACGCGTGGCCGCATCGTTTATTCCGACCGCGTTTCTCTAGATACAAATTACCCGGTAATTTGTAGCGGCGATTAGTCATGAAGCGGAAGAATAAGATTGTCCTCTGCGAAACTGCTTCGAGGAACACAGAAACGCTGCTAGCCTTGTTCTGCCGTTTAATGGCGACGGCACGCGCTAATGAGGATCACATCTTCCGAAAATTCGTAGAAGTTATTCGACTACTTATCTTTATGCATTTATAGTGAAATGGAACCGAGTCCTTTACTCTAGTAAATACGTTGGAGTTAATTATCGACGGGTAGCAAAATTGCTCAGGGTGTAAAATGTTAAAAATTATTTGGTATGTAGTGTAAGAATGATGGTAACAGCTGAATGACCGTTTCAGGAGCTGGGAGACTCTGCTCCACCTGCTGAAGGGAAGCTTGGGAACCGGAATCCTCGCTATGCCGAAGGCCTTTCACCATGCTGGGTATGCTGTTGGTCTAGTAGCGACGATCATCATTGGTCTACTTTGTACCTACTGTATACGAATCCTCGTGAGCTCACAATACGAGCTCTGCAAACGGAAAAAGGTGCCATCGTTAACGTATCCTGCGACAGCAGAGGCTGCCCTCTCAGAGGGTCCGGCGCCATTTAGGCCGTTATCGAAATACTCAGTGTGAGTACACAGTCGCATCACCGTCTATCCGAATCTGTAATCGGGACGGTGATTATGAAAGTGAAGTAACACTACGAAAGTTGCACTGCGATTTATTTCACGATTGCAACGATTAGAAGAACTTCTTTGCCGTTTATAATACACTAGGAGAAAAACAAAATTTATATTTATTGCATACCCACGTATTCTCCAATAGCGAAATATTGACCACAATGAAACTATATAATTATCTGTAACATCAATCAGTCGTGATACACAATAAGCATGAAGATCAATTTGTTTGGGATTTTGCCTTACACTTTCATAATCACTGGCACAATTTATCTCTGTAGACGATTCATTGACATACTGTATTTCGATGTTTACAGGCACGTTATAAATATATTCCTCATGGTCTATCAGCTGGGAAGTTGCTGCGTATACACTGTGTTCATCGGCACGAATTTGCAAGCGGTTAGTAGAATTCTTTCCATTAATCACTCGACGGCGGGGAAAACGAAACGTAGCAACTTTGTGGCTATGAATAGCAATATTTTGTAATGGAACTTTCGCGAGAAGGAGTTCAAGGCACGTGCTTCTTTACGTTAGCTCAGCCAAGTACTTTGAAAAGCAATTCATTTACCATGAAGAGGACTTTGAAAGTTGCCGGTTTGATACTTTGACAGCCGCTCGTTTTGTGAAAGAGTGCATTGAGAATCTAAGGAAGAAAATATTATTTTTAGAACCATCGAATTGTTGTTGAAGGATCCACTAAAAACTCTTTAGCAATGGACTGTGGGCTTTTAAGAATGATGAAATAATCGGCGGCCCGTAATGTGATAAAATGTACTGAATAGCAGTCGGCAAGTAGTACATTGAAGATGAATAATCTGATTAGACTAGAGAAGTGACGTGACGCGTTACCTGCAACTATCCGGTATTAGAAAGAGTAAACACAGAAGCATCTGTTCGCGGAGCGGCGAGCGGACACGTCGATCCAGCTTTTACCGTAAAGAGTGTGTACCGGAGAGCTAGTCTGTCTCTCTTGGAAAGAGAGACGGTCGTGTGGGCAGCGAGAAAAAGGAGCATGTAGGTCAGGGAAACACGGCGCGAGGAATAAACGATTAGACGGTGCCGGGCGAGTAATGAGCGGCGGAGTCAAGGTGATAATGCGCGTGCACGGACAGGTTCGTTGACATTTCGCGACGGGGAGGATGTGGCTGCCGTTTAAACGTTTATTTACGAGGACAACAGCCGTTTCGGTCGTCGTTGCCGCTGCCGCGATCAGGAAGCTCCTCGAGCTGAATAGCCGGTGAATGCTAACGCCGACCGTGAGCCGTTGTTTCACGCTACTTCCGCGAGACTCCGTTTCTTGTTGACACCTACTGAATGGAAAGTGAACGTCCGATCAGCCTCCGAACCCTTTAAGGGATCGTCCGTGAAGAGATCCTTGCAGGGATCCTTGCAGAGACGCAGAGAGTCGAGGACACAGCAACGTTGCGGTGCTAAAGAATTCGATGCGTTTCTCTTTAAATGATAATGCTTTCATCAAATTTGAACCTTTTCTTACCGTCTCTTATAAACTTTGAGTCGTTCGACGTTTTTCTTTGTTAGACTGCAGATCTTTATCGAAAATAAAAAAGAAGATATCATATTTTCTGACACAAATTGACGATTAGGTAGACGCGGACAAGAATCGCGTAAGACGAATAGGAACAAGATAGAAAGTCGCCGAACAAAATGGTCGGTACATAACTCAGTGAAAGTAAATTTAATAGATCGGAACGTTTGGCCAGATACAATACAGTTCGAGAACTCATTAAACGCGTAGAGTCTGAGAAATTCTGGAACCGAACAGTGAACCCGTCCCCTAAGGTTAACAGGTTCAAGACAGGGATTAGTCATGCTTCTTTTGACGATTGTCGGATTAAAAATTCCGTGGGTCGTGCCGGTACTTCCCGTAGTACTTAAGGATTCAGCGCGTCGCTCGACAATGGTAGAAATGATCCGGTGGTATGAGGATCGGAAGGCACCAGCTATGAACTATCATAAATACCGTGTAAGAGGTCGCCTGGTTTGATTCCGTTCCACTATGACGACGCCGTGCAACTGCCGAGTCGATTCCGCTCACGTCGTCTAGGCATCGTAAAAATTTCAATCGTACAGTTTGTTAATTCCCCTCGGTTCGTTAGCTTCTTCAAACACGACGGAATCTGGCATTAGAACAGCTGACCGTGTTACATGCTATAGCGTTCCTGAAACCCGATCCGATTAATCATTCGCGATTGTGCGTTCGAGTTGTCCAAGCTAACAGTATCAATTTAATTGGAGCAGTCTTTCTCTGTGCTCACCTTGTTACGATCTTGAGTTCTACATTTTACACGTGTGCGATCAGATAGGCTTGTTCTCGATGCAGTTCGCTGTGAGAACAAATTTCGAGGACGATCATTCGGGTTAGAATTGTTCTGGAACACTTTCGAGAGAATCCGATCAAAATGATCTGGAAGGTTGCAAACAGCTTGCTAGACTGCTAGAAATTGCAATGTCATTATAAATTTGTTTATATTTAAATGAACTATTAAAACTTTGAGTATTGTACGAGAAAATTGCAACAGTTTCGTATTTATAAAATGGTCGAAAGAAATGATAGATTGTTTCGAGTGCAAAGGGTTTGATCTGATCCATTTCAATCAACGAATCCTGATAGTATACACTTCATGCAACACCAATACCAAAAATGAAGGTATCGAGCGGAAAAGATAGAAGAAGTAGTTGAGAGAAAATTGTACATACAGGCAAGAACGAGTTTTTATCATCTGTGGCTACGTCCGCGAATTATAAAATAATGAGTGGAGACTTAATATTCAATCTCGCGATGTCGAAAGAAAAACTTGACTGTGTCGGTTTAGCCAGAGTGTGGAGCACGTCGCCCGCTACGCAATGTAATGGATAGTTAGCTGGCGCGGTTGCGACACGTTATTACACCGAGTGGATAGAATGTGGATGCAACGGGCACCGATGGCGAAAACTTGAGTCTTGTCGCGGTTGGCCGCGTTAGAAAGAGCATATTCGATTCTCGAGTCTCGTGACTCGAGCAAGGAACAGACGCTGGTGACCCGCAGACAATGTTGTCTGATTAATCGACTCGTTTGACAGCGGACGAACACCTGTTCCATTCAACCCGGCAGTTTTACCGAGAGCTCCACCAAGTGGCGCGAAAAACGATATGCAAGTAGCCGGCGGTGACCTTTTGGTCAAACGCGGTTCAAAACGATTTTAACCATAAGATGAAATATTTTATGACGTGGATGGATTATGTAACCCCGTAGGACAGTCATTGGATAATCAATTAGACAAGCAGCACACGCAAAAGTTAAATACCCACTCGTCAGCAGATTCATAAGAAAAGAACCGTTTTGATGCAGGTTGCATTTCGCTGGCTCTGGGCGTTATAATTATAATAACTATTTCTTTTCGGCGGAAAGGAATGACACAGTGAAACAATCGACCTCAGATATGATCATATGATCTCCAGATATGTTAGAACGCGAAACCGGTCGGGTGTCCAGCGAGCGGACATACACGGTCGCCAGAAAAATTAGCCGAGCACTCTAAACTTTTTGCGTCCGACAGAAAATTGCACCTTAGTTCCTGTCGCAGCCGGATCGAACCGATTCGAATCGGCGTGCACCGCATTATGCAACGATCCGAGGGATTATATCTACCGCTTATAAATTCCGCTCGCGAGCGGGGAGATCTGTCCGATTCTTTTTTCACCGTCGAAAATTACACAGGACCGAGGCTAATCGACGATTAATCGACCGGGGAACCTGGGAACCAAGCAACCGGACGAATTGAATACCTTGCGCCATTACCGCGAACCGACCGCTGTGTCTGGATACCAATTATCACATTCTTGCGCGATTATTTTATGCAACTATGAACGCGCCGCGGCCAATTGGCCCGCTTATCCTTTAACTAATACCTTCCAATTACATTCAACAATTTTATTTCCAGAATAGAACAAAACTTCTCGGTCATTTCAAATAGGCGTTTTAACATTACACCTATCACGGTCAAATGACCGGTTCTATATTTTACAATTATTGAAATTACAAAAATTTATATTATATTTATATTATCAATCAACTTAGTAGGGCCATTTTTATAAGAAAACATTTACCAGATACTTCCAGTGCTTGGTTCGTTTAGTGTTACAGCTTAGAAAAATGTAGATGTGCATCATTTTCAATTTATTAGAATTATTAGAGGGAGAAATAATTCGTGCGATTGTTAGAGCCGATTTTTATTTTCTATAAAGATCCGCAGTCTACACATTACCGTCGCAAATGACCTCGATGACGTCGGGACGACGAAAATGAACGAAGAAGAATTTTTTGGGACGAATGTATCACACACACACACACACACCGACACAACGATTGTTCATTGTGTCCGTTTAGAGAAACACGGTCACGTTTCTTCCGTCAATTGCCCTTCCGATCTAATTAAGATGTTCCGCCCTCTTAATCGCATATCCTGCGTCGACCCGTGAATTAGAATCGAGAGGACGAGCCACGGTCGTGGAACTAGAATGAAAACGCCTGATCAAGTGAAAATAGAACGCCTCAAGGCGGTCCGCAATCGCTGAAGCACAAGCTTCTTTTTCTGGTCGTGTTTAACGACGACGCAGACCTTTACAGACGTGTTGGCACCTTATGCGAGGCTGGTCGGCGGCTATTATACCTAGTTGGTGTTACCCGATTCCTGTTATCCAATGAAACTCGCTTCGTTAGTCACCGTGATGATTGGGCGACTGAGATTGCCGATTAATGAAAGCACCGCATTATCTTTGCCTCGCAATTTCATTCAAGAAAAGAAAATATTGCGTTCGACGTACTATTACGTCCGACGTACTATTACGTCCGACTTGACTCCAACAATGCGTTGCGCCTGACAGCATTCTCCAACCGTTAGCACCTTGGACGTATTATTACGTTCATCGTATGTTAACCTACTGCCCAATCGACGTTATTCTGCATTAAAGATTCATCCGTTAATCGGTTTCACCGTTATCTCACGCGCAGATGCATCGAGCGATGTAATTGTTCGTCAGACGCAAGGATACTACTAGAAACACAGTTACGTAAATTCTGAGCGTTCCGCAAGACACGCTGTCGACGATCGTAGGCTCGAACCGCTTAATCGGCATAATGCCGACGGAATTGCATCGATTGAAACGCATTACATGATCCGTGTGTTGCACGCAATTAACGAAACGGTGTTGCGGTACGCAGCAGCGTTAGACACGACGCGACGTGCGGGCGTTTAGATACTTTTCGAAGCGGGTCCATTGCCTGTAGGAAACCGATTCGCGTTTCCGTTTTGCTAATTATTATGTAAAGCACCTCTTTGTGCCGCAGCCGTTTACGCAACCCGACCGAACCGCGAAAAAATTCTTTCTTCCGTGAAACAGAGAGAAATTCGATTCGTGCGAATGGGAATCGGTGGCGAAAAAAATGCGTGCGTTGACGGTTACGTCACCGCTATTACGTAAAGACGAAGGCTGGGTGCAGTGGGATCGTGAAATAGTACGCGTTGAGCTGTGTCTAGCCTCACTTCCGGTTGTCCTTGAATCCGTCGATATCGACGATTCATAACCGCCATGCCGTGCGCCGCGCCGTTGCAATCGTTCCGCTATTGTTCGCGCGATCACGGGGATTCACATCGGAACGATAACGGCAGATTTACGACGTTTGCACCGCGATAGACGATAGAAAGTCGAGATTATGGTCGCGACCGTGCACCAGAAGGACACGCGCAGTACGCAGGATCCGCGTGTCCGCGATTGCAATGTTGGACGAAACTATTGACACTGCACGGCCATTAATCATTTAAATATGAGTCCTAGCTATGGTACATATGTACTTCCTCTTTGTTTAGTTATCTCAGGTTACGTTTACCGTTTCATTAGTCATCAGTAGATTGCGGATCTTTATGCAAAATAAAAAATGTTTGCATTGATTGCAAGACACAGGGGCCAACTAAAAAATTGTTTATTGTCTTAACTATCTTATCGAATTGAAACTAATGCACTGATGTCCATAAATCTTTTTAGTATGATCACTGCTTTGAATTGTGCGTATCCATTTTTATCATAAATGCATAAAATCCGCAGTCTAGTCATCAGTATACTTCAGATTTGATGCGTTTATGACTAGACTGCGGTTTATATGGGAAATAAAAATTTTCTGAGTCAGCCAGAAGAAACAGTAGTTGAATGAAAATGTATTTTCTTCTTTAATAATTTCAATAAACTGAAAATAGTACAATCATTAAATCATTTTAATGTTTTTACAATGTTGTACTCGATCTATTCGTTTTTACCATAATTGTATAAAGATTCGCAGTCTAATGACAAGCATTATTTTTTCGTTCCAGGCTTTGTTGGATTACTTCCCGAAGGCGGACGTGAGGGTGTACATGGTAATCATTCTGCTTCCCCTGATCCTCGTCAACTGGATCAGGAACCTGAAGTTCTTGGCTCCCTGTTCGACCATCGCCAACGTCATCACGTTCACCAGCTTTGGTATAATATTGTACTACATCTTCAGGGAACCGTTGTCCTTCGAGAACCGCGAACCAATAGGCAAAGTTGGGGACTTCCCACTTTACTTCGGCACTGTCCTCTTTGCTCTGGAAGCTATTGGCGTGGTGAGTACCTTAAATTCTAAATAATACTTCATGTTCCAGTGGCACTGTAGTTCTAAATTGTATTAGGTCGTTGCCTATGAAATGTCTGATTTTAAAATGCGAATCTTACGGAGCATTTTGATCAGGAAATACTATTATATCCTGAAGATTTATTAATTTATCATTTTAAAGTACAAAGTTGCATCTTCTACAGTACCTCCCAACTACAGTCTCTGCTATCCAAATGGTTCAGAAAATCTTATGCTCGTCTAATTTCAGATCATGCCCCTGGAGAACGAGATGAAGAAGCCCAAGACCTTCATCAAGACCTTCGGAGTGCTGAATTTTGGAATGGGTTCCATAGTCATCCTCTACACAGCTCTGGGATTCTTCGGATACATCCGGTACGGTGCTTCAGTTGGAGGCAGCATTACGATCAGTTTAACCGAACCAGCACTCTTAGCCAAGGCTGTGCAGATCCTCCTAGCTATCGCCATCTTCCTCACGCACCCCATCCAGTGCTACGTGGCTATTGATATAGTTTGGAACGAGTATGTCGCGCCTAGGATGGAAAAGAATTCGCATAAGCTGCTGTGGGAGTACGTCGTGAGGACTGCGCTCGTTCTTCTTACCTGTAAGAGAAATGTTTGATTGTAGTGACGGAGTACAGTACTATTTGAACGTTAGAAAAATTAATTTCAACTATCCAATAGTCTTGTAGCTCCTACAGAGGGGATTCTGGTTTTGGAGGCCGTTTTGGGAATTTTTTACAGAAAAAGTATTAAATGCATTGGGATCTTGCACACGTACTTATTCGTATTTGAAGTACAATGTGTAATTTGTCTTCTTGAGTTAGTTAAAGAATTGTTAGACGTCTCCACAGCGGAGTCAACGGTGTTTTTGTTTACTGGAACCAACGTGCTAATTTTGTTTATCGTTACTTTCAGTTCTACTGGCCATAGCCATCCCCCAATTGGACCTGTTCATCTCTCTGTTTGGAGCTCTGTGTCTCTCCGGTCTCGGTCTGGCTTTCCCTGCCATCATACAGACTTGCACGCTTTGGAACGTGTACGGCAGCACTGGGAGGTTACTGATGGTAGCCAAGAATATGTCTTTGGTCCTGTTCGGGCTCCTGGGTTTGTTGGTAGGAACGTACACGAGTCTTCGTGACATCATCCACAGCTTCTCTTGAAGCGTGTTCCTTCGGTGACGAGGGACCATGAACGAATGGCAGCGGAGAACAGGAGGCAGGAGGAGGGCGCCGCGTTGTTCGCCATAATGGACGAACGCGGGAACGCGAGGTTTCGACGCCTAAATGAATACCGAACGATCGAGCCTGGACGAGGATGCCTCTCCTTCTTCGAGACGTATTTTATAAATACGTTGATGGGATGTGAGACCGAATGATCTCATCTAGAAGTGGAAAGAATGGAAAAGACGACCCCCGCCTAGCGTGTCGCGATTGGTGGACACTAACAACACGTTAATCTCCAATGGGATTGTAGTTCGCCTGTTGATCAGGAACTGTTTTTATTTGTTTTGTTACCGCCGTTTTTTTTTTAAATCGCGGACGAAAGAACTAACGATTGAGAGAGATGCGTGCGCGCCCGCGCGCGCAAAATCGAGAAAATATAGTTGATGGAATAACATACAGCTTGAAAGCACCGGAGACGTTATGTCCGTGGTCTGATCGTGGAAGAGTGCTTTCTGAACGCGTTCCAGTTTATTTATGATTATCGTAACATTCTAACACCCGTTTTGTTCCTCGCACGAGGCTTTCGTTTGTCTATGGCAATCCGTTATAACATGTATTTTATCGAATGATTTCTTGCCGTGGGCAAAGGATGAATATTCGCAGACCGTTTCGTCTTAAGATGATAGTACCAATCACTCATTATGTTAATTTTAATAAAACGATCTGTTCACTGTTTTATATAGATACCTCGACTGTAACTGCACCAGAGTCCTAAATGTCTGAATCCTATACGCATCCTGCCGATCCTAACTATGCTTTAGCTGTGGTGGTAGGTATTCTTCAGCTATGGCCTTCCAGCTCATTTAATAATTATTAATAATTATTTCGTTCCTTTAGAATAGCAGAAGAGAAACTCAGCATTCGGATTCGGTATCAGGAAAAGTTTCTTTATTCAAGACTCATTAACGACATAATGGAACCTTTAAGAGAATGCAAGAGGTACATTTCTGCAAACTTTTAGATCAGAATATTCGGTTGAGGGTAACTGGTTGAGTTCTCTGATCAGCCGCGTACGGGTCAAAGTTCAGAGGTAGCGTTTTTCGCTCGAACGCCATGAGATGTCGCCGGTTCTTACGGCCTTATGGATCGCGGCCGGGGTGGCTGCCCCCGCATACCTCGAAACCAACCCCTGCGCACCCTCCCCAAGCAGACGGTCTCGAGCTTGGATTTACGCAGCTTCAGTCGCACGTGTGCAAGCGACCCCATGTCGACCGGAGCTCCGTCCGTATGTGTGCGCCCCGCACACGCGTCCTCGTGTTCCTCTTCGGCTTAGCGCACCCTGTGTGAGCCTCTCCCTTTCGCATCCGTCCAGTTTGCTCGCCAGTGAACGTAAGTTGCGTACCGACCGTCGTACCAAACAGATAGGGACGATGCTCCATCGCAATAGATCCGAGGCTGGAGCCCCATCAACCCCTCGCTATCAACACACAATGTCTCAGGGGTGGTTGCAACCCTTCCAGGACGTTGAGGATGAAATGATTAGTGATTGTACTATTTAGTGTCAAGTGCATATTATTGTTTTGATCCTTCGTGGTAGGGGAAAGTAGCTGGTACAGTTTGGTCTTCTGTATTCAATTATTTTATAGGGTAGGACATGTTCTTCAGGTTCTTGACGTTGAACAGTATTACGTGAATTGGTGTCAGGATGTCGAGGATGAAATTGGTAGTGAATAATTTGCTGAGACGATTTTTTTTCGTTTTATGATAGGATTTAATGTTTGTCAATGAATGAAATAGTCAGATGATAGATTTTTGTCTATGGTATAGTTGATTTTGTGTTGACACGGTGACGGTGGATTATGTAACACAGAGTGCTATTGAACGGGTCTCGATTTCGTAGAAGTGATTCCTGTAAGGAGCTTATTCCAGTTCTCTTTACTAAATTTTTAACACGATGAGTAAATGGAATTAATGATCTTGTCTTAACTATTGTCGTATATCGGAGGTGCAAGGGTGTAAACATAGATAAATATTTACAGCTAGCTGTATCCAAATTGGAACAAATTATTCTAAGAAATACATAGTTTTCTTTAGCAAGTGCTCCTACAAAATATTACATTATTCTAAAGTTTATTTTTATTCGCACTTTAAATTATCTGCGATCGCAGCACCTTATAGATCCCTTGTTCGCTTGCCCTTTATAAGTGAATCAATATGCACCTTCATCTTCTCAGAAACACTCATCGTACATTGAAGTTTTAAATGTCGCCTATTTATAATGAAATCGTACTGTCGCCAACTGAAAGTTTGTATAAAGATCCTTAGGTCTCTAAGTGTCAGGAATAATTGCAATAATCATAGCCACCAGAATGTTAAATGTTGACGCAAAATTTCTCGTGAAATACGTGGAGGTGTGAATGGTTTAATACGAGTTCTGTAGAGTTATAAATGGCTTTGAGAGAACCATTAGCGTTCTGCGGGAAATCGTTCCGCTCCCGGGTGACCGTATTATCCCCTGCACGCCACGATCGATATATTCCCTTTTAAACCTGTCCACTGATCCGCGTGCGAGGGTGTGCTCGATTCCTTTCACCTGTATGCACAACAACACCGCGATGACAATCTCTTACGTATCATTCACTCGGTGATCATTCGCAAACACGTTGATCGCTTCATCGAGAAAGGCGTAATGCGTATCGTATGTTTTTCATTCGACACCCTAAAAAATAGATTATGGTATAGCAGAATACAAATCGATGATGCAAAATATAATTTAAGTAGAATAGAATCGCATTTTTATAGATTTTTTTTAACATTTATATATACAAGTATTTTTCACTGCTTACCTCATAGTGAAATCTGACATACTCTACTTGCAACTTGATCCTTCGTTTGGTTGCTATTCCCTTTGTGGGTCAATCGATACCACCCTTTCCAAACTTGACGCTAATGCATGGTTATATGACTTGCATTGCCAAATGGCCACAGTCATTCTTGTTTTATGGTTATCCTCGGGAATTGCTGGAGGGAATAAACAAGTCAAATTATCATTTGGGAGAGCCAAGAATTCGGACAAACATGCTTGAACTGTTTTCCTTAACGTCGCTTGGTCGCCACTGAATTTATGCGAACAGGCCGACAATTAGAAAATCTGTATCGCTATAGAAGATTGCAGTGTTTTTACTAACTTCTGAGTTTATTTTTATTAATTATTAAATAAGTCATTGATCACTGCCATGTACAAATTATGTAAAGATTTAGGCAGCAGTGTATTAAATTACTTCAAACGACGAAGACGATGATGGACATTGTTAAGAAGATGTCCTCAAAATCATTAAGGGTAATTGAAGGAATACTTCCTCACATGCGACGAATTTTATACAAATTTTAACTTCTGCTTGCCTTCACTGTTGCCAGAAACATCTTCCACGTCGAATATAAGAATGACATTATACTGTCATGAGTTTCGTTCCTCTAATCAAATACTTTTCCACCATGAGTTCCATCAAAAAGAGGATGTAACGAGTTCTTCAAGGTTCTCCGTTGGCCCAGGGCTAGAATTGTTTAAAGATGAAAAATCTAATTTCTCCTTCACCCTTAGATAATCAACGACGTTACATATTTTTAGTAGATAGCACAAGGAAAAATATTGAAGCCTACCTGGTTAGTTGGTCGTGTTTAACTTGTGCAGTTCGTCCACAATCATAGTCTCCGACTCACTGCAGCCGCAGCACCTCTAAATCTCGTGCAGCCCCTCTGATGGCTGCACCGGAGGCGTAGTCTCCTAACTTGCATGTACCACGTGAGCTGGTGTCTCGTTGGAAATTGAAATGTTCAGCGGTTTAGCGCTGCCCAGTCGCTAGACATCCTCTGTCGCGGCCGCATTAGCGTTAGGAAGTTTCCTCTTAAAGATCGTGTTACGTCTGTCTGGCCGCTCGAGCGAATTTCGGTGTCCCCCGCTGCGGATGTGTTTACTCTGGTAAGTCTAGACACCACAAACATCTAGCCGTCCTTTTACATCCTTCCGTGATCCACGACAGACTTTTCTGGGCTCGCTGGATCACCTAAATCACCTAGATCGCTCCCCCTTAACCGAACGTTAACATCCTGCTCTTCTTGCCTGTGAAACTCGGATAGAGATCGCATGACAACAAAGGCTTGTAAAAATATGTTCTGGAGAAATATAGACATTTTCTAGAGAATACTGTCTTCTAGGATGATTCTGAGATGGTCTGTAATTATCGTTTTATTATTTCTGTTAGGAAGTCTTTAAACTTCGGTTATGATCGCAAAGGATGCTTTGAGAATCTTTTGTACTTGTTGACAGATTAAATTGCGGACTATAGCGAAGATTCGAAACCGAAGGATGGTCTAATAAGTTGCTTTGATGCAGGATGTCTTAGGAATTCATGGGAATTCTTTTCCTATGATTAATATTTTACGATATTATTAATTAGAAAAGTATTTAGATCCTTGACTGGCATCTATTGTGTCTTTTTCGCTGATTCGGAGATTGCTTTATGAACTATAGCGGAGATTATGAGAGCTGAAGAATGGTCTAGCAAGTTGTCTTATTGTCAGAGTAAAATGTCTTAAAAATTCATGGGAATTTGTTTCCTCTAGCTGGTTTCCTACAATATTTCCTAAAGTTTCTGCTCCATCGATGACGCGAATCTTCGTCTACGTATTTTGTAGCTTGACGATGAAGCGAAGAGCGTGGAATTAACAGGTTGTCGCATCGTGTGACTTTTACGAAGAGTACGGTGAATTGTATTATATTTATGTTGTGACAATTTCACTAGATCTTCTCTACACCATTGGGTAATTGTTTATACTGTTTGGTTGGAATATCAGATCGGTTAGCTCGTTTTCCGATTGATGAACGGTTTTAATTGTCTGCATGTTGGGAGACGGCTGTTTCGCTGGACGATATAGACGCCATCGAGTCTAAAAATGGCAACTCCCGGCCAATTCATTCACGGCTATTGCGAACGATACGCACGATAAATGCAAGTCGGGGCACGGGCGAGATGGAAGGCATGAAACCATAAGCCACGATTATTCAAAGATTGGTAGCAGGTCGCCGATACGATGTCACGCCAATTGGAATGGACAAGCGGTTCAGCTATTGCATAACAGTCCCCTCATCGATCTTAATAGCGTCCAGTACGACTCCCAAGAAAAATAGGGAACGGTTAATTAAAAATCGAGATATTTTATTCGTTACGCAACCCTGGAATAATACGTGCTCCAAAATGCTCCCGGATGAACAGCGGGGATCAATGAAAAATTTCCAATCAGAATTTTCCGACATTTCACTCTGGAATATTATTTATTACAAAAAGACCCCAATTACCTATTTTTGTACATTGCCTCTTGTGGATACGATATTTAACTCTGGAAATTAATTATTTTGTGAAAATGACTAGCTTCTTCTTCTTGGTTTAAATGGCACCATATCATTCTTGCTTGAAGCCTGTTACTATTACACTGCTTGTAAAATAAAAATTTTTGTATAATAAGTTCAATAAGCTGAAATTAATACATCGATATTTTTCAATTCTTTTAATTCTTATACTGCTTTAAATGGCACCTACTCGTTGTTGCCATAAATGCATAAAGTCCACAATCTAGTAAAGCGTCACTCTATATATTTTAAGGTAAAAAATCCAAAGCTCCAATTTTGTATACAATTCTCGAGCGTGCATAATTTTTTAGGTGACAAAGTTTTATGTTTTTGAAGATGGATGAAGTTCCATTAGTTTCTATCTTCACCATTGATTTCTTCTGTGGTGTGCACGTTGTTTGATGTTGGATTTTGTAAGATGCTCGCCACTTTTTAGTAAAAATTACAGAAATCTTTAGAATCCGGTGATCCACAGACCCCATTCCGCTTTCACGTATTTCCTAAGCCAGATGGCGGAATCTTTCACCGTCTAAAATTAGCAGACGCTTAAATATATATTCCCGGTGACATTGTTTCGGGGCAGTGCGGTGACGAGCCATTTGACGTGTCCCCCTGGTTCGCTCTGAGGAAGTAAGAATTAGGAGATCGATTGCTATACTTAAGGGTACCCTCCCATCGAACCACTCGAAAATGATTTACATTTAGGACTTCGTTTGCAGTGCTGTTGCAAAACTTTGTCCACTGTACTCCGATTATATCGTTCAATGTGCCAAACAATCAAATGAATGTTTGCTCCATATTTTACATGTTGATGCGAAAATGCCCATCCGATTGAAACAAAAACGCATAAAAATTCTTGAAGTGTACACGATTATTCATGGACTCGTTTATATAATTACCAAATTGTAGATCTTTAAAAATATCCCACGTCAGTCGCCAGGAACAAAAATCAAATTGGAATGTATTTTCTCTTTTAACAATTATAGTGAGTCGAACACAGCGTAATATTATTTTCAAATTCTTTGAATGTATTCTCGAACTTCATTTTTTATTCAAGAAGATAAAATCCAATGATCACATATCATCTTATTTTACAATTATAGATTACAACGTAGATTTTATGTATTTATGACAAAAATGAATTGGTGAAATATTGCACGAAACTGTGAAGACAGAGAAAAATTTAAAAAGAATTTGGCGGGGGAGTTTTCCCTATTTATCCATTTCGTCTGACGGTTTTTCTTGTTGGCAGGAGAAGACATCGACCGCCGAAGAAAACCAGCAAACGCAGCCGCTATTTAAAGAAGAAACGCGTCCACTTGTAGTGTTAAGAGGTGAGAAGAACAAGATCGGAAGAAACGGAATCGAATTCTAGGAACCGATAAGCGCGATACCGTACCGACTGGTGCTACGTTAGTAATCGACGGGCCCAATGTCAACGACCAAATGAAATTGTTAAGCTGGTCGTTTGTGGCCGTGTTACACCGAGTTAAATGGGGCTTTGTACGCGATAATAAGCACCATTGACATAGACAAATGAGCGCCGAATTTAGTCTGTCGCGCGAGACAGCGCTGTGTCAAGGATCCCGCGCGACGTCGTCGCTGATCCGAGCGATGCTCGTTAGGCTTATATTTCCGGAAACCGTGGTGTCGTCTTATTGTCGATGCTCTTCACACATTCCCGTGTTCGCTGTGTCTAAAAGTCATTGCCACTGCTTCTAAAAATATCCAATATCTTTTTCTAACGCTTGAATATTGATAGCAGAAAGGAGTAGTATTCATGTTTAGTAGTTTAAAGTGTTAAAATATCGTTCGCTATACTTTAAAGGATATAAAAGTATTTATATGAAATATTCAAAATTGGAGCTCAAGTGCTGTGACACTAAAATATTAAAGATTTATAGATGATTAATGGCTTTGGCTTGTGAATGGGCATGTTTAACGTTCGGGAATTAATTCAGTATCTTTTTATACAAAATGATATAGGAGCGTTTCAGCATAGACAGAATTAAAGTTGGATTGAATTCTTCGTCGCGTACAGATGACGTCCATTAAATTATAGATTGGAAACTATAATTCATTATAGAATTATTATTACTGGACTGTGGATTTCATGCATTTTTAACAACAACAAACGGACGGAACAGAAAATAGGGAAAACATTAAGAAATATTGTTCTATTATCCGCAACCTATTGAATCTAATTAAGGAAGGAAATCCCTGTTTTGCTTCGGTTGGAATTGAAACAGAAAAGGTTCACTTTACGCAAAGATCCACAGTCCAACTGCTATTAGAATTGACATCAATATAGATAGCAATCGATCAAGACGCTATTGTCCCAAGAATCACAGAAACTGTTGCCACACCGTGTACGATTCATTTTTCTTCAAATTACCGCGCGGAGACAGCTGTTCGTTTGCGTTCGTTCCAGCGATTGTGTCTCCACAGATGATCATTATTCAATCAAATTGAAGTCGCGAGTCCGCTCGAGCACTTCAGCTTCTATTCATCGTGATTTGCTGGCTAATTAGATAATGATTTCCTCGTTTTTCAACGATTTTCTTTGCCGCGGACGATTCCGAGCTCAAAGAAACTAGAATTCTCGTAGAAAACCGTGCTTTCTCGGATAAAAGAACTGTCGAACGTAACGATCTCTTCTGGAGATCATCTAGGATCGTCCAGTATATTGGCTCGATCAAAGGACAGTCCCTCGATGGTTGTACGAGCGATTAGTATGGCACGCAGACGTAACGAACGCGGCAGAGACCTTTTCGTTCGGCGGAACAACCGTGGATCAATTGGCGACCAAGAAGTGAGAATACAGATCGTGTAACCTTCAGTAAGTTAACTACATTTGACCTCAATGCAATAATTAAGAGCAACGCGATACGAAACGATGCGTCGCGCGCGCGCGCACGTGTAGCCCAACAGAAAAAGAGAGATTCGCACACGATGAATTGACATTTTTATCCACCGTCGTCCCGTCACCGTTGCTCCATATCCGACAATTGATTAGGAGGCTTTCTGGGTAGATCTAGGTCGATTCTCTGATCCTTAAACGATCGTGCCAGCCGGAAGACGACGGGATCGCTGCCTTGGACTCGCGAATCTGACTCCGCTTTCGTAGGCGTGGTCGATTAGGCTCGAGGAAACGTCCCCTTGAACGAAGATTACGTTGCTTTAATCGATTGAAGGAACGTGGCGAATTGCCTACGACCTCTTCCGATGGTTTTTACTTGTTAGTCCCGCTCGGGTTTCAGCTTTTCAAACGATTGTTCGTGCTTCGGAGGTCATCTAATTTCACAAGAAATTAGCTAATGGTAGTTTCTCGTATGTTAGGATTATTAGCGAACATTGTTAGCGAGGATATGATCATTAGGGATCTATGCACATTTTTGGTAAACAATTTCACAATGAACTTAGGCTAATGTATAGTTGGTTGCACACCGTTGCGGTAAGTCCGGCTTAGGGTAATTGAATGAGCGGTCATCTTCTTGTAGAGCGTCTGCTACCTGTTCTACACTGTTGCGTTTCATTTGATTATTCCTGTGTTTTAAATAATAATCTTTAAACCACATACATTTATAATGTATAATATTGATACAATGAAGTAGTCGAATATTTGTCTATAAATTTTGTTCTTTTTGTTGAACTTATAGGAGCAACGGAAGAAAATGGAGAACGCGAAGGAGGAAACGATAAATATGCAATTGATCGGCTCGGAGAGTCCGTACAAGTACGTTTGATTCTACAATACTTACACTTTTACCTATCTTTTGGTATGATTATGTGGGATTCTAATTCGCTTAGCAAACTTTGTCCACGACTGCTAATATCAGAACCACTGCTAATAATACCAGAAGGGATATCTATTTGTGCGTGTGTATTCTGGTATTATCATATATTTACAAATTGCGGCTCGCTAAGCACATACGCACAGGGGGTATCCCGAGATCCACTAACAAAACTCGGAAATACCGATTACATTTGCAAATTGATGCGATTGCAGGGTTAACAATGAAATCGCCGGAAGTGGTCTGAACGCGTCGGAAGTCCCAATATCGCCGGCTATAAGCGTAGAAGACTACGACCCCCATAAGCATCGAAACAGGCCGAACCCAACCTCGTGAGTATTCCAAATTATTTTGCAATTTTCCCTGATACTTGTACACACAGTCTAAACGTTCGCTATCGTGTCAATCGTAAGCGAACGACACAGTAATTAATTCGTCTTTAACCCGTCATTTCACAGGTGTCATAGTTGTTAACAGAGTTGGGCATTAATCGATTGAAATTTTAATCAAGATTGATTCAGTAATGTGTACGATTAAAAAAGGTAATCATTGAAAACTCGACGATTTATTCAATCGATTGATGAAGTTAATCGTCAGTTGTTGATTAAAAGAAATTAAACCGATTTCGAAAAAACGCACTAAAAAAATGTACTAGAAAGTATGAAATAATTTCCATTTCATTTATGTGAATACACACGAACTTAAATACAATACAATCCTTTCGGAGGTGGCGCAAAATTGAAAATTTTCGACACTGCAAATTACGAAAATCCTTAAATTCTTCTACATGTTTCCACATATTAATGTATCTCCTCTTCCCACCTACTGATTTCCAAGTTCACTATATTCCAACGAAATCATAATCAGCAACATCTGTCATTTGGAAAATTTTCAATTTTGCGCCGCCTCCGAAAAGATTGTATTGTATTTAGATTCGTGTGTATTCACATAAATTAAATGGAAATTATTTCATACTTTTTAGTGCATTTTTTTAGTGCGTTTCGAAGTCGGTTTAATTTCTTTTCATAAAATTTTTTCATGATTCCGTACATCATTTCGAAATTTCAGTTATCAACGATTAATAAGTATTTAATCGTTAACCGCAATTAACGACTAAACTAGGAGATAATTGTTAATTGCGGTTAACGATTGAAGTAGAAAATTCGTCGATCGATTAAATTTTTGCCCAACTCTGGTTGTTAATAGTAAGCGTGTTAATTAATAGTTTGTGGTAATTCTTTGGAGTTATTGATGAGAATTGTTGGTTGTTTTTAGAAATGCGGAAACGTTGATCCACTTGTTGAAAGGGAGCCTCGGGACGGGGATCTTGGCGATGCCAAACGCGTTCTGCAACAGTGGTCTGGTGACTGGTGTGATAGCGACAGTGATTATCGGAGTGTTATGCACTTATTGCCTTCACGTACTGGTGAGGGCTCAGTACAAACTGTGTAAACGGTTAAGAGTTCCTATATTGAGTTACCCGATGAGCATGAAGTACGCTCTCGAGGGAGGCCCGGAGTGTGTCCGATGGTTCGCACCTTACGCACCGTAAGTAGATAACCCCATACACCTGCCACAGAGACACACACTGACATTCGTCTTCTTCTTGCTCATCAATGCGATCGCTTGAACTGTAATCAATCGCCCAAATGACTGCGGACTTCGCCTTCGATCTTATTTTTTTTATCGAAAGGTTCTGTGAATTGTTAGTGGTCATTATGTTACACAAAGGCCAAACAACTTACGACATAAGCAAAGAAAATTATAAAATCAAGCTTAAATTAAGAGCTAACCAACCAAAATGATAAAATTGAGCTTGAATTATGATTTAATCAAACGAAATTATGAAATTGAGCTTGAATTATGATTTAAGCAAATGAATCGAAATTATAAAATCAAACTACGATTACAATTTAAACATTCTCGGAAAGTATAATGTTCGCGTGAACGTCCGCAGTCTGGTCGTTGAAACTTCAATCGAGGGTTCAATTGTGTGAACAGTTTTTGAATACAACGTACCATCTAAGATGTTTGATGTATTGTGAAGTAAATAAATCGAAGACAGCAGGAACGATATAGAAATTGTTAGAAATGTTCTTCGAAATGTATTTTAGAGGGTAGCGCCACCGAAGACACGGAACTTTTGCAGCAGAAATTAATTTCATTAGTTACACCGTCCTTTTAGTTTGCAAAGTAGTCTACCTGTTGTGCTAAATAGATTCGATTTCCCTGAAATATTAGATCTAAATGAGTTTATATACCGGCATGTGGATTTAGCTTAATTTTCTTGAAAAGAGCACTGTCTGGAAATGATGGATCGGTTCTACTTACGTCCTGTCCGTTTTAGCTTCTACGTATCTTCGGCCTCTATCCAATTCAAACAAGTGGGTTTGCAGTCTGACAATAAAGGAGAAACAAAGTAGCATCCTCCCTTTATTGTATAAGCAAGCAAACTTCAATATTTATAAAAAATAATCATGTATCAAAATCAATAAGCGACGTACGTAACTCGAGACGATCTTAAACGTCACACAAATCGGTAGAGGAATCTTTGACAGAATTGGAAAATTGCTAGAGCAAATCTTTCGCACAGATCAGGAATAGCTTTCGCTGTTCAAACAGGCTAATTTCGAACAATCTGTTCTGTATATTGGAAAACCGACTCTCTATCCTCCTCTTTCTATCTCTGTCGCTCATACACGCACGCACAATCATCAATCACACAGCGGCGTCATGGCTCTCCTTCAATTGTAACATGAAAGTTGCTATTATTTCCAGAGGACTCGTAGACGGGTTCATGATAGCGTATCAATTGGGAATATGCTGCGTTTATATCGTATTTGTAGCGTCGAATATAAAGCAGGTAAATAACAGGCGCAGAGTTACCAAAGCTCTTCGTCACCCCAAAGCAGAGGAAAAAGTGAACAGTTTAAAAAAAAAAGGGCGATGTTTCCGTTTATCCTCAACGCCAGAATTGGATGTAATTTTGGAAATAGGTTATTGTTTGACTAAAATGATGATTGCCAGAAGGATTTTTGGCGACTCGAAAAAATATTTTTTACCATTTCAATGTCACTCCCTACCTTACCGACTTACCGGCTCTCTCTTTTGTAGGTAAAAATATAAGTATATAATTAAAATAAAATAAAATAAAATAAAATAAAATAATAAATAAAATCACAAATAAAATAATAAATAAAGTCATAAATAAAATAATAAATAAAAGGTGTGTTTCCGTTTACGCTCATCGTCAGAATTGGATGAAATTAATTATTTTACGGACACAAGATAGAAAGTCGGAAAGTCGGATAGAGAGCGACATTGAAATGATAAAAAATTTTTTTTCGAGTCGCCAAAAATCCTTCTGCCAATCATCATTTTAGTCAAAAAAGAACCTATTTCCAAAATTTCATCCAATTCTGGCGTTGTTGATAAACGGAAACACAGCCAAAAAAAGAACATAATGAATATAATACAATATAAAAATCAACGAAAAAGAAAAATAAAACAACACAAAACGTATGATTCGACGAAAATGCCTAACGTTGTTCTCTTTTCTGTTGACATAAACAGGTGGCGGACCAGTACTGGGAACCCTTGGATGTTGAAACACACATGCTCATTTTATTGATACCGTTGATTTTGATCAATTACGTCAGGAATCTAAAGTTGCTCGCGCCGTTCTCCACTCTGGCGAACGTGATCACGTTCGTCGGGCTTGCTATGATCCTAGTCTACATGTTCGACGACCTTCCATCCCCTAGCGAGAGGAAGATGTTTGGCACACTGAGAAACTTCTCTCTTTACTTTGGTACAACGCTGTTCGCGTTGGAAGCTGTGGGCGTGGTGAGTTTTTAGTATTAGCCTAATTAGTCCCAGGAAACTGTTTCTCAATGTGTTTTATCTCTTAGTCCTGGAAGATGGCCAAGATTCGTTGAAGGAATTAATTTAACCGAGAGAAGTAGAAGCAAGAGATATAGGAGTTAAGGGACTGGACGTTTTTACTATTATAAATTTTTAGATGCACAATTTCGAGGACAGAATAGGATTATTGACAAAAATTCAATGAAAAAGTGCCGCGCTGATAGATCATTGTATTTTTGGTAAGACAATTTAGAATGATAGAGTTGTACCCTCGATCGATCTATCATTTGGCTTCGTCGATCATGCCGGCAGACCGAGCAGCCTGCGCCTAGAATAGATCAACGACACCGCCGCATCGTTAATAAACAAATAACTGGCCACTTACGGACAAGTCTGAGGTTGCCGTGATCAGATTGCCAGTGCGTCAGTGCAATCCCTGCTATTACATCCCAGCTGTTCTCAGTCTGGAGGATAGTGCTCAGTGATCCTCAAAGAAAAATGACAAACGATTTTTTCGTCCCAGAGAAGATATTATAGACAATCCTCGCTTACTATTTCTGTGATAGAATTTCTGATACATAAGATCTAATAGGAGCAATAAGAACCTTTTAGAACAAACAATGTCCAATACGTTTTTACTTGAAAATTAATGCTCTTCCGAACTGCCGCGAGACAAAAACAAATTTGACCTTTTAATCTCCTAAATGCCTCCGTTTATAAATAAGTCATGTACACTACTTGATGTCCCACTTGATATAATGTAACATTTGTAGAAATAGTTTTCTGTACAACTTATAGTTAGCATAATTTAGACGCTATTCGAGGTGATCAAGTTAGGTGTCTCATTCTGTATGCATCGATACAAATCAATTTAGGGGGAACATTTACCGAATTAACCGATTCTAAACCGATTCATTTTTCTGTCGTAGATCATCGCGCTGGAAAACAATATGAAGACTCCACAGTATTTTGGAGGTTACTGCGGCGTTCTCAACATTGGAATGACAGTGATAGTGGCTCTCTACATTGTCCTGGGTTTCTTCGGGTACATAAAGTACGGAGAGGGAGCCGATGGTAGCGTCACCTTCAATCTGCCTGCAGATCAAATGTAAATCTCCTCAGACCGATCATTTATCTGAAAAACATAAATTCCGTATAGTACGCAGCCTTTTCTTTCAGCATGGCTCAGAGCATCAAGATAATGTTCGCCATCGCCATCTTTATAACTCATGCCCTCCAAGGATACGTCCCTGTTGAAATTATTTGGAACACTTACCTGGACCACAAGGTGCAGAAGAGAAAAATCTTTTGGGAGTACGTCTGTCGAACGATCATCACATTGTCGACTTGTGAGTGGACGTAACTTTCGTTTTTTTAAATTAGTTCCTCTCTAAAGCTCTCGCAATTATCATTCTCTTCTTCCCCGCAGTTACGTTGGCCGTCGCGGTGCCCAGGCTGGGCCTCTTCATATCGCTGTTCGGCGCGCTGTGTCTCTCAGCCCTGGGAATCGCGTTCCCAGCGATCATCGAGATCTGCGTGATCTGGCCAGAGAAGGAGTTCGGTCCGTGCATGTTCATGGTGCTGAAGAATATCTGTCTGATCGTGTTCGGTCTGCTCGGCCTGGTGGTTGGCACCTACGTCAGCATCGTCGACATCATAAACTCGTTTGATAAACCCAGCGAGCAATCAGCAGGTATCCATCATGGAGAGCAAGAGGAGACCACGAGAAATGGACTGTAAAACGAAGAGAGAAAGAGCAAAATAAAGCGGGAGAGGAAGAGAGAGAAAGAGAGAGCGAGGATGTTCCGATGAGGACAAACGGTTTGCGTAGGGTGCGGGCCGCAGCTTCTCCCAGTTTAGCTTAAAGAGCGGCGCTTTAAGTAGACAGCGTGTCATAAATTGCAGTGGCAGAATGATCTTTAGGGAACGCGGGCAGCCAAAGAGCATTTGGGACGAACTGTTCGATCCCGTCATCGCCGTTAGCACACTTAGGCCGTTTGTTTCTTTTTTTAAATTTTTAAGACGTAGGTGGGAGCCGCGCACGGTGTTGGGCAACAGAAATCGGTTTCCGAGTGTTCTGTACACGAGTGGAGCTCAAAAGAGACGAGTGGAGATAGTGTACATTAAGGAAATTGTTGAAGACAAAAATATATTTTTCCTCAGCTTTGATTTAAATAGTTTGGAAGATCTGGAGCTTAGGAAGCTGATCAGCAGAACGTCGATTGCGTAGAAAATGAATAACGATGGAGGCAAGAGCATAGATCCTGGGGTTTAGTGGAAGTTTCAAAGAGAAATTGGTGCCTGGGGTCGAAGAAGCGTGTTTTAGTCACTAACAATAAGTTATAGTCAATTAAAACCAAAGAGATTCAGGGCCGTCGAAGTCTTGGACTTAGAAAATCACCAAAGAGGCAAAGAGCAATTAATTTGGAGTCTTAAACTCCAGACCCTAGCCATTAGTGGAATAATACCGCGAAGCAGCTCCACTTGTGAACAGTGATTAACGGTTTTAAAAAGAAAATATTTAGCGGATGTTAAAACAACAATCGCGCCCAACATCCAGCGTTGTTCGATAAATCGAATGAAAAAAAGCGAAGAAAGTCTATATGTAGAAAGTAAATGATCGACAAACCTGAAACCTGTGATCGAAGATTTTATACAGGAATGAGCGATGCATTTCTATTGAATTGTTGAACCAGTTGCAGATGTATGTTACATGGATGTTAATTGTTCTCCAACTTCCGGATCGGAGGTTCGCAATTGTTCAACAGCGTTCCTCTCGTCTTGATGATACGAGTACTTAGGTTCACTGAGCGTCACTGGGGATTTATGTACCAGGGATGTGGTCCAGGCGTTGACAAATAGTAGACTTAGGATACGTAGAAAAGGAATTGATTATTGTTAAAGTTAAGGTAGAGGAATTAAGAGAAACGATCCCACAGCTCTCTCTCTCTGGCAGTGGGGGCTAATCAAATTAATCTAGAGGTAGGAATACATTCCCGAAGAGTGACTCTGTTGATGACCAATATTCAAGGAGTAATTCAACTAAGAAAAATAGAACCAAGTCGCGTAGAAGCTAAGAGACTGGATCCGGTTCGTACAATTTCAAATTTTTCGATGTACAAATTCGAGAACGGAAGCTGAAAGAGAATAGAGGAACATTTAACACTAGGTTTACACAGCACTGAAAGTGACTATTCTACATTACGTCATGATAATAACGAGAATGCGTCCTTTAGCCAAGAAATAAATTTGTTCAAAATATTAGTAAACCTAGTGTTAAAGAGTATCGTACAGTAGAAGTACACCAGCTGATAATGGTACTCGACACTAATTTGCTCAATCAACGCAACCAAAGAGAAAACCTACCGCAAGCAAAGTCGCAAGACATTTCCAAAGAGACGTTCTCGACGAGCATCGAAGGGTCCAGAAGCGTTCTCCAACGCCTGGCTTTCATCGGAATCGTACACCATGACGAGGGGAAAGCGGGAACAGTAGAAGAAAATCTATGACAGATGCCAGCAATATACGTAGTACATGGTTAGGCCTAATTTTCTATCAAGAGGCTTGTACAACGATTCTTGCTGCCGCAAAAGCAAAGCAGGGTAAACCGAACAAAGTTCGAAGTACACGATGAAATCGAGATTTCTTTTTTATCGGTGCTTCGTGTCGTCACTGCCGGGAATTACGCACGAATTGTCTTCGATTTTCGTCACGCCATCTTGGCGGCGCGGTGTAGAAATTCAATTCGCTTGGACGTCCACACTGTTTTCAGCAGACCGCATTTTAAATTGAAAAATAGAAATTTCATCTCGACTTCGTCTACATTGCATAAAACTAAACGAATGAACGCCAGTATCACGCTTTGAAAACCAAAAGGTTAGATCTAATATTCTAAGGGAATTTCTATTTTCCAAGTTTACGATAGGTTCAACCAGAACGCCCATTTACACTTAAACGGAAGGCATAATCACACGATAAGAAATTCGAAAAACTTATGAAAGTAACGGATCGCAATCCTTCCAATGAAAAATGTTCCTTGTATAGCTTGGGACACTGAAATTGGAAATATTATTAAGCCGATGAAATCTACACAGAATCTCCGAACCGAAAATCGAAGATCGTACTTACGACGATCGGGAAACTTATTCAGGATCAGTCGTCGAGTTTTGTACGTTTCTAAACGGTGTTTCTTAAGGGATCTGCATTTTTTCTGTATATGTTTTAAATTTCAGCTCGTTTTTTTTGTCATTATATTTCTGATATAATAAACTCTCTATTCTTACCTGCGCCGTCTGTCTTATCCCGGACTTTTCTACTTCGGCCGACTGGATCACGTAAGTAGTCATTTTTTGGTAGATCAATATCTTCCATCTACACAATTTTCGACTGAAAATTAATTTTCTTATTCTTGTCCTTTGCAAATACTAATACAGTCCATTCGAATGTTCTCTTTCAGTGAAATTCAGTATTAAATCGAATCAAGTTGTAGAAGATCGAGCAGGGTAAATAAATGGCATTTTGGCGGTTTCTTTTTTATATAATGTATTGTAATTCTCACTAATTCGTAGTTTCTAGTAATCGCTTCGTCGGACAAAGCCGGGCTATTATTCCTCTGTAAATCGGATTGCAACGCTACGATTCAACGCGTCAACTCTTCCTGAATATCTGTCTTCGTAGAATTCGAGGGTGTACTTGATGTCTGACTTTCATTTACATTGTTCATCCATCCGCTCCTTTGGTAAGATTCCTTTCTCTCAATCACTTCACGTTCGAGCCGTTCACGGGTCAAAGCAATTAACCCCGCCTTCTAACTCAGTCAATTTTGTTACCAGAACATTTGATTGATGCGTCAGTCTTCACATTTACAATAAATTTTCTTAATAATTAGACTTTCACAATTTCCTCAATATTACTGAACGACAAAAATTGTTCTCTCCATTTTAGATACGTATTATTTTATTCATTTCTTTGTTGCTGTTGCTACTGCGGAGTCGATCGTTTAGGCAAATGAACGGCTCGTTTACTAAATATAATCTTCCCGTCGTTCGGTCGTTGCGAGAGGTCTGTTGCATTTTCTGCACAGACCGGGATTTATTGGATTTTTTAAAGAAATTTTTCAAGTATGTCTATTTTACGATCAGAAGAATGGAAATGGATAATTTTGTGTCGGTCGACGCCAAGTGTATCTACTTTCTTGGTGGTGAACTTTTTAAATTCTTGTGAATTGGTGATTTTCTGTAAATGCAACAAACATTTCGAACCGATCGAATTGATTTCATTTCATTCTTCGTTCAGAGAGGGTCGACGAACATCATTTTAACGAAGAAGCTCCGATCTGCAGTCGAATCCTCTGTCGACGACCATCATTCGGGACAGAAATAAGGTACGAACGTTCGTCGGTGCTTAAATATATGTTTTTTTTTCCTTTTTATACGTGTAAACCGAAGGATACATCGCTTAATAGTAAATCGAACCGCGATATTCTCTGCGCTATGTCGTGTTCTCGCCATCTTTGGTACATCGAAACCGTTGTTGAAATGAATGATCGCTCTACGAACGAGAATCGCGCGTTAATGACAATAATCAATTGGAGACGATACAATTCAAGTCGAATCACAGAACAAACGGAAGAACACTCCGTCGACAAAAGAAAAATGTGTACAATAATTAGACTGTGGATTTCAGATATTTTTCATACACACATTACGATACTTCAACATTTTCTGGAGCATCGAAGATGTTCTTACATGTAACGAGAGTTTAAATAATCAACACGTTCTCGCTTATCGATATACAAACATCCGCAGTCTAATAACAATATCGAATCGAAAATATGAAAAATAAATGCTCTTCAAGCGATAGGTTCTATTGGAATGAAAAGATGATGGATTTGAAAACTGTTTGTACATATCCTACTATAGCTTACTCTACGACACTCCCGTCGCTCTATCAACTTAACAATATTACATAAATTAACGCAGGTAGTTACCCTATCTCTCTATAAAATATTGAACGAAGCGACTCGTTAACATTCCCGCGATCACCGGTACAGTAAAGCAAATGATAAATATAAATATTCTCCTCGAATATAATGTATAAAGTGCTCTCGTGGGAACGACAAATGTGCGAAGAACAAGAAATTGAAGAAAAATGAAAAAAGGGGGAAAATTTCCAAGGATTCTCTTGAGAAAAATTGGGGCACGCTGTTCGACGCAGGGACCAGCTACGTCATGGGGGTCGGAGAACCGATAGGGACACCAAACGAAATAAAACAATGGGGGGAACGGGTTTCGGATTACGCGTGGTCACCACTGAAGTAACTACTCTGCATCAGGAACAGTTTGTCGATGGGGTTGTGAATCGCCGCGTGCAAACTCTGCGACAAGGATGGCGCCTCGTGGGATGTTGGCCCATGATGTGGGTGGGATCCGCCGCCTTGATGGCCGCCATCTTGCCCGCCTCCGCCCTCATTTTCGCCTATGTCGAAACCAGCTTCCGTTCCATCCAACGATAGGTCGCTGCTGCAGAAACTCTCGCCCGAGTGGCCCGGATATGTGTCTGGAAATTCATAAAAATCCGTTAACGTCTTCGCACTCGGCCACAAATCGAGACCAGAAAAATATGTCTTCCTCTTTCACTTTCGTATACTTGTTTATTCAGATCTAAATCAAGGAATTTGTTGGTCCTCGACACTATTCTATTTAACCCTCCGCCTTTATATTCTTATGTCGCGCAAGCCATTGTGTCTAAATATTTTTCTCTCGAACACTTAATGTATCACTCTATCCAGCTACCCTTAACTTTATTCGTTGATAACGTTATTAGGAGGCTCGGATCTTCCTGCAGAGCTGGCGGATCCGAATCTGTTGGATTTCGAGGAGATCACCGAAGAACACGTGATCACAGAACATTCAAATATCCGGAGATCCGATAGGTACGCGATGCTATTGTTTCTACGGTGAGAAAGAGACTTACCGTCGGGCGAGTACGGGTTATTGGGGTTGAGCGGTTGCGTGGCTGAGGAGAAGCTAGAAGACTCCCCGTCGCGCATGTTCATGGCGTTCAAATAATGACCTGCGAACGAGATCAAACGATTGGCATTTTGCACCGATTGTTTCTTTTTGCAGAGCCCCATTAACCAGTCTTCGCTGATAGTGTGTGCGGATTCGTGAGTGTGGTGCGAGAAAATTAAACCAACAAGTCACAGGCAAGATCTTCTCTCGGACGAAGGAGATAAACGATCCATCAAATGAATATTGAACGTTAAACAATTTCTAATTCTTTTTATTTATTCCAGATCGCACTGGATCGAGTTGTACGTGCTCTGGTAAAATGAAGTCATCAAAGAAATCGTGAAAACGTAGTCATCAAAGAAAGATGATGACACCTTTATTCCATTTTGACCAAACCACGTGCGAAGGTAACTCTTTCGTCATAAATATGAAAAATTACTGAATGATACTGAAGATGAATGAAATGAAGATATTTCGACTGAGATGGAGACGTAGAAAGCAGGAGGTGGTTGAAGAATCATCAGATAATAAATATTAAATGATAATGAAGATGAAATGAATGGAGAAACAGGAGGTGCTTGGGGAATAAAGAAGGCAAAGAAGATGACTTACTGTGATCGCTGTGAGGACTCTCAGGTCGGCGTTCTTCCTTTGGTTCCTTGTCCGATCCAGGCTCGGTCTTCGCTTTCCTCTGCAGCTTCTTCATCTTGGCCCTCTGGTTCTGGAACCAGACCTGCACCACGCGAACACTGAGGCCAGTGTCCTTCGCCAGAGCCTCTCGGACCTTCCGACAGGGCTTCGGTGAGACCTCGAACGAGGCCTTGAACTGGCGCCTCTGCGCGGATGTGAGGATAGTCCGCGGCCGTTTCGGACCTCGACGACCATCGCGGGGCCGATTTTCGTCCAGCAGGTCATAGTCTGTAGAATAACTAATCGTTAAACACCGGACAACATGGTCAAACATCGTTCGAACTTAAACGTCGACAATCGCCGCACAGTGGAGTCGATGCGCAGCCCGAACGCGGTGAACATCTTCAACGGCTTCAAATGATATATTTGTCCGTATTTTTCTCACTCTCGTGGCTAGCACAACATTTATTTGAGGTCTCGTTGGCGCAGAATATACAACTTTTTTCACTGAATATTTATCAATTAATTGTTGTGATGCGATAAATAGACTTTGCACGCGATCGAAACATTGGAAAATATTTGATACGTATTCTTTTCTGTTTCACCAGAGTTTTCGTGTGGTACGGGGTGAAAACAACCCTTGAGGATGGGGATAAGAAAGTTGAGAGGTGCCATTCACACCAGTACCTCCACACAACTTTTCAAGAAACTTGCTTCGGTCGATCAAGCAACGGAAGATCGATGATTTTAACTTCGGAGGTTCGTATATTCAATCTTGCGTAGCAGCGATAAAAATTGATCAATTTAAGAAAACAAAACTAGGACTTTATAGCCCGAAGATTGAGCTGACTGTGTAAAATTTGTTTTTAAAGGAATAATTTGTTAAGCGGGACTTTTCGCCGCGTTTTGGCTCCTTCGGCCCCACTGTGCTCTGTCAAAGTACTGATCAGACTTGTTTCCATTCAACCAAACGGGATCCCCTCGCAACAATCACTGTAACAACTTCGGAGTGGGAACCATCGAACAATTAGGTTTACTTTATGCTGACGGAAGCGTAAGGTTCGAAGAACTGCGAGCAGAAAAGAGACAATCGACAGCTCCGAGCGAAAAGTAGGAATGTTAAGAAGTTAAATTTAGGGAAGATACGTTCCGGCGACCTGCGAACGAACCCAAGGAATCTTGTTGAATAGAAACTGTCTGGAACTCTGAGATGATTTTTCCACCGAGTTTGCACGGAATCCTGACTAACAAACTGCTCTTCTATTAACCGCGATGGACTAAAGTTCGGAAAGATAATGGAAACCCGCGAACGCAGAAAGTTCGACTCTTTGCGATTCTCTTCGCAGATTGGCGTTAGAAAGAACCATTCTCGGACCGTTTCTAATTACGCTTGGTTTTAATTGTAGTTACCTTGAAAAGAGACAGCCTCGATATGAAATTCCTGTAGGTATTTACATTGGATGTCTTTAGATTGTAGTAGTACAACCTGCGAACAATGCAACAAGGTATGTACAATACGTTCTCGCACGTGGATCGTTTGTTTTCTTAATAAATTTCTGTTTTGTTTCAGTGAAAAACGAGGAGCCTGATCGCGTCACGGGGAACAAAACGAGCGAACGACACTTCGAGCGAACGAGCTTCCGTTAATTATCGCGCGAACGGGTCGCCAATCTTGATTCTCGTTGTAACAATACATATAATCGATAAAGGAACGACGATAGTCGAGCAGTTTGCTGTCAAAGTTCTCGGCTCTGTAATTAACGCTAACGCTTGTCTACCTAGCATTTTACGAAATCGCGGTCTCGACGGGCCAAAAACAAAATAGATCTCCAAGCAAGCGTTCGACAATTTTTCCGTCGAATTGACGATAGGGTTCGAGGAAACGATAAGCTGGAATCAACGAATCAGGAAACGAAGCACAACAATAGGAAGAGATATTCAAACACACATCTTGAGACAGTATTATCGTTGTTTATGGAAAAGATTAAGTAGAAGGAATAGCATTCATAAGCTTTCAGAAGCGAGTGAGAAGCAACAGAGAGGGTATACAGATAAAGTTGTTGTACTAAAGCAGAAATGATGTCTCGACCTAATGCATAACGGAAGACAAAGCTGATAGACACTGCAAGCTGCACAATAATAATCGAAGTGAAAGGGAAGTCGAAGAAACAGGTGGGAAACGATTAGTTTGATTGAAACGAACCTTGGGGGCTGTTCAGGTAAAGCTCGTTCTCATAATCCCTTTTGCAGATCGGCTGGCCCTGCCGGAGCAAGTACTGCGCGCCCGGCGGAAGCGGTTGCCCGCAGACGCAACACGCGAAACACTCGACGTGGAAGACCAGGCCCGGCGCCCTGAGAACGAAGTCCGAGCAGCTGATCTTCTCCATGCACCTGGCGCACTTCACACTGAAGATCCTCTCGTAGTCGGACCTGCAGTAGAACTTTAGCTCGCGGATGAAGCAGGAATTCGTGAGAGGCGCGGCGCACACGGCGCACGAAAGACACTCTTCATGGTAGTTCCTTCCGGCGACCTGCATCACGTATTTGTCCGCTATGGTGCGGTCGCAACCGGCGCAAATTGTCTCCAGAAGACCAGACTCTGTCTTCACGGAGACCGTGGGCTCTGGAAATGGAGAACAGCTATGTAACTGGTGCTTCGTTGTCCTTTTAGATTCATTGTTGAAGATGCGACCGGAAGCGGTTGCTAACTTTTATGCGATACGCATGCACTTGCAGTTGTTGGACTGTGGAGCTCTTTCTTCAATACAAAGATGCTGGAGATTTGTTGCATTACATTTGTTGCTGCAGGCTATTTGTGTTGTCAACAGGTCCGTTGGAGATGGAATTAATTACTAGGCTTCATGCATTTGTGAGAAAAACCAGTTGGCAGAACTTCAGACAATAGAAAGATTAGAAGAATTTGAAAATGTTGATATAGGTGTTCTTCAACTTGTTAGGATTATCAAACTGCAATTTTACTAGTGAATGTGTCAAATGTATAAGAATCTATGAAATTTAGAACATTACAGAGAATATTTTAATAGATAATGGGAAATTTGTCTTCGCTACTGTTTTACGTGCAGTCACGAACAGATGCAGTCAGCACAGCTGTTAAACTATATTTTAACTATACGATTTAAAAGGACTCGAACAGTTTCCTATCGACTTGTAGTTTTTAAACCGCGAAACACTACCGCCGCGAGAGAAATAAATGCATGGGGAGTTATTCTGACTGATATCGCTGTCGGACTGAGAAATGTGATAGCGTTCTGGGAGCGAAGCAATATCGCGAGACCCATGAAATTTATTCCGTCACTTATCGATTGCCGATAGTGATAAAGCGATGCTGCGACGGAATATGATAAGTTTCTGTGTGACAGTCATCTCGTGTTCGATCGGTCTCGACTATAACTATTTCTTTCTAGAAATATATCTACAATTTAGTGGTACTCTTACAACACTTTGCTGTAACAAGCGTTACATTCTAACCGAGTACATCGTTAACAGTATACACGATTAGCAATTAAGATTCACAAAGTAATAAGTAATTTAAATAGGCAAAACAGTTGAACTTACTAAACGCGACAAACACAAAATAGAGTATAAACTGGGGCTATTATACAGACATTATTGATTTTTATACAACATTGAAGAACAGTTTTAAAGTGCATGCTAATGTTAAGAAAGTACGCGAATTTTACAAATGGAACATATTATTTCTCTACCATCCTGATTCAAGCGGTTCTATCAGAGCTAAACGAATCTCAGAATCGAAATAACTTGCGAGTAGTATTTAACAGCTAACTATTATTTACCAACAATTTACTGACGTATTTTAACTATTTCTTAACAAGCACCATCGCAGGATTTTCAATAGATTTATCTGTTACAGCAGAAGAGAATTATCGCTCACAGAACAACAACAATGAACCAAAAATTCGCTACGCGTCAAGCTCCAAAAGTCTTACCACTAAATCACCGAAAGCAGCAACCTTCCAACTATAAAGCGCCCTCAAACTTCAACCCCTCCAAAATATTGGGTGATAAATAATCACCCAATTGAGTACAAAGTTCAAACTCAATCAATATCGAAAAGCTCAGTGAGTATCTACGAAGTTCTACAAGGCGAGAACAATTAGATCAGCTTGTTACCTCCATTGTTGTTATCGTTCGCAGGTCTGAACGGCATCGGAGGCGCCGCGGAGCCCATCGTCGGCGGACCGGACTCGGCCTGCCGGTTCAGGGTACCGGGTAGCGGCGGATAGAACTCCAACATGGTTGCGAATATCCTGGCACCCACGGTTCCTCGATCCCAATTACACTGTTCCACTCACTGCGAAAACAAGCGAAAAATTCCCAAAGGAGCGTCTGCGACCACCCTCGATCACTGTCAACCCAGTTCCACCCGTTGTAGTCACAGTCAAACGAAAATCAACCACCCTGGTCCACAAAATGAGGTGTCACGTTCGCGAGAGAGGCACTGGAAGCGTCCTTAACACAAGAATTCCTTGCTTCACCGTCCTAGACGAGGGGTAGCTAACCCTGATCAGGTTCTTCGCCCGCGGTGACCAGTCTCAAGGGCAGATCCGATCGTCTGCAGGTATCCTAACTGGCATCGATGTTCGACGAGCCGTTGACAACCGGATGTTTAGCATCCTGAGGGTGGAAACCGGCGGTTTACTTTTCTGGGTCAGGCACGGGGATGGTTTTCCCTCTGACGGGAACCAGGAAAACGGGTCTCGCTGCGTGACAGATAGGAACGTGTGTCGGCCGGCCGGACTCTGAAGCTTTTTTGACGGGAGCCACCGCATCGACAGTGAAAATCAACCCCCTCTCGCCGACGGCGACGCCGACGCCGACGCCGACCTCCACCCCTCCAGAAACAGGCGTCGCGAAATAGACGACCGATCGACGAGAGTGAACGGGGGCGGAGGCTTCATCCCTTGACGAGAACGCGACTAGGATTGGCGGCGACAGGACCCGCCCTTTCAACCTTCAGCTATGGAGGGGGTGCGAAGGCGTCGCGGTGCTCAACTGGTTGCGTTCAGAACCAGGAGATCAATATCAACGCCGACGCCAGTGACGTACGCTGGATATAGGGTGCGAATTTCTTTCGGGTTTCGCTGCCGAAGATTTTTTCGGGGATCAAGACCGCCTGCGGACCCAGCCGCTGAATATTAGATGGCTGGATGGATAGGGGTGGTTTTTTCGAGACAGCAGCTCGTTTCTGAGTTTCATTGGTCTTGCGCGATTGTTGCTCGGATTTCGATGAAATGAATACGGATGTTAGAGAGTACAGTTTATAGTTTGATCGAGGATGTAGCTTGAATTTTTGGCTGGAAAATGTCTTGGGAGTGATTTCTGGATGTTCTCGAGAAATAGGGAGTTGATTTAGAAGTTCAATTCAGCTTGAATATTTGCGGAGCTTGATGGGAGATGTTTTGGGAATAGTTTCTAGAATCTTTGCAAGACTTGTACAATTTGCGTTACTTTGGTTTAGACAAGTATGATATAAAAGGTAGAGACGCACATATTTCCTTACAATTAGCTTGAACGATGTCAATCCGACTACCGCTTAAATTATTAGCTCACACCCTTTCTATTCTTCCAGATCTTATCAGCTTGGGAGTTAAGTAGATTTGTCTGGTAATACCCAGGGGACATCGGCTGGATTCTCATAGTCACCAGACCATACAGAGTGTCCCGATCTAATAGCAGGTATAACTATAAAATAAACGTTATACACACCAATATTTAATGGACATGCAGATATAATATCTAGACAATAACCATTGTATCGCAATCTTTTTAATTAGATACAAGGAAGAGGTATCCAAACCTTCTCCGCTGGAACTGTGAGGGATGGGAAACCCAGAAGTTAATGTTAATGAACGTATACGATCGTAATACCTGCAAAACGCTATACGAAGTCGATCGCAAAGAAGTAAACGCAGAATCGTAATTTCCGAAGGGTTGACGATAAACGTTTACGAACGGCCTAATCGCGGCCAGTTTCCACTTTCCACGAATCGGGCATTCCCTTAGGGCCTAGGTGACAGCTAATGTTTCGAACAAATTCGTCCCACAAACAGGCCACCCCCTCTCACCCCCAACGTATGCTGGCTGTCGTCCCCGATTTAGCTTGTCCGATGGGGGGCATGGACCGGTTCCCCTTCGGGTCCGCACGTGTTCCACCCCCCCCCTTTGAAATACTTTGCATCACCGTCACCGCCAACTTGATGCCCCTTTGTGCACGCACCGAGGGGGCATACCGGAGTTTCATAGGCAACTAGGCGTATCATTGGCGTTGCGGGGGTGGCGTGCAACCCCGGGGTGGCTTCAGCGCGCCACGAGCCCAACAGAGACAAAGAGGCCCGTATATAGGCTTTTATTTGGCAAACATCGCTGATAGACGAGCCGCACAAAGGACGGCATTGTCGCGTATTTACGCGGTCCGACAAACGGCCAAATACTCCGATACGCCGAGAGACTTTCGTGACAAAATACACGACTGCCTCTTCCCTTTGGCATCCGCCATCGCGATATTGCTTCGAGCAGAACGATCTCTTAGATGAGACCTTTCACGACACCACACCTCATTCTTTCTTTCTTCAGCTTTCTTATTTCTTGGACGACGCATTACTCGATGACGGAGTACGTTGAACTTTCTGGCTGATTCTTTTTCTCGAAAATGATGGATGCTTCTTCGAATTCATTGCTGGGTCTATCGAAGCAGTTTCTTGTAAATGTGCTTCCCTTCTTCTTAATTCTTCGCGAACGAAGGCTGTACAAAATTTATTAACCCTTAGCAGTCGAGGGTTGAGTCAGAGTCACCACTAAAAATTGCTGTACCATTATTCATAATATTGTTTACATGACTAAATATATCGGTATCTAATCAGTAGACTGCGGATCTTCATGCAAAATAAAAAATGTTCGCGTTGTTTGATACAGGTGCCAAATAAAAAATTTTCTCATCTTTCAATTATCTTATTAAGCTGAAATCTTTTTAATATGACCACTGCTTTAAATTGTGCGTAAAATCCGCAGTCTACTAATCAGTATTATACCAATTCCATATCCATAAAATTTAGAAGATCGTAGAGAATGGAATTATTCTAGGTCGGAAGAAATGTTTAATTATATCAAGTTAAAATAGCTCCGAGTGCAAAGTTTTAAACACAGCATATTTTCCTTCATTTAGTCCATGGAGACATATACTCATTCTATCGAACCAGTTTCTTGTCAATTTCACATTTCTTGTTAATCCTCTGCCATTGAAGACTGATTAAAATTTATTATAGTCCACAGAATGATTCATCTATTCAATCCTTGTGTCAGGAGTGGGAGAATTTAGAAAAATTCACTGAAAGATATTCATATTGACTCCGTAGTTGAAATATTGATAACAGGTGGACAAAATTTGGACAGTGTTCTCTATATTGGTTTTTTGAAGATGCTCCTTCCAGAATTGGGCTATACAATTTGTTGTATTCGATGCTAGACCAAACGGCAGACATGTCGACTCTGAAGTGCTCGCTACGAGAGATTGTCCGGGATTGATGGACACAGACAAAGAAACCGAAGGGGTTTTTATTTGACAAATATGATTCCTGCGTAGACAATGAACCCGGTAAACATCGACGCACTCAATATGCCAGTTTTTCGAGATCCACGTCTGTCTTCCGGCTATTCAGTTGGCTGATTGGCCTCATACGAGCTATCGCGTTGCGACGACAATTGAAACGGAGACTTATGGTTTGTCATTCTCCGCTGGTGTTCCGTTTCGTTCAACTTTCAACGTGCTTCCACGTTCGATTAGCTTCCACTGTATCTGTCTCCATGACAGTCTCGTTAAGTCGTTCAATGAATCGTGTCGTTTCTTATTTAGTTAGTTTTTTCCAAATTCAAGATTTTATTACATAAAATGTAAATGTAAAATCTTGTCTGGTGACTCCTAATCTTTCTGCCAATTCTTCTTGCGTCTGGGTCGGATGTTCGTTCAGCAATTCCTCTAACTCACCTGAACGATACAGCGTTCTCTCCCAGTGCCGCACAATCCATTTCAGTAGCTTCAACAACTAATTTCCTAAGCTGGAATGCAAAGAGTAAGCAGTGACGCAAATGATGCTTCTCGCACGCCTTATTGCTTAAAATTGTTGCAGAGGACTGGAAACTCTTAAAGCGCTCATCACGACTCTTCTTAAAACTGAAAGAACGCTCTTTCAGATGGCACGAAAATCGGGAAGTGATTCGAATTCAGTCAGAAGTGATCGTAGAAAAAAAGTGGAGGGAACTTATTTGCACACCTAATACGAATTTCTATGTCGCAGTTTCCGCGAACACGGTCCAGATACACTTCACGGTAGCTTGTACCGAAAAATTGTTGGAACATAATGAGATAAAGAACAATCTATAGTTACAGGACACCCGGATGAAAGGGAAGCATTGTTCACCGAAAAATCCGAGCATCCCCTGTTCTCGAGTGGTCGCCGCCTAACACGGTCTTATCTGTGCATAATAGAAATTAGGGAAACCCGGTGACCCTAGCGATTTCACGGCGCATAAAGGCACAAAAGTCGCTCGATCGCCGGATGAAATATGGTTCCTTGCAGGTGCATCCACCCCATCTCCTAGCTCCCGATCCCGTTCGATGCATTGTCCGGGATATGTGACACTAACGCCATCCGTGTAATTATGCCGATACGGTTCCAGGCGTTGTTTCGTGACCGGGGACGACGAGCAACCCTCTAAACACCCTTTGGTCACGCATCGAGGGGGTGACGCTGCATCCTAATTCATGCTGACGATTTCTCGGGGGTTATCCTATTACTATCGTATCCTAAAAAGTGAGTTGCAGAAACGCTAATGTTCATACAATGTCAATCGTTATTGTTGCACTGGATTTTTCGGTAATTCCAAGTCAGATCTTATTCTAAATATTTGCAGAAAGTTACCAGTGACGGAGTAGTAAGAAAAGTTACGTGGTGCATTTTTTTTCAGCAGAAGAAGGACCTCTTTCTAATAGCAAGCTGTCTGCACGTGGCTCGTTGCACACCCATCGGTCACGCGTAAAAGGGGTGTCTCTGCATCATAATACGCATCGAGAGGATCCTTCGAACCGGTTGCGGCATGGAGATTCACGGAAGGGTGGTTCGCATTTAAAATTACCGTCATTGATTATAAATTGTCCGATCCAAGCCGTACAACTTGATCAAGGGTAGCCAATAAGCAAACTGCAGTCATTTCTATCTGCTTTTCGAACGCTTTTTTACCAATTCACACAAAACAGATTTCACAGAACAGAGACAGCAAAAACAAGAAATTGACAAAACTTCTTAGACCTTGTTATGAACTGACTTTAAACGTATATTGTTCTAATATTTGGTAACTACATTGTAGATTTTGTGGATTTACGATCACAATGGATAGGTACAATTTAATATGGTCAGGAGGTTCGAAAAGAGGAGCAGGTCACTGGAAAGAATGCGATGTCGAAGCAGCAGCGACACCCGCGATCCTCGAAATTCGAAAAATTTCGAGACTTTTTTTGCCAATTGAGGGGTCCAATTGCTCAAAGGAACCCATCACGAACGGCACGTGTCCTCGGACCTGTTCCCTACCCTGGTCTTCGCGGCATTCCTGACGTCGACCCTAGATAAAATGTAATAACGCGTCCTCTTCAGGCTGCCGCGTACGAATCCATCTTTCGTTAACGAGGGTGGAGGCTCACGATTGCGTTCCAGGAATGCGTGATGACTACTTTGTCAGGAATGCGCCGCGGCGCCCATACGCCGAACGACAGCGTCGGGACGCCCATGCAGATGCGATGGAAACAGCTGTGCTACAGGGTAACCAGGATCTGGATCATCGATGCTTTTTATTTCGATCGAAGAGAACGATCGGTCGAGTCTGCAACGAAAAATGTTTCTCACGAAGTCATATACTTACAAGCACCCTAAAACAATGAAGTTGGGTATCATCGTAGTACTCCCAACAGCTTTGAAAAATGGTGGAGAAAGGAGAATTGCAATTCATTTCTATAAATCTTATGGAAGCGAGTATTTAATTAAATCTTTGTCCTGTAAAAATCATCATTCATTATTAGACTCGGGATCTTTATGCAAAGTACAGAGCTTGTGAATCAATTGCAAGGCACAGGAGCTAAATATAATAATTAGACTGCGAATTTTATGCATTTATGGAGGAAAATGAGTAAGGGTAATTTAAAATAGCAAATATATTAGTGAAATTTAAACATACTGTTATATTATCTTCAATCTACTAGACATAATTGAGAGGAAAATAAATTTCTGTTTCATTCCGGTTTGTTGCAATTCAGGTAAGCAATTTTTATTTTGCATGAAGATCCGCTGTCCAATAATAATATATTAATACTCTTAGAGTGTTCTAATTTGTTGACTGTTTGAAATGTTAAGTTTATTTCGAGCGTGTCTTTGTGGTTTTAATAATCGTGGAATAGAACATTTGAAGCCATGGCAGGTTCAGCGTTGAAACGCAGAAGTCGGAGAGGAACGTTCCGCGGATTTTTCGATGTTTCTCGGCAGGGTGGCGGGTATCCGTGACTCTCCGTGCACACCATCCCTGGGAAGTTCCCCCGCTGCGCCGCGCCGCGCCGTGCCTTCTGATCCTGCTCCTCTTTGTCGTTCGATAAAGGACACGCCGTGGAAACGGGAGGAGCGAGAGGAACGATTCCGATTCACTCGATACTTTTTTTTTCCTTCGGCGCCTCGTGTTTCTCGGGGAATTCTTTGAGGATCGTGGAGGAGTAGCGTTACCGATGCAGAAACACGGGAATGTATTTAAAATCCTCTTCGACTGTCCACCGGGAAATCGAATGTTAGCGATAGAAACAACGTCGTGCAACTAAAAATACAAAAAGCATAGAACACGTACCCAGACTGAAGTATTAAACGAAAAAGATAGAGGACTGAGAAAAAGTGTTCGAAGCAATAACTACAAACATGTATGAACAGAACGAAGAAACCAGAACACAAATGTTACGATTTTTTAATACATAAAATGTTTGAACGAAGAAACTGAAACACAGATTTTCGAATTTCATGCAGAATTTTTGCAGAAAATCTGAAACGCAAAGGCTAAAAGCAAGCGGCAGTATGATAAGCAGTTTGAATAGGAGGCAAAGAATCCTGTCAATTGAATAATTTCAAAAAAGGCAACTATTTAATTATTCATATTCCTTATGAATACATTCTCATCTCTTTGGAAGTCAAATCGTACTCCACGCGAAATCTTTTACATTTTCCCTTCGTTCTTTCCTCCGGACATTTCGAGCGAGCCACCTCTCCCGGTGCCGCCATTTTACAGTTATATTGCGACGATCATAATTTATTCAAAGACCGTACATCGCTCGGTTCTTTCTTTATCCAATTTCTTGAATTAGAAATGTGGATTGAAAGGATTTCAACCTCGAATCGGTCAGTGAGGAATTTTATTTCTTTGACAAACAGTGAGTCACGTCACGTTGATGCCATATCGACATATCGCATTCGCATATGCTTTCGAGATAACGATTAGGTGCAGAAATTATCTGATTTTTGCTTGCCCGTCCCAGCGAGTCATATTTTTCCTTCCGTGGACAGTAATTGTTCGGTTCCATACAAAAATTTTGCGATTATATTCCTTTATGCGAGACTGGAAGATAATCTCTATGAAAAATACAAGTTTCCAATGAATTTCCAGCACTGAACAAGTACAAAAAATTCAAATCCACATAGAGACGTCTACAGTTTACTGGCAACACCTCCATTCCCCTAAATCCTGCAACTGGTACCCTTAAAAATGAAAGGTTTATCTTCGCCGCGACAAGTAGCGCGCGGGACAACAAAAGCAGTTCACAGACGATCGTTCGCGATTAGCCTCGTGGGGATCGATTGATGGACACCGATCTAAAAAGCAGGATCGGTGTCCCGTGATGCCGACAAGTTGTTCCTGGGACTGGTAGCCAGCAATCGTGCAATCGTGCAATCGCGTAAGGTCGCACGAGGCGAGGGCCACGCGCCGGCACGTGTAGCGTGTTCAAGCGCGCGTAAAATCGGCCTTTGAACTTCTGAACTCGCTGTTAATCGCGATCTAACGCTCACCTTCGCCGACAGCCAACACAGAGATCTATTTTTCGGCCGGAAGTTGGCCCCGAGGGGGTGAATTCCAATCGCGCGCGAATCAAAATCTCTTCTCGCGGGGATCCGAGCGAAACGGAGCGGATAGGAGCGGAGAGAAGCGGATCCGAGCGGAGAAACACCGCCACGCCGCCGGAGGGCCGGTTACAAGGGCTGCTCACGGCCGAAGGGGTGAAGGGCTGGTTGTTTGCAGAGTGGCTATATTGTAAGTCCGGCCCGACGTCGAAACGTCGACTCGATTGTGTCCCTCGGTTTTTATTTACCCCTTGTTTTTATTGCGATCTGCGAAGACGACCGCTTATGGACCAATGGAGGACCGTGATAGATAGTTTGCCATGGAAATCGACGTGACGAAGGTATTAGGATGTTGCATATGAAATGTTCGATTTTAGAATGCAGCTCCTATAGAACGTTTCGATGAAGAAATGTTATTACAAAGTGTAGATTTATTATTTAACACTTTGAGGTACAAAGCTAATCTTTAACACTAAACGTACCACGACCGGTCAAATGACTGGTTCTGGATTTTTTTAATTTCACAATTAATGAAATTTTATAATTTAACTCATAAAATTTTATTTTTTATTTGATATTTTATAAAATAATTTATCTTATGAAATTTTATAATTTATATAATAATCTTTATAAATGCCTTCATAAGAAATGATTTAATAAATATCTTTATTACAGCACATATTATATAATAAGAACCGCGCAAAGTCTAAATAAATTAATTCTTGTCATTTTTGTAAAGCAACCACGTGCCTGTTACCTTTATAGCTCAATATCCTATGTTTAATTTTAATTTAGATGTATAATTTTACTCTTAAATAAAGTTTATTTCAACGTCAACCAACGCGACCAAACAACTTAATTTTTGGTCAGAATGTGATGATTGATTAACGTACTAGTCATTAATGGTAAAAAAGAGCTACAAAATCAAATTAATGACCGTAATATCTTATTTTTACCGTAATATAATCAAGGAACTTACAGTTTGTACATAGAATACATTGGTTTCTCAAAATTGCGTTTGTTTAAACTTTAGTGTCACTCCTAAAAATCGGCCATTTCATATGCAACAACCTAATACTTTACTAGGCTTCATATCTTACAATAAACTTCGCTAATATTTATTGGAAATCTAACAAAAACTGCATTTTACAGGGGACAGTTTCAAGAATTCCGGACAAACTGCGAAACCCGCGAAGAACTCTGCGAACCGGATGATCCTGAGGTGTGAAAAACGCTTGTCCACGGTCCCCCGAGGACATTCAACGGGTTCACGGTACCTTGTTCGTCGAGCATACGTTCGTACTAGATGATATCTCGAAGATCAATCAACAGGGCACGAATCCGTTTGAAGTTTCAAGCTCCCGGGCGAGTTTGACTTCTGGAATGGGGTTCGCTCGGCGAGGCGCGGCGTGTTCCCGGCCTCGGTACAGTTTCCCATGGGCGTAGGAGAGCACGTGATGCACTCGCGACACGTGACGTCTGTCAATACGATACATTCATGGGCTCTCCCCTAGCCCTCGTTGAATAGGAAGAACGATCGAGCCGAAGATCTCTACGGTGAGTTCGCAAACGAGAGCAACTATTTGCAAAGTGACCGGGTTTCCCGAAATTGCCTGCACCGCCGGCGCGGCGCGTTGCGAAAACAAGGGGCTCGCTGGAACCTGGGAACCGTTCTTCCGGCAAATATACAGGATCCGTGGCGATTTCGATGGGTTGTCCAGTTTGTAGCGACGAGGCTCGATTGAATCCGTGGGCGAACTCGTGTTGGTTCTATTGAAATCCGCTTGGACGACTTAACTCGGCCGCTGGAAAACAGATTTTTGTCTGCAGAATTCAACAAAACGTACGTAGCTTAATATTTTTCCACCTACAGAAAAACTGTCCCTGCCATATTGTAGTCGTTTTGTACTGAAAAACTTTGGTTCATAAAGTTCTTACATATTTTAACTCCTTGCCCCACGATTTATTTTATGGTTTCAGTGATTAGAACTTTCTTGTAGATCGTAATAAGTATACGTTCTCCAATAGCTGTACATTAACAAAACCAAAACAGAATTCTATTTCGGTTATAGGAAATTATTGACATGTATATTTTTATTAGAATCTGTTCAGAATCTTCATCACGAGTCAGACACGATATTGAAAGGCAAAGGGTTAAAAGCAGAACCCAGAATGATGTGCTAATATGTAGAGACTGGTCCTCCTATGTGTATTATAGCATAGCAACTACTGATAAAAGCTGATGTAGCACAGCTACTTTAAGAAACGTTTAAAGTAGCAAATAAACTATAGATTCGGGTACTTTGTTTCTATTTTAATGGATGTAAACAAAATGCTCGAACGCAAGCACCAAAGCTTAGAAGATCAATTATTCTGTATGGCAATGCAATTACCGAGCGACGTGATAAACGGAGAGCCGTTCGTTGTGTCGGGAAAGTCGGCAAAAAGGGGGAATAACGCGTCCGATGTGCCAATGGGAACGTATTATGCGAGTAAAACCGGCGCGGCGGTCGCCGGCGATCGGGATTTTCAAAGGCGGCGCTCAAACACGGGGCCAGCAATGAATAAATATTGTTCTTCGGGAAAATCACATGAGCACAGCGGCGGATTCATATCCGGCCGATCACGGTCGCGATACAAACAACCGGCGACGCCACCGTGTGCTTTTGTCCTGATTGTTTTTCGTTTTATACGGTGTAACGTTGCTTTCGCGCGATCACCATCGGTTAAACCGCCGCACCGCGCCAGAAAAACTGTTCGATGAGAAATTGATTTCCGGTTCCAGGAACAAATCATCCCTGGTTTGCACAATTTTTGTTCGGATGCAAAGTCTTCCATCGGCAACGTTTTCTATCGCGTCAAACCGTTATGCGTTCGAAATCGAGAAAGAATACAATGAATTTATTGTTGACAACCAGAACAACAGGTCCATCAGACTGTCCTGGCAAATACATGAACGAAATGTTTTTCCCGAGCATATCGATTCTTCCAAATTTTATTACATTTTTCGAAAACATCTACACCACCGCTGAAAAGTATCCGGACAATTGCGAAATGTGTAATAGCAACGCATAAATGATATTGAAGCATCTAAAATCTAATTTTATAACAGAAGAAGTTTTGAACTAATTGCTTAAAATTCTGGAGAAAAATATTATTAATCATTTAACTGGATTCGGTATTTTACGGAGAACCAGGAAAAAATTATTTTCTCCTTTTCAGTGCATCGTAATATAACCGTGATTTTCAAGAAGTTTTTTTTATATATTTTATTTTCCACTTCTATTGTCATCGGAAGCAAGTGTGTATACAAAATTGCAGCAAGATTGGACTATGGGAAGAGGTTTAAAATTCGATTACAAGATTTGACGCATACAACAACAGCACGACAAGTTAATACATATAAGCGTGGAAAAAAAGGAAGTGCCCGGATACTTTTGAGCGGTAGCGTATATCGATTATCACATCGTGAGGCGCACAAAATTTTAGACTGTTAAATATGAGAATTGCGAGCTTTACGGACAAACTGCGGCGCGTTTAATTTCTGGTCAAGGTAGGATGCTATTGGTTCGCAGACCAAATACGGGTCACAAATACGAAGTCGCTGGCAGTTGAAAGTCGAATGAGGTCCTCGAGGGACAAGTCGGGCCCGATCCTCATGTGTGAAAATCAAATATCGGCGCCGCCCTTCGGCAAGGAACTTTATTCATAAATCGCGAACGGTGAATGGCGGCGGTGTTTGCCGTGCCCAGATATTAACTGTATCTATGCAGTGCCCACTGGGCTCAGGATATTATGACCGTTCTCGGGGCATAATTAGTAATCCCTGGCACGTGACGCGCACGTGACTGCGGCTCGCACGGCGTACACCTTCGACCAGAAGGGCGGTTTCGGTTATGCAGCGGGATACGGACCAGGGGGATGATGGCCGAATAGGAGACTCCTAGGTCGCGTGCATCTTTAAATACCCTAGTTCATAAATATACCCGGCGATATTCCATTCAATTAAGCCTGTCGTCGGCGATCGCTTCGATGAAATTTCATTACGCACCAGAGATTCTCAGGTATTCTTTTTATCCGCTTTTCCGTGTTATTAATTTTTTCCAATTTTCCTGCCACCAATTACCTGCCATCTCAAGTGTCTTTAATTTAAAATGTACTTCCAAGGCCAGTTCCTTGATTAACACTCATTTTTACCCTCTGCACTCGGTGCTACTTTTACTTGAAAGTTAAACATTTCTTTCGACCTAGAACAATTTCTTTCTATATTAATTTTTTTCTTTATACGAATATGAAATTGATATAATACTTAAATGTTTAGTAATTGATTAGATACCAGCATTGTTAATAATGTAAGCAATATTTTGAATAATGGTACAGCAATTGTTAGTGGTGACTCTGAGTCACCACTCGAGTGCTAAGTGTTAAACAACATCTTTTTGTCAATTTTGATGTAGCTGATTCAAAACAGCTATTGCTTGTCCAAGTAAAAGCAAGATTTACGATTCAAGTCCTCGAATATGTTAATCGTAAACACAGAATATCCACAGTTTCAATCAGCTTACATAAAATTCAAAATTAGCATGACAACTCGCATACTTTCACTGTGTGACTTAGACTTCGAGTTCCAATTCAGCGACGACGTTGCAAACGTAAACAACAGAGAACTTTTAATTACACGACGAGCAGTCGAGAGCCCAGCGCCGTGCTGCGTCTCGAAAATATCATAAACGGAAGAGAAGCTCCGCCCCTAATTCCTCAGAATTTGTTTCAAGAATCCGTCGAAACGAAAAGGGAGAGAATTCCGTCCGAAATCGTGCCCCTGGGGTTTCAGAAAATAAAAAACTGGAATAAATTGACCGCACCCCAGAAAAAGGAGAAACCGAAGGACCCGTCGCGACGCGACGCAACGTTGCGTTGGTCCTGCGGATCAACAGGCTTCGGAAAGGAGCTGCTCGGACAAATTGCAAACGAGTTTCCGACTCCGATGTTTGTCTCTCTGGATGGCGACCAGAAATAGACGAATTTTTACGAGCCCGGTCCCCCGCCAGAATTTCATCGCCGTGAAATATTCCCACCGCGAGGGCGGTCTCGAAACGGTCATTAATTATTTATGTGCGGCGAGACGTAACGATCGCGACGCGTGTCGAAGCTTTTAGCGGCTCCGCCACCTTTACACCTTCTGATCGCCACCGAGGAATCATCGTCGACGACTTTATTATACTGCTCCGTGGGTTCCCGTGCCGCCCCCGTGACCTCCATTTAGCTAAATACGAACCGATCTGGTTTGCACAATTATTTGCTCTTCCTGGTTTCAGGATCAATCAATTTTTATACATCAGATAACTGCATAAGTTCGTGCCCGAATTTCGTAAATGTCGCAAAATGTACTGCACGGCGGAGTGTAAAAAAAGTTCAATTAGACAAAAATGGTGACTATAAAATTGATTAATGTACTCTTTAAAATGTATGCATTGAATTTTATTTTCAAATCGGGCACGAACTTATCCAAACATCTAATACAACGCGGATATAATTTATAGCCTTATGTACAGGCTGTATAAAAAGTAATGGACCTAGGGGTGAACTTGTGAGAGAAACTTTCCGCAAAATTGTTTATAACAAAGAGAATTGTCGGTAAAGTTGTTTTTTACATCAACACCTTTTTACCATTGTAATTTTTGGAAAATCTTTTCGTAAACCAATGCTTCCATTTGATTATAAAAAAGCAGGTAGTTTGGTACAATTATAAAAAAGTTATTCTATTTGAAAGGGTGTACTTTTTACACTCACTGTATATCTCAATAACTATTTGTTTGCGACATGTGTCTCCTTTCAAACTTTTTCTCTCCTCGTAGAAGGTATTGATGTAAAGACAAACTTTAACAACATTTTCTTTGTTAGGTACAATTTTGCGGAAAGTTCCTTTTTTCGATAATTAAGGCAAACCATTTTAGTTACATTATTGAAGCGAATATTCAGAACGATGAAGCACTACTTCATACCGTTTGATGGTGAGTAGGGAAGATTTTGCGTAGATATGCTTTATTTTGGGACAGGAGCGGAGTCGAGGAAGACCGATGAACTTTAGTTATGTTTTAGATTTTAGATAACATGAGCGAATGTGTTTCACTGGGGCACGGTTTAATTAACACTTCCGCGATCCGATATCTCGAGTTCGATTGCGACGCGAACGATAACGGTGTATGGACAGCTTTACTGTTCTCAGGAGATGAAATATATTCCGACGATTACACGTTATCGGTCTGAAAACACTAACATATGCCCGCCGTGGCGCGGCGCGCGACGGTCCTGGGATTAATGAGACGGCAATCAAATCGTAGCGGAGGGAGCGGAGGGGAGAAATCGTCACGCTAGAAATCTCATTTCGAATAATATACTGCGTGCCCTGACAGCGAGACTATTTAATTACCATTTCGGAAAGAAACGTTCCGCCGATACGCGAACGACTATCTCAGTTTAAACCTAACTTTCATAAGTTAACCCCTTGCACTCCGAATTATTATTCAATTTGTTGCCAACAATCCTCTACTATTTTAAGTGTTTTATTTGAAATTTACGGAAAAGGACAGTTGAAATATCTGCGGTACATGGCTAAATAGTTTTTAATGGAACCTTCAATAGCAACAGCAATTTTCATTGTGAACTAACAAGTCACCCTTAATAACGTCATCTAACACTTTCATTTCAGATTGTAATGTAAAAGAAAAGTCCTATGCTTTCTTTTGGTACAGCATAATTATTCAAAATCCTATTAACCCCTTGCCCTACGATTTATTTTACGGTTTCAGTGATTAGAACTTTCTTAGTAGTTCGCAATTAACTAAAAAAAGGAGAAAATTTATATCGTATGCAACTATACATTAACAAAATCAAATAGAATATCATCTTAAATATTCCTTTCTATAGATCGTATAATTGTTGATACAAGATGTATTAATGCTTTCGGCGCACTGGTTCGATCACTTTTTTTTACTTCAAAGCAATTCTGCAATTTAAATTAACCTTTCGACGTTTCGATCTCTGTGTAGACCATTTTCAAGAAAATTAATGACTGCGTCTGTGAATTATTAAACAAAATAAATAGTATCGACTATTACTATCAGTAAATTAACCATTGAGTATCTAATTGTGTACTTTGTTACTCACTTGCTTAATGAAATTATTTGACAAAGTACACAATTAGATATTCAATGGTTAATTTACTGATGGTAATAGTCGATACTATTTATTTTGTTTAATAATTCACAGACGCAGTCATTAATTTTCTTGAAAATGATCTACACAGATATCGAAACGTCGAAAGGTTAATTTAAATTGCAGAATTGCTTTGAAGTAGAAAAAAGTGATCGAACCAGTGCGCCGAGAGCATTAATACATCTTGTATCAAGAATATCATTTTAGTTTAAAGGAAATTAATAAGATACATATTTATTAGACTCTATTCAGAATCTTCATCACGAGTCCGACACGATATTGTAGGACAAGGGGTAAGTTGTTAACATTCGATCAAGAAACCATTTGAACAATCTGATTGCGAATGATTGCGCGAGCGGCTCTAATAATTTAATTACTCAGCGTATCATAAAAATGATTCACACACAAGGGAAGGAGTTGGGAATCTAGATTCGTGAGGTCGGAGGGTGTAAAAATGGCGTCGGCAGAACCGGAGGCCTTGGTCTCTGCGTATCGAGCGACTCTAGCCTGGTACAAGGGATCAACATGAGCTTAACGGCAGGCGCCAATATACCTAGCCACCCCCGCACCCCGCATACCGACCAAGCCGTCAAGCTGTGGTATTAAACGGGGCATGCGTGAGGTCCACGGTGGTTGGTCACGTGTACGTTTCCAACTACCACCCTCCGAAACCCACCCCCAGCTGAGCTGTGCGTACATTCTTACGATTTCTAAGGAAGTGTTGCCTTCGCCCGACCACCACCGAACAATTAAATTAAATACGAGCGTTTGCGACCAACGAACCGAGGGTGCTCGGCTACATTCTTGCGAGCATCTTTCACATTTACAGGAAAACTTGTTCATCCTGCTTCTGCTCTTAATTCGAAGACTTCGCTTCGTCAAAATGAATCTTAATGTAAAATAAAATTGTTTCGTAGCTCGACCTGTCCCATTCCTGATTCGGATTCATTAATTAAACTTTTTCCACGCTGTAACTCGAACTCTAATGGACACCCGTGCGATCCGCACGGTGAATTTTCAACGAGAGATCGAAGATGGCGTTCTTTATTAATTGTTCGAATGGGAAGAAACGGGAATTTTATCCGCGGAAGCTTCATTCCGATCGAATCATGAATATTCTAACGCGAATTCATAGTCATATTGAAATCCAGAAGGATGATAAAAAAAAATTCCTTCTGCTCCGGGGCCATCTATTTGCAATCCTTTCGAGAAACGAGTCCAATCCCGATGAAGGAAGAAGGATATTCCAAATAATCCGTTCCGGTTTCCGGATTCGTTCCTCAATTAATTCTCCATTTGCGACGAAAAAAAAGAGATCGATCCTTTTTTTCACAGTCTCGCTGGAATGTCCGATGTCCCGAGCGTTCTCTCGCGATTAATATTTCCTGTTTAATAGCGCGACTATTTTTATTACGCGACATTCTTCGCTCTCTTTGTCCTATATTAGGCCGAATTGCAAAATTTCACTTCCGCCGTCATCGACAACGACGATTACGTTTGATATTCCAGTCGCAGGTTCCCTTGCTTTTCTCGAACCTATTGTTAGTTCACAGATTTTTATTTTAATTTCGCGAGATGCTTGTTTATTTCCCTTTGTTGTCGCGAAGGTGAAATTAGCTATTGGAGAGCATTCGGGGCCGGTGTAAAAGGTTCCTTTGACTACTGAATTTTTCGAATTCGGTTCGGTGAATCTTTCCGCTTTTTAATTTCGCGAGGAACGCGTTATTTGCTGACTGAACGCCTCGAGTGAGCTGCGAGACATATCTTAGTTATTTAGAACATGACGTCAACCGATGTTTAAGGGGAGATGCTCCTTTCATCCCTCGGGGATCCTGCCGGGCTTAATTAAAAATTGGGGAATCGGCTACAAAAGAAAATCGCAACTTTTAATGGCATCAATTGCTGCACAGACTTAATAAAAATTGCTTGGACAATTACGCTGATCGAACCGTGAATTTTTATAATTTTTTAAAATATAATGCAACATTAAAAGTCTAAGAATTTTTTTTAAAGAATATAGATACAATGAATATAATTGATTCTTAACCACTTGCGACTGCATTGTCTACCGTTTAGAACGAATAAAGGAACGTACATTCAAAAATAAAGTTCAATATCTATAATATTGGTGTATTAACAGTTTCTGGTGCCACAATGAGTACATAAGCTTCGTAGTTTGGTATTTAAACAGAGAGTTAACGTTAGTGAATGAAATTATCCATTCTAGGTGTTCTATTTAACAATTACCGAAACCATAAAGGAGCTTTCATAGATAAATATTAAATTCACTCGTTTGCGTGCGCAATAACAAGTACCGACAGAGGCGTTAAACCAGAACAAATGCTTTTGTAATTTTTATAAGAAATTACAAGGGAATCGCTACGACTACCTGGCGGTTCTAAACGATCCATTCTACCGTATTTAATAATTCCTGAAACCACGAAGGTGCTATCGCAGGAAAATATTGAATATATTTCTTCGGGTCCAGAGATCGATAATGAAGAGGGTGTCAAATCGGAACGAATCTTTTTGCTATTTTTACAGGAAATTAAAAAAAAAGGAGTTGCTATGACTGTTCGGCGATTCCCGGGTGAACAGCGAGACAAGAGACAGTTCCGCGGTATATTCCCTTTCGGTCCCTGGACTCTAGCCTGTGCTGTAGCATTGTATAAAGCGCAAGCCTCGTCCTGTAGTAGGAGCCTCCCTGCTCCTCCTCGCCGCACTATTGACGGGAGTTTTAATAAAAGTACCCCCACCAGGGTATGGCTGAACGTCGCAGTGGAAAGGACCCGGTGAACGCGGAGCCAAGAAGATATTGGGTAAAGCAAAGATCGTAAGGACACTTACAGACATCAGGCCCTGGCGAAATTTCAGAAGAGATTGAGACCACCGAAGCGACGCTCCCGTGGTAATCGTAATTTTCTTCGTAAAGATAACAATCGGAAAAATTCGACGATCCCTCGGCTATCACGCGATAGCCAACATTGCCTAAACAAATTCTGTCGTGAGAGAATTCTGAAATGAGTACTCGATTTACAAAAGACGAACTCAATCCACAAAGATTTTAGTATCGCGCATCTCAACAACTATGTTGCCTAAACAATTTATATAAACAATCCCCCAACAAGTACCTCGATCAAAATTCCAAATTCTGTCATGAGAGAATTCTTAAATGAGTACTCGATTTACAAAAGACGAACTCAATCCACAAAGATTTTAGTATCGCGCATCTCAACAAACTTAAAAAATTTTGTCATTTTCGTCTATACTCTCTATTTTAATTATATCCATTTTATTTATTTGTGTTACGTCGCATACGCTTTACGAGGCGTAATTTGCATTATTCGGCAGTGTCATTTGCATTATTCGGAAGCATAAAGCTGCGCATGTAGCTACTTTTATAAAGCTGCGACAGCTACATGCTGCCGAATAATGCAAATTACATACTCCTCGTAAACGTAAAAATAGGACTTTCCAGGGCGACTGCGGCCTAGATTCATCTTTTATCTAGCGCTTTGAACTACTGAGAAAGCCCACCTTTGCTTTTTTAGGAAATTATAATCTACAAAAAGGTTCTAATCACTGAAACCGTAAAATAAATCGTCGGGCAAGGGGGTCCCGAACCACCTTAGGCACCACAGTTTTCGATATCAATTATAAGTTCGCGACCTCCGCATTTCCTCAAATAAAATCATTTATATATATTTTTTAAGCACGAGTATTTTATATCAAATTAATCGCAAAATTCAGAGCTTTCCAATGGTATACAGTTCAAAAGGAATGGTCACTGAATGAGGTTATAATGATACAATAAAAGAATTATGAAACAAAAGGTAGTGAATTTAGTTTCCCACCCATACGTGCATTTATCGAAACAAAAATATTCGATAAAATATCAGACGCAATTTATGAACTAAAACAGACCAGAAAAGAACCAGACAGGGCTAGGAGGAGCTCGCGACGGTCGCCATTTTTCTTGCGTCCAATATCTCCCTAAGTCTCCAACTTCGAACTGAAACCTCGAAGAAATTGAGCGTCTTTTGCAAATTTTTTGTAATTTGTGCCAGTGAACGTGAATATTATATGACGCGTATCGATACTTGAAGACCGACAGATCTGGTCGTTTTTATAGGTCGGTTTAAGTCCAGGCCAGTCGGACAGAACTTTACTACCCTTGTTTTGTATGGAATATTTTAGCTTTTTAGAAAATACTGGATACAAACCAGGGTAGTAAGGTTCTGTCTGACTGACCTGGACTGGCTAAGATAAACCGAGCTTAACAAACCTACAACCATCAACAAAAATTGATGAAATCCCAACAAAAACATCCTGGAACCCGGAACCAAGTTCCTATGGCCGTAAAAAGTTGTGAGATCAAACAAAATACGGCCAAGTTCGTTAGCTTAGAAATACCTCTTGCAATACTGGTGAAAAAAGCGTTTGTAAAAATTAGTTTAAAAGAACGCTATTTAATTTTTAAAGAGTTACATGGAGAGCTAAATTATTTTTCTACGTTACTTTTTAAACCAATGGCCATAAAAGGTGTTAGGTAGCGGCCAAGTTTAAATAATTTAGCTCTTCATGTAACTCTTTAAAAATTAAATAACGTTCTTTTACGTTCTAAATTATTTAAACTTGGCCGCTACCTAACACCTTTTATGGCCATTGGTTTAAAAAGTAACGTAGAAAAATAATTTAGCTCTTCATGTAACTCTTTAAAAATTAAATAGCATTCTTTTAAACTAATTTTTACAAACGCTTTTTTCAGTACTGCAAGAGGTATTTCTAAGCTAACGAACTTGGCCGTATTTTGTTTGATCTCACAACTTTTTACGGCCATGGGAACTTGGCTCCTGTTTACGGGATGTTTTTGTTGGGATTTGCAGTATTCTATGAAGTAGTATAGCTATGAAAATAGCCACGTGTCGTATGCTTCCGAATAATGCAAATTACGCTGCCGCATAATGCAAATTACGCCTCGTAAACGAAAAAATAGGACTTTTGAGGACGACAGCGCCCTAGATCGATCTTTTATCCAGCGTTTTTGACTACTGAAAACCCGCATTTTTGTATTATCGAGAAATAAGAACGCGCATCCCGCACTCTTGCAATCGTGGAGAAACGAGTCTACTCGCTTAAGGATCGCAAAGAAGATGTTCGCGTCGCGTCGCGTCGGATCACGAACGACCGCGTATTGCTCAACGATCTGAGAACGCAAATAGGAGTAACAGAGGGATTAAAACAGTTTGTGGTCAAACACAGAAGGCTCCTCGTTGAATGGTGGAAACGGTGGATCGCTCGTGCGAGGAAGTGCACCGTAGGTCATTGTGCAGGATCCACGGGAAACGGGGCTCGTCTTTCTATGGGATCGACGATGCGTCATAATGGTCGGGTGGTGTGTATTCAAAGGGTGATTTGCCACCTTATATTCCGCGGCATCAGACCGTGATCTAGAGACGATTCACGAATCGAGAATGAATCTTTCGATGATGAAGAGCCTTCTGCGCACACGATCGTCGGCGAGTCGACGATTTGCTCACAATGGGCTCGCACAAAATCGATTTCACCCAAAAACTACCGCACGGACAAAACAACGCCCTCTAAACTGTGAAATCAAGTATTATCAAACGACCCATCAAGAGTTATTCAATAATATTTAACTGTCCGTTGTCAACCAGGCTGGTTTACTGAAAAAAATGGTCGCGAAAATAAAATCGATAGAACTTTTTGATAGCCAAGGTTTCATTATAAATTGTTCTATCTGTGTGGATAGTCGTTGTAATAATTTTCTCGGGGATTCTTATTTAATTCCAAGTGCTTCAAAGCTTCCAGGAACTAAAGTGTTGAAAAGAAAGATGCAACACTAAACCTACCGGGTCTTAAAAGTAACTGGTACATGTTCCCTTATAATAAGTCTTTGTGCGTCCCCTATTGTAACACGTGCTCTACTAAAGATATCTATAGAACCATTCCTTATGAAACCATTTTGATTATTTCAATAATTGTAAAATAAAAAATCCGGAACGTAGAGTAGGTTCGGTGTTAATTAGAAAATGACCTGCAAATGTGGCGACTGGATGATATCTCACGATACACATCCGGCGAACCTGTTCAGGGCGAAGAACAGTTCGACGAATCGATACTTAGGCAAACACAGAGAAGTTTGTGTGCAAGGCCGTGTCAAATCTATGGGGCTAATCGGTGGAGCATGTCAGCTGTGTCCACAGTAACACTTTTCTGGTGTATAGAACCGTCAGCCGTCAACTTATTCACTGACCGACAGGTGTACTATCCACGAGTCAGTCTCGCAATATGCATCCTTTTCGATGATTTCCCATCTAACTTTCATTATAATCCCTCTTGTGCTATCTACACTACACCCACGCCGTTGACACTGTCTTTAAATTTTGTAAACTTACAATTAACCCTTTGAAAACCCTTTAAAAACGGGTTTTTATATGTATTTGTTTCTTCCTTTATTTATTTAATTGCTCCATTTTTTAGTTAAAAACAAATATAAGTTCCACAAATATAAATTACAACAGTTTGAGTAATATTTAATATAATTAGTAAAGAAAATTGTGTTTAAGGAACTGTCCTTTGAAGTAAATTTCAAATAAAACACTTAAAATAGTGGGGAGTTGTTGGCAAGAAAATTGAAAAATAATTCGGAGTGCAAAGGATTAATAGACTGGACACATAAAAATTTGCGATTCCGCGTACAGACAAATTTAGGAGTGTGTCCATCGTGCAGTACAATATTGTTAAGGGTTAAATCTCGGCAATTAATTCGCGATTAGCCCGAAAAAAATCGTCCATTCGATAATCCCGGCTTACCAGAGGTAAGGATTGCGTGTGGCAAAGTTTCGAGTGCGGATTGAGAACCGTCGTGAAATATTTCCATGGCGCATGTCAGTCTCCCGGGGGTTGGAATATGAAACGGCGCGGGGGCGGAGCTCGCGGGAACCCGCATGGCTTCGCCCCCGTATTCCCTTTTCCGTCGTTCCTCGAACAATAACCTTTAACCTTATCTTACTTAGGCGTTAACTTCGGCCGAACTTCCAGATACAGGTAAAGTTCATTCGACTTTAATGTTTCGCGCGGATTAACAACCCACGCCCACCACGGAGTATTTATTCATCGTTGTTCCGCGTACCGCCGAAATATGGGACATCCTACCGGCGCGGCGCGACGGCTTCCCGTTTCTACCCGAGGGAGAAGACAACGACGGATTTCCCAGGTGTTCCGCTCCGAATTGTTGCCAATTTTTGTTTATCTCCCGTGGATGTCAACCCCGGAAGCTACTGTTCGATCGGTGCGCACGGAATGTTGGAATTTTAAGGCTGTACACTCGTTTCAAGGATTGCAAGGGTGGGGAATTCGCCTTCTCATTTCTCAATAATACGAACACGGGGTTTTTCAGTAATCAAAAACGCTAGGTAAAAGACCGATCTAGGGCGCTATCTCCCTCAAAAGTCCTATTCTTTCGTTTACGAGGCACAATTTGCATTATTCGGCAGCATGTAGCTATGAAAATAGCTACATGCGCAGTTGTATGTTTCCGCATAGGATAATTTCGGGATGGATGCACCACATTTGGTTTTCTGTTTATAAAAATTTGATTAGAAAGAATTGAAAGTGTAGACAGGCATAGTTGAATTGTTTATTTAAATCTCTGTAATAAAATATAACGTTAAAAATGAGTAAAACTTTTATATTAATGTATTAATATACTGTTTAAAAAAGGTCGAAAAAGTGCATCTCTCCCTAGCCTGGGGTTAGATGCATTCCTAATTGGGGATAGTCGGACTCCTTTATTTCTTCTTAGAATACAATTAAATCTATTTGTTTACTTTTTATCCTGTGTTATTCTTTTCACAAAAGGATAAGAGTGGTTCAGCGGCCCCGGCCACAATTTTTATTGGTATTGTGTGGATAACAATGGTTTCAGGTTGGAAGATAATCGCCTAAAATTTTAAGTCGCTAACCCTTCATGTAAGGATAATACGAGGGTAAATACCCTGACTGTATCATTTTTTCTCTCGGTTGTTAATTAAGATATTCAGATGGAAAAAAACGAAAATACTCGAACTTACCTCCTTTATATCATATATTTTCTTCACAATTGTGATCAAATTATTAAGGGTAGAAAAAATCATCTGATTGTTTAGGGGTGGGGGTTGCAAGCAACCCTTCGAGTGAGCACTTCCAGAAAATTCAAGAACAGTGTTCTGTTATCTATCTAATATATTTTTAACGTTACCTATCTAATATCATTGGTGAACGACCCTGTAGACAGGAATTTAGACAAGATATTTAGAATACAGGCAGGAGTATAGATCATTTCCAGATGCAAGATGCATATTGTCAGCGATGGTTGGAACCGGAATAGATCGAGTAAACCGATCAGAGTGGCGTAATGTGATTTAAACGTCACCCTAACGAGATCAGAGCCACCCCCTAAGTTCGAGTCAGGGCGCGAAGGGTGCAAACGATTAATCCGTGACTTTTGCGTTCCCGATCGAAGTCCCGGGATCCTTGGCTGCAGGAACGAGTAGACGAGGGTTCCAGCTGTCGACGGGGCAGCGGCTGCACGTACAATATCGCCGTGGCTTTTGGGGGATCCAAGATGACGGTCCTTCCGTCGCGTTACGGCCGGGGTTACCTACTGGCGTCAGCTTGCGAGGGAAGAAACAAACGACTGACCCTGCCTCGCCGCGCCGGCAGAAACCGGGAAAAACAGTCCTCTCCGAAACGGATTATTGGTGTATCAGCAATACGCTTGCTTGAATTATAGGAATCGGGAGGGACCTTAAAACCCGTCTTATTGTCTCACGGATCCCCGGAAACACGAGGTGAGAATCACTTGGCCTAGATTCTGCCATCCTATTTCCGAGGGGATGAATAGCGAATGGTGCTCTTCATAAAGTTTAACACTGTCCCGTCCCCTGTATACAGGGCCCGTCCGGATAGTAACGCAACCACATTTAAAAAAAAAAATCTATTGTACATACGAGTACAAACCTTTAAAATTCCTCTAAGTAGGACCCTTAGGCGTCGACACATTTTTTCCAACGCGATTTCCATGCTTCGTATGCTTCCTGGAAGGCGTTTTCCTCTTTGACGCGTTCCACGCTTTCAAAATGGCATCGTTGTAGCACATTTTAAATTTTGAGAAGCAAAAGGAAGTCGCCGGAAGACAAGACAGGCCTGTACGGGGGTTGAGGAAGCGTTGTGATGTTATTTTCTGCCAGATATTCGCGGACTCGCAGGCAGGCGTGGTTGGGCGCGTTGTCGTGGTGAAGCACCCAATTGGCGGCGATCTCTTTCCTAACGCGGTTGCCCCTTTGTTCAAGTCTTTTGAGCACTTCTAAGTAAAAAGTACCGTTTACTATTTTCCCCGTAGCCTACGGAAAAGTTTTAGCTGCAAGTGCCCGACGAGGCTGCGACGAGGGTACTACGAGAGGTTCCGGAAACGCTTTCCACAGAGCACACGAAGCATGGAAATCGCGCTGGAAAAAATGTGTGGACGTCCAAGGGTCTTACTTTGAGGAATTTTAAAGATTTGCACCCATATGTCGAATAAATTTTTTTTTAATGTAGTTGCATTACTTTTTGGACAGACCTTGTATGGGTCCACGATGATTTTAGAAGACAGCAGGCGCCACAAGTGAAATTATTCTGCATGTGTCTGACTGAAACTAGTAGAACAGGACGAGTCTCTAACCCACAGAAAACTATATTTCTCTAGTATATTGTATCTTACTGTTAAATAGCTTGAATGTGAACGTATCGCAATTAATTTCCAGTAACAGTATCTCATTAGTCAAAAGAGCCAAATATCAGCAGTACGATTTAGATTTCTTCTGAGAGCCAAATTCTTCCATCAGAACCCAGTTTTTAAAAGTCGGTTCAAACTAGATACCCTGAATAAAACTGAAAATTGTATTAAAAAATACCATTAAATTAAAATAAAATAAGTTTATCTTAAACACACGATTCGCGGAAGAGCTGCACTGAAGCAGCCAAAGAGTTTCAACAGTTTCCGACCACTGCAATAGATGACGTTTCATGCATAGCGATTAGGACGATTTAGGATGATTTGTTGCAGTCAGGTGCGATCACAATCTGTTTATTTTTCACTTATGAATCTTACGGCTAGATTTACATAAAATATAATTAATCGGTACAACTGCGCATAGTATACTCGTAACGCCAAGAAAAATATATTGCACGTATGCTACATCTGTAACGTTTCGCGTCTCGGTGACTGCAGAAACCTACGGGACATCCGTGGGGGAGGAAAAATGCATTTCCGCGCGCAAAGCTCTCTTTCTCTCTTCAAAATGTCTACGGACTCGCTTCCGTTTAATCGTGGAGTCATTTGCTTTTCAACATTACTCGTTGCACACTCGCGAATAATTATACAGGCTGCCCTATTCACCGAACTGTTAAATAATTCTTCTATACAGCAATAAATCAATTGATTCACTCTCTTTAATTAACCGACTTCGAAAAAGGAGGAAGTTACTCAATTCGATCTGTATGTGCCTTTTTTCGCTTTTTTTTCTATGTATGTTCACCGATTACGCCGAGATGGATGGACCAATCAGGACCATCCTTCTGCATTTTGTAGGGTGTGTCTCCCGATTGGTCCCTTGAAAACAAATTTTGCATTTTTTCATTCTTTGCGGTTTTTATTGCAAATAACCAATAAGACCGAAAAACCATCCTACGGTGTTCTACAAATTCTGCTCGTTCCACTAAAAAGTGTAAAAATAAAAAAATTTTATAAAAAAAAATTAAACCGACTTCGAAAAAATGCACTAATGCTTTGGAAAATAATAATTAGAATGAAAATAAAACGGAATCTAATCAAATTCCAAGCGACCGATATCGGTTGTAATGGGACAACCTGTATAGATAAATGTTCGGTTTATGAAAACGTTCAAAAATATCTCGTCCCTCCAAAAGTTCAGTTGTACGTTCGTTTCTCGAAAGAACAGAAAGTCGCCCCTCGCGAGCAATGTTTTCAGCACACTTGGATAAATGCATGAGACGCAAGTTCTTCCGGAAACGAATGAGAAAGAAAGATCTCGAGGTTCGTCGTGCAACGCGTGAACAACGAAAAATATGCACGTCCAATCGAACATCGTTCCTAAGAAATGTTCGCGTTGCAGCGTTGATTCTGTTCGCACCCTGTATAAATTGTTATAATGAGGTCTCGTCCCCAGCCGCTCTCGTCCGTAAAAAATATATACACAGCTGTCGAGTTTATTTACACGCGTACAAATAAATAAATTACGTCATATAGAAATACTTACTATAAGTAACGGTCTATGCAAGAATATATTTCTATATCGTTAACCGGTACACAGTTAATACATTTACAAACGTGTTCATCCATAAAATCGTCGTTTCCGCAACAGCGAGTGTTGAAACTCGTGGTTGCGTTTCTGGGGTGCGGGGAACACAGAGATGGGCAAATTCATTAACTCGGGACGAGTTTTCTAATTGATAGATTCGAGTCGTTCTACTTCGGACTGTCTAAACACACACGTAGACGTCTATAAACGGCTGATTGGGGCACATTCAGGTAACTACAGCCTCTAACGTGGAACGAGTACAATTATTCCCATCGACTTCGCCGTCTCATGCAGCTTAGACTTTGTAAAATCATAAGTAGCCTCCGGATGTTTATGCAAAATAAGAAGCTTGTGCATCAATTTCAAGACGCAGGAGTTAAATGTAAATTTATATTCTTCATTAATAATTTGAATCTGGTGAAAACAATATATTGATACAGTAATTCTTCAATCGGCGTCCACTGCCGGCCACCGCCGCGCCGCAGGGCGGCGATGATTGATCTCGGCTCGGGTATATTGGTGTGAACACCACACATTGACTCGAATGAATCGAATGTTCAAACTTCTTAATTTTCATTATTTTTTTTATGAGACTTTCGCTAACTTATTTCTGGCATTTCTCTGATTAAAATGACACCAAACACGATATAATTTCAACTGTATTTAGTGGTTTAATCGATGGCGACTGTCCGCGTCTCTTTCTTTCCCATACACTGTTCTTCGTTGAGTTCGAAACTTTCATCGTCGATTAAACCACTAAATACAGTTGAAATTATATCGTGTTTGGTGTCAGTTTAATCAGAAAAATGCCAGAAATAAGGTATATAAAAGTTCCATAAAAAATAATGAAAAATAAACAATTCTATCATCGCCATTACATTGTGAGAACTCGCGGGCCTTTGAACTGTGCCGGCGACGGCGACACGCTTCGGCCACGCGATTCGTATTTCATTCTCTCTCGGAGCGATAGACGCAGTCATAAAAAAATAGTGTCTACTGCACCATCGCTGTCCGTGCAGAACACGGCTGTTGGACACCGACTGAAGAATTACTGTACTCTTAAAATCTTTCAATATTTTCACTGTTTTAAATTACACTTCTCATTTTTATCTACACCGCTCATTTTTGTTACAAATGCATCAAATCCGGAGTCTAATCATAAGAAATTATCGCGATGGATCAAATTATTAGAGCCAAATTCTTGAATTGAATCTACATAGTATGTACATTGAATTTATGAAGTATTCAATTACAAATACAAATACATGTTTGACAACGTTGTACATAGTAGGCAATAAATATACAAAAATGAAATGCAACACTGCGACATTAGAAGAATTTCAAAACGTTGCTACACTATTTTCGAGATTCCCAAAATTATTAAAACAGAACATACGTACATTTTTATTTCGTGTCTGTTTCTAACAATCAACTCGAGAATTTTTAATGTTGAAGATCAACAGTAATGAATATATTTTTGTGTGGCTCTAATATTTGATTAACCACCGCGTGCTTTCTGATTCTAATGAACAGAATCACATTTTTATAGACACGAGGACGAACCATTCATTGTACTTTCTATCAATGCTCGATGGAACAGGATGCTAGATGCTATGTATATTTTTCTCTAGAGTTACATTTTGCCCATTTCCGGTGAGAAGTACGTTAATCCGGGGTACTCACCCGTCGGAGTAAAAAAATACAAGAGAAAGAGGGTCGGTTTGTTTTTCCAGGTGATTGTAGGCGTACACAAGGGTTCGGGGAAAGCACGATGCCTCTTTAACGAGATTCTACCGCGGCCTCGTTTCAATTCTGCAATTCTGCGGCGCGAAACGCCAACCATTCGCCGCCTCGCGTTAATATCTGCTCGGCCTCAAAGGGCTGTTCTCCCTCTGCCACACGACACCAAAGACACTCTCTCCAAACACGCGATACTCGCTTCTTGGAATATTCCTAGCCGTGGCCGTAACGAAAAGCGCAAAACTCCTGAAACACGACTTTGTGGTCCTCAGATTGGGAAACAACGTAGAATGTGTACTAATTTTTTTTAGGGGCAGTGTGAAAATAATCTCATTCTGAAGTACGATCTATCGTAAAAGTCTACATAGAACTGTACAAATATTTAAAAGACAGTACTGTGAGCGATTAGGTTGTAACAATTCGATCATCCACTGTGTCTGTTTCCAAGCATCCTTATATTCTTCGGAATCAAATCAATTCAAAGTCTTTTTGTATAAATTATTTGTACGGATACGACTATACATTTAGTATGTTCAAAGCAACGGGTTCGGCTGAACTACAATTCAAAGGACTTACGCCAAAATCGCGCTTGTTTCCCAAAGCGACGAGTTAAGTCGAGTCGAGTCTACTTTTAAAGTTAGACAATGCAGCAGATAGAGACTCTAGTCTGCGTTATATCTACCTCGTAATCTTCTCCGACCTTTCCGGTTCATCGAGGTAATCTGGACAATCTTTTCAACTTCGAAAAAGACAAACGACAAGGAGACAACAAGAAAACAGCACGAGACACTCAAGTGGTAATACAAAGAGTTGACAAATACTAAGACTTAGGTCCTCGGCATTACGGCCACGCGCACCCTAACTCTCGCTCTTCGTCTCTCTAATAATATCTTGAGGAACTTTCGTTATCGAGTCACATCTTCAATATATCATTTGATAAGGCAAACGACCACGCTTGACCGTTTCCCTTTATAGAAAACAATTGCGTCGAGAGAAACGAAACGTGTCTCCGCGAAAAAGTTACCTGATCTCGACGATTCTCAAAACCAGCAAGCACCAGAATGATCATCGAGCAGATATCGTCAAAAATCTCATTCGACGTGACTATCCATCTGCAACGAGAAGGAGTCACGCGAGTGTACATATTATATCAAAGGTTTCACAATTAGAGCGTACGCTTCCGTGTAAAGAAGCACTTTAGACGGAGCTGGTCTTCGGCAAGGACTTCAGCTTCATTTCACAACGTTGCTCGTGGTAGTCCTGAAAACACGGCACGATGCAGAGGTTCGTCTGGCATTCTGGACAATGGTACTTCGTCTTTCGTCGAAGTATCCTCCCGTGGGCGTCTATCGTGTTCCAACAATGATTGCAGCCCAGCGCTGGACCAGGACGCAACACAGGACAGTGACCCAGCCACTGGTCGCTCAGGATCTCTCTGATGTCTCTGCTTGTCGACTGCAACATATTTGTTGACGGAAATAGTTAGCGTAAATCGTTATCGCGCATAGTTAATACTAGATCGACCACGCCAATCAAAATCACTGGTTTTACAATTTCATTCTGAAATTCTTACTTTATGTTACATTTTTTTCGCAATGATGTGATGACTTTTACACCGATAACTAAAGGTGTAATATAATGAATTTTATTTTTGTTTTATTTATACAGAATTAAAATAATTTGTATCATGGCTGCTTATACCAGCCAAGTCATTTTGACTGGTACTTCTCAAAGTGGAAAAGTATCCTATTAAACCGTTACCCGAACTTGAAACCGTTAATTAGATATGTAGATAGATTTATCGATGTTTTTGTTAGGAAATGTTATCGAAACATAAACATCGATGCCGTTTCACGCGGTCATTCCGTATACCATAGTGTTTGACTGAGAATTAAAATAAAATTTCGAATTACTACTTATGTTATTTTAAAGTGCCCAAATATGAACCACTTTTTGTTGGTCATTTTTTGATTATTTTAGAAGCTCTTTTTCGACCAAAAAGTCACCAGTTGTAGATGCATTTCCTCCCTATAAGATTCTGGGGTCAAGTTTTTTAAAAAATTAATAGAGCTTGGGAAGAATATTTTTTTTGTGGTGTATCATTTGCAGGTTCCAGCGAAAGGGGTTCTTAGTATGGTACACCTTGAGTCCCTAATATGACACCTAGTGCCATATTCGGCACCTACACCAAAAATGTCAATGTAAATCAAGATTTCAGGGTGTTAAAATAAAACGACAAATTTCGCTGATAAAATAACTTTATGCGATTGGAATATGTATGTACGTTTATTCTTGTCCCCTTACGAGTTGCAAGGTGATCCCGTTCCCTTCACAATATTATATTACTTACTTACTATGTATATACTTATTATATGTATGCTTACTTGCTATATGCTTAATATACATCGAACGCTTTACATTTATTTTTAAAACTATTTACATAATACTTTTCTTTTATTTTGTTTTTTCTTTTTCTTTCCACACTCATTCTCTTTCTCTCTCTCTCTCACACACACATCCTTCCTTTCCTCCTTCTGACCCCCTCTTCCCTCTCTCTCTCCTTCGTACCTTCCGTTCTGTATTTCCTTTCTCTCCCTATCTAATTTTTTCATCCATTCCTCTCCCCTCCCGTCCTCAGCTAGTATTTCTTTCACCCTCTCTTGTATCCATACTTCCATTCCTTCTTCTCCTCTGCACCTTTCTAGGACGTGCTCCCACGACTCTTCTTCGTGCCCACATCTTCTGCACCGTCTCTCCTCTTCCTCCTCCCAGTATCTCCCTCCTCTCATTTCATTCCCTATCCTGTACCGTGTTATTCCGCTCCATTTTTGGAGTACATAATCACAAAAATGTATTTTTCTCAAATATAAAATAAAGCTACTGCTAAGGAACATATAAATAATTTCCTAACTGAAGATAACTGGGCAAAGGTAAACAAATAATTGAAATAAAAGTAAAAAAATTACGAAAAGAATTAGGTAGAAGAAAGTTCAAAACATGGGGTGCACAAAAATAAGCCAGTTTTCCTCGCCCCACAATCCTCGTGACACCACCTAATACACTGGGTGCATCTAGCCCACTTTCCTCCCTTGCAATCATCAGAGAATTTTGATGCACAAAGGGGACACTCGACGTCTTCTTCTGTCTCACTAAACGATTCCAGGTCCATGTCAGAGTCTGTGTCGGTCAGGGGAAGGTCATCATCATCGAGACTATCATCAGACGATTCAACAACTTTTCGGCGTCTTTTCCCAGTCATTTTCTTCTCAGCCTTTGAAATGCGTTTTTTTGCTGCAGCCTTGCCTGAAATTGAAGTTTTCGAGGTCGATGGTAGTTCTTCGTTGGTGGGAACACCCATTGCCAGTTTTTTCTGGGCCTTATCTTTCTTCATTTCCTCTTTAGCAGTTTCGTCATCCTCGTTTTGGCTTAACATGCTCTTGTAGGGAGATGATGTAATAAGTGAGGCTTTCCCTGATCTTGGTGACGAAGAGGAAGCAGCCCGTAAAGGCACAGGTGAGATGTCGCTAGGTGACACGAAGTTTTGAGTCTGTTGTACCGTGGCAGCAGGGTTAGTGGAAAAAAGATCCTGATCAAAATCTCCAGAAGGAACTGATGAAGCCTGAAGAAAAGTACCATCTGAAGGATCATTAGGATCGTTTATGTTTAAAGACTCCTCAGTATTATTACTTGACATGAAGTCAATATCCTTGAAAATGTGTCTGTTACAAGGGAATAGTCCAGTCTTCTTAAAGGCACTGATTGAAGTCGACATTGTCGCAGCTCTATTGTATGCCCTCCCAAACAATTCACCAATCTGATTATTTGTCACAACCCTTCCAGGGTTGTTCTTCAGCCATGTCTCGATCTCTTGGCCGTAGTAACATTTGAGGGCACCCATGAACCCTACGTCGAGGGGTTGCATCTTGTGAGTTGAATGAGGAGGCAATGATACAATAGACACATGATTTTCACGCGCCATGTCTATTACATCCATATTTCGAGAGTGGCTGTAATGGCCGTCTAACACTAATAGAACGGGGTTAGAAGCAGTCGGCCTTGTTAACTGAATGAAATGGTTTAACCACTTTGCAAAAATATCTCCTTGAACCCACCCAGAAGGGTGACAAGCCCAAACCGATCCTGCTGGTGTTCCATCCATCAAGTTTAGTGACATATTTTTCCTAGGAAAAATCAGTAGAGGAGGAACATAGATGCCGCAAGCATTCATGCAAGTAATGACGGTCATGAGCTTGCCTCTTTCTGCAGAAGTTATGCTACAAACACTTTTCTTCCCTTTCAGACTGATAACTTTGCTTTGGTGGCTTTGTTCAATTATTATACTGGACTCGTCTACATTGAACAACCTTTGAGGGTCATTATTTATTTTCTCCATTTCTTTTTCGAAAATGTCGAAGAATTCAGAGACGCTTTCAGGGGTAAAACTCTTGGCACTTGACATTGATAAAGTTTCTGGCATCCTCATTGACAGCTCACGATGCCTCTTCATAAATAATCGAAGCCACTTTCTGCCAGCAGCTTGCTTTTCTTGGGAAAAAGGGTGCTTCAACCCATTTCGCATTGCAAGCTGGAATGTAAGGCGTCTAATGTCGCAGCCCCTCAACCTGTAAAAACGTTTCTCAATTTCGATGCAATAGGTTACTAGCTGAGCTTCGAAATCAGGGGAAAGTACCGTCTTTCTCCCTAATTTTGTTCCAATCACTTCCTCTGTTGACCGAGCGTCTTTGACATATCTGACAAGTGTCCTCTTTGGAACATTATATGTTTTAGATGCCTTCAAGTAGCCCATCTTCTTTTCTCTGACAGCATTCACTGCCTCCATCATGGCCTTCATGTCCCAAACTTTCCTTTTTTTGATTATCCGCTGTTGGTCTGACATCTGGAAGAAAATACGTAAAGATAAAGTAAATAATGAATTAGTGACTTATCTTAGGTATTAGTGCAAGTGTGTATTTGAACGATAAGTTTTGCGGAACAACTGAATAGTTGCATCTTCCTAAAAAAAAGGGAGGAGGTCCAAGTATGGCACTGTACCCATATTTGGGAACCCTTGGTAGTGCCATATTGGGAACTCCACGTGGACCGATAATACTAGCTACTGACAAAGAGAAAATGAATTTCAGCCCAAACCAACAGTTGGCAAACATTAATATAAATAAAGTGAAACTACAGATATGTTCAAACATTTCAAAATCACTTACCTTCCTCAAAAAAGATACTATCGAAAATCTAAACACAAAAATATTCAACACGTGGAGACACTGGTGGCGGAAGATCGATAAAAGTCTAGAAAATCGAGTTTAAAGTTCCGCCAGGTTCGCGCGCTTTAGTGTATGCACAAAGTAGAATTGGTTGATCATGGTCAGACGCGTCAGACGATTCCTATGCAGTAGCAGTAATAGCACGTGTATTCGCTGCATTTTCAAACTCGATTTTCTCGAAAACGAGCTGCCAAACGAAAAAATGTTATTACTTTTTTCGACTTATTTTTGCATGTAGAATCGCCCCCTGCCAGGTTGTACTACGATTTCGCAAACACCCTGTATATGTATATGTATAACTAAGTATTTTTTTTAAAGACCAGCCATTTTGACTGGTTTCGGTAGAAATAGCTATATTTTAATTGCCGGTAAATCTAGTGTAAAGAGGGTATACTCGTTTCCAGGGTTGCAAGGGTAGCGGGATGAGCCTTCTTATTTCTCGATAATGCAAAGATGGAGTTTTTCAGTAGTCAAAAGGGCTAGATAACAGATGAATCTAGGCCGCCATCGCCTTCAAAAATCCCATTTTACCACGTTTTTATTAGCTCGCTTTCTTGTCTGTCTGTTTGTTGGTCTTTCAGCTGTCTGTTCCATACAAATTTTGCAATTGATTTTAAACTAACTTCCCGATGAGCTAGAGACTTGAAATTTTAAACATAGCTCTGAACTGGATGACAGTGCAATATTTAAAAACAATTTTTTTTTAAATGCCTATGCGTTTAGGACTATTAGGACTATTAAATTTAACTGTTACACCTCCCCGCGCGACGCTCAGTAGTACGTGATCGCGTTCCGCGATCCCCACTCCGCGCGACCGCGCTCCCTACTTCACTACGCGTTCCCACTCTGACTCATCCCCACTCCACTGACTCGCTTCGCACCGATGGAGCCCAGTGTGCGTTCGAGCTCCGTGCGGTGTTTACAAAGTTACTACGTATTATTATACTATAATGTTTGTTTACCAAGCGAAAGAGCAGTTGCACCAAGATTCTCCGTCGAATCTTTATCTTTTACATTTTACCAGAGCATTTGTTTTCGATATGAGGCGGTCGCAATACCGTCTGAAATTTACTACATGTCTGTTATAATCTCATCAAAATATTTAAAATCGATTGAAAAATTTCGTACACACAAGACTAAAAAGCAGAAAATAATTATTTAAATAAAAATGAATTTTTTTAAAATACCCCATAGTCAGTTTAGTATATGAAAGTAATAAAGATCGATTTTAGTCACTATTTTAGATGCTTAAGTAACTTTTCTGCGTTATTATAACACATTTCGCAAGTGTCCGCATACTTTTGAGCGGGAGCGTACATGCGCAGCTGTATGCTTCCGAATAATGCAAATTACGCCTCGTAATCATAAAAATAGGACTTTTGAGGGCGATCGCGGCCTAGATTCATCTTTTATCTAGCCCTGTTCACTACCGAAAAACCCCATGTTTGCATTATCGAGAATTGAGAAGACGCATCCCGCAGCCTTGCAATCCTACAAACGAAGAGAGGATTACCTGAGGAGAGGACGAGCTTCGTCTGAGCTCAGTGGTCTTCACCCTGAGGCCCGAAGTGGACCCAGCAGCCTCGGTAAAAGCCGTTGATGGTTCATCCGCTGTTTCCGCTTCCGTTTTAGTGACGGGTGCCGGCTCGACGACGATCGAGGGGCTGGTCGTCCTCCTTGGGAACTCGGGATTCGAATGCTGCCTGTGGATCAACACGTGGCCACTAGGAGACTGGATTAGTTGATTAGACAGCAGGGGATGAGAATGTTGCTTCGTCAGGTATAACGGTTGTGGCACTGTCAACAGATTCGTCGAGGTGGACATCGCTACCAGATTCGATTGGTTCACCAAGATCGTGGGCGGGGGCGATGAGATCCGAGGCTCATCGAAGCTTCTTGAAGTTTGCGGTAGGTTCAACGCGGGTGTGCTCATCGACGAAGAGACGATGTGTGGCGAGAATGTCTCGCTGTCGGGGGACAGGTGATTAGGTTCCTTTTTTATGCGAGGTTGGCGCATCAGGAGACGGCATCTTTTGGGACCCGCTGCTTTGCACACTACTGTAAGAAATAAATGGATACATGAAAGAAATAAACGTGTATGCAGCTGCTCCGATTTTTACTTTGTGTAGATACCCTCGGTCCATTTTTCTATCAACTTTGTAATGTACTGTAGTTGCTAATATCATCATTGGGTTGATGCAGCTTTAAACATTTGATAAAAAAGATAACCCAACAACTAAAATGGGAGACTAAGGATAGAGAGGAATAAAACAGTTACGTTATTCCCTGCGTCGATAATTGAAATTTTCATCGGTGTTTAGTAAGATGAGAATCTTCAAATCTGATAGTCCATATTGATAGAAAGTTATGCGAAGCACGGGCAAAAATTTTGCGATTTTTCATGTACCAGATTGTTGGCTGAAAAGGATGAAAACAACTGCAGGTGCAATGCACACAGAAATGTAGTAAGCGTATGAAATGCAGGTGCGAATGTTCGCTTTATCATTCGGGAACAAACTTCGCCAACGAAATTCTAACTAGCTTGTGGTCACTTACATCGTACCGTGTTTTATGTGCGGGCACAGATTGACGTCGTAATTTCATTCGAACTGGTCTCCTCCAAGATTTTAAATCAAACTTTATTTTTCATTAACAAAGTTGCTACATAAATAAAGATCTAAAAAGACGGATAGCTTACGTGAACGAAGTTACGCCCGGCCAGAAACAACTTTGATTAGCTCTCCCATCGCGCCGCTCTTCTATTAAAGACGTTATACATAACATCGACACAGTAAATTCGATCATCTGCATATAAAATTCGTACCGATTAAACTAGTCATCTCGCTCGTTCGCAGACGGAGCGTCTCGCGTTGGTCTGTATACACAATCGCGAACAACACTTTTCTCAACGTACTATATTCGTCTATTATCTTTGTACAGGCGTAAAAAAGAAAGGTGGAACGCGTTCGACAGATTTTCAATAATCGACGAGCGATTGATTACGGCCGCTGATAATATATCAGCAAAAAAGCTTCTGTGTGCTTCGAATGTAAACTAAAGGGGACATTCTGCTCTCGAAATGCCAAAAAATCGATTTCTGCATTTTTCGAAGATATTGCTGGTTGAATTTTTATTGCTCAAACGCTCTTTCCTCGGAACTGCGTTTCTCGAAATGGCTGCCATAATATTGTCATAATGGTTCGTCCGATTTCAATGAAATTCTCCATGGGTATTCCGAAAAGATGTTCTCGTCCGTAGCATGATGATTAAAATATTTGAAAAATGCTTGAATAATTTTAAAAACTTTCAAAATTGAAGTCCAGGACGTGCCACTTTGTTAAAAATAAATGTTAATGAGAGGTCGTGGTACAGACGATAGCCGCATCCTTACCGAACAACATCCTCCATTAATCATATAATTCAGACGCCTACAAAAGTTGCAATCATGGCAGCTAGTTAGAAGGTACATTTAATCCTTGTTTGTAGAGATTTTACACCTTCCTTTCGCAATAAATAAATTTATAAAAATTGCTAAAATGAAGTAATTAGAAGACTCTTTGTGTGCTGGAACAGAATACCCCCTCAACGCAGGTTCATAGAACCATCCCGGAAATTTCGATGATCTTCGAGTATGTCCTATCTTTTCGATTGTTCGATCACGGAAAGGAAGACGATAAGAAAATTGCCATAATTCCCGGATGTTAAGTACGTGCGTAGAATACATAAATAGGTGTTCGCCGCGGCTATTTTAAATGCAATCGTATAAATCGTGTAAATAAGTAACTCAACGATACTCGTTCTCACGGCTGATGAATTATGTATGCTCGGATGATCAATGATATTTACATCGTTATTTCAATTCATTGCCCCTAGTTGAGTACTAAACAGGATACAGATCCCTTAATATATTCTAGCGCCCTAATTACTTATCATTTTCAATATAATTTATCGGTTGCTACGAATGCAACAAAACGGAATCCTTTCGCAAAAAAAGAAAAAAGAAACAAGAACAATTTCGTCGTAATGACAGGTTGTCATGTCGTAGAGCTGTTTCTCAATACATGCATTACCTTATTATTTTCACAGATTAATAATAGTCATGTACGCGTAACGAAACAATCTGATCTACGTATATGTATATTACACGCGTCTTAAGGCATAAATAGAAAAACATCTTAATACAAACAGTTTACGGTCGTTTATTTTCCACTTTGACCTAGTCACACGCAATTGAAACGGCGCTGAAACGTTATCAGCAATAATCAAACTTCGCGAAAATATATGTATAAAGCATTAAAATCCTAAAGTTCCCGCCATACCCTGTAACCTGTTACATCTACACGTCGGATGTACCAAAAGGAATTTTCTAATTCTAAAATATAAATTCTTAAAGTGATTGGGACAAATCTATCGATTGAAATACATAGAATTTTAATTAATTTCGAAATTAATTGACGCGTGTACGGTACACCCACACGTGGCAGAATTTGTCGAGTGGGAATATTAGAAACGTGTAAAATTTGCGAAAGGCCTGACAACCTCCTGCTACCAAAGAACAATTAATCGTAATACATGTATTGACGGCAGGTCCTGTTCTATTCCGATCCTCCTCGTGGATAAGTAATCGTTAGTTTCCGTAGATTGTGTTAACTGTGTGCAAGTACACATGGTATATTCTTCTAACTAATCGTTTCGTATGGCTACTTTATTCACTATGTACAAAATTGTTACGGTGTCGGCGTGCCAGCCGAAGCTGGTCGAACGCAAATCGGCGATGGCACACCGACGCGACGATAGGACGATAGAAACGTTAAATTATGAACAAAAAGTATGTCTCGTATAGTTCGCCTATAAACATCTGAAATCGTAAAACGAATGCGCTCTACCCGATCGCGTGATTCGGATCTCAAACGATACGTCTCAACAGAAGGAACCTCTTTCAGCGCTTGATCCGCCCGCAATTGGAAATTCCGGTAGTGGACAACAAAAACATGTCGTTGGAACTCGTCAACTGTCTCTTAAAAGTTCTTAACCCTTAGAAAATAGATGTCTCGAGCCACTGGACAGTTGGCGATGCCTGGGTCCATTCAGACCCTCAGTTATACTGCAGATATTTATACAAAATACAAATGTCCTACATCGAACGTATGGAACTAAAGTTCAAGAAAAATGTATGTCTCGTTTTAACAGTTTGAATAAATTGAAAATAGCATATATGGATACTCGTGAATTTTTCTGATGTTTTTACTGCTCTATGTGCCTCGTACATTTTCTTTCTAAATGCATAATATCCACGATCTAATGATAATCTTGTTCTAGAAAAGAAATTACAGTTACGAGAGGGGACAGAGATTTCCTTGTTGCGAAGAAAATGTTGGTACATAAATGAAATGTGAAAAATGTATTAAGATTTCTGAACTGTTAATCTTTGAATTTGAAAAGATTGCTGGTAGGTAAAATATAAATGTTTCAATTGTATTTTTGAAGACACTTCTTCTATATATAGGGTGTTTTGTTGTTTTCAAAGATACATTAAATATCTTAAGGACAATGTTGAATGGTAAGTAAAATGGTTACATATAAAAACGACAATTTTTTTGGTATCGTTTGAGCCCCATTTTACCATTCACCTTTGTCCTCAAGACATTTAATTTACCTTTGAAAACAACAAAGATATTTGAGATGATAAAATTATTGCATTTGATCGTCCCGATACGCTGTGAGTTGAAATGGAGCCAGTCATCGTAGTCTGAGCGTTAATGTACAAATCAGACAATTATTAAATTGATTGCACGTACATATGTATATTCTTATCTTAAAAATAAATAGTAGGAAAGCTTCTTATCGGTAGTGGATAAAGTGAACGAGTTCCAGCATTGAATAACGACATCTCCCGTTGCACGCGTGTACACAATAATGTAAAAAACTGGTGGTGTATAAAGTACGAACCGACCCCTTTCCGCCCTTTCACGAGATCCGTGTTCTTTTCAAGCTTCGAATAGGTACGTACGAACTAGGCAAAAAGATATCTAAAAAACATGTTTCTCTGCGTTTGACAAATTACGATGAATGTGTGTACCTGTGGTTGTAAAGCGAAACAACGTACGTCACGTAGATTAGCATTTCGGAGCTTATAGCTTTAAGCATCCAGTTATCATCGTCACCGAGCGGACGACAATATGTATACACAATTCTACCTAAATTTAAAATAGATGTTTCAATTCAGTTTGTAACAAAGTCTGAGACCTGGTAAGATGCATATGTCTGTTTGTCTGTTGGTTCACAATTTAAAATTTGCAACTTAAAAGTTGCTGTTTAGAAATCCATTGGAAACTCTTTAGCCATGGGCCACAGGCTTTTCAAAATTATGAAACAATCGCCGGTAGGTAATGTGTTAAAGAAGTAGACTCTCGTTTTTAGGATTGCAAAGGTGCAGGACGCGCCTTCTCATTTCTCAATAATGCAAAGATGGGGTTTTGCATTAGTTAAAAGCGCACTAGATAAAAGATCAATCTAGGCCGCGATCGCCCAATTTTTACGTTCACGAGGTTTAATTTGCACTATTCGGCAGCGTAATTTGCATTAAGCATAAAGCTGCGACAGCTACATGCTGCCGAATCATGGAAATTACGTCTCGTAAACGTGAAAATAGGACATTTCAGAGCGATTACGGTCTAGATTGATATTTTATCTAGCGCTTTTGACTACTGAAAACCCCCATCTTCGCATTATCGAGAAATGAGAAGGCGCATCCCGTATCCATTCAATCCTAGAAACGAGTCTACCCCCTTAAACGCTTTGCTTTACAACCATAGATATTCCGACGTTAGCGACGCGGTTACTCAACGCATTATCTTGATCGGACAATCCGGAAACAGCGGACACGGAACATCACCGGTTTACGAACGCGGAGACCTAATACTTTTCAAGCTCGTCTATACAAGCGCCGGCGGAACCCGCGTTATGGCCGGCTCACATGGCGTTGTAATTAACGCCGTGTAAATTGATTGGCATTGTTGTGCTGGGCAACGCGTAGTCTGTATGCCTGCTGTCGATGTAACCGCTGAGCATCGTGTGAGGACTGTGGGTTGTCAGCATGGTGTGCGTGCTGTGGGTGTTGTGTGTGCTGTGCGGAGTCGTGGGTGGGCCCATCGGCGTAGGACTCTGGGAGTTAACAGGTTGCGCGGACTGGGCTGGCGGCGGCGATGAGTTCACCTCCTGTTTCACCCTGGACTTCAAGCTGGGCCGGTTGTTCGGATAGCCACGCTTTTTGTACTCGAGCCAAAGGGTTCGGTTGTTGACGCCAAACATTCTGGCCGCCTTACAGAATCCTATCCCGCCGTAGCGGACCGCGTCTAACGCTCTGATAAAGTTCTCGTCCGCTTGCGGATTCGTTGATCGCTTCCTTTTAATTGCGGTCTGAGGACTGGCGCACGGACTCTGGCAGTTGCTTGGACATTGAGCGGACGGCGACGGACCGCTCGACGACGCGTGCTGCAGCGTACCGTGCGACGAATTCGGGTAATTCGTCAGGGCGCAACTCGAACTAGTCGTGCTGGTACCAGAGTACTGGTCGCTGATGGTCGAAGAAGTTGTTATTTCGGGCGTAGTAAAAGCTGATGACGCTTGGATCGACAGATTTGTTTGACACGAGGACAGAGCGAAACGTGGATATGTGTGCTCCATTATAGTCCATTGCAATCCTGCGGAACAGACCGGTTCATCTTTGGTCAGAGCACAGGAATTAGTTCGATTGGCTAGAGTTTTCATTAAATGCAATGATAAGTAATAATTGTGTATCTGTATGTGTGTCTGTGTGTGTAATTTGTATATACGCATATGAGAAGTGTACGTTAACTGAAAACAAATTGTTGCATGAGACAGAGATATTGAAAATAGTAGCTAGAGTAGGTAAAATCAAGTTGTTCTCGAGATTGAATTAGAAAATTGTCTATTTTGAATGAGAAAGTAATACTTTATGCTACTATGTACGTGTGGAAAAGAAAGGAACGATGCTAAGCTGTAAGCAGAAAAGAATGGAAAAGTATATGTAAAAGAGTTTGTGAATGTAATGGTGTATATATGGAAATATCGAGGATAGAATCGTGGCATGGCACAGATACATTTTAAAGCACATCATCTTCGATTTTCAAGTATCAGGAAAGTGTACAACTCTTTTGTTGAATCGTAGGACAGAGCAAGGCACACATACACACTTAGACAATGTTGAAAAGGGGCGATTCGTCTGTCCTCTGAAGAACATTATACATCGTGTGCTATGTATCTGTGTACCATGATGAATTTCATGAATGAGTCTAGCCTTGAAAATATTGCACAACCAATTTTCATTTCATTCCTTTTTTTTTCCCCGAACTTTCGCTCTATTTTCATGTCAAACGTCTGTTGATTTTTCCTTGTGCAGTACATTTAAACGCATCTGTGCCAGCATATAATGTGTGTAAGTTTTGTTTCTTTCGACATGCAGTTTCATTACCCACCACGCTTGGTATAGATTGCGCATAACTACCAAATTACAGAGGTATTTTGTGTGAAAGATACATTTCATGCTGAGTTTGTTATGCTCTAAAAGAATTCAGTATTACGCTATGATATCATTAACCGTAATCTTACAGTTGTACGGTACATCGAGCAAAATAATCAGAAATATTATCAGTTTTCAACTATTCGTCTCGTACGCGATCGCACACCTCTATTTAAATGGTAACGCAAATACTAAAATATCGCTTCCGGTATTGTTATCAATGATTCAATAAATATCTATTGTAGAAGAAGTATGATCTGTGCTTCAACAATTATATCGATTCATGCAGCATAGAAAGAAGAAGCAGCAACTTTAATTAAACTCTTGCGCTGGAAATGAATTAATCGCTCGCGGCGAATTGGCCCAAAACAATTGGAAGCGAACCGTTGCTTGAAATCGTGTAAAGAGCGCATGTAGTAGCACTGTTTAGATGAATATAGACAAGATTAACAGTGTAATAAACATCTTTATTAATAATTCTGTACAGTATGATAAATTTCAAAACAATGCGGAATGTGCAACGCGATAAGACATTTCTTACATTCCCAAGTGGTTTCACTGCGTTTACCGTGTTTCGCACATACCTTGCACCTTCTTTGAGGTCTTGATTTACCTTTCGTGGGTGGAATGTTTATAGGAAAATGTCCCCATTGTTTTGCTCGCAGACGTAGCGGTGTATCATCTACAGATTGCACGTTATTATCACCTTAGAAAATGATAACAGACGACGCGCGTGGCACGTATTTCGCACTTTGGTAACAAAACAATAAGCGACGCGTGCAACACGTCGTTCCAGCGCAAGAGTTTAATGTAACGTTAATCCTGTTTGTATACACTAACTGGCCTATTATAGCCCATGTACTATTTTATAGCCCTGATCGAATTCCTTATATTAACATCAGCTTAAATGCATACACAACAAAAGATTACTTACCTTGATGAGCAGGTGGTTGCGAAGAAACTGAACTCTGCGCAACATTCCCTCCTGACTGTTGGCTTACATCCTGTATCGAACCATCGCTTTGCGCCGGTGTTGTCGCAGAACTGTTTTCCATATTGCTCATCTGAAATATATTATACCGTAGAGCGTACTACAATTATTTAAGGAGTACAAGCGTAAATACCAATGTAACAAGCTTACAATCGATATTTGATCCTCGTCGATGCTGCCCTGAGATTCTGTGTTAGTATTTACAGGTCTCCTAAGGTTTTCGCCAGTTTCTTGCGAGACAATCAAAGGTTCCGGTTTTACGATATTTGTAGCAACTAAAGTGATTTCGTTTATCTCCTCTGGTTTATCGCCAGACCCAGACGTGGAACCCGTAGACGATTTTCTTAATCTCTTCCTACGAAACGACGGGGACAACGGAGATGGACTGGGGGAACAGGATTCTCCACGATCCCCTCCACCAGTTTCGCTACTAACGCTCGGCCACTTTGTCAAGGATGGAGTGTGCATTTCCGCTAAACCCTTTATCTTTAAACTCTCCGCAGTCTGTTAAAGACAAAAACCACACGGAATGACATTCTCGCCGTTTCATTTGATGGAATTCAATAATTCAGAAATGTTCTATACCTTTATGATCGATGGTAACTGGTCCTGTGATATGTTTACTTCGCCATAATACATAAAATCAACCATAATCTTTAGATCCGAAAATTTGACATCTTTCAATATCACTATCGGATGCTGACACGGATTGACAGTGAACAGCGACTGAAAGTATGTGCTGCACGCGGACAATACAACTTTGTGCGCCTGAAGTTGCCTGCCTTCCGCAGCCAGCGTCACGTCCACCAGAGTCTCGTTGTTTAACAGATTCGAGAACACCGAAATGAAGTTCGGTTGATGATTATTCCACCGCAAACAGAACTGTTGCATCGACATGTTGATATATCTGCGATTCTACACCTACGAAACGATTGATCCATCGGTAAATTACAAATCGGCAAACAAAATGACAGGAACGTGACAACAATTAGAATTTTTGGTGGTCAGTAAATGATTGTAAACATCGGACTGTACTCAACATACGGTGCGTTTAAGGAACGTATATAATACGATCTGCGGTTGTTTTCTCGACGCGAGTAAACTTAATCGTGGGACAGACAGTTCCGTTATCGACACGAGCTCCGATAGAATTCGCGTGCTGATCCAACGATCGAGCAAGTTATCGTTTTCGCGAAAACATACGTGCCGCTCGTCGAATCGACAAGGCGCGTTGCACAGCGTATCTCGCATAGAGACGACAGATTAATCAGAGAATACACGACAATACGGTTACGATCGCCAGGCGCGCATAACAAATATAGACTTGCCACGGGGATGATCGGTGAGAAAGAGCAGGCGGAGTTCGAGTTACTCACTTGGTTCGCACAGGCACAGGGTCCCCGTCGACGGTTCGAAACACTGTCAGTCGGATAGTCTCGATCGTATTGTCGTCGTCGTCAGATTCGTCCCCAAGGTACGGTCAAGATCCGGTCTGTTTTTAATTACGAAAAACAGAGTTCGCTCCTCGCTGCCATGGATCCGACGAAATTTTCCACAACAGACTCACTGGTGACGCTTGTGTAATTCACAAATGACGTCATAGGCGAAAAATGACGAGGCTCGAACGGCGCGCGTGAAACCCTCCCGAAAACTCGGGGTGACGTGTGTTTTGACGTTTCGCGACGAATTTCTCGTGCAATCGACAAATACGAGATCTTATCAATGTGCGTCCTTAGAAAATCTAACTTGATCAATATAGCGGCCGACCGTTAGTGACATCTGGCGAGGATCTGTCAAGCACGACGCTATTACCTTCCCACGACACTTTTTCGTCAAGGAAGCCGCACTCTTTTTCATAGAAGCTGATGAGAAGAGAAGTATACTTACTTCGGATATATAGAATGGCGCGGGGATATTAATAAGCTTCCGATCGTATAAATAGCCAAGCCAGAGCCATACGATGACGTGCAATTGAAACGATCCGTGGTTTATTGAAATTATAATTACTTTACTTCATCACAAAGATTACATCGTATTACACTATGTGGATATGTTCGACAATACAATGGGATATATGTTCCATTTCACACAGTGCGACGACACGAAGTTGCTATTTAGTCGGTAAAAATGAAATAAATAAGGAAAAAATTGCTTCGTCGAGCCCCGTTTCGGTTTTCTGTCTGACGGGAATCAAGAGGATACCGTATAAAACACAAGCAACAATCATTTTCACATATATTTTTTTTTCTTTGTTTCATTTTTGTACGTGACACTATAAGTGTAGGTATATTGTTAATCGATCCGGAATGTACAGATTTGCGTTTTCGAAGTAAGATACATTATGCAGGTGTTCGTATTAGTTACGCTAAAAGAGGAGAATCGGTCCTGTTGAACGTACACTCGCTATTGTAGAGAAATTAGTGCGTTTCTTTTTCACAAGTTTGTTTCGTTTTCGTTGTATATGGGAACGTCAAAAAAATATGGAATAAAAAAGAAATATAATTACAAACATGCGTATACAAACACTGAGGTATTTCATTTGACAATAAATCGTAGAAACAAGACTCGTGTTGACCCATACAACTCCCGGATACCACTCGAACACTTAAGGAACTCAGAAATCGAATATGTATCATCAAATCGCGCTTTGAGGAACGGTTCATAGTACAAGAACAAGAATTTCTGTAATCTCCCTAACCGCGAATGGACCCTTGTTTTTTAGGGGGTGTTGTACTTATTGTTTACATAACATTGTTAATTCGACTCGTCAAAGTTCTCATATAACAATCTGTTATCTTAAATTTTGATATAGCGATATATATAACGTGTGCACGATCCCGTCGATCGCGAACGCTCTCGAAAATAATTATTAAAACGATTCTTTTTAAAACACTGAGATCGTGTCCTCGTTTTATGGAGCACGCTATATCTATAAATTTCTCTCACGAATCTGATTTCTATTCCGCCCATCGTTTACTTTCGTCGCGTGTTTGCTTAATTCACGGAACACCACGCTGTTCCTACAAAGGTGTTAATGAGCCCTTCAACCTTCAATAAAAAGTAAGTCGTTAATTATGCGTAAATGAGTGACAAGTGTTATGGTATGTACAAAAATTGTCGTGCGTGTATTAACCGCGGGTTCCACGTTCCACGTCGAACCGGTTATCCCTGGGAAAAGTATCCACGAGTAAGTACACGCGTTCCATCAACGTCTGAACGCAGTATCTCCATTTCAAAAGAAACAGACAATACACGTCTATATGTACACACAATGATTATCTCGTCTTCTTAACATCGAGCTGTTCAGTAAATACATATACAATGATTGACAAAGAAAGGATACCGAGGAAAGACAATATGCCCGATCGGACATATAGAATCTCTTTGAGCGCCGTAAACGCAATCGAACGCGTAAGTACAGTGCAAAAGAATTGAACACTCAGATATAGGAAATTAATGAACCGTCAAGACGTTAAGCTTTTTATGAGAAGCGGCGAACACGACTCCCGCTGTGCCCCCCGATAGAAATGAGATATTTTAGTAATACTGTTTAGTTTAGTAGGCTTTCGCTGCTAGGCCGTGGTTTAGTGACCAGACTCTGTAAGGCTCTTATTTCGTTTTCCGTTAGGTTAGGAGGTCCGAACAGAAACTCCCTATGAGAACCCGGATTGGACAGGAGATCCTGCATGGTCTCGCTGTTTAGCACCAGATCATGCAGAGAGGTTTGAGTTAAATTTACTTTCCTAGCTAAAGTCCCGGTTATGTGGACATCGTCGATCCAGAAGTACGGCTCCCGCTGGGCTTCGCGATACAAAAGAAACACGCTATCAGGGGAGTACAATATAGCCCATCCAGCACAGTACACAGGGTAATGTCTATCAGGATATTCCTGGGGCGAGACTCTCCATTTCGATCGCCAGGATCTCTTCACGGTGCCCACGGTGATCAGGTCGCAAAGGATCAATCGCCTGGCGCCCCAAGGTGATAGGTCGCGCTTCAAGAAATACAACATCGCAGGTATATGAACAAAAACATCATCGTCTAATTTTAGTATATATTTGGCACCTGAAACAATAAAACAAGATTAGTCTAGGGATCGAGCATGTAGTTAACGCCTATTCTTATCAATAATAGATACTCGACTATTGTATCACTGAACAAAAGCATACACAGTGTGTCCGATTTGACTGAAAATCGTCATGAATGATTTTACGAAATGCATGAGGATTCACGGTCCACTTTTAACACATTGATTGCCAATGTGACCGATCGGTCACAAGCGGGCGAGCGAGTAACAAACTTCAAGTATCGCCCCGCCGCCGCACCGCGCCGGTACTTGAAAGTTTTCGTGTTCTTATCGGGATTTGCCATAGGCGCCCTTCGGTATTTTTTTAAGAAGGCTTTGGTATCGGACGTTTATACCCAGCCACATCGGCTGGCAACGAATGTGTTAAGTTAAGGTCTCTGTTGAATGAACTACCCCTGTATCTGTGTCCCGTGACTATGGTTTATCGCAATTCGTGGCGGAGGAAAATGATCTACCGCAACCCCATCTCCCGATAAAACATTACAAGCAGTTTTCTTACTTGGACAATGATACGTAGCCCACTTCAACGCCATCACATGCTTGTAAGTCATGTTTCTGTAGGCATCGAGAAAGTTGCCTTGTATCAAATCTTTATATTTCCTATTCTCCTGCTCCAGCCTGGTCTGGTACTCATTGGAGTAGCCGACCAGGAACAGGAGCGCTACGTCCGTCGACTGTTGACCCCAGGTCTCGCGGACGACATCCCTCTTGAGGAAGTTCTCAGGCGCCGAGTGGACGAGCATCAACAGCAACGGATGCGTGCGGTTGCATAGATCGTGATTGATCGTGAACCTGAAACCTTTGAAGTCGATCAGCGTCGATTTGTCACCGAACGGGAGCTCGTTCATCAAATACGGCTGCGGAGAGGGCGTCACGTTCCCGGGGAACAACAACAGATAGCCAGGCGCTGTGACGCCGCTGGTGTATGGCGTCAGGGAGCCGTTGCCGTCGATGTGTAGCCAGAACGAGAAGCATCCAGTCAGAGCCAAGGCGACCACGAAGATCAGGGTCCATGGCGACGAAGCGGAGACATGCAGCCGCCGCTTATCCAGCATACTAACAAGACCCTTTCATCATATGCGTTTCAGCCTGGCTGCAAAACAAAAACGTCCACGTCTTACTCATTACGTTTAGACCCCTTCTAACCGAGCGCTCTGCACAGGACATTGCCACCAGAGTTGCCAGCGTAAAGTCTTTATGCTTCCCCTCCACCGTCAAACTCCCCTTTTCCGACTAGCACGAGAGCGAAAGAGAGAGGGGGAACGTCACGCATCAAATCGTGCAGAAAGTTGTCGCTAGTGTTGCTAAAGGCGAATCGAGCCACATTTTTCAGTAGAAGGGGAAGCATTTTGAGGGGAATACAGGCCAGTCTGGCAACTCTGATTGTTATCAACGACATCAACGACTCTAACAGTTCCCGGACATGTCAGACGTAAAGTATGTCCACTTTTTTAAAAAGATTACATTTTACATGTCTATTTAACCAACATTTTCTATGATATTCAATGATGTTGCACTTTACAGTGTGAATATTACTGTGACATATTACTGTAGATAAGTTAGACATACATTGCTATTAAAAATGATTTAATGCAGAAACGATATTGTTCCAACAATCTTTATGTTCCGATATAATAGTGTAAAAATGGTATTAAATACAGTGTATTTTTTATTTCAAAATGCAACGATGTCCAATAATGCACGATTTCACTTGTAATCGGTAAATATATCGTAATAGCAATGCTATCATGTTTCCACGTGAATAGTTTGGCTACAAGGAAAATATTCAGTCACCGACAGCCACGTGACTATGTAGAAAATTTGTGTAAAATTAATGAAACACCAGTTCACGATCATCGAATCGATCAACAATTTTTAATAATGCTACATGAACAAAATAACCACCGTTCGTCTTTGACACCGAAAAGGACGAAACTCACACGAATCATTTATATCACATTCTTATCTACGTACACGCGAGTAACTATATGTTCGATTGCACTAATTTGCTAGTTCTTCGGTCAATATTTGCGGTAAGTTGATAGTGGCAGCCGAGTGAAAGTATTTAGCGAGAGAGACGTTTACCGATTTTTCCATATACCTTGGAACAACGATGTAGCAATAGTACAAGAGTCATTTACGACGTTAGAACGCTCTGTGAACCGTTGCACTCTCAAAGAAATCGGTAATGTGACTAACCAAATCGGATGTCGACTGCCAAGTGCAGCGATGGCTGATCTATTCTGCGGATGACGATAAGGTGTTGATACACATTACCGGCATGCCTAATGCAATATCGTTTGTTACAATAGTTTTACATATACGTTATCCCGACATTCTCGACGCACAGCGCGGACAAACCTAACATATCTCATTAGTCGTTTGGATCACGATGTACTGTTATGCCGTGAAGAAGGAAAGGATGAGGTTCCCTCGAGAAATATGTAATCCTTTTTCTTCTCGATAACTTGAAGTTTATTGGGTAGGCCACACTAACAGATTGTTCACAGGAAATCGCGGTTTACAGCTCGGGAACTGACGGCTCGGGAGGTGAACCCTACTCTTCCTGTGATAAAGCCTGATAGACTATCAGTGATAGTACCCATGTTGTAAAACTGTAAGTTAGGTGTGTCACTAATAGGTTCTATAGTGAGAATTGATTATGCATAAGCGAAATATATCATGAGGACTCCTGTGAAGAATCTAAAAGAGAATAGATGTTAGCGTATTTTAACCTATTTAAATGTATTCTATAATCCTTATTTCTAATGTTTATTATATACCGTTTATAATTTTACATATACTAATTTCAAATTTATCGAGTGGACTATAGTGCTTAGTTTGTCTATTCAATAAAATCTATTGTTCGGTTATGCTAATAATATACATGTTTTGATCTCGAAGGTGGGGAATTGGAATTAGTTAGTATAAGTTGTAATTTTCATGTTCCAGTATTAGAATTCGAATTTCGGAACATAGTTGGTATCTTCTTAAGAAGAAGATGTTTGCTTCACAGGATTTAAAATACTTGAAAGCATGTTCCTCTGATGCAGGGAATAACATTCTTTCGCTGTCAAAATCTCTTTGAGCCAATACTGCTCCCCATGCTTCTCCTGAAGCATCAGTTGCTAAGATGAACTCTTTAGTAAAATCTGGATAGGCGAGAACTCGTTCTCCGCATAGTTCCGTTTTTAATTGCCGAAATGATTATTCTTGTAGGTCCTTCCATTCTAATTTGGTATCCTTCCTCCGTGGAAAATCCTTTACTGCTTTTATTTTATCCGGATTTGGTTTCACTCCTTCGGCAGTAATCAAATGTCCCAAATATTGCAATTCTGGCTTCAAATATTCGCACTTGTCGGGTTGTAATTTTAATCTCATATCCCGAAACCTTTCAAACAAAATCCTCAGACGTTGCTCTAATTCTTCTAAACTTTCGGCAAAGACTATGACGTCGTCCAAATAAATAATACATATTTTGCCAATCAATCCTTTGAATCCTTGATCCATCATCCGTTGGAATGTGGCTGGTGCGTTTCTCAAACCGAAAGGCATCCTGTTAAATTCAAAATGCCCTGCTGATGTTGAAAATGCAGTCTTAGGTTTGTCTTTTTCCTTCATTCCGATTTGGTGAAAGCCGCTTGCCAAATCAAGTGCGCAGAACCACCGGGCTCGCCCTAGCTGGTCTACTATTTCTTCAATATTGGGTAACGGGTATGCATCGTGTAGAGTTTTCTCAATCAAACTTCTAATATCGGCGACTACCCTCCATTTCTTTTTCCCGCTTGCATCTTATTTCTTCGGGACAACCCACAATGGTGAATTGTATGGTGATGTTGAGTCACGAATGATTCCTTTTTCCTTCATTTCTGTTACCTGTTGCGTGATCACATCTAAACGTCCTGGCGGACATCTGAACTGCTTAACACATACAGTGACTTCTCGCGATACCTTCCTGACTAATTCAATGGCTTTCGGATCTGTCAAATGGGCTACCCGTGTATTTTCGTCTAATAATTTTAGACGCTTCTCTCGATCCTCAATTGAGTCATTACTAAAATGCAGGATCCTATGCAAAGTACCTGTAAGTTCTATCGTCCTATGCTTGGTGTCTATCTTGGCTTCCTCACCCTCAAAGAACGGCATGCCTAATAACCCGTCTTCTTCTATAGGAAAACCATCCGGTACTATTGCTAATACATTTGTTTTGCCTCCTATTGTTAACTTAGCTTCTCTTTCAGTACGTATTTCTTCGTTGTTTATTCCATAGATTGCGTTGGCTTTAGCTCGCGTCGGTAAAACTACAAAGTCTGATTGTTTTATTAAGTCCGGCTCCCGTGTCGGGTAAGAATATTCTGTTTGAAGAGCTGGTTCCCATTCTGCATCCGATTCATCTTCTGTGATGTGAGGTCTTCGAATTCTTCGAGGATCTTCGATTCGTAATAATTTAACGTAATCTTCTTCTTGAAGTTTTTCTATTTTCAAGTTCTATTGATAAGCTACTGTTAGCTCCGATTTGACTTGAGTTTTTACCGTTTTGCGACATTGCAATTGAACTTAATCTCTTATTTATCTCAATAAATTTATTCGTATCACTTGAAGAGTCAGCTTCAATTATAGGCTTCAGATTGCGGTAAGTATCAAATGACATATGACTTACCCTAGCCAAATATTCATAACTTTTCTAACATATAACAATCATTTTTATACATAAATATTGTTAATTTTTTTTAATTTATTAATTATATTGTTATATTTCTTTTTTATGCAAATAATTACCATTGCATATACATTAGTAAACAAAAGGTTTTTCTAAAAAATTTTCTAAAAACTCGAATAATATTACATTAATTGTAAAGCAGTGTTGCAATAATAATTCTATGTAATGGAAGGTGCTCACCAAGGTATATAAATTCTTATTACATTTAATAATGTAGATTTACTTTTTGTATAAATGTTCAATGGTGGTTTTATTTATTACTTGCATATAATACTTCGAATTAACATATAAAAAAAACAGCAAAAGATATCCTGAGATTCTTACATATTTGGATACATGTAAGAATGTTATAGTTTAAGAATTTTATAGTTTTGTTTGCAACTGACTGCTATACTTCATTTTATAAACTTTTTGATAAGTAAGTTTGTCAAAGCAGTTAGTTATTAGTATATATATATGATAAAATATGGAGCGCGACTTTCCGAAATATCTTCTGCACTGTGCGTCGCGTCGTTCAAATACCGAAGTCGTGATAAGACGATAAAATATGGAGCGCGACTTTCCGAAATATCTTTCTAACATAGTTAACGTACAATTGATTAACATTAATATTTATATACGATTACTGTACTATTGTATTGACGATTTATTAATCGTCAAAAGTTCCCGGAAGCAAACACGCGAGTCTGGCGTTTATTTTTTCCTTAGAATTATTTTATTGTAGTTGGTCTGTAAAATGGATTTCGAGTTTAGAAAATATGTAGTGGCAAATATTTATCGTTTGAAAATCACTAATCGAATCACCGGGACTGTACGTAGCCCGAAGAAAACATTGAAAGTGTATTTTTGGACTGTGGCTTTCTATCAGGGACTGAAACGATTCTGAAAATAACTGTTTCAAACTGTTATATATCGGTTCTGATTGAAACAGTTGTGAAGAACCGAAATGATCTTATAACTGTTATGAGAATATCAGTTCACGTTACATGATATTTTTACTATCATATTACTCGATTTACAGTAGTGGAAATGTGAAATGTATAGCTTTCCGTAACCTCGTCGCTGTCAAATAATGTTTACACTGTCTTGTTGTTGTAAACTTTTTTGTCAGATGGCTGCAAGTGGGTGAAAAATCGCGAGTCGCGTTAAAGAGAACATCTTGTTAGCAAGTTTCTACAAATTATAAAAATTTATTTGTTAAACAAAAATCGTTAAAATAATCAATAACGATAAATAACTATTTAAATAATAAGTATACAAAGAAATTTGTAGACATTATATGTCGAGAGCCGGAACCGGTATTATAACTGTTTTGAATCTCCGGTTTCTACACAGAGACAGTAAAGTATTTATGAAGAACGTTATACATATGTAGTCTCTAGTCTCTAAAAGTGGCAAGCTTATACCGTTAACGATTCTTACTGCCTTTGACAGTTTTACTTATGGTCTAAGTCTAAGTTAAGTGATAAGAATCACTCGAGCGTACTATACATTATAATATTCGCACGTGCGTCTATTCAAGGGTAAACCAAATAGCGCATGTACTATCGTGTAACAATAACGTTAACAGTACTCGATCTCACCTTTATCCTATGGAATATAGAACAAAGTACTACAATTTGTAAGACGGAAATGAAACGGAAAGACGAGGCAATGCGATAAATAGAAAAATCGAAAAGAATATACGAGTCAGAAATACGTAAGTGGGGTAAAATAAAACACTATAGGCGATACTGTACGCAAGGTCGAGATTCCGAATATATAAAAAAGTGAATGTATTTAGAAGCGGATGTGCTTGTAACATAAATATTTGTAATTTGTAACATTTAAATTCATTGTGTTTCCTTGAATTTAAATTTGATTTGGAAATGTTTCAAGTATCATTAAATTTTCCGTTACGCGCTGCGCGGTAATAACTACGTGGGAACGTACTAATTTTCGAGGAAATATTTTATTTATTTATTAAAACGGTTACGTACTTTTTTATATCGAATGCTCAATACACTTCCAGTTTGTTTTGATGCATATTTTTGCACACGTTTGCTACTTCAACACCGTACGCCGAATGAGTATATATTTACATATGTATTAAACTACTTGGTACGTCGATATTAATTCAACACTAATTCCTTATATAAGAACGACTTGTAAAGGAACGAATGCAACAGTTTTTAATTGATGCTTCTCACAAACTTGGCTTTTGACGAGTCACACATGCCGAGTACACCTTGTTTAAACAATACGCATAATGATACGTAGACAATGTTTGAAAACGCAATGTTTTGGAAATCGAAGAGAAGACGTCGTTTAGAAAGCGCCGCGAATGTAAATAAAACTTTCACTGTATTTAGATGTTTTGATGAAATAAATTTGAAACATTCCTATTTAGACCAAAGTTCCACCTTGAATCTTTGTATTTAACATATTATTCACTCGCGAGTAGAGTACAGAACCGACTTACTGTTTTATACGTTTCAAACTAACAAACACTGAAGAAAGTCAGTGCTACAGTATGCACTAAATAATTGAGCGAAACAACGTGTACCGACCAAGGTTCATGAACAATGGTCAACTTCATTGCTTCTCTACAATATCACCGTTCGATGATATGTATTTCCGCGCTATAATAGCCTTACAAAAACGAAGAAAATCATTAGAATGGTGCATCAAAACTAAAAGGCGTGTAGATATTCGAACGTTACGGTAACGTATCGAACGTTGGCTGTTCAATTTGAATTTTCTGTCTGCCCGAAAACAGATATTGTATTTGTTAGATCGCGGTTTCGAAATAATATAGAAAGTCGTGGAGAAGTTGAAAAAACCAGAAGAATATCGAAACAGGCGGTAGTGGGTTTGGAGGTGGTTTGTAGCTGTGCAAGTTGAGAAGGAACAGATAAAAACAAAAGAATACTAGCCGATATTTGAAACTTACTTACGTGCGGTGAGAAACTCCGGAAGTATTTGTGCATCCGTAGTGTCTTCGAGTATTTTACTTTACACATTCGGCACGAGTGATAACGTAGAACCGACAACGCCGAAATGCAGCACGAACACACAGGGATTTGTGGTTATGTCAGATCTATTGTTGACGATCCGCCCCGTACAGCAGCAACATATTCCGAGGCTGTTTCCGTGGTAGCACTGCGAAGTACGTCAATCGAACGAGATCACCCCGTGGTGTTTCAGCAGTTCTGTTTCTTCTTCTTCCTAACACCCCTCATCTTTTCCTTCTTATTTGTTTAGATAATCGGTCGCCTTCACGTAGACAAGACGCCACCGACCATGTGTATAAAAATTCACTAGGAGGTGAAGCCACGGGACAAGCCGTATACGCCGAGTTGGGTCGCAGGACAACGGGTGGCATGATGGATATTCCTAGCCCTTTGCTCGCAGTCAGAGCAACGCCCATTCTACAGTCTCGTTCAAAATAGACGGAACGCAGGACCGCGACATGTTGTAACTTGCTACTGATACTTTGCATTCGACCTCCTCCCCTCTCTCCTCTCTTATCGGTGCAGCGTATCGCCAAACTGGCTGAACTATCCCACTTTTGTAGCTTTGCTTTGGTAATCTCAGAACTTTTCATAGGCTCCAAAAGGGATGCTTCAGGCCACCGATCTACAGGGTGTTCCAAAAATGTCGAAAACCTTGAAAGGGGTGGTTCCTGAGGGCATCCCCAGCGTAATTTTCCACCTCGGCTTTGTTAAGGAATTATTAACTACAAATACGGACCAATCGGATTCTGAGCGTAACGTTGCTATTGGCCGAGCCGGGATCCGTTCGCTAATAACTCATCCGTAATCTGTACAGGATTGAATTCTTCCGTAAAGAATCGGATTGATGATACACGAAAGAATGTTATCAGGTTTTGGAAGATATATCTGTGGTTGCAAGGAGAAACGCCGCATGTCACAATTTCAAAAAATTTGAGTTTACGCATTGAGCTTTTATACTATAGGATTTGCGTGTTTACCAGAAAAAAGTCATGAAAACAAATTCGAAAGGCTCAAAAATTAATGCAATTTAACCGATGCCCTATATGTCCTATGTCAAAACAGAAGATGAAGGTATTATATATTTATATGTGACATGCGGCGTTCTTCCTGACAACCACAGATGTATTTATTACTCCTTCTTCTTTCCTTTTCAACAAATTTCAAATGCTTGTTGATGCAGGATGAGAACTTTTTATGACTTTCTAATTTTGACAATTCTGAATTCTGACTGATTCTGACTAATTCTGACGCTTCTGACGCGCACGGTATAGAGAATAGAGAATTTCTTCGTCGAACGTTGACAGTAGTGTTGACTGTTGACACCCGTTGAGTTGCAAGTTGCAAACACCATGCGGCGGGAAGTAGCGCGTCAATATTTTGTTGTATCGTTTGTGTAACGTCTTATTTATAATAATTTTTTCGTCGAATCGGTGTGTGTCCGTGCTCATTATGTATTGAATTTCTACTCTGTTTGTAAAATGAGTCTACTAACTACTAACTAACTAACTGCATAACTAGTCTTGTCAAATGAGGTTATCTTCTCCCAATTTTCGGAAGATAAACATAAGTTTATATGTAAACATATAAGCCACGTATAATTTGTGTTATTTAATTAAATTTGGTTCAGTGATGGATATTTTGGCAACACAAGTGTACGAAGATGATGATTCCTTCACGCCGACACAGCAACTATCTCATTCTCTGCCACACAACATAAAAGAAAAACATGTATGTTGTACAAACTGTTTCCTTTAGTATAATATTTGTTGTATTCTCTTCGGTACCTATCAAATATTATTTCATTCAGTTTAAATCGTTTTGATAAATGATTTTTCTATTATTTTTATGACTATTACGGAGTTTGTTTACATGTGAATTATATATATAAAATATTTTAGATTGGATCACTGAGGATCGGCTCTATAACCTATCCAATCGAGCAGGGAATTACCAAAATTGGTAGGCATCCTGAGTGCGATATCGTACTAAACAATCAAGTAAGTTGTTCAATATTTATCCTTTTATCGTACTAAAATTTTCATGTAAATGTATTTTATTGTTATAGCGAGTATGTTAGCACTTATTGGGTTTATTATAATAAATACAGGATATATAAAGCAGTGTCGCTCCAAAATTTATTATACTCGTATAATTTCTTAGTTCAGTTATATTAACAGTAACATTATTTTTAGAATATAAAAGATTTTTATAATTCCTCTTTTTGAGTTTGCCTATTCTGAGTATTTCTTAATTTGTTTTCATTAAAATCGATAGAACTCCAAAAGTCTTTCTGTCCGAAGTTAGCATTACTGTCCATGGAAATTTTGTCTGGTCCAGCGATGTGCAAATATTCCAGTGATTTCTCGTTAGGATTTAATCTAGGCCACTTTACTCCACCCATGTTAGGAACTCTGTATCACAGAAAAATATGCACATAACTAGACAGCAGATTTTATGCATTCATGATGAAAATGAGTAGGTGTAATTTATATATAACATAGTAAAGATCCACTGCATAAAGATCCGCTGTCTACCCATAACTATCATATACTTACTATCATATATTACATAGACTTACTTGTTATTTGCAAACGATACCCATAAATCTATCATAAGTTGTTGCATCTCGAGGTCACGTGGTGTTGTGGTGGAGTCCATGTATTGAGTGTCAACAACTACGTACGCGTCATCTGCATGACTAACACCTGTGCACAGATGATTCGATACATTTAACTTCTTTCTTTCTCCAATATTGTTATCTCTATACAAATAACATACCATAGTTGTTGCGAGTTCCACTCATAGCGTCGCTCAAACTTGTTGCACCTCTGTAAGTATAATAATAATACCATACAGGTTCTTTATTAACTTTTGCCTGCATTCTGGCAGCTTTCTCGCTGTCAACAACGAAGAATCTGTCTCCAGCCATTTGTACTAAGGGTTTCGTTGTTGTCTCATCTATCTCCTTTGTTCCAAAGTAGTGTTGTTTGATCAGCCTGGCAACTTCTACGTGCTTCTCCTCAGGCAAAGTGTAATTATAATCCAAGAAATAAGGAGCGAGAAGGTCCCAGTTATCGTCCAATGCTTTCAGAGCTTCTGGTATGGCAATGAATTCTGTAAACCAAATTCGTTAAAAAGAAGTCCAAGCTTAAGGTGCAGATACGCTAGATTCTTGCAACTTATTTTTACCTGCAACCGGGTACAATCCCTCTTCGCTGGTCACGCTAGTGAGCCAAGGAACATCTTGCACGTCTCCGCTGTTTACAATTTCGATAGGAGGGCGGTCAATGAACGGTTCGTCTCCAGCTTTTTCAGCAACTGGTCCAAACGGCGTGAACGGGTTGAAATAAAATTTCTAGAGTCGAACAAATACGTTTAAAATAGCAAATTTTAGTGCAAACTAGAGAGCACTCACCATGAACTCTTGAGTAGATGCAACCAGAGACCGAGATGGACGGAATCTCAAGCAACGTATCATCTCCCTCTTGTTAGCTGTGGGGCAACCCATGAGGGCAGCAACTTTTTGGGCTTTCTCTAAGGCGTTTTCAGTCTGTGTCCAACAGCTGAATGATGTACCGCTAACGGAGATACCGGCTGCAATACGACAAAGGATTTTTTGTACCTCGGAAAAATTTCACATCTATTTAGTTGTTGATTCAGTGATTTACCTTGGAAGAGGCCTGCACTCATAGGCGATAAATACTGATAGTGGACACTCGCACCACCAGCACTTAAGCCCACCAAAGTCAGTTTCTTTGGATCACCGCCGAACCATTCGATATTCTCTGAAACCCATCTCAGAGCCATGCTCTGATCCTTCAGTCCCATATTGCCAGGGACTACTTCATCTTCTGTACTGAGGAAACCTACGAGGAAAAGTTTGCGTCTATTAGAGGATTTAATTTAAAATCGTTGAAGACGGAAGAAATTACGATTGGTAGACTGCGGATTTAGACACAGTCTAGCGATTAGTATATTTGAGTACCTAGTATTCCCAGACGGTAATTGAACGTAACAAATATTACATCCTGGTCCATGAGGAATTTAGCACCCATGTCCATTCCACTACCGAACATGAAGGCTCCTCCATGAATCCAAAACAGGACTGGCATGGGTTCCGCGGCCGCTTCGTCGCGTTCTGGCACATAGACGTTTAGATACAGACAGTCTTCGGAGCCTAATACCCTCTCGTTCGTGGCGTCAGCAATTTGAGAGTATTGCAAGCATGGGGAGCTGAATTTCGTTGCCGAAATTTCGCCGATCCATGGGGGTATTCGGTGAGGGGGCTGAAAAAACGTTGGATAGTCAATCAGTTTTTCCCATAAATCTTTATCGAAGAATTCTCGCAAGAAAAGAGAGCACAAGGCTTTAATGATTGAGGAAATTGACTTTTGAAACAAGAATTTCGACCGTGAGTTAAGAAATTAACAATTTCAAACATGCTGAATTAGAAGTTCTATCATTTTATTGATGTTTTCGAGACCGTGTCGAAAAAATTCTTCAGAGTTCATTCCGTTCGTAACACGATGATAACAGAATGTGATAATAGATGTAGTATTCGGTAAACATCGTGAACCCATTATAACTGAACCTTCAAAATTTTATTTTAGATAATAATTCTAAAAAAATTATTAGATTATATTATTTACGATAACTGAATGCTGATGTACGAATGTAGTTGCTGTCGCTTTTGAACAATTTATCGAGCAGTTTTCAATCGTTGATCTTCTAATTGAAATAGACTATTGCAAAGTTACCGGTAAACAAGTTAACTCGTTATCCCCGGTTGAGAGCTTGTGAAACAGTTAGGTAACTGTCGGTAGACGAAGTATAGATTCATTTAAACGATCTTTAGACTATTCCATGGTCAGTTTAAATATTGAAGCGGTTAATAATTGATCTGCTTACTTTGAATCGAAGTTTTCCGATCGGTGGCAAAGCGTAAGGAATTCCCTCGTAGGCTTGATATTGTCTTCCATTGGCAGATAGCTTATAGTAGCCCTTGATGCCACCCGAGGGTGTTTTCACTTTCGGCGCGGTCTCCAAAGTCCATCCGCAGGTGAAACATCCGAGGAGGACCACCAGAAGCCACACTCTCGTCATCTTGCACTAAACTGAAGCAATCTCGGACCGGTCTGCTTTATTTATCGCGTACTTTTTCGATCCTCGCGCGGCGCTAATGTTGACTTAGATAAGTACGGCGAATAATATGCGCACTGGATGCGCTCTTGAAACACAATCTAGAGTACAAGACCAGTAAATCGCTCCCCACCCCTGTTTTCAACGACAATCATCATTGTACTGTCGCGGTATACTTAGATGTCTTAATCTACATCGTCAGACTGTGCGTACATGTGATGTCAAGCAATTCCGACGACAATCTTGACTGCACTTTTTGTCCGCATATTTTGAATTGTCTGTTTCGAGAGATCGATCAAAGAGTATTTAATATTGCAGCGCATCGTTGCCGCACACATCAAATGTGCAGTTCAATTGCTAAAAAGTGAAAGTATTCAAATTCGGCGCTTTATCATATTCGGCAAACATCATATTGTTTGTGATCCATAATTTTTTCGCTGCTTGTTTGAACTTGCTGACATTAAAAGTGATAAATATGAAATTCTGTCTTTATGTAACCAATTCACACCTAAAAATAGCTTGTTGTTCAAACTTTTTTTTACGTTGACTCTGTGACTCCACAATTGATAGAGAAGGTTCGTGCGTCGATGATCGATAGAAATAAATTGATCTCGACTTCAACAGCATTTTGTTTGATTATGGAACGAAACGAAAAAGGTATCGTATTTGACCTATGGTTGGCCAACACTGATTAACAATTTCTAACGAGTATACATTATACATACTCGATTGCTGACCTTGACGAATTAAAAAATTACTCGCAATAAAGATACAATAAAATTGATATTAATTAGTTAATAGTTAACATGTTTGTGTTGTATATTGTGAATATACATTGTCGAAAATGCAGATGCAGTTTAATAATAAGGTGGCGACCGTTGCACTGAAACTTTCCATAGACATTGATATCAATTCGAAACTTACAGATACCAAGATTAAAAATCACGAGCGCAAAAAGTCACACGTTAAACATAGAATTATCTGTTCGTAAATAATTGTCATTTATTCGATAATTTCGAAATTGACAACTTTAACTAAATAGAGCGAAAGAGTTCAGTATACGTTCGGTTAGGAACTTTGTCTGAAGAATTAAACAATCGATATTCAAGTGTAAGTTCAATTACCAGAAATCGTGATGTTACGATAATGAGATGATCAATTTCTTTTGCAGACAGTGTCCAAGAAGCACGCAGAAATCGAAGTGAACAGCAACGAAACATGGATTTGCGACTTGAATTCTTCGAACAAAACGAAGCTCAACAGTGTAATGAAATGTTATTTACATTTAAGTATAAATTATAGAAAGTATAGCACGGTGTGGGTTTTATTAAAAATTTGTGATGTATTTTCTACATAATAGAACGTTGGATGGGGAAAATCAATTTTTATTTATCAACTCAACATTCGTCTGAATTTATGGTTGTACTAACGAAACAGGTTCTATAAGTCTTTGTTATTAGATCGTTACATACGAAATGTTCGATTTTGAACAATATCGTTAAACAAACGCAACTTTTGTCTGAATAGATTTATTCATAAAAATAAGCACCATTGTAATCCTGGTGTTCTGTCAATGAATTTCAAGTTTCTTGATGATCAAAACGTTTTATAACATTTGCATTCTAAAATCGAACATTTCATTATAGCCACAGATAAAATACTTAAAAATCGCAACCTTCACTTTAGTCATCCATACTCTGCGCAATAGCAACTACGATAGTACATATTACCAAGTAAACGAGTCCTTTTAACTTCGAAATAAAAACTCTACTCGTTTGGTTCAATTTTTTAAAGGGAGTCCACTTATTAAATTATTGAAATTTTCGCTATCATTCTTCCACGGAAAACAATAATATAATTTCGTTTGCAGTCTGTTTTAAGGTCCGGTCGATACTACGAGCTAAAAGGAGGAAGCGTCGTCGAATTCGGCATGGTACGGGCCGTCTACTCGGTGCTTGGTGCAATGGACGAGTCCTTGATCCAAGAAACTCCTACGATAAGTCACTCGAGGACTGAGAAAATGATTATCCCAGGAACGCCGGATACGTCGATGGTAATCATCATCTAAAATTCAGAAATAATAAATTTTGGAACAGTCTTTTAATCCTATTACATGATCTTGCTCAGAACTTTTCATCGACGTCGGAGGACAACGTCTCTATAATCCCAGGGACCCAAGCAGAGAAAGGAGACTCCGTATTCCGACGACCATCGGTACCAGTGAGAAGTTCTGCCAGCAACCGCAAGAGTTATCTTCCGGACTCTTCCAGCGATGACAGTATGAACGATTCCAGAGGCTCTTCAGCACTGGGGAAGGAGAACTTGGGTGAAAAGGGGGTCAGTACTCATGATATGGAGACGGAAAATTCATTTGAATCTCAGAGCGATTTGTCCGACGACATCCACGACGTTGAAACTCAAAAGATCTGCTTGGACAGCTTCCTTGCTGCCAAGCAGTCTCGCGATCAGGCCGATATCCATAACATGGAGACGCAACACGAGGAGGATGTGGAGACCCAGCACTTTGTAGCAGACATCCATGATGTAGAAACGCAACATGATATAGATATCGGTGATCTGAACACGCTGAGGAAGACCGAAGTGCAGAACGCTTTGGTCGAAAGCGATAAAGGAGCAAGCGCTGTTGAACAGGGACAAACGGAAGAGGCAAAATTAAAGGCAGACGTTTCTATGGAGGCAGGAAAGAGTGAGATTAAAGAGGAGGAATCATGTAGCAATGCGATCGATGGACCTGAACAAGCTATAGCCGCGAAGGATGAAAACTCTGGGAATTCTGAACAGTTGGAGAACGGTCAAAGAGATTTGCAGGATTGCCTAGAGTTGTCGATAACAACGAACTTCGACGATGAGTGCTCGGAAGTTGAAAGAAGCAGCTCGCAGAATTTGTTGGAGAACTTCATTAGCGACGATGATCCAGCGAACGAGTCGGGATCGAAGTCGGTCAGCCCTCTGAAGTCTTCTGTGAACAACAACGAGACGACTGAGAAAAGCAGCGACGAGGAGAATATATTCGACATGGCGACGCAGGCTAACCCTAACAATGAAAATATTCCCGAAGGCGTGACGAAACGAGTTGATTACACGTTTAAAGCTTCTCTAATGGAAGATGACTCCGATGACGATACCGATCAAGAAGGCGTGTTTCAAAGGTACTCGCGGATCGCTAGTCAGGACAGCAGTCAGGGGACGGTTCGGTCAAAGAGTCAGCCCGACAGCGAAGACTCTGATACTGATGAAGAAGGACAGTTTGCTGCGATGGCTATGAAAGAAAAACGAACGTCTTTATCTTTTGAGGTCGGACAGAACGAGAGTAAGGAGACGAGGAATGATGCTGGGTCGAGCCGGGACTCGGATGATCTTTTCGAAATAGCCACGCAAAAGGTGAACCTTGAGAATTCTTCGAAGGAACAGGTCGATGTCAGTAAAGATAGCGTGGATTTTAATATGCCGACAAAGCTGATCGAAGCGAATAAACTTGAAGACATAGTAGAGAAAGGTAGCGCAGATTTCGATACTCCGACGCAGGTGATCGAAGTGAGCAAACCTGAAGACGTAGCGAGTAAAGGTAGTGTAGATTTCGACACTCCAACGCAAGTGATCGATATTAACCAACCTGTAAATGTAACAGAAAAAGGTAGTGTGAGTTTTGATGCACCAACGCAGATGATCGAAGCGAATGAACCCGAAGACGTAGTAGAGGAATGTAGCGCAGATTTCGACACGCCAACGCAAGTGATCGATATTAACCAACCTGTAAATGTAACAGAGAAAGGTAGTGTGAATTTTAAGACACCAACGCAGCTGATCGAAGCGAATGAACCCGAATACGTAGAGGAAGGTAACGCAGATTTCGACACGCCAACGCAAGTGATCGATACTAACCAACCTGTAAATATAACAGAGAAAGGTAGTGTGAATTTTGATACACCAACGCAGCTGATCCAAGCGAATGAACCTGAAGACGTAGTAGAGGAACGTAGCGCAGATTTCGACACGCCAACGCAAGTGATCGATACTAACCAACCTGTAAATGTAACAGAGAAAGGTAGTGTGAATTTTGATACACCAACGCAGCTGATCGAAGCGAATGAACCCGAAGACGTAGTAGAGGAACGTAGCGCAGATTTCGACACGCCAACGCAAGTGATCGATACTAACCAACCTGTAAATGTAACAGAGAAAGGTAGTGTGAGTTTTGATGCACCAACGCAGATGATCGAAGCGAATGAACCCGAAGACGTAGTAGAGGAAGGTAGCGCAGATTTCGACACGCCAACGCAAGTGATCGATACTAACCAACCTGTAAATGTAACAGAGAAAGGTAGCGTGGATTTTAATATGCCGACAAAGCTGATCGAAGCAAATGAACCTGAAGACGTAGTAGAGGAAGGTAGCGCAGATTTCGATACCCCAACGCAGGTGATCGAAGTGAGCAAACCTGAAGACGTAGCGACTAAAGTTAGTGTAGATTTCGACACACCAACGCAAGTGATCGATACTAACCAACCTGTGAATGTAACAGAGAAAAGTAGTGGGAGTCTTGATACACCAACGGAATTGATCGAAGACACGAATAAGGATGAGGATGACTTGATGCCAACGCAAATTCTACCGATCGGTAAAATTTCTAGAAATGTTACTGCAGCAGTAAAAGGTAATACTACGCGCAATGAAGACAGAGATGAAGGTGAAACGGACTATAACACGCCAACACAAATTATTGCAGAAAATGTTCCTATTTATAAAGACTCATCGTCTAATGATTCTGAACGAGTGAATCCACAGCTGGTAGAGGAGTTCAGTATGGAAGACATTGATTATGAAATGGCGCCTACTCAGTTGCTGAGTGATATCGAGGAAAAGAAGAAGGCTGCATTAGCTAATAAGAAAAATAAATCTAGGGGGAAGTTGATTAGAGTGAATCTGGATGATACTTTGGAGAGAAATCTGAATGAGATGTTTGGCGACGTTAACGAGGACATCGAGGATGACCTACCACGAATGTCCACCCAAGTTCTCACAAGTATGCTAGAATCTCCGCAGAACAAAGAAGAGCCTGCTGATGTTAACGTTGATGAAGAGTCACCAGGGAACAGTAAAGAAAAAACATCGCCAAGGAGGACGAGAGGCAAACCAACCGCAGCTAAGTTAGAGGTATCACCTTTAATAGCAAGCAGGAAGTCACGCAGATCTAGCTTGAAGAAAGCTGTAACTAACGATGACTCCCAAAATGATTTCTCAAATCCCACCACGAGAAGGAAACGCAAACTTCTGGAGGATTCCAAAGAGATTGCTACTATCGATGAAGACAAGGTTGACACGGAATGTGAAAAGAAGTCGACCAAGAATACATTAAACGACGAGAACAATATTTCCGCTGCATCATCGAAATCTTCGCCAAAAAATTCGCCGTCGACAAGATTTTCAAGAACGAATAAACCTGGGGAGTTGCAGATGCCCGAGCCCGTTGTAGAGATTGCAGAATTACCAAGGGGTAATAAGAATGTTGCAGTAGAGTTAGACAGAGGTGACGAAGTATCTATCACATCGGTTAACATAGGACAATACGGACGTGCCATTATACTGGATTCTGATGAAGACATTATGGCAGGCTTGCCGGAAGTTCAAATCTCAGGGACCCTGTCGAATCCAGCGAGCCCGACTTCGTCGACATCGACAGAGTTTAGATTCACTACTAGGAGCATGAAACCCAAGTCCGGTACGAAGAAGACCGAACCCAGAAAGAAAGTATTACCAAAGAAATCAACGCGAAAATCGGTTGCACGTACAAACGCAGAGTACAACGAACCTCCCAAGGTTGGCAGACTGAGATCCGCAGCATTCTCATGCAGTATTGCCAGTCACAACAAAAGTAGAGTGCCGGTGACGATATACGAAAACGACGAGGACATAGTAAACGAGATTAAACCATCGAATAGAACGTCTTCCCGTAAATCTAAAGAGAGTGGATCGCTGCAAGCAAAACCAAGCCCTTCGTATACAGAAGTCAGACGCAGTCCTTCCATTCAGGACAACGGAAGGACTCGCGGCTCTAGCAACGAGTATAATTCGTCTGTTTTTCAGGTTGGCAAAGAGGCTTTGATTACAACGGTCGCTGAACCTGTGAGAAAAACCGCTGTAAAGGCATCGCGGGCCGTTAAAAGGTCGCTTAGCTCGACGGATGTAACCGAGAGTAGCGATGCGAAAAAGCGTAAGGAGAATGTCACTGAGAAAGCGTCTGTGGCTACTAAAGGTAGAAAAAGTACCAGAGGGTTTGCCGCTACTAGGAGCAATTCTGCGAATATTCTGGATTATATGTCGAGAAGAGATTCACCGGTGTTGAACTCGGACAGCTCGCAGCAGTCAGTTAGCAGTAGTCAAGAAAGTTACGAGTCTAAACAGTTGATGATAAAGATCAGGAGATTGTCTTCCGATACTCTGACTCCACCGCCCCTTATACCTATGAGATCAGCGAAAGAGGATAGTAACGTTAGGGTCAATAGTGCCACAAGCAGTTCATCTAAAGCAGAGAATGATAAAAGTGCAATTGTAGAGGAAAAAGTACACCTGACCAGAGGAAATAGAAGTAAGAGAGCAGTGAGGAAAAATTACGAGGAGGATGACAGTTCGGAAATGGGAGAAGAGTCGCAGGAAGTAGAGATGATTATGAACTCTTGGGTGAAGGAAGAGAATGTCAAGCAGGAGGAGACGAATGAAAGTACGAAGGGTGCTAGAGGAAGAGGCACCAGGGGTAGGTCAATGAATTCCTCGTCCGCAACGTCGACCCCTACTAAGATAAAGCATAAAATTTTATTCACTGGTATAACCAACGAATACAGCAAGCTATTATCAAAATTGGGTACGTGTTTCTTCGTCTATGAACATAAATTATGGTTTAATTTAAAAAAGTTATTGTATTTCTGTTTGTGCTATAATTGTACATCTACTCGTAGGATCGTCTCAGGTGGAAGACCCAGCGAAATGTACTGTGTTAGTCACAGACAAAGTTCGCAGGACCGTCAAATTTCTGTGCGCATTGGCGCAAGCAGTGCCGATAGTTTCAGTGAGCTGGTTGGTCGATAGTGAAAAAGCTGGACGCTTTACAGAGTTGGATAATTACATATTAAAAGATCCTGCTGCGGAAGCTAAGTTCGGTTTCAGGTTACGGGGAAGTTTGGAGAAGGCGAAGAAACAAAAATTGTTAGATGGATACACCATTGTTGTAACGCCCAACGTTGCCCCACCGCCAGTGCAGGAGTTGAAAAGTATGTTAGAAAACATCTCTGATTTAGCTTAACGCGTTGTCATAGTCAACAGGGAGTTTATTCTCATTAGGATTAATCGAATTTCGTAACAGTTTTAGCCGATTATTCTTTTCAAGATTTCCCCGTGTTCGTTATACTAATCGATAACTTTTACAGGTATAATTAGTTCGTGCGGTGGTAAACCATTGGTTCGACCACCACCATCATGGCCACAAAACGCAGTTATCATTTCTCGCGAGGAAGATATGGCAAATGCGAAAAAGTTTCTCGCGAAAGCTTCAAAAACGGTTACTGTCCAGTCAACAGAGTTTATATTAACTGGTATTTTGCGACAAGAGCTAGATTTCGTCAAGTATAAATTAACGTAATGTGTTACCTCTTAGAATAAATATGTTTTACGCGAGAGAATATTGTACATAATTCCTTTAATTACTCCGCATGAATGAATTTGTATGTAATGAATCACTTTTGTTCGGCGAAACTACCATATTTTGTAAACTGTGTATGTGAACATCGGTATAGTCCATAAAAAATATGAAAATATATAAAGCTCGATATTTTTGTACATTTAATTTGTTGTGAAAGTATTAAAAATACATTAGTAATATTTTTTGAATATGCGAATTATTGTGATTCAATGAAATTCTCAACCTGTAACTCCATACATAATCATGTACATTTCAAGAATATTAATCAACGTGTAAATATAAATTTAATACTGCATCTGATAAACGAATGTTTGGATAAGGTATTATTTATCGATACAACGATATTTATTATTTTACTAAATATATTTTCAATTCGATATAGGTACATATATTTTAGTCATCTCTAATGCTTTCAACTTTCCAGTGAACGCGAAATAAAAAAAGGGTCTTACAAAGTTAACAAAAATTCACCTGTACGATTTTCAATAACAAATGCGTTTTTCTAACCGTTCGCATTAGACGAAGTATTTTTGTGTGTAGCTTGGTTTTCAAAAAAAAAAAAAAAGGAAAAGATCCTAGGTACGTGGACAATCTCAACATCCGTCCATCCCGTTTTCTGTTGCCCAAATGTTACGATGCTCGAATGGAGAGCAATTAGGAAGATCGATGTACCTCGGATCTCTTCTTCCAAAAAAGGACAAGCTACAGCCACAGAAATGACTATCTCCTAAATTGAGCAATTTTTACGATAATACCCATTAAATGAAATACTTTTTAAGAGGACGCTCGATAGCTACAATGTTTACAATGTGCGTGATCCAATACAAACATTACCCAACACCCTACCGCGTCATGAGAACTCCAGATTCAGGTGACCCTGTTGTGGGAGTAGTCTAACTTAGGAGATGATTACTCTACAATCTACAATATGTATATAATATTAAGATGACAAACAGCAATGATAAAGACGTTGCCTAGGTATACATACTAAGTACTAATTATCTTATTCTAAGTAAGAATCTACGATCAGCGACTAAATGCATTGTTGAGAGTAGAAGAAAATGATGATATTCCGTTTAATATAATATATGTATATATATCCAAGGAGTTATTTTCCGTCCCTATTCTTCCTGCATCGTGGGGAATGCAGTATATATGCGCGTATGAGATATCCAAGGAGTTCCAGTCTGTAGTAGTGGACAAACTAATACTTTTTTTAGAAAGTAAGAAGGAGCAAACACCAATGACCTGAAACAGAAGGATAATTGTATTACAAACAAAAAGTAAAAATAATACACCGAGTAATTTACGTTTCTCTTTGGAAAAATAATCGTCGCATTCTTCCGCGCGTTTATCGCATAATACAAACAAAAGCCAACAAGTGTTCACGTAAGAAATGAGTCACCTTTAAAATGGTTGCGCAGTAGTGAAACAAAAACAAAGGAACAGTAACGAGAGAACGATCTGCTATCGCAAAAGTCATCACTAACCGAAAACAATGCTATTATTCGGCTCGATATAGATTAGATTCTGAATTGACATTAACTTATGCGAGTATCTGCACGTTGGAAATTATTGCTCGAATGCAGGACAAACATCCGATGCGAATCCGGCCAAGGTTGCGAACCCTTCCGGCTGCATTCGAATCGATAAAACAAATCGCGCAACAATGCCTGGATAGTTCGAAATGCGAACGCGATCGTATAGAAGAAATTGGTTGCGTACAATTTATGCCTTGGTCTTGGCAACATGCCGTTTATTATGCTCCGAGTTCATCAATTTGGTGACGATCTTTCTGGAATGGCCGCTCGGGTCGAAATGGTTTGTGTGTGTCAAGGCTTCGCGTTTACTCCGTTGTTTACCGCTATGGCCCGTGAAGATATGCTTGTCGTAATCGTAGATGAAGTGTTCGTAATCGTCAACGAAAGTGTAAGACATAGCTCTCGGCTCTTTAAAAAATATGCTCAAAAACAGCGTTAACACTGCCGAAAAATCACGTTCGAAGTCGCACTTGTTGTTCAATACTGTCGCGAAGCGGGTCCTTCGCGGCTCCTTAAATAGGTTGCCCGAGCTAGCGCCGCGCGTGCGCGCTACGCGCAAATGTACATACACAGGGTGAGTCAGAAGAAACAGAACATTTGAATATCTACGAAATTTGGCGGCATGGGAATTTCAATATAATAGGATCGATGGACGCACATCGCCATCATAATATTATTCCCTTTTATACCTTTTTTAATAGTCTCCAGGTCACCAACGTTTTTTTAAATGAAATGTCCAATTTTTGATGCTCGATTTCGATAGATTGGCGTATTCTGACTGTAAAAGTACTAAAGTGTATTTGTCCTAAAACTTACCGTTGCTAAGATATGCGACTGTTTTCATTCTATTACGCGTTCATTATGGAACGTATTCGATTTACTAAAGACGTAGTGAACGCATATTCTCGCGAATACGTTCCATATATAATGAAGTACAACTACTATAATGAAAACAGTCAAATTTCTCAGCAACGGTAAGTTTCAGAATACGCCAATCTATCGAAATCGAGCATAAAAAATTGGACATTCCATTAAAAATAAACACAGAAAAGGCACAAAAATTTCCACGTTGCCAAATTTCGTATCTTTAAATCCAACAAAAATATTCAGGTGTTCTGTTTCTTCTGACTCACCCTGTATAATTTCGAATGCAGGATGCAAACGTCGGCTCAACCGTTATAAGTTTTCGATCCCCTTTGCTGCAATATAAATCAATATAAATCGACTTAATTCGATCTGCTTGAAGCGTTGAACGCGAGTTTAACAGGTGTCCAAAGTTGCAACGATTGAAATTTAATCGGAAAATCCAGTACGCGCAACAAGGACCAACAAAAACATTAGCAATCACGGTAGAAAGGTTCGTAATCTATAACCTCTATTTCTAACAAAATCGGACGCGCAAATAGAATCGCGCAATCCACGTTTTTCGCCGCATCTGCAAAGCGTTGCGCAATTTGATATAATCGATCAAATACTTGGGGTCAATCGCGGTGCTGGTTTCTCAAAGAAAACATCCGAAACGTGCAGTTTGAACTGCACGTAGCGCAGCCCGATAAGCGTCATTCGTGTATACACTCGTATGTATTTACGTATGCAGTCGTAATCTTCATGAATATTTTTTAACCTTATTGCATGTTCTATATTTCTGTCAAGAACAATGATGGAATTATTCAAGCGTAATTGCGTGGTAACGGTTCGCAGCCGTATATCAAATTTCGAATGTTGCCTGTTCGGTTTGTTTGGCTACAAACAGAACAGAACAGTACAGCCGGTGTAACGCGCGTGCGTAGAAGTTACATTGGCTTCTATGTATACATATAGAACTGTCCTTATCGTTGAGAAAACGAAGAACGGTTCACTGTTATCATTCCCGTCAAAACGCGTGGATAAACAAGACAGGACATCCACGCGATGACAGTAGAACATTATCGAACGTGTTCCCTCTATGTATTGCGTCGCAAATGTAAACATTGTACAGAGCTCAAGGCGTAATTGCAATGATGAAATTTCAGGTTATCAATAATCAATCTACGATATCGACATGCTCCAATTGTCGAAGACGTCGCGCAGATTTTAATTAGCCATCCCACGTGAAAATGTGTACGTGTGCCGCTGCACATATCGCTCGCAAGCTTGCAGAAATGTTTATTTATGGCCCATGTCCCCGAGCGGTACGTATACACCGGAACACGCCACAATAGGAACAGGTGCGTTTACAACGATCACGAAAATACTCTAGTTTGACCTTAATCATTCGGTCATGACATCTTGCGCGGATGCGTTTCCACAGGCGTCGTTCAAAGGAAACGCGGTACAAATGAATATTTATGAGTCTGAAAATCAACAGCAGCGGTCTTTACATTCCCGTTTTCGCTTATCGAAGGCTATTGTAACTCGCGTCGAAGATATTATTGGCTCGAAAGAGAGTATGCTTCCCAAGGTTGCCAATAAAAAGCCATTCGTGGCAACCGTGTTGTACAGATCGGCACCGTTTAGGTTTCAGTTCCCGCGATCTGTACTATGCTATGCTGCGAAATGCGACACCTGTACGTTTACTATCGTCAGCTATCGTCGTGAATGCTAATCAAGAGTTACTCGAAATTACCAGATATTGACAGTCTACGGAATTAAAATCTATCTAAATCGTTCACGTCATAGCTCGTCGGCTGATCTCATTTCCTGACTACCGAATGTCGGACTAGACGAGTATGTACCGGTTAAAAAGTTGACAAACAAGTTCAAGGGATGCTTGGTAGATCGAACGCCATCTGGAACGATACTTCATGCGCGTCTCCAGCTGCGTATTAGATTATTTCAAATTGCTTTTTTTAATAAATCCAACTCGAAAGTGCAATCCACTTTCTCAACGCTATTAATAGACCGCGCAATTTGAAAAATGAAAATCTCTCCTCGTAAGTGGGAGATAATTTAATCTAGACGTTTCTATCCTACGATAACCGTCCCGGTTGCAGTTTCGTATAGCTGATTTATGACTGAAGCCCGGGAGAATATGCGAACGTCAATTTTTATGGAGTGTGTTGTAGAAGCTGGAACAATTTAATTTACTTTGCCACAAGTATATTTTGATAAATAAAATGGGAACCTCGTTCGTCTTTCAATATACAGTCTATAATCAAGTACATATAGTAAATTGTTCAATGTATATGTTTCTTGAGAAATTATCTAAGGACGAATGTTTTATATTATATAACGTCACGGATTAATTGATAATATTATAAGTAAATTTATAACGTCACAAAAAATTTGTTAAGATAATAAATAAATATATAATATTATGAGTCAATTTATAATATCATAAATAAACATAAAATTTTAAACAAATAAATTATTGGAATTTTTGAGATGCTTATCTTTAGACAACTTCGAGAACGTTGCCCGAACATTCGCGAATTACCAATTCAATTCACTGAAATTAAAATGTAATAGAGTTCCACTGCACATCGATCGATAGTAGCTAGAATTACTCTAGCACGATATATCTGCCCAGTACGAGAATCGTTTAACAATCAATGAAACTCGAAAGAAATCAGCCAACGACGCATGATCACGTGCAAAAGTTTTATTGAGGAAGTCCAGGATCATACAATTTCGTAGAAGACAAACTTACAAACTTACAACAACGATAGTTTCTCTAAGAGCAAAGAGGCTTTTAAAACTCATTAATCGAAGACTGGACCAATATGTTCGATGAACATGTTCCCCTGTTACAAGCAGGGCCGGCGTGACCTTTTGCGGGGCCCGGTTCAAAAATTTTGCGGGGCCAGAATACACATTCAAATCCTATACTTAAATTTCACAATAAGTAATTATTTTGTATAAGTACAAAGGATGTTGCATATATTTTTTGTAAGATAAATATTACATAATTTTTCTCGCTTTTTCCGCCGCAAAATCTTTGATTACGTCATCAAAATTTATTGAGTTTACTACTTCGCTTTCTATTGAAAGAATAGCCAGAGAATTTTGTATTAGTTTCAACCGCGAGAAACTACATTCAGCTGAAGCCACGGTTACTGGCGTAGTTAACATTATTTGTAACGCCACAATGTGGTCATCGCGATCGTTTACACGGGTCATTACCCAACTTGAAGACACCGATTTTACTGACATTTTTATAGAATATTGGTACCTTAAAGAAATGCAAGTCAAATTTTTTTGCATCCATAATTCGCTTTCAAGGGGCAAAAAATTCAATTAAAGTACAAAATCTGTGATTATATAGAACTTTCGCAAAAAACTATTGACATAGTTTAATTTCTTGCAAAAAGTACATTTCTCTGAAAGCGTTCGGATTTTTTTATCTGAAATAGTTTCCAGGATATAAGGACTTTATGGAGTTACACTGAACTTTCAAAAAATGTCTTTCATCTGTTTATGGTATCATCATTCTGTAAAAAGTTAATCGAAATCGGTATTTTCTAATTGAGTAATTTCCTTAACACCTAATGTCCTCTGCACCCGTGTTGCAGACGTGTCAACGTTTGATGTCAACATTTAATGTCAACGTCTGCAACACGCTGCAACGAAATATTTGAATGCAAAGATGGGAGAGCAAGTTGGAGCAAGTTATCATCGATTAGTGGATTATGCGATTGCATTTTCCACACATACCCGAATATTCAATCTACTATACAGAGGGTCCTGCAAAATGTCTGATGAGTTTTCGTCGACCGCGGGGCCTTTCAAAACGCGAGGCCGGGTTCCAGCGAACGCGCTAAACCTGCCTCGCTCCGGCCCTGGTTACAAGTCGGGGATCTATGTATACTGTTAAAATCGAAGGGAGATTTGAAAAAGGTCCGTACGGATTCAGTCGATTCCGTATACGTCCCCGCCCTTCCGGAAGTCTGCGTTCGCATAAACGGTGTCATTATTTATGAAAATAACACACGCGACGCTCCCACGAACTCTGTACCGCGCTGTTTTGTGCCCTATCTTCTTCAGACCGTCTACCACTCGCTTTTGTATACCATATTCGTAGGAGATCTCTGGGGGATAGAGTTGATGGTGTATTCTCGGCGCGTCCATGGCTTGCTTAACCGTTTGGCCCATCCACAGGATCTTGGCCACTATCTGAAATTATGAAAGGAAATTCGATAGAGCGGAAATAAGGAATCTTTTTGGGTAGAATCGGGCAAACGGAAACCACCAATCTGAGACCGATGGATCCTTTTTCCGAAAGAGAAATCGGCCCTATTTCCCTTAGAATTCCGTTTTCCCGAGATCTTTTCTGTTAAAATGTTACAAATCTGTAGGCACTCCACAGAGAATACTGACTTGTGAAACGGTTGTAGTGATTTTAGTTCCACCGGAAGCCCCAATAACCATTTTCACATCACCGTTCGGATCAACGAGAATCGATGGTACCATCGACGACAATGGCCTTTTCCCTGGTGCGATATAATTGTTTGGACTAGACGGAATACCAAAATAGCTGATTGTAGATGGTACACCGAAATCGTTCATCGCGTTGTTCAACAGTATTCCTGTCCTGTCGCTAACCACTCCGCTCCCGAAACTGTGTGGAAAACATTCAAATAGATTTAGTATCGTGGAGAGGTTATTAAACTTGTTCTAATTCTTTTTATATAAATGTTTTAGGAGATTAAATGGTCCCTAGTCTGTTTCATCATAAAGGGTTCTCTTTCTATAGAGATTTCTTAATCCTTAACTGAATTTAAATGCTACTTAGTGGTCTTAAAAGTTGCTATACAACGTTTTCACTGCAGTGAAATATAATGAAAGTTTATCTGAATCTTTAAACAATTACATAAATGCCTTTTGAACAATGGTCAGCGTTTTAACAGTCCATCTCCAAGGATTACATCTCCAACAGTCCACTTAAGGATTAGCATTTAAATACAATCTCTTATTCGTACTGAATTGCACCACAAGTCAGTAGCACTATCAAGAAGCAATTTATTCTGCCAATTAGAAACAGGACATACTAGAAATTGATAGTGCTAGTGGCTGCCACAGCATCACCGTTCGGCGCCAGCACAGAAACATGAGCGGTCCCCTGATCCTTCGCGCTGCTCATCGTCACGGCCCCATAATGCTTCGGATCGTCCCACGTTTTATGATCGTCTATTTTCATTTGCGTTAAGTATGCGTAGCTCCTAGACGTCAAGTTCCTGGTCAACTAAAACAGAATTATAGTCCGATAACGATCAAGATCATTCGATTGTTCGCGGTGTTCTCTTCGCGAGGGAAGTTCGCCAGATGTTAAATTACTTTTCAGGCAGTAATAGCCGCGAGATCCGACCTCAATGTTAATTGCGAACGTTTCCGGCGAACTTCCCTCAGCAGACCTTGAACTACGAATGTACTCTCGCTCGCGGTAAGAGCCGGTTCGTTAAACTAGGCTTACTAACTTCTTCCATGTCAACGAACTGTTTATCGCTCATCTCGTTCCTCAACGCGTAAGCGTACTTGAACGTTTCTATCATGCGATGGTACGTAAGAATTGTGCTGTTATAGTCGGCTATGCTGTCAGGAGTGAACTGGAAGTTGTCTAAAATGTTTAAAATATACGTGAGGAGAGCTCCGCTGGCTGGCATGCCAACGGTGTAGAGCCTTATCCCGTTGAAGAGGTTCGCTTTCAATGGTTCCTCCCAGGTAGCTCTGGAATTAAGTAGAATTTATCAGCAATAATTCGGAACATTTGCAATAACTCGGAATAATTCAGAAGTTTACCTATAACTGTTCAAATCTTTCATCGTCAATATCGCCCCTTTCGATTGCAAGTCCTGGATCAGAAGCTTGCCCAAGGTGCCATTATAAAACGTCGGTGCCCCATGGTCCGCGATGGTTTGCAAAGTTCGACAAAGTTCCTTTGGCCTGATGATCGTTCCTGGCCTGTAGAAGTCGTTGGTCTCTGGGTCGACGAACAACTTTCTAAACAGAATAAAAGTTTGAATTCGGAATCGGTCTCAACGATGCTGTTAGTTAGGGTACCGTAACGTTGCGTTTACTTTAGGATCGGGTCGTTGTAAATGTTCTTTGCATTGAACTGGAATCCGTCGTGTTGGATTTTTGTCAGATTGTAGCCGTTCTCGCACAGTTCGATAGAAGGCCTGAACAACTCGGCCCATCGCAATTTACCAAATCGTTTGTGGGCCTCCCAGTAGCCAGCCAGTTCGCCGGGAACTGCGATGGCCAACGGTCCTGATGGCATTCATAATTGCTAGTATTCTGTGTTGCTTGGAATGAGAAAGGAAAACAAAGAGGTGCTGTGTACCAATGAACGATGCTTCGTTCGGTTTCCCCTCGTACATCGTCGCGTTGGCCGCCAGTGGCGCCTTGTCTCTTGCAACCAACGTGTACGCCCTTTGCGTTTCTTTATCGTAAATCGTCATGAAAAAACCACCACCTATTCCCATGCTTTGCATGTTCACCAAACCGTTGCAGATCATGGAGGCTATTGCAGCGTCAACCGCCGAACCGTTCTTCTCCAAAATCGATCTACAAGAATTAAACTTTGCTTGAAAAATATTCTACATTTAAGTATAAGTAGATCGTTGTATCTCAAAGTATGTTAGACATCAAACAAAATGTAGGAGTTATTCAGCTTAACTTATTTATTATGCAGGATGTACCATTTTAATATGCCACGATAAGTATCTAGAAAAATACGAAATACATGAATAAGTGTTTCGAGCAATCTTGACCTTCGTAGACTTCGCCAAGGTCATCACGATGTCAAATAAACAACAGCATGATCCGACCCTCTCGGAACCCTACAAGTTTTGTCTAAAATAGTTTCTCATATTTTACGTATTTTCGGAGATATTTACCCTGGAAGATTAATATGGTACACTCTCTGTATATTTATAATATAGTATGTACATTCTTTAAATTTACAGGGCGCTGAAAATTTTATATTTTTCTTATTATCGATATCAATAAAAGTGACGCAGGAAAATCAGCTATCTATGGAATGTACGGTTAAGATTGCGCGGGTCTTGAGATAATGCATTTTTAAAATTTGTTTTACGTACTTGCCCACAGCTGCGCATGGCGCCCCGTCCGCGCAAACGGCGGCACGTTTGAAAATTCGTAATTTGCTTGCGGACGGGGGTAACGCTGTTTCCGGATCTGGCGGCACTTCTTCATTTTCATGAAATTCCAGCTCTCTTTTCGCTCCATAAATACTACAAACCACTATTATCGCTAGAATCGCTGCTGCTAATACTATGCCGGCTATTATAATATTTTTCGTGCTGAGGTAAAACCTGGAAATTCATTTTGTTATACTTCGCTCGAGTTCCTCTTCACGCGCAATGTACGTATTTGAATTTCGAACAAGTTTCCCGCCCAGTGAATGTTTTCAATGAAGCATTTCAAATTTCTACATTATAATAATTCTTGATCTTTCTACCACCCATAAGTTTGCTTAAAAACTGTCTGGACTATTTAATGTGCGGTATTACAAAGGTCATTTCTCATAATTATATTATTATTCGAGTTGTTATATGTATATTCCAGTATATGTAGAGAGAGCGTCAACCATTAATTGACGTGTTGCATTCATACCTTTTCAAAAATTTCGCTTGTTATTAAATAATTCTTTCAATAATCTCATTCAATCGGATTGTTTGACAGTTGGTCGACAACAAGGCAGTGGAAGTGAAGTTCCTGTCAAGGTTATGGTTCAACGGTGTTTGGTAAGTGTTCTCTATTATTAACAATTTAAATAACTCCATACTTTCGTAGGATTCTCTATTGCGAATTGCAAGTATCTCCGTCAATCACACTCTATATAAAAATGTCAACGAAGTTTTGTAAATTTTGTTCTTTATTGAGACTTTTGTATAATAGCTAATTAAAAATACAAATTTAACACGTTACGAATACATAATATATTGTATTGTTATCCAAAATTAAGGTTATTCTTGTATTTTGAAGTACAATTCATAATTAATCAACAATACGATGATTCGAAGTTTTACAGTAAGGATTGATCAGTTTATCAGCAGAAATGAGTAACTCAAACATTCTCTTCTTTTTAAATAGTTCTGTGAGATTCTATTTAATGCTAGTTACTATAAACTAGGACTATAAACAAAATGGTTTTTTTCCGATTTGCAATTCAAATTCCCGATCGAAGCAACTCACTTGTTGCCAATGTGTCTGGCGAAGAATCCGGCCGCTCTGTTGCGGCCGGGCGAATACGAGCGCAAAAGCCGAGCGGTTCCGATGTCGTCCGAGTCGAGGAAATTTCGTTTGTCATTGTTATAATACTGGCGTACGTCTTCGGTACTTGCGCACGCGGAGCTGGTGCTGGACGATGCCGAGGACGTCATGTTTTTTGTCTGCTATAAAAGAAAAAGTGTCGAAGAGACACTTGAAAAATCCGAATTGTTTCATCGGGTAGTTTGTTGTTTACAAAACCCATTGAGCGAACGGCTAATGCCATCTTCCGTCGACACGGTTAAACACGTCGAATCTGTCAGATTCCCGATCCGGTACCGGAATGAGCAATGAGCACTCACTTTGACGATTAGACGATTCTTGATCACCATTTATAGACGAATCCCTTTGTGTTTCGCTCGGCTCTGCTTCATCGGGAATCTCTTGGTCATTCCGCTCGAATCACCAAAAACAATCGCGTATCGAAATTCGCGAGATACGGTAACCGCATCGTTCCGCGGCGAACAGCACCAGCTGAACGGACGAAAATCAATCCGCTCATGCGCGTTCCTCGCGAAATTCCCTTCGTCACGGGCACATGCGACCCTGGGCGAGTTTAGGTTCAAAAATGTTGGTAAAAACATTACTATTGCATCGCGTGAGCTCGTGTGACGCAATACAGTAATCGCTCCTTCGTTGTCCTGAATCGTGGGCACGATCGTTGTCCAGTGCCTACCCATTCCACTGCCTGTCAACGAGAGGATTAGGCCTGCGTGGATCTGGTCGCCAGATGTGTCCCAGGACTGTCTAGACCCGCGCAGAACGGAGAACAATATGAAACGAATATGGCAAGGTAATAAGGAGTTTTTTAAAGCCAGACAGTTGACTGCTTTTGACTGCGAATGCTTTTTTTGTCATTTAACTAGCCGTTTCACTAAAGACGCAGTCATAAATCAAAAATAGTGTCCGGGCACGGTCGTTGTCCGCTCAAACCCCCGGCCTTTGGACAACGAAGGAGCTTTTACTGTAGTAATGTGCTTGTGCCTTTAGCACCTGTCTGATAGTGTATGACTTGCGGTGATGAGATAAACTACATATGTATATTCAGTTTGAAGTAGCGGCCTTATTTGAATCACCGTTCGCGGGCTATTAAATTGATGTTTATGTCGTCGACTAAGCGATTAATCCGATTAAGTCTCGAAAATTAAGGTCCATTAACGAAGGACATTTTTTAAAATTGATTTCCAAATTTTGATCAACTGGTCTAGCAATTTATATAAAAATTTAGACTATTTTAAGTTTCTACTGGTAAGGTAACCATGTCCTATATCTTTGACAGCCAGTATCACGTATACGTAACTTGCATTTCAGTAGCGATGATTTATCGATTGCAGAGAAAATAGAAAAATGTAATTATTCCCTGTTGTTTATCTGAAAATGCATATTTATAAGGTAAGTTATAAAATATCGACCCGACACGAAATATCTTTATTTAGTTTCAACAAAGATAGGAACGTTATTAAATTTTTTCAACAATTTTGTGTATTCAATTTCAAAAGATAAAAATTACTATGAATACATAAAATTCGCAATTCACTGATAATTCCAAAGTAGTCATTTCATTTTTATCCAAATACACAAAAGTGCAATCGTGAACCAGTTTTTAAAATATGTAAACTTTCGTTTAGTATTTCATTTTTTGCGTAATATTTTGACCGAGTGTTACATTCGATTTGATGGAAGTTTTAATGGCGAAGGGTATCATTTACCACTGATTGAAATTCGCAGAGCGATCAAAGGGTCGCAAACCAGGCGGGGCACGATAATGTTTAATTAACGAAATTAAACGGCGGCTCACGATCCGCCAATATTAAAACGAAACAATGAAACCTGCAATTAAGACGAGTTACATATCTAGGTCGTAGTACGCGCGGGGTGCGAGCTATCGGGAAGTGGCATGCAATTGCGACAATTTATAGCGGATATTCGACAATTATAGGAACCGCTAAGCTCCGCATAATACGATTCAGCAAAACGCGGACACATAGAACGACGGGACCACGCGATTGCTTCGAACAACAATCGGTCGCAATGCTCGATTCCGCATTTTCCATCTTCCGTCCGTTTCTCGCTTTCGATTCGATAAACCGAATGATACGATAACAAACTTGTTTGTCACGTTGAAGAAAAAACACTCCTCACAATCTTCATGGCGACAACTTAGTTGCTGCTTCGACGTGAAATTATAATTACCCTATAAAAATTTCTTTGAAATGTTCGAATTTGTTTCTGAATAGCTTTGATTTGGCAAGAATAGGTTTATAAAACTACTATCTTTACTTTTAATAGAAAATTTACAGTTCAACATTTCTGAAATTGAATGTTTTCAATTTTTTTCAAATTTATTTGCATCGGAGTATTCCAACTGTTTAATAAACCTTTCTGTTTTAATAAAAGTTCAGGTGGGTTGAGAAGCCTTTTCGTTCAACAGAATTCAATTCAGTATACCTCCGATTGAATTTTTAGTAATTCAACTCCATTATAATATTGGAACTATCATCTCCTTCTTAAATCACATTGCTGTGAAAAAGCACAGTTCGCTGGGAAATGTGCAATTAAATATTCCTTCTTACAATATTTCAACTTCAAAATTTTCATTCCCCGTTTTTAGTGATTCTTCAGAACACTCTGGAATATTCATTACGATATTTGCGTGCTTACCTCCGTTCCTTTCTCGTTTCCTCGATTTCTTCGAAGCTGTTTCTTCTCGTCATGGTGATTCGCGGCTAAATCTTTCAAATTTCGTTAGCTGTAAAATGAGGACGTGGCGCGAACGATTGTCACGGTACTACACAACTAATACGGTCGTAAACTAGATAAAAAACTGAACTGTGTAGGAAACACGTGTAGAAACGTAGGCTTCGGTATCTAATGTTCACGTTTCGACGAAAACGTCGTGTGGGACGATGACATACGGGTGTTCGAGCGGCTACGTCCTCTGGAAAGAACCGTAACAGTAAAAATACCATAGAAAGACCGAATCTGTGATTTAGAAGCGATCTTGATGCACCGATTAAGAACACGCGAACTACTAGAAAACATGTAATAGCAGAACGAAAAAAAAAAACAATCAGTAGTCTCAAATTCACTAGTCAACGAAGAAAATATAGTTCCTTCCCTCCGCTCGGAAAACGATCCATGAAAACGAGAGTGTACGCAAAGTTTCCGAATCTGTCCATCAACGATCGTGGTCAACAATGTCAACCGGTTCGTCGTGTCAAATCGGATATTAAACAGGCGGCGGAGGAAATATCACTGTACCTTGTTTAGCACTGGATCTGTATCCCCGGCGACCTTGATGGTTTCATTATCCGGCGTGACCCAAGTTCTCGATCACTCTCGATCACCGTTAATGAGATGCGAAGAGAACCGACGGCAGTGTAGCGCGGATACACACGATTTAGGACCGAGGACCGAGTATGGGAAAGCGGAATGGATGCAGAGCAGATACAGAGAGCAGGCTGTCATCACACATCGGCCATCGAACACGGTGTCGTCGTCTCGGTACACGGTTTGCCCACGCAGTGCACTCTCTTCGCGGATCAGAGAGCGAAAACATCCACGAAACATGTTTGCGAGGTGCCGGGCACACCGAGGGCGGAGAAGGGAGGATTGCTTCTTGCCGGGCCGAATTAATGCCCCTTATTTGAATTCCAACCGATATAGGGGACAGGGTTGCGGCTCCGTTTCTAAATGGGGCCCCTTGTTCGGCCACCAGCACACGCGTGCCACTTTTTGCGGCTTCATCTCTCCGCTGAATTACCAGTTTTTCTGGTCCCCGAGAGACGATCCGGCCCAAACCAACGCGCCGCGTCGCACAGTGCGAAAAACCGATGAATTCTGTGTCAAATTCAATGAAGTTTCGATAGAATTCGGATAGAGCGATGATTTTTTTTTTAATTAAAGCTGAAACACTGCAGAATATGGGAAAAAATAGAGAGATTATGGGACGAACGTTTTGTAACCTTGAAACAATTCGTTGAACTCGCACAATTTCAAGAAAATTGTGGTTTGCCCAATACCACGCGCGGAAAAAATTTTTCTTTGACATGCTATACATCATTTCCCGTAGATTTTTTCACGCTGATTTCAAATATGTTGGCAAAATTTGTCTACGACCTCGGGATTTCGCAAAACATCGATTTTTGTGAACAAAACTAATGAAATCATTTTTTCGTTGAAAAGTTTCGTTTGTATCTGAACGTTTACTTGACGTATATCACTTGACGAACGATCCCTTGCCTCGATGTATCGCTACGATTGTCGCTGGCACTCCTTGTATGCTGTTTGTCTGACTGATATTTTCATTTACACAGGAAGTAAGGCAAGTATTTAATCTTTTTAACTTACTTCTCATCAAAGAATTTTTTATCTTCTGATGATACCTTATTTTCTTATTTATCACCAGAAGTTAAAAAATTCGTTGATGAGAAGTAAATTAAAAAAATTAAATACTTACCTCACTTCCTGTGTCAATGAAAACATAATTATGTAAAATAGATATCTAATTTAAGTTACATTACAGTCACATACAGCCTAGAAGGAGTGCCAGAAACTACAGTTCTGTTCGTTTATACATGCGGTTTTTATTTACGGTAGACTATAGGGACGCTCCACGTAATTTCTTCAAAGTATCTTCTCCACCATTTCATATGGTACAGATCCGCCTTTGAAAAACAAACTAATCGCCTACTCTGAAAGTGGAGATTACACACTTTAAAATGAGTCCAGAATCATCTTTGTATGATCGTTTATCACGAAGTTATAAGAGTTTAAATATCAATTCGATGATAATTTAGTAATCTTTCAATCCGACAAGCGTATTTGCCGTATTTGAAGTAGTGGGATTAATCAATAAACTTTAATATTGAAAGCTGTTGATGCGGTAATGTCCAGAGAAGTCAAAATACGGGATTAGTGATGAAAAATGTATAGCATATTGTTTGCTTTAAAATAAATAGAGCGCCGAGGGATACAGATGTGGGAGGAGCTGTATTTTAAACAATGCTTTTATTTTCACTGACAATACATTCAGACATCATTTAGATGGGAACACCCGGTCTCGACAAAGTTCTTCACGCCAGAATGGTAAAAAAACAGTAGATCCTCATCCCTCTGCTCTAATTGACGAACGTATAAGCGATAGAAGGACGCGAATCAAACATTCTCGTTTTTCTATTGTCTTTGAACATCGAGGTACATAGTACATATGCGTATACCACAGGTAATCCGCTTTGCGAACCCCAGAGGTTTTCATTGAATCGTTCATGAACAATGTTCCCTTAATAAATCCTCTACAATCTCGCGATCGAGGGAAATCCCATTAACAGAACGAATGTATCCTCTGTTCAAGGGAAAACAATATTTCGTATTTTTTAAATTCAGTGGGAATTGCATGCTTTCCCACACTTTCGCATACACTCTGGCGTTCGAGAATATTTGGAACATCAATTCCAACAACCGCGAAGATTAACGACTGGTGAACATCTGACAAAACTTTCTATCACTAAATTGCAAATTTGTTATCGTGTACGAACGCAGTAGCCGGACAGAGTTCGCGAACAACAGTACAAATATTTCTCGTAATATATTCCTCCGCTCTTCTCGATCACATTCATTGGCTGATCATGTCGTTTATTATCAATTATTCCGATCAATGACCGTCCGATCAATGATCGATCCGCGTCTCAATTATACCGATTTTCTTATAAGTTCAATTAGAGACTCCGATGAATCCACACACTGGCGTGTCTTGCCGCTTAATTATAAACATTATGCGCGCTGTAATATGGACGGAAATAAACATTAGGTATGACGAAATCGTTCAGGCAATGAAATTATTATCGTTCCACCGTGTTTTATAATTAGTTGTACACGGGGGAGATTTATAAAACACGTAAATCTTGAAAAGTGAAATGATATGTATAGAAAATAGACAGCTTTTTGTAGACGCGGAATTTTTTTTCGTTGCGATTACCAAAATGTAAGAGATCGTGTAATATATGGAACGTAGAGTTTTTTTGTTACGTTTCACCATCGATAAAGTCTGAACTGTTTCATGCTGATCTAATGTTTTTGTGCAATCGTTCGATGTATTATCGTCGGATTTAGTCGAGAATTTCGGACGATTGTAATTTCTTTAGCAATTTTATATCGTCGCGTTGGTCCAGCAGATAAGAGTTACTTTTTTGTGGGAGTCCGAACTGGGTCACAGACCCATGCCACTCACGATATCAATACTGAGTTTGGCAATGGCAATGAACGGTCTATTTACAGTATAAATTTATACATAAACAGATCGAAAACTTCCGCTCCGGCAATTTTCTAATGGGAAATCGCGTATCTTCGTTAACCATAATCTCTAGGCATTGGTGAAGAATTCTTTTGTAAATGTGTTATCTCTAAAGAAAAATTTGGAGTGTCAGAAACCGTCTCCAAAAAATGTTTGAATTCAAATATCAATTTTACAATTGGTGTGAAAAATCCAACATTTCAAAACATTCAAACGATTTATATTGTTGTAGAAATTGCATCAATTAACCCTTTGCACTCCGAATTATTTTTCAATTTCGTTGCCAACAACTCTTTACTATTTTCAGTGTTTTATTAAATATAGCACTTAAATTTTGTTATAATCGAGTCACACTCGATAAAGGAGTGCAAAGGATTTTTGTGACATACATATATTATAATTATTATTAGACTGCGGATTTTATATATGCATTTATTACAAAATTGGGTAAGTCCAATTTAAGAAAGATTAGAGGCGAAGAGAATTTAGAATCACCAGTGTATTATTTCCAACTCACTAAAATTGTTAAAGAAGGAAAGAACTTTTTCCTTGGTCTGTGTGTTTTTTAAAATTGATGCAGAAAATTATTATTTTGTATAAACATCCGCAGTTTAATAATGTAATAATTATATTCTTCCATTTACGTAATGAATTCTTAAACTTTTTTATAAATTCTTTGTGGTTTCTCGGAAAGTTTCTTCTTTATTTGTTTCGTAAAGATATCTGTAAGTTTTCATTAGTAAAATTTAAATAAAATATTGGATACCTCGCACCACAATCGTGCGTAATATCGAGTTCCGCAACAATACCTCATAAATTTCGCCAGTTCAGTAACCTGACCAATCCAGTCATAGGATGTTAAACGAGTTTTTTGCACATGCGCGTCCAGCACAGTAGTGTATTTACGTATCTATATTGTGGAGAAAGTATTGGGGTATTATAATAGGCAGAAAAGTATCGAAAGAGTCCAGCACACGACGACGAGACAAGAGCGTGCTGCAAAATTTTTGATTAATTATTATTAGACTGCGGACCTTTATGCAAAATAAAAATTGTCTGCATCGATTGAAAGAAATAGGAACTAAATGGAGAAATCATATATGTATTGACATCTTTCAACAATTTTGAATTTCATCTTTTCAAATGTGTTGTAAATGCATAAAGATCCGCTTATTATTCATATCTGATTGGCATACATATATTATACATTTATTTTTTTCAAATTCAAATCGTAACAAATTTTGCGAAATTATGCGGGGTGATCAAAGTACCCCATTTTAGCTAAACTCGTACTTTACTGAAATCATCGCACGTCGCACATGCGCGAGAAAATCCGTTCAATATTTTATATACATACATACTATGTATCACTGGACCACACTGGACCATAACCTAAAAGCGATGTGCCGCCAATATTCCCCTTTTTTTCCTTACACTATTTGTACGAGCCAATTCGTGCGGTCATGTCGCTACGCAGAGTAAAATCTTACAGAATGGGCCCCTGGCCAAGGCGGCATCCGATTTCCATAAAAATTTTAGACGATCGAGGATGTTCTATTTATTTAGGATATCTCAGGTTATCTCGCACTGCACCGGCACCCGGACAAAAAACACCCCAAGAAAAAAGAGTTCTGTACTCTGTACTCTGGATGTTCGCAGATCCTATCAGCTCGCAAAAAGCGGAAGATTAAATAAGAACAACTTGAAATTCAAAGGTGAGTGTGAGACAAATTGTATACAGTACTTGTATATATTGCGAAGAACGTGAGGCGCGTTTTCAAAGAGTATAAACACTTATTGTTAGTAAGGAGAAAATTGCAAAAGAATTCGTATTTTAATGAGTAGACAGCGGATTTTATGCATTTATGACAAAAATGTCATAAAATAAATTAAGACAATAAAAATATTAGACGAATTAAAAAATATTATTATATTATTTTCAACATATTAAACATATTAAGAAAGGAAATAAATTTCTATTTCACTCCAATTTGTCGTAATTCAGATAAAAAAATCTTTACTTTGCATAAAGATCCACTGTCTATTAATGAGCAATGTACGTGAAATCGATCATCTGCAACTTGCAGAAAAAGATATTTATGATAAAAAATGCTGTAGAGCACCATTTATTAACGAGAAGAGTAATTTATGACTTGTTAGATAAACATTCTTATTGTGAGTAACAAATTTTGCGCCATTGCCAAATGTGGAAGGTAGCTGCATAATGGAATACAATAATTATCTTTTTTACACAGATATAATACTTATCAATGGAAAAAATTCAACAGTTAGCATAAAATAGCATAAAATTGTTTGTTTACATACCTAACTTTTCTTGTATTTTTAATGCAGGTGGCAAAGGTAATATCATAGATTCGTCGCTGTCGCTACTCAAGAATATTTTTCTTCCTTCAAGTCGTTTCTTCTTTTCTTTGCCCTGGCTTTTGCAGAATCACTTGAAAGCATTTGTAAGTAATATGTAAGTATTTTATTTTCATTGTATCATAAAATGGTATATTATAAAACTTACTAAAAGTGCCATTTCTAAAAGGTTTAACTGCATGTTTTGTTCAACTTTTATCTATATTTTTGCATATTTTTCAACCATATTGATGGTACTACCTATACTGTACCATTTTCTACAAATAGTACAATTGTCCACTACTTTATATTGTATTGGTTCTGCAAAATTTATATTTGACTAATAAATGACAAATATATTTTTTTATAAATAGGGAATAGAGAGAATGAGCGACCATAAAGTGGTCAGCCAAGCAGTGATATCTTTCGTTGGAAAAGGATAGCATATGGCACTCCCTTTTGTTCTATATTAGAAGAAGGGATAAAGATTTTCTTGTTACGAGAAAAACATCATTGTCTTGTTTCGAAAGAAAACTGTATCAATAATTGTGTAGGTACTACGGTATTCGAAGATTGCTGAATATAGAAAAGAACAGCGTAGAGACAACAAAGAGGGACTGAGGGCAGAGTTGGGCAAAAATTTTATTTTAATTACAATGACAACGCAAATAGGAAAGTTCTTTATTTTTAACTCCTTCTTTACTAAATGGTATTCATAATTGTTAGTATTCTGTGTTCTCGAAAAATTCTCGAAAAGAGAAAGGAATACAAAGAGGTCTGTGTAGCTGTGTATACCAGTACACATGTGTGGCTTTCATATGTAGCGTTTTGGGCGCGCATGCGCGAGAAAACTTGGACAATTTCACGTCACTGGTATGTACAAAGAACGTCAACCGTAAGTTGCGCGGGAAGATTAACATATCTCGAAACAGATTTTTAACTGCTCAGTGCTCGGATGGGAGTGCATCGAAGTTGACGTGTCGCCTTCATACCGTTTTAAAAATCGCTTGTTACTAAATAATTCATTCTTTAAATATTCACATTCAATCGGACTATTTGAAAAGTTGGTCGACAACAAGGCAGTGAAAGTGGAGTTCCTGTCAAGGTTATGTTCAACGCTATTTGGTAAGTGTTCTCTATTATTAACAATTTAAATAACTCCATACTTTCCTTAAATGCATTCTTAAATCTCTATTGCGAATTGCAAATATCTCCGTCAATCACACTCTATATAAAAATGTCAACAAAGTTTTGTAAATTTTGGTCTTCGTTGAGACTTTTGCATAATAGCCTATTAAAAATACAAATTTAACATTTATTTTTGAAGTCTACAATTCGTTACGAATACATAATATTGTATTGTAATAAAAAAATTATGTTTATTCTTGTATTTTGAAATACAAATTCATCTCTGCCAACAATAACGTTCATTCGATGTTTGACATTCAGGATCTGATAAGTCGAAATCAGCTGAAATGAGTCGAGGAAATTTCGGTTGTCATTACCATAATATTGACGAAGCTCGTCCGATGTTTTTTGTCTGCTATGAAGGAAAAAGTGTCGAAGACATTTGAAAAATCCGAATTGTTTCATCGGGGAGTTGTTTGCAAGACCTGTTGAGCGAACGGCTAATACCATCTTCCGTCGACGCGGTTAAACGCGTCGAGTTTGTCAGATTCCCGATCCGGCACCGGAATGAGCACTCACTTTGACGATCAGTAGACGATTTTTTATCATCATTTATAGACGAATCCCTTTGTGCTTCGTCGAGAATCCCTTGGCCATTTCGCTCGAGTCACCAAAGACAATCGCGTAAAGAAATTCATGGGAAACGGTAACCGCATCGTTTCGCGACGAACAGCATCAGCTGATCGGACGAAAATCAGTCTGATCATGCGCGGTCCTCGCGAAATTTCCTTCGTCACGTACACATGCAGCTCTCGACGATCCGAGTATATTTATTGTATGCATTCAATCATTTTCATTTACTGATAACCAGACTGACAACAATCTTCATGTAAACACAAACAACTTTATCAGGTAATTTATAAAATATCCGTACCCCGATATAATATATTCTTCATTTCAATGGATATAGGAACGCGATTGCAATCTTTCAGCTATTTTGTGTATCAAAGTACAAAAGATAAAAGTTACTATCAGGTTAAGTATGGAACTTGACAGATGTGTTTGTGTTTTATTTGTCAAGTTCCATACTTAACGACCTGATATAAATGCATAAAATTCGCAAAACACTGATAACATATGCACCGAAATGCAATTTGCACTCTGATTTGCAAGAAATGTACTATATATTTTTTATATGCCTGTCTTTCGTTTCACATTTTTGTTGATAGCATTAAAAGGTAGATATCTCTTTTTACCACGTTTTTATTTTTACAAACACAGTTATCAGAAGTGCAATCATGATCAAGTTTTTAAAAAAAATATGTAAACTTTCGTTTGTTATTTTGTTTTTTCCGCGTTATATTTTGAATGTGTGAGTGTTGTCCGATTTGATGGTAGTTTTAATGGCGAAGGGAATCATTTACCAGTGATTGAAATTCGCAGAGCGATTAAATGGTCGCAGATCCGGCAGGGTACGATAATGTTTAATTAACGAAATTAAACGGCGGCTCACGATCCGCCTATATTATAACGAAACAATGAAATCTGCAATTAAGACGAGGTACATATCTAGGTCGTACTAGGTCGCGGGGTGCCAGCTATCGGGAAGTGGCGTGCAATTGCGACAATTTATAGCGGATATTCGACAATTATAGGAACCGCTCCGCTCCGCATAATACGATTCAGCAAAACGCGGACGCATAAAACGACGAGACCACGCGATTGCTTCGAACAACAATCGCTCATATTGCTCGATTCCGCGTTTTCCATTTTCCATTCCTTTCTCGCGTTCGATTCGATAAACCGAATGATACGATAACAAACTTGCTTGTCGCGTTGAAGAAAAAATATTCCTCGGATTCGTCATCGCATCAATGGAGTTATAATTATCCTATAAAAATTTCTTCAAAACGTTCGAATTTGTTTTTAACTATCTTTGCATTGTAATTGAAATTTTCAATTTTTTTCAAATTTATTTGCATCGAGATATTCCAACTGTTTTTATAAACCTTCTCGTTTGAATAAAAGTACAGGTGGATTGCGAAGCCTCTACCTTTTCGTTCAATAAAACTCAATTTTAATTAAGTTTTTTGCGATTCAACTTCATTTTAATATTGAAACTGATAAATGTTTAATGTATTACTTCGCTTGGAAAATCCGCTCTTGTTCTGCATACAGAAAATTTACGATTTAATCTATTTTAAAAATTTCATTTCCCTGATTCTCCATATCACTCCGTAACAATGATTACGATATTTGTTTGCTAATCTCGGTTCTTTCTTTGTTTCCTCGATTTCCTCGAAGCCGTTTCTTCTTACGATGGTGAATAAAGGAACAGCAGAACCGATCGAATCCTAATGGTTATACATATTTTTCTTAAAGTGAGAATATTAATTTTGTTAGGACCCCAGCTCTCTCCTGCCTTCCGTATTCTCTAAAATGCATTTACTCAACGCAAAGGAATCGGCAGAATCGATTGAATAATCTCATTACGTTCATTACGTAATAGAATTTGTCCCGACAATTTTGGCCGACAAATTTAGAAATGCTCTTTAAAGGCAGCCAAAGTAGTTTTGTTCCCGGTCAATAAGGTATCCGAACGGTGAACGGCGGCATTCTAATTTCACAGGGAATCGAGTTGCCATTTTATAGAAACGATAGACCGTCGCCGCGTCTGGAAAATCTCCCGGCCGAAATTAACTTTGAATTCTGATTACACAGATAAATGAGTTTCGGGAGTTAGCGGTTGTACGACCATAGCGCGGCATGGAACGATCTCCGGGAACCGTTCCTGGACCACGTTCCTCGACAGGAATTTATTATAAGTTGCTTTGCAAGTTCGCCGATGACACAGCGATTCGCGAAATGTCAGGCTTCATTATTTTGCTCAGAATCTTGTTAAGTAATTAACTTACGCGTCGCGCAAAATACTGTCATTATTATACATACTCATTGCCTGGCTGGGTATACATAGGAGCACCTAACAGTTGCGACGAAAAATAATTGATACGAAACAGTTATTATAAGATTAATCAATAAACTTTAATATTTAGAGCTGTCCATGTTGTAATGTCCAATGAAGTAAAAATACGGGATTATTCATGAAAAATGTACACCACTTTGTTTTCTTTAAAATCAATCGAACGCCGAGGGATACAGATGTGGGAATAGCTGTATTTTAAACAATGGTTTTATTTTTACTAACAACATACATTCAGACATCATTTAGGTGGTGACACCGTAACTACGATTAACATTAATGCAACACCCGGTCCCGACAAAGTTCTTCACGCCAGAATGGTAAAAGAACACGAGATCCTCATCCCTCTGCTCTAATTGACGAATGTATAAGCGACAGACGGAGGACGCGAATCAAAGGCAAACAACGTTCTTGTTTTTCTATTGTCTTTGAACATCGAGGTACATATGTATCGCTGAGAGCTCACAAGATGATCCCTGGCAGGAATGCGGTGACGTAGGCAAGAATGCGCGCCCGATTGGTTAGCTTGGAAGGAGCGCGCCTTCCATTGGCCGAAGCTGTCACACAAAACAATAGACCCCTCTTGCCTCTGTGCCCCCTCGGGGATCATCTTGTGAGCTCTCAGCGATACATACGTATACAGGTAATTTGCTTTTCGAATCCGAGAGATTTTCATTGAATCGTTCATGAACAATGTTCTCTTAATAAATCCTCTGTAAACTCGCGATCGGGAAAACAATATTTCGTGTTTTTTAAATTCAGTGATATACTCATCACATACTCGATGCCTGCATGCTTCCCACACTTTCGCATAATCTGGCGTTCTACAGTATTTGGGACATCAATTCCAACAACCGCGAAGATTAACGATCGGTGAACAACTGACAAAACTTTCTACCGCTAAATTGCAAGTTTGGTATCGTGTACGAACGCAATAGTCGGACAGAGCTCGCGAAAAACAGTACAAACATTTCTCGTAATTGATATAATTTCCCCGCTCTCCTCGATCACATTTATTGGCTGATCATGCGGTAGTCGTTTATTGTCAATTATTTCGATCAACGACCGTCCGATCGATGAACGATCCGCGTCTCAATTATACCGATTTCTCCGCAGACGATCACGAGTATTTACTATTCTTGTGAAGTCGCGGGCCTCTGTCTGCTTCGACGGGCACATGAATTTAAATTACAGATCACTATGTATTATTATACTCGAACGTGTCCGCGTTTTACGTGTCCGCAAGAAACATATTTCTTAGCCAGAAATGTGATATGATTCATTGGGTTGCAATATAAATTCTCATTTGATTGTAAATATAAGTACATATGTTTGAATTTTAATGATTTACTCGAGACTCACTGCTACAGATTGTACAAAAAATATGAATGTCATTAATACATTAATATCTGAAATCGTCATTATTGGACTTTGGAAACGAGTCTTACAAAGTAGAAAACAGAATTAAATTCTATATCGTCATCACCTCAATATGAACACATAAAACGATCGATAGACAAGCTCGATTTCTGTTTAACACTATTCCCCTGAATATCTTTCCTTACATCAATTTTGTCCTGTTAAAACCAGAACAAAAACTTGTACTAGATTTTAATACATTAAAAATATTGGTTTTTTGTACTCAGATTCATAACTAAAGCTTTTAAGGATTAATAAATGCTATCATTCATCGACAAGCGATCGCGCTAGTTTGTCATTCTTCTAAAAGCTTCAGAATGAATAGTTAACGACGATGAATGTTCCTCCAGGGATACAGTCATTCTGAATGTGTCAATTTTCGAGACGAATGTTGCAAAACTGTCCTGGCAGACGATTGTCACGCTCACGCTATTCTTTCTCTCTCTCTCTCTCTCTCTCTCTCTCTCTCTCTCTCTCTCGCTCTCTCTCTCTGACTAAGTGGAAGTATAAAAATATAATTTCAGGATATGTCGATAGATTATTATAAGCGATATCAAGCATGAAGGGAGACGTCGGGACCATTTTATTCATGCTCCGAGTACGACGGACGCTCGGTAAACGACTCGGACCCTTAACATTAGATTTACGAGGTACTAAAAGTGACTATTTACATTGCTTTATAAAAATAATAAGAATGTATCTATTCAAATTTTTAGCCATTCTTTTTATACTATATATGCCGAAAGAAATCAATTTGTTAAATAATTTCTCATGAATGAGTCTTTACAATTTCAATGACCGTAAATTAATAAAATAAAAACCGTGATTCGGACAGGTCCCGTAAACCTAGTGTTAAAAAGATAATAGTTAATAGTTCCCTCTGGACTGTGGCACACGCGAAATGCTTGCGTTCTGTTCTGGTTCGATCGACACAGTATTCGATCGTTCGAGTTTAAGACGACTCGAGGAGAAGATGCTTGCGTTGCTCGATCTCTTCGCCATCCTGATGGACGTCCGGCTTGCGAATCGTTTTCGATTTCCGCTTTAATTCCCTACCACTCTGTCCCTCTGTTTCAAATTCGATCCTCGCTAGACTGTTCCCTCCGGCGATTTTGTTTAAGATTCCCATCGTGTCGGCGACGCTGCTACAGCTTTGGCTGCCCGCGGTGCGATCATCGACGCCCTTCCTGTCCCCCATTTCTTCTTGTCTCTGCGGCCGGATGTCATCGTATTTCTGTGCACAACGTTCCCCGGGAAAATGGACATTGTTACCGTGAAAGCATTTCATTTACAAATTATAAAACAACGGCGAAACAACGGAAACGATCAGTCTTTGCGCTGCGGTCAGAGCTGGGTATATTTTAAGATCTACGGTGATCTACAACTGGCTATTTGTCTCGACGATGAATATTTTAACGTATGTACTTATACATTCGTACTTTTATCAATGTAATGACATCATACATTTTGTCTTTGGTGATATTCTACGAATCATGTAGATACATTCTAATGCATTGATGGATGTAGCTCGTCATTCCCTATCAAAAACGATTAACCTGTTTGTACCGAAAAACTGTTAGTTTGGAAGTATTATCTACGTATCTGTCATCACTTGACAGCGGATCTTTATGCAAAATAGAAATTCTCTACCTGCATTGTAACAAAGAGGAGTGCATTACTATATTTTCTTTCAAAATATGTTTAATAGGTTGAAAACAATGTAACAGCAGTTCTAAATTCTTCTAATGTTTTCACTATTTTACCACGTTCTTATTAGCTCGCTTTTCTTGTCTGTCTGTTCGGTACAAATTTTGCAATTATTTTAAACTAACTTCCCGATGTTAATCTACACCTACTAATTTTTTCCATAAGTGCATAAAATACGCTGCCTAGTCGTCACATTTTATCCCCAAAGTTTCAGACGCGAAAGTAGAAGCGTCGCGCGTCGAGTTCCAGTCCCTCTTTCTTTTTCGATCGCCGTCCTTTTCCTCTACGTTCGACACACTAAAAAGAATGTAGCGCGTCTACTAGAACTGTCGCGCGGCAGACCCGACGCGACGAAACGACAGTTACGGGAGGTACTACTTTAATAGGAAAAGTTTGATAGCGGGAACGGTTGTTACCAGCATTGTACCCCTCGGTATCGTGGCAGTGGTTCTGATGATGGATGGGCGTACATTATCACTGTTGCTGATGGCCGATGGCAAAGTGATCAAAACTATCTCCTCCTCCTCCTCCTCTTCCTCCTCCTCCTCCTCCTCCACGCTTGCCTTGCGGTAGAATTTTCGCGTGAACGGCCACATGTTCGATGTCGCTTTTTCGTTCAGTTTCCCGAGCTTCTGCGGGGCACCCGTCGTCCATACGCATGTCTCGCTGCTGCCTGTGCTACTGTCGCTTTCGGTGCTGTAGTGACGGAGTCGTCGTTCTTCGCAAAACACACCATAATTGTCTAATTAAACGACACGTTTTCGTTAGCACCCTCGCGGGCTGAGATTCGTAGTGGTGCAAGTCGGAATTTTCTAATAGCCAGTTGAAATCGTTAAACTGTGTATGCATTTGCATGGGGTTCTATGAGAATGTTCTACATATAAGAAAGCATAGAAAATGCATTGAAAGATTGATGCGTCAAAATATAAGTGGATTTACCAGTGGCTTCCATGAAATCGTCAAAAGCATCCACTTTCAGATGCGCAACCAGTTAACCTTAGGATAAAAACACTGTTTCTCTCACTTAAAATTATTTCACGCACTCGATTAAATCAAGAAATACGATTGTGGATCAACGCGTTAACACTTTACTTAACAGGTCGGCATATTTACTCTCACGTTGCAGCGCGCTGAAGACCGGCGGCTTCCTCGCGAAAGGGGTTCCTCCGTCTTGAACTTCCTCGTTACAGGCCTCTGTTATGAGGATCTTCGGGCTCTTCTTCGGTGTGTCGTATATTGGTATACAACAGCTGTGGCCCACGTTCGCTCTGATGCAGTCGTTTTGGTAGTGAGGACCCATTAAGCTGGCTGAGCTCGTGCTCGACCTCACGATCTTACTGCTTTCGCCTATTCGCATAATATTTCGATCGCAATAATGAGAATTCTATGATTAAAAGTCTACGAGACGATGCTCAAATCGATTCGAGAACGAGGGATAGACGAGGGTAAAATAAATCAGTGTTAAAAAAAGCAACCACATTTCTGAAAACTGTTCAAAGTTCGATGATTTGGGTCTAATTTTTATTAATTTCTTGTCGTGTCCAATTAAACGGCTACCAATTTAAGCTAACCTCCGATCGGTACTTATTTGTCCAATACAAAATATTATAACAAGTATCAGTGCTTTGAAAGAGGAAATAAAAAGTGCCACGGCTTGAACGGATCAAAAAAACGAATGGTGAAAGATGAGTTGAGTTCTCGATTGGAATCTCGATCGCCAACCTAGTTCGAAAGTCGGTACACGAAGCGTGTTGCACGATGCAGCGGGTTGCATCTTGGCTCGACTGGGGCCTGCAGTCAGCACCGCTTCGCTGAATGTTCGTTGCAGAGGGGAGTTGGATACAGAGGAACCAGTTCCACTTCCGGACGGTCTTCTTGATCCTGCCGCACTTGGCGTCCGAGCGTCAATTTCCTGTATCCCGAATCGTTTCCATTTATATCCGAACGTCGCTTTATACAATATCATACGGGCATACGGAATTCGACAGCAAAATTCTCCGAGCACACATACTTTTCAAATACTCTATTTTCGATTTATGTAAAGAAAAATTGATACAGGAGAATCTCCTTTGATATGTATTAACCCTTAGCACTCCGAGTTATTTTTCTCTTGCCAACAAACTTATTTTAAACAATTTAGTTTACTAATTATATTAAATATAGCTCTCATGTTGTAATTTATATTTGTGGAACATACACTTGCTTTTAACTAAAAGATATAAATAAAGGAAGAACCAAATACATATAAGAACCCGTTTTATTTACATTTTTCTTTCTCCGGTGTCGAGTCACACTCGACAAAGGAGTGCAAAGGGTTAATGGAACCAGATTTTCAGGAAAGGAGTGAACAGACAACTCAAATCGGCAGGTTTAGTGTACGAAAGAATTATATTTAGAGGATTGGGTTATTACTTGCTGGAATTCCGACTGGGTCGTCTTTTTCCGCCAATAGTTCTGTATGGAGTATCGCAGGGATTGCGATTTCATGGCGTAAACGAGGCCATTGATAGACGGGGTTAAGGCGAGCAGAACAGTGGTCGTCGAAGCCAGCTCCGGGTAGTCGAGTAACTGAGGTTGAGTATCGACATCGGAAACCTCCCAGAGGATCAGACAGCAATACGGGACATAAAGCACGTACAGAGGACTGAGCAGTTGGATCACCTGAAAATTCAGTTCTCTGTTGAGTATGCGAGAAAATGTTGTTTCACGCACTTGATTTCAACGATACTTCGCTATCAACCCCCTTGCCGTACAATCTATTTCACAGCTGCATTAGCTAGAATATCTTTGCCCTCGTTAACTCCTCGCCGCGCCGCACGACTTCCTTTTCGGTCACAATAATTAGAACTTGTCTGTCTTGAATCATGTTCCAAATGAAAATGGAACATGTTTATACGTACGTTTAGGCAGTGTGATAGATGTAACGTTAAAGTCTCGGTAAAGTAAATGAATCGGAAATCCGCGTAAGTCGCGGAAGCGTTCCACCGCAATATCCGTCAGGCGAAGGGAATTATGTACGACGCGACGCAACGGGACGAGAGAAGTGCGATTAGTATCACGCGAAGGATGAACTATGCGGAGTAAACAGATATTACACGGGGGTGTATGCACTGCATGCGTTTTATGTACAAACCGTGGTTGCCGCGCTGTGGGACGGGCTGGCCATCGGTACCGTGACAGTCGGTACAAGAAACGGATTCTGTTGATGGGTGATGGCTACTTGAGCGTCCAGAGCGACTTTGATAATTGCGCCGGCGATCCGGTGCCGGTGGCGACGGGCTATGGTGAGCACATGTAAATTCCAGACAGTGATGAACACAACTGGCACAATCAGCCCCAGGATCACGTAAACCACCCCATAGATCGTTGCTGTTATGCCCCACAAACTGTTACCGAAATCCGGGGCGCAACAGCCTATACCTGGCCTGTATCTGCGGCAAACAATACCAAACAAGTGCACCTTTCATTATTACACGCGCGCGAACATATCGGACAATTTTTAACACTGAACCTACCGAGCACTAAAAGCGATTAAAATGTTCCACCCTGCGAAAATGACGAGACTCTATTTATTTAGATTTTGTGCAATTTTTATTACGATATGTGCTTGGATAAAGAAGTTCATCGAATCAATTTCCATGTCAGCAAATTCATAAACAACTTCATCGTAAAACCGGTTATTTGACCGGCAGTGGTAGGTTTAGTATTAATTAACGTAAACACACACACAGCGAGTAGAAGATAAGATTTTGAATAATTGTGCCCTACCAAAAGAAAACTTAAACTCTTCTTTTATATTATAATTCAAAACTAAATTATTAAATGATGTCACTTAGAGTGACTTAGTTGGTTCACAATTGAAATTGTTGTCGCTATTGAAGGGAATAATCGCCGGTAGGTAATGCGTCAAGTGTCTTTCAGAGCATAATACACAAAATTGCTAAGAGAAAATTTAATGAACAACGGAGAAAGCATACCTGTAGAATGGGACGATTCCCCAAAAAGGCAGCATGCACAGCGGTACGGTCACTATCCAGAGTCCAGCCAGTCCGTATGCAACGCGCGGCGAGGAGATCAGACCAACATAGTGCAATGGTGCTGCGACCGCAATATACCTAGACAACAATCACATTATGCCGCAACCGCATTCTAACTCGTTTAACATTTCGAGAACCGGCAGAAAGTCGAATTTTTGTATTGCTATTTCCGGTTAAAACAAAAGAAAACGATTTTATTGCTTTTAAAGAGTCTTGTAGTTTAACGCTTTAGCCGAGTTAAATCGCCAGACCTCTATGCGATTTTAGCCGGGTTTAATTGCTTCTTATCGATCATCCCGGATGCAATATTCACGCGCGAATGACCGAGTCTCCGGTGGAAGGAGACGCGGGGTAGAAGGTCGCGGGGCCTCGAATGTATTACGACCGTTGACGCGACGGTTTAAATCCACCGATTGTCCATGAATAAAATATATTTGCCCTTCGATCGACCAAAGATCTGAACTCTCGTGCGGCATATTCCCCGATATCCTCCGCATCCACGCGCGTGCCCGCCCGTATTTTTGTCCGCAAGCTTCCGGCCTGATTTCCGAACCACTCAATATCGCCAAGTGTTTGTTATATTCCCGGTGTTCTGATTACTCCGACGCGACGCGACGCGACACAGAGTCGCCAGATCAGGGGAATTGTCTCGAATGGAGGGGAATGCGGTTACCCTCTCTCTCTCTGCCAGTGCCGGATTAGTCACGTACTCACGTGACATTGCGACACATGCACGACGGAGACGAAACGCGACACGTGTCCGGGTTGTGGTGGAAGCGTGGGGGAAGCGTCGTAGAAAGGGAATTTGGAGTGGAAAGACAAGTTTTAATCTGGCGAGTCTGCCCCGACGCGCGACGGTGATCGCGAAACGGGGGCAATTTCATTTCGTTTCTGGGTTAGGACTGTTATCAAATATGTGTACACTGGAATTTCATAAAGCAAAAATACTTAGAAATGTTGCGATCGTGGTCTACGCTTTGTCTTGTCATATTTGTAAAGATTTTTTTTATACAAAATGAGACTACCTTCAAAATTTCAGCTAAAAATTGGGCGCGACCGGTTTTCGGAAGTTTCACCTGCTCCTGATGGGAACAATCGGTATTGCTCGCCTGGCCGTCGGGTTTCAGATTGAATCGAAGATCTCTCTCGCGTCAGTGGACGGCCGAAGAGATACCGGGTGAATGCCAGGAGCCGCTATTGACATCTTACATCGCACATCTCGCCGGCTTTGTGCGATGCAAGGCCGCGTCGTCTAGCCTCGTCAAACGTCGCCATGAACTTCGGGGGTTGAACTTGATTTTTCTATCGCGAATCCTGCCAGATAAAGGACCTTCGATCCGACAGCTAACCGACTTCAAAGCTGAAAGAGCGGCGACCCTTTTCCGACAAGGCAAATCGCCTGTTCTCGATAATGCTTCCCCCTCAGCGGACAGGTCGATTCGCCGAAAAAACGGGGAGTGAAAATCGTATCTCTGTTTGTTACACTTCATTCGAAACTGGCTGCATTATTTATATGAAGCTCTGGTTCAGTGGAAATGTGTTTCTTCTTCTAACAGTTTTAATAACACGAGGATAACGCAATCGTTAGACTGCGGATACAAAAACTCGACTTTCTGCCGGCTCTCGAAATGTTAAACGAGTTTCCCTCTATGGATTGAGGATTAAGCGTGGTGCAAATGTGAATTGTGCACTAACCTGTCGTAGTTAATACCTGCGACGGTCCATAATGCGATAGGGTGGAGCACTGTGAACAAAAATCCAAGTGCGTCACACCAAACATCGCCAATCAACCAAAATCCGCTGGCGAATGCAAGGGTGATTAGACTGATACCGAATTCTACCAATCCCAGATGAGTTACCAGCAACGTGTTTTCAACGTGCTGATAAGCCTGCGAACATATTATACCATTTTCATTAAACATAGTTCTTAGAACGATAAACTAAACAGAGTTAGAATGACCAGCGTAAAAAGATGAATTCATAGGTAATGTGTAGACTGCGGGTTTCATGCGTTTATGACAAAAATGGTTGCGTACAATTTAAAGCAGTAGGCATATTATAGAAAGATTTAAGAGTATCAGTGTATTAGTTTCAGCTTAATAAGATAATTAAAAGAAGAAAGGAATGTTTATTTGTCTCCTGTGTATCGCAACCAACGCAAACACTTTTTATTTTGCATAGAGCTCCACAGTCTAGTAACGCGAGTGGTTTGATTAGAGATTGGAACATTTCCACAAGGAATACTATTATTGTATAACAACGAGTCAGATTCGTAACGCAGATTTCGAACAGAATTGTCTAACTATTATTAACTCCCTTGAGACCCAAATAAAGTTCTACTTTGTTGTTGTCGATGTATAGCCATTGAAGCATTCCATAAATATAAACTCTTCTATTTCTAAGAAATTATGAAGGTCAAAGTAGATCTAATCACTGCAACCGTAAAACAAATCGTAATACAAGGGGTTAATAAAACAATACCTAGGTCTAGATACAGTTAAAAATGATTTAAAATTAAGAATGAAGGCAGAGACCAAAAGAATTCGACTGAAATCATTGTCGTCAAAATGTGTCTAAATTGCACTCGGCAGAAATTGAGTGAAACTCGGCAAAGAATTGTTGAAATAACGATTGAGACCAAGGCTTAATATTCGGTCGAAACAATTCCAAAGACGGCGCGGCGCGGCGAGTCAATTCGAAAGGATCGCTCTTCGATATTACATATCGATGACCGAAGGGCGCCGAACGACAGCAGCGAAACTGGGTCGAATAGAAACGCGTTCAGACGCTTTCGCGAAACTTCTCATAAGATTTGCTGCACTGTTTCCTCCACGTAAATGTGTATTGCAACCATCTCTTTGAAGGCCTCTCCCCGTAAAGCCAGAGGTATACAGAGCGGTAGAAAGTTGAAAGGAAACGTTAGAGTGCTCTCTAGTTTTTTAAATTTGATATCGTTAATAGTCTGTATTTCAGCGACTGGGATCAGTCACATAACCACAGAAGATTAGTACAAAATCATAAACATATCGAGTGGATTTAATAATTCCATCTCTCACAGCATGAATTAGTTATTCCCGAAAGCAAATTAACTCGGAAGTCTCACCGACCTCGAGAACCAAGGCGAGCAACTTGTTCTCAACCCAGTGCATGAAACGCGTCCAAGATCAGTACATACATATATAGCAAACTGCTCGAAGACCGATGAATCGGCTCGAAAGAAACAGAAACATTGCGGACACAAGAGTATTGATTGGGAAGTGGTCGGCTATTCTTTGGGCCGTTACGCGCTATCGTGCCACTGGAACGAAGTACGAGGTAACGTTTGAACTCGTTCGCACTTGGTCGCTGCAAGTAATAATAATTTTTTACTCGAAATTGGTTTGCCCAATAATTTGGCGACCATGCTCAGCGACCAAATGCAGCGAGTCTTCGAAAATTGTCAGTTCTTTTTTATCACGGCGCACCGCACCACAAAATCTGAAAAAATCTATGAACTATACCGATACTATTTTATTCTGAAATTTTCTACAATAAAAATCATTAATAAGAAGTTGATTATTATTGAAATTTTAGGTAATGTACACAAAATATAAAGAGAAAAATTCGAAGAACAAAATGATTAAAAAATATCAACTTTTAAAATTTTGTTTACAAATAACAGTATCCAAAAAATTGATAACTGTTATCGAGGAACAAAAACTGTTTCGATTGCTCAAAGCAGTTATCGATGAAAGAAGTCCATTTCGATTGCTCATAACAGTTATCAATGAGAGAAATTTATTTCTATCGCTCATAACAGTTATCGATGAGAGAAATTTATTTCTATCAATTTATTTAATTATTGATGAAAAAATTCATTTTGGTTGCTTATGTAATTATTGAGTTGTCCACTCTTTTTCGGATGGAGCAAGCCTGTGAAATTCGTTGAGAAGGTTTCGTACAACAAGACGAATCAACATACCATAAGAACAACACAAAATCTGTTCGTTTGTCACATATAAATTTTGAGTGTAGCAATTAATTTTACGAATTAAAAATTTATGAAATAATTGATTGTCTACCATTTGAAAGTTCTACTATTTAATAACAACTATTACAAATTTCCTTCATTAATAACTGTTATGAACGGTTGATATAAGTTTCTCTCAACAAGAGAAAAAATTTTCGGTTACTTATAATCCTTATTTGTAACCAATACGATTTTAGTCGATAAAATACTTGTAATTCTATGACTTTTTCTTTTTGGTTATAACAGTTATAGTCCCTACATAAAACAATACCGACACCTATGCAAAATCTGCATTTTCAGATTTTTTACAACCAGACTGTTCTACTTGAAAATCTGAAATAATTACGGAATATGTATCGAGTATATGACATCCGTTACATTCGTTTCATACTTTTCGAAAACGACTAAACAGGGAAATTAGGTCAAAAACTAATCTTTTCCATTTTACCACATAACTACCCTCCCGGTCGAGATGTAGGGTTAAAATTTGATGCAACATGGTTTTTCTTGATGCTGTTTTTTTTCTAATGGCGTGCCAATGGGCAAGCATGAATTGAACTAGGGTATTGAACTAATCTGTGTATTATAGAATAGTGTTCCACCGCATGGTAAGACGTCGTTGTCGACCTGCCACGGTCAGCAAGCGTAACAGCGCAGCGTATACGGCTATTTCCAGGGTGGCCACTTTCCTTTCGCGAGTTCCATTTCTCCGTCGAGAAAATGTGTCATGCTTGCGAAAGGAGTGGCACCTCTATCAGAATGGAACCGCTTTTAAAAGCCAGGATTATCTGCGATCGGAAAAATCGCGAGGCTGGCGATGGTCGTCTGAAATGCCGTTAACCCGGTATTCATTTCCCCGACGGGATTGGAAACTAGGGAAAAATCACTCTCGGAAATTCCGGACGGCAAGTGGACCGCGGTATATCGCGTATCATCACCTCGAATTTTAAATTGTAAGCGGGGGTCTGTTCAAGATACGAAAAAGCAACGAAATAAAAAACTTTTGCTCGAGGTTTTTATTTTGGAACATCACCATCTCGCTATTTATCAAGTATTTATGCAAACAAAAAATGTTTATATTTATCAGATACTATCCTCGATTATGTGCAATGTATGCACTGTTAGTTTTCTTTACGAGACAGTAAAATTGATTTTGGTTACGACAAACCTAACGAGCACTGAAAGCGATAATAAATTTAAAACAGAACGTGATAGGAAAGAATAAGAAAATCCAAAGGTCAGTAGTTTTCAAAGGAACTTGAAATCAGCTAAGTGGTGACTGAACCCTTGCCCCCAATAGTATTTGCATTATACCAGAAAAATATCAGTTTAATCAAAACTATCTAGTAATGAGCATTCACACTCGTTACACCATCGCCAATCGAACACGTCAACGAATTGTAAGACAAAGATTATGGCAACCAACGAAACACCTGACCACCATTCCCAGGTCAGCGAGCACCATCAGAATTAACTTTCGCGCGCTCTCAAATTTCACATCGCGTCCTCTGACGCTGGGAATAGGGCAATCAAAGAAAACCGATAACCCATTGAATAATTCCTACACTGTCAGCGATCAATTGTCTCCCAGACGTGAGATCCATATACGGATGTTCATATGTCCCGCGTTCTTAAAGGATAAGGCGGGAGTTTTTTTTTAGTATTCACCTCTTTGTGCAGCCAGAACATCACGAACAAATTGAAACCATTAAGAAGAAGACCGAGAATAGAGCACAGGAGCAGGGGAACGTCAACGACCCAATCGATCATTTTCGCGTACTGTAGCCGCCTTCGAAAAGGTTGGGTTCCTTGGATCGAAAGAGGAGGATCGATCTTGGTGTTCAAATCGCTCTTCCGGCTCTGTCACCTGAAACACCTGATTGGTAGCTTCATGTTAGTCTTAAATAACGAATTTATACGGGGGTACCATTCTTTCATCAAGTTTCACAAGAAAAATGGGGATTTTTCGAACATTTTTAACGATTTCATATTGGAAAGCTATTAAAAATGACTCGCGGCTGAGAAACTTTTTGATATCTATTTTAGCATGATTCGGTATTGTAAATAAACTTCTAATACTTTAACTACAGATTTTCTTGATACGCGACGAAACAAAAGAATTTATGAAATGATTGACGGTTGTCGCCAATAATATTTAAGATGTGCATACTACGGTGCGAAGATCGCTAATCGACAATTCTAATCCAGGGATGAATCCAAAGATGTTTCAATTGTTTAAAAGTAGGACCGTTATTTAGAGACGCAAAATGGTACGGACTTTCTGCACTTGATAGAATTTAGTTCTCGGTTAGAACAGTGCTTTTATTCGACGTAACTTCTTGATCAAGCACGACGCGACGCGAGTTAAGTATAATTCACATGGCGTTCAACGTGCTGACATTATCCACGCCGACCATCGAACTTCACGGTGATCCGATTAACGCGTGGGCAACTTTGTTATTGCGGTAGATGTCGTAACTATGCTAGCTCCACGGATTAGCGAACGCTTTTACTTTGAATTAGCTCGTCTGTTCACCCTTCCTTGTTCCCCGAGGGAAAGGGTTGTTTGTTGTGTAGTTTCGTGGGATGAGTAGAGTTTTATGTATTGTAGTTCACGAAGAAGTTCCCGAGAGAAAGAAGAAGTGGACAGTTTCACAGAATTTAAGTGAATATTAATTGTTTTGCGTCCGATTAATTGTGTCGTCGCTCTTTGACGGTCCTCTTGATTTTGACAGTGATCTCGATCATGCTTTTCTCCTCAATTATTTTCTATATTTTTATTGGGGATATACATATATGTATATACAATACAATGATATAAAAATTGTGGAATTCAGTTGGGTGTACGATGGTGATATTTCTGATTGCATGTGAAAAACTGAAGTTATTTATTGGAACCTGAGGTTGAAATTTATTACGGATATGCGGGATCGAGTTGTACAGTTCGCGTTTCTTATTCGCGTTTCTTATTCGCCTTCGGGAATGCATTTACAATTCCGAAAAGATAACCGCAACCCTACTATTTGCATACACATCGTCGTAGTGCTTTTTTTGGCAGAAATGATTGCTACTATTACTGGCAGAGAAACGAATGCAGGTATCGAACCAACAACTTATCAAAGTTAGAAGGTACCTGCCTCTCCTCCAGTGTTTATTCTTATGATATTGACATTCGAATTGTATGTATGTACATTGCTTAACAACTAGATATCGCGGATTCCATTGCTGGAAGGTACCCTATTCCATTAGCATTCCAAAGAATAAGTCCTACTTCGAATCAATTAAGCCTATTTGAAAATTTCTTCTGCTCGAATCAATAATATGAAGTTCCAGTTAACACTTTACCTACCGGAAGCCTATTAATAGGATTTTCAATAATTGTGCTGTACCAAAAGAAAGCATAGAAATTTTCTTTTACATTGCAATCTTAAATTAAACTATTAGATGACGTTATTGAGGGTAACTTGTTAATTAACAATGAAAATTGCTGTTGCTATTGAAGGTTCCATTAAAAAGTATTTATCCATGCACTATAGATGTCTCAAAATTATGCAATAATCACCGGTGTTAAATTGCAGTGTTTCAAATGTGCAAATTCAAACCGATTTGAAACGAAAGTTCAGGTTTGAAGCAGTTAGAACTTTTTACCGAATTCCAACTATTGAGACCAACATATTAAAATTTGAATGGATTGATACCACATCAAAATTCGAAGCGTCCAAAGCAAACAACTTGGAGGCAGATAGACCTGTTCTAACGTCTCTAATTAGGGTACTCTGCCACCAAAGACGGCGCTGTAAGTTCAACTGGCTGAAGTTGTTGGGAAGTTCGCTCAGGCGGAGGATGTTCCAAGGAGCATAAATGGATTTTACAAGTGTTACCCGTGCAGTTGAGTCACGATATTGATTCATAAGGAGGCATCGGTTTGGTCAAGGCTGTTCTCTATCAGGACACGAAAGGTCGACCGTCGCGTCGTGCGGCTAGGTCCTCGATTCGCCGCCGAATATGTCAATTAACGATGTCGGTTGCCGCAGAGATACATTGAATAATACATCAGACATTACAGAAACGCATACAGGGACCGCGCCACCTTCGATTAACACGGAATATTGCGATCTGATTTCGAACGCCAGCTGCGTTTGCACGACAGTCGCCACATGTTGGTGGAATTGTACATGTGGACGAAAAGCCCGGGGAATTAATTTTCCTCTCTTATCCCGACGACGGTCAAGTTCGATCAAGATAGAAAATGGATTGCGCCGTATCCCCGGCTCCGGAGTTATTGGTTCTCATCCTTGGAGACCAGTCGTCGCGAAAGTGAACTTTAAAAATTCAATCGACAGGAAATACCTTCTGTTGTTTCGTTCCCGGGCTAAGGCTTGCGATCCGGATCGTTCGAATGGGGTTTCCTTGGGACCGTAAGACGCTTACTCGCACTCTCTCTCTCTCCCTCTCTCTGAGGAATTGGGTTAAATAGCCCAGTATAACCCCAAGAAACAGGGACACTACAAAGACAAAATAATGACATTCGACCGTTTCAGCCGTTGACGGTTAAAGCATGAAGGGCAAAGCCACGCGAAAGAGTATTTTCGAGGGACACCCCTAAATATCCGCAACAAAGGATTCTCGTTGACCTTCACCTCTCGCGAGGTTTACTATTTGGAAATTGACTTCTCGAGAATAAACCGCGTTCTGTATTTTCCACGCCCACGCGAAATTGCCCGCATGCAGAACGAGACGCATCGTCGCTTCGCCATTGTTCCGTTGACTTGGCGTGGGCTCGGGAATACGAAATGCCCTGCTACTCAGTGTCACTTCTACTTCTACAGCTGCTGCGACGGAAACGGAAGCGTCTAAATCAAGTTGTTCAGCGTCAGAATAAATTCAACCTTGTCATTTTTATAAGGCAACTTGCGTCGGACACTTTTTATTCTTAATCCTATATTTATCGAAATTGCAATCTTGTTTCCAACTTCACCTATTTATGTTTATTATAAATCTGTATAAAACCCGCGGTCTACTAATTATTCATCTAGAACGTTTCTCTACTTAATTACTTTATAGAAAGCACTATAGTTCCGTGGAACATATTGTCATGGTGCGATCTAATAAGAAACTGATCTAATACAATCGACACCCTGCTTCGCTAAATGTTCACGTTAGCCCCCGTTCGGGAGCAACCACTCGAACGTGTTCCCCGGTATCGCCTTGAACAAACCAAGACAAACTAACAGGGGAGATGAATTTTAATCAAAAAGGATATTCAACGCAACTCAAATCCAATCGTGACTCCGTTTCGCTAAATGTTCATGGCCGATCCCATCCGCGAGCAACCTGAAAGGCGCTCGAACGCGTTTCCTAGCATCATCTTGAAGAAACCAAGACAAACTAACAGGGGAGATGAATTTTAATCAAAAAGGATATTCAACGCAACTCAAATCCAATCGTGATTGAGTTTCGCTAAATGTTCATAGCCGATCCCACTCGCGAGCAACCTGAAAGGCGCTCGAACGCGTTTCCTAGCATCATCTTGAAGAAACCAAGACAAACTAACAGGGGAGATGAATTTTAATCAAACAAGGTATTTAACGCAATGAATGGCGCCCGAACGCGTTTCCTAGCATCATCTTGAACAAACAGAGAAAATGAGAGCCGTTCGGGTCGCGCTCAAAGGGAGATCGCGTGGGCCAACAGGTCCTTCGAAGCGGTTTCCGGTTCGAGGATGGGACAAGAGGGAAGTCGGATGCTGGCTGAAATCGAATGAATGGCCGTAACTTTATTGGTATAACGGAGAAAACGTTGCGTTGAACGAGGCGCAAGGTGAGGCGTCGCGACGCGGCAATGGTGCCGGAGCTTATTGGAATGCTTGAAATCCCAGTCGCGTGTCATGTATCGTTAGGTACTTGTTGCGCGGAATACTTTACACACCGAGCCCGCTGGGTGCAATCACGGGCTGAACGTCCACGGAGATCGATAAGGAAAGCATTCGAGTCTTTGCAGACAACAGTGGTGTCTCCGTAAATGTCGTATCGTCGGGTCTTCCGAGCGACAGTCCTAGCGGACGTGCTACATTCTTTGTATTGTAACAGTGAAGTTGGGTCCATAACTATTTTTAATAGGGTACAGCTGGATAAGACGGCCGAAATTGCCCTAGGATCAAATTGAAAGGCTAATCCACTCGATAGAGAATCAAGAAAAACCACATTCTATAAAATTTTAACCCTATATCTCGACAGGGAAGGGAAACTATGGGTTAAAATCGACAAGATTAGTTTTCCGGCTATTTCTAAGTAAAACATCCTGGTTATAGAAAATCAAAATCCTTGAAACAGTCGGAAAAATGCAGGTTACCTAATCCAGACCTTCGTATGTGCTAGATGTAGTAGTTAAACAGATATTATCGACATAATTTTCTACAATAAAACGGTGACGAATCAATTTGTACGGTTAATAAATATCCACTTTCAATCAAGGGCCGGATTAAAGATAAAAGACACGAAGTACTGTGACAAATTATAGGTATCGCAGACACGTGACAGCGGTCGCTGGTCAAAAATCGAACCGTGACACGCGTCTTCAGACGTATACACGTAATCGATAGGAAGAGGACAAGCAAAGGAATCCACCCCCGTGTTTTATGACACGAATTAAATTCTCATTTTGATTCACCTTGAGGTTGTTCCGAAACGATAAGCCGGGTGATTAATAACGATCGAACGAACAAGATGGCGGCGGAAAGCGAATAGAAGACAGCCCTCGCGTGTATGAATGATGGGATTCTTATACCGAGTTAATCTGCTAGAAGAGAAGAGGAAAAAAAGCAACCCTGATTAGGGTTGAGCCCGTGTTATCGACAAACATACACGCTGCTCGCGTGATCGCCAACGGGGGTGGGTTCGCATAAGGAATCCCGACTATTGCGAAGGAACGGAGAAGGACACGTCGAATAATTTCAATCGATCCGCGGGAAACACGTCACGGTAAATACGAAATTCGGAATGCGTCGCCTGTGACCTAGAAATCGCGATCGAGATGGATCGACACGGAATTTCAACCCCCTACAAAGTTTTTTTGCATTCCTGAAATTGGAGTCTGTGGTCCTGTGAGCGACTTCGTTTCAAGTAAACACTGGAAACTGTCCGTTCCATAGAAAAATTGTCAAGATACGTGTTCTGTATTTTTAATGACCAATTTAGCTACCGAAGAAGTTTTCTAAAATAAACCGACCACCTGCAATTTCTTAAACTTCTGAAATTGGTATCTGTGGTCGCGCGAAGGAGGTCGCTTCAAGTAAATAGTGGAAACAGTTCGTTCTGCACGAAAATTGTCGGGAAGAACAGTTTTTAATGGTCAATTTAACGTCTGCACTATAACATCGAGATTTGTTTGGAAAGTACGTGCATTAACGCTAGAACTAGAGGCCGCGTTAAAATGGATTATAAATACTAAATAAATATAGCTACTCGTCCAACGCCTGGTACTTGAATAATAATACTCCCTCTGTACCATAATAATAGTAGCGAAAGAAAATAAATATAGAACGCAACATTTATTATCAAAAAACTAGATATTACATTAAACAATAAATTAAAAATATTACTCCCAATTTTTATTTTGAGTGTTCAGATAGTTTCTGGATTTTTCAATAATTTCGTTACTGCATTTTAAACTTGTAGGTAGGATCCTTTGGCTGCGAAGCTTTGCTTTCGCTATATGCGCGAGCTTAAAATTATTGGAGCCATCGTTCTTGATTGCTTCCAGTATAACTTGTTTTTTTCATCTTACTTTTCCAATGGTTTGATATTCAACTGAAATAAAACAATTGATTTCGATCAGCGGATGAAATTAGAAAAATAGTTATAAATGTTATAATTCGCAATAATTAGGTTGCCTAAAAATTGAAAGATGTGTCAAAACAAATGACAGATGTTATGAAACATTGATTTTCGCCAAAAATTCGCCAAAAATTCCCGTTTAAATATTCACTTGCTACTATTATTATGGGACAGAGGGAGTACAAAATAAAACAATTGAGTTCCACTTTCCACTTACATACTTACATAGCTTCGACAGAAATCAAACAGCGTAATAGCTCGAAACGATCAAGCAAGAAGAAGTACGACCCAGATCTTGCTGTAGAAATTTTCCAGCGTGAACAGATAATTTCGTGTCCATTCACGCGCCATTGCGTCCTCTTGAAAGCCACCCCCACCCAGTTTCCTTTCCTCCGGAAAAATAAAATGCGTTCGAAAGGAGCAAAGCAAGCGTTTCTGACGATGCACTTCAAAATTTCGAAGCGAATGTTCGAAATCCAAGTAACCTGTACAGTCTACAGTCCACACACAATGATCTTCGAGGTCATATACAAGGTAGAAAATGGAAGACCACAAACTCTCAGTCCACTCCGAGGTAGCATCAGCCGCAATACATCGAAAGTCGTCCCGAGCCACCGTTTTATATCGAAAGAAAACTGTAGATGAAAGAAAATTATGTCACTAGCGTGCTTGTGACCGACGCGACGCGTTAATCAAACTGCTAACAAGAGATAAAAACATAAATTCATTAGAAAATACGAGAAAGAGAAAAGGGAAGGTGAACAGAGCTAAAAGGTGTTCGAATATGTTTTAATAGGACCGTCGAAAGTTTCATTAGCCAAAAAATGAAATCTAACCCGGTGCACTGCGTGCATCCGAGTGGTAAATGTCCTCTCATCAGCGTGCACTATGCATGAATTATACATACATATATGCACCGTGTATGCACTATATTAACCCCCTCAAAGCTTTGAAAAGTTCGAGGGGAGTCGAAAACCGCGGCACAGTTTCGCGGAACTAGATCCGCGCCGAAATGGAGCTTCTATTAGAGAGGCGAGCATATACCGTGTAGCGACTAAAAACGCGTGATGATCGGGACAAAGAGGCCTAAATTCCGTTAAATTAATCGTCCTTTGTGCAGCACAAAAAACTGAAGGCACGCCCACTTCCGCAAATTGCCGATACGAAACAAGCCTGTAACAGCGAACTTTATCGGAAGGAAATTTGTTAACAATCCGAAATGAACAGACGTGGTTTGCTCGCCGACGCGTGAAATCGACAAAGGGCACTGGAAAATAATAATTATGAAAATGCGAAACCGAGAACCGAGCTTCGTTCATTACAAAATTCTGAGACAGTTATCGAAGTCTCTATATAATTTAATATGTAAGCGGCATTTTAGTCGTGTAAAACTTTTTAGTAAGCCACGAAAACTTATCAATAAATGGAAATTTCGAAGTTCTTTAGCACCTCGTTATTCTGAGTGTTAACGTAATTTTATTCCGGTATACAATCCTGATTTCACAACATTCTGGTCAAGTACTTCTGCCAAGTCCCGCGAGTTGGGTAACTTTAGAACGACTACGGGTCAATCGTTATCCAATTTTTTCGCTAACTTGTAACTAGACTGCGAAACTTTATGCAAATTAAGATCCTGGGGAATCGGGAATTCCAGTACCGAAGTAATACGAAGAAGAATAAAACGATAATCAATGAATTTCAATTTACTTTGAATTTTTGAAATTTTCAACAATCTTTGTACACTATAAATGTATATAAAAGTTCAATTTTCTAAACAGAAAGTTCTAGACAGAAATTTTCAAAAATCTTTGTTCTCTACAAATGTATAAAAGTTCGCAGTCTAGTTACAGTAAATGAAATATAGTCCCAAGAAATAGAATGTATTGTATTACCCATGTCTCGAAGAATTCTAATCTCGCCTCGAAAACGCCACTTGGTGTTTAATCCCATTAGTTTCCCAGTCGCACTTCGCTGCCCGTTAAGGGATGAAAAGCATTATCCGTGGTCTTGCATTTTAATATCTGCGTAGCGATCAGCAAGATCCGGCTCAGCACGGTTCATCCGCGGATAGAATTCGCCAGCAGACCATGAGCGTGTAAAAAGTGTTGTTTAATCAGTTGCGATTACAGAGAAAGGGGAATGAAATCGGTATAATCGAGTCGAAAACGCGTTTCAATTCCCGACATCGAATTTTCCATGTACATACCAAGAATGCTGAACAAACTGTACTCACTTTCATAATTTCCATTTCTACGAACAGATTGCAATGACGTAATGATAAATGGTAACAATTCATTGGAAATAATCACGAATATGTGCTTAATTAATTAAGATATCATCGATGTTTGTTTTATTGGTAAATCAAATTAACTAAAACGGAATGTGCGCTAACGCTAACGCTTGTTACAATAATTTTCACAACCGACCGTAGTTTATTAATATAACGCAATCGTTTTAACAATTCGCATTCATTCAATGAGAGTAAATATGTGTTACAACGAAAATCTTGTAAAAGGAGTTCCTGTTGAAACAAAATGGTGTGTGTACAGCCACGCCAGCACCGCCTACTAAAAATATCGCCATTTCCGTAATCCCGAGGTTACAACTTTCTTTTTTACAACCAACCATCGAACCACACTATAAAGTAATCGCAGTTAAATTACATTCCCGCGAACCCACGGGAAATGGAAAAGTTTCGACGACGTCGGAGACGTAAGAGACTCGCGCAGGACACGTGCGCGTAAACGTCAGATCCTGGGAGCCTGATTGCGGCTCGTCGAGCTGGAAAGGATCCTAATCACGTGCTCTTGCTCCCCGCCGCGACACGTCCTTCTAAAATCGCGTTAACGACTCCACGTTCAAGGCTGGATTTTTCGTCCGTTTGTTAGCCGCTTACCCAACTTTCCTTTTGACACGAAATCCGCATGTTGTATCGCGTTTTCGTGAAAATTGAGTTGTTGCGAAGAGTGCCATTTCGCTTTGTTCTGTGCAGGCAGGATATTAAACACCGTTTAGTATGTCCGAAACTTTGCGCTTGTATCACTCGTCAGTTATCGAAATAGGCGAGGCCGTTTGCCCTGGAGATATACATTTAATTTTCTCTGTGTACAGAGACTGTGTGCAAAGCCTCTGTCGTTGCACTAGATTGCATACCTTTCACAGACTCTCAATCAAAATTTTATTTTATTTTATTTTTATTTAGTTTTTCGGTGAAACAGAAGACGCGCCGCGCCGTGTCGTCTCGAGATCAATTGATCGCGGCTCGCCAGCAGATCAACGACAAAGATCGATCAGTTTCGGGTTTCGTTACAGGGTTGCGCGGCAGACACTATGCTTGGCGCAACGGCTACCATGTACGGTGGGATCGGGTCGTTAATGGATTTTAATTAATGCCGTTTCCACATTCAGACGCTGGTTCCCATCGGCGCGTTTAATTACAAGATGTCCTCTGAAAGCTGCTCAAGCGTCATCCCCGCAAATAATAGAACGGCCACGGCCGATCGGGAGGAAACAGCCTGGTCTCTGAGACTGCGACAAATAATTCAAGCTACCCTGATATACCCGAGCACTATAAATATTAGTCGAACTGTGCCCTTCGAGAAGAAGACACAGGAGCCGAGCTTTTCGACGAGTGACAAACGGAAAGAGACATAGCGTTCGGAGCGGAAGCTGGAAGGCCGATTTGTGCCGCGTGCGGAAAAATTCGCAATCATGTTCGGTTATGATGGCTCTCGTTACAGGCCGTCGACTAGACTACCCGACGGCAACGCGCCCCGAGCTCCGAGGAAATGCGAAACTCCGAAGAAATAGAGAAACTGCCAGCGCGGCGCGTGTATATGTATATCTAGCTAACCGGAATGGTTCTCGCCCCATTACAACTGAAAATATGGCTGACAGCGAGCCCCCAATGCCGTTACCCGACCGAAGCAAGGATAACAGTTTTACGGTTGTTAACATCTTTCCTTGAGCCCCTTCCTCACTCTACGCTCTGTACATATACACTTTAAGGTGCTTTTATGCCGATGTCCGCGCGGACTTTCGTCATAAATTTCGGGGGGTCGACGGGCCCGCTGTTATGAAGGTATCCTACCGCCTTAGAGGGAAGCTGATGTTTACCCAAACGAACCGTGAAGAGACGAGACCTTTTTTTCTGCCACGCACAGCGGTGAACAGTGGGCCCGTCGACCTGCCCGAAAATGACGAAAGTCCGCGCGGACCTCGGCATAAAAGCACCTTTACCGAGTTCATCCCTCCTCTCCTTGTCTGATCCGAGACGTTGCCACCCCTCAATGGCACATTTTGCCTAACATCGGGGGACAATGCGAGACGTCCAACCTTTCGCGTTTTGCATGCTTTTTCGGTTGGCGAATCCAGGGATGATACTCTTCCGTGTATCTTCGAAAGCGTTACTTGGAAAGTTTGATGTATTTATGGAAAAAATGAGTAGAGGAGCAATTGAACAGTTAAACAAAATTTAACTTGTGAACATTAGCGTGTCTTATAGATGAGCATCGAGTCCATACAATGTAGCAAAGACAGAATAATAAGCGCATCTAGGCCACGCGTCTGCCATAGCTTCTGATTATTACCAGTCGTAGAAGATGGAAGTAGACTCCCGACGTGTTCGTCTTTTGCTGCAAACTACTATACCTTGACCTGATCTAATATTTACAAACAATCTCCTAGTCTGTGTAGCAATTCAAACGGTCTTTAGCTGACCATCGCCAATGTAGGATGCACTTGAATTGATTCAATGACAGAGCGCGCCTGCATTTAAATCACTTAACAGCCTAACAAAGTTTCAGCTAGTAATCAGCGTTAACCTTTTAACCACGTGTGTGTGTAAAAAGTACTGGTTCTCTATTACCTTTGCCATCGATCCCACTAAAATTGTTTTCTTCGCGTGAAGGGGGGTGTGCAATCCCGTAAGCCTAATATAATTGAGTAAGTCTTGTTTAGGAAACATTAAGCAACATTTTAGCTTTATTTCCATATTTCTTTTATCGCATAAAATTGTAACCCCATGTCCTATCCCACAGTCTAGCTATGAATACGATTGCTGCGAATGTTGCTGTCTAAATAATATTACAACCCCGCTGTTGCAAAAGCGGTGTAATTTATCTCGACGATTTTTCGGTTATTCGAAAATTCCTACGCAGCGTGCACTCTATTACACGATGCACCGAGAGAAATTGAATGGTTATATAGAAATCAAAAATCCAACGCCACTATCCCCAGAGGCATTTCAATATATCATGTCCTGTAGCGAAAAAAATGTGCGCCAAGTTTTGATTGTGTAATAACTGTCGGAATTTCCTTCGGGGCATAGTCTGTGCTCCGATATCGTGAAAATATTCCACAATCACGAATAACCTTTCGGCTATCAAAAGTTCTCGAATATTCCCGATACCATCGGCAATGAAATTACCCTTCGGTAAACATGTGTCAGCTCGTCATACTGAACCATATACGACTTGGATTTTTTGAGAAGATAAATCAGTTAGTTTCCTACACGACGAGAAAATGAAATTTGGAAAAAATTCAAATTGGTCCGAATTGCAGAGAAAATACTGAAAGTTGTTTGTTACGTTCCGCGTCTCGAAAAGATTATAATTGTTCCAACCACTCCTTAGAAAGTTGTCTTTTTAGAAGTGTCTGAATGTGTTAGGTGTGCAAATAAGTTTTCCATCCTTTTTCCATCAAATTCAATATTCTCTTGCTTAAAACACAAGTATGTTTTTATCGGGGAAGTAGTGTCCATTTGCTTCTACACACTTCTTCCACTTCTCGAGCAGACGACGGTGAAAAAGATGGCGGTTTTGACTCGATGAAGTCTGCGAGGCATTTTTCGACTTCTTCTACTGTCTGGAAGTGTGTATCCACCAAATGATGTTGTAGCGATCTGAACAAGTGATAATCTGACGGAGCCTAGTTTGGTGAATTCGCTGGGTGGGCAAAATTTCCCAGCCCAACGAATCCAGAGCGTCACTGGTCGTTTTCAATTTGTTGCTTTCCAACAGCACGTGTGGAACCCGGCGACCCTGCTTCTCAATTTTTCCTAGCTTTTTCAGCCGAACCGAAACGTTTTGTCGCGTTACGTTTAACCCAGTAGCAAGCCCTGCTTGTGTTTGGCAAGGATTTTCTTCAAGGAATTGTTCCAAATCCTCATCAGGAAATTTCTTCGGCGCGCTGCACTCTCGTCATCTTCGAGCTCGAAATTTCCACTCCGGAATCTTTGGAACCTTCTTCTCCCAATGCTTCACATATAATCTCCTTAGCCTCGGAACTGTTATTTTCAGTTGATATGTGAAAAGCATACAATGCCTTTTTTATAATATGCGTCTTTTGGCAACTCATTTTGTTTATTGTGGTTACAATAATATTTTGAGATCATGTTAAACTATTAGTCGTGTAATTTACTCTATCAGGTTGGTATTATAAAATCCTCCAACCGGAAAAAAAATGTTTCGGTTTGTTACTGTAATGTTACTGCGACAGACTGTATATCTTTGGACGATCAAATTACAACTTTTGATATTACACGACGCTGTAATACAGGTACAACACTATCATCGAATAGGGGGTGGAATCGCGATCCCCGTATCTTTCGTCCCATCGAATTTCATCAAACTCTCGAACTCCGCCGATCGAATCGTTCGCATCGCGGCTGAATGAAAAAGGATGTCGCTCGACAACGTCGCTGGAAAAACGGGCTCAAGGTTAAAGCCGTATACACAGAACGTTACGAGGCAGCCTTAGGTACTTATCGACCGTAGCCGATCGACATGCGATAACGAAACAAAATCGAACAGGAGGTCCTGCCGCGCCGCGCCGCGGTGGAAGGAATCGCGAACCCACCGAGAGAGAGAGAGAGTGTAATTTAAAAACAAACTTCAATAAAGTACCCGTTAGAAAATGCTCATAATTCCCTTACGCTTTCCTTGCAGGAAAACCCCGAACACCTAAAGGGTGCACTAAACGAAGAAAGCGAATCTCTATTTTGACGAGAAAGTGTCAATGAAATTAGAATTTTCCTGGATGCACCCTTTCCAAGCACTTAAGCGAGTAGATCTTGTAATGTTTCCATCTTTTCCTAACATGGTGCACAAAATTGACAAAAGTGTTCTACAAAAGTGTTCAGCTGATTAGGTTAATTGTTTACGGCCCCGTCGTGTATTTCGTAATGCACCTCTGAGCATCCCGTGAGCCCTACTCGTTGATAAATCACGTTATGGCAGCGCTTTTAGCGTCCGCCCTTTGTCAAATCACCCCCCACTCACCCTCTGCGTCTTTTCTACGTCGATTGTCGAGGAACTCGATCGATCTAAAAGGCCGAGCCGAGCAAAATAGTATTGTCAATAGATAGTTCTCGAATCGTTTGCATACTTCGAGAATAAAATTCGTGATTTCTTTAATATTTGAATAAGTCCTCGTTCGTGTCAGAGTATTTGATTTGAACAATAAAACAATTCGCACGTTCAATTTCCGCTTCTCCTTGAAAATACTATTTTATTTGAACTGTATAATAACGATTGCGTTACGAACGCTGCGAACAATCTTGTTTTATTTCATTTTTCCATTTATCTTATTTGATTTTCGGGAAATGAATTCACGGAGTCGACGCGTTCGCTGAAATCGACACGCGTGTACGGCAATCACGATTTCACTCCTCGCGTGCAAGAAAAATCTAATTAATCTCGCGCACGTAGTCAGTTGAAAACATAAAGCATCGAACGATTCCGAGAGATTCTTCACATTCCTGTGACAATTTATTTTTTACATTTCGTAAGAGGACGTCTCGAGCGCAACAAGTTCTAACACCTCGTGGCGGGAATCGCTAGTATTGAACGAACGAGGCTGCAAGGAGCGAGTTTCTCTTATGTAATTATTTCTCTTTCCGTCACGTCGATATTTTATCAACTGTAGTATTGTGATATTAGGTTGGTGCATATGGAATGTCGGATTTTGAAATGAATATTGTCAATTTCTGCAAGGTACCGCAATATTGTTGTATGACTAGTTTCCATTCCATTCATTCAAGTTGTCTTACTGTTACACTTGAATTTGTATCCACTAATCTTTTCAAAACCCCGTTATTTACAGACGTTTTGGGTCTTCCACGCGGCTGATTTTTTAGGGAAAAATCTCCAGAACGAATTCACAGTGTTCGTACGTACAATTTAAAGCAGTGAATGAATTAAGAAGATTTAAGGACATCTGTGTACTAATTTCAGCTTAATAAAACGATTAAAAGAAGAAAGAGATTTCTATTTGGCTCCTGTGTCTTGCAATCAATGCAAACATTTTTTATTTTGCATAAAGATCCGCAGTCTATCTACCCAAAAGCTTGATTGATATTACGAGTAGTTTTTGCAGCATTCCTGCCAAGTTTATATAAAAAAATTACACAAATATCAGCAGAGTTCATATTTTTAAAAAAATTCAAAAAAATTTGGAAAATTCACCGTTTGGAAGAAATCTTTCTCATCAAAATATAACTCTGTTAACAGACAATAAGACTATAGAAAAAGTTATGTCACAAACAATAGCATAACGATAGCAGAGAGACAAAAATATTCACATGAAATAAAAATCCGACATTTCATTTACGCCAACCTAATACAACACCACATTTTAGAAAAGGACGGAAATTCTTGAACCATATCGTAAGAAACCGTGAAGGCCAAACAACCGCACTGGTAGCAAACGCATTAATTATTTCTCTCTCCATCGCATTGACGTTTTTTTATCAGCGTAGCAATTGGTCACCGAGGAACAGATTAAATTGGAGAAACGGCTGGGGAAGGGGGACGGATGAGGGATATAAGTCGTAACCAGAAGAGTCCATAAGATCAAACGTATGGCGATCAGTCGTCGCAAAAACGCCGTAAGCAATTTTTCCCCTAAATTCTCCTCCCTTGGCGCGCGTCTCAGCATTCGGGGATCGCCTCGAGCCACCGTTTTCGCTTCCCCTTCGCAAGGAACAAAAATGATCAGCGCGGCGTTTCCCGAATTTGTACCAGCAGAATCGATCAACGTGAATTTTTCTCAAAGGGGTCGCGATTGAGGCACCTGACTCCTGGGACACTTTTTTCTTCCCCGACGTTCGCGGGAGAGGGAAGAGAGGGTGTCGCGGGCAGGATGATACAGTTTCGCTGTCAAAGGGACGATACGTAGTCTCGCACGAGTTTTGAAAGGGTACACCACGAGTGCGTGGAGAGATTGTTACCGCCGGGATGCTTCTGTTCCGACTGGAGACAAGGGTAGTATTTGCGGAGAGCGTGGGTGGTGCACGTCGCGACATAGATTTTATGTAAGAGACTGCAGAAAACCGTGCGTTTTGTGTTGCGCGAAAGAATTTACCCTTTCCGTGGGTCGTCCTTTATTTCCTGAGAAACTGTTTGTCTGAATTCATGGCTGGAAAAATTGTGGCAGTGGAATCTAACGAAATTGGAAGCACCTCTCCTCACCTGTGATAAAATTTGGAAAATGCAAAGTAGATACTGTTTCTTAATGTTCCTTCGTAAAAACGGATTTCTATTGTTTCTATAATTGTATAATCGCACGTTGAAGCGGTCAAGCGATCCGCTGCCGGCTGAAATAAAATAAGGTAAATCAGCATACGGGGAGGATGTAACGATTTTCGATATTTTGCGGCCGATTAAATGACTAGCGATCGAGCACCGTAGCTCCTGGAACTTATTACTCTGCCGTAGCAGCGAAGAGAAGCGCGGGTGGGATGTGGGGCCGCGCCGATACGAACGTGAATGCTGTCAGCAGAACCAGGGATAATGGAAAGAGAGAGCGGTAAAACAGGAAAAGTGTTGTCGAAAATAAAATCCAGTATGTCTGGAGAAACACGATATAACAAGCCGATTCTTTCCTTGCGACGCGGCGCTGAGAACGTACTAATGAAATTATTGGCCACGCCTAACACTGATTCTTGTCGCCTTCCCGCTGGCCAATCCCGCGAATGGAAACAGTAAACTTGGACTGGTTATGTTCCGTCGAAAGTACTCTGATCGGGAGACTAAAGATCTTCGTGCGTATTCAATTCTGTGGAATGAGGGAGGAGCTTTTTTTGTTCGCCTCAAGATTCATATTTTATTCATTTTCATTAGAGTACGCGTTGTCTTCTATCCCTCATGCGTCCCTCATTTCACGAGCTGAATCTGTCCCTTGAAAAAATCCATAAAATAACAAGGTAAACAGTTATTTCTCGATGTTTTTTTCATTCAAATCGATAAGTTAACATTTACATCTTTGGTTTTTCGGTTATGGGTTTTTCAAACAATGTTTCGAACAATGTATAACTTATTTCGGGAAAACTGTGTGCGAATGCGAATTCGTTGCCAACGCGATGTTCATCCCCAATCTCATGAAATCCCATGGTTTTTGCGGGTGAATTGAATTTTAATATAGTCTGCTACATTCTCAAATTTACTCTTGACACTGCATAAAGTATAAAACCAGGTAGCGAAAACAAATTTCTATAAAATACTGAAACAACAGTAACACCCTTGTTTGCTATCATATAAACGCAAGGACAACGGAAATTTGAATTTTCCCGCCCACAGAAACGCGTCCGAGGGATTAATCCAGAATAACTCCGTTTCAGCGGGAGACGGAAACGCGTCGAATAGGGTCGCTGGAGATGAGATAGATGGCGATAACGAAGAAACGATAGATAGCGATGACGAAAAAACGATAGTTGGCGATGACGAAAAAACGATAGTTGGCGATGACGAAGAAACGATAGTTGGCGATGACGAAGAAACGGAGAACAAAGCCGAAGAGACGCAGACGTCAGGAGTTCGGTTTAGCGTGCAGCCGGCCGCAGGTCGCCGTCGTTGTAACTTTTATCAAACTCGTCAGCGCTCGTCGTTACGGATTTCGAACGGCATTTCTTGAGATTTCACGCCGCGTTAAATTCGAGCCATAATGCAATATTTGACGACGGTGGGGAAATCCAGTGAAGCCGGGGCAAGTGAAAAGGTCGCGGAGAAAAAAACTGAGCTCACCGACGCGACGCGCGAGTAATAGCCGCGACGGAAGACGCGCGCCACCAAAACCGGAAATTGTCGCTGGAGGACTCCATTTGAGTCCGCGCCATCGTGATTCAAAAGTCGAAGATCGCTGCCTAGAATCGAAACTCCGGAAATCGACGACTAATTTTAGTCCATCTGATCTTCTTTTTCTCCTCGCCTTTGATCGTAATTTTTTAAATGTTTATATAGCGTGTTTCGTCCACTTGAAATATCTTTGAACGATTCGCGAAAACGGTGCGATTAAAAATTGTAAGATTTAAAAGATTTAAAAATATTAAGTATAAAACAATGTAGGTTGATTTTATTTTATTTTTTTTATGAAATCCCCAATTCTTTGTAATTGATTTCGATACAGTACTGCAGTTTATTTCTCATGAGTAGACTGCGGATCTTTATGCAATATAAAAATGTTTTGCATTGATTGTGGGAAGCAGGAATAACATAAAAATTGATTTGATCCCTTAACGACTTTGTTACATTGAAAGCAACATTACAATATTCTTGAATTTTTTAAATCTTTCACTGTTTTATATTTCGTCTAACCAATTTCTTCATAAATGCATAAAGATCCGCAGTCTACTCATAAGTAAAATGATCAGTGTATCGAGGAGATTGATGAATAAGTTCTTTCTTCGTCGGATCGCCTATTCGATGTTCCGTTTTTATAGGGCACAGAGACGAAGAAATAAAAGGCGAGGGTGAAAACGCTTCTGATGGAGAAATTAGCGACCCTGGTGGGGAACCGCTGGAATGTTACTGGAAGATATTGGCTTACGACTTCTGCGTTCATTTAACTGCGACCTTAATTTTCTTCTCGATCTCTGTTTCGACACTCGCGTTTGGATATTATCTAAGTATTTATGAATGAAAGTCTGAAAATTTTACATAAATATTTAAAACTAATTCGTATAAGATAGTATTATACAATATACACACATATACTGTAATATATACCGTACCATTACAGTGTAGAAACATTGTCCAAACACAGATTCTATTAGAATATGTAATTAAACTATGGAACAATTTCAAGGAGTATGTTACAAATTTCAATTTGATTATTCAACAGCTTGTTTGCAGTACAAAAGTGTTCATAGTGCAACCACTGCCGCAAAATTGATTGAACTCAAACTTCAATAGCATTTTAATGCCAACCAATTTCGTCTTAATTACACTTTAAACAAAGTCATGCTTCAATTTAAATATTTAAACCAGTTGCTTCAAGCCCCAAACAAATTCTCATTTTCAAATATGTTATCGCTTTTCGAAAATGTGAAAAGCACGCTTCGTTGCGCGAACAACCGAATAACTGTTCGTTTTCATTAATTTCAAAATGCTACGAGCGAAAATTGTTTTTCCAATTACTTGGGGCGAAACCTGTGAAAACGAAAAATAACATTTCACAATAAAAATTCATTGAAACCTGAAAGGCTCGATAACATTGTTGACTTCTGATATTTTATATTTACCATGAAACTATTATCTCTGAAGGGGGTTGCGTCGATCGATTAATTCTATAAATTTCCCATCGAATGAACTTGCTACTATACAAATTCCCCTTCGATATTATAAGAGAAATAGATATGTACAATATAGGTGAAAGCTTTTTGCCAAAGTAATTTTCCCAGTCAATTATCGTAACGAGAGTCGTGGCGTCGAAAATACGCACTTGACCCGCGAAAAAGGGCATCTATGGCAAGAGAATGAGTTCGAAGGAAAATCTCCTTTTTCCGCATTATGCTCGCAACTCGCAACCACTCAAACTATACGTTAACATTTCGCCGAGTGTTTATACCCGCTGGAACAAACACGGGAACTTTGTTTCCTCGTCTCGCGGAATTATAAACTTTCTTGAGAAAGTATATCCGCCATGTTAACGGAAATGATCACATTCTCGTATATCTCGATGCCAATTCTCGACACGCGTGGCAGAATGACCAATGAACACTTTTTTCAGTATTTTACTCGCCACTTAATTTTACAGTAATTTACAATTGTTTTGTGCTGTATCGATCGCTCGCGTCGGTTTATTTCGTTATCACTGGCCGACTCGATTAAGGGCTGGCTTATACATACACGGTACAATGCAAATTTTACATTAAACGTTTCGCGTTATATGAAACGCAACAATATTTTCAGTGTTCCAATAAATTATCCAACGCTCGTAGGCGAAATCCGATATTTGAGCTTGCAATGCCAAATAGTCGTGCTACTTAACAAGCAGATAGGTAAAATGCCGTCGTGAATAACGCAGTTCGTGAATTATGTGAAAATTCGTATCTGCTCGAGCATTGCGCCACTCTCTCAAATAACACGGTGCTTCAATTGCACGATTATTAAAGTTTCTTTCAAATGTGAAACGTAAAATGTAATGAAATAAAGTCGATGGATGTTGAAGGTTCCAAACGACTGTAGGGATTACAGAGGCGCAACGAAGAAGGGTAGAATTTAAGAGCTACCTTGGGAACGTAATTTGAATTTGTAACGAGATACATACCATAAAATTAGATACAAGAAATTTCGGGAAATCGGATACCCGAGAAACGATCCCTTAAGATCTTGAAAGTCGATGCTGGAAGGGGATACTATATTTACGAAACAACCCTTAGCCATTCTTCGACTGTCCTTCAATTGCATTGAATCGAAAGATATAAATATCCATGCAAATGCATGAAGATCCGCAGTCTACACATTGCATATAATTTTTAATCTCGAAAGTCATGTGTGCAAAGTACAAATGGATCACTTTTGAACGATCGTTACATGAATCCGCATGACCCGCGAAGAGCATCAACTTCATCGAAGCTGATGAAACTGGAAACCCGTGTCTCGCTTTTAAACAACGGGATATTTTCGTGCCTACCCACACGAATCAGCCCCCATTCATGTTTCTATATTTTACCAGAATAAAATTTGCAAATCAATTCCAATGGGAGAAATATCGAATTATTTAGAAAGTACGCGTTCCGACTACTGCAACTAGCCAAACAGTGATTCTGGAGTCTAAAAGTCATGACTGGACTGCGGAGTTGATGCATTTAGGGCAATTAAAATGCAAAACGGGGAACATTTCAGAGCTACGGTGTTCTGTTGTTTCCAATCTATGTATTCAAATTATTAGGAGATGAAATACATTTTTATTGGACCTCTAACTCATAGAATCGATAAAGACAACTTTTATTTAACTATGTCCTCCGTTTTAAGGCGGTAGACTCGTTTCCAGGATCGCAAGGGTGCGGATTCGCCTTCTCATTTCTCGATGATACAACCACGGGGTTTTTCAGTAATCAAAAACGATAAAAGATCGATCTAGGGCGCTGTCTCCCTCAAAAGTACTATTTCTACGTTTACGAGGCGTAATTTGCAATATTCGGCTATTTTCATAGCTACATGCGCAGTTCTATGCTTCCGAATAATGCAAATTACGCCTCGTAAACGAGAAAATAGGACTTTTGAGGAAGACAGCATCCTAGATCGATCTTCTATCTAGCGTTTTGACTACTAAAAACCCCAGGTTAACACTAAACCTACCAAACTTCAAAAGTAACTGGTACATGTTCCCTTATAAAAATGACAAGATTGATTTTATTTAGACTTTGTGCGGCTCCCATTGTACTTCGTGCAAATCAGTCTTATTACTTTTCTAATTGTAAAATAAGAAACCTGGAACCTTTTGAACGGTGGTGGTAGGTTTAGTGTTAAGAAATCAACTTTTGAAGGGGGGGAGAGATTTGGACGGCACTTTGGCCGATCATGCGACTGCGGAGTTTAGAAATGGCCGTAAGCATGGGGCCCGAGCGTACCGCTATTGATCCGAATACGGAATCGAAACCGGACAACAACGTCTAACAACGTATCGATAGCACCGCGTGTCCCAGTTTTGTCAGCATAGCGGTCGGGCACGAGCGCGGGAGGCCGGCCGGCCGGCCGGCTATGCTCGGCCCGTGCGAAAGGATACGGAGGAGATCATTCATGCTCCTTTCCTCCTTTCCAACCGCATGTCGTGATCGCGTTGGCGGACACCGCTGACAGCTGCCACGTGCTCCGCTATTTTTATCGTTAGCGGATGACGTCTGCCACGATTCTAAGACGACGAATCTCTCCGCTGTCTCGTTGTTTAACGAAGCCGCGGATAACCAGCTCCTTCGAGGAAGCACAACATTCTGGGAGGCATCCTGTATTTGTTCGATGCAATCCCACTGATACAGGAATAACATCTGTTGGAAATGTACAGTTACTCGAATTAATATTCGGACGCTCTAAAAAAGACGATCACTTTTTTGATATTGTACTGTACGATTTGAACTTTTTTGGGAAGCTAGAGCAATTAGTTTACTACAGGATGTGAAAAGAATTTTTTCAGAAATCGTAATTAATCGGAATAGTTGAAAAAATACTAAAAGTTGCATTTTACAACTTTTTTATGTGAGCCCATATTGAAAATTTAAAAAACACGTTTGTAGATCTGTGTCAATTAAACATATTCTGATAATTTCGTCAAAATCGTAAAAAGATGGTCAAAATTGCAGATTTTCACGATTTTCGGGTTATACATACGTCGTTTTTCTCCACATCAACCGATTTCGGTGAAACTTTCACGGTGCATATAATTGACAGAGACCTACAAAACGTACTTTTTAAATTTTCAATATAGGCCCACATAAAGGAGTTATTATGTTTTTTTTCTATTTTTCATTTTTTTAAATTTAATTTTATATTTTTTATTCCATTTGTGAAAAAAAATGTTTCACATCCTGTAGTAAACTAATTGCTCTAGCTTCCCAAAAAAAGTTCAAATCGTATAGTACAATATTAAAAAAGGTATCGTCGTTTTCAGAGCGTCCGAATATTAATTCGAGTAACTGTATCAAGACATTCGCGATGACCCAATTTACAGGGTGAGACACCCAACTTGATCACCTCGAAGAACTCGTAAATTATGCGTCGCATAAACAAATTATTAGTACAGATGTTACATGGTATCACGGGGGGCATGATGCGGTGTGCACGACTTCTTTATAAGTGGAGATTCTCGAAGGTCAACTTTGATGTTTCTTAATAGAACCGTATATTTATTTATGCAGCGATCGATGCAGTTTTTTATTCTCTATAAAAAGAGTGCTGTGCACGTGGAAAAATGATGAGTTCAGCAGATATTTGAATTTATATAATAATTAGACTGCGGATGTTTTTATGCAATCATATTTTCAGAATCAAAGTCTTATTTTCAGCGGTAGTAGTTTTTGTACATCCGAAATAAATAGAAATCGAGCTAAATTCTGTGGAATTTTATTTTCTAGCATTTCTCGAAAATTTTTGGAAGCCATAAATGCATAACGATCCGCAGTCTAATAGTAATAAACGATACCAACAAGTTTTTCATTAAATTAGCATGGAAACGAAAGATACCAAGTAGACAATTATTAAGCCAGCTAATTTTCCGAGAAGAACCGGTCATCGACGAATGAATTTGTTACATTAATGGTCGTCCAGGAGGGTGAATTCAGCCCCTCCATCCTACACACAGACTAAACAAGTGGCCCGGACGTCGAAACAGGAGATAAGCTCGTCGATGAATAATATCGCAGCTAAATGGGGATTGGAGAGCAACAATTTGTCAAGTTGCGAGACCCTGGTCAGAGAGGTTTGATCTCGGATGGACGAATCTCTGGAGCAATTGGACGCCATTCGACTGTGCCGGCGATTGTGTTCCGTTAAATAGGAACATTCTGATGGAACAACGAACGCTCAAGGATTCCATGAATGCTAGGCATTGCTAGAGAGAGCGAGAGCAAGGGAGACAAAGTAGAAGAAACCGATGCACCTGGTCAGGGGAATCGAACGAATCGACGCGACGCGACGCCGAGAACCCTTGGTAGATTCTACGATGTGACCTTGGCACCCTTGGAGCAGTCTACGTGGCGGCTTGCAACCTCTGAACAGTTTAGAGTGCCTCCACCGATAGCAAAATTCCATTTAATCGGAGCGACATCGATTGACGCGCTCGTTCTTTTAAATTCTTTTTTCTTCTTTATTGTGAGCGATTGGAGCTCTTCAAAAATTGATTTTAGGAAGACTACCCGATGGATTGATTTAATTCCTGTCTTATCGGAAAGGTACCTCGTCGATTATTTAAAAAGATATCAGAAAGAGTTTATACTGCCGCTGTTTCACCGGTTTCTTTCCAATCAATTCAATCCTCGCTTCATCAAACACAGTATACCTACCTGTTGATTGTTCGAATAAACTTTCTTCCGCGAGAAGTACAGCACAGCAGTAGCTGGTAACTAAGAAAAAAGAAAGATACCAAACCATTCCACAAACAAAATGATTAAACTCGGGAAAGGTTCGCGATGGAATACGCAAGAACCGCGCAACAGAAAACCGCCATTACTCTCCGGACTCGCAATGTTTCCCACCGCTCGAAGGATACGCTATCGCGAAGTGTACGGACGGGATAACAAATTCCCCGAGAATTGCTTTATCATACGCAACGAAGACAGAGCGATGTATTTTCTCAACAAATATACAATTCAAGCAGCCGCCATAAATCTCGCGGCGTGATCGAGTTTCACGAGTTCCAGCGAGTTTTCGCGACTCCAGAGATCCGTTTCTTGGGCCGTTGCACAACCAACGCAAGGGTTTCGCGAAGTTTGCTTCTCAATATTTGCGGAGAGAGTGCTGTCGCATTAGCAACCGGGAAACACAGAGGAAACATTCCGGTTCTCGTGGAACCTTGGTCATCAGAAACGGAAGAGATCTCGCACCGCGACCTTTCAGGAACGGGCCTTGACATATGGATGTATTTTTGCTCGTCCGATCTCGAAATTGTGTACTTTGAAACATAGCGCCGCTGCGCCGAAGAACCTCGCAAGAATTTCCCAATCACGGAGATAATGGGCGACCTTCGGCGCGGAGTGCCCGCCATTTTGGTTCACGTTTCGACACGAAGTTTATTGCATTTTGTAATGAACCGAAAATAAATCGTGGAAGGTAGAAAACTCTTTCACAACAACAACTCCTTCGTAGTACTCGCTTTTGAGTACTGTAATGATGTGCAGAAGAACAATACTTCCTAGTGACTTGTTTTCTGTTAAGTTCCGAGCATAAAATAACTTAAGAAGCCAGAAGACTTTACGCAATTCTCTGCGGTATAAAGTTCGAGAGTTAATACTATACATAGACCTGAAGGGTGCATAAACTTCTGTTTCCCAGACGTCGGATTAATCGTACTCTGTTCTACTTACTTCAATACCTATCAAACGAGAGAGATTGGGAGGTCAAGATACAGGTTGGTTCGTTCAACGTGGTCCTAAAAGTCCTTTTAAATTCCTTATTGTCTCAAAATCTTCGTCGGTAACAAATAAATAAAATTATTTATTCGACCAATTTTCATAAACGAACCACTGCTGTTTTGTTGCACAGGAAAAACTTGTATATTAACTTAGGGTATAGAATTATGTACCTCATTTTATTTTTTCTTAATTAAAATACGTTGAAAAATGTGAGAATTGTAGCTTCATTCTGAAAGTCTCGCTGTCTTTAAGTAATTGATGCACACGTTTAAATGTTTATAAGGCTACAATTTGGTTTTCGACAGAATTAATGAACGAAAGAATCGTTCGACACGAATAATGAAGTAGCAAGTAAAATTTTATTTGTTCTTCGTTAGTCGAATAACTTTTTATTCGACTAATGCCCAACTCTGATACAGTTGCAGGGAAACGATTTCCGGTTGCAATCCGAATCGCACTAATCACGGAAGCATTGTCTGTTGATAGTACAGCGTTACATGGAAGTGTGAGTGGCGCGAGTCGGCCAGGAAACGCGAAATCCAATAAAGGCTCAAAGAGAGAAAACTACGCGGCTGTTGTTAAAAGATGGAACTGTGTTGAATACAGTCTACGGACTGTTGCAAAGTGCAAGCCGTAGTGGGTGTAGCGGAATCAAAGAGCGGCCTGCAATGTGTGCAGGGCGAATCCAGAGTTCGAAGTTGCACAATTAAAGACCGCCAGGATGGTGCGCGCTCGGTGCAGCAACAAGCACCGAAACTATGCACATTTAGCAAGCGGGGATAGTCATTTATTAACTGCAACTCTCACCGAGAAGAATTCAAATGGAAATGCAGATTCACAGTTGGGGGATTTTATGAAGTTCATTTTCCTTAAGATCCTCCCGAAATTAATCCTGACACTCTCGCCTCGAAACTTTCATCTGTAAACTCCGGTTGTTGTTACAAGTACATATTAAGTATTCGTACACCTTTTAAAAACTAATAATTTTTTTATAATTGCGCTAAACGACCTGATTTTTTCTAATCATTTAGAAGTTTACGAAATAATATGGAAAAACGATTTTCCAAAAATTATAATTTACAAGGTTACATACGAAAATAATGAAGGCATTTTTTAAAACTTTCTTATTTGGGTCCTTAATGAAAATTTAGAATGTATGTTTTGTAAATCTATGTTATTTATACACATGCTGAAAATTTCATCGAAATCGGTTGACGCAGGAAAAAACGACACGCATCGAAATATTATATGTACGATTCTGTGGATTTTAAGCAGAAACTGATCAAAAGTAGTGTAGAACTACGATTTTCACCATTTTTAATCGCTTGTAGCTCGTGTGTATGTCAATCGATTTTAATAAAATGTTCAGCATGTGTATAACTAACATAGATCTACAAAACAGATACCTTTGCAACATTTATCATGGTATCGTTAAAAAAAGGTAGTTCAGGAAAAAAATGTTTCATACGAAATATTATTATTTGTCGATGTAGAATATGAAATAAAAAATATGGGTTTCCACTTGAAAAAATGAGGTTGCCCTTCCATTAAATGTGCCCCTTCATATGAAGAATATTTTATATAAAACATTTGTTCATATTCCTGCTTGTTTCCGTAATAATTGACTGTCTCAAGATAAATGGACCACCCTGTCTATAATCACCACTAAGTTTGCCGGTTATTACATATATAATCACCACTGGTGATTATGCATAATATCCGGTTATTATACATAATCACCAATTTATTACATTTGCCGTAACACATGTATACAATCATTTCTTATGAAATCATGTTTATTATTTCAATAATCGTAAAATAAAAAATCTGGAATCGGTCATTTGGCCCAGTGGTGGTAGGTTTAGTGTTAAAGAGCAAGACGCATGGAAAAATCGAAAGGTTTGGGACCCGCAGAAATGGTAAAAACGGCAGCAAAGTTTTCGCAGTAGGATCTGGCGCGACTGCCGGTCTCAGCAAACGTCGTCCCTTATCGGGAGCAAGGTGCCCGAGTGTCTGGCCAAGTAGTTTGTTCTGTATCCGAGCCAACTGGGATCTCCCGTACATACGGAATCCCACCCTCTTGTACCCTCCCGCGTTCCGTTTCGTTTCGTTTCTTGCATCTAACCGCGTCAGGAAGTTTTCGCGCCGGATACGCGTTCTACGAACCTAGTCTCACCGATGTAAACTGTAAACATAAATCCCAGCTTCTAGAACTTGCTAAGTGCGTCTGATATCGGTAGCGAGTCGTTATTGACAACAAGATTTGACAGTTTGACGCCTTGTCACGCTGGAATTACACGATTCTCTGTTCAATCTTGACTGATATTTACAGAATTTTCATGTTTGTTTCGTCTACGACAGCCTCGCACTTTTTCCCCAATATACATATTTTATTTCACTGGAGAAAGGAGGAAGAGAGAGTGTGCATGATATGCGAGAGACACCTGGGGAAGCTAAAGCATCTGGCAGAGGACTGTGAAGGTGTAGAGAGAATAAATATAAGTATAGAAAAGATAGTACAAGATAAAAGAGTGGGAGAAATAGTAGACTGGCCGAAATAAAATAAACACTACTACTACATATTTTATTTCAAGTTAAATGTGTAGTGCGATGCTTAAGAACTTGAAGAGCACGTCAACTTATGTAAAGAAGAGTTTGCCTGTGTTCCCCGGTCTAATGGAAACGTGAACTTTGCGCGCGAGGAAAATGACTGACGAGGCAGTATCGTCCTATTCTATCTCTGAAACTTTTTGATTCGATAAGCTTATTTATCGCTGAAGTTGTCTGTCAAAAGTCAATCCGACGGGACACCGGCGTTTCGTTGATAGAAGTTTTTGACTTGCTGTCATTGAATTATTATTGTGGATAAATGGTATCTTCAATTTTCTGAAAAGCATTTATTGAATTCGATAAAGAACAACGCGGGATCGCCGTTGCCAATAAAAATTCAACGGAAAAATATCATCGTGGTTTAATGGTTGGCCGCTAGACTGTCGGAGGGTGGTTCGACGCCATTTTTATGCTCGAGTATGTGCATTATCAGCATCACGATAAATCGTTGATGTTAGGACTGCGGATTATATGCGTTTATAGCAAAGCAGAAGAAAAGCTCTACAAGCATCCTGCACTCTTCTGTTTTTAGTTTGGCGAATTAATTCGCTATAACGTAGACTTTCGTACGAGGTCCCTATGATCGCAAAATTACCAAGATCAAAGTAGAAAATCAAAACATTTCAATACAATTTCAGAGAACAGAAGTTCAATAATAATGTATTCCTTCTTTTGACAATTCTAATCAATTGAAAATAATGTATTAGGTGTGCAAATAAGTTCTTTCCCCTTTTTTTCCAAATTCAAGTGACCCCCAATCTTTCTGCCAATTCTTCTTGCGTCTGGATCGCATTTTCGTTGAGCAATTCCTCTAACTGACCGTCATCAAACTTTCTCGGTGTACCTGAACGATCGTCGTCTTCCAAATGAAAATTTCCGGCTTTAAATCTTTGGTACCACTTTTTGCATGTTCTGTAAGATAAAGCGTTCTCTTCCAGTGCCGCACAAACCATTTCAGTAGCTTCAACAGCTGATTTCCTAAGCTGGAATGCAAAGAATAAGCAGCGACGCAAATGATGCTTCTCGCAAGCCACATTCAGTGGAATTGTTGCATAGGATTGGAAACTTTTAGAGCGCTCATCATGACTCTTCATAAAACTAAAATAAAACTAAAAGAACGCTCTTTCAGATGGCATAAAAATCGGGAATTAATTCAAATTCGGTCAGAAGTCATGATCGTAGAAAAAAGAGGAAAGAACTTATTTGCACACCTAATAGTAATAACTAGGAAAAAACTGTTGCAAGTCAATCGTAAGAAATAGAAATAAGATGAAAATGTACCTTTACTTTTAATCATTTTAATAAGTTGTAGATAAGATAATATTCTTCAATGTTTCGCGATGTCTTCGCAATTTTGTTTTCCAGTTAGCCATTTTTTCTGTAAGTGTATAAAATCCACAGTCTAGTAATAAAGTGCTCGTTTGGTATTTCTCCCATTCACGTTTGCCATAAATGCATAAAATCCGCAGTTTACTTATTAGATGCCTGAAAAAAACAACGTTACTCTCGAGAAGAGCGAACAGAAAGTAGAACTTGATCAACGATATTCGTTTATTGGCCGTTGTTCAATTTCATTTTTGATAATCCACTGGCAACAATCGCGTTGTTCGATATGTTATTCCACGGTTTGCATGTCGCAATCAATGCGGAGACCGGAAGCTGCCGCGCATAATTTTGCGTAAGGAGAATTACGCTGGCAAATGGCGCAAGACAAACAGTGGGCTTAATTGTGATCCTTATCGGGCCCGTCATGAAATATGGAACAAGAATCGGATTGTGTGTAATTGTGTGCGCCCGTATTCGCGTGCACACGATCTCGGTCAGCGGAATGGCAAAGTAATACCCGCCAGGATTAACGAAAATCCTCCCTGTAATGTGAATTTTTCCAGCAGAAATTCAAATTCGAAGTTTTCCCGCTAATCGAGAACGCTCGTCACATGCGCGATTTCAACGAGAATTTCCATGTCGGGTATGCAAACAAGAACTTTTCCATCCCATTTTTCCGTTTGTTTCAAACGTCAACGCAATTCGATGAATAAATAGAAACTTCGTGAAATAAACTGCGCAGGGTCGCTCGACAAAATACTTAGTCGATCAAAGTTTTATTAAACTACAGTAGGACCTCGATCAACCCGCTTGATCGGGTGACAAACAGCCCGGATAAATTAAGGCCCGATGTATAATAGAGACCCGAGGGAATAATTATGTACATTATATTCCAAAATAAATTTTTTATTTTTGAAAATTTATTTCCCTTCATAATATAATCATTAGCGGTGTGCGGGTACCCGAGCCCCTCGGGTCGAGTCGGACAATGTTCGGGTTAGGTCGAGTCGGGATCCCGAAAGTTTGCAATATTCGGGTACCCGAAGTTAAAGTTGGGGCAAGTCTGCGATCAAATCAGCGTTTAGTAAACCGTGTTTACTGCAAATTAACTATTATCCTAACCCTTAGCACTCCAGCCTAGTGATTCATATAGTACACCAACAACTCCAGCACTATATTAGTAAGTAATACAGTCGTGTCGCCGCAGCAGCGACAGTGGTTTTAAAGTTCATATTTCAAATATCGCATTATCGGCGAAAACGGAGTGCAAAGGGTTAATATGCACAGAGTTATTTACCGCTGCTTTAATCACAGACTTGCCCCAACTTCGAGTACCCGAATATTGCAAACTTTCGGGACCCCGACTCGACCCGACCCGACTGCCATTTCTGGTTCCCGAACTTTATAAACTTTCGGGCTCCCGACCCGAAAATTCTGGTACCCGCACACCCCTAAATAATCACATTTAAACGCATATTTGTTTATAATCGAGGTCCTACTGTATTTGATACGATTATTTGAACAGTTTATATTGGTCACTCTATAATATGATAGTATTTCGAGACCGCGTGATTTTCGAAGAATATTGTAATTGCTTAAGTACCGTTGTCCTAACCTCTGAAAATTTAATCGAACAATTCATGATCCTATTGTATCATACTTGGCACGACGCGACGTGTAGAACATAAAACGCGTTTTTGGGGTTTATTGCCGTAATTCTACTATAAAAGAAGCTCAACTGTTCACAATGTTATACACAAAAAATATACCATTATAGTCGGGAGAGTCTAAAGAATCGTCCCGCGTAAAAATAGTTCGCGTATCTTTCACGGTCAAAGCAGGAAAAATGGTTAAAGTTGAAGATTCTCATCAGGACATAAAAATCTATCAGAATCGCCAGTTGCTGATCGAAACGCAACATTGGTGTTGGACGATGTCTTCAACGAAGACCTCCGTACAATTTCGTTTAGCTTCGCCATTTTGACCTCGGAGCGAATCGCGACATTTCAGGATTTCGGTTAGATCGCTGAGACATTTAAGGACGAAACGGTCTGGTCCGAGGTTGGCGGAATGAAACGCTATTCCGACGACATCGTTCGCGAGAGGGGAAGACTATAACGCGGGAATTGAAAGAAGAAGGAGAAGAGAAAGGGAGAGAGAGAGAGATATCAACGTCTTTACATCGGCGCTCATTCGCGAAAGGTTGTAGACCTTGCCCGTGTATTATTAACACATTGTACATCGATTTTGTCTGCCTGGCTCCATAAACTCATTTCCATTCCCGCGAGTGCGGAAACGCAACTCGTCGAAACGAATCGATTCTGGAAACGCTCGAGGATTTTCAACGACGCGTGTTTCGTTGCAAAACAGAAAACACGAAAAAAACGCACACCGACGGTCGTTAACATTCCGATGTAACCGTCACTGTCTCGCAGAAACGGAAATTGTCCCGTAAACGCCGCGATTGTCCCGTTCAGAGCCGTTTGTACATTTTTCAGATCAATCGACTTGTCTCGTTGCACTGCCATTGAAACTGGCAAAAGAAACAGCAAACCAGTACCTTCGAACACGCTCGCGATTGTCAGCTGCTTGTTATCGCATTTATCTATCTAAATTTAAACATTAGCTTTTCGACGAATACATCCAGGGTGGCGTTACCTTCGTGACACTGACTCTATCGAACAGATGATTTTCTCCCGACCTTAACGAGTGACGTAAAATTTTGGAGAAAGTATGTGAGATAACGATGATGTGCAGCTATTATTTGATACAAGGCTCGATCGATTGTCTTTAATAGTTTTCGAGAAGAGTGCTTGCAAAGTTAAGGGTTGTAACACTCGTATCTCCCTGTTGCCAACAGTCTGAAGCTTTTTAACGTAGCGTATTAATTTCGGCCATTAACTTCGCAGCTTTCGTTTGTTTCACGGAATAAATTAGTTCGACGCTGTCGAATTTTATGAAAGTTATTCGACAGTTAACGAACTTAAAAAATGCATTATAATCTTCCCCTCTTTTTATATTGAAACATTCAAATTCGCAGTTTGGTTTGATTGGAACGTTTTAGGTTTTCGGTCTTCGATTACATTAGAATTGTACATTTTTATAGAAGTTTAGAAAAATTCCAGCATAACACACACGCGCGCGAACACTCATGCACACATCGTAGTTCTGAGTAATCTATCTTCCAAGGAATGATCCCGAGAAACGTGCGTATTATGCAATAAATAATAAGAAGAATTCAACTACAGAAAGCCCTCTTCTACTTCAGGACTATCCATTTATATCACCAAAAGGTCTAGTTCCATATGTCCAATAGTTATTCTGAAAAGAATTCTTAAAACTCACTTGTTCTCACAGTCGATACACGAGAAACCCACCCCCTAACACTAATCGCACCACGACCGGTCAAATCACCGATTTGGGTGCTTCAAACATCGTATACATGCACTACATATCTCCACAGTTTCATAACTTTTTGAATTTCCAGTTTCGGGTTCACTCCTTGATAGTAAATTTTTACGGGATTTTAGAGAACGACACACACATATTTCATAATCTGAGTAATCATGGTACCACTCGAGGATTAAAAAAACAATAAAGAAATACGTAACTCACCCAAATACGATTGCACAATCCGGCCCGTTCGAAGAGCGGCCGATTTCGAGTGCGGTTTCCAAAGTTTCGAGGTTTCAGAAAACGCGAGATTCGCGGGTAGCTCGTTCGCCGGAAGATGAGGAGGTTTTGCGAACTGGCGCGGCGCCGGCGGACAGATTCACAGGAGGTTTTGCGACATGGCGGGCAGATTCGCAGAAGGTTTTGCGAATTGGCGAGCGGATTCACAGGACGTTTTCCGAGAACGGTTTCCGCGCGCAAGTAGTGTCGATCAACGACCGAGCTGGTTCCTCGTCGAAATCGCGCGGGTGAACAAGTGGCGACGAGAGAGGGTTGCTACCGTTTGGCCGGGAAAATCGAGCACCCCACCTTATATCTTCCCTTCGATGCCACGTGCTGAATCCGACGAGAAAGAGGATCGCGGAGGGCCCAGGGGGAGTCATGCAGCCAGAACCACGTCGGCGCGAAGCGTCGCGACGCCCCGCGAAGCGTCGCGCACTCCAACGCCGACGCACAGCCCGCGAAACAACCAAACGATATCCACCCCTCGTTGCTCGATCGCCGGATCTCATCGATCTCTATCAAAGCTTGATAATAATTTCCGAAATACATATTTCTAGTGTTATTTGATGTTATAGATTCTATTTCGCTTAAAAAAATAGTATTGTACTTATCAGTAATTTTCTAATGGTATAAACTTTAAAGCAAGGGTCAAGAGTTGATAGTTTCCCATCGATCTCTATCACAGCTTGATAATAATTTCCGAAATACATATTTCTAGTGTTATTTAATGTTATAGATTCTATTTCGCTTAAAAAAATAGTATTTTATTTATCAGTAATTTTCTACTAGTATAAACTTTAAAGCAAGGGTCAAGAGTTGATAGTTTCCCATCGATCTCTATCACAGCTTGATAATAATTTCCGAAATACATATTTCTAGTGTTATTTAATGTTATAGATCCTATTTCGCTTAAAAAAATAGTATTTTATTTATCAGTAATTTTTTAATGGTATAAACTATAAACTTTAAAGCAAGGGTCAAGAGTTGACAGTTTCCCATCGATCTCTATCACAGCTTGATAATAATTTCCGAAATACATATTTCTAGTGTTATTTAATGTTATAGATCCTATTTCGCTGAAAAAAAATAGTATTTTACTTATCAGTAATTTTCGAATGGTATAAACTATAAACTTTAAAGCAAGGGTCAAGAGTTGACAGTTTCCCATCGATCTCTATCACAGCTTGATAATAATTTCCGAAATACATATTTCTAGTGTTATTTAATGTTATAGATTCTATTTCGCTTAAAAAAATAGTATTGTACTTATCAGTAATTTTCTAATGGTATAAACTTTAAAGCAAGGGTCAAGAGTTGATAGTTTCCCATCGATCTCTATCACAGCTTGATAATAATTTCCGAAATACATATTTCTAGTGTTATTTAATGTTATAGATCCTATTTCGCTGAAAAAAAATAGTATTTTACTTATCAGTAATTTTCGAATGGTATAAACTATAAACTTTAAAGCAAGGGTCAAGAGTTGACAGTTTCCCATCGATCTCTATCACAGCTTGATAATGATTGCCGAAATACATATTTCTAGTGTTATTTAATGTTATAGATTCTATTTCGCTTAAAAAAATAGTATTTTACTTATCAGTAATTTTCTAATGGTATAAACTATAAACTTTAAAGCAAGGGTCAAGAGTTAGTTGACAGTTTCTCGATAAATTGTTCAAAAGCGGCAGCAGTTTCATTCGTAAGTAGACTGCACGCAAAGATGAATAGGTGAAATACAAAACTGCAAATACTTTAGAAGAATTTAAGGATATTGTTGTGTTATGTTGGTCATTTCGGGGTGATGAAAAATGAAAATATATTTTCATTTAACTGGGGACGACGTGTGAAACTTTGCTTCGATGGTGTAATTGTTTGGGGAGAGGTGCTATTTAACTTTGATTTTGACTATCTTGAAATATCCCGTCCATCAAGCGAGAAAACACCGCTCGATCCTTGGAGATTCGTCGATTCTCGCTAGATGATGCAGGCAACTCGCTTCTCAGACTTTAATAGACTCATGACAATGAGTGACGTTTTACTTCGACGTTAATTGTGTACAAGAAGCCACTACTTCCCCCAAATTTCGATCATCCTGAAATATCTTATCCAGCGAGCGACAAACCACCCCTCGATCGTTCGATCCCGAGAACCGTCGATCCCTACCAGCGTTACAGGCGCGACTTACATGAAACTTTGATCGAGTTGAGACGATGAACGATGCTTTGCTTCGGTGGTTTAGGGAGTGGTACTGTTGGCTACAGGTTTTGGTGATCTTGAAATATGTTGTCGATTCAACCGAAAAAAACCACCCCTTGATTGTTCGATCGCCTGTGTCTCACCTCGAACTTCGATGAACTTATGACGACGACGAGTGACGCTTGACCTTAACTGCCGAGTCCTTCTATTTTAGGGGGTTGAAAAATTCATGTAATTTTTCCCTCGGTCTCATCGCGGACGCGATACTTAATGAGATACTTTTTACAGCTGGAAAAAGGGCATCCGGAACAAACTCTGCTGGGTGATTCGTTATCGGTAAACCACGGATGTTCGTGCAATTTTCAGTGTTCGCAAATTGTTAGAAAAATTGCCAATTGTAAAAAAACAGCGGTTTTTATAACATAAAATAACACTTCTTAAGGGGGTTGACACCACTCAGCCCGAGTCTTTTGCTTAAATATTTTTTCCAATTTCATTCGCTTTTCTTCGAAGTTCTCATACTGTGGCAATTCTTCTTCGGATAAGCAAACAAAGTTTCTCCAAAAATGTTTCATAGAATTGCGGTTCGACCGCGCCAACACTCAAATATTCCTTGTCTTTTGTTTCATAGGTATCGTAAATATGTGATCCAGTGTCTAGCCTATTCGAAAGTATTGTAACTGATTTATCCACAGAATTGTTACGTAGAAAAATCATCATAATGGTAGACCGTGGCGGTAGTGTAGGGAACGAACAGCGTCGCAGTAGGGGGAGGGTAGAGTGGGGAGATAAGTCTTAATCTGACGACTCTGCCACGAGATGGGTCACTGTTGCGTTGACCATAGTCGGGATTACCAAAATTAAAAATTCGAGACAGTGTAAAAGTACCGCCAAGTGTCGAGGGTCAGCCGAGAGTTAATTGTTCCTGACCAGCCCCCGCATACCGCTGTTATCGCTGGTAAATGCTGCTCAAACCTCCCTTTGATTTCGAATATTTTCATAGAGCTCGTGATCGGTTTCTACCGGCAGCCGTAACATTTTATGTATATCGTTCATTCATAAGAAAAGTGACACAACTCAAAACATATTTATAAAAAAACTCATTCTCCCGTAAGATTTCCTTTCTTTCACTTATATCACTTTTCTTATAAATTAACAATATCAGAATTAAATCCATCTTAAAGTCACAATCTCGGGTGTCCGGCGCCCGAATTTATGGAGAAATTCCTAGTCCTTGGCGTAAAAAGAGGAACCGGTTATCCCGGCCCGTTTATACAGGGTGTCCCACGTAACACGTTTTACGATTTTTCAAGTACTTACGATAATCTGACAAAACAATATTTTCAACAAAAGTGGATCAGTTTTTGATTGGCTATACATTGCAATAAAAAAAAGTTCGAAATTTTTTTTGTTGTTGTCAAGGCCACCTTCATTTTTTAAATGGCACTTCGAGGTCTTCTGATGGTCATGGTGTAGTGAATTGTCGTTGTGAATGGTCGTTGAAATTGTCTTGATAGCGGCTATAATACTGTTAAGTCAAAAATACAAAGTGCCATTTAAAAAAATGAAGGTGGCAATAATAAAAAAAAATTTCCGAACTTTTTTTATTGCAATGTATAGCCAATCAAACACTGATCAACTTTCGTTTAAAATATCGTTTTGTGGGAATATCGCAAGTACTTGAAAAATCGTTAGAAGTGTTATGTGGGACACCCTGTATATCGGCTGTGCCGAAACCAGTGTTCTCACGATTTCGGTATTCGTCCGTTTCGTATTTTACATACTAACGAAATTATTCGAACTCCCTTAAAAACGGAATAACTTTTTTATAATTGTACCAAATGACCTGATTTTTTATAATCAATTAGAATATTTGGTTTATGAAATGATATGCAAAAAAGATTTTCCAAAAATTATAATTTACAAGGTTACACACAAAAATAAAAATGGCATTTTTTAAAACTTTTTTATTAGGGCCATTATAATGAAAATTTAAAATATATGTTTTGTAGATCTATGTTAGTTATACACATGCTGAACATTTCATCGAAATCGATTAACATACACACGAGCTACAAGCGATTAAAAATGGTGAAAATCGTAGTTCTACACGACTTTTGATCAGTTTCTGCTTAAACTCCACAGAATCGTACATCTTCCGATGCGTGTCGTTTTTTCCTGCGTCAACCGATCTCGATGAAATTTTCAGCATGTGTACAACTAACATAGATCTACAAAACATATATTTTAAATTTTCATTAAAATGGCCCAAATAAAAAAGTTTTGAAAAATGCCATTTCGTTACTTTCGTTACCCACTGTATGTATGTATATTGGTTTCGATACAGCTTATGGTTCCGTCCCTCCGTTGGAGGACCGGATAACGGTGTGACAACCGATAAGAAAAGTTTTTACGTTCCGTCATAGTTGTATAATTAGTAACTTGGAATGTAAAGAGATGTATCTATTCATTTCTCTCGACTATTTTCTCAACAGGATTGTGTAGTTAGAAACAATTTGTAAAAATCGATTTTAATTCTAATAACACATGCAGTCGGTCACAAAAATATTGGGACACTTAAAAAGACGATAATTTTTTTATAATAATATTGGACCATGCGATTGAAAAATTGCAATAGATCGGAATTGTAGGAAAAATACTAAAAGTTGCATATTCAACTATTTTTGTGGGCCTATATTGAAAATTTAAAAGGTACATTTTGTAGATCTGTGTCAATTATATGCACTGTGAAAGTTTCATCGAAATCGGTCGATGCGGAAAAAAATGACAGGCATTGAAAGATGTAAGAATCCTTAGATTTATTGCAGTTACAGGCTGAAAATCGTGAAAAATTGCAATTTTCGCAATCTTTAAACGTTTGTAGCTCATTGCAACGGCGGCCGATTTTGGCGAAATTTTCAGAATATGTTTAATTAACACGGATCTACGAAACAACGTATTATTTAAATTTTCAATATAGGCCTGCATAAAAAAGTTGTGAACTGTAATTTAGCATTTTTTCTACAATTCCGATCTTTTGCAAATTTGTCCCAATATTTTTGTGACTCCACATTCTCTTGCGAAGGTTACGCACAGTAGGACCTCGTTTAACCGCCTTCATCGGGAGACAAACAGCCTGGATAAATACTGTGGTTGTCAGGAAGAACGCTGCATGTCACATACTTTCACTTTCGAGATATTGCCGTTTAAAGTTTTGATCACTAATGCTTTGACATAGGGCGTTGGTTAAATTGCATTATTTTTTTGAGCCTTTCGAATGTGTTTTTATGACTTTTTCTGTGATAAATACATAAATCGTATACTCTAAACCTCAATTAATGCATAAACTCGAATTTTCTGAAATTGTGACATGCGGCGTTTTTCCTTACAACCACAGATATAATCATATTTAAACGCATATTTGTTTATAATAGGGATCCGGGTTATCGAGGTCCTAGTCTAGTGATCGGACCGATACCGATACTATTGATGATATTCAATCAATTCGATACCAAAGTACTCAATGGGAAGTATCGATACGTATTGACGTGTATGGTATTTGGTATTACTTTTCGATACTGATACTTCATCAATTGGTACCCGTTTGATACTTCTACGAAAGTATCGATACCCATTTGATACTTTACGAATGTTTCGATACCTGTTTGATACTTTAATATATTTGATACTTTACGAAAGTATTGATAGTGTTTTGATACTTCACGAAAGTATCGATTACCAATTAGATACCCATTTAATATTTCTACGCAAATTTCAATAAACCGTTTCAAATCTTCTGAAATTTCTGATAGATCTATAGATTTCGGAAAGTTTATATTTATCTGACATTTATCTAAATTAAAATACATACATGTCAGTTTTTGTCTCTAAACGATACAAGTAATACTAAAGTTTTCCTCAATATTATACATAAGTAAGATGAATTACTAATTCAAGGCAGCTATAGCATTCAATAACACATACTACATAATTCATTATTTTTAATTCGTTTATTTATAGCTAATACATATATTACAATAAATATGAAGAAAATCAGATCTATAAAAAACTAATAAGAAATAATATTTTATTCACAGTACATACTATCTTTTAATCTGTTCCACTTTTTACTGAACTGAACTTTTTACTTTGTACTGAAGTTGCCATCATACGTTGATTAAATTTCTGCCCGACTCTGAAATGCATAGATATTGAGAATTCCACATTTCTACAATTATTTATCTGTCGACCGATTTCCCAATATGTTATGTGCAATTATAGTCCAGTCAATGAATGCTCATAAGGGGGGTGTAGAGGGAAATGGAAGGAACACTATTTTTAACTTTGGTACTTTGGACTAGTTAGGAGGTAAACATACTAAAAGTCCCCACTCCTAGGAGGTAAGTGGGGTGCAGGGGGCATGTAGAAGGTCCCCTTTTTCGGTTTTCCGCTTATATCTCGGAAACTATGCGTCCTAGCGATAAGACCATTCTATACAAAATTAAAGTTGACAAAATGTGCCATAAGATTGATTCCATTCAGCTTTTCGCTATCTCGCATAGTTTCCGAGATATCGGCGCTCAAAGTTCACTAATTGTCCTGAAGAGTTAGCTCGTCAAATAAGGCAAAAAGCGCGAGGCAAAAATTTCTTTTTCACAATTAGTGAACCTTGAGCGCTGATATCTCGGAAACTATGCGAGATAGCGAATGGATTCAGTCTTGTGGCACATTTTGTCAGCTTTAATTTGGATACATAGAATGGTCTTATCGCTAGGACGCATAGTTCCCGACTCGGGAATCCCGAGATATAAGCGGAAAACCGAAAAAGGAGACCTCCTACGTGCCGCCCAGCAGCTCGCTGACCTCCCCAGAGTGGGGACTTTTGGTATGTTTACCTCCTAACTAGTCCAAAGTCCCAAAGTTAAAAATTGTGTTCCTTCCATTTCCCTCTACAAATTTTCGTTGACTGGACTATTAGGTGCATTTCAACTATGTTCGGTAGCAGTGGTAGCACAATCTTCAACGTTAAAAAATAATAAAACTGCAGGAAGGTTAAGATTAACAGACCAACAAACAATTTCAAAAATAATTACAGCTCAGCAAATTCGACCAAAACTTTGAAAATCTCGTATACTTCATATGTTTTTGTATAATGTTGTGTTTTGTACGTGTAATTTTGCATGTGTAACTGCAATGTTAATCAAAAAATCTGTTTCTTCTTTATTTCGAGTCTGCTTTTTTTATTGCGGCCCTGGAATTAATTTACAATACTTAATGAGACCCTTGGTGGTAAAAGAGTTTGACATGCCTGGCTTAGAGGATTGAAAAATTAATGTTTTCCCTTCTCATCTACCGGAGATACGGGGTATTCGCGAAGTACGCCTGTAATTGTGCGTGGAAGTATCTAAAATTCACGAGGGTTTTAATAAGAGTAGAAAATTGGAAGTTCTGCGCTCTATGATTATAGAATATGCTCGAGCATACTGCTTGACCTGATTTTTTATAATCAAATAGAAGCATTGATTTACGAAATGATATGCAAAGATGATTTTCCAAAAATTATAATTTACACGGTTACATGCAAAAATAAACAAGGCATTTTTTAAAACTTTTTATTTGCACCCTTAATGAAAATTTAAAATATATGTTTTGTAGATCTATGTTAGTTATACACATGCTGAAAATTTCATCGAAATCGGTTGACGCAGGAAAAAACGACACGCACCGAAAGGTACACGATTCTGTGGATTTCAAACAGTGCAGTAACTGATTAAAAGTCGTGTAAAACTACGATTTTCACCATTTTTAACTGCTTGTAGCTCGTGTGTGTGTTAATTGATTTCGATGAAATTTTTAGCACGTGTATGACTAACAGATCTGTAAAACATATATTTTAAATTTTCATTAGTTTTTTTTATTTTTACATGTAACCTTGTAAATTATAATTTTTGTAAAATTTACATATCATTTCGTAAACCAATGCTTCTAATTGATTATAAAAAATCAGGTCGTTTGGTACCATTTATAAAAAAGTTATTCTGTTTTAAAGGGTGTTCGAATCCTTTTATGGCTCACACACACACTGTATGAATTCTTTATTTATTTTATTCGGTAGTTCATTTGATAGTAGTGGTCAGTTACGATACAGAAGCATGTTGGGGTGTTAAGGGTTAATAGACGACGCGAATGTCCGCGTTTATCTGACCCGATCTGATTTGCCGGGAGGCGCAACCCCTAAAAGCTCCATTAATTCGGCCGATAGTTTCAGGCCATAGATCGAACCAGGCTAGTGACGGAAGTTTAAAATGCTCTGACTTTATTAAGCGTAACTAGATCGGCTCGTAAACTTCGTCCGCGTCCCATTAACTAATTGTTTTCGCAACGTTATTGTTTCCCGGTCGGGGTAAGTTATGGAAATGAGGCTAGCCGGTGCATCAGATAACTATGCGATTCGATTCCCTGCGTCTTCGGAGCTGCACGTGGCTTTTTAGTCCTCGGCGCGGTGGGGCCAAGGAAAAAGATTTCCATCCGCAATGGCCGACGTATCATCGAACCGATTCGTTCGATTCTATCAGAAACTTTCTGTATTTCTGCCTCTGCATGCAACGATCGAAATGATAGACTCGCTTTTTACCCTATTCTTCCAAGTATCTTCATGCGAAATACTTGGATACAAGTTACACTCAAGTTAATACATGCGTGTACAGAGTGTAAAGAAATAATATGTCATGGCTACCATAGGATGATTCTACACCCTCGATTTGGTTGAAACTGAACTAAGGAAGGTGCCCGGGTCGTTTATACTATTTCACCTATTTTTCTAATGGAAATCTTCTCTTAATTTTATAATTAAATCTCGGATCGCAAGTGGTATTTCCATTTCGAAGAAATTATTTCGCAAAAACGTCATTTATCTTTACTAACAGCTAAGCAACTAAATTGTTCTTGACCATAGAGTGTTTCCTTGAGAGTTTTGCTTGTAAACATTCAACTGAACCGTTAAAAATACGAAGACTTTTTTTACCTCATTTCTGTTATGTTCGTGATTTTCGTTCGTTTATTTCAGACCTGGGCGACGCTGGCTCGACAAACACATGTTGCTGTTATTCCCCTGAGCAAGAGAAGGAGAGAAGCAGAAACATGTGTTTTTCGAGCCAGCGTCGCCCAGGTCTGGTTTATTTGCATGTAACATCTTTTCCTTTGCACTAATAATTAATGTTATATTTCTGAACATAATTACGAAAAGATTATCTGTTTTTTACCATTTGCTTTAAAATTATGCAACGTTAAATAAATTCTTCTACGGTGTACGGAAACTTTTTTCACTGACTGTATCTTTAACGGCTCGGTCGCTCCCATGCCCTTGTACGTAGACCTTGTCGTACTTTTGGGTAGTTTTAGGATTTTCCCGAGGCCCGGCATGAGCCACCCTGGCTATTGTGGGTCTTCGCACCAGGTAGCCAGGGGTTTGTACGGGCCCATGGTTTTCCCGTTGGTGAAGGCGAAGGGCTTCTCTCAGGTCAGTTTTCTCGCGCATTTTGGAAGCCGTTCCCCCTCCTTGTCTACAGCTCTGTACATACATATATAGCCCTCCGAAGTTAGCGGAGCTATCATTACGTTCCCTGCCAGTGTCCAGTGAGTGGGATTTCTCTGCGTTCACATTTAGTTGTACATACGTATGTAAATAATTCTTCTAAAATTCATCGTACTCCTCACGTCCATGTGCCATAAATGTGTACAGATAAAAATTCTTTTATTATGTGTTGAACGTGTGAAAAACGTGTTTATCTTGAAATATTTTTTGAATCTACATATGTAATTATAACTACTACATGTATAATATGTCTGTCAACAGGTAGACACGTGTGCTTGAAAATGTCGAAGAATATTCGTTACACGAAAGAGAATAAGTATCTTGCATGGCAGCAACGAGTGTTTTACGAGAACAATGGATATTTGGTATTTCCCCGACTTGTGCCGCAAGAAATCCTGGACAAATGCCACAAAAGGTAAGCTACTGATTAATAACCAGCTAGACGGGCTCTTTTGATGTTCCCTTTTTACATTTTCTTTAGTAGCGCATCGTTTTCTTATGTCGTATGCCTGTATTCCAGCCCCAAATTTTAGTTATTCATTTTCGGTTCTAGTAGAAGTGCTACTAATTCTTTGTAGTGCGACGAACACAGAAGGGCAGCGATTCAAATAGAAATAGAAAGAGGGACTAATATTCAACGCTTCGACTCTCTGCGTCTATTCCTTTTCTGTTCACGCCTGTTTTAACATTATTTAAAGACTTGAAACCTCCATTTTTGCTGTCCATCGTTTATTTTTTCCAAAAAAAAATGTTTGCATGCGACGCGTCGGGGAAATGAAGACAGGCTTTAACTTGAGGATGCTATTTTGAAACGTCTTTGAAAGCAATAACACATTTTCTCGCGATTGAATCTACCATGGATTGAATATTAAAACGAGTTCTTGAAACTCGACGTAAAATTCTGTTTTTTCGTTGCTTTATGAAATAAAGATGAGGAAGCCTTTTCCAGAGCCACTGTTTATGGGACTATTAATAGTCGAAATGTATTTAAAAGAAGTTTAACCCTTGTGTAGTCAACAAACAGATATAGATTATTTAAAACCTTTCTGTATTGAACATGTTTGCACAAATTCTCATAATAAGACTATAAATTAATATACCAGCGAGTAAAGAATCGACATTCGATGAAATTTTGTAATCTTTTTTGGAGGAACATTAACAAATTGTTGAAAGAAATACAGTAAATGAGTATTCGGATATCCGGCTGACTACACAAGAGTTAAGAAATTTGGTACTTGCAATTGTGCTGCAATAGATCAGGAAAAATGCTGAGCAAGAAAGCATTAACTAAATCTCGACCGCGGAAATCGTGTCTCGTGGTTTTCACAAGCAATTATTTTTCCAGGTTCGACGACATCGTGTCTGGCAAAGCTCCATCCGCTGGAATAACCATGATGTATGACGTAAAGGACAGAAAATCGGTCAACAAATTGCAGGACATTGCCGAGGACGAAGTTTTCCGGGAGTACATCGAGTATAAAAAAATCCTCGATATTGTAGAAGCCATCACCGGGCCGAACATCATGGCTATGCACACTATGCTGATCGCGAAGCCACCAGACGTAGGATTCGGGACTTCCAAGTAATGTTGATTCTCTTTTTTCCATTACCGAATATAAAGGGATCCAATTTTATCAAGTTCACCCTGACAGTTTACCGGTTTCTCCTTCCTTTTTCTTTACATGCCTTCCTCAAATTTACATTTTCAATTTACATAGTAAAAAAAACACCTTGCGCTGTTATGTGTCCATGCGTGTACTGCAGAGGGCTCACAAGATGATCCGCGGGGGGGGGGGGCATAGGCAAGAGGGGTCTCTATCGTTCTGCATAGAAATAATAATGTGTGTGTGACCGCTTCGGCCAATAGAAGGCGCGCTCCTTCCAAGCTAACCAATCGGGCGCGCATTCTTGCCTACGTCACAGCATTCCTGCCAGGGATCATCTTGTGAGCCCTCAGCAGTAAACTACTATCCATAAATATTTGACCACATGGCGGAATCGAATCTAAGAGTTTATATCAACGTTATAACATTGACATAGAAGCATTATAATGCATTACATGTTATTAGATATCTTCGCTCATCAATATATCCACCTAGCCGGATAATAACGATTTACAATTCGAGGCAATCTAGCAACAAGCATTTTTAATGTTTCTTCCTGGATTTCGTTCCGAGCACTTTCTAAATAAGTCCACAATTGTTTCTGTAATTTTGGACACATTTATTTTGTTTCTATTACCAAAAGGCCCCAATAATAAACGCAGATAGAGCGGAGAGACACTTGAAACCACCAGTTCGCTCGACCAGTTTTCGTTCAATTTTTCTTATTAGCTTTTTATTCACAGTATTTTGATAGAACTGTCAGTATGCATATAAGTTACCAAAATCTACAAAACACATTTTTTACATTATCGTTTCTCATAAAAAGTTGAAAACATTTTTTAAATTTTGTACGATCCCTACCAATTGCAATCTAAACAAATTTTTGTTTACTCATTCTCTAGCGAGCTAGTCGGTCTAACAACTTGAAGAAATTCAAGTCGTTTGGACCAATTTTCAAAAAGTTATGCGATTTGTAAGAGTGTCCACTTAATATTGTCTCAAAAAACGACGTGGTGCCCGTAATAAGAACCGAATATTTGCCGATTTCAGACACCCGCCACACCAGGATTTGTACTACTTCCCTTTCCGACCAGCCGATCTGGTAGTTGCTTCGTGGACCGCCATGGAACCTTGTACCCGTGAAAATGGATGTCTCTACGTGGCCCCGGGCACGCATACTCTCGATCATTTGTACAAACACGAATACCCGCCGGGAAGCGGATCGAAATCCGTGAACAAATTCTATCATGGGATCCAGGTACGAATTTGATCGCGTTCAACCATTGAAAATGGCCAGGGAAAATATTCTTTCTTTTTTTCTCATCTATTTTTCTTCTTCTTTTGAAAGGACCTACCTGAGTCGATAAAATGGCTACACCTCGAAATGGAACCAGGTGACACAGTCTTCTTCCATCCCCTATTAATTCACGGATCTGGCGTGAACACGTCCAACAAAACAAGACGAGCTATCTCTTGCCATTACGCAGCAGCAGAGTGCCATTATATCAACGTAAGTGGTGAATTAGATGAAACTTTGGCTGCTCTTTTCTCCTATAAAGTACCTTTTTCACAAGTTAGAAATTATTAAAGTTGAGCAATTGAAACTTTTGTTTTAAGAGGCTGGAAAATTGTTATTTTATCACTTTATCTACCGGAAGTCTATTAACACGTTCGCTACCACCGTCACGCACATGCGATATCTATAATCGTGCAATTTACTTCAGGGGTTATACTCGTTTCCAGGATTGCAAGGGGTACGGGATGCGCCTTCTCATTCTTCGATAATGCAAAGATGGGGTTTTCCAGTAGTCAAAAGCGCTAGATAAAGGATCAATCAATTATAGATCGTCTCTCTACGAGGCGTAATTTGCATTATTCGTAGCTATCGAAATAGCTACATGCACAGCTTTATGCTTCCGAATAATGTAAATCACGCCTCGTAAACGTGAAAATTGGACTTTTGAGGGCGATTGTGGCCTAGATTGATCTTTTATCTACCACTTTTGACTATTGAAAAGCCCCATCTTTGCATTATCGAGAAATGAGAAAGGCGCATTCCGCACCCTTGCGGAAACGAGAATCTACTCCATTAATCCCTTGCCCTACGATTTATTTTACGGTTTGAGTGATTAGAACCTTTTTGTAGATTATAATTTCCTAAAAAAGCAAAACATTTATATTATATACATTCTCCAATAGCTATACATTAACAAAACCAAAATAGAATTTTATTTCGGTTTAAAGAAAATTATTAACATACATTTTTATCCGAATATTGTAAGGCAAGGGGTTAAAGATAGCCAAACTACTTTTATGCACGTTGCTCTTTTAAATCATAGTACAATAATATCCGACTGGAAGTCTTGCTGAAAGATTGACTGTATGTCTCGACGCTGCCCATTCCACTGGGGAGCATACCCCGCGTGTGAACTACTAATCCAATTACAAAACTTGTTTATTTTTCATTATTTTCTTATGGGACTTTCACCGACATATTTTTTTCTAGTAAAAATGATACTAAATATGATATAATTTCGATGATATTTACTTGTGTAATGAACGATGAATGTTTCGGATTTCGGACGCAAGAAAGAACAGCGTATAGGAAATGCTTTCCTTTGTTACGTTCGGCGCGGTCTTTGAAGCCACACAAAAAATTGTGTCCTGCTCATATCTAGGTCAGAACACAGCACCGAGAAATGACTTACAGTCGGATATTACTGTATACAGCGTAATATTCAGAATCTTCATGACTACCTTCTGTTAAATTTCGTAGTAAAACTAGAAGACAATTCACAAAGTCTCCTACATTCCCACAAATCTCTAGAACGTTCTAACCGAATTGCAACGAATAGGTGGAGAACACTGTGCAGCAGAACATCGCGACGGAGATCGAGACTCACATAAACAAGGTGAACCCTGGGATTGAATTCAAATACAAGGACCTGTGGCGTTACAGGGCCAGCCTGGTGCGCGGACTGAAGTCCTCGCTCTGAGAAACAACGCGTACGGTAAATACGTTTTTGTATTTCATGGTGGTTGCACGTGGGAGTAATAGTTCATCAAGGCCGAGACGTAATATTTGCACGGCAGTAGAATCGACTCGTTGCTCGGGTAAACGATTATGCAGAGAGGAGGTAGAAGGGTCAATAACGGCATGACAGAAAAAGATTCAACGACAACAGTGTTGCCGCCATTATTATTTATCGTATCGGTATCACGCCGGTGTCTTTGATGAGCGTACGGCGGCTGGAGCGTGTAACAGTGCTTCGAATGTGGATCTTTGTAGGTGTTCTCGTGGCGAACGCTGGCGCTCGAGGTGCGACACGCGGCGAGACAAATTTGGAAACGGTCCAGATTGCGGAGGCGTTTCTTCACGACATCTTGGTCCCTGTGCACCTTGTTGTTGTCCCTCGACAACCCTAACAGCATGTCCCGTCTGCCCTTTATTTGCTGTTGACAAAAGCAGTTGGTTAATACTCTGTCCGTCGATCGGAAGGAGCTGAGTGGGACGAGGAATCACCTTGCCAGGGTGTAAGCAGCAGGACACACAGTACTCGTAAATCGCACAGCACCCTTGCACGTTGCAGGTCTTGCAACTGTACCTCTCTCTCTTCGTAACGAGGACCTCTTCGTTCTTCAGACTTTTTTCTTCTATGTTACAACAGCCATTGGGCAAAATATCTTGTCTACCGCATACGATACCTCGCTCATCCACTATCAGTGCTTTTCCCTAGCAAAACAATAACGTGAAGATATCAAACAGCGAATGTGTTTAGAGATTGTTCATCCCATGTCCGATAGTCCAAATTATATTCCCACAATCCATTCTCCGTTGCACGAAGCAAAATTTGCGTTACTTATAGTATGATCCGATTCGATTAAAGTCGTTTGCCATAGTTTTCAATATACCTGAACAGAATTCCGACAATGCTGAGCCACAACCTCGCTGTCATTTAAGTTAGATATCGCCTCTACGTTTAACCCGTTGTCATTCGTCTCTTGGTCGAGAGTTGCCTGCCACGGTGGTGGCTTACCGGACACTCTCAACTCGTCCAGTAGTACCTCGTCATCGGAGATCAAGTCGTCGTTATTGTCGTTGACCATCATGGCATCCATATCGTCCAGGTCATTATCTAAAGCTAACGTTTTTCTCTATGGATAAAATGATATCGCGTTCTAAGTACCAGTCGGTGATTGTTCTTTATATCGTTAATTTACCTCGCTACGAAGTAACGAGAAGGCGCAGTAGGTAAGAGACAAAGCGAAGATCAGTCCAAGTACGAAGCGGCGTCTAATGATCCTGAACAGACCACCGCAATTCGGCATCCTTTCCACTTGTCCCAACGTGAAACGACAATCTCGATCGACATTAAATTCCGTGCTTATTTAGTGTCCAGGCACATGATCGAGAGCCAACCGACAGCGCAAAATTGTATCGTTAGATCGGGTCTAATCGATAGAGATCTACAATCGAAAGAAACTGCTCAATCATTGTTATGCTATAAGATGCAAATCGAGCGAGCATGGATTTTTTAATATAGCGTAAGCGAGAGGTAGGGAAATAAAAGGAGGGAAAGAGATTGAGAGGTTATGTTGTCCTGACAGTCGCAAACATTCGTGAAGCGCTTACCGATCTCGGCGCGCAAATAATTCCATTGATGCTACATGAGCTCCTTACGAGTCATCGCACGTCCAACGACAGAAATTCAGCGTTCCTCTTTTCTAAATTAGAAATTTATCGAAATTCTTGTCACTCGACATGCAAGAAACGATACACGATGGAGTAGGTACGGTACAAGTGCGAAGTGCGTTGACCTGTCCAACGTGCAAGGATGACGTTAACGAGTACACTGTTACCATGATAGATGTCTCTGCTCTTCGAACAAGGTGTTACCGACAAATTTTAATTTGAAAACATGCGGAAATGTATTTTACAAATGAACAACTGGCTTGTAGATGTTTTACAATTTGAATCTTAGGAAAATAAAATTGCCAGGACAGTTTATTAAGTGCCTTAGATGCAATCTAGACCTATATTTATAATTAATTACTATAAAAGATGTAAAAAAATGATAAATATGAAATGTAACAAATAATTGGGTTAGAGCTTCGGGCGAATTGTACAATAGTTAAGATTTTACATTTATAATTAGGATTAATGAATAATTTAGCTATTAAATATGCTATGCTACATGCACATATATACATATATATAATAATTAAATAACCTTCAATACGCTGCGTGTAAAAGATGTTTTAATAACTTTACTATACTGATGAGTTTTTCTTTTGGTGTATTTTGAACGTCTTCCATCGTCTGTAGTTATATAAAATTTTTATATCGAAGATGTTATATACATTTACTTTCATTTTTAATAAAGATAACTGATTGGGGAAATTGTCTTCGAAGTGAATGTCGCTGCAATCGTGAACAATGAAATCCATTTTTTTAAAACAAACACAACGTGTCCTGCATGATCCGACTACACTCTAATTCTGACAGAAGATATTAGACAAAACACAGGACTAAAAGCAAATAGCAGAAGAAAAATACGTGCGATGACTTTTAGAATCGTACAATGGATACTGTCTATAGTAATATTCCTGATTGTTATCGCCGTAATTACTTTATCTGTTATTCATCTCGGCAGAAGAGACCGTCAGTCAGTTGAACTCGAGGATAACATCAACTATAAAAATAAAAATTCTTTCCCTAGCGTATTAATCGAATAAACATCTATATGTTAAATTCTGAATATTACGACAAACAATTATATAATATTATCTCCAACAGAGCTAACGGAAAAGAAGGAGGTGCATGAATCCCACGAGCGCATTGGACAAGATTAACGTTAAGTGTCGACGATAATTAGTCAAGTTAACTTCGCGAAATAATGTTATTTCCTAGAACGAAACATAAATGGAAGGATTCAGTGAACTCGTCAATTTAATAATAAACTGTTCAATCCGTTTAACCTAATCATAATTCGGCTTCTAATCTTTTTTAAAATGGTAACGGTGAAGAAAAATTTCTTTCAATTTCACTGGATAGAAATTTTGATAATAATTCGAAGAAAGACAGAAAGTCATTTCGAACTGAATTTAAGTCATCGGTCTTCTGAAGTCATTTCGGACTGATACTATAAGATGTGTAGCCACCGCAAAAAGATAACACGACTGTGATAAAACATGTTTACGTTCTCGAAAGCGATTCCGGAAACCTGCTCCGAGAACTTTCTTTTATCTATAGGAGTTTTTACACTAATTCGCATTTTGATATTCAATCGTATTATGTTGATTAAAATGGGAAGGCATTTCTGTCGTTAACCAAAATAGGCTTTTTTAAAAAATTTTTTTAAAATATTGCATTGTCATCCAGTTCTGAGCTACGTTTAAAATTTCAAGTCTCTAGCTCATCGGGAAGTTAATTTAAAATTAATTTGCAAAATTTGTACCGAACAGACAGACAAGAAAGCGAGCTAATAAAAACGTGGTAAAAATACCTCGTTGTAAGAACACGTGCCGGGATCTCTTGTCATTACACAGCAGCAGAATGTCATTATTATATCAACGTAACGGCTAATCGCCGTCAATACTCCCGCGTGATCCGATTCAAGGATTATATCAACGTAAGTGATGAATTAGATGAAACCTTTGTTTTAGGAGGCTGGAAAATTCTTATTATAACACTTTATCTACTGGAAGTCTATTAACATTTTCGCTACCACCGTCGCACGCAATAAGCGATATATTTTATAATCGTGCAAATAGCCAAGTTAAATTAAAACCATTATAGTATACAGCATAATATTCAGAGTCTTCGTGACTTTATGTTACCGACAAATTTTCATTAAAAAAAATGCGGAAATATATTTTAAAAATAAACAACTGGCTCGTGGATGCTTTACAATTTGAATCTTTGAATAATAAAATTGCTAAGATAGTTTATCAAGTATCTGAGATGCAAACTAGATCTAGCTACGCGAAATTATAATTATTATTATCAAACATAGAGGAAACTTCATCGGGACCGAGGGCTGGTAAGATGTTGAAAGGTAGATTGTTCTACAAGCATATGTGAACATGTCTAGGTGCACATGTTTTATAGCAGAAAATGTTTGTGAAACTATTGTAATATTAAATTTATTTCTTTCAAAATATATTACAAACTTTACCCGCGTTTAATTAATGTTTCTATTACATTATGCTAAGCGTAAACTTGTTTTAACTATCGTATTTTGTCAAGAATTAAGATTATCGGGGCACCCAGACGATCACTCATTGGTTTGATCCACTCAAGACCGGTGTTAGAGCTGATCTGAACGTGGCGCATCGCGCGTCGCGTCGGTCACGCACAGACAACAACTTTTACAAGATCGATCTTGGCTTTCATAGCCAGGACACGTATTTGTCTAATAATGACATGCAGATCTCATATACCCAGAAGCAGGCTGCATTTGCAGGAAAAGCGCGAATCAGGACAGGTGAGATCCCTCGATAAAGACCGGCAAACCCATCTTTCCTCGTTATGTCCGCATAAACTGACCTCATTCCTCGGGGATACTTTCCTAAAGAGGCCGTCTGCAGCTTTGACTTCATGGTATCAAACGGCATCGAGACCACCCAGTTAATTACACCTGCGCAACCCCCTGCTAAAAGCGGCTGCCATGTTACCTGGAAGACAACATTTTTCTACCTGTACAACGTGAGAAAAGGTACCACACACTTTTAGAAGCTTAACACTAAACCTACCGAGCTTTAAAAGTAGCCGGTATACATGTTGTCTCATAAAAATAACAATATTCAATTTATTTGAACTTTGCCCGGTTCATATTATAATATCTGTGCTGCTAAATACATGTATTTATTCATTTACCACGAAAGCATCTTTTTAATTTCGATAATTGTGAAGAAAAAAATCTGGAACCGGTCATTTGACCGGTGGTGGTAGGTTTAGTGTTACGGGGGTAGACTCTCGTTTCCAGGATTGCAAGGGTGCGGGATGCGCCTTCTTGTCTCACGATAATTTGTAATTTGCATTATTCGGAAGCATAAAGCTGCGACAGCTACATGCTGCCGAATAATGCGAATTACGCCTCGTAGAAGTAGGAGTAGAAATAAGATTTTTTATATTGATCTTTAATCTAACGCTTTTGACTACTGAAATCCCCCATCTTTGCATTATCGAGAAATGAGAAGGCGTGTCCCGCGCCCTTGCAATCCTGGGAACGAGTCTACTCCCTTAAATACAAAAACATAATCGTAACCTGACTAATTGTCAGTGAAAACGCGGGTGAAAAATTAAGCAAGATGATATTACGCATACATTGAGAAAAATAGCTGTAACCGTGCGCCCATTACTACGCTAACTTGTATCTGCACCCGAAACTGATGCTAGCCGAAAAACGTATTTTTACGCGTGACCCGCGTACAACCAACAATTGGCAAAATACGTATGGATTATTTATGTTTTTCTTAATAATTTTACCGAATTGAAAACAATGCAGCAGTATTTCGAAATTCTATAAATGTTCTCACTATTTTTTGCATGTGACCGCGGAATCAATCTGTATCGTGTAATCTGCAATGCAAATGTTTCAGAAACTTTTCAGTATCGCTATAATAATACAATTGTAGTTCGCTTCTCGATAGCTAAGCATGTTCGCGATCGTATTTCAAAAGCGACTCTCTTAATAGTTCGTTCGATACATACCGAAAATGATACACATATCTTTCGTTATGGTACATATATACGTATTTTATTCAAATTATTAGTTAATTACATGTTTAAAATACAGTAAGATTATATATTGATATAAAACTGATGTCCTCATTTTCTTTATTACATATTCGCAAACAAATATCAAACGATTAATGCAAACGAACCACGTTTATGCAGGCAGAAAGCTTGGCGAACTGTTGGGAGTTGGGAGGGACAATTATAAGGTAGCGAGTAAGAAGGCAATTTTGTTGTTTGTTTCGTTCGTATTCTTGGGTTTCATTTTCAGAAAATCGACTGTTTTGCATTTTCCTTAAGTATCGTAGAATTAATATATACATATGTGCTCTCGGAAGGATTTGTTCGAATTGGTAAATTGGAGCGTAATTCGCACGACTTGAAGTAAGTTTCAACAGGTTTCAGGTCGGCAAATTGAATGTTAATAGTAAAAGTGTGACCAAAAAGAAATCTTACATTGTCAGAATCGTTGACGAGCGCTCGCATGATTCCCTCGTACGAGAAGAAATAGAGTCCTGTGGCAGGTACGTCGCGGAGAAAGGTTGCAGTGGTGCCGACGTACAGATTTCGAATGCCGCCCTGTTTCCACAGTTTCATCCCACAATCCATAAAACCATTGTATTTAGCATGGTCCACCTTGAGTAATTCCGGGGAATTATTTTTTTTAGGTGATACATTTTTCTATTACAAATTGACAGCGACGCGCATTCGATATCTCTATAATATTACACAATTGAATTATTATTTATTACAATTATACAATATGCACAACAACATCGCCTAGATTTATGGAAATTTACGTATTTATCAATTATTTAACCTATATATAAATATTTTTGTTTATAGTTGTTGCGTATACAGGGTGGTCCGTTTAAGTAAGATCACCTAAATATTTCTTCAGGTTATTGTGATGCAAAAAATATTTGTTACGTAACATGCATGGTGTCAACGGACCAAATATCTGGCAAGAATATTTTTTTCCGGATTTCATTTTTTTCGGAGTTATCAAGGTCATCTATGTTTCTTGATACATAACTACATTTTTTTTATTGCATCGTGTAACTGTTCGAAAAATACATTCAGATATGTATAATAACATGACCTTGAAATGACCTTGATCTTCGAAAATTAAAGTTTTACCTTCAGATCAAGGTCAATGTCATGTTATTATACATATCTGAATGTATTTTTCGATCAGTTACACGATGCAATAAAAAAAAATGTAGTTATTTATCAGAAAACATCGATGACCTTGATAACTCCAAAAGAAATGACCTTCGGAAAAATATATTCTTGCCAGATATTTGGTTCATTGACGCCATGCACATTACATAACAAATGTTTTTTGCATTACAATAACCTGAAGAGATATTTAGGTGGCCTTATTTAACAAAGGGTGGACCACCCTCGTCTCATAAGCTGACCCGACTATTCGCGCGGCAAATGTTTGTATCGCGTGTGTCGATGGCCGCCACGATAATTTAATTATAAGTGGAAACGTGAAATCTCATCAATTTGTTTATTCGATTGTATTTCGCACTGTCCTTCGTATGAATTATTTAAGCATTGATTTCTACTTGTTTTTACCTGCAGTTGCAATAAACATTTGATACGTTCCGCCGGAACAGTGATAATCGTCGTACTTGCGCCACTAATTAATCCTGCGAACAAAACTTGCGGGCCAGTAAGTTCTTGATCTGGTTCGGAAACGAGATCTTTACCGAATCCATAACCGACAAAACCAATGGCGAAAACCGGCACGACTGTTAGAAGGGGGGCCATTACACCCTACATGCAACCAATAATTATTGCTATAGTCTGTGCAACGAGACGAGGCAGTGAAGCAGCGTGCGTTGCGTCGTTTACTGTCTGATTGTAAGAAGCGAGAATGGTAACACTACTAGAACTCTCTCGCACTCGAGTGGCTATGTCTACGTTTACTGTCTCGTCTCGTTCGATAAATATATATATTTATGTTCTAACTTGAATTCCATTTTTATTTAATTTTTCTTTCGTGTATCGACTAGGAATCGACTTATTTGCAACAGTATATAATTAATCAAGTGTTAGAAAAATTCGTTCACTAAATAACGAAGAGTTGCGGTTTTTTAACCCTTTGCACTCCGAATAATTTTTCAATTTTGTTGCCAACAATTCCCTACTATTTTAACAGTAAACCTACCGAGCCTTTTAAAAGTAACTGCGGTACATGTTCCCTTATAAAAATGACAAGATTCATTTGACTATTATAATATAGGCTTAGTGTTAATAAGTGTTTTATTTGAAATTTACTTGAAAGGACACTTGTAATTTATATTTGTCTTTAACTAAAAAATAAGACAATTAAATAAATAAAGAAAGAACCAAATACACGTAAAAATCCGTTTTATTTACATTTTTCTTTCTGTAATGTCGAGTCACACTCGACAAAGGAGTGCAAAGGGTTAATGTTGTTCAACTTTCAATGATATTCTCACGTTAACCTCGAAATATCTCGGTGGATCGCAAGAAATGGAGGTCGGGGAAAGAACAAGGGGTGCAACGAAGCAAAATATTTTCATTCGTAATTAAATAATTCTTGTGTAAGAAAGGCATCGATGCTCGTGACAAGCAAAATGATAGCGCAAGTTAATTTTTATCCCTCATTCGCCGTAGACTCGCAATAGGCATTATCGAAATGTGTACCTTGTACAAACTAACTGATCCCTCCTGCGACATGACTTTTCTTACCGCGTCCCATGTGTGTTTGTAATGATCCGGCCTCGTTTGCATTAGAACCTTAACTGTATCCAATGGATGTCCAGTCAACACTGTAAAGATTCCGCCCATCCCACCAGCTACAAATGGACGATTTCGCATCCGATTAATTTTCGGTTCATAATTCGATCTCGTATTCTCTCGTAGCTACCTATCAGATATTTTAGGGTACTCTCCTGGGGCATCGTAAGCAGCGGTCACGCGCACTTTTTATTATAATTGACGAAAAGAAAACGAGATTGGGCAGCACGCGCATTTTTCACATGCTCGAATTCACATTTACTAAACAGCGCGAATCCTGTTCGATTCAACGTTATATTCGTTGCGATCAATTGGCAACATGAACTGCTGCTAGCTTCTTCCGCATTGCTGATGCAATATGGCGGTGTCGTTGAACTCCGCCCAACTCCGCCGGAAGTAATCGTACCATTTAAAACGTATAAATATATAAATGCAGAGGTTTCTGTTGCTTGTCGATACAAACAATAGAAAAAAGAATCTATTCATAGTCTACCAATTTTTATTTATATTACAATCTGCAATGTAGTACAGAGTAAGATACGTACATACTGTAGATCGCAGTACTGTTCAGCAAGCCTTGCAGCAGGCATGGGCACAAATCGATTTAAGTTGTTTATGTTTTGAGAGGTAAAATACACTGCCCGTACAGGCGATAGCTGAACAGCAGCGAATGTATCAACTAAATACTAATCATTTTGTTAATCTAATCTTCTTCATATCCAACACCAGGGATCCAGTTTGTTTTGGGATTGTGGAAAAGCGAGTGCTTGCCATCGCCCCATGGGAAAGGCTACGGTAGAAATTAAATCTTGCTAATATTGTACTCAAATAATGTTATGTATGCAGTGTGTCCTACGAACTCTGTCCACTTGAATATCTTGGTTATTTCAAACAATACAAGATAATGTTACTTACAGAAGTTGTAGGGTTTAAGAAACTACATAATATGGTATAAATGGTATTCTTGCAAGTGGAGGCGTACAGAAGATGTAGAGGTCACCTTTGTCTTTTTATATAGAATGTCCAATTTTTTATGTTCGATTTTCGATAGATTCACATATTATTGTGTAAAAGTACTAAAGTTTATATGTCCTAAAACTTACCCTTGTTGAGACATTTGACTGTTTTCATTCTATTACTTTCATTATGGAACGTATTCGAGGATATGCTGACTATGCCAAATTTAAATCGAATACGTTCCATAATGAACGTAATAGAATGAAAACAGTCAAATATCTCAGCAATGGTAAGTTTTAGGACAAATACACTTAAAAAATTGGACATTCCATTTAAAAAAACAAAGGTGATCTTCTGTACACCTCCACTTGCAAGAACACCATTTATACCAGGGATGAGCAACCCGCGGGCCGCATGCAGCCCGCCACACCTTCTCGTGCGGCCCTTCAAAGATTTTACATTTTGACTTTTAAAAATTCCTACAGTGTCCCGCTGTTATGCAAAAGACACATACATCTTTTGCTGTTTTTTTAATAGTATTTACATTAATGAGTGTTTTATTTTTGTAATTTTTTATACTAGGTTTATTGTGTTAATAAGGAGATAATTTCATCAGTCAATTATCATAAGTTTCTTATATCTGGCCCATTGTAAAGAGGTTGCTCATCCCTGATTTATACCATATTATGTAGTTTCTTAAACCCTACAACTTCTGTATGTAAGATTTTCTCGTATTGTTTGAAATAACTAAGATATTCAAGTGAACAGAGTTCGTGGGACACATTGTATGTAGAATACAAATGAATTTTTATGTCGTACCTTTCTCAAGACCTTTAAATAGGGCATTTCAAGATATTCCGGTCTGTGGTGTCCATTATTAAGATGGTTCATGTAACAATTACCCATAGCAAGCAAAATAGCTGGAAAAGCGCCAAACAAAGACAAGTTTCTCCATAGACGGATGGCACCTGCAATCGAAGACGTTACATAATATATATTCATAACCTTAAAAATACTCCTACACGAATAAATTAACTAAATAAATCACGAAAGTGTTTCTTACTATTACGTTCGATTGGTTTTATCGATATCATAAAAACGTATGTAGTATTCAGTATGTAACAAATATTACTTTCTAATTATACATAACTTACCTTCACCAGTGTCATGACTACATTGCTCTACTGTTTGTACAGTTACAATATTTCTTCTAAAGGTGTGGCCAAATTGGCCCAATTTTAATTTTGATATCCTGGACATACAGGACATTGTTGAACAATGGTTTTCTCTCTGCTCACTTTTCTCTATCGACGAGAAGAGAACTGAAGAGAACCGAGAACCGCAAGACGATGTATCAAAGTGGATCGACTCTTTATGTCGCAGTTCAAGATACCTGTTTTACCGATCTGATAATACAAGACCACAGGCATCGACTAGATAGTGTTATAGACTGCCAGTCAGCCCAGTTTTACGGTACACCGTGACCTCCCACTTCTGCTGCTTTCACTGCTTTCACCTTTCACTTACAATTATCAGAGAGTATATTGGCAGCATCTGTGGTATGTATCTCGTCGCTGCTGGCAATCTTTATAGTTTCTCGTCGGTGACTATGCTAAAAGTTGTAACAGCTAATTGTAAATTGGGCAAGCAGTTTCAACGTTTCGCCGCTACGTGGATTGGCGCTGTACTGACCCCTGTTGACCCCTGTCACCCGCTACAAAGTGCACGCATGCTATGATGGTCCACAGTCGTAACGGAGAATACAAGCGGACTTTTAGTTGTGTAATGTGTTGTATTTTACTTAGTGATAAATAAAGAATATAAATTTATATGCAAATTTTTCACACACCATATGTACACATTTAAAATTGTAATATGTGTATGATAATAAATAAAGAATATATTTTAAAAAGTCAATGTGTTCTTATTTCCCACCCTGTAGAAGTTCTAATAGAAATCTTGAAAATTTAATTCTGTATTAGGAGCATATGATATTGGAGGAGGTGGCACGAAATTCAGTAGTATAGGTCAACGATAAGTCAGACGGTCGCAAATTGCAGAAAATCTCAAAAATAGTGTTTTGTATTAAGAGAACATGATATCGAAGGAGGTGGCACGAAATTCTCGCTATTTGTGCAATTCCAAATCAGTACAGTAACTCAATGACAAGTACATTTTTGCGGAAATCAGTAGTATAACACTACGACAAGTGGGACGTTCGGGAAAAATTGGTGGTTCAATAAATATAATATGCAGATATTCTCTTTTCAATACATAGTCTTTATTTACAATATTGCTCGAATTGTAACAGCAATGTTGCTTGAACAAGCTTACGAGAGCAACTGCTCCAATTGTAGTATGCATTCTTATAACAGGCGATGTTTTGGTGTTGGTTTTTAAGGTTTAAAATATTTAAAGCAAAACTAATGTCAAAGACAAAAAATTCTTAGAAATATTGTACGTAAGAAAGTATTAACGCATAATTTTGGGAATGTCAAGAATTCCTATTTCAAATGTCGTATGAGATAACTCTCAATATGTTATTTAAAAATATTTATTTCATAAATGAGCATTATATCCGTCCTCTTTTTTTCAAAATTTTTTAAAACAACGAGCGGCAATCGAGAAGCGCGCTCATATTTTGATTGCAATTATTCAGTAATATAACAGATTAAAATTCAATGCTTCTTCCTGCTGCAAGAGTAAATGCCAGGTTTGTAAGTCGGCAAAAATGGTACGTAGTATGTCCACTTCCATCTGCAAAGAAGAAACTCAATGCAGAATGTGATATACAATTAATTAATAAAATATAGCGATGTTAGAAATGTTTGTTTACCTCCTCAGAGCGTGCATTCCGACTGGAAAATCAAATGTATTGTACGTGTATTCTTCTTGATCCTGTTTGTCGTCACTTTTAGTGTTTAATTCCATTTCCTTTGACCAAGCTATCAGTCCACGTTCCTCGGGGGTACCTTGATTAAGAAAAAACATAATTCTTTAATAATTACGTGAGATGTAGTTGTAAATAAACCATTGCATTTTGTCAAATTCAGTATCTATGTTTACAGAACACGAAGAACACTTGTTTGACCTTAATTCGTTATCTCCCCAATTTTGAATAACATAAAGTATCTCGAAGATTTTCAAATTAAAACTGTTACCACTATGCTAAAAAGCAAGCGGAATATTTTCTTAAGCTCGCTATAATTGTATTACAATGTACCTGGTATAATATTGTCCAGCAAACATCCTATCACACCGCCAACTAAAATGGTAGTGCTAAGTAATACCGTAAGCACACCATCTGCTATATCATTTCCGGTTTGTATCACGTCCGAGTGTTTAATCATCCACTTCGACAACACCTGAAGCGATTCGTGAACAAGGTTATCTTTATCTTACAACAGAGAGAATTACATTAAAGATACCAAGAAGTATCTCACCATAGGAAAGAAAATAGAGAACCCGAGGATGTAGAGATTCCTCGCCGAGTTCAAATCCACGTACTGCAATGCGGAGAGACCTATTCGGAAGAAAATATTTGCACAGTTGTCGATTACTTTCTTCCTTGGAAGTAGAAACATTAGTAATTTTACCACACCGAAGGCACAAATCATCCCGAACATCACGCAGAATATTCCGCCGACTATCGGCTCGGGAATGATGATGAATACGGCGCCGAATTTGCTAATTAGCCCTTGTAATATCATTAATCCGCATGCCCATTGGATCACTCTGCGGCTACCGACTTTCGTAACACCTGTACAGATTTTAATTAAGAGTGGGTGACATTTTATCATTTACGTATACAATGGGTTGTTAGATCATACCACCGACGAGGTTTGAAGCTGTAGACTCGTTTTCAGGATTACAAGAGTGCGGGATTGCAAATTACGCCTTGAAAAACGAAAAAATAGGACTTTTGAGGGAGATAGCGCCCTAGATCGATCTTTTATCTAGCGTTTGTGACTACTGAAAAACCCCGTGTTTGTATTATCGAGAAATGAGAAGGCGAATCCCCATAGACTTATAAAGTCTATGCGAATCCCGCACCCTTGCAATCCTGGAAAAAGGAGACGCAACGCTTACCAATTGTTCCAACATTTTCTCCGAAGGTGTTAGTACCATTTCCGCTACCCCATAAGCCAGCCAACATGGTACCAAGGCCCTCCATGCCGATACCACGGTTAATCGCATGAACCGGAGGTGGAGGAGCACCTAGAAATTAATTTTCATTCGTTGTACCGACAACAGTGTTTCCGTGTTCCTAGAGAAATCGATATAGTATCACGTACCACACATCCTGGAAGTCGTAGGATAATAACTGATGGATTCCACGGTGCAGGCTAACACCCCAGCTAGCATACCGAGCACACCGGACAACGTTACAGTTGGTATACCCCATTGGCCAGGATAGGGCACCCTGAACCAAGGTGACTGACTGAGGATCTTTAGTTTACTGTCCGATCTCGCTGGATGACCCATTGGAAGAGCGTCGGTTACAGTTAAAATTGTGCAGATTATCCACATGACTACTATCGTCAGTAGCACCTGAAACACATGATTCATTGACGAATGAATTCAGTCAATGAATAAAAACCGATTCTTACGGTGCATCTACGGAGCACTAAACTCTTTTATATTATAAATCTAATTTCGATCATAATACTCTTCCAAAGAAATCGATTTACTAAATAGATTTCCTATAGAATCTTTGCAGTCTTGATAATCGTAAATTAAAAGGTCTGGAACCCGCCATCTTGTCGGGTCCCGTAGCTCTAGTGTTGACGACATGAAAAGAGTCGGTTGATATTAAAATAAGTATAATTATTATTAGACTGCGAATGTTTATGCAATTTTCAATTTTTATAGATTAATTTGAAGAAACTGGAATAAAATAGAATCTCACTTTCCGTGGTAGTGGCCTTTTCAGATCTGAAATAATTGAAAATCGTGCTAAATTCTGTTATATTTTATGTCCTAGCATTTTTTGAAAATTTTCAAAAGCTATAATTGCATAAAGATCCGCAGTTTAATTATTATATATACTATTATAAATAATAAAAATGTTGTTTCTCTTACCGGGAACAGTTTAAACAATTCAAACCACACGACTCGTATCCCCTCGCCTTTGCGGTACATCAAAATTGGGAACGAGACGTTTACCAATAATTGCGAATACACAGTTAACATCAGTATCGTTCTGAAAACGGAACAATCCGCATATATAGTTTCATCGTATATTTGTTGATTTTTCATTTGATCGTAAAAAACACTGTCATACCCAGCGGCAATGCCCCAATGTTGCGAAGCTGCGTCGGCTGCGTTCTCGAAAAGGGACAAGCCGACTAGCGAGACAGTCGGCACGATCGTAAGAGGCGTTATAAATTTTAATAAATAACCGATAATTCCTAAAAACATGCGTGTTTCGTTATAGCAAAAGATCTCCGAATTTTGAGAATGTTTTCACAGCGTTTCTAGTACCTCCAAATCCAACTACCACCTGGAACAACGAGGAGACGGCAATAGCACCCGAGAGCTCCCTCATCCTGACCTGCCATAATTCGGTTCGATTTTCGGCAGACATTTCGTTCATCACTTCCGGCGCAGGACATTTCCATTGCGGAAGATTTAATATCGCCAGGGTCGGCACCAAGAACGATATGGTTCCTCCTTGCACTAAAGGAAGCCTGAAAAATATCGAAGATTTTGGTTCTCCATTAAATTACTCCATTTATTTATTAAGAAGTAAATTCTGACTACAATATTGCCACCACCCATGTTAAGTAAAATTTGATTTTTAACATTGAATTAATTCGCATCCCCTTAGTTTTCAATTTCTGCTCCGCGAAATACTCTCCATCGCTTTCTGTATGTTTACACCAGCTTATAAATAATTATGTAACCTGAATTTGATGGACAAAAGAATTGGATGTAAAATAAAAGTTACTATTAATCGATTGTGAAGACCACGAATTAATTTGTACACCTTCGTCTTTGTGTACAAATATTTATAAAGGCCCACCGTGCGTACATTCTCGACAGCATAATTCAATTTTGAGTTGCGTTTCCTAATTCTTTGCGTTTATATTTAGCCAACGATCTTTTTTTAACGTCGCAGGCAGGCACCTCGAAAACTAGACGTCTTGAAATGGAACTTTTCTAAATTCGCATGCGAGAGTTAATTAATTTCTCCGCGCTGTCTCTAACAACTGTGTTCACGTTTCCTAAAGCTAAAAACTTGGCTGATCCTAAATACGCAAAACCCATAAGAAAGATGATTCCGCCGATTCTGCCGCGATGCGCCGTAAGTTCCGGAAGAATGACTCGCGGCTTCCGGTATTGCACAGCCTCCTCTCGCTTCGCGCAATAAAATTTGAAAATCGAAGCAAAAAGGTAATAACTTCCAAGAAACTGTCAGGGATCGCTAACGATCTATAAATCTTGTTAAATAAGAATACAAAGCGATTTCGTCAGCCGTAAAATTACGGAGTATAGTGCCGGAATAAGTTGTTACATCGTTGGTAGGTGTGGTGCAGTCGATGCCGAGTATCTCCACGTTCCTTTTTGAATTTCAAATTCATGCAAATTTTAGTTGCATGTACTTTTAATTACTTTCTTGTTAGAAAAACTGTTTGTCTTATTTATCGACGGATGCGTCGACGTTGCTCAACGATTGTAAATCAATTAACGCAATAACGTGTCCACCACCTATCACCTATCCGATCAGTAAAATCGTAGTCAGTCTTAACCCTTTGTCGACTTCTTTTAAAATACTTTTCTGAAACAGCTAGTTTACGCGTTTAAAATAATTTTTTGTTTATTTTAATTCAACAGTATTTTAATACAATTTCAATTAATAAAAGCAGAGTTCTTGTAAAGAAAGGCTCTCAAAAGAGCCTTCTTAATATACTAATTGTAAGAAGATAGAAAATTGTTTGGATAATATCTCGTAAACTATTAGGGTTAGGACATATGAAGGTGAACACTTTTATACTCTGAATTTGATACTCTATCGATCTATGGTATAAAAAAATAGGACATTCCATTTAAAAAAGTCAAGGTGACCTTGATATCTCTAAAAAAATGGCATAAAAACGAAATTTTTTTGGCATCGTGTCAGCCCCGTTGTACCATTCAACTTTGTCCTTACCATATTTTACGTATCTTTGGAAACAACGAAGATATTTGAGGTGCAAACGTTAGGTGACTCACCCTGTATATTCTTAATCTTTTTATCCGGGGCGACGTAACCGCTAGAGCGGGCGCTGCTTATTTATATGCCATAGAATAATATATCGACGATGGATAAGCAACTTGCACACAATAGTTATCGAATGCCGTTGCCTGAATAGAAAGGTTCCTTTTAGACAGAACGTGTTAATAATCTTTTGAATTTATTGCGTGGTTCTAAGCGAGTATCATAAACAGCAGCTATACAGCTTGACGAGTTTTTCAGTCCTGTGGAATTTCAGACTGACGTGCCACATATGTGTACGCGATCATGAGACTGGAGCCTGTTAAGTGTACCTAATCGATTTAATGGGCTAGAATGATTCGCTGCCGCTTTTTCCTTGCCGGGTTTCAATTGCTCGAAAACAAACAGAAGACGGAAGAAGTTCAGGAGCGTGGAAATTGTTGCACATTGCACAGCACTTCTTATACTCTTCTAACATTTGCTCCTTTCAGAGTTTGATGGTTTGTTAGAACAGTTGCTCAAACTCATAAAATTTGTAAATTAGTTAACAATGTAATCTTGCGGTTTTTTCTTGTAGGTTTAGGAATTACGTACCTGCAGCCCACGGTGGTCTGAATGAGCGTCACCAGACCCGTGACGAAGATCATGGTTGAGATTATGTAGCTTCTCGAAGGATCGTCTTCCGCCATGCAGAGAGCCGGCGTCAGGATAAAAGGAATGGAGACGATGGCTCCTATCATCGTCAAATAGTGCTGAAAAACCGGGACGAGTTTACTTACGAAGCTGAATTTGATACGAGGCAATTAAGTGGAGTTACCATATACAGATATACAGACGATTACACGTGTGTACAGGGCCGTCGCGTGCGGTTGTGCAGGTTGTGCCCCGCACACGGGCGTTTAATATTAGGCGAAGTAAAAAGTTCTGAGCGTTCTTCGCTTTATTTATATAAGCGAAAAACGCTCAGAACTTTTTACTTCACCTAATAATAATTTCTATACTTTATACATATGTGCTAATGCTAAGGTGTCGTGAAATATCCAATATAATGAAAATTAATAAATAAAGGCAAAGATAAGATTTAGCAACTAAAAAATAATAATTGTATTGTTTTTATTTAAGCAAATATGTATGTTTTATATTAATTTGTTTCAGTTCCAGTCTCTATTCAGTTGTCATTCGCACTTAAAAAGACAACATAATTGAAAATGTTGTGGCGCGCAAAGCCCGAAGAGTTAATATGTAAATAATTATACTGGGTGAGTCACCAAACGTTGCCACCTCAAATATCTTTGTTGTTTTTAAAGATACATATGTACGTCAAATGTCTGAAGGACAAAGTTGAATGGTAAAACGGGGCTCATACGATACCAAAAAGTGTTGTTTTTATGTATTATGTATGTTTAGTATGTATGTATTATGTATTATGTATAATCTATTTATTTTTTAGAGATACGAAGGTCACCTTTATTTTTTTAAATGGAATGAGGTATTTCTAAAACACCATTACTATCGTGCTAAGACGTTACATTAGTAAATAAACGCTAATATCTTAGTACGACAGTAATGGTGTTTTAGAATTATTTAAATTTAAATATTATATCTCCTGAACTACTAACTTTTCGACATACATAGGTTAGTACTTTTTTATAACAAATGTCCAGCTGCATCGATTGATGTATTAAAAAATACCTCATTCCATTTAAGAAAATGAAGGTGACCTTCATATCTCTAAAAAAAATTATATAAAAACAAAAATTCCTTTGCTATCGTATGAGCCCCATTTTACCATTCAACTTTGTCCTTCAGACATCTGACGTATCTCTAAAAACAACAAAGATATTTGAGGTGGCAACGTTAGGTGACTCACCCTGTAAAATAATAATAATTATAATAAATCAATATTGTCTTCATGTCCTATTTTCTGCGCTTCTATATATGTATTTGTTCCTAACTATATAAATATTTTTTTAATTGAGAATTATTATATTGTTGTAATTTACAAATCTTGTATGATGGAAAAGGGCGCTTTTCTTTTGCACACTGGCGACTCTTACCCACGCGGCGGCCCTGCGTATGTACATAGCAATATCTTAAAAAGCTTAACTGTCTTAAAATTGCCTTCGAACTGTTCGTCGTCGGCAACAAGTATCGCAAGGGGACTTCTGATAAGTTTTATATCGCGTCGAATATGCATACATTAGAATGCTCTACAATCTACAAAACGATTCAACTTTCAATTTGACGCCAATCTTTAAAAATTTATTTGTAAATCGCATCAACAGCTGTGCATTTATCGTAGATAAAATATTGCGACGTACAATCTGAATTTTTAGGAAGTCTAAACAATAGTCTCTGTTATCACACTTTTCGGATTAATCTGTTTTAATTAGACAACAAACTGATACGTTTAATCGACCTTAATACCCGAGATTTAATCTTCTGTATTCGATGCGACGAATTTATAAGGCTATCGATCGTCTGTTGGTAGTGTCCGACAGGTGTACCGAAAGGTTAACGCGTGTACACCGATTCAATTGATTGGGAATAGTACCTGTAGAGCCATAAACAGGCAGAGATACCACGGCGGAACATCGTCGATCCCGTATGTGAGATTAGCGCCCCTGACAGGATCGTCAACTTTCGTGCTTTCAGGTGGAAAGTTTGAGCTGTCTATATTCTGGAGCAACAACAAAAAGATAATTATTATGGTTAGATCGCTTAATATTAACAGCAAACACTATCAGCAATTACTATCGTCTCATTGTCACTAACATACAGTGGGTGTAAAAAGTATTTGTACGCTCTTTAAAACTTTTTATAATTGTACCAAACGATCTGATATTTTATAATCAATTAGAAGCATTGGTTTACGAAATGATATGCACAAAAGATTCTCCAAAAATTATAATTTACAAGGTTACATGCAAAAATAAAAAAGGCATTTTTTAGAATTGTTTTATTTGAGCCCTTAATAAATATTTAAAATATCTATATGTTTTGTAGATCTGTGTTAGTTGTACACATATTTACAATTGCATCGAAAGCGGTTGACGCCGGAGAAAAGGACACTCTCTCTCTCTCTCATCGAAAGATGTACGATTCTGTGGATTTTAAGCAGAAACTGATGAAAAGCCGTGCAAAACTCCGATTTTCACCATTTTTAACCGCTTGTAGCTCGTAGTTATGTTAATCGATTTCAATGAAATTTACAAAACGTATATATTTTAAATTTTCATTAAGGACCCAAATAAAACAGATTTAAAATATGCCTTTTTTATTTTTACATGTAACCTTGTAAATTTATAATTTTTGGAAAATCTTTTGTGCATATCATTTCGTAAACCAATGCTTCTAATCTATATAAATAAAAATTAAATGCTGTTCGTTATTGGTAATCGCATCACTTGAGAATGGTTGGACCGATTTGGCTGATTTAAAAAAAAAAATGTTCGTAATAGTCCGAATAAGGCTTTTAGGGAAAGAGAAATAGGAAAAAATGAAATTGATTATAGATAATCGTGTCGTTTGATACAATTATAAAAAAGTTATTAGTTTTCGAAAGGTGTACGAATACTTTGTACACCCACTGTATCAGTTTTAACAAAATCGCTTACACAAATAATACATAGTATCTGCGGGTATGCAGAAATTCATCTGTAGGCGAGTGCACTTAGGCGTGGAGATGCAGTGCAAAAAATGCAGCTGCAAGGAGCTGTCAGGACACCATCCTCGTGCGATAAATATTTGTTATTGTAATAAGGTACTCGGTTACGCAATTACGTTAAGAGAACTCGATGGGAATAATTGTATCAGTCGTTACCGGAGAACTATGCATTAATCAGAGGTAGAAAGACTCGATTAAAGGAAGTATTTAGTATTAGATAATCCAGATCTTATGTTTATGCAAAGAATTCTGTTTGCCTAATGAGTTAACGTCGCGGATTTTCTCGGTTCACGGTCGTTGAAAATCCTGATTTTCCGAATCGGTTCCGAGCTCTAGGAAACCAGTTTGCACGAGGCAACACTTTTACACACTTTAACTTTGATCTCCTTTCAAGACAAAGTGTCTTTTTCCTGTTTCGCTCGTGATTACCCTGCAGATTTTATAACATTGGAAATATCGATGGAAATATATTCAAAGAATTGAGTTACCACTAGAACTACCAAACCTGACTTACAAAACTACTGAAATTATGAAAATGTTTCATCAGAAGCTTTTCGAATGAACTTCTTTATTGAAGCACATCTTGAGAGAATAATTGCGCGAAGCTTGAATAGATAGAATCTTGTCGTTGTTACAAACATACAACATAACTCAGTCGCATTCATCACCCGCTGGTTCTAGTGTTGAGAGGTTAAATTAAAATGATTAAAGAAACGGGGAAACTCCTTCGAGGCTATTGTTTGTTGCAATCGATGTCGATAATTATTAGTTTGCTCGAAGATCCTGTTCACGATCTCTTGCGAACATCGATTGCCCACTGGTCCATTCATTTCCATATTCCATTGAAGATAATCAGCATGCAAATACAGATTTTTCAATAAGCTATAATAAATTGTGCATAATCTATAAACCGACGAGTTCCGCGTTGAATCGAGTAACAAAGGAATTGCAGTTTGGGAAAAATCGGGATGAAAACTCGATCGGAGTCTAGAGATATCGGTCGGTTTGAATTGAAATTACAAGTAATCTAATCGGTCGTAAGTGCGTGAGAAAAAAGGCAGAATTGTTTCTGTGGTAGGACGCTGCGATCGTATCGTATAATCGTAATCGATGGAACACGTGCAGATCTCGCGCCGCGGGATCTGATTTCGTTACACGAGCGTGTACGTAGATATGTATATCGACAGATTTCGCAATCGCGGATATTTAAGCAGGGTAGATTTACTGTGTCCGCAGATAGGCTTTGCTCAAGCTCTTATAAGCACGATTACGACTACACATGTATACATCAATAAAGTCTCTCCGTGGATCGAGGTTGCTAAAGTTCACGATCGAGTTTACTGCCCAGCAATTAGCGTTCCCCACGCTGCTGTGGATCGTACCACGCAGACACATTTTGTCACCGAAATGTTATTCTCCCTCGCTGCGATTGATATTAAGATCGAATACAGTTTAATGTTAAACAGTAGCGATAATTCAAGCTTCGGCTAATCCACTTGAAGACTTGAAATGAAAGCCGGGATAAAAATACAAAAAGAAAATTTTCACTTAAAATCGTTCTAACAATAAGTTCCATCGCCAATAACCTGAAAAGCGGCTTATGTGATAGCTCCAATGCACACACAATGCTAGCACACTTTTCACGTATTACTCTTTGGCACTTAACATGGTTTTCTATATAGGAGTTTTCGAATTTTGTCTTCTTCAAAACCATGATTTTGGCACTTATCCCGGTTTTCATTTCAAGTCTTCACTTTTAGATCGCTTCGAATCACGGTTTGAGCTGACGCTGTCGGTTTCGTCGGATGAACGGCGAAACTAACAAGTAACATTAGCAGTCCTAAAATAAAGATACGAGACGGAAGTCCGAGTTTCCTGAAAACCATCCTCGAACGCGTTCACGCTAATTGCTTTAGCGTTTGTACGTACCGATTCACAGCTACTGGTTTTGCAGTACAAACAATGAGCTGTTGGTTGAAATTTTCTCGCAAGTTACACGTACAGGGTGTATAAAATTGATATACCAATATGTTAAAAAAATAGACCTCAAAATTCACTTTGAAATTGAATATCAAGGTCAAAATTTTGTTTTGTAGTACTCATCGCGAGAAACAAAAGTCTCAAAGGAACCGTGGGTCTCGAGTCAACTGTTCTCTTATAAAAAACGATGTTAAAACGATGTAATGATCAGTCTTTTAGTGTCTAATGTTTATATTCAGATGCGATGTAGGGGCTGCTCTTTTCCTTGTGCAACCAGAAATTTTTGCCTCCCTCCTATAAATTTTCGCCCGTTTCCTACGTTATCCAATAGATTTGGACGAGAAGATGTGATAAATCCAAGTTTCGATTCTGAACGATCAATGGTTCAAAAGTTATAAGTGCTTAAACTTGAGCGATTTGCAGTGTTTTTGACAGCTTAGCGCCGCCATGTTGCGTGTAGTGGCGATCGCGCGACGCTTACTTAATATTACAATAGCGAACCATCGTATCGGAATACATATCAACAAGGAACCTAAAGACGGATCATTACTGCGGCGATTACACGCGATAGTAATCCAACTGTGCCCCTGCTATCTATTTACCTTGGAAACATGTGAAAATAAACACATATTAACAGTGGAATTATTCTAGAAGTTAAATGGAAATTTAACATCGTTTTAAGAGAACAGTTGTACAAGCGGCATTAGCAGTTCGAAAATATAAATACAAGATCAAGTTTTCGGAAAAGTGTATCAATTTACCGATGGATGTATAAGAATGGCCGAATTACTGCTTGAAAGGGAGCATTGTCGCCGCGTTCGAATTACTCTTAAATATTTTAATCGGTCGCGCGAATTACACTTGAAGGGATTCGCGGAATTTTCGGGATCGATGGCAGCAACGACGATTTTTACAAAACTGTGTGACTGACTTACGAGCTCGGTCATCTGCATCGTTGCCCCAGACATTTTTGGGATCGCGTTCTCACACCACGACGAGCTTCTAATACTCGACTAAATGAACTTTCTATTCTTAATGAATAATCCTTAATGAAAAGTATTTAAATTTGGTCGAGTGCCATGCAGAGCACACCGAATCGTCCGACAGAACGATGCGAACCGTCGCGGAAGTTGCTCTGCGGTGCGGATCGAACGGGCATCCACGTTAAACCGATGTTAGCAACCGACTGTGTCAATAGACGCGATCGCTCCTTAATTTATCGTTAAATGCTCGCTTAAAGACGAGGTGACCGCTCGCCGAGATTCTCTACGATTTCGGTAATCGACAGCCCGGCGCGACACGGCGGATAGTGCGACGATATTCGTAATTCGATTACGCTTAATTGACGATAATGATCATTATTGACTCGTCCCCGAACGCCGCAGGACGAACAGGCACATCGATCTCGCAGCTGTCGATTTGCTAATTAACGAGTACAGAATGCCTTGTGGAATGTAACTCCCTTTTTTGCTTCCCATTTTGCAATCCACTTATCGACGTACTCATATATACATAATCTATAAATATGTACTTGTATATTTGATATTTATTATATTTCACATCTTTGAAGATTTACACCAGCTTGGAATGCTAGTCCTTATTGTTGACGATCGAGCAGGATCCAATTTTTTCATATAAAAACACCGATTGCGATCTTCATCCTAAATTTTTGCAATAATTCCGAATAAAACATCTGAATTCAGCCATGTGCATCTCCGTGTATAATATATTTAATACTCTAGGTTTCAGAGACTATGGAATAAACCCAGATAGCACAAAGAGGTCTTTAAGACGTCCCTGAGAAGTGTCTTAAAGGTGCATAAATGTTAATTAAAATATAAAAGAAAGGAAGAGTAAAAATAGATGTCGACAAAAAGTGTAATAAAAGTAATTGCAATTAAAATCACAATGAAAATAATAAAAATTAAAATTACAATTACAATTAAAATATCAATTAAATAACAATTTAATAACAATAAAAATTGAATATGAAATTTAATATGAAATTGAAATTGAATATGAAATAGGAATTGAAATTGAAATTGAGTATGAAATAGAATATGAAATTGGAATTGAAATTGAAATTGAGTATGAAATAGAATATGAAATTGGAATTGAAATTGAAATTGAAGCAAAAACACTGACTCGAACAAATAATACTGTTTATATGGTCTTAAGACGTCTTTTTAGGACATAACGCTTTCAGATCTAAAATAGTCGTAAAATGGACGTCTTCAAGACGTCGTGTGCTATCTGGGAATTGCATGTTTCAAGAGAACTATATTTACATCCGCAGCACATGAAACAATCTGTACAATTCGATGCAACATTCTATGAATCATAAAGACCGCTAAGTAATCCTGCCTCATAAGAAATACTTTATTGCAACCAACGATTGCAGTAATCTAGAAAACGTGACATCTAATAAGCCAGGAATTATTCGCTTGTTATTTTTTTTTCCTTTAAATTTCCAATTACATAGCCGCAAGCTGCGCGAGGCGCACGAATTATAAAATTAAGTCTTAACTACGCGTATCTATTCGTTGCCAAGGAATTTCAGGTGTATCGATAAAAATACACCATTGATAAAAATAATATTATCTACGGTTCAATTCGAGATCGAATAATAAAATACTGATAGGGTCTTACATATAGGCAGCAGTGACCCCATTACGCGCAGATCAATGATCCACATTAGATTAAGGATTGGATTAAAACTATTGAAATATTACCGGTAACATATTTAATTATAGATAACGCGCGATGTCATAAATATCTGATATTGTTGGACACTTCGTTTAAGTTTTTTTGTATTGTAGTCTTGCTCAATTGCATCCGACAAATTGACAGTGTGCGTAGGCTGCTATAAATAAACGTTGATATTATATTTCGAATTATTGTCGCACGTGCAACGAAAGATATTTATTACAATATTACTAAAAGCTAAATCATCTCTAGAGCATGCTACGATATATCGTGCTATATGTTGTTAAGTAAATTAATCGTAAATATACACGATATTTGTAGTCGACAGAGTTTATCGTAACGGGGTTCGTTTGAAGCGATTTAAAATTCCCGCTAAATGAAATACGCGAGTGGCGCGCATCGACGTAGCACCGTACAAATCATACAATACGTAACCTCGATCTCGATGATATTTATAATAGGCCATAAGCTGTGTAGCATAACCTATCGCGTTGTTTCTCCTACGTTGCGTGCCGTAAATAGTGATCCGAGAAACCGGCGTTTCATGTTTTTCTCATTGTTTTCCATAATATTGTGAGAGAGCAGTAATAAAAGCCCGAAAAATGGACGAACTGGTCGAGCCGATGGACGTGGAAATGGTCCCCGCTGACGATGACAGTGAAACTGTTTATCCGGACCAGACCAACGTGAAAACACCGAATGCAAAAAATGTGCAGTCTCCCGAGGTAAATTGATAGCATAATTAATATTAAAACTATCAAACAATCGAGACGACTAGCCTGCTACTGTTATTTAAAGTAATAAATATTACAAATGCGGTAATATGTACGCGAATAAATCTCGTGAACAATGCTCGACCAAGGCTTTGTAATTTTAGCAATTTTACGAATTGTAGAATAAAAAATCTAATATCGATCCTTTCACATAGTTCAGTAGAATTAGTGTTAATTTGTATATCGAGTTTAATTTTACTCCGATATCGAATTGTAGAGAATGTTGTATTCTTCGAAGTGTATAATATTTAACGTAGTACGTTTTATGAAACAGAAACAACCGGAGAGCCGCTACGAGAATCGTGGCGGAACATTTACAACAGGCATCGATATATTCAGCAAAGAAGAACAGTTGAAAATGGAGGAGAGGGCGAAGCGATTTGGGTTAACGGAGAAGGTGAATAGTAGCTTGTCGAATCAGGAGCAAGACTTATATTCTAGGTGAAAATTCATATTAATGTTGATTCGATCGATGGCATGCAAGGATAATTATCGAGTAAAATAATTTTGATTTTTAGTATGGGCATTGTAGAAGACAACGAGAACACTAAAAACTTCAGACGGAATGTCATACACATGAGAGGAACGGAGGAGATGAGCACTAAAGATGTGTTCAAGTATTTCGAGGATTACGCTCCGGCATCCATAGAATGGATCAATGATGTTTCGTGTAAGAATAATTTATAAATGCTTCTTAACTTCTTGAATGCCAATCTTTATGCAAAATAAAAAATATATACATCGATTGCTAAACACAGGAGCGAAATATAAATTTCTTTCTTCTTTTAATTATCTTATTAAGGTGAAACTAATAGACTGGTGGGCTTAAATCTTTTTAACATGTCCACTGTTTTAAATTGTACGTACCCATTTTTGTTGTAAATGCATAAAGTTCGCAGTCTAGCCATGCCCAATGAACGTATTACAAAACAGCTACTCGTTGCGAGCATACACTATAATGCTTCTGTTTAAAAATATTTAGAATGAAGTTTCATATGTTTAGCCGTCGGACCGACCGCGATCTCCGGAGGGTTAAGTAGAACACGATACTAACGTAAAATTGATTGCAGGCAATGTGGTGTGGTTAGACAATGTGTCAGCAGCTAGAGCTATGATAGGATTGTCAAAAAAGATAGAGGGTTTGGACAAACAGAATCAAAAAAATACGCATACACACGAGGAGAATAATCCAGACGAGGAGAATAATGTAACAAATGAAAGTATTACGGTAGAAATGGAAGAGGATAACGATAGTACAAAAGACATGTCGCAGGGTGATTATATAAGCATCAAGGATATAGATTGTCCTTTACCTCCTGGTTTATGGAGAAAAGGTATAGATTATCCCAAATCCAAAACAATACTCCTCAGATTCGCTACCAGAGCCGATAAGAAACAACCGAATGCAGAAAAAATGAGTGACTACTACAAGAAATATGGTAATCCTAATTTTGGAGGTAATGCTAGCCATTACATAAAGCTTTATCAACGTATAACGAACATTGGTTAAATCAAGGTGTCTTTTTACAGGTGTCAAAGGTATTTTAACCGAGTCCCGTAAGAGAATGTATAAACAAAGCAGACAAAGCAAGAAGAGATTCAAAGAAGAGGTACCTGAAGATTCTAAAGACAAGAAACGCGCAAAGAATCCGTGGGGGGCGTTATCGGAGAGCTGGGGTCTCAACGACTTTATGGAAGATGATTTTGCGAAAGATGCGAAACCCGAACAAAAAGATCAGGGTCGCAGTGTAAAGGAGAGACTGGGCATGAAGTATCCAACGAAAGAGCCGACACCCGCAGAGGAATCAGAAAGCAGCGAGAGCAGCGATAGTGAGAACGATTGGTGCAAAAGAAACAAAGTATTACGGATGCGAATGCACGCGGATGACGAGGAGGAGAAGATACACAAGAAGCGCGCGAAAATCCGGCAACAAGTTAGTAGATTCTTGATTAAGATTCTTGATTTTCTGTGGTTCGCTACAAGTCTTGTCTATTTCATTCGTACAAACGATCAGATCAGAGTTATTAGTAATTATTACTAGTTACTTGATCATAAAGATTCTATCTTACACTATAATTTAGATTATTTCAAAATGAATAGTTTGATATATTCGGTGCCGCTAATTTTACGGCAATCATTTTTAAGCGCAATCGATAGCGCATGGATAACCATCGAGGCAGTTAACGTGTCAATGGTTGTTAAAGACTACGTATCCGAAGGGAAATTTGTTGACATGTTGTTATTTATTTATAGACGCTGTTGAACAACTTAACCAGGGGTAGTGATTTACGATCAAGGCTTGGCAGACCTCGTCAAGAAACGCAGTTCCGTGACGCAATCCAAGTAGTTGTAACGAACACGAATGCAACGAAATCGAATTCGTTGAAGCCTAACGAGTCGGAGGTAGGTCGTTAAAATCCACTTATGTTACAAATTTGATCGGCCGAAGGTGGACCGTTAAACACAATTTCGTTGCATAGGAGGAAGATGGTGAAATTGTAGAAGACGACAAAGTTCGGGAGAAAGAGGAAGGCGAATGGCAAGAGTCCGACGAGGAAGAACAAGAGGAGGAGGTGGAGGAGGAGGAGGAGGAGGAAGATTATAGCGACGACGACAGCGATGGACCGGCGAAAGAAGTTCAAGGGCCTAAAGGCAGTGTAATAAAAGTGGTTCAGCATAAACCTCGCGTCGCATCCACCGTGTGGGCAAGATTAAACAACGTGAAAAGCGAAGTCACTGACAGTTCTGTCAAAGACAGGTAAAATTTTTAATTAACGAATGCGGAAAAAGAAAGAAAATCGATTTTCTAAATGCAAGAATTTTTTACAGGCAACCGAGGGAACGAGATTTGAGGAGTACACTGAAAAGTGGTGATCTGCGATCCCGAATCGGCAATCATACAAGAGGACGTTCTCCTTTGAGGATAGAAGTGAAAAACGACAAATACACGGAAGGCAGTGAGACGGAATAATTGTTAATTATTCGGACGAACGAAAGCGAGAGACACGGTTGTGATGTTACGTTTCATTCATGAACGTAGTATGGTGCAAACTTTATAATTGGTGTATAAACAAAGTATAGAAAGTGCACTCATTACTCAGATAACTGTTGATGGACATTGATTAGGATTTTTGGACAGCTGAAGTAGACAAACGTCGAATGCAGTTGAATTGTTACATCAATGGTGTATGGTATGTAAGGAGTTTACTTATGCTTTTATTGTAGAACACAGTGAATTCGAAATTTTGGAAAGATCGTAGAATTCTATGATCCGACACTGCCGAAGATTTAAAAACACTAGTCTCCTTAAATTTCTTATTTCCGCGGCGCAATTTGAATTTATTTTTTGATCATATTGGAGCGCTATATTTGACATCATCTTCACGATCTTGCAACGGTATAAAACATTAACGAACGGGTAATGAGTGCTTCCAGGAATGTATATAAACATTATCTAGCATAGAGAGATAATAAGGGAAAAAACAGATTTTCAGTAACATAATCGGTACAGGGAAGTAGAATGTATTTTTTAATATTTGTTTGTGTAATTTGAACATGCACGACTAAAAATTATGGATGATCAAAATGTAAGTATCTCGTCTAGGAAAGATTTTTTTATCCCGTTGAAAAGGAAATTATACAAACAAATATTTCATTGAACGTGCATTAAAAACAACATCATCGTAATTTTAGAATTTAATTTCTCTTTCGAAACATCTCGGTAGTAAAACTAATTGGAGAAGGAAAAAAACTTCAAGATACTCAATTGTACATAAAAAAAAAAATAAACTTGTACGCGATTAGTGCGATACGTACAGAGCATTTAGAGTATATTTTCCTTATGTATTTTGCAAATAATTATATACTTCGAGATCTGTGATTTCTTAGAAATGTACGTTTAAAATAGAGGAAAAAATAGAAGGGAAGAAACGATTCGATCTAATCAACAGTTCATCTAACGTTTTGTTAAACAATAAACAAAAGGGTGAACGTAATTTTTTCACATATCCTTTGTGACAGAAGACAGTCAAAGAAACGATTGAAGTCAAGTGAATAGGGTTAAGAATAATTGTGACATCGATTCCGAATAATTGACCAATAAAGCCGCTTTTATATTAGCACAATAATACTTTGAATAGTCATTTAAAATACAATAATTGATAATTACGATCTCAATACATATATACATATATCAATACGTATATGTATAATATATATATACATATATATCTCATTTACACGAATAACAATTATTCGGATAAGTGGCTGTAGTTTAATTGAAAAAATGAATGATTTTTCGTTGAAGAACACAGTGAATTGTCGGAATATAATTCTTTAGCCGCATTCATAGATTTCTACGTCGCTTTGAATCTTTATACTAATATGCTATCCCTTTTCGTCTAGAACAAAACTCCTTTTTTTCTAACGTTTTCACACTAGAACTACCAGACAGCTCGAACATTTTATGTATATTACAGATTTTTTATCTCACGGTCATTGAAATCATAGAGGTGGTTCCGTAGGAAATTATTAAATGCATTTATTTGTGCGCGTACTCGAATAAAGATCGTCTCGAATCTCAACGAATATGTATTCTCTCAATTTCTGTAATCGACTAAAAATTAATCGCTCCGACTGCTCGGTACTTCTAGCATCAAACCGACTCGGAGAAATGCATAAAATTGCTCATCGACTAGAAACAAATTGTAATACAGTCGAAGACACTAAGATTTATGAATGCAGCTGGAGGCACGAGGTAATTCAAATGCATTAACAAACGAGATACGATATTTCTGATATGACTGAGCGTTTTCATATATGTATATGTTTCTTTGTTTAAGTTATAGTTACGTGCTACGTTTAAAACGTGAATATTGAAAAAACCATTTCCTAACTAACGCCACTAGCTGTGAATCGACATTCTAACATCGTGTCTACAGTTTTCATAACATTTTGTTAATTGCAATGGTCTATCTGCTTGTGTACTAGCCTCTGAGTCCTACGTTTGCTCGTCTCCGCTCATCGGATCAAAAATATCAATCTCGTTTGTTAAAAGGCAATCGTGCAAGACATCGTAGATTTCGTTCCTCTATCTTACATAAAAACTGTTAATAATTGTTCTCTAATTACTGCAACTGTCTTGGTCGAAAACCACGCGTTTCACCGTCCGTGCTTTCTCCCTCTTTTCTCTCTCTCTCTCTCTCTCTCTCTCTCTCTCTCTCTCTCTCTCTCTCTCTCTCTCTCTCATACATACTCGCTCTTCTCTTGACTCTTTTTTTGGTTTTTCTCATATCACTGTTTTTATCATAAATGACGTATAACATTGAAAATTCATAGACGAAATATTTGTTTTCAATATTCGGAATATATAAGATATGAACCGGCAACAACAACAAATACACGCAACGTTAAGTATATATTAGGCCTGATTGAATTGATCAGATGTCTATCAATTTATGTTAAACGCTACGATCTATCGTTGCTCGCATTCGACTTGCATCCTGTACCCGTTTTCTGCGCGATAACGGTGATCCATTCAGATTCGTCGGTTAAATAGTTCAATTAGCTACCGGCGATTAGCTCCTTTCACGGTCAATTAAAACATTCGTTATCTTCGGATAATCGTGAAACATACTTCCACGGAAATCGCGGGTGTGCGCAGAGTGCATCCTGTTCGACGCGCGTGCATCTTGATCACGGTAAATGTGAAATATCTCCTTTACTGTTATATGTTTCTTCGAGTTGTTAATTAAACGCTAAACTCAGAGAAATTTGCTTATCGAAAATCTGTTGATAGATGTTTCAATCATATCATATCGAAAAGAAGCTTCGCAATTAACACTCCTGAAAAAAATCGATTGCGTTATTAAATTACGCTTCTCCCACGAATAAATCGATTAAGATGCGCTGAATTTTTAGAAGACCAATCATTCGTCACCGTTGGACAAAGTCGTGTAAAAAGAATTAAGTCGCGTATTCTATATATTTTTTTCCGTGTTTCGATTTATCGGTAATATTTGAGCGTTCTTGTGTGCAATTCTGTTTTATGCAATTTATGAACACTGCTGTTCAAAGGCTTGAATATAAATGGGACCGTGCTCGCGCGACAAGCAAATGAAAAAATCGAAAGCGATTCAGTGGGTAATTGAACGCTGTCGAAAGTATTAATTAGAGCGGCGGGTGACAAAAGGCTGATTAAAACCCGCGAGGAAAACGAAACTTTTGGAGAGCAGTGTGCGAGCTCGACCGAATGAATTGAGCGTGAAAGGCGATTTGGAGCATCGATATCGCGAGTCGGGCAACCAGTCTAATAATTTCTCCTCGGTTTTCTCGGGGCAGCTCGTGAAAATTATTCGACAAACATATATGTCGCAGTGCTAATCGTCCGGCGGTTTCGTTTAAATGCTATGAGACTGTGGATTAACGTTGGATTACATACACGTGTATATATTCACGAAAGTCTGATACATAGACACTGTACACGCAGAAATGATTTTTCGAATATATGAGCTCCACTGAAAAACAGTCCGCCGTTAAACGCGCTCGGAATTGCTTCCACCCTTTGTGTCCTGGACCATGTTCTCAATTCTCACTGCTTCGTCGTAAACTCGTAAACGCTTCGAAACCGTTCGAACAACGCAAATACTCGATACGGTGTACGTTTCCGGGTAACGGCGGTGCTCGAAATTAAGTTAACACGCTAAGCGAGGCGTGATCTAATTATGTAAAAGTTGGACTTTGAAGTTTTTGATATTTTAAATAGATAGGCAACGGTATATAAAGTGAAATCTGAATAAATGATGATTATTATATCGATAGACTGCGGATTTTAAAATGACGTATTAATGTATTACTTTCAAATTACTAGAATTATTAAAGAAAGTACTTTTTACTTGGCTCCTGTTCCTTACAATCGCTGCAGACACTTTCTATTTTGCATAAAGATCCGCAATCTAATTATTAACCCTCCAGGGAAGACATCGGTACACCACACACCCTACGCTTACGAATATTTAAAAATTGATTGCCCATGGTCGTACGCTTTCATCCCGTACCATTTACTTTCTAGACCCCGACCGCAGTTATGAAAAATATCAAAAATTCGAAACAATGATGTCCACATGCAATATCCATTCTACAGAACGAAACCGAAGAAAGGACGATCGGCCGTCGCCCTCGAAGGGTTGACAAGGTTTATCTTTCCTGGGAACGAACAAAATAAAACGCTCAGCGTGCTAAATCAACAGTTGAAAATGATCCTTGCACATTCGGTTCGCAGAAGCATTTCAATGTAAACTGTACGCTGAAGAGCTTCCAGGACGCGAAGGGTGAAAGAGAGAATCTTGGAAGGATACGAGGAAGAAAGAGTTGATCATCGATTGTTGATTCCACCACAGATTATTGCCCTTACAACGAAACGGAGTAACACTGAATTGCATTAACTGGAAAACTGGTTACAGTTCGTAATACCCGTATAATTGAACTTGCTGGTGACAGTATCGCCGCCATTCCTGGGCTTCTATCGAGAACAATTATATCCCATTGCGCGAAACTAATATAAAGCGAACGATTACAGCTGTATCGGATATCATTGCGCTTCGCTCGGAGACTTTCTTCCTCTATTCTCCTGCAAATCGACTCGCATTCGAGGCACTCGAAAGCACTGAACTACACTGTCCGTATCCGCTAAACGCCTAATCACCGTTGTTCGCACGAATAATACTTAAACTCGGTAAATTCGTTTAAAAAATCGACCGGCCTGGGTACAAATCAACTAGCTAGAACTATCGGACAGACGAAAAAACGTCGCGCTTCTCTTTTCTTACGTTAGAATCATTGACATCAACCGAGGCGTCTTCGTTGCAAATCTTTAAATAAATTAATCATTTTCGTAGGAAGTCACAAATCAGTCGGTCCGGTTACTCCGCAGTTTCTAACAAGTTCGAAGTGCAAAATATTCCTCATAAATAGACTGCGGATTTGCCATAGTCAAAACGGAACGGGTGTCGTCTCAAACGGTAGTAAGATTAAAAGAAATTGAGGCAAAAAAGGGCGCGAACAATGCACAGCATTTTCATTTTGCAGAAAAATCCGCAGTCTACTCGTAAACGTTCAGTACGATCGAGCCGAGAAATACGATCGTTCCACGCATCGAGAACCGGATGAGAATGACGCGTACATGCCGACGATTGCAAAAGTGGCCCCGAGTAATACGTTTGTCGTTTTCAACGTGAAATCGCGGGGAACAAACGACAAGTTCGATTCTTCCGAATTTTTTCGTAGGACCCATTTGGCGACTATCGGCACGTATGTTCGCGAACCGGGTCCTCTTCGATTTCGCGCGCGAATCGCGAATTCGGAATGCGATTCTCTAATGGGAATCGGCGCGTCGTTTCACATAATCGCGGCCGATTATTAATTTCCATGGGTGAAATCACCGTCTAAAAATCCAGACGACGTCAACGTTACGGTTATAGTAACAAGGACACGATGTATAAAAAGCCGCGTGTTAGATCGTTGCCTTCGCTGGAACGCGCGCGCGTTAGCCTCTGTTCAATTGGAAAGCAAAAAGCAACGATCTCTTTTTCAACAACAAATAAAAGAACTAACCCAAACGTAAAATGGTCGTATTATTGTAAAAGCTGTATCAAAAATCGTCTCGCGTATCCGTTCAACGGATATCGAATTCCCGAAAATTAGCGAAAAATTCTCTCGTCCGTTTCGAAATCGACGCGACGACGACTCCATTATTAGAGAGTCTTCCCGAGTCTTCTTGTTCTTATCAATTCTCTGTAATCTCTTCCGATCGATCTCTACTCGAGTACACTCTCATTTCTCTGTGACTCTCCAGTCATAAACGGTAGCAAGGCTGAATCGATAATCCGATACTCTTCTCAAGGCTCTGTAAAACAAAACACGCTGAGAAATCGAAGAGGACACTCGCCAGGCAAGTGTACAATATTCTCTTTCAGTATCGTGCTCGAGTCATCGGTAAAAGGGGACACCGTTCGATTCGGAGGCACCCAGGTGTTAACCCAGATATGCCTGTGCGTCGTCCTTTCGGAAGGATATCGCCTTAGCGCGTATTCTACAATCTTGCTTTCGCTTCTTATTGTTTTTGTTATTCGTACGACGACTAATCGAAACAGAAATCACGACGAGAAAGTTTACGTATTAGGCACATCTGGGCTAAGCTTCCGCAGGAAACTCGCAGAGAACGCATCGATGCCTCGAGTATAACAGAGACAGGCACCATTTTATTCGAACAACGAACTACGAATAGAAATAGTATGTAATAAATAGACTACGGATGTTTATGTATTTACAGTGAAGTCTCTTTCTAATTTTGATGTTGCCTCTACTCGGACTCTCTTCGCCAAGAAAATAAAGTTCAGAACCCCGTAAGATCGGAGATCGCATAAAGATCCGCAGTCCAGTGATCGATAAGTATTATAGGCGAGAGAAAATCGTTTGTCTTGCACTCGTTGAATCGCGACGAAAAAGTTTTGCTTGCCCACCTCCGGGGCGGAAGTACGAATTACACATACACACCATCGACGTGTTTATCAAGAACATTTTATTGGATGCATCGAAGAACGTGAGATCTGATAGTTCGAGGGAGGCAAAGTGTTTCGCACTGAATATCTTTCGACGAATCGTTATTATTCCTTCCCTTTTTTTGCGGTTTTCCTCTACCGATTCTTTTCTTTTGTTTTGTTTTGCGCTCCTGCTAGTCTATCGCTTCGCATCAAGCATTCTCTCCTGCATACTTTCTCGCTTTCACATTCTCTCTCTCTCTCTCTCTCTCTCTCTCTCACTATTTAACAAGATTCCTCGACTTGGACCGTCATCGGCAAACGACGCTCCGCATTTTATTTCCCGTAATCGCGCGCACGCACGGATACATAGAGATTTCCGTTCGGAGACAAGAATAAATATGTCTTTCTTTCGCTGTTCCAAGCCTTGTCCTCGTCGCCCGATTGTCATCAATTAGCAAGGTCCTCCGAGCCGCGCTAACAATCTCGTAGACAATGGAACCCCTGCACTACCAACGTGTTCGACAACCAATCGGACTGCTCGATCTTCACACGTTTCTTGTCTTCTTCTTTTCATGTGAATCATTTCGAAGAAATCAAGCGCGAACATCGGGCTGAGCGAAACGAGATTTAAATTGTAATTTCTGCAATTCTTGAAGTTTCGCGTCGATTCGTTGCCACTTTGGTTTCTCCGTTGCTAGTCAAAGATTCCTCTACTATTACGGCTCGTTCGATCAACGTTGCGCAACATTTCACACTTTGATCGTTCTCGAAGCTTTCTAGGCACGCTTTTCCACGCCTTTGCTCGTGCCTCGATCAAAACGCTTGCATTTTTCCGCGCCGGTCTCTCTATCGTACTATCGCGATCGGATAAGGTTCGCCCGTCGACGATCGCACTCGTGTCAGGGACTGGAAAGGTACGGGAAATAACTGTATCAAACTGTTATCTGTATATGTTCTAATTGAAACCGTTTCGAAGAACCGACATAATGTTACAACTAATTTGCGAATCTTATCCATTCGAAATAAAAATGGTTTCCGTGCATTGCGAGTAATGTCGTTTGATCTTTGCACTGTTTGAAGTTGCACCCATCCATTTTTGTCATAAACACATATGTAAACCCGCAGTCGAGTTATAACATTATTTCGGTTTTTCGTAACTGTTTCGAGAACCGAAACCGATGTTACAACTGTTTTCGATCCCTGGCTCGCGTACAAATGGAACGCGCGATCGGATCGGCGCGTGTCTCATTCGCCCGGCACGTTAATTAGGAGCACGTTGAATACCAAACAAGAAATCGTTAGAACATTACAACACGTACACTTAGAGCGAAGAAACACGAATCGAAACGAGAACATTTTACAATACACCTAACCGACATGGTGAGAGTTTGAATATCCGGAAGCCGTGTGCAAGATGGGTGTCGGTCCTCTCCGGAGGGTACTAAACGAGAAGAACGTGCCTCGGAACAATTGCGTGTCGGAGAATGATCCCTCAGGGATATCGGCTCCGTTTACGAAAACAAGATCGTAGGACGTAAAATGGAACGAAAGAAATATGGGCGTGGCATGCATACGTATTCTGGCGTGTATAGTTGGTTCGGAAGTGTAAAAAAATATAGAAAAAGTACGCATAAGACACCATTCAAACAAACACCATGCGCTTCGCACAATAATGGCAGTATATCAGTGTAATAATACCAGTAGATTGTGAAACAAGACGCAATTAAATGGCTCAGAAGAACTGGAAGCTCCATCGAATGCAATTAACTATGAATAAACGTTTGGTTTTTTTTCTCCGATGTTTTTCTTACTGCGCCACTCACTCGTTCTTTCTCGCACACGCACGAGATCTCTCACTCCCTCTTTTTCTTCCAGCCTTCTTATCTAGCGGTATCTCTCCTTTTCTCTCTCTCTCTCTCTCTCTCTCTCTCTTTCCTCTACAAGCTATACAGTTCAATAAAAGGCAGAAAGGAATTTCTGCAAGGTACGCAACTACCGTAATAAGAATGATGACACTGGATTACGTAACGCAAGGAAACTATCTTCGCAAAATACTTCTCGATGACTCTTCCTCAATGGCTGTTTGGTTTTTTGCGGCACGCTCGACGACGTCGCGTCAATGTCTCTCAATGAAATGTTGTTCGCGTCAAGATTTTCTGAAGTGACCTCCTACGATTTCGATGAAACACACGTGTAACGTAGAATTGAAAAATCTATTCGGTACAGCAAAGATGGCCCTCGTAATTCGGGGCGAAAGAAGTAAGTGTCGAATATATTCTTGAGTTCTACATGTAGTGTATGCAAGTTTTAACGGAATCGAAGGAGACCGCTTCAGCAACGCTCCTTCCAAGTCCTCATAACAAGGATATTCGATTGGTTCCTGCGCAAACTGCGCAGTCAGACTGCGGATTAGTCATAAATAACTTCCGTTTGCGTGTAGCGAAAGTGTGCTAAATAATATTTAAATAATAGTGATAACAACAATTATTGCTACGCTTAACCAAGACGAAGGGTACACAATAAATTAATGTTAATAACCGTAAAGCGTCTTAAATCAAAATAAATTTAAACGAGACGAACAGAAGTTATTTGTGGCTCAATCTTTTAATACTTTGCTCGTATACAGGGTGTCTCCACGTGTGAGATGCATTTCTGTGTTAATTTATTTGTTGCTACGGTTCGGTCGTGTTCACCCGTCTCAAAACGCCCTGTCTACTTATTTTCGAAAGGAACAGTACGAGCACTGTTCGAGAACAGATTCGAACGTGATCAATCGATGTCGCAACTTTTATGCGGACACCAATCTTAACGACGATACAACGCATTGAGAGGCATTGTATTATTCTTGGTATTATGGACATGCACACTCTTCTTGGAGTTTCCTCTCTTCGCACATATACTCTTTCTCTCTCGCTCACATGATTTTCTCGTCGGTCGCTGTGCTACGTGGCTCAAAGTATATTCTTCGCACATGAACACCGCGTCCACTCTCACTCGGCAATTAAATCACAGACAATGGTATGACAGTGATCAACAATATATAATCGTCAATTAGTGTTTACCTATATAAATTCGGGATAAATAAAAGTTATATTGTACAAATTAATATTATGCGTTCAATGTAACAAAAAACACTGTATTTTGTATTTCTTCCGGTAGAGACATGCGAATGTACAAGTGTGTATGCGCGGACACTGCGGTTTTTTGCTTTTTTTCCTTTTGTTTGTTTTTGTTATCGTAGTTTTGTTTGTTTGTTTGTTTTTTTTTGTTTTGCATTACCTCATTCACCGCTTCCTTTTTCGCCCGTTAACCGCTGGATCGACCTTTTTTTTCTTCTCGATCAGTGTCGCGTTCGAAGAGCTTCTCTTTTCTTCACAAATTCGATCGAGCGAACAACTGTAAATGAAGTACACTTCTGTTATTACGACGCCACGTCTTCGCCCCCTTTTGGTCATCCTGCACACTCGTTGCAGCTGAAACGTGTCATTGTTATTATCGTATTGATCGTTGATCGCCGTGAATTCGGCGTAAACGAAGCGAATGTTGGTACCAGTAGACTACATAGCGTTCTCCTGATGATTCTTCTTGAATAGGAGAGTTTCTTCGAAGATGAATTGCTTTAAAACTTCCTTTGGAAGGTCGTCCAACTCCATATCAAATTTAAACGGTTCTTCCGCGACAGGCTGGAACAATTTCAAACGTTTCGGATGCAGTACAAAGTTTCATTCGGTCAAAATCTGTTAGAATAGTGAGGGTACCTCATCAGAGGGATCGTAATATTGTTCCAAGTAGGGATGGGCGAGTGCATCTTCCACGACGATTCGCTTGTTAGGATTAAACGTCAACATCTTGTCTAAAAGATCCAAAGCTCGTGGCTCGGCGTTCGGGAAAAGAGTCGTCCATGGAATCTTTGGTTTGTATGGTAATGACTGAAGGTAATTCCGTGCCTAAAACAAAGAATATACAACCGATAAAACGAATCCTTTGCTAAGCGACGGATAAGGAAGAACAATTTATACTTTTTCGTTGACGATGCAGTCAAGATCCTCGGCAGACGGCGAACCGAGAACTCCTAATATGTGGTTCAGTTGGTCTAAGTAATGTTTGCCTGGGAATATTGCTCGTCTCGAAAGCATCTCTGCGAGTATGCAACCGACCGACCAGATGTCTATTGACTTTGTGTAGCCCTACGAAATGAAATCGTAAATATAATATCGAATAAAGCTTCGAGTTAGAGATCTAACGTATTTGTTGTTTGTCGTTTGTACCTTGGAATTGAGCATTATTTCTGGAGCTCTATACCACCTTGTCGCTACATATTCCGTAAGGAAGCCGGCATGATTGTGTTCTGGATCGGCAACTCTGGCTAGGCCAAAGTCACAGATTTTAAGGTCACATGTGGTATTCAAGAGAAGGTTGCTCGGTTTCAAGTCTCTGTGCAACACGTTCGCCGAGTGAATGTACTTTAATCCTCGTAGTATTTGGTAAAGAAAATAACATATGTGATCGTTGCTAATAGCCTAGAATCAGAAGGGATGAAAATCTGTTGCCGTTTCGATCTGTAAACTAGCTTGTATTATTACGCTAACCTGTGTTTTAAGAAGTTTATAGAGATCGGTTTCCATCAGGCATTGAACAATATATACATCTTTCATTTGTTCTATAGTAGGTGCCCTTAATATATCCCTTATATCTATTATCTGTGGAAAAGAAAAGAAAAGTTCAATAGAAATTATGAAAGCATTTGTGCTGCAGATTAATCATCGAACACTCACATTTTCATGCTTAAACCTGGTCAAAATTTTTATTTCCCTCAATGTTCTCTGACTGTACGTCTGATGTTCGAAGGGTGAAATTTTTTTAATAGCTACCTTTGTTTTTGTTACATTGTCATAAGCAGATCTGTAAGTGCAAGATACAATATCATAAATCTCTTGAATTTTTTAAATATGTTTTCAATCCAAGAACGTTATCAGATATGCCTTGATCAACGATCACAAGACAGGAAGCGATGAGTTGAAATAGAAAAAAGCTTTTCCTTAATTAAATATAACAATGTTTTAATGAAATTCCTAACACTATCGAAACGACAAGGTTTAAATTTTAAATGCCACAGTAAAAGACAATATACATAATCGCACGAAGATCGTGACATACGAATAATAATAAGAAAGTTCCACGATCTTCTGCTGTCAAAAACAACCTACATAGCTTTCATTCGATATTTCCCGGATAAATCATAATTTGAACGGCAACGAGACGTTCGCTGGAATCGTGGCGTTCATGAAAGTAATTGCGATCTCGTTAACGGCGTATCGATAAGAACGATAAGCGAGTGATAAGGGACAGGGAACAAGGAAGTCGTGACGCTGCATGCAAGCGATCAGGGGTTCGAAAGGGTGTGACAATTGCGTTCGAAACTGGCGCCAAAAGGCAAGAATACATAACGATGAGTAGCGCTTAACAGCGGGTGCACACGATGCCAGGACAGATACAAAATCACGAAGACGCGTCGCGGAACCGGAGTGAAGCCATAGAAGCGGCGATTCGGTTGACAACTATGTTTTTGATTGTTTATCTTTCGGCCTGTCAGCCAGTCGATACGCGGTCGGAAGTTCTCACCAGTAACTAGGAGAAGTGACTCGAAGACACTTACACGACCATCCCATAGGCACCCTCACCCATGTACGACAAACTTGTGTACCGGGGGCCAACCTCGAACGTTTGTCCGCGAACAACCTCGCAATTCGGATTTACACTTGCAGAACCTTCGCCCGCCATTTTGACAACTATTTTGCGGCTCCGGCAAAATCGGAACGAGCCTTGCTTCTTCGCCGACTCGCCACGAACGACGCTGCTACTACTAGATCGACTTGCAAAAGTTGCAAACGCTTCTCGCCGCTGCGCTGCTTATCAAATAAGTTGTTCGAAATAGTTCTCAGACTAGCCGGTAGAGACACGTCGGAACTTTCCCCGCGAAACTCAGTCGCGTATCGTTCCAATACAGTGCTGAGCAAAACAGTATTTGAAATAGAAAATAGTTTATTTTATTTTTAAAGCATACCTATAATCATGCAAATAAATTGTTTTATTTAGAAGAAAAATATTGAAAATAGTGATACTTATTTTGTAGGACTGTGTAAAATATAGTATTTTAAATAGTAACTTACACTTTTCTGATCGGTTGTTGCGTGTAATGTTATTACGACATTATCGTCTGTTTATCAACATAGTCTAAGCGACGACAAAATAGTATTTTAAATATTTTTTCTCGAAATTTTGCCCAGGTCTGTTTCAGTGTCACACGTCACACTCAGAACTGGGTAAAATACTATTTCAAATAGTAAATATAGCAAGTAGTCTATTTTATTTGAAGTCATACGTGCACGTTTAAAAATAAAATTATTTTATTTGTTAGAATTTATTAACCCCTTGCCCTACAATATCGTGTCAGACTCGTGATGATCTTCTGAATAGAGTCTAATAAATATATGTATGCTATTAATTTCTTTTAAAACGAAATAAAAAAATTCTACTTTTATTTGGTTAACGTACAGCTATTGGAGAATATATAGGTATGTAATACACATATATGGATACATATTTTCTCCGTTTTTAGGAAATTACGAATTACAAAAAAATTCTAATCACGGAGACTGTAAAATAAATCGTAGAGCAAGGGGTTAAAATACTATTTGAAATAGTGCTTTGTTCCAAGGATTCTCAAAATAGTGAGAATTTCATTTATTTTTCCTCTTATTCGTAACGATCAAATATTGTGTATTTCTGAAAATATCAATGTACGGGTTGTATAAAAAGGAAGCGTAAAGCCGGTCCTACTTATGAACCGCCTTGTATATTTTTCGTTCTACAAGCATCACGAATAGACAGCGGATCTTTATGCAAAATAAAGATTTTCCACCTGAATTGCAACAAACTGGAGTGACTAAGAAATTTAAAATGATATCAAAATATTTTTAAATTTGTCTAATGTTTTTCATGTTTTAAATTACACCTACTCATTTTTATCATAAGTGCATAAAATCCGCTGTCTTATCATGAATTATGTGTACCTACGAGTATACATTTTTTGCTACGAAAATATTCTTTATTTTTTTACCGTTTTGTTTATCACGCGTACAAAGTAGTATAAAAATAAGTTATTTACTCCATATCTTCCCAGTCACAGAAATTCAAATCTTCCTCGTCGAGTACAAGCAACTCTTTCGTTTCATCCGCTATTCCGCAAATATCTTTCAAAAGATCGTTTGTACTATCATCGGTCTCAGTCTCTAGTGAAGTTTCTATGCCAGGTGCACTTTCAGACTTGGGACTACTCGTAAAGTAATCTAAGGTTTGCTGTTTTGTATTAAACCCGTGTTTCCTGACATTGACATCTTTAAGAGAGAAGTCTTGGTCGAGACCAACTTCGTTTAGCACGTTCATCTTTTTTTGAATTAAAGGCCACAAGTAGTCATCTGCCGTTTGTTTAGCGACTAAATACTGAATCAGAACGTCTTCGTTTTGACCGATTCTATGCACTCTATCCTCTGCTTGGCACAGTACCTGTATGTCAAAACATATAGTATTCATTTAAATGAAATAGCATTCTATTTGCACACTTTCATTAGCGAATAATAAAATACCCCAGGATTCCAGAATAGTTCAACAAAAACTACGAGTTGAGCAGCGGTTAACGTGATTCCTGAGTTTGCTGCTGTAATCGATAACACCGCAGCTAAAATATCCTCGCAATTCTGAAACTCATCAACTTGGTTCTTTCTGTGCTCGGGTTTTGTATTTCCATCGATCCTCATATATCTGAAACCATCGATTAAATTAGCTGCAAAGAACTATATAAATATGATTTATATGTTTACATTCTGTATAATAGATTGAAAAACTGTTATCGTTACTTTATATCCATAGATTCTGCAACTTCGCAAACAGCATTTAGAATATGTTGGTGGTGGGCGAAAATAAGGCATTTTCGTTTATCCTTGAATAATTTGGAAACGTAATCACTGAAATATTAGAATTGTTATAACAATTATATTTAATATCGACGTTGTAAAGAAAAACTGTTAGATACCATATAGCTTTCTCTTTAGCAAAACTAGTTTCGTTGTAATACTGCAAAAGAGTATGATGTTTCATCTTGCCGCTCAAAGATGTGCTTTGTAACTTTATGGACATTTCTTGCATTTCTTTTGTACCGACTTTTATTAAGTCTGCATCCAATATAACAACTTCTCTAGAATTTAATTTTTTTATACAATCGATATGAACAAAAGTAAATATGTATAACTAGACTTTAATTCTTACCTTTTCTTCGTTGGTAACGCATCCAGTACATCATTTTTTAATCTTCGAATTACACAAGTGTGTTTCAACAATAATTGCAATTCTTGCATGTTCGACGATCCTGTGAAATCCCATCCGAAAGAAGATTTTTCTCCAGCGCAATAACGTATTCCGTAATCTTGATACCTATACAAAAATAAGAGTTAGACTTCGCTTAAAATAAACCTGTATCTCATGTGACAAATACTCTATATTACCCCATGAAATTTCGCATTATAAGATTTATTTGAGAATATAGTTCTATTGGTCTTGACAGTGCTGGCGTTCCAGAAAGTAGAACAATGTGACCCGCGTGAGAAGCTACGCATTGTGCAGCCTTATATCTTGCAGTTTTAACACTTTTCAAGGCATGAGATTCATCCTATAAACAAGTACAACTATTTTAGAAAATGTACTCTTCTTTCGTTACATGTAATCGATCGAGGTATGCGAGAACCCGAAAATGTAGGGTACCCTGATTATTGCCCTCGAATAATTCCGAAAATTCTCGGAAATCCCGATATTTTCGAGTTCTGGCACCCCTCTAGTAATCAGGTTCTCTTTTTATACATACCAGAATAACAAAACCAAAAGTTTTACGTTCAAATGTGTCTATTGCTCGTACTAAAAGATCGTAAGACGTGATAACAATCTTGTGATCGTCGATAAAGTCTTTCGCGTTTGTAAAATGGTAAATGTAATGCGTAGGCACGGATGGTAAAAATGTGTATATTGCTTCTGCCCATTGATACCTAAATATAAAAGCGCCTATTTACTAAGTACGCACGCAAAAGAAATATAATTTGTAGAAATTAGTAGATAATCTACTTTCATACTGTACCTAACCGAGGATGGTACAACAATAAGAAGAGGCCAATCTTGTTTAAAATAATGTGCAATTCCTAATGCTTGAATGGTTTTCCCTAAACCCATATCATCGGCAACTAGACATCGACCACCTTTCGATATTCCATAACTAAACAAAGTGGGAACAGCAATTATTTATATATTATAATTAATTATAAGTACAGTCTATTAACATTTTTTTTACGCTAGGAGCTATTTTAACTGCAATATCAAACATTTCTTCCAAACTAGAATATTTCCATTTTATGGATATGAAACCGATACAATACTTCAATGTTTAGTAATTTATTAAATATAAGCAAATTTAACAATGTCAATTTGTAGTGGCGCTTCAAAGTCGCCGTTAAAGCGCTAAGGATTAATAGAACGAATAATAAGAATTACCATATCCCTTCGCGCTGAAAGGGCATCAGTTGACTCAATAAGTGGGAATCAATTTTTGATAAATCAATGTCTTTATCACTGCTGTCTGAAATACCATTTTTCCTAAATACCTATCAACATATTTTTAAACGATATTTTGAGTTAATAGCTAGAGATGCGCGAGAATCCAGAAATATTTGGACAGGTTGGAATTTGTCCTGACCCAACATTTTTGGGTTCTAGCACGTGTCTATCGATAGCTGCTGCAATACATTGTTAAGATAATACCTGAAGAACCACCTTTGGTAATCCTGTTATTTGTATATCCGACTTAAACTTAATTAGTCTTTCCATCAAGTTTTCGTAATCATTCAAGTTGAAATTCCATGCTTTAGTTTTTGCATCTGAAATTAATCGATAATTACATTATTTCTAGCGGTAATGTATAATTTCCTATATAGAATTAACGGCTTTAAATGCATTACCATACGATCTGCTTGGAACTGTTTTGCATACTTCGATGATTGCTGGGAGATAGGATGACGTTTCTAGCGTAAACCTGTTGTCGCTTATCATGTGACATTTTCCAGTTACACAGACTTTCTGTCCGAAGAAACTTTTAGTTCCTATAGGACTAAAACGTTCATTTCGCTGATTGAATTTTGTGTTGCTCTTGAAAGAATTGTTCCCAAATTTTGCTTTAAAATAGGCACCTTTGTCCCCTACATTTTGAAATGGCTTAGATGTACCGAATGACTTATTTTCGTTATTAATTATGCTAGTAGAGGGTACATTATTCTGCGTTTTAACGGTGCTAGGCACATTGTTCTTTCCCTGTGCTTGTTGTTTACGTTGTAAAGCCAATAGACGTTTTCTCTCGATTTCTTCCCGAGAATAACTCATATTTGTAGTTTCATAAATATAACATTACAGGATACAATACTTCTACACATAACCATGTGAAACAAATGTATGTAAATAAATTATGTAAACAAAGAAACGAAAAGTTTCAAGAACACGTTTATGTACATTGACATCACAACCAGCTGTGGTAACACACTTTACGCTAATATTGCTACTCGTGCAGAACCTGTCAAGTATTCTCTAACATAACTGTCTATCTATGTAATATCTGATGTATTGGAAAATGTCCTCTCTGCTTTTGCTGCTGCAACATGAACAAGGATTTTAAATTGTCTTCAATTGTCTCTATGAAGCAATGTCGCCACCAAAGATTTGGTCGCCACTGTCGCGTGTCGCCAGAAGATACCCAAATGGACATCTCTTTCCTCTCCACCTTTTTGACAATGACATAACATTTCGCAAGTTTTAGGTTATTGGCAGTTATTGCCGCGTATCGTACCTATTATGTACCTACTTTGAAATGAATCATACAAGTCGTTCTAGAGATTATAAACATTCTTTATTATTATAGATAAAATGAATTGTAACGAATTAATCGATTAAAATTTTAATCAAGATTGATTGATTAATGTGTAACGATTTAAAAAGGTAATCGTTGAAAAATCGACGATTGGTTCAAACGATTGATGAAGTTAATAATCGTCAATCGTTGATTAAAAAAAGAAATCATTGAAAAAAAAACATAAAAGCACGTTGTAGCGTGTTGTAGCGTGACCCGTTGATCACGCGAACATAGCTACGATAACGTTACCACACTATAGGTTTGATTGATGGCGTTGAGAGGGAAATTTGAATATAAAACATAACGATTAGGTCAAAGCCGTATATTTCATTTTACATATATTTTATTCGGGCACGATAATTTAGTCTTAGAATATGTAGGGAAACAATAGGAGGTATTTCCACGGAGATCCTTGACGAAATTCCGAGGGGCGAGACAAATTGAGGAATTTGGGTAAAGTCACGTAATCTCTTGGAGGAGCTTCTCCAATTTCACATAAATAGTCGAAGTCTGGAATCGGTCAAGGACGGGAAGTCGTAAATCCTCTGTCAAATCAAGAACCTCTTGGAACTCCCTCGGATTTTGGACCTCTCTCTCGCTCGGTCCCACGACCCTTGTTTTGGCAGGCCTTCACCCTCGCGTGTACCCCACTCTCGTGTGCGCGCTATTGAACACCTCCACCACCAATCACCATCGATCTGCAACCAAAGACGACCCACCCGACGAATCAACGTCCAGCTGGAAGATCCGAATTTTCCTATTGGCTAAGGAAAAGGAACATGGAAGAAGATACAACTTCGGGACGAGGCAAATACGAAAAAGATACATTTCTGAGATCTTAGAGTCAACAACTATTACACTATTAAATAAAGTCTATTTTTCGTTATATTTTCTTGTTTAGAGTTTGTTCAGAAAATCTTCCACGAGCAGAGTGCTTTAGCGCTCCACGGGCACCCGAACCCAGCGTATTCCCCAAATCCCACCACACTGCGACGTAACAACGTAAACAGAGTTTATATTATAGACCAAATGACAATATACCTAATCTCAGTTTACATTTTCTTCAGAATTCATATACTTTTGATTCCGTATTTCATTTCGAAATTTTCAGCAATTATCCGACTGCCGATTACAATTGGAAGGAATGTAATCGTTAATCGCAATTAACAATAAAGTAGGAGATTAAATGTGTAGACATTTATTCCTCGATAACCACTCGATAACTATCGATAGTTCTCCACCTCTACCTCTACCTCTACTATATATGTATATGTATATTGTATATATATAACCTGATATAACCTGACGATGGATGTCGTTGGATGTCGCGTCGATAAAAGTTTCATCTCTAAATGGACAAGTACTCTGTGGTGAATTTACAAATATACATAAACAATACGTGCGCATCCTTCGCAAATTTCGTCGTGATCCGCACGATCATAGATTGTTTCTTTTTTTTTTATTTGTTATGTCTTTACAGTTTCTTGACGATAAAACATTTCTTTTTGGGAAACACCCGTAAAGTTGAAGGATTTGAATTTGGTGTTCTCATGTGTAGATTTTGTGCGTCTTGGAATTTTCTCGCAGAATTTTGAATTACAAAAGTTGTGTGCATTTAGAAACGGATGTGTAAAATTTAAACGTTTTTTTACACGTGTATGATTTCTCGATGAAACAAAATTAAGTTTTGAAATATTTACTATGTCATGTTCGAAGGAATGTGGGACAGAAATACCGATATCCTGTACGTATTTTGCGTTAATAAAGGGTAATCGGTTATAAAAAATATAAGGCCTTATTTATTTTTTAATATTTCAGCGGACGAACATGAATTCGTCCAACCGAAAAAGGCGGTCAAAATACCGGCTCATATGGCAATGTGGGAAAAATCGGAAGCATATTTTGTAAGAATCTGTATATTATATTAACTTGTATTATCTCGAGCTTCTCATGCTTTCTGAAGGAAATAAAGCTTCGATGTGTAAGACTAACGATGTAATAATTTTGTAGGAATATTTGGGTTTTATATTAGCCTTAAATGAGGCTGTTCAAGGAAAAGCACTGAATGTCGATTGCCCTCAAAGTCCTGCGATAGGTCATATAATCGCAATGCTTATCGAGTTCGACGAATGGATAACTGAGATACCTCCAACCGATCAACCTCAACGCTTTGGCAATAAATCGTTTAGGACATGGTACGAAAGACTTCAAGAGGTAAAAATTGATTGCCCCTACATGGAAATGGTTAATCTATAATAATTTAGTACATTCACATCGGAATGTTCCAGCATGGGATGAATCAATTGCAGAAAGTATTACCAAAAGAAATGCATAAAGCAGTCCCAGAAATAATTGAGTATTTGTATGAAAGTTTTGGTAACCCGACACGTATAGATTATGGTACAGGCCATGAAATGGCATTCCTAATGTTCCTGTGCTGCATGTTTAAAATCGGCGCGTTCAAACAAGACGACAAAGTTGCTGTAGTCGTAAAAATATTTAATAGGTAATGTGCTTTTTGTATTATATGCAATACTTAATGTTATACACACTGTAAAGCCTATTCTCTTTTTTTTTCCAAGGTACCTTGAGTTGGTGCGCAGATTACAATTAACGTACAGAATGGAACCAGCAGGTAGTCACGGCGTGTGGAGTTTGGACGATTATCAGTTTGTTCCCTTCATATGGGGTAGTGCGCAATTCATTGGTAATTTGTTCATTTATGTATGTTTTTTAGAAAATAATAATCGTTGAAAAAATATTCTTATATATAGTATGCAAATATTTTAGGCCATCCTCAATTAGAACCACGTCACTTTGTTAGTCCAGATGTTGTTGAAACACACAGCAAGAAATACATGTTTCTTGGTTGCATTGAATTTATTTCTAAGGTTTGTATGTTTGTACTTACACCGCTTGTACATACCAGTAGTTTACACAAATGTATTATTAACATTACATCGATATCGATAGATAATAAACATGTTTTCAATTTATAGGTAAAAGTTGGCCCATTTGCTGAACATTCAAATCAATTATGGAATGTTAGTGCAGTCTCATCGTGGGTCAAAGTAAATAGTGGTCTTATTAAGATGTACAAAGCAGAGGTAAATATTAATCAGTGATCTCTATTCTATAATTCAATGGTAATGATTAGACTGCGGATGTTTATGCATTTTCCAATTTTGGTCGACAAATTTTAAGAAAGCGGAATGAAATAAAATCATATTTTTAATGAAAACAGCCTTTGAAGATACAAAACAAATGAAAATTGTACAAAATTGTATCGAATTTTATATTCCAGCCTTTCGTGAACATTTTCATAAGGCATAAATGCATAAAGATCTGCAGTCTAGTAATGATTCTCGTCGGATCAGGACGGGTCAAGAATTTTATTCGGGATCGGGTCGCGTTCTCGAAAATTTCGGGATTCTCGAGAATATTAGCGATTCCCGAGCATATTAGGGTTCCCGACCCGTCCCGACCATCGAGTACCCGACATTTTTGGATTCTTGTGCATCTTCGGTAATTATAAATTAACTGATGCAATTACATTACGCTTGAAACATTAGGTTCTTTCGAAATTTCCTGTTATTCAACACGTGTTATTTGGCTCCCTGTTATCGATAAAACCGGCATCTGCCAATCCTGTTGGGCGAGGATCTCGTCAGGATCAACCCACGGAACCACCACCACCACCGCCTCGTAAATAATATCACAATATTACACAAATATGCTCTGTACTTGTTGGTGTAGATTATAACACATATTTATAATAAAATTGTACATTACCAGCTTACACCATTTATTGTCTTGTTAGATTTAGTAAGTATGTTAAATATATTATTTGAATGTTCAGAGCTTCATTTAATCATTTATTATGACGACCTAATGCAACTGACAAGTACGAAAACACGGAAGAATTTGATATAAGCGGTTACGATATTAATATCATCGATCAGAGCGGACTTTCTCTTTCTCTCTCTGTATTATGACTTTCGGTGCACATAATCCATTGCCATTAAGTTCTATAAGTATTAACTTATATTTAAGTTATATTAGTATTAACATTTTAATCAATAAAACGATCGATAGTATTTTTAAAATTATGTATTCCAATGGCGTTTATAATAAAACATTCTAACAATAACAACATGTTTATAAAAATATATCAAAACCATATATTACAAAGACAGTTCTTTTCTTTTATACAATATATAAAAACGGCAATATATATATATATATATATTATCATAAATATAAACTTTTAAATATCTACAGCTTGGATTGTGTCATTCCTTGTTCAACAATTCCATTTCTGATGAAATCAGTAATTTCATTGGGTTTAAAATTCAATTCTGTAAGAATCTCTGTAGTATGCTCACCGGGTTCAGGTATTTTTTCATGTACCTTTGATTTTCCAGGAGTGGAAGATAAACGTGGAGCAGGATTTGGAACAACTAAATCATCTTCCAATGTTGCGAATGTGTTTCTCTCTCTGTTATGTGCATTATGCGCAACTTCTTTTATACCTAAAACAGGTGTTACGCATGCGTCCGTGCCATCAAATATAGCACACCACTCAGCCCGAGTCTTTTGCTTAAATATTTTTTCCAATTTCATTCGATTTTCTTCGAAGTTATTGTACTGTGGCAATTCTTCTTCGGATAAGCAAAGTTTCTCCAAAAATGTTTCATAGAATTGCGGTTCAATCGCGCCAACACACAAATATTGCTTGTCTTTTGTTTCATAGGTATCGTAAAAATGTGATCCAGTGTCCAGCCTATTTGAAAGTATATTAGATTTATCGACAAAAGTGTTACATAGAAAAATCATCTTAATCAAAAACACTTACATATTTTTACCACGTGGTTGTCCCCATAATCCAGGTAAATTTCTGGTTCTGAAAACCCAACTACCTAAATATGCTGATCCATCTACCATCGATGCATCAACTACTTGGCCAATGTTACTTTTGCTGCGTTCTAATATTGCCAATACTATTCCAAAGGCACACATTAATCCACCGCCACCAAAGTCGGCGACAAGATTGATCGGTGGTGTTGGTTTTTCATTGAAACGACCAAGTAGAGACAATAGACCTATATTACAATGAGAATAATACAATATAATCCATCGTAAAAATTAGAGCTTTGTATCGATTCAAGTTTCTCTTACCAGATAAACCTAAATAATTAATATCGTGACCAGCCATATTTGCGTAAGGCCCTATCTGCCCGAATCCTGTTAATCTAGCATATATTAATCTCTTATTTGTTTTCATAAGATCCTCGGGGCCTAGTTTCATTCTTTCCATTACACCTGTCAATACAACTCTCTTAATTTCTATAGTTTAGGAAAATCGATGTGAGACAAATAATAAATCGTTATTGAAAAGTACAAACCAGGTCTGTACGTATCTATAATCGCATCGCTTTGATCGCTCAACTTTTTAAACACTTTACTACCCTCCTTCGTTTTCAAATTCAATGCGATCGATCTTTTTCCATGACTGAGACAATCGGGAATTATTGGGTATGCTTTAGCCTGTGGAAAACAAATGATATGGATATAATATTACTAAATATAATGATATAAAGAAAACAGAAAACAAAATCCTATAGTTATTGCAACATTTATTTCAAATTCAACATACGATGATAATTTAGGTAGATGAATTAGACTTCTGTCTAATTTAAACAAAAGAACCGTCATGTTTTTATTATACCATTTACACCTACCTTATCTACTTTAATAACACTCGCACCGAATTCAGCCAATATCATCCCACAAAACGGGCCCGGTGCCAGTCCAGCTAATTCTAAAACTTTTATTCCTTTCAAAGGCATTTCTTCAGTGGGTAAGGATAACGAACAGTGCTCCTGAGTAATCCTGAGTGCTCTACGCTCCACAAGCGATGTATTTACATTTACATTTACTGTTTTTGACTATCGATGATCCTGTTACATATTCATATACGCGCGTATGCATGTATGCACATATATTACATAAATTATTATTCAAATCATATATAGTAAACAAAGCATCCTCTCATTCCTCTCTGACAAAATCAGACAAAATATACTTCTGGAGAAATTTGACGATTCATTTTAGTTATATTTGAATGTTGGCATTGGTTGGCATTCAAATCTTTAGAGTTTAGAGAGTTTAGAGAAAGATCATTGTTAGTTGGCAACACCGTCGCGTGCGGTCTGAAGAAAATAAATATTGTTGTCGTAACCTGTAAAAAATAGATTTGATATTGTATAAAACAGATTCGATTGATTGCAATATTAGAATGAATCCGACAGAACCAACAACTACTGAAACGTTAAGGTAATTTTACGTTGAAAAGATACGGAAGTGGTTATACAATTTTGTTGTGACAAGATCACGGATAATTTTGCCGGTTCACAATTCATACAACTCGCTTTTGCAATAATAAATAAAGAATTCGTGCAGGAAAGTATAATGCATTGTCTGAAAATGATTTTTAATGATATAGATGTTCGATTACTGCACCATTTGTTCATTAATTTTCAACGAATGGTTAAGCACAACACACGTTATGCTTATTTAACGAATGTGTTTATTTGATAAGATTCTTAAAGAAAATCAACAATGGAATGTTGTTTTTTACAACGTATTTGATAAAACATGAAACTATACAATTCTATTGAGTTAAATTAATAGTTTATACATTTACAGTTCTAAAATGAAAGATGTCATCGATGTGTTAGCTATGCAAAGAGAAAAGAGAAGTACTTTGCAAAAAAGTATTACCATCGATTATACCAAAAGTAGCGACAGTTTCACAGTTTCAAGATTTGTATTTGAGTGCGGTAAGTATTATATATGTACATGGTACAGAATCTTTACTTTTGATAAAACAGTATTATTCGACAGCACATTTTATACGTTTATGACAAAAATGAGTAGGTGTGATCAAAAACAGTAAAAACATTAGAAGACTTTCAAAATATTGTTATATCATTTCCAATCTATTAACCCTTTGTACTCCTTTGTTGAGTGTGATTCTACATCAGAAAAAGAAAAATGTAAATGAAACAGGTTTTTGTATGTATTTATTTGGTTCTTCATTTATTTATTTCAGTCGTATTGTTTAGTTAAAACGCACAGGTGTATTTTCGCATATAAATTGAAATAAAACGTGAAAAGGCAAGCAGGACAAAACTAGCTCCACATCTCCAAATAAATTTCTATTTTACTCCAGTTTGTTGCAATTTGGTTATAAATTATTTATTTTGAATAAAGAACCTTTGCGTAAATAGTACGCTATTAATATCTTTGATTCATTTATGAAATTACAGGTTTGAAACTAGAAGCTCATCCATTAACTATTGCCACAGCTGCCACTTTGTACCACAGGTTTATAAAGGAGGCTGCCCCAGGAGGCTACGACAACTATGTAAGTAATTCAAGAACTAATTCTAATCTAGTCTTGTACATCTAGTCTATTTAAGATTTCGAAGAGTTTATATGTATATATTTTTCAGCTGATTGCAGCAACTTGTCTCTATCTAGCAGGAAAAGTGAAAGATGACAATTTAAAAATAAGGGATGTAATGAATGTCTCATACAGCACGCTACACAGAGGATCACAGCCTCTAGAATTAGGAGATCAGTATTGGAGTATGAGAGATGCAATTGTGCAGGCAGAATTATTAATTATGCGTATGCTGAAGTTCCAAGTGACTCCAGTACATTCGCATAAAGTAAATGTTCATTTAACAAAATAGATTATAGATGGTTACAGTGTATATTAGAAATTAGAATGTTATATAATCAAATGCGTTCTTGTTTTAGTATATGTTGCACTATCTAAGGTCTTTGCAAGCATGGTTTGGGGAAGAAGAGTGGTCCAAGTATCCAGTTGCAAAGACCAGTATGGCGCTTCTACAAGATTTTCATCATTCACCCGCCATACTTGATTATCCACCAAATTTGATAGCCATTGCGTGTATTAATTTATCACTGCAGATTTATGGTGTTGTAGTACCACTAATGGACGAATGTGACCAACAGCCATGGTTCAATGTAAGAGTTGAGGATCGTTCAAAATTTTAATTCTGCAAATTACTTGGTACGAAATGGAATATAATATGTATGTAATTTTCAGGTATTTTGTAAAGAATTAACCAGGGACAAGCTTTGGGAAATAATGGAAAAAGTCATGGCTGCGTACGACGAAGAACCAGAAACTCGAGATAATTGATGCATTTTAGTTCGTTTTTCAATGTATAAAATATTCAAACAGCTTGTATATTAACAAAGACTTGGCACTTCCCTCATAAAAACTGGTATTGACAAAGTACAAAAATAAATCGAGATCGTCTTTAAAATACCATATGATATTTTTGATCCTGTGTTTCGTACTAATTTTTATATCATTGATCTCTCGTATATTAATAAATAATGTAATAAAAAGAAAGAAATAGAATTATTTTTCATATTCGCTATCGTAACGAGATTGCACGCAAATGAAATTGCACGAAACCAGTGCAAATAATAATGATTCAGTAAACTATGGGACTTCTATTAAACGACTAAGATCGTTTACGGTAGCAAACATTCTAATAAATACGCGTGTATATATCAGCATTTTTGTTCGTCGAATCCTAAACATCCTAATCATGTGTGTGAATGGTACGAAACCCTGAATAACGATAAATATCGAACAATAATTGTTGTATTAAAGTTTATGTTATATACTAATATTTTGTTTCAATTACGTACTATTTGAAGAAATTCTAAAAGCATTTTCGTTTTGTGTATAATGTTTTCATAAATATCAGCGAAAAAAACAACTTGGAGATTCAACCAATAAGTATCGACGCGCGTGAAGCGTGAAGTTAGTCTCGCTAGCGATCCACTATTATTATACATACATAGTCAAATATGTATATATATATATGTAAGTATAATAAACATTATCTTCACTTGAATACAGAAAAGTTGTTTGTTTATTACTCTGAAAAGCGAACAGAGATTTATGAAAGTGTTATGCTCGTTTCATAGAGCAGAAACTATGCGTTTCATTCGTATAAGAAGGTTGAGCATGACATTGTAGCGCGGTGAATATTTACAAGGTTTGTCGAGTGAGAAATTTGAAATACGTTAATGTTTGTCAACAAACTATGAAATAAAATGACGACGACGGAGCAAATGGACATATCATTCCCATTGAAGAGAGAACGAGACGAATTCGACATCCCGGATACCGACGATGACAATACTAGTCTCGAAGATATTAATAATCTTTTGTCAATATCGTTACCTTCCCTTTCGACGAACAAATTTCAATTTCCCACTGATCCAAACGATGAATTTCTTCGACTGACCACCAAGGCATGTTTCATATATTTAACTAATTAATTTCTTCAAAATATCCATATTTAAACGCGCATCTCCATTAGCTGGTGAATAATCAATTTCGTAAATTTTTACAGTGTAGTGTTCGTCAATCTATTTTTCAATTTTTTACATTTAGATGTTTAATTCGAGCGAATGTTTTGGATTACAGGTTCGTGCGGTATATTACTCGTACCTTCATAAGTGTTTGCTCACCAATTATATTCTTTATTATAAAGATAAAGACAAAGATATATCGTGTGAACAATTGAAGACATGTGCAAACCAAATGGAGTTGCATGCTGTCCGATCGTCGTTAGAAGCATCTTTGTATAGGCAAAATATGTTGAAGATGGTGAGTTTATCGTATTAGTGTTAGTTAGTCAATTTATTAGATCAATTAACAGTCAAAAGTAAGACACTTATAGATTTCAGATGTGAAGTCTTACACCTTGGACAAGAAAGCTTATAAGAAGTTAGTAATATTTCTAGAAACCCCACCGACCAAGGTGGACGTAGGTGTTCAGACCATTAATTCATGGGCGGAATTGGAGAAAATCGATAATATTCAAAGCATTTGCATTACTTCTAATTGCGAGGAACTGTATTCTGAGGAACAAGAACTGGTTCCCAAGGTAGAAGAAAATCTAACCGATACAAACGCAATTCAGGAGGAAATATCCGATCCTGGTAGTTGCAACGATACAGCTTCACCCACTGTAAACTCTACCTGCTGCAACGACATAGAACAGAGTACGCTTAAAAATAAGTCGGACAAAGAACTCGCTGACGCAATGGCAGTTGACGAGAAAACAGTTAAAGAGGAATGTGACATTTTTAATTGCACACAGGATAATTCGAATACTCAAATGTTAAACAATCCATCCAGTATTCAAAATGATGACGAAAACTCTCAAGATTCGCTTTTACAACACATGGAAGACATGTTTTGCGATAGCGACGATAGTAGCGATCTCATGACGTTAATAGAGAAACATTCGGGAGTGAGTAAAGCTAATGTGGACAAAGAGGTCAATAAGATATGCTCGGAGTCGAATTCTCTTTTTCCACTGAATTCCACTGGCTCTACTCGCATACCTGAAAACAACGATAGTACAAAGCTTAGCGTTAGAAGCAATAACGTAAAACCATCAAATGTAAATACAGGAAAATATAGTTTTAGTTACTATAAAGAAATGAAGAATAGAGAAGCCAACAAATTGTTGGGAGTAGAGAATGAAACTCCCGAAACTAAACAGAAACGCAGAATGCATAGCATCTGGTTTGTAGAACGCGTGTATCAAGTTTCAAAGTTAAAGGCAAAGATGACAGAATTGTCTTTGAAGAATTACGGAAAACATGGAAGAATAAAAGAAAAATTTCTCGAACTGTTCGGAGAGTCGGACGACGAAGAAACGATGCCCGATTTACCGATCTGCATCGAAGAACACTTGACCGCTTGTAAAGAAAGAATAGCACCATGGATAGTAAAACATTTAATGCCATTTTACAAGAAGCGAAAAATAAAAAACAGACAACTATTTAAAGTAGTTGCGAAGCACATAGCCGACATGCTTATTATTGAAAATACTTTCCCTGGTCAGTGTCCATTGGTACTATACAAAATATACTTAATAAAAATAATGTGGTACAGCGTGAAATAAGTAATGTTTATTTTTGTTTTTCAGAGCAAGACTGCGTGAGCAAATATATAGAAACGTATTTTAAAAATAAAAAATTCATTAGAACTAAACAGGATGTATACTTATAAATATAAATTACATAGTCTTAATTCGTTAAAGAGGAAAAACTGCTTAATACAAACGAGTTAATAGCGCCATAATCATTTAATGTTTAAAGATTTCGAATTTAGATGTTGTTTAAGGCAACAATGTACATATTATTTGAAAAGACAAGAACGCAATAAAGAAGTGTGTTAAACATTGATTGTCCAAAGGTATGCATACAAAAGGAATGCAGTGTAAATAGAAAAACATAGTAACAATCTTTCTTGTAGAAATGTTTCCTTACGAATCATATAAAATTGTCGGTTGAAACTTTTTTTACAGCTCTGCTTCTTTGTTAATAAGTTCTATATATGTATATATATTTTTTGTTTCTTTTTTTAAATGAAGTAGAAACTTTTATTAAGACTTGTCTTGTTACTAAACATCGAAGCTTCAAAGTAGTATGTAAGTCACAGTCTTAATCTTCTTTTATATCTCTTAGTATTTATCATGATATACAATACTCCTGTGTATACGTAAGGGTGTACGTATGCGTGTAATCGCATACGCAGGTATATTATGTACACTAGTGTAGTCAAGTATAGATAATGAAAACTTAAATGAGAAACAGTAAAATAGCTTTCTTTTTCTATGCCCTGTACACAGTCCCTTTGACAATTACAAACTTTTAAGAAATGTTGCTTATTGCATAAATTCAAAGAATGTAAAAACACAACATAGAAGATATTGATTTTACTGTCGATTCCAGTACAATATTATTTCTGCATTCTATCCATCACAATAGAACAAGAAGTATATGCGTAACAAGGAGATTCAAAAAACACCTTAGTTATATATACTTTTATCATCGATAAACAAAGAAGTATGTTCTGTAAATTTTCGATTTCTTAACACTCCTTTCGCGTAGAGAATATGAAATTATAAACAATTTTTTAAGAGATTTATCTCCATATTTTAACTGAATTATATCTTATCCTCCTAGTTGCAATAGCACTGTTTATACATCGATTTATATGCTTTTTACAAGTTGTCGCAATAGGAAACTGTAATTCGCAAATATTATATTGTTCGTCTATTTCTCTTTATCTTACTCTAAATACTTTTGATTTCAAAATATACGTTCGCAATGATATCGCAAATATATACAGAATTTGACTGAAATTGTTTCTGAAACTGCAAGAGAAAACTAGCTATTACCGTTTCTACTGAACAACTTGTAAATAAATAGCTTTCATCTTGATATCTCAATTCTATGCTATATCTTGGAATTTGTGAATTTTGTATTTGTATATTGATTGAATTGTTTTATCCAAATGTTACTTTGCAATCTCCGAAAGTAATAATAAATATCAATTATATTCTTTTCTTCTTTTCTTAAAAAACGTCCAAATCATTACGATATCGCGAAACGAAACAGAGATAAAAAACTCTTGCTACATTGTTTCAGTGATTTACGATGACAATTGGATCCTTCCGAGCGTAAAGTACATAAACTTTGAAATGCAACTACTTTGAAAGAAAGAAACCTTGTAATTTGACATCACAGCATCGAAAGCTCGAGTAAATATTGCATATAAATACAGAAGGATCTCTCAAAGAATTCTAGAATCAATCTTTAACATAGTCAAATATGACTTTAAATATTGAAGGTGGGGAGGAAAATATACTTGCAATGAATCTTATTGTAACTTATGTATTACGTATTTTTCCAGGTACGTAGTTCTTGTCTATTACAGCTTCTTGCAGAAACATGTGTAAACATCTTTCGTTCTGTGCTAGTGGGTGTCCTGCTATTCTGAAGAAAAATTGTGATTTTCCAGTTTTGAAATGTAGAAGACATAATAACAAGTTATACGTTTTCAACACATAAATATACATACTTATTAACAAATTCCTCTAAACCTTTTCTTCGATCTTCGATAAAATCTTCTTCAAAAATACCGTCATCTCCTCGAAAAGGCATCTGGCGTTTCCAGGCCTTCCCTGGTAACGGAGGCACTACAATCTATACGAATGAAAAATATATTTTTAAAAAGACGTACAAAAATTAATTACAAGGCCAAACAAAGATTAATGTAAATTTAATTGCCAACTGACCTTGCTATCCCTTTCTAATTCATTCCTTAGCCATTCAAAGTCACTGTACCTTCTCCTCACTGTGGAATCTTTAACTTTGAAAACTGGTAGGTTTGTCTGAATAAAAATAGAAAAAAATAGTATAGAAGTACAATAGTAAAATAACATAAGATACGGAAACATTAGTACCGCCTTAAAATATTTCTAACATGAAATTATATTAGATAAACGTTTGGATTTAAAACACAAGCTGCTTGTATATATTACTGTTCACCGAATCTTTAATATAAGTTAATCTAACATTCTATAAATGGATTCGAGAATCGCATACATTTTTGTATCTGCTTTTTTTTATCACCAAAAGTAAGATAACAGACACTGCCCATGATGCATGCGATTAATGAACCTAATGACATTAGAATGATCCCGAATATTATTCCTGCACTATTCATTGAAAAATAACGTCGAACACGAGGAAAATAGTTGATGGATGAGATTTAACGTTGGAAAATGAACAATATCGATGAGTGCATGCATTGGCCGCGGTACAGTGTTATTAACGAAATACAAAAGAGGATCGCGTATCGCACAATAGTTAAACGATTCATGAATTCGTGATGGAATGTAATTCGATTAAATGTGGGATGTAAAGTCCACTTAAGTTTGTTTCCTTTGATAATAATACGCGACACGTTGCTTTTAAGCGGCAAAAAGAAAATGATCGCGGACGATGCAATAACCGAGGTATTTTTTCGAACCAGCCGCGATATCAACAAGGGAAGATAAACTTGTCGGAAGGCTAGAATTTTACTTACCCTCATGCGAACTTCATAATCGGTATACCGTTTCTTGCCGACGCCGTGTGTGATTGGATTAATCACGTCAATTTCGAGGAAATTTGCAGGCGCTGCATAAGCGTCGTCTAGGGTCTGTTTTTTAACATTTAAACGGCGTGTCGCGTCCACGGTCGTATCTGCCATACCTAACGATTAGAAACTAATTAAACCGTTTCGAAGCCAGGTAGAAAATAAATCCAGCACGATGGTTAAGGAAACTTCGTCAAATGACAGCGGCGAGAAACTTGACACAATTCGTTCTCATGTGTTACGTCCGTGGTCATGGTGCACGGAACTCTACTCAGAAAGAAAACTCGCGGAGGAAATCGAGTCGCATCTTATCTTGTCATTAGGATCACGAATCCGATGTGATCCGATGTAACTTTTCTTTCAAAAGATCAAATTATATCGCAAGATCTACACATAAACATTAGCAATGTTAAAAGGATCAACAGGAAGGCTTTTAATTCTCTAAAATCTAAAATGTAGGCGCGCTAATCGACAATCCCATATTGACTCTATGTACCGCATGCTTCGTGGAAGGAACGATGCTATTTAAAAATATTTAAAAATTGATTATGTACATACATGATATGTATATATCAGACCCCCGAGATACGGTTCATACCAGAGGTGGGTAAAATTTTGCAGTGAAAGTATTTCAAATATTATTTTAAATAATCGTTGCGTTCTACAATTCATATAAAATACTATTCGAAGTAAACCGTAAAATTTCCGCAAATAAAATTATTGTTACTTTGACAATCTAAAATATTCTAAAATATGTAAAATAAAATATGTATTTTGATAATAATCTAAAGCATGAAATAGAGTGTTTTTATTTTGGTCAGTTTTGGTAATGTAAAACGTGAAAGAATAACGTTATTTCTCGACAATGAAAATAGATTGATGATAAAATACACGTACAACGCAAATATACGAATATTCGTGAAATTAAAATACACCGGTAGCCGCGTATTTAATATTACACGAATTACACGTGAAGTAGGGACCCGTAGTATCGACCGAGAGGAGAGGGTGTCGACAGACTGGCGCGAAAAAAAGATTTTTTAAAGTAACGATTGTTTATTGTATAAAACAAACACACTCTCGACACAGATACTCCTGTGCACGTATATAGATCTAACGTAACATCTTCACGACAGTGATAACATTTTGATATTCACGATACAGGTGGATCTATATAAAAAGTCAGTTCGCTCACACTATGAGGTGCGAGACGTCCGCCGTGTACGCGGCTGGGGATAGTCTGATATCATCGGAGCGAGGAATTGGCCGTTGACGGATGTCGCTATCACCGGGCCAAGCCCGACCCGGGCTTCGCGGGGTTAAGTTAGATCTAGCCACCGTGTCCACTGCTAAACTGACGGTCGTCGGATCGTTTAGGCCGTTGCTTTGGATTCTTCGTTGAGCCGCGATCGACGCACGCAGAGTCTTCCGTTTCTGCATGAGAAATTGAACTCGAATTACAACCACGAACCACGACACAGAAAATCGCAATGGCTCGTTCGCTTCGGCTAATTCTAATCGACTTACAAGTTACGTCGCACTGTATACGTATCTCAAAGCGCAAAGAAACTCTTTCGGTGCACCTAACTTTCGGGTACTCGCAAGTACCAGCACCAAAAGAGCCTACAGTCATACTTTGTACTTCTAAGAATAGCTTAACTGATATTGGAAGCTCGTATCAATACGATAAAGCTGATAGAATTAAATACTGTGACCAAGAGCTGTGAAGGGTGAGTCGGGAAAGGCGGGAACGCTCGAATGATTTCAGCGGGTTTGACCTTGAACGACCTTGTTGTAGGTTCGTTAATTGTAGCAACCATTATGCCCATCTTCAAGGAACTCTTACAATTTTAAATATTTTGACTTGAACAAATAATGTTTGTATAGTCCAAATAATAGAAAATACGTATGCAAGAATGTCAATAGAAAATAGTCGTCCGATTTCTTTACGAAAATTTCCAATCGATAAATTGTCTACAAAACGACGCTCTAGACCGGAAGACCCTCTCGAAGGAGTTGCTAACCATCCGTGGGCAACTTGGGTCGTTTATGTACGAAGCGATTCGTGAATTTCTTTCTTTCCAATATTTATTTCCTAACGATCGTACATATTAAAATATAGAGACTTCGATACGTGTTCCAGAAGTTTTTAGATTTTTTCAAAGCCTAGAACAGTAAAAAAAAAATTAGTCCTTAACAAAAAAGACCCAGGTTGCCCACGAAAGGTGCAAAAACATGCTTGCCCATGGAGGGTTAAAATCCACTGAAGGCATTCGGGTGTCCTTGTCTGGCTCACCCCATGTAAACAAAAGCGATACCGATGCAAGATATAGAGGGGGATGGTTGTTTCTCTAGAGGTAATGCTATCCTGCGGCAATATAGAAGCCCGACTACATTCCTCATCCCCTAAAGCTGGTAGAAGCAAAAATTGGTGCTCAGATCGGTCGTAATTCGTGTCGTTACTAGCTTTCCGAGCTTCCTGCCGCCGCTCCTACTTCCTCTCGGCCGCCTGCGGTTTACTGATAAACACACAATTCTGAGGAGAGGACAGCGAAAGATACCGGAGAGAGAAAAAAGAACAGAGATTCGATTAGTTTAGGGGATCCGCCCTCAGGTTCCCTTACCTCGATCGCTCCCCGCCATTTGTCCGCCGCGTGTCTCGCCAATTCCATCTTCTTCTGCTTGCGGATCTGGTGTTTCTTGTATGCCACTTCGATGATGATCAAACCGATGCCGCCGATGATCCCCACGCCCACCACTATGAACACTCCGGCCATGTTCTTCAGTCCCAGCGTGTTTGGGGTGTTCTCCAGCTGCTCGCATTGTTGTACGTTCCCTTGGAGGATCCAGTGCGTGTCGAGGCTCTCCATGAAACCGCCTACGATATTTAGCGATTATGATCTATCGCTACCTCTCACCACTCGCCCATTCTCTGGGTACGCTCTCGGCCCACTCGAGAACAAACTCAAGCCGTATATGTAGGTACTCTGATCCGAAATACGGCGAAGGCAATTTTCCAAAATCGTGACAGCGAACGGGAAGAAGTTGCTCCGACCACGGTCAAAATAGTACTGCGATTGTCACCTCGGTTTTTCGTGAATGGTTAAGGGTGGATTTAGGTGGGGAAATGTTCCGTTTGTCAATTGGATGGGGGTGTGTCGGAGGGACTTTAGGTTGAGAAGTGGGCAAACTGTCAACGAAATTCCTTTTGCATTGTCTACGGTCATCAATGAACGTGATTTATAAGGGTAGTCCGCTCGTCGCTTCGATGGATCCGTCGCACGTGTTGTCGATCTGTCGGGGTTGAAGATTCGCATGTGTTTTTTGCTTGCTATAACGTCCTTCCATCTTCCATCTACATATGGAAAACACGTGCGACAGATCCACCGAATCAGATCGATGGGATCATTATACATGCATACACACATATTTTTCTATTTTATATACACATATAGATTCTGCGGCAAGTTTCTCTGACAACTGTCACCGATCCAGAGGTGTAGATTCACCCCTAGGACGGATGACTTTTTATAGATTACTTTTATTTTTTGGCCTCGTGGTCGAATCTCTCGGTTCGAGTCGCGCGCCACGAGTCTACGAGCACTACGGTTGAATAGGTCCAAGTAAACCAAGATACTCTGCAATTTTTTGTGATTGCCGCTGGTAGGGGATGATACTTACTTTCGTGGAAGTCTAAGATAGCCAGGGTCACAGCATCCGCCCATAAAGAGCCCTTTTGCAAGCCTATCCCGTAACCGGATCGTCCAAACAGCTCTCCGGCAGTGACCAATTCGCAGTCCTGGGCAGCCTCGAATTCCAAACGAGAGCTGTCCCAGATGAAGGCCATGAGTTTCCTAAACAAAAAACAACAAACAGTGTCATAATGACTGCCTCCCGTCTATTATGGAAACACTGCCTAATGGTTAGCGAGTCTTACCCAATTTTAATGTCCCTGATGGCTTCTTCGGCAGTGTCGTAATTGTTTGCCTCCATGGTGCGATACATGTTGGACAGTTCAACCTGTCGACGGAAGTACATGTCCACGGCCGAGCCCTTTACCGTCGCACACGTGAGATTCTCCATGGTGTTCCTCAGCTGTAAACGGACAGGTCCGTTTAGAAATAAACAACTAATTTTCGTATGTTCGTAGCTTTCGATTAGCTTCGGAGCTTTCTGTTATGACTAGGGGAGAACACGGTAATCGCTGTTTGTGGGCAATGAGGTATTATTATTGCAAACTGACACATCTTAAATTTGCAATTTTCCCTCTCAACCATTGCCAGTGCTGGATTAATCGATAAGCAACGAAAACAGGTGTCTAGGACATCGGGACGAGGAGGGGAACCATAGAAATTTTATGAATTTTACATTTTTTATGCGTTAATCATATTTGGATGTATCGAGTTTGTTTTCCACGTGTCGAGAGTTATCGGTAAGGGTATTTACTTCGTTTCATGGAAAAATATCCTCCTACAGCCCCGTATACAGAACTATTGGGAGAGGGTACTGTCTGTATCGCACAGGCGACCACCATTACCCCATTCTCCCCTACGATTGCGCAAGTTCTTACTCGAGCATCGTTGATTCCAGTTAATTTCGTCTTGGGCCGTTCCAACACCAAGAATGCAGCCAAGTTGGCAGTGTACGAGGCCACGATAATCATCGCGAATCCTGCCCAGACCATGCCCAGTACCCGGGCAGAGAAGCTTCTCGGAGTGCCTATTAAATTACGGAGAGTCACATTTATCATGCGAACTATTCCGATCCGGTCGACCTTGCCTCATTAATTCTGACATTTGGGAATGATCACCGTAAATAAGAAGCCTTTTTCATTTTCCGTATCATCGAGCATTCTTATTGGCGACACCGTGGTCGGTCGGTAGGGAGTGCATAAGAATCATTGCGTGATTCCATTTTTGTCCTTGTTTAATCGATTTAATTATGCCTCCGTTGGCAAAGAAAGACATTAGCGGTTCTCTATAAATACGTTACTTAGAGGTTCAATGTTAATGTTCGCTGGGAGACGCAAGGGGACACACTCCATAGGCCATAGGATAATAAAGAATTCCTTTTACACTGATTACAGGTACATCTGGAAGCGACTGCACCGAGCTGTGGAAATCGGGTTTTCAGGAAGATTGCTAGCTTGTTTAACAGCGGCCAGACATCATTGCCCGAGGCATCATAAATCAGAGTAGGAAAGCTCTACATAGAAGTTTACTCCGTACGATATATCCCCGAGGATGTTAATTTCCGCGTCGCATGCGATGCTAAGCACAGAGTACACGTTTCAAATAATAATTGGTCTGCAACGTTTGTTTATTCATTCCTATTATCATTTAGAACAGCATATTTACGACTTTGTATTTGCTCTTTTTAGCTTCCTTAACCCCTTGTAGTAGATTAGTAGAACACATTAAGGGTTATTGTATGTTAACCCCCCGGGGACAACCTTTAACGTTCCAACGATTATTTTCTAAAAATTCTAGCAAAAAAGTTAGTCGTGAACATAAACGACTCAAACAGCGTCGATAAAAATAAAGTTGCAGACGGAGAGTTAATTTCCTTGAAACCGAAATAAAATTCTATTTGTTTGTTAATGACAGCCATTGGAGAACATATAGGCGCAGTAGGTATTAAATTTTTTCTTTATCTAGGAAATTGTAAAGTACAAAGAAGATCTAGTCCCTGCAACAATAAAATAAATCGTAGGGCAAGGGGTTGAAGGATTTCTCGATGGAAACGTTTGTAAAACGTTGTAAAGCGGCCAACTTCGAGGGATTGATACGGACCTTCTCCGATTCCGCTGTTGAGCAAGACTCCCCAGGCGAACCAAATTGCGCTGGACAAGTTGAGGGCGTCCTCTTCGGTACCGTCGGTGTTTGCTAGCTTGAACCTCCCGAAAGGCGAGAACCGGTCGAGGAGGTACAGAACTAGAGCCACCACGTGCACCGACACCATCACCAGTATCCAAAGCGTGTTGCTGAACGGCTGCAGGAACGATACCAAGGTCGACGATCTCGAAGGCTGCAAATCCAGACGTAGAGAGTCAGCTTTATGGACCAATTCAAAAGGAATTGTTACTTAATGAATATTTAACACGTTCTATGCCACGTTTACCGCTGACGGTACACGTTAAACTATCCATTCAGGCCGCGTGTACCAGTGATGGTACACACTGACATATTTATTTAACGCGCTAAATACATACATCCTATAACAAGTTCAACACTGTAGAATATATTTCCACCAAAAGAATGAGGCATTGTTTCCGATCGGAGGCATTGATACGGATTTTAGAGAAAACATTCACAATTTAGAATTATAAAATATTACTTTATGGAGTTAAAACTGATCGGAAATAAAAAAGGGCTTAGCGAAGAATGAAAAGCAACAAAACAACATAAGCTTCCATTCGTTATAACAAAGAAACAAGAAAATAAACAAAATGTTACACGGAAAGAAGTTCCCGATTAATAGAACAGTTTAAAGTTGAAAAATATATTTTTTTTTCAAAATGAAGTTTCTTAAAAATTGTGCGAACAAAACACATAAGTTTAACAAGCCCTATAAACGGTTCATTTTTTATCAGTTTTTAGGAATTTGTTGCGAGCAGACTAATATAGCGGCTCCGACGGAAAGTAATCGGCAATTGGCCCGGCACAATAAGCATCAAACTGGTAGCGTAACTTGTCATTAATTGAAGAATATACCTTCTTCTCGAGGATAGTGATACCCTGGTACTTGAAAGGTTTGCTAAACTCGATGAACTCCGCGCGTTCCGGGTTGATCGTCAAAGGAGCGACGATCATGTCTGCTCTTTCGTTGACTAGTTCTCCTATCAGTCCCGTCCACTCCTTCTTTCCGCCCGCTATAACGTTTACAAATAAAACGCGTTTCGTCTTCGTTCGTGACGTTCATCGTCGCACAATTCTTTGCAACAACGATTATCCACCTGAACTATTCTTGATCATATAGCTGCCGAACTGTCCGTCGGGAGACAAGGCCAAGCTGTAAGTGAAGTTGATAGTCTCCGATAGTTTCTCCAACAAGTCCATACAGTATCCCTTGCAACAATACGTTTTCGTACCTGGAAACGACAGAGCAATTAGAGTACATTGGATAATCGTAGTAGAAAACTGTGACAGCTTTCGTTATTTACTTTCGTGTTCACTGGAGTTGAAGTGAGGACACAAAATCTCCTCAGGCTGACAGTACTCGGTATCGGCGATCTCGCGGACGTAGACGAACGGTTTCTCTTCGATCGTGAGCACCGTTAGATGCGTGGGGATCATGAAGCCTTCCGGCTTCGATCGTAATCGGCCCGGCCAAGTTATATTCGATTCGTTCACCGTCAACTTCATTTTGGTGTTGTTCTGTCCCACGTTCACCTGCTAGATCAAAGTTTCTCGAATTGCTCGAATTCTTCGAGGAAACCACAATTTCTTCACGAAACAATCCGCAAACGATCGAAGTAAATGCCTACTTCTTTGTAAACTTAAAACTGATCTTAACACATTATCTACCATCGATTGTTCCATAATTTTTAGAAGTCTGTGCCCCATGGGACAGGATTTTTTAATAGATCCTTCAACAGCAACAGAAACTTCCATCGTAAATCAACAACTCATCCTCGATAGCGTGATCTAGTAATTTCGGATTATTACATGGCAAAAAGAAGATTTTGGTACAGCACAATGATTGAAAAACGTGGTAGGCATCCGGTAGATAAAGTGTTCAATTCATTTTAAGGATACTTCTTACTAAATTCAGTATTTTCTGAAGCTTACGGTGGGATAGAAATATTTTCCAACGGAGACCCGTTCGCCCTTTTCTTGAATATTGATGATATGATACTCCGCAAAGATTCGGTCCCCATTGTCGTCGAAAGCTACTCTTCCGGTGGAGCCGTTCGGCAACACTTGCTTGCGGATAAACCTAAAATGATGAAACTCGTGATAGCGGAACGCTCACTCGCTCGAATCTGGTTCTAGTAAAGGTACAAGTAATTACATCATTGCATGTAAAATTTTTCTCATTTTTTCATAAGAAATCGTGCCCGCTTGTACCCGTTGTTCGGTCGCACCTTGCATTATACGTTCGTTACAGCGGTGCTTACTTCGATCGACAAGTTTTATTTAGCAAAAAGTCTCGTTTGCTTAACGTTACTGTTAAAAATGGAACAATTCATTTGCAACAATCTAATAGCACGTGGAAGCCGTACCTGAATAGGGATTTCCCAGTTTCCCAAATGGTACCGGAGTCACCGCAGTCCTTCGGCGGCTCCGTGATCATTTCCGTTTTGTTCATTTCGTTCAAAGCCGACACTAGCACCCGCCTGGAACACACATCTCGTCAAAAAACGGAAAAGGGAAAAGTTCATTTCTATTTGCTAATAGTTTCTTTCGTGGCGTGGACTCCTTCAAATCGGAACAGCCTTTATGAGCTCTGATTACAAACGATTCTATCGCGTTCTAGAAGACAGCATAAAATAAAAACAGCAACTCCTTTGTTGTCTTGAATAATACGAAGGTTGGAATACAATCTGTATAAATTAAATAATAGTACTGTTCAATCCGAAGGAACCAACAGGTGCCAACAGGAGTCTAGTATACAGAAGATGTAACAGCGTTTTGGCTTGTGCGATTCAATTTCTCCGAGGCAATAGAGGAAAGCAATTAATTAATATGGAAAAATGTTAATATAGAAATAACGGCATATGCTCCTGCATTACGCATGCGGCATGTATACGAAAAAGCTAGACGCAAGAAAGATTGCATTTAAGCGAAGAACAGAGCAACCGGCATGGCATTTTGCGTGAACAATCGCAACAAAGGCATTGTGTTTCTTGAAGTCGTTCTTGAATCGTAGGTCTTCTCATGCACGTGTGTCAGAGTCTCTCTCTCTCTCCCTCTCTCTCTCTCTCTCTCTCACTCGCTCATTCTCTCTCTCACGCCATTTCCATGGTGGGACGAACAACATTATCTAGACACAAAGTTAACGTCAATGTACGATCAGAAAGGGAACTGACAGACTGTCCTGGATGTGAGCCTCCTCTTTCTCCGCGTTAATTAATTTCAAGCCGAGAAGACCTTCCGGTGCGTTCGGCGCCTCTAAGGCTTGCTCCGTCACGATCCAAACGTATCCTGCGCCGGTCATGTTCAGGGCAGCGGCATCTCGGAAGATCACGTCCGCGTCGGTTTTCCTGTTGTCAAAAAAGGGGGGCGATCAATATTTGACTAGCACAAAACGTCCTGAAGAATGGGATACTCACGACGCGTACAACAGACACACTCTCGCCTGCGCCGTCTTCATATCCATCAGCTGCTGCGTGAAATTTTCCAGGCCGGGCTCGAACTCGATGATAGGATCCACCTGTTAGAATCACCGATCGTGTTTAGTCGATCCCTTTTCTGCCGTCTAGAATTCATAACCGTGTATCACGCTGTTCTGTACGTGTGCATCGGTTCGACTTCAACGCATTTTGTGCAAAATAAAAATGCTGCTCATCAATTGCAAGACAAGAGGAATAATTTTAACTCGTCGAAGATAATCTCAGCTTTTCAATTATCGGAATTTTTCTCCTGTTTTTTCTTTTTTAAATTGCACCCGCATATTTTTATTATAAATACTTTGCGGTCCTAATGAGTTCCGACTATCGGACAAATTCAGTTCTATTATTCAATTGTAGAACTTCCTGGTTGTTTGTTCTAGACCTTCTGCAAACCTACCTGAACCTTGATTTCCACGTACGCATCCAAATTCTGCGAGGTGGTTTGAAACCGGCCAAGCAGGGCCCGGCCATCGGTGTCGGAGCTGTGGATGAAGATTACCTTCATGTAATTAAAGTGTTTCAATAGATCCACCCACACATCGGCTTGATGCGAGTACGGCGGCACCGTGCGCAGGAAAGAGACATGAATGTTCTGAAACAAGAAAAGAAAGAAGATACATCGCACGGTTGTTTACATCCTCGGGCACAGTTCGTAAAGCGTACAATAAATGTACGATAAATCTTCAACGAGTGTGACGCAATAATTCCGATAATGCGATACTGACGCAATGGAGGTATTACTTGGGAATCCTGTTTGCATAAAACCGGACGAATCGCGGTCTATTATACGGGAACATATAATTAATCGTCTCCTTCTATGAGGTCTGAGAAATATCTTAAAAATCGTTTTCAAATCATTTCCGCAGTGCTTTCGCGTTTGCAGTGGAGTCCGGGCTCGAAACTAGTATTGTAAGTAATTGATAATCAAAAATGCAACTAACTTATGTATACTGACCAGCATGACTTTTCGATACCCTAAACTTCAGTGCCTAAAGTAACTGTTTCTTAGTGACTTAAAATTCTACTTACTAGACTACAGATCTTTCTGCGGAAGAAAAAGTTTGTGTCTCAATTGCAAGACACAGGAGCTAAGTATTTTTCATTGATAATTATTAATGCACTTAAGTATTTTTAAAATGTAATTATTAGATGCGAAAACACACATTAGAAGAACCTATTAAACATATACGGAAAGAAAATGAATTTCTATTTCACTCGAGTTTGTTGCAAAATCTACTGTCTAGTAATTATTTTAATTGGATCGTCAAGAACGATTGCAGGAGACCATCGATGCCTTAACGAGATCCTTGAAAGTAGAAATGAAGAGCTGATTAAAACTTGAGATACTACGAATATCTGCAAGACCATTATTTCCGGTGGAATGGTTCGAGGATTTCAATGTCGCCAGGATCTTCTCCGACAAGATTAAGAATCGAACGGACAGCTGATAGACTCACTTTGTCGGAGAACGCAGAATCTCTCGACGATATCCCGATAACGGGTATGTGATAAAATCCGCTTGTGTAAGAAACAGCGGCCGGCGACAGATCTCCTGTTAGGGGATGAGAGACCACCACCGCGTACACCCTCTCCGCAATTAAATAATTACACACGCTCAACGCTGTTTTAATTGGATTCGCGTCCATTTGGATCACTGTGGGCGTGTAGGACACTCCCCTCCTCACGTAATTCGAGTCCAAGTTCAAATTCTGAAACGAAACAATTATTCCCTCAGATTAATTCACCCTGAAATTGCATTAAAGGTCGTAAGAGCTTCAAGCTACAACAATTCAAAATGATCTTCCCTCGATAGTAGATATAATGTAGTATAAATCGCGTCCCCCTCGATATCATTCAACTCTTGTTTGAAATATTTACCGGTGTCACAAATAATTTCCGAGATCTCCGAGGGGATCGATTTAAATGGGACAGCCTGTATTATACAAATATGATTAATTCCCTTGAAAGCGAAATTCTATTTTGTTGTTATCGATATAGGGCCGTTGGAGAATACATAAACATTCCATAAATATAAATTTCTTTTTCATCTCAGAAATTAGAAACGTCGAAGCAGTTCTGACCACTGCAACGGCGAAACAAATCGTAGTGTAAGGGGTTAAACTCGTACTCGAGGCTATTCGGTCGTGACGGAAATATCGAAATAGGGGGTGGCGGTAATTGGACGCGTGTCAAGGTTTTTATTTAATGAATAATATTGAATTGGGCAAACGCGAGGGGGTGGGTGTCCAAGTGTTCCCTCGAGGGATTTCGTCCGAATGGACCCGCCTCGAGAACAGTGGACCGCCTGGTATTACTTACTTTGAGTTTCTGCTCGAAATGATTTTTGCTCTCGTTCGACAATACAGCACCAATCTTAAAGTGGGTGGGATTGTTGGCTTGGAACGCCCCGTGTCCATTGTAGATTTCGTTCAAAACATGCGAGAAGGAGAAAGCCTCCCAAATCAGGAGGAGGAACAACAAGGCTCCTTCGTATCTCGCCATTCCGGGGATCGATCTGCGGGGAGCAATAGGTTCCGATAAATATTTGCCAAAAGGAATGAGAAAAAGTAAAGGCCGAATAAAAATACAAGTGTATACATATACAGGAAAATTATAGCTCCATAATTTCCGATTTAGATTACCGTCGATACTTTCGACACGTTACGAGCGATAACACGAGAATCTTATGGGAGCGCAAAATTATCAGAGTTCTCTTCTCCTCTCCCCGCGCGCCACAGTTTCTTCGAACGTACCGATTCGAGTCCAGCCACAGATCGTTCACGCAATTTTCGTTAAGGTCCGACTCATTTGGAAAACAGTTCACGCCCTTGTCGAGTATCCCTACAAACGGACGACCAGCGTCAACGTCGAGCGCGAAGGTGGATCTGAGAGACAGAACTCGGGGACTCATTGATCCGTTCGGATGCTGCGCACAGTCTCCGTCCCCACTATCGCGATTTTCGGCTGTTTTTGTGTTTTTCGACGGATCATTACGGCCTTGTCCTCCGTATTCGCCGAATATCGACGATTCGATCGGTTGCAAATCGTTACAAAAACATCGTAAAGCGTTTGCAAAGCGATCGCGATCGAGGAAGCCGCGTACAGGAGAATCCTTGGCAAGTCGAGCGATTGGGCAATTCGAACCGGTCGGGTCGTTCGATAATTTCATCGACGGCAGTAAGCTTTGCACGTTGACGAAACAGGGAGACGACCGGGGAGACGTAATCGGGCAACATCGAGAAAAAATAACAAGCTTCCTCTTGCTTCGTAAGAATCATTTCGTATGTTGGTCGTCGATCGGGACGATGTTCCTGGGGATCGAGATCGGGATCGTGGATTGCTCGGAAGTAATCGTCGAATCAGGTACGATTGAAGCGTCGACGGAAAAGTGGGTCGACCGCAGGACAACAAACCGATAGCCCCCCTATATTGTTCGGGAGGCCACGTGGTGGCGACTACCGCGAGATGCCAGTGCGTCGACGGTGAATATCGATCCCGTAAGTTTCCATTCGGTGGCGACCTCCTCTGCGTGCGCACCGCTTTCATCTCGGTTATTTACCAAGTGCCCTTAGTCCGAGTCAGGAGAATCCTGGGGAACGTGTAAATGGTGAGAAGGAGGACGACGGGTAGGTAATCGGGATCCGGAGAGAAAGGAAGGAGAAGAGAAAACGGGAAGACAAAGCAAAGCCACGAAGACAGAGTGCAAGAGGGTGGATCGGAAAGGGTGTACACCTCGGGACAGCTCGCACGGTTTAGAAGAGATAGCGGGTATAGCCGGAGATCGGTGAAATAAAAGTAAAAAGAGAATAGGAACAAGGAAAAAGAGAGAAGGAGGAAGGTCCCGAGAACACTCGGTCAGCGATCAGAGTTCTCCAAGGGAACTGGTGAGCGGTGCCGTTCAGGATCGACTGTGGCGAGGAAGGTGGCAGCGTAGCGGCTGGGTGACAGGAAGACAGTTTGCCAAGTCCAGCGAGCAAAGAGAGGCCAAGTAACGTAACTCCAATGTATTACGGTCCCCCGGTTGTGAACGAAGCCACTGAAATATGTCGTTACCACGAGAATGGAGCCTGCAGGATTCGGCCGAGCGTGATCCTGTCGCCTGCGCGACAGCGTCGCAGGAGATGGTCGGCACGACCGGCATCGACGAGAATATGAATCAACAGAATCAGCTGGGCTCGCTGTTGTCCATACACTCGGCGCCCGTGTTCGACCTGAGCACAGGTGTGCCGTCGCCGAAGAGACCGGCCTCGTTGGCGGTGCAGGCGACGGCCACGTCGACGCCGGTCGTGCCACCCCATCTGCAGAGCCCGGACACCATCGAGGACGAGGACAACGACAACCTCCTGACGATCTCGAGCCTGACCGCGAGGCCGTTGATCGCAAAGTCGCGGGAGCTTCGCTGTACCAGGAGCACCGCCGCCAAGAAGAAAAAAAGGAACGAGACCAAGAAGCCGAGGAACATCACCTACGTCCCGTTGGACGGTGGCTACGGATGGGTCATCGTGTTCGGGGCGTTCTTCGTTCAGTTCTGGGTGGCCGGATTGGTCAAGTCGTACGGCGTGCTCTACGTAGAGGTCATGGAGACGTTCAAGGACTCGTCGGCCTCCGTTGCATCCTGGATACCGGCTATCCTGTCCTGTCTCTGTCTGGCACTCGGTGAGTAATTCCCTGTCTTCGATTCGAATCGATCGAACAAACGACGGCAGTTCGCGAAGGATAACGCGTTCGGTTTCCAGGGGGTGGTGGGCTTCGGGAAACGTTTCGGGCACGCTTAACGCGTTCACTGTCCTTCGACTCGGATCTGGGTCACGCCGAGTTTTACATGTGAGCCGTTCCATGCAAAACTGGCGTAAGTCGATATTTTGTCTGCTTCGTTTCAACACCGCCTCTCAAAGGTTTAATAACTCTTGCATTTTAGCGCGAATCTCTCGCAACGAACGCAACGTCGATTTATTTTATTCGATTATAAAACATCTACTCGATTCCTCGTTATCCAATGATTAACCCGTTCGCAACCACGCCAGTGACGCTCGAACTGGCCCAGAACCGCAATTGGCTAGCGATGATCCGTGTCGATTTGGACGTACCGATAATACCTACCACTACGTCATCGGTTGCGAATGGGTTAGTTGTCTCGACTTGCATCATAGTTGCATTAAATGGCTCGTGTATGATTCGCGCGTGGTTCGCGGCAATAAAAAGATTCCTGTATATATGTAGCGAACGCTGATAGTTTTTCGAATAGAAAATGCAGCTTTCCTCGAAGTAGATTGCACTTTAGATCGAGGAACGCTGGAAAGCGAACGAGTTATCGTTGCTCTGCCGTTTAGGAAACTCGAGGACCGATTCTCGATGGATTGAATGTTTTCTTGGATATTCTAGCTCCTGTGACGAGCATGCTCTGCCAGAAGTACAGCTGTCGGGCGGTCGTCTTCGTCGGAGGATTGTTCTGCGCTTTAGGACTTACTCTAAGTTACTTTGCCACGAGCTTGATACACCTCTTTTTTACTTTTGGAGTTTTAACAGGTTTGTCCAGCGCCGTAGTATCTCACCTAAAACATTCGCGCGAAACATCGAGATGCGCTATCTGTCCGAGACAGAATACGCTCCTCGTGTGTTTCGTAACACCGTGGTCGGCTCATCCTGTATATGCGTTTCAAACATATATCTGAACAACGCGACTCGTTACGTAACAGATCTGGCTTCGAACCATTCGAAATAGAAAATCCGAAAACGACGTTGCAACCAATTATTTCATATAATTAGCTATGAATCTCGGCCTGAAACTCGGGACACGAATACGTAGCTCGTGGTCGCACCTTTATGTTCAAACATTTTTTCCTTGAACCTTAATTGTGTTCCATTTTCGACGGTGCCTTTTTTCAGTCATAGTTAGAAAACGGTCTGTGGACATACAGATTTTAATGATGTACAAATACGTTTGATAAAACTCTCAATTTAAGAACTGTCTCGCGCAACGTGTTAACCATTTGCCGTATTGTTAGATAGAGGATTTTATGCAGTTGCGACAAAAATGGGTAGGTGCAATTCGAAAGAGTACAAAAATGGAAAGAATTTCAAAGCATCGCGATGAATATGTTTTTTCCAAGTTATCAAAAGAGGAAAGTTTCTCTTTTTTTATTGCAACGCAATGAAATTGTAACGCATGTACATAAACGTAGGCATACAATAAATACGAATCTTCTTTCTTCTTTCGCCAGGGATAAAGAAGTTCTATAATCATCGTAGCCGTTGGCAAAATTGTACAGTAAAGGGTTGATAATGATATTTTGATGTCATATAAAAATTGAATATTTCGTGTTTACGCAAACTTGATAGTTCGTACGTCCACGCGGAAATGCCAGGGGTTATGTAATCGTTATACAGTCTCGACGATGCTGTCGTAAGCCTTGTCCCTTTGAAGGATGACCGTAACGTTTCCCCAACGTTGCTGTTAACTCCGTCAGTACTTGAGAGGCCCGCTAATACCTAGTGTGAAAGTAACTTACACCTGAAAGGTTTAAAAGTCACGATTACGTAACAGCCAGATGTTAACTCTTCGCGGTCCTACAACTTTTTCATAAACGAACCGAACGAATTCCGGTTTTCTGCCAAGCTAGATGGACTGGTTTGCTACACAGATCATACACGTGTAATGAACATTTTTAGTGTTTGGTCGGAATTACGCAAATAATAGTAAAACTTTCTTTGTGCACTTTTTTATTTGGGCTAGTAACTGAAATTTGAAACATTGGTTAATTGTTTATTTTTGCCTTCCTATTCTATTGTTCGGCGATTTTCAACATTTTTAATCGTTTATAGCTTGTACTTACCAATTGAATAATTTCGTTGAAATCTTCAACATGCGCATAACTTACATATATGATTTTAGAAATAAATTTTAAAAATTTTCGTTACAAAAAGTTTTTGGCACCGATTGAGTGGTGATCGTGCACACGTCGAGACATGTCATAATTGTATATAATAATAATAACAATACTGACCACGATTATCTTTAAAAAATTCTCTGAAGAAGAAATGTGGAAAGGGCATAATCTTTGAATGATTTTGGATCCAGGTATCGGTGGCGGTCTGTCGACGACGCCGGGCATCATCATCGTTTCACAATACTTCGATAAGCACCGCGCCCTGGCGAACGGAATATGTGTGTCCGGCACGGCCGCTGGCAGCTTCGTGTTCCCGCTTCTGATCGAGGTACTGGTGGAGAACTTCGGTTTCCACGGGACCATACTGCTTCTAGGCGGTTGCATGCTCCACGTGTGCGTGAGCGCGACCCTGTACCGGCCTCTGGAGAACAATTACGCTCCCGAAGCCATGGACGTCGTCGAGAAGTCTGAGAAGGTTGAGAGCGCAACCGCGAAAGAGTTAGAGGCGGCGAAGCAGCAGAAGCTGGACTTAATATTCGCGAACCATGACTCGACTACCAAGCATAATCTGTTAAACGAATTGTTCCACCAGAACGGCGTGGTGGCGGTCGAGCTGACCGACAGCGAGGAGGAGAAGGACGTGATCGGCGAGTGTCTCAGGATGAAGCCGATCTCGAAGATACGTAGCTCCAGTATATTGCACAGCGTCGAGGATCTGTCGACCGACTCGACGTGCGTGTACAAGGCCAGATCCTCGCTGAGGTCGTTGAGATCCTCGATCACGGCCGTCTGTCCCCCTCCCCAAACCGAACCCCAAGTTCTCCCCGAGGAACCGAAGACTATCGTGCAGAGGATAATGCAGTACATCGATCTATCCCTGCTGAAGAACCCACAGTTCATCATGATGTGCTTCTCGGTCAGCCTGATGTCGACCGGAAGCCCGTACATGCTGTATTACCTTCCGGCGTACGTTCACGCGGCCGGCTACACCAAATCGGAAGCGGGATACCTCGTCGCCATTTCCGCTGCCCTCGACTTGTGCGGAAGACTCGGACTTGGATGGCTCTCGGACTTGCAGTTGTTCGATCGACGGAAAGGATACATCGGAAGGTAATTCGTTAACCACCCTTCCGCGGGACAGTCTTGCTTTTGCGCACTGACATTCGATTCGGAACAAGACCTGGATCTTAACACTCGAACCACCGAACCCGACAAAATCACGGATTATTATTATTAATTCGTCCTGTTATAGACATATTTTCTTGAGAGATTTATTAGTACACTTCTTTATTCGACTACGCGTTTTTGTTACCATACAAATACTTCGAAGGATCCGAACAAATTGAATTCGAATTCTGTTGTTATCGTAATGTCGTAAAGGAACATACGCCAGTCTCGGTTAGGGTTTGGTCGTTCTTTTGCGTGCAAGATCTACAGTCGGTCAAATATAATTGATGGCATACACTTTCGATCAGAATAACTTCTTTACGAATCGACCAATTTATTCAGTTCTTCCGACAAGCTATCTTTGCCTTTTTATTCTATTGTTCGGCGATTTTCACGATTTTTAATCACTTCTAAACGAACTGACCAATTTCGATGAAATTCTCAGCATGTACGAGTTTACAAATAAAGTTTTCAAATTTTCGTTCAAGCCCGAATAAAAAGATTGCGAAGAGCTTAATGGTAGTAAAACTGAAGTCGTTTGGACCAGTTATAAAACAGTTATACTGATTTAAAGTCTGTGTCATCAATTATGACTGTAACTAACTGTATTAATGTTCAGCAAGAAAAATTCCAGTTGAAAACAGTGAACGATCTGATTTTCGGTCAAAGGGTGAAGCATAAAAATCCCGCTTGCTACTGATAATAAAAGAAAAATACATCAGATGAAACTCGCTGAACTTATCATCTGGAGTCACTAATTTCTTTATATTTAGATGCAGACGTAGAGGACATACAAAAGTCAGTCCTGTCTTTGTGTAAATGGAACGATTAAATTCTGCTAGGGCGTTTAAAGGTGAATACAATGACCTATATTATGAAGGTCGTTCAAGGTCGCTCAAGGTCAACTGATGTATCGTCATTTTTTTTGTTATAAGTAATTTCGCGGCAAGTCTATAACAAATGTCCACCGATCCAGAAGTGCAGGTTCACCCCTATAACGGATGACCATTGCTTTTCTCACACCTTATGTATAAGAGAAACCAAAATTCTATCATCAATAGCAAGATATTCGAGTGATTTGTTTTACATATGCTCCAACCTGTATATTTCTAAAGTTTGAAACATGTGATTTATTCGTCTCTGAAGTATAGATAATATTGAGTCGTGAGACTGTAAAGGACTCAACATCTTAAATTTATTGGTCGAAATGTCCCAGAAGCAGGGACGAGGAGTGGTTCCGCGACATTTGCGCATGAAGAAAAATTGTTAAAGAATGTATAGGTGCTCGGTTGTCCCATGTAAGGTCAAAGGTGACTATAGCCATCCATTAAAATTTTATCGAGTGCCAGGGAATTTGCCCAACGTCGACCGCAACGGAGTTACTCGTACGTCTTGTGAGATTATCTAATTGATTGACTTATGTATTTTTTCTGTTCCTGTTTGACAGTGTCGTGGGTGCTGGTGTAGCTGTGCTGGCAATCCCGATGGCCCACTCGTTCTACGTGCTGGCATGCTCCGTTGGCATGTATGGACTTTGTCTGGGTTGTTGGTTTCTCCTAGTTCCCGTCCTTCTCGCTGACCAATACGGCACCGACAAAATATCCTCGACCTACGGTCTCGTTAGGATGTTCCAAAGTGTCGGAGCTATTTCTATTCCGCCTTTAGCAGGTATTTACTCTACGTACAATGTCGATTAGTAAGACGCTTTTGAAAGATTAATGGTACAAGTTGATAAGTTCAAAGGTGCTCGAATATTCTGCATGGTAGTCGGCTGAGGTATCGTTTTGTCGCGTCTCCTCGTGCAGAGATCGTTTGTCGACGGCTATTATCCGGACCAAAAATGATTCCAGGTTACCTGCGCGATGTAACTGGAAGTTACAGCGTATGTTTTCTCTGCATGGGAACGTGCATGGTCATGGGTGGTCTACCAATGCTCCTGGTTTTTAACGAAGTATCGAAATCATCGAAGATGACCGTTAACGCTGAGAACGGTGATACGCAAGCAGAGGCGAATGTGAAAGAATAAAGATATTTTGCAAGTGTGATTTAAAAAACCAAAAAACTACCAAAAAAAACAAACGAACACCGAACGAATGTGTAATAGAGAATTAATAAAAAAAATCGCAACATTTGTCGCTACAATTAATCCACTATGATGTATTGCTTGGTTCAGTTGTATTCGTACAAAAAAAAATGATATATATGATAAATACCTCGTTCGCGACAGGTAAGGGTAATTTTCATAAACTTTTATAAATGCACGCCTTCTAGTTTTATTGGTAAATGAACTCTCTCATTTACAATTATTCTTAAGTAAAAAGTACTCGATTATAGAACGAATATTGTAGTATGTACATTGTAATCTGCCTTATATAATATTTATATATATATAACAGTATGTACATCATATTTACATATTACGTTATGATTATTTGTAGAAAACGAAGAATTGCGGCAGGTTCTGCGATGAAAGAAACAATCTTAGTAGAAAATACATATTTTTCATACAAAAAGAAAAAAAAAGACAGATGTAATTTAAACACAGCGATCTTTAATAAAAGTGATATTCTTTTCACGTATACTGCCTTTGCTTTTCTTTTAGTATTTAGGAGGTAACTTGGCATACAAAACAATGCTCAAAATACTCGACGAATACCGTGACACAGTAAAAAATAAAGTATAAAGAACCGATCGTAAAGCATGTGTGCATAAATTTTATCATTTAGAACAGTCTTTCGCGTCTATTACTTTACCTACTTGATCCATGCACAAAATGATCTAATACTATTTCGATGCTTCGCAATGCAATTAACAGACTCCAATACCTGTTTCGACCGATTGTATCGAAGTTAACTGGTAAGGTAAGAGATACTAGTGAATCCGATAAGAAGAGACATGCCGATAAATAAAAAGAATCATGTCGGCTTCCAAGCCACCACTCTCATTTTGTTATTTAATTCTTGCAATATCAAAGAACATGTCAGCTGTTTCTCCGGCGACAAACCGTTGATCCCTTCCATTTCGTCATCGTCGTCCCCTAATCCATTATTACTCCCACTCTTTCCTTTAGCTTTCACTTTTCGCTTCTTCTTTTTATTTAATTGTCGGCAGTCAATGTCGTTAGCTGCGTCTGTTGCTTTTCTTATCTATAGTAAATAATTTTTGTATATACCTTTGTTTCTGTCATGTCGTACATAGATATTTTACGATATGATGGCTTACTTTAGCACTTTTCTTTGACTGTTTGTCATATTCTAAAGCATCATAATAATTTGGTTTCTCCCGTTTAATTCGATTAGTCCGTCTAGTTTTCATTACCCCGCTATCAGGACTTGGAGGACTCTTAATAGAATTGCGTCTTGCATTAAAAAATGAATGACCGCACGGACATGCTTTGCAGGCAACGGGCACCTTTACAGACAAATTATAAAATTAATATACAGCAAATATTTTATCGTAACCATGATCGATATGTGCATAAAATAAAATTTATTATCTATAAAGAAAACATTCACATTTTTTAGTCTCTGTCAAATTAACTTCTAAAAAATTTTTAAACGAAGGTATTTACATCAATTTGTCATTTTTTATATAACAGATTATTAAGTACATTCGTTAAATATTTTAGTAAGAAATCGTTGAATTACTCTTTGCTTATAACTGATTTTATGGTTATTCAATGCGATTGATTGCAACGAAGACACTATTTTAATATCTCATGTAATTTATATATACGCACGAATAATAAATTACCTGCTGTTCACATTTTGGGCAACCTTTGCTGATTGTTTTAGTCTTTGCCATAGTAGAAAAAAATGCGATTAGGTTATTTACAATTAAAAAATACGACTAGGAACATATATCGTTAAACCATATCACCAAGTAATGACATCACAGCACAAAAATAACTTATATATCGGTGAAGATACATTTTAAGAGCCCTCACTGTGACGTTAAATACTTTTTGCTTCCTTTGGCATCACGCTAATAGGTAATGACAGTCGTAATGAACAAAAAAGAGCACAATAGAAAATAATTCGTGCTGCAATTGACAGATGGCGGTGAAAGGCAATTAGGAGAATGGACATGGACCAATCACGGAATTTTAGTTGCTTTTGTCGCGACTCGCGAGTGTTGTTTGTGTTGTCTCCCGATAGTAAATAGCAGAGATATCCTGTAAATAGCTAATACATATCAGAGATATCCTCTCTGCTAATTTATTAGCGTGCTTTATCATTTCTATTATGTAATCTCAATTAATTAACTAAATCTTAAAATAACCAAAATAATTTAGTAGTTTAATCTCGTTTTGTAGATATATCATTGTTTCCATTAATTTACACTTTACGTATACATGTATATATACATATGCACACATAAATACACTTATTGATAATAAGTAAGTATACATTTACTCACTACTATTATTCATTAGAAATAAGAAAAGGTTAAGTACACTCTTTCGAGATAAACATGCACTTTATTTGTATACGTATTATATATTTCTCATAATTATATGTTATATCAGTGATTGTATATATATAATTGTTATCTACGTGTATTTTTTGAGATGCACGCCATTGTCCTTGAGACACTTGTTTAATCTTTCTGCTCTAATCTAGAACTTGTTATAGCGAGACATTGAACCTTATTGTTAGGTTAGATTTGTCGATACCGCCATAAAGGCTTACTCCTGAAGTACTTATACCCTGCATTTCCCGGTTATTTTCTACAGGAGAGTTTCAAGTTGTTTGAATTTTAAGATAATAAAATAATTAGTTTGAACACAATGAGTTTCTTTTTAATAAAAAATATTATATTCTTAATAAATCGATATATCTACGTCATTAGTTATAATTACCAGTGTAATTACTTTATAATAATGCTTTCATTTTCTCTCATTATTAATTTTCACTTCTCCAAGTTTATCAATTTGTACTTTGAATACGAAATTATTAAAAATATAATTAATTATTATATTTTATCGTGACAGACGGACAAACAAAAAATGCCTCTCTTATCAGTCATACTAATAATTTTCTCCGCGACGCGACGTTACGCGTTACGAGTATTTTTCAATACATACCATTCAATGATACGTCAGACATTCGAATGCAAGGGAACACTCGTCGAGTCCTATCGAAAAAATAATCTACCATTTTTGATATATATCTCACGGATAAATAATCCACTTGTAGAAATTCCTTACTCGACCTCTAAAAGTATAATTCGAGTACTATTTGTTTTGATCGAGTTAAAGATTTCACTATACATTTCACTCGGTTATTACTACAAACTTTGTAGCCTACAGTGAAGACAAAATCATCTCTATCTTCTATCATCTCCATCATCGATATCGATAGAGATAATACTGTACAATTATTTTCTTTCGTCGACCATAAAATTTTCAGCCGATTACAAAATCTTCTGAATTCCCTATTGATAGTTTACGATCGTGTCAGCGGTTCCTTCATCGAGGCAATTTCCTTATCAGACCCGCATTATTCGCTCGGTGTATAATCGTATTCACGGCGAGACGAAAATCTCTCGAGCCGTAACACCAATTTCGCCGCGACACGCTTGTCTGACCGTCTCGCATACCTACACAATCTGTTTAAATCTTATCGCATTTTGATGTTTCTTTACCTCGGACACTTTGTTTTTTTCGTCATTGGTGGTCAAACTATCGACGCACCTACATATTATATCTTCTATTCTTATCTTTTTTCCTAGGAACCAGCCACTTTATCGTTATCTTTTTCCTGGTGGGTGGACTTTGTAAAGAAACAACCAATTGAAACATAACTTTTTACATCCCATCGTGGAACTGATCGTGGGACTTATTCCCTAAGCGATTCCTCCTTTTCCATCGCCTCTTTAATGTCATACGTTTCCTATTCTACTAGGAACTGTTGGTACCGTCCGACTTTGGGCATTTATTAACATTCTTCGACGCTTCAGACCGCTTAGCAGCCGTTGAATGTAACGGCCGTTCAAGGTTCCGCTTAGGAACGCTCGCTTTGTTTTCAGCACGCGTTCTACAACGATTCCCGGAATCGTTGCAATTGCCTCCGTGTTTCCGCGTTACAGTGGATTTTGAAATGCGTCTGCGTTCGCGCGCCCCTATACGTCGATCTTTCGTCATCCTGCCGGATAGTCTGTCGCTGCCGCCTGTTATCCGATCGATCGAATCCGGCGACACAATTCTCAGATAAGGACAATCGCAGCGACAGCACACCAGCTTCAGATCCCAATCGTCGATTAGGTTTGCCCCCTCCGTTCGCCTCGGACAACTAAAATGTTCGAACTGCTGCCTTGTTTTGCGAACGCAACCGTGAAACTTCATTTTCGTACGTTTGTACATTTTGCCGCACTCGCTGATCTTTTGCCTTCTAGGAAGATCCTTTGGAATCGGCTCGCAAGCGTTTAGGATATCTGTTGCTAGATCTCCTCGCCGTGGATTATTTCCACGAAAAACATCTTCGCAATTGTTGCAGAGCACGCGCTGCGACACGTTTGCTTCGTTTAGCAGACTCGCGTAGTCGGGAAAATGTTGAACATTCGGAATGATATAATCCTGCAATTTGCAACGGCAACACACAAAGTTTCGCAGCATTTCAGACTGCACCGCGCATACACTATCGTTTCCTTTCTCCATTGGGTCGGTTTCGACTCTTTTCTTAGCGGTCATTTTCTTACTCGAAGTATTTAACAGCTTCTTTAGCGGCTTCTTTTCGTCAGGCGCCAATGACTCCCTTTCCAAAGTCACCGGTCTATTTCTAACGCACTCTTTCGGAATTTTCTTTCCTCTCTCTGCTCTAGTACTACTGTTCTTCCTCGAAACTATCGGTGATTTAGGATTGTGGCAACCTGTTACCTGATCAATTTGATTCTGTTTACCTTTCGTATTGCACTTCGATGTGTGCTGATCCGTTTGAACCGGTTCCTCATCCAACGGCGAATTTGATTCGTGTTGTACCGTGCAGGGTAGATCTTTCATTTCGTCGCTATTTCGTTTTGTGCACTTCCAGTGCTTCGCGATAGAGTATTCTGTTTCTGCTTCGTCGTCTGCGTCGTAATGATGGACAATTTGTACGATGCTGCCGTTCTTGCAAGCGTGTTGCCGCCGCGGTCGTTTTACCACTCGCAACCGGCTAGACAAATTTTTCCATGGATCAGGAATACCCTGTACGAAAGGCAAACCCAGATCGTTCCAGAGTCGGTCAGTGGCGAAACATCTGACGTAAGAAGATATCAAATTCCTTTGCAGAACACGTGCCTCCGTTGCACCACAGTGTCCTTTGGAGGCTAAATACTCGCGCCACGTGTCCGGAATACCTCGTCTAGCGTAATTAATGTTTTCATTCGTATCAGGGTGCCACCTGACGATGTATGGTTGTGTCCGCAACAATCTCGGTGAGATAAATGGACCCCGCACCACGTCTCGGACGTCGCAACAAGCGTTGTTACTCCGAAGTTGCTCCGGGGATACCCATTCTTGCGTCCAACCGGTGCTAACTTTGAACTCGTTCAATTTACGCATTCGTACCCGCTTCCTGCCTTGGACGGAAATCCGTCGAGTACAGTAAGCCTGCCGTCTCTCGTGATAGCACGACACTATAGATTGTAAGCAACAAGTGATATTATTAAACATTTGCGTGTACAGTGTTGCTTTCCGTTGTTAACGCGAATACTATTGACAATTTCATATAGAGGTGTGCGAGAACCCGAAAATGTCGAAATGTGAGCCCGATTCCCGAGAATAATCTTCGAATAATTGGAGAATCCATCCTGAAGCCGTTCCGAGTTCCGACCCGATATTTTCGGGTCCTCGCACACCTTTAATTTCATAGCAGCGACAACAGTATCCATTTCAATCGGAGTAAGCCTAAAAAAGGTAAACAATTGGATGCCTCAACTATTATAGTTACATGTTTTTTAATTTTTTATCAATTGCGGAAATGACTAGATAACGATTGGTGCGGCGCCCGGGGCAAGTACGCCGCGCCATTTGCCCAGCGCTAAGGGCGATACTGGTTTCATGATTTCGTATTGTATGTATTTTTAAATCTATTTCTGTGATATCAACAGTAGTGACCTTTTCTTAGACTTTATATAAATAGTTAATAATTGCAACTGGCTTATTTGGTTAAAAACATGGTAAAATGGACTCAAATCCCGCCATTTATTTCGTTGACTTTTTATGACCTGAACGATTTCGTTAAGTTTATTTTTAATATAATTAACAACTATACACGCATTTGTACTCTAACGATCGTAAATCAGATTTACACTGAGCGTACATATTATTAAAACAGTGAAAAATATCGTGAATGATGCAGTGATAAAAAGTACGAATTCAGAACGTATATAGGGTCAATTCGAAGCAAAATACATTGTTGGTTAGATTTTTATGTGACACAAGTGTTGTGGCGATATATAGATCGTTGTAGAAAAAGTAAATCAAGGTTTCTTACTGCTGGACGTGTTGTGCAATTTAAAATATTTCGTGCGATGATTACCTAACGCTTATCGGCATGATTGCGAAACGATAGCATTTTACAAATTGTTCTTGCGATGTAATTACGGTTACGTAATCTCATTTTGATAACACTTCATCCCTTTCAACGAGTTTCTTGTTTGTTTGAACAACGAACCGGACACATTTGTATTGCATAATAGATTACGGTCTCGTGGACGGTTTTCCATTTAAAACGTTATGTCTTGTTTGCGATAGTGTTCAAGTAATTCGTGACGTCATTTCATATGATAACGTCAATATTTTCTCTGTGAAATAGGTTAAACTATTTTTTATAAATTTAAATATAATATAATTTATAGATCAATCTACGCGAAATGACTCTTACTGTATTATATCTTGTTCTCAGTCATTACATAAAGTATTATTATTATTATTATTTATTATAGACGGACCGAGGTCCTTTTACATAAATGTTTACAATAGAAAAGGATAAGGGACTACACGCATAATAACAAAGAATAATAAAGAAGGGGCGTGCACAGAAAATAATGGTACAAACGATATGGTATTATCCTATAATCCTGTGTAATTGTTTTTTAAAATTGTGCAAAGACTCAGTAAAGAAATCAATACGATTATAGAGAGGGCTAGAGTCTGAATCTATATTCAAACGCGTCAATCGTTTGAAAATATTTGATTCGATGAATTCAGACTGAAGATTATGTTTTTGTATTTGTATTTGTATGCCGCACGCAAACAGGGTTACCAATCGCTTGTACGCAGCAGCTGATTACTTCAGGATGAAGTGGATTGTGTTAGTGAATACGTGAACACACACATTGCACAAAGTGGCGAAGTAGTGTTTCCAGGTGATCAATGTCAGTCCACACATAAATACAATGTCTGTGCTGCGTACGTTGCCTACGCTTAACAAAACTTCGAAATTAATATCCCGAAGTGTGCCAGCTGTTTATTATCATCCAAACGTAAGTTCTTTTCGGCTTAGTTTGCGGTATTGTCCATAACCTATCATGATGTATCTCTTGCATTATTCTTTGCAATCAATAGCATGCAATTGCGACGATTATTGCGATATATACGTATAGGAAACGCGACCTTCAAACGTACTCTGTCATATCGATCTAATTTTAAGTACAAATGTTCTAAAAATACTATTTGTAGTACATTTCGAGATTATTTAGTGCGATTCTTAGGTTATATTGATGTTTTCCACCATTTTTTTTCGTGGATTGCCTATTATTGTTTAAAAATTGTATCATCCTTTATTTTGTATCTTATACGCCTATTTTTAAAATATCTTTATGCCTTTTTTTTTACATGTTACAGGTATTGGATCATTATGAAAATCCAAGGAATGTGGGTTCCTTAGATAAAAATGATTCACGAGTTGGCACAGGATTGGTCGGTGCACCAGCCTGTGGAGATGTAATGAAACTTCAGATTAAAGTTGACAAAGACGGAAAGATCGTGGACGCCAAATTTAAAACTTTTGGTTGCGGTTCTGCTATTGCTTCGAGTTCCCTGGCTACAGAATGGGTCAAGGGAAAGACGGCAAGTATCATCGTGACTCCATAAATTGTGTTAGCAAAGAATAAAAAATAATTATTTGATTCGTATTACAGGTTGACGAAGCTCTGAAATTGAAAAATACCGACATTGCTAAAGAATTGTGTCTACCGCCTGTCAAGCTACACTGTTCGAGTAAGTACCAAACAATATTTGTTTTTGATAGATTGATAGCTAAATTGGTTTAAAAGAATTTTTTTGTCAATTGTTTATTACCCATTATGAACGAATATTTTTGTGAATTAAATGTAGAGTTAAGATTGACTACTTTCTTTTATACGTTATAGTGCTTGCAGAAGATGCAATTAAGGCTGCATTGTCAGATTATCGTATAAAACAACAGACAAACTCAAACAAACATGAAAGCAATGATAGTACTCCAAAAGAAATATGATTCGGATGTATTTAAATCTATAAACTTGTTAGTCTTACTTAACATACTATTGGTGGCTACTATAGTTCTGTTATAATAGTGGCTGCTATGTATAAAACAGAAAATATTAGAATCTTCATAAATTATGATCTGTGATCGGTACTGAAGATGTAATGTATCTCAACGGATGTATTTAAAGTTCCGTTTAGACGCATCTAGCTGTGCTATATTTTCTTTATGAGATCAAATAAATATATTTAATCAGAAACTACTTAACGCATAAGGTTTATTTATCTATTAACTATATTCACTATACTATCAGCATTAACCGCATGTTTCCGATGGTATTATGAAACGTAATAGGAACGCTTTATTCTCGCGGCTTTATTGTCACAAAATCCGTACGTTTAAGTATGACACGGTTGTAGAAAAAGGCAATTGTTCATGCGCAGACACGCTACAACCGGGGAATTGCCGTGATAATTTAACTTGTTGACAAAAACATTTCTATTTGTCCGTCTTGTTTTCTTGTGTACCCATTACGCCATCAGTTAAGACGTATCATCGCACCGACAGCGTGTGGAGGAGGGGGATAGTTCTTATCGATAGTGATCATAAAATGATCAACGAAACTGAAGATTACGCGAAACACTAGCTCTATAAACAATGAAATAAAAGCAGATCGACTTCCATACGTGAATTCTGCGATAGCGATACCAAATGATTCAGCGCAGGCTCCCGACTCGTCCCGGGAATAATAGCACTCTTTCTCTCTCGTCGTGAGCTCTATAATCAATGTACAATAAAAAGTGCAACGGCAGAAAGACGTTGCAATTTCCTCATAGCTGCAATAGCCGATCAAATATTTACTCTCGTTCTAAAATCCCACGCTGCGGTTGCATTTTCGATTTCCAAGAATAAGCCTTCAATTCATGCGATTATTATCAGATACGGAAATCTTTCGTGTTTTCTTTCATGACGTAATCGTCGAAAGTTGGGTTAGGTTGGCCCTTCCATATTTATGGATTTTCTCGTAAATTATACGAAATTAGAAATTAAACAAGAAACTGTTAAAAATTAGATATTAAAAATTCTAAAATAATTCGTCAAAATTAGTGCTTGAGGAGGGAAAGTGTAATCGCGATAGTTATCCATCCCTTCGAATTCATATCATTAAATACATTATAAAATATAATCATATATACGTTTCATTGAAATTGTTATGAGTAAAATTGACTGGCGATCCAATATTTTTCATGAGCCAACAAATTGTCTCGAGTAATCTCATCTGATAGTTTTTTTTAATATAAAAACTTTTAGCTGCAGCTCAGTTAGTAACAAAGCTATGTAGACTAGAATACTAAAATAGACTTCCGATAGATAAAGTGCTAATACGGATTGTTTAGAATAGATTCGACATGGTTGCTCGACGGTAATAATTATTCGTTTGTTTCTTTATCGCATGCATTCGCGAATACATGAAAAAAGATGAATTATATCTGTGTTGACCCGGTGTTCGATCACAGCGAAGTGTTACGAGACGATGCGATGCGATGCGACGATGAACGCGTGGCCTCTCGAATGAGCCGGATCGGTGACTCGAGTATCCATCTTATAACTGTCATCACAACACCAATTGATGCTTAATAAGAACGAGTATAAACTGAGTCATGTGCAGTTACTACTGTCAATTGCGTGTTTCAAGTTAATTTACAAAGAGGAACAATTAACTCGTTAATTCGTAATTTACATTGGCTGCAAGTTTTCATGCTGGCTGCGCTGCCGTATCCTTCGCCGTGTCGCTCGAAGTTAGGGGCTTATCAGTGACAGATAGACACGTATTAGTCACTGCAACTTTTTCCCGGGCCGAATATTTTTGGTGAACGGATCGTACGAATTTCTGGGTCCTCAGGCGCGCGCGGATCCTCGCGATCGCGATCAGGGATTTATTTTCGTCTTGTTCGATCGTGCAATTATACCTACAATTGCATAATATAATTATATAAGGAGAGGATAATATAGTATCTTTTCGAGTATTGGGAATACTTCAGCGGCGCGCCTTATCGCGGCTTTATAGATTCAGTGTAGATAGATATCCGTTACAAGCAGAACGGATATACATACAGTCGGGCGCAAAATTAAGTAGGCACCCTTTAGAAACTAATCATTTTTTCAAATTGGACCTGACTACTGGAGTTTTTTCAGATGTTAGAAGAATTAGTTTACTAGCATAAGGAATGTATGAAAAGATTGATTAAAAAGTATCATTGATCGAAGTTGCGAAGAAAAAAGTAAACACCACGATTTTCAACTGTTTTATCTATGCCAATGAAAATATGAAATATGCCTTCTCTAGGTCTAAGTAAGTTATAAGCACTAAATCATTCAAATGGCAAAATTCAAAGATTCTTACATCTTTGAATGATGACAGCTATTTTATGCGTCAACTGATGTCGATGAAACTTTGTGCGTGTAGAAAACTTACATAAATCTACAAAGGGTGTATTTTAAATTTTCGTTATATGTAGACGCAGATAGAAAAAAGAGCAATTTCAAAAAATTGTTTTACATATTATACACGTCAAACTAACCGTTCTAACATCTGAAAAAGGACCTGTAATTGTTGGATCGAATTTTGAAAGAGTTATTCTTGCCCCCGACTGTAGGTACTCGTATAACGCTACGCGTACGTTCCATATAATAAAAATGATAACAGCTTCGCTCGCAGCCACTCGAAAAAAGAAAGAAAAACTGGATCATCCGGCTCGAGTTGCTGTGATTTTCTCAACGTCGAGCGACGTTCGCAATTTTTATCTCGGAACAATTAGTATGACGCACGATTCCTAATAAATTCACGAGAGATAATTACTCGGAAACGTTAACCGACGCGCGATTATTTTGAATAGTTTTTTGATAGCGGTCAAACACCAGAAAGGAGGTGGGGCACGTGTTGTACACGCGTCGCTACAAATATTCCGTTCTAATTCCCTGAACAGTCATCGTAAAATGCACGCACAATGGTTTCACTGACAAACACTCAGTTGCCAACAATCCGTGATATCGTTGAAACGATAGACACTCGGCGTAGCTACGTAACTAAACATTAATTCCATGGAAATTGTTTACTCGGATCTCCGTTGATAATCATTCGCCGCGGAACACGTTAACCGTCTGACGATTGCACCGTTCATTCAACACTGCCTGTTGCCGCATACAAGTACGAAATGAATTGACTTGGAAAATGATTTTGACTTCTTCGTACGGTCTAAATCCTATTACGATGTAGCTCAATTCATAATATTATGTTGTCGTATATGAAATGTCCGATAACAGAATGCTATCTATCACTGAAACGAATAGGCCAAAGCAGTAAAAATATTTCAAGGGTTGAACTGACTTTTGTTTGTCTATGTAACTCCTGTACCTTGAATTAGCCATTGTTATTGGCTGAGCTAACGAATGAGCATTTGTTTGCATTGTCGATGAAATTTCGGCGACCCGCACTGCGGCGCAAATGACTCGTGATTCAGCTGAATAGTTTGTCGAAGCCAACCGAAAGGGATCATCAGATAATGACGGCTTCGAGGAGTGGGTAAACTCGCCGATGAGTCGTTTGGAATTTACCTTTCCGCGATAAGACGCCGCGCGGGTTTCTGTCAGCGAGGAAAGGCACGTTTTGCTCTATTGCTATGAAATATCGAGCCCGAGAAGAGGATCTTATCGTCTCGGATGCTTGTTTTTCCCTACCTCGATTTCTCTATGCCCGAAGTGGGACGATGCGCATCGTGCCCAACGAACGTTAAACTTATAATAAATTCGTGCGAGAGACGTTCTAGCGGGAGGACAAAATCCTACATTGGCTCCTGACTGTTCATGCGATCGCCGTAAATTTTCCATTCCCTTGTTTCTCGTCGTCGTATGTCGTACTGTATACTGTGCGTTCCTCTACGCTGGCTGATGTACGACGTCTTTCAATGAGTCGTGTTGCCAGTATCACTAACGAATCATGATTTTGATCTACGTGCCATAATTATGATGGGATGACGACAATGACTGCAAATAAAATTTCTTTTTTCCATGTGTATTTTTCCAGTCCCTTTGAATGCAAAGTCTCGACCGTCGCTGCTCGACATACTACCTAAGTACGTCTATTTCGCTTCTGTTCGATACATCGATTCTTTGTTATCTTCGTCGTTCTTCGTTATCATCGATAATTTGACCAAAAAGCGTTTTTAACAGAAGTTGGAGTTCACTCGGTGCTCGCTCGTTATTGATTTTCACCTTTCCACTATTCTCATTACTATATAAAAGATGTAAAATTTAGAAAATTTCCATAGTGTCTCCCTTGTTCTGGTGCCCTAAGCACGTGCTTAGTTTGCTTATTGGTTAACGCAGCACTGCCCTGGGACAACAGTGCAGCGTTTGTTTGGAAAATTTGTTCGTACAAAAACTAACTTAGAATCTATTCTTAACCAGCTCTGCGAGTTAAAAATTCGAGTCTTTGAATTTTCGAGGCAGGTTTTTCACAGTCCGTGTTCGTCCCGCGCCGATACTGATCGTGAGCGTGCGGTGTTTGAAAAATGGGGTGGGAGACTCGTCGAACGGTTGGAGGCCGGAGGCCAGAGGACGGAGTGAAACGGGAGTAAAGAGTAAGCAGAAGCACGGTGTTAGGATGGTGGGGGCAGGATAGGATGAAGTAGTGGCAAACGGCCCTGCGTGATACACAGCTGATCGGTCGTTCCGCGGTGGAGGAGTTCTGTTTTGGTTGCGCGTGTGCGTCCGTGGCCTAGTGGTGCGATATCTGTTTGCCTCTACACACGGGATAATATAGAGTGCGGCCATCGTGCCCCCGTGAAAGAATACGAATATTTTCGTGATCGGCTACATGCGATTGTTTACGTGCTCTATGCAATTTGACAGAGTACCGGGATCAAGAGCCACGGGCGGAAGCGTTGTTGGCCCATTCGTGGAACAGCTCGCACCGTCGACGCATTGCGGACCGTTGGTCGTGGCGTTGGGTCAATTGCATCGTAAACATTTTCTTTCTCAGTTTCGAAAGAAATCGTTAACGCGTGAAAGGTCTATGACCGGACCACGACGAGGTTCGCTTTATCTTCTGAGAAACGACCCGACCAGCCACCGTCCGATCAGCATCAGACTGAAATTGATGAAGTCCGAGGCAATCGGGGAGGAGGACACGACTGCTGATCCTGCAGTTTGTGAACATTGATGATATTGGTGCACCACATCCCGTAGGTTGTCGCTGTTACATGTATTCTGTGTTGTAATCCAGTGCGCATTTTCCCCGTTCGGGTCTCCTCGGTTTTTCTCCTCCCTATCCCGTTCTAGATCCTTTGTTTTTCTTTCTCCTCGACTCTCTCGTTCGATTCGTGTTCCCCGATCCGTTTTCTTGTGTAACTTCGTGAACGACGATCGCGCGATAGATTTTCCTTCTCGTAGCAGCAGTAACAGTATCAGCATCGGCGGCGACAGCGATTGGTTTCACTTTTTCTTTGCACGAATACACACGCACGCACGCGTATACATGCGTGAAAGCGCGCGCGCGTCACTCTGAACGGGAAAGAAAAGGTCGATGACAATGCAACGAGTCCAAGATCAAGACAATGGGATCAACATCAAATTCGGGGCGAGCAAAGGAAAAAAGGGAGAGTACACGCTCGTGTCGCAACACGCGGAGAAAGAAAAGAAGAGCGACGTCAATGGGACCAACAAACAAAGTAAGTACATTTGAGGATTCCCAAATTCTTAGGTGTTTCTTTTTTTTTTGTTAATTAAGTGGGAGATTCTATTTTTCGGATATTTTTAAATTTGAAAAATATTTTTATACAGGTCTTTCGTATTGTACTGTTAGCCAAGTTAAAAATAGTATGTGGCATGACTCGCTATTTTATCGTGGAAAGAATAATGTACTTTGTATTTTAGTTAAATACAAAACGGTTGAGGAAGACTTAGTCCCGCCAGATGGAGGATGGGGATGGCTCGTACTTTTGGCATCCGTCATGGTAAATTTACTGATCCCAGGAACAGTGAAATCGTTTGGTGTCCTGTTCGTTGAATTTCTGGAAGTTTTTGATGCGTCCCCTGCCGCAGCTGCTTGGATACCAGCTTTGTGCTATTTTCTCTACAGCTCGCTTGGTAATTAACTTTCTCAGAACTGTTATGGAATTTCATCAGTTGTAAACTTGAAAATAAATGTACGTTATTCTTGTTACAGGTCCACTCTCCAGCGTGCTATCAGTGAAATACTCTTATCGTACGGTAACGCTTATTGGAGGAACATTTGCAGCTGTAGGAATGATGCTAAGCTATTTTGCTAACTCTGTGGCCTTTTTATGCGTTAGGTAATTATGTGCAAAATAAAAACACGAATGTTTTAGTTATCAAACTAAGTAGTATTTAGTATGTAAAATATCGAGATGGAAAGAAGTAATCTTATTTCTTGTTTCATCTTTAGTTATGGAGTCTTTGTGGGAACAGGAGCGGGACTGGCCTTCCCTCCGACCGTGTACATCGTAACTTCTTATTTTGTACGGTTTCGTGGACTCGCGAATGGTCTCTGCATATCTGGTAGCGCATTAGGTTCTATATTTCTTCCGCCTATCCTTGGAGTTCTTCTACGAGAATACGGATACAGGTATGTCGTTCTGTTGTACTTATAATTTAGCAGGTATGACTTTATTTTCTTGACAAACATTGTATTCATGATCAGTTGAGAAAACATTACTGTCAGGGAACTTTGTTCTTTGTAAATTGTTTCCGTAACAACATCGCTCATCTATCCGAATTAATGCAACATCTCGTGTATTAATATTCATTTCTATGTGTTCGTGTTCATACATCCAAGTCTTTTTTTTTATTCTTTTAAATGAAAATAACAAAATCAAAGATACATTTTCATGCATTAGTTTTTTCTCGATCAATTTTGACAAAATTTAATTGTACGTGTGATCTGTGACCTTGATCGTCCAATTTTATATAAACTTGTGACGCTGGAACCGCGTTACAAAAAATACAAGACATTTGTGTATTTTTTTACGTGCGTTTTCACGTTCTCGTGAGGATCTGTAAATATAGTGTTACTGTCGTAATATTTTGTGAAGATCGTTTTTTTCGGTGAGTACTAATATACATCATTACTACAATTTAATCAAATGAATGCGAAGATGACTGATATGCATGCACTTGTTCTTCCCTTCACGAGACGCTCGGATAAACCAAACGCGTGCATCTGTGTACACAACGCTGTTATACATCCCTGCAAAATTTACAGCTTCGATTAGCTGTTTTACGGGGTCTCCATCAAACGCGTTGTTGTTAAAGATAACGAACGTTTTAACCGTTCGACATTTTTCACGGTAATGTATACAGATGTGTGATGGAACGTAGAGGAAGCTATCTAGGCCCGCAACCAAATTACACGCTCTGCTATTATAACACATTGACTGCCACTCGCGAAACCATCTACAAACTGAAATGGAAACAGTATGAGGCCGAGACGTATCGCTGTGCTCTTTTAACCTTATGGAATAAGAGAGATAATGCTGTTCTTATTCAATGCTTCCGTCTAAAAATGAATTTTTTAGCCTCGGATACACCCGTCCGCGGGTGTCATGGCAGTCAAAGTGATAGCAGAGAAATTTTTAAACTAACCGGAAGTCTGCGACTGATACGTTGATGCCATAAATAACGAGCCGCTACGTGTGTTTAGGTAAGGAACATTATATCATGCGATTTTCATAGATTCATGTGTTACTCTGTTAATTAGTGACAGAATCTGTCGATACTTTTACAAAAATGGGAAAAAAGAAATAACAAGAATTACGTTTTGAGTTGTGTGTTCTAACGTCGTTTTGAATTAGACTCGACTACGATGCGACCGCAAGGGGACGCAAATCCGTTTAGGACGCAAATCATGCTTCCCATCGTGACGCGCGATGCCCTTCCTGCATCGTGATAAGATGACTTGGCTGGGCGGTCGGTCGGTTAGACACACTGAAAAATACGAAGTCATAACTCGCTTCGTCAGGTGTTCCATACGTAAAACCGTTGCAACTTTTTATTTTGTTGTGTTTTAGGCGTCCAGATAAACGTTCGAATATGATACGTTGCTATCTAGAGTGGAAGCGTACACTGTTACGTGAAATACAATCGTATACGTTCAAGTCACACTTCCTTGTCTTTTTATAACAGATTCAGACTTGGGGAAAATCGTTTGAATGAGTTGGGGAGAGGGGAGGGGAGCAATCACATACACGAGCGTTATCCCCTGTGTGTGCATAGAGCAGGGAACCGAAATGTTTGTATAGCTAGACTTTGAAAGTAAACATGACCACAGATGCAGACCTCCTGCATAAGACGTATAGCGTTACTGCGAACATACGCGATTGCTAACAATTCAAAAAAATTCCTTCGCAACTAATTACAATCTTGAGTCTATCTTTCCTAGTTCATTTTTTAAAACTGATTACGTTTCTTATTAGACGGAGCATCATTACATGTAATTTTTAAAATGCACCAGTATCTGTAAACAACGAGATATAACATTCTTATTATACTTTCCTCGTATAGAATATTCGCGTCAGATTGTTTTCAAACATATCGAGTAGGACAACGGGAATTTGCAAAAAGATCAGCAGTTCGATAATGACTTTCAAGTGGTTTCATGTTTGAATATCGCTGTCATTGATAGCAAAGCGCGAACCTCATTTACATTCACATGCTGACTCTTGTGAACATTTCTGTACGTAACGATCACGTTCGTAGAATCTACGAAAACGTGCGTCTTGACATTGTCGAAAGTGCCTGCACATTTATGTGCGTGCGCGCGCGTGCGTTCAGTCGTGAACGCGTGATGCTCACGTGTTTAGAGTTAACGTGTCACTACGCGGGAGGAAAAAGCTGAGTTGAAAGAGTCTCGCGATAACTTCGAATCATTTGTTCTAAATACTTTACGGCAAAACTGTGACGACACTGACGACTGAAATCAATCTCCTCGCCGAGCAGTAACGATTAAATCGGCATAAATCTTGATGGACTTTGCATTTGGTTTTGTCATGATTTTTTTTTGTACTTTTATTTCAAGTTTCCTTTTCAGCGACAGGGATCCCGCGCTGTTTGCCGAACAACTTCTCGGCAAGAGAGTATACTATATCGAACTAGTCTAACTGAAATTATGGAACGCGTGTTACTACCCGTCATGAAATCGAACGTAAATCATTCTTTATTTCTGTGTATATTTATATATATATATATTTATTTTATTTATATATATATATACGCACGTGTAGTCTCTTTTGTTCTTTCTCTCTCTCCCTCTCTCTTTTAATTGAATGCCACACGATCTAGATACGTAAGAGCGAAGAGTCTGCCCAGTCTAAGCGTCCGTTTTGTTTTTCTTTTGTTGCAGAAGAATGTGTATCCACGGAAGAAGACAGGGACAAAATGCGATTTCGAAGAAGATGAACTTCTCATACCGCAAAGAATATTGTACGCGATCTGAAACACGCTAAAAATATCACATTTCCATCCAAATCTATTTTGAAACGCGAGGGGATGCGCGCGTTCTCGGCTTTGATATTATTCTTTATCCTCTCGAATGTTTTTTAGCGTGACGCCCACGGGTGCGTTACCGTTTCAAGGAATTACGAGCATGTCTGCTTCACGCCGATTTCTATTGATTTTGTTTGTAGGAACGCTCTTTGTTCGCCGCGTTTAATCCACGTGAACGGTTTCAGATTGCCACGCAAAGTCGGGTATGTCATAGTCTGAGCCCTAGGTGGAAGATGACTATGGCACAGACTATGAAACACCTGTTCTATAAGAGTATTATATTAAAAGGAACTCTCGTATGCTTTGGTATATGAGTCTTCATTAGTGATGTTTATCTGTGATATAGTTTGCCAAATATGTAAAACAGTAATAAGTGCATTTTATTATACATACAGAAACTTGTAAATGAGACGATCCTCGTGTATTGTATAAATTACTAGAGACTGTATTATTGGCACTCTTAACTAAGGAGTATCTGTAACCTATGGTATTGATATTTATATTTTTTCATAACTTATAAACGATAACAAATGATACTTGAAAATATGTCCTAATTATGTAATTAAAACATACGATGGGAACATGAACAATAAAGCGTTTCTTTAAACGCTTGTAATTATTATCATTTTTTAATTCTTTACATTTACATAGTCATAACATTCGAATCCTTACAAAGTGAGATCAGATATTTCGAAATTTTTCCTGATCCAGTTCATTTTTGTACTTTCTCGTATTCTCAGTCATCCATTAATTGTGAACTCAGCATTTTCAAGAAATCAGAAATTCATTTATAATGTTTTTTATTTTTTTTTGTAATTCAGTACGAAGTCACATATACACACACATCATTCGCTAACGTTCATTTGAAATTCTTTTATTTTCGACAGCCATGGAATGTCCTGTTGGCGACATTGTAAGCTATAGTAAATCGTAATAGTAGACGGAACGAGAGAAACGCTAAAGTTTATTTTGCTTTTTTACAGAGGTGCAGTATTAATAATGGGTGCTGTCACTTTGAATGTATGGGCGAGTGCACTTTTGTACGAGCCAGTGGAAAAGCACATGGTGCCAGCTTCGTCGTCGAACAAGTCGATCGACCATGACTTGGAAGCCGCCACCGTAACCGTAACTAGTCCCGAAGACGAGAAGAAATCGAATCTCGTGATTTCTTTCCCCAATTCGGACGAGAAGGCTGCGCCGATAGTACCAAAGAGCGCGTCCAGCGTCGCATTAGAATATTACAAAAACACGCCTGTCCAAGGGAGGACGAGAAAGATCAGTATGCCGACGGGCCGGGAGATAACGGGCCAGATGCACAGCACGCCCGCGTTGCATGCGGTCCCGGAACGCGGCGGCGACCATAACAAGCTATCAAGACGCAAATCGCCGTTCCAATCGCCGAGCACGTCCTCGTTCAATTACGTTAGCACACCGTATCACGGAAGCACTCTTTCCGCCTTACACCCAGAAAGGGCGTCCACGTTGACGTTGAACGCGATCTCGAACACGTTCACGAGAAAGCCCGTCGACGAGATGAAGAAGGACGAGGAGAAACAGCAGAACAAGTTCTTCGATTTCAGTCTGCTGAAAGACCCAATCTATCTTGTGATCTTGATCTCAAACTCGACGAACGCGGTCAGCTACACGAACTTCATCATACTACTGCCAGCTTACGCGATCTCGTTGGGCTTCGACAAGAATATGTCTTCCCTTCTCCTTTCGACCGTTTCGGTCTTAGACTTGATAGGGCGTATCGGCGGCTCAGCTCTCTCCGATGTCTCGATAATGCCGAAGCACTGGTACTTTGTCGGAGGCCTGTTCATCTCTGGAATCTCGTTGGCCATTCTGCCGATCGCAACAGGGTACACGATGCTCTCCGTTTACTGCGGTGTATTCGGTCTGGCGTCCGGTATTTACGTCGGTATTACCGCGGTTATTATGGCCGACATGCTAGGAACAGAAAAACTTACCTCCTCGTACGGTATCTCTTTGTTCGTGAACGGTATTATACAGCTAATAGGTCCACCCATTTGCGGTCTCATCTACGGGCAAATCAAGAGCTATGGTCCTATCTTTAGTATATTGGGAATCATTTTAGTGGTAGGTGCCGCTTTGTGGGGTGTCGTACCGTTCATCAGGAAAAGACAACACGCGCAGGAGAAAGCCGCACCGGTCGAGAAATTATAGTGCATTTGTTGCGTCTCCGTGTTGACTATCTCGCCAACGAGAAGAGCTTAACTGTATAATGAATTATCGTAGATTAGGCGTGTCTCAATACATAGTAATGACTATATAATTATGAAACACTGTGATGTTAGAATGAATGTTCTGTATATACCACTGGCACTGTGATGATGTTACACAATCCACGCGCACATTTTCAAGTGGATTAAGTAGGAAAACAATTTTCAAAGGATATATTTTTAAGAAACGCGACGGTTTCTCTTTTTCTTCAAAATTGAAAGTGTCTTGCCTTACATACAAGAAAACAAATAACTCTTTGGATGTCTGTTCTTGTTGATTACTAAAAACGAAAGAGGAAAAAAAATGATAAAGACATAGAAGTAATGAAGTACTTAGTTCAGAAGCGCACTAGTTGCAGGTGCTATCGTAATTTAAACCAACAAAACAAGCGCAATAATATAATTTAGTGCACATAATATTTTCTTAGTATATAAGCATAAGTATAATGAAAATGTCGAATATTTGTTTTTACACTTCTCTTGGAAAAAAATGAAAGAGAGAGAGAGAGAGATATGTATATAATTCCTACTGTTATAAACACTCTGTCATTGAAGATAGTCAATTTTGTTATTCATTCGTTTACAAATCACCGAAAAATATGCCTTATAATTAGAATGTAAGAAATTTGTAATTAACGAATTACATTTATATAATACTATACAATATGTAAAATAAATAATGATATGACACACGGATATCTTATTGATGGTGTTCCATAAGAACAAACAAACAAATTATTACTTTAGGATCAATAAAATATAAGTTATGGTTTGTATTTATTTTATTGAAGGGGCTCGATAATATTATCGGTTGCTAAGTAAATACTAAAGTAACCCCTTCTTCGCCGTGTTTTTATGATTTCTGTATGCAAAATTTACAATTACTAAATTTATTGTTTATACTGTTAGCAACATCAATTATTTCTTTTCTGATTTTTCTGGTTCTTGCTTAGCTGGAGCTTCAATTTCCCGGAAGTTGGGGAACTGCTCCCATGGAGCGGACAAGTCAAATTTACGGAATTCTTGGGTCAATTCCAATGGTTCGCATACCACCCTTTTTTTCTCATCGTCGTAGCGTACCTGATGGAAAAAAAGTATCTTTGTTATAGCACATATTACTCATAAATAACAGAAAAAATGTAGGATATTTCTAGAAGCTAAAGATATAAGATAACTATTTGAATACCTCGACAAATCCAGAGAGTGGAAAATCTTTCCTTAGCGGATGTCCTTCGAATCCATAGTCTGTAAGAATTCTGCGAAGATCCGAATGATCCGAAAAATATACGCCATACATATCCCATATTTCTCGCTCGTACCAATTAGCAGCGTTGTACACAGATTCGGCTGATGGGAGAGGTGTTAATTCATCCGTATATGTTTTTACCCTAATTCTTGAATTAAATCTTAACGATAGAATATTGTAGACAATCTATAAATAAAAAGATAAATAATAGTATGTATTATAAAGCATGACAGTGTTTCCAATCAGAGAAATCCTTACCTCGAATCTATATTTACGACTAGGTACATCGACTGCAGTAATATCGGACAAATTGGTAAACTGAGCGTTGTGATGATTTCTCAAAAATGATAATGTTGGAATCACGCCTTCGGGAGAAATACATATTTCAAGCTCGTCACCGCTCATAATTTGTACCTTTTGTACATACTTTGGCAAACATTCAGCAACGTACTGACCAAAATCCATTAAATTTTTCACATCTACAGGGCTGGGTTTACGTATCGATGCTATTAAAAATGCTTGTCGTTATTACATCGTGGTACTATTGAACGTACTATAAACGATCATTTTACGTACGCTGCACTTCTGGATTTTCGGCTGCTGTTGTATTCGTTCTCAACGACGGGAGAAGTTTTGGATAACCTATCAAACAAATTCATAAATTTATTACATAATACAAAGAAAAGATAAATTCAAGAAATATCAAATAAATTAATTACATTTGGGTGTTGCGACAGGTAAATTTCTTGAGAGTTTCAAACAGTTTCTTAGCAGAGACGTCATTTTCAGGGAAAATCTTCTTCTCCTTACCACACAAAATAGTACACCCTACGATACTGCGACATTTACCACGCTCTCTGGGTAACGAAGATTTCTGCAGATTTCTGTATCACATATCACATACAAATACAATACAGAGCAGAGATATTGTGCAAGATTTCTCGCGCATTTACGGCGATTTTAGCCTCAGTAAAATAAGATTCCCCGTAAAATTTGTCATCATTTAAACGAGAACCTCATCTGTGATAGTACGTATCCTGTTTCTCTCTCTCTCTCTCTCTCGCTCTCTCTCGATGACGATATACAATGGTTTAAATGGATATTAATTGTTAGTTTAAATACACTGCATTTATTATGCATTTATAATTTATTAACCTTGAGAGTAACACAATTTTTAGAATTAAATACTATATGAAAAGATTATTCAATTTTACTTGATTACTTATTTACAATATTTTTACAATGTAAAGCTTAATTCTATAACTTTCTTGTACGAATACTTTTGTAAAATGTTATCGTACATCGTTAAAAGAAGAGTTTTCTATTTTTGGTATATTTATCAACTGCTCACAATATTTTTTGAAGCACACTTCTGTTCAAGTTTTTGCATGTCCACTAGTATGGTTGCTACTGCGTGCCTAAGCTGATGAAATTTTGACATGGATAATTCAAATATCTGATGTTCACCATTATTAAATGTCCACTTCATTATAATATGTGGTTCTAGGACTCTGTTCAAGATGCTGGAAGTAACAAAACAAGATAAATATCCGAATAGAGACAACAATTTAATAAAAATTATGCAATTACTTAGAAGCAATGGTGATGTCCACACGCCACTTGCATGACATCAGATGCGAATAAAACTTTGTTCTATCGAGCAAACCAGCTATTAACTCGGGTCGCTTCTGACCATAGATCACGGTAGACAAATCCTCGATGCATTCAGGAGGTAACCTGAGGAATAACGAATAACAATGCCAGTTAATGTATTTTCTAACTATTGAATTTATTAAATGGCATAGTAAATATTTACTTTAATTCTTCCAATATTTGCCTGAATTCTTCAGGTTTCACATTCTGCGATGATATGCCCAAGTGAACCTTCAATATTGTATAGATAACCGAGTAATATTCATCTACGGATTCTACCGGTACATTGTACTTTTCACTTATTTTGTCCAATATCCCTTCTTCTATGTATTCTTGATTTATTGACTTTACAGCAACTATAGATGAAAGGTTAGAATATTTTCAATATATGTTACAATCGTAATATACATTTAAAAAGAACTTACTCTGTATTAGAGGACGAATAAACATCTTTTTTAACTCTGGTAGAACTTTTGTATTATTTCCTAAAGCGTACAAAAGTTGTGTTTGAAAAGTTGACATGTTTGTTATGAATTTGATTTCCGTTGTTCTATAGTATTGTTCTGGACAAGCCAATGTGGGAAAAAGGTCTAAAATGAACAGAATGCTCGGAAAAATTCTGTATAAATATTATTTCTTATAATTTTAGTGAAATATGTCAGGAGATGTCAAACTATCATTATCATTCCCCAAACCCAAACAGATGATTTGTTTCCATCGTTGAATGCCATCTGTAGCAAAGCTCAAGCAACATATTTGGAATTATGGAGGAGCAGGCAAGGTACTTTTTTTAAATTAACATATAAAAACCTAAAGCATACAGTATACGTAGCACGTAATATGAGCCGCATTTTAATAAATAATTCGATCATTGTTCAATGCTTCAAATCATCTTCATCTTTTCAATATTGACAATTCAGTCGCTTAGGACACTTATGTACCATATACGTAGACCGTTCCTCTGGAAACCATTATAAGGGCGTTGTGAATGAGAGAACCATATTACATAGATTGTTTTGCTGGGTACTTTAATATTTGTAAAATACAGAATACAATACTTAGTATTCACAAACAATGGTATATAGCAGATTCCCTGATATATCAAATTTGGAATGAATCTTTCAACTGACCGTGTGGCCTAATGGATAAGGCGTCGGACTTCGGATCCGAAGATTGCAGGTTCGAGTCCTGTCACGGTCGAACACTTCTTTTTAATTTTTTTTTGTGTTTACGATACATGTTACATCAACAAACTTGTTAAATAAAAATCATTTTATTGTACGCATTTTGATTCAACGTGAATACGCAGTACATTTAAAATTATATTGTGTGCCTTGAATTTTAGAAAATGCACTCCAGCGAATCAATATTTATGTTATTTCATAAAGGATAGGAAATATTTAGTACTAACTAATAAAAGTTGAAAGAATAAGATTGTAAAAATATTTTAATGTACAATTACAAGAAAAAAAATAGATTCCTTCGAGCCGGATTTGAACCAGCGACCTATGGATATCTTACTTGAACATGCCAACTACAGTCCACCGCTCTACCAACTGAGCTATCGAAGGTTGTTGATTCACGTGTCCCGCTGGACATGTGATAAACGTAATCATCCTAAAATCTGATTATTTAATTCATTATTTAATTATTTATATATTTAAACTACTGAGAAAACCACTTTGAGGTCCTGTTATATGATAGCTAAGAATTATCATACTTAATAGTTAGAAATTTAAAACAACATAGAATTATATTGTATAGAATTGAAATTATCCATGAAATTATCCAAAACTAATAAAACCCTTGTAAAATGAATAAATGTCTACGATATTTTCAATTTAATTATCATATCCAATTAGCAAATTACAACTCCTTGGTACAAAATGCAATATAATTGCAAGATATATATATAATTGTTGAAGAGACTATAGTATACGATAGAAATTTGATGGCTATTCATTGAATTCGATCAATTTCAATACGATCATATATTTGTATGTAATTTTGTAGTTTTGTAAAGTGTCACGGAAACTCTTCCTAGTTTCAATTTCAAGAGCCAATTTTTTCGTTTCGAAACTAGTTCATGTATATAACGATGTTTTTTATTACAGTCCTAGTATATCGATTCCATGCTCTTTAATGACGAAATCATTCTAGGAGCGCCGCGCCGGTTCCCTAATCAGAACATAGCGAATCCATCTCGAATAGACCACACCTATATAAATGTCAGTCGTGCTTTAGTTAGGCGATCCTTTCTTTCAATTTCGTTTTGCTACTCATTCGTGTCACGATATACATAATTTATATGATTTCTTCAATTTTAGAGCCTGTCGATCACTGTGATTTTCCATTGCTGTCACTGCCTACTTTTCCTTTCACTTAATTACAAAAATCGTGACAAATTAGATTTAAGAATAATATACGGTATTAGTTAAGAAAGCGTAAAACATTTAGCCGTATATTCATAACATGTGCATGCACATGTGAAGCGGCCAGTGAAGGGCATCGAGCAGTGAAATTGTAGTCGATTCTCAATTGAAGGAGGCTACAAGGAGAGTGCATCAATAATACAGCGAACATTGTACTCCTTGAAAGTAAATATTCGATATTGCCCCGGCAGCAACCGGAAATTCGTACAAAGCACGGTTCAGTGGCATGCAAATACTCAAAGATACTTGAAAACTTCAATAAATGTCCTGGGATGTTTATTGGTTCGATTCTCCAACACGGAACACTCGTAGTCTCCACTTTGCACTGTAATTAGATCGACAGTTGTCTATCCTCGATTGATACTGTAGCATTCCTAGATTCACATTAGATACGCTTAAATATAATAGTATGTAATCTTATCGTGCAAAAACATATGGCAATAAAATATACATATTATAACTGCTCGTAACTACCTTTTCGACAGAGGTAAAAATAATATGGTCAGAATACGCAGTGACTTATTCTTTTATTAACAATGAAATATAAATCGCTTTGTTATACAATGTTTTAAAATCGTTTATTGTTAATAGTTGTGAATTGGTTTGGTTACAAAGAGCCGTCGTTTGTACACAACTGATCGAGATAATGCTGCAGTGTATTTATTAATTAACACACGGTATAATTCCCTGGACTCGCGTTTTTTATTTCGATCGTCAGCGCCATCTTCCTAAAATACAAAAAAAATTGAACGTCTATAAATGCGGGTACACAATTGTTCGGAACATTTACGGTGAACACGAAGCATTAATATTAAATTGAGACGCTGGATATGCTAATAAATAGAAACACAGTGTCGTATGCTCGTGTCAGATTTTATTCATGGAACCGGGTTTGCGCGTTAGGAATATCGTTGCTGTTGGGAAGGTGCATAATGTACCCCTGCATGGTCACATGTCCACCGACGATAGAGGATAGGGAGCGCGTGTCGCCATCCACCGGTTGGTGTCAGCAGGCGGTATAGCGTATTCCCGTCATGCGAGGGTGGAACGGTTGGGTAATTACCTCCAGATCACGCTACTCCAACGAATGGTATCAAGATTCAAGATGAACAAGGAGAAAGAATTGGCAGGACAAAGAGTGTTGGGAAGAACGCAGACGCGGTCCGTTCGCTAATGCTTGCAGCGCGGCGCGCGTGCGCGGGACCGATCGGCCAGGCTGGCGAGGGAAAGAGAGAAAATGGAAACGCGGGTAAGGATATACGGAAAGATAGATCCGTGTAACGCGAGCGAAATGCAATAAATTGCAGCGCGCACGGGAGAGAAAGCCGTTTTGAAAATCAATGAGAAACATCGGTGACGAAAGATTGCGAAAATTATGCGGAAACTTCGAACGAGAGGAGGTCAAAGGTAAACGTTGAGGTAGGAACCAGCGGTGCACTCAATCAAGAAATTATAGCCACTCGGATTAGACAATAAAGCTACGGTTCAGGGGGTAGAAGAAGATAAAAGGGTAATGGGGAGAGTGAGAGAGGGAGCGAGAGAGAAAGTCACTGTAAAGCGATACAAGGGGTGGTAGAGTGGGGATGAAGCAGAATAGACGAGAGAGAGAGGTGGCGCTCTCGCGCAGTCTGGCGTCGTCGGCCGACTGGTGTGCGTCCGGGCCAACTTTAGACGCGATTTATTTTCGTCTCTCGTTGTGTCCCCGCGACCGTTTCGATCGCGGTACCGTCAGTTCTGTCTTTATCGTTCGCGAGGACCGTCCTTTCGGTGTGATAGCGGAGTTCGTGCCAGTGACAACGAATGTCAGCTAGAGATTCCGTGTGTACGCCGGTCGACGAGCTGCCGTCGTTTGTGTTCTAAGAATCCTTCTGTACGACGATCGCCGGCCGATGCGAGGGACAATAAGGTAATGTTTCGTTGTGATGGTACGGTTCCGAGTTGGACTCTGCTGGCCTGGCCGGTAGCGGATCGATTTTCACGAGAAGTGAAGCGGGAGCTGTCTGTGCGAGAGAGAGAGAGAGAGAGAGAGAGAGACTGCGAGAGAGGTAGAGTACCGAGCGGGGGGGGGGGGGGTGGCAGGTAATAAGACTAGGAATGCGATAATGCAAGTCTCCTCTTTTTCCATTGTATGTTGTATTATTACTGATCTTTCCGCCTCCTCCCCCTCCCCATCCTACTCCCCATTTCACGCGTTCATTCCTCTCTGATTCGTCTTTCAACTATTTATGTTCGCCGACGTTTAAACCGATTCTGCTCGATTCTGAAACGTTGCGCTCGCAATTCCTCATCTCGCTGGCTGCCAGTTCCATTCGGTTCCGTTCGCGTGCACGCGTGCGCCCATCTTCCTCGGCCTCGTAGATCAGACGGGACGACACAAAATCCTTTACCTGGAATCAGAGCTGGGTAAAATATAGAGGAAACGTGTTACCAATACTTGTACGGTACACGCTTCAAACGAAATGATATTTTCAATCGAAAACGAATGAAATACTTCGATTCGAACAACCTCGAACAATGAAATACGAAATTTTAAATATTTCTTGGCATGTACTAGTAAAAGTGCAAGATGTTTTACCGTGTAGTTAACAATCTGGAATGATTAAATAGTTTCTGGTAATAACAGAAAATTCTAAAAATATTAAACCGTAATAATATCATATAAAATAGTCTATTATTTAATGTAGTGTTTTACCAAGCACCTGGCCAGGGACACGATTTCGTTGATGCGGCATCGACGGCGTAACCGTAGATCGATCCCAGAAGTGTTATAGGAAGAAGAAGGGAAACCGGAAGTGTATCTTTGTCGGTCACGAACCGAGAGGCTTGCCGATTACCTTTACATTGACAACACGCTCGATGGTGGCACGTTAGTACGAGAAGCTTCTCACTTCGCATAGAAATTAGCAGCCCCGATAGATCAGAGCTTGCAGCAGCTACGCTGCGCGAATGAGAATCGACGAAGGAAGCTCTCTTGTCGTCTATGGAGAACCATGGGGAATTGCTCGTCGGCGAGACTCGGGCCCGATGATCGAACGCGATGAACCACACGACTGGTCCGAAAATGTCGATCGACAACGAAGATGCCAACGACAAGAACGATTAAGCGGATTATCAGCAGAAGCACGGGTGTGCGACGTTTAGCGACCTCTGCGTACCAGTGCACGAGCGATAATCGCTTTAAACGCATCCCAAATGAATTATAACTCGTTGACCGGACCTAAAACGACGCGTGTGGATGGATCGATGTGTCATTAGCTCGGGCGAGCACCGTGCCCAGGGCTTGTGCGAATAGGACAACCATAATCGTGCGGAATTTTTCGTGTGTTTCGCGTCTCTGACCCTCTTCCGCCCTACGATTCTCACCGGTCGATAGACCCCGACTCGACGTGGTACACTCTCTCTCTCCCTCTCTCTCTCTCTCTCTCTCTCTCTCTCTCTCTCTCTCTCTCTCTCTCTCTCTCTCCCCCTTTCTCTCCCTCTCCTTCTCTCTTCTGTCTGTCTATCTCGATCGTGGCTAGTAGGAGAGACGAGGAACGCGAAGAAACGAGGAGCGAGTAAGACACGAAAATCGTGCGATCATGATTTGTATACTTATACGGACAGTGCGTTTCCTGATCGACAAATACAGCCGCAAAGTGTACACGGAATGTTGGTAACGTGATGACAAAGTGATGGTGAGAAGCCTGCACTGCAAAGTGACGATGATTTAACCTTTTGTCCCGCAAAGATCGGAGGAAGGAACATGGAAGTGTGGAGGGATTGGTGAAGCTCTGCGACCTAAATTAATCAGTGAACACCCGGCTAAGGTAGGATTTCCGGTAGGAAGTGGCGCTTTTCTTTGCTTTTGCCAGACCCCTCGAGGCAATTATGCTTTTCGGCTGACACTTTATCCGGTGGTGAGTCAGACACTCTGCAGATAGAACGTATCCTTATATATATGAGAAATTCGGGCTGTAAATAAAGTTTGTACATCGAATCGGACAATACGTTTCGAAATGCGAGGACATTATTCTCGTCGTGAACTCTCTGCCGGTCATTTTTGTCTCTACGATACTTGTTCAAAGTTTTCGCACACCTTTCCCACTGCATACCTCGAACCTGTACTAGGTTACGAATTTTGTATGAAACTTGGTTAAAAAAGATGGTTACTCAAAAAGCTTAAGCACGGATTTTTTGGTCGAAGATGTAAATTCCATTCAATCGTGTTTTGTACGATGAAAGTTTAAAATAGTAGGTTAAACAAAAAGGTTAATCGCGGAGTTCTGTTCGAAGGTGTAAATTCTATTCCGTGTTTTGTAAGGTAAAAATTGAAAGGAATCTTCTTGATTTTTATCCTCCGACACAACTAGCCTAAAATTGATTGGGGGGAAGATGAAGCGACACGAGATAACGAGCAAAGTTTGTGAATAGATAGGCTGTGCTGTGTGCTTACATATGGAGAAATGAAAGAGCCAATGCGGTGAAAAGTTTCGCAATGACTCGATACTAAATGTATATCGATTTGTCGGCTGTTCGATAGAAAGATTCATAAAAAATCTTCTTTTCCGTGAAAAGAAAAAATATCCTCGCTAAGCAAGTTCGAATTCCGGCGATCGCGTCGATAAACGAGAACTCTCTACGAACTACCAGTACCAACATATGGTATCGTTTGTCTACACTTCTTTAATAACTGGATGACTTGTTTTATGTTTCGCTACTTGAGTCATCGGGAGCGTTCTTGGTAGATACATTATGAGGCGTACGAATTGATACGTGGTATCGAGATGAATCAGGCGTACCGAACGTCCTGAGACGTTGAGATTATTCAATGGTTTTGCGTCAATAGTCAGAGATATAAAGAATAGCGTAGAAAATTGGAGAATTTGGAAATTGTAAATTGTTCAGATAATTCAGTGACCCGCGTAGATACATTATGAGACGTCCGAATTGATATGTATTTACATACATATATCGAGACGAATGAACCTTATCGAGTGTCCGGAGACATTTAGATCATTCAATTATTCTGTGACAGTAGACAGTGGTAGATAATCACGATGGTTGTAGGATAGCGTAGAAAATTCGAGAAATTGAAAATTGTTGAACCGATGTGGTAGTTGTTTGAATTGCCGTTTCCGTCAAGTTTTTAGCTTTATGGAGATAACAGAGTTGTCCGGGTTGTATTACGAAACTTTCTCTTGCGGTGTCCATGCCTTACGCGACTTTTGGCTGATGCGATTAAATGCCCTGGATACCTGTGCAATGAGTGCACCGCAACAAGTAATCTCTTAGGGTCTTTGTAGTGCTTCGAGATTATACGCTTACGTACTGGCTTCTTCGTACACCGCTGTCTTCACAGATTTAGTCCCCATTATCGCAGCAGAACCTCACTTATACGAACTCCCGTTATCCGAACACCTCTGCGTTCTATTATATCAGCTATTTTTGTGCAAAATTCAGTAGAAACCGACCGCCATGATACATACATGCTTTCGAGTAGCTTGTGGAACTCTTACAAAAATATTTTCACAGATTATTTTAGAAAGGTTAGAATGAGATCAAAATTGTTTTCGTCAAGGAAAAAATATCTCTATAAAAGTACTGTTCGTTTTCGTTAATATACACGTTTTCCCGTAGTTAATGTGATGAATGGATAAAGATCATAAAAAGGTCATCTCATAAGAAAAAAAAGATCACTGTTAAAAAGTTAGTTGGATCAGTAAAAATAGAAAAAAGTCGAGTCCGTAATAAAATTATAGAACTGAACGGGCGAAAAGAAAGGATAAGTGGATTAACAGTGTATATCTGAGCCCGACATTGAAGGTTAATTATTTTAAAATTCGATCAGGGTAATTTACACGGCATAGCTTTTAATAGGCTTAATCGCCGAGCCCCTTTCTAATTTATTACATCGCAAACAACGGCGTTACCGCCCACCGACTCCCTTGTTCCTTTTTGTTCAATTTTCGTGTTCCTTTCGTTAAGTCCTTCGGGCATTTTCCGTCTGATTATGTCGAACATATATTACACGTGTTTTATAGAAATATAGCAGAACGCGATTCCCTAGATCGTTTATAGTGGTTGCGCAACTGAAACGAACCGGAGCGAATGATTCTTTTTACTGGTTCTTGGAAGGAGTGGGGGCGGGGATGATTCGAAAAGAAATCCCAGAGGATTGTGTTTCACCAGTATCGTTATACATACTATTATATGTATACCGCTTGTACATATACACTTCAACGTGATCTGTTGAGAATACTTGCTGGTACAGAAACATTAAAACTGTCTCATTTCTGTCGTCTACATTTCGGTCGAAATTCAGCTAACAGCAGAACATGATTCCACAGTCTCTATGCATAAATCACTTTAGTGTAGCTGTAACTATTGCGTCAGTAGTCGATCTTAAATAGAAAAGAAGGAAACGCTTTGGATGTTAACACTTATGGAAGAAGGGTATTTTTTTTAGTTTAAGCACACACATCTTTATAATTTCAATAATTAAAAAATAAACTATGTGAAAGCGGTCATTTAACCGGTCGTGGTATTACAAGTTTCTGCGCGATTTGATTCGATTCGATCCGATCCGATTTGGAAGTTGACCAGCACCGTTTCGCATAGAAACATCTATCTCTGTAGTTATCAGGAAAAACGCCGCATGTCACAATTTCAAAAAATTTGAGTTCATGCATTAATTAAACTTTACAGTATAGGATGTACGTATTTACCAGAAAAAAGTCACGAAAATAAATTCGAAAGGCTCAAAAACATAATGCAATTTAACCGATGTCCTATGTCAAAGCATCAGTGACCAAAACTTTAAACGGCAATATCTTGAAAGTGAAACTATGTTACATGCGGCGTTCTTCCTTGCAACCACAGATCTATGGGGTGCATAGAACGTCGCGACGCGACGCGCGATGATGGCGTCGCGTCGGCTCGCCTAATCGTTTGTTTCTTACCTCGACGACACTCAGTCTCGTGGGGTGACGACCCTGCACGTCTGGCCGGAGCCTCTGTCGTGCATTTCGTATTTATTATTTATACGCCGGCAAGTGTCTACATCCGGTGGATGTGCCCCGGCAAATCCACTTCGTTAGAGGTACCCGGGAGTGGCGGTTACTCTTCGCGAAGAATCGCACGGAGCCGAGGTTCTCCCCAGTTTCTAATTCAATGTGTATCAAACGAATCCGTTTCAATCAATCCATCCCCCGGCCGTCCGAGCAGTTAATCAGTTCGTTACGTGCCGCCGACGAACAAACCTCAATATGTTAATTCCCAATCATCCGATCAAGCCAAGATCAATTCGTAGTAATTAATTAATTGAGATTCGGTCGGGTAGTCGGCCTACCAGTTCTGGGAAAATAATGCTCATTTATTTAATTAATAACAGAATTAAACGGTGCTCGGCGCGTGCAGCTAAAATGCACGTAACATGTCACATTTGCAAAAAGAGCAAAATAGCTCTTCCGATTTTCTTTGCGGACTTGTTAGGAGTTTGTAGAACTCTCCATTCTCTATTGTTTTTATTTTTACTATAATTTCGAAACACTTGGATTTTTGTATACTTAACATTGGGTTTTTGGAGAAATAACGAATTTATGTGTATCTAAATTTTTAAATATTTAGAAAAGAAAGAAATAAATTTGTTGAATAATTCCTCATGAATATAATCGTAAATTAAAAATATCAGAACGCGTTATTTTGATGTGTACCTAGTGTTAACTACTCTTTGGTACCATTGTCTATTATCTGTTTCTTCTTGGTCTTTTTCACGTTGGTTTGCACTTAGTTTCTTTAATAAGAATGAAAAGATTGAACTGAAGGGTTGAAATGGGAACAGGTATTGCAGAAACGGATGTTTCAGGGTCGGTTAGTGCTGGTTGCACTGAAAAAGTCATCGGTGACCGGAGATAGGATAGAGAGATTCTTAGGGGACTATTCACGGGCTAAGTTTGGTTCCGTTCGTGCCGCACGAACAAATAAATAATTAGAAGGGATACCATCTGTTCGAACGAGAATGGACACCACTATTTATATCTGAATTACAACTATTTATACCCAGGGCTGTATGTTTCATTTATAATATACGGCCGGCGCGGTGTAGAGCGGCGCGGGGGTGCGCACCCTTCGTTCACGAGCTTTTCGAAACCGTAACCGCAACCGTAACCGTGCCATGCACACAAGCCTGAAAAGCGGTGGTCTCTCTCCAACGGCCGTCGCCGGACAAACTTTCGTGCGAGACGTGTAATTTTATTAGACGAACAATCGAAAAAGTTCACCGGCGATCCCACGGGAACTGCAATCGGACATTAATAATTATTGTATTGAGGCTCGCGTGTGCTCGGCACAACCGTCCCTTATTCAACGATTGTTCCACGACACAACGACTATGAGTCAGAATTCTAGGGAAACCAGAAGGGGGATATGATGATACGATAAAACTGTCATGAAACATATGCAAACTATCCGACTAATTCACTTTACTTGTTCCATTTATCAACAATAGTATTTAAATTGGTACTTTTTATCGGAAACGAAAAAGTTTTTTAAGCTATTCTTTTTTCTAATGCCATCGCAATTTTTACGAATCGTCTTCATAATCATTTTATATGTAGTACGTATTTTAAAGTTTCATTCAAAAATAGTAATGCTTGCAAACTCTGTAGCCGATCAGACAAAGGTCTTGAAAACAATGCTAAAAATCATTTTATTTCTTCCTAAATCTTAACATTTTCTAAAATAAAACTTTAAAGAAACCTCGAGAAACGCACGTCAAGATCATTATAAATGAATTACATCCCCCTCTGGGCGGGTTGCGCCCGACCACTGACGGTATACCTGAAAAAGTTGTTATGGCAGACAAAAAACGCGCACGGATCAGCTCTGAACCGGCCGATTATTATTTACAACCACCGCGCTTCAATAACTCCAACCCCGGCAGACCCCCCCCCATACACACATACTTTCCTATTTTATATATATATATAGATTACATAAAAAACTGAATAACATTTAAAAGAATATTTTGAAAGTATCTTTTTCGTCTATGTTATCACTAGACTGCGAATCTTTATGGAAAATTATAAATGTTCGCATTGATTGCAGGACACAGGAACCAAATAAATATTGCATTCTTCTTTTAATTATCCTATTAAGCTGAAACTAATACATTGATGTCCTTAAATATTTTTAACATGTCTACAGCTTTAAATTGTACATTTTTGTCGTAAATGCATAAAATCCGCAGTCTAGTTATCACGCTGACTTCCACCCTCAATCGATTCAAGTCCGTAGAGGTTCGATGCGGGCCCGCGAACTTTCCAAATTAATGTCCAGAGAGAGGAGAATTCTTACGGCGAAAGATTTCCCATGAACGATGGAATTCTTTCGCAGAAATTTCTTCTTTCGGGGTATAATCGCCGACACGGGATTCCTGTTCGATCGGCGCGACGCGTTTCGTTTTCTCGCGATTTATTCGATCGCACGTTGGATAACGAGTTGTTCTGTCCGTTGTTCGTTCGCAGATGAGAGGCAAAGTCTCGCCCTCGGTTTCTATTCGAGCGTAATCCATATGGATGGAGCAAACAGGAAGGGTTAAGGGGACAAGAAAAGCGTCGTTTCCCTGGTCCACGGCTCGGTTCACCGGATCGCGTTCGTCGACCAGGGACTGAGTTGATCTTTCCGTGACCAAACGTGAGTATCGTGTTACCTAACAACCCCTTAATTATCTTCAGTATATCCACCCTCTAATCACGCTTTGTTCACCACCCTTTTCGTCGTTATAAAACGATGTCGACGCCCGCGTATCATGGGACGCGTTCCCTCTTGCTCGCCACAGGTACTACGTTGCCTCGGTTCGTTCAACAAGGATCAAAGCAAAATTCAAATAAAAGCTCGCCCTTTCACAATGTTCTACGTCTATCGATAAAACGAAAAAATCTCGCATAAATTCCAAGTTATATTTCTGACTTCCACAAGAAGAACGCTTGTTTTCGTTCACAAAACTGAATAGTTTTTCACATACCTTGTTCACCGTCTTTACACTAGGTTCACGGGACACAAAAAGTGACAATTTTTGTTTATTTTATAAAAATAATAAGAATATATTTAGCGTCAGATTTTTAGCGGGTTTCATCAGAATAATAATAAAAATTATAATAAATAATAAAAATATGTTCCAAGGATTAAATGTATTGAATTTTTCCATAAATCTTTACATCCCAGTATCTAATTATCAAAAATCTAGAAACCGTAATTTTGACGGATCCCGTAAATCTAGTGTTAAAAATACGGTTGAAAATCGATTCTCCAACATTCACACAAGTAATTGTACATATATGTATGTACATATGTACTTATGTAGAACGAAAGGCCGCGGAAGCTTGAGACTTTGATATTTTGGTCGTCGAGAGAACCCGGGCGAAAGAAAAGAGGGAGAAATGGGATTCGACATAGTCGACCCGTCGAAGATTAATGTTCGTGAGTTAGCGCAACCCTGATTCCGCCATCAGAGTCGGTCAACTTCGATTTTTGAGGGGTTTTAGGTTGATCCCATCGTTTGGGAAAAGCGAGATCGGCTGCTCTTCGGTCCCCGATGTCCCCGAGTAAAATCGAAACTGTGTTTGGTGAATTGCAGTGACTCGGGACTGGTCGGTAATCGCTGTCGGCGCCGAGGATGGCGAGGAGCAGCGGCACTGCACACGCATATCGGCGATGCACCGATTGCTCCGTTGTCGTCGTTCATCGCGATGCCGTTGTCGCAGTTCGTAGTACGTCCCCTCGCGAATTACAATCGATCGGAATCGGGTACGGTAGGAACGGCAACGACACTGGCACCTGCGGCATCAACAGCCACGCTACTACCAATTTCGATAGGGAAGAGGGCACGGCCGATTAGAGTCGCCCCATACCATATATCTATCGGCCTGCACGTGATTCATGTAAGTCCCACCTTTCATTTCGTTCGTTCTTTCTTTCTTTCTTTTCCTCTGACGAAACGGGGTTGCAAAGGACGTTCGATTTTTGTTACGCGATTTGACCGTGCAATATTATCGGTGTTTCCTGTAAACGATCTGTAATACACTCCGAATCTCTATATGTATAAGATACAAATTGTCTGCATCTATTGCGAGGAGCAGACGCAACTTAGGAACGGCTTCCTTCGTTTAATAATTTGAGTAAATTGAAAGTTATACAGTGTGTATAAAAAAGTATATTCGTACGCCCTTTAAAGTGGAATAACTTTTTTATAATTGTACCAAACGACCTGATTTTTTATAATCAATTAGAAGCATTGGTTTACGAAATGATATGCAACAAAGATTTTCCAAAAAGTATATTTTACAAGGTTACATGCAGAAATAAACAAGGCATTTTTTAAAACTTTCTGATTTGGGCCTTTAATGAAAATTTAAAATATTTGTTTTGTAGATCTATGTATAGAAATCGATTAACATGAGCTACAAGCGGTTACAAATGGTGAAAATCGTAATTTTACACGACTTTTGTTCAGTTTCTGCTTAAAATCCACAGTGTGTGTCGTTTTTCTCTGCGTCAACCGATTTCGATGAAATTTTCAGCGTGTGTACAACTAACATAGATCTACAAAATATATACTTTAAATTGTCATTAAGGGCCCAAAGAAAAAGTTAAAAAAAATGCCTTTTTTATTTTTGCATGTAACTTTGTAAATTATAATTTTCGGAAACTCTTTTTTGCATATCATTTCGTAAACCAATGCTTCAAAATCATTATAAAAAGTCAGGTGGTTTGGTACCAATTATAAAAAAGTTATTTTGTTTTAAAGGGCGTACGAATACTTTCTACGCCCACTGTATGTAACTGCAGATTTTTATGCAAAATAAAAATTACCATAAATTAATTCCAAGATATAGGAACAACATAGAGAATGATTTCAACGAGTTGAAAATAATTCCTCGCAATTCTAGTCATTACGAGAATAATAGATAGGAGAATTATAAAAGAATTTACGAATATCAATGTATGATTCTCAACTTTTTAAAATTGTTAACACTACCTGACAATTAAAATTATAAAAACGCTTTGAAATAGTGAATGAATGAAAGAATTAAATAATGAAAACCGCAAAAAGTTCAAATTAATCGAATCTTCTCACTTCTATAAGGCATTTCACTTTTGCATGTTTTGTGCTTGGTAGGTGTAGTATTAAAAAAGGAAAGAAATTTTGATGTGGCTCCTGTGCTCCTGCAGTTAACGAAGAGAGAATTTCTGTTTCGCATAAAGATCTGCAGTCTAAATGGCATAGGTGTTTCGGATGTCCTACGTCCGATGCGGATTTTTCTAGATGCTTAGATTGCCTAGCTACTCCTTATCAGGGCTATTTATGAACGCGAGTGTATCCTTATTGATTTTTAGAATCGTTGGAGGATCGAACGGCCGTTGACGGAACATTCGTTCGCGATGGAATTGGGCATCAATATCCATGAAGGTTTCTCTATAAATTCGCTTCGTGAATCGTAGGCTTGAAAGTACATATAGTGTATCTGTACAGTTCAATTCCAGCGTTGACAATACCAATTTCCTTGTAAACCGCCTCGACTCGTTCGAGGCTTGTGTGCTTCAAACGTTTGCCTTATTTTTTATCATTGCTTGGAAGATAGAATCAGGATTATGTGAAGTAATATTGGCGTGCAGAATTCGAACTCGAGACCCGTTTGTTTACGAGCCGATCGATCTCTGTACTCGCCAACACTGCTCTGTCGGACACAATCTTTAACATTCAACCCTCGTGCACCGTTCGGGTCAGTTTGACCTAAATCGAAAATTCACTTTGAGCTATTCAGTGCCCACTGAAATATTACTTGGATTCTATTCTACGTTAAACCGAACTGTAGAATTACCATATTATAGCAATTACTAGACTGCGGATTTTATGCAATCTCAAATCATGAGAAGATTACGAGCATTTGGAAACACCGATATACAATAGGTGTAGAAAGTATTCGTACACCCTTTAAAACAGTATAACTTTTTTATAATTTGTACTAAACGACCTGATTTTTTATAATCAACTAGAAGCATTGATTTACGAAACGATATGCCAAGAAGGTTTTCCTAAAATTATAATTTACAAGGTCACATGCAAAAATAAAAAAGGCATGTTTTTAAAAGGTGTACGAATACTTTTTACTTCACCTAATATAATTTTCAGTTTATCAAAATTATTAAAGAAAGAGACGAACTTTTTACTTGGCTCCTGCTTCTTACAATCGATGCACAGCATTTTTATTTTTCATAAAGATCCACAGCCTACCGATGAAACATTTTTGATAGTTCAATGGATTCTTGTTGACAAAGGATATCGATAATTTGTAATACATACTACGACGTATGAGAATAAACATTTCTCTATTCTGCTGATTTCTTCTTCGAGTACTTTGTTTGTATTAGGTATATGAAAATTAGCATCATGATCATCTTCTCTGAAATTTAGTGGGGGTAGCTTCACGATTGGTGGTTAAGAAACACGCGTGAAACGAAGTGGGAATTATGCAACAGTTTCGCGAACGGTATGATGCAACGATCAAAGGAAGAGAATGCGCGATAAACTGTTGCCGTTGTTTATATTGCGACTGATAACGGTGACGAACCCATTGGGAGGCTAGGAATGTGTATCGCACCTTTTACTGCAAACTAAACGGTGACTCAGTTTTATCTTACGTTAATTAAAATGTAACTGCGACTGTTCACTGGGGAGATCACGTCTGCAATAAATAAATTTCTTCAGAAGATAAATCTTCGATAAACCGAGACTCAAATAACTACTTTTGCATTTGGAAAGCACTTCTTTTCCGAGCAGTCCATCGCCGATGCCAATAATTAAGAATCGGTAGACTGCGGATTTGATGCATTTATAAGAAAAACGAATACATCAAACGCAAAACGGTAAAAACATTTAAACAATTCAAACATACTGTGTGTTGCATTATTTTCAACTCATTGAAGTTATTATGAGAAGAAATAATTCTCTACGTTGTCCCTACGTCTTGCAATTAATGAAGATAGTCTTTATTTTGTATAAAAATCCGCAGTCCACGGATCAGCTTTAATACTCCACGTTCTACAATAAATCGTTCTACATTCGATTTAACGAGGATACTAAAATATCCCAAAGCCAAATGTCATCTCCTCGAACAGAGGTCGCTCGAATCCAGCAGTTAAATATTTGTGAATCCTGCACTTCGTAATTCAATTATATAAGTCTCTCGGTACACGTAACAGCGTGTTTCACACCGATTCTCGCAGCAGTCGTTGTTACGAATAAAATTTTATCTTTCTTCCCATTGTGTTTGTGCAACGGAACGGTAACGAGGAGGAAAACAGGCAGCGAGACGCGACAATGGCGGCAATTACTTATAATAGCAGTCACAATACTTGTTATAATAGTTGCTACTATTGTCACTCGAGTTTCTCTATGCGAGAATCATCGGTGAACAGCGCGCGCCGTTCTAGCGATTACATATGCCGCTTCGGGTGGACGTTGTTTGCGGATTAAAATGAATGAACGTGGTACATAAAACATTCTATAGATTTAATGAAGTCACTGCTCTAATAATTCTTGCTAATGGAATGGCGGAGTGGCTCGTTACGAGCGGCGGCGATCATTTCGGGGTACCAAGCGCAGAATGATTCAAAGTCATCGGATCGCCACGGTTCCTCTGTCGTTCCGCCATTCTTTTTGTTCGATATCGTACAATGAACCAGGTGCGCTACGACCGGCTGCTGTTTCTCTCTCTCTCTCTCTCTCTCTCTCTCTCTCTCTCTCTCTCTCTCTCTCTCTCTCTATTTTTTCGTCGGCTACTGTGGAACACTATGCCGAAGACCTTGACATATTCACTGGCATATTGCTCGCTGTTACACGCGCGAACGCTTAAATAGTGCAAACGGCGAATTATCGACCACATCGCGACTCTTTCTGTGCGAACCAGACGTTGTCGGCCTGCTTTGATAACGGTGGCTGCAGTCGACGGGGGAAAAATTGTTCGCCAACGCTTTTAGAGGACGCGAGAGGAAGTTCTCAGTTAACACAAGCACTGTCGACGGCTGGCCGATGTAATTTTTCATCCAGACTTGCGGAGGAATGTGTTCAGATTCTCCCAACAATTTCAATTCAACCCTTAGCACTCGAGTGGTGACTTTAAGGCGCCACTAAAAGTTGCCACATTATCTAAAACAATATTTACACCACCATGTTTGTATCGAAGAAAATGATAAAAATTTAACCGTTGAAAGCACGAGTAATAGTAATAAATAGACAGCGGATCTTCATGCAAAATAAAAACTTCGTATCTGAATTGCAACAAACTGGAGTGAAGTGGAAGTTTATTTTCTTTCTTAATATGTTCAATAGATTGAAAATAATGTAGTAGTATTTTTAAATTTTTCTAATGGTTTTACTTTTTCAAATTACACCTACATATTTTTCTCATAAATGCATAAAATCCGCTGTCTAGTAATAAACTTCACATGTATAAAACGAAATGAATGGTGTACAGCTGTCTTGGTTTTGGAGTTCAAGCAAACGAGTACAAAGGTTTAAGGTTTAGGTTATCGTGTACAGACACATTCTTCGATCTCTTGTCGTTAGTGGGACAATACTAATCCAACAATAGAATCGTTTTGTCCCGAATGATTTTTGTATTGCAGTCGTCACCAACATGTTCGTGACATTCCTCTGATTAAAATGATACGAAACACGACACGATTTCGTTCGATGTTAAAAATGTGAGGGATACCTTCATAAAAGTTTCATAAAAGAACAATCAAAAACAAAAGAGGTTCTATCATTGAATTATGTTTGCCCCACACAGTCTACATTTTTTGATATTTCATTCTACGCAGAGACAATACACATACCTATGTTTAGAAGTTACACGAATCAGAAAGTGTTCGGATGACGTCGAATTCGATACGAGAATTGTTCGTTCATTGAGACAAAAACTTTGTAAATACATAGTACAACCCACGAGTACTCCACTTCCACTGCAGAATAATATAGGATGATTCTCCCCTCATTCTGCCATACTGAATCAATGAAATGCACTCGTCACGATCAACAAAACCGGAAGTTGGAGATCGAACGATTGCGACCGACGTCTTTCTAGTAGTTCTCCGAAAAATTATACAACAATTACACAATAACATGCATGTCGACGTGCTCGTCCCAAGAATTCGAAGAGCAGGTTCATTAATTGAATGAAACTACTCGACCAGGATACACAAATACGAACTTGGTGCAGAAATATAAAGGACTTGTGCAGACTTGGCCTCGAAGCAACGAAGTTAGAGGGTGCGCATCGAACTTGGCACCCTCCGACCGCAGTCGTCTCGTTTGTTATAAAACAACGAGCACGTTGCACTGATTACTAGAAAAAGAAAACGATCGCGTGCTCGGGGTGTTTGTTCAACGTTACGAGTACTCGTCTGTCCCCTTCCGGATCTAACACGGACCCCATTTTTTCTTTTGCAGAAATCGAGAGGACGAGTGCATCTCGCAGAATGGATTCGTGCGGGGTCTACTTGTCTCAGCTGCGAGCGATGCTCGTCAGAAATCTGTTGCTGAAGAAGCGAGAGAAACGGAAGACTACCGCGGTACGTCTGATCATTTGCATTCATTGTGTCTGGACTTCGGATTTTTGTGCGAAATACAAATTGCATTAATCGCAAGACACGGGAGTTTTATAGACATATACAATATATCTTCTTTGCGAAAATTTTTTGCGAGATTTTTTCACGCCCCCCTCCCCCCTAAAACTGTGCCATTGGGTAAGAAAATAATTCCTGCAGAAGATGAAGTTGATCAGATAAGAGGAAGACGCGTCACATTGACGTTGAAGTTGCGAGAAACATGAAATTTTGTGGGAATGTTTTTCGCAAGTTCAACGTCAATGTGACACGTCTTCCCCTCATCCGATCAACTTTATCTTTTGCAGGAATTATTTTCTTACCCAATGGCACAATTTTAGAAGGGAGGGGGCGTGAAAAAAATCTCGCGAAAAAATTTCACCAGGTTATAGCTAAGGTCCACCTTAATGTATACTACCAGCCATAAGTATTTGATCACTTGGCGGAATCGAATCTAAAAGTTTATATCAACGTTACAACTTAAATTATTTTGAAGTAGAATGAATAGAAATGTATATGATTGACATAGAAGCATTCTAATGCATTACATGTTAAGGATTTGACCAGTATATAGATGAAAGTTATTAAATACTTCGTTCATCAATATTTTCTAAATAATTCCACAATTGTTTCTCTGATTTTGGATACTCTTTTTTCTTTCGATTACCTTTCGTTTTCGATCAATTTTTCTTATTATCTTTTTATTCACAGTAATTGATGTTGAATATTATCTGTATTATTAATTATTACTTCTATATGAGTGTGTAAAAGAAATACTGTGGCAAAAGCTACATTGGGATGCTTCATTTTAAATATCTTTTGTATATTTTCGATAAACTGGAGGTTGTCAAAAAAATATTTATGAACGGTAGTGTATGTATACGGTCCTCCGCTGGCTTCCAATATCCCAGCGACTAGAAAGGGATTTTCTTGAAGTTTAAGGACTGTAAGGGAAAAATGCATTTACGCGCTAACATCCCCTCAAAATATGACGGTTGGGGGGAAAGTGTGGGGCTCGACACGGTACTCTCGAATGTACCGGGCCCATATCCACTAAAAAAACCTAACAGTCCAGGACTCAAAACTGAGACCTGATCCATGTCCTACTGGACCAAAGAATGGTGAGCATTCTTGTCCTGGCTAAGCGGGCTAGAACTTGTCGAAATAGAAAAAAGCAAAAGTATCAAATACGTTTAAGAATGCTGTGATAGAATGCTCGGCGGTGCCATTGGTCAAAGTAGCCGTCGTTATCCTTTGTTGTCAATCGAAAGCAAGCACGGGGACGGAAGAAATGGGGATGGGGGAAAGTTTGGAGAAAACAGAAAAGTTCTCCACCCGGCCGACCCTTGGCCCAGTTGGCACGTTGCTCTCGCAAAAACACCCACCGAAAACGAATTGGCAGCTCGCCCTCCCTTCTCTGGCAGAGCCGGCCGTGCGTCGTGTCGCGTCGCGCGTCGGGATGAGAGCGCCATCGCTTCGTCGCCATCCGATCAAACCGTCCCAGACACGGTTCCCCTTTTTCTCCTTTCTTCCGCTTTTCTTTTTTTCGTTTGCCTCCACGGCCCCGACGATTGTCGCTCGTGAATTCAAATTCCGGCTCCCTGGCGTCGTCGGCTGTTCATACTTTTCGCATCTCACCCCCGTCGTTCGCCCCTCCCCCCTTTTCCCGAACCCGCTAATACATATTCGATCGACTGGGTGCACACCGATCTGGAATGCAGCTTCTCGTGGCCCACATCCAACTATTCAGTCCTAATATTCAATTAAAAATGATGGTTCATTTGATCGGGCCTGGTTAGCCACCTGGGAAAGAGGCGAAGTTTAGACATTTTCTATAAGAATGTTAATGGACTTTTGTTTTGAACGAGTATCTTATTTAAGAGTAGGTACATACATACATATATTGTACAAGTTGTACTAACTTTTTTCTTGGAAAATCTTAAAAATTACCCGAGCAATAGCCATCTTTCCAGAAGTTGTTCTCCCGAAGACGCTGGCTGGAAAACATCATTTATCATTTCACAGGAAAATGAAAAACTCTAATAATTACAAATTAAAATTATATATATAAAAAATTAAAAATATAATATTTAGAACAGATCGTTTGACTAGTACTTGTAGGTTTAGCATTAAATAAGTTGAAGATAGCCTATCCAAATAAAGCAAGAAATAAATTGTTACTTCGAGTTCACAAAAATTACAGAAAAATCCGTAGTCAGCCCACGGAAAGAAGCGGTGCTCGCAACCTTTAGCCTTAAGCACTTACGCCCTTTGAAATTTGTATGACCGTGCCGCGAATGGCGCAGCATCAGCATTCGAAGCTGCTCGACCGCCATGGAGGAAATAGTTGATTGAGGAAGCTAGTCCTGTCGCGTCGGTCGCACGTTTTCCACGAGATTTCGAGTGATCCAGCCTGCGTCGCTCGTCGAACTTCTTTGTGGTCTTGCCAGGATAAAGGGTGGCCAGAAAGGGGCGGAGGAGCGAAGCAAGAGCCTAAATATAGCTCGTTAGAGGCAGAGAAAATCGATTTGTACATAAAATAAGTATTCGCGTCTATACTTAGTCCCGCCCTCCTAACGCGAGCCACTCGATTAAGGTGCCTTCTACCATAAAATTGTTCGACCTCGGTTGCGGCGTCGAGCGGATAAAAAAAATAAAAAAAGACCGCCGAGGAAATAGTTTGTGCGCGCCTCGCGAAAAAGTCATTTAATATTGTATGATTAAAACTGCCCGGGACACCGGAACACGCGGCTGCTTGTAAATCCTGCGTTAGCCCGGTTGAGGAGGCGAAGTATGGATCTCGTTAGCGGAACTATGATGCAATTTGAACTCTTACATATGTTAATCTATCGTTCCTCGCGTGTAGCGCCATCATTGTCCGCAAAATGACTGCTATTTCTCCGAGGTATGGGCAATGGTAGTCAAAGATCTCTTTATTTTTAATGACGAACATGAAACTAATTCTTTTTACTCTACAAATAAATTAATAACTGAATATTTTGCCCCATATTCTCATTTGATTATAATTATTGCTTAAGTGACCGCCATTACTCCATTCTCCCCTAAGTTCTGCTAGAACATCTTTAATCCTTTGCGGTCTTGGCAACTTCTGCCATTGGGTTCCATCTAATCCGCACCTGACCGAGACCATTTTCGAACAGCATCATGGTTTAACACCAAACTTACCAAACTAAATATTCAACGTACATGTTTAGTTTGTTCGCAATTCTTATGATAATACAGATGAACAGGGAAAATTCTGTTATTTTTCATGCACGCACATTTCTATCGTTTTCATATTATTTATTATTATCATATTTATTGTGTTTATATAGGTTTTCACCGATTACAATCTCATACATACACAGGGAATAGGCAAAACCTCCACGTCGATTAGCTCATTAACCATTCTTTTGCCAATACACGATCAAAGTGACTGACTTTCAAGTCATTCGAGACAGAGAATGGCAGTGATTATTTCTTCCTGGGGACTTTCTGTTTGCCCTCCTTTCCCCTGAAGATCCCTGGATCGATGACGTTGGTAGGTCCGTTGTTCCACATTGAGGTGGAGATGGTTTCTGTAGGGTCGATGGTGGACGGCAGCAGGTGCGGGCCAACGAGGAAATAAACTTGCTCGACCCAGGTGGGCAAGGTTAGCCCGGTAACACAGCACTGCCACAAGGGCAGTCCTAGATGGACCAGCATCATTCGGAAGTAAACGGTGAAAGTATCTGCCAGATGGTACCATCGATCCGTGTCCTCTCGATGCAACCAGACGCTCGGGCTCTCCTGATCCGGTTTTGCACGGTACACCATGTAGACTTTAGCCTTTCCGCTTTGCGGATAGCATTGGCTAATCTCGAACATCTTGCAACCTCGTGGGTTGCCGGCCGGAAACGCGTTACCAGCCGCGTTCTCAACGTCCACAGGGCTCTTCGAACCCGTCGAAGTCGCCAGTCCTGCATCCGAAGACTCTAGCTTCGAACAGTCTGCTTGCGTCTCTTTGTTAGCAGAGTAACGTTTCAGAGAGGAGAAACTGCCAATCTCCAAGCGACCCACCGAGAACTCCTCGCCTGTTCACGAGAGCAGAGGTAGACGGATAGATAGAGATAACGAGAATTATGATAGTACAGTCGTCGCGGGGGTTAGACTGCTATGTATTTTTGGATGAAAACGGAGCTAACGAAGCTAACCGTGGGATTACGGAAAAATTGGGGATCTTTCAATAGGAACCGAATGAAAGCCGAACGACTGTCGTCGTATTGGCGACATCGAGGCCATTATTTCATTCTTAACCCCTCAACGCTCTGATTTTCTGACTACAAGTCTCACTAAAGTCTAAAATTGAAGTTTTTTAAAGTTCCTTTATCGTCATTTATTCGTTCCATATATACTGGTGGACAAAATGGTAAGGTACCGTTGTACACACACAAAATTTCATATACATATACGTCGTGAAATCTCAGTGGAAACGAATTATATTCAGGGATGAAAAGAAACTAAATTTGGATGGTCCAGATGGATACAAGTACTACATATTTCCGGATTTTGAATCGTCGACAATGTGGTGGCGTTATAGTAATGATATGGGGAGAATTCGGATATGGAGGAAAAATGGAAATAAAATTTTATTCAAGGCCGTACGAATAGTGCTGGCTACTTAAATGTAATTAAAGAGCAAATTGGAACATATGTTCGCAGAGCATATAACCTTGTAAATTATAATTTTTGAAAAATCTTTTTAGCATATCATTTCGTAAACCAATGCTTCTAATTGATTATAAAAAATCAGGTCGTTTGGTACAATTATACAAAAGTTATTCTGTTTTAAAGGGTGTACGAATACTTTCGACCCTCACTGTATGTACAAATGAATGTTCATTGCTAAAAACCTTGAGGTGCCTTATTATTTTGACCACCAGTGTACCATATGCAATGAATAAGCAGCGAAAGAAACGCACATTGGTATAGGATACCATAGCATCGTAAAGCGCATCGGGTCGCAAGAAAAAAGAAAAAATTTAATTATCGTATCGACAAAAGCACACATTTTTATTTTTACCTAATGTTAATGATATAGAATTTAGTTTCCAATTTGTACTTTGAGGTGGTTCAATGGTCCTGTGATAAGTTTGTTCGGATAATTATCATTCACTGGGGAATCTTTGTTTATTCGTTAGAAATTGATCTTCATTCGTTAGTCACTCGGCCCATTTTCATTCAATCGTATGCGAGATTTGGAATGCAAGCTACAACCGTGCTGTTTAGAATTGTGTTGTGGAATGTATCATGCATCTTAAGCGTTCGTTCATTGGACAGGTCACCCTAGATTTTTGCGAAAGGCGACAAAGGTATCGAGTCGAAATAATAGACTGAGATTCTAAGGAATGACGATCTAAAGTCTAAAGGGTCGGCGGTGGAATCCGGGGTAAAAGGATCGTTGAGAGGGTTGGATAACTCTCTAGGGAGTAATACCTGCTATCTCGAGGTTCCAAAGAAGCTGAAAACCGTCGATCGAGAGGTAGAAGTTCCTCAGATCTTCGGGGAGCACGCAACAATGCCGTTGCTCCCAGTTCGCGATGGCGGTGGCCTCGCATCCGCTCCTCCTATCGACTCGCACGTTCTTTACGTACGGCAGGTTCTCGAGGACCTTCACCACGCCCAGCGTGAGGTTCTCGTAGAACGAGTCCTCGGTAACGACGTCCACGAAAAAAGACATTGCACCCCTTGATTCGTTAACCGTCTCCTCGCTATTTGCATCCGTTAGATCCGGAACCCCACCGTGTCACTCCCTTTCTCGTTTCCTCGGCGATTCGCAAATCAAACCTTGCACGAGTCGAGACGCTGCCTTCGAAACCCCATGAAACCTGAGGAGTTGCTACACTTTGTACATTTTATATTTTGATTTCCTCATGGAAATTCTCCGTAATAATTAATTGTACCTTCGCACCGAAACAAATGATTACTAGATTTCGAATCTTTATGCAAAATAAAAATAATGCGCGTCAATTATAGGAAACGGAAGCCAAATGACAATGTATTTCATCTTCTAATAATTTCACTAACAATAAATCTCCACATTTTTATATTTCATCCATTAATTTTTGTCATAAATGCATAAAATCCGCAGTCTACTAATCATTAACCCCTCAGGGACGTCTGGACACGCAACGAACCACATTATTGTTCGATCGAGTCATTCATTCGTGTTAAACAGAATTTCGTTCTGTTGTTATGAAAAAGTTCGCAGTATCCTTCGGTCTTTGAAAGACTCTAGAAAATATCTACCATTAATTATTTCTGTACATCCTTTCCGTAAAGAACATCTTACATCTTATTTCCGGTTCGAGGCAGCTGCAAAACGAATTGGACACTTGTTTGAGGGCTTATGCAACGTAGAGAAGTTCAATATCTACATTGAAAGCAAACTACTCCTTTCAGGTCAGCTCGACCCGAATAGGATTATAATTCAATAAAGTTCATCTTCGTAAGTAAAATTTCTGAGGAATACCTCGATATCTCTGAATCGGGATACACTAATCGGAATGAAAATAGAAAAGAAATACATTCTCGTAGACAGTTTTCTTAATAGAGTAGGACCTCGATAAACCGGATCCCGATTATAAACAAATATGCGTTTAAATATGATTATATTATGAAGGGAAATGAATTTTCAAAAATAAAGAATTTATTTTGGAATATAATGTACATTTCAAATTATTTCCTCGAGTCTCGATTATCCATCAGGCCTTAATTTTAATCGGGTTAATCGAGGTCCTACTGTAGTAAGCTTTTCCATAATTGCATCATAATAAGAAGCAGAAGAATTAATTGGGTTATTAATACCGATGCTAAGAAATTGCTAATGGACCGAAGGATTTAGTAAAAAATCCTTGAATATAAATTATAAACTTTCAACTATGTATAGAAGGATATTAAGTTTCAGTAATGTAATTAGTAGTCTGCAGACCTTTATGCAAAATAAAAATGTTCAACATCAATTGCAAGATACTGGAACCAGATAAATACTTGTTTCTCCCTTAACAATTTTAAACAATTGGTGACAATACTTTGATACTATTAAATTCTTTTGATCTTTCCAGTGTCTTTTTCACCTCCATATGTATAAAATCCGTAGTCTAATAATTAATCATAAAAATTCTTTAAGCGTGTGTAGTACCAATCAATTATCTATCTGTTGAAGTACATTTTAAATAAACAACTTAAGATGGCAGGGAGTAATCAGTAAGAAAATTCAAACAAAAATCAAAGTGCAACGAGGTTGAATACGCTACAGTATGGTAATAGGTAATGTATTAACAAGACTGTCTTACGGTCGGCGAATTTTGTCAGGACGAAAAATCTTCAGCCCCCGACCATCGAGTCCTCGTTCGGTATGCAAAATTCCATGGAAAATACGCGAGTAGAGGCCGAATCCGTTGGTTTGGACGAATCGAGGGCAGTCGAGCCAGGTGTGACTGGTTCAGCCGGTTGTTGATCGCCATGGTGACCGAATATACCTACTTATATACATAATATCAAACCGAACCGGCGCGGCGCGGCGTATCCTGTGGCCAGGGGGTTGTATCGAACGCTTTTGCGCAGGTTCGGCCTGCACGACAGGTGTGGGAGAGAATGCAGGTGGGTTAATTATTATGCATGCACAGGGGAGTTTTCTTTCAGACCAGCGCCCCTGCAATTTCGAATCGAGATAATCCTATAGAATTTCATAATGTGCATTACCAACTATCAATCGAGGCTGGCAAAAAGCTCTCCCCCTCCCCACATGAACTATTCCGACACGGCGCGCGGCGTTCCCCTTGCATACATCATCGTTCCCCCTTTCTTCTTTTATTAATACCGGTCTCCCCATTCGTTTTCCCAAACGTTTTCCACCCTCAGCTGAGTTTTTACTGTCTCCCCTTTACCCAACAGAACTTTTTCACGTTTTCTTCGGAAATTCAATTCACCTTTTTACAAAAGAAAATACGGTTTCATTTCCTTTGTTCTCAATAATTTCAGAAACAAAAGGTTTATGCATAGTTTATTATATGCAGCCTGCACTCATTGCAAGATTATATGGAGCTACATAGACGTTTATATATTTTTTGAAATAATTGTAGCCAGTTGGACATGAACAGTATGTTTAAATCTTTTAAATTTTTTTACCGTTTTGCGTTTGACTAATTTTTATCTGAGGTCGATTACTTGTACTCTGATATCTTTATCAGAAGTGTGACTTATTAATGGTATACACGACACACGATAACCAATTGATATTATCAATTATGTTAACACAGAATAAAACGGAGGAGAAACGGAAAAATATGTAATACAAGTGAAGCAATAAAACTGGAGACTACATCATATATTTAACAAAATTCCATGCATTCCCACGAACAATTCAAAACAAACAAGAATATCATTCAAGCTTCATCCCTCTCTCTCTCTCTCTCTCGTCTAAACTAAAATTTTTAAAAAATGCCAAAAAATAATGTTGTTGAAAATTGATTTTTACAGGAAGTCTTCCTGCCACTCTGCACCTTAGGCATCCTGATCGTGTTGAAGGTGATGCCACCGAACCCAAATTACCCTGCGATGATGACGGAGAGACAAGAAGGGGGCATATTCGAGGCTCTCAACGGATACAAGAACAACACGATCGCCGTCGTTCCGAACTCGACGGAAACTTTAGTATGTGGTCCATTCGCCGTTCCACGGCATCTATCGTTTTCTTCCCCTTGTCTTGTCGGAGGCCATCGGGCTCGAACGGTTTCCCTAATCGTCCCGTTCTATTTTAGAACTTCTTGAGCTCGATGAATACCCTGTGGTTGTCGATGTGGGATCATCCTGGCAAGCTACCCTTGAATTTCGTAGTGTTCGACACGAAGGACGACCTGCAAGCTGCGTACTGGAGAGACCCGTACAGCATACCTCTAGCCGTGATCTTCGAGGATTCTCAGCCTATATCTCAGCGCCTTCTGTAAGACAATCGTAAAATTGTCAAAATTGTTGACGCGAGTCTCCAATATTCTCGAAATATTCCTAAAAAAACAACTTAACATGTTCGCTACCATCGTCACAAATATGTGACAATGTGACATCCATAATCTGACAGTTCAGTTAGAAACAGTCAAATTAATTTTATGCACTTAGTTGTTTAAAGTCATAGTAGAATGCATAATTTTCAGAGAATCTGTGACTTTCTTCTGCTAAACTGTTTTAATAATTCAAAATTGGGTACGTTGCATTTAATAAAACTTTCGAACAAGAAAAGTAAGCAACGAAACAAATGCTGGTAGCGAACGTGTTGAGGAAGTAGACTCGTTTCTAGGATTGCAAGGGTGCAGGATGCGCCTTCTCATTTCTCGATAATACAAAGATGGGTTTTTTCAGTAGTCAAAAGCGCTTGATAAAAGATCAATCTAGGTCGCGATCACTCTGAAAAGACCTATTTTTGTGTTTACGAGGCGTAATTTGCATCAAATTCTTGCTCAATTACCGAAATAAGCTTCATTCCAAACAGAAAGTAGAGGATAGGAATGAAATGACAAATGTTGGGTTGAGGGCGCGGGTCTGCGATTTCTTCCGGAATAAACGCTGATTACGTCTTTGTGTTGCGTTCCAGGTATGAGATAAGAACTAATCCTTTATACACGAATCCGCCCTCACCGACCGAACTGTATTCCGCCCCAGTTACTTGTCGAAAGGACACCAGCCATTGGATGGGTGGCGTATTGTCGATAGAGACTGGCGGATCATGTCCCGTGAACAATTACCTGCACTCTGGATTCTTGGCGTTGCAGTTGATAATGGATATTACAAAGATAAGAGTATGTACCCGGCTACTTGGGCTGGCATGCTTTACTCTAGTTTATAGTCCCGGAAAAATCTCTAAAGAAGTTCACCATTGCGGTGAATTCTTTCTTTACCATTGCCGTTGATTAAACATTTTTGTATTTTTTACTTCTCCTTATTTTTTTTACTTATCCTTATGCAAAATAAAATATTTCTGCATCAATTGCAAGAGGCAGTAGGGAGCCAGTTACACATTTCATTCTTTCTCGAATCATTTGAACACTTTGAAAATAGTATATCTTTGTTCTTCAATTATCTTAGTTTCTCTCCTGTTTTAAATCGCAGCAACCGCTTATTTTACTATAGAAATAAGATCCACAGTCTAGTTTTACATAAAGAAGAACTTTAGAATAATCTGAACATATTTGAATAACTGTGTTGGTCGCACAATCATCCGTACTAATGCAACGATACGCGTTGGTAATTTACAGCTAGACACAGGGAACACAGATGTAAACGTGCCGGAAGTTAGGCTGGAGATGTTCCCGAAGGAAGCTTTCACTGCAGGTAACTATAGAGAATACTCCACAGAGGATTGATTGTTATCTCTGCACGTTGAGTAACGAAAGCTATCCAATTACTGTTAGCAGGAACAAAGTAGATTAACAAAGATAGAAGAAAGACTATAGGTTTAGGAATGAAATTGATACTCGAGGAATATATTTTTTCTTTGTTTCGTGGGCATATTTCTAAGAATATGTTTTATTTAGACTGGATGCTGGCCTTTAGAGTTGTTATACCTCTCTTTATGGTACTGGCTATCTCGCAATTCGTCACTTACCTCCTGATCCTGATAGTCGGTGAGAAGGAGAAAAAGATCAAGGAAGGAATGAAGATAATGGGCCTAAGAGATTCTGTCTTTTGGTAGGTTTACGGTAGAGTGTGATCGGGAGACTGATAGATTTCTTTTGTCTGTTTTCGTTTTTCCATTGAGCATGCGTGTCCGACGAATATGTATTTTGCATGAATCGGTAGACGGAAGTATTAACATAGAAGAAGTCTGTCGATTCTGTTGCAAACAAATAAAGACGTTATTCTCTTTTTCGTTACAGGTTGTCATGGTTCATTATCTACAGCGTGTTTGTCTTGCTGCTCTCTGCTGTTGGGGTCATACTACTTTTTACACTTCAGATGTTCCAGCACACACACTTTTTACCGATATTCCTTTTAGTAGTGCTCTACAGTTTCTCCATAATCATGTTCGCTTTCATGATAACCCCCTTCTTCGATAAGTCACGGGTGAGTGTATTATCCGTTCAATTATTAAACAATTATTTTAACTCGAGTACTACTCGAGATTCGAATTTTCAGACCGCTGGCGTGCTAGGCAACTTCGCTGTCACAATATTAAGCTTAATGTACTTTATCCAAGTATTCGTTAACGACTCCAGCTCCATTTCCTTTTGGGTGGTATCGCTTCTCAGTCCAACCGGCGTCGCTTTGGCAATGGATAAAGTTTGTATCGAAACAGAAACTGTTTTAACCCTTAGCACTTGAGCGGCGACTCCGAGGCGCCACTAAAAATTGCTATATCGTTAGACTGCAGATTTGATGCGTTTATGACAAGAACGTGCCGGTGCATTTCAACTAGTAGAGAGAGTAATAAGAGATTTAAAGAATGTCGATATACTATTTTCAACTGTCCGAGTGCAAAGGGTTAATATTATATACGATAAATGTATGTTATCGGTGTATGAATATTTTCCCAGGCTCTTGTGCTGGACTTGCAAGGCGAAGGAGTTAATTTCGATAATCTTTGGTCTGGTCCCGGTATACCCTTTGGAGGAAGTCTTATTATGATGACGTTAGACATCTTTTTGTATGCTTGCTTAGCGTATTACTTCGACTGTGTCATACCTAGTGAGTGCATCAATTATGATTATACATAAAGAGTATCTCGCTAACATCTGTTACAAGGCGATATCTCGCCTGGCAATCATTTTCTCCCGAAGGTTGTTTCTTTCGAGATGTCAACTTTTGAGTAAGAAAAATTTGTTGCTTTGTAACAGACTTAGCATAGCATGGCATTGTTACATATTTCGGGATTAAATTGATTCTAGGCGAATACGGCGTTAAAAGAACTCCCTGGTTCTGCTTTGCGCCAGGCTTTTGGTGCCAGAGGAAAGCCGCAAGGGTGGGTTTGCAATACAAGAAGAAGACGGAGAGACAAAGTAGAGAAAAACTTGGTTTACAGTCGTACTTACAGGTACCGTCGTCGAATGGCGAGTCAAACTCTTTCATACCTGGCGAGGAGACGAACCGTGACATCGAGCCAGTGGTAAGGGAGATGAAAGGTCGCGAAGCCATTAGGATAGTCGACCTTTACAAGTCCTATCAAAAATGTCGCAAGCCAGAGACCAAAGCTGTAAATGGCATCAATCTGACGATCTATGAAGGACAAATAACCGCGATACTTGGCCATAACGGGGCCGGCAAGACGAGCCTCTTCAACATACTGACTGGCTTGACTGCACCAACTTCCGGCACCGCTTTGATTTTCGGCTACGACGTCAGAGATTTCCAAGACATGCGAAATATCAGGAGTATGACCGGCGTTTGTCCGCAACACGACATTCTGTTCGATCTTCTGACTCCCCGAGAACACCTCGAATTCTTTGCAGCTGTACGAGGAATTCCTAGAACAATGATAGAACACGAGGTACGTCCTTCTCGATTTTCGCCTAATCATATTTAAGCCATTGTTCCAATGGCTTAATCAATTGTTCATCACTTCTGTCAAAAATCGTCTTAAACATTGTATATAAACACTTGGAACCAAAAAAATATAAAACTTTGGTACTCGATGGGTTAATAGGAAATCGTGTACAAACGTTTTGCATTGACATAATATTTCGTGATCGTCGCCAGGTGAGGAAAACTTTGAAAGACATCGACTTGTCCGAGAAAGCGGACACTTTCGCAAAATATTTAAGCGGTGGCCAGAAGAGGAAGTTGTCTGTGGGTATAGCCATTATCGGCGATCCAAAAATTATCATCCTCGACGAACCCACCGCTGGAGTAGATCCTTACTCCAGAAGACAGATGTGGTCATTTCTGCAGTCCAGACGTCACGGCAAAGTAATATTGTTGACCACCCATTTCATGGATGAGGCCGACATATTGGCGGATAGGAAAGCGGTGATTAGTAAAGGGAAATTGCGATGCTGCGGTAGCTCCCTGTTCTTGAAGAATAAGTTTGGCATCGGATACCATTTAACGTAAGTCGGAGATATATAGCAAATAATAAAATGTAGTAATAATAATATAGTAATAACAAATAGAATAGAGTAGATATATAATATATTATTTCCATTTGCCTTCCGGCTTCGCGGTAACTTTCAGATACACTATTCCATCCAATACCATGCTGATACACTATACATGGAAAGTAAAGAGAAAGCAGAATAAATAGTAATAAAATATCATAGAATAATAAAATGCTTATTATGCTTCGCTCGATGTATCGAAGTATCCGTAAACGATGTAAATTGTCCGCAGGTTGGTACTCGAGGGAAACGCAAGGGAACACGCCATCAACAGACTGGTAACTTCTCACGTGTCAAAGGCTGAGAAGGCGAGACGCCACGGTCGAGAATTGAGCTTCATTTTGCCTCACAATTCCGTGGAGAATTTCGCACCGCTTTTCTCGGCCATAGAACACGAGATCAAGACCAGGACGAGTAGACTAGGTATCAGTAGCTATGGAGTGTCGATGACCACTCTGGAGGAGGTGTTTCTGCACCTAGAGAAAGACGAGGGAACAGAGTGCACCATGGACAATTTATCCAAGAAAATGGTACGGAATCGTGCGTTGAGTAGGTCGTTGTCGTTACAGTCTAAGAGCACGTCTTACCAGAGCTTGCAGAACGAGGGCGTCACCGTTCAGAATGACGGCCAAGCGAAAGGTAAATTTATTTTAACATGTACATGTAACGCTATGGCATTATCGGGTATAATATTTATTTTCCGACGTTTACAGGCGAGTTACCAGACGGTGTCAATAACGATAGGAATCCTCCTGTTCTCGGCCTCGGGTTGGACCCTATAAAGATCCGGCCTAACTTCCTGCAAACCCTGTACGCCATGCTTCGCCTAAGGATACTCAGGCTCTTCAGGAACATCCAGTTATTGTACTTCACCATCGTTGCGCCTCTCCTGTTGATCGCTCTTGGTCTGCATTTAAACAGTATTCAAACTCTCGAGGTCAAGATGCAATCTCTAAAACTGAACACTGGTACGTCTCTTCCACGATCTACGAGGACTTTCCACAATTTTCGTTGAAACTGCTATCTACCCACTGATTTCGATGATTTTTCGATACATTTTGTACAACATATCCGAGAAAAAAGAAAAAACCATCGAAATCGAAGAATAGATAGCTGTTCTGCAGTTTCGCCGAATTTCGTGAAATCGAAATCGGCATAGGCAGTTTTCTTTCTTCGTAGATACCTATGGCAACGAGACCAAAGTTTTGTACTCCAACAATACGGATCGCGACATCACGCCTCTAATCGAGGGGATAGGTCGAGATATCAGAAACGTTGAAGAATACGATGGAGATTTTGCAAACTTGTTGAAAATCGCACCTCACGCGGCTGTTTTCAGCGTGAACGAGTACAGCCAACGCAAGATCAACTTGACCGTCGTTTATAACGACACTATGCAACATTCCCTACCGATTTTGATAAACGTGCTGTCCAACACCTATTATAGGTATGCCTGCACGTGTTTCAAAAGCTGCAATCGTCTGAAGAGTTATTAACACTTGAATTTGCATTACTTTCGATCAGGTTGGTCTCGGGTAATGAGCAATTAGAGTCGATAAGAGTGAAAACCCATCCCTTCCAACAAACCTCCCAACCGCAGGAGTTCAACATCGGCACAGGCAGCTCTGCTGTATTCATTGGAATGAACTTCGTCCTGCTACCAATCATTCTAGTCGTGGACATGGTCTACGATCGGGAAGTAAGATCAATTTATAGAATATTCAATGTGCTTTGCTGTCGGTTGTACGTCAACGGTTCTGTTTATTTTGAACGTTGTCTATTCGTAGATAAAAGCGAAGAATCAACTTCGCGTGAATGGTCTGTCGTTTTCGATGTACTTTCTGACCTACTTCGTCGTACTTGTCGGCCTGATAACGTTCATCTGTCTCTGTATACTCGGCATCATATTCCTCTTCGATGTGCCTTCGCTTCAAGAGATACCAGCACTCATCACCCTCGGCGGTCTTTTAATGCTATATTGCCCGGCGTCCATCCTCTTTTCCACGTGTCTCAGTTACATCTTCGACAAAATGGATTCTGCACAGAGTATTCTACACAATATTGCCATCTTCTTCGGGCTCATACCCTTTATACTAGTCATGGGTCTTGACATGTTGGGTCTTAGTAAGTAATAATACTGAATTATTTATTTTTTTTCGAACGATTAACTACTTTGCTACCACACAGTTTCTCTGTAATCTAACAAATGTGTGTAGTAGAACGGTACACGGGTGCTCGCTCTCGTTGCACGGAAACAAGACCGGAATTTCAGGCGAGATCCGTAGTTTTTGCAAACAGAATGCAAAGAACGGGAATTTAATCGGTAGTGCAATGAGCAAAAGAACCTACTGTATTCGATATACGGAATAAACTAAATTGTATAGTGTTTTGTAGTATCGGTAGTCGGAGAGTTCACAATACCGAAACTTGATCCGACGACTGGTAACGATGATCGCTCTTCCAGGTGGAATAGCAGCATTCGTTCTGCACGTGATCTTCTCTTTAATAAACACATTATACGTGCCATACGCTGCTGTGTATTATGTCGGACGAGTTCACCTGATGTGCTCCATCAACGCCGCTTGCCACCATCTGACCATGTCCGATTATCTGACTACAGAAATAATTATAATGGCCTTTGGAGTGCTTCTGCACTGCCCGCTGTGGTTCTTTATACTTTTGATATTGGATACCAAAAAGAATGGTGGCAACGTTAGCGACATTTTCAAGCATTTTCTGGTTAGAATCGTTTCTTCGCATTCCCTGACCTGTAACCTTCCAGCAAATCATTGAACTTCAGTACTTCTATTCGCAGCGCAACGGCGGCTCCGTCGGCGAGGAAATAATGGAAAATGCGGATATCGGAGAACACGAAGACGCGGACGTCAAAGCCGAAAGGCAGAAAGTTTTTAATCTCATCACTTCGTCATCCGTTCAAGAACCGCCTGTAGTTCTAGTACAGGTACGAATTTCAATTGATAATCATTGAAACTCTGAATTTGAGGCTTTGTAAAATAAATTGGCACCGCTCTTTCGTTCGATAGAACCTCAGAAAGGAGTATCGACACAGAGAATCAGGTTCCTGTAGTTGTTGCTCGAAGCAAGACGAGGAAGCGAGTCAAATACAACGAAAAGTTGCTGTAAGAAATCTCTCGTTGGCGGTCGAGCCGGGAGAGGTGTTCGGTTTGCTGGGTCACAATGGCGCCGGCAAGACCACGACAATGAAGATTATCATAGCAGAGGAAGCGGCCTCGCGAGGTAGAGTGCATATCGGTGGTCACAACATTAATTCGAATTTGTCAGAGGCTTTCAGACAGATGGGCTACTGTCCTCAACACGACGCCCAGTGGAAAAATATCACCGTCAGGGAACATTTGGAATGTTACGCGGCCATACGCGGTGTACCATGGGGAGACATCGGCAGGTACTGAATTTATTCTTATTATCTACAAAACTTATACTTGAAGAAAGTGCAAAGAATTGATCTTTCGATACAAAATCCAGAACACCCCGTTAACCCTTCACCTTTAACCCTTGCCCGTTGACGCGGCGTCTAGGACAAACCATGGAATTTCTTGAACTAACATTTACAACAAAAAAATACATAGAAATTGGGGTACCGCAAAATCCTCGACAGTTAGGCATTCATTTTCGAGTCGAGTGTACAAAGATTTGACTCTTGGTTTTCTTTATAGAATCGTAGACCTCTATTTGTCCGGATTACAAATTCACGAACACGCGGACAAACAAACCCAGGAATGCTCGGGTGGAACCAGAAGAAAGCTCAGTTTCGCTATGGCGATGATAGGTGGTCCAAAAGTCGTCTTAATGGACGAACCCAGTACAGGGATGGATCCTAGGTCGAAAAGGTTTCTATGGGATACAATTCTAGCCAGTTTTCAGGTGCCTATCGAAACATGATATTTTCTATTGCAGTTTGAACGTTTGGTCAGCGGTGGTAATGGAATGTTTTGTTGCAGGGTGGTAGGGGAGCAATTTTAACGACTCATTCGATGGAGGAAGCAGATGCTTTGTGTTCGAAAGTCGGTATAATGGTGAAGGGAGAGCTCAGGTGTATTGGCTCCACTCAACATTTGAAGAATCTCTACGGTGCTGGATACACCCTTGAGATGAAACTCCAGGGCGGTGATTGCACGCCCACGACACCCTCTGGCGACAGGATTACTAGTCTGAAAGAATTCGTTTCCAGCCTGTTTCCAGATGCTACCCTCGAGGAGAGTTTCGCTGACAGATTAGTTTTCGGTGTTCCCCAACACGCAGTTACCTCGCTGGCCGAGAGCTTCATGCAGTTGGAAAAGGGTGGGTGCATGCTAATCGATCACAGTACCTACACTGCTGTGCGAAAGAAAGAAGCACCCGGCCATATTTAATAGAAAAGCGTGAAAAATCAAAATAAGAACACAGTAACTTTTGAAAAAGGATTCCGCTGTTTAATTGAATAGTTCTGAGAATATATGTGTTATTGCGGATTTCTAACACTTTAAGTGCAATAAATTAATCATTGTACAATAGAATTCTTTCTTTTGCACAGTAGTGTATATCGAAGAAAAATAAAAAAAAATTCTTTTCTAATTAATCCCATTGATTTATCTAGCCAAGCTCGAACTGGACATCGAAGAGTACAGTTTCAGCCAGACCACTCTGGAACAAGTATTCCTGAAATTTTCCCATTACGATGAATCAAACTCGGGGGAATGATGACTCGCAACAAGTGTGTTGTTTCTGGTGTGTTGTATAGTGAAATATTCACGGGACCGTTCAAGTGTGAACAAGTTGAGAATAATAGTGATCTGTTCGTTAATGTTCCGATGTGAATACCACGGATGAAATCGGTAAAGACAGCATTCTTAAGTATCAAGAACGTTCTATTGTAGTAACAAGGGAATTTCACGTTACCGATCTGTGCGGATTGTGAAGTTAGATTAATTCCTGTTTTAACCTTGACGAAACTGTAAGTGGAAAAATAAGGATCGTACTATTTTTACGGTACACGACGCTCGACCTAATACTGAGGGGAAACCCGAGAAACACAGATATATAGGATGAGAAGGGAAGAGTTAGGACAGTATATCGTTTCTTTTTTTCGTACCGATGTTCTGCATACTGTTATGTTCGTCCGAATTGCGCAGTGACTTCCTGAAGTGGTTATGTCGTGAGATATGAAATAAACGTACATATGAAATGAACGACTTGTAAATATAGTGGGGACTGCAAACAATTTATCCTACTGTCAGCAGAGGTGGTCATAATAGTATCGACACTAATGATTTTCCAATGATATCGTAATCTAGCGTATTTTTTCGATTCTTACCGACATACATAGGTCTCGCGAGTAATATTGCTGTGGAATTGGAACGTTCATTATCATCGATTATAAGTATAGAATCATCTTCCGTTGTCAGTGAAGACAAAACAGTAAGGACGTTCGATTCTTTTTAAATGTAGGCGGTTCATAGGAACTGCCCAATCTACTACATTGATAAATGTGTATCCTGTACGGTACGGGATTAATGTTCTAGCGACATTTATAATTGCTCCGGTTAACAACGAGCGCTGTTGACGCAACAACACACTGTTGTTTGACACGGGACACTGATTGTATCCAAAACGATCTGGATGTAAGTTGGACGTGACTTAATTTTGTGCATATAACACAGCACTTAGCATGTATTTATAAATATTTCTCCGTTTCGCTTATGGTCTTTACCGAAGCCTTTCGAATAACGAAACAAACACGATAGGTTGTTTACCTTGCCTCGATAGCGCGTAAGGACATGATAATTCGGCGCGATAATTTTTCCGGTGAAAGGTCTGCGTTCAAGCAGGAAAGAGTGAAAACTACTCTATAAAAAAATCTTGACGGTTCACGAATTCAATTTCACGTTAGTGTTTCCATTAATTTGTTTCTTTCTCACTATACATTTTTGCATTGGAAGACCTTTATCGCTCCTTTCATCCGATAATCTAGCATTATACAAACTTGCTTTACTTTGAGAAATCCGGTTTCGCATTTATAAATAAATCCGGTAAAAACGATAAGAAACACGAGTATTCTTGTGACGGATAATTTGAAACATTACTGAGAGGGCTCGGTATGCGCGGTTAAGCGGTCTTCCTACGTTCGAGGATTAAAGGATTTCTCGTGCTTTGAATGCATTCTCGTTTCGCGAAAATTAAGGAATACTGTTGGAGCAGGATGGAACATAATCGAAAAATTTGTAGAAACTACGGCTCGTGATTTGCTTTAGAGAAAAACAATCCGTTTTCGGGAAACTGTAGTAGGAGATCCCTTAACGTTATTACTAATGGGGGAGTGAAATTAGAAATTCATAAAAAAACAAGCTTTAGTCCATATAGACAATTTAAAATGTCCTCGACTTTCCACAGCGAAATGTTTTCATTCTTATAGATACCCAAATGCATACATTCGATCTTCTGTAACGTTAGGATTCCGAAAAATCGAACAAGTGGGTCAGTAGGGGCACCGTTTTAAGGACTGAGTGAAATATTTTGTAGATGATAGAGAATAGCTAGACGAAAAATTGAAATTGCATCGTAAGGAATGTATTGACTTTTGTAAATAAAAAAGAAAAAGTACTCGTTATAAGAATGATTCATATTATAAATATAAATATATACATATATGTATTATGTATACGTTATAGGGAATATGAAATGCAAAAGAAATACGTGCGCCATAACGCATGTGCGCATTTATAGAGATTGTGTACGCACAATTCTTGTTCTAGCTAATACCAATATGATATAAAATTTAGTCAATTATGAAATTACACGAATGCAGATAAAAAAAGGTTGCAAACAATTTTATGAACAATGATTTACATGTAAATATATAAATACACGCGTATTTATATATTTATATAGGATACAATACATACATATACGTATACCGTTTTTTAAGAAAATGTGTCATGGTACGTACATAACAAGGATATTATAAACATTCCTAATCGCAAGTTGCTGCGTTATGAAGAGAAAAAAGAACAATTGCGCGTACTTGCATTCATTATACCGATTGATTTTTACATTTTTCTTTTGATTTCTTATTTACAGTCATATCTAGACGTACATCTATCTTCTCTGCTCATAAATAATCGCCACTTTTTGGCATTTAACTGTTAAAAGGCTCGTTCACGTGTGTGGATTTTTCACGATCGATATACATATATGTATATACACGATATATATATATATATATATATATATATATATATATATATATATACGTACGTGTAAATATAACGAAGTATAACATGCATACTATTGAATACGCATATAATATGGATTTATATTTTCACGCACGTACTTTGCAGTTTGCAACTAAAATCGTAGATTCTCTCGGTAGAACTTGTTTGATATATTGTACAAGGCTACTCTATTGTTTACAGAATCGAACGAACAATCGAGCGTGCGTGAGGCATTGTTTCCTATGTAAGAATGAGCAGGTGCAGATAACGGTCACACTTTTGAAAGCTTGTAAATCGAATGTAAAATTGAATTGCCCTATCAGTATGTATAATTTTATAGGAACGTGTATCGGGATATGAATTACAACGATCATATCGGTTGGTCGGTTTTTCGTTTTGTATATCAACGACATCTCGTTCCGAACGGGATTGGAAAATAAACGAGAAATTGTGAATTCTTGGGTGAAATCCTTTGCATGCTCTCACGCACTAAGCGATATCTCGGCGAGAATTTCGCGCGTTTAGACACGCACCTGACAAACATAGAGAAAGGTATACACACACACACACACACACACACACGACATAAACATACAGGCATATACCCACAAGCAAACACACGACACACACCACATTAAAGGAAATTTAAGAGAGAAAGAGACTCGTATATATACTAGATACAATTATTAAAATGCGATTATCATCATCAAGTGAAAGAAAACTACACGCCGAATACACCTTGTCGACGAACGATTGACTTACTGCGGAAACCACGTATTTGTTGTGTAAAGTGAATGTAATTGATTGGTTAACGGAAGCTTTTTCACCAATAAAAAAAAACGAAAAGAAGAAAAGATCAGTTAAAACATTTACGAAGTGTCCTTCTTCAAAAGCGTTTCGTGGTTTTTAAATATATATTAGAAAGACAAGAAGGTAGGGGAAGGCTCGCACGATCATCCGAGGAGCTTCTTTTCTTCTCGTTTCTCTACTAAATATATATAATGATCTATCCATTGTTGTCTAATGCACATAATTTTAGAGGTAACCGACGCTATACCTGTACATTCGAGCCAATTGGTAGCGTTTATTATTATATGTACTAACTGACGAAGTTCTTCGAGATAGTAATTAAATTTAGAGCATTGTAAATTTCTTAAAATCAGTATTTCTCGAATTTTATCGTCTCGCGATCCCTTTCCGCGAGAACTAACCACTTCTTTCCATATACATATATTTTGAACCTATTCCCTACGACCGTTTTTCAAATCGCCTGTGCCTTTTTTAATTGTAATTTGTTGCGCCTTCTTTTGATAAAGCAATGGAATGAACTCGATAAAAAGAGGAATTAATAATCGGACGATGAATACCGTTGCATGGTAAATTCGGAGATTGAATGGCAAGTAAAATTTGAATTTTCTATCTCCATTTCTAATTCATTTCTTCCAGTTTTTTTTAATTTCTGTTAGAAAATTACACTTTACAAAAAGCGTGATTACACCAATTAAAGACAGAACTTTTAACGTTATTATTCTGGTATTTTGTAATGTTCTGTATTTATATTTTTTATACATTTCAGAAGACAATGGTATTATTAATATTTGGACTTAGACTGTCGGACGAACTCGTTTTGAAATTCTAAACAATTATTTATATTTTATGTATGCTGATTACTATAACAATTCATGTTATGGGAGAATGGTTATCTGCGAATGAATTTTTACCGAATACATTCATTTGTATTTACACTGAAAATATATATATATATACATACACTCGCGCGCATACACACAGTCAGACACACACGCATGCACACACGTAACATGCAATACGCAAAACATACACGTAGACAGGTATATTATTAAATGCTTCTTATCAGACAGAAATTGCATATTAATAAAAGAAAGATGTGTTCGTACTGATTCGTAAATTACAAGAGGTATCAAAAAGATTTCTGATCGTTCTATATATATAATTAACAATAGCGAGCCTCTTTTACGAAGATATTTAGACGATTTGTTTACCAGAGGTTTGCCGACGATAATGATAATAATTAACTCTGTAAAAGGACGTTAGGTCCCTCGCTTCGGATAAATAAATTTACAACTTTGAATTTATTGTATAATTGTTATATTACGATAAATATATGTATACAAGACGGTTTATAAAATTGCAAAAAAAAGACTGTTATTTCTGATTGTTTTCTAATGTTAACGAACGGTACGTCGTGTCAGATTTAATCCTTACGATCTATAAACACTTTCCAGACAACATCGAGACATTTTGCCGCCATATACTTTCAAATGGCTATTGCACAGTTAACATTTTGCAGCAGTAAACTTATCGTTTAAATGGAATACCGTTGTTAATGACAGGTCGTTCCAAAGAGACTGTGAAAAATTATAAAAACTCAGTCCGATTATACTTTATTTATGTTAAAAAGTATTTTCTTTTCAATTGTTTTATGATAAAATTGTTTTTATATGGAAGGTACTGATCTATTTCTGTTATCGGGTAAAATTTCATGTACTACGTCGAGTTCATACTTTGAAAATCAAGATAACGGACATGTGTAAATCAAGAAAGACTTTGTACTATACTGCTTGACGTACACGTATATCCATTTGTTTTAAAAGCATAGTACGTCCTATTGTTTAAAAACATTAGAGATCGTAATTTAAAAGCCCTCTTCTATTTATATTTTAAACTTTAAACCGTTGGTACATCTCGTGATCTTTGTTAGAAAATATTGAAAATTACATCGTTGCATTAGCCCTATACTTTTCGTTCTTTACACCTAGTCTTGCTTTGAATCGACAGTAGCGTGTATTATATGTATACTGTGTGTAGTAGATGATAGAAACATGTTCACAATTACTTTCTTTTTTTCTTTGAGTAAAAGAACTGAAATGTTTATTAACAAAAGTAGAAAAAGGATAAGACATTACACTAATCAAAATATAAAAAAAGAACATTTTAATCGGAGAAAGAAAGATTTCTAAATGAATTACTTTTTTTTCTATCTTATGCATTCGATACATTTCCATTATAATAAATTAATTATACTTCTAATTGTAACTTTGTTCCTAATGTGTCTCTTAACGTTCAATTCGATTAATACGTACCTATTAATGAAATGATTCTTATGAAACTAAAGCTTTATCAGAATATTTACAGTGAGTAACGAAAGTATTCGAACGCCCTTTAAAACAGAATAACTTTTCATTATTGTACCAAACGACCTGATGTTTTGTAATCAATTAGAAGCATTGGTTTATAAAATGATATGCAAAAAAGATTTTCCAAAAATTATAATTTACAAGGTTACATGCAAAAATGAAAAAGGTGTATTTCAAAACTTTTTTATTTGGGCCCTTAATGAAAATTTAAAATATATGTTTTGCAGATCTATACATGCTGAAGATTTCCTCGAAATCGGTTGACACAGGCAAAAACGACACGCATCGAAATAAAATCCACGCTTCTGTGGATTTTAGGCAGAAACTGATCAAAAGTCGTGTAAAACTACGATTTTTACCATTTTTAACCGCTTGTAGCTCGTGTGTATGTTAATCGATTTCGATTAAATGTTCAGCATGTGTGTAACTACTACAGATCTACAAAACATATATTTTAAATTTTCATTTAGGGCTCAAATAAAAAAAGTTTTAAAAAATGCCTTTTTTATTTTTGCCTGTAACCTTGTAAATTATAATATTTGGAAAATCTTTTTTGCATACCATTTCGTAAACCAATGCTTCTAATTGATTATGACAAATCTGGTCGTTTGGTACAATTATAAAAAAGTTATTAGTTTTTAAAGGGCGTTCGAATACTTTTGTCACAAACTGTAGATGAGAATTGTCTTTAAAGTAATTTAATAATTAGTAATTATTAATTACGATGAAATAATAAATGTTTCCATTTGTCCATGAAAATTGCCAATACAGGTTTGAACTGCATACGTAGAAGCATCAAGTTCCTATTTATAATATATTACAATATATCTACCACTCAACGAATCATTCTTAAAATTTGGGCTATCGTAGTATTCGTATTTGACTAACTTTCATGATTAAGTTACTCGTTCAAGCCAAATTTTAAGACTAAATAAAATTATTATACAACCGAATAGTTTCGTATTCTGTCCATTCGAACTACTACCATCGAAATCGCGTGCACATCGCAAGATTTTCGACTTCGTCCTTTGCATGAGATCAGAATATCAATTATATATTTTGTCGGCGTAGTTACTACAAAACACGTTTAAAAATGCAGCCCATTTTTTCTTGCTCATTACACTCGACAGAATAATCGTAATTTTTTACAAACTTTATTTCTACAGCTTTTTCCTCCGTTCGCGATCGCATTTCTCCGTTTTACCAATGATTGGGACAATAAATAGGAAGTGATAGAAAAATGCATATGCGTAACCTTTCATCAGAAGGTTCACGCGGTCGAATTAAAAGACGTCAATGCGAAATTCCAATAATTTAGGATTTTCTTCTTCATGTGGACAGATACAAACGATGATAATCGTTCGCTCCAAAAGCACAATTACACTTCGGGCATTTCCGCTGTCGCGTTTCGTATCGCGTACGCAAACAGTCCCAGCAGAACACGTGGAAGCATTTCGTCAAAACTGCATCCTTGCGTTTTACTTTACACGATGGACACGTCAAAGTCTCCTTGTACTCGCGCAACTCTTCTGCCATTACTTCGTCCAAAGTCTCAGCCAATTCTATCTTTTTCATCCTCTCGACTTTACGCCTCAACTGAGCTATCTCTTCCTGTAATCAAACACAGCGAAACGCGCAATTAAGTTATCCATTAAAATTTCATTATAACATGTTCCAAAATAAATAGATCTTTCAATTTAATGTTTTCGGCGCAACTGTTTCGATTACTTATTAAATCTAGCAGTACATTCTCAATGCTCAATTTTGTTTCAATTTCAATTTACCTATTCCATTTATTGTTGCAATTTTTTCCTTTGAAAAAGGTTCAAAACTGAACCGAAACGTTAGGAAAGAAAAAAAGTTTATTGCAAAATTGCTAGATTTAATAAGTGATCGAAACAGTTGCGCCGAAAACATCATTAAATTGAATGTTCAACATTTACGATCGATAATCGGGATTATTTTAAATAGATCTTACCTGTAACCTTTTTGTTTTATACGCCTCTGCTTCCAAGGAACTGGTCTTCTCGGCTACAACTTGTTGCGCTTCTTTCATCTGAGAATGATATTTTTCTGGAAAGGAAACAAATATATTTCGAAATTCTACAAAATTCCCATCTACAAGAGTCGTTACGTCAAAGATGTGTCTTACCAAGATGAAGCTTCAAATCAGCTGCAGACTGTGCACTCTCGATGGCTTTTCGTTTATGCATTTCCATAGCTTGCTGTCTCAAAGCTAATTCTTTTTCAACAGTGGCTAGAGAATTCTGCAGGAGGCGTTCCTTTTCTTCTAGTTTGCGAACAACTACATTGGCCGCTTCGACTTGCGTCGTTAACGTAGAGACTTGCTCCTTTAAAACATCCTTCTCCTCTCTGGCTAATTTATGAAGTTGATTACTCTTGATTCTCTCCGTCATTAGCTTGAAGTTCGCGTCATCCTTCTCTCGTAATTGTTGTATCAATCTAGAATTCTGATCTTGCATATCTTCAAAGGCCTGACCGGTCACCTCCATCTCGTTCAATAAAGCCTCCTCTTCCTGCAACCACACACAGTTCTGTTCAGCATAATTCACAGTTCATAGATTCAATCAAAGTCGGGTTATGGTAAAAATAAATTTCGATTTCCTCAGCTTCCGTCGAATGCTATTCTTCTTTCCCATTTCTTACGAAATATCGATTCGTAAACTAACCTGCTTCTGCGAAGCTACTTGACGCTGAAGAGTGTAAGCTTGTTCTTCTAATTTTTTTATTTTTATTTGTGCATCTTCGTCTGCTAGTTTTTTGCGCTCTTCGCGTTTACTTTCCTAAAACAGCGTTTTCATTATTAATTACGTTTACTTGTTGTATATACAATAAATACAAAGACGGCCACTATTTCGCGTACTTGAATTTTCTTGATTTGCTGGCGTAACTCTTCCAATTCTGCTCTCGTTTTACGCTCGGCAGCCATTAGTTGCACTTTATCTCTTTGCTCTTTGCCGACACCTTTGTACATGTCCAAAAGAAGTTTCATTTCCTTCATTTCATTCACAGCCTTCCTATAATTATCACGAGGCAGTGCAAACATAGTATAAACGAAATACAGAAAAATTAGAGACCAAGATATCAAATAGATTAGAATGCATCTTAATTAGAGCTTCCTGATCCACGTATACGTAAATACACGTGTACACGTGTAATAAACGAATTCGGATTTTAATCCGTGTAATATTGAATTTACTGCTGTGTGTCGCTTCTATTGTAACCAGTCGAAAAATAGAAACGGATCAGTTGTCGGACTCGAACGTGCCGAACGGATGCCGTGTATAAAAATACACGGAAAATAGAATGCATAATTACATGTGGTATAATTACACATAAATACACGATTCACGGATTCCGTGTACACGTGTTCCTTCAGGACACGTCCAAAATCGTAGGCTCTAATCCTAATAAATCAAGTTGTCACTAGGGTTTGGTGACTGTGTAAAATTGTAACATTATTTGATCAGCCATATCGATGAACTTGTAAATACGATTACAGGTTCCTTATCCATCCCGTCTGTATACATATAAAATAGAATGGAATGCCATTCGTCCGAATAAATGGAAGAATTATACGATCACCAATCTCAGCAACAATGCAATTCATTGTACACGACATACTTTAGTTGTGCTTTCAGGTCTCTGACAAGTTCTGATTCAGCTACTTTCGTGTCTTTAGCGCGATGAGTCGGATCGCGATGTTCAGTTTTAATGTTCTCCTTCTTGATGTCCTTCTCTCGTTTTATATCTTTTTCTTTCTTCAGTGTCGGAGATGTTAAAGTCAGGGAATCTGGAGTACCTTTGTTTCCTTCACCTTCTCCAACTTCAATGGTTTCAACCTCTTCTTCTCCAGATTCTCTTTTAATGGAAATTCCACTTTCTTCTTTAATCTACATTAGTAGAAATATATAAATCCATTATTCTAAAAATTATTTTTATTTTCATTTCAGTTTTTGTAAATCAGCTTCACCAACACCAACGATCTATTCATATCACCTAGAACCATTGCATTCGTTACGACATGTTAATCTTTACCTGTGCAGAACCTGAAAGGGAGTTTGACGCATCCTCCTCCTTCCCGCTACCGTCTGAATTGTTACCCTCCTTACTTTCTTGAGACGTTTGCTGACCTAATTTTGTTGTTATTTCCTCTATTTCTTTCTTTAGCTGTAACAAACGACAAACGACTAATGTCAAGCACAAACTTCTGACTAATCAATCGAAGAATCTTTTTAAAATGTGATTAACAACAATATACCCTTGGTATTTCCGAAGAAGCTTCTTTGTATTTCCGTTTGTACCGATGAACTTCACCTTTCAGCTGCTGATTGTGATTCTGAAGAGATGTGATTAAATGCCTCATTTCTCTATTGATTGGTCCAGTCTGTTCGTTCGCTGCTAAGTTTTGTTCAAATTCGATTCTCAGCATTTCGTATTCTTTTCGCAATTGAGCTAGAACATCTTCCAGTTGTATACATTCTCCGCGTAATTTTTTCTGAGCCATTAATTCCTCGCTCTGAATGGGAAAAAAACGAAACTAATCAATTTATATCGCATAAAAATAATGAACAGAATATAAAGTATGCGGCCCTTGCCTCCATCATTTCAATGTGACGTAAATGAGCGTTTTTGCTGGATTGTAACTGTTGCCGTGCATCGTCTAATTGTGTTTTCAGTTGCATCGACTCATTGTATAATACAGAAAATTGAGACTGTAAGCATTTGTACTCTGTCGTCTCAACAATTACGGACTCTGGAAGTTGACGTATCTGGAAATACAAAATATATTTCAAAATAAAATTGAGAGTAACACCAGACAAACAATGTTATGGCTCGTTCGTCTTTACACGTGAATCATTTATTAGAATATAAAGAAGTAAAACACAAGAAACGAGTAAAAGCAAGTGTAACATGAGTATTTATTGCACATGACAACAATTTACATTCTGCACCGTGCATAGAGATTAGATATACAAAACCCAAAGAACTCACATCCATCTTTAATTTTTCTACTTCTTTCAATGTATCGCGATGCTGTTGATGCAGTTTATCCAATTCTTGTAACCTATTATTCGCTAATTCCCTTGTTTCTTCTAATTCCCTTTGCAAGTCTTCGAGCTGCATAATAGAAGGTAAAAATCAAATGTGTAATTTGTTGTATCGAATGTATTAAAAATTGACCAAACAGCGTGTACCTTTGTTTGCGAAACACTAGATGCCACTAGGGTGTTTGGTTTATTGCTACCCTTCTCATCGGTTCCATGTATCTGCTGGAACGCCTTCAGCTTCTCGATTGCTTCGCCAAGGTGATGCTCCAGTTTGTCGTTACGTGCCCTCACTTTATTCAATTCATATTGAAGATCGTCCACTTGGTTACGAAGTTCTGCTGCAAGAGTATCTTTTCCTGTTATAGTATCTTGCAGTTCTGACATCTAAGAGGTAACGTACGTTCGTTAAAAAAATTTACGATGAGTAAATCGTCGAAATAAATTAGCTTAAATTACCTTCAGCGAGATAGTGTGATATTTCTCGTGAAGTTGTATATTAATTGCTTGCAGATTCCTATTCTCCATTTGTATTTCAGCATTTGCTCGACGTACCACTTCATCAATGTTAGGTGCCTCTTCTGAAGTAGAATAACATAGTAAATTATACATCTAACGTATTATTTTCTATGCATTGGACTAACTTGTAGCATCAAATGTAAAAGTAACGATTAATATCAGAGTGCAAGTTATTAAAATACAAAGTTGAGAGTTTCAAATACCTCCATTGAATTCTCCTTTGAGCGCAAGCGTAATTTTTTCATTTCTCTGGGAAAGACGATCAAATGCCTGTACTACTTTAGAAACCGCACGTTTGGAAACTTGGACACGATTTGCCAGTTTGTCATCTAACTCCTCTTTATCCCAAGAGGAGAGTTGCATAAGGAACGACGTTGTAGCTTCGCTTTCATCTGTTATTAGGAAAAACAATATATTTAATTACAAACGCAACAGTTGAAAACAATTGTGTTTGCACAAATTTCTTACTTTTATTTTCTGATTCATCAGCTGTTTCGGCGTCGAATCTCTGAAGTAGTACTCTTATATCTTCGTTTAATTGATTCCAATATCGATTTACAACATTGAGCACCGCATCATCCTGCATTTGCCTTTTCTCCAATTGTTCAATTCTTTGCCTCAATTCTACCTCAACTCTGTGACGCTGTTCTAACCGCTGGAAGAATTAAAAACAGAACAATGTAGAAGATAAAATTACAAAAATTGATGACAGTTCCATTCGAAGTAACATAAAAGGGAACTGAGGCAAGTCGGTTAGAAATGAAATAATCGATCGATTAAACTAGCTTTCACAACTGGCAAATACCCTTAATACTTATACAATCGGCAAGAGCTAAAATTAAAGGGGCATGAATCTAGGTATTAGTCAACACCACAGACTTTTTACGTAACAAATGTTTCATTTCTTTAAGTTATTAGCAATGACTTTCAAACAATAAAACTACTTCCGATATATTTAGTTATTAAGGATCAATAATCACAGAGAATTTATATTGTTCGATGCTATAAACAAAATGAATAACAAAGGTTATAACCGATGCAAACAAAACGATATATAAAAATAACAAACTTATGTAGTTTGTTTTTTGTAATACATCTTTTGAGATATACTCAGTCGCAGGTATAGAACCATACCTGGGCCAGCTTTTTATTTTGAAATTGTAAAACTTTCATGTCCATTTCTTCAAGGGTCGATATAGGCCCGATTAGAATAGGTTCGAATTGAACTTTTTTAATGGGTGGCTGGGAAGCCGAATCCCCGCTATCCGCAGGTCGCTTTGACATTTTGCGGGAAGTCTGGTTTTTCCTGAAATCAGTCGAAACAAGGAAACATTGTGAGATGCCTCGTATATCGTAATTTATCGTTCGAAGTCTTCGAAATTTTTGTTATTGATCAAATGAAATTCATACCTTGTAACGTATAGTAGTACGCCCAGCGATCCTCTACGCGAATACCTCAGAGTCTCTATATCGCTATGTCATCTTTAGATGCCGAAAGACTGTCGAAAAGGTCGCACTTTCGACAGATCTTTACATTTCATTGAAGACGATCGACAAAAAGTACGTGACCATAACGGAAGCCGCCATTGTGTCACGGCGTTGCATACGCGGCAAATCAAAAAATGAGGCGAAAAAATCGATGTTCAGCACGGACTTAGTGTCGGCATAGAGATAGGAATACGATCGCAATATTCCAAACCTGTTCGCCTTGTGGAAATTCATTCGGTTGCCGCTAGATGACCACACGGATAGAGCTACAACAAATGTGTGTAGTTCCGTATCTATGTTCACGTTGTACACGCTTGTCCGCGCGATATTGGGCGGGTTCTTACGCGCATGCGTAACAATTTTTAATTTTAGAGATAGTAAAGTAGAAGTTTGAATAAAATGGGGTACTTAACTTGATCACTCTGCATAATTTCGCAAAATTTCTTATGATCTGATTTTGAAAAATGAATGTATAACATGTACATGTCGATGAAATACCAAAAAGTCCTGGACTCTTCCGGTACTTTCCCGCCAATAATAGTATCCCAGTATTTCTCCACAATACAGCTACGTTACTGCGCTGAATGTACATGCGCGAAAAACTGTCTAATTCATGCATGGACATATGAATTCATGCTAATCATGCTGTCACCATTTGTACGACGGAGACAAAACGCGTCAGGTAAAATTGAAGGAAAGTCTTGATTTGATCACACAGCGCATGCGCACTGCCTAATATTTATTAGTTACAATGCATCTACTTACAAACTTCAGTTTCCATTCCTATATTATTGTTTTCTTTCAATTCAGACAAATATTCTCCAATAATTATTTTGTGCATAACAAACAAGATTTATAGAATGCACGATATGTTCCATTTGATACGTTTCCATAGAAACTACAAACTACCCTTCGCTCGAATCATTCCTATTTACGTATAGATCAAACTTTCAAATCGAGTAGTTTGAAATATCGCTGGCTATCCGCTTTATAAAATCGAGAAGTAAAGAAGATTAAAATGATAAACACTCGTGAATATGCTATTATTCCTCCGCCACCGTTGAAGTTCACTTTAGATGAATGGCATCTTAACAATCGCTATAGGTTTGTACAGTATATTTTTTAGAAAACAGGTATTTAGCCGATATCGGGGCACGTCTGACCGTCCTGTTGCGTACGTACTGTTAGATTAACCCTTTGCACTCCTTTGTCGAGTGTGACTCGATATCAGAGAAAGAGAAATGTAAATAAAACGGGTTTTTTTATGTGTATTTGGTTCTTCCTTTATTTATTTAATTGTCTTATTTTATTGTAGTTAAATAAAAATGTAAGTTCCACAAATATAAATTACAACAAAGTTTGAGTAATATTTAATAGAATTAGTAAACTAAATTGTTTAAAATAAGTAGCAGGACTTCACAGGACAGGTCCTTGGACAACAACTCGAGTTGTTGGACAGAAAATTGAAAATTAATTCGGAGTGCAAAAGGGTTAAAAATTATAATTAATACGTGATAATTGCAACATGTATTACTATGAAAACTTTGGTAGATCGCAAATATTAAATTATTGATCGTAAATCGAGCAGGTACCGATGTTCCGAAGCTCAGCAGGAATTAGCCGATCGGCTTTTGGCCGAGAGTCAACGCGTGTGCGAAGTAGGTACAGAAAAGGTGAAAAATAACAAGCAGGAGACCGATCACAGACTGAAGGAGAAACTCGAAGATATTGAATTTCGGAAAAAAGAACTGTTGCGTATAAGGAAAGATGTTCTTCTCGAAACCGATTCTCTAACGATATACAAGGAACGCATTATGAACGCGCTGTCCTCCGTGAGAAGGAACGCTCTCGTTATTTGCGAGAAATGTCTAATGTTTAGGTCGAATATATTATAGAAACTAATCCCGACACTCGTATACGCGTATACGCAGTAACCAATGATATTTCGACATTGTAATTTTCTTACAGAGAACATAGATTAGGAATCGATTTGGTTCGCGACGACGTCGAAGTACAATTGTTGAAGGAGTGTGAGGTTATCAAAGGAGTCGAAAATCTTTTTGTACGAACTCTAGAACAAACTCAAGAACAGATACGCCGACTGAAAGCGACCCTCTACTACATGGACCACGATCTCGAAGATAAAGAGAACAACTTGCGCGTCGATAGACATAATCTGATCCTGAAAGAGACCAGCTTAAACTTAAGCATTTATCATGGTACTTCGCGGCTTGACCCATCGTATGCATTTTATTCTTTCGACTTCATGTCCTCGTCGTTTACCTCTAAACTTCTCAATGTTCATTTTGACGTCGAAGGACCATCGAATTGAACGAGTGGGAGATGCAGACGAATGAAAACATTGTTGCCGCTTCGAAAGAGATAAACAGCGCCAGACCGATGCGTTGTTACATCGATACGATAATTAAACAGGCGGTCTACGATTTGAATCACCAGAAGAACGCAACCGACGATGCCTTCAAACGACGTATCGATGAAACGAAGGAAGCGAAAACGAAGTTGGAATTACAGCACGCCGAGGTGTGCCCAGCTTTTTTCGTAGCTGAATTATCGAAATTACGACATATCACTATATTCTTCTTGTTCGCATATGCAGATTATGAGACAAGCGAATGAAACAACGCAGAACGTTACGCGTATTGAGAAAGCAATAGCGGAGAAAGAATGTTATTTAGCTCTGGCGCATACCAGATTGGGTAATCGATGTCAACGACCGGGATTGGAGCTCACGCGAGATTTAGTGGAAACCCAACTTGTAAAAGAAGTCTACGATCTACGAGAAGTTGTATCGAAATTACAAGCAACTATGTTCGAGGTAGCGTGATATTCGGCTGGAAAGTTTTCAAATGAACACCCTGTATACATATGTCAAAGGAGGAATAACGATATTCTATAATGAAATATTACAGGCTCAAGCATCATTGCGTTATTTACTGAAGACGCAAATTCAACTTGAGGAAGATATCAACATTAAAACCAACACTTTAAAAATCGATGAGGTAGATTGTATGACTCTCCGGCAGAGTATGGATTATCATGTATATTAAATTCATTCCGACAAGTTTTCTATAATCTGTATTTCATGAGCTATATCCATAATAAACTTTAAAAAATTTACAAAATTAATTAAAATTAAATCGTCTATATCTCGACTAAGCCATTTCTCATCTGTCTATCTACACAGATTAGGCTAAGGGATATATCCTCTCCGTCCCTACTCTTTATCCCAGCTTTAGGCAAAGAGTAGGTATACTTAATTAATTTGAAGTTGCGTATTTCTTAAAATGCATTATAGGCGGCAATTTCGCTAAGAGACATAGAGCTTTCTATTATACGTGGGTAGACGTCGTTGCGAAACACAGTAGGAGTCCTTTTCTCCTAGTTACATGCGGACAACCTCGTTTGACCGCATCCGAAACAATTTTCACATTAGTCTCTGATTTTATACGAAAATTTCTAATACATTTGTATATACATATATTGCATTTGCGCAACGAACGATAATCATTGTAAAATAATTTTAATCAAACGTTTGTATCTGCTATACACGTTTCTGTTGCATATCGAAAATTGTCTGAGAAGTTTGTAAGATTTGTCATTTATTTTTGTAGTAGTAATAAAGTAAATTACCTTAAATTACATTATACTTATTCTAATTTGTAAAGAATGTTTAGATAAAATTACGTGTATAAATGTGTTTAATCGCGTTATGCAAGTATAGGGAATTGTGAAGTATACTTAATTCGGAAACCTGTAATGAAAATTTGAAAATACAATAAGAAATTACATGAAATGGTTTTTAGTGTTCCATAAGTTGCTGTTAGATTGTTAGCCTGTTGCTAGTTTCTATTACACGTGTACAGTATATACAGAGATAAATCGCTTGCAACTTTCCTAAGTTTAGTAAAATAACACGAACGGTAGTTGTTAAAAACTGGATATAAAAAAATACATGCGTCTCTATCGTACGGATATTCTTTAATAAAATAATAACTTTATACAAAAGTTGTTTTTGTTCCGTAACTTTGTATTTTCAAGCAGTAGAAATCGACATATTCCTTAAAGGAATTAGCAAATAATCCTTTTTCCACTCACTATTTTATGTAATCTCGTTATTGCTTTTAAAATATGTGTACAAAGAATTTCTATCAATATCTCCACAGTGTAACAACGTCGTTGACGACGCGTAAAGGAGAGAAATCAATTCATTTAGTTGTAATAGTGGCAATAGCAACAGTTATATCGCCTAGCGTACTAGTAACAACAACAACAACAACAACGGAGTATCGATGATTGGTTTAGCAGCGAAAACAAAAAGAATAATGATAACAATGGGGAAGAAAAGAATTCAACAATGATGAGAATAACTCTAATAACGGATGCAAGAACGGAAATCAAACCAGCTTCGTTAGCTGTCTGTACAGCAGCACAAGCAACAACAATTCAAGAAAGATAATTGGAAGCAACAGTAGTGCATTAGCAAGAACAAACATAAACAGCAACAGCAGCAGAAAATAACGGTATTGTTGCTATATGTATATGTTGATATCGCCAACGACAGCTGCGATAACGAAAAGGAAGAAGAGAAAAATGATAATTACGATGACTATAAGAGCTGTGATTATTGTGACGACAACGACAACAAAGACGACGAAAAGTATGATACACTATTTCTACAATTCCAACGGTATTGTGTTACTTTAAAAACACAAGTTAATCCATTGTTTTGATAAATTCGATCGCAGAACAAAATTGCGTCCACCAGTATTGTTCTTCGCCTTCTAGCCGGTTTCCGTAGAAGCTATCCACATATTGTATAGTTGAAAGTAAGGAGGGCGGGTTAGTCTGAAAAAGAAGAGAATCGTTTATATGTACACTGAACACGATCCAGATACTTCTATGTACTTAAAAGTCGCCGACTTATACGTCAACACATACGACTTACCTTTATGATAACGTAGACCAGAACAGGAATAAGGTCGTCGGCCGCGGGTACTCCTCTTTCGGTTGCCATCGAAAGCAAATTCATAATAGTGGTAGCGCACCGAAAGACGCACTGTAGCTTATCCCTGGGAGTTTTGTACGCTGATATTACGGCTAATTCCGCTTGAGCCCACGGCCACGGACATTCGTAATGATATATCTTTGGAATACGTAGATCTTTGTGATTGGGAGTGACGAGCTTGGACAACTTTTTGATGTGATCGTGAAGCAATTGATCTCTATAAATATCACCGTCTCCGTTCGGATAAAGAGCATTATGGTAGACCCGCGCCATCACGGTTCTTTCCACCACAACTCTGGCCAATGCCAATTGATTTTCACTCGCACCTAGGAACATTACGTTACATTGCATTACTTTATTGCGATGTGGCATGCTTTATGAACCATATTAGACACGTGCTGCCACTTACACTGCCATATCGGATCGTTGTCCATCTTTGCGTGAACCTCTCCCAAAAAATTATCGACCAAATCCTGTTTTTCATCCGCTAGTGTAAGCTTTTTGAATTCATCGCAAAAACGCGAGAGCAGTGACTCTCGCTTCTCCAAAAAGACCCTTACGCAAACGGACACGAGATGATTGTTGACAGCGTCGCGATCACACTTTACCCTGATGCACAACCTATGTACAATCGAAAAATCAAGATACGAATGCAAAGAATAACGAGATACAAAGCTTGTTCAAGGTATAATCGTTTGTTTCCTCGTTCTAACGTTACGATACACTATGTACACTATACACTATACCTGTCCAGATGAGCTACGGTAGAGAGTAAACCTTGACGACATCGAATCAAATAGGCAATGTAAGGAGACCGTTTCTGGTACTCTTCGCGCAAGGATTTAAATAGCTTTCTACACCCGTCGTCGTTGAACAATCGTACGCAGCGCAACGTTTCATGTAAATGAGCAATCAACGATCTATCTTGCAAATTAATAGCTTCAGCTAACTGTAATTGTAGAAAAGCAACCAACTCGTTTTCTTTCCGCGACCAGGCGTTTCGCTGGAACAAAATGTATTGTTTAATTCGATCGAATTCAAACTTGGAGAATAAAAGGAGTGTACAGAGTACAACAAGGTACCTCGGTTGTAGCAGTCCAGGGAATATGTTGAAGATCCGCTGTACTAAGTACCATGCGTAACTTTCTCTTTGCATCGGCAAACGCATACGATAGTTCCACATTATTCGGATCTATGAGCAACCTTTCGTCCTCGGTGGTTTCCTTCGTTCGCGACTGATTACTTTCAATCGATGCCGTGTCGCTCGCCACGCTCGGTTTTCTCCTGTATTTCGCTAAAATATCGTCCGTGCTATCTAGAAAGAGTTGCACAAATATATGAATAAGTTCGACGATTATTTTCTCTTTCTTTCTCTCTCGCTCGTTCTCTATTCGAAAGAAAGAAGACTATTATAGTTACCGATGGACACGTTACACGTCGACGTCACGTCCTCCGACATTATTCTTCGTAACCGATGTCGACCTACGTCGACACCGTCACCGCCGGCTTCTCGGTCGTAACATCTGCTCATAGTATCTTCGGTACCACGGAGCGTTTTACCTCGACGATTCCTCAGAGACATTTTCAATTTACCGAAAAAACTTCTCTTGTTTTTTTGATCATCGTCCAGCAATTCTTTGTCCCCGCGTTCCGCGGTCATATCGAAACTGATACTTTTTGGAATCGCACCGCTGGACATGATAGGTTTCGGAGAGTCGCCGGTACCAGCATCGCCAATCATCTCGCAGTTCCCGTTCACTAACGTTCCTCCCGTTGACAACGGTAACGCCGAATTTGTAGCTTTTGAACGGGAATCAGAGCTAGAACTGCTACTGTTGGATGTCAAACTGCCCGTACTCAGGCCAACTACGTTCTCCGAGCCGGATTTTTCGTTAACGGTAGTGTCGCCGCTGCCACCATCGCTACCACCGACAACGTTGTTTCCTAGTTCCTAAACAGCCGCAAGGGAAACAAAGAAATATGTAGTCAGCGACCGCCGTTAATCGTAAAACACAATTGTTGACACATTGATTGCAACAAAAAATTAACAGACCTCTGATTTCACATCGGTGTTACGCGTCTTGCCCATACTTGACAAACTAGGTGGCGAGATATGATTAGCTAGTAGCAACGCCGGCGTAACAGCTGCCATTCCTATGTGATTGTGAGTCGTGTTCGTTTGCCGTTCCATCCGATTCTTTCCATCGTCGATATGAAGTTTGTCTATCAAATGCACCAATCGGTCCTCGCGCAACGATTTATCGACATAATCCGACGTAACGTTACCGATGTTGTTGGCATTCTTGTCGACATATTCTACCGTGCCTGTTTGATATTCGGTTCTGATGATATCGTTCCGTCCGGTCACATTCGTCGAGGACACCGAGGATGACGTCGTCATGGTTTCGAAACAGGCGATCGTTGACACACACTCGCTCGACGTCTCGCTGTGTTCTAAACACGAATAAAAGAAAAGAACTATAGAAACTTTACCAAAGCAACTATCGCAAAGATTCTTACGAGGAATTGGTTGTGACAACGTGTCCTCGGTAGCCTCTGCTTCGCTGCGTGCCTCAACTTCAATTTCGGACCTCGCGGTGTCGTCGGATCTACGAACAAAACTGACAACGTACACGCGTATACGCAACAGTATGTTACGATGCATATGTATCGCGTTGTACACGTAATATTAAAGTATTAAGTATACGAGTGTAAAATATAGAGAATTTTTATGAACGTTTCATGTGTTAGTTCCAAATTTTTCTACAATAGTTGAGAAAGTACCTTGCGACACTAGCAGTATCGTCAGTATCAACTTCGGTCAGTCTCTCCGAGTCGCTGGCCAACACATCGGTACTCCATGCTTCGGATGCCGTTTCACTAACGTCCAACACGGCCTGCGGAATTGATTCCGATGTCGCCGATAAAATGGGGACACTGTGTTCGCTCGACGGAGGATACACTAGCTTCTCTTGTTGTTCGACCATCTCGCTGTCCGAAGCTAGGACATCCGTCGACCACGTGTCCGACACCATTGAGACAGTCTCATCCCCTGGAAATACGTACAGAGACATTGGACGGTGGAATTTTAGCCTACTTGTCCTCGTACGTCGAGGGAATTACCTTCGATCAGCTTCTTTATTTCAAATTTGCAAAACTTGTCGTCTATTTCGGACCGGCTTTGTTTTGTTGGTATATTTGGTGCAGGTAAATCCAACTGTCGAGCCTCACCGGTCGCTCTTCCTTCATCTCCCTCGGTGATCTGAGACGACGGCGTATCACGACCTGTACACGCGCACACACACATATATATATATATGAAAGCGAAAGCGTTCACGATATCGTTGACGTGTTTTGCTTCCTGCAGAGATTTCATACCGACGCACCTGATATGTTCGGTGTCGCACGCCCCGAAACACTGGCTGACACCATATCCGACAAATTATCGTTTTGATCCTCTGTTTCTAATTCGAGGGAAGAAGCGACGCTATGATTCGAAGCAGCCTCCGACACAGCCTCCAAATTGTCAGAGGTATTCCCAATGAACCCTTCGAACAAAACTAACAGTATTTCACGTTAATGCGAGTTTCAATAACTTGTAGTGTCAAGTTATACTGTCCATTCTACGCTATCTATACTTGTATTACGATAGTATCTATGCGTATTATAATAAACAAGCTCAATGATTTATCGTTACATTGGCATTTGTCAATCCTTTAGACTTTAAACTTTAGACTTTAAGACTTTCGCGTAAAGGATACAACATGCGAATACCTTCGTCGTGGGATAATGAAAACCGTGTCTTCTTTTCTTGTGTTTCGATACGTTCGACGCTACAACTGTCTCGTGTGTTGTGCACGTTCCTCATGGCATCTGAAAGGTTCAGAGATACCGATCCATTTTCCATATTATTTTCAAGTTCTGTGCACAGCACCTACATCATCAAAGAGAAAACGTATAATAATATTAGAACAAGCAAAGTTTGCTTTCGACCGATTCTTTCTAGAGTATTTCAAAAATTTCCAGATACATACCTTCTGCTCGCTGAGAAGTCCCACGAATTCTCCCGTGTTCGGTCCAAACGGAATCACGAGAACATCCTGGGAACTTTTGTCGACCGATTCTTCTTCGGGGGTCGAGACACCATTCACCTCGTCTCCCCCATCGTTGGTTGCGTTGGACGAATAAGACGACGACGACGACGATACTCTTGCTCCGGATCCTTTTCCTACAACGAACGAGAAAACATAATTCTTCATCGTTCTCGTACTTTTCTTCTCTCATCTCTACTCCTCTCTATCATTGACGATCGAATAGACAATACAAATTTCAACTCTGTTTCGTTAACTTCGACCTTGCTACTAGGCCAGCCGCAACAGCGGTGTCTCGCGTACACGACAATTGCCTAATTAGCCCTTGTTGCTGGCAAAGCAAAGGGCATATAAAAGTCCAACGATTACAATCAAAAGTTAAGCAATTATACGTAAATAATCACCTTTTCCTAGAAAACCTCCGCGTCTGTTGGCAGTTTCGACGCACGTATTATTATTCAGTTTATTGTTGATTAACGAACCCGGTGGTAACTGAGAGAGCATGTCGACCAACTGTTTCGCATCGAACGTGCTGGACTGTGCATCGGTTTCTACCGCAGCACATGCAGTGTCTGCACCTACGGTTTGTAGAAACGTGATCAGCGCGTTCAACTCTGCTTCCGTGAACAGAGCAGCAGAACGGGAAGGTCCTCTCAGCTTGTTACTATCGATAATATTAGGTTCATTTTCCAATTCTTCCGTCGCGCTATCTACCATCGTGTCTATTATCGAGGAGACAGAATCCTTGTCAAATTTTCGGTAAAGATCGAACGTCTTGCTGTCCACAGTTTGATACTTCATCAAGGAGAGCATTTGCAGAATTTGTCCAACCTGCATAAGGTTAAATCTTGCAACGTAACTGATGGGTGCATCCGTAATGCCATACGGTTCTGGATTCACTATCGCCGGACATATGAAATAAGTAAAGACTAAGTCAGTACACATGGCATGCACTTCTTTCGCATCGATGCTCCCAGTCTTTCCAAAGAGGCCCGCCATCTGTCTGACCAACCAGCACACGCTGCTCGGAAAACAGTGCATATTCTCCCGTATACCGACTATAAATCTTTGCGTTATACGAAACAAAGAATTGATTGTCCACAATCTGTGACGCTGCAACTTGGTTTCATATTCGGGAGTACCCTCCTTCCCAAACTTTTTCAATCTTTCGGATGGAGGAAATCTTATAGGCGCTTTGTCCGGGTCGATGTCAAGAAACATTTCATCTTCCATTAGTAACTGTACAATAGGATTGTGTAAAGCAGCAGTCAAAAAGAACTTTGCTGAAAAGACGCTTTCATGAAAAACCGAATAGAACCTAGAAAACGCGCAAGTGCCGTGTCTGAGTAACCTCCGAGGATTATCCGATGGAACAATCTGTAGCAACATCAGATGTCTTAGCAACTTTAATACTAAAATTTTATCCTCTGGCAGCAAGCAGCTACCGTATAAACCTGCGGCTAACGACTGAACAATATTTTGCACAGAGTCTGGTAATAATTTTTCTCCTTCCACTAAACACGAAGCAAGAAGTTTCGGAGACTTTCTAAGTGCTCCTAAGAATTCTCCATAAGATAAGCAAGCTTGGTAACGTAGGTATTTATACGCATCCACAAAATGCGAATTCTCCAGTGTATTTGCTCTCTGACAGCAAGATGCCGGTGTACAATCCGGCCTGGACATTATCAGTCGATTCAGATTCACTCTTTGCTGCGCCGTGATCCATGCTTGCTGAGCCAAATTCGACGATGCGTACAACACCTAAACACATAAACAAGTCTTGCAGTTTTATGTACACGTCACAATATTTATTGCCTATCATATTTTAATTTCTATCTTTCGCCATTCAATGTACGTACCTTCTCGTTGAGTATTTGCAAATTTTGTTGTTCCGAACTGACAAACAATCGTTCTTGCCGTAGATGGCTGGCTAGTTCGATCATATCCCACTGTAACGTTCCCAAGGATTCTATGCTGTTTGCAGACGACATTACTTAGCATACCTGAAACGACAAATAACCCAACGTTGAATAATCGAGGTTGCTTGATTTTGATTCTTTTAAAGTTCGTCAAATTGCTCAGAATTATGAAATCTTCTATGATATCGTTCAACTAACAAGAAAGTTGCACATCACGGCCAAACCAAATACAATCAGCACACCTGTATCAATTAAAACGCGATATGTTTTTCTATCTCCTTGTGTATTTGGAATTTATAGGAAATGGTTGGAAAACACGCTTAAACAGAGCAGATCGAACGTCGCAAAGTACAAAAGAGGAATTACATAGAACAGATTTTATCAAAACTCTTCGCTTTTCCAAAATGTAACACTGTTTCGTGCACCAGACGAATGTACTTCAATGATTTTTGATTAAACGTTTCTCATAGAATCACGGTCCTTTATTGTTGTCCTTTTTATCTTGGAACAACACTCCCACCGACGCACGATCATTTTCTGTTTTAGGTTAGAATTTTCTTCGATAAATGGCTGTACCTGTACTTTAAATCGAAAAGCAAATATCGATACACGATACGCAAGTACTTACAATATAGTACATACTACTTAGGTACATATGTATATGTGATTGCGTTCTTCGATCTTTCGAATGTCTCGATGTTCAAAGAAAGAAACGAGACTACCTACTCGATCGAAAGTCGAAAATATCGATTCTGCATTCTTGCTGTGCAAAGCAATTTTAATCCTTTTCGTTCGAATGATAAAGATGTCAAGTTTTATTTAAAGCAGAGATATATGTACACGTATTACTATTGTTTAACATATAATTAACGTTCTTCTGCTTGTGTACGGAAACCGTGAATATTGATTAATCACAGTCGAGCGTAAAGCGTTATTTAGAACTGTCGATTAAAACGTAGAGGAATAGGAAAGAAACTGATAAGAAGATATCGGTCGTGTTGAACACTGTGTTCAAGTGATAAATACATATACATAAGTACATACTCGTACGATGAAAAATCTGTCGAAGTATATCTAGGAAAAAGAGGAAACGGAAAGAAAATGACAAACATTCTTCTTGAAATGAAAAAATACAATTCCGAATGTTGGGAAACTATCTTTGCAGAAGTACGCGATGCTGTAGTTTATATAGACCGTTATGCGACAGAATGCTTACATTGGTTTGCAGCTGGCAAGGGTTACATGGCTTTGAAAAATGCTGGTGCAATCGCAGTTCACGAGCTCGGCATGTATCACTTCCGAGTCTGTATATTCATTTCTATTTTCACATCAATTTCGAGAAACAACATAGAAAATTAGTTTAGAATTTTAAAATGTTAATATTCATTCTTTTTAGTATCCTGAGGTAAAAGATGCCAAGAAAGCTGTTATCGTATCAACTGCTAGCGATCCAGCATTTTATCAGCGAACAATCAAGATGATTTTAGCAAAAAATGCATTCACTAGTTGCACAATATATTGCAGCGTTCCTTGTTGCACTACTAATTATCCTGGAAGTAATTCCGTGCAAAATAAACTGAATTATGTCAAATTGAAAAGAGACATTGAACCATGGATGAGTTCAATGAATTTATTACAAGTTTGTTTACATATTATCTATACTTAATTTTTATTCTTAGACTGCAGAATTTATGCGTGTTTGCATTTTTATAGACTGTTTATCTGTACATTTACAAGTACATTTTCAATAGATTCGATCATAACACGCATAATACAAAAAGCAAAGAAACTTCATTGAAGTTTTGCATTTTAATGTCATATGCATAAAATCTACAGTCTTTGTTACAGTTGTTAATTAACATGATTTGTTTGCAGATCAACGATGCCTTTAATATTTTGTTTTAAGTATTATAAATTCATTTGTAGGATCCTTCTGTTAACATCGTCCATGTACCTCTTCTAATAGCTCCTTTAAACGACTACCTGTTCGTGACACCTCCATTTGGAGATTTAATGCCGCCTTTAGACTCAAATATTACAGAAGATATATCCGCTGAAATATGCTTTATAGCAAATTCGTTTTACAAATTATTCGATAGTATAAATATCAGATTAGATGTATATTCTGTTGGAAAATTAAGCGATCTCTTTGCAGAACATTTGGAAAACTGCTTTGCGAATAGCACTCGTCAAAATGTAAGTAAGAAATTGACCATTTAACAAAGAATAAGACCATTATTATTTATCTTTATTTTTGTAGTATTCGTCTGGAGTCGAGGTGACAGGGGTGTCCCTTATTTTAATAGACAGAACATTAGATTTCTGTACTCCGACTAGCAATAATATGGAATCATTCCTTACCAAAATACTAGGAGCACTTCCACGTTTGTCACAGCACAACAACGATGTTGCAATTAATACGTCTTCTGCGTTTGGAATGGTAGAGGTAGCACACGATACAACGTATTTGTATATTTTACAACGAACTAGATTTTATTCAACAATGTCAATCCTATCATTATATTCTTTCATACGGATATTAAGGGAATTTTACAAGCGTACAAAGTACCAGGATGTTTGGCAAGTATAGAGAAAACTATGATGGATCGCTTTATCTTAGAAAGTGAAAAGAAATTGTTAACTGCAGCAAATCAGACACTAAATAGTATAACTTCCACGAAGGACAGCTCCAAATTAAGAACACCGGTAAGAATTTCTGGTCACAGCTTAGAAAAAGCTATTGGCAAAATTCAAGGTACAAACAACATTGATTCCATGATGATGTACACAGAGAAAGTGCAGGTGACTTTTTGAATTTACTTTAAGATACGTAGTACGTTTATCGATCGCTTACAATCAGCAGAATCTTTCTCAATGTAGAGTATTATGGCGATAGTTGAAGCATCAACGTCGCAGAGAACCAGTCAATTCGAATTACTTACCAGCCTAGAGAAACTGGCATTACAAAATCTTTCTGTGAGCCGAGAGTCTTCTAGTATACTCGCGCAAGTATAATCAGTAATAGTATTTTACTCATGCTTTTGCAATATTTAGAAGTTATCGTACAAAAGTCAATCGATTAATAATTTTTTAGTTGAGCAACATTGTACGAACACGAATTCATAGAGGACTTAACATTGAAAATTTGTTGGCGTTGTTAATACACGTTTACGCGTTAACGGGAACGCAGATTCGATTTTCCACGCAACAAGAACAACAATTGGAGGACTCGATTGCGGACGCAATTTTCGAAGATTTCGAAAATAATCCATCGACTAATAAAACATCCGCTTCTCAGCGATCTTTACTATTGTTGGGTATACATTGCACGGTACATTACTCGGAAACTATTGTATAAACAGCAAATAATTGATTTCAATTATTTTTATGTAAGGAGCAAACGATGCGGCTGCCGCGCGAGAAACATCGTACAAGCTAGCAGCACGTATCATTCGTACCCTTCGATTAATTGCGCAACAACGTTCATCGCTACAAGATTACAGGTAGATCCTCATATATGATACTGAATATTGACTATTATTTGAAATTCTATCATGTATCTACAACTTGCAGATTTCTCATGACAAAGTCAACTTCGCAAGAGACGTTTCGATACGTTAGTATTTTGGAACAGATAGCTAGAGATATACTATCAACGGATACGTCTCGAGAATTGCGGGATCTACGTCAACGATCGCCGTCTTTAATTTCAGCTGGTTTCAAGCAAGTATCCTTAACGATCTCCAATGTTGTGTAACACCAATGTTAACATGAGATATTTGAACATAACATGTTTCTCATATATTGTAGCTTACTGTTGAGGGGTAAAGCAAAGCGTCATCCTCGCGACAATTCACATATTTTATTATACATTATTGGAGGGTTCACCGCGGAGGAGGCGAAATTAATACAAGAAATTACTTCAAATCACAGTCAAAATGAAACACCTCGTGTAACGTTGGCAGGGTCCAGACTGTTAAATCCATTAGATATAGTGGATAAAATATTGTTGTATTGATGCGCCGATCTAATCGAAATCTGTAAATATAACGGAAATTAACCTTTCCCTGGGTCGACTTCCCATTTAACGCCACTCGCCGAAACGCGGTAACGCATTGTTTCAATGACTTTTTTTGTTTCCAATATACAAGAAAGATTTTGCAAACCGTTTATTTTACGTAAATTTATCCTATACGCTATAGCATTAGTCGAGGAGTTGATCGTAAATTTATTTTCTTTGCAATTAATGATGCTTTCATAAGGTTTCGTATAAATTGTTGCCACATTAAATCGATTCGTATGCACTCTGATAAACTTCAGCAACTTCTTTATGTATGAATCAATGGTGGTTACTGTATTTTCGCAGTCCTGCCAATAATATGCTGTTATACTGTCGATCGCTAGAAGGGCAGTTTCAGCATTACTAATAAACAGATCGTCCAATGTACGCAGCGTCAGCAGAAATTGTTCGCTATGGTAACAATCGATCACATGCAGATTGGGCAGGGAATTCCGAACAACATTTATCTTTTCGGAATCGATGTCGATCGAATTTAATGTAATCTGTGTGGCATAAGCAACGTTCACGATATCGGTCATTATGTTGACCAAATCGGAAATTTGAAAATGATGATCTGTATTGATTAGAACAGCCGAAGCGTTGCAACCTTTGATACGAACGGTCCCATGATAATCTGGTAAAATGCATTTTGCAAGTAGTTGAGAAAGAAGAAGAGTTTTTCCAGTTGAATGTTCGCCATTTATTTCTATAACGTCTGTACTTTCAAGTCCTTCGGAAAACAAAGTGTCGTCGAGGCTTCGCAGGCTCGGCTTACTGTTCAATCTTGCGAACAATTCCGCACCGGATTCTACGTGTGACCGCATAGACATAGACTATCCTTTACTCTTTACCTTTTTTCAAATTTGATTTTTATGTCAATACTTGAATACTGTGCGCGTTGCTGGAGGAAATACGCGCGGGAAGGCACAGAAACAACAGTTCGTAATTTCGTAATATGTGTGGTGGACATTGTATAGTCTATGTACGTTGATCTACGACACCTTTCCTGTGCTTTTGGCTTTTGATTTTTTCAGAAACGCTAGTGTTGCACCAAGGCACCAAGCCGATCGGAAACTAACCTGTTCGTCGTTAGCATGGACTAAATACAACCCAGTTGTATACATTAGCAGACACTATTTATGTAGAACCCATTAGCTTCCATGATGTATGAGATGTCTCTATTCTCTATTAGGACACAAATAAGATTAGTACAGACATTGTATAATCTACAATGAATAAATAAAGACAATTTAATAAAGAAGCGTGTCTACGTATATATTTATTGAACCACCAATTTTTCCCGAACGTACAACTTGTCGTTGAGTTGTACTACTGAATTTCGTGCCACCTCCTTCGATATCATGTTCTCCTAATATAAAACTCGATTTTCGAAAACCTCTGCATAGAATTGAGCTTTGTATTAGGAGAACATGATATCGAAGGAGGTGGTACGAAATTCAGTAGTGCAACTCAAGGACAAGTCAGACGGCCGAAAATTTTTAGAAATCTCGAAAATTGAATTTGTATTAGACGCTGAAATATTTTTTTTTCAAAGTTTCGCCGATGGATAAACCCCGCTAATACCACTTGCCGCAAATGCTCGAGACGCTGTATTGATAATCAGCAATAATCAGTAGACTGCGGATCCTTGTGCAAAATAAAAATTGTCTGAATAATATCAGGTTCAACTTTCTTTTATTTACACTATCGCCAACCGCCAACTTATTATTAACTAACCTAGTGAGGTCCTAATTCCTACAGATGGCAGTTTGGCAGTCTTCACTAGTGCTGCCACTTGCCACAGATTACAGATCCTCGAATGTCACGAAGGTAGCGATTTTATTGTTTTTCATTTTGTATGCACGTATGTACGTATATGCATATACATGTAAGTACATGTATACTGAGATTCTCGCAAACAATTCAAAGTTTCCACTTACCAAGATACTAACTGATTAATGTAAATGTTAAGGCTAGGAGACGAGAATTAAAATCAAAAGCACATCGATAATACGGAATCAGAGATTGAGAATTTCTTAGGAACTTCGAATTTTTGTTTCGTAGTTCGAAGTTCGACGCTCGGTAGGTAGCAATAGTCAACAAGATGTTTCTCGATCACATGTTCGTTGGTGAACCGAAGAAATTAAAACGATATATTTAAGAAAGAACTTTATGTACGTTATAACTTCAGGACTCTGTCGAATATACTTGTTCGAAACGAATAAATTTGGTTGTTCTAACGTGGAAGTGCACATTACTTCTGGACCTTTTATGAGACGTTCGAATGGAAAAAACACCGAGAATCGTCAGTGTTTCGTTGTGCAATTTATCGTAGCCCTCACTTGTATGTACGCACCGTGTTCTATTCTATAAATTGTTGATACATCGATCGGAACAATTAGAAAAATGGTACCACTCGGACCGTCGCCAGGACATCAAACATCCGTCAATAATACGGCAGCTGCTCCTTCCAGCGGAACCAAGAGTAGCTCAACATTGGTGAGTACAATGAAACAAGCACTACTTACCTGTTTTCTCATCATCTATGTATCGTTTTTCACTTTTTTACAGATTTTTTACATTGTATCATTAGTAGAGTTACCTAGTATTAGAACACTACGTATTCTTTATTGTATTTTCTTTTCTTTTCTCTTCTTTTCAGAAGCCAAATTATACCCTAAAGTACACTTTGGCAGGTCACACTAAAGCAGTCTCTTCTGTGAAATTTAGTCCCAACGGAGAGTGGCTTGCAAGTTCTTGTAAATACAAATTTTCTTAGTTCAAACATTCTTTCCAAATACAACGCCAAATAGACTAAGCTAAATTGAACTTTTTATTTTTAGCTGCTGATAAATTGATAAAAATATGGGGATCTTACGATGGGAAGTTTGAAAAAACTATATCTGGTCATAAACTAGGTATCTCCGATGTAGGTTGGTCCAGCGATAGTAGATTATTGGTATCCGCATCCGATGATAAAACACTGAAAATTTGGGAGTTAAGTTCTGTAAGTTTGCATTCGCGATCGCATAGATCCTACGATAGTTAACACGTTCCGTGCCAAACTGGTTTTGCTCAACAATTTATACAAATGTATGTTTTGTTCTATTCTGCAGTTTTTGTAATGCCTCATTCTTTTGGTGGAAATATATTCTACACTGTTGAACTTGTTATAAGATATATGTTTTTAGCGCATTAAACAAATATGTCTGTGTATCACCAGTGGTGCATGTACTATCAGTGGTACATGTGGTACAGAACATGTTAACTGGTCGAATCATATAGGAAACTCATTTTCCGCCTCTCGTTCTAGTACATTTTAACAACAACGATTAAATCAATGTTTATGTATGTTCTCGTATTGTATTCTGTTTTGATTTCAGGGCAAATGTTTAAAGACGCTGAAGGGTCATAGCAACTATGTATTTTGTTGCAATTTTAATCCACAATCGAATCTTATAGTATCCGGTTCTGTAAGTATTTCAATGTATCTCTTTACGCGTACAGGCTTCTATATGTTTGCGCATGTTTCGTACGTTTTAAAGAAGAAAAGGGAATAAACGAAAGCCAAAGAGAATCGTATACGAAGAAACATTCAATATATATGTTGCATGCACAGAGTACGTTACATGTCAACATAAAAAGAAGTTTGCTCGTGTAGATCGTTCATTCGATCGTGTCCCACTTAGAACATTGGTATTATAAAGACTATCGTTAGTTTGACGAAAGCGTTAGAATTTGGGATGTAAGGACTGGAAAGTGTTTGAAAACGTTACCCGCCCATTCGGATCCTGTAAGCGCAGTACACTTTAATAGAGACGGATCATTGATTGTCTCTAGTAGCTACGACGGATTATGGTGAGTACAACTGAATCGTTGTAGAAGTACGACGAGTTGTGTTCAACGAATAACCGAATAATGAAATTAATATGCTAACCAATACATCGTTGTACAGTCGAATTTGGGATACAGCATCGGGTCAGTGTCTGAAAACTTTAATAGACGACGACAACCCACCTGTATCTTTTGTGAAGTTCTCGCCAAATGGGAAATATATTTTAGCAGCTACGCTGGATAATACATTGAAACTTTGGGACTACAGCAAAGGGAAATGTTTGAAAACGTATACCGGTCACAAAAACGAGAAATATTGTGTATTTGCAAACTTTTCAGTGACAGGAGGAAAGGTGCGTGCATCCTGTGCATTATAATAATGTATAATATTTGTCGTTTGATGGTTTCGTAAATTTATTCAATTTTCCATTACTGTTCGCAGTGGATCGTTTCGGGTTCAGAAGACAACATGGTATATATCTGGAATTTACAGACCAAAGAGATAGTTCAAAAGTTGCAGGGTCACACAGGTATAGCAATAATCGAGTTAGAACAAAAGTTTTCCAGATACGAAAACAGCTATTATACGATACAATACAGTGCATTAATTCGAATTCTTTCCATTAATTCGCAGATGTCGTACTCTGTACAACCTGTCATCCCACTGATAACATTATAGCTTCGGCTGCTCTTGAGAACGACAAAACAATTAAATTATGGAAGAGTGACACATAAATAGAGAAAGACAGGTTCTTTACCATGTCCAAGAGATTTGTATAAAATACGTTCATGCACGGTAAAAAGACATTTTTCTTTTTAGTCTTGGACGTTTTCGCAATTTTCGTTTGCAGCATTGTTCGTGGTTTCGTCGGTCGACTCGTCTTCCGTGTAAAATCATGAAAAGTGGTATATCACTTTTTATTATCGCAAAACATAACGCAGAAAGCGTACATTCCAACGTATACGCGTGTCAATCTATGTAGATTCGAACTAGAATCCATTACGTCGAATAGATTTAAGTTACGTTACTATACGATAGCTTAATTTGACTTAATGGTTACGAAAAATGAGTAGGACGCGAGTATAAGATAGATATCGTTGGTAGAAGAACTGCGTGTAAGCGAATGATTGTTACTCATCGTTTCGATATTTATTATATAAATGATCATTGCTCCATTTTTATGATCGCGTCACTTATGAAACTCGAATATTTCATTATGTCCTTACAGTCGAAAGCGTAAGTACACACCGAGACCTTCTGCCCTCCCATTTTTCCGTCTTATCCGTCTCATTCGCTCGCAATCACAGTCATAGACGCTCGTACGCGTGGGTGTGGTCATCCACAAACTACAATACGTAGACAGAAATGTCTCAAGTTTTACAAGTATCGTGTATAGTGTATATCTCGACTACTATACGAAGAAAAAGAACGGAAAAACGCAGAAGAAACTAATAAGAAATGATGCTTGTATCGAAAACGTTTATGTGAATAAATCGAGAATAAAACATATATTTTCGTACCTGAAAGTAGCAGCGTGTTTATTCGCCGTCCCCATCCAGTTTATTTCGAGGACTAAGCGTAAGAAAAAGAAACATTTCTAAGAATGGAAGTAACAACTAGAAATGGATATTTCGTATTTTATTCAAGCACAGACTTCTTTTTCCAACGTACAATTATAGAGTCGAGTAACACAACACGCGCGATAATATGTAGTAGTAAATGGATTTTTTTTGTTCGACAAAAAGCAAGTTAACTCGCAATTTACAAAGCGAGGATACTAATTGTATTTTCTTTTAGCCAATATTAGTTGAGACTCGTTATCGAAGGAGCTAGTAGGATAGATACACGCGCGATGATAACGCTTTCGAAGCCAAGAGAAACAAAAATAAAACAGAAAAAATATTCGAAGGTTCGTGGACAAATGTTATATTTATGTAGAAGAACAATTTCTGTATCACTCTCTTTCTTTCTTCCTCTGAATTTAATTCGATTCAATTAGATTCAGTTGAATCCACTTATTTATAGTCGCCAACACATTATTCTCTAGCCGAGACTTTGTACGATGTCGGCCATGTACGTAGAAGGATTCGTAATATCTTCCAACAAACCTGCAACGAAGATCGTATAAGTAATCGACAACTGCAACCACAACTACCATTTCCTAATCGCTACTTCTGTTATTTCTGTTACTTACCGACAACGTCGCAGAACTCTTCGAAAGACGTACAAGGTAACAGTTCATCGCGATAAGTAGCGAGCACACGTTCGGAAGCTTTCAACATGGCTTCGTCGTTGTGTCTAACGTATTCGGCTAAAACTGCAGGCCACTGATCGTCGGAAAGCACGTTAACTTTCTAGAATGGAACAATGAATCATGAACAAATACAAATATTCCAGATAGACGTCTGCTATACATGTAGGTGTATATGTATACCTTGAAAAAGTTTGCATAAATAGAATCGATTAGACCAAAGAATATCAAGGCGCTCTTATACGCTGTGTAATCCTTGATGGTAACGTCGACAATAGATTTGGTAGGAGCTGAAGGCGAAAGGTATCGTTGATGGGCGAGAACGATCAATCTGTTCAAATGAGTGACTTTATAAGCTTCCCAACGGGCCGGGGTCAGCAGTAGGAGAGACATGGTACACTGGTAAAACGGTCCTTCCGCTTCGTAGCAACTTTCCAGCCACGCAGAGCCGGGAGGCACTTCCAAGTATCCGGTTAACGCTTTATCTTCTCGCGCTGCGGAGCGTGTGCTATGAAAATGAAGATGGATATGATAAAACACCAACGCGATCGAACAAACAAATATGGCAATAATACAATGAAATTATACTGAGACGTTTGGTCTTACGTGATGATTACGTAGAGAGCCATGTGAATCAAATAAGGAACCATGTGCATGTTCGATTGAGGTCCTCCTCCACCCGTGTCTTCGTGGAAACTCTTCTCCTGTGCGAATCGTAACAATAACAATTTCAAGTCGTGCACAGTCGAGGAGTACGAAATGTCGCGGTGACTAGCACACTCTTGCAAATAGGTATTGTGTCTTGCTAAACAACTAGCGAAAGCGGATTCTGGAACTTGCGGTCCCCACAGCGGTAAAAGTCCGTTACATTTGGTATTTGCGTTTTGCAGGGCTGCGCTTTCCCACTCGTCCCGGGCGCGTGCCAATCTCACAGCCGACATATGACAGTCTACGTGAACTACGTTGAAATGCGTGACAGTTGTGTACCCTACTGTTTTCCTCTGCTTTGTTTCGAATTCTTCCACGTTACAACGTTTGGTAAACGTGTAAATGCCCAGAACCTAAAATCAAATAAACGAACGTATATTGTACATTGAATATTGTATGTTCTATATTGTATATTCTGGGAGAAAAAAGATCGTTACCATGTTTGGCTTGAATTTGTATCCCTCGCGACAAATGACGCAAACCAATCCCGTTTCCTCGCCCAGGTCTTCCATTTGCTGAAGAATCGTTACGTTGGCCACTACTTGACCTTTATCGTTCGTCTGCATGCCTAACGCGCCCAATTGTCTTTCTCGCATCGCCATTGCCAGCCGTTTCTTCTCGCTACGAGTATGTTGTCGGGCTTCCTCGATCAACTCTGCCACGCGCTTGTTCGTACACAACGCCTCCAACAAGTTCTCTGCCAAGGAACCGACGTGTTCGTCCGACGACACCTGTTCCAGTCTATGTATTATACTGATCGCAATTTGCGAAACCGCCAGCTGTGTCGGCTCGTGGTCCGTCGCTAGTCCAGTAAGGAATCGTAGAATGTACTTGAGAGCCGGTTTCGATATAAAATCTTTCAACTCGTCGCTATCGGTTCGCAAGAGCGTCGGCTTGACACAAGGCGCGTGTACAGTTATGTACTCGAAAGCGTCCTTTACGATGCCCATACTTATTATGTAGTCCTTCAGAGTATTTCCGATCGCGTTACGTTCGATGGCCTGAGTAAGAACGCAGAACAGTTCGAGCTTTTGTTCGTCTTCCGGCGAATGCACGAAATCGAATTTATAAAAGTTCAAGACCGGCTCGAAGTAATCGCAGAGCAAAGCCATCTTTTCACGGTTGCCGTAGGTGAGCGCAGCGAGGACTCGCGCGAGATGCGCCAGCACGTTGTTGCTCTGTCTGACCGCCGTCGATTGAGTGCAGGAGAGGAGCGATTTGATGTGCTCGGGTCCGCCCAAGGTGCGCGAGAAAGCTTCGAAACTGGAGAGCGGCTGCGAGGCTGCGTGTGTCAGAATCGTCTCCATGATGTCCAGCAGTTGTTCGGTGATTTTCGCTTGGGAATTCTCCGATTCGGTTTCGAGGCAACGCTGCAGTACGTCCAGAAACACGGTCACCGCTCCCAGCTCGGGCTTACTCAGAACCTCTTGATTCCTCTTGACCTTCACCGACAATCGAAACAGTTTCAGGAGAACTTGAAGGAGGGGTCGAGCTCGATTTACGTCCTGTATGGCGGCCAGTCTATCCAACATCACTTTCAGCCCTCCGCAATCCGCTAAAATGTTCGCCATCTTGTAAACTTCCTCGTTGTTCACTTCTTGTTCGGTGCTCGCGTTCAAACTCTCTACGAACTCCTCGGTAGCGTCGCCGAGCAGTCCTCGCACTCGATAGACCACCCGCATCGAATCGCATCCGCCGCCTTCCAGAACCCAAATCTTCTTGTAAACCTCCTCCACGGGCATATCGAGACTGATGATCTTGTTGTTAACCAACAGCTCCATACCGTTGTCGTCGTCCAACAAGGCAACCAACTCGCAGTCCTGGCAAATCTTGTTCTTCACGTCCCGCATCAAAGGTCCCAAACCAGGCTCCAAGCTACTGTACGGATTCCCAAGCATTCTGCCCTGAAGGAAGTCCTCCTGTTGCGAATCCTTCTCTAGGGTCAGTAGAAACTCGCCGATGTCGTTCTCCTCCGGGTATATGATCGAGCAGAGCCTCTCGAAGATGAAGACCGGAGTGCGCACGTCCTCGATACTGTACTTTTGCACAGTCTCGACGCAGATCGCCATAAACGCTTTCGTTTCTTCTTCCGTACCGGTGGTCATTTCCTCGAGTAGCTCGAGCAGCTTTTCCTGCGTGTCATCGATCAGCCGCGTCCGTTGCACCACCAGCCTCCTCAACGAGAGATATCCGTTCAGAACGGCTCCCACCAGCCGACCTTTATACTGTTGTTTGATGTTCTCTTGTTCGAGGAACGTGGCCAACAGTTCCGTCAGCATTTTCAGAGAGTAACCTTGCGCCAGATCGCTGGTCAACGTCGTTTCTTCGAGCCGATGCAATTGTTCAATTTCCCTGGTCAATAGATCCGCGAGCAACGTCATCACGCCGCGCACAGCCAGGAATTGTTTCCACGGTGGCTGCCTGATCAAGCTCTCGTACAAGGTGAGAAATTCGGTGCTGCTCTCGCCGGCTGTACGCAATTCCTCCAGATAGCACGTGAGCAACACCAGCACTTCCTTCTTGCGTTCGGTTCCTTGACAGAGGCTCTCTATCATGTAGCAGGCGACTTGTCTCGCGAGTCGGGAACTCGGATTGAACAGGACCTCCTTCAACCAAGCGCCGTCGGCTAATTTCAACGGTTGCACGCCTTGCTGCCTCGCGCATCGGTTACGCCATCGGTGCCCGTACTTCTCCATCAGATAGAGCACCCGAGTCTCCTCCTTCTGCAACGGTTTCACGGTCGGCGGCCCGGACTTTTTCCTCGGCATGCGACGAATCCATTCGGAATACGAGTGCTTCGGATCCCCGCTCAGCCACTTGTTCACATCGATGGTGATGCCTTCAGGTGGCTGCACGGTCGCCAACGTCTCGATGGCTTTGTCCTTGTTTTTCCTCGAGACCGGTTGTTCCGGCTTAACCAGTCTTTGCAGTATCTTTAGACACGGCACTATAATACTTTCCATTACCACGGGACTTTTCGATTCCTTGCAAGCCATCAAGAACAATTGCATCACGCAACGCAGCTTCTGCTCCCAGCAGGTGTCTTCTTTCTGCACGAGCGCAGCCAGCAACGCCATTTCGTGACGGACCGCGACCGACAGGTCCGACGTGGGCACACGACCGCGAAGCGTCAGAGTGATTCGCTCGGTCAACAGAGAACAGAGTTCTTTGCTCGACTGCGGGTTGTCTCTGGTGATTAGGCAGAGCAGTTGGCGAACCTCCTCTTGCATCTGCACCGTACCCTTTCGTAGGTTGTGCTCGACCAGTTCTTGAATCAAGCCTTGTTTGCACAACACCTCTCTGGCGCTGTGATTAGTGGCGAGGGCGCGCAGCAAAGTCAGACAATGTTCCGTGGCCGCGGTCGCGCAACCGTAGCAACGACCCACCGTGTGCGGTGGAGTAATAACGACGCCCTGACAACTGAACCCAACAGGTTGGGTTGTCGCGGCCTCGGATGTGGCAGCCGAGAAACCACCACCAGTGGTATCCGCAACCGCTGACGACGATGTCATTGTAGCTGTTGCTGTTGCTGCTGCTGTTGTTGCTGCTGCTGGTGTTGGCGGTGACGAGGACTCCTCTCTAGCAGTAGTAGCGATGGCAGACGATTCGCCAGCAATCGTAGAGCTCGAGACCGAGCTGTGACCTCGTTGTTGTCGATCGTAAGCCACCAATTCCTGCCGGCACGCCAATACCCTTTGTATAATTTTGCTGAGATCCTCGAAGGAAGTTTTACATTCGCCGCAATATTTTTGAGCGAGCAACTGTATGGCCCTGTTGACTTGCGTGGTTCCACTGGACACCTGTATGCCACCGGCACCAGAACCGGAACCGGCACCGACTCCGCCACTCGCACCATCGTCTAAACCACGATCCAACCGATGTTCGGATATCTTGATCAACAACATCTCCAAAGTTGGCTTGTTTGCGATCAGAGTTTTGTAGACTCTGTCGGCTTTTTCAAGCAACGCGTTTATCGTTGCAACCGTTTTCTTACGATCGTCGTCGTTTTCGATCGGATCGACGGCGCAGCAGGGTCTCGCGGTCAGCGTATAGTCGAACTTGGCGTATTTACAAAAGCCGCAGGCGTGACAGAGGAAAGGGTCCTTCTCGTCGTAGTTGATCGCACGACACTTGTGACACTGGAACACGTTCTCCCCGCAGTTCGCGCAAACGCCTGGATTCGCTGGCACGTTCGCCGAACATCGCGGACACGGTAGAGTCTCGGAGGAGGCTTGGATATTCTCGTAAAAGTCGGCGTACTCGATCATCAGATTGCAAGCTACTATCGGCAACGGGAACTCCATCTTGATCTCTGTTTGTCCTTGAGCCAGCATTATTTTTTTCGCCTTGTGCCACATTGCTGGCTTATTTTTCAATTCCACCACTGCCTGAACCGACCGATTGTTGTAATATATGTTGATGGTACGCACCATTTTCGTTCTCTTCAGATCGCTTATACGAAGAGTGATTCGACTGATCGTTTGACTTACGACCAATTTCACGATTTGCGTGGTCGTCGTAAACTTCGAGTCGATTTTGATCGATGACAATTTGATCGTTGACATGGGAACTTCGGGGTTGTTGCAGACTAAGCAAGGCTCGCTTTCCAAATAATAGCCGTCCAGTTCGACGAATTGTGCGAGATTCGCGTACAGATTCGCGTTCGGGTGTCGAGTTAGCAACTGATTTTGGGCGCGCAACACCGCGACCGCCTGCTCCATGTACGCGTGCATCTTCTTGCTGGTGCGCGCAGTCTTCAATGAAAAGTAGCCAAGCAAATCCACGAATTGTGCGGCTTTGCGACCATAAGTGGGCAAGAGAGGCCACAGTCGCCATAACAGATCCAGTAGAACCTCTTGATCGTCTGGATCGCAATTCCTGCAAAATCGTTTCCGTAATCGCATTACCATCTTTTCTCTCCTTTCCTCTTTTTTTTCGTCTAGCTAAACACCAAACGCTACACAAGTACAATAGACAGTCGCTTACTTGTAAATGGCCAGTATCAAAGAGTGTGCTTGCCAACGGACGTTGGTATTGTTGGTCTCGAGTAGAAAAGCTTGTATAAATTTGGTCAAAGAGCTCGGCGCCACTTGTTTTTGAATCTGTTCGACCAGAGCCAGACACTGAGCTTCTTCGAATTTCGCTTCGGTGTCCGAGTCTTCGGATTTCTCACGCTCTCGTCTTTCCTTCGTCGTTCCCGTGTTGCCCGATTTCGATTCCTAGAAAATCGAGGACATAAACAAAGTCAATCCCAACGAATCATCTTGCTTTTCCTTCAAATTAGATAGAATTTGAATTCACAATTCGAAAGCGACAATCTTACCTTCGACTTGGTATCCTTTCGCTCTTTCGATTTGTTGCTCGAACATATAGCACACTGTAACAGCTGCAACACGGTAGGACTAACACCTTCGTCCAACAACGTCGACACCGTGAACAGATACGACAGTACGGTATTCTGTTTCAGACAGAACCGCTGCCAATTTCCAGTTCGAATGGTAGCAATTTCGACGCAACATTTCAAATGTTCGATCAACTCGACTAATGAATCGTAAGGCAAGTTGATCGCGTGCGGGCGTGTCTGGAACGGATCGAAACCGCCGGCTGCACAGCATTGTTGCACCGACTACGGAAAAAGGAACAGAAAAGTCAAAGTCAGTCGAAACAAAATTCTTTCTCGTGTGCGTTTTGCGAGCGTTACTAACTCCGAACGTACTGCAGCTTACCTGAGCGTGCGAGACTAGAGCGTGCAGATCGCGCAATTGTCTGTATTTTTCTTTATTGCCGCAAATAAAAAGAAGCAACTTCCGTACTTGTCGCCTGACGCAAGGTGTCTGGTAAGACATCATGTATTCGCAAAGATAAAAGTACCACGGTTGTTCGAAGGCTGTTTGCGCAGGCGTGTTCTCCACGTGTTTATGAACCTGATTGGGCAATCGCAGCACCATTTCGGTCAACAACTGTGGATACGGCTCAAACACGTCACCGGCGTGTCCTTTGACGTAATGCCGTAAAAAGAACGGCGACATGTTCGGCGGAGAAGCTGTCAGGTGCTCTTTAAGCAGTTGACCACCGAGGATAGTATTTGCTTCTTCGTTCGATGTTCTACGACACAGGAGCATAGCGATAAAGGTAACTGACAAACACAGAACCAATGTATGTAATGTGTTGAGCGCGAAATACGTTCGCTTACGTTTTCCAATATTCCAGCAGCGCCTTCAAGAGCGTCAAGCAGTAGTCGATTATTCCGGCTTTACTTAGTATCGCAGCAGCCATTTGTGAAACGGAATTTGAGTTTTCAGATTGGCCTTTAGCCGTACACTTCCACCGGGACATTAGAATGCCTAAGGAACGTGAACATCCAGGTAAATGAAAGATTACAGTAACACACTGCAAAATAACGTTCAAACACGCGACACCGTACGATACTTACTTAAGAAACGTATAATAACCAAATGAACTTCTCGTTTGTTATTACGCTGACATATATCGTGCGTATCCGGCTTATCCAATTCCAATTCTTTCACCAGTGCTTGTAGTAACCGCTCGACGCAAGCTCTGTCTTTCTCCTCCTGGCCGTCCAAGTGGGCTGTCAACGATAGCAGAACCTGCAACAAGCATACGTTGTCACCGACAGTTTACAGTTGTGATGACGATACGATATACTAAATCGAACATTTCAAGAAGCAAACCTGCATGAATGGAATGGCCATGACTCCAGGTACGTTTGTCAAATGCGGTATAAACTGTACAAGCTTGTCGAGCAACAACAATCGCACGGTATACAGTTTCGTCGAGGTCTCGCAGCTTGTGTCGTTTTCCTGTTCAGTAGTGTGTTCCTGTTCCTGTTCTTGTTCTTGCTCTTGTTCTTGTTCCGTGCCTTCTTCCTGTTCGGCGACCTGATGGAACGATTTCAACTTTATAAGATATTATATGCGTAGGTTTTTAAATTCTCCCTCCAATAAACACCATCGATACGATAAAAAGAGAGAAGAAAAGTGAAGTGAAGCGAAATGAAGCGATGTGAAGTGAAGTGAAGAGGAGAGGAATGCACAACGACCACAGTAGTATCATTCCTGGCAGACTCTTGCACAGTTTATACTTTACGAATCCCGCTAAGTATAATGCAAAACGAACAAAATCGAGTTTAGGACGGTGCAAAGAGGAGCGTTGCTCCGCGCGAAAGATCACCATCGAAATGACACAATATCGAAACGAGAAAAAGAAAATAGAGAGAGAGAGAGAGAGAGAGAGAGAGAGAGAGAGAGAGAGAGGGGGAGAGAGAGAGAATAAAACCGAACAAATAAAAAATTATACAGCTTTAAATGTAAATAAATACCGTCTCTATACAGGAAGGGAAAAAATAACGAACGTGTGGTAAACTGATACAGCGAACGCGAACAATGACGATGACGACGACCATGACCATGACCACGATTACGATCATAACTAAGACCACGACCACGACAACAATGATAACGACAAGAACCTCGTCCACGATCACGGCGATGATGGCAGCACTTACGGTAAAAGTCGCGTGAAGACCCACGTTATTAATTTCGGTACGTGGCACTTGACTGACTCCAATTCCTCCCACTGGAGGCACAGAATCGGGAACATTGTCTCCGTATGCGGAACTCCGTCCCGATATATTATGCTCCCCCGTCATGCTGTCTACGGCACTTCCTCCGCTCTCACTTCCACCGCTCTCGCTACCCTTGCTACCACCACTACCACCCTAACATAAAATGCGCCCCAAACGTTACTAAGAATCGACACACAAATTTCGACAGTCTCGCTCTTTCTCTCTCCCTCCCTTCATTCCTACATCCCATTATCCCACTTTGTATCCCACACTCCACATTTCTCTCAACGATTTTTCATATTTCTCATTTTCCGCACGTTGCACGGAACATCGTATCGTGTAAATAGCGATAAGAGTGGCAGAACAGACAAAGTATACGACAAATAGTTTTTCGAACGTTACTTCGGTATACGAAAGATTCGTAGAGCAACTCACTTGCTCTGCCGGAGACGTTCTCAAAGTGCTACCGTCGGTAGCCGCTGTTGATCTCTCGTCGTCCGATCCTCCAGCGGAAGCGGTTGTGTCCGAATAATGCCCTCCTCCTTCCTGAGCCTGAACGTCAATTCATTCGTTATCGATACGTCGTATGCATACAAGCTACCAACTTAATGCACGATGACACGCATCCACGCAATAAAAGAAACTTCCGCATAGAGCTACCAACCTGACTTGTACCCTGCACCTGAACCAATCCATCGAATCCTTGCAAGATCGACATGTTTTGATGGAATCTCTGTCGTAAAGCTCGCACGTCGAAACGTCCTCCGTCTTGATCTTGTAAGCTAAGTGCCATCGCAACTTCCATCATAGCCTCGTAATGTATATCTGGCGGTACGTCCAGAATCTGTGGGAAACTGCCTGCACCGAGCAACGTTTCCAACGAATTGACCGTTCCTCTCGCGGCTGATCCTCCCGCCCTGCTACCTGCAGCTGAACTTCCAGCACCGGCAGACCCGCTGCTAGCTGCGACAGATGATGTCGCTGCGGAAGGCGGAGTGCTGGATCCTTGATTGCTGGTGGCCTCGAGCATCGCCGCCAAGTTGATCACCGACACGATCGAGTCGACTTGATTGTCGGACGTTGCCGACGTTGCCGATGTCGTCGATGTCGCCGATGTAGCTGATGTTGCCGATGTCGCCGGTGTCGCCGATATCGCCGTAGCAGCTTCTCGGTGAGATTGGGATTGCGCTTGCGATTGCGACTGAGATTGAGTTTGCGATTGCGCGGACGACGATGCCGGTTTCTCTTCCGAATCCACAACCGCTCCTACACGTTTAACCATGCAATTAACAAATTAATTAACATTCAGCTAGTAAACCACACGAATACAGTTTTGTTTTACGTTACCTGGTGTGCTACAATTAGGTGGGGTCGGTATGTATACTCTTCTTCTCTTGTATCTCAGTCGGAGAACACGAATGATCGCTTGCTTGGCGCTGAAACTGACCGTTGTATCCGACGAGAGTAATAGTTGGAGGTACAATTTCGCAACTAAAGGAACATTCTTCTCGACATCGCAGGTTGCAAATGCATGAATTATTTCTACGATCGCGTGTATCGTTGCTTCGACGTTGGTGAGACCTGGAACAACTACTGGTGCCAAAGCCATATTTTTCGGATAAGCCATGTGCAGAGCCCATAGTATGTCCATCAGTTGCACGACCAGATGCTGCTGGCTCTCGTCTACCGTTTTACAAGATTGGTCAAGACTCTGTCTGTCTTTCTCGAAAATTGGTACTAAACATACAAGAAAACACGCGCAATAAGGTTAACGAATTCCGTAACAGCACTCGAGGGTGTTCGTAATTATTAGACTGCGGATTTTATGCACTTACGACAAAAATGGGTACGTACAATATGACATATTAAACATATTAAAAAGATTTAAGAACTTCAGTGTATTAGTTTCATCTTAATAAGAAAATTAAAAAAATGTAAGAAGTTTATATTTGGCCCCTGTGACTTGCAATATATGCAAACAATTTTTATTTTCCATAAAGATCCGCAGTCTAGTAATTATACAGTGAGTATACTTACCGTCGGTTTCGTCAATCGGTTTATTCGTATACTGTTCGGTAAATTTGGCAAGGTTTTGCGGTTGAGATGTGGAAATGCTTCGAACGATATGCACCAGTCTGAAAAAGTTTTTCGCGTCGATGTCTCGGGCGTCGTTCATCTGTCTCATCGGTTTCAACGACTCCAAAACGTGCGATAGCAATACGTGGTCCTGTAACAATATGTACGTACACGCAACGGGTCAAATTATACCGATCGATTATCTACATATCCGTGTATCTATAACCTGTACTGACTGAGCCAAATCAAACGAATAGGCATCGTCAAGAGGTGGTGCGGAGGCACAGAGATTCGTTTACCTTGTGCAGATGATACGCTTGCTTCGATGGGTGTAGAGAGGCTAGAAGCGCGGTTGTATGCATCTGTACTGCTGGCGGAGTAGGAAGTATCAATAATTTCGAGGCGACGTCTATGGTCGTGGCTTTCAACGGTAATCTGTTTTCGTCGTTCGAAGAAACGTCGAAAGATAACTCTAGAACCTCCAGGATGCCTGCAACCAGCCTACAATAAAATAATTCTCGATTCAACGCTTCGATTCGACCTTTCCTACTGTTCCAACTGTTTAATTAATTGTACCGTAGGTTAAGTTCTCTTTACCTTTTGATATTAAAGAAATTATCCTCGGTGAAGCAAAAGCAATACACACACTCGCGTGTGATGACAATAGATTTTTTCTTTCACGTTTAATAGCCGCGGAAATTGATCGCATTTCAAAGAAGAACTTAAAGTCACCTTAATCGTGTTATATTTTGCGTACCTGTCGACGGAAGATAATGGCGTTGGTGCCGTGACAGCATTATCCGCATCACTGCTTATCGTTGCTACCGGAGCAGCCGTGGACTGGCCAGTCGATGTATCTTCTATTTCTTCCGGCCAACCAAAGGCGTCTTTTGTTTTTCCGTATCTACTCCCGCAAACATGCGAACACATGAACGCATAAACAAAGATCAGAATAATAAATAAGGCATAATCGCAGTCGTGAATATAATCGTGCACGTACATTTTAATAGAATCTACCATAATGACACCTTCATGATCTTGCGACGGTCCAAAAGTGATGGTCAACTTTTTGTCAGCTTGAAGACTTTCCTCTCTAGTTAAAGGAATATCGAACCATCGGCTTTTGGTTACGGTCGTATAAATAGTTCTACCGAAGACCTGAAAAGAAAAGTGACCACGCGGTCGAAGCGACAACGTCAATGAAAAGACAAAAGACAAAGAAACATAAATATCACTCGCGAACAGCAACTCGAGTAGAATAGAGTTACCTCTATGTTAACGGGTGCCCTCTGAACGTCTTGACTTCCAAGCAACACTCTGATTCCCGTCATAACTAAAACGGCATCGTTGTTGGTTACTTCCACGTTGAATCCCATCGTCTTCATGGAAACAACGTACATTCCCGTGGTGTTCAGTCTATGCTTGATTTGCGCGACGTTGTAAATTTGAAGCAAATCGTTGCCGCCAAATTCGACGTCGTTTATCACTTGACAATGTTCGAAGAAGTCTATGGAGAAGCTAACGGAACCTGACGGTTTCACCGCTTTCGTCACTTTCTTCTTTCTCGTTGGCTTAACAGTGGCGATCGTGCCCATCGGTTGCACGGACGGCGACATCCAATATCCGGTTTGTTCCATTCCAGCCATATAAATTCTCAAACTGCCGTCCTCGCACAACAGTATCAACGTTGTTCGTTGTTCGGCGTTCGAGCTAGGGTGTCTTATCGCTACCATATCCATGATTTTCGCCTTGGCTGGGATCACTTTGATCTCTTGAATCATTATCGTATCCGGTTTGATCATTAATATCACCGGATTGTTGCTCGTTTGTAACACCGAACAAATCAATCCAGGATGATTCGGTACTTCGCTCCACTGACACAGCGGCTGCGGTTGATTGTTATTCGATTTGTTGCCGTTCGTAGTTTTGTTACCAGCAAGATTGATTTGGAATATCGTGGTCAAATCGGTGTCGATACATTTCAGGGGTGCTACGAAACTTTTTCCGCAGATGTAACTGAAGAACAGCAACTGCAAAGCATGCGAATAATATATTGACACGCCACCGCCACCAACCTGTCCGTTATCCTGTATCTCCGGGTGGTATACATCCAGGATGTTGGTAACATAGAAAGGACCATGTTCGGTTGAGCTCTCCTCGTCCATCACTTGACCGCAAATGTAACCGGTCGAAGGCATAATCAGCAGAGAAAAGACACCATCTTCCGAATGCATGAACGTGCAATCTCTTATCTTTCCGGATGGCACGAGGAAGTAATATTGAGGACAAAGCGCATCCTTTGCAAGGTCATAAATTTTGATAAAGTCCGCGGTGACCAATGCCAACTGAGTCTGCGAGCCCGGCAGCCAAATCGCTTTTATAATGAAATTACTGGTCTCTAACTGAGGATGCAGCACCAAATGATCCGATACTGTTCCAGAAGTGTTGAACGTTAACACGTGACAATCCCTGAAGCCGCACACAGCTAAAAAGTCTTCGTTCCATTGGTTGCCGGTTAGCGATAAGACGGTGAAAGGCACAGGAGCAGATGCGAGCCTGGTTAAAATCAATTTTCTCTTGGACGAATCGGCTTGTTTCAATAACGCGCTCAACTGCAACACCGTTATCTTGCCTTTCTCGTGCGACACCGCTGAGAATCAAAAAGTTCCATCGATTATTCATTCGGTATTATTAGAATCGTAGCCGTGGCCGTTGTCGTACAAACACAACCGTCTCCGAAATCTGCTTTCACAATTCACTCACCCAAGTGTTGCCTTTTACCATGCGGCGACGATAAACAGCACATCGCAACGCGACGTATTATATGCGCGGATAATAGTTGTCTAATGGTGTGTCCTTGGTCACCGAAATAATTCATTCGAACGTTCTCGAACGCACCTTCTTGCGAGCCCAACGTAGGAAGCTGTGGAGATAGAGCGTAGAAATCTCCGTTTTCACTTTAATCGAGCAATTACACATGTAGGTGTACGGAATATACGTATACATACCATCAATTGATCGGTGTATTCGCATTTCTTCTCGATAGTGTGTAATTGTTTGAGCGCTGCCTGGGCACGCGCGTGACAGCCAACCGCTGAATTTTTCTGACAAAATGCATCGACGGCCGGTACCAAAGCGCGTGCTAAATCTACCAACGACGGTACCAAACCGCTTTTCCATAGGTGTCCCTGTATCCAGTCCTTCGATGATTCTGTAAAACATTTATATAGCCATAATACCATCTGAATCCTTGAACCGGTAGTTTACGTTTGAACAATCGCTCACCTAGCTGCTTCGACAAATAGCTGGTTCTTTGTTTTTCACGACTGTGCCGTTCCTGCTTGTCGTAAAAGTAGACCGGGCTAGACGTACGTCTACGTAGGTTGCCGGTGAGAAGATCTCGATTTTCGATCGAAGTTCCGAGCGCGTTCCCGTAACTGGTACCAACACCGCTCGAACTGGAGGCTATGTTAACAGCATCGACGGTACCGTTGCTTTGATGCTCGGATGCTTGATGGCTACGTTTTATCAACGCTTGACAGGATCCGTCGTCTTTGGCGCCGCAATCGCAAAAAAAGTTTCCGTACTTGGCATAAGTAACATCGTGTCCGCGATGACAGACGCGCGCGCAAACGGTGCACACACCGACGCCGTCTACCATGCTGCACGTATGGCAATGATACCAATGTTGATTCATAAATTCTTTTTGGGTGATCGTGAACGTGCAGAGTTTATTGCAAAGACTATCCTCGTCGGAATCTTCGGCGATGCTATCCTCGTCTTCGTGTGGAATGTCATCGACCCAGTCGCTGTCGTTCAAATCGTTGCTCGGTGTAGTACCCTCCCACGGTGGACTGGTTGCTCTATCTTGCGAATGCATAGCTCGAGGACAAACCGCGTTTACAACGTCCGCTATGTAATTCAGTATACAGCAACTGGCTTCGACGAATGCCAACGGCTTATCCAACAACGTCTGCTGGTCCTTGCTCATCAATTGTTCCTTACTGTCAACACAACCAGAAACAAATAAACTTGCTATGTTTCTCATTCGATTCGGAAGTGTTCTAGATACCGATCGCGAACAAACTTACCATAGTTCCATCCATTCGATCGCAGCTTTAAACAGCAACGAATGTCCTTTCTCCGAACCGGCATCGGCCAGCGTCGACATAATGTTCATCAATTCCGAGAAACCGTTTCCTTCGATGGTGGGAGACAGAATTTGATAAGCCAACGGTATGAGAGCTTGCAAAATAGCAACTGGCACACTTTCGTCCACGCCGCTGTGACATCCCGGAAAAGTACGTGCAAACAGTATTATTACATGTACGATATATTCTACGATACAAGTAATATTAGACTAGTACAATATATTGTAGAAATTCAATATTTCAAACACACACCGCGACCCGATGTCCAATAGAAATTTTACCTCTTTTCCTTCACTATGTAATTTGTAAGCGCTCGCAAAAGTCTGCTATATTCGTGCATAGTGTGTTGCTGCTGCTGTTGGACCTGCTGCTGCTGCTGCTGCTGTTGCTGTTGTTGTTGCTGCTGCTGCTGCTGTTGTTGCTGCTGCTGTTCATCGGTAATGCTAGCTGACTGATTGTTGCTCTCCGAACCATCGGACAACGTGATCGCCCACTGTACTTGTTCGTTGTTCGATACGTTGTTAACTTCGTCCGATTTTTGTTTGTCTTCGCTGGTACCAGGAACGAGAACCAACCTATTTATTATTTCCTCATTTATACATTATCATATGTGTTTAAAATTTAAACTTGACTAATCCACTCTATTATGTTCTGTACTAAACGTATGCTTACGCGTTCGATGTCACTACCGCTGGTGTTTGTATGTTGGTCGACGACGCGCTCGGAGAAATGCTCGTTCCTCCTAAAATTACTTGTTTCAGCCATGCTTGCAGCTTCTCGGTTTCCACGTGTGCCAAGTTCAATACAGATCCACAAAGGCGTTCCAGCGAAGCATCGCTTCCCTTTTCAGCTGCGAACAACAACAACGAAGGTCAACGGTTTTAGGATTACAAACGAAAAGATTGGGCAAACGAAATCAAATTTACTCCTTACCCATCTTGAACAGCATGTTAAAGAAACGCAACACGTGAGTAGCAAATTGTCTCGACGTTTGTGGGGAGGTTACACAAAGTAAAATCGAAACGAGTGATTTGTTAGTGTTTGGGGCGAAGAACAAGTCCAAGGCCTTGCATCCGACCGGTTTCTCCAACAACTGTTCCCAATACTTTATGCACCGTTTCAAGATTTTCTCGTCGACAACGATACTGAAATGTAGATAAAATTCTATAAAAAATCACGTTGCATCTAACAACGGTGTATGTTTTTAATTGAATCGCAGGTTGCCCACGAATACTGACTTTACAGGCTCTTCAACGTCGCTCGTATAGTCGATGATCAAATTGTACGTTTGATTCAAAATGTAGAGATGTTCCCGTAATTGACGCATCTCGTTGTCACTGTCGCCTAAAAGTTCGGTTAGGGTTCTACTCGCCATATGCTGGAGATAATCGGTGCGACTATCCATGTACAACGCGATCAAGATATCCAAAGCTTGAACCTGATCAGAGTGCTCCGGAGCTGTGGTGATCCTATCGACAAGATTAGCATATCATCTTGTACTGTTTATACAGCACCCATCTCGTGCCTCGCACCCCGAAAATGGATAACGGTAAAAACGCGCACAACTTACGTGACATATTCCGACATAAAGTTGACCAAACTGTGCAGTAAATTCTTCAAAGAAGGATTGATGGAGAATGTTGGATACTCGGATAGTGATTTCACGTGATGGTTCACGGTTGCCAATATGTAACTCTCCGCCGGAATAATATCGTTCGCGTACGTGTTCTGAGATCACAAAAGTATGCAAACTTTCAAATAGGCTTGAAACGTTGAAACAGTCGAAATCGCGACAACGTTCGCATCACTGCCACGTCAAGACTCGTCAAGACAACACACCAATATCACGACACTCACCCAAGGAATGTGAATAACGCTGATCGACTTCCATTTGTCGAGGACAGACTTTACAGAGTTTGGCAGGAAAGTAATCAAAGACGCTTCGGTCGCCCAATTCGCGCCCGCCATCGAAATAATATCGTTAAGTATAGAGTAATCCCGGGGCCCGAATTTGCAGTCTTGTTCCAGAGATTCGATCATCTGATGTAGTATACTGGACCGGCACGAAGTCAAGATAGCTTCGGTCAGCGAAAGTACACGCGGAAGAATGCTGCTGATCATTTTAGGTGCGTTCGTGCCCGCGCACTCGGGGCTGGTTTGTGCACTCCTAAAAAATGGAAAATAGACCTCGTGTTTCATTCGATTCAACATGTCTGAATCGTAATACAAGTTAACAATCGTAACTACGTTCGATTCAACTCACTTTACATTTTCGATGTTTTCACTTTGGTTTTTCGATATGCTATCGTCGAAAAGAACTTGCAACTTGCCGACAATCGCAGCCAAAATACACAGCGAACTGAGTTTCGGCAATGCGCTTTTCGGCATCACGTTGTTCGGAAAATTCGTTTCTGGTTTCAACGTGGTGATACAATTCTTTGCGATTGTAACATCGTATTTGATAGAATTGACGGTAGAAGACACAGTCTTTAGAAGATTTTCCGCGTACTGGGTGTACATTCCTTGCCTGACCAAACAGTCCTGCGAAAGAGCATACGTATTATGTACGTATAAATCGGAAAATTTCCATATACAGTTACGGTTGCGACCGTACCTTCATCCAACTCGTGAAAGTTTTGTACGCGGCTCTGGGTCCCCAAATCAGAGAATGAAGCAACATTGGTCCAGCAGGAATTTCTTCGCCGAGAGCCAACGTGTCCATATACGATGTAGAAGGTGGTAACATCAACAACAACCTGTCGGCGATATAGTTATAAAATGAATCTGCGCGAATCCGTCACTAAACCATAATAACACGAACTTTTTTCTACGATACATCATTATTATATTACCTCCAACATATAGAGAAGCAATATCGAATCGCGCACAATCCCAAGAACGATGGTGCTTTCTCTTTGCCATCGGTTTCTGGTTTTCTCTGCATGTCCGTTTGATTTAACACGTTCAATATATTTATCAACGCATCGACCAGAAGCGGATATCTCATTTTATCCGGTGCGCCCAGAATGAAATTGCAAGCCTATAAATAATGCCGACACACATTTCGTATTTGCAAAGTAAAGGTATCTGAAAACTGTACACGCGAAAAACATCCGTATACGAACCAGTCCATCCAGCTTGGGAGTATTTTGATTATTGAAATCCGTGGTAGAAAGATTGTAAAATCTGGGTTTCATCGAGAACTCGTCTTGGTTACCGAATTTCCGATAGTTGTCCTCGATTTCGGTCCAAGGTGTAAATACTCGAGCTGTTTGTTTATTCCCGTCCTTCGCATCGCAAACCAAACTCGTGGCCGAAAACAGATTCCACTGGACCTAAACGTATTGTCGCCCGTCCCGAAACAAAGATGCTTTATTATTTGCTAATCCAACACACATATGTATGTACATGCGCGAATATCAAGCGAACGAGAAACTAACGTCATAACGAAAATGTACAAGACTTTTACTACCACTCGAACGTGCCTTTCGATTCGGTGGCCCTGGTATCTTGTTGTATCGCTTTAGAGCGGATACAAATATAATCAATTACTCTTGCATTCGATGCTTCGACGTTACTCGGTGTAATACGTGTAACGCATATAGTATTTCGTATTCCCGTTCCAAATTAGAAAAATGAAGAATGAAATGGAACTGAACAGCAAAAAAAAAATAGTAAATAATGAAATTACGTATGTATAATCGAATGTTTACGGGAAACGAATACAAATGCTTTTGTCAGACGATGGCTGTTACGGTATCTATCAAAATTGTAAAATCTACATTAGGATTGATACGCACTTGCTTCAGTAATGCTGGAGGCGCGTCGTAAAGATGCTTCATCATGTATTCTAGTAATAGTAACAATCGCGACAAGTGCAGTAGTTGAGAATCCCTCATCGCAGTTTTGACGGCTTCGCTGCAACGTACCGCGCCGCTACCAGTTACGAGCAAGACGGATTTCTTTTGCATCAAATTCAGCGAATGGAAGAGAATCAACACCAGTTGTGCGTGTTCCACATTCAAGTCTGCAATCGCATAGATTCGCTTCGATTCGATACCTCGTTATACGTATGTATGTCGTTATACTATTGTATAGTTTACCTTCGTTTTCTGCCTCGAACGTGGAAGGTGGATTGCATACGTTCTCTACCATAGTCGTGACTAGACGATGCCATATACTTATGCAAGCTGCTTCTTTTTCCGATTGCGGTTTCAAGAGAAGAACCTACCGAGAAAGAGTAATACCGCCGTTGCGATTACAGAGTATCGAACGCGATCACAAACCTGAAATAATACACACTTGTGCCAACACGCTCAAGGTTCTCGGGTAGACTTGAAGCGGCCATGTACAAGAAGTTGTACTGTCCGTTCCCGACCACGGATTCACGCCCAAATGTTGAAGAAGAGTGTTTTGCAAGCTTTCACTTAACGTGTTTCGTGCTAGCAAGTTGTGCGTGTAACGACTCAATGCTTGAGAGAACTCGGAATACATAGCGCCCAAGGTAGCCCCGTAGAACACCGAGATGGTGCCTGGAACACATATCGAAACTCATCTTTATTTCTATTCCGCCGCATCAGGAATTGCTCTTTACCCAAATATTGTATTGATATTGTAGTTACCGGTTTCCGTTCTAGCGGTCTCATGATCCAAATCTCTGATGATCGCCGCTAATATTACCATCTGTTGCTCGACCAGGCCATTCACCACATACTCGCGCACGTATGTACTTTTACTACCGATCAAGTGTTGGTTCATAAATTGGAAAATCTTGGTGGCCAGCGATATATACTGTCAAACGGACAAACAAAATAACTTTTTCATTCTGTTTTCGAAGAATCGTGAGAGAGAAAGAGAAAGAGAAAGAGAGAGAGAGAGAGAGACAACTCGATCGAATTCGATATAACAAAACGAAAAAAAAGATGATGATTCTTACGCCATGCGGCTCACGATTATCGGGAACGATAGTGGTTACTGTACGTTCAACGTTTGTTTCGTTGGTGGATTCTTTCGCGCCGTTCGCAGGCGAGCCGTCCGACGGAGCAATAGTTTCCTCGAACCATAGACCCAAAATCGGTTCGCTGTCCTCCTCTATCGACACAATAGCTTTCACAGTATTCTTGACATGCTTTAACTGTTCGTTACAAACAGTTTTGATCTCGACATCATTGAGTATTGTATATTAACCGCGACAAAGAATTCCTTACCTTCGTCGGTGTTGTCCGAGCAACTCAACAGATCCTCGTAATACGTCGTGGAGTCGGACTGACTTAGAGCATCGCCTTCGAATGGATGCTTTTGCACTCTTTTCAATGTACAGGCCTGCGTAAATGACACTCGTTCGTGAATATTGAACAGTATTTGTTGTACATATATTATAGGTATGGTTAGCAATACAATTACCAACCTTTCTATAACTGATAGTAGCCAAATAAAACAGGAGGTGATTGAGCGGTACCGCTTGAAGAAAAGTAACCGCTCTTTGAAGCGCGCTGGCAGTAGATAATATGTCTAGGGGCGCTGGTTCAGGGGGAACTGTATGATCGATAACTGCTTCAACCGACACATCTTCTAAAAGCGCGCTCATCAACGCGAGCGCATGAGAAGCTAAAGCAACCGAGAGCACTCCGAAACCTTGTTGTCTAAAATCCAATATGAATGCAATGATTAGGACATTGTTCCATCGTATAGATCATGGTTACAAAATGGTTACAGAAACCACAAAAATAGGTTGCTTACACTTTCATTAGATTAATCCGCGTCGTTCCATCGCGTGCCTTACTCGGCGATTTACCCTTTTCTTCTTTCCCTTTATCCGCCGCGCTAAAGCTGCTGACGGAGAGATGTGCTTGTAAACCGGCCACTAGTAACCACACCCCGATAAGCAGATGATTTTGCAGAATCTGTTAGGAACGTGAACACATGAAATCAATCTATTGTAGAAATAATTCGTTCTGTGATAGCAATACAGCATAAATTGAATATTACTTACATGACCACCTGCTCGAGTGCTGTTCTTGATCACATTCGAAACCATTCCAAATATTTCTAAACTTTTCTCGACCACCGTGATCGCTAGTGTATCATATTCCTCCTCCTCTGTATCCTTTAAACCGCTTTGACTGGTTTGCGCTCCGGCAGAAGTATTCGTACTACATTTCGGCGATACAGCAGTCGTTATACCAACGATACTGGACGCAGTTGCGTACACAATCGAACAATATAGGCAAGACATGGTCAGTGTCGAAAGCTTTTCTAATTTGGCTGGTGTCAAAGGTTCCAGTAAACGCAATGACATCACATTGTGGACAATGTTAATGTCGCTCGCTACAGAATGTAGACTGTGTCGTATACCGTGCGCTTCCGCAGCATTCGCTGGTAAACTGAAACCTTTTTTGTTCAAATATGCCTGATATTTTCTAGTATAACGCGATAAATGTGGTAGATTTAAACACATGTCCAAGAGGGTATCGCCCGCGCCCATGTTTCGAAGAATACCAATATTATTTGCCACAAATGTTGCCTATGGAACGAGAATATCATTGATCGAGATTATCGCTCATTGAAAATTTTGAATGTTTCGATTATATAGCAGCATCAGTATAATATATGTAACAACCTTTGTGTCCGAATTGGTCTCGTTGACGCTGCCGTCGTTGCCACTTTTGCCAGTTCCATCGTTGGAACTTTCAACAGCAAGAGATACCGACATACATGCGAAATCTTGCAAAGGCATCGTCAATTGCTCCAGAATACTACCAGATAGATCGCCTCGCACTCGTACGGCATCTTTCGAGCACTGAGAAACATCCTTCTCGCTTTCGGGTGGAGAAGACTGAATGTAAGAAGGTATTTTCGAATTCTTCACGATAGCCAGCAAGGCTGCTTCTTCGCTGGACGAAAGTAAGGATTGACCGATACAAAGAGCATGTATGGGTAACAACAACTGCTTTGTACTTAAAACAGCAGAGCCACTGTCTCCAGGTTGCACTTTGTGTCGAGATAATTTGTCTACAAGACGATGTAGGAGTACTCTGCACGCCTGACAGACTACCGATATTTGACTTTTCGGTACTGAAAATCAGTAAATTGAAAGAAAAACATTGAAATCGGAACAACGCACGCGTTGGTGAATTCGTCGTGACCGTGAAAAGAGTCAAGGAGAAACTTACAGGTACTGGCACAACCGGCCAGATAATCCGCTGCGAGAGCTGCAACCGTCGTATAAAATGTTTCATATTGCTCTCGATGAGAAACGAACTTGCTTTCGCTGCAAAGAAAAGAAAAACAACGACGTAACAAGATTATTCGAGAAACGTTGGAAACGAACAGTCATCCGTTTCGGGCCTGTCATCACGAGTGTACACGATTCTCGAGATACGTATTCGTACCCGTAGAAAAATGTCTGCTGGTTGAAAAAAGGATTCTTACCTCTTAGCAATGCTTTTCGCCAATTTAATGATATCGGCTTTGTCGAACGATCCTTGCGATACCGCTAATATGGGTTTCATTATCGATGACCATTCATCGTTACCACCACTCTTGGCCGCCATTTTCGAAACTGTTCGATTTTATTCGAAACAATTCTTCCACCCGATGTCAGTATACCTACCTACCCTTTCAGGTACGAACGTGTGAAGACGTTTCTTTTACGTATCCCGTATCTTTGTCTTCCTTGAGCTTTCACACCTTAATACGTACCAACATCTGCGCAATTTTTATGCAAAACACTTACACAGTCATATGAAATTCTTGCTCCTATGCGTTCGTGTAGCTGTAGATATACTTACAAGTACAAGCTCTTGTGCATATATATGTATGTATATCTATATATATATATAGTACGTATACACGTTCACGCGTGCTATCCTTGTATCTACTTATACGCGTAAGTACATTAGATTTTTCTCAAAACATTCGTCATGAAATCTGCCTAGCGACGATTTCTCATTTCATTGGTAAAATCCGATATGGATGATACATTTTCTACCAATCAAAATTTCGAACGCGTTTATATACATATGTAGATATATACATACCTACATACGTTGCGTTCGCATTCGCATGTTTATATATCTCATACAGCTACATGGAAATTGTACATATGTGTATATATGTACATATTTAATTCTGTCATAGATCTCTACGTTTTCTATTGGCACCGCATAATTTAGTTATTCAGTGGCAATCGGTGTTTTTTTCATCAATTTTTCAATAAAAAGAAGGTTAGAAAACCATTGCGAACTATCGATTTAGCTTCCGTGTTGTACCACGTATAGCGTTAATATCGCGTGGCGGTTTATTTGAATTCGGATTCGAAAGTTCGTGAAATAAGAAACATTTGGTTTCGAGCCTACTGCTGGGTCCAATCAGAGTAGGCAGAGTTCGAGCTTACTCTTGTAAGTCCCATTCTAAGACAATGCTCGGTTCTGTGTTGTGACATAGATCGGGACCGGACACTATTTTTTTGTGGCTTCGTCGACCGCGCCGACAATAGAAAAGGACAGTATGTAAATACGGACCGCGCGGCCGAAGGCGCAACAAAAAATAGCGTATTGGTGAGACAATATTTTTAATGAAATTTTACCAATATATTTGCGACGTTTTTCTGATTAAAATGACACCAAACAAGATACAATTTTGCCCATATTTACTGTACATAGTAATTCTATATACAGCTATGTATAGCGTATGTTTATCCAAGAATTAGATTAGAATTTTGCAAATTAACGGAGCTACAGCCAGTTGAAGGTTTCTAAACGACTCATTTTAATCAGAATAATATGACAAATATCTAGAGAAAGGTTGCATAAGAAGAAAGTTGTGAAAATAAATAAAAAAGTTAGCATCGCATTGGTATTTTAAAGAATACAATAAGTTCTGAATTTTTGCCGACCGTCGCGGTCGCTGTTTCTCTTTCTTTTTCATTCGCAATCCTCGTGTATTCTATACCGTCAATTAAACCACTAAATACAGTTTAAATTATATCGTCTTTATAGTGTCATGTTAATCAGAAAAATGCCAAGTTTTGCAATTGGATTAGTAGTGGTTCGCACCGATATTTACCCGACCCAGTATCGGATTACGCGGCACGTTTACACTGCTCGGTGACCGAGACAGCTCGAGCTTCGCGGCCCCCTCGCGGAGTATGCCCCCCCCCCCAGTGGAATGGGTAGGCAAATTGACATAGAACGGTCTCCTTCGCTGGACTTAGAATGGGCCTTTACTATTTTGCATGCGTAATAAGCCATGCTATTACTGGTGGGGTAAGTATGGCCATCGTAAAAGATGGATGGTATACATATAAATGGTGCATTTTCATAAAAAGTATATTTCCTTGAAAAGTAATCGTAAGCGCATATAATTAAAAATTATCTAACTTTATTCGACGCTTGTATAGGTCGTTGGATTTACGGTGTCTAATTATGAGTCGAATTCGTACATTTTTCTATACTCGTAAGCGGCACGCGCCGTTTTGATTGCTCGCTCGACTAAGGAGCCCGAACACGGTAAGGCCCCTCGATGATATCGCTATTTTGGTAATTTCATACGTACATAACTATATAATACATCAACGATTTTCAGAACAAAGCGCAGTACTCTCGATCATTTTGTCGTTACCGGCGCATTTTGGTAATTAACGAAATGCATCAACACTTTGATCGATTTGACTCGCGTATAAGTAGGCATAAGAGTATACGCTAGATGACTAGGATTGGTATTCGCTCGTGATCATTCTTCTCGCAATGTCCTCGTTTTGCGAGGTATACGTATACAAAGAAGCAGCGGCTCTACAATGCGTTCTAGCGGTCGCAATAGATCATAACGATCAACAGCGTTCGTAGCGTTCTTAGCGTTCATAGCATCCATAGTGTTCGCAGGTAATGTATAAACAAATGAAATTGATTACCATACAATCGGTGTGCCGTTATCGTTATCGGCACCGGTATCGATAAAAAAAATTACAATTGTAGATACAACGAATGCGTTCCCGCATTAAAACTATCGTACAATCATTCAGAGTAACTGAAAGACATAACGCGGTACACCGTGTAGATTGTGATACATTTACGTTAGCCTTTTAGCGGTCCGCGAGACAATAATATCGATTTCTCAATTAACTTACTTAAACTTCATCGATAAACCTTGTACCTCTCACTGCGATAATATACTATTTATAATAATAACAAGAAAGTCATATAAAATATTTGTCTTCTATTTAGAGGCCGTCGTCGTCGTCGTCGTCGTCATCGTCATTGAACATTGTCGTTGCTGCTTACACGACAATAAAAACTGTCAATGCGAATCTTATTTAGCATATCATTAATATAGTATCGAGCATCGGGATCGTTTGTAGGCGCTTCGATTGTTCAGATAAATCCAACGTTCCTCGACTCACCCGCGCCATAAACGTGGAACGCGTATTACGTATAGTATACTGTCTGCAGATTACACGTGTGAAATACGCGTAAAACAGAAAGAATGAGCGAATCGTCGATCGTAATTACGAGTCTGTTTACAGAGTAAGTTTCTGTAGTCATCGTTTTCCGCATCGTATCACATTTGAGAATCGTTTCATCGTAAGAACGAGTAACTCTTAACTATACGTAGTTACACATACAATATGTATATGTGTCCTCTGTTTCAGTTGTCCATTACCTCTCCTCTTTCTTGTCATTCCTTTCCTCTCTTTTCCTCTTTCTTTTCTACTTTGACTTTCGTTTTAAAGAAACTCTTCCGTCGCACAAATGTATAAGAAAGATCAAAGCAACGAGAATATACGTAAGACGTCGCGCGGAGCCCTCACTTGTCAACCTTTGATTGGGGGGTGAGCTGGGGGTTGTTCAAGGCGCAGGTAACCGCTGTTGCCAGGGTTTTAAGCTCTTTTCTAAGCTTCTTGCTCCTCGGGTTTGGCAGTCTTATCGCATGCCTTTTGCCCGAAGAGGTTACGCGACTTCTTACAAAATGTGTACAAAACGTATACGTATACATATACACATATACAATATGTGTATAATATCATGTATGTATGTATGTATATGTAATGTATATGTATTTATTCGATGATTGCATATGTTCGTGCCCGATTTAAAAATAAAATTTCATGGTTAAATCTTAGAATACAGCTTTGATAATCAATTATATGTATAGTCACCATTCTTTTGTACATTCTAATTGTAGAAAAGACTGGTGACTATATAATTTTTCTTTTTACACTCCACTGTGCAGTACAGCTTTCCGACATCTACGAAAATCGGCCACGAACTTATGCAATCATCTGATATATACATTTACAATTTACAATATTCGTTACTCGTTACGTTAGTCTACATATTCTACATATAAGCGTATTTCTTTCCTTCAGTTCTTCGATCTCAGCTTGAATAATTTAGCTTTTTCTGTGTTGTATAGATACATGTATACACATTCTTCGATCGCGGTACGAAGCCAAGAGGGAGACAGAAAAGACGAAAGAAATGATGGAGAAGCGAAGAAGGAAGAGGAAGAGGAAGAGAGAGATAGAGAGAAAGAGAGAGAGAAGAGACGTGTATGGCTGTTGCACGAGTGTATCAGACTCGGTAAGATGGATCGTTGAGCACGAGAAAAACGGCGATATCAAAAAACCGATCAACGGCCGTCCCATCCGCGCGTGCAAACGCAGAACAGGCAATTCGGTCGTCTGTATTATTGCGTGGAACTGACGGAAGACCGATCGCTGTCCGTCGACGCGGTGTCCGAAAGCGGAACCGAAGAGGACGCTGGCGGCGGCGAATCGGACCCAACGTAATGTTCTCGAAACATTTTCGGTGGAACGGATGGCTGGAGCGGTGGCGGTGGTTGTGGCGGCGGCGGAGGCGACAAGGCCATATTTATGTTTTCGGGCAGAGGTGGTAAAACGTTACTCTGAAAGTGTCCGGATATATTGCCGACTGGTTGATAATTTGCGACTACGATCACTTTGCCGCTTCGACTGCGAGCTTTTCCGACTCCAAAGTACCGGCTGCTCGCCCAAATCAATTGTGTAAAATGACCTGCGACAATAGAATATCAAACGTATCTGTACGTATGCGTAACCACGCGTAACGTGGATGCATTATGCGCTACTTGGAGACTTTTCTCGTGAATTTGCAATGTTCGAGTGCTCGTGAGATACCTGCGTTTACGTTGGCATGGAGAACGTCAGGTTCTCTTAGGAAATTGTACTGCTTCACCGCGGAATACCAATAAGATGCAACATCCTGTCCCGTTACGTCCGTAGGAACTGCACCACCGGGTCGGCAGTAAAGATTCTGTCCCACCTCTCGATCATTTCTATAATAAAACGTGTTTGTGTGTGCCAAATGATTAGCCCACGTTTGAGCATACCCGCACAACTGCAAATACAGACGAAAATTGGTCAACCCTATTGGTCTTCTCGTAAACTAGGTTCTTCTTTTCGATACGATAGTAATACCTAGTACTATAGTAATCGATGTTATCGAACGAACATTATCGATGTAACGTATATTACAAAAAAATAGACAGTATAGATATATATATGTATGTACTATGTAATACATATGTGTATACATAGTGTATAGATACTATATTATACTAGACAGCAACAAGGTTTCTTCATCGTTTGATACAATTCGTCGATTTTCGATATACTATGTAATCAGTCAGTGCGATCTGGTGGCTTCTTGTCTAATTGTCTAATCGTCTAATCGTCTACTCGTCTAAGTAAGCGTCTAGTAAGCCAGTGGTCGGCAAGTTGCGGCTCTTTCCCGAATTACGTGTTTAAAATCAATCAATTTTATTTTAATTTAATAGTATTTTAGTACAATTTCCAATCAGTCAGTGTGTCATATCTAAAGTCAAATAAAGAGGAATCTCTACACTATTTTTATCAATAAATATGATTATTATAAAGTAGTGATATCTAGTTCTATTCAGTGTGTCTAGTTTTAACTGACTTCTAAAAACAGGGTTCTTGTAAAGAAATTTGGCTCTCAAAAGAAATCTAAATCGTACGACGGATATTTGGCTCTTTTGACTAACGAGTTTGCAGACCACTGGTCTAAGCTATCGTCGTCGTCGTTTCTCGTAGCGACGTTAGAATGTGTTCTTACCTGAGGCGACATCGTCAACGGCGGCGCGTTGTGCCTCTGTCGATACACATTGTGCCAGCATAAACATTCCGTAATAAATTCACTGTCTCGCCAGTCAGTCTCCAGATCGTTACTGTCGTGCGCGATACTCATCGGTCTGTTACTCAGGATCTATATAGATGTACATGGTACCGATGGAAAAAAGAGCAGGACCAGTAAAAACGTGCCGTTTCGATAAACTAATCGTCTAGGCGTCCGTTTCGCTCTCGAACAGCATCCTACGAATTCAATCTATATATCGTCAAGTTTCGTTCTCTCACCTTTTTCAAGAGCTTCGGTCGATTATCGAGTTGCTCGGTACGATTGTCGTTCAAGACCAGAGAGATAGAAGTCGAGCCGGAAGTCTCGGTATTTCCAGTCGCTTTGTACAACTTGGATTGTTCCACTCTTTTTCGTAGATTTTCCAAAGCTGTCGCTTCTTCTCTTTTCCTGGATGGAGGCCAATTAGCGTTCGACGTGTGTATCATGCTGATTCCGATGCATGGCGAGTCCTGGAAAAATATTTCTTCCATTAATTCATCCAACGCACAAAATCAAATCTACACGCAATAACACGAATCTCGATTTCGTGTAGAGATTTTTTTAGCAGTTTGCGAGCCAACCTCTCATCCGTAACCCCCCGCGCACCCCCTCGCCGTTCCCCACTCCAATCTTCCCGAGGTCTTTGTTGATACGTGTTCGCATCGTTCTCTTTTTCTTTTCTTTTTCACTCGAATCGATGATAAACGCGCGATCGCCTCGCCACACAAAAAGAAAAAAAAAAGAATAAAACAAGCGAAATGGACGAATGTTTCAGTATCGTGTACGTACACGTCTACGCTATGTAGGCACGTGTATGTAAACGTATCAAGATCGAATGAGTATGTATCTAAAATTCTAAACGCGATACACCACCTTCTGATTACCATTGGCAAGATTGAAATCTGCCAGATGAGCCGACTGACTGAGCAAACGACGGCTGGCAGGGCACCGATTACGATTTATTATCTCTTTCTGAATCGCGTAATCAATGAAATAGCTCTCGATTTCCACGTTATCATTGTGCGAGGATGGCAAAAGTTCTGCAGTCTCTTCCGCAGCTTCAAAACTGCGATTCACTTCACGCAACTCCATCGTAGAACGATCGGCTTTGTCCCTTTCGATTCTCTTGTGATTGTAGGCGGAATTGTTACTCCGACTACTACTGCGACCGCGACTATCTGAAATTCACACTGGAAATCAGTCTTATCACAATTGACTCGAACCACCACTGGCCGTCGATTACCAAGCCGATTGTCGCTACCTCGACGATGCACCCTTCTCGCGTCTATCGCTGGCACAGTTGGCGAGGGTTACGCATTCGCGACGACCCGTTCGACCGTCCGTGTTCTCTGCACTCATGCGCCTTTTCAACCACGTATCTGCGCGCTCTGCTCGCTCCGTGTTCGTAGTCCGTATCCGTTCGTGTAAATGCAATTTTCTCATAGCTGTATGGGTACATATATAGTATACAGAAGAACGATTTTGATCGTATCGCCACGATGCGGCATCGTATACTGCAGTCGGCTGCAGTCGATTGCGCTGCGCGCGAACATAACTGCTCGATCAAAGACATTCCACTGCTTCTGTGATACAATACGACTTCCATTAGCCCTTATTCAAATCCTCAAAGCTATATATTATAAATATTCATAACATCACACAATTGCTGCGAGAACAGAATCCGGAATGGAAACACATTTATTTTGAGAGCCTGATTTTATCGATCACCTTCCTCGGTTTTTATTTCTTTTTTCTTTCTTCACAGCCAAAATATGTAAAATATTTGGCAAGAGACACGCTCACGTGACATTTTGCTAGCGTTTTATCAGTCTTTGTCGACGATCATTCTTGGTAGTGAATTTCTGAATTAACTAATATAACAGACTTAAGATCCGCACTGATCTCAAGTCTGTGTTGGATACACGATCAATAATATTGTCACAATAATATTGAAGCTTCCGCCAATACTCTTCAATAACTAAACGGTCAATATTATTGATAGGCGTATTGACAATGTTATTGATCGTTTAGGGGCCCCTTAAGGTGCGTTTATACTGTGGTCCGCCGCGGACTTTTGCCATAAATTTCGAGCGGGTCGACGGGCCCGCTGTGCCCCGCTGTGCGTGGCACAAAAAAAGGTCTCTATGGGCTCCACGGCTTCACGGTTCGTTTAGGTACACAATAGCTTCCCTCTAAGGCGTTAGGGTACCGTCGATCCGCTCGAAATTTATGGCAAAAGTCCGCGGACCTCAGTATAAACACACCTTTATACCTCGTCTGTGCCTGCGTGCCTGCCGGCCACTGTCGCCAGAATCGATCAAAATTGGTAGACTTTTCCTCTCCTCCTTTTCCCCTTCCATCCCATTTCAGCACCATGAGCATACTCCAAGTGTCCAACATCCCCAATAAAACTGTAGACTGGTCACGTGTCACGTATTAATCTGGTTATCAGAGAGGGGTTAAACTGTATTCCCCTCGATTTCCTCGATCTGGTCAGAGATTTCCTCTCTGATTTGGCGACACTGCTGCCGGCCAATCATGTACCGACCACGTAGTGGCAAAATGCTGCAACTGTTAGCCAAATTTATCGACAGATGGGAAATGTCTCCGTCGGTACATTTGGTTAAAAGTTTGAGTGTTTTGCCACTACGTGGAATGGCGCTATTGGACATTGCTTTTTGCACATTACTGGGTTAATTACACCATTGCCGTCACATTTTTTTTACACTGGACAGGTGCAGGAGGTTCTCCTGAACATTTTTGTTCCGCCAGAATATTTTTTCCGACCTTGAATTCGGATATTTCACGCAAGATGTTACTCAAGTCGATTTTAGAATGTATCCCCGTAAGAATTTTTCAACGCTGGAGGAACACATCTTATGGAACTTTATCAACATTCTTTTTAGCATTACTTCCAGGAACTAGAACAATAACCACACAGAATCTTGGTATTATAACATCATTTTATTAGATTTAAATTGAAATCGGTTATAAATTATGGTGATGATTTTGAATACTAGGACTAGGACAAATGGTTCTCGCTGCTCTGCTCATGTATACTCAATTTTATATTGCGTATAGTTGGTGTGTAGGGTAAACGTCATCGTTTGAAACCTCTTTTTTGCTCTCACATTCTCTCTCTCTCTCTCTCTCTCTCTCTGTCTCGCTATTTCAGAATTATTCTTGCTAAGGCTTCCTTCATCTCGCTCTCGCGAGCATACACAACACGCCAGTCTGTTTCTTTCGATGACGTTGATATTTGATAATCAAATTCGAGCGGTCCGCGTGTGTATGGGGAACTGAATCCAGTGGAAATGAGCCGGAAGCTCGATTTGAGCCACGGTATTCGCGAAAAAGAAATTGTTTCCTATGCCGTCGAACCGCTCGAACTCGACGCATCGTAAAAATCGGCTACAGACAAGAAACAAATGGACCGGTCCCGTGGACAACGGTGTCCGGTACGGCATCCTGCCGCGACGAAGGCTATAAAACAGAGCTAAAAACCTCCTGACTTCAAAATCTCATCATCTGAATAGTACGAAGCAATATCGAATCGATTGTTTACGAACGAAGATTATGAAGTCGGGACTTCCAGCCCGGGCCTACCCTATTCGCAGAACCGAAAGCGGCTATCGGCGGCTATGTCGGTTCCCCAAGTTGCCAGCAACTCTTTTACATCGGAACAACTCGTGTGTCCACGGCGAGACCCGCGGTGGCCCTACCGGAAGTAGCTCTGTCCTCGAGCGTCGTTTCACGGTAACATTAACAAATCTCTTTTACTACTCCGAATCGTAGTCGGTCGTCGACCCTGTATCGGTAAAATGGCAGTGTGATTACAGAATCGGTAGTAGAGATAAAGGTCAGAAGTCGACTATCTCAGGAGTCGGACCTCTCGACGCGCATATCGCGACAAATACCGGCGGAAGATAATCAAAACTCAGAGGGTGGTGTATTAAGTGAAACGTGATTTATTTACAAATTAAATAAACCGAGAGACCGTAAGTCTAAGGCGTTTATAAACCGTGATCAGAGGTTCTCATCGTGTTCACGTGATAGCATGGGTCCGCTGAGGAGAACGGTATTTCCAGCGATATGCGAGCACACACGGTCGTCAGTCCCTCGCAGCTTCCCGTCGGAATTCGAGAATCGGATCGGATCGGATCGATCATCGAAGCGACCGGTCCGATTCGATTCGATTCGAACGCAGCCCTCTCTCGTCGAGCACACACGCACACGCACGTCTCGGGGTAGCGGGAATCGGGCCGTGAGGGACGATGCAACATGGAGGAGAGGATTCTTTCGTTCTTCCCGTGCCGGTCGGATCGATCGACCCCTCCGTTCGATTCTTCGACGATTTCGCGAACGACATTGGCCGTCCCGGATCGTTCATCGAGGCGAATTTCGTACAAAGGTTCCTTCGACAACAGCCATGGTTCGTACAATGTATCTAGAAAAATGAAAAACGCGTGGAAGGAATCGGTATACGGTTCTCGAATCGGCGGACTCTTCGGAGTCAGCTCTCGAGACGGATTGGTTTAAGGAAACTTGGCTGTTCAAGGTCACCGGTGGACTATTTCCCACCGTTTCGTCTGGCGACGCCTTTCGCTCCTCCCACAGGGATCTGAGCCACGCCTATCGGCTTTTACGCATCGCCCGCTAGCTCGAGAAACAGAGATAGCGTAGGACCGAATGGATGTCAGGGACTCTACCATGTTTCATGACGAGTGTGCGACCTTGAGGAACCAAAATTTTCAGCGTTCCGTCTGGCGATCGCGTCGAAGAATCTTCGGCGGTAACAATGTCTCGAATCTTCGACTACGTTTTCAACGGAAACCGATCCAGCGACGAGAAGGAATTGTCGGAGAAGAAGCAGCGATCGAAGGAAGAGAAACAATGATGATCATGGAAGGCGAGTAAGCTGTCGCAGCCGTGAAATGATGATAGTGGTAGGAGGAGGGCGGGGCGGAGGCGGGGCGAACAGAAGAGAAGCTGGGGCGGTGGAACAATGGGGCTGGTACCGCGACGATGAACGGCGTAGGTCGACAATGACAACGACGATGACAACGACGATGCTTGACTATAATAATATTAATAATAATACAATAGAATAGAATAGAATAATTAATAATAATAATAATAATCATAATAGTATTAATAATAATAATAATAATCATAATCCTTATCGATACACCGATGACGATTATCTCAACGATTTAAACTCAGAGTGCGATAACGGTAGATAACGATCCATCTTTATTATTATTATTCTTTTTTTTAAATTTTTCTCCTAATGGGGGCGGAGGGTAGTAGGTAATAGTACGCTACTGGGACAACAGGTATAATACTATCAGTTAATTAATATCATCTCATGTAATAATAGGGTAATTCTGTTAATGCTAAGTGTATTATTAGTCGTTTCGATATATGTATATATATGTATATATTATCCGTATATATACATATATATGCATATATATGTATGTGTGTGTATACATATATGTATGATGTGTATAGTTCGTGTGGCTTATATGTACAATTGTCTTGAACAAACAACGGACGTTTATGAAAAGTACGATTACGAATAGAAAATTCGCGTGGGCAAAGAGAAATGAAAAGTGGGAGGAGCTAGCACTCGTGGGCGTGGCTAGCACTCGTGGGCGTGGCTAGCACCCGTGCCACTCCCTTTTCATGCAGACGCATGAGTGTGGGAGGTGTCGAGTTCGTCGGCTAAATTTGTACAAAGATTTCTGTAGATTTTCTTTAGTATGAATACGAAGATTTTGCATAAACGTCCGCGATTCAATGGGTGTACACGAAGTCGAACATCGTTTATCCGAACTAATCGATGCTCGGCACCGGATGTACGAAGTTTCGGCCGAAATATTCAACGTGTTCGGATAATCGAGGTTCCACCGTACAGATATTCGAGGTCTCGATCGATAGAAAAGATGGTGGGCGATAAGGGATGGTGTATGATTGCGATCGCGAAGGAAATGATGGATCGTGCTTGCGTATCCGGTGTGCTCCACCCTCGCACTCTCCCCTGTGCGCGTACATATTCCCGTACATCGTGTACATACATATACATATACGTACATACACACGTCCATATACATATACAAACGCGCCATACATACTTATACATATGTATACATATACACAGCGAGGGAGAAAAGTATTGGTACGTCGCGAGACCACGGAAATTAAAACACCTGTATTTTCAATCCGTTTACACATGTGCTGTTTGCAACATAATCAACGATACAAAAAGTATTTACTGTCCACTCGCGTACGTTCTCACGGTATAAACACTTTTGTCCCCCGCTGTCGGTAAATATACATATATCTATATATAACCGTAGTTAGAGTTATATATTAACCTCTTCATTTCATTTTCTTCGTCTCCCATTAGCACAGTCTACAAGTCGATTATTATTTGTTAATTTCATTCGGTTTACGGTAGGTACTAATTGGGGATCCACGGCGGCATTGATTAGTGGAACACTTTTTGGCATTTTTTTTGTTAGTCCCGCGATATCTTCTATCTCCCCCTCTCTCTCTCACTCTCTCAATCTTCCAATTGCACATTTGTCTATTACCATCGAGATTTTTCGTTTCCCCGTTGTTCCGTCACTTTTCTTTTCTACCCTTGACATTCATCCCTCTTATTTTATCTTTCGCTCTCTACCTCCCCCGCTACCCTTACATTGTGGCGGTGTGTGTGGCAGTGTGTTTGTGCGTGCGTTTCATTTCCTCCCTTACGCCCTTCTTTCGCGAACGTCTCCCGTCTGTCTTTCACCCCCGTGTCTCCGACATTTTCCATATCCGAGTTCATCCCTTGCGATCCATCCGATGCAGAAACAATGGGAACCACCCCGAAAGATACACGTCGCGATTGCTACTGGTTGATTAAAATATAAAAAACAGCCGGAAGCTGAATGCCCGGTGTCTCGATGTTGCACGAGTCCGTTTCTTAAATATTAACAGGAGATTGTAAACCTCCTTGAGAGCATATATTTATGTACGTATAATAGAAAGAAAAATGGTGATAATGGCTGTATCGTATCCAAGAGAAGCTCGACAACTTCCTAATAAAAATTCCACGAAATCCTAACGCAATTTTGTGAATCTGATCAAACCGATTCACTTTTTCCTAATTTTTCTCTGGAAAATAAACCGTGGAAGCAGTTCCGAGCTCCCATTGAATCTATGTCGAGGAATCGAAAGAATTGGATCGCTCTCTCCTTCGGTCTCTCCTTTGCAAGCTTACTTTCATCTGTCCCGCTTTCTTTAAATCTATTTCTCACTCCTTTTTCTTCACCCTGTATTTATACGCCTACGTGTGTCCCTGTGTACGTGTACATCGTATCCGTGTGTCTCTTTCTCTGTTCCCCCTGTGTATGTGTGTACATGTAGGTGTGTACGTGTTAGTACGTGTGAATTCGACTTGGCACAAACAACAGAGTCTTTGTAAAAAAGGCACTATTTTTGTAAAGCGAAACAGTCACGCGCGTTATTACGTCTCATCACCCTAATTCCCTCGCTACAACCGGCCCCGATCCTTCTCGCGTCATTCGGAGAACCCGAATTCACCGATCCAGGCTGGGATCGATGATCAAGTTTCCATCTACAAACATTTTTCTGGTGAATTAGCGGCTCTCTTTACGGGAAACTGACCGTTTAATCGTCCAAATCCCACGTGTTCTTTGACTGGAACGTATCGCAGGGGATGATTGACGCGTACAGCGACTCCGGGATCAATGATAGAGCTTCCCCTCGCTGGCCCGAGCCAAGTAAACTGCCTATACCACGATGAAACACGTGCAACAATTAAAACAATAGGTATCGATCACGATTCGTCCGATTATTCCCTCCTCCAAGATTTTCTACGGGATTTTACCTTTTCTATGATTCTCGAAGACGCTCCGAACCGTTTACCGAAGATCAAGAGATCACGGGGGACGTTTAAATTTTAGTTTTTAGGTATGTTATTAGTGGACTGCCGATCTTTATGCAAAAGAAAAATGATCTGCGTCGATAGCAAGAAATAGAAACCAAATAGAATGTTTTCTCTTCTCTTAATAATTATCACTAAACCTACCACTGCCGGTCAAATAACCGGTTTTATATTTTTCCTTTTACAATTTTTGAAATTATGAAGTCGTTCACGTGGAAATCGATTCGACAAATTTTGTTTATCCATCCACATATTGGGATAAAAGTTGCACAGAATCTAAATAAATAGAACCTTGTCATTTTTATAAGCTAAAACATTTTAATCGCTTTTAGTGCACGGTAGGTTTAGTGTTATAATAGAGGAGGAATCATATATTGACATCTTCTATTTTCCAAATTTTCCTACAATTTTGAATTTCATCTACTCAATTTTCTTATAAATGCATAAAGATCCGCAGTCTAGTTATTAGGTTCGTTTCCCGCTTAACCCTCAACCGGTCCCTTGCCATCTGAAACACTGCTTCGTTCGCATCGTTATCAATTAGAGATCGTGATGTTGAACGCGTATTTATAACACACGTGTATACGTGTACACGTACACTAGTCCGTGTCATTTTAAATACTCAGGTACACGTGTACTATTTCGCGTGTATTCAAACACACGTGCACTAATGATTCCTCATTTCAATTCGTATAATTTTTAGAATACTGATACTAATTCATGTATCGGGACTATGGTACAACGATAAATTTAAACATGATTTTTAAAGTGAAATAGTACACGTGCACCCATGTACTTAAAACGACACTGAAGTAAGTACGTGTACGTGAAATACACGTGTATTTAACACTAGATCTACCGGATGAGTCAAAATGACTTGCTGCTGATTTGTTCTCTTAAAAATATTAAAATTATAAATATCTGTCTCCGAGAAATTTTTTTAGTGAAATCTAAATAAATGCAATTTTGTCGTTATTATAAGGTGATGTATGCCAATTGCGTGTAGTGCTCGATAGTTCTAGTGTTATATACACGTGAAATAGGGATCTCTATTATCAATGAATGATTTAGAGCAGGGGTTCTTAAACTTATGTAGTCCGAGGCCCCCTCCTGAACAACATTTTTTTGCGGACCCCATCTCAACCCTAGGAATTTTTCTTCTTCATGTAGGATTTTTATTAAATGAGTTATTTGAATAAAAGCGAAGACTTAGGGGATGTAAAGTTAATGTCAAAATTGTTTCGCGGACCACAGTTTAAGAGCCTCTGATTTAGAGTACCGAGAAATATTGAAGACTACGAAAAATGTCATATTTGCAATTATCGTGCAGTAACGAAAAAAGGAGTACAGAGAATTGTATAGACGTAATAAGAAACTGTTCAAGGTTCAAGTAGGGTACCATCGCGGGATAAAGTTCAGTGGCAAAGTATGACTACTTGTGACAAATTCCAAGTAGTTTGGCAAGGGTCAAGAATCACCGATTAAGTGTCAGCGTTCAAGCACCGAACCAGCTAGTATAAGGGATCTACGAGAGAAACCATGCTCCACATGAAAAACCGAGAACAAGTCAAGTCGACATCCGTCAGTCTAGGCCCCAGGTGTCCTATCTCCCCTATCTAACGCTCGCAGTCGATCGCACGATTCGCTCCTCTCGTTTCCTCGCGCGGAACCTTTTCCCCCACCCGAAAAAGCAAAGTGTCGTCAGGTCCGAGAACTGAAAGCGAATTGTTTTATATCCTAGCGTTACATCCCTGTTCTCGAATTTTCAGAGGTGACTCTCGACCGTCACGTCGCGTCGAGAGCCGGAGAAAACGTGAGAAACCAACGTCGGGAGAGAGTTTGGCTGTGTGAGTCGCGCCGCGAACCACCGCGACGGGAACGACGTCGGTGCCCACCGTCGTCGGGACGACGGGCGACGTCAACATGTATAAAAAGTCGTCAGTCTTATTGTATTTTAGTGCAAAAAGCGTGTGTAGAGGTCCGGTGCGGTCTCGGCCGATGATTCGCCGCCGAGATTTACGAGACTTCGTTACGAGCTCGTCGGGGAACTGCAAGCTCCGACGACCGACGGCGTTTATCGATTCAAAGCCATATGCTTCCCCGTTCCAGATCTAGCACTCTGCGCATTCCTCGCATTTCTGCGTTCGACAAACTCGAGAGCTACTGTCTTCTTTTATGTCCGAGCGCCGGCATCTTGAATTTCCAATAGTTCCCAAGTAGTTGACGGATAAAACTAACAATTTTCGAATTTTATAAAAGATCATTTCCCATTCTAGATTGGCAGAACGTTCTGGCAGAAGGATTCGTCGCGAACTGAATCCCAATGGGGTAGTTTTCCGAGTTATCCAATGAACTTTATTGTCTACAAAAATTCGGTGCTGGTCAGAACACTCCAGTCGATATTATCTGATAATCAATTAGCAAGATCTCTTTGAATCGATGACTGCTCGTCGATCGTCAAGATTCGCCGTTCGCCGCGGCGAGAATGGTACTTTGTAAACGGTATACAAATGTCGGAACGCTGTGTACAGGTGTATACAAATACGAGTATCAAAATTTTGAAAAGACATCTACTTAAGTCGCTGCGGTCCGAGTGACACGCGTGCAGCGGCGAGCAACAGTTTCCCGATCTATCGCGCCGAAACGATTTCTTATTTCGTGTGGCAGACGATGCATTGTTTTAAGCGATCGATGCGAGAAATCGTTTGCACGCCGTTGCACTTTATCGCGAGTTTCCCGTACGGGAGGCGTCGAAGGTCTAGAAAATACGGAAGCGGAAAAGTGGTCTCTCGATCGGCGCCTTCGACGCGGGACCGTTCGAGTCGTTTTTCGATCGCTGACGAGCAGAGAAAGCGGTGTCCTTCCCGCGTCTTCTTCGAGAAAGATCGCGGGAAAATCGTGGCCAGCCATCGAAAACGGCGACCGAACGCCGCGAGTGTTCCTCCGGCATTGAAATTTCTCTCCTCCGTGACACAGTGGTAACTTGAGAATCTTCTTCCTTCCATCCCCGAAACCATTCTACATTTTCTTAGCTACTCTATCTACTACGTACAAGCTCCCCCTGCAATTGACACCTCTCAAGAACGCGACATCACAATTTCCCAAAAAGCTACGAGAACGAGAACCTCCCTCAACATGTCCAACCCCTCAGCTGCGTATCACCACTTTCGGACGAGGATGAAATAAAAATACACGAAAACAAATTAATAATTCTTGCGATTCGAAACGACAGTTTAGAAGATCAGGCTGTACAGCTAAGGGGGTGAGACACGCGGGGGTTGTCCGCGCGGTTTTCCTACTAGAATCGATTCGAGTCGATTCGTTACGTCGAACTCGGAGAAAGTGTAATTGCCTAGGTTTCCCCCGAGAACGACCCTGAGAAGGAAACTGCGAAGAAAATGTGTTCGCCATCCGGGAAAGGGTAGTTTAGGGTTCCCTTCAGTCGATGAAGTCTGCCCTGTTTCGATACTAATTTACGACAGCGATTGCCTAACAGTTTCCCGGCGCGAGCGACAGAAAAGAAGAAAACTCGTGACAGTGGAAAAAGGAGACGGCCGTGCGTTCGTTCGGTGAACGGCGACGGTGAACGACTTTCAATCGCGGATTCCTCTCCTTCTCCTCTCTTCCTAACCGGTGTCGAGCTGCTCTCCTTTCCCTCTCTTTCTCACTCCGTCTCTCTCTCTCACTCCCTTTCTTTCTCTCTCGCACTCTCTCTTTTCCGCTGAACGCAACTTCTTTCCTGCATTCTCTCCCTCTCTGTCATTCTTTCCCTTTTCATTCTGTTTCTCTCTCGTCGGACACTCTCTCTATCTTTCTCCGTTTCTCACTATTTCTGTCTTTCTTGCGAAGTAGACATTCAAAGAACAAAATTGATAATGATACGGCCGCATGTATCTGTCGATTCAGATAATTTCTTTTTCGAAATTTAGAGAATCCAACCCTTTTGCACTCGAATGGCTACGAGGCGCCAGTATAAATTGCCATACCAGATTGCAAAGAATGTTCTATGTTGTGTCTTGATATTGGAATTAAAATTGCTTCGGGTGCAAAGGGTTAAAATCTTCCGAGTTCCTCGGGGTCCGTCGCCGCAGATTGGCCGCAACCAAAATGCCGCAGGAACGGCGTCCGAAGCGATGGAACAAGATTGGACAAACACTAACAAATTGCTGAGACAGCAACACAGCCGACTGCGTCGATTCAGCTAATTTCCATTTAGAAATTTGGAGAATTCGAACGGAAGGAGTAGTTTATCTAGTTCCTCGAGGTCTGTCGCCTCAGGTTGGGCAACCAAAATGGCGTCGAGACGGTATATTGGTCCTCGAAGATTCGAGTACAGCCAATAAAATGTCTAACAATTTTATTCCTTCGATTAAAATCCAGGATCCGGAACGTTGAAAACGATTCGCCGATCCTCCTCGTCCCAGTAATTCATTTCCTACTTAGCATTTTCACGAGCCTGTAGCTTATTTCGACTAACTCGCCACCCGCGCTTCTATCCTCCAGAACCCGTTGAACACTTGGTGGATATAAACCGGTCCGCGCGTGTACCGGACGAGTCTCGAGTCTTGTTCGCCATTTTGCGAGCCACTCGACCGACCGCCATTTTCTCGCCGCGATTTAAATGCCATTACAGACTTGAAAATTTCCGAAAGAAATTCGTTCCAGAGCCGAGGAGTCCACGTAGTATTAACTCGAAAGAGATATGCAGAATTCAAAATGGCCCAATGATTTCCTCGACGTCTTCTTCGAATTCTGTCCGACATTCTTTCGCGAAATCGCGGATTCGATATCGAATCGCGAGACTCGTTCGGTTCCTCGCACGGAAACGTAACTTGTCGCCCCAAACGGCCGATTAAAGCTGCGTGTACACTCGGAATAAGTCGCTGATATTTTTGGGAACCTCCCTGAGAAACAGAGGTCTCGCGATTTGTGGTTAGTGATCGATAGGTGTCCGAAGAAATTGTTAGTCCGGAACCCGATGTTTGCCGATTGAGTCGCATTTTGGAAATTCGTTAGAACGGACGTGGAATTATTATTACAGACATAAGATTACGAGAATCAGCTTCCATGAATCCGTCGTATGAGAAAATGTAATCCAGATTGTGTGTTGCAAACAATCATAAATATTATTTTTTATTTCTCTCTTCGCTTTGCTGGAAATGAATTCGAATCGATAATAATAATAATAATAATTAATAGATAATAATATTAATATAATAATAATAGTAATAATAATAATAATAAAATAATAATATTAATAATAATAGTAATACGACTTTATTGCTAGACTTAACCGCTACTAGAACTAAAGGTATTTATTACTAAAATTAATCATGGCTGTCTGACGGTGAATCATTTAAATAGTTTTCGACTAATTGCACTGCGCACGTTCTCGTCGACTTTCGCTTCTGTTCCCGACGCTTCTGCTCGATTAATCATCGATCGCGCAACTCGCGGCTGATTATCACGTTCGAGCCGAATACTTTCCTGACAATTTTTCGTTTTGGTTACGTTTCGGAGGACCCTGTTCTCGAAGCGCGACGGAGCGGTCGGGAAGGAACACCGCTTCGGAAAAAAAATTACAACTCCCTCGTTTCTCTATCCTATTTACAGTTCTCGAGTTCTATCACAATCAAGCTTCCCCGTTTGCATCGTTCGAGCCGCCATTTTGCGCGGTCGCCGTCTCGACCGGAAGTCCGCCGAAAATTTCTGTCCCCAGTGTACACGCAGCTTCATGAAGAACACACAGCGATCCATTTACCTATTTTCTCCACACTTATTCCACGCTAGAACGAACACTGTCACTCCTGGTATCGGTGTACGTCTGTTGACGGTGTGTATGTGTGTCTGCGCGCGCGCGCGAGTGTGTGTGTGTATTTGTACGAATATACAATCCCAAGACTCAGGAGAGGAAAAGACAATCGCTTGACAAATCGACAATTTGTTCCCCAGTCCCGATTTCACTTTTTCTTTCTTTTCCTCTCTCATTCTCTCTCATTCTCTCTCTCTCTCTCTCTCTCTCTCTCTCTCTCAAGCGGGTCAAACAAATCATTCGATAATCTCGATTACGCGTGCACCGGAATGCAAAAGAGAAAAGAAAAACAAAGAAAAGAAAAGAAAGAAACGTCGCGTGCCTTCTCCGTTCAGTCCGTAGATTCACATGTACATGCGATACGATATAATAAAAATACAAATAATAATATTAATAATAGTATTAATAATAAAAATAATGATAATAATAATAATTATTATTATAGTTTTATATATATAATATTCTGTATGTATATATAATGATATATATACACATATATATTATTATATATACGTATTATATGTATATATTATATATATATATATATAGAGAATTTCTATGTACACAATGTAGCCAATGAATTATTACACCGCTCGGCTTACATGGCTCGTTTGGATCCCCGTTCGTAACGCGTCGAGCTCATAGAAAACATCACATAGAGACGCCAGAGACCAACAATGTCCTAAAAATTTCGACTCTCACTCTCACTCTCTCTCTCTCTCTCTTGCTTCCTTCCATTTTGTTTGAACCGGTGGTGTCGCGTCGTACTTCGTTCGCGAGCTAATTCATTACAGGCTCGCGGTTTACCCTAAAGCGATTCAACTAGAACCCTTCGCTTTCCTTCACCGGCCATCTTTAAGGTCCTCGATCGTTCCATTCTCTCGCTCATGCTCTCTCTCTCTCTCTCTCTCTCTCTCTCTCTCTCTCTCTCTCTCTCTCTCGCATACACACTCTTCCTCTCGATTCCGATTAATCGATCGATCTCTTCCGAAGAAAATTGGCAGCCTATAAACAACGAAAGAAAGAAGACAAATGAAGAAGGAACGGAAACGTTCCGGTCTCGCCTCCTATCCCTTACTTTACAGCGACGATCGTCGATAATAAGAAAGTACTATAAGTGGTAGTGGTAGTAGCAATAGTACTAGGTTGTAATAGCAGTAGTAGTAGTAGCAGTAGTAGTAGTAATAGTAATAGTAGTAGTGGTAGTAGTAGTAGTAGTAGTAATAGTAGTAGTAGTAATAGTAGTAGTAGCAATGAATAGTAGCAGTTCACCTTACCATCTAGGGCGAATATCTTTAAAACGTAGCAACTCTTCTGCGGTAATAAAAGTAAAAAGAAATGTCTGTGTCTGTGTCTGTATGTGTCTCTTGGCGTGTGTGTCCGTGTTACATTATATATCCGGATGGTCGCTAAGAAAGGGTCGGTGGACAACACTTGGGTCCACCTGGCGTAATCCTCTAATCCTAAAAATTGATCATCGGTCTCCTCGCGTGTGTTTATGTTCCTCGTGTAGTGGTATCAATATCCGCGCATCCTACACTTCTTCGTTCGCTCTATAAGAAATGGTACCTCGTAATATGCATTGTATACAAACGCGATTTTTCTTTTTCTCGGTTTTCAGTCGGTGATGCGGCAACACGACGAGGCCGCGTCGATTTTCCTCCCCCTTTAAAAGAACCACTCCCCACCCTTATTCTATTCATTCCCCCCCCCCCCCCTCCTTCACACGAAATACGCTCGCAGTGTCGTTTTCTCTGGGTTACTGTTGGTTTCCCTGCTTATTATACCCTTCTTGCCGCAAGAAAATTAAAAGAAAGGAGTCGAACCAGTCGCGCGTCGCTCATTCTCTCACTCACTCTCTCTCTCTTTCTCTCTCTCGCTCTCGCTCACACACATTACATTCAGCTTGCGAAGCTCGTTCATTCTTCACCCATCCACCTCGGCGTGATATAATTGTAGAAAGTCTTCTCTACGTGTACTTTAATCTTATATCGGTAATTAACGCGCGTCTCGGCCCCCGCGCCACCGGAAACGCGCGCCTTTCGATCCCGAGGGCCTCGCAAGACCCTACGGCCCTCGAGTTTTCCCTACTCGAAGGAAATAACGCCCTTTCACCCGTCGTTTCCCGTCGCGGCGGTCACCCGGCTAGACGAGGTATGCTAGTCTGCGTGCGGCGTGTTAAGAAAAATAGTCGCTAAATCGGTAAGTAAAATAGTGTGACGGCCACTGCGGACGCCTCTGAAACCCGAGATCCTCGTTGTCGGTGGCCCTATCGTTATCGCCAGCGTTCTCGCAAAAACTCCCTCCGAGGTGCCACGTGACGTCACGTTCTAAGAATTGTCCCACCAACGTACCGATAGTGGGGGTACATAGGGTCGTCACGATCCATGCTGTGGGATCTATGTCCAAAGACACAGTGGACTTCGGCTGCTCAATTAGGATCTAGAGCAGGCACGAGCACCTGATCGACACCTGAGCGACAGCTCGAGCAACACTGCACTGATTGCAGTATCTCGAGAGCAAGATGTGATTAGCTCCGAACGAGTCTGTTTGTTCTCGAAGGGCGGGACGATCGCGTTTTCAGAGGGCATCAGCAGCTCGGCCAGGGTGATCCCTATTCTCCTGTAAAAATAAACTTTCCGCGCTGCTGCGTGTCGTTTTCATTGATCAGTTCTGCGAGCTACGATTCCCGCCGCGATCAAGGTCGCGAAACGAGGGGCGAGAAGGGCGTGCGAAAGTGTTGAAAAAGAAGGTTTTCGTTCGCGGTTTTCGTTGTTCCCGTTGGCGCGGCGAGGGGCGAGAGGCCGTGCGTGTGGGTGCGTGCGTGTCCGTCGATCCATCGTCGATCGTCCGATCGGAGACGAAATGTGGCGAGATAGTCTCTTCATGGTTCCCGCGGGAAGTCGGCTCACTTCGGCACGCGGTAGTAACGGAGAACCAGGTAGCCGAGGGTGCGGAATATCACCAGGAACGCGAGCAGAACCGCCGTGTTCGCCCAGAGTGGAAGACCGGAACCCCTGCCCCCTTGGCTCTCCAAGATGGCCGACACCGGGATCGTGGTGGCGTTCCTGCACTCCGGGAACTTGCTGGGCTGCGAGCATCTGTCGTTAGGACAAACGAGACACCGGTCAACTCCACATTCTCTTCGGATATCTACTCGCATAAATCAACTGTCTCCCATCAATTTCGACGACCTTGAAAATGTTTGTCAAGGTCAACGCTGTAAACTACACTTCCCTAGGCTCTTTATGGGTAGCTCGGTTTTGGTTTTCGAGATATTCGCCGAGATATACAGGGTGGGGCGTTATAAACTGGTCTCCTGAATAACTCGCTTGCTTTTGTAGATAGAAGAAAATGCATCAGAGACCAGACTTATTGGGTATCGAGGCGCTCATAATCTGATGTTACTAATTTTTTACCACGTTTTTATTAGCTCGCTTTCTTGTCTGTCTGTTTGGTACAAATTTTGCAATTGATTTTTATAGGTGGAGACATCAAGGAGATACGAAGGTCTCCTCTGCTTTTTTTTAAAAGTAAAACGGTATGGTTTTTTATTTACATTCTGATAGTGTTTCAAGACGAATACCTATTATGATGGTCATTCGAGGTCACTCAAGGTCAACTGCAATAGAAAATAAATTGTCTCAAAGCATTCTCCGAATACTTTGACGATTTACACGATCTAAGTTTGGTCTGATGCATTTTCTTCTATCTTCAAAAGCAAGCGAGTTATTCAGGGTGCCTGTTTATAACGCCCCACCCTGTACATCAACAGTTGTGACAGGGTGTCCCAAAAATGTTTTATTTCCTTGACGGTGGTAGGATGCCACGAAGAACATTCTTGTAAAGAAATTTCCCTTCATACATTTTCGGAACACCCTGTGTACGTGTTCATAACTGATCGAAAGATTTGGAGAATCGAGACCCGCGATCCACGAGGTTCAAATATGTTATCGCCATTTTAATGAACGGATCTTGATTTTCGGATTCGTCTGGTTAGACACATCAATCTCGACTAACCCTATTAACGCGTCGCCGCGCCGAGCAGTCGCGATCGATCGAACGTGTCGTGTGGATCCTCCGTGAGATTCCGCGATCCTGCTCGGACAGTTTCGAGAGGTGGATAGTTGAATAATGCATCGGGCCCGTCGCGGTTCAGGCTCATCCACTATTTAAACGGGACGCGCAATTAGCGGCGCGCGCATTTTTATTCAATTAGCTCGATCAGCCCCGAGAATTGAATTCCGCTCGATCCGGACAGTCTTCGATATAGGCAGATTTCAACGATTTCAAATTGACATTTAACAGTTATTTGACAAAGACTTTCTTGGATAAAATGGAGCCAAAAGAAAATATCCAGATGCAATTCTCTTCATGTTACATAGCTTTTCGCGAGGCGTTATAAAAAATTTCGATCTAGAACACTTCCGAATTCTTTGACATTTCTCAATCAGGTCAAATTTACTTAAAAATTCCTTTATATCAACACAATCGAGTGGTAACTTTATGGTACTTCATCTTTAAAAAAATAACGTGTATTTCGAATATTTTTTTCGCGATCAGAAATACCATAACACTTAAAGATTGAGACGTCCTGTTTACGACGACACCACATCAGTAGCCGTATCTGATGGGTAGTATTTTTTTCCACCTAGATTAGGAATTCGGTACGCTATGAGTCGGTTTCAACGTTTGCCGTTTAATTGTTTGAGCGTCCACGACCGAGGCGGTATGTTCTTTTTAAAAGAAACACTCGCGGTGCACGCGAGGAACGATAACGATCGCGGATCGTTCAAGAGTCGGTAGTACCGGTTTTCGAATCGGTGGAACGAGCGCGTTGTCGACCGATTAGTAAGTTCCGAGTATCAAAAGTTTCTTTTCTGGTTTTCGGGGGTTGTAATAGAGCGGCGCACGCGAGACGGCCGAGCCTAGTCGGCCAGATTGGCATCGGTTATGGTTAATCTACTTACGTGATCGGCTCGCCGACACCGAATTCCAGGATTTGCATGTTCTGATAGGCGTAGTGCACCATGCTCGCGTATCTGGCCCACGCGAGCCACGGCGGAACCGCTGTCGCCAAATAGCCGCCGAGTAGCTGTGTGGCGAGCGTGTACAACGCTGACGCTGTTATGCTCACCTGCAGGTCCAGGCAGCAGGCGCCGACGAAGAATCCCACGCTCTGCGAACACAACAACCAATTCCCTGTTTAATCCCAGATTATTAATTATACTGGCTTATCCGCCAGCGACATACGTGCTAGCGATGGGGTCGAGTACATTTCAATCTTGACTTCGATCGGATTCGATTCGATGTCGATCAATATTCAGGTACTTATCTGTAGTCTAACAAGTGTATATTCTTCAATCTTCTTTTGTATTTCTATTGTTTTATATTTTAGCTACTTGGGACCGAGTGGATTTGAATTCATTCGAATCTTGACTTTGATCGAATTATTATAGATTAGAGCCATTTAAATTTGCGACGTCTAACCACTTATCCGTAGCTTTACAGATTAATCAATATTCTTAAGTCTCGTTTTATGTCTCCACTATTTTATATTTTATTACAGTAAAATATGCAACAGTCAATTAATACAATTTTATTTGCAATAATGATCTTGAATGCTGTCAGAAAATTCTATTTCTGGTATAATACAATCACGAATCTTCTAATTCGTTGGCAGTATACGTGTCGCTCATGCACAAGGAAAACGTTACAAATACGTATACATACAAATTTTACAGGAGAGCGCTTTAAAGTCCTTTGATAGTTAACACTAAACCTACCGACCATCAAAAGCGACTGATGTGTATAGTATTATAAAAATAACATGATTAAAATTATTTATATTAGATGATTGCATAAATTCGTGTCCGATTTCAAAATGAAATTCAATGGTTAAATAAAGAATACAACTTTATTAATCAATTATAAATATAGTTTCCATTCTTTTCTAATTGTAGAAAATTTATTCATTTTTTAGTTTTAATTAAACAAATCTTTAAAATATAACCATTGAATTTTATTTTCAAATCGGGCGCGAACTTATCCAATCATCTAATATTTTGTGCGAAAAAATATACTCAATAAATTCCCATGAAAACACCTTTATACAATTTCAATAATTGTCAAATAAAAAATCTAAAATGGGTCATTTGACCGATCGTGGTAGGTTTAGTGTTGACTAGCTGTGGCTGCAAGTAAAAACAAATAAAACCTAATAAGCCTATCTATGGGGTTAGTTTTATAAGTATATGTATTAACATAAAAATGTATTTATTAATATTCTAGCGAGTATTTCAATGTAATAAAACGCAACCTGAAGAATTTTGAGTTGTGACGTTTTTCTTGCGAATGAGCGATACGTTGATTACAATTTGCTCTAGATAAAAAGTGATACGTGAAGTTACTGTTCAAAATCATATGCAACAACCCAACAAATGCACAAAATCGGCAGTCTAGCGACGAATAAAATTGTGATATGTACTTGCAGATAATGGCTCGGCTTAAGAAATGAGCTAGCAGGACGTTCGCTAATGGGGAATAATGAAGTTTGCGCGGTAAGTTTCTGCGAGTGTGTTCGCAAGGGCCCGCTAACGAGTTCGAACACCACAATTCTCCACGGGCGTTCGTCAAAAACGCTTTCAAACCGATCCGTCGCGTTTGGCGACAGTGCACGGCGTTGTCTTGTGAAACGCGAGAGTTGCTCATTCCCGTCAATAGCCAGGTAGGTGGTTTTGAAAGTAAATCGCGACCGCCTTTCAAGCAGCAATGACTTACCGTTGACCGTAGGTGGACAGTGTCGAGGGCTGGAAACGGAAGAGAGAAGGTGAAGGGAAAAAATGGAGAAAGATCGGATAAACAGTTATGTAGTTAGTCGAGTCCAAAGGGTTAAGAAGATTTGCAATAATTGTGGCCAAAGGAAGCTTAAGAACCTTCCTTTACTGAGAAGAAGAGTGGGGTCGTTGATTTTAATGAAACTCTTTCTGGTGAATCTAGAGCAAACGTGAGGAGGCTCATGTACGAGCGTTTTTGACAATACTTATTGTTTATGAAGACAATTGACATTTAATTTTACGATGTCTAGAAAATATCTTGATATATCGCTGATTTGTTATATCGACGAACCTATTAGGTACTTTTTTCGTTGAATTGATCGCAGAACTGCTTCGAATTTTAATATTTTGTAAATATTTCCGAGTATTCATGGTATAATTTGCAATTTTTCTTTGACATAAAATAATCGAATGTAGGTAATCTAAATAACAGAAATTAGGTAATGTATGAAATTTTGAGAATTGACCATAGATAACCGAACTATCGTGCGTAGATTTGATGACGCCAAATACAGATGTATTTTTGGTACAATCATTTTAAATCTCTCCCTGAACCATGTTATTTTAGCTAAAAAATTTCCAAGCGAACCACTAACAGCAGAATAATCTAAGCTGATCACGCTTCGTGGTCCACCCTGTATGACCAGTTGCATTATTGACAACCCCACTAATGAATAAGTAGCGAGATTAGAACGAAAGAGAAAAGAAAACATTTTAAAAAAGAGAAATAAAGAAAAGAGGACTTGAAACTTCAGATAAAAATAAAAAATTGAAAGTAACAAAAGAAACAAGAACTCATAAAAATGAAACAAAATTATTAATCGTAAGAGGGATTTGAACACGTAAGCTCTACCACCCTGGCTACGATATCTGTTGCGATATAATTAAGAAATGAAGTATATCAAAGTGAATTTTCTGAATATGTATCATAAAATTAAATGTTAATTATCTTCATAAACGATGAATATTATCAAAAACGCTCGGACACGGGCCTGTTTATTTTTGCTCTAGATTCACCAGAAAAAGTTTCATTAAAATCGACGCCCTCACCACTCTGACCTCTCCTTGTGAGTGTGCCTTGTTATGATTGAAGTTGTTATTGCTATTGAAGGACCCATTAAAAAGTCCACAGCCATGGATGATAGACTTCCGAAAACCATGAAATAATCGCCGGTAGATGTGTTAATAATTTTATATTCAATTCTGATGTCGCTTCTGTTTATTTCACTCGCTATTGAAGTCCTCCAAGGCAGTTTTAGCGATGGCACGAGGGAATTGATTGAAAAATTAGTACGGATAATAAGGATACTGTCGATTCGGTGGCAGGCCCGCGAAAAAAACTTTCACTTCCGCCGCATCGGTCGAAAGCGGAGAAACCAGAGATATAAAGGTGGCCGTGTTCACAGGGGCATGTCGATTAACACGCACAGTCGTAAACGCGGACTGCCGTGCTCGCGGAGATCCATCTTATCCGAAACAAAGACGTTAGGAGACTATTATTGGCTGCGTTTCACCGACTAGAAGCGGTTTTACTTAATTTTATTGCGAGAGGAAGTCGTAAAGGTCTGCGCCGCGTGCAGTTCCGCGCGAATAATCAGTGTCCTGGATCCGCGGGGAACGTTGACTCCGAGGAACGACCATAGACAAGACATAGTGCTCGAACTGGGAGTTTGGTACGTTTCACGAATCCGCGTCGCCTACTCTCGTTTCGTACCTATGAGAATTTAATCGATCATCTAGAAAATTCGAACACCCGATGGATCTCCAAACAAGCCACGAAATTTTTCACTGTTGTGGGTGTACGCCGTGTCCAATTATTTTTTAACCTTTTGCAAGCGTTACGGTCATCTTCATTTGATGTTGAGAGACACGGTGATACAACAGTATCGAACGTATCGTTCGCTGTCAGAAATATTTCTATACATTCAACAATTAGCCAGGTAATTATACAGAAAAGGGTACACCTCAAATATGTTGTCGAATTCATAATTCTAAGCAACTGGGTTAGGTTTGAGTTTATTTTCGTCGTATCTTGGTAGAATGCCTTTAGACGACTCACGTTTCTGTTCGGTCCAGTTAGCAAGAAGAGTATACAATATTCCACAATGGAATTATACGAATTTTTAAATATGTGCAATAATTACAAAGAACTAATCGATTTCCTAATTGATCGAAAAGCGATTCATTGCAATAATCTAACCCAGACATAAAAAAAAGAAAGAGAAATAAAGAAAAAGTTGTTCAGAATGATGACCTCAACATATTTCAAGCTGTACCCTTTTCTGTATAATTACCATACAACAGAATAACTTTTTAAAAATTGATTGAGACGACTTGAATTTTGTTCGTCACGATAGTTCTATGGTGGTGCATACATAAATTGTCGTATGGATACGTTGACCCACCTGAACCTATCTAAACGCATTTAAAAAGGTTCTCGCCTAAGAAACAAGGGTAAAAGGGACTCACCTGTGCGACAACGGTGTTCAGCAAGAGGAACGCCAGCAGGGTGACGAAAACTGCCGGACTGTGGAAGCCCAACATCGGGTAACTAATGATATGGTAGACCGCGGGCAGGGTAATCGTAAGCGGTAGCTCGCCGACCATTTTCGCCAGGTAATAGGCCGAGAGCCGATACGATCCCGACAACCGCTCCTTGTTGATTACCTCGCGTTCAGGAGGAACTGAAACCAGAAGTTGCCTCGTGTCACTTTAAACGACGATGAAAACCGAGCTCGTGTCAGATTTAACAACATCCCTCGGCGTTTCTTACTTTTATTTCGTCCCCGTCTGCTGCACCTCATATACCCTGCTATTTTTTATCCACTTATTAATAGACTTGTGCGGATCTTGTGCGTGTAGCGCAAAAACGACTTGGTAGAATTATTAAAAGAACACACTTACTTTAATTTCAAGCGATAAACTTTCTATTCTGCATAAGGATTCGCGCAGTCTACTTACTCGAAACGTGGATGGAGACTTGTGCAATTGTACATTCAGTCGAATCGCAAGATATTGATGATAAAGTTGTGATTTTGATTTAAGGTAATTGAATGACAGCTGACCTATTTGTCAAGCGGTATAAGGGGATAATGAAATTCGAAAGAATGAAGCAAGCACAGTAGATTCCCGTCCAACGCGATAAAGAAATTGTTTAAAATTTACGAGACTCGTCAGAATGATGGATTCTTTTTTTTTATATCTCGATTATTGAGAGTGTAAAATATTTAACGAGAAATTGCTAGAAATAAAATAGTCAGTTTTAGTGCTTCGCGAACTTAGTGTTAAAAAGACTGTATGTGCCTTCTGTGTACAGTGAGTGTACAGTCATTTCACACAATTTTTCGTGCATTTACTGCGCGCTCACTGCCACATAAAATACGCATATGTATACCGTCTTTTCAAACAGCAGAATCTACTGTACACGGTTGAAAGGTGATGAATAGGAGTGATTCGACCTGGAAAATGAGGTCCGACAAGTACTGTCGGCGGAGGATGGAAGATCCGGAGCGATAAATAAACAATGATATGAACAATGAGAGTAAACCGGGCACTCGATAAAGATCGGTATCGGTGCAGGAGCGAACGGACGAGCCCGAAGGAGCAGACACGGTCGAGAGCCGGGGGCCGGACAGAGGTGACAGATCGCCTCGAACAAAGGGCAGTAAACGATAAAACAGGAAAAGTTAATGGCCGTTCCCCTCCCCGACTATTTTAGGAGTCGCATAACTTAGGCATAGAAGTTCGCCACTGGCAGACTAGCCGCGGCTACCTTCGACGTTTTACAGTGGCCGTCACTTATCCCCGCAGAAAACGAGACACGGTACGTGCCGGGCTCGAATAGGCCACCGGTTCTCTCATACAGCTGTAAAACGGAGTTTAGCGTCCTCTCTTCCCGATCCTTTCCCCCCCTCTCTCTCTCCCTTTTTGCCCTTTTTTTAATACCCTCGCAGCACAGTGGAGTATTTGCCACGAAATGATGGCCAAAATACGATTTTTAAAATCTTGCTTGAGATGAAAAATTTTGGTTGCCTGAGCTATTGGAATATGTGAACAATAATGTACCGATTTTATTTTTTTAAATTATGCACTCATGTAGCGTGCTATGCATTGAATGTAAAGACTTCTGTAATACTCATTTTTGTCGTCGCTCGTTTCTGAATGTGACAAAGATGTTGTGTCAAATTTTTCTTTACAGACACTTTTTAGACAGGTATATATTAAACTTTTCAGCAATTTTCGCTTCCTTATCATTTGTCTGTTTAAAATTATTCAAGTTTGAAGATGAACTATTACTTACAGCGATAGTTCGTATTTGTAGAATTTTCAAGAAAGAAACTTTTAGGCTTCCAAGTGAGACCCGATGTTCTCTTAAATGTATTTTGTTTTCTAATACGTTCAATTCGTTGAAAATACAATAATCATTACTGTTTTCAATTATGTCTACCCATTTCTGTCATATATTCTGATATGAAGTCTAAGACTAGAACAGGTAGTATGAGGGTCACATAAGATTGAAGTGCGGGAAAAGAAGAAGGAAGATGAATGGCAGTGTCGACGGACGAACGCAGATGCTGCGAACCAAGTCCCATTCTAGCTATATCATGAGGCTAGAATGATAATTGAATTGTAAGGTGTTGTAGTGAATTCGAAAATAAAAGAAAGAAAACGAGGGGTGACACGGAGAGAGTCACCACTAAAAATTGCTGTACCATTATTCACAATTTTGTTTACATTACTGTAAATATGTTGGTATCTAATCAATGTCTACACGTTTAAGTATTGTATGAGGTATTATATCAATTTCATATCTGTGAAATGAAAAAAATTGTATGCAATGGAATTATTCCAGATCGGAAAAAATACTAAAAGTTGCATTTTACAACTTTTTTATATGGGCTTATATTGAAAATTGACAAAGTACGTGTTGTAAATCTGTGTCAGTGAAACATATACTGAAAATTTCGTCAAAATCGATCGACGTTGCAATGAGCTGCACGTTCAAAGATGGTAAAAATTGCAGATATTCACGATATCTAAGAATTCTTACATCTTTCAATGCTTGTTGTTTTTTCCCGCATCAACCGATGTCGATGAAACTTTCACAGTGCATATAAAATGACACAGACCTACAAAACGTACTTTTAAAATTTTCAATATAGGCTCACAGAAAAAAGTTATAAAATGCAACTTTTGGTGTTTTTTCTACAATTCCGATCAATCGCTATTTTTGAAAAAACTTTTTTCACATCCTGTAATTGCTATAAGCTAATTGCTCTAGCTTCTCAAAAAAGTTCAAATGGTATAGTACAATATTAAAAAAGTTATCGTCTTTTGTTAGAGCGTCCGAATATTAATTCGAGTAGCTCAGACTGCAAAGGCTTGATGGATTGCTGTTAGCAATTAGACACGGTCCGCGCAAAGAACAACAACAACAACAACATAGGCTGTCATGGCAGCATAGTAGGATGCAAAACACGGGTGTTCTCGTAGTCAGGTGGCGGGCACGTTGCGCAACGAACCAACCGAGAACCAGATGAAAGTAAATTGGTTAATTGAGCCACAAACGGCGTGACGCGCTGAATCGGCCATTCAACGATGCGCCCGTTTTTTTTTATTGCCAAGATTTGCAAAGGACCTGAAGGAACGGTCAATCAAGAATGTTAGTATGTAGGTCGCGCCGTGACCCACTGCTCGCGCCCGGTAATTGGAGGCCCTTTTGTCGACAGCGACCGTGCAAAACGAGCGTGACGAATTTCTGACGGGGAATCAGACTGTGAAGCCACTCGGCGAATCACGGATCTGCAAACGGCTCTCGAATCAAACGTTGATCTCGCTGTCCTCCGCCAATTTTACATTCCCCGACGACCCCGACGTGTCGCGCGATTCTCTCGATTTTTCCTTGTAGCCTCAACCTTCACCGATCCCTCGTTTTTCGGATCTAATTTGTCCCGTTGGTGTCGAGTTCGCACTGCGGTAAAAGATCGATACAATGGAAAGATGAATAATTGATTTTGTGATGTACTTCTCCGTTGGAAATGAAGAGTGACAGACATTATTTATGCATGCTTAAACCGCAACGATGTTATTAAAAAATACGCTATTGTGTTAGGAGAGTCTACACAACAGTCCCAGATAAGAGTAATTGGCTTTTCCGGTTTGATCAGGAAAAAATCAGTGTTAATCCTCATCCGTCCCTCGTGTTAATTTCATACGGTTTTCCCGAAATAAATTATACCGTTCTGTTATTATTCATTATGATTCATCAATTTGAGTAAAAAACATCCAGAAATAACTGTTTACCTTGTTATTTCATCGATCTTTTACCACTGTGTCAATTTGACGCCGAGGGACAGATTCAGTTCGCGAAGTGGTGGACGGATGAGGGTTGAAAATGTTCACTGTTCGTTTAGAATGTAATTTCTGAACAATTGGAGGAAAAACGAATTTTGGATTCGTGGCCATCGCATCGACATCTGTGTAGAATACGAAATTGACTGTAACGAAAGGAGTTTCGCTCGTTGATACGAGGATGCAGCTGAACGGAGCGGGTTCAGGAATGGCAGAGAGTTAACTTACAACTGGAGAGTGTGCCGAAGTGCGCGAATAGCATCCAGTACGTGGTGCTGAAGAACATCCAGCCTTGGATGTCGTGGAGAGCTGCCTCGGTTCTGGGAAGCCTCAGCCAGAGCAAGCCGGCGAGCAAGCCGAGGGCTATCGTTTGCAGCCAATTCAGACGAGACAGCATCCGTGGCCGGGCTTCTTGAAAGTTTCGTTCTGATAATACCTGGAATCATGATACATCGATTATTTCTATCTGATTCGCGACAACACCCGCGAAACAAATCATTCTGCAAGCACCGTTCAAGTTCACCGACGTGAATTATCACGTTCACTGTCGCTGACGTAATATTACGCGACCTTTCATAACCCAGTGTCTGGCTATCGCTGACGTAATCCTACATGGTTTCGTGGGTGCATGCGCCGAAAGAATTAGCTGTTGCCGAACACCGCACTGTCGAAACGAGTTCTCTCAAGTTTAGAGAGAGAGGGAGAGTTCAAATTACTCATGCTTCCTGGCGTAAAACTTTAAAAAAATATGCCTGACTCAGTAGAATTGCTAACCGATAATCGAGGTAGATGTCCCCACTATGAGCCAGTCGATCGTATAACTCTGTTTATTCAATTCGATTTAAGTTCGTCATGTTTTATATTGAAAAAACTTATTTAAAAACAACTGCACCACTAAATTGGCTTATACGTACATAGAGGAGACATTACCTTTTTCAGATTTCGTTCATTTTTCGTAAGTTTAGATGAAATTCAATTCTTTTTTAAATTTGAAAAACTGTTTCGATCATTTTTAAATTAGATTGAAGATCAAGTTTGTTAGATTTGCCGGCAGATTATTATTCAGACTTCACCGATCGTGATTTGTCAGCGGATTCAATGCGCATTTGTTGGTACCGAAATTCGAGTTTAGGCGAAATGGTGGAAACGTTTGGATGTGACGAGGCTGGTGGTTCGATCAATTAATCTCGTTAGCGGCCCCGTATTAAGATGGTGCTGGGTCCGCGGCGGCACACGAGCGCGTTGCTAATTGCACGCTCATAATGATAGAAATGCTGCCCCCGTGCCGCGACAATGTCACAATTGCAAGGTTGCCCGCGCTACACCTCTTTGGTGCAGCTCAATTATATCAGGCGGCCGTGAGGAAATAGAACGCAAAGTTTCACAATGCTGGGTTTCGAAGGCCTCTTCAAATTACAACTATATACGCACGCCATTTAACCGTGAAGAACAGAGAGGAAGAACTTGACATCGTTAATTACTCAATTACCGGCGACGATCCGATGGATCCATCGATCCGGGACCTCGGAGCCTCTCGGACGTGTCCGACGATACCAATCTCCGATCGGAAATCGCGAGATATCTTGGTTTCCTTTCGGTTTCAACGAAAAGCTCCTTAGACCATATACATTGGGTTGGCAAGAAAGTAATTTCTGTATTTTAAGGTGAAATGAAACCGAAATTCTTCATTCAAGCGAAACAGTTGCACCTTTATTGCTCTTTTTGAGAAATTCCATTTTTCTTTTTGCGTGCCGTATACCATCGCGATGCAGCGTGTTTCTTGATGAAAATTAATACCTATATTAATATTTAATTATTGCAAATTTTGCAATTGGTATTTGCAATTATCTTTCGATCAGCGAAATGCAGTGTACAGAAAATTGTATTGTACTTTTATATTTTGATTTCCATACGAGCGGAATTTAACTCGTACCGAATGCATAAAGCTTCTAGGTGCATTTCTGACAATGAAATTCTGCGCGGAGGGAGGCTTCTTCAAATTGAGATTAAATTAAATTTCGGAGAGAACATCGACGTTTTCCGCGAGACTTTTAATTCGATCCGATTAATTCTTGACGAAAGGTTATTGCCGGGGCCGGGGCCGGGGCTGGCGCGGCGCGGAGGAAATTGCTTAATCAAATTTTCAAGCGCGCTGGAATGGCCGATTGTTCGGACGGCCGTACGGGAATTATATTATTGCAAAAGTGAGCCCACGAAACAGAGCGCGGCATATCAGACGGAACGAATAGGTACGAGTACGAATACTTCAAGCGAGAACCGTGGAATAAGCCGTGCGCCGCCTTGAAAGTTATCTGGAATGCATTACCGCGTCTAATATAAACGTCGAGCATTAATACGAATTTAATGCGAGCATTAAACTTGAATCCTGATGTCATTTCCATTTCCCTCGGTATTATCAGCTCCCGCATACCAGATCACTCATCTAAATTTTGCATATTGCCGTTTGCATGCTCTATTAATCCTGCACGCAATCGAACTTTTCGATCTCGCCTTCGGTCGGCTGCCAATGCTCCTTGACTGCGACCGAGGAAATTCAACATGGCCGTCCATAGGAATTTCCCTCAGATCAACTGACCACTCTACCTCTGATCGATTCCTCAAATCCCACCTAAAACAAGCCTTTATCTTCCCTCGATCGATACTGTATGTGCAAATTAATAGGCTTTCAATTTGTAGTTCGCGTTCTTTGCGTGAGAAATTCAAGATGGCCGTCAACGAAAAATTCTCAGCAATTTCATGGGGAGCATCATTTTATCCGTAACTAATTCATAATTCATATAAATATTCCGTTAAAAAGATTAAGATCTGTATTAGCAACCTTTCTAGAAATTTGGAAGACTTCGAAGAAACGATTGGCGAAGAAACGATATTTATAGTTCTCTCAATGAAAAATTTATGCCCATACAGCTACGACATGGCATAAAAGGAACAGGCTTTCCCTTTTCAGGACTGTTGCGCAAGAGAAGCTCGAGATTAAAGCCTGAATAAGCTATTTCATGGAACACGAACGATTCTTCGCGAGAGAAGATGGCCACTCACGATAGACAAAACTCTGAAAGAGACTTTTGCGATCCGGCCTCGGCTTGAGAAAATATTTCGTGTATTTTCTCGATGCAACTCGATCCAACGATCGTAAAGTTCATCGAGTACCGATTCTGTGTTTCGACTGTTTCGAGTCACTTGTTCGCGAGAAATAACGGACCCTGGTCGGCCATCTTCTTCAGCGTTATTTTTTCAATCGATCGAGTGCAGAAGAGTGGACAGCGAGTAGATATAGGAACCCTACATCTTCCTGCACAGTATAAACTCGTCCCGTGTGTTTACAGGACAAATATTGTTGCAACGTTAGTCACGTAGGTGCATCGTTCTCGAGTTTAGAAATCGAGCAGGAGGATCCATTGCCAAAAAATATCCACCATAAAAATACCTCGTATAGATTCTCGATTTATCGGATAAACTGTCACACGATTAACAACGCAGAATTGAACAATCTCACGGTGTAACGCAAAAACCGTGAAGAAAAAGCAGACGAAGCAATGGCGGCGCGCTCATTACATCCGCTCATTCTGCATTCGTGATTAATTCATGGCATCGACGTACAATTACCGTCGCGTAACCTTAAGAAAGTGAAATGTATTTCGATTATTGTGCGCAGACCGCGGGTATACTTATGCCAAGTCACCTGTGTGAGTGGAGTCTCGCTTGGAAATGTGGTCTTGCAACTTTTTCTAACGCGTTTGACGAGCCTCGTGATTGTTTGTAAATAGAAGCTTGCGCTTTGCAACATGCAGTCGACGGTGGATTTCACTCACTTTGAATTGCGACCAGAAACTGGTGGGCCACTGCCAGGCATAGTCCTCGTCGGCGGAACTGGCGCTGCTGCTGGTATGGCTTTGCGTGTCCAGCCACAGGGTTCGGCCCTCGTCCTCTTTCACTGGAAATCACAGATCATTGATTATCATCGATTATCGATCAATTCGGTCACTGAGCGTCGAGAACTTCGTATTAACAAAATAATTTCAAACGAGAACTGTACGATCTAAGAAACGTCACGGACCCGACGGTTTTCCTTTGATCGAACCTTTACTGTATCAATGGATGCAGATAAGCAATTAACTAATACAATGCGGATTTTATGCATTTATGACAGAATGCGTACAATTTCACGCGTTTTATTTGACTCCTATTCTTCGCAATTTCACGCAGGAGAAGTTTTACAGTAATTCAGGAGCGTCAATGTATTGTTTTCAACTGTTTAACATTATTAAATAGAAGAGAAGCTTTTTATTTGGCTCCTATTCTTCGCAATTGATGTGGACAATTTTTATTTTCCATAAAGATCGGCATTCTATTTATTAACGAGCGAGTGAAGCTGTACTTCAAAGGAAGCTGTACTAAGTGAATGACTAAACTATACTTGAAAATTGTACCTATTAGTACAGGTTCGCTGCGAGTTGAAGCTTGTACGTGCAAAGGAAAATATTTCGGTACAGCGTTTGTCGCGGCTCCAGCCGTCAGAGATAATTGAAAAGACGCGGAAAAAAGGTGAGAGCAGAGCGTGGAGATGTTTGTTTCCGCGGACAGCGTGAATTATGAAGCTCGCCGGCGAGGTATACGCGCAAAGTTAATACCATTGTGGCTGATGTGGTGTTCGTGATAATGGATGAGATGGTCGCAGAGCGGATGCTGGCTGGGATTATATTCCGGGCGGAGTTCCGGCGGGCAGTCCGGTCCCTGTCTCGCGTTCCTCGCAGCAGCCACGATCCGTTCCCGAACCTCCTCCGGTCCCTTTATTTGCTCCACTGAAACAATGGGGTCGCAAAAATATTTCACATTGCTCCTGCAGAGCCTCCGGTATCCGTATTTTTTGTATATCACACAATTTAGTGGCACTGAATAATAATTGTTCATAACCAGACAGCGGATCTTTACGCAAAACACAAAATTTCTATCTGAATTGCAACGAATTGAAGTGAAATAGAAATTGATTTTCTCTTTCACTATGGTAACCGTATTTTCAAAAAATTCTTCTAACGTTACTACTGTATTAAATGACACCAACTCATTGTTGTCAGAACTGCATAAAATCCGCTGTCTATTAACACTAAACCTACCGAGCCTTAAAAGTACATAACTGGAACATGTTCCTTTATAAAAATGACAAGATTGATTTTACTTAGACTTTGTGCGGCTCCTACTGTAATGCGTGCTCTGCTAAAGATATCTATACAATTATTTCTTATGAAATCATTTTTATTATTTGAATAATTGTAAAATAAAAAATGTGGAACCGGTCATTTTGTCCGATGGTGTTAATAATTTTAGTTTAGTGTTAATAACTCTGATATCATCTGTACGAATAAAATGGACAAGACTAAATTGTTTCTGTATTTGTCTTTGGAGCAAGACTGTGGCAAGTGATCTCTAATTTTCGTCAAATAGATCTTCCAACAATGTCTCGTCGAAGATTGACTGTTTAGGGAGGCGTTAGTGATCGAGGAGCTTACGTATGAAGTCAGCCGGGTTATAATGAGGCAGCAACGTCAGTCCTATCGTGGAGAAAAACCTGCCGATATTCGAGGTGGGTCCGTAGTATGCCACCTGGCCACGGCTCAGTAGGAGGAGCTTGTTGAAGCTGTGGAACATCCTGGAACTAGGCTGGTGCACCGTCACCACGATGCTCTTGCCCTCTTGCTCCGCGTATTTCTTCAGTCGTGAAATCAACGCCTGTGCTGAATGCGAGTCCAGCCCGCTGGTCGGCTCCTGAGGGACGACAACATGCACATTAATCAAATGAACCTGATCTCGTTGGCGAATAACTTCAATGTTCGCTGACAGTGGCCAATCCGAGCGGAAAACCCCTGCTTGGCAGTTTTGGGAGACAATATGTAAGGGACTGTCGTAAAGGTTGGGGCACCGTATCAGTTGGGACAGTGCTTTTTTCCACATTAACGCACTGGAAACACCAATGTCATGGTTGAAACTGATATATCTACCGTCTTTAAGCTAAACTGGGCTGCAGACACTTTTTGCAGGTTCTATTGCAGCGTGATTCTGCACGTGTCAAACACGCCTTTGATCATTAACTACAATATTTTCGAACAGAAGGAAAGAAAGTTGTTCGATGAAACCATGGGTTCGCGTGTCCACTTTTTTCTTTGTTTTGCATATACATATACGTCAGTTTTATTAATGGAAACCATGTTTTAAGTATTTCTACGTAGAATAATCGAATTGTTAAGGCAAGGACTGTGTCGAGCCGGCCGAAAAGTCCAAACGTGGATGATAGATAGCAAGCAAAAAGCGCTGCTGCGAAGGAGATAGCCGCCGATAAGGAGAAAAAATGCGGCACCGAAATAAATTTATTTCGACTGCTAGTCAGTCAACCGGGTTAATTTGGATTGGAAAAAGTCGAATATGATTTACAGAAGGATTAATTTGGATTTACGACAGCACCTTACCATTTACAGAGGATTCCGGTTAATTGGTACGTTTGCTAATCGGGATGGCCGCTTATTTCGGACGAGTATTCATGAAAGTCCGGCACACTTAACTAGAATCCACGGAACTATCGAAGCTCAAGGTTTAGCGTTAACAAACTGGAAGTGGTTGGAATTTTGAGAAGTCTTTAAATGCATATTGGTAAAAGCTCGAGTTTCGCGGCTGTCGAGGTTATTCTGTGTGCTTGAAATTCGTGGGAACATTGTCGGAAGCTCGACAAGAAAATCTGCCAGGTAGCGACGTTGAAAGGCGGGCGTTGAGTGCAATTAAAGAGCTTACGTCGAGCAACATCAGCGACGGATTGGTGAGAAGCTCGCAGGCTATGCTCGTCCTCTTCTTCTCGCCGCCGGAGAGTCCTCGTTTCGTGTAATCCCCGATAACTGCGAACAAAACGCGGTCCAGGGTTCAAAATCGTGCCACCGGATATCTCCTGTATCCTATCTAATTGGTCGAAGTTAATTGCCTTTCCCCGAGCTCTCCCAGTTTTCTTCGACTGAAAAGAAACTCGAGTGTTCAACTATAGAAGAGATCCAAGTAAAACTCGATATCTAACGTTAATTCGAGATGTTTGTTGTGGATAGTGTATGGGAATAGACACGCCGATGGCTCCGTTCCGGACCAGGTTTATGGGAAACGGTGGACAAGTTACGATCGCGGAAATCGTCGATCAGAATCGCTGCATCAACGGAGCGCGGCGACTGAAAGACGAAACGGCCGTTTCTTACCGGTGGAAGTCGTAAATCGTTACGGGGTCCGTGCATAAACAAATTACGGGCGAATTTACTGGCGGGACTGGAACGACGAAAGTGGGACAATTCTGTGTACTGGTCTCGATCGCGAATACTTTGATCTCCGGGGAACCGCGATTAGAAAATGATCGCGACCAAGATTTCGAGGAGAAAATTCCTGGGGAATCTTCAGTTCAATGGATTCCGACGAACGATCGATTTTTATGTGTTTCAGGTCCGCCATTTTGTTCGAATTGGTGTAGGTTGTTGTCCACGCTGAAATAGGAGGGGTTTAAGTCATCAATTTCCTTGCCGTTCTGAAGGACTCGATCGAAACCAGCGATGCGATGACATAAACTCCACCTAATTTTCCCTTTTATGATCGGTAGACTGCGGATCTTTGTGCATTTATGAAGAAATTGGTTGGACGAAATATGAAACAGTAAAAGATTTCAAAATTTCAAGAATGTTGTAATGTTACTTTTGATGTAACAAAGTCGTTAAGGGATGAAATCAATTTTTGCAAAACATTTCTATTTTGCATAAAGATCCGCTGTCTAATGATCAGCATCAAACGGAAACATCGAGCAGAAAATGTTAGCCTTCCTAAGCTCCGAATTTTTGTAAACTCTACAATAGGGTACTTCCTTTATCTCGAGAAATTGAAGTAGCATGTAAGGGTATGGATTATTCGAAACAATTTAACTCTAACTAAACATTTAGTTGTAGATCTAGTGGAGCGGCGAAGATCGAGGGTAGCAATGAAGTGAACATCGCGGCAAAATCAAACCAATGTAATTACATGCGACTGTACATACGTATGTATAGTGGAACATCAAACAATATTTTCTGTGAAGCCGAAATAAGAGATTGAAGTATGATCTACAAAGTATTGAAAAATTCTAGCTCCACTTCAAAAACCTAGCTACGAAGTTAATTTCCACAAGTTGCTCCGAGATTATGGAAAAAACATATTACGCGATAAATTTGGCAAGCAGTATGTCGACGATACTCACTGGTGTCTTGGCAGCCGACGAGGTCGAGGACCTCGATGATATGATCGACGCACTGCATCTTCTGGGAGTACGAGAACGTGTCCGGAAGCCTGAGCCTCGCCTGGTACTGTAACCGACGAAACGAAAACACGATAAAATCGACCGGCGAAAAAAAGGAGAAAGAAACGCGAGATACCGTCGATCGGGATCGTGGTAGCCGCGCGTCGGCGTAGGAACCGACCGGTATATAGATCGGTATCGTTTCGGCCGCCATTAACCCGGCATCAAACGGTAACGTAAGCAAAAGCGCCCGGCGTGGTGAGCGCGCGCCCCGTTGCATTTCCGTTTCGTAATATCCAGCCCACTTTGTGTCTATTATTACCATCTGACACGTATCCCCGGGGATGCACCGGCCCCACGCTCGTAATCGTGATCGTTAAATCAATTACGATAACGCGCCGGTGCGGAGATCAAGCCGCCGCGTCGCGTCGACGAGTCTTGCACCGATTACACCCTTCTCCGGGACCGGATCTGTTTTTGGCCAGCGAATCGGCCTCTGCCCCCATTCCGGATACCGATTTCGCATCGTACGGTGCATAATATCGTGGCCACGTCGATGCACTTTCTGCCTGCAACCCGCTACGCAACCTGATCACCATTAACCCCCTACCTTGTGATTTCTTCGGATTACACGAATTTCATTCAGTCAAGGTTTGCGATACGCACGATCCCTTTTCTTTGCTATTTTCGGGAGAAAGTTTTCCCCTGAGCATTTTGCAGATCCTGTTGGATTATCGATAAGTTACAAGCACAATGAACTTATTATTCGTTGCCACAAATGAATCAACGATCTCAGAATTAATCAACAGAGATTACGACGTACCGATGAAACCATATCACAAGGGAGGTTACCCAATCGTACCACGCCGATTTTAATGGAACTTTTTTATAGAACTCGCAAAAATATTTGGCACGTATTTGTTTAACAGCCGACATTCATGTTAAGGGGTTGAAAAATCTATTTCATTGAGCCGGATTGTGGAGTCTAACCTAAACAGTAACCCAAACTGCTAACTAACCCAAACTAGTAAATCGCCAAACTCGTATTCTTTGGGTGTGTTCGAACCTAATACGAACTGCTAAAATACTAGTAAAAGCTAAAGGACTAGTAAAATATGAACTGCTATTCCCCGTATTCGCTTTGTCGGGCCCGATGAGATTAGGGAAATATAAAGATTCAGAGAATCGTGTCTCCGAGCCAAGCATTTCGCTGACAAAAACGGGAACAGAGAGAAAAATCCATCGGCTTCGTTAAACGTCGGGGATCAGAGCATAATAAAAATGTCGCGCACGTTTCGCAGACGCGGCGGCGGCTGCCGGGAATTTTCGATTATCGAGTCGCCCCGTGAAAAACTCGAGCGAAGCTGTGCTCGGTCGATCCTTCGATGCTCCAGTTCTGCGTTTGACGAGGCCTGCTCTCGCTGTGAGCTGTCACACGACGGTTTTCACGGTCTATTTTCTATTCAATTTCGCGTTTAGTATCGTCTCGGCTGGGACACCCTGTATGTTTTCCCGAGATGACAGTCGTTCGACTGCAATGCAGTCGCGAGGCGAGGCGAGGCGAGGCGGGACGAAGCGAAGGCGCGTTTTCTCGTGTCACACCACGGCCAAACGGAGACAAAGCCTGCGACAGAATTCTAAAGAGGCGCCCCGAGGCGGGCGGCGCCGTGTTTTCCTTCGATTTCGCTTCGCTCTACTCGCTCTACTCGCTCGAACACGCGCGTTCCACCGAATTATCAGGTGCGCGCGAATGCGAGGAAAGTCAATGCACTACGTGCCGAATCGCAAGCCGCTTATGGTTGCTCAGCCGGCGAGGCGTGGGCACGTTTCGGTTCCGATGCGATCAAAAGTGACACTGTCGAACAGTAATCGATAGAAAGCCGCTTCTACCGTCCTTCATTTTTTATTTAATTTTTTCAAGAAATCGAATTTTTCACTTTGACAATTTTTTGATAACTTTGAAAGTTGTACGAACGACTTCGGTTCTAATTCGATCAAAAGTGACGTTGTCGAACAGTAATTGATAAAAAGCCGTTTCTACCGTCCTCAAGTTTTTTATTTACTTTTTTCAAGAAATCGAATTTTCCACTTTCACAATTTTTAGATAACTTTGGAAGTTGTACGAAGGATTTCGGTTCTGGTTCGATCAAAAGTGACGCTGTCGAACAGTAATCGATAGAAAGGTGCTTCTACGGTCCTCGATTTTTTATTATACTTTTCAGAGCTCTTTGGGAAAAGGAAGCTTCCCTCTACAAAGTCACTTTAAATCGGATCGCGAAAAAATGTATCAATATCTGCACAACTACCTTTTCAACTGTTCGTCTTTAATACATTTTTGATATATGTATACAATATAGTCGATCTTTGTATAAACTCTATGTACAGATACGTTATAAGAGACAGTTCCCCCTTTGGAACCAGCATGAAAGAATAGCAGTTTGTTTAGCACTGCCTAAAATGTCGATAGAAATGAAATTTAATAAAAATTATAATTAGAACAAGCATTTAAAAATGTTCATTTTGTGAATACGATTTCCGATCGAAAAAATTACTAATTTTCTGTAATATTTCCAGATTAATTCTTTTGTTGAAATGAAAAGCATTCTTTTACCTTGAAACTGCTAACCTCAAATTTAGAATTACAGTTTGTCATTTTTTAAATAAGTAATTCTTAATGGACTAATGAAAGTTGTCGAAGTTATTTCCCTTTGACATGGAATATCTTTTGTGTTCCAAATGTTTATTCTAAAAGATCGAGAGGTCACCTTTAATGTTTTAAAAATCAATATATATTTTAGACTTCATATTGTAGCTGATGTTGATACGAATCCAACGACCCACATTGTTATAATCTTAAATTTCCAGTTAGTGCTAAAATCTTCACGAACTGCCAGATCGGTCGCCCGGACCACTGCGCCGCGTTCTGATTTCGAAGATCGTGAGATTTCGCTTATGGTGGCACACCGGGAAGAAATTTTCAGCTCGAAAGCTGCGAAAATTCGCCTCGTCCTGGTAAACACGTTTCGTTACGAGTAGTCCAGTTTCCCCGTAGCCGTGAGATGACCGCTATAGAACGCACGCGGCGAAATATCATCGGCCAGCACTTTCTCTCTCCGCATAACGGATCCTCTTGTGTAACGGACTCGGCTGCTGAGAAAATGGCGCGTCCGTTCGCGTTCGTCGAGTCGACCACGGCCCCTTCGATTCTTTAAAGCCTCGTTCACAACGGCGTGCAACTTTCCCAAAAAAATTTTAACGAATGAAAATAATCGATTCTGAAATGTTCGAAAAAGTTTCGACCGAAGATTAAAATCTTTTCAACAGATATGAACAAATATCTGAAGGAGGATACTTGAAGTACGACCTGAAGTCCTCGAGGAGGTGTTGACGCAGTTTGGCTCCCGGCCCGCATTCCTCGCGCGCATCAACGCGAGTAGGTGTCCTCCTAATTTTCGGTCGTGGGCCCTCGTAAATCGCGGCCCATAAACTTGGCACGGTTGTCGGCTGATTTTCCGGGAAAACGAGGAAATGTCGCGATCGCGGCCACCGGTTTCCTATTCTGTTCCTCGAGGGGTGTTCTCTGCACGCGCGCCACTCGCGATTAGGTTACTGAAACGAGCCAACGAGTCTGGGAATGTCGGGGCTTCGAGATTACGTCGCGTCGGTTCAAACAGCAATACTAACATTTTGTCTGCTTGAAACCTATTGACCCTCCGACCATTTTTACTATAACTATAAAACTGACGCGGTTCGGTCACAGTTTTATTTATCAATTAGTATATCAAGTATGTCGTCAATCGTTGATTAAAAAAAGAGATCATAAACAAAAACATAAAAGCACGTAAATAGAGTTTGTATTATAAACCAAATGACAATACACCTAAACTCAGTTTACATTTTCTTCAGGATTCATATAGTTTTGATTCCGTATTTCATTTCGAAACTTCAGCAGTTAATCATTAATCAATTACCCGATTGACGATTACAATTGAAAGGAATGTAATCGTTAATCGCAATTAACGACTAAAGTAGAAATTTAATCGTTAACCGCAATTAACGACTACAAGAGATTAGTTGTTAATTGCGATTAACGATTGAAGTAGAAATTTATTCGTCAATTGTTGATTACATTTTTTCCCAAGTCTGCAGCACATATAGGAAAAAGTTCTTCAGAATGTTGACCTTGACAACATATTTCAAAGTCATCATAATTGGTGAGGTGTACCCTTTTCTGTATAATTTAGTTTCAAGTCGGAATTTTGCAGATTTTTTTCAAAGTAGATAGGAAATCCATCACAGCAATAATAGAATGGTACACTAAAATCCTATTTTCTTTCTGCTCGAGTAGACGCGCGGATATCGTGCGCCGCTGTCTGACCATGCTCGTCCGTTTCTACTTGCTGGAGCACTACTAGCACTGTTATCATAGTTTCCACCGAATGCAGAGCTGCCTATTCTCGTGTTACCCTTTCGTCTCGCTTCGCCTGTCAACTAGGCAACCTTTCGAATCCCTATGTGCCCGTGCTCTTTTCAATCAGGGCGGATCTTCAATGATCCGAATCATTTCGCGCGAAACGCGAGCCATTCGTAGACTGTAGAAATAGGCGCAGGTATTTCGAGAGAACTTCCTTTTGGCGAGCTTGCAAATCCCACAAGTTACACAGTTACATTACCTCGCTGTTAATCCTACCACGTTAAAATAAATTGTAAATAAATAAATGAATAAATAAGTTACAGCTACCAGTTATTAGATGAATCATCCAGGGACTCTGTGCACAACGACAATCTTCCGTCGAATTTTTATGGCAGACAAGAAAATAAAACAGCTCTTCGATCCTTCTCTTATCTATGGACGTTACGAATAGTATAACGCGGGAAGGACAGTGTTTTTTGTTAACAGGACGTTCGGATCGCCAATGCAAATTTGCCCGGACGAAACGATCGGAATTTATTGGTCCATAGAATTCTATACGGACGAGAGCATCTCTCGATTGTTGTCATAGCAGTTTATGGACATTGCGTGGCGTTTTCTTTTCAGGCTGAAGCTGACTCGAAGAATTGCGAATGATATTAAGATTCTTTTATCGGTCTGTTTGTGTTTCGTCGCTCATTTTGTGTGTTTATTACGAAACGGAGAATGCTGCCGCGCTAGACGAAACGATGAACAGCTGCGAATCTTGAGACACTCACCTCGAGGGTCTGCCGTAACGTCAGATCGGGGAAGAAAACGTCCTGCTGTTGCACGTAGCAGATTCTTCGGCGCCATCTTTTCGTCAGCCTCTCGCGATTCAGCCAGATCTCACCCCCGTCCACGCCTACGCGGCCCGACAGGCAGTTCAGCAACGTGGTTTTGCCGCAACCTTCGCAGAAAATCAAACGAACCGTGAAAATCTCACTTCCGTCAACCTGTACCGCTCCTCCAACGTTAACACCAAACCTACCACTGCCGGTCAAATGACCGGTTTTATGTTTTTCATCTTATAATTATTGAAATTATGGAGTTGCTTACATGGAAATTGATTCGATAAATTTCTCTATTCAAGTACATATTGTGATAAAAAGAGCATTGTCATTTTTGTAAGCTAAAACATTTTAATCGCTTTTAGTGCTCGGTAGATTTAGTGTTAATTAATGAAAAATATTGTACTCCTTCGAGATCCTACTGGTTTATCACATTTTACAAATGGTAGACAGAATTATTTATCTAGATTTATTAGATCTAAGTTAGATCTGGTCAGAAACTGCGAAATACCAGAAGAGTGGTGAAGCACTTTCAACATCATACATCTTAACATTTCACTTTTTATTTCGTTAAATAAATTAGTTTCGTCTCATAGAATTTTTGGGATTGTTCTAAATCGATCGTCAGAAATGGAAGTTAGATGACGAAAGAAATGATCACTCTCCATTTGGGAAATTAGATGCATTCGACTCATTGGAAAATATTTTTGAAATCATCCCCGCCAGTAAAAAGTTAATATTCGTCTAACACGAGTTTAATACGACATGAACGAACTCGGTTTAACAAAAATTGGTGCATACCTGAAGGACCCATGACGGCCAGAAGCTCGCCTGGTTTAACGACACCCGAGACATCCCGAAGGAGGGCTCTTTTCTCCTTGACCACCTGCAACCCCCGGAAGATTAGCTGCACCGGACGAGAATCCAGCGGGTACACCAACTGCAACGCTGAGCTTTCCACTCTGCAAAGTACAAAACAAAAATACGCTTTTTAGAATATCGGGTCGGACAAATAACGTTTATTCCCGTGGATCAATAAATGGAATTTAACAACGAGATAACAATTCAGATAAACTGCTTTATTAACAATATTGAAATTGGCAATGTTCAAAATCAGATCCGAAAAGACCCGTAAAAATAAGGTAATCTTTGAGAGTTTTTTGTAAAATGATGCCTCGGTGAAACTGGCTGGAACTTTTAGTACATTTTTGTCCACGCCTCGAAGTGCGAACAAAGTTATTTTTATTTGGACATCACCTTTTCTCGCTCGGCCGTGTAGTCAATTGCCATCTCGTGCCATGCAAGGCTTGTGCACATTTCATTAAAGACATTTATTGCCACAGAATATGTATACACATGTACAACTTTTTTATTGCGTTTGTATCATGTTTCGTTATTCTCGGGATTCGCGTAATTTTCATTGCGTTCCAGCGTCAATTGAAGAAATTTCTGATCAAGAACGTGTTTCGCGGCTGTAACAGACACAGCCGGTGATCTTAATTTTTATTGACGCTTCGTTATCGGACATTTTCCCCAGAAAAATTCCGAACCCGCGTTCCAACGCTGACAGTCACCTTCATAATAACAATGACGTCCCATCGGAGCTATTCCATGACGGCAATTAAGACGGACATGTGTGCTGCGCCCCCAATCAGCCACACAGAGAATAATCAAGCTCGAACGAAATTTTCAAACGAAACCGCGCGTTATTTATACAGATCAGAATTTCAATCAAATATATTACGAGAAATGTATAATTAATAGTCTGAAAAGTACGTCAGGCCACATTTATTTCAATCGTAACAATTAACATTCCATATTGAAAAATGGTAAGTATACTCTGGTTCAGTATTATAAGAGCAGAATTAATAAACCGACGAGAATGAGCGGGAAAGTCATTTTTCACCAGGACAATGCACCAGCTCACAAAGCTGTTCTTGCAATGGCCAAATTGAAGAAGTTACGCTATGAATTGTTGCAGCATTCACAATATTCACCACACCTGGCCCCTTTAACTTCCATTTGTTCCCAAACCTCAAAAAATTCCTACGTGGCAGGCGTTTTTCATCAAATGAAGAAGTTATAGCAGCTGTAGATGAGGATTTTAGAGGTCTCGAGGAAAATCATTTCAGAGATGGGGTAAATGAATTAGAAAATCGCTGGAAAAAATATAATGAGCTTAACGCAGAATATACTAAAAAATAAAAGTATTTTGACTCGTTAGTTTTCATGTAATTTCATTGTTAGCCTACGAACTTTCTGAATGACCTAGTGGGCAACCCTAAGCGAGACTAATTTTCACGGGGAGGAAACGCGAACGAATCGATTAGAGAAGCGGATATTTTCTGTGAAACGGCGACGAACGCGGCGGAACGCGGTTCGATTGACCGCGTCACCTTTCAGAGCCGCATCCTCGTCCGTGTTTCAGCAGTTGCATCTTTCATCTTGCATCCGATTGGGATTGCGGTGAGCAACAACGAGTCCCGTCCGCGAACCCGTCCGAGCTGGATATGTTTTGCGAGTCGATCAGGGACGGGGAAACGGTTTCTGCAAGGCCGTTCGAAAGCCGTGCCGGGTCGGGTCGGGTCGGGCCGACAAACCCGACCGCCGCGAGACGTCGATTAAGGAGATATCCGCGCGGAACATCTTCACTCGCGCGAGCCCATATAAAGCGGACATCGCGATCGGCTTGCTGACTTTCCAATCGGTTTTCAACGAGGATGGAAAAGCGAGCACCTCTCGCAGAAAGAGGGAAGTGAATCGATCCGCGACATTGATCCGCGACATCGAACCACGTCGAACCCGTTTCGAAAACGATGGAGATCGATCAAGGACGACACCTGTGTGCCGCACCTGTACCGGTCGGAACACCTGAACCGATCCGCGATGGATCGACGATTTCGTTCGGGTTCGAGATCGACGACAGTTCTTCTAGAAATCTCTACTTTGTAATAGCAACAAGACGCTTTGAATAACTCGCAGGATGAATGCCCTATCTTATTAATCGCGCGAAACGCAACGCTACACGCGATAGAGAAAAGGTTCCTCGCACGTAATACGATCTTCTCGTAAATAACAACGCTCTATTGCTTGTCAGCCGCAAATTTTTCAGATGACGCAGTCTGCCCGCTCGTAAACACTTCCAGGACCTGCTCCACAGTCCCTGGAAGCCCTCCTGCGCAGCAGGGTCAGGTGGACTGCAGGTCTATGCAAAACACATTTGCTGCATCGGTTACAGGAGACAGAAGCCTGATATAGACGTGTCATTCTTTCTCTATTAAGTTTTAACTAGTTCAAAGTAATATATCGGTCATAAGAAAAGTGACGGAAGTCGAAAACAGAAAATTTTATAGGTGAAATTTTATTTTATATCACCAACTTAGAAATGTAATATAATTTGTTGTTATTTAGATACTGGGTTACTTGCCCATGTACATTAGTTATAAAGTACACTACAATTTATATATTTATTATTATTAGACTGCGGTTCTTTATGCATTTATAGCAAAATTGAGTACATGAAAGCCAAAATCGTTGGAAAATTTGACGAACTGAAGATGTCAATAGATTTCTACTCTATTAAAATCATTAAGGGAAGAAATAACATTCAATTCAGTTTCTGTTTTTTGCAATCGGTGTAGAAAATTTGTTTAATTATTTAAATTACACTTGTTTTAGAAATATATTTTGATATTTTGAGTTGTGTGATTTTAGTGGAAGATTTATTAAATTATTTATAATTTATAGAGAGAGAGGTATTCCCAAGTGGCTCTACTTTCCCGCAGCAGATGCAGATCGTTTTTATTTTGCAGAAAAGTCCGCTATTACATCGATACGCTTAAATTATTTTAGTCATTTTTCCGAAATCAGCAGTGACGAAACTAAGGCATTCGACTGATCTATGATCGAGTCGGTGGTCGATCGTTCGATCAGTCGGTCGTCTGGAATCGCGTAACGATACACAAAAAGCGGGGGTCGATGGACAACGGAGTCAGATAATAAATTCCTGACATGGCAGTGTCACGTCATCCCGGGTTCGTTGAACTCGGCGTTCCGCGCTCGACACAACCTCGACGCGTAAAACGAGAACATTTTCGAATATGTGTCAGCATTCGCTATTCAAGAAAGAACCGGCGCCACGGCTGACTCGAAACGCACGCTGACCCTCCTGCTGCAAGTGCAGCAATTCTGCCACGAGAGACTACAAAAGACTGGAAGGATCGATCGATCTGAGATCGTGAGGTTTCTTCTCAAAAATTAGTTTCCTGATCGCTGGTCAATTGCAGGAGTGCATTAAAAAATGCAATAGCACAAAGGATATTGTCTAGACGGATAGTACAGGTTAAAAGTTTTAGCCCCTTGCAGTCGGAGCTATTTTAACTTGAAAATTAAATATTTCTTCCGTCCTAGAATAATTCCATTCTAGAGTAACTGTAATTACTGCGGAGACAGAAGAAAAATGATCTTATTTTTACCTTTTATGAAGAATGTTTTTTCGAATTCTGAGATTATAAAAACATCAGAATGATTGCCAACTTTTTTTGCCTCACCGACGAGAATACATTCTCGTTGAATTGTACAAATTTATTCAGGGTCAAATATTTATTTTTACGTATTTTATAATCTCATTGAGAATAAATACCGCGGTAAAACGTACGCCCGCAGTAATAGGTACATTTACCCTATATGATTTTTTTATATCGTACTATATGTATGAGAGTAATTGGTTAGATGCCAACATATTTGATAAAGCAATGTTTTGAATAATGGTACAGCAATTTTTAGTGGTACAGTAAATTCTCTACGTACACGATAAACGCAAAAAAATATCCCCTCCACTGTAATACTCTGATCTCAGCTCGGATATATCGGTGTGAACCACTACTAATGCGACGAGGAGAGTTGCAGTCGTCGGCACAGTTCAAAGGCCCGTGCGTCCTCACAATGTAATATCAATCTTTTTTAATATTACTTATTGTATTATGAAACTTTCACCAATATATTTGTGGCACTTTTCTGATTAAAATAATACCAAACAAGATATAATTTCAACTGTATTTATTGGTTTAACTGACGATGAAAGTTTCGGGCGCAAGGAAGGACAGCGTATGGGAAAGAAAAAGCCGCGGAGTCGCAGTCGCTTCGGCCGCGCGCGGTCTCCCTTTGCACGCGCTGTCCTTCTCTACGTTCGGCTCGGCCTTTGTAGCTCAAAAAAATAGTGTCACGTCTACGATAAATGCAAACGAATGTCCCGGAAACTTTTGCGTATAGAGGATTTACTGTACCTCTCTCTCTCTCAGAGTCACCACTCGAGTGCTAAGGGTTGGTAGGTTTTCGGAGGTGCATCGGCGCACTGTTGAACAGCAATTACCGGCCGCTGCCACGTCACGGTGACTCGTTCTCGTGAATAAATCGCATAAATTACACGGTGGAGCGACAATGTAGCCGGAGCCGTTGGATGATCGACTTATCGGCGCGGTTCACAAATATCCCTGGACGATATGCAGATCTCGAGCGACAGCGGAATGCAACAGCCGTTCACCGGCGGAAAAGAGGAGCGAAAAGAGAGAGAGAGAGAGAAAGAGCCTGATCGATCGATCTCGGCCCCGTCTGAATAATTATGTCGTCGCGCGTCGCCTTCAAAAGAGGTGGCCCGCGGTACGGAAATGCACGTGCTGAGATTCGAGAAAGAGAAAAAGAGAAAGAGAGAGAGAACACCGAGATCGTAAATTTCCACCGGCGATATGCAAATGTCGAGCGCGTGCGGATACGGCCGCGTGTTGCCTGCGAATCGCTTATCGTTTCGCGCGCGCGCGTGCACCCTATCGGAATCGCGTAATTGACCGTGCATCGAGTTATCATGCTGTCGCAGATCCTACGCGAATTTTCACCCGACGAGAAACTCAAACGAACCGACCGGAACCGGCGAGACGACGACGAACGAATTATTAATGGTTATTCGGTGGTGTATTATTCAAGTCATTAGTAGAATGCGGATCTTCATGAAAAATAAAAATTGTCTGTCTGAATTACAAGAAAAAAGGTTTACATAAAAAATGATTTCCTCTCATAAACATTTATAATGGGTTGCAAATAATGTACCAGTAATATTGGATTCATTTGGTGCGTCTTTCATGTTGTGTTCCGCCTACTCATTTTTCCCGTAAATGCATTATTCGTTCGGAGAATGTTTTTATACGTTGTTTATTATTCGAAATAAATATACATATTGGCGGTAGAATGTGGTAGCTTTTATGAAGCAGCGAATTGAAATGAACGAATAAATTGAACGAGTATATTGAAAATAAAACTGCACTCTTCTGACTCGTTGCTCTTTCATGGAAATACATATTCGCATTGAATAAAAACATACTGTGGTCATCTGTGCTTACTCTTAACAGTATAATATGGCAGCCTTCTAACAGAGAGCGAATTAAAATAAAGGAATTGAATAAATAAATCTGAAATAAAATTGCACGATGATGAGTACACTCTCGAATTGTTCACGAGTTAAAATAAATTGATTTAATATTAAACCACTGGTCAACAGTGGTTGTCCTGGCAGTCTATGATGATTAGGGTCAACGACCACCGGAGAAAAAGCGCACGAATTTGCCGATTGATTCAAAATAGGCGACAGGAGGCCTCGACGCTCGATTAAACGCGGAGGGTGGTCCAATTGGGAGTTTGAATTTCGATTGATCTATTTATCATCGCGAGAAGGATGGCGACAAGCCTCGCGAACGAAAAGAACGTTTCTCTAGGACGATTGATAAAAAGACAAAACAAAAATTGATCGAATAAGATGGCTCTAAAATGTCTCCATTGGTCCATGGCTAAATTAGATCGAAGAGGAAGAAGCTGTGCCAAATCAAACTCGAAATGCGTCGACGTGAACCTTGAAGCGCAATTGATTTTGTTAAGGCGACAAGACGAAGATGCCGGACAAATTATTGCTGACAAGTCTGCGATGAGCAGTTTCGAACGACATCATACATTTAGAAAAATGCGAGGTGCGAAATTTGATTTTTATGAAAATGAAATATGTGCCAACGCTATTGCAACGCTACGCTACTTTCTATGAGACAATACGAATTTATTCATGCTTAGTTCCAAGTCGAGTGATCATTAGACTGCGGATTCTATGCATTTCTGACGAAGATGAGTAGGTGTAATTAGAATCAATAAAAAGATTAACCCTTTGCACTCGGAACTATTGGAACACGAGAACTAAACATTCTTTCTGACCTAAAATATTTCCATTCTATTTTCATCTTATGCATATTAAACTGATGCAATTTACTCGTGCAATACTCAAATGTTTAGTATTTTATTTGATATAAAATAATATAATAACGTGATAATTATTTTACATTACTGATATAGAAATATTTATTGATGCTTCAGAGTCGTCACTCGGGTTAAAAGACGATGTCAAAATTATTAACGAGCAAAATAAATTTTTACTTAGCTCCTACAGAATGTAATTGATATATACAAATTTTATTTTCCATAAAGATCCGTAGTCTAGTGATCATTTCCAACGCTGCGTTGTTGCGTACGAGACAATGCGTTCACCATTTTGCGAATAAAAGAGTTGCTGTTAAATGATCCGGGAGATGTCTGCAAATGGTTAATCGTGGTCCTCGAATGTAATTTCGACCGCATCCCTTACGACGCGATACACGTTGTCGAGTCGAGTCGAGTCTAATCTGTCCGCTATTCTCCAGAGTCGTTTCGAATCGGTTCCGCGCGCACGCGTTCGCGAGAGAGCAGTCTCCGAGAAGAAAGCCGGGCGCGACAATGTTTCGCGGGCATAAATCAGATCGGAGAAAGTTACAACCCCAATTAACCTCGGTGATACGGGATGACTAGTGAGCCAGGGTTCGTTGAACCGATATTCCCCGAGAAACGAGCAGCCGCTATGAGCCGGCCGTTTTGGTCCGTTCACCTGATAAGAGGCCGCGTTGCTACGGATAAATATAGACGCGGCTAGCCGCCGCCTTCTCACTTCGGTTTTGTTATTATTACTATTATTTTTATCGTTAAGCACACCGCGAAACCACGGAACCAGTAGATTCGTCGTTGACCACATATCCTTCCCATTCACCGCTCCGTTCTGCTCGGAATTGATACATACATTAACATTAGGTGCATTGCAAACTACTAAAACTGACTATGTTACATTACTTTATGAAAACAACAAGAACCTGTCTATCCAAACTTTTAGCCATTTTTTTCTAATATATGGGGCATCTCTCTCTCTCTCTCTCTCTGGTCTCTTTTATTTTTTAATTATTGAATTGTTGGCTGAAACAACGTCGGATGATATGAAGTACAAATTTTACAGGAGAACAGGACTCTTGATGGAGAAGAACAATAAAAGATAATAGACCTTAAGGAAATCTCACATCCAACGTTGCTCCAGCCACTAATTCAATTATGAAATCCCTGATTAGAATTAGCTTTTTGTTAATTACAGTTATGAGTAGACTGCGGATTTTATGTATTTATAACGAGCGGGGATATATTGGTTTTGATTTTTCAAAATAATCAGAGAAAGAAGGCTGGTTTCAAAATGGTTTCCGTGTTTTGCGACAGAGACAATTTTTATTGTGCGTAAGGGTGACTTAGAGTCGCCACTAAAAATTGCTGTACCATTATCCACAATATGGTTTAGATTATTAAATATGTTGGTATCTAATCAATTGCCACGCATTTAAGTATTGCACGAGGTATTATATCAATCTCACACCCATAAAATGAAAAGAATCGTATACAATGGAATTATTCCAAGTCGGAAGAAATGATTAATTTTCGAATTAAAATAGCTCCGACTGCAAAGGGTTAATAGGGCTCCGAACGCAGTACCTATAGGAATGTTTCCGCGGTGGTAGCTAGCGAGGGCGGATAGTTTACAGCTCTATTTGCAGAATCTACAGCTTCGAAAGTTCGGACCTGTATATTTTCCCAGCAATTACAGCGGAACGTTTCCGTGTAAAAAGTTTCTAGCAAGAACCGGCATACAATGAGAAGCTGGCGGAAGAAATGGTCGAGCGATTGGGTCGATGGAGACCTTACGGGGTACTCCCTGGACTCCGTAAATTCGATCGAACGGTTCTGCCAGTAGGTGGGACGAGTAGCTCGCGAACGAGGAGCGAAGGAAGCAATAATTCGATGCGGTTTGGGCGTTCACCGCGCGGGAACGGCCGAATTCATCTCGAAATTGGCCGGCTCCCATTTGCATGCGGGAGCCGGGTTCAACGAACCCGGGGCCGGGGTCAATTCGGACCGGGGCCCCTGGAACTTCCTTCAACGAGACCTAACCCCGCGTGGAACCTCGACCCGACATTGAGCCAATGAATTACGAAAACGGTTCGGCAGAGAAACAGAAAGAGAGAGCGAGATAACGAGATTCAACGAGAGAGAGGAGAGAGAAGCAAAAAAACTGAGAGGAACAGGCTGAAGGAGGATAAGAAACGCGTTTCGACGCCGGCGCTTACGCATCGGTCGAATTCTGCGAACCGCAAAAACGCACCGCCCCGGGAACCTGGATTAACGATTGAACCCTGTTAACATTTTGGCGACCGGAGGAGTTACGCCTCCTCCACGGTGTCGTTGACCTTCGTTTCGACGCTGTGGGCCCGTGGACCGCGATTTCGTTACACGTGTACCGGACGTCTTTCGCGAATCTCTTTCGGCTGATGAAGAACACATTGTCTCAATTAGAGCGCGATGAGTGGCGATTGGCGTTGAGTAACTCTGTCCGACAGCAACTTAGCGTTTCGATAGTCGGTAGATGAATAGATTTCTTCTTGTTGAAGGCGAATCCGGAAGTAGTTCTTCCCCGTCGCTCTCAGTTTTTTGGGAAAAATTGATTTTGATAAACAGGCAAATTTTCAATGTTACGAGCTGTTTCAAGTGAAATATTCATTACAAAATAAACGTATTCCGACATAGTATACAGTCTCGCGCAAGTATACGGCTCGACAATGGCCATCCGCCATCTTGGAGACTAAGAGAAAGCTACATATTACATGGCGTATTACATATTCATACGTTAGCACCATCGGAACCGAAGATGGAACGAGAGATAATTTTCCGATAAAGATTGCAACGTTCTAAGCGTGCATCTCGGCCATCTTGGCGGCCGCGAGAAGAAATCACGGATCGCGTGTGTACATCTTTTATTTCTACATTAAAAGCATATTAACCCATTAACAAACCGGATCAAATAATCTCTTAGCCGGCGCGGCGTCCTAATAAAAGAGCCGACATAAAATCGATATAATCCGGTAGGTACAGTATCGAGCCTCATCGTTTACCATTTAGCTCGGGCATCTTTGCGAGCAAGAAGAAGGCGCTCGGGAATCGATGTCGGCCAGGGAACGAGGGTAATTTCGACGCGAGGCCGTAGGCAAACAGTGGCACCGAGTGGTATCGGCCTGTAAATCGAGCAATCGAGCACATTTCGATTTTTTCGCCTAGCTGGAAAGCGTCCGGGGACCGTGCAAGCTATCTTCGCGGGTATCTTTTGCTTGGAAAGTGGGACGCCGCTGCGTCCACCTCTCTTTTCTGTGCTTCTGTCTCTCTCTCTCTCTCTCTTCCTCCACCTCCTTTCCCTCTGTCTCTCCCACTCTCTTTCTCTCTCTGTGTTTGTCTCTCTTTCTCTCTCTCTCTACCGCGGCGTTTTATCACTTTGCTATCGCGCGTAGCTCGCAATAAGCAGCGTAGTAGAAAGTACGAGCATTTGGTGGTTGTATTTTAGCTTTCACGATCAGATAACGGGGGCCGGTGTACGCGTACGCGGCCATTTTATGGTGCTTTTGCGTCCGTGCTCCCCTCCTTCTCCTCCTCCTCCTCGGAATCCCGGGTGACGCCGACGTCGCCGCAAATTTCGTCGAGACCATTTTTGCGGCTGTGTATCTGGGCTCCTGGCCTCTTTAAAACCCGCCACTGCGCGCTACACACGTCGGCTCTACTTTATTTCTTCGTGTATTTATTTATACTGAAAACACGGGCGCAATGGAGATAGACGCGAGTCCTAACGGTGAATCGACTGCCTGGCTCTGCCGTCTTTTTTCTTCTTTTCCAGTATTTTTCTTCTCGCGACGGACAGCTCGAGAGCCGATTAATCTATCGTTGTCCGTGATTAGATACATGAATGACTAGACACCGAACCGAGCAAACACCGAGCGTCAGGTATAATGCGAAACCGCTCGATTAAAATCGGGAAAACTGACCAGTACTATTCTACCGTTCTCAATTTATGAAAAGGATTCTCTTTGTGTCGTCTCCTCGGAGGCAAAAAATGACTAGGTATATTATAATTCGAAAGATTTCCTATTATTATTATTATTTAGATACCTAAAACGGAACTTCTCTTGCTTTTTTACGAAAAAAAATCAGCCCTCAGCATTACGTACATTAAAGTGAAGGAGGAGCTCATTACTGCGGCACAAATATCACTAGAAATGTCCCTAATACTGCGGTGGTGTGAATTGCAACTGCGATGAGAAACGAGCTTCACTTCAGCCTAACGTTTTAGCTTAGGTACCTATTCGAAACGCGTAAGTAGAATACGATTCTAGACAAAGAGATAAAAGAAGAATATATGGCAAAAATTAAATCGAAAAGTAATGAAATCTTCCATGAAATTAGTAAAGACAAAGAGTTGAAAATTATGGTAACCGTGAAGACGGTCGCATGGCAAAATGCACCATGTAACCCGAGTGTGTTAGTTGCATAAAACTTTCGAATTTTGCGCAAAGAGCCCTTGTCGAATTAGGATTGTTGGAATAATGGACGCGCATTGGCGGGCGAAAAAGCGTGGAAGTGTTCCCTGAACTCGAGTTGCACGGCGACTCGTTGGATCGAGAGAATCGTGGCCATCGCTGGCAGCAGCGGTGCATTGCACGGAGGACGGCCGACTGCAACGAATGCACGCGAATACGCCAGCGTGCTCGTGTGCCTCTGTGTGCGCGAGTGTGTTCCCGTGTGCACGCGTGCTGGTAGGTGCACCGGCACGGAGGAGAGTAAACGCAATAACTGTATCTCTGGTCCAGGGGGTCACTGTTCCACGACTACGAGACTCCGCTCGACTGTTCTCAGCTTCTTGCCGCACCGTATATACAGGGTGTCCCCTTTAAACCTCCTGGCGACGCTCGGCGTTAACAGAAATCTACAGAATTCATGTATTCCGCAGATTCGTCGGATGCGAATTCGAAAGCAGTGAATGAGTGAAAACTTCTTTAGGCGCACCGCGTACACGATTGCCGGATAGTGAATGAGTCTGATCCGTCACGCTCCGAAGTGAAACGCTATTCAGAGAAACTGACAGATGCGCAATCGTCATAGAAGTTTTCACTAGGGCTGTTACTTTCCTTCGAAGGTCGAAGATTTCGAAGCTTCGATTTCAGGAACTTCGAAGATGATGATAATCGAGGTTTCCTTCGAATCTTCGAAGAGTCGAAGCTTCGGAAAAGTAACAACCCTAGTTTTCACTTCGGTCGTGCGCTCTTATGCGCACTCTATTGGTCTGTCTTTTATTTTGTTCAATAAAACCTGGTGCAATTGCACTTTATTCTTTTATTATCCTACGTAAAAGGTACTAACCCAAGGTCATCGAAATGAAAATACTTCACGAGATATTTCACATTTTGCGTCAGAGTAAACACAGCATTAGTTCCTGCAATTCATATTGAGAGTTTGGATACTGCTTATAGTGAAGTACATTTCTGACACAAATATCTCGCGAAGTATTGACATTTCGATGATCTTGGGTTAGTACTTGTCTGCGTGGGGTAATAAAAGGGATCGAATGGTTTAACACTAAACCTACCACCACATTTATTTTACACTGATTGGAGTAATAACAATTATTTGATAAGAAATTATTGCCTAGATGTCTTTACTAGAGCACGTTTTACAACAGGAGCCGCACAAAGTCCTAATTCAAATTAATCTTGTCATTTTTATAAGGGAGCATTTTCCAGTTACTTTTGAGGCTCGGTAGCTTTAGTGTTAACAAACGAATTGAGTTGCATTAAAGAATAAAGTGCAATTGCACCTGGCGATTGCATCGGTGCATCCACAGAAAAAATGATATTTTCCTCGTCATACGTCACTGCTTTTGGATACTACAAAATCCTGGATATCCTGCAATGATCGACCAACATCTCTACAAAGTTCCAAACCGATGGGCTTATCATTTTCACATGGAAAAAATCTTCAAAATTCGAATAAGAACGTAATTCTTTATTGCAGCGTCCTCCGCATCCGATATGCTCGTTTTGTGTGGATCTCGGCCGGACAAAGGGGACTATTTTTTCCCGAAAAATTCACGAGATCCTGTCGGAGGGTCGATAATCGTTTTGCCCCAGTTCGGCCACCCCTGCGCCTCGAAAAGTGAAAACAATCGGATGGCCAGGCGCGCGTGTCCCTGGCCACGTCGTTTCCCTTTCACTTCTCGCGGCGCGCGGGACTCACCCCTAGGAAACGGCCACCCTTTCCCTTTCCCTTTCGTTTTCCCTGGCTGGTTTTCCGCCATGGTGAGCTCCATGCCCAGCGGAAAAGGGACCCGATCGTCCTACGTACCTCCCGTTGTAAAAAAAAAACAACAATTTTTTCTCTTCGGCGTAGAATATCTCGCGGCTCGAACCACCCTGTGTGTGGAAAATGGGACGGCGAAATGCTGCGTCCAAACGGAACCATTAACGCAGCCTTAAATAACGCAATATTAAAATAGCGGCTATTTTACATCACCGTATAAAAAGAACAAGAGCCCACGGGTCGACAAGCACAGATTCTTTCAGTCAAAAAATAAAAATTGCAACTAAAGTAATATATTGCCACATGTAATGCGTCTATCACAAGACCGCGGGTAGTTAACATTAAAGAAAGGGGAGAGAATAAAAGCATTCGTGGGCATCGATGTGTTATTTTCAACGTATTCAAATGACTAGCGAAAGATACGAATTTCTGTGTAGCTACTAAACTTTAAAGATCCACAGTCTTGTGGCAAGTTCCAACAAAAATAAAGAAATTAATGCCTCGGACGATAGTAGTCCTTATTCAGTGTTCTTCGCCTGGCGGATATCTTAATGATATTGTCGACGTATCGTTAAGTGTCAATAACTCGTTGATAATTCCTCGGTAATCGATAGTCGCGCCTCTAATTAAGGATCGCGGCTACAGTCGTTTCGACGGCCGATACTAATTTTTAACGAGTCCGATCGTTTTTTTTCCAGAGGTATCTGGACTACGAGGCAGATCGGGTCTCGGCGGCCACGCATTTTTTAATAAAACGGCTCCGGATTGCAATTCTATCTTGTCGGTGACTCGAGAGCAGGAATTCGCTGTCCCGAGGATGCGACCTCGCGACGATCCTGTCCGAATATTCTTGTAGAAAAAACCGGTGGATCGCTCGAGGCCAGCAAGACGATCGCTCGATTCGACATCTGATGGAACTTCTTCGTCTGTTTTTTTATTCTTTTCTTTTCGTTTTCGTTCGCTCGAGCTATCAAGGAAAAAGCGGAGTTCTCGAATCGGGATTCCTCGCCGCGAATTATCGCCGAACCGATTTCAGATCGTCCCGTAACTGGTTTACCGTATTAGCATTCATTTTTTCATAGTGACAGAGGACTGCTTCATAGTGACATCGTCTGCCATTTTGATAGATCGTTCACCTGGAGTGGGCCTTTGCAGAATAGACACGGTATGCATCAATCGGAACAAACAGTCAAATACAGTGAACCACAGTAATATTCGGACACTTTTAAAAGCACGATAACTTTTTTAATATCAGATCATACGACTCGGATATTTTTTGAGAAGTTAGAGCAATTAGTTTACTACAAGACGTGAATTACAGAGAAAATACTAAATACTAGAAGTTGTTGTTTACACCTTTTTTATGGGGACCTGTATAGAAAATTTAAACGATACGTTTTGTAGATCTGTGTCAATTAAACGTATTCTGAAAAATTCATTAAAATTGCTCAACGTTGCAAGAAGCTGCAAACGTTTAAAGATTTTACATAATTGACACAGATTTACAAAACGCATTTCTTAAATATTCGATGTTGGTCCACATAAAACATCAACATTTCTTTTTCACATCATGTAGTAAATTAATTGTTCTAACTTCTCAAAAAAATTCAAGTCGTATGATCTGATATTAAAAAAGTTATCGTGTTATAAAGTGTCCGAATATTTCTGTAGTTCACTGTAGGAATTCCATTCTTCTGTCGAACAATTTTGGTGGCATGAAAATAATACGCATTCTTACATTCTTTGAATTTTGTCAGGAATGCGTGAAATCGTCAAACGTCATAGTGATTACGTTTTCAAATAGAAGTTATACTGCCGGATGCACTTTAGAAATGCTTCCTTTACTCTGGTTTGTAACAAATAAGTTCAAAAATTCAACGAATAACGAATAAAACTAATCTAAACGATGTAACGCGTCCTATCAAATACCCTCCCAATTAATTTTACAAATTCACGCAGACAAGACAAAATGGGACGAGATTGTTGGTGTAATTTAATAACGAATAAAACGAAGCGCAGAAGCTGCAATTTATTCCGAACCAGTAGAAACTGTGTCAAATGAAGGGACAAGAGGGATGAACACACTTCTCTTTGTTTTTTTTTTCAAGCGGTGATCTACAAGTAGATTTTTCACTGGGGCAAGAGACCAAATCGGTTTCTGGAAAGGCGATTTCCAAGCACGTTCGCCGTGTAACTCGAACGCCCACGGTGAAACCACTCGCGTGAATTGGCCCCTCTTCGTGCGTTTTCCAACCCCCGAGGGGCAACCTTCCCCACTTTTCTTCTTCCTCATTTTTTTTTCGCTTCCCCACGGTTTACCCCGGAATAATGACCCAATAATACAGCTGACCGGGATTTGCGTTCACGGGCCGTGAACTGGATCCGCAAGGCGCTAACGAGTTGCCGCGAACAATGAGAAAATACGTTCGAGAGCATCGACGAGCGAGAGAGGGTGCACGAATATACATACCCGGTGTTCTCGTTGAAAATGCGACTGAATTTAACGAGCTACGTTTGGATAGTCGTGAACCGATCGAATTAACTGATCGAACATGGTTGATCTACGAGCACCCTTTAAATATTTTCGAGATACTGTGGAAATTTCAATTGGATTCAATAGAGATGGACGTACACGAAGCAACGTCATTGAATGAAATAGGTAGATGTGCTAGTCGATGTTGCATTTAATTTGAAACAACCCTTTCGTTGTCTAAAATTGATAATGTGAAATGGTGAGATGTTTGGAACAAATTGAATGTCTACTTCAGATCAGCCATCTTAAGTTATATCTCGTGAATCTTCTATTTTCAAATAGAAAATATGTGTACAATCGAATTTAGCTTATTTGGTACTAATACAAACATTCTTGATGAAAAGAAAAAAATCATGTAGAGTGGAATTGTTCTAGGTCGGAAGAAATGTGTAACTCTTAAAATAGCTCCGAGTGCAAAGGGTTAAAAACAGGGCTTCGGAGTCGGAGTCGGAGTCGTGGAGTCGGAGTCGGAGTTTGGGAGTAATTGCTAATCACTGGAGTCGGAGTCGGAGTTAGAAAAAGCTATGTATCGACTCCCGGAGTCGGAGTCAGAGTCGGAAAAAATATATCGACTCCGACTCCAACTGTGGCTCTTTTGTTTATAAATCATTAATAGATTTAAGTATACATAAATAAATTGCTAATATTCGATCTACAGTATAGACGTATTGTATATGTATATACCTCGGCACTATGTAGAGGAGAAACAGTTAAAGTTATGGTAGTAGTATTTTCTAACTATTTCCTGAAAGTGAGAAAGTAACAAACAAGTGTTGTGTTGTATCAGAGTTATCTATTCCATATTCTCAGATTTGAATACAATATTTCAACTATTTATTCAGTTTTATTACAACTCTTAATTATTTTGAGTACATATTTTTTTCAATTTGGAGAGTCGGAGTCGGAATCGAAGTCGGAGTCGGAGTCGAAATCGGCGTCGGAGTTGGAGTCGGATTCGGAGTCGGAGGTAAAAAAAAGAGGAGTTGGAGTCGGAGTTGGAGTTAAGAATTTTGTCTACCGACTCCGAAGCCCTGGTTAAAAAGTAGTTCATAGTGCCCGGGGTTAAGACGGAAAAATCCGCAGTTTTTATGCCGTTCGTCCTGTGTTTGCAATGTTATAGATGGCAACCATTGCCTAACAGACCCGGCGTCAGCTGCGGAAGGTTCAATACGAAAGTAAAATATAAAGAGTATGGCACCCGGTTTTCCAACCGAAATTTTCGGTTTCCTCTATTTAGCAATAGTTGTTTGTTAGACGGTGTTGTGGGTATAGTAGAACGGGGCCCGATGCAGCGACCGTGGTATGGTAATTCTCAGTTGCGACAGCGTCTCGCTACGTCAACTGAGAATGGGCCACCTGATTTGTCGACGGGGAATGGCGTGCGCGGTGCCTTTTTGCACCCACCGGGAAAATTCGATTTTTGCATAAACACGTGGGCCCGCTGGGGCCCGCGTAGGCGAGCGCAAGTGGGCAGCGCTGGGCCACAGTGTTCGACGATGCGTCATCTTTTACCCACGGATATTTAATCCCCTTTAGAACGGAACTGATCCAATCCATTCAACGAAATATCGCCGCTAAATTACCAGGATTATTGCCATTTTTCAGGCCTCGTTCTCTCGGAACTCTACCTCCTAGAATCCACGCTGTCTGCCGAAAAGCACACACGCGTGTCTTTAACCCTTTGCACTCGCAGCTATTTTAACTCGAAAATTAAACATTTCATCCGGCTTAAAATAATTCCATTGTATACGATTTTTTTCATTTTATGGATATGCAATTGATATAACACCTCGTACAATACTTAAATATTTAGTAATTGATTAGATACCAACATGTTTGATAATCTAAACAATATTGTGAATAATCGTACAGCAATTTTTAGTGGTGACTCTCTGAGTCACCGCTAGACTGCTAAGGGTTAATTTCTCAGTGTCACGATTCTGTGAAACGAGATCGCTACACTGCGGATCTTTACGCAAAATAAAAATTGAGACTGTTGCAAAACACGAAAACCATTTTGAAACTAGCCGTCTTTCTCTGATTATTTTGAAAAATCAAAAGCAATCCCCGCTGTTCGATTTTTTAATCTTTGCACTGTTTTGTTATAAGTACATAAAATCCGCAGTCTACTCATAACTGTAATGTTTCATAATATCTGTCATTTGTTTTGACACATCTTTCAATTTTTACGTTAACCTAATTATTACGAATTATAACTATTTTTCTAATTTCATCCGCCAATTAAAATAAATTGTTTTATTCCAGTTGAATATTAACCCATTGTGAAACTAAGATGACAAAAAAACAAGTTATTCTGGAAGCAATGAAGAACGATGGCTCCAATAATTTTAAGCTCACGCATATACGGAAAGCAAAGCTTCGCAGCCAAGGGATCCTGCCTACAAGTTTAAAATGCAGTAACGCGAAATTATTGAAAAATCCAGAAACTATCTGAACACTCGAAATAAAAATTAGGAGTAATATTTCTAATTTATTGTTTTTTGATAATAAATGTTGCCTTCTATATTTATTTTCTTTTGCTACTATTATTATGGGACAGAGGGAGTATATTCTATCAAGGGTCGGATTCGAAGCTGCTGCACAGAGAAACAGGCGATTTCTTTAAGAATTGAACAAAATATACAGAATACCTTGACGACACACTGCACAAATACTTCCGAAATATTTCCGAGCCCTCCAGCTTTTTGCGCGCGTTATCAGCAACGTCTCCAATAGTTATTATTGCGATGGTTGCAAACAAAGAAGGCTTAGAGAGTATTCTTAGTTCCCGGATAAAAACGTAGAGAGCCAAGAGAGGAGAGGAGAGGAGAGTGGCGAGTGAAAAGTTACGAGACCCGTTGCGAGTAAATCGCAACGGCGAGAGCCGTATTTTTACTGTGCACCGCGATTTCTTTTTCTGCGGAGGAAAACGCGCTCGCGCGCGCGAGACAGGGGTCGCGAGAGTTGAAGATACCACGGCCGCATTGTTTTATTAGATATAAAAGTGGGGAGAACAAAAGAGATGAGAGAAGAGGAGAACCAGAGTCAAATTAAACTGATCCCTCTCTCTCCCTCCCGCCCTGGCTATGCTCCCTGAAAAAATTCAGTTTAAACGCCGCCGCGCCGATATTTTCTCGTCGGATGAAATCACTCTTTGATGTTGATGCTGTTACGTGTAAATACGGCGTTGTCGTTGTTTTCAGCGGGCTCGAGTGTTTACAAAACGTGACAGGGCATAAGGCACAGGAAGTTCAGCGAAATTCGAAGCGACGAAGGGGAGAACACATTTTAACCCTCTTCGTTCAGGTTGGTACGATCCAAAAGCGAACCTCTGCTTTTCAACGAATTTTTTCGAAACTCACAGTGGCCACGAGTATCAACACACAGTTACGAGAGAAAGCGAACTCGCTGTGCGAAAATATCTTTGATGAAAATGAACGATAGCAGAGGCTTCTCAGCTTTGCAAGTAGTCCAGGTTCGTTGTTGCGCGACTCGGTGCAGTTGCATCGTACAGTTCCTATTTTCTTAGATCGAGTATTTAGTGTATATAGGTCTACATAATATTGGGTTTTCAAGAAAGTAATTTCGGTATTCTAAGGTGAGATAAAACTGAATTTCTTCATTCAAACGATGAACTTTAATCAATAAAATATTTTCCTATTTATTCGTTTTTGCAAATGATCATCGAACGAAAGGGAAAGTATCTTATTCATTAAAGTTCATTGCATGAATAGAAAAATTGGACTCTATTTCACCTTAAAATACCGAAATTACTTTCTTGCCAATCCAATAGTTTGTCGAATGGTGCGTCGAGAGAAAGAAGGTAAATCGAGTGTGGCAATTCTTTTCGCAGCCACTCTATGCACTCGCGTTGCAATCAACTCGCAGATAACTTTATTTTTCTGCCGATTGCATTGTACGCGAACCTCGATTTCATTCACGAAACGCTGACGTAACGTTTATTGGAACGGCGTGCAAAGGTTAAATCGAAATGTTACTTCTTTCTCGATTTCCCGTCGATGGTGTGCAATTATAATTAGAACGGGGGTGGTCGGTGCATTTATAGCCTGTCCGAGCAAACACACAATACTTAGTAAACGTTGCTGTGCAGCTTGTTCCGATTTTATTGTTTCGCAGTCGTTGAACCTCGCTAGCAAATAAATTAGAATAAAAATTGGCACGTTGAGTGACAAAAGATTCTGTTCCAAAAATATTAACCCTTCGAAGACTGTGTCTAATTTTATCCGGAGTATTGTAATTGAATCCCTCATTGAATTATTCAATTTCTGGCACGCAACTAAATTGACCGACTAAAAAGTTACATTCGAAAAAACAGAAAGACGGGTTTACAAGAATTATCTTAAAAAATTGATAATTGGAGCTGTGAATAATCTTAAAGTACATCAACCGTACAGTTGCAACTAAATAAATATAGTTGTTAAATAATATTTGAAACATGGTTTTTCGGTTTGAGCAATACGAAAGAGTGTCGTTCTAGGGTTAACCGGGAAGAAAGTTATTTAATTTTGAAAATGCGCAGTGTTCGATCGGGTGCTCGAAGGGTTGGTTGATTGTGCCAGTTGCAAGGGGTGCACGGGGGAGTGCAAGGGGCAGAACGAGTGGCTCCGAGGGGCAGGGGGCGGGAAAGATCAGCGGAAGAGAAGTCTCGATCCGAACGAGAGGGAAGACGAGATAGTGCGAGCCGAGCGAATCAGTTTCTCGGGAGAGTGGTCCGAGGGAAAGAGAGAAAGAAAGAGAAAAAGAGAGAGAGAAAGAAAGAAGAAAAGAGGGGCAGAGAGCAGGGAGATGGAGAAATGGAGTGAACGAGGGACGAGGGAGAAAGAGGTAGAGATAGAGATAGAGAGAGAGGAAAAGAGAAAGAGAGAATCGCCAAGAATATCCGAGGGCCGATGACCCGTGACACAGTCGTATATATACTTGATATCATCACTCAACGTCCGACTTGCACGCGCGCGAGTGCACTTGTGCTGGTGGTTGCATCGGCTCCGATGCAACGGCCGATGCTGCTAATTCGTTTAATCAGGAAATCGAAAAATAAAGAGCGCAACATCGAAGGAAAAATTGCATCGACATAAAACACATAGCATTCGAAAGTGCACAAGTAAATAAAGAGAAGAATACAACGCTAAAAATTGCTTTTCTGTTATTCGATTGTTCGTCTCATTTATTTTAAAACGTTCGATAGAGAGGGCACTCAAAACTCTGAAACTATAATATATATTCTAGATAAAAATTCTTGTATAATTTTTCTAGAATTCATCGTTAAGGGGGAAAGCAATGCTTAACAAAAAACAATTGATTCAAGATTCAAGTATTTTATATTATATTTATATATTATGTATAAGGAAAAGTTGTTCAGAATGTTGACCATGACAACATATGTCAAGATCAAGGTCATTGGAGCTGGGTCCCCTTTCGTCAACATTTATCGAGGAAATTATCGCGAGAGGCGATGACAAGGTTCGACAAAAAATTGAAATCGGTAAAAAAATACATGATTCACTTAAACACAGAATTAATTTGAAAAATAATCTCCTCTACCGAGAGGATGAAACAGAAAATGGTACTCACCACGTAACGGTCACCATATTACGTCGTACACTTGTACACTTTCTGCGTCTCGACTCGACAACAAATGTCGCGGTTGTCACGGTCACTCACGGAAACTGACGTGTGTTCATTTTCACTCTCATAATACTAATGACACCTTGGCCCAACCTATGGGTTCGCAAGGGTTGTAGGTACGGTGGGATGGAATGGGGTGGCTACCCCCGCGAATTTTTCGTTGGTGGAGAGGGGCGAGAGGCCCAAACAGGGTACCCGACGATTGACGACTGCTCCCGAATTGGGATCGGAGCGAGAGGGTGGGGAGGCGAGTGGTCCATTGCCCCTTTGATTAAATATGCCGAGGGCTTTGCGCACGATTAACCCTTTGCACTCGTAGCAGTTTTAATAGAATATTTCCATTCCCTATGATTTTTGAAATTTTATAGATTTGAAATTGGTATGATACCTCATACACAATATCTAAGTATTTAGTAATTGATTAGATACCGGTGTATTTAACAATTTAAACAATATTTTGAATAATGGCACAGCAATTTTAGTGGTGCCACAGCGGAGACAACCGAGTGCAAAGGGTTAAGAACGCGGGTTCAATGCTCATCACAATTAATGCTGAGGGAAATATTTAAAAATCTCAAACGCTTTAAGATCGAAATCCTGGAACAACTCCTCTGCTATTTAACTTTAAGGGATGAAAGCGACACGCGAATAAAAAAATTAAACATATACCATTTTCGTAATAACACAGCTCAAATAAATATTGAAAATCTCAGACAAATCTAAATCAAAGTAGCTCAACGTCTCCAGCAGGGGGTGAAATAATCCTAATCAAAGCCGCAATACACAAACCAAAATACTCGCACCGATGTCCAAACTTGAATGAAGCACGCGTGACTCATCGCCGCGAAACGCGATGAAATAGTGGCGAGAAAAAAAGGAGATCGAGTAGCGTGAGTGAGGGGACGAGTTTGGGAAGGGCACGAAGCCGAGGACGTCCGAGAGGCGATTCATCGAAACGGCAATTAGGCGAAAATATTTCACGGTGCAATTACGATTACGACGCGGACCATTGGCTCGCCGGCTATCAAGCCGAATTGCTTTTTCCGCAGTAAAGTCTGAGAGGTCGGACGAGCCTCTTCTTCTTCTTCTTCTTCTTCTTCGTCGTGTTCATGTTCGACAGACGACCTTGAGCCCTCGGGTACCCATCATACCCGCCGGCAAACATGCTCCCGCGACGTTTTATCGCCACATTGTTGCGTCCCGGCCACTCCCAACCCCCTGTCATCGGCGAAACGAGTCTGGGGGTGGAAACTACCCCCTCGAGCGACCATAACTCGACCCACTTTTCCCTCTCATGCTTCGAACCGTCTTCTTACGACCTTGTCGCGTGGCAAATTAGCGGAGTTTAGTGGCCGACGAATTGGCGAAGATGGTGCTTTGGTTATTTTCTGCGAGCCTCGGCACAGGTGAGTAACGACTTTGTGCGAAATAATATCTACGCTTGCTCCGTCTTTATAGAAGTTAGTTTTCTATCTCTCAGAGATTCCAAATTGTTGGTCATCTTTTTTATAATACATACCCAAAGATATACATTTCATTGAATAATTCGTAACGCTCTCAATAACCGTAAATTAAAAATATTAGTATTTAGCAATAAATAAATATATACAAATGTAAAGATACGTGCAAAATGCAAACAAAATATTGAAAAGGATATTGCAACGTTAAAAAGGTCAAAGTATCGAGGGATTACCTTTGCTTCCAATCGGAAAATTTCCAATTTCGCTACTCCGAAAGATTCAGCGGGGATTCTTACCTGCAATGAGAAAAATACAGGAAATTAGATGACTTGTCAAAAGAAAAAAGAAAAACGTGGTAAAAAAGGAGAAAGTGTTTATGCAAGGAGCGCACGCGAAAAGTGCGACGAACTTGTATAAAATTCGCGGGCCGATATCATCTAAAGATACGAGAAAAAAAACGTGGTAAAAGCGACAATCCTCTCCCCTTGACCGTGACATCGCTTTCCTCTCGGCTGTCAACGCGTTCTCGCGCACGCGAGCACGATTTTCTATTTAAATACGGTGCTTGTTTCGCGGTGGAAAATGAGAGAGGCGCGGCCGAGGAAAATTAAAAGGGAAAGTCGCGGACGCATTCGTAACGCCGACAGTACAGGGGAAAAACACGAATCGAAAGGCATTAGTTAGTCTGAGCGGCCAGTAAAATCGCCGCGGGCACCAGCAGCTTCGTCATCGTGGTCGTTGATCGATCATCGCGGCTGGGAATCTGTGAGCTAGCTGATCGGTTCTTCCAAATCGAACGAGAAGCTCCAATCATTCGTGGGGAATGAAAGAAATTATTTATTACTTGTTTACGATTGCATAGTTATCTTGTCTCGAAATTTCGCGTCGATATATCTGCGATGGTTCGGTGAAAACAATTTGCAACACAATGATTTACCATCCCCGCGATTAAGAATAAAGTATTTCGAACATGAAAAGCTTATTTTGTAACTTGCTGGGATTCTATCTAGCAGCTTATCTGCGCCGATAAGATAGCATTGTCTTTTCTGAACGTGTTGCAAATACAACGGTCAGTTGGTCAGTGCAAATCGAATAGTAAGGTCTGGGTTATAACCTAATCCGAAGACCTGTTAAATAGTTTACTACTACTTTACAATGGAGTAATCATAGAAACAGTTAGTTATTTAATCAGATTGGTGCGAAGCGAGGACGCGCTCGTCTTCGAACGTTTCGAGCACGTGAAAGCGAGCTGCCGCGGTTTTCATAGTCCTCTTCTACTAGCTCTCGAGTAGAAAAATGCACGACGATCGTTACCATTGTGACGGAATCTCATTTAACAGCCTAGCATCCTCACAAAAATTCACAATTTCTAACCCTGTAAGACATTTTTGCTTGCAAACTTTATAGTAATTTATACAGTTTCGAATCAAACTGCATTTACGTAACGAGAAAGATGAACGTTGAATGAAACTCTGAGCTCTGCTAATTTTCTGTTTCTCTACTCGCTTCTAGCAAGAAAGACCACAAGTTTACCATCTGATTCAGTGAAGTTACATATGTGCATATGATTGAATTACGCGATGTGTTAACCCTTCGAAACAACCCTAAATAATCTTCCGACGATGGACTTCTTGATTTTTTTTCGACACACCTCCGAATTCTAAGAAATAAACAATAATGTGTGAAAACACCTTGCACTTAATACTCTGACCTCCTGTACTCAATTTTGAAATATTCTTCCCTGTTAGATTAAAATGGTTAAAATAAATTAAATCACCCGTTTGCAACTTTGGGAATTCGGGACCTGATAGGTCCCTGACGTTAATAATGCAATGCAATGCAAGTGGAGAAGAGGTCTGGGCAAACTATTTATGCCAAGACTTGGCATAAATATGTGAAAGATTCACAGTAAACTGATAAGAAATAGCGATATCGTGCGGCGCTCGTTTCTGTCGCTGCGCCGCGGGTCGTCGCACGGAAAGTCGATCGCAGGACAGTTTCACCGTCCAGGAAAAATTCTCCTCTCCCGTGGAAATCTCTCCTCATCCTCCCCTCTTCAATTTCCCCCATCATCGGCGCGGCGCATTTAATGCCCTTTTTGCGGTGCCGCGATCGCGTCCCGACGAATGCAAACGAGCGAGAGAAACGAGAACCTATCGATAAAGGAATCCGAATCTTTATTAACCCATTAAGCTAACGCAACGTCGCGGTACTCTACGTTTGGTAACGCGTCGTGGTTTTGAAAGGGAATTTCCCAGCCACCAGTAACTTCGCAATCACAATTTCGTTGCTCTTCGGTAGCACGTTTCTCACAGTAGCGTTGCGGTATCTTGCTTCGATCGTACTTTACTTCAATAGAATATAATACAAGCAATATAAAGAATGTACAATCATGTGAACAACAGTCCTTTGGTGATCGAGATAGAAGAAAAATGGTCTTTCTTTTATCTTTTATGAAGAACGTTTTTTTCAAATCCTGAGATTATAAAAATATGAGAATGATTGACAATTTTGTTTGCTGCGCCAACGAGAATACATTCTCATTGAATTGTACTTCATTCAGTAAACACCGCAGTAAAACGTACCTTTTTATTGTTCAATTCTCACTTTCCAATTGTGTGAACGTCGAACGAGAACTGTACGAGTTCAATAAAAATTGAATAGCTCGTTGCAAAAACAAAGGTTTATTCGATCATAGCACTAAACTAGACTAGATTAGACTAGACATAGACTAGACATAGACTAGACAGAAAAATACTAATTTTCTGCAGGCATTGTACACACGGGAACGAAATAGAAGTTTACTTCTCTTGTTGTCCAACAAAATTAAACTTTTTCAACTCTTCTAACACGAGATGCGATCGGGTGGTGTAAACGAAAAATTAGTAGATCTGCATGATAAAACAAAAACGTGGAATACAATTTTCTTCTCCGATGCTTCGTTTCCGAGGAAAACAAAGGTTCGGTTGACGTGTCTGACCATGGCTTGCTAATTCTACTTTCCCAATATACCTTACTATCATTTGAACAAATTGTGTGTCACATTTTTGACTACTAATAAAATTATTCCCTCACCGACGGTACCAAATAAATCGTATATTTAAAAATGGATCCTAGAACAATCTGTTATTTGGTTAGGTGTTATTTCGACATGGTGGTGCGATAATGATTTATCTCCAGATTATTTCGTCATTTGGCTATCAAACAAGATAATAAATAGTTGTTCAAACATTATATAAATCTGCGAGAGTAGATAATCTTCTTGTCAGACGAGTATTGCGACTGTTCGCTTAAAATGAAACACGATTTGTCCATTTTCGATCTCGAACGTTTCGAGAAAGAATTGCACAGACAGAATTATGAAGACAGGACATAAATTTCCTTCTATTTCGGGAAAATCAGCATTAGAGGATCGGCATTACCCGTGCACGCTGAATGTGCATCAGAGCTGACATTCAAGCTAGCACACCGCTCGAGAATTTCATCTTGTAGGATTTCTTTGCACTCGAGGTTCGACCGCGCGAATGTTACCCGGATTTTATCATGCATCTTCGATGATCTTCGGCTGGAGAAGGTTTCCACGAAGAGCTCTCCGCACGCATGCTCAGATATCCGTAGAAAGCTTGCTCTTCGAATCAGATTTTTCCAATCTCTGTTATGTCCACATCGAATAATTTACTCGAGGAATAACATTTGCTCGGGACCGCGCTGTCTCCGCTTCGAAACCGAGAGGGAAAGAGAAAGAGGGAGAGAGAGAGAGAGAAACAGAGAGAAACCGGCGGAACACAAGCTGGGTTCGATAAGCGTTCCAATAAAGTGACGCTCGGAGAAAAACAGCGCGGCAAATAAAAGCTGGCTCGCCATTAGCTGCAACAATATAGTGCCCGACACTATTTCTCGTCGAACGGTTCACGGGAAAATCAAAGGAACTGTACGCGTTTCCAATAAAAATTTCAGTTTCTGGTTCCCTCGCTTCTTTCATGTTCCATCGAACTGTACAAAATTGCAAGAAATAGATGCACAAGTACACTCGCAAGTTTTAGTGATACAAAAAGAAGTCACCGAACAAGAGCTGTGACTAGACTGCAGATTTGATGCATTTTAGGGAATAATGAATTGGTTCAAAATCATCGAATGAAAAACATCAAATGAATTTAATACCACTGGTAAATTATTTACAACCTATGCAAATTATTAAGAGAAGAAATCAATTTTTATATAACTCTTTCTTTTTGTAATCGACGCAGACAATTTCTATTTTGGATAAAAAACAAAATTATTAAACGAGGCAATGCATTATTATTGAACTTTTGATTCTAACAGCCGACTTGGACAAATTTTATTTTGCATAAAGATTCGTATTCTAATAATTGTCACTAGACCGCGGATCTTTATGCAAAATAAAAAATGTTTGTATTGATTTCTTCTTTTAATTAGCTGATTCAGCTGAAGCCAATACGCTAATGTCTTTAAATCTTTTTAATACGTCCACTGCTTGAAATTGTGCCTACCCATCTTTGTCATAAATGCATCAAATCCGCAGTCTAATTATCACGAATCTTTACGCATTCAAATTGGACTTTTATCTCGTTCGTGATCGGTCTCTCTCGGGAATCTCTCGGAATTTCGGTTGATCCGCCCGCTTTAATTCGAACGCTCCACAATCCGAAGACAAACAAGATGCGCGCTCGTTTTTATTGCATCTCGCCGCGGCGCATGTTTGCGCAAAAATAATCCGTCACTCCGTTTTCTCGATCGAGGAAGTAAGCACACGGTTTGCGAGCTGCAAACGTAGAACGCGCTCGCTCGCTCGCGTGCACACAGACGCGTGAACGGATGCACGCGCGTCGCGAGGTCAACGGCACGTTGGAAAACAAGCGACGGTGCAGTATGGCGTTGCACACGAGAGCGCCGATGCATTCGCTCGCGCGAGTTGCATTCTGCGCGAGCGTGTCACGCGTCCGTCCAATATTATCGGGGCCGATTTCGATCGCTTCCTTCTTGCCGCAACCCCGTGTCCTTCGTTCGCAGTCCGGGAAATGCAACCAGCCGGAGAAGAAGTGCATCGCTGCACAAAATCCGACCGACCAAATATCGTCCCCCTTCGAACTCCTGCAACTTCATTAAAAATGATCGCGCGATCATCTACCCGGGCGCATTTTAATCGGCAAAGCCTTCGTTTTTATATCCTCGGAATTTTGTCAAAATGCTCTGTTATGTTTAATAAAATTGAACGTGCGTATACGCCTTTGGTAGTCAAAAGCATCGTCCGTAGCCAAAAAATTTAATCGCCTAAATAACGTCCCCCTTCGAACTCCCGCAACTTCGTTGAAAATAATCGCGCGATCATCTACCCGAGCGCATTTTAATCGGCAAAGCCTTCGTTTTTATATCCTCGGAATTTTGTCAAAATGCTCTGTTATGTTTAATAAAATACGTACGTATACGCCTTTGCCAGTCAAAAACAGTGAACACGAATTTTGTAGAGCTTTCGTCTCAGAAATAAACAAACAATTGCTTCAGAATCGGCTGGACAAAGGAACAGGGCCAGCGCGGCCGCTCAATTAAAGGAAATGCCACGGGAAGGGAGCCAACACTCACTCTCGTGCATTCATACACACCTGCGCAAACATACAGACACAATCTAGAACGCATCCTTCGAGTCACGATCGCTTAGAACCGTGTCTCGCGCGAGTCGGTTGAATTCAACCGACGATAAACAAGTCCGTGGACGTTTACAATGTGAAAGGAAGCATCCGCGAAGTTTCTCCGCGGCCTTAATAACCAGGATAATTGGAAATTAAGGACGCCGGCTTATCGCGCGCCGCGCACTCGCCCCGCGAGTGTCGCCGAGCTGATAAACTTGCTCCCTGATCGAGCACCGAGCTGATAAACTAGCCTAAAGGGTTCGGACAGGCGTCGAATCGCTTCTCGAAATTACTCAGGACAATGAGACACCAAACTTCAGACACACCATCGGTTTTCGGGCCTTTAAACCGGCGCACAGTGGAGTATTTGAACATTTTTGGTTGCCTGAGCTATTGGAATATATGAACAACAGTGTACCAGTTTTATTTTTTTATTTATGTACTCGTGTAAAGACTTTTGTAGTACTCATTTGTTTTCTCTTCGCCCGTTCCTGGAATATCGCTCGTCGACTAGGATCGTTTATACAGGATGATGTTGTGTTAATTTTTTCTTTACAGACACTTTTTAAACTGTTATTATTTGTTTAAAATTATTGTAGTTTATAAACGACTTATTACTTGCTACGATTAAATCCTTTTAATCTCCCTGCGATCGCATAAGGACGAAGATTCGACGGAAAAAATCGTGCAAAACTCGGATAACGTCCGGCAACCACGTTTACGTATCGCTTTCGTGGAAATGCGTAAGTTGCGGGGAAATTCGCATTTTTCGAGGGAGCACGGCCGCACGCCACAGTGGAAATCGACTGTCCGCTCGCTAGAATTCCGAAACCGGTTCCCGGCTCGCTGAACGTTTCGGATCCGCTCGACGCTAGCGAAGGGGAAACGAGGAAAACCGTGGAAAAACCTCTTGAACAATTAACGAGCGAGGCAGTTACGATAAACGCGCGGCAACGAATCCTGAAAACTGCACCCGACGCCGGGAAAACTTTTCGAAACGCTGCCCTTCCTTTTTTCGCCGATCGACTGTGGCCCATAACGGACTGTTCAGAGTCCGAAATCAAGATCCAAATTGCGGAGTTAAAAAATTATGATTGCTCAATAAATTCTTTCACCAATATTCAAACCACCGTTTACACACAATTTGTTTTTATCCAATACATAAAATTCAACTAGGCTCAGTTTTATGTGTATAAAATGAAGAAAATCATTTAGAATGTAAATATTCCAAATCGGAAGAAATATCTTGGTTTTGATGTTAAATGGCTTCGAGTTGCAAAGGATCAATCCTTTCAGATGCTACAAAATCGAACGAGATTCGGTATAAGATTACTTTTGAAAGCTGGATAAAGACATTCTGTGTCAGTAATGATCGACGTTTTGATTGAGAGTAGCGAATACTCGGAAATTTTGGTAATTCAACGAAGAGATGGCGAATCCTGGGTCCCGAGGGAAGGGGAAAGGTTAAACGGCTGCGGGACTCTGTTTTCCATCATCGTTTCTCGGAGGTCTAAAAGGAAAACGGTAGAAAGCGCGGTATCGCGCTTAAAAACCCCATCTCCGCGAGTGTCCGCGATTAGAAACAAACTTTCACGCGTCCAGATATTTTCTCCACATTTCGCGAGCGCCTGGTCGTCGACCTATCACCGATTCGAAGCCGATCTTCCTTAACAAATCGGACAAAGGCGCATAGAAATATGCGCGCGGGCTATCAATCCGCTATTGTTGTGCGTTACCAATCTGGCGGTACAAAATAGAAGGGAGTGAATTCAGATGGAAAAACAAGTCGCAAACGTGGAATACAATTTGATTGTCCGAGGCTCCGTATTCGAGGAAATTCAATTTCAAGATTGGGCTAACGCGTCTGACCATGGCCTGCTTATTCTACTTCTCGTAAATACTAATGTCGATTTTCTCGAGAACGTAGCTGACGTAAACAAATAGTTCGCTATATTTCTGGCTTATTTTTTTCTGTAGAATCATCCCCTTTCTAGAAAGAATACGTTCTTTGCTTAGGTGTTAATTGGCAAAATGACCATATGACCGAATGATTTCGGCCGACAGATTCGATATCGAGGAAGCTGTCTCGATGACAAACACGGTACACCCTGTATTTTCCATCTGAGTGATGAAGCTTCTGAAAAGACAGCAGAGGGACGTCGAAAAATGGGGACAACGAACGTGTTAAACAAGTACGTCGAATTGCGACACAATCGTGGAGAAATCAAGCATTCGTCAATGTCTAGAAACGGGAAATGCAAACGACTTCAACATTCGCCAGCCAATTAGTCACTTGCTGAAGTTCATTCTCCGAAACATATTTGCATTTTCTTGTGAACACGGATTTTGAATAAATCACGATAAAAACCCGAGTCGACGAGAGATCCTTCTACTTCGTCGCGACGCGAGATCTGAAGATCCGAGAGCTTCGTAGAGCCTCGGCTGCTCGAGTTTCCATTGGCAGTTGAATTACGAGACACCGTAATTCTCGGACCGTGGAATTCTTGAGAGGTCGAGGCTCTTTGGATCGAGGATCGGCGCCAGAAAGTGGAAATTGAATTCCCCCGATGGAAGTTTCTCGCTCGAGTAAGTTAATCGGAAGATAACGATATATAGAGAGTTCTCGGGAGATGCGCACTGGGGATTCTAGCGGAATTATGGCTTTGTCATTGGGTCGCGGCGCGAGAGTTAATTACTCGGAGAGGCCGAGTGTAGTCATCCCGTTGCGTCGCGTCGCGGCGTTCGCGAGTCATTTTGAAAATGATACGTTGGCGAAGGGTTCGTTACTTCCAATTGACCGACTGGCCCAATTTCTACCGATTTCTCTCGCTCTCAGTCAAGGTATACCGGAGACGCAACTTGCACTTCACCACGCGCCGCGCCGTGCGCCGCCGATCAATCGGTGGAATTCTGGCTTCTCTTCTTTTCGTTCTACACCTGTTGCTAAGGCTGCTCGATGCCGTGCCGTTTTCTTCGCGAATCAACCGACCGTGGATAATCGTTGTTTTCCCTAACACGATCGGTAAAAGTAAACTACTCGAATAAAGTATCCTCGCCGACGAAGTATTCTTTCGTGAGGCTCGTTGCCGCGATCGCATCGAGATAACCACTTCCCAGTACGCGTCAAAGAAGACACGCGAGCCTGTCTTTCCAGAATGAGAACCGCACTTTCACAATGTTGAAACTCGGCCCAAATGCCTCGAACTTCACGCAACGATCTGCCACTTTACCCGCGTGAAACCTTCCGGATCCATATTTTCCAATTCGTCCGAATTCGCAAACTCTCGGGGCCTCGGACACCGGGACCTCCAATCTCTCAGATCCTCGAATTCTGAAACCATCGGGGAAATATTTACACTCAGACTCTAATATTTTCAGACTCTCAGACTCCGAAACTGTTCGGCCATCACCCCCCAAATCCTCAGACAAGTATTCGTACCCTCAAATTCTGTGAACCTCGAACCTTCGCATCCCTAAATTCCCAGTTTCTCTTTTCTTTCCGTGATCCATCGCAAAAATCGCAAATCAGGAACGTACAATTTGTTCAAATTATCGTTGTCAGCAGTCATCAGACCATTGCCCGTGATTCTCAGATCTCTATACATCGAAATTCTCAATTCTCAGACTCTCAGACTCTAATATTTTCATATCTTCAGACTCTCAGACTCCGAAACTGTTCGGCCATCACCCCCCAAATCCTCAGACAAGTATTCGTACCCTCAAATTCTGTGTACCTCGAACCTTCGCATCCCTAAATTCCCAGTTTCTCTTTTCTTTCCGTGATCCATCGCAAAAATCGCAAATCAGGAACGTACAATTTGTGCAAATTATGGTTGTCAGCAGCCATCAGGTCGTTGCCTGTGCGTTCTCTACCCAGAAAGGTATACTGACGTGGATTAATTGTTCCCGAGGACGGGAGCTGTTCTTTTTTCCCCGGATTGATGCGAAATGACTTCATCGGACGTCGACCGTCTCGATCGCGTTTTATTAGGCGCCGTCCCTCGCTTATCTCGATGCAACTTGCAACCTGCAACCTGACGACGTGGCTCCGCCGTTGAAGACTAATTATGCGAGCCGAGAGTTCAGCCTCGCAGAACGGTTTTCGCCCACGGTAACTCTATTCCCCTTCGAGACAGCAGCGCACTTTTCTACTTATCTACTTCCGGTGGTCATTTTGCCGGAGCCATCCGAGCGAAATATTTATTACTTTCCCTTTTTTCCAACGATCGAGCTTTTAATTCGTTTCGAACGACGAGAGCGTCGCCGGGTTTATTATTAATCGCAGACTGATTCTGATTAGTCTGCTTGATTACGATTCTCGGCGCGCCGTTAATGCAGTAGGAATCGAGACAATCATTAACATTTGGACGAGGAGGTCTGGGTCCATTTTGATCCAGCATTTCTCGATCAAAAGTTTATATGATTGGGTGCGACAAGAAAACCGATAGACCTAGATAAAACACTAATAGAAATATGCTTAATAAAATTTCATAAACAGTTGGCGAGCAAAGGCGGCTACAGTTTCTAACAAAGTTTCTTAAACTCTGGAAACAGAACAGAACACGGAGTATTTTCTCTTTGATAAACATTATTCGAAGATGTCTGATGCCTACCGACAGCTGCTGTAATTGAGGATCTCCGCGAGAGAATATAGCGCGAATCAATCACTATTTCAGCTCGTATCCGGAACGCACCGGGCTGAAAGCGGGCAAAATGGTCCGTGAACGTTCGCTGATCCTAGCTATCGAATTTCCGCGAAAATTGTGCACCGTGGAACGCGCTCCAAACTGGCAAGAAGCTATCGCGCGCGAATCCTGTCAGATCACGCCGCAACCGTGACGAATCGATCGTTCGAACGATCTTTCACCGAACGATCAAACCCGACCCAATTACCCTCGATCGTCCGTGAAGGGAGTTACGATTTTACGATCGCCCGAGAAGTCGGTTTTACGAGAGCGGAGAGGCTCGGCGGCGACGCGACGAAAACTCGCGCGAAAAGTGTGTTGCGGTAAGGATCGAACAGACCGGACCGTTTCTGGATCGTTGATCTACATTTCCCGCTTGTCCTATCGATGTTCCGTTCCCTGTCTGGCTCCATTTGTCCAAGACAATAATTCAATACCGCGAGAAAGGAGCTCGAGGAATCGAATTCTCAGACAGGAGAGAGAAGGAGAAGGAAGTGGAGATAGAGAGGTTCGTTTGAAAAAAATATTGCTCCTTTGTTCGCATCGGAGGATGCGGTTAATTATTGGTAAGACAGGAAGCTCGGTCTGATTGCATTGTTCTACGGCATTCTAATGAGACGCGAATCATGGCCTATGAAAGGGCGGTGAACTTTGCTAACGGGGATTAATTTATTAGCCTTTTGTGTTTCCATTTAGACAGAAAGATAACAGTCGGCCCGCTACGTTGCTGCATCCAGCTGAGATCTTTGCTCGATCGATTCCTCGCCGATCCTCGTTTCGATGCGGGAACACCTCAGACACGAGCTCCGTTCGCGTTGCTCGCGTTTTGTTTCGGATCAGATGTAGAAAACCAGTCGTGTTTAGTCGAAAATGTTCTTTCAATGGAGTTCTTTAATTTTGTCCGTGTTCTTTTAACCCTTTGCCTTGCGATTTATTTCACGGTTTTGGTGACTAGAACTGTTTTTGTAATCTCCTAAAAACGGAGAATAATCATATAAATTGTATGCCTATATTAACAAAATCAGAATAGAATTTTATTTCGGTTTAAAGGAAATTATTAACATACATTTTTTTATCAGAATGTGTTCAGAATCTTCATCACGTGCCAGGCACGATATTGTAAGGCAAGGGGTTATCGTCCCCACTGTTGTCTACTTCGTTTCTGTCACAAATATCAGCACATCTTTTCGTCGCACGTTTCGCCGTTAAAACTACTAAATATTGTAAATATACCTATATTTTTCATGTTAACACATGATTCACTGTTATTTTATAATTGTTGAAAGTCTATGGTCCAAGGGTAAGTATTTTTTAACGGATCCTTCAAGCACAACAGCAATTTTAATCTTGAACCAACAAGTCAGTCTCGGTAACGTAAAAAAAGATTTACCAGCTCCCTTTTAGGAATCAATTTTCGATTAAAATTGTCAACTATACAGAACTGTTATCGCGTCGTCTAAACACAATCCGCCGCGAACCGAAGGAATCGCGAGCCTTCCGACTAGATATTCGCGAGGGGTGTTTAACACTGCGACGATAGAACCTCGAGTAAGATGTACAAGCAAATGAGAGCCAAAAAATCACTATCTCGAATGCACAAGGATCACGCAAAAATCACGAGGGTCTATCGAAGGCAAACGCACGTGGCGTGGAGGGGCAACGGTTTTGCAAACGGGGTCTAGCAGCGTCGTCGCGCAAAACTGAGAATGAAATACCTGTGAACCAAAAGGAGGATCTTATAGGAGTTCTCGTCGAGGCAGGCGGCCACCATGACTGACAGGGATCCGCGTAGTCCGCGTTGCTCTGGTTGCTCCAGCTGATATCACCTCTCCGCCGATCGATAAAATGAAAGCCGCGCCGTGCGCCGGCTGATCGGGCGAGAGAAAGACTCGCGGATTCTCGATTCTCGGTTCGCGACTCGCGGACTCGTGTCTCGTCTCGACGGTACAAGCTTCGCGATGGAACCGTGCGGTTCTGGGCCGAATTGATGTAAATACGAGCGGCGAACGGGCGAGAGCGGCGCGATCTCTGCCCACACGCGCGACACAAACACCACCGGAGACCGGGAAAACCCGTGGGCGTCCCGGCAGCTTAGGATCTCTCAGCCGTACGCCGCGCCGTGAACGTTAGGCTACCGCATCCGGACGAGCAACCGAGCATCGCAACCGATCGATGCACTCCGCCGTGTGCGCGAATTCCTCGCGTTATGTGAATCATTTCCACCGTCGCGCGAAATCGATTTTTCCTTCTTCGACACGCCGCGTCGCGTCGCTTTGCTTTCATTTGCTTTTCTCCGCTTTGCTTTGCTGCCGATCCGAGCGCGATCGGCACACTTTTTTTCCTCTCCTTCCTGTTTCGCGACACGACCGGCGACACTCCTTCCACCCTACCTTCCTCTCACTCTCCTGCTCTCCCTCTCTTTCTCTTTCGCTGCCCCACGCTTCTTGCGACCCTTTTTGCGCTGCGAATCGGTACACCAAGGATTCTGAATGTTTAGAACCCACGAAGTGTGGAGGAACATGTCGAACGGTTGCTGAAGAGCCTGATTCGAAAATAAAAGGCAAGAGGTTCCATTTTTATTAGAGATCGTGGTTTTAAACGTGTATTTTTACGTATACGTACTTTAGTGTGTGTTATTTTAAGTACGTGTACGTGAGATAGACGTATATTTAGATACAAGTGAAATAGGGATCTCTAATTTTAATCCCTTGCACTGCGATTTAGTTTACCGTTACAGTGATTGGTAACTTGGCACAGGAGATAAAGTAAAGAAATTTAAGAACGTGTATTAGGCTTGGTATATTAAAATTTGCGAGGTTGGAATTTGTATAATGATCCTCGTTCTAGCTGTAAGTTTAACATTTTATATTTGATGAATTATTTGTTAAACACTATCTACAATAAAAGAAAAGATAGTAAAAAAGTGATTTTAGTCATTATTGAAGAGTTAATCTACTATTTTATATAAATAGTATTGTGAATTGATTAAATTTTTTATTAAGGCTATTAAATGAGAATATCATTTATTATTAATCTCGAATATAACTGAGCTGATTCAATAAAATTTTCATAAAATAAGTACCCGAAAAGAAAAAACGCTTTGTCACTGGCTTATCCTTGTCTCGGCTACTTTTTTGAGAGCAGCATCGAGAGATCAGGAAACAGTGCGTCGTTTGTCCACGATATAGGTGACTATTCAGTCCCGAAGTTTTCGCATACAGTGCTCGCGTGAAATGTTCGAAACTATCGAGTCAGATTGGAACCTACTTACAATGCGCTTGATCCCATCTCTACCCGTGACCGAGCGCTTTCTCGCTGCGGACCGACGTCTATGAGAAAAGAGAAGAAACAGAGACGAACGAGAAAGAGAAAGACAGAGGGAGAGAGAGAGAGAGAGATCTCCTCGATATCAGGCAACGATACCCACCGACCGACCCACTGCAGATCCATAGGCAGATTTAGGTGGATATTGTATCGAGTGGAACTGGGACGCTGCACGGTTACGCTTGCTCGGAGTTCCCTGACCCAGACAGACCCCTGTTCCTTCTTCTTTCGGATGAGAATCGATCCGTGGCGACGGGATAGCGTAGGATCGCGAACGGTGCCAGGACACTGACCTTTTTAGTATTTATACGCTAAATCGCCGATTCTCGAGAAATTGTGGAATCGTAGATTTTGACTGATTCTAAAGCTCGAAGCCACTTCAAGTCACTTCAGTTATGAACAAATTGAAACCGTGAAAGATTAGAAAAATAATTTCATTCGAAGAAATATTACAATCGTAAAGGACTGATTTTAAAGCTCGAAGCCACTACAAGTCCATTCAGTTATGAACAAATTGGCTAGGTGAAATATCTAGAAAAATAACTAGAAAAATTGCAAAATAGTATTGTTTTTAGTGTAAAAAAAACTATTCCGAAATTAAATGAATTTTTATGTAACTCCTGATTCCCATAATCATAATTATCACGTCTACAGATTTCGCATTCCAAGTTGATCCTTTTGTAGATCTAATTCACCCTTTCACCGATCAAAGTCTTGTAGATGGCTTTTGTAACTTTATTCGTAGATATTTGCAAATATTCCTTCCGGGATAATAACTTGGCGTGGGATATTTTGTCGTTAAAGTAACTTAAGAAATCAAATTAGGTCATCTTGAGTTGCGAAAGGGTGAGAAATAAATTTGTAAAGCAACTTGAGTTGCAAATGAGTCCAGCAAAATTATGAATTCGGAGTGCAAAGGCTGTGAAGCTTGCGATCGGTGACTATCGCGGAGAAGAGACACGGAGGAGAGAGACTGATCGTGAAGCGAGCGGATAGAGAGGGAGAAAAGAAAGGGGAGAGATCGTGAAGGTAGAGGGAGGAGGGAGGAAGAGAAAGAGAGACGGAGATCAGAAGAAACGGGCAAAAAGAGACGGAAAAAAGATCTCGGAACTGGTCACGCCCGGCTCGCCCAGGCCTCTCGACAATCGCGACGTTTTCAGGGCGAAAAACCGACCCGGAACCCAAGAGGCAGACAAGGCAGCAGCCAGGCAGGCAAGCACAAGCAAGAGGCAGGAGGCAGGCAGGGTCTGGCCTGGCTGCAAACCGCTCGCCTGTACGCTTGCACACGCTGCAGAAACACAGGCTGGGGCTCTGGGCCGGCTGCAGGCCACGCGGAAGTGAACGGCGCTCTCCGCCGATTTTTCGGCCCAGAAACTGTTCTGGCGTGGGTGTCAGCCTGGATACCTCGTTCGATGCACTCCCGTGGCTAGGAGGCACGGTCACCTTCTCGCGGCCAGCACGTCAACAGGTAAACCAAGCCGTTGCAGCTGCATCGAACGATCCCGGTTCCCTTCTCGTCGATGCACGAGCCTGTGCTATGTCTGTGTCTGTGCCAGCAACTCGAATCCGCAGGAAACAGAGAGCCCAAGAGCGAAAGAGAGGACCTTGTCTTGTTGCGATCTCCTAAGTTGCGAGTAGCTATGGGATCGAGTTCAATGGGTGCTCTCGCAAATCCGACTTGTCCAACAGGCTAATAGTATTGATTAACTTTGATCGATTATCCCTTTGCGGACGATCCCATTGCAGAGCCTGATCGTTTATCAAAGTCTAAACACATTATCTACTGGCAATTATTCTGTAATTTTTTGGAACACTGTGCTTCGACGGCAACGGAGACTTCATGAATCCAACGACTCACCCTTGATAACGTAATACGATCATTTCGTTTGGGATTATAGTGTGAAAGAAGATTTTTAAGAATTCTTTTTGATACAGCATGAGTACGTGTATAATTAAATGATTTTCTTTCGAAGGATCGAGTAAAATCTGGCGGGAATGGGGTCCATTTGGACCCACGGTTACAAACGTTCTGTCCAAATACTACATTTCTGGTAGCCAGCCCAAAGCGTTATTTATGTCAGGTTCGACAAGAGCCGTTGATCTCGAACGTGTAGTTACAAGAATATGTTTACAAAATGTATGAGTCAGAACTGGAATGAAAAGTATCGGTCTTGCGATGCTTGCCCGATGATTCGCAGTTCCTGTCGACCGACCCCTGACAATAGCAAGTCATAACGAAACGAGAAAAAGCACGATCGAAGCACCGGGAAAACAGGTTCCCTGGTTGCGCATTTTCGCGTTGCCACGAGTGCCGATCGCGGCGCACGTGAGCAGGAAAGTGGTAAAAGCCACGGCGGAATGCGCTGCAACCTTGAACGCGGTTGAATTGCTGCATCGGCAAGGCGCGCGCACGCGTTCGTCCCGCTCTACTGCCGGGCACGATCCTACCGCAACATGATTGCCGAAAAAGCAACTTTATTAACGCTGACATGATTCAATGTGGACGATGGTCGATGAAAAAAATATGTGTCGAACATTTTTCAGAGAACTGTGTTTCCCCGAAGCTTCACGAAGATAGCAGAACAAGGTGGCGAATTGAATGATTAGTTAATAGTGCAGGAGAAGATTGTGTCGTTGCGTGGTCAAATTAAAATAAAACAGTATTACGTGCGCGATCATTATACGAAAGCTCATTATTAGACTGCGAATCTTTATGCAATTATGGCTTTTGAAAAATTTCAAAAAATGCTAGGGTATAAAATATAACAGAATTCAGTACGATTTTAATTTATTACGAATCTAAAAAGGCTACTACCACGGAAAATAAGATTCTACTTTATTCCACTTTCGTAAAATTCGTCACATTGTTTTATTCCATGAAAAAATGATATATCCAAAATTTTACATCAGTCGGACGTCAGGAAAACATGGCACATCGAATGCGAAGTTTTTAAATAGAAATGACTGCACGCTAAATGTGTAAGAACACATCTTTACAAAAATGACAAGGCTCTATTTATTTAGATTCTGTGCACTTTTTATTACAATATGTGCCCGAGTAAAAAATCTATCGAATCAATTTTCATGTAACCAACTTCATAGTTTCAATAATTGTGAAATGAAAACTATGAAACCGGTCATTTGACCGGCAGTGGTAGATTTACTGTTGACTTCATATTTTGCAAGAATTATTTTCTTACCCAATGACACAATTCTAGAGGGCGGCGTGAAAAGAATCTTGCGAAAACATTTCAACAGTTATAGCTAAGGTCCACCCTATTCCTCGGCGAGTCTCGCCATCGCTGATGCCACGGCGCTGTTTCCCACCCCGATTACACTGTTGTCAGCGTTGTTCCGATTCCCGGTAAAAATCGTTGTACCAGTTCCCTGGGAAACGAGGCGCGGGACACGGTTCGGTTGTCGAATTAACCCGCTGTTCGCCATTCGCGTTTTACCGTCGTAATATCGCGTCGGCGAATCGGATCGGCGTACCGCGGCGCGCAGGAGAAAATCGGCGTGTCACCGATCCGACTCCAAGTGGAGCACGCGGACTTTCAACAGAAGATGGGAACGGCTCGACCGGGGAATATAGTCGATCGCTAATGACGCCTGATAGCTAGAAAGTGCTCCTTTATCGCTCGATGTTTCACGGTCGTCGCACGAGAAACGCGAAACCGAACAAAACAAACGGAAAAGAATCGGCGACTCGGTTACCTCGATCGGTTACGTCCCCGACGGAAAAAGCGGCGGCGTTTCCCTTCCGCTTCCTCCTTTGCTTTTATCTGCACGATTGCGGTTTTGTAAAATCTCTAATTAATGACGGCCTATTTGCGCTGCTGGTATGCTTTCGACCGAGTTACACCCACCAAAGCGGATATGTTCGATTGACTATTCTAATGACGAGACTGCGGATCTTTAAAAATTGTTTACATCCGTTGCGAGACACAGGAACCAAATAGCTACTTATTTCTCTTTTCAGTGATTTTATTAAGTTGTATGAAATATGTCGAGCTACTTATAAATTCATTTAATCTTCTATTGTTTGAAATTACACTCATCCATTTTTGCCATAAATGCATAAACTCCGAAGTCTACTAATGCGCAGTCTAAAATAGTCGACATAAACATTTTCTAATATTTTATACGGCTACTTTTTACCAAGCAAATACGATTGAAAAAGGCTTTTCAAACATTCTTCTCCCACTTGATACATTTACTGCCATGTGAGCGATACATGGGCAACATTGTTCCCTGATACTTTTTTCATCTTCTATTCGTTATCAGAATTTATATTTTTACCATTATGTAGCCAACCAAAATGTATAGATTATGAAAAACCTTTTGTATTTAATATATTTGCACTCATTTTCATTTCAAGATTATAAATTAATATATTGGGTTGACAAGAAAGAGTAATTTCGGTATTTTAATGTGGAATTTTTTTATTCAAGTGATGATCTTTAATGAATAAGATATTTTCTCTTTTGTTCGATGATCTTTTGCCAAAAAGAACAAATAAGAAAATATTTCATTGATGAAAGTTCATCGCTTGAATAAAGAAATTCGGTTTTATTTCACCTTAAGTACCGAAATTACTTTCTTGCCAACCCAATATTAACGAGCAAGCAATGGACATTCAGAGAACTTTTGTAATATTTTTAGGGGAACATTAACTAATTGTTGAAAGATATGCAGTAAATGGGTACACGGGTACCCGGGTGGTTACACAAGGATTTATTTAGTAGATGGGGTTAATAAAATGTCAAATTTCCGCGAGCTCCGACTGGACTCGTTAGTTCATTGTTCAAGGAAAATATTGTTAGAACGAATAGGAGCGTTAGATCGTCGATCGCATTCGATTAGATCTGCGCGAAAGCGATCTAAACAAATGCTCTCACATGGGTCGTGCGTTAGGATGGGAGGAGCGCCGTCTCGAATTAACCAGTTCTATCAATCTCCGCAAAATTTCCATTAACGCGACGCCGAGGGAGCAACAATGTGCTCACCGACGATGCAAGCTTACCTCTCTCGATATTTATAAATCTATAAATCCAATTAATTCTTGTGCCACGCCTCTGCCGTAGCAGCAGGTGTTCATTGTGAGACGGTGAAAAAAACGACCAACAAGAAAAATTAAAGAAAAGGCCGAGAGTTACTTTGCATCGGCGTAAATTAAAAGCAGCGACGGTTTTAACCGGCAGCATACTCCGGTGAAAAAGGAAACCGGCGAAAGAAATCCGCTTTTCCACTTTGTTAGCAGATCACGGAGCCCGATAAGACAGCCACCGATACTCGAACCGTAATTGGCCCTATTATACGGCCAATAGTATACCTCTCAGCGGTTTTAATTGATGGTAATGGCGCATCGGGGGTAATGGCACGCCGCGTAACGTGCCATTACTCTGTAATAACAACGGGCCGCGATAGTTCCGTTTTCTGTAGTGACATTCAGGCCGATGCACGCGCGCACCTCCCCTCGTTCGCCTTATCTCCGGCTGTTATCTAACCGAGGAACTGAGCAAAAAACCACCGTGTGAAAGAAGAACGGAGGAAGAGAGCGAGAGAAAGAGAGAACGGGGTGAAACTCAACCGACCGGATGGCCGATCGAAAAAGACGAGTCGGGATTCAATAAAGCGATCCACTACCGGTCGCCGATTAAACGACGCCGATCATTTCTCGCGCGACGCGTTTCTAAACAACCTCGATGACAGGCGGACGCGATACGCACAACTTTTCACGCAACTTTCCAAAAACAACCTTTTTTAAATGGACATTTTCGAAACTATCTTTCGTTTATGGAAATCGCATCAGTTTCGTACCTGTAAAATGAAAAAAATCGTGCAAAAATATTCTAGGTCGGAAGAAATGTTTTGCTCCGGAGTTCAAGTAGCTCCGAGTGCAAAATGCACGTTTCGTTGCACGCTGCGGATCGGTGCATGCCACAAATGCATAAAGATCCACCGTCGAGATATCACAAACAGTAACTACATATACAGGGTGGGTCACCTAATGTTGCCACCTCAAATATCTTTGTTGTTTTCAAAGATACGTCAAATGTCTGAAGGACAAAGTTGAATGGTAGAATGGGGCTCATACGATACCAAAAAAGTTTTTGTTTTTATGTAATTTTTTTTAGAGATATGGAGGTCACCTTCATTTTTTTAAATGGAATGAGGTATTTTTTAATACATCAATCGATGCAGCTGAACATTCGTTATAAAAAAGTACTAACCTATGTATGTCTAAAAGTTAGTAGTTCAGGAGATATTTCAATTTAAATAACTCTAAAACACCATTACTCTCGTAACAACTTAATACGACAGTAACACTAGAGTTTTACTTTAGAGTTATTTAAATTGAAATATCTCCTGAACTACTAACTTTTCGATATACATAGGTTAGTACTTTTTTATAACGAATGTCCAGCTGCATCGATTGATGTATTAGAAAATACCTCATTCCATTTAAAAAAATGAAGATGACCTCCATATCTCTAAAAAAAATTACATAAAAGCAAAAATTTTTTGTTATCGTATGAGCCCCATTTTACTATCCAACTTTGACCTTCAGACATTTCACGTACCCTTGAAAACAACAAAGATATTTGAGGTGGCAACATTAGGTGACCCACCCGGTATACTCGGTTTTTGTTCTCCCGAAGAAATTGCTTTGATTTGATCTAGGTATCGCAGTCGCCGAGTGGGTGAGAACGTGTCTCTAAAATGGTAAAATTAGTGTGCCAACTGTTTTCGGATCGTAGATCCGCTTGATCCCGGTTGATCCTTGCCGAGGCTCTCGCGGACCGCGAGAGCTTTTCCCCCGTGAAATTAGAAAGTCGCCGTGTAGTCCGAGAGAGGATGGATGCCGGTTCGTTCCCCGATATTAGAACCGGCAATTACCGTTGATCCGCGATCGGGCCGCGAGATTCACGATCGGTATCTTGGCTGGGCCGCGCATAAATTCTCCTATCCCGGATAGGCCAGTCCGAGATTTCTCGTTTCCACGCTGCACTCCGCAGGAAAGTAGCTGTCGCGCTCACTCGCTTGCACCGTGTCTCGACGTCGTTTTGTATCGCGGGTATTTACACGCCGGTGCATTCTGCGTCCGTTTCCGAACAACGTGTGCCGTCTCCTGTGTCGTGCTCGTCGACACTCCCACCGGCAACCTAGTTCCCGTCGATATATTTATAACGATCCTCGAGGCGAGACATCGCGGCGCACAGTGACACGAAATCGTCACTGAAATAGTCCCTGCTAGGACCAGTGCCCGAAACGGCGACCTTGAACATCGGTACATCATTATTAGACTGCGGGTATCGTCATGCAAGATCAAAATTGTCCAAGTCGATTGTTGGAAACAGAAGTTCAATGAAAATGCATTTAATCCTTTTTAACTACCGTAAGCTTATTACGTAATAGGCTTTTCAACATTTGTGCTGTATCAAAAGGAAACTTAAAACTCTTCTTTCACATAATAAACCTAAACAAAATTATGTATTAGATCACGCTATTAAGGGTGAGTTTTATTGCTGTTGAGGGATCTATTAAAAAATCCTTAGCTACGGACCACTTTCAAAGAAATTATAAATTAAATTAATTCTAGTGAGTCGAATATATACAGAAGTATACTGTCTGGAGTAGCTAAGGTAATTGTAAGTTGTATTTGTTTCTGTAAAACGCAATTGGGCATTCTCGGAAAAGTATTCGACAGCGGTTCTTACGAATTTCGGAATTAAGGACCACCTGCGACCCTTCCGAACCATCGGGCAACCCTTTGGACCCTGACCTTCTCCAACCGTAGGCCTGAAAACGAGCCCTGCCAAAGTAGGGGAGTTTGACAAACGTAGGGCTCGCCCTTCTGCACGCCCTTCGATCAATCCCATCAGCACGACAAACAGCAACCCCCTTGCCGCCCATATAGCAAATACCTCGGCCCTTCGTCCTCCCAAGCGCCGGATACCTCGAGAATCTGATGACGAAACTGGTCCCTGTCGCTCGTCGAGTTCTCAAACGAGGGTAAACAACCCCTGTCGATGGGCAAAAATTTCCTCCCTTTTAACCTCTTCAAGTATACCGGCGAATAGTGCATTTCATTTTAGTTTCATGCGACACTTGACGCTGGGACTACCGAGCCCAAAACACGTTGCATGATAATTAGACTGCGGATTTTATTAAAACAGTGGACGTGTTAAAAATATTTAAGGACCTCGATGTATTTGTTTCAGCTTAATAGGATAATTCAAAGAAGAACACAATTTTTATTTGGCTCCTGTGTCCTGCAATCAATGCAAACATTTTTTATTTCGCATAATGATTCACGATCTAGTGATCACTAATGACCTCGCTGTTAATGCGACCATGTTAAAATAAACTGTAAGTAAATAAATAAATAAATATGCAAAACAGTGAAAACCTCAGACGAGTGCTGTTACGTTATTTTCATTAGGTAACATTTTAAAGAGAAGGACTACATTTTTACCGAATCTCTGTTGCTGGTAATTGACGCAGACAATTGTTATTCTGCATAAAGATCCACAGCTTGACAAGAACAAACAGATTTTGCGTGAACCACGGTTAAGGAACTCTCGATAACTCTGGATGTTTGGGAGCGAGAGACACGCGCGCGTCTAACGATCTATCCGGAGCGTGTTCCCTGACGTCGAACACGTGTCGTACGTGTGCAACGGCGCACACAGGTGTAGAGCGGGATGCATTTTTCCGCGACGTGCAGCGTGATGCCGCATCACGTGTCTAGAATGTTACTTTCACTCCGCGCTGCGTGCACCTATGAAGGAGGGGGGAGGGGAGGGAGGCTGGGATCGTTTCAGCCGCAATCCGTTTTGCAACCGCGCGTTATAAATCCCTAGATCCGTAGATCTGCCGGCACCTCGATCGACGGCTTCTAACGGCCGATTTCGTCTTACACGCTTGTTCTCAATCTTCTCCTCTCGATAAATGTATTTCTTTACTAATCGACAGTCAGAGTTGGGCAGAAATTTAATCAACGATTCACGAATTTTCTACTTCAATCGTTAATAGCTATTAACAATTGATCTTCTAGTTTAGTCGTTAATTGCGATTGACGATTACATTCCTTTCAGTTGTAATCGTCAATCCGATAATTGATTAATGATTAACTGCTGAGATTCCGAATTGAAATACGGAATCAAAACTATATGAATACTGAAAAAATGTAAACTGAATTTAGGTGTATGTATTGTGTCATTTGGTCTGTAATGCAAACTCTGTTTACGTGCTTTTATGTTTTTGCGATGATTTCTTTCTTTAATCAACGATTGACGATTAATTTCATCAATCGTCAATTTTTTAATGACCACCTTTTTTAATCGTACACATTAATCAATTAGTCTTGATTCAGATTTTAATCGATTAATGCCCAACTCTGTCAACAGTGTCCTATTCCCATTTACTATAACTCCTCTAGGAATTTCGTATAATCTCGTCTGTGTTTTTGATTATATGGAAAAATTATTCCGATGGTAAAGAATTTTTTTCCACGTTATTTCTCACGAGATTTCAAGATCATCGATATTTTATTGAAACGAAACACCTTTTTGTTGTCCAAGAAAATAGACGTTTCCTTCCACTATGGATCCCTGTGACTGTCAAATAGCGCGAGCCCTATCTCCGTTGCGCTAGGGCGACGTATAGTGACCCGAGGAGTCACGTTGCACCAAGATTACGAGTGCATTGACCCCAGCCGGGTCTCGTCACCCTCTCGTCGGTGCTCCGCCACTTTTCTCCAGCCGCGAATCTCCTCCCCGCCCGTTTTCCGCCTCCTTTTCCACCGTTCCCCGCGTTCCAGACTCCGACGCCCTTCGTCTCATTCACCTCGGTCCTCTCCCTCCTCTTTCTCCTCTCCTTCCCCTCTCTCGATCTCTCTCTCCTCCCTGGTTCCACCTCCGCCAGTGCAACCCCTCATCAGACTCGCGGCGGCCATTTAAGTGTACCGAGTGCAACGAGCGCACACCGCCAACGGCAATCGACACTGAGACTCGAGAGGACGTTCCATCTTCGGGGTGCAATTGCTGGGAACGCTGAGACCTATCGCAACATCGGCGGGGGTGGTTACACTCGATTTTTACGGCGCGATCCCGCTCGAATCAATTTCTCCGCGACGCCGCAGTGGTCCGGGCGGCTGATGTAGCAGTTCATGTAGCTTTTAGCACTATTTGGAAGTTTAAGGGTATAACAATGTAGGTTGTTCGATTCGTCTTGACGTCAGCTATAATACTATGAAGTCAAAAATATATATTGATTCTTAAAAATTGGAGGTGACCCTGACTTCTTATAGAATAAACATATTCTAAAAAATTTTTTGTATTGAAACTTGTAGACCGCTAAATGTTGATTAACTTTGGATTAAAACATTCTTTTTCATGTTCAGTTTTTAAATAAAAAATAATCTATAATATGGTATTCATAAAATGTTGATTTTTAAATGCTTGCACAATGTTTAATAACTCTTATTAAAGTAATCGTTTTTGAAGGTGACAGACATTTAATCCACTGAAGTATCCGTGACTCTTTAAACAACAATAATTCCTGAAAAAGGACGAAGCTGGAAATGATTCTTGCGGCGTCATACACAAGGAAACGTATGCTGATTTAAATTTAGTATATTCCAATTTGAAAAAATGCGGGACTGTTTAGAATTCAAAAGATATTCCATGTCAAAGGGATCAACTTCAACAACTGTCATTCATCCATTAAGAATTGCTTATTTAATAAATTTGAGGTATGCATTTTCAAGGTAAAAGAATGCTTTTCATTAAAAAAAATTTCTTTGGAAATATTAAATTGGTTCAGCAGGGTTCACAAAAGAAAATTAGTAATTAATATCGATCGAAAATCATATTCACATAGTGTTAATTTTCAAATGCACATGTTCTAATCATAATTTTTATTAGATTTCATTAATGTAGACTTTTTCGACATTGCTAAACATTTATCAGGAAAATACAACGGGTGCTAGAATCATTATGACACTCGAAATAAACAGATCATTTCTTAATTAGAAATCCATGTATATTTCTATAATCTCCTCCACTGAATAAATACATATATGTATATCGAAACTGAAAAGCAACTGAAAAGCATCGGAAACATCGTTTATTTTACATTAGCCATATTGGAGGCCTGAGAAGCCGGTTATTAATGGTTTTACAGTTAACATGGAATAAATACAAGCGAAAATTGGAAACAGACGGTGGTTCCAGGCCCAAGACTCAAGGGTTAAATCGATCAGATTTGAAAGGCGAGAGCCACGGGTGGAGCTCTAGGATTGCCGGCGAGCTATTTCTGGCTGTTGAACTCGCGGAGAACCGAGAGGTTCAATATCAATGGGCAATTCCCCGGCGCAATCCCGGTGCATCGGAGTTCGGCGAACTCCGCCGATGAGTCTGCAGTCTGCAGCTTGCAGAACCGGGGTTGCACGCGCGCGGTCTAAGCTGGTCGCCGGCGATTAGTAGCGTGTCGTACCGAGAGGTTTCCTCGTAACGATGTCAAGGCCGTGACCTAATGCGAGGTCGTTGCCCCTCGTCGCGTCTTTCTCTCCCTCCCCTACCCCCCTGCTGCCCCTTTACCCCCCACCAGGGATCGCATTTTTTTTCTCTCTCTCTCTCTCTCTCTCTTTCCCCCCGCGGCCTAACCGACAGCATAATCGCGAAGTTCGCCGTGAGAAACTTCTCTACCAGTTTGGCCGACGCCGTGGAAAACCTACTATCATTCGCGATGCGAAAAAACTGGTTTCTCAATAATACCAATTGATGTTTCCCTACTAATTTTGTTTATTTCAACTATGCGTGCTCCAGTGCTTCAAATCACGCTGCATAATTCAAAGGACTTCATTCTCTCTGGAATATTATTCTCGATTTATCGTGAAATATTTTGGCCTATTGCTGTTTCGATGAACTGCCCTTTTCCAAACCCGCCCCCTCGCTCACACGCTACTCGATCACCTTTTTCTCTCGCCACTATTTCATCGTGTGTCGCTCGCCGATGAGTCACGCGTGCTTCATTCACGTTTGGATATTGTGTGCGATTGCTTTGGTTTCTGTATTGCGGCTTTGATTAGGATTGCTTCATTCCCTATTGGAAACGTTGAGGTATTTTGATTCAGACTTGTCTCAGATTTTAAATATTTATTTGAGCATGTGTCACGACGAAAGTGGTGTATGTTTAATTTCTTTATTGAAGGTAAATAGCAGAGGAGTTATTCAAGAATTTCGATCTAAACATCGATTACGACAATAAGTGTATGCAATTTTTTAAGTGAAAACACGTCTTTAGGCGCACCGCGTACACAATTGCTGAGCAGTGAACGAGTTTGATCCGTCACGCTCCGAGGTGAAACGCTATTCGGGTAAACTAATTGTAAGGGGGGCCGATGTTTTCACTTCGGACGTTTTAGGGTCCTTGCCCACTAGACCGTAACCTCGGCGCGGCGGAGCGCTGTTTCTTTGTACTCTGATCAGGTATAGTGGGCGCACTCCCATTGAAATACACAGGAGGCAATCCAAAACGGCGCGCCGCTCCGCCGCGCCGCGCCGAGGTTACGGTCCAGTGGGCAAGGACCTTTATGTGCACAGTGTTGGTCTGATTTGATTGTATTTCGTTTAGTTCCGATTGTAACTGCATTCCGTTTACTGTATTGTGTTCTCCAGGTGGAGGCACCGTTTCCGGCGATTCGATCGACAAAACCGATCCTCGCATCCTCTCGCTCGGGGCGTGAATGGACGATCCCGCGATTCACATTAAGGTCTCGTAGAAGTCTCCCGCGATAAATATGCGACACGCATGATCCCCGAGGAATCGTAGGAAGTTCTCTCTCCGTCCGTCGGTTTGTATCGCCGCGCCGGTTGCATTCCGGCGGGCATCGGCCGATTAGGATCGGTGTCGGTGACCCGACGCCGCGGCCAGTCGCGATCGAACGCCACCATAATTAAGTCGCATCGGAATCGGACACCGTGCGCCGCTAATCTGCATGATAAAAGCTGCTGGCCGTCATTGAACACCGATAATCATCGGCCAACCGACGCCTATTATGTTCGCGAGTCCGCGGCGATCCTTATCGATCGTTGTCGCCGGCCTAATTGAATGCGCTGGGAGGAATAGATTTTCTAGAGCGCGTAGATCCTTCCCCCGTCGACGATCGTTACCTGATCGCCTACGGTGTTACATTCGATCCTCCATCTCTGTCCGATCATTATCTTGTACAGGTCGCTAGGTGAACATTTAACAGAACGACAGACGAAGACAGTGACTGAACTTGTACGTATCGTTCGTAAAAGACCTGTTTTTAGTATTGCTTTGTCGAACATGATCATAAAAATCGATCCGTAAATATGACCAAGTACGTACAGAGTTTTGCGGATGAGAGTATCTTCATCTTGACATTGTTCTTGAGTGAGCTGAGAGTTTATAGCCCTTATTTTCTATAATTGTGAACCCCTGTATGATTTCCGTCTCCTGCGATTAATGAACAGAATTTTTACTTTGCATTAAGATCCTTGGTGTAACGATGCCGTACAAACGGACCATAAACAAAGAATTGAGGATTGTTCAGTTCAATCCTTTGGTCGCCCGTTTATGTCTGAAGAAATAAACGCAACGCGATGGGTCCGACTGCTGTCAGCAACCCTTAACAAGACTAGATCCCGAAGATAGAGGATCAAAGACGCGAGGGAATGACGATAATAATCTGGTCGGGCCGGGGAGCGGGCAGGATCGGTTTTCGACAGGCGAGATCGATAATCCTGAATTCTTCCGCTATGATGCCTTTCCACGAGGCTGTGTCATTGCACCAGCGTGCAGGAGTAACGGGTTGCATACAGAGTAGAGGATGAAGGGGCTAGGCACCCTCATGCACGCATGCACAATGCTCGAGGAGGGTGCAACAACCTCCTCCACCTTGGAACTAGGAAGAGGAGAAGCGGGCAGAATGAGAGGAGAGGACAGTGGCCAGGGAGAAAAAGGGAGAGAGAGAGAGAGAGAAAAGGGGAGAAAGAGAGAGTGAGAGGGAGAGAGAATAAGTCTACAGTCGCGTTTTCAAGCATGCGTCCGTCTGCGAGCAGGAAACACGGGGGAATGAAATATCACGGACAGATGAATTGTTTTTTCCTTTTTCCCCTCCCCCTTTCTTTTGCCCGACAATGAGGAGGCATTAACGTCTGAGGAAGGCGTAGACGAGCGTCTGCGAGCTCCTCTCGCGGTATCTGTGCAACACACCGGGTGGCAACGAAGTACCTGCCTCTCGAGACCTTCCAGAACAGGTGGCACGACGGAATTCCATCTCGATCCCGCTTTATTCTCGAACCTCGAGTATCGATCGTCTCCGGCCGCTTCGGGATTCGTACGTGTTCCTATCACCCTCTAAACCCCGGTTCTATGAAACTCCTGAACAGATTGATTCTTGGAGTTCAATCTAGTTCGCACGTTCAGTGCCAAACTTGAGACTGCCTCCTCTGAGACACTATTAAAAGTTACTATGCTATATGTAATACAATATTGTTTAACGAGAAGAGCCTTGTAGGGTTTAGCACGATCGGAACGCGTCTCAGGTGCGGAGAAACGCTCCAAAAAACCCGCAAAGTCGTCGAGCGTTGCGCTTCGCGCATTGTCGCATCCTTTGCCCGTTAATTCCGGCGGAAGGGAAAGCAATCGTCGTCGGGGCGGAATGGGAACATTTACCTTATCGTTGCAATAATAATATATGTACCAGCAGTCCTTCTCTGTTTCTCTCACTCTCGCTCCCTCTCTCTCCTTTTCTCTGTTACAGACTCGCTTTTATTATTCGGTTTGGAGCGGTGGCGCGTTCTCGTTCGCTTAGAAAAGTTCGCGTATATAGCCTGGCCGGGCGGGCTCGGTGCAGCCGCGAGCAAGAATATAAAGCGTTTTATGGGTCTGTCTGGCGTACGAGCTGACTCGTGTTAAGGCCTTTAGCCCCCGGAGAGTCCTCGAACCTCTGTTCGCCGGCAGGACTCCAGCTCCGGGGTCCTTGCGCCCATCTAGCTCTCCTCGCCGCGATTCAGAGCAAAACGCGGCCTCTCTTCCCTCCCTTTCTCTCTCTCTCTCTTTCTCTTTCTGGACTTGTGCTCTCCTAGCCGGCCGTTCGCCTTACTCCCCATCATCTCCTCTCCTCTCCCCCCTCTCTCGACGAACCTCTCTCGGTTCTTCCCGGCTGTCCATAAACCCGAGGAAGCCGCTATAAATCAGGCCGTTTGTCGAGGAATGAATCGCGTTCGCGGTTCGTTAGAAAATTACCGCGCGCTCCTTGGGAGCGGAGAGAGGATGCTCCGCAGGATGACAAACGAACCGGAAGCGACGCTCGGATTCCGAGGGACCCGGTCAACGAGCTTCGGGAACCCTGACGGATCGTCTCTACTCTATGTACCAAGCTTTTTCGTTCCTTGGCTTTTCCGCCCGGCCCGTCGCGTGGCTGATACTCTCGACAAACGAGCTTCGAACATCAGCTTCGAGGGTTCTCGGAATTTAACGAAATTCCTGCGTCGATTAGTTCCTGGATTGACGAGGAGATCGTTGGATGACTTCGAACAATGTTTTGGATAAAGTTTTTTACGTTTGTTGTTGTAAATTTGGCTCTGCTTACCTTCAACTTCATAGTATTCGCTGGTGATCAACGATCTTGTACTCGGGTATCTATCGCATCGAATTTACTCAACGTTCCTTTGAATCTTCCACGGTTGAATTGACACAATAGTGGAGAATACATGGTAATTATACAAAGAAGAAACTCAAATATGTTGTAGAATTCATAATTCTAAGCAACTTTTTCCTGTACGTGTTACCGCCGCTCGGTCTTCGTTTTCGAGATATTTATAAAAATTGTTTTCGTGCTCTTTCGTTTGGTTTGAGTTCATGGAAGGATGCCTTTACATGTTTCACGTTTCGGTTTATAGACACGAAGAGGCAAAAAAAATACAACTTACAATTACCTTAGATATTCTCACTGTCCATTTAGCAAGAAGAGTACTACACAATTAAATTATATATGAATTTTTAAACATACGCAAAATAATTACAACAGACTAATCGATTTCCTAATTGATCGAGAAGAGATTCATGGCAATAACCTAACCCGGACCTAAGCCAGACCGTTCTACTAGCAGCTGCAGTTTTGGAAAAATATCTCAGAAACAAAAGCTGAGCGTCAAAATCGGTGAGGTGCTCCCTTTTCTGTATAATTACCGAATACGAGATGCGTATTAATTCGAGAACGATGCGATATATACCTCTAAGTAGATTCTCCCGATTACGGTACGCCTTGCGATCTGCTTACCTGCAAACAGAAAAGAGACACTGAATTAACACTCTGAATCGACAGGACAGCTACAGGAGGAATATGCACAGCTATAGACAACAGACAAACTTCATGGTTCATATAAGAGTCAGGAGATAGTCACAACTCCGTTAACGAAGTTGGCCCCCCTCGTCCCTCGGAAAAATCCTCTTTCCCACCTTCCCTAGTTGCATTTATGGTTGGTTGGGATATGGTTGGCGGTTTTGTCTATAAATCCCCATAAACACCTACAATGACAGTCCCTTTCATTAGGAATTCAGTGACTATAATTACCCATGCACGTATAAACTTTCTAAGTAGCTCCTAGTCCATATAACAGACACAGAACATTATTGTATTTTGCATTAACCATTAAAAATTCGCAGTCTACTCGTCAATCACTCACTAATTTCCGAAACCCCTTATTTGTAGACTTCATACTTAGGCTTTAAAAGCAACAAAGATATTTGAGGTGGCAACGTTAGGTGACTCACCCTGTATATATTACTTATGATATACTGTGAAAATAACCGTAAAAGAGAAGATCAGAATAATATGTTAGCGGGCCCAGTGGGCCGTTCGTATTATAATGGCGTTGGTCCTTCGTTGGCCCACCTGAATAAAAAGGCGACATTTCTAACGATGTGCCAACCATAAATGCTACTAGGGTAATCTATCGAAAGACGTTCACCTATAGCTCACGTTCAATAACTATAATGATTGGCATTTTAACCCTTCAGGGACGACTGTCAGTTTGCTTTTCTATGATCAATGTTATATGATGTTGCAGAGATGTAACAACAATTTCTTGACGATTTAGACTTTTTCATAGTTTCGCTAATAATACATGGGAACACATTGCACCCAGAACCTCTGATTCTCTCTCTCGGAGCCCTCCCGGTTGGTTCTCCTCTTTCTCTGCCGACGCTCTCTCAGTTCTCGACGGAAACCGCGTTAATGCCCCCGATTTCCCAATCCCTTCCGGCCAACCCCGTTCGGCGCGTAGCAAACCGCAGCGAGAAGCAAAAGCAAAGGCTATCGAGAGGCATAGCCGGTGACTCATTGCCAGTTATCACGAAACCGGCGCGCCGAGCCGAGCCGAGCCGAGCCAGCCAATCATCCATCGGCCGGGTTCAATGCACTTTCCGTTGTTTTCGCGAGCCGGTAAACAGCCGCGAGCCGCCGCCGCCATCGAGCGAGCAAGCGTTTCGTTTCGATCCGATTCCTTTCTCCTTAGTTCCTTGGGAAAACAACCGATGCCTTGATCGATACCGACTGCTGCTCCCTTTCCTAACGCCGTTTCTTTTCTCCGTTTTCCGTCCACGCTTATTCGTCCCATGATTTGTCAATTTATCCAACAAAAATCGGCTACGTCCACTGGTAAAACAGCAATAAAATAGAACTATTCAAATTTAACCCTTAAGTAGTTGATCTGTGATTGACTTTTTCGTTTTTTCCTATTTGTCTCTTTCGCGTACCCTTCAGTTAGAGTGCAATATTAAAATCATGAAACTTTTATTCTATTAGGAAATCTAAGAGATTTATTACGACGTAATGTACATTGCAGACTATAGTGAGTAACGAGAACGTTAATAACATTGTCAGAGGAGAAGGAAAAAGAAGAGTATTCATGAAACTATCAACAAGATTAAGATATCCGAAAGGCCGTCTATAGAAAAATTTGTTCGATGAAGGAAACTGATAACGTACATAATTTATACTGTTCGAAATCCTCACCTCCAGCCTGACTCTTTATCATACTGGAAGGGATTAACTAAAGTTTGTTTTATACGCTAGAAAATTATCAGAAAAATTCTTCCCTCTAGAATACTTCGACAACTCGACATCGTTGCTGTTTCCGGCGCAACGAACTTTGCCATTGTTTGCATAGTTCTACGAAACGGGCCGTTTTATTTTAATTCGACGCTAAAACGTGTCGCGGTTTTTCGGCATTTTTGCCATTTCAATTGGAAGGCGAAACTGCGCGCGGTTAGGGTTGGTATCGCGATGGGTTAGATGCCGGTGTGCAATTACGGGTGAAAAGGAAACGTTTGAACGGGCCCGGGGGCGAACACACAACGCCACGTATCCCGATTGTTCGCATAACAGTTCTCTTTGGGTTCGTAAAGTCTCGTGAATGGCGCACACGTGCTCCCGTGCCGCGGATAGAAATTCTTTCGCCTGGACTCGCGTGATCGCAACAACGCGTGCGACCGAAACTTACGTAACCGGCTCGCAACACCGAAATTCCAACGATCGCGTACCTTGTGCAACCATAAATCCCGGCGCGAGGGGCTCGGGAACTCGCGTGACCGCACCCTTCGCCGATTATCAGCCGTACAAATGTAACGATTGCCGGCCGCCACGACCAAATTAATTCGCGCGACCACGGCTTGCTGGTTTTCACGACTTTTACTCCACGAGACCCCGCCCCTCCTCTCTCTTTCTCTCTCTCTCTCTCTTTCTCCCTCTTTCTCTCATTCTCGGCGACCAGTAATCCTTATCTCTCCGATATTTCGTATCACGAATCGCAATGGTTCCAAAAAGACCCGTTTCAAGCTTAGAGTAGTTCTCCGAGTTCACTGCTTTAGAAATTCAAGGCTCTGAGAATTTCTCTTGAAACTTTACTGGAAAAAGTCAGGCCCCTGAAAAGTCGGGGCTTTGAGAGTTCACAGATTTGAGGGTACAGAGCGTTGACTAATCGTGGCTCTGAGATTTTCTTCTTCAAAAATTCCAGGCACTGAAAATTTGGGCTTTGAGAGTTCAGTGATTTGATAATTCAAGGCTCCAAAAATTCAGGGCTCTGTAAATTCAAGGCTATATATCTTCGAAGCTCTGAGAATTCAGAGATTTGAGATTTTGGAACTTTGAAGATTTGTGGATCTGGGAAATTGGGGCCTTTAAAAATCCTGGACCCGAGAATTCACAGGCAGAAGGTTGCAATCATTAGTACTAGGAAGACTTTCGATGTTGCAAAACATGTCGCCGGGTATCTGTACATCATATCAGCTGTGGAACGCCGCCGGCACACAATAGCAAATCTGAATTCAGAGATTTGAGATTTCGGAACTTTGAAAATTTGTGGACCTGTGAATTCGGGCCTTTAAAAATCATAGACCCTGGAATTCACAGGCTGAAGGTTGCAATCATTAGTTCTAGGAAGACTTTCGATGTTGCAAAACATGTCGCCGGTTATATCTGTACATCATATCAGCTGTGGAACGCCGCCGGCACACGATAGAAAATCTGAATTGAAAATAAATTTACAATTGCTTGCCAATCGACAAAGGCTTGGGGGAAGGAGGGGGTATATGAAGAATCGAGCGACTTGAAACAGGAAATACAAATTCCGAAAGAAGGCGTTCTGGGTATCGGTGCATTTCAGGCTGTGGTTCGCGAACGGTGGTTGTTGGCGGCGTAACAGGTCGAAAAATTAGATAATCATCGGCCGGTGAGTGGCCCGTCGAAAAAGAAGGCGGGCACGGGTGTCCAGATGCTGAATAGAGGGCAGCCAGGCGGGCAGTCAGTCAGCCCAGTCAGCCAGTTAGCCAGCGAGCCGTGTATTTTCTGTACAGGCGTAGAGAGAGAGACGCGTTTTTCTGTGTACACGACACGGCCGAGAGGTATGTGACCGCGGCTGGCTCTCTCGCCAGCCACCAGATAGATAGATAGCACGCGGCGAGATTGTATCTGGGAGTTCAGAGACCTCGCGGACTTCTTGCGCCACCGCTTCATACACATAATACATTCACGAGTGATAAGCTGGCACGCGGACGACTCGCGGTGCCCCGCCAGTTATATCACCAGCCAATAATGTCCATCGTTCGACAGTGCCAGTGCTCCTATACATATAATATCCGCGCATATGTATTCTATATGTATAAGTATATATATACACGCGTTCCCGAAGCGTCTGTCGGAGTGTCGGTGCAAAGCCGCACAATGCGCCCATTGTAATTGCTCCCGGCTGATAAGTACGCGCCAGGCAAACTTACCCCTTCCCGAGCCGATAATCGACCGCCTACAGAAACAACCGGTCACAGAGAAACAGCTAGAAAGTCTCCTACCACCTTGCTTTCTTTCCCCACTCTCATTCTTCGGAAATTCGCGATTCTCACCCTGGGACACATAGCGGCTCAACTACCGTCGCCAAAGTTCCCTTGCGCAAGCACCACCGTTGCGAAAGTTGACTAATGAAGTTCGGGAGAACTGAATCGGGTGTCTGCAACTCTGATGTCGGTGCCCAAACATTTTCTACGACGTCCAATGACGACGTCAAAGTCCTCACGGTCGTCGGAGTTTCTAGATCTAACGCGTACACTTACGTCCCAGATGGAAATCGATTTATAATTGTCCGGGGAGCTGAAGTTCACAGCAGTTTTGCTGCTTATCGGCAAGACAATTTGCTATTACACATTTCCGAACCTACTCCCACATGATCACGTTGCTTTTGCAATAGAGAATCGATAAACGAAACATATATTTAACGAAACGTGTAACACAAGCGATGTTCAATTAACCACTGTTAAATTTTCCAAACGGAAACGCTCCCTCATGCACACTTTTTTCGTAATTGCTTTATTTCGTTCAACCAATTTACTTCATACATTTTGCATCTGACTCGTTACGTTACTTTCACACGTTTGCAAATTTTTGTGCTTTAAGAAACGACCTAAACGCAGATTAGCAGAGGACGGTGAGAGAGTCGATTTTTCGTTGGGTTAGGGTAACCCCGATAAAGAAGGAGGAAGAAGAAGTAAAAGGATCCGACGAGCTGGATACGAGGAAGATGTGGTCGAATTAACTATAAATCAGAGCGAATTCAGGCGACGCGATTTATGGCCGGGCCCCGATCGGACTCCGCAGCCTTCTTTGAACTGTATTTCTCTCGCGGTGCACCATAAATACGATAGCCGTGAAGAATAGGGACGGCCGTAAAATTCAAACGGTCTGCGCCGGCCACGATTCCGCCTCGTTATGGCTATAATATAGTATCTATTAGCGCAGAAAATCTCGAAGGGGTCTTTTCAGTTATTGACACCGGATACCGGCTCGTCTAACGTTCAGACGGCGAAGTTGCTGCTGCTGTCTTTCGCGATTTAAACGCGCGAAAATCGCTCGAACATTTTCTCCTACTTAACTGGCTTCTTGTTCCTTATTTATCGTTCTTAGATACTATCACTCTTTTCATGGACGCGCACAGTGGTCCGGACCGGATCTAGCAGTTCATTTGGTAAAAAATTATAATACTTATTTGACCTATAATTTTCGACTTCATTATATTGAAGCTGATATCAAAACAAATCCAACGACCTACATTGTTATATCGTTAAACTTCTAAATAGTGCTAAAATCTTAACTAACTGCTAGATATGTCGCCCGGATTACTGTGAGACGCTCGCAAGAAATTATGGGACACCCAGGGAGTAAGTAAAACGGAGTGGAAAAACATTGAAAATCAGATGTTAACTTTTCTGTTAGATTTTCCGATTTTCCTACTCATTTTACTGGGTGTACAAATTAATTACGTATTATACATAAAATACATTTTTTCCTCGAAAATAACTGTCATCAGAAACCACGAATTAATTTGTACTATATACATTTGTCGACCACCGTGGAAAGGTCCTTCCAAGGATTAAAAACGGAAAAAAGTATCCAGGAACATCTTTCAATCCTCCAACTTATAACTTTTTCTCTAATTTCCTCAAAGAAAAATGAATCCAAAGATCTTCCAGCTCAGAATCCACAGTTCTGATGGCTAAGGGTATTCCTTGAGATCCAAAGGATCCAGGAAAGATCTCTCGAAGAACTTTCTCCGAATGTCTACTCCGAAAGAACTAAATCGTTTAGACAAACCGGAGGTAGCTACGCCCACGCGATCGAACGAGAGAGTCGACTTCCAGACAACTTTCCCAATCCCCTGAAAAGAGTCTGCAACTCAACGATCCAGCTTAGACTGGGCACCTTTGCCCCCTGTCGCTGGCAATTGTCAGACTCGTATACCACGAATTTTCTTCCATCTTTTTCGAAATTAAAATACATCATAATCATGAAGTAGATAGCTATTTTCTATGCGTTTGTAACACGAAGAATTTCAGTATTACTGTTATGAGACCGAGATATTCGGAATTTTGGGAATTAAAAGCTCTGAGAATTTAGAGTTTTGAGAATTTTGGGCTTTGTGATTTCGGGGCTCTGAGAATTCGGAGCTTTAGGAATTTGGGGCTTTGGGAGTTGGAGCCTTTAGAATTTGGTGCTTTAGAAATTAGGGCTTTGACAATTTGGCCTGAGAACTCGGGGCTTCGAAAATTCTGATGTCTAAAAGTTCACAGCTATCCAAATTCAGGGTTTTAGGAATTTGAGGTTTTGGAAGTCTAGAACCTTTAGAATTTGGGGTTTTGAGAATGCGGAGCTTTAGGAATTTGGAGCCTTGAGAATTTGGGGACTCTATCGAGTGATCTCTATGAAGACGATACAGCTTTATTAAGTTCTGAGCCAAGCAGGAATTTTTCCAGACGAAATAGATGATGTGGTCAATTAGGAGCCAGTTTCCATGTTCCGAAAAATTGGTGTTTTGCGCGAAGATCCGCGGTCCACCGGTTGGTTATTAACCCAAAGGTTAATTAGCTGCGCGAAGAAAGTGTGAACGTTGACTCTACCGCTGTCGCATCTCGAATTCAGTCCCGGAACGCCGCTAAAAATATCGATACACACCAGAACGATCTGTCGGGCAGCACCGGTCGGCTGAGAACCGCCTGTCGTTTTAATTTGAACGGGACCGAAGGAACGGGAGGAACGGCTGGGCCGGGTCTACGTCTGCTTCGAAGGAATCCAAGCGATGCGGCCTTCAATGCCCCCGGTTATTAATCCGAGCCCTATGAATTCGTATTCGAGGCTAGGGGCATTGTTCGCCGAGGAACGCGCCTCATCCGATATGCAGTTCGGTGCAATTGTTCCCTATATACACGCATCCGTAAGAAAAACTGCACCACACACACAGTCGCGGTGCACCGGACTATTTTCGGACCTCCAACTTCGCTGAATCTTCTACTGTTTTAGTTGAACTGTGGGAATTGGGGACTCCGAGACTGAGAATGCGGAATTTTGGAGATTAGGAATTTCGGAAATTTGGAGATCTAAGGATGGACGGATAAGAAAATTTCAGGCCTGACAATTTGTGTCTCTAAGAGTTCGAGCTTCAGGAATTTCGGGCTCTAAGAATTTGTAGCTTTGAGAATTTGGAGCCTTGAGGATTTAAAGCCTTGAGAAATCAGGGCTCTGTGAATTTGGGGCTCCTAGAATTCGAGGCTCAAAAACCCGGGGCTTCGCAAACTTGTAACTTGAAGAATCTGACCTTTCAAGAAGTTAGGGCTCTGAAAAATCTCGGTCTTCGAACAAGAAGTCAAATACTGTTTTTCCCAGGGTCTAACGTCGGGTAAGCTAGAAAAAGGATTCTCTGGGGCTTGGGGCGAGGGCAGCAGGTAGCAAGGAAAAAGGATGAGGGAGCAAAATGTCAGCTCAGACACGTGGCTCGATTTAGCCATGGACAAGGACGCGGCCCAGCATCGTTGCAGCGGTGGATGGTGCGCGCGGAGGTGGGCGCGGGCGAGCGGTAGCCGGAAAGAAAAAGCGTATACCTTCGCACAATTTAATCGGGGAGATCAGGTAGATCAGCTGGCGGTGGCAGGGAGTCTGGGGTGGATGTTAGGTTGGTCGGTCGCAGCGGGGATATCGACCCCGGGTTCACCGACCTTTCTCCGCCACCGTTCGACCCCTCCACCTGAACCTTTCTCGCCATCCCCTCGTCGTCCAGCCCTCCCTCTCCCCCTTGTCACGAATCTCACTCTCTCTCTCTCTCTCTCTCGGTCTCTTCCCGTCTCCGTTCCTCTCTCGTTCTATCCGGCCCCCGGCGACGATCCTCCCTGCCCTCCTCTTCTTCTTTCGCTCTCTCTGCCACCCTGGGCTGACTGCCTGGCTGCCAGCAGCTCTCAACCCTGCCAGATGTCCTCAAACCCGCCGCCACCCTTCATCGATCCCCCGCGAACCCGTTCATTATTATCACGCTGCGGACGCGGACGCGAATTCCGAATTCTGCGACGCCGTTCCGCCAGGTGGAAAGAACGTGGAACGATAAGGACGTTGAAATCGTGTCTGAAGCGTTCACGAGAAAAGGGAGGAATATCGATTTCGGAACAATTTCGAGTCGAACGTGTCCTCGTACGGTACGGTGTTCGTTTTTTGCCACTGGCGATATTTTATTGCGAATGGAACGGTTCGTAGACGGTTGCAATTTATGGTGCAGAACGGTGCGAAACCAGAGATTGGAAAGTCAATTTTCCGTGGGCCCTTTGTTTGTGAAAGGAAAACATATTTTCACAAAGAAACAACCCTCGTCTGCAGCAATCGTGATTCCTAGTCAAACTACTGAAACTATCCTTTTAACGGGTGGGGTTCCAGCTCGGCCTGTCCGGTTTTATTGGCGGACTATCAATAGTTGACACAGATCGGAACAATGTGAACACATCAATCTTCCGCCTCGTGATAATGACACCCGAAACGGTCGCATACGTGCACGCAACACGCGAACCTGACCGAAACGCGAAAGCAGAAAGCTCGCCGTGCTGGAATGAATAATTCGAGGTGGCGCGGCGGCGAGGTATTTGATCGGAACGGATACGTTTTGTCCATTTATCCGTCGTGTGTAATAGCAACGAGCTCACATGATTAGGCGAACTATTAATCACGCGGTTAAAATGGATTTCCAAACACATTTTTTTAGTTCTGTGATAGAAAAAAAGAGAAGCAGCGGAACTCAAGAGGATCTGCGACAGCTTCCAACTCTTTGCTTGCCATTCTTAAAAATAATTAAGCACGCAAGTGCACGTTCTTAAAATAAAGCAAAAGAACGGTGCTATAAACATCCTATTCATTAGAAATGCACAAAATCCACAATTATGATAAACGCGTGATTTGCGTGATCGCGAACCTTTTGCCAGGGATGTAGGTATCGTCGAAATATTTCGCTGCACGTTCGCAGAGATTGCGAGCCGAAGAATGTCTCGAAGATAGCGGTCGGAGATAATTAATGAACGCCGATAATCGAACACGGATCTTTTCGCGTTGAGCGGGCGTGTTCGCGATTTTCGATCGGTCTGGAAAAATTTCGATCGGTTCGAACCGTCGGCCACGATAGAATTCACGGGAATGATACCACCACGATCGGCATTTAATTACGGGTTTCAAAACGCTGCGTTATCCGGCCGCCACGCCGGATCGATGGTATGTGGAAATTGATTCGAGCTCCGATCGATTCGATCCGATTCGTATCGAATCGGTAATGTCATTGATTCGTGTATTAGATACTGGAATTGCTGTTGCTGGAAATCGGTCGGGAAAAAACGGGGAAATTACCTCGAGCGAATTAATTCGCGTGGATTTTATGAACAGATCCGGGGCACGGTTATCGCGCGGATTTATAATTCCGTGTTTGCAAACACGCGAGATATTAATTTTATACACACGGCGCACGATTAGCAGTGTTTTCTTATCCTCAGAGAGCTTTCCGACCCCAGCGATCTTGCATCTATTTCTCAAACTGTTAACACTCGATTGAGCTGAATGTTAACACTGATTGCTTGTGTCCCACAGAAAATGGTAGGACTTGGCTAACTGTACCGATTACTGCGGTATCGTGCTTGGATCGTACTTTATTTTAATATTATTCCTAAGTTATCATGAAATATAATTTATAACCTTTTATTTTAATATTATTCCTAATTTATCATGAAATAATAATATGTGCAAGCGTTTAATGGAAGAATGATGTGTTTTGAATACAAAAAGGATTGGTGGCCCTCGAAAGCTAATACGATACAAGAAAATATTAAAAATTAAAATCGATATCATTTTGTACGTATAACTGTGAACGAACAAGAGCCATGTACTAATTAATACGTATCCATTACTTCGGATTAGAATTCGACAATTTTGTTGCCTCGTCAACGAGAAAACATTCTCAGTGAATTGCACAAATTTATTCAGAGTAAAATATTTATTTTTACACCCGCAGTAATAAGGAGGTACATTTACCGTATGACAATGTTATTATTCAAGCATCGATTGTTGAACCATCACTTCCAAAAATCCTACAAAATCCAGCTGAACTAGACATTGTCATCAACACAATGCGGATTTAAAGATCTAATTTAAAACATCAGAAAAATTCAAGTTCATTGTCCTATTATTTATCGCATATAACGGCTGTTAAGAATGGAAATATCTGTCTATTTATCCTTCTCACAATGGATGCAGAAAAATGTTTATTTTACATAAAGATCCGCAGTGCCGTCAAAATTACCGAGACGAAGCTATTCCCAGGGTTTGTTTTTCGGAAGCAGCGCAGGTGTCGACGGTTAGGGATCGTTGACCGAGGGTTTTGCGGCGAGCTGTACATTCGGTTTGGAGCGAGTAGCGGGCCTGGTTGTCCTGAATTCGTTCAGGAGTCGGTTTACGGGTAATCCTGGTTCGCGGGTACAGTTTCGCCACTCGTCTCTCGAGGCGGTTCGCGAGTGTTCGCGTGCGCGCGCGCGTTTGAGCGCTAATAGCCGGGCGGGCAAGCTGGCAAACGGGCATGTCGGTCGTTTCTAAAACGTGCGTAAAAGCGAGATTGTTGCGGGGCGTGTCTTTCGGTTTGCTGAGGTCCCTGCATCTTTTAAAGCCGGCGCAATCAAGTTTTACGGGACCGGCACTTGCCAAACGTCGTTGTTCCCTGTACCCCGCGACCGCCCTCGCGGTTAGAAAACCGCGGCGCGACTCCGAAACCCGTCACACCGCGCGGTTATTGTTCCACGGAGAGCTCGGTTTTCTGCGGCCCCGGCTGTCCTACATGCGTTTATCTTTCCGCGCAATTATCCCCGGAATTCCAGCGCCCCGGTTCGGATTAGAATTATTAATCGCCGAGTGTTCTCCGTCCGAGGCGCGGCCCGGGGAAAACAAAAATTCGCGTTCTCCGCCGGACGGTTTAATTAAACCGGCCGCGAGCCGCGCCGCGTGGCGATCGGGCTTTATCGTTTCGCAAGGCCGTCGCGTCGGCGGATAACGTTTAATTAAAAATCGCCGCGCCTCGCCGAGATTCTAAGGATTCCTCGAATAGCGTTTATCAATTTTATTATTCTCCTCTCTTCTATTTTTTTGTTGTGTTGGCGATCGAAGAAATTTGATTGGCTGATCGATAGAGGAAAAACATTTGGCAGAACAGATTTCGGGGTCTGGATGTCCGGAGGTAGTTAAAACACACCCGCGACGCATATCGCGCAGCCAGTAATATTATCGAGCGCATGTAAATTGAAACACGATATCAGTTGGCGATACTGTCTGCGACGCATATGCATTCTCATTACGGCTGCATTAAGCTTCGTTCAATTATACGATACACCGTTTGCGCAACGAATCGGTGCACGAAAATTGTTAAATCTCTAGGTAGACCGTTAGCTAGACCGTGAGCTTCTAACTACACTCGAACATTAGTCGAATAGGTTCTATATCTTTGCGAGTACTCGGCTGAAACGTTGCTCCTCCAAGTTATTGTTTCATTAGGTCAGGAATTCATTTGGAATCGAGTATGGAAGATCATTTCAGGAGAACGTAGGAAAAGGATCGCAACTGCATTGGATAAACGTTAAAATTACAATGTGGAATGTGTTAAAAGATTGCAGATCTGGTTTGAATAAAATTTTCTGCCCCTCGTGACTCGTCGAGCAGAAAAGTTGTTGGTTTAAGAAAAAAGTCCTTTCATGACAGGTATGCTTAACGAGAACTTCGACAGGGTTAAGGATGGTTCGGTCTCCGTGTCGGTCGAAATCAATGGAGCCTCGATTCACCTCGGGCCAGCCAATTTTCGCGATTGCGTCGCGGCAGCCACCGCCCTCGTAGTCTGAGAGAACGTTCTCGTGAATCGTTTTCTGCCTCCCGCTCTCTGCTTGCTCTGCTTGCTCTGTTCGCCACTCCGCCGTCGATTAAAATATCTCGCAACGAGCACGAGATAGTCTCGTGCCGAGCCGAGCCGAGCTGAGAGTCGTGTCGAGTCGAGTCGAGAGCTCTGACTCCGCGGTCAGAAAGGGGAGAGAACGGAAAACAACACGACCGTAGCCGATTTCGTAGCCGACGGGGGATCGCGCGAAATCCGCGGCTTATTAGAGGTTAAGCTCGTTACGAAACGTCTCAATGTTTCTCACGTTTGCCGCGGCGGCTACGGTGCAACCGGCAATTACGTAACGCAACGAGCGAACCAACGGGGTAGTGCACTATCGTCCTGCATCAGTGTTGGACCACCTGTGCGGAGGGGGTGTATGCTCAATTCTGAATTTTCGTGGACCTTACAAATTATTCCTGCCACCCTTCAACAACAGTTCTTCTTTGCATAGAAGTCCTTTTACTCTCAACATTGTGGCAATACTTTGTACTGTAACATCTTTGACATTCAGCCTCTGTACATTCCAATTATTGTTCCACACACTACTCACCGAGTAGCCTTTCCTTTGTATTTCAAGAACATCGACCACGATCTTTTACATTCTCCACATTTTGGGAATACTGGGCCCTTCGCATTCCGAAGAACTTTAGAATGCTGCCCTTGGAAAGCTCTTGTGGGTGAAAATGTTTCCGGAATTATTAACTGGCGAATTTAATCGGGAATATCAGATGGTTCGGCCGCACTTCGAGCGTCACGACTTCTCGGAGACTATTGCAAATATGCCTGCAACGCTGATTCGAGATTCACGAGTTCTCGATTCTCCAAGTTTCTAGAATTTCTTCCCCAGGCTAATTGATCGCGTGTAGAATCGGAGCGAATGTCCGCAGGTGTCGGTCCCGCTATCAATCGAGGGTTTCGATCATTGCCGAACAGTTAGAGCCGATCCCAGGGATAATCTGTCGAGTTCGCGTGAGAACGGGCGTCCGAAAGCGACCCGTGCCCCCCTCGGTCCCCGGTTGGTCCCTCGGCGGTAATGATACGGCTGCAACCGTGCAACATTACCGGCGAATACGGTAATTTAGCGAGACGCGGCCCCACCGGATGACCACAACAATGTGGTTAGCCGTCCGAAGAAGTTGCCCGAAACACCGTGAACTCGTTACAAGCGTTCCCCGTCGAACGTTTAAACCCCATTCGGTTCGCCGCGCCGGAGAGCACTCCCACGGTACCGATCATTGTCCGAACCGTTTCGTTTCGTTTCAACCGATATCGAAAGACAACTCGGTTTCTCGATTCCTGCGGCTCGCGAACGAGAAAGCTACGCGGGCCCGGTAAAGTTTCTGCGAAAGTTGCGTACACAACACAGCGGTCGGATGTCAATCTTCGCTTCAATTTCGGATGCCGCGTCGGAGCGTTACATCGGGCCCCGTCCGGTAATTGACGGTCTCTTGAAATTTCGTCTTTTCTCTCCTTTTTCCCTCGCGCCGGTTTTTTGCGGCGAGTACAATGAAGGGTTTCCGTTTTGCACCGCGAATCAAATGACGCCCGAAATTACCGAACCGGTGGAGGGGGGGCGGGACACGGAAACGGTGGTCCAATCGTGTCCCATTGCGTTGGCGAAAACCTTGCGGCCAAGACAGCTGGCTAACTGTTTCGCTTTTTTATTCCATTTCGCGGGTTTTCGGGTCAACTTTTACGGGAAGCAATTTTCGCGGTCCTCTCACCGGGACGGACTTTCAAAAAGATTAATCGACTTAATCCTTCGGCTGTTTCTTGCACCGGGGAACACGTACCGGGCCGAGAAAATGACGCGTTTCCTGGGAGAACGGGACGGACCCCTCTTGGGAATGACTTTATAACCGGCTTTCCGTGCGGTATAAAATTCAATAAAGAACGCTTAACAAATTCAGATATGTTCGGACGTGTTCTCTCTGATGCATGGTATTATTGGCAGAAGCTACTGCAGCAGCGTTTCTTCAACGACAGAGCGAAAATGCCGGACGAAGGTTCAGAGGCTTTAGAAATAATGACACCATAAGTCACCTGCCACCCTTCAACTAATCCTTCGTTTATATGATACAAAGACTGCAACAAAAAACGTATTCTCCAATGGCTAATTATTGTGAACGTTAAATTATTTAACGTTATGGGAATTAACGAGACAGAAAAGAAATTAATTTCTATTTCACTCGAGTTTGTTGCAATTCGGATAGAAATTTTCAATTTTTATTTAAGATACGGAATAAAATTAACCGTGTTGCGAAAGGGTTGATTGTCCAGAGCAAGGATTGTTTAGGAGGCAGGAATCAAATTTCTTCGGGGGAACGTTGAAGTTGCGGGGGTGAGCATGCTGAAGAGGAGAGACGGCTAGAGCAGGAGGAGGAGGATCGACTCGGACAGAGGAGCGCTGCGCGGCGTGCTATAGACGTCGGGACGCTATCCGGTCGATACAGGCAACCAGACTAGGAAGTAAACCCGGGCATCAACCTCTGCCTACCACCCATCACCCTTCTCCGCAAGCTCGCCGGACGCCGCGCCGTTTTGCGCCGCTCGGAGCAGAGCAGAGCAGAGCGGAGCAGAGCGGAGCCGCACCGAGCCGGGAGGAGAACCCCCCTCGATCTCTCGAATTCGCTCATCGGTTCGACCCGTGAACCGGGTGCAACGACCCTGCCCGCCGCAGCCAGAAATTTAGATCTGGAGCGCGGCTGCTGCTGCTGCTGCTCTCCCTCATTCTGTGCAACTTAGGCGACGCGTTTCCCAATTATCGAACCACCTTTACCCTGTGGCTGTTTGGGTTCGGTGTATCGTTGAGATTTCCAACCCTCCAGGTCGCGATTGTACGATCTTTCAGTCATTATTCTTGGCTTTTTTAATTTATTAAACTACTCGAACTTCTACATGTTGGTCTATTTAGCTTTTCGCGTACGTAGTAACAATATTGTAGAGGATATTAACCCTCCGTGGACAACCAGGGTTGTTTGTGTTACGGAGCGAAATTTATTCCACTTCTTTCTTTCCTATATTTTCTTTTTCCCATTAATGCCTCAAACATGTGACGTTATCTACGTTAAAATAGGAACTTCTGCAGAGGTGCAACTTGATTTAACTTGATTCAACTTGAATTCATTCGAATACAAGTCAATTTGCACTCACCTGGATATGCTTGGTTTGCAACAACAGGATTCACTTGACTGAACTCAAGTTCATTTGGATAACTACATATTTACTTGAATCCATTCATGACTGTGCATGAACTTGCATATGTTTGGTTAGAAAGCACAGGCTTTACTTGACTCAATTCAAGTTCATTTGGATAACTACATATACACTTGATTCGACATGATTCGACTTAAGATCATTTGGGTAACTACATATTTACTTGAATCCATTCATGACTGTGCATGAACTTGCATATGTTTGGTTAGAAAGCACAGGCTTTACTTGACTCAACTCAAGCTCATTTGGATAACTACATATTTACTTGAATATCAACTTGATTCCTTCCAAATTCGTTCGAATACAAGTGACCCAGCATTGTCTGTATTATTGGGTTGTATTCTACTGCGTCCAACTGGACGCAACGCGAGTGGGTTTACACTCAAGCTCGACTCGATCCATTTATTCAACCGATGTATTTTGACTTTGCTTGTACTTGCTCATTCGAATGAACTTGAATCGTTAATTCGAAGTTCACTTGGCAAATCTTCGATTCCAGTTGAATCGAATCGAGTCTCGAGTTGATTCGGATCGAAGAAAAGGGGAGAAGATTGAATCGATCGATTTAGATGGGACCGATGTTACTGACCTTAAGGAATGCACCGTGGCATTTTATTTATACATAACCGAGTTCGTCCACGAGGGAAATTTGAATGCGACGGTACACGGTCTGACCTGGCGGTTACAACGAAAGGATCTGTGCCAAGGTAATCGAAAAGGAATGCCATCCGACGGATCCTTCCTTCTTCTTTTTTTCTTCTTCATTCGATATTCTCCCACTCTCGTTTGCGAAAAAAACTGTGGCTCGCAGAACGAAGAGCTATCGTTTATCCCAACACGTCGGAGTGCAAATTCTGGCATACGTACTTCTAGGTACAGACTAGGAACTTCACGCGCAACAAGTACATTTCGGAATAGAACAGACATATCAAAAGTTGACCGTTCACGACAATAATATAAATAACAACTGATTGTCGCCACGAATACCTTTGAATTAAATAGACGCGATCAGAAAGCAACGACCGCGGATGACACGGTCCAACGAATCTATTTAGTCTTTAACATTATACAGGGTGTCCCAAAATTCCTTCAACAGCCGGAAATGGGAGGTTGCTGAGATTATTTGAAGCAACATTTTCCTTTACAAAAATGTTATCCGCCCGTTAGTTTAGGAGTTATTAATGAAAAACACGGACCAATCAGAGCGCGACCTAGACGCGAGTTGGCACAGTCGGCCAATAGACAGTTGGCGCGCCGGGCCGACTTTTCCAACTCGCGTCTAGGTCGCGCTCTGATTGGTCCGTGGTTTTCGTTAATAACTCCTAAACAAAGCCGCGGATAAGATTTTTGCAAAGGAAAATGTTGCTTCAAATGATCTCAGGAATCTCCCATTTCCGGCTGTTGAAGGAATTTTGGGACACCCTGTATATGTATACCTTACCACCGCCGGCCCCATGACCGTCATATTTTGTATCTTACAATTATCGAAATCATATCGATGCTTCCACGGGAAATGATTCGAGAAACTTCATTCAAGCACAAAATCGAAATCAATACAGCCTTGTCACTTTTATAAGGTAAAGCATTGTCCAACTTTAAATTTAAGAGTTTTTCTGCAGTAACTGTGAAAGCTAGACGAACGATTTTTACGCAGATCGAGTCTGTAGATAATTGTTGTGTAAACAATTATTCCGGACATTTTTCAGTCGATTTAGAAAAAGTTTTCCTTGGTGTCTCACAGATCGGGATTTTTCTCCATGCACGATTTACAGCGCGTTCCATTTCCATCGCTATTCCTCTTTCAATCTGACAGTATAATGAGACGGTCGCCGTCCATTATGGCGATGCTGGATTATTGATTCGTCGAGGGCGTTGGCGTTTTTAATTATGCGGTTCGAATCGTGCACACTGTTACACTTCGGATCCCTGTGTCTTCGGCTCGAATTGATCCGTGGGTCGCATCCGATTGTTCGACTCTCTCGCTTCTAATTATCTTTCGATTATCCTCGAGACTCGCCTCGATTTTGCCTCGATTTTACCTCTCTTTTTCTGCTCGCGTTGTTCCCGCGCAATTATTAAAACATTCCTCAATAAGCATTTTTTCTCTCGACCTTCGTCCCCATTATTTTTGACCTTCTTCTTGTCGTTTTTCATTCCACAGTTCTATTTGAAGATTCTTTAATTGGTTTTTGTTCAAGAACGTTGGAAAAGATGCCTCTTCTTTATATGTACCTACTATAATCATCGTCCATTTGTGTATTCATTAAAAACGAGTCTTAAGCCTTTGCACTCGGAGCTATTTATCTGGAAAATTAAACATTTCTTCCGATCTAGAATATTTTTGAAATTTTATAGATATGAAATTGGTATAATACCCCATACAATACTTAAACGTTTAGTAATTGATTAAATACCGATATATTTAATGGAAACAATATTTTGAATAATGGTACAGCAGTTTTTAGTGGTGTCTCAGAGGGGACAACCCAGTGCAAAGGGTTAATCTGTTAATAGCCGATAAGGTCGATAGAAATGTTGAACAACGTAACAACAAATCAACAGTCGAAAGGATTCACAAATTGGACAAGTTTCTAATACAGTAATTGTACCACCTTCGGAAATATTTGGAAAATGCAAGAAATGTAAATTACTCAGTGTCGTACAGATTAACTTTCCAATAATTATTTCATTGAATGAATTATTTTGATTTTATCAATGACAGTGTTGATAGAAGAATGTCGATAAAAATAGTGTTGCGCGTAACGCGGTATTTGAACAGTCTAACAACAAGAAGGCAGACAAGTATAAAAATTATGAGGTTGTAAAGAGAATGGTAAAAGTTATGTTGCCATTTCGGAACAGCAGTTTCCCAACTCCTCTCGCAACCACGGGTCGCTTTTCCCAGACGCTTATTTATGATTCATTAATACCCACGAATAGAGAAATCACTTTCTTAAAATGAATATCGTGCATTACCGTTAATGGAATGAATAACAGATAAGAACGGCGCGTACACTTCGTCTCGGCGTCGAATCATTGATTCCCGGCACGACAAGTCGAGTGGCTGTTGCCCAAGGTGGTACACCGCTCAATCTTCCCGTAAATTCGATCCATAGATCGAAATAACGAACGGCGCGGGACGAGAACTGGCTACGGGGACCGATCAAACCGCCAATTATCTTCTGTCACTGGTATATTCGCGCGTTTCACGACAAAGGTTGCCGCAGCCGCCTCCTGACATTTCCAGCTTTGGAAAGTCTGGGAATTCATGGACCCAGGTTCGGGTCGGGTCGAGACGGGCCGAGGAGAACTGTTCAAGTTCGAGACTACTCGAGAATGTCTCGCTTTGTACGATAAACGTTGATGTAGTGTACTTTATTTTAATATCATTCTTAATCTATCATGAAATAATAATATTCGCATCATAGCAGACTCTAGCACTCTCTATAATCGTATTGATTTCTTTACTGAGTCTTTGCAAAATTTTAAAAAACAATTACGCAGGATTATAGGATAATACCATATCGTTTGTACCATTATTTTCTGTGCACGTCCCTTCTTTGTTATTCTTTGTTATTATGCGTGTAGTCCCTTATCCTTTTCTATTGTAAACATTTATGTAAAAGGACCTCGGTCCGTCTATAATAAATAATAATAATAATAATAATATGTGTATGTGCATTTTATGGAAGAATTGTGTGTTCTTCAACATAAGAAAATATTAAAAAATAAAATCGATATCAGTTTGGACTACTGCGGTCGAAAACGAGCCGAGTCGTATGAAATATACGAGTGTACAGAAACAAACTACCTATTTAGGCACTAATTTAAATAAATCCTGAATACACTAGCAAATCATTTTTTTATTTATTACTAGACTGCGGATCTTTATGCAAAATAAAAAATGTTTGCATCGATTGCAAGACACAGGATCCAAATAAAAATTTTATTTTAATTATATCTTATTCAGATGGAACTATTATAATACACTGGTGGCATTAAATGTTTTTAATACCTGCACTGTTTTAAATCCAGTCCATGCTTTATCCGCAGTCTATATTTTAACCCTCATCCGTCCCCCGTGTCAATTTGACACAGTTTTCCCGAAATAAGTTATACCGTTCTGTTATTTGTAGGTAAAATTGTCCGAAACTGGGTGACTTTTATTTTTTTTATGCGAAACATATATCCGCAAAAACTTGAGATGTAAATGTTAACTCGTCAATTTGAATAAAAAGAGCATCGAAAAGTAACTGTTTACCTTGTTATTTTATCATTGTGTTAATTTGATACCGAGGGACAGAGTCAGTTCGTGAAATAAGGGACGGATGAGGGTTAAATGAATAAACCTTCTATTAATTTGAACATCGTAGTATAGTATCAGCATAATGATTACTGAATATCGGTTGTAATGTGCAGATTTAGTATGCCAGGACCTTCTGGGGCAACAGTGTTCCCTATATTTTGTAGAGAACGGACACTAAAACTGTTACTGGGTTGAATCAGTGGCGGATGAATGGGTGATGGGTGACCAGTAAAAATGACGATCGATTCGGTAAGTAGATGCACCGGGTGGTACAATTTCCGAATTGGCGCCCATCGAGCAGAAAGTCTGCGTAACGCAGCGATCCCATTGGCGTCCGGTGTCCGCGGCGTCGAGTGTCGGCCGAGTGTTGCGTTTCACCGCAAATAGTGTCGGCGTGCGGCAAAGTTCACTCGGTTTACCGTATCAAGGGGACGCGACATACCGTCTCCGAGCCCGAGTCCGTGGTGTGTCTCACCTCCGCGCGCGGCAAAAGGCCGCGAATAAAATTCCGACCGCGAACGAAAAGTAGGACGACCGTGTGCCGAGCTGTGGCTGTGTGTGCCTGTGCAACGCGCAATGGCGAACGCACGCGCTCGCGCTCGCAGAAACTGCACATTTGCATCTTTCAATAACCGTGCGTCACCGCGCCTCGCTACGCAATCACCGTACCTCCTTCGTGATTTTACACGTCGGATCATTGTCCTCTGTGTCGTACCGTTCGACGCAGAAAATTCTCTGCAATCTGTCCCGGTTGACGCAGAAGCTGCACACACACTTTTCCCGACCGTTTCTTTGCTGGGGACTGTTGCAATCATTGTTTTGACGTTCCTCGTCGTCTTTGCGCCGAGACAGTTCATACATCGAACACATTGTCCTACAAATTTTTCACAGACACACACTGACTTCTCGGAACTAGAAACAAGAGAAACCTAAGAATAGTGAAGTGTGTAATAAATAGGGTAGACAAGGTAATTGGTATAGAATTTTATGCATTTACGGCAGAAATTAGTTGATGTAATTTAAAATAGTCGACATATTAAAGGAATCTCAGAATGCCAATATATCATTTGGAACTTATTGAAATCATCACAAAGAAAGATAATTTAATACACCTACTGTTTCTGGTACAGTGTTCCCGCGATTGTTGTGAGAACCTCGGGAGTATCGAGTCTCAGGAAACGAAATGGTACTACGTTTTTTTACGTGTGCCGAACATAGATTTCTTGGATAATTTCTTTGTAGTGGGGATAACAAGTCACATCATCCGCATACCCGAAAGTCACATCAATCGCGGGACCACTGTAGTCGGTGCAGACAGTTTTATTTTGCACAAAGGTCCGGTCTAATAATTAGAAATAGAAGAAATGAGGAGTATTAACCCTTGGCACTCAAGTAATGACTCTGAGGCACCACTAGAAATTGCTGTACCATTATACAAAATATTGTTTACATTATTAAATATGTTGGTATCTAACCAATTACTGAACATTTAAGTATTGTATAAGGTATTATATCAATTCCATATCCATAAAATGAAAAAATCATTTAGAATGGAATTATTCTAGGTCGGAAGAAATGTTTAATTTTCGAGTTAAAATGGCTCCGACAGCAAAGGGTTAAGTTCGGCTGAATAAATAAAGATTACTGTTAGTACTCTATAGAGAAAATAGGACTGGTTGTACCAACACGACTTCTGTCGGCTTTTGAAATTGATTTATAAGAGGCCATGTTCGCAGCATCTTCTCACTGTCGAAGCTACGGAGTCGCAATTCCCTGACAGCTGTCGACCAAGAACATGCAATCTAAAAATACAGTACAATATGTAGCTTCTTTTATATCCTCGTTTCTCCTCGAGCATCCCTATCAAAAAAATTGTTTTCACCCCGAAACTATCAAAGATGACTTTACCAAACTTTTATCAAACTATGGACAAAATTGCTGTCCAATGCCAAGAACAGTTCCGTCCGATTTCGCAATCCGATCAACGACTTTTCGATTGTTATCCATGTGTGGCACGTAGGTGGAGAGGCTAGACATCGATCGAGATGGAGTATAGGAAAAGAATCGGTGACACTTTTGCACGGGTACGTTTGCTCGAGCGCTTCTGCAGTCTGCAAAAGTCTTATCGGTTGGGAGAGCTTCAATATTTGCCGGCGCGGCGGGTGGGAAGCCCAGCTAGCGGCGATCGGGGAATAAGCCGTTCATTGTATTCCACGATAAAACGTCTCGGTTCACGGCTTCTGCCACGATCGCGGAAAAATTCGACCATTCCATGCCATTCGCTGCCATTCCATGTCCACCGGCATGGCGACTCCTCGTTGCGCGTTCGCGTTTGCGCTAGCGCCCCTGCCAATTGCATCACTCTCAAATTACGGTGGGACGCACGTTCGTACACTCTTCGAAAGAGAACAGAGATTCCAAAAGCCACAGAATCGCAAGACTCCGCCATACACCAACGAAACTGTTAAATCGTTTGGACAACACAGTGTTCCAAAACGTCGAGAAGCTGGTCACAGGACCATTTTTCCGTGTGAGTGTTGACATCGTTGTATGTGATAGTTCAAACTACAAGGAACTATGAAAATTAGCTTCGAAAATTAATTTTAGTGTTCTTTTAGTGGTTTTAATGCTTGGCCAGCTTTTCGGCGTTTTGGAACAGTGTGCGACGCTTCTCGTTCGAGAAAATTGTTCATGCAGTGGATGGAATTATGAATAATTACAGTCGTGGACAATATTCAGCGGACACTCTTAAAAATCGCATAACTTTTTTAAAATTAACCCAAAGGACCTGAATTTTTTAAAGATGTTAGACCCATTAGGTTGCTAGAGAACGAGTAAACAAAAATTTGTTTGGATTGCAATTGGTAGAAATCGTACAAAATTTAAAAAATGATGTCTTTTTAACTTTTCTGTCGAGCCTGAACATTCGCAAGACTCTTTGGAATCTTTAACACTAGAATCACATAATAAATAGATTGTGGACGTTGTGCATTTATGACAGGAATTTTTCCCGTAGAATCGGCCTACTTTCTATAAATTTGCATCGCGACCGAACGAGACGCGTATCGTTCTATTCGAGCGCGTCCATAAAATTGGGTCGGTCGGTTTAGGTCGTTTTTTCTCCGATTTTCTTTTCTTTTTTCTCGGAAAAAGAGAAGTTTTTCCAGCGAGCTAGTTTCTTAATAACGGTCCACTTCAGGGGAAACGAACTTCCCGCGAAATCGTGGCCGACGCACACTCGTAATTGGGAGCAACTTCCGCGTCAGTGGGACAGGTTATGCGCCGGAGCGGCATAAACTCGGTGCACCGTTGCAGCTTTTATGGCCAGGCTTTATGGGGCTGAAACGGCTGCCAAAAAGTTCGGCGTCGTTAACGGGCCAGCCTCGAAGGAAGCTCTCGCTGATCGATAACCGGATATTAATATTTCGGTGTTGGGGGCGGGGGAAAAACTAAACGGGATCCGGGTCAGGTTGGCCGGAGCTGTGTGCAGACATCTTGAGCAGGTCGTCGTTCTTGCGCCCGGCAACCCTTGTCGATAGGTAAACCTCCGTTCCCGACGACGAAATTGGAAACTCTGCTCGCGATTATGCTGCCGAACCTTCGGCAAAGTGTTCATATACTCTTCGTAAACCTTGCTCCTTCGTGAAGCTCTCCGATTCATAAAAGAAGGCGGCCTGTTCGTGTAAATATTGCGAAGAAGATATTCATTTGCTTCGTACAGAAAAATGAAACGATCGCAACAAATGGAAGTCAGATAAATATGTATATCCTTATCCAATAATTTCAATGTGTCGAATACAAGGTAAAAATATTCTTAAATTCTTGTGACACTATTTTGTTTTCCACTTGTAAAATATTGCAGAGGGGAAGACACCCTTGAACAGTTATGCAAACCTTGCTCGTTCATGAATCTTTATATGTAACTTGGCTCGCAAAGAAACTTGCAAAGAGCAATTTTTAAAAATAAGTTGGAAATTTTTAATAATAAAAAAATTGTAAAGAGCAACGGTTAGTATACTATTTCCTCTGAAATGTCAACCAATTAATATTTTTACGAAACTCCTTTTCTCTGTCATAAGCTAATTCTAACTTCTGAAAAAGATCCAAACGGTCTGACGCATTTTCGAAAGAGTCCTTCTCTCTTAAAGAGCAACACTCGCGCGTTCGATGGTACTTTTGTAATTTCCGTGACTCCCGGCGGATTTGCAGAAGGAAATTTCGCGTAGGCGAGATGGGTAGTTGGATTTCCGTGGATTGAAAGTTTCGAGTGCGAGCGATCGATTCGCAGAAAGTGTGGGAACGGATTTGTGTCGTTCGAAGGAGACGCAGGGCTCGCGCAGGTGCGGACGTCAATTTAACGACGCCGCGCACGGCGTCAGCATACCGAACAAGACCGGGGTAGCCTTAAGGAGCGAGCTAAGTGATGCAAGTCTCTCTCTCTCCTCGGTCGTCGTGCATGCACGGTGCATTGCCCCCTCGTACTTAGATAGAATCGTCTACACCCACACCCGCGCGCCCCTTTATGTCACTCTCGCTGTTTCGCGCGATAACGCCATCGGAATCCGCTTTCCGGCGAGTTCCCCGGGAAAACTCGTCGTCGGGACGGTCCCCACTGTCGCGATCGATTTCCCCAAACCTCGGATCGATTCTCCATGCACCCGGTTGGTCTTCTTTTCGTCAAATGCTCGCCAACGTTACGAATTCTACGCTACGACTATTCCTCTGCTGAATTCGATGCGAAAAGAAAATCTAACCCTTAGTTAATAAGTTCAACTCTTATGCTTAGCACTTTGGTTTCTAATTTTGTTTAACCCTCGGACAGCGGATCATTTTTATAATGATATCATTCATGATGTTTAAGTCCACGGATCGCATCATTTATTAATTTTTTAAAACACATTTTTAAAGGCACTTCGTGCAGACACGTCAATTTTTTTATTGTTGCTGATGCAGTAGCTATATATTTAATTAATTTGCCAGAAACCGAGTAATTGAATGACGCTTTTGATACCCTGGGTGAAAATAGACCCAGGCTCTAGAGAAATGGGATCTAATAACATCAAACAAAGGAATGTGTTTTCTTTTCCTTTTTCGGAATGCAAAATAAAAATCGTGTGACTTATTTGCAAGATACAGGGGTTATGTAGAAACATCCATCTCCTTTCTTAACAATTTCAATGAGTTGAGAATAATTCAACAGTTTCACCGTAAATGCATAAGCATTTGTGTAGTGATTAACGACGTTGAACAGTCATTGGCGTTCCGTTATTAAAGGAGATTAACCCTCGAAGGTGCAAAGAGAAGCCTGCGAGGTTCGAGGAGCAAATGTGACACGGTTGTTAGGGTCGTTCTCCTCGCTAGACGACGATGATTTCAGCAGACGATGCCGGTTCGAGTCGACGGGATCCGCGATTTACGTAGCTGCATTCCTCGCGTGCCTCTCGACGCGGCTGCCTCGACCTTTCGCAATGATAAAGAACGTGACACTCCACTCTCTTTTCACCTGGACCGGTGTGTCTCGTTATCGTTGCTGCGCGTCGGGGATTAAAACGGGGCGCCACGGTGCCAGCGACGCAGTCTTTCGAACAAGTTAACCCAAAATTTCGACCTCGAACAAAAACTATTAACACTGCTACCCTGTTTCCGATGGAACCAACTGAATTATCCTCGACTTGTCAATATCATTGAAAGAGGACATGCGTCTTCATTTAACTTCTGATTCTCACAATTGACTGCAACAATTCTTATTTCTCACGGAGATCTGCAGAATAGAAATAGCTTCCCATGTACCTACTTTTTTCAGAAGAAATGTAGAAAGAAATGTAAAAATTTTGTAATATATGCTGATTTTTGACAATGAAATCGTAAACTGTCACGATTTTTTCAAGCTATAATTTTACTTTTCTGTGTTCACTTAACTTCTGGTTCTTACAATTCTTATTTTTATAGTTTCCTATTTACTTACTCGATTTTTTCAAAAGAAGAATCAAAAGAAATTACAAAATTTCTTAAGGATTTTTCAAGCACTTGAAAGATCGCATTGGTTACTACAATTTTACTTTTCTGTTCTAATAAGGAGAGACTATATTGAGAAGAGTCCTGCCGGTTCTTTCGAATTCAATTTAGTTTCGATAAACATAAAAGTATAGTTTCGTCCACCTGGCAGCTATCTCTCGGATCACCGTGCGACAGAGGGGGGCTGGATCATCGTAGCTGCGATCCAGGCCGATGTTAGCCAACCGAGATCCTTGGGATCGAGCACGATAACCTTCCTTCCTTAGCAACGATCAACGGCCCCCCTCTGCCTGTTCGACGTTCCTCCTATGGAACGTCACTGGGATGATCTCGCTGGATCGGGCTCGATCAGGATTTCAATGCGAATTACCCGGATTACTCTCGATCCCTCTCGATACCGTCGCGACGTTTCGTCAACTCCGTTCACAATGGTGCTTTCATCGGTTGCATTCATGAAACTTCTTTGAAGTTGTTGTATAGTTCAGTCTATTCTTACACGATTTATCTCCAAGAAGTTTTCTTTAGTGTAACACAGACCGAAATATGCGTACTGATTAATCCTTCGAATTAATTCATTAAACAGTTGTTGCATTAAGAAGATTCGGTTCGATATGAAGCTTTCATCAAGTTCATCAAGATTCCAAGTTAGGATCGAGTTTCCACGAAGATGACGCGGGATTAGGTAGCATAAAACGAAGAAAAAGGAGAGCCACGCTCGGTCTCGAAAAGAGTGGTGTCGCGTTCCGTTGCGGCGCGACGCTTAGCGTCTCTTAGCGTCGGTTAGCGTCGGTTCGTGCGATAGTGTTAGTGTCTTAGGTGGAACAGGAGTGGTTGGCCACCCCTGGCCTGGATACCGCGGCGTGTTGTTCACCTCCATGTGAAAGTACTCGCGGCACGCACACGCGAGTGCCGCAGAAACACGCACGCGGACACAGGCGCACTGATGCACTATGCGCTCGTTCGAACCGAACGGTTCGATTTTTCGCGTGGCTACGCGACGAAAAATCGCCGCGAGGAGAAATCGATTCCCTTCGCAGAACCGGCAATTAGCTCTCCTGGCAAAATATGTTCTTGTCCTGTAGAGAAAATTCATTTTTACGAGCGATACGTCTGCGTCGTTTCGCAGAGAGCCACGGGAAACGAGAACGCGGCTGAAGGTTACTTCGAGAGAACTATGTCCTAGCTGGACCAAATTTTTGTTGCGATTAACTTTAGACCCTTTGCACACCGACGCGACGGCTCTTTAACACGTTCGCTACCACTTTCTCAGATATGCGATCATCTTGGAATTCACTTGAAATTAGTCAAGTCATACACAGTATAATATTTCGAGATTCTATACTACTAATAGAATTTCCAATAATCGTACCCAATGGAGACTTCAGAATCTGCTTTCGCATAACAATACCAAATTATTAGATGATTGCATAAGTTCGTGCCCGATTTGAAACTAAAATTGAACGGTTAAATTTGAAAGATTTGGTTAAAGATTGGTTAAATTGAAACGAAAAAATGGTTAGGTTGAATGGAAAGAATGGTGACTGTATGTATAATTGATTAATAAAGTTGTATTCTTTAAAATTTAACCATTGAATTTTATTTTCAAATCGGGCACGAACTTATGCAATCATCAATATTAGATTGCGAATCTGAAATTGCTGTTGAAGGATCTTTTAACACGTTGGCTTATAAATTAATTTTCTTCAAAATGCAGTCGCTTGAACCGAACTTTATTGGAGGTTGCACGATCTGAAAAAGTGCATATAGGAGTCCCTGAATCAGATTATGTTTGACCATGAACGTATTAAAAAGTCCTTATCCATGAATTATAAGCTTTCAATGAAATAATCACCATGTTAATAATGAAGATGACTAATGAAAGAGATATTGGTAGCGAGCGTGTTACAGTTTCCAAATAACTCGCACGAGCAAGTCGTATCGATGGTAGGAGATCGTATCGAAGATTTTTTGCACAGTGCCAGCGATATCCTTTTCGAGTCACGGTATCGTCGCGTTGGTAGGATCCGTCGAATTCGCGACAACGTCGGCGACGTTCCCCAGGAGGGGGGCGTGTCTGGCCCTCGAATATTTTTGGACACGTTCGACGATTCGATGACGCGGACCGTGGACCGCGTGTTTGGTCGTCGAGCGGCCCCAGCGTCGCGGCGCTTTACCGAGAACCGTGCTTAGCAGATTTTCTGAATTGTTTTCAACACAGGCACGTATACCAGCTACGCCGCAAGCTGTATTTTGGCTGGGCCGGATTAACGAGCCACATTCGGGAAATCGACGCTTTGAGCTGCTCCCGAAAAAAGCCAACCGGAGCTGATGTATTTCATCCTAATCATAGCTCAAATTGGGCATTGACGTGTGTGCAATAGGGTGGCCTTTATTTTTCAACTATGAAATTTGGTGAAAAAATGCTACATCCAATATTCTAGATCAATCGGACGTCGGGAAGACGTGGCACATCGAATGCGAAGGTGTGAAATAGAAATAACTGCACGCTAAGTGTGAAGAGTACACTGAAAATTCAAGTTGAATATTTTATACCTCCAAAAATATTATAATTCCTTACATGCAGTCAAGCGCAAGTTTACTCTGTACGAATAAGATTATTCACGTGAACTTCTCTACATTTTAAATTGGTATAAGAACACAACTAAACGAATTGATACTTTCAATAAAATACGTAAAATGTAACATGAATAAAATTATAATATGAGCATTAGTTAATTGCTACTTTGAAAAAATCACATTGTGGTACTATTATCGAATATTTTTGCACAAGAAGAACGTTTAGTCATAATCAGACTGCGGATCTTTATGCAAAATAAAAATGTTCAAGAAGAATTGATTTCATCCCTTAACGACTTTGTTACATTGAAAGCAACATTACAACATTCTTGAATTTTTAAAATCTTTCACTGTTTTATATTTCGTCCAAGCAATTTCTTTATAAACAAAGATCCGCAGTCTGGTCATAATCAAAAGTCTTTCCTTCATATATTCTCATTCGTATAAAACTTCATATTTATCGCAAGTTGAACGTGAATGTAGCACGTCCTTTAATTTTAGGGGATGGCAAGGTCCATCCTAGTGCACAAAAAGGAATATGCTCAAAAGAATCGTCTTGATTTTGTAGTTCAATTAGCTTCAAGTGCAAAAATCGATTGGTCTGAATGTAGTATGTGCAATAATGTGCATTGTATCTTGAGCGATTTCGTTCATTCTCGCAATGTTTACAACTATCGCGGGCTGGCAAGTCGCAGAGACACGCGTCGAGCAGGCTCGAGCGGAGGAAAAGCCAGCGAGCATTCCGCTGTCTTTCTAATCTCGTTCTTCTACGACTGGCTATCGCTGGCAGCTCGCGCGACAGTCTTTTTACACGGTTGGTGCGCACGTGTTCGTGTCACGTTATGACGCTGCCCACACAGCGCGGACGTTGATCCGCGTCGCGACGCTGCTTGCTGGCAACGTTCCGTCGACACCGGTGGCACAAAAAGGCTCGAAACGGAGGAAGGATCGACGGAGAAGAGAAACAGCTTGCGGAAGATACCGGGACCGCCGCGGAGAAAGCGGACAACGAGGAAAGAAAACAGTGAAAGGAGTCGAAGCTCTACGAAACGGGCAATAGTCGCGGCCAGTGCGAACCCGGACCGAACGACGATTCTCTGCAATGCATAGAGAGTCTCAGAATGTTAGGAGAATGCGATTAAAAACTGGGCCAAAGATGCACAGGGCGCATTTAACATTTAATCTCCCAGAAATGCAAAACAGAATTGTTTATCCAAATTTCTATGAATTTTTCTGGTAATGTATCGAGTGTGACAATTTCGATTAGAATCTGCAAAATGCTAGAAGTAGTAATTTTCAATTTTTACCTTATTTAATAAATTACTGTAAGAATTAGGATAGAGTCTGTGGCAAAAGAGGGGGAACACATCAGACCATAAAGGGTTCAAATAGTGCGTTAGTGAAATAGTTGTTCACAGCAAGAGCCAACTCGCGTACAGAAAATGTATGACGATAGCTTGTGGCAAGATCGGCAAGAACAAAATGGTTTTAAAGGAATGGGTTTCGTTGTTAAGAAAATTGTTAGGATATTAGTGATTTGAGGCTGGGGGCAACTACCTGAACAGCGCGCTATTCCTAAAGGATTAGGTTGGTTGCTGGAAAAAAAAGGTTCCTGACGCAACGTTTCGAAAAATCCTCGTTCGCGAAGGGTTGATGCTCGAGCTTTCGTGGCTGGCGACAGACACGGGACGACAGAACGCGACGACCGAAAGTACCGAAAGGCATAGGAGCGGACTTGATGTACCGTTACGAGGCAGAATGGCGGTTGTTAGTGTGGCAGTGTGTTAGCCGGGCAGGATCACGTGGGCAGGAGAGGTTGCAGACGCGGTGGGTAGAACGAGGAGCGAGGATCGAGGAGCGCCGTGGGTGTAGGTGTACCTGTGCTCACGGGGAACCGGTGAACGTGCGAGAGGAGAGAGCAGAGAGAGAGAGAAGGAAGAGAGATCAAGCTGGAAGGTGCGCACGTGCGAGGACGAGGACGAGGACGAGGACCAACGCCGCCGCCAGGACCTTGAAGAGGATCTCCACCGCCGAGAGAAGAAGATCTACTGCGAGAGCTCTTCCTCCTCTCCTAGCCGAGGAGGACGCAACAGCTGCGAGTAGGTAGCCAGGAACCTGTCCCTACAAATCTTTCCAACTGCTACCGCCATCCTCTCTCTTTCTCTCTTCCTCGGGGAACCTCTGCCTCTCCACGTCTCGCGGACTCTCCGGCCGGTGTCCGCAATATATCAGACCTCTCTTCCTAGTCCTGCCAGCCTAGCGTTATGATATCACGATCTGGAAGGACGACACTGTGACCGGTTATGCTTCGATCGCACACTCCCACGCGGCTTTCCGCATCAGGCTAGCGATGGGATGGAGCACCTTGCAAGTCCTTGACTTTATTAGTACCCTACCGATCTTACACATCTATAACTGGACCTCGGATCTTATACATTTATTTATTGGACCGCGGGTTTTATGCATTACTAACTTCTTATGCATTACGAAATTCTAATAAATGCTTCAATTCGAAATTATTCAATAAATTTCTTCATCCGAGCACGCATTATATTAGGTTGGGCAAAAAGTAATCCATTATTTTTACCTTTATTTCAAGGTAAAAATAATGGATTACTTTTTCCCCAACTTAATATTACAAATTGCGTGAAATCGAGATAGATTCGATCTTGTAATTTTTATGAAACAACTATCGCCTATAGTCTAATTATCGTTTCTTTCTTTAAATCATGACTAGACTGCGGATTTTATGGATTTACGATAAAATGTACAGATCAAATGTAAACTAGTGACATTTAAAGAAAACATTTAAAGGATTTAGAACTACTGTTTAACTAAAGCGTTCCTCGTCGAAATGATTGTTTAGTCTGGAAACAAAGCCACACCTAGCCGATCTGCGGGTACATGTTAGCGACGCAGAATTCCGCAAACGGGCTTGCGTAACTGGATCGCGAGCTCGCAAACCGCGCTGAAAGAATCCCGGGGCGTCTTTCCGGGGTTAAGCAGCCGGTCGTTGATTTCCTCGGCGTGCGCCACGGATTCAATTGTCGCTCTCTCGGGCGACGAGGAAAAGGCGTCGCTCGCGTTTGTATTCCGCTTGGTCCCGGGGTCAAAAGCCGGGCCGTAAATATCGGTCGCGGACCGATTCGTTTTCGCGCTTGTCTCGTCCGTGTTCCCAGCACTACACTGTGGATCGTTGTTTGTGCTCCCGTTCGAGCCAGCATCGTTCATCCTCGCGGCTCTACGCGACGTTTCCTCAATGCGCCGCGACAGATTCGAATGAAAATAAACGAGTTCCTATCCGGGGACGAGAGGCGCGAGCAGAACGAGAAGAAAAGGACGAACAAGAGGAGCAGGAGGAAGATAGACGAAGAGGAGAAAGAAGAAGGAGAAGACGGTGGCCGGTGGTGCCTCGGTGAGAGACCCTGTCACCGCTCTGGCATTGTACGAACGGCCCGTACCGTACCGGCCGGTCTCTGCCTCGCGGACGACGTTAAAAGACAATTAATCTGAATAACTCAGCCTAGACCCGAGCCAGTGTCCCACATTTCGCGATGCAACCGTTCCCGGCGCGGCGCGGCGCGAGCGAGAACGCACGCCTCCGCTCCGCTGCTCTATGCCGCCGCCGCCGCGCCGCACAGTGGTCCCAATCGAAGTACATTAGCTGTTCGTTTGCTAAAAAATCTACTTTCACGTATCGATTTTTCTCAAATATTAATAAAACCTTGGAAATCAGATCAATTGAATTTTTTAGAAATTGTAGTCTGAAAAAGCACCATTTTTCAACGTGTTCAACTATTTAACAATATTGGTCTATTTTCTTTATCTGTTGTCTGTAAGAAATATTGCTTATGATTAGACAGCGGATCTTTATGCAAAATAAAAATGTTTTACCTGAATTATAACAAACTGGAGTGAAATAGAAATCTATTTTCCTTGTCAATATGGATAAAAGGTTGAAAAGAATATAACAGTGTTTTTAAATTCTTTTAATGTTTTTACTGTTTTAAATTACACCTACTTATTTTTGTCATAAATGCATAAAATCCGTTGTCTACTTATAGTTTATTTAAGAAATTAATATTCAATTGACTAAGGAGAATCGTGAACGTTTCATGTAATTGACAATGAATATCTTTCAAGTCTCAACGAGACTCGCCATCTTTCAAAGTGGCATGTTTTCAACATACTTTTGCCTGTATAATCAGACCAAAAATGAGTACGTACAATTTAAAACAGTAGAGGTATTAAGAAGATTTAAGGCCACCAGTGTGTATTAGTTTCACCTTAATAAGATAATTAAAAGAACAATGAATTTGTTATTTGGCTCCTGTGTCTTGCATTCAATGCAAACATTTTTTATTTTGCATAAAGATCCGCAGTCTACTTATGACGTTCCGAACGAATATCAGCCAATTATACTTAACCCTTTGCAATCGGAACCATTTTAACTCGAAAATTAAATTCTAAATGATTTTCTTTATTTTATGAAATACTTGAATATGTACATAGTAATTGATTAGATACCAACAGATTTATGTAATGTAAACAATATTGTGACTAATGGTACATATAGCAATTTTTGGCGGTGACTCTGAGTCACCACTCGAGTGCTAAGGGTGAATAAGTAGACTGTGGATTTTATGCATTTTTAGCGAGAATGAGTTGGTGCAGTTGAAAACAATAGACATTTCAGAATTAACCATTTTCAATTTTCCAAGATCACTCAATTCTTGTCTTGCGTTTGATGCAGACAATTTTTGTTTCGCATTATAATCCACAGTCTATTAATACATTATTAAGGCACACTGAGCAACTGCTAAATCAACAAACTCGGCGCGAAATGACGTCAGGAGTTGACGAGTCTTCTGTCCGGTATCGATTCGAAAAATTGAGACCTTGCGTCGAAGGGGACATATCGCCGAAGTTTGCTGAAATTCGAACTGATAGAAAAGCTGTCGAAAAAGCGATTCGCGACAGACGATTGCCCCAGTTCTCGATGTGTCTCGTGTCGAAAACGCGGAAGCGCGGACTGTTGCAAAACGATTTCGCGGCGATGCGCGTAATCTAATGAATCGGAGCGGTGTAACGGTCGCGCTCGAATTGCGAATGCTGATTTTTGACATTCCTCCGCGGTGGACACGTCTGACCCACTTCTCCCCGGTGGCGAGTACTCAAACGTCACGAAGCATCCGAGCTTCGACCGATTGCAGTATGAAATTTCAAAAAATTTCGTCGACGATGCGCTCGAACCGTCGCGTGTTCCGTCTAACACCCGGTGACAACGTTTGTCCAGCATTCCGGTGCATTATTCACCGTTTACAGAATGCTGCGATACAGCATCAACAAGATTCCGTGCCACGTCAGTCACCGAGAATAATCGCCGGAAAATCGGTTTAGGATCGTGGAATGAAATTACTTTGGGAAATTTCGCCTCGTACCTTTCCAATCTCGTTTCTGTTTAAAAACGTATGCGCTTTTGTGACGTACTCTGTCGTAAAAGATGAGCCAGTTTTCTAACATCGAAAATATGTTCATAAATAGGAGCTTCAAATTGGTGCCATTGTTCTTTAGAAATTCAAGGATTTGAATGAATAAACTTGGAATTTTCGATTTCCACCATTCCTTTCCGTATCTGTTAGCTTGAAAAGGATTTCCTCCACTTTGAGGGGTGAGTTCAACCCCGAAACCTGAATGTCTAATGATAAGAGAGTTTAACAAATATTTTTGGTAAGCTATAACTGTGCGAAACTTCATCGGTGATTCATTTGTATGTTCCCTAGAGGTGGATTGGTGTGAGTGGAGTGTATGGCGAGCGATTTCGCAAGATGTGCTTTCGTTAACCCTAGAACGGTACAAAGATCGATGTTATCGATCCGCCTTTTCGTCCATCCTTCGCCGTAGCCGGTTGGCGGCCGATGTTCAGGTAGATCCCGAAAAACGGTACTTGAAAAAGTACCTTGGTAACGGTAACGTGAACCCGGTTACTACCGGCGTGGCGCGCCCTCGAGATTCCGCCAGGTAATTAGAAACCACTGCCCTTCGGATAACGACTGTCTGGCAACGGTCTACTATTGGTGATCCGGGTTCCAGGAAACGGTGATCTATACTTCGAAAAGAGAAATCTCTCCCAACCTGTTCATCGAGAATGACGAACCAACTCGTTTACCTGCGCCGATTTGCATCCAGCTCCGTATTTGAACCGACGCGCCGCGACGCTCGACTCGAAAACCCAGAGAAGCTTCCGGGAACGAGTTTCCTCGTTTCGTTACGTCGCACAGTGGAGTATTTAGAAGTATTTACCCCGAAAAGTTACCCAAAACTATTTCACCATTATTTTAAAACTTGCATGCATAGTGTAGTGAGTCATTGGATTCATCTTAACGTCAGCTACAACAGTATGTAATAAAAAATACACATATTACACGTATTAGCACATCTTAGCAGCCAATTCTTCTTGCATCGTTAACAGAAACCTTTACAAATTTCAATGGCGCAAAAAAGAACATCGGGACTCACTTGGAAGCCTAAAAATTTCTTTCTTGAAAATTCTACGAATGCGAAATATCGTAGTAACAGGTCATGTTCGAACTTGAATAATTTTAAGCAGACAATATGGAAATGATAATTTCTGAAACCTATAATATATACCTGGCCAAGAAGTGTCTGTGAAGAATAAATTAACACAGCAGTACTACAAAAGTCTTTACCTTCAATGCATAACAACGCTACACAATACGTACACAAATCCAAAAAATTAAACTGGAACATTGTTGTTCATATATTCCAATAGCGCAGACAACCAAAATTGTTCATCTCACGCAAGATTTGATAAAACGTTTTTTTGGGCCAACTTTTCGAGGCAAATGTGCGAATATGTAGCAAAATTCTTGTTACTTTATTCAGGCGATTTATCGAAGATTTCTGCAGGATTTAAAAGTCACCCGGTCGAAAGGCGAAAAATGACTGTCGTCTGCCGATGGCTTGCCTTTCTACTTCGGATGAGAAGGGTGAGAAACATGATCACAAAACATAAGTGGATCAAACGAAAAACAGCAAAAACATTTAAAGACAATTTGTTGTTCCAAGAAAATGTTGCGACTGTTCCAGCGCGCTGTACTCGCGGTGCAACGTTGCAAACGAAGAGGAGGATCAACGAAGATGGATCCCCGCGGAAGTGTTTCTACGCGGCGACACGCATCGGCTGTCGTCATCGATGGAAATACCGCGCGGCGCGGCGTTCCACCGTGCTGCTGTTCGTTTTCCTTTTCGTCATTGTTTCGCGCCGATTCGATGAGATAAGTGTTAATGGCGGGACTGGGATCGGTTTTAATGCGGCAAATGCGTTGCGAAACACCGCGCGGGATTCGTGTCTCCTCTTGCAAGGCTGATGAAAGGATCGTAGACGAGATCGCATCGGGCACAGGTCATCCTGCGTACAGGCCGATCCAAAATCAATCCGCACAAAAATCTACCACGCCGAATCAGATTGAACACGAAGAAGTTTCCATTTCAACATATTTCTTCTGGCCTAGAATATTTCCATTCCAAGAGATTTCCAAGAAAAATCAATTTCACTTACATGAAGTTTAGCATTATTCAAAATAAAAATCGCCTGCCTCGATTGCAAGAGATAGAAAGCAAGTTAGATGTCATCTTTTCCATAATGATTTTAATAGAGGATGAATCATATATAGACATCTTCAATTTTTAAAGTTTTGCAATATTTTTGAATTTCATTTTCTTAATTACCCTATAAATGCATACAGATCCGAGTACGCTTAAATTTTTATCAATTTCTTCGATAAAGACGTAGTGGGGTAAATCTTGTTTCAAACAATAGTGCAAGGACATTGGCACTCAGCTGGATCAATTTTGGGAATCTCGATATGCTACGAACGGGGCCTGAAAACTATTGTAATCTCGATTTTGGTTTTTGAAGAACATCGTTTCCACGACCTCGAGCGAAGGTCAGTGCTCCGAAAGACGATGAACCACAGTGAAATAAATAAATTCCTGTTCCACATACCGAACAATGCCAGGCAAAGGGTTAACACCGAGCCATTGTAGAGAACGTGAAGCATTGCCAATAAAGAAGCTTTGACGATCGCGAAAGGGTTGAACACCGTCTTCGCTCGAAGAGAAACCATGAAACTCGGCTGCTCGATACCGAGGATTCCTAGGGAAACGACGAAACGAGCGAGAGAGTCTCTCTCCGGCGTAACATGATCCGCCGGGAAGAAAGAGAAAAAGAGAGAGAGAGAGGTGAGGAAATCGCGGGAGAAGTAGCGAGAACCACTCTTCGAAAGACAAAAGGAACGAACAACGCAGAGGAGGGAAGGTATCTATGATTCGCGTCGCCTCGGAGCAACTTTTATTCGATAGCCGATAGGCTGGCCGGCCTTAAACGTCGTGTCCCGGCCGGAGCATAAAAAGAAGACGGCACGGTTGTAAAACGTTGTTAGTCGATCGGATAGGCGACGAGGACGCATAATGAGCATCGTAAAAACACGAAAAACGGGGGGAAAGAGCGAGAGAGACAAAGACAACACGAGGGAGAGAGAGAGAGCGGAGGGAATATTCGTTGGCAAAGGGAGAGCCACCCCGCGAGAACTCGCACCTCCGATTCGCCGATAAACTCGAGATTCGAAAGGGCTACAGCCGCGATCGCTGACAAAACGCCAGCGAGAGCACGGGGACGGATCTCGCTCGGATAACGCCGCCAGAGGCTGCGTGGGCGTTTTGCACACCCTGGATTCCTACCATCGTTGTTCGGAACGTTGTTGCTCTTTCTTTCCATAAATCTCTATTTTTGAATTGTCTCGTATTAGAGAAAATAGTGAGACAATTTTCACGAGCAACTCTCCGCGAGCCAGGTGGGGTTAAATTAACCCCACCCGTTTTAAAACTACTATTCCGAAATCTGCTAACAAGAACATGAATGTGCTTTTCGATAAATCTTTGTTTTATTTGGACCTGATCCTATTGTAATAATTAAACTGCGGAACTTTATGCAAAATAGAAATTGTTTGCATCAACTGCAACAAACCAAGTAATAATTTCTTTCATTCTTCAATAATATTCTTCAGCTCCAACTAATACATTGATGTTCTTAAATTTTTTTAATCTGTCCTCTGTTTTAAATTGCACCTACCTATTTTTGTTATAATGCATAAAATCACGATTTTAAAATGCATTTTTGTTTGGGGTAAAACTAACCCCACATGGGTCATGGTGCGACTTTCATTCACCTGATTCGCGGAGGGCTACGATCAAGTTGTTAGAGCAAGTTCCTTATTTTACGCGTGGTGGATATTCTAAAATATTGAAATGTCTTGAATACCGGGTTAAAAGAATGTGTGCACGAGAAGTGAACGTTCGGAAGGGGTTGAACCAGGGTGGACGATCGAGTGGGTACGGTCGGTTTCTTTCAGTCCGCAATTACGGATCACCCCGTAGAGAGGTTTGAACCCTGTAAACGAGTCATCGGGCAGGAACTTTCGGTCGGAAAGTAGCAAAAATCGCGTGTCCTATCGGTTCCCTGTGGCGAACGTGGGCCTTAAGTGTGCCACACCCGTGGCGGGCCGATCCCCCAAGCTACCTGCACCATCCCATCATCATCGCGAGCTTGCCTCTGCCTCGCCTCGCTACCCGAAACTTTCCCCGGGACGATTTATATCCCGAAGTGAAACGAATTCGCCTCGGTGTTGCTCCGTTACGAGAGCGAAAAATCGACGCGAGCGGAGGATCATCAAAGACTCCGGGATCGAGAGGACCGGGGATCCAGGATCTCCGGGAGCATCTCGGGAGAGGGATCTCGGGCTGCAAGGGCCCTCCCCATTATACCCGAACAATGTAACAAATAACCTCATCAGACTATCTCGGCCGGCATTGTGCGGCATCGTGCAACGCTCGCCGAAGAATGCCCGCCCTTTTATTCAATTTCTCTTCCACCTCGTTTTTTACCCTTTCCCCGTCTCTTAAATTCGTTTCGGAGAGTTACCCGTGGTGGGCTGGCCTGCGAAACACACACCCATTCCGAGTAGAAACGCCGATTCCTTCTGAGACACCCGGTACGCACGTGAAGATCAACCCTTCGCGAATTATTTATGTATATATTCTATTATTGATCATTCTTTTCTCTCTCGACGGGCAATGCGTGTTCTATCGTTACACAAGTATCATTGAACTTAATATATTTTGGTTAATTACAGCACCTACATATTTTAATATTTCATTGATATTGTTAAATTGTATATCGACGCTGTTAATGCGTTTCGCATTTGTTTTATATATCGCACCCCCGCAAGAAAAATGACAAAACTCAGAAATGCAGCATTTGAGAAAAATCAACTTAAAGAATACTATAAAACGTATATTGAAATAGTTTCAGCATACTTTAAATTTCAGGTAAGTATGATAAATTGCGAGATAGAGATGTGACGCTTTTCGTGCACGTTGGGGCACTTCATACATATTTTTCAATGACGTAACTTCAAAATTGCCATTTTTTGACTTGTGTCACCTTTCTTGCGGGGATGCGATGTATGTATTTCTGCCGCAATGGAATGTTGATATTTTCCGTTGTAATCAAATAGTAATTTTATATTATTACTCACTAAGATAATATATATATAATACTAAGAGATATTAGGAGATAATATATGATAATATATTATTACTCCTTGATCATGACAGAGAGGAGTGACATTACTCGACTTTCAGTCGAAAACACGGCGAAAATGGCTAGTGTACAATTGATAAACGCGTTATAATTATTCGGCTCCCGCCTTTTTTCCTGAATCGGACGGTCATTTATCGCAGACGACTGTGCAAAGTGTAAAGTGCACCGCCGCGCCGAAAGAAACAAATAAGTTTATTTCGAGCGAGCGATAAGCGCACCGCGAATGTTTGCGCACTCCCGGCGTACGCGAACAGAACAAGATTAAGGGGAACAGATCGATAGAGGATCCCCGCGATACTTATCGATCTTCGCGAAACCATGCTGAAAATTGTTGTTCGACGATAAAGCGCTGTCTGAATATTTATAAAAAGAATCTGCGCATTGCTCAGTCATTTAGATGTTTAACTATAATTAGACTGCGGACTTTATGCGTTTATGACAAAAATGGGCACGTACAGTTTAAAGCAGTGGACATGTTGAAAATATTTAAGGACATCAATGTATTAGTTTCAACTTGATACGATAAATAGAAGAATACCATTTTTATTTGGGTCGTGTGTCCTGCAATCAATGCAAATATTTTTATTTTGCATAAAAACCCGCAGTCTATTAATAATCTAGCAGAGAAGAACCTTGCTCTGCTCCGATACGAACAAATTGGTATTGTGAATCGAAAGGGCTGGTTTTAATCGCGACCAGGAGAGTTCTCCTCGCGGAACGTTTAACATTTCGCAGGTACTTTTTAATTAGCATTTCGTGTTATTCTCGGCCTCGGTCGGAAACGTAGTTTCTCAACTCGCTGGTCCTTGGGCGTAGGCGGATCCCAGCGAGCGTCCTCGCGCCGAGTCAAACGGAAAACGGAGTGCTGTGGCCAGACAGGATTTTCCTTGCTCTGGAAATGAGACTGGAGAACGGTGATTATGGCTCGCGACGCCAGGAAAGCCGGGAAATTGGCCGCGGAGCACTCGTGGCTCGACGAGGCGCCTTTTGCGGAACGGCGACGTTTAAATTTCAACCTGGTCTTGATGCTTTCAATGAGTTCTCTAATTGTTCCATAATTCTTTTTACCTCCTCCACCTTTCTCGCGAACAATTAATTGCCGGGTTTCTCCGTTGTTCAAACTTCAGAATCAATTACTAGTTTCTCTTGCAAGCATAGAAATCTGAAGGGTCTTGTGCTTACGGGATATTCATTTCATCGAGATCGTTAGCATTGTATATTGGGGTTTTCGAATAAATCACGCGAATCAAGGGAGCATTGCTGCAATCAGTTTAAACTATATAATATTTTTGTAACCGAGCGATGAATAGACAGCGGATTTTATGCATTTACGACGAAAACGAGTAGGTGTAATTTAAAACAATAAGAACGTTAGACGAATTTAAAAATACTTCTTTATGATTTTCAACCTATTGAATACATTAAGAGAGAAAATCACTTTCCATGTCACTCCAGTTTGTTGCAAATCAGGTGGAAATTTTTTATTTTGCATAAAGATCCGCTGTCTAGCGATGAATAATGCTGTCTACGGGGCTGCCAAATGCACACTTGTAACTTTCGAACAATCATACAAACAGTATTCAAAAAATTATGAATCCCATGTTGTATTGGTTCATTGCCTTCCCTTCAGGATTACAAGGAGACATTCACGTGAAGACTGATTGTTCGAACCTAAAATGGTCAACTTATGCGAGTGGTTTTAACAATTTGATCGCATAATACACTCTCTCTCGTTCTTCTACGAGGTTTTCGACGATGAAGATGTTATAATCGCACAATAAATCAGGGGGCAAGGTGTTAAGACCTCGCACGATCGGTAAGGGAATAAAATTAGCTGACGGTGATCCATCAGGCGAGCATCCCCGAGGATCCAATACACCATCCCCCGTAGCATTTCCTGGGGCAGGTCCTGGCGCCAGGATCCTCCTCGATCCTGCACGATAGCCGTCGATAACGGGCGGGTCGTTGGTGTGCGCATTCCTGCACCCGTTGGACCTAACCCACACGCGTCTCGACGCAGCACGCATGCTGATACGGGAAGCACGTCCAGGCGAACAAAGAGGATCGGCCCACGTTGCGTCCGTGAGGAGCGCCAAGGACTCCGGCGCAATTAATTCTTCGTCACTGACTCTCTCTGTCTCTCTCGCTCTGTTTCTCTTCCCCCAAGCAATAGGTAAACTAGAGAGGAAGGGAGAGAAACTGGCAGGAACGGGAAGAGAGAGGGAAAGCAAAGTAGCCTGAGTGAATGAGCGACGAGGAGCCAGCTAGGACGAGAAAGGAGGAGACGAGCGGAACATCCGGACCCCTGGAGACGAATGAACGTGCATGCACACGTCGAACAACTGGTCGAGCATAATTGAGTGCTCGTTCTATGTGTACGGACGATGTGTACGTGGATACGCGCGATCGCCGAGACCCGTGTACACGATCATGGACCGCGCGGGCAGACTCGGGGAGAGTGTGAGAGAGAGAACCCCGGCGTCGTTGACTCTCTCGCGGCCGTGTAATCACCACCTCCCATGTAAAACGTCCTGGCAATGGTAATAGCTCGTTTAGGGCACTTGCATGCAGTTAATTTCGCCCTCCCGGAGAGAGAGCCGCCTCCGTCGCGGACACAGAGACAGACCAAGGGAGAGGAGAACGATCTCGACGTCCGCGACACAGAAAACAAACGCTCTGCCCTCGCGTCGAACACCATATCACTGACAGAAAATCCTCTCTCGAAATCCGCAATGCGATCATTTATAATTAAACAGCCGATCTTTATGCAAAACAACAATTTCACACTTGAATCACATCAAACTGAGGTACAGGTTGAAAATGATATAAAAGTATTTTTAAATTCTTCTAATGGCTTCACTGTTTTAAATTACATGCTGTCTATTTTTAATCATAAGTCTATTTATAATTTATACTGTAGCATCGACACACACGCGCGACGTTCACAATCTCACAATTTACTGAACACTGTTTCTACCGAAGGTAGCGAAAGACACTTTTATAAAATTTTGAAGAAAGATTGATCGAGACTGCGAACATGCATTGGAGGGAAATTTTCACTTTGCCGTGTATTAGTACACAGTATAATATTCAGAGATCCATACCTTTCCTTTGCTAAATTATTTGACTTATAAAGGCATCATCAACATTTTGGAAAGGAATAACTTTCCTTCGATCCGATAGGGGTAAACGAATAATTAGGCAATTAAGCGAATGATACGCCCGGTACACCACGTCTATTGTAAGTCGTCATCAAATAATTACTAATAAGCAGTCGCTTTCGATGCTACCCGAAGACTGACTGTCTCGGATTTAATCGTTCCCCGGTTTCCATAAAGGGCGACGTAAGTCTGGTTTACTGTGACGCACAGTGTTCCGAACACCGTCTGCTAGCTGGACTGAAAACTGAAAAGTTCAGTGACGAAAGATTGGAAAGAGACAACAGTAGAGTTCAATTAATTTTGTGACAAACATTTTTAATTGTATAGCGTCGATCACCGATGACCCACCGTCCAATGTGTTAACTGGAAGTTGAAAGTGCATTTTGAACCCAGCAAGAAAAAGAGAAAGAGAAGAAGACAGTTCCAGCGAACGCGACGACGCGAAACAAGTAGCCAGCGGGAAGTCCAACAATAAACGGGCCTATTTTTAAATCGATGCACGAATCAGGGTCCAAGCTCGGTGCAACCGATGCAAAAACATGAACCGGAGAGCACCAACCGACTGGTATGCATGTTGCCCAACGTGACACTCTCGGGGTTTGTGGCTATCACGATATTCGAAAGAGGAAGACTGGAGAAAGATCATGTTTCAAACGTTTGCATTGTTCCTGATAGAAACTAGGGTAGCTGTACCGATTACTGTCGATATCGTCCTTCGCTTTATTTAGACTTTCTGCGGCTCCTATTGTAGTACGTTCTCTGCTAAAGATATCTATACAATCATTTTTTAAGAAATCATTTTTATTATTTCAATAATTGTAAAATAAAAAATCTGGAGCCGGTCATTTTGACCGGTGGTGTATATCTAATTTATCATGAAATAATAATATGTTTAAGCATTGTATGGAAGAATGATGCGTTCTGAACACAAGGAAATATTAAAAAATAAAATCGACATCATTTTGTACGTATTACTACGAAGGAAAAAGAGCCGTGTACCAATTACTATTTTTAAATATTAAAATTCGAAATGCACGAGCGTACAAATAGAAACTATGTACCTCGGCATTAATTTAAATAAATCCTCAGTGCAGTAACAAATAATTTTTTATTTGTAACTAGACTGCCAAATAACCATTTCTTTCCTCTTTTAATTACCTTATTCAGGTGAAAGTAATACACTGGTGGCCATAAATCTTTTTAATACCTCCACTGTTTTAAATTGTACGTACCCATTTTTGTCGTAAATGCATAGAAAAAAATTGAGCAGGAGAAATTTTCTAATTAGTGTAAATATCCTTTAATTCGCTAATAACCGGGACGAAATGAATAAATTTATTTTTAAAAACGTTCTGCAATACTCCCAGGATACAGGAGATGCAGCTCATCTGCAAAAGGATGTGCAGAAGCGGCCATCTTGAGCCAAGCGCGTGATCCTCGCGATTCAGCGGCGATATCTCTTTGTTTCCCGATATCCGACGATCTACAAGCGGCCGTTGCAACGCGAAATCTTGTGCACGGGCTGGAGTGTAGCCGGCATTGTTATTTTAAAATGCCTGCGTTGTTCGGAGCATCAGAAATAGAATAGTATCGGCGATATTGGCATAGCTTCGGACGCGGACGGCTTCGAGCGGAGAGAGAACTCTCACAGCTGGGTCCCCGGGACCCCACAGGATCTCTTAAACGAATCATCGTCCGGACGTATTTATTACGAATTAAATATCCGTCGCGTCGCTTATTTTAATGAACACGTTAAACCGCCTCGGACGCCTCGCTTCGACGAAGATATTAAACATTTTATTTTATCGAGACGTTGAGGTAGGTCGGCGGCCATGTTGCATGTTTCGATTGTTTTCTCAATCGTTCGAATTTCGCTGAATTTTCGGATGAAATACGGTGAGCAACGCGATCACTATGCCGACCAGTTTCTTTCTGTATTTGTAATCTTTCAGCAAATTTTTCGAATAATTTTTATATAATCGTAAATTACAAATATTAGAACCCGTATTTAAATAAATCCTTTGGTTTGATGATTTTTGAAGACCTTCCAAATGTTTGCACAAGTCGAAACCTAGTTGAAGATCATCTGACCCCATAGGATCTCAGACGATTCACCGTCTGGACGTGTTTATTACGAATTAAATATCCGTCGCGTCGCTTATTTTAATACACTCGTTAAACCGTCTCGCTTCGAGGAAGATATTAAGACCGTTCGAATTTTGCATCGAGCATTCAGATAATACTATAATTGCGCATTACTATAACCAGTTTGAACCGATCCCACGATTTTCAAACACCGCCAAACGTGTTTCTCGTTCGAACAGATTAACTGCTGTATGAGGTGATTCATTGCGAGGAAAAGTACGAAACCGCCCGTCGATGAATCGATCCTTCTGGATGGATCTTCTGGCCCGAAGATCCCCGAAGACCTTCGAAATCTTCGCAGAAATCGAAGTCTGGCCGAGGATCATCCGTCTCTGTCCCGGGAACCGATCGATCTCCACTTCGCGCGAAGAACCAAAGTAGAAGAAGAAGCAGTAGAAGAAGAAGAAGATGATTTTGATGGGAGAGGAAAAAAAGTGTGGTAGGCAAACGAAGCGACGCGTCGCGCGAATCGCAAGAACCGCGGATCGCGATTCGCCGATTCCGTGAAGCATCGGTGACGCATTGATAATTTTACTCTGACGGAGGCAATGGGATCTAAAACGCGAGGTGGCAGAAGGGATTCGCCGACTGGTGCGTCAAGTGCCATCAATAACAGTTCATTCGTCTTTGTCCCGATATCAAGTCGACCGTTCCTTTGACACGTTTGTTAAAGTAGTTACCGGCTACTCACTAATTATCTGTACGCGACCAATTGCACCGGACGCCGCACAGTGGAGTATTTGCCTCGAAAAGTTGGCCAAAATACGATTTTTCAAATCTCGCGTGAGATGGAAAATTTTGGTTGTCTGAGCTCTATTGGAATGTATAGTTTTATTTTGTTTATTTATGTACTCATGTAGCGTTTTTATGCATTGAAAGTAAAGACAAAATAATTGAGAGTTATGAATTGAAACTAAAGAAAAAATAAGTGAAATATTCGGAAAAATTCAACTTATTAAAATGATTAGCGGATGAAATAATTTTCTATTGAAATTCTGTTTCTTGCAATCGATGCAGAAAATTTTCCTTTTGCACAAAGATCCGTAGTCTAATGATCGCCGCTGATTAAATCGAAATCGCCTTAGTCGACGTTGTTGAAAATCGTGAAAATCGTAATAAAAATGGTACGATGAAGTCCTTAGTTTGCATAAAATGCCTCGAGGAAATTGTTAATTGCAATCTCCTTCGCGAGAGACTTCGTTCGAGGATTGTCTTTACTGAAGCTCCGTGAAGCTCATCTTGAATCTTCCTTTTTGGTTCTACAGTGCAATTAAATCGCTTTGATAAAGACTTTTGCATTAAACGATGGAGTTACTTCGAATGTCCCGACAGGTAAGGATCTTTTAAAAGTGTTCACGTAGGAGTACATACTAGGATCGACCCTTTGACGAAGAAGTAAATGAAGGAAGAGAGGATGAAGGGAATAATGAGGATAACATTGCAAAGCTAAATGCGATACAAATGTAACAGTCCTGAAAGTTACAAATATTTTTTGAGATATAGTGTCATTCGTTTGACACCAATGCAATTTTAATTATAATTTATACTCGAATAAAGAACTGTGTATAATCATTTCCAGCGAAAGCATCTTTATAGCTTCAATAATTGTGAAATAAAAATTCTGAAACCAGTCATTTGAACGGCGGTGATAGGTTCAGTGTTAAAGAAAATGTGAACGTTGCGATTTTTCTTAATAATTTCAATTTACCTCGCATTCATCCAAGTTCAGTGTTTAAAGGAGCATATCGATTGGAGAACGCAGGTGAAAACGTTGTTCTCCGGTAGGTACATGGAAGAGTAACGGAGTCCAACAATAGAAAGCTGGTCCACATGGCCCGCGATCGACGTTGGGCGACGCTGGGCGTCGTTGCAGCGTCGTTTGCAGCTCGCGGCCGCGTATCCTGCGGGTCGACGCGCGTCCGCGCAAATATTGGACGGACGTGGAATTTCGGGTATATTTTAAGAGATTCATCTGGCGGGGCCGGTACGTTCCGAGAAGCAATTTCGATCTTTACGATGCTTATTCTCGAGCGGTGTGCACCGACACAGCCGAAAAAAACAAGGGAGAGGAGAGAGGCCCAGAACTCTGGCTCTCTCCTCTCTCTCTCTTTCTCTCCCACCTGACAGGGTGTCCGTTCCCCGTGGTCTTATCTGTTTCTGCGTTCCGCGAAAAAAAATCGCGAGTGATCCCAAGACGAGGAATCCCTCGTTTCGCCACTTTTTCCCCTCAAGGTCGCAAATCGACCAACATACCCCCTCTCTCGTTCTCGCGTCCTCCTTCCCGATCCTCCGTGTTCTCTCCTGTCCAGGCCAAAACGACCTTTGCTTCCCTCCTTCTTTCCTCCTTTCCCTTTGTTCCTTTCCTACTGATCCTCCATCCCCACTCTCGTACTCTTCATCCTGATCCTCGGACTCTTGCATATCCACTCGACACGATACAGGACACGATGTGTGCCCGTTCTGTTGCGTGTTCGAATGTCAATGACGAGCCGGCCAGCCGGCCAGTGTGTTTATCCGAGGCAACGGAGTTTCGGCTACAGCCTTGGCAGGCGCTAAAATTCTCACTTTCGGTCTTGTCGAGAGGTCGGCACCCGTCTGCAACGCCGAAATTCCGGCCACTGATTCACCGAATTCGGCGCGGCGGCGACGCAACCTGCACCTCCGTGCATCCCTGTACCCTGCGTCCAGAGTCCCACGGCGCCAGCAAACAAACCACCCCTACGCTGTCCCCCTTCAAGTTTTAACCCTCAATCCGTCCCTCGTCACTATTTCACATATGTATTTTCCGCTAATCTCAATGAACCGTTCTACATTTTGTTTTATTAGTTGCAGACTACCTTGCAGTGTGATAACGAAACTGGCTCATGATGGAGACACTTCATATCACTGGTTGCATAGGTCCAGGACCTTGAATGAACTTGAATAATTATAGTCACTGAATTCGTAATGAAAGGGACTATGACTGCAGATGTTTAAAAAAGAGCGGTTCCATTTCAAAAAATGAAGGTGACCTTGATATTTCTAAAACAAATGACATAGAAACAACAATTTTTTGGTGACTCACGCTGTATATGTATTATATAAGGTGTACAAATAAGTTTTCGGCCTGAGAATAAAAACGGCTGTACTAAGTTTTTGAACTGAAACATTTTTTTTCTGGTTGGGGATTTTATAATACCAACCTAGTAGAGTAAATTACCCGACTAATAGTTTAACATAACCTCAAAATGTGCACAATAAACAAAATGAGTTGCCAAAAGACGCATATTAGGCATTGTATGCTTTTCGCATATCAACTGAATAAAAAAACAGTTCCGACGCTAAAAAGATGATATGTGAAGCATTGGGAGAAGATGCTGTCTCTATCAGCACCATCAAGAAGTGGTTCCAAAGGATTCCGGAGTGGAAATTTCGACCTCGAAGGTGACGAGATAGCGGGAGCGCCAAAAAAATTTCCTGATGAAGATTTGGAGCAATTGCTCGAAGAAAATCCTTGCCAAACGCAAGCAGAACTTGCTACTGGGTTAGGCGTAACGCAACGAAACGTTTCCGTTCGGCTGAAAAAGCTAGGAAAAATTAAAAAGCAGGGTCGCTGGGTTTGACACGTGCTGTCGAAAAAGCAACAAATTGAGACCACACGCAGCAGAAACGACCAGTGACGTTCTGGATTCGTTGGTTTGTGAAGTTTTGCCACACCCGGCGGATTCACCAGACCTGCCTCCTTCAGATTATCACTTGTTCAGATCGCTACAACATCATTTGGTGGATACACACTTCCAAACAGTTGAAGAAGTCGAAAAATGCCTCGCAGACTTCATCGAGTCAAAACCGCCATCTTGTTCTCACCAAGGGATTCGTTATTTGCCCGAGAAATCGAAGAAGTGTGTAGAAGCGAATGGAGACCAGTTTCCCGATTAAAACATACTTGTATCTTAAATAAGAAAATATTGAATTTGACGAGAAATGGCCGAGAACTTATTTGTACATCTAATACAAATACGGACAATCACAGTTAAACGCCCATTCATGTTATACGACCCTAAGCTCCAATAATAGACATTGCAGCGTCGTGGGGAGACTGTCAATCAGAAGTCCTGGGATAATTACCGGTGCGTGTAATATAAGCGTATATGAACTGTCCGTGCCGATTCCGCTCGGCTCGGCTCGGCTCTGTTCGAGAAGGCAACGAGAGAAACTGGTAGCGAACGTTAGCCGGTTAATCGGTGTAAAGCGGCTATTTAAAGCCGCGAGTTACGGGGGTGGTATAATTCAAGATCGCGTCCCGGTAATTGCAATGCGCTCGTATCGCCGCGCGCTGCGCTATCTTCGGGATGGGAGACGGGATTCCGTGGATTCCACCGCGCAGTTTTCATGGGTCGCACTGCAGCCTTTGAGAACGCGTTGGCCGCGATCGTACGCTGGCGATCGTCCGGGAAAACTCATCAATAATCGAGCCCGAACACGCATCGGGCCCTCGACCAGCCTTCCGGGGACCGGGTAATTTAGAGAACAACCATCGTCGTGAACATTCCTTATTCTGGATGACTGAATGTTGAAATTTGTTTTGAGAAACAAAATTAATCTATTATTCCACACAAGGAACGATCGATTTAATATCAGTTTATTTCTGTTTGTTTATGAAACCGTTGGTTGTTTGGTCATATTATCGTTCAATTTTCTAACCCGAATGATCCTCACTTGACGTGTTACATTCTAAATGTAAAGACGTGTTTTGCTTGTACTACCTTTCTCGTTATTGAATAAACTCCGTTGAGTTAATTTACACAGGGTGTCCCGTAACTGGTGGTACAAGCGAGTTGGTTATTCTACGTGAAAAATTGAATCGAAAATGTAGAATAAAATTTTTTCATATAACGCTTTATTTTCTAAAAAAATAAGTTTGAAAATTAGTCGAGTACGCGTGCACTTGGACCAGCTTTAGCTCAGCGGATTTCATTGTAGAAGCACGGAAGTACTCTCCTACTCGGAACAGTAAGATAGTAAAATCCGTCGAACTAAAGCTAAAAAATGTTATTCTACATTTTCGATTCAATTTTTCACGTAGAACCACCCCCTACTCGCTTGTACCACCAGTTTTACGGGACACCCTGTATAAAGTGTGCGGATTATTTAATTACATTATCTAATACTGAACTACCGAAATTTTCGACTGCTGTCTGCCGTAGTGGCAAATGCAAAAATTGTACATTTTGGTCTCCTCATCGGTTTCATGACAGTGTGATAGTTACAGTTTGTTATCGGTTCCAGAATTGTTCCAAAGCCAAACTATCTTCTAGGGGTGGGCGGCTTTTGATGTCAGGTACCCGAAGTCGAAGTCGGGTCGGGTCGGGAGCCCAAAAATCTATGACATTCGAGTCACCAAACAATATAAATTTTCAGGTTCCCTACCCGACCAGGACCCGACCCGATTTCGACTTCTGGTACCCGAAATTTCTGGGTACCGCCCCCATCCCTTCTATCTTCGTACTAAGAATTCTGAGAATAATACAGGAATCGTATTTAGTGTACGTTTGTTCAGGATATGCAAACTGCGAGACGATTGAAAGAGCAGTGGACTACGGATTGAATGCATTAATAGGAAAAATTGGTAGATGCAATAGTAACTATAATTCTCGGAGTAATTCGACAGTGATTCTGCACAACTGCGGCGGGGATTCGCGCAAGAAAATAACACGGTTTGCGAGTAGCGTTCAATGTACCGCTGTCACAGTCAGCCTTCACATTGAGTTATCTAGTGGTTCGCACCGCGTCGATAGCGTATCAGGTGTGCGTGGTCGAGCACGGTCTCGCATTGTTCGTGTCCGGTCGTTTAAAACACCGTTCGTTTTTTCTCCCACCCCTTGCCTCTTCTCGTCTCCTCTTCTCCGTTCTTTTTCTCCTTCTCATCTAACCTTCGCGGGAAGACTCTGAACGATTGCCGAAAAATATCGTTATCCGCGGCTCGTAAAAACCGTGCGCAACGCTGGCTCGAGAAACTGAGAAAACATTTCGTCGATGCTCGAAACGACTTCGACGGAAATCACTGCGGACGGAAGAAACTGGGGACTACTGGGAAATCTGTGAAGGAGAAAATCTGCAAGGTTCTTCATCTGTATTAAGCAATTTTTTCCAGTTACGCTGACCCTTACACTGGCCGTTCTTAACTAATGACCTCTGCTGTTAAAGCCACATTAAAAATAGATGTATAAAATACATTGTGACATTTAATAAACGGCTTGTACCAACGAAATTGGTAGTTTCAACCTTTTAGCGCTCATCACACCTGCCCTGTACGATTTTGATCGCCAGATGTGCGAAATGGACATTGTCCAGGCCGGGGCAGGACCTTGAAGAAAATTCTGCAGAGGAAAGAGAAAGTTCGAAGGCTAAAAACGCAGGGATGATAACGACTCAGGTTTTACAGTTTCTAGATGGAAGGAACTTGAAGAAAACATTAGAAGAGACTCTATTCCCATCTGCGTTTGAAAGAAGAAGAACCATGATGCAAAGATGTGGTCAAGTTGTTGGAACTTGAAGGATCAGTTTCGCGATTTCGTCGAGTTCGCGGCGCTCTGGCGATTTTTACGTTTCGGCACCGTTTCGGGCCACGTCATTGCCTGGTTACAGGGACGCCGATGAGGCCTGTGTGTGCGTGCAACGAGCCGCACCACACCTACAGACAGACGCGAGAGAAACACGCGCGGCCGACCTTGCATTTGCTTTGCATATATACGACATGGCTTTGGGCATGGTCACACACGGAACACAACCTTGGCGAGAGCATAAACGGACGAACGCACTGCGAGAGAACGAGCCCGTGAACTAAGGGGGCAGAGAAGAAGGGAGAGGGAGACGAAGGAGGCCCGGCAAAAGGGGGACCACGGGCCCACGTCACGCCACTTTCGGTTTTATCGTCGCATGTCCGGCCGGGGCGCGATTTTCTCGTGTCCTGATCTTCGGACCCACTGCCTTGCCTCGATACTTGTCGCTAACGACAATAAATACTCTAACGGGCCTTCCTGGGTACCTCGGGATCAAGGATCGAGTTGATCTTTATCGCAAGACTCGCCATTCTGTTATTCTTCAATGTTTCCTTATTTGTTTTAATCAGGGCGACAGCCATACTTGCACAGATTCAGAATGTGGATGGAGTAAGGGTATAGTAGGGATGTCGGACATATTTTGATTGTCTGTAAATGAACAATCAATTTGCGAAGAAAGAGCTACGAATTCATTTGTGCATCTGATAACTGGATCGAGGGACAAGATAAATAATAATATTCTTCTGAAATTAATTCAGCTAACCATTCTACTGTGGATTCCAGGATGCGAGAAAAATTCGCGAATGTTTGACGTGCGTTTCGTCGGTATTTTTCGCGTCGAGCAAACGAGCGAACTTCAAAGCGCGGTGCGCAAACCGCGCAACCATTTGTTTGAGCCATTAATCCGCCCGTAGCAGGCCCAGAGACAAAAATGGATTTCTTCTGATCGGCTCGCGAGGCTCGGAAACCGAAGGTTGGCGTAAATCAAAATTTATTTCGAAGACTCGCGAGATACCTTGCCCCCGAGGAGTCTTTTTATGCAGGATGCGCGGACCACGAGATTCGTTCCGTTCCTTTTATTTTTTTTTTCTTTCGTGTTTCATTCTTCTGTTGCTTCGCAGAGGATTGCGCGCGCAAGACAGAGAGAGAGAGAGAGAACGCACAGAGAGAAAGAGAGGAGAGACGATTCCGGTAAATTTCGCGAGTCAAAACGCGCAGACGACGCCGACGCTCCGAGCACCTGGTGTTCCCGAGACCGCGACTGTAAACGCTCGACCTTGAACGGTATTTATTGACCCGTTCTGCATACTAGATTCGCGAATAGCTGATTCATTATGAACGGCGATCCGGCATTTTCATTCATTTACCGTTCGCGGCGCCGGGATCGCGACTCGATCCGTTCCCTCGAGCGATCCGATCACTGGATCTCCGAGATCGATGACGAATCGAAGAAACGTTTTATTATATCAGGTTGGCAACTAAGTTCGCGACCTCCACAGTATCTCAAATTATTCGCAAAATTCAGAGCTTTCCAATGATGTATAGGAATGGTCACTGAATGAGGTATAATGACTCAATAAAAGAATTCCGAATCGGAAGGTCGCGAATTTAGTTGCCAACCTATTACAATACATTGAAATTAGTACACCTTTTAAAAACATACAACTTTTTCAAAATTGGACCCAACAGCTTCAGCTTTTTTGAGACGTTAGAAGGATTAGTTTACTAGCTGCTGTGTAAATAATTCTTTTTCTAAATTGTTATTGGTCGCAATTGCGAAGGAAAAAATAAAGGTCACGATTTTAAAATGTTTTATCCGCAAAAACGAACTTTCTGGGCAACCTAATCGTATAAAACTGAGATGTGCAGAGATTTTGTGCGGGTCACGAGAGACCCCGTAGTTTTCTCCGAAACCATCGAGAGCACCGAAGCATTGATTCATTTCTGCCACGCACCGTATTTTTGCATAATCCTCTGATTTACGAGCTAGAAGCGATCGCTATTAGAGGCTCGAATATAGATCCTACGTCAACGATCCAACGTCGCAGGCGACCGGATCGTTAACCAGCCGATCACGAGGCTGTTGGTCTCGATCGCGGCCGTGTGTCTCGATCGTCCGTAGAATCTCGATTCGTCTGGCCCGATCAACGGGAGATCCAGCGTAAAAATAAATACCAGTCGCCGCGGATCGGCATTATTTACGACTCGGGCGCAGCTCGGGCGACGTTACAAATTGACGTTCTAGGTGCCGGTAAATGCTTCGGCAAACTGCTGGCCCGGAGGAAGCGATAAAACGCTTCTCTCTCTCTCTCTCATATCCGAGAAGACATCCACAAAAATCCTGCGCGAAATCAAGGCCCCGTACACGATTCTCGCGGGCAACAGTTAATTCCCGCAACGTTTAAAAAAGAGAATGACTACGGCATGACTATGACATATGTGTGTGCGCACCGTTGACTTACTCGTTAGCAGCGACGAGGACATGCGGACGAGGAGATCCGGCGTTCTTACCTGCAACAGAAGAGAAGAGGCTCGTTAAAGCGATTGACTCTAGCCAATCAAGAAGCCGTTAAAAAATACATGCGAATCAACATCTCTCGACTAGTTTTTGCGAGGGTTATGTAAAACTTCGCGAGCGAGTCTTACAAAATCACGCTGCGAAAGCTATCCGGAAAGTACGGTCCGATTGTGCGATAGTGTGGGGTTCGTGATTAGACTGCGGATTTGATGCAATTAACAGAAAAATAGGTACGTACAATTTAACACTAAGTCTTGCCTATTTGATTCGTAGAAATGACCAGAATTATTAGTATTTATTAGTTGCTCCATAAACAAATTTGCACCTTGCACTGTAATTTAGTCCATTTCAGGACGAATAAATACAGATTCAGTACTTATCACTAATTTTATGACAATCGTCTTCAAGCAAATCAATAGTACCGGTTATCGGCGACCTCCACGTTCAACGTGTTAAAAGAAAACATTTTTATTTGCCCCCAAACATCTTGTATTTTGCATAAAGATCCACAGTCCATTACCACCAAGTCTTATCTAGCAAGTTTCGAGTTAGAAACATAATAAGTGAGTGCCAAAAATGTATGAAGAGGTAGTGGGAAATAAAGAAATGAGTGCAATTGAAGGAGCGTTTGTTTGAACATGTGTCAGTCGTTGTTTGATCATCCTTTGCGTTGCATGGAAAACTCTCTTATTAATCTCTTACCAATCTCGAATAATAATTTCTTAGATCGAAACACCGCGTCTAAGGGTAGTTTCACAAAGACAGTTCCTCATTCTAGCAAATAAGTAATGATTCCACGACCTCGAAAGCCCCCGAAATCGTCCTGTTCGCAATTAATAATGTATAATTAACAGAGACACGAATATTGTCGAGGTTTTTGCGACTCCGGCCCACTGTGTGCCAGGGAGGCACGTGGCGAAAAGAGAGGCGCCTCCGACGCTCGGATTAGTTCGAGAGAGTCCTTGACTGTTGGAATGCGGACCACTGGGGTCCAGGCACATCCAGGTAGCCTCCGAATCCTCTGTGTGAGCCGCGTGTGCACGCACCGGGGCCACTCCCGCATGCATCCGTCTGTCTCCCCGTTATATTCCCACAAAACCGGGCCCACAGACCGAGATAAAAGGACCCCGTGATCTTCCTCCTCGTTGCATCCTCTCTGAACCGCACCTGCTCCCTCCAACCGGGGGCTTAATTATCGATGTACCTTGAGAGGGGTACAGGGGTCCTCGAGGACCCACGCAGCCCACACCGTTTCGCCTCGACAGGTTCGATTCAATAGGATGATCGAGAGAGAGGATGATCGTTCGAGGAAGTCGGGACTCCGGGATGATTGACGAGGCCTTTCGGCGAAATCGAGCGACCCAGTCACGGGATTTGCGTGGAAAATAGCCGTTGATGACCATGGGACCTCGCGCAACCATTGCGGTTGCCGTCTTCCTTTCTGTAAACCGCTGTTTTCGCATCCTCTACTTCATTTGTCGTCTCCATTCTTTCACGCAGCTATTGTGTACCGTATAGAACAAACTTTCTAGTTAACACTTCGCATTCATTACTAGACTGTGGACGTTTACGCAATTCTCAATTTTTTTTAGACAATTTTTCACCCTCCGCACAGTGCGCAGAAATGCCAATCTAGCGGGTCAAAACTATTTCAGCTTTATTTTAAGATTCAGAGACATATTAGGTGCGCAAATAAGTTCCTTCCCCCTTTTTTCTACGATCATAACTTCTGACTGAATTCGAATTACTTCCCGATTTTGGTGCCATCTGAAAGAGCTGTTTATTAGTTTTAGAAAGAGTCATGATGAGCGCTCTAAGAGTTTCCAGTCCTATGCAACAATTTCAAGCATAATGGCGTGCGAGAAGCTTCATTTGCGTCACTGCTTACTCTTTGCGTTCCAGTTTAGGAAATCAGCTGTTAAAGCCACTGAAATGATTTTTGCGGCACTGGGAGAGAACGCTGTATCTTACAGAACATAGAAAAAGTTTAATTTGGAAGACGACGATCGTTCAGGTGTACCGAGAAAGTTCTATGACGGTGACTTAGAGGAATTGCTCAACGAAAATCCGACCCGGACGAAAGAAGAATTGGCAGAAGAGTGGGAGTCGCCAGACAAGTTTATTACATAAAATGTAATAAAATCTTGAATTTGGAAAAAAGGGGAATTAACTTATCTGCACACCAATAGTAAAGTAGGTCACTGGATTCGTTTTGGCGTTAGCTACAATAATACGTAATGAAAAATATATTTAAAAAATTAACAAGTATTGGTCTGTTTTTTCCCATTAGTGCTTTAAACATTTGACGTTATTACCTTAATGAAATTACCACACTATGATAATAGAAGTCAGAAAAATTGCCCGTATACATGTTAAACATTCGCTTGTATACATAATATACGCTCCGATGATAGTGACCAGGAAAACAGCGCGTACCTTCACGCTAATGATGCAAATGGGTTAACGAGCAGTCGACAGAATAATTCCACACTAGTCGATTGGGTGTTTCCGAATATTGGCTGAAATGTGATTGATGTATTCCATCGGAATGCAATCGATGTATGCAAAATAATGAATATTGCACCGAACGTGCCATGCGAAGTTGGTCACGGGTGAATGACGGTCCTTTGTCGTCGATTTATCATCGATTTCTACTTATCGTCTTCCTCATCTTTATCACAACGTGTAGACACCTCTGTACGATCGTAGTTCAACATTCGTGTTGATTTAATCATTTATAAAAACACGTAACAATTTGAAAATGTTCTTGGATGATCACTAGACTGCGGATCTTTATGCAAAATAAAAATGTTTTGCATTGATTGCGTGAAGCAGGAATAACATAAAAATTGATTTCTTATCTTAACGACTTTGTCACATTAAAAGCAACATTACAACATTCTTGAATTTTTAAAATCTTTTACTGTTTTATATTCCGTTTTATAAATGCATAAAGATCCGCAGTCTAGTGATAACATTTGATTTTGCAATACATCAACTCGGTTGTGGCTACTTATGCAGACATCACTAAAGCACTCGATGAAAGTCGCAATTCATCATCTTATTACAACGTATGCTTTAAAGATTAATTTACATTTGAGGCATAAAGATACGCGTAAAAATGTTTGTTTATTGACAAAGGAGTTAAAGCTATGAATTATAGTTCCCGTATCTTGCGATTAAAGCAGACAAATTTTATTTTCCATGAAAATCCACATTCGTATTCATTGCGGAAGAGTCATCCACGATGTTCAAGATGAAAAAGTGTAAACTGGGCTGTAGAGAAGCAAACATAGAAAAATCGTGCAGAGTGTCAGATTGCGAAGGGTTAAAAAATATCCTGGTGGAACCCTACGAATATTACGTTTGCACAGCCGGGGCGATATCGATTCCTGTTTCGATAAGTCGGTCTATGAATTCACATAGACACAGTCCACGGTTCGAACGATCGATCGAGGCGTTCGGCCGTGTGTTTCCGTGTTAGTGGTCCGTGGAAAAATCGGCGCGCGTTCAACGACCGAGTTCGAGCGATTAAGGAGCAACAGGTTTCGCTGTTCTCTAAGAGCTCGCGAATCGAGAGACCCGTGACGCGTCGCCTACTCTCTATTACGGAGTCGTGTATCTTTCTCTGTTGCTGAACGGCCGCGGACGCGGATAAAGGCGAGAATAAAGTCGAAAGGCATTCACCCTTGGTGAAAGTAGTTCTCCGATCGATGTCGCTGCCACGTCGCGTCGTCGCGTGTCCGACCGAGGCAGAGCGAGGCAAAACGAGGCAGAACGAGGCGGAGCGAGGCAAGGCTGCTTTCACGATACATCGATCAGTTTTTCCAGCGATTCCACCCGTTCTTCTGTTGATTCGATTCCGCCTCCGAACGATTCCTCCAAAAAACCGTGAGATCAAGAGTATCAATTCTAATAATGTAGGGTATAGGAGAGATTGGAGCTGAAAGTTACCAGGGTAAGTTGTTCCGATCATTATTTATAAATAGACAGCGGATTTTATGCATTTATGACAAAAATGAGTAGGTGCAATTTAAAACAGTAAAAACATTAGAAGAATTTGAAAATACTGTTATATTATTTTCAACCTATTGAACATATTAACAAAGAAAATAAATCACTGATAAAGATCCGCTGTCTATTTATAAAAAAGGAGAAGTAAGCGCGATTCCTTTTCAAATATTTTTGCTATAAAAGTTAAGTACATACACAGAAGAACGCGTTTATGTTGTTACTAGTTAACTAAAGTTTAACCTTTTTAAAGCTAGAAAAATGATTTAAGAAACCCAAATTGCGTTTTAAATCTACAGTTTATCATAATATTTAACCCTCGAACAACGGACGATTTTTATAGCCAATTGGCAATGCTTAGAACCGTTCACAAATCTAATTAATAATTTTTTTTAAATTTACTTTTGATGATATCTCGTGTATACACATTAATAGAACAGCGGATCTTTATGCAAAATAAAAATTTTCCACCTGAATTGCAACAAACCGAAGTGACATAGAAATTGATTTTCTCTCTTAATATATTCAATAGGTTTTTGAAACTGATATAAAAGTATTTTCAAACTCGTCTAATGTTTTTAGTGTTTTAAATTACATTTACCCATTTTTGTCACAAATGCATACAATCCGTTGTCTACACATTAGTTTTTCCGATATCCTCAATGAAACAGCTATTCAGTTAGTTTAATTGTCACAAACTGAGTACTTAAATGACAATTAGGATGTCCCGATCAAAAATGACTCCGGCACAGCACTCGGAGGGTTAATGCGATTTATCATGTACCACTAAAATTATTTTGTTTCTTATTTTTCTGCGCAGATTTTACTGTGATACGCGTTATGGTTCGAAGCGTATGGTGCGACGGCGTTAGACAGCGTATTTCTATGTGCTCAACGGGGTCGCCGACCTGCCCCATAAGTTCGTGCATTAAACGCTCCCGTTGCCCGTTATCGAATCCCATTCGTTCTGTATCCGATGGTTATCACCGATCTATAAATACAGGTACGATAAATGTACAGAAAGCTCGTATCTCCTTGTTCGCCTTGGTGACTCGAAGCACGTCGCGTCGCGGCGACCGAACGGAAACGTCGCATCAATTTTCACCTGAATAGAAATTATGGAATAACATCCTGAACAATCTCCCGGCTGACGGTAATCGTGGCTTAAAGACCGGAGCCTCGGATTATCCGTTTACACCGAGGCTTGTTCGCGATCCCGCGGCCTCGTCAATGGATCTTGAATTGCGATTTCGCCTTCGCAGATATAGCAGCTCCCCGAATCAGGTCGCCGTTATTAGCGAAACATCGCGCCGATAAATCGGAATGCGGGAACCGTGTTGCCATCGGGAAACGATTGATTACAGATAGATGGTCTTCGCGCAAAATGTAAATCTCGCGGCATTCGTTTCAGAAAACGAGAATGGAAGACAGAGAGAGAGAGAGAGAGAGAGAGAGAGAGAGAGAGAGAAAAATCCGTTTCTTCGAATAATCTCATTCGGGTGAAAGACTATCACCGACATTTTGGATTTTTCCTGGCTCTTTCAGTGATTTGTTTTTACGCATTTTTTGCCGTAAATTTAGTGATCTTGAGTATGCGGTGGTCGTGTAATTTTCATTCTGTTAATCCTATTAACACTTTCGATCCCCAACTGGGAGCCTCAAAAATTGTATCGAAAATCGAAGTAATTTGGCGAAACAAAAATAGCAAAGCTCTGAGGTGTATGATCCTACCCTATTAACCTTAATGCATTTTGTAGATCCTAACAATTTACCATAAATAAGGTTACTATTAATGTTGAGACAAATATTTCCGCCTCCCATCCGAGATTATTAAGCGCAGATTGCCGAAGAGAAAAATTACGAAGAATGCGAAATCATTTATGCTGTTGACCCGAGTGCGCGAAGATGCAAGGTGAGCAAATGAGATTGGAATCTGTCGAGAACCGTGGATTTGATGAGGAAACGTGGATTTTCGACGATGCGGAAAGCGAATGAGGCGAACAAAGCGAACAAAGAGAACGCGACGGATCCGGTTCTGAAATGTCCGATTGATTCGGTGTCGGGCCGTGACAATGCGAGAGCTAACTGCAACCGTTGCCGGTGGCCGAGCAACACCAATGACTATTGAACCGGCGACGGTTGCGGTCTAAACTCTAGCGGGTCAGTGACCCGGCCGCGGCCAACTTGGAGCCAACGTGGAGCGACGTTCATTTCATTAGGCGCCAGATACTTAGTGAAATTAGTATTAACACTCGAACGAGGCGGCCGCTCTCGCTCTCGGCCGTTCTGGCTTTCCGGAAAGAAAGCTGCTCTCTTGCAGCGACCCGCGAAAAACGCCGCATCGTTTCAACGATCCTACCACTGGCAGAAGTAGGAGTCTACCTTCTACATCTTTCTATCGAAGACTAGTGAAATGAAACTGGTCTATTATTAACCGGATGCCACGAAATGTAAAAATGTAGATGCGAAAAGTACCAGGTCATTCAGAAAGTTCGTAGCCTGACACATTGGATGATATCGGTAGCAGCAAAAACATATCGTTGTTGAAAACATCCGTCCTTGATGTGAACATACCATACCTAAAGTTAAAGCTTGTTAAAGTAGACGTGTTTGCTTTGGTTAGAAAAATGGAGAACTTGAAAAATCGTGCAGTCATTGAATATTTATATAAAAAAGGATTAAGCGGAAAGGAAATTTTTGATTGAAGGAGTTACGCTATGAATTGATGCAGCATCCACCATATTCATCAGACCTGGACCCTCTAACTTCCATTTGTTCCCAAACCTCAAAAAATTCCTACGTGGCAGGCGTTTTTCATCAAATGAAGAAGTTATAGCAGCCGTAGATGAGGATTTTAGAGGTCTCGAGGAAAATCATTTCAGAGGTGGGGTAAATGAATTAGAAAATCACTGGGAGAAATGTATTGAGCTTAAGGGAGAATATACTAAAGAATAAATATATTTTGACTCATTAGTTTTCATGTCATTTCATTGTTAGGCTACGAACTTTCTGAATGACCTAGTAAGTTCTTCCTTGTTGAACATGAGAAGACACGTGAGAGACGTCTATTATCATCTCCGGATACAAAGGTGATTGAATCATTCGATGCGAGTAAAACACAAGTTCAGACAATCTAATTTGATATTAATCAATTGAAGTGAAACGAACCGTAATTCGCGGCGTAAGCGGGTTTCGTGAAATTTCAATGTTCCAGCCGTTTTTACGGAGGGGTAAAAACATAGGCGTTGAGAGGTACAAAATTCATTTCGTACGGATCAACCTCGCACTTTTTCGAGAAACATCCACTCGCCCATTAGACCTTCCAAGATTACGCGAGCAAATATTGAATCCCCGGTGCCGTTAGAAAAATCTTCGCGTGCTCCGTCATCGATTTTGTTAGAAACTTTACTTTTTAGCAACGTCTGCCCTTGTATGACGTTCATAATCTTGCAATTTACTTGAAGACAATCAAATTAATTCTGTTCATTTTGCTATTTAATGTCGTAATGCGTAACATAGCTTTTCTTCTGAGAAATCAGTTGAATATTTTGTGAAGAAATCGCGTTGCATTTCATAAAATATATCAACATTGAAAACTGACAGCGAAACGGAGCGGTGTTGAACTGCTTGATTGTGAAGGAAGGAAAATACATAATAACGATACATATCGATCGGAGCAGATTCCCGAAAACCGGAGCGGAACGAAAGGAGCGAAATTTTCGACGCAAACAACGAGCGTCCATTGTATGATAATGCGCGCGACGAGCCCCGATAATTAATCGAGTGTTTCACAGGCGACGTTCGAGAACAATCGAAAAAGCACAGTGCACCGAGCCCATTCAATAACCGGTACGTTTTTTCAGTCCAGTCGTGTCGGAGGGACAGGAGCCGCGGAATAGACGGAGGTAATTGTTTCATTTGGTTCCCCTGGTCGTGATTTAATTGCTCGGAGCCCGTAATTGATCCCATCGCGATGATTCCAGTCATTAGGCGGTGCCTTGAAGTGTTTGAAGAGGTCGCTGACCTTCCGCGGCAGGTTTTGTTAGTAGCGTTCCTCCTATCGTTAGGTACGTGCGCCCGTGCACACGCACGCTCGCGCGTAGATACACGGATCACGACAAGCTTCTGTGTACGCTCGTTTCAGCTCGGCTCCGCTCCGCTTCGCTCCAGTCCGCTCGCCCGTTTTTTCAATCTCGATTTTCGCCGCCGGCGAAACGTATCAGACCGTTTACTTTCGATCCGATTTACGGCTTCCGTTTCGACGCCACGCCGGTTTCTCGTCGCGTGCTCGCCAATTAAGTCCCACAAACTTTTAACTTTATTTTCGTATACATTAACACTTCTGTTATTTTAATTGACTGCTCTTGCACACTCATATTATCTTCATACATAGAGCCCGGTCACCTTCGAGCGTTCGCTGAAAAGAGAACTCTCTTTCAGGTCCTATTTTATTACTGTAACTTGAGACTGCGAAGCATATGCTGTTGGATTTTCAATTCGACAAATTTTTTCTTACAGTTTCTTAAAGTAGAAAGTCTGCTCTGTATTTAGAGTTCAAGATCTGAAGGTTAAAGATTAAAGTTGAATGTTTGAAGTTGAAGATCTGAGGTTGAAGGATGAAGGTTGAAGATGTTGATAACTTTTACGGTAGGAAAAATTCTGAAATTTGAAAATCCGTGGGAATTACCTCCTGGAGATGGAAATGATCGTTGGACAGGGTAATTGCAGAGACAGGTAAACCCTCGCGGACAATCGCATCGGTTAGGTAAACGCGTGGTGGAGATTCGTTTAGCAGGTAATTACTAGAGCATGTTTCTTGGAGTTTCTTTTGTGCACGACAACGACGTTGGCTCGTCCAATTACACGGAGCTGGCCATTGAACAAGATATCAACGTTGATTGCAAGCCAGTACCGTTTGAATCTGCATCGAATGAAATCCTCGGTCGCCGGAAGGGATCATCGGTGTTTGTAGTTGTAGTGGCGGAGAGTCTAGAGAGAAGAAGACCGCTGACAGATGTTGTTCGTGCGGTGCACAGCCAGTTTCCCTTAAAGATTGTTAAAGATCGTTAAGGCGTGCTCGTGCTAGTGTTTGCGGTCGCGCGCGCGCTTGCGCTTGTACTCTGTTCTCGTCTAATGAACCCTTCTGCTCGAATATTCCGGAGGAAGGTGATTGACCTCCATAATACTTGGACAACCGAGGCAGGCATTGGACAACACGGCGACGAAGATCGTTGTTTCTTCCGTCTAACAGTCACGCCGAGGTTACTGTTACCTCGTCAAATTCGAACATTGTCCAAATTGCGTAACCCAAAGGCCACGCACGAAACCGTAAATCTATCTCCTGCAGCGGGACCGAGCGTTACGTTAGACTGGAATTCGAAACCAGTTTCTTCGTCGGTCAAACATTCGAACACAAAACCAAATCCATTTAACTCTATCGCGGAACTGAAGGTTACGGGCCGGGCCTGCGGTTTCACGGGACTGAGCGGTCCTAACGATTTTTCGGGGACGCACTCCACGACGATGCAGCGGGGTCGCGGCCCCGATAACCTGGCAGAAACTCGAAATAAGAAAATTGAAGAATTCATGGTTATCCGTCAGTAAATTATAGTTGAGAATATGATCTTATAGAGTCAGTAACAAATAACGACGTTGAAAGGCTAAGTTCTGTGAGTTTAGTTATGGAGTGGAAAATAGATGTTCTAATAAGTATATTTTTATAAGTGCGCGACAATATTTACCAAAAAAATTAATATGGTTTGTTTGTCTAATGGTCAGAGTTGGGCAAACTCTAATCACAATTATGATTATTGTCTAATAACTTCATAATGTTAATCGCACAATAGTGACTGATGACTAAAGATTGATGACTGATCATTTAAACTAACTAATGATTAATCATAACTAATAAGCAATAACGATGTGCCATGTAGTTATGACTAACTAATCAAAAAGTTTTAACTAATGACCATTTTGCTATGACTAATAATCAATCAGACCATTAGTCATTTTTAATTATTATTACTGCTAATGGTAAATGAAGGATTACATATCGTGGTACATATTTAGAAAATATTGTAATATTTAGTTACAGTGGTTTAGTTACAAGGTTTTGGGAACGTTTGGCTTCAAGTTTAATCCTTTGCACTCCTTTGTTGAGTGTGACTCGACACGAGTTTTTGTCACAGGAACTATGTCGAGCCACACTCGACATTTTAAAATAGTAAGGAGTTATTAGCAACAAAACTGACAAATAATTCGAAGTGCAAAGGGTTAAGACTCAAGATTGAATTTTTAAGGACGCAGGGTAAAGGTTGATTCACCCAAAGAGCCTGAAACCGTGATCGATTCTGCAGACCTGCGGTTAGTTCGCCACTAAATCAGACGCGACGCTCGCAAAACTTCGTTTTGGAAGTCGACGACCGGCTGCGAGAGGTCGAACGCGAATCTCGATCGCGAGGCCGACGATAAATTACGGTTCTGCGGCGTGTTTCGATAAATGTTTACAAAGTTTTTGCAGCGTTCGCGGAGGCCGCGGTGGCAAGCAAGAGGCTTTTGTTGCGGGCCGAACAAGAAGTCGGGAAAACGGTACCGAATGTATCTCGGCGGAATCCAGTCTCGGCACATTATTCACAAGCCCCCGCTATAAATTCCCAATGAAACGTGCTGCGACGTGAATCGAGTTGTACAGTCCGCGTTACGGTTGTACCAGTAAACTAATTAACCACGTTAATGAACCGTGATATAAGAGGCGTGCGTAGACGCGAGAGCGGAGCGAGTCGCATGCACGATATGTATCACGTGCCCCGAAGGGGCCGACCACGACCACCACGCGTACACATACACTACGTACGTATACCTCTCCTCTATCGTTAATGCATCGGAGAAACGGATGGAAAATCTTTGCCAAGAAACTCCGTCGATTTTTCATACGAGCACCACGACCGCCAGGCCGCACCGCACCGCACCGCACCGTATCGCGCGCCGCTCAATTACGCCTAACGGTATGTATATCGTTTAACAGATAACGCGTTACGCACTAATTGCACGAAAACACTGGCCGTTCGATCGACCAATTCGCCAAGCCCAAACCCCGACACTGGGCTGTGCCCGAAGAAACGTACCCTCTCGCTACCGCAGACGAGTGAAATGAGATCTCGTGTATCTTTATTATTGATATGAAGTAATTATGAAGTTTTCTTTGTAAATTTGAAACAAGTAATCGATTTTTAAGACATGTCATCGTTGGAAGGTGCTTAAAGATGATAAATATAAAATACTCCATATCTGCCACAATTAAAGTTTTCATTGTTTATTTTGTGACATTAATATGACGGTACAATTTTTATAGAAATATCTGGTTTCTTTCCGTCGGCCATTTTTTTACAAATTACACATTTTATTGTCGGATTTTCTACATCGGTCATAATTATACCTCCGCATTTCATACAAAATGAACAATGAAAACTCTAATTGTGTAAAATATGGAGAATTCTATATTTTACGTTTTAAAAATCGATTACTTGTGTCAAATTGTCAAATAAAACACTAATAAAACAGATACACGAGATATTTCGTCCATAACGTCGCACGACGAAATCATGGTGACGAGATATCTCGTCCATAGCAGTTTATTCGACATCGTGGAAACGAGATATCTCGTCCATTGTAGTGAAAGGGTTAATAGCGATCCCGCGACAAAGCGACTCCAACCTGCTCTTTCTTGCTCGCGAAAATCAGGGTCTCCTGTTACACGCTGCGTTTTTGCTCGGCCAACTATTACACGGTTTCTTAATCCCTGGGCTTATGCTCGGTCTCATTACAAACAGAATCTACCAAGCACGTATACTGTATACATATATCTTTAACCCGTAGACGGCGTCGTGCAGTCTTTCAGAGTCTACAGACACCGTTTATGCAACGAGAGTTGCATACATTGTCATCGGTACTTATTGTTAGTCAACAGCGCGGATTTCGTGCATTTATTTAAAAATTAGTTCGGAGGGGTGTCGCAATGAAGAGACAAGGAATAGGAAAACCAAAGACTAAAGAGGTGCAATAAGTAATTATGTAAATACTTATTGTTAGTATACTTAGACAGTAGAAAGAGGAAACAAAGAATGCGAATGAGAGTGATGAATGAGCGAACGGAATGAAAGGTTAAGACAGAATTGTACTGATTAAGTTTATGTAAACCGAGTCCAATTTCTTAGCCGTGAGGCTCAAATAAAATAATATATATTATTATTATTATTGTTAGATTGCGGATCTTTATGCAAAATAAAAATCGCCTGCATCGATTGCAAGAAGTAGAAACCAAAGTGGATGTTATTTCTTCCCTTAATGATTTTAATAGACGAGAAATCATATATTGACATCTTCAATTTTTTAAATTTTCCAACAATTTTGAATTTCATTTACTCAATTTTGCTGCAAATGCATAAAGAACCGCAGTCTAATTATTGTTACAAAAATGAGTTGGTGCAATTTCGAACAGAAGAAAAAGTAAGAATAAAAAATGAAATGTGTATCTGGCTCCCGTCTCTTGAAATAGAAGCAGACAATTTCTATTTCGATCCGAATTTTCTGTTTCCTCTAGGAAAATTGTGAATGACAAAGATGTAAACGATCATCGAAGGTGTGAACGAGATTGTAGAGCAAGTGGTTAACGCGTTTTACAGTAAAGTCGAAGAAAACGGGAACTGTATGATCTAAGAAAAATGAGAATCCGGGAATTCTTCTGCCCTCCACGATGTCAAGATACCGGGGCGTAAATCGTGAGTGCCAGATAAAATTAACTCTAACCCCCCGCCCATTGACCGAGTTCATTTTTCGAAGAAAATATGGAATCTTGATAGCGTTAATAATTGAAAGAGAAAAAATCGCGGTAGGTTTAACGGATCTTCTCGTTGAATCGGGCCCCGTTCCATGCATAATTATTCGCCGCAGCTCGACGAGATATTATTCGAAAAACTTGGTCTCGAGTTTCTGTGACGCGTCGCGAATGGTTCGCGCTTCTCGCCCGTCGCCGTTTACGGCGGTAATGCGGCGTTGTTAGGGAAAGAAAAGATTACGTTACAAAATGCATGCAATTCATCGTGCCTCGTTTTACATAAGAGACAATTGCGATTCTCGTTCTTCCAACGACTCTCGACGACGATTTCGACGGCAGGCTAACAACCCAACAAAACAACACCGCTTGCGTTTTCTTGTCGAAAAACCACTGAAGAAACACTGTCGGCCGAGACGAATAGGATCTCAGACTCCACTCGAAAATTATTAAAGGAACATTAACTGGATAAACGACATTCTTCTACTTCAATAAATCACTTAATTTTCGGAAAGAGGCTTCGAGAAATCATTCGTTCATAAGCAAAGTGACGCAACTGAAAATATATTTCTAAAAAAAGTACAATGGTAAATATATAAATTGTGGTGTACTTTATAATTATTATTAAATAACAACAAATTATTTCACATTTCTAACTGGGTGATATACAATAAAAACAATTGGCAATTTTCGGTGATTTTCGAATAACTATTATAAAATTTCCTTTGCTCGGCTTATGTCACTTTTCTTATGAATCAACGAAATTATGTTAGAACACTTTACTTTTATAAATCAAACTTGTAAGCTCTCTCTTTCTCCATCGAACTACTCGATTTTAGAGTACCGACAAACTTACTGAAAAGATCCTAACAAGCTGAAGAAACTCGTATGCAACTTCAGCCTCGAAAAATTGCAGATCCTGAATCTTCCTAAAGCCCTTCAAGCAAGACTCGGTCCAGGTAATCCCTGCCGCAGGTGCACAAGGGCTGCGAAGTTGAAAAATAGTAGTAGTGCGTCGCTGGATTCGATAAGTCGATGGAATATTGGTCGTGGTATTGAGTCAGAGCCACCATACATTAACATATTTAATGGTACTCGAGGAGCGCTCGCACCGGCAACGAGACGGACATCGTGGAACATCGATGCGTTTGTGTGTGCGCGCGCGCACGTTTCTCTCTCCGCTCTTCTCCTCTTCTCTCTCTCGCTCACTCTCTCACGCCGTTTCTCTCTCCGGTTAACTAGGCGGCAGTGTCGCTAGCGCAGGTCGACTGGTGTGCACGTGCACCGATATGCACAGGCACGCACACACGGAGAGACGCATGCGCAAACTATGCACTCGACGAGTCATTGACCCGCGTATAAAACACTCACACGAGCATGTTAGCACCTACACAGACCGGCGAAACGCGCGCAAGCTCGCTCTCGGACCGCTACACTGTGCACCGCGAAGTGCACCATTTTCTTGACAAAAATCCACTGCTTTTCTCGCCTTTCTAATCGAGGCATCCAATCAACGGGACTCCCAAGTGCGTCGAATATGAAAATCATCATCTTCTCATTCAAGAGTTGTCGCGGCCTTGGAATTAATTGCTAGAAGATCTACACGATCGTGCACGGTACATCTCCGAACAACGAGAGTCAAAAAGTGTTTAAAAAGGCTATACAAGTCATAGATACATTCAATACTGTCTCCTTATACTTCACGCTGCAAACGAGTAGAAATTGCAACTGCAATTTAAATACGTTTCCATTCTCATTCTAAAATCAGATCCGGGAACAGAGAAATTCTCTATCACGCACGGTTTTCGAAATTCATCGGTTTTTGTAAGAATGCATGATTTCGATTTTTAAGTATACGAAGAATTTGAATAGAATTGAATGGGAACGATTTGTTGATATCGGAGAATGACTTTTCCAATTTGTTGCGGAGGAGCGACGGCACAGTGCACCGAACGGCAGGCTGCAACCGCTGCCGGTGCACTGCACTGCAGTTGCAGCGTTGCACAACGCGGGATCGTGTGTTCGCGGGGATTGTGTTCCCCGCTGGTTATTATTATTACGTGCAGAGAGACAGAGGGAGCGAGGGAGAGAGAAACGAGAGAGACGCGAAAAGCGCGTGCCCGCGCTTGGGAAACTCTTCGTGCAGAGCGGCGAGCTTCGGAGGACAGGTCCTCCGACTTCTTTTTGCTTTTCTGCCCCATGTATCGTCCCTCTTTCTTTTTCTCTTTCTGCTTTCGCTTCTGGGACTACTCTCGCGGTCCTCGTCTTCGTCTTCTGGTTCTCTTCGCCGAGTCGTTGACTTCGTCCTCTCCGCGATCGATATTTTAACCTTCGAATCAAATTATTTCATTCGGACCACTCCGCTCCGGCTGCCGCCGCGCCGCCTCCTCTCTCGAGATCTCGCTCGATCTCTGTTTCTCTCGATCTTGATCTCGCGCTCGATCTCGCACTCGATCTCTCGCGCGCTTGGCCACCGTTGCTACGTGCCGGAACAATTATTTTTAACGTGCCGCTGCTACCACGATTATTGGACCACGGCTCTTTTCGCGTTTACTGCGTAACGAGACTGCGTTCGATCTTCAATTGTTTCAAGATGAAACGCTCCCAACACCATTTCCAGAATTAATATAATATACAGACTTTTTCTGAAATGATTATTCATGAAGGAATTATTGAATTTCTCTTATGTACAGCTCAGTCATTGAAAAGCCTTAGAGGCTTCCGGTAGACAACGTGTTAAAATAACAGTTTTATTAGTCTGACAATGTTATACAGGGTGGACCACGAAGCGTGGTCAGCTTAGATTATTCTGTTGTTAGTGGTTCGATCGGAAACTTTTTAGCTAAAATAACATGGTTCAAGGAGAGCTTTAAAATGATTGTGCCAAATTTTTTGTCAACCGCTTTTGCCCAGAGGCATCAAGGTCACCATCAGTTTTTTATTGGTAAACCGACCATTTTTTTACACTCGGCAAGCGTCATATAACAAATATTTTTTTTAAATCGAAAACTTTCAAAAATTAATTTCTTAACCTTTTAGAACTTCGATACCATTTTGAGCATCGATTCAATTAAGGTGTATGATATTTTCTAATTGTTTCTTTGGTTTAGATGAAGAAGAAATACTTTTTGTGGTGCTCGCCGAATTCTTGTCACTATCTCTTAACAGCTGGGTGCAGGAAAATTGTAGCTTTACCTATAAAAAACTGAAGGCGACCTTAATCGCTCTGGACATGAAGGGTTGACAAAAAATTTGGTACAATTACCTTAAAGATCTCCTTGAATCATATTATTTTAACTACAGAAAGTCTACTCTATATAGTTACCATCATTTTCTGCAATCGTCTCCAAACGTTTTGAAAATCAGATACGAACTTTTGCAATCGTCCAATGATCGAAGACTGAAGAAAGAAACATTTTCTATGCGATGTTGATAGATTGATAAAAATACAACAATGTCAACTTCTTCTCACGCTATCGTCGTTTCCTGTTTCACTCGTTTATTTTAGTCGTAAATGCATAAAATCCACAGTCTATTAACCTTTAGATGGCCGGAGCGCGGCCACTATAGTGGCCCAAGGTAGACAGGTATTTAATGTTGCATGTATAATTTTGAAAATCTCCAATATTTGCCAAGCCGTTCAGGGCCGGACTGCTATAACCAAGTTAAAGACTTTGAGGAACATGTCAAGAATGTTCTTGATTAATAAAATCGTACGCGCACATACGATTTTAATTTATTTATCAATTAGCGATTAAATCGAATAAATGAAACGTTATATTAAGAACATCAGGAAAAAAAATAGTAAATAAAGCTGTAAATGGTCTTGACAACATTAATTTTAGACGTGAAAAAGGTCCGCTGTTCGAGGGTCAATTAGATCGGCTGAACAAGGCAACGCAAGGTAAGTTCGGTTCATCGAATTTGTCTAGAAAAATGTAAATTTTCGAAAAGTTTCGCGATTCATTTTACGTCGAAGCGGCGCGTCTCTCCAACGAGCGCGAATTCTCGCGGCGAGAACCATGTGTCCCATTTGCGAAAACATGGCCGATTAAGGAATTGCGCGGCCGGGGTTAACCGCCGCGACTCAGCTTTAATTGGTGGTGAACGTAACGCTTCTGTGGCGCTCTAACTCTATTATTTCAATATCTATCGCGCGCCGGAATACCACCAGCCGCTACTCAACAACAACAAACAACAAACCAGCTCTACGAAAACTAGTCGGAACCGGTCGACGTCATTATTCGAGACTCAATTAAATCCGGGAGATTGTGGGAAGAGGTTGCGAAACGAGTAGACGGTTACATTGCTCCATCATTTTTCTGGGTACGTCTCAAATATCACGAAGAATCCCACGAAAGGCAATTTAGCCAACCACGCGTCACTAACCTGTCGCAAACATGACGGTCAAGATACTCGAATTTTCGGATTCGTTCGAATGTTCCGAAAGTGAGCGCACCCCTCGTGTGTTGAAACATTGTTCAACACGTTTAAGGGTTTGTAACACAATAAAAATATATACTATTGTATTCGGGAGAATCTATAGAATCGTTCTGCGTAAGAATCATTCATGTAGCTGTGTGGTTTGAGCGGAAGAAACTCTCAGAGTTTAAAATATGTATGTACCACGTTTTCGTCAAAAGCGTCCTTTCCTTGTGTTCAAACATTATTTAAGCAAATTGAAGGGTGCGTGGTACAACAAAAGAATATACCATTCTATTCGGGGGAGTCTACAGAATCGATCTATGTAAAAATTGTTCGTCTAGCTTCCGTAGTTGTTGCAGAAATAATTTTTAAATCTAAAGTTGGACAGTGTAATGGTCACACCTCCGAGTGACAATGTCAGTCGCGATTTTCGAGAGATTTCGCGGCCGATCGATGGGAGAGAAGGGAGAGCCAGAGAGAAAGAGAGAAGGGGGCCCGGTAAGAAGCCAGGGGGACCAGGGGGTCGGGGGCCCACACGAAAACGGCCGCGCGGAGCAGCAGTATAGTTGTTGACTCGCTGACTGACTAAACTAATGACATCGTTACTGACTGGCCTGGCCTTATGCTGCCCTCTCGCTCGTTCTCCTCTCTCTTTCTCTCTGTTAGTGCCCCCTCTCTCTTTTTCTCCGCGGCTCTCGTTCACCGGCGGTACACTGTGTGCAGCACACGGACGCAGCTGCACACCGATGCACTTTCACGCGGCCGCGCATTGAGCACAGACTGCGATCACTGCCGGAGTTCAACGATCCATCGACTCGTCCCTCCTGTCCTCTCCCGCCACCCTTCGACGCGAAACCGAGCCCCCTCCACGCCGAAAGCGAGCACTCCGTGTCTCTCGCGAACTTTTCGTGCCTCTTTCGGCCCTCCCCGATCTACCTTCCACCTCCGAGGGCTTGGACACAGTTCCACAACCCCTGGAAACGCAACCCCGCGTTCCCCTAACGCCATATTTCCCTTTAACCCTTCGCCGGATAGCTGTTTCGTGGCTGGCCCTTTTACCAGCAGAAAACAGAAAATTAATCAAACTGAACTTTAGACTAAACCTACTACCGCTGAATTCATATTTTTTCTTTTATAATTTCTAACCCTTTGCAGTCGGTGCTATTTTTACTTGAAAGTTAAACATTTCTTCCGATCTAGAATAATTTCATTGTATACTATGATTTTTTTCTTTTGATGGATATGACATTGATATGGTGCCTCATACAGTACTTAAATGTTATGCATTTATAACAAAATATGGTACGTACGATTTAAACCAGTAGACATATTTTAAAAATTTAAGAACATCAACGTATTAATTCCAGTTTAATAAAATAATTAAAAGGAGAAAAGAAATTCTTATTCAGCTTCTGTGTCTTGGAATCGATGCAGACATTTTTTATTTTGCACAAACATCTGCAGTCTATTAATTAGATACCAACCTATTTAATAATGTAAACAATATTATGAATAACGGTACAGCAATTTTTAAAATTATAAAAAAATTTCCATGGGATTCAATAAATTTGTTTATCCAAGCACATATTGTGATATTGCAGAAAATCTAAATGAGACAAATTAAGTCACTTTTCATGGTTTAGTGTTAACAAGCCTTATACATTCCTGAGCGTAAAAATTTACCGTCTTACTATTTTCACATACTGTAAAATGATTGACCGCTTTATGTCTATGTAGTGAGATGTATATTCCTTTCAACTGTGACGTTATTTAAATAAAACATAATTTGTTGATTTAAAGTGTAGAACAAAGATGGGTGAATTATTATCCTAGTCTCTTTTATGCAACTATTCTTGAGGAACGTGTGAAAGGGTTAAACAGTGATTTGGTTTTAGATTGAATTAAAACCGTGGGATGTTCGAAATCTTCATTAAGTGTCTGACTCGATATCTGGCTACAACAGGTGTGTAGTCATAAATTCGATGCACTAAACACATGCGAAACAGGGTGTAAAGAGGGAGGTGTAGTTTCGAGCTATTATTAACCCTTTGCGGACGAATCTCGCGATCAGGCTTTTGCTGAATAGCGTCAAACGTGTCAGGACTGCGTGTCTGCGATAAAACAGACAATTTCGCAAGCATCAGATACCGACTACAGTTTCTCTTCAACAGACTGTTTACCGGTGATTATTCGATAAATGTTTTCAGCGGAATATTTCTTAACGCATTGTCTACCGGCGATTATTTCGTAATTGTTGAAAGCCGGCTATGGTCCATGGTTATGGATTTTTTAATAAGTCCAGAAGCCGGGCATTTGATAAACAATTCGCTTTGAGTGCCAATCCAGCAGCCTCATAAATTCTAATGATAAATAAAAATTGAAAAGTCAAGATACATCACACTAAGAATACTCATTCACTCTTTCAATATCTGTAGATCATAAATGCATAAAATCTGCAGTCTAGTAATTATTTTCTGGGAATCGAGCCTTCCCGTTGAGGAAAGGCATATTTAATCGTTCTACGTGCGACAACATTGCCAACTCTTGTACCAAAAGAGTTTGTCTATTATTTTTGGTAGGATTGATAGAGCCTGTAGTAGAAAATATTTTCGGAAAAGTGAAAGAATCCGATCTTGAGGGCCCAAGCAAGATCCGTCGTTTTCTAAGCGGTGATCATAGTAGCCGAAGATGATCTTCTGGTTGTATTTTCGAGCGAGATAAGGGCCGACCGCGACTTATCTGTCGAAACGTCCTCATTCCGTTTCATCAGCCACGTTCCATAGACGCGCCGTTATGCTAATCGTTTTAACGGCCAATAAAATATTACTCGTCGGTGACGGAGTCCAGGCTTCGACGCGACGGAATTCGCATTTTCTGCTATGTTCTATTTACATATCTTCTGTCTCCATTCTGTTAGAAAGAAGCTTAAAAATTCTTTTTTATATATTAATCCTAAACGAAATGATTATTGTTGTTCAAAAAAAATTATGGAATACTCGTCGATAGATGATCGTAATTTAGAAAATATTCACACATCTATTGATTACAAATGGAAAGTAACTTATATAAAACTCTAGAAGATTATATAAAGTGTTCAAGTTGCACAGTCGTTGAGGCCCTCGTTTCAATGTATATTAAAATATGAACAAATAATAACGATAATGATATATTGAATATTGCAATGTTTCTCGGTTTATTTGTTGGAGCACGCGATTGTTCGCTGCCCGAACGTCGAAAATACAGGAGGGTTTAGCATAACTGGGAATTTGACGGTGCGTGTGCTCGGAAAAGTACGCGGCCGCCATCGTGCGCGTGCAGTGCGTGTGGTCGCTCGAACACCGTCGAAAGTGAGAGTTCCACGGGACTCGCACACAGAACCGTGTCACGCACACGCATTGCCACGCGGTTTGCACACGAAGAAAACCGCCGGCGTCGTTTAGCGATGGGATGGAGTACCTTGCAAGTAGATTCGAGCCCAATCTCTAGAAATATTTCAAAAAATCATAACACATCCAACTTCATCACAACCATTGTTACATGATGGAGCGCATCGCCTTATCATCAACCTATCTCGTAGATTTCTTATTATCTTCTTGGAAGAAAGATCAATACCTCATGAGTAACCATTGTCAAATGGTGAAGTGCATCACCTTAAAGAAACATCAATACTTCGTTACAACCATTTGATAACGGTGGAATGCGTCACATTAAACCTGCGATGGATTATTAAACTGTGGATTTAATGCATTTATGACAAGAATAAGTTGGTGTAAGTCAATACAGTAGAAACATTAAAATAATCTAAGGACGTTGATAAAAATGTATTTCCTTTTTCAACAATTTAAAAAGAAGCTGATATTCTTGAATTCTTTTAATGCTTGCACAGTTTTGTTTTCCACTCATCCATTCTTGTCACGAATACATCAAGTTCGCAGTCTACTCATTACTGGACTGCGGATCTTTATGCACAATAAAAATGTTCTGCATTGATTTTGTGGGAAGGAGTAAAATAAAATACTTGCACTAACACGTTCGTTACCAGCATTTGTTTCGTTGCTTACCTTCCTTGCTCGAAAGTTTTATTAAATGTACGTACCCAATTTTGAATTATCAAAACAGTTTAGCAGAAGAAGGTCACAGATTCTCTGAAAATTATGCATTCTACTATGACTTTAAACAACGAAGTGCATAAAATTAATTTGACTGTTTTTAAGTGAACTGTTAGAGTATGGATGTCACATGTTTGTGACGGTAAATTTTTCTAATTTTTTACTGTTTTATATTTCGCCCAACCAATTCCTTCGTAAATGCATAAAGATCCGTAGTCTACTCGTCACATACGACTGCTTTCGAATAGGAATCGAAGCTGACGAAATAAATTCTGGTTGCTGAGGTTGCTTCAGATTCTTCGCGATATATATTGAACTTGATCCCATCCCTACCGATCGTCTCTCCTCTATTAGCGAGGCAGTTCTATGTGTTTGCTCGCGCGAGAACAATCGCTCTCGAGAAACCAAACGAGAGAGACGAGATGAGGAGAGAGAGATCGTACGGGACATGTGGGTGCACGTGTACGCAATCGACCGAGAACCGCATATCCGCGAGAAGGATGCGGCCAATGCATCGATGCAGTTTCGTTCGACGACTGGAATGTCCGGTGCGCAAGCTTTATCGAGCCGGCCGATCGTGTATCCGATCCGAAACCGCGTGGGCGTCGGTATGCTAAATAGACAACGGTGTCCTAGTAACGCTGTGCGTCGGTGTGCCAGTTACAAAGCACACCCTTCTCCTCTGCAACCCCTGCAGGATCGATCATTGATCGAACTTTGCTACGTATCGATTCGCCAGTCTCTTTCGAATCGAATTCGTTTGCTCGGGGCACGAGGGCACTACCTCGGTGCACAGTGAGCTCGCGGTTTCGAAAACCTGGCGGAAACTCGAAATATGGAAATTCAAGAATTCATGATTACCAGTAAATTATAGTTAAGAATATGCTCTTGTAGAATCAGCAAAAAATAACAATGCTGAAAGGCTATGCTCTGTGTCATTTGAGTTCAAAATTGGTCATTGCTATCGAGTTTAGCTACGGAGTGAAAAATAGATGTTCTAATAAGTATATTTTACATGGAACTACTACATGAAAGCGGTGAAAAGTGTATGTGAGTGTCATGATTCGGATCATTAGTTGGATGATGCTTTGGCGAAGTTTAACCCTTCGCAATTAAATGGCGAATCTCTACTAACAGTGCCATGTCTCCTAGACATGGGAGATGGAATTATTGGTCGGATTTGTAAATGCATTTTTGGGTTGGTGTATTGAGCGTAGCAAGTTTAGTTACAATCCGAAAAATTTTGAAAGAGTAAGTGATTTTGAACGTCTCGAGTTTTAATTTGTGTTTGAATAAATCAGTACGATTTTATTATAATCTTTGGTACTGCTGGATCGGCACTCGAAGCGAATTGTTTATAAAAATATTCTAGTTCGGATAAAATGTTAGTCTTCCGTCTTTATTGAAAGCCTACTACAACACTATGACCTTGAGCCCATAAATAATGCTAAAATAGTTTTATCCGACTTTTCAGGCCAAATACCTCACTACGTGACAGAGGGTTAAAACGAACTTGAAATGAAACCCAAAACCGAACTTTGGTTATGAAACTGAGTCGCATCCGTAAAGGGGTGACTGTAAGCCTGAGATCCAGAGCAGAGTGTGCTTCAACTCGAAGGTCTGATCTCGACGGTATAACACGGTATGGTGGAGGAAGGACGCGCACGAAAGGAGCTCGTGTAAATTTTTTCTCCACCGATCTGGGAACGTGGCCCACCCCCGCCGAAGCCACCACCGTCGTTGAAACAGCTGTCGCGCGTGTTATGAGACAGCTTGTAGACGTTTTGTCGAACGAGATCCCCCCGAAAGTCGTTGGTAACGTCTACTCTCGACGACGACTCTGCGAAACGGCCTGGGCTGGGCCGTAGAGGGACCGAAAGGGGGACCGAAAGGGAGACACCGAAGGCAGACCTAAGGGGGGGAAGTGATAGAATTTAATGCCCACGATGCGTCGTTTGATAAGATGGGCAATATATGTGCAATCATGGTGGTTATCGAGTCGTTACCACCGCGCCGTGCTGACCTTTAAGCGCGGGGGTCAATTCTGGACTGTGTTCCTCCGCCGTGTCCTCTCCCCAAGCCCCTAACCCGGCTTCACGTACCAACATAGTTATTTTCTCATAACCGAGCGCGAGCGGACCAATTGACGCGCCTCCCTGAATTCCGTCACACTTTTGCCCGTCACGATTTTCGTGTGCCACGACGCCCACTCATGGGATCAAGTTCACTATGCGTTTACCGGTACGAGACAATTTCTGTCGCCGAGTCTCGTGCGCGCGAATTTTCGTCTCCGTTCAAAGGCAGTGAGATCAGTGTACCTAACAGCTGTGAAGACGCCAGGACAAAATAAAAATTGCACTTCATTAATTGCAAGACACGGGAGCTATTGAGTTGCTGTACACAAAATATCAGATTTTAAAATGCAAGTGTTATAAATAGAATGCGGATTTTATGCATTTATGACGAAAATGGGTACGCACAATTTAATGCAGGGAACATGTTAAAAGTATTTCAGCACATCAATGTGTCAGTTTCAGCTTAATAGGATAATTCAACGAAGAATGCCATTTTTATTTAGCTCCTGTGTCTTGCAATCGATGCAAACATTTTTTATTTTTCATACAGATCCGCAGTCTAGTTACAAAGCATTTCGATCAAGTATCACTTTGAAGCGCGAAGCTGATCTTAGGTCTTGTTTTCAATTTTTATTTAAACATATAATTTTACTTTTAACGTCAATGTGATTGCACTCTTTTCGTACGAGTGGAAAAATTTTTGCACTGCACTGTGTTGTCCAAGGAGTCTCGGTACAATGTCTCTGTTAAGTGCAACCGAAACGAATTTCGGGAACGGGAATTTCGAGATGAAGAACGCCGAAAGCTTCGTTTATCGCGCGGCTAATAAGGAAAGGGAGGATCTCCGGATTTTATTCCTGCTGAAAATCGTTTTACGCCCTGTTTCCAAGGCTCGGTGTCGTAAACGCCTAAAAGTAAAAAGATGGGGATCGAAGATGGCTCGAAAATGAACTTCTTTGAAAGAACACGGAGTGGAGTTTTACGAGTTCGATGCACCAGCGAGGAGATCTGCCTTGCTTAATTGAACGCTCAACAGTGGAATACGCATTTTTGCAATGCTTTCGGATTTTTATTGCGTGGCCCTACCTCTCCACGCCTTATCGAGCGGGCAGTTCGAGATAGGTAAGAGAGATCTGTCTCTCTCTTTCTTACTCTCTTTCTCGTTTTTTGCTCTCGGGGGACAGCTGTGTTTGGCTTCGATCGCGAGGACGAATGGAGAGCCGCCGAAAATAATCCAACGACAAGCTTGAATGCGAAACGGCTAAATAAATGCAAATTCGCTGGTCAACGACGACTTCCTTCCTACGAACGCCTCCGCGGCTCCACGAAACTCTACTCTGCATTCTCTCTCTCTCTCTCGCGAAAAGTTGCTAAGAAGCGTGCAAAATTTTCTGTCGGCGCAAAAATTCGTTTTTCCAGTCGGTCTCTCGATTGGAAAATGAAACTTGCAAGTTCCAGCTGTGAAAATGAATATTTACAAGATGAGACGAGGTTAACCTCTCACCGATAGCGCCTGTATCTGTTACTGACTTTGAGGAATATTTACAAATTGATTATTCAATAAAATTCTTATTTTGTTTAAAGATCCACGATCTAGTAATGACAATCTATTCTATTACTATAAATGAACGTGGCCAGACCATTTCATTTAAATTTCAAGGTCCCAATTTGAATTTTATCCAATTCAATTGATTCTTCCAGAGTTCCGTTTATGCGTTCGATAATCATAAAACAAAGAATCTCGAATGAGACATTCAGACTGTGCCCATAAAAATGAATTTTTCAATCAGACCATCAGATTCCTTGATCGAGGGTCACCCCGTATATTAACGGAGCCAATAAAATCGTGCAAACTTCATTTCACGGACAACAGTCCCCGTCCGAAAGCTACAAAAAGGCGTGGCGATGTGTGCAGAATTTTAAGGCGATAAGACACGACGGGTCGCGATAACCGAATGAAAATCCTCGTGGATCAGCCTTGTCCTCTAAATCTCGCGGCCGCGTAATCGTCTCGTAAATCGCGCGGGCTCTTTTCATTGAAAACAATCTTGGGACACCCCACGCGTGTGGTCATCTCGTTGATTTATCGAGCCGAAAAATAATTAATCGCTCGCTGAAAATCAACCGAGTCCTGCGTCGGAAAATGCTGCGAACAGAGCTTGCCAGGAATGTTGGTGTCGTTAACACTAGGTTTACGCAGCACTAATAGTGACAATCTGACAATATTTTATAAAAATAAGATTATTATTTTCTAAATAATATTAGATGATTGCATAAGTTCGTGCCCGATTCGAAAATAAAATTCAATGATTAAATTTTAAAGAATACAACTTTATTAATCAATTATACGTATAGTCACCATTCTTTTCTAATTGTAGAAAATTTAACCGCTTTTTCATTTTAATTTAACCAATCTTTAAAATTTAACCATTCAATTTTATTTTCAAATCGGGCACGAACTGATGCAATCATCTGCTATATACCCAAAGAAATAAATTTATTGAATAATTTCTCATGTTTCCGCCATTTTGACGGGTCCCGTAAATCTGTGTGGATATGCGTGGTGAGTATGAGGAAGAAACATTGAACGAAATAATGAAATGAGTGTGAATGAGGAAACGTTTTGTTTGGAAAATATGTCAGTCGTTAATTGAACATCGTTTATGTTACACGTAATGTGTTTTGAGAATATCTGTTCGTTTATAAACATTGATAATCCTATCCACTGCTTGTGCAAAACCTAGTGTAAAGAACATTATAGTTATTCTTAGTTACGTCAATTTAGGGAGAAATTTTCGAACCAAATCATTTTCCAAGTGAAACACTTGAAACAGTTCATTCTTATTAGAGTCGACGGACACATCTCTCATGGTGAATCCGCGTTGCATACACGATTACGGAGGAGGGTTGAAGGATGCAGGACCACGGGAAAAGCGAGGAAAGCTGTCCCGTTTCGAGGAGCTGCGGCACGGTGATACAGAGCGCGTAACGCGCGTCTCGGCATCGAGAGCTCTAAGGCTATTTCTGTACGGGCGCGAGGCGGTCTCCGGCATGTAAGAGCCTCTGTATAGGTATATAAACAGGGTACAGAGATCGCCGACAGCCAAGTGTCTCCGAAGCTGCCCGAAAGAACCGTGGTGCGCGCGTTCGCCCAACGGAAACGCGGAAAATCGATTGAAATTACTATTTCTCACGCTCTACTGACGGACCTGGGTCAAGCTAATTGATATTCAGTGGCATTTATGACAATCGTTTTCAAGTACTTCCACAAAGCGCCAGACCTCTTGGTGTTTTCAACGTGTTCAAGAAAAAAAGAAATTTCAATGTCCGTCCTCTGCTTCTGGCGATTGACCCACTTTTTTCGATTTTGCATAAAGATCCGCAAGCTACTCATGATGCTTCAAAAATATAGTAGAGATTTTCATCTGTGAACTGAGCAATTAACTAATCTAGGAGAAAGTACGAACTGGAGGTTGCATCCACAAGAAATTCTCAACAGTGAAGACTATAAACCCGAGCCGCGAAATTCGCTAGAAATCCCTAGTGACTTGGTTGGTGAGGAGTTTGAAAACTTTGCGAAACGCAAAAGTGCATCGCACGGGGTTGCCGATAGCAATGGGAGGAACTATCGGGCAGAGGTGGCGTCCCGATCGATTTATCCGACAGAAATAAATCGTGGGTCGGGCAGAGAGCGTTAGCTTCTCGCTAGCTCGTTCGCTAGCTCGCGGAGCTGTTCTATCCGGCCTAATGAGCCCGGGATCGCGGGAACATCGCATCTCCGGTCTCGTAAACAAACGTTTTACGATCTCGCCGGGCGTATGCATCATCGACGGAACTTTTAATAGTCGGCCGTCGGCGTCGTTGCAATAATCGTGTCAGCGGGAACGTTTATTGCCTCCAGCTGGGCAGCTTTTGGAAACTGGTCGGGAGGCTCTCTCGTTCGTCGCGCAATCCGCATGGAGACGTCTGTCACGACGAACGGAGAAGACCGGCCGTTTACGAGCGGTTTTACAAGCATCCGCGGACGATCCGCTCCGAAAAATGCGAATCATCTAACGCGTTTCCACGGTCTGTAACACGGCTTCATCGTTTAGAATGATTTTCCACGGGCCGATCTATCGCTTCGGACATCGTTTTCCGGCTTCCAACCGCGTGTTGCTCGCTTCGAAGCCGTGTCTGGTTGCTCTGAAGTGCACATTTCTCTCAGCATGATTTTGTGAAGTGGGTCACGAAAGTTTTTCAATATTTTATTGCTCGCACTGGCCATACTTCAATCTCTGTGCTTCATTCCAAAAGACCTGTCTGAAAATTACGAATATACACCAGTTTTCACAAAAATTTTAACGTAAGCGGTGGGAGTAATCGATTTTATTCCATGACGAGTATACTCGTCGTGCAAGCTAAGAGGTTCAGTCGTCTCAATTAGGTCAGCTTATAAATTGCCGATCGAAGCTCGACCGAGATCGTTTCCCCAACGGAGTTAGGAGTGTGCAGAATTCGGTAACGAGATCCCCGTTGAACGAATCGATCGGATTGCCGAAAGTTTCGCGGAATCGTGGCACAGGACGAACGATTTCGTTGCAGATATGCCGAGCAAGCTGAATGGGAAGGCTCTCGCGATTTACGGATCAGTGCAGTTTTTCGGGTAGCTCGCTCGCCGGTTCGGTGAACCTGTTCCGTTTCTTTTCGAGTCTCGCTCGAAAGCCACCAGGCATTCCCAAACGAGTGGCAAAACGCGATCTGTGACCGCCTCTCAATCGTCGTCTCCTTTGATCCTGGGATCGTATTCGTTTCTGATCATTTTCGTCCGATCGTCAACCTTCTGAATTTTTCAGATTCCAACAAAAACGAAAATTGAACCGATGAAATCGTTTCCTCGGAAAATGATTATTCGCGTGTGTTGGAACAGGAGCACAGATAGCTCGAGGGCCACATGAGTTTACAATTAACGCTTTGTACTCGAAAATTAAACATTTTTTCCGACTTAGAATAATTTCATTCTACATGATTCTTTTCTTTTGATGGGTATGAAATTGATACAATACCTCATACAATAATTAAATGTTTAATGATTGGTTAGATACCAACATGTTTAATAATGTGCACAATGTTATGAATAATGATGCAGCAATTTTTAGTGCTGACTAAAAGCTAAGGGTTAATTTCAATTTGACAGTACCCTACCACCGCTGATCTGGTCAAATCACCGAAATCACAAAATTATGAAGACAGTATAGCTTTTTCTTCTTTATTTATTTCTTTCTTTTCGCGAGAATTGATTCGATAGATTTCTTTAGCCGAGCATATACAAGAATTTTATACTAAACAATTTCTTAAGAAATATTTCGATACTTCACGTAATTTACACGTGCCGGTTGTCTGTGCACCACCGTCCGCCTCTACTGAATGCTCGAGAGTACACGGTGCTTTTCGTCTCCGCTTTTATTTCTCGCAGACTTCCCGGACACCGGGTACGCTTAAATCGGCCGTTAAACCGGGATGACAGATCGCGAGTCGCAATCGTCGCAAAACCAGACGAAAAAAAAGACAGAGGAACAACCGGCAAGAGAGCCCGAGAGCCGAAGAAAGCGAATAAAAGAGAAAAGGCTTCGAGTAAAAGAAAATCGAGAGGAAAAATGGAAAAAAACTCGGGGGTAGGCGAGCCGAAGAATAATGCGACCCGGTCGAGACTCATTATGATTACGGAGCTAAGCGCAAACAGAGGCAGGATCGGTGTTTGGCCAAAGAAGAAGAAGAAGACGAAGAAGTAGAAGCAGAAAGGAAATTAGAAGAAGAAGAGGAAGAAGAAGAGGAAGAAGAAGATGGGGAAGAGCCCTCCGGGGTCTCCTCTCTTTTATTCCCGGTGCGTATTCGTATGAACGGGCCAACGACAGAGACCGAATACCAGACGTCAGAGTGGTGGCTCTGGTGCGAATGTAGAGACATCCGATGACCGTATGCAAATCGCATCCTTGACTCGGCGAATGCAAGTACATAACACGGACGTGTACACTCCGTTAGGCGTTGGTGTATATACCTGCGTCAACGGGCCAATGACCGGCGCCGTATTCCTTTCTCTCTCTTCTCCTCTCCATCTCTCTCTTTATCCCTTTCTCTCTCTCCCTTCTAGCTCTGACTCGATGGTTTCGTCTCTGTTCATCGACTGTTCGTCTCGCGACATCCACCTCTTTCTCTCTCTCTCTTTCTTTCTCTCTCTTTCTCTAGGCTTTCTCTGTCGCTCCTCGACTCGGTTCGAGGCGAGGGGCACTCGAAACGAGCAATGGAAACTTTCTCCCTCGTTCGTGATATACAGGGTGGTCCCCGAACAACTGGAACAGGTCGGTCGCCTATTCCACCGCACCGTCGCGATCCAAGAAATCAATGCCTCGGACCTGCGAGCCGAACTGTCCCGCGTTTTTCCTCTTACAATTAGAGCCACAAGATAGCATTTTCCTCACTATCCTCTTCCAATCGCCGCGCTGTTAATCGTCCTGTACGCAGCACGAGGATCTTTATACAGAATGGATATGCATCAGCCTATCTATGAAAGTCAATTATGTTAAAAAGAAAAATTGTTCCATATCAGATGGATAGAACTCGCAAAAAACTAGTCGGACAATTTTCCCTCTACCCCATCTTCAAGCCACTGGGTAAAAGACAGTGATCAATGGTAACGACGGCCATACTTTTGCATGCGTACAGCAAGGTTTCCCACTGTTTAAGAAGCAGAAGGTGAACGATTCCGTCTGAAACCGAGAGAAAAGGTAGTCGAAGTCGCGAGCTATTCGAACTCTTTAACCGGACAATTTTCTTATTTTCTTTTTCAAAAAAGCCTCTCTCTGAAAAGTGTGAGAAGTAGAGGGTTCCTTCTGAAACCCCGAGATTCCTCCTCGAACGTCGAGATACTAACGCCCGACGCGGAGATGGACATGGTTTAAACATTAATAACTTGTGTGTATAACTATATAGGGAAAAGTGTACTGAAGATATTATTATTGCTGTGCTATTTGGAACTCAACAGATATTCCTTATCAAAGACGAGGAATTTTGACAATTTCCGTGCCTTCACTGTGCATTACTTTTTTCATATATTGTTTAAATTAATTTTTAATTGACAGTGTAAATACTTGGCGTGAAGGAATGCTCTTCATTTTAAAAGAAGAGCAGAGAAAAATATTACACAGATTAGTCAGGACACCCGGATGAACATAAGCATCTTTCTTTAAGTGTTCGTTACGATTACAATTTTTATTATATTTTATTAATTTCTTTATTTTCGAGGTAGATCGACGTGTAGGAACCAAAACAACCTTTGTACATGTCAATATGAGAAAGTTCAATTTCGGCAAAATGTCACTCGATTTTCCAATCCGGACCACTGAGTGCCAATGTAACTTTACCCGCGTGGATTAAAACTGGCATCGCGAATATTCGTCTCCTCCCCCATATTCCACGTTCGTTTTAAGCGAATACGGTCACCCGGTACGTAGAACCGCGACTCGCGAAGTGTTAAAGTGGTATTCTCGTTTTCGCGACCGTTTCTGCACGAGATTTTTCGGAATTTTTTCCTGGGAAAATTATTGACCTTTCGCATCCAGATTATACACACGTATTCATTCCTATTTGCAGTACATGTGTGATTTTTTTCAAGTCGAAATAATCGAAATTACGAGAGTTATAGATTTTTTTATATGTTCTGAAAAACGTGGATCAACGGTTGCCACACAGTTATGGTCCGAACGAAAAGCAATTCGAAATATTGATTATTTACAAAATGACAATATTATGAAGTCAAATCACCGATTTTTTAACATATTTTTCAACCCTACAGGTTAGAGTCGCAGCTGCGAAAAAGAAGGAAAGCTCGAACAGTGAACGAACATGATTTTTCAGGTAGTTCCGAAAATGGGACAAAAAAAAACGATTTAATCAAAAGTTAATCAACAGATTTCAATACATAAATTTTTTACAAAATGTTTACTAATGTGAAGTCTAATGTGAAAACATTAGAAGAATGTAAAAATTTTATTATAAAAGGTGTCTCAAAATGACCTGACATTTTAAATTGCGCGCCATTTTTTTTGTGGCGAACATAGAGTACCAATCTTTGACAACTGGCATCAAAAAGTATCGAGGTTTAGTCATGGAGAATTACACGATCGAGCAACGCATAGAAATTGTGAAAATTCACTACAAAAAATGGAGAAAATTTTGCAGAGACGGTTCGAAAAGTCCGCAAGTCTTTTGGTCATCATAACGCACCATCTCGCAACACTGTGGTGCATAGATTCACAAAATTTAAAGATAGTGGTTTAATTCTAACCGTGAAAAGCAGTGGCCGTCCTCGTACCGGTCGGTCGAAAGAAGACATAGCCGCAGTGAGTGCGATTAGTACTCTATGTTCGCCACAACAAAAATGGCGCGCAATTTGAAATGTCAGATCATTTTGAGACACCCTTTATTACCTAATGTACTGTAACAAAGTTTCGAGACTTTCGGGCTCACCCAATACGTGGAAAGACAAGCTAGACGAGTAAAAAGGGAGGAAAAAAGCCATACTCTGTTCCTTAAATCAGACCAGCTCTCTCGGCCAGGGCTAGGAATGCAAATGGCTCGTTTAAGACGAATCACGTCGAGATGGGGAATAGCAGGAACCAGAGACAGCGAGAGAGAGAGAGAGAGAGAGTCGGGGTCGTCTGAAAATCACAAGGTGCACGCCGAACAATGCGCGGAGAAGTTGTCTTTTGTTCGAGACGCTTCTTATTCATGGGGTGAAAGACGGGAGACTCATAGCTCTCCCTCTCTCGTCATCTCTCTCATTTCTCTCTATCTCTCTCTCGTAGACGTGGAACAAATTCATGGTTAATAACTCGTCCGGACGGGACACGTAGACGACGAGCGCACTGCGAGGAATTCCAGCAAAATTTGCCTAACCGGGAAACCGTTTCGCGGAGACGACAGTTGCCTGATGGCAGTCGGACAGATGTACAGGATGGTTCATTCTCTCGAATCCTTCGCAATAGGGGCGAATATTCTCGAGTGGAAATCTCGATACCTCTTTTCCATTTCCTCCGTTCAACAATATAGAAACGGATATACAAACGGGGAATCATTTCTGAGAGAAAGTCGAATGAGATCTACAAGTATGATCCAGAAATTCGAGTGAACACATTCGAACACTTGGTAGAAGATTTCAAACGATTCGCAGTCGCAGCTACCGATTTTTCGAAAATTATTGTGACAAGCGGACCCGCGGATTTTATCCACTCGTGATACAAATGAATGTAGATCAAATAGGAAATAGTACATCAAATTAGTTTAATATTATTTGAAACATATTAAGGTTATTAAGAGGAAAAATCAATTAGAGTGAAAAACAATAGTAGAAATTGATTTATACAACCGTTTTAGCTGGGCCAATAACGAAAATTTAAAAGATGTGTTTAGTCAATTCGTATAAATTATATACGTTCTGAAAATTTCATTGAAATTGGTTAATTGGTTTACGAGTTATGAACGATCAAAAGTGGTAAAAATTACAATTTTTCAAGATTTTCGGCCTTTTTACCACTTTTGATCGTTTATAACTCGTAAACCAATTAACCAATTTCAATGAAATTTTCAGAACGTATATAATTTATATAAAAATCAATTTTTGTATAGTTTTTCACAATTCTGACCATATTTTTTAAACGTCATTTACTAAACTAATTCTTCTAGCCTTACAGAAAAATTGAAGTAGTTTGGTCCATTCATAAAAAAGTTATTCTGATTCATAGTGTGTGTGATCAGTTTTGCTCCTAACTGTATATTCTGTAATTCCGTTTTCGCGTAATCGATGTCGGAAATTTTTATTTTGTGCGTTTGTGGAAGCGGAGAATCGTTTGGTCGAGCCGCTTGTCGCGTTTATTTTCTGAGGATTATCGCCCGGCGGCCATGATTATATTATATTATACATCCGTGCATAAAATATGGTTGCACCGCGCGTGTTGCACTCGCTTCTTTGTTATCGCGGTTGTTGCCGTCCCAGTTTCTTCGGTCCGATACACGCAGCGCGTTTTCAATACGAACAGTGCGGCAAGCACAATGCTCACCGCCGTTGGAACAATGACACGATTTGTTCGCCGATATCGCACCGGGTCCGACCGTCCTGTTCTGTCCTGTCCTGTGTCACTGCGAAACGGATTGGTTCGACGGTTTTTGTCAGCGGTTTCATAACCGCCGACCGGGCGCCGCGCCGGTCGGCTACCGCACAGTGGTCCGGGCGGCCGATCTGCCAGTACATGATTTTCGCGCTTTTTGGAAGTTTAAGAGTGTAACAATGTAGATCGTTGGCTATCAAGCCAAAAATATATATTGATCGTCAAAAAATAAAGGTGACCCTGTTTTTTTATAGAACAAACATTTTGTGAAAAATTGATGTATTGAAATTTGTAGACCGCTAAATGTTGATTAACTTTTGTTTAAAACATTTTCTATCTCATTATCGGAATCGCCTAAAAAATCATGTTTTCAGTATGCATCAAATGTTGAGTTTTAAATGCTTGTACAATTTTTAATAAATCGTATTAAATTAATCGTTTGGAAAGTGACGGACATTTAGAAAGCAATATACATTCGATAAAGATCAATATCCACCAAAGTATCTGCGACACTTTTAATCCTGAACAAGGAAAAGTATACTGGAAATATTCCGATTTGAAAAAAAGTGAAACTATTTGAAATTCAAAAGATATTCCATATCAAAGGGAAATAATTTTGTCAACTTTCTCATTAGTTCATTAAAAATTACTTAATTAATAAACGACAAACTGTAATTCTAAATTTGAGCACTCTCAAGGTAGAAGAATGCTTTTCATTTAAAATAAATATGTTTTAGAAGTGTTAAATACGTTCGGCAGAGTTCATAAAAGAATATTAGTCATTTTTTCGATCGAAAATCATATTCGCAAAATGCTTGGTCCAATTATAATTTTTATTGAATCTCATTAATATCGACATTTAAATGACAGGTCATTTGTTTATCAAATCAACTGTTAAATCGGCCATCCGGACCACTGCGAGTCGCATTCGTTCCCTTGTCAGACTGGCGAAATGAGAACGGGAGAGGAACACGCAGATCGGAATAAAAATCGAACGAGAGTTACTCGAATACGAATTGCATAATAATGGAAAGAGGTTAATTAGAGAAGAAGCAGATATATCGGAGAGAAGTTCCACGGTATTTCGCACACACCCAATAGAGGCGATTCTCAAGTCGTGTGGGGCAGGTCAGGCGTCCTCGGGCTCGGGAATGATTCATTTTCGGAATGGGCTTCGTCGGGACATTCGCATGCGAATTGTGTCCGAGGGACTGGCACTTTACAGCCCCCTATCCCCTCCTGCGTCCTCGTCGCCTTTCCTTATTCGCCGGAAAATGAGGAAGCAAGAGGCGCAAAGAAATGATGCGTTGGATCCACAGTTCGCTTATTCACAGCGTCGAGAAACTGTGTCTGCAGAAATCAAGAGATTCAGGATGTGTGTGTTCGAAATCTATTCGAAACTATTTCTCATGGAATTCAGTGGTTCGTTTATGCAAAAATTTCAGTTTTGAATTCCTTCAAAGTAAAATTTTTATTTCTTATTGACAACCGTACTAAAGTAGAGACTCGAATAAATATTTTAAAATTCTTCAATATATCTTTTCAAAAATAGCCCTGAGCATACGCGACCCTTTTATACCACTTTCCTGAGTATGGGATTGAACGAGATTTCTTGCATTTCGAATCGGGGCATCGAAGCCACTGGGCCGTGTAAAATAAGTCGTACCTCTAGTATTAATATCGGATATTAAAATGTAATGTTCGAGTGTCCAGATAAGTGGAGTACTAATTAAACCTCCACAGATATCGATCCAAGCGCACTATTCAGCTAAATTAGGCATTCCTGCTTCGAGGATTTAATTGGGTTAATGTTAACACTTGATTCTGGGAAAGATCTTGTTCTAAACACGTTGAATGCCCGTGTGATCGAATTTTAATTTAATTTTTCGAATGCAAAAGATTTAGAGTAGTACCCGTTGCGATCAATTTTAGTTTCCTGGTTTCGACATCTCTAATTAAATTATGTTCGCTTTGCAGCATATTTTGGAATTGATAACACGATTGACTCGTTAATAACACTTAACCCACTGATATTAAATGAATCTATATATTTCAGCAAGAAAACAATTACAGTAAAACCTTGATCTAAGAAAAGCCCTCGGGTCTATGCTGTTTCTCAGATCGTGTAGTTCTACTATCTTTTTGTGACCTCGAAGAGGATATTCGTTTTTCATCCTACGGTTTCCGTTTTCTTAGATCAAGGCTTTAACAATGGCACAATTAACGATTTCGGTGGAATCAACAGAACCGTGCACGAGGGGGATAAAGTGCAATCAGCCAGGCCGAGGAAATTCCTGGAAGAAATTGAAGCAGGACATCGAGGCTACGTGAAGAAAAGTTGCAGATGAACGTTCGAGCGGCTAGCATTGTTTACCGGCGACAGGCCAGAGTTCCTTAAAATAGAATAATCATCCGTGGAGGTATTTTCAGCGAAGAAAATCGTTCTCTAACGGAACGATTTAGCCGGGGAAGCGGGTCAGTGTCACTCTCACGGGAGAAATCATTCCCCCGTGCCGTTCGCCTAGCACCACGCTTCACAAAACTATTAAAATTCCGCGTAATCACAGAGTGTCATCTGCGCTGACCATCGGAGAAACGAATCCAAGGTGCAGCCTTCTCCGAGAAAATCAAATTGGCACTCCTTGTTCCGTCGAATTGTCTATAATTTTCCCAATAACCTAGCCAATCGTCACGGAAAAGGATGGTTGAGAAATGTTCGCAGTGAACTGGACTCTCGATGAATCGACGAAAAATTCGAGATCGATCTCCTCTTCGAAATCGCAAGGCTTTGTTTAAGCGCTGCGATCCGATCGACTCCTCCACGCATATAAATCGAACAGTAGCTACATCGTTCTTGAACCTGCATCGACGGCTACTTCTATGTAACTATGTACTCGCGGCGCGTATCAGCCGTATAATCAGAAGTCCGGTCGCGTTCGTACAAAGTAACACGAGCGCGCGGCGTTATTTTCAAGGACCTTTACCTCTGCATGCGAACTATTATCGAAGATCCAGTTTTGATCAAGATAGTGCTCCCGATACATCTTCCAGAGCGAGGCGTCGATGAGACGCTCCTGCAATCTTCATTTTGTACTGGGTGTATAAAAAGTAATGGTCGTCCGTCCTAGAGGTGAATCGACACGTCTGGATCGGTGGACATTTGTAATAGAAACTTGCTGCAAAATTGTTTACACCAAAGAAAATTGTTGTCAAAGTTTGTTACCACGTTTTTTTTACATCAACACCTACTGCTTGTCGAGAAGAGAAAAGGTATGACAGGAACATTTGATTGTGTGGAGTTATGCGTACAGACAAAGTCTACTACGTACTGCAGTCCGCCTGAACGTGTCGACGAGACGAAACATAATCGTGTGCGTACCTCGAGGCAAACGGAATTTAAAGGGACATTCCTGTAAACCTACCAGTGCCGGTCAAATGATCATTTTTAATTTTATAATTATTGAAATCGTGACGTTGCTTACATGGAAAATCATTCGATAAATTTCTTTATCCAAGCAAATATTGCAATAAGAATTGCACGAAATTTAAATAAATAGAGCCTTGTCATTTTTATCGCCTAAAAGTTAGTGTTAGCCGTCTTTAGCTAGATAACTGGTCGGAACAGTTTCAAGCCACGAACGATGAAAAGAGGATCGAGAACGGAAACCGGAGAAGACGTGTGTGTCCCGAGTTAAAAATGTTCGGTTGGGAAAAGTAGCAAGAAGCGTGTCTCGGTCAGGATTTCCTTCCTTCAGGGCGAGTGTAGTCCGTTCTCCAGGTGGTAAGAACGCGAGAGAGTCGAAGACAGCAGAAACAGAATCAGAAGTAGAAGGCAGAAGCAGACACGCGGCCGGTTCTCGTCGCATCGCCTCGAGTGGGTCACGCATGGGAAACTGGAACGGTCTCATCGAGACCGAGGCGGAAGACTCGATTTTTCACCGGAGGAGAAACCACCGATTTTTCTTTCAATAGACCGTTTCTAGGTTGCGGAGGTGCGTAGGATTCTCTGCCTTGAGCAGATGCTACACGCCTGCTCGATGTGAACGAGGCGAGGCGATGCGAGGCGCGGCTAGATCGTTAGAAATCCTTTCGCGTCGCGTCTGTTCGTTTTGTCTTCGGTTTATTCGGATCGCGAGAAACCCGGACAAGCTCTCGATCCTGTCCACGCGGGTCTCTCGTTCCTTTTTCCTGTCCTGGTATCGGATGGGAAATTGGAGCGCGTGCGCGCCGCAGCTCTGGGTCGAGCGGATCATTAGCTGATTGATAGGGAAAAGAGTCGGGAACACCGCGGCTTAATGGATATTAGACGCGAGACGTTTCCGGGTTCGATGGAAAGCCGTTTATTAGAGACGATAGTGGATTTCGAGGTCGCGGATCTTCGTCGCGGGATCGGTGAAATTTCGCGCTATCACTTCCTCGAACCCAGATATGCGAATTATCGTTGCTTTGTATACAGGACGATTCTGGAAACTGGGACAAGTTACTGCTCTTTTTTAAAATAAAAATAGAAAAAAAGTAAAAAAATCATATGTCATAATACGTCCTAACTTCTATGACCTTATTTTTTATGTGGATTCACCGGTGCACCCGCTAGGTGCAATTGCACTTTACTCTTTAATGCGACCCAATTTCTTGTTAAACCAATCGATCTCTTTTATTATCCCACGTATAAAAGTACTAACCCAAGATCATCGAAATGTCAATACTTCACGAGATATTTGTGTCAGAAACGTACTTTACTGCAAGAAGAACTAATGCCGTGTTTACTCTGACATAAAATGTCAAAAATCTTGTGAAATATTGACATGTCGACGAGTTAGTACTTTTATACGTGGGATAATAAAAGGGATCAATCATATAAAATAGCTGTCACTGCAAAGAGGAGATTAAGATCGAATAGAAGCAACTCGCAGTGGATGGTTTTAAATCTGACCGATCGTAATTCTGTAGTTTGAGATATTGAAAACACCCGAACGAATATTATAGGTTAGCATCCAATAATTTCCTGCGAAAGCTACATGAGCACGCTCATGGTCGGCCAACTGTTCGGATAATACACGAGTGAACGATTGAATAATTTCGAAGATCTCCGTCTTTCAAAATGTGACGAAGCGATGAAAAATTTGAGAGAGCATGAATCGGTTCGTCAGACAATTCTATAGTCGATGAAGATCTCATGCCCGGCCCTCGTTGCCGAGGATGTTTGCTCTCCGGGGTGCAATTTTCACAGCCGCGTGCGTATGAATAAGAGAAGGCCCATAAGCGGGACAGTGGCCAATGTATCTTTAGACGCGGTGGAATTGCATAAAACGCACGCGAACGGTCCCTTACTCCTTCCCTCGTTCCACGAACGAAGCGAAAAAGAAAGGAGATCGTGTTTTGAATGCGACGCCGCAAGAAGTAACGCCGCGCCGCCGCGAGAGAAACCCAGTTATCGAGAGACTTTTATGGAGAGGACAGCTGCACTCGGAGCGGAGTAGAGCGGAGCGAAGCGAAACGGACGCGTTGCTCTCCAATCCACTGTTTCGATGAATGTTAATTAGCCGGACGGACCTCACCTGAATTTCGTGAAAAAATAGATGCTCGTCATATGAAGTAATGTCTAGAGAACTATTAATAGTCTTCGGATTTTATGTATTTATGGCAAAAATGAGTAGGTGCCACTTAAAACAGTGAAAAGGTTAGAATGATCTAATAATGCCAATCTAGTGTCTATCAGTTTGTCTATCTGGCTTCAATCTCTTGCAGACAATTTTAATGTTGCATAAAAATCCGCATTCTAATAATCGATATCTCTCTGTGCTAACTCCTAAAATCTGATTAATCGACAGAAAAACATTAGCATGCTACATGAATATTTCATTACATTTTTTAAAATGCTTAAAATTAATGTCAACCGCTACTATTTGTTTATATCTTAAAATACAATTTTATGATGAATGCTAACGGCGAAGGTACGTTCGATTGTTTTAATTAATTCCGTCAATTATTTTCATCGATCAAGAGGATCGACGAGCTCTGTCGATCGAGGCTCTGACTAATTCCGTCCAGTGAATCACTCGACCGAACTCGATCGCGCTGCGAAACCGATCTATCGAGACTCGCCGGGAATTAGTCGGACATTATCGCTGAATAGTGGATCTTCGTGCAAATGAATGGTTCTAGAGTCTAACTTTTAATCGTTCGATAGATTAGTGGTTGGTGATCGTTATGGAGAACCGAAGAATTCATTGGAATTATTCAATCTAATCGCGGTTACAATTTATAATCATTGCATCGGTATCGGTTGCGAGATAATAATTAGACTTCGAATCTTTATGCATTTATGGCATCTGAAATTTTTCAATAAATGCTGCAATGTAAAAAATTCGATAGAATTTTGTACGATTTTTATTTATTACAGATCTAAAACTGCTACCATCACTGAAAATAAGTTTTTATTTAATTCCACTTTCTTAAAGTTTGTCTAGAAAAATTGAAGATTGCATGAACATCCGCAATCTAACAATAATCAATGTCCCATTTAAATCGTACCACTGGAATTATCCGCCAAACTATTGACTGGAAAGTTGAATGGTTTCGGTGGGCACGCGATCCAACAGTTATTTGTAGGTGAACATACTTTTACGATAAATATCGCTAAAAAAAACTCTAAATAGATCCATTCCGCTAATTGTTACAAACTGCTATTGTAAAATAGCCACTACTTTGCTTCGTAGAGTCAACGTTAAGTGAAAATGGCCGAGAGGAACGGAACGAAACGGAACGGTTACAACGCGACGGTTGTTGCTCCCGCCGCGGAAATTTCGCTTAGAACGCGTAGAAGTGGAACGAAAAAAAAAGCTTGAAGGCCCGGTATTCCAGCCCGTCGTGTCCGACGACGACGACGACGACGTCGGTGAGATGAAATCGAGGACGGTGCACGCAGGCAACCATGCCATTAAGTAGATTGAATATTACCCTATATTCGGTAGACGCAATCAATAGCCTAGAAAAATGCGCTATTCTCCTTCGCAGCGTGCCACGGCCTTGAATCCCCTATCAGCTTCGCGTCTAATTTACCGCGGAATGACGAGTATAAAGTGTGCACACGCGACCGTGTAACGCATGCCTCTACATCGGTTCCATCATCGCCTCTATCATAGTTCCTTCACGCACCTTTTCACCTACACTATAGGAAACGAACATTCTCTGCCATGGGAGCGATCTAAGTCCCTCTGGGAGCATTCTGCTTAGCCCCTGGGAGCAATATCGCTGGAAACTGCATCGGTGGTTCGGTATTTGCGAATGCAAGTGAATTTTGATAGTGAGGTATCATTTTAGAAGTCTTGATTCCTGCTTTGAACCAGTAACATTTTGCAATTTATCATTCCTGGCATCAGACTCGTGTGGCTACCCCATTATGTTGCACACAAATTGTTTACAAGAGTGATCCGGATAATGCAAGAGCCATTTACTTGCAATGCTAGACTAACTCCTTATTCAAGTTGTATATGAATGGCCCTGAATGAAACGAAGAGTATTCGATTAATAAAGAATTTTTCAAATATCTCTGATCGACATTTCCTAATAAATTACGGAGGTTAACGTGGTCTCTTCTTTCGAGTTTATAATAGAACTACACGATCTAAGACAACGTGTGGTCCCAAGGGTTTTCCTCAGCTTAGATCAAGGCTTTACTGTCTTAACATTCTTAAATTCTTTTAATTCTCTCACTATATTTTAAATTTCCGATTCCGTTCGATGTTTCTATTTTTCAGCAATGTTCGACTGCGCTTATTTTAGCATTTCAATTCCGCAATTCCAATATGCACCGGTGTCCAAACAAACGTGAAACTTCCGGTGATTTCGCCGATTAAATTTGCATAGCGAGATCCGCGAAGAGATCCGCGTTCCACTAAACTCCGTTGAACGAATCGATTGACTTAACACGATTAACGAAACAAGTACACGGATCGTTTTGACCGTAAGCGAGAACAGTGCAAGGAACACGGTAGCTTTCGAATGCGGTTTTCTAAGTCTCCGACGATTACAGGATGCGAAACACCGATGTTAATCTGGAATATAATTGAATGATTTCGGAATAATGAACGGCCGTCGGCCTGTAATTTCTCAGTTATATAAATATATTCGAGCCGGTTCGGTCGCTTGTCGGACCGAGTCGATTTAATCCGCGAAACACCGAGAGATCGATAAAACGAGAAATCTATACTCTTTCTTTTACGCGCGATTGCAAAAAGGAAGTAATTAATCGGTCGACTTAAACCGTCTCCTCCTCTCCTCCTCCTCCTCCTCCTCCTGCGTTTCTCTTTGGACTGTACGATTATGAAATCGGTATATAGAAGTCATTTCTTTACGGGTTTCATGGTTAACAGCCTGTTTCCGGATACGCTTGAACGACAAGAGTTATTACGAGCGCCCGCGCGCTCGGTGAACGCAGAAAATCGTCGCGGCGTGAAATCTGCTAGATTCACGGGCTGAAACGTTGCGACAAACACCTGCCGGTGGAACGAGAAATAATTGCGACCGCCGCCACGCCGGTTCCATAGTATATCATACCCCTAGCCATAATAAGTCCGATGCGTCTGCCGTAACCATGGCCGGGCGCACGAGCCACACCGCAATCGGCTGGAAACCCGTCTTCCGCGGTCGAAATTTCATTTTCCTAGTTTCGTATTTTGAAGAAATTTTTCTATAAATTACCCTGCAAAGCTTTAGCATTCAAAATATGTATAACTATGTGTGCCGGGCATAGCTTCACTCCGAAGTCAAAATTCAGAAATTCAAAGAGAAATTATCCTATGAACTCGTTACAGAGCATAAAAAACAATTAGAAGTGTTAGACTAGCGAGAAAAATGAATTATAAGGTCCGTTGGGTTCGCGTGCTCTGTTACATATACATATGTATATGCAGGAAGTAGAATTGGCTGGCCATGATCAGACGAGTCAGACGATTCTCATCTAATAGCGTAATTCTCTCGAAAACGAGGGGTCGTACAAGTATAAATGACTCTATTGTCTATTTCAAACAAAACTTGCCGATGCCATCGGATTCTATCCGCATTATTTGCACCTCATCCGAAAACTGTACATGGAAAGGAATTGCCCTGATACGTTTCCGCGCAGCTCGATTCGGTTCTATCTGTGTTATTTGCACGCTGTCTCGGTGTGTAATAAAGTCGAGATTATTATTATTGTACCAAGAGCGACGAGGCTGTTCACCAAGGTCGGGTCGAAAAACAAAATAACCAGAAAGAAAGAGAGAGGGGAGAGAGAGAGAGAGAGAAAGAGAGAGGAGAAAAATAATAATGAAGCAGGCGGTCCGGAGCGAGTTTGAATATTGATTGGCTGGTAGCGGTAGGCTTGATAATGCTCGGCCAGATAAAGGGGAAAGTTATCAGCGGCGGAGTTTCTGGAGAAACAAAAGCGCGGTCGTGATTTACGAACGTCTTCCTCGAAAAATCACGAGACGACCGAAGCGAGTATATGTATACCCGTGTATCCCGGGGTCTCGGCGATGATAAGGTCGTGCTTTCTTCCATCTATTTACAGTTCGCAAAGAGACAGTCCATTATCAGGCATTGATAAAGAATCGGACGCTAATCGGAGCGGACTCTCGATATTCGAAACTGCGAAAACTTTCGATCGTTTTCGTGGACCCGTGAAACTCCGCGCGCCGAACTCGTTCTCAAACGAATCCCAGAATTTCGGACAACAATTTGCCGGAATTTTTCGATCGTGACGATCACAGGGCTCGCGAAACGAAGTTGCGGAAGGCGCCGTCGCGATTCGCGGAAATGATAAACCGAGTTTCGACGAGAGCGCTTTCCGTGTCACGCAGACCGTGGATCTTCGTTTCGAAAGCGTTTCCCAGTATCGATCAACGTTCCTCGAGGTTTCGAAACCCGATTTCTTCGATGGAGCCTTACGGTACCGATCTCAAAGTGCCTTTGACCTGGAAAACGCAAGCAGAGTATCCTGGAATGCTGCATTTTCCTTATCCGAAGTTCCACTATCTTCAATTTTCATTGCTTCTCGTGTTATCTAGTTCCTTTCGTTCAATGCTGAACCTATCAAGCGCTAAAAGTGGCTGATGCTTTTATTACAGTACGGAGAATGTATTTATAAAACGAATCTGTTCCTCAACTTTTCAGTCATGCATCTTTGTAATTGCAATAGAGAATCTGGCGTTTAACTGTTGTACGTTCCGTATTAATAAATTCAATTCGTACAGGGAGGGTATTAGCGACTGAGCCTCTACCATTTCCAACATGGCTGCCGCCTCTCGACGTGCGACGTCCACCTCGAGAATTCATGCACTTGCTGCGTTCACTATACTGCGTTTATATTGCTTGTAATACAAACAATTCATAGAAGACGATGGAGAGAAGTTATTCCTATTAAAAGTTTCATATCAAACCTCAAGTAACTATGCAGCAAGATAAATCTAATTAAATGGCTAACGGCAGCCACTGTCGAAAGCAAAATGGCAGCCATACAGAACATTGTACTATTTGCATCACTGTATTATTTCAATATCAATGAACTTTCCCACAGTTATTATTTCAAGAACCGAAATCGATACTCTGCAAAAGTTTCCAAGTTCTACGAACCAACAATAACGGCACAGTCTCGTGATCGTTTCTAGCTTATTCTTTGAATGCGAACGAGTTCCAAGAAGGAAGTAGAGTCTCCAGAGGAATCTAGCATCGATCAGGGGAACGAGCGAGGTGCGTCGTGAAAATACAGAAAAATGTTGACCCCGCGAAAGCTTGGAAGAAGACTAGGTCGTATATTTTTCAAGAAGTCTCGCGGCAGGCTTAACGAATCCGCTTGTCATTGTTTGGCCGTCGATTGGTAGACAGAACAAAGACTACGGGGAACGTTCAAACAGCGGCTCGCGTACGCAAACAGCTAGTAGAGCTGCGCGTCGACATTCGTTAAATCTCGCCCACAGGATAAACAACCGTATAAATAAATTTGTCGAGCAGGAACGGACGATAAAACGGTGACGCGGTGCAACGACCAACCACCGCCGATAATAATTTCGATGCGTGAAGCAACCGTACAGCTGGCTCGATCAGCCTCGATGCGCTCTCGCCGTCTTGCGAATATTTCGAGAACGATCGTTGCACGGCTCTAAAATTCAACAAGCCTGGCGCCTCGCAATTTTCAAACAATTCCGAGTTCTGCTATTCCTGCGAGACTGCGATAAGCCTCGAAGTTCTAGGATCAAATAAAAAAAGTTCCAGTTCAAATTTTATAGGACAACCGAAACAGGTTTGATCTTCGAAAAGAATTGTTCAGACTCGCGTGACGAAATCGGTCGCGGAATAAACGAAAACGTTCAGAGTTTCTTTTTTCGAGTTCTACCAACAACGCGCGCCAGCGATATATTTTTTTACGACGGTGACGATGATAAGGGACCTAAGTGTCGCCTCGGGGTTCTTTCGAAAGAGATCATCGACTATCAGTCGCGATAAGGGATTTAACGGTCGTGCGCGGAAACGACCACGCTAATTACGCTGACTGGTTCGGTTCTTCCTTCTTTGCCCTCTTTGTCTCATTAGACCAGCTAGCGAACGGCAGCCGCCTTATCGCCCAGGTAGAATCTAATTTTCAGGATGCATCTAATCGGTTAGGACCCCGTAGGTGTGTGGTAGAACGGGCGGCGGCAGCGGCCAGCTACTCTGGAAATTATCAGATCCCTATCCTCTCGGTTCTATTGATTCCGTTTGTCGAGGAAACCGGAAACGCGCGTTCGGGCTACTTTGCATCGAGAGCTCGCGAGGAGCAACTTCGAATTCGACTCGAAACGGTTAAATTTAGAATTCCACAAATAAAATAATGCCCTCCCCAGACTCCGGTCCGAGAGGTAGAGCTTATTTTGCATTCTTAATTCAGGGGATTGGTGGAAATGCGATTTCGAGCAACGCTCGCGGATTGTAAAAGCGACGCTGGCTCGGTTTATTATGCTCGCCGAACGGCAATGAAAAGAAATAGAACATTCGAAACTTCGGTGCACCTGAAGTTCCGTTGAGCGTTGGGGAAACAGTATCAAAAAATTCTGGTGTGCACGAAAATTGAAGAGAAGACAAAAATCAGTGTTGTGGACAGTAAGCCAAAAACCTGTGCAATTATCAGAAATGGACGAAAAATACATAGACAACGTTACAGCTAACTGTTAGGTAGCCTCTTTGATTGTTTAATGTGTCGTTCTCTGCGACTAGCGAAACCTTGCACGTTTCACTCGAAAAGAAAAAATTGCGCAGAACGAATTTTTAGTAGACGATGGAATTAAAGATCGTAGCTGACCTAGCAGAGTTCCGTTATTGGCGAATTCTTAACTCTTGTTAATTAATACTCTGGCAACGGGATTGAACATTCGTGAATTTAAACAGACTCGCGCGTTCTACCGGGAAATTTCCATCGCCATCGAGTGTAGATCCGACGAGTTTCTAAAATATGCGAAAATATCGCGGAAAGTCGCTTTTCTTCTAATGCATGATACATTCGAAAGTAAAGAAACGTCTCGCATCGCCGGATCAATCAAAGTAGAACGAACAGCCTCGAGGTGTTGAGAAAAACCGGCAATAATTAATACGGAGTAAAGTCTAATGAAATACCGGGGAATAAGCATTTCTAGCGTCAAGTTAAATGGTCGGATAGTATTATATAAATACGCGATCGCTCTGCCGCGATTAAAATACATCGGAAGAAAGCATAAAAGCCAACATGTAAATCATAGATTATTATTGCGAGAGAAATACAATTGACAAGTTAGCAACCGGAAGCCGATTAATAGGTTTTGTAATGACTGCGCGCTGTATCTGGAAGAAGTTTCCCACTTTACTTGTAGATTACGATCTCGAATGAAACGATTAGAGCACGTTAGCCTAATCAAGATTACTCGATTGATAATCTTTGATATTTAAAAGACTATTAAGTCATAGCCGGTGGGCAAATTGCTAACATTTTCCTCGCTGACCCCTCAGTTTTCCTTGTCGGCGATTCTTTTTTGTCTTGAAATTATATAATTTGCCCGAGTGTACATCTTGTTTTTTGAATAGCTGCTACAACTGGTCTAAACGTTTATGCAGAGATGTTTAGAAAACATCGAACCCGCCTTATAAATAATTGAACTTTGAATAATATTGCACGATCGTTATATAAATGCGAACGGATCGAATAGGCTCGGGATACACGGCGGGGTTATAAAAATCGTACAACTATGAATAAAACGCGTTTAAAAAACCATGTGAAAGGAGACTCTGATGTATGCAGAAGTGCCGCGGTGCATCCGGAGTCTAATTAATTCAATAGCACTCGAGAAGAAAAAGTCGGGGCATACTTTAGACAAAATAATGGAAACACCATTCACGAGACGCTACAGCGAGTTGTGAGAAAACAGGCATCTCTTTAAACATTATTTAAAAATGTTCAAAAGTTCTTGATATTATAATGCTAATCAAATATGCTCCTCTTGTCTTCATTATTTAAATATGATTTCACACTGACAATAAACCTATCGAGCATTAAAAGTGGCTAGTACAAATTGTCTTGTAAAAATAACAAGACAGAATTTATTGGATTCTGTTAGAAATCACGAGTCTGACCCAACGTTATGGCAGAGAGGGTTAAAACTGTAAAAAAATCATTTTGTCAAGCTAGTGTCAAGAGTAATCGAACCACTGTGCGCTGTATGGAGAAAAGAAGAGAACGAACAGGTGAGTGAGAAAGAAAGAAAGAAAGCATCGGACTCACCTGGGAGCATTGATGATTGGTTGTCCCATTGCCCGTGGCTGGCGCTTCTCGTTACTGGGAAGGCGCAGGTAATCTTGGTCGCCAAAGAGGAACAGATCCTTTGAAATAATCATGTCCACCGTGTGGTTGCCGGTTATAGCTGCCCGCCTCTCCCGCTTATCTTTCGCTCACTGGCTTACAACGTACACCACTGGCTGAACAACGCGCTCCGTTGACGAGAGCAGGACGGGAAACAACGCGTACTGAATGATGTGAACACTGTCCCGCCGCCTAAATACGTCCAGGCCGATCCGGACCGAGGAACGTGATGCACCGCGATGTGAGATCTGCCGGCGGCGTCGTCGACGATCGTCAGCAACGGTGCATTTTCGCCAGCGACCGTTGCTGCCGTTTCCTATGATGCTGTTACTATCGCTGACGCGACTGGACGCCGATGATTCGATACTATTGCACCCGGTCGCGAGCATTAAGTCCACGGTTGCCCTAGGATCCGACTACGCGAGATTTAGATTGTCTATTCTTCTTCTTCTTTTTCTTCGTCTCTCTCTCTCGAAAGAGCACGAGCATACACCTTTCTACGGCGTCTGCGTGGATAAATAGTACGCTCAGGAGAGAGAAAGAAAATTTCCAGGGCTTCGATGATCCCGCGACGAAACAAGAGAATTCGTTTCCCTGTTCTGTTCTCTGGCGTCGTTGTTTGTTCGCGAGTCTCCCGAGAGGCCTCTTTGGTACGAATGATTTATCACGACAGCGGAATCAAGTTCGAGACAACAACGCGATTGGCGGATCCCCGATTGGTCGGCTGGAACGCTCAGACTTCTTCGTCTTCCTCCGCTATCTGGAAAAAAAGAAATAGGATTTTAGTCGTCCGCTACGGATTCCACAACACCGAGAACACACGCTGCCGAGGTAGTCGATAAGTATGAACAATGGAAGGAAAATTTTTTAAAAATATTTTAGAATATCTATTCGATTCTATTAGTCGTAAATCTACAAGTCATACTCATTTTTGTGCCTCTTTTTAGAAAAATCGACCACTGTGCGATCCTAGCAAGCCGTGGCCTGACGCTACAAATCTTATCTGCCGTACGCAACCGTTTCTAATATTCTATTTTTTTCAAAAGTATTATCGCTCTGCCTTGGAAAAGCTATAAATCAAGTTTTTCAACTTCTGCTAGAGAGATAACGCGTTTTTAGTGGTTTCGAATAGAAGGCTATAGTCTCTCTAGGGTTGAAAGTTGAACTCCTTGTGATCGTTCGCCCATTAAGCGATGTTCCAAGTAGAAAATAATTAGTACCATGTCTGTATTAACGCATTACCTACTCAGAAGTTCTTAACGAATTATTCAACATGGCTATCTTGGTGGTGAACCATCAAACAAAATTCGTAAATAAAGCAGTGAGTGGCCCTGAACAAATCAATTATGTAGTTATAAGAATGGTCTGCCGTCGGAGGGTTAAAAGTTGATTTCAATCTGTAAGTGTCGAATTACGAGAAGCGTATGCAGCCGACTGCAACTCGCAACGAGTGCCGCAGCCGTTCATTCATGATCGTCTATTGCTACTGGCGAAGGTAATCGTGTCTGGTAGGGTAATCCGTTACCGTTGACGAGGCCAGCAAAAACATTTCCCCTCGGCGGAACGTTTGCTCCGCGAGATCGTTGTTATTTTCAAAGCTGTGCCGCTGTTTTCCTTTTCTCTAGCCCTCGAGCTACACGAATCAATGGCCCAGCCCAAGCTGCTCGAAAGTCGTTGCGACGATGGGACCAAGCTTCATTCTGAACGACCATGCGGTTGTAGATACCAGGGAGACCGTAAGCGCTCTTCCGCTTCCGACAGAAACCGCTTGTTTACTAACTTCACTGCCGCAACGCTGCCAATAGTGTACGCTAGTAAGAGGCCACGTTTATGCGCCTAGAAAACCTGATTACGCTCGAGTGGCTCCAAGTAAAACTAAAATGGAAATTACGGATGAATTTATGGAAATTTAGTGTAAGTAAATAGGGTGAACTAATATTTTTGAAATTTTATAGATATTTTACTACGCTGCTGATGTTACAGGAAAAATGTTGTTCGGTTACAAAGAGCTATGCATTAAAGAATTACAAGGTTAATGTGAATGCTATATTCATCCTATTCTCAAAAACCGAATATATTCCTCAACTTTGGAAAAGATTAAACCGATAAATCGGGAAATGTTAAACTGAGCTATCCTCAATTTTGAGAACCCTTTAATACGTCGCTGACCCCGCCTCTTCTCCCCCTACCCGAAGAAAATCCAACCTGACCCTACTCTTAATTTCAATTCAACCAGAAACGAGATTAGAAGCGTATCAAACGATGTAGTTAATAGTAACATTCGATCTATTATACATAAAGAGAGGAATCTAGTTAAGTACGCTCTATTAAACGCAGACGACTACCCAAGACAATAAACTGGGAAGTATATTAAAATCGAGACTAGTTTCATTTTCGAATTCACCGAATGAACAACATGTAAAACGAGCAGCATCAACATAACCCAGAATAGTCACTAACTCTATCACTAAATCTATCAAAAGATTCTCTATTCGAAACACCTCGGAAAATAAATTATACTAAGCCTGTTCGAATGGTTTGCAAAAATCAGCGACAAAAGTGTCGTTCGAATGAAAAACAGATGAGGACCGGTTCGATTTCGCGAAACAGAAATACACATATATGTAGTATAAATATATAGGTCACCTATTTTGGTCCGAGAATCTTGTACGCGGGCTGCACGCGACCGGATCGGCTTCCGAATTCTTTGCATAACCAAAATCGCTGGATATCACCCGTTAGAAAACGTTATTTATCGACGAGATTTGTTAGCCGTTTAACCGTGGTTTGCGCGCATCGGGAACGAAGACAAACATGGCGGGTCGGCGACAGAGGGGCGGTGGGGAAAGAGGCGCGAGTGCAATGGTCGTGCACGTTGCGTTTGAAGCTGACGAAGTAAATCGAGCGGATATACGCCGCGTTCATGAGAACTCGTCCCATATTTACATCGCGCCAATTTTCACCCGCCAACTGTTAAGCATTAGTCACGGATGAGTGGCGTGTATACGACACCGGTCATCGCCGCGCAGGATCTCGAACGCCGCGCCCCTAATTAGTTGATTCGAAACTAGATCGAGGCGCGAGATTTGAATTTCACGGTCACACGGTAACACCGTCGCCCCTGATCACAATACACAGCGAACTGTATCGTCGCTGATCGTCGCGGGTAGCGTCAAACAGAACCGGGACAATTTTCAAGGTACACAATATGCGACCGACTCGTTTTAAAGATACAGCTCTTAAGTAGGACACGCTATTAAAACGCGACGCGAAAGAAGAGCTCTTTTCGAATGCAGTACAACGTACAACTGTGGAGAAGCTTCCGGTCGATGAAGCGTTAACGATTCAAGTATTATAACGTTTGATACGGTTGACTCACGATTACTCACGAATGAAATGTAGCAAAGGATGACTTCGGTTTCGAGAGATTTCTGAGAGAATATTCATTGGAAATTGGTAGTATCTGTCGCGTTTCAAACCACCGCACCGTGGAGGTGTCTCCTTCCATTTCCGATCGGTGACAATTTCGCGCAAGCATGTCAACCTTCGAACGTGAAATTAGTACCAATGGGTGACGCGACGCCGGTGCTCGTTGTATCGACTCCCATCGCGGCGCTGTGATCGAAATCGAGAACATTGAGGAAGGTAATGGTACAGTCATGAAAATAGTACCGTTAATTCCGCGCGTCTCGACGACATCGATCGACGTCGTAATCACGAAAAACGACTAAACGGACCGGCGCGACGCGTGTACGAAAGTTTATTGGTGCTTGCTTCGCCATCGCCGTCGCGTGAAAGCTCAAGGTTTGTTTACATCGTGGCCGATCGATTTGATAAATAGGTTAGCAACGAGTTCCGCGGGTTCCGAAATGTTTATCGATAATGATTCGAAAGTGTACCATCGAAAAAAGAAGTCTTTTCTGTTGCATTTTCTGTGGCACGCGTCTATTGTATCGCGCAGAGATTCTTCGGAGTTTGCAGTAATACTAAAAATATCTTCGACAACGTATATTTTATCAATGACAATATACGATAATTAAGAGCAATTATCTCATCGAGTGTAGTAGCGTCTCGTATCGCGGGAGCAACGATCTCGTCCATTAAACCGTCAGATCAATGAACACTCGATAACCACAAACGAGATTACGAGTTTGAATTTCGATGGATCGTCCACTCGACGATTACCCGCCACTTGCATCTGGTATTTATAAATACACTTCGTCGAATCTCTCTACACTTTGTCCGAACTAATACATTCAAAATAAAACAGAGACTTTGAACAACTTTTCTATGTTTTCGAACTGTCGTCGGGTGCCGCCCTCTTTTTTTTTCATATCGCTGGGAACTATCGATCGATAATACGATAAATCGACTATCGATTAACTCGGCTGCCGTATTCGAATTATTTGCACGAAAATTTGAACGCATTTTTTCGCTTATTTTCAACCAGAAAATAATGACTTCGACGCAGTAGAAAGTCCATGGGATATCAAGGACGCTCAAGGTCATATTTTTCACCGACCTTTCAGACTTCCTGCGCTACGGTCGTTTGTTTATTTCCAACATTACAGACGAGATTTGTTTTCGCTCGAATGAAACCATTCTTGTTCCCTTGAATAAACTAATTGTCATGCAATTGAACGCGCGACCAGAGAGAAAGAGAGAGAGAGCGAGAGAGCGAGATAGCGAGCGAATGACAATGCAGGGGGGAAAACTAATTTGGCACGGACAAAGGAAACGTTACATAAACAATGCAAACGACCGTTTGACAGTGCGGCCGTGTGACTTAACTTTTTTTTCTGTTTCCTCGTCAACTAATTACCCAGCAATCGAGCGAAAACACGTACTTATCCTGATTTACTTGATTAGAATATACAAGCCAGCCGATTGGATCCGTTCCAAAACGAAGTTGTTCGATTCAATACGCTATGTATCAACGTAATCGATGTTTTCAAGCTTCGAACATCAAACATACACCTTAATTGAAATACTTTACCGCCCAATAGCGACGAGCACAAAGCCAAAAAATAGTCTGCGACGTCATGTTTGCACGATCCGAATTTGTTCCGATCAATCCGGCCCTGTTTTTTCGTTGAGTTTATCCGCATTTTCGAGAGACGAGCCACAGAAATAGAGACGCAGAGACCGCGAGATGATAAAGTGTTGTCGACTCGTGGCAAAGTCTGCTATTCGTTGATTAGATATGAAATTAGAAACTCTATGAGCAAAGTACCAAAATGTATGTTTCTTTCAACGATGCCAACAACCTGCGTAAAATCTAGCGATTCGGTTCAATTGAAACATCTCGAGTGTCGAAGATCCGAAAACAATTTAAAAAGACGATCACGACGGAACAAACAGTCAATTAAGTATCATTATGAAAATGACTCGTTCGCAATATCTACCGTAGGTAAGGTCAGCGCATCGATGATGAGGTCATTACAGGAACGGCGTACCTGTCCTTCGGTCGGTCGTCCTCGGCCGTAAATTTTTAACGGTCGAATATCTGTTGCCGATAAGATCATCGAAAACGTCCGTTGTAAATCGCTGCCATAAGGTCGCTATTTTCGACCGAGAAACCATCGCAGAAAATGTTGCGTTACGTATGTACACGTACGAGCGCGAACGCGATAAGAACACGTCCCACAAACCTACCTTTAAACAGCGCCGATACTACCTGTACCACAATCAAGATGCTTTCTTAGAACGAGACAGTGATGTACGGACAACCTTCGAACGAGAAAACACCGGTCGCAGTGAATGGCCCTACGCCCTTGATTCCCTCGATTCGAAACTCAAATCGAAAACGCGCCGCGCCGCTCGCGAACAAGGTGCGGATCATTAAACACACCGGTGGAACTGAAAAATTAGGTCGGCTCGGTGCTACAGCGACGATGCATCGTGGCGATCTTCTTCGACCGGAATTCTCGACGGGGTTAGGATACCGTGAGATTTTAAATAATTGGAAATTTCGATAAAATCCGCAAAGACGAAGCTTTTACACTTTAGAGAACGGCATCTTTTTCCGCCAACTGAGAGCTTGAATTTTCTTTGTAGACAACCAAAAACATGTTGCGCAAAATTACCAGGTTCGCCCCTGGCTCTCTAAAAGTTCAATTTCCCAGTGAGGGAAGAAAAGTTACACCGATGCGCATAGTATTAAGCGAATTATCGAATTTAAACAGGGGCGGCTGCCGCAGCTCCGATGTGTCTCGATGACCGGTGCATTCTCGAGACGTTCGATTCGATGAAAAATATGAGGAATATCGATCGGAAGATTGTGGAAAAAAAAGGTTCGTGTAGAATTCTCTTACCTAGAAAGAGCGGTTGCGATGGATCCGCAGAGTGTGTTCTCTTCTCGGTTGTTATCGTAGCTCCGATCGAGACTCGTCCTCGATCGCGGCCGGGAACCCGAAGAAAATTTCAGTGGGTCTCGGGTTCGACGTTAGCCGCCGGTATCTTTGGCCTCGGCGTTCTCCTCGTAGCTCCTGTCACACATGCACTGTGCACCGGCCACGAACATGCGGCCATTGCGCGGCACGCAGTCAATGAACCCGCATTGCTTTTCACCCGGAGAGTCCCTTTGCGTTTTTTTTTTCGTCTTCCCTGGTTAAAGCCCCGCACGCACTATCGGCCGGCCTCTATCCGCGGATCTTCGGCCGCACACTCACGATATATATTCCGGTGGCGGTTTCGCACGAGGAACACCCGACCCTCCCGGTGTCACTGGCTCTCTCTCTCTCTCTCTCTCTCTCTTTCTCTCTCGCCTCTTCCTGCGCGCCGTGCTCGTTGTCCCTCTCTCTCTCTTTCACCCTTTTTCACTCTCTCGCCCTCTGTACACAGCTATATAGTATGTATATATATGTATATATATATACACACGTGCGATATATATATATACATATATACTGTGCGGAAGGTGGTATTGGTACGCGCGTGTGTGTGAGGAATACGCGGGCGCGCACGCGCGTGTTCACATCTCTCCTCTGCTTTCGCACGTGTATATGTATACGTCGTCGCGACGAGAATCTCTCTCTCTCTCTCTCTCTCTCTCTCTGTCTTTTATTTTCCTTTCTCTCTTTCTTCCTACCTTCGTACGGTCGTTCAGTGACCCACTCTCTTTCTCTGTCTGTCCGTCTGTCGCTCGAACACCGATACACCCCGGGCGGGCGGCTGCGTGATTTTTCACTAGGTTTTCTTTTCGCGACCGGCTCGGTTCCGCGCTCAGCTCAGCTCAGCTCAGCTCAGCTCAGCTCGGCACGGCTCGGCTCGGCTCGGCTCAGCTCGATCAACCCGCCTCTTCTCGAAACCAACGAGATGTATACTAGTGTATATGTAGAGTATATAGTGTAGACGGGTAGGGCAGGGGTGGTAGGGCACATTAGACACCGGATAAGGGAGAGCGCAGTGCCGTATCACGCGCACTCGCACGCACACGAGACCGACTCGTTATTGGAGCCTCGTGTCCCCCCCGAATGAATCGACCACAGCTTCGCGACGCGACACTCGCGGCGGTCGGATGCAGACTGAATCGGACGCTACGTGCCCCGCTCCTGTATTGCCGGAACGTCCCTCCTGTCCACCCTCCCTTCTTTCTCGCTCGTTCCTCTTTCTCTTCCCCCTATTTACTTCTATCCGCGGTGGCGGCTATCAGCTCGTGCCAGACCCCAGGCTCATTTTTACTGACGACGCGCGAACGCTCGCTCGGCTGCCACGGAGGGGAAGTTTTTTCTCTTTGAGCCTCTCGGCCAGGATCGTTCGCCGGAGAAACTTGCCCACTTTCCTCCTCCTCCTCCTCCTCTTCATCCTCCTTCTCCCCTTTATTCTTCTTCTACGCGAAAATTCTCAACAGCCGCCCACACTATTCTCGCTCGTGCTCGAAAAGCGAAAAATTACAAATTTTTTTATCTCACTTCATAAAACTGATAGCCTGTATTTACCCCCGACAGAAGATTATAAAAGTCATTTCATGAACGTGATAGCATGTATTTACCCCTTACAGACAATTATAGACGTCGCTTCGAAATTTTCTTCACTTCATAAAACTGATAAACGGCAGATTCTTACGCAAAATAAAAGTTTTCTGCATCGGTTGTCGGGTATTTTTTTGTTCAATAATTTCAACGAATGGGAAATATTGCAGCGATATTCTTAAGTTGTTCCGATGACTTCACTACTCGACATTTCGCTTATCCATTTTTGCCGTAAATACAGAAATCCCCAGTTTTAAATGATAGCAAGCCCATATTAACCCCTAGCACTCGAGTGGTGACTCCGAGGCGTCATTAAAAGCTGCTGTACCATTATTTAAAATATTGTTTACGTTATTAGATATGTTGGTATCTAATCAATTATTAAACATGTAAGTATTGTATGAGGTATTGTATCAATGTCATATCCTTAAAATGAAAAAAATCATGGTCGTCCGTCCTAGGGGGAATCTACACCTCTGGATCGGTGGATCTTTGTAAAAGAAACTTGCCGCAAAATTGTTTATGCCAAAGAAAATTGTTGTTAAAGTTTGTCTTTACATCAACACTTTCTACTCATCGAGAAGAGAAAATTTGGGAGGTACCAATGTCGCAAACAAATATTTATTAAGATAATAGCTGTTGAAGTTTTTGCAAAATTTGATTGTGTGGAGTTATACGTATAGATAAAAGCCAACTATTACTGTCCACCTGACCGTATCAATGAGACAGAATATGTAAAATCGTGTGAGTGCCTCGAGCAAACGAAATTTAAAGGGACATTCGTCGCTAGACGAATCGTCAACGTCATCGTCTCGCTGACCATTCGGATGATTTTGAAGTTGTAAAATATGAAAGAATACCTTCTATCCAGCGGATTAGGCGATATACTTGTGAAGGACGTTATAGCAAGCAAAAAACGCATGCGAATCTTCAACCCCGACAGGTGGACAACACGTGCGACGGACCCATCAAAGCGACAAGCGGACTACCCTCATAAATCACATCATTGACGACCGAAGACAATAAGAAAAGGAATTTCTTTGACAATTTCCCACTCCTCGCCCTAAAGTCCTTCCAGCACAACCGCGTCCAATTAACAAAAGCTACATTTCCCCACCTAAATCCACCCTTAACCATTCACGAAAAAACCGAGTTGACAATCGCAGTACTATTTTGATCGTGGTCGGAGTAACATTTCGTTCGCTGTCACAATTTTGGAAAATGTGTTTAGTGCTTCACATATTCGTGTAAATAAATGTCACGTGTCCTGTGGATCCGACAGAGGAACAGAAGATTCTTAAAAACGTGTAGGTACCTATACTTTACATTAGTATTTTATAATGTAGGATTAGTATTCTTATGTGTAACAATGGATATAAAGTTTTTCTTCATATTTTGCAACTTCAAGTTTGTAATTTGAATGGGCAGGGGGACGATGACGTCGTACGGGCCCAGCGACGAATGTCCCTTTAAATTTCGTTTGTTTCGCGCCACACACACGATTATGTTCTGTCTCATCGACACGATCCAGAGGTGTAGATTCACCAATAGGACGGATGACCATTACGTTTTATACACCCTGTACAATGGAATTATTCTAGGTAAATTCTTAATTTTCATGTTATATTTTAATGTTATTTTTCAATAGCTCCGACTGCAAAGGGTTAATCGCCTGATAGAAAATTTTGGACACTGCTCTAAATTTTCTTATTTTCATAATTTCAAAGTTTTAAATAAATGTCTCTTTAAACGGAAATATTAAGTATATGTTGAAAAATAATAATTGTATCTGGAGTCTAACACGTATGTCAATAACCAAAATTGTCTACGATACTCAATGCCGTTACGCTTGATAGTTTCAATGAGTGTTTTTATATCCTAAATGTAAATTACTCTCTGATCGCCCAAGAACATAAAAATCTACAATAATCTTGCTATTGGTCAATAAAAAAATTGAACAAGTTTTAAAAAGAAATTGACAATGATATATTGACATAAGAGTTAATGGACACAGTTCTTGTAATTTCAGCTAATATGAATATTTGTCTAGCGTTGAGTACGGAGAAGCAATTGAAGGAAATAAAGTAATTTCGTTTAAATTATGAACGAACAAGTTTAATACAGAATGTCCGACATATCGATTACAGTGTTTCCTCCGCGATCATTGACCTTTGATAGTCCACAATTAGCGATGTCCCGTCGTCCGGAACTTATGTCATAAAGTGAATAAGGTTCTATAAATATTTGTCATATTATTATTTTAAACCGTGGAACATGGTGTACAACAGGATCGAGCTTTGAATTGAAAAATAATGTTTTATCATTAGTTTTTGCACTGCTATTAACGATTGGTTATCTTTCTTTTTTAAAAATTTATTTTTCTGTATATTACAAAGATCATAATACTCCTACTGTTCATGTTATTTCTATTAATTTTGGTACGTAAACAAAATTGATCAATAATTGGATCGATTAAATACAATTAACAACTCACTCCATTAAATTGGTTAAAACGAGTTTCGGAAACCCAATTGTCTGAACCTAATTCATTACAATCTAAAGCAGCCAAGGTAATCACATGACAGTCAGAGAGAATACAAATTATCTTAGCCTCCTTCGTCGCGAGTTTCGGGAAATCCCACGGTCGTGTCTTTCTGGTTGACTAAATCTATAATCGCGCTACAATCGATAAACGATATTAATATATTTCAACACATAACTATACCGTATTCGTGTAGAATATAAAACTTACTGTAAAAGATTACCCTCGTAGGTATCCCATCTTGTTGTTCCCGGATGCGTTAATTTATACGTTATCAAATTATTAAATTCTTCGTGCAACTTCTATAATTAAAACAAACATATATACAAACATATACTTTGAAGGTATTTCTTCACCGAAATTTTAAACTCATTCTTACCTGAATAATTTGTGCAGTCCGTAAATCGCACGTAATGCTTTTACTCGTCGAACATGTCAAATTGATAACATGATTCTTTCCTTCCTTCTCTATAAAATTAATCAAATTATTAGACACACCTTCATAACTGTAACTTATAAATGGATAACAGTATTAAAGAATGAAACAAAGGCAAAGAAAATTTTCTTTTGTGTATAAAGATTTGCAGTTTACTTATAAACAAAACTAAGAAGCGTGTATCGTACGTATATTCTTGAGCGAAGCCGCGAACAATAAAATTGGAGTGGTAATGAATGTGGTATCATGTAGATATGTCGATGTAGACCGTTGTTTCGTGAAATACGTAATATAGCGGCTGGGATGACTGGAGAAAAGTTTAGCATTTATGCTCGACGGATGTATGACAACGCTACCATCCTCGGGAGTCCAGGCGCGTATTCCACCTCTCGTCACCTTACTGAAATTAATATGTATTCTTTGTATATTTAAAGGAATACGAAAATAATTGTTCTTTGATGAATTTAAAATCATACGTACGATACTGTCGCAATATTCGGATACAATCCAGCACATACTATTGCCTTGACCAACGCGACATTATCAGAATTCCTGTTGGCATTCCTATCACTCGGATTTTCACTTTCCAAAAACTTCATTTCGCACAGATGTTGCGCGAACTGACTTTTCATTTCGGAAAGGAGTTTCAGCGTGTTGAACGAAAGAAAATACTCTCTACAGAAATACCCGGCATCTCCTTTTTTGTAGCAATTTTCGAACCTCCTCAAAGCCTCGGCTAGCGCAATGTGATCGCTGCATTCGTTCAAACCGAGTTCGAGTTTCCTCTGCCTCGCTGTTGTCTCGTCTTCCAGAGGACAGTAGAATGCATCCTTGAACGACAGGCTTGCAGCAATTGCGAAGACCGGTTCCACACAGGAAAATAATGCTGCCCATATAATCATCTTCCCTGTGATAAATAATAAAATTATTATTACACAGAAAAATATTTCCTACAACTTCTTAACGAAATCATTGAAAGTAGTCACCTGTTCTTGGATCAAGAGGCAATTGCGCCAAGTGATATCCTAGTGGAGTCAAGTTTTCCTGATTATCCAACGCCTTTAGTTGTCTGAGCAGTTTCAAAGACAACTCTATAGCTGCAGAACTGGGAGGGTCCATAACGTTGCATAGGAAAGATTGAACATCTCCTAACTGCAGAATTTTTATTCGCAAAATTACCTCCTCTAAACGCGTTATGAGCATTTCTGGTAACGGATACTGATCGAGCATGCTTTCTCTAGCTCTCGAATAAAGGTGATAGCAAATGCCAGGTTTCACTCTGGATTGAAAGATGTATGTATATGAAATACAATGTAACAAGTGAAATAATTAATGTGCTGATCATTTTCATCTTACCTGCCTGCCCTACCCCGTCTCTGTTTGGAGTTAGCTAAAGATACCCACTCGGGTTTCAATGTTTCGACGTTTCTACTCAAATCGAACTTGAGAAACTTCATTTTGCCACTGTCGATGACGTAGACTACGTCCTCAATAGTTATGGATGCTTCCGCAATCGATGTCGCAATGATAATCTTTCGTATATCATTGGGCGGTTCTTTAAATATAAGCTTTTGATGCACTGTTGGCATACGGGAGTGCAGCGGATAAATAACATATTTATCTGTGCATAAAAAGAATTTGGATAAATATTAATATTACCATCTACACGTTTCGGTAGCAATGTTGTAAGTGTACTTGCTTGGTGGGTATTGTCCGTTGCGCATCATTATTTTATGAAGCTGCGAAATGTCCATCACACCAGGTAGAAAAACTAGAATAGCCCCTGGTGGTTTTGTTCTACAAATGTGTCGAATTAATTCTTCTATCAGATCAAGAGACAGATCCTCTCTGTTAGGATTCTTCAGTTGATCGATCACATTCTTTGAATACTTTTTCTAAATTACAACACGTAACGGATTGAACGCAAACGAGAATGAAAGCATCGAAGAGTGAAAATTAAATGTACCTCGATCGCAAGTCGTCGTATATATGAATCTATTATGGAAGAAGACTCATCTCTCTGAGCTTGTTTATACTTGTCGATATGTTTGCTGAATTTGAATCTGTAAATCAATTGCCATTACAAATACCATTTTACTTGTTAGATTCCAGGAAAATTAAAACAAACAGTCTTACCGGGTAATTTCTAACACGTCCTCTAAATAAAATTCTTCTACTGGATAAGTGAAGCCCGGTATATGAATGATTGGACTATCATTGTAATACTTCGAGAAACTTTCTGAATTAAGTGTTGCACTCATGAGAAGAACTTTTAAATCCGGTCTCTAAAATATCAAATTTAAATACATCAATAGAATTTTTGCATACATTGTAATAGAATTCGTATGTACACTTAATTTAATTTCGCTTACTTTCGACATAATTAGTTTTAATAAAGCCATGGTGAAATCGATTTCTGTGGTACGTTCGTGAATCTCGTCTAAAATAATATGAGAGTAATTATTTAGGGCTGGATCACTTTCCATAAATTTCAACAGCATTCCTGAGGTACAAAACGTTATGCTTCCTCTATCTCTAGGCATTACTCTGTAAGCAGAGAAAACATATGAATGTATTATGTACTGAATGAAAAACTGCTGGAAACGCGAAAGCATACCGTTCAAGTCTAATTTGGAAACCTATAGATGTTCCAAGTCTCTCTGTTCTTTCAGCAGCAACTCTTTCAGCAACAGAAATCGCAGATATCCTCCTTGGTTGAGTACATACAATTCGAGTAATACTACCATTACCTTGCTCTATTTGATCATCCAATATAAACTGAGCAACTTGTGTTGTTTTCCCACAACCTAAAATACAATTATAATATTTTCCAAGGATTAAATATTACTTATACAGTGTTACAATCGTAAGTACTACATATAAACTCACCAGTCTCGCCACTTATTACAACGACTTGATTTTCTTTTACTAGCTTTAAGATTTTTGATCTTTCCTGATATGCAGGCAACCTTAATCGAAACTTTAGCATATTTTCATATTCTTCTGAAGATATTTTTGACCTATATTCAGCTAGTAACGTATCATCTAAATTGCTATTCCTTTCTAATCTTGAGCTCTGAAGCAGAGCTTTACAAATGTTTTCTTGTATGTTACCAGATACTATATTTAGAAACTTTCTCTTGAACTGCGCATCCTGAATGTAGCTATATTTTTCCTCCAATTTCCTATCTGTATTCTCTGCTTGTTCCTGGCTGTTGTACAACTTCTCGTAAAATCCCTTGGAGTTCAATACTCTTTCCAACTTATGTTGAACATTTTCTGGTAATGTAATGATCTGAGCTTCTGCCTCTGCCCGCTTTGCTTTTCCTCTGTCTCGATAATAGAGACCTATTTCTTTGCCTTTTAACCATGGTGGGGGACGTCCTTGTCCTCCGCCACTGCCACGACCCTCGTGCTCGAAGCGTGAGCTTCCAGACTGAGTATTCTCAGCTTTGCCGCCTATATTCCCAAAATAAACGTGTGTTAATTAATTCTCTCTATTCATTAAATTGCTCTTGAATTTATCAATGATATTTAAAACGTACAAGACCGAATTTTATAGACTAGATTTCCGCGTGTAAAATTATTGGTTATATTTAGACAGCGGACGTTATACATTTAAATATGACAAAAATTAATGTATCAAATGCAAAACAGTAAAAATATTTTTCTAAAAATTTTTGATGACATTTCTAAAATCATTTAAAGAAATAAATGTCTATTTAGGTTCCACTAAATCCACAGTCTATTTATTTAGTTCTGTTATTTAACCCTTTGGAGTTACATGGAGATAAATACATAGAGATAGAGGGTCCCACATGTAACGGTATCGATCGGTTGGTAGAATAATAATGTCAAGCCTGACGGCATCAAAACCGCCACATGCTGAGTACATGAAAAACAAGCGTCGCGATCTCAATCCATGCAAATTCTGAAAATTTCCAGAATTTCGAGGCTCGGTTCGAGCCGTCAATTGCTCAAGTTGTCTAGAAAATTTGACGTACCATGCTCGTTCCGCCGTTGATTTCCGCGTCTCGAAAACGGTCCGTAAGGACGAGACATTTTTTCATATCAAGTCTTATGCGATCACCAACGATTCTTATTTGTTCTTATTCTTCGTCAGGAACTTTTTAGCTGCTCAAATATTGATAAAAACAGCGCTCTGTCTAAAACAGTCTATTTAAAATCGGAGTGCAGTAAATATTCACGGAAAATTTCACTATGCACCCTAGCTATGACCAGAGAGTATATGAGAGTATGAGAGTGCTCAGTGCTCAGCCAGAAGAGAGACCATATATTATATACTTATTAGGTTATGCATATATAGAACGCTGTGTTCCAAGATAACGGATTATCTGATCCCCACAAGTCACATCACAAGAATTCAGAGAATTTTTCAATACATATACTAATAATACAATACTACATAATAGAATAAAAAACTAATACAAAGATCGCCGTGATTATCACAATTTTACAATATATAATATTGGTAAGTTTTCATATAAATAGGTTGTTAAGAAAGTAACAAAGATCAATTTTCGTCACTATTTTAGTTTGTGCGTTGCTATTACACATTTCGTAAGTGTCCGGATACTTTTGAGCGGTAGTGTATATTGGCGGGAAAGTACCGATATTTTACGGGGTGTTGAAGGTACCCCATTTTATCGAGAATTTTACTGTACTGACTGAGGCTAAAATCGCCGCGCATGCGCGAGAAATCTTGCACGACACTGACTACAATCTACAATGCTATATATGAGACTGTGAATTTTGAATTTTGAACCATCATTACGCTTACTAAAAGATGATCGAATGCTTATGAATGATAGATACTTTTTAATTATAGTAGCTGGATAAAAATAGACGGTTGAAAATTTACAAAGAAAATATTTTCAAATTCAATGACTCACTGAAGCACAGACCTTTTTTCCAGAGTATTTTATGAACGTAACCATAGCAACGAGAGACATGTGTTTAGTAGTATTGGAGTAATTCAGACCGACTGTGTTATTAAACAAATACGTATTATATATTTACGTACTATACACTTTATATTTAAAAGGATCGGTTGGTAACGATGATCAATATGTTAAGTATTATTTTCTGTGTTTTATTATTGACCAGATTTTACAACGTACACTGTGAAGATTTTGATATTGATACCAATGGGTACATTGTTTACTGTCCATGTATGGGTAAGGTTTTATTCAGACTATAATATGTAATACTTTTAGTGTTATTTGCATACTGAAAATCATAATTCATAATTTATCCAAGCTACTCGTTTTATTATTTATTTTAGGAAGATTTGGAAATCAAGCGGATCACTTTTTAGGTGCCTTAGGGTTTGCGAAAGCATTAAATCGTACCTTGGTGCTACCACCATGGGTTGAGTATAGAACTGGAGAGACTAAATCTGTTAGTAACTAATTAATTTTAATAACGTAAGGGATAGTATGTCTCTGATAATTAAGTAGTTTTGGTTGATTGTTTAGATACAAGTTCCTTTTGATACTTATTTTAATGTCTCGCAAGTGCAGAATTGCCATAAAGCGATGACGATGGAAATTTTTATGGAAGATATTGCTCCAAAAATATGGCAACCTAAGGAAAGAGTATGTAAGTTTATGATGTTAAATAAAAAATATTAGGTATCCTTCTGAGACATATTATTTTCAGCTTTCTGTTATTCGACACGTGGTAAAGGAGACTCATGCAATGCTAAAGAGGGAAATCCATTTGGCCCTTTCTGGGACACCTACAATATTGATTTCGTGAAATCAGAATTTTATGGTCCGCTTCACTATGATGTCTATCATACAGATGTAGCGATACAATGGAAGAAAAAGTATCCTGCTATAAGTTGGCCAGTGCTGGCATTCACTGGTGCACCTGCCAGCTTTCCCGTTCAGTTAGAAAATAAACAATTGCAGAAATGTCTCGAATGGAATACAGAAATGCTTAATAAAGCAAAAGCGTTTATAAAACGAACTTTGCCAAAGGGAGCTTTCATAGGGATTCATTTACGCAATGGAATTGATTGGGTAAATGTTCCTATCATGTTTCTATTGCCGGCACAGTGCAAACATATACAGGTTCTTTTTGCAGGTTCGGGCTTGTGAATTTATATCTAGCACACCAAATCTTTTTGCTGCACCTCAATGTCTGGGTTATCGAAATGAAAGAGGAAAAGCAACTTCTGCTATGTGCTTACCATCATTCGAAGTAATAATACGTCATATTAAACGTGTCATTCGCAATGGTAATGACATCAAATCAGTCTTTGTGGCATCTGATAATAATTACATGATCAAAGAGCTTACTAAAGCTCTGGCACGTATGGAGGTAAAAAATTTCTCAATATGTACTATCAATATACAGGATATAGAGCATTTAATGTGTCACCTATATCTTGCTTGCTTTAATGCTATCAAACAGAATGCATCAGATAAAACAAAAATATTTTGGTTCTTTCACAGGTGCTAGTTTTTAAGCAGGACTCGCCTGCATCTCCCCATTTAGATTTAGCAATTCTTGGAAGGGCAAATTACTTCATAGGAAACTGTATTTCTTCTTTCTCTGCTTTTGTTGCAAGAGAAAGAGAAGTAAAGGGGTATCCTATGTTCTTTTGGGGCTTTCCCACAGAAAGATCATCTTCCACTAATCATGAAGAGTTGTAGCAAAGGAACTTGCAATTATTTTGTTATATATTCTTTTCATCGAAATGTATTTAACAACAATCAATAAAGAAATTTATAAGAATTCAAGCTCTTAATACATACAAGAATAAGATATTCTTATTACTCGAGAAACGTAACGTTGGACGAAATCGAATATAAAGTGCCTCTGACGTAATTAAAATAAGTATTTCAAGTAACTTATACTTTATATATACACATCACATTTTTACAACCGTTCTCTACACCCACGCATATTACTTAGACTATATTACATCATCTATGTTTACAATAATATCGTAAATATTTTACATTCATTTTTACAAAATTTGGTTCTCGTTTAGACCAGATCATTAGAGTCTTAATAGCTTCTATGATCTCGTCTTTTTTAGGCAGCGACGATTCGCTATCACCATTGGAAATACTTTCAGTTCTTTCTAGAGAATTGTCTTTAGCTTCCAAGCACCTTGACAAAAAGTCAGTGGATCCTTCTTCTTGCTCTTCAGTGTCCATGATTTTCAAGTCGGACTCAAACAAATCCTCTGGGTTCTGTATGCCTGGTACCTCTGGGAGGTACTCTGGGACTTGTTTGATCAGGTTTTTCCATGAATTTCGAATATCCAAGATACTCATTTCTAGCCATGCCTCGTATAATAAATGAATACAATCCTTAAGATCGTAATTAGAGTAGAATTCTTGTATCCCATCAGGGTAACCCATTGCTCTAGTTAACATCTTATGACGATAAGATTTTTTTGTCTTCTCAAGCACTTGATCTATGGGTTGCAGCAAGTGGTTAGTGTTCGGGGGTAGAAATACAATTTGGAAACGCTCGTCTTTTTGTAACTCTTCAAGAAAGTGTAGAGTATAGCCACGAGAGTTATCCAAAATAAGGATAACTTTCCCACAGGTACCATTGTGTAATTGATATTTCATTACGTCTGGCTTAAAATAATTTTGATACCAATCGGCGAACACAGTTTGATCCATAAAAGCTTGTTGTTGGGCTTTGTAAATCACAGGTAGCCGATGTTTAGAATGTTTTAATACTCTTGGATTTTCGAATCTATTAATAAACAAAGGTGCAAGCTTATGACTCCCTGTTACATTAGTACAAAGGCCTATAGTTACTCTATCCTTATTCATATTCTTTTCTTCGATCCTTTTCTCCCCGCTATGTGCAAAAATCTTCTTGGAAATAGTTTTCCATGACAGACTGGTTGCGTTCATATTATAAACATTTTCTTTGTCGATATCCTCTTCTTCCAGTTGTCTAGTAAAAGTTTCTACAAATTGTTGGGCAACTGCTGTATTGGCATCAACATTTTGTCCAAATAATCTAATGCCATGGCGATTCTTAAATCTCCATAGCCAGCCTCTACTAGCTTTGAAACTCGAAGGTCCACCAATTTCCCTATTTACCTCTGCTGCTCTTTCTACCATTCGCACATCTGTGATAGGCTCACCGAGTGTTTTACGTTCTATAAACCATGTGTACAAACGATTATCTAATTCCTCATTCTCAGGCTTTCGTAAAGTTCTTCTATGCGCCTTGTCTACACCTTTGTCGGTAAACTGACTTACAGTCACTGCGTTACGTTTGATCCGACGAACTGTAACAGGAGTGACATTGTATTCGGCAGCCAACGTGTTAATAGGTACACCGCTTTCTAAATGCTGTACAATTTCTAGCCTCTGCTTCATAGAAAGTGGAGCCCTTCTCAATTTATTGTTACTATCCATTTTTTAAGGGAACTATATGGACTTAAGGGTGATGGCAACTACATTTATAAAACTCTCTATTTGTATAAGGATCACTTGAAATCTTTTAGAAGCATCTGACAGAGTATTAGCACTATTAAATTTGCTATTAAATTAGAAATCAAGACTTCAAGGATTAATAACCGGGAGATTTTTTATCGTTTGCAAACCATATACTTTCTCCGTAACCGATTGGTGGGAAATGTGTCATCGTGCAATCATCGTGTTAGAAGGCGGAAAATAAGTACAGAGATTCCTCGCTAGTTGGCTGCAAAGGTGACAGTAGATGCCTTCATAACGTCTACTCGCACGTGATACGTTCAACAGCAGGGAAAGTTGTTCTCATTGGCTGACGAAATGTTATTGCGATAGTTTAACGATTTCATGACAAAATAATGAGTTCAACATTTCTTTATATTAATATTTCAAAATATATATTCACTTACACGATCTGTAGTTGAATCAGTGTGGAAATGAGAATACTCACGCCCAGGATTTCTCGGTGGCTCCAGTATAAGTAGCAATAAGTAGTGCTGCATTTGTCTCATTTTTAGCACGGATCAGAACCTACATCATTTTTAGCATAGATCACAACTTACCACAGACGAGGTATAGGACAAACTCTATACTAAAGCAAAACCTATACATATTGGAGTAGCTTCAGTAGACTCTACTTCTATACCTCGTCTGTGCTCCTATACCTCGTCTGTGCTCCTATACCTCGTCTGTAGTCCGTAGTTGAATTTTTTTGGAAAAAATCGGTGACGCTATCTGACGTTTAATATGTGGTATTAAATGGGGTAAAAGTTGCGGTGTTTCTGCATAGAAGGCGCCATTGCCTTTTCTTGGAAAAATGCATTTGTCGGTAACATTTGTCTACTAGTTTGAGCGTTTTGTCGCTACAAGGAATGTCGCTATTTTCAGATTTTACGGAGCAAATGATTGTTGCCGTTTCCCTCGTAAAATACAATGAATGTACCGGCACGAATCATTTTTTACAGTAATAATTGAGATAGAGAGCGCTCTGCACGAGATTGCGACATCGAGCATCTAATGTTTTCTTTTTTTCCAAACACGTTGTGTCAAAAGATTGTTGTGTAAAGATCATGTAGCATCATTGAGAAATAGACTGTATTGCCTAAACACTTGCTGCACGGTGTAACACAAATATGTTCATTTCGAAAACAGCTGCATTCAGACTCGCAACTATATCTTTACGATGCGGAACATCATCAACTTGGTGATACTTCTTTGTTACTTTCGCAGAAGTGTTATAGCTTCTAATTGTTTTCCCGACTACTGTCAGTACAAGGTAACTCATTTTTTCTACATCACGCTTTTCGTATCGATCGTATAGTAGGTATACTTTGACATACATCAAAGTACATGTCTGTAAAAGTGTCATTAAAACCATCATGAAAAGTATTGTAATCTATGTTATCTATGACTCCATATCTCTTTCTTCTTTTTATCACGGGGAAATCACTCAACGCTCTACACTATCAACTTGCTAATTCAACTTTATCGCCTATGTGAAATTATTTTCTTAGGACGAGGTCCCTTCGAAACCTGGAGTTCAGTGTCTACTGACAAAAGTAGAAAGAGGTGAAGGTACGCAAACAAGCATATAGGCTCTGTTCAAGATTATCCATCGAAATACTAAATTTCTTTAGCAATAACTAAATTTCTTTTGCAGACTGTGCCGATCTTACATTCGAAACATTTCGTAAAGAAGATACAAACGAGGATTCTAACAGAGTGAGTCTTCGCGTTTACGAGCACAATATTGTCCAGAGAGTAACTGCCTTTAACTTGAGCGTGTCCAATGCAAATTTCCATGGTAAGAGGTCGTAGTGAGCGAATTCGCAAACAACAGAAGAAACAACATTAATTTTGTTGATGATAAAACAGGACTGATCACACGCTACCAGAGTTTATCAAATCCAAATCAGTCGGCGTGTAGACATGTAGAATTCTATGGGAATGAGACGTATCCCGCACCAGAAGAACTGTACGTTTCTTGCCCGTTCGAGAACGATTCTTACGAGTCCTCTCCTTATCGGTTACACGTCCTGCTAACTGGTGAAACGTACAATTATAGCAAGCAGTATATTTTCAACGTACCTCGACACAGATTCATTGGTATGCGTAATTCCTTACTGTATATCTCTCTATCGTAGCTTGAGGTCTTTGAATTTTCAACATCGTAATCGTTTTCTTTCATAGAAGAAGATGCGGGCGTGCGAGATTATACACCGTTCGTCTATGTAGACGTGTCGGACGCGCCACGTTTCTTGCTGTATATACAGGCTCTGCCGGAATCGTACAACGTGTCAGAGTACAGAGTTTGGTTGATGAACGACGAGACGGATTCCGTGGATACGAACGGCTCCTGGACGACAAGCGACGAAGCGATGTCGTACGACCTCACCGATCGCACCGGAGTCTTCTACTTCAAAGTCTCTGCCATACATTCCGATTGCGGGAAATATGGCTGCGCAAATAGTACCACGCCGTCCATTACAACACGTAAGTGAGAGAAAAAGTTCATCATGTATTTTTACAATCGCGCGTTAAGGTGCGAATAAACTAGCAAGTAACTTGTGACAGTTTCTGCGAGAGCGACTCTCATGATTCGTGTAAAGTGGAAACGCCTTTGAGATAGCTGCCAGCAAGTTGAACTCACTTGCGACAGTTGCTCTCAGAGAGCGAAGTAATGTATTTTATATTTGCAAACCGGTGTACACGCGTCTGCAAGTTACTTATTAGTGTATTCGCACCTTAACACGGATTAACGAATTTTCCTATTGAACACAAGAAGCATCCCCTCACCGCCTCTTCATCATGATCATCAGTACTGTCTGGATACCACCGGTGATACTATGTGCTCTCTATCATCTTTATAAGCTGTGTAGAAGGGGTAAGTTTGCGTTAGAGGAATCAGCTGTTTCAGTCAAGCGACTCCTGCAACCTCGTGTTCGTTTTCAGAGTGCTGGAAGCGAAGACGAAAGCCAACCTGTCTGTTGATCTACTCGCCAACACGACTGACGCACATCAACGCGATGAATGAGCTCGCTAAATACCTGAGGAATTCGAACGTGACTGTGATAGACACGCTTGAGGTCACGGACGCCACGCGAAACGTCAGTAGCAGACACAATCAGCAACAATTCGCTTTTCAACGTAGACTACTGCGTTGTAATATTTTCCTTTGCAATTTTCAGCCCGAACGAGATTTCGCGTTCACGCAGGATCCAAAAGAGTGTTGTGGAGCCGCTTTTCAAAGCGCGGACGTTGTCCTGGTCGCTGCATCCCCGCCGCCTAAGAAGCCAACCGTGTCGTTCATTTACCGCGACAACGATAATCACCTGTTAAAGTTGGTTAAGGAAAACCAGGCACGGAAGGAGAAACGGTACTACATCGTGCAGTTGCCGTACTGCAAGCCGGAAGACGTGCCTGAGGAAACGCGGCATCTCAGAAGATTCTCCTTGCCGAAGGAGCTGCCGAACCTCGTCAAAGTGATCCACAAGATGGAGCGTGTCGGCTGCGTTTACGTGTCCGACAAAGAGTTCTTAGATAGCGTCAAGTTAGCAAAATTAGAGATGCTCGGAGAGGACAGCAACTCGAGGGACGCTCGAGAGACCGGTCAGTTTCTCGCAAAGCCCATTTTCGTCTTCTTAACACTTTATCTACTGGGAGCTTGTTAATATGATTTCCAATAATTGTGCTGCATCTAAAGAAAAGTTGAAGGTCTTTTTATATATAATATTCCCAAAAAAATAATTACGTTACTGTGGTCGATTTGTTGGTTCACGATTGAAAGTGCTATTGCTCTTCAAAGATCCATTAAAAAATCCTGGCTCGTGTACCATAGATTAAAAAAAATTATAGAATATCCACCGGTAGATAATGTGTTAATTTATGCTTTAATATTAATTGGCCTACTGTTTCAGAGAATTTGTTGAGGCCGCAATCCGAGAGAGCGCCGGACAAACAGAGTCCCGTGTTGACGAAAGGCAACGACGTCCTGTCGCAAACGTTCGCGACCAATATCGACGAGTTGAACTTGCTCGGAGAGACCGAAACAGACACGGAAGCAACGTTCGCTTGCAGATCTTCGATCGGCCAAACCGGCGGGTTTCGCATCGACGAATTGACTTTGTGATTCCGTACTATTTTTTATCTACGTTAAGTTTTACACCGAAACATTCGATAGCACACTGATCTCCCGACGATTCGCGGCCCAACGCGGTTGTCCTCGCAAGACAGTTTCTTTTTTTTACAAACACACTGCTGATAGGACGACGTCTCTTGTATATCTGTAACGACTGCCGACTTAATAAACAGGGGAATCATTCGTCGCCGTATGTAAACTCTGCGTCCGTTTGTTGTGTATGTTTTGCAACTGTCCGTCCGACGAGTTTATTGAATACATTACACGCATACGAAGATATTAGGTACAAGAAGGTAACGATGACACGATAACAAATACATATTCAAAGGGGAAGTGCATCTTTTTTCTCTTTCGTTAAAACTAGTCAACTTTCGCAGTTCGACGATGAACGAAACACAAGTACGCGGTAGAAACCGAAATTTGTACGCGGACGTTCGCGCGACAATTGATGTCGCCGCTAACTAACTAATGTAATGGAATGCTCTGCTTTATACATAAATACAAACCGACTTGTTTCTTCGACGAGGCACTGAGAAAACGTTGTCTCGTCCGCAAGTTAAACTATATAATAGCTCATGTCCTTTGTTTTCTCGATTACGAAAATGATCGCATGTATTTACACGTGTCGTTTGATAGCGTGCGCTCGGAAGCTGTAAGCACGTGCGCTAACAAATGAATCTCGCGCTGTTCGAAGCTTAAATACTGAACGAATTCCAGATCTATACTCCTCCGATCAATTTTGTTCGCATTATCAGACGGTTCGACGATAGCTCGTTTCATCTCGAATGATCGTCGACGATCTTGAGGGACAGTGGAAGAGAGTGAAGGGGGCGGTGCTGTTTAGCTACACAGGAGTTGAACGAACTTATCGAACTAAACGAATCGAGTTGAGGGGCTGGTACGTTACAGTCGATACAGGGCCCATTATTTCATACGTAAAAATAAGTCTTTTTCGTTACGCGATTAGTAGAACATCACCTTTAATGGTTTCGCTCGATCAGTTTGACAGGGAGACCGCACGGTATCGGAAATCGCTTTTCGGGGAAAGGTATCTAAATCTTGTATATGTATACCCCGAGAAACCCTAATGGCGTCGTTGACAAAACACCATTAAGGTTTTTCCGTTCTGGATGTGCACTGCAAGATTTAGTGATTTTCGATACCGTGCGATTTCCCCGTGAATCGCTCTCGCGCACACACGACGCGGATTCAACGATTGTTACGGTTTCGATCCTCGATCCCTTCAGTTTTCTTTGCCTTTGCTTTTACGATCGTTCACCGTGGTAGGCACAAGCAGATTCTCGGACTCCAGGAACTTTTTCCCTTCCATGTCGATGTAGGACTGGGGACGTTCGCTGGTCGGCGTGGCTAGATCATTTTCACTGTCGCTCGTGACGCTCGCGTTCCTCGCAAACTTGATCGGGCTCTCGTAGTGATTGTCGAGCAGATTCGTTCGTTGATCGTTCACATAGGACGGTTTGATCCCTTCGATGGTGTCGGGGAAGGACGCTATAGGCTCCTGCCAGAGGGTGTGGAGCTTGTCGATCTTGTCGCACTTGGTCACCTTGTCGAAAGATGGTTTCTCCAGGTAGTTCACCACGCTGTTGCCGAATGTGTTCGTCTCTTCGGCTGGGTCGTCAGCTTCTTCGTCGTTGCCGGAACCTGCGACGGAATACGAAGAGGAAAGCTATTTAACACTAGAACTACCGAGCCTAAAACGCTACCGATGTATAATCCTTTATAATAACTTGAACAAAAGAAGTACACGAAAAAATTTTCTCAAGAAAATATTTTCATAATATCACGAATGGTAACACAGAAAAGTTGAAGCTAGGAGTCGATTTGCGAGTTGCGAAATTTTGAAATTCGCTCTCGGCATTCTCACTTCAGAGCAACTCGCGAGAGTTCTACTCCGAAATGGACTACCCACTGTTTGGACTGTTGAAACGAGCATCGAGGATACTTGCTACTCACTGCTTGGACTGTCCAACGCGTGAAGGGACGCGAAATAAGACCTGTTCTGCACCGTTCTGGGATTCAAGTCCAAGTAGTCGACGCTGTCCTCCAGCATCCTCTCCCAGTGAATGGTCAGCTCCTTGAAAGACGGCCTCGACCCAGGCTCCAGATGCCAGCACGACACCATCAGTTTGTACCTGCGGAATACACCAAGTGTCTCGTATACGAGCGAAGAGTAACGTGTCAGCGAAAATCATGGCTTACAATTGCTGTGAACAGTTGGCCGGCCTCTCCATGCGGTAGCCAGCTTTCAGTAGGTTGTAGAGATTGTGCACGTCGACTCCGGGATACGGAGAAGCGCCTAGAGTGATCAACTCCCAGAGGAGGACACCGAAGCTCCAAACATCCGACTTGCTGGTGTACACATGATCAGCGAGGGATTCGGGTGCCATCCATTTCACGGGAACTACGGGCCAGTAAAATCTTGGATTAAACGGGGATTTCGAGCGGGTGCCGTGCGCTGCCAGCGAGAAAGAGCTCCGGCAAATCCTCGGAGATTTACGGGCCGTGAAATAAATCGGTTACACCGAGAAGAGCGCGTTTCATTGGAATTGTACGAATTGTTTGTACGCACCTCGCCCCTTGCTGCGTTTCAGGTACGCGTCGTCCTCGTATACGTCCCGGGTCAGCCCGAAGTCCGAAATCTTGCAGACCTTTCCGGTCGCGAGCAACACATTCCTGGCGGCCAGGTCTCTGTGCACCAGCTGCAAGGGAAAATCAATCTTTACTCACGAGACTCTTCGGTATACGTCCTTTTCGAATTGTTTCTCCAACGTTTCTCAAGCACTGTAGCAATTATGCTAAATTTTGCTGCTAAATTTTGTGCATTAATTACAAGATACCAGAGCTAAATGAAAATTCACCAATTTCATTAATAATTTTAAGATGTTAGTGTTCCTAAACAGTTTCAATCTGGCTAACTTCGATTCTGTCGCACTGCAGTGGCTACGTTGATGCTTACTGCCTCGTCTCGTTGATTGATGATTGCGCGCATTACCTTGATCTCGGACAGGTAGGCCATCCCTTTGCTAATTTGCCAGGCGAACGAGAGAATGTCGCGAGACGTCACGGTATAAGTGGATGTAACAGTGACATCCGCATTGGTATCCACGTTGGCATTCGCCGGTGACGTTTCTTCGCCGCCGTTCCTGCCCCCGGAATCCAAATGTCGGCTGCGTCTCAAGTAGTTTCTACAAATAGCGAGCACCCTTGTTTTCGTAATATCGTAGAACAAGGGGAAGGAAGAGCAAAGTATAGTGAGAAGAGGAAAGAGGAACATTGGCGCCCGGTCTACGTCGCGCCGCGCCGGTTAACGCTCTTTCGCGCCCGGAAAAGGCATTTTCTCGCAATGACCGCGCGAAGAATTTAATTACCGCAACGCTACGTGAACATCTCGCGGACCGGTTATTGTCCCGGCGAAGGAATTTCGCAATACGAGATTCCACAGTCTCGATGCACTGGTGGTTACTCACCGCAAAGAGCCAAACTCTGCGAACTCGATGATCAGGTAGACAGGGGCGCCGGGAGTTGTGCACGCGCCTAATAATCTGATCACATTAGGGTGATGGACCTCCTTCAACAGCTGGTATTCAGAAAGCAGGTCCGCTAGTTCAGAAGCGCACGCGTTCTCCTTCAAAGTCTTCACCGCGACGGTCGTCGGACCCGAAGAACCTCCGATGTCGATCGCTTTGGCCCGCAATACACGGCCAAACTCACCCTCGCCCAGGACCTGCTCGATGCTCAATCGCGATCTCGGGAACTCCCATTTCGGATCCGTCTGACAACACATTCGGAAATGCGATCCTCGTTAACTAAGGTCAGTTTCGTAATTATAATTGATAATTCTTGGAAGGGTAACATGCAGTTTTGTCTCCCATAGTGTCTCAACCTCGGGGATATGGAGGCTCAGAAATCGTAGAGGGTCTACGTTATTTGAAGTTTGCCGAAAGAAGGACAGCGCGTAAACGACAAAGAGGGACTGAGGGTCGAATTTTTCATTCTTTTTTTATAGAACTTGTACCAACGTATTTGTGAGACTTTTCTAATTAAAATGAGTCGAAATATGGCATAATTTGGACTATATTTACTTATTTAAAGCGCGATCGTAACTCGCTATTTGTCACGAAACAAATGTAAGAAATGACAGGCAATGTAGATAACGAACGATAAAACTGACTCACAAACTACCCCATTAAATGTTTTATTGTACGTGCCGATGGACGTTACAACACTTTCCTTGGATAACTTTTCCAAGTGTAAACGATGATTCTGGGTAATCAACGGTGCCAACCACCACCTTTTACTGTAATTGTACAGGGGAGTTCTACACTTTCTGAAGGTTGAAATGGCCCCAGGAGTCAGCGTATAAAACAATTTACCTCCTTGCACTTTAAACAATAGAAAAAAATCCAAACTGTGGCGTGTGTAGACTCATTTTTATTAGAAAAATCTCATAAATTTGTTAACAAAAGTTTTGTAGAGAGAAAATCAAAAATAAAGAAGTTTTGTATTTCCACATGCTGTACTCCTTTGCGTTCGAAACTTTCATCGCTTACTAAATGAGTAAATATAATCGCGATTCTATCGTGTTTAGTCTGGTTTTAATCAGAAAAAATCACCAATACGTTGGTGAAGGTTTCGTACCGAAATAACTAAAAGTAATAAAATTTCATCATTGCATTAGTATGCCTCACCGATATCCGGCCTCGGTTCGTGTTACATTGTAACGTCCCCTAGTAGTGGGGATAGAAAAATAACACTATCCGTAGAGACGAAAGTCACACTATGGGAGACAAGACTGTAACTCGTTATTGGAAGGGCAGTGACACGAGGTTGGTAACTTATCTTGCAACAATAACGATAATGGAGACAAAAAGGAGGACTGGCGGTCATGGTCGACCAGGGCCAAAAAACCAGTTTACAATATCTAGTTCGAAACCAGCAGAATCAACCGAACATAACATATAGCTCGAAATTGGCAAGTCGGTCAAACAATTCAGCCGAGTCAGCCAAGTTAACTATAAATGGGTGGTCCTCGGAAACAACCGGCGCGAAGTGCAATATCCTCAGACCGCCATTAATCAGAGTCCCCAACAACTACATTGTTGTCACTGTTTAATTCCCCTCCGAGTTTCCTCGAAATTTCGAATTACTCCACGGATTTTCAACTCTTGGATGAAAGCGTGGGATTAGCACCCGTCGTGTACTATGCTATATTCGTGTAGGTATATTCGCGAGCACGAAAGCGTGCGCCCGTGGCGCCCGTATCCTATTTGGTTAAATTTTCACATCGAAAGTGGATATACCACTCGCGCCGGTAGATATCGGGACCGTAGAACTTCTGGTAAAATTTTAAAATGCTACAGAAGTGGATGGACCCGACGGTAGAACTTACCGGGCAGCTTTTCGAAAAGAGGAGATGGCGATTCGCCGCTGTGAACGTGTCCAATCCGATCAGCAGTCCGTCCCCTCTATCTATGTAGTCGGATGGCAGGATACCGATCGCGGTAGCGTCGCCGTTTCCTGCTCTCCGTTTGCTGTCTCTGCGAGCTCCCTTTGCGGCCATCCTGAAGTTTTACATGATACCAGAAAGGTCGAGAAAATGAATTGAAGGAAAAAAGATCATCGTACGAAAGTGGGTCAGACGATAATTCTTGTAACTTAAAGTTACTCTCTCTCTCTCTTTTTCTTTGTGAGAAAAGGGCTATAATACGGAAAATATTCTTCGCTACGTAAGAGCTTACACTTAACTGTTTCGTACAAGTTCGCAATTTTCGAAATTTATGATTGCTGGATAAAATACCGTTTCATGTATTTGACAGTTCCATCGAGTGAAACTGGGTTATGCTTCGTGAAATTGTGAGTTTTATCGATTTCTTTAACAATTTTACGAGTTCATAACTGGAAAAAATACTACCCCTTCAACTCTTTGCGGACGAAGATTTTTTAAGATATATGAGAAATAGTTTCCTCTGGATTCTAAAGCAAAGTCTTCGGTTCTAGGATCAAGTAAAAGAACTACACTAAGTAATAGTGTAAAGTAGGAAACTGCAAGGACATTTGAAGAATGTAAGAGTGGTTCTCTAATATCTTTGACTTATTAAAATGATTAATGGAAGAAATACATTTTTATTCAGTTTCAGTTTTTATTTTGCAGAGAAGTCCGCAATCTGCTGACTGTCACGGGCGGTCACCGTGCTGCTGATGTGCTTAAACATACCCGTCATAAAATTAGTAGCACCGAATATCAATGTATTCGTTCTCAAAGTGAACCACATGATGTTGCCACCATTTGTCCTCAAAGGGTTCAAGTTGTTTCTTTCGCACCACGACGAAACGATTCTCAGATGCTTTGCATAATTTGATCGACGACTCGGGGAACTGTGTCCGCGGACTGCGCCAATTCTTCGGGGATTTCGCTCCGAGGATAAGATTGTTTCTCATAAAAATCGTGTAACAGCCCGAATTTCCATCTCGAACAGGAGCCGAGTAGAGTAGATCGTTTCTGCCTCGCGAGTCTAAGAACGATAAAGCCGCGGAGTGCGCTCGCGTACGGTGAAAAGTTTTTTAATCTGCAACGATCGAAACGATTCTCGCCCCGTAGGTGGGCGAGATGCAGAATTCGCAGAATAATTTTACGCGGCCGTTCGGATAGTGTGCCGCGATCAGTTTTACGACGCGAGCGTGAGTCTCCGGAGTGGCACGTGTCCAATGAAAAGAAGAACACCGGTTACTTGCCGGATGGCTCGTGCAGAAGGTCCGGGGGAAATCGATAGTGCACCTCGATAAGCGCGTATCTACAACAGTGCGTCCCCGAAATATCGAATGGAACGGCGACTCTGTGTTATCCTATTCAGGAAGAATTTCGATAGTCGGGCCGATTCAACAAAACGGATCGCGGACAAAGAACTCCTTCGAGAATTATCGGCGATACCTCCGGTCGTCGCGCTGCCGTGAAGCGTTCGCATTGTGCCGGTCGGCAAACATTGCCTTTTTTGATAACGTACCTGTATCTCGAGGTGACGAACGAGCCAACGATCGCTACCAACACGAAGAAACTGCCACCGATCGCTCCGATCATGCAGAAAGGGCCGCACGGGCCACTGGACGCTGTCGGGGAACAAAGAAATTCGAGGCGAATCAGTGGAAGAACTATAAAATGGTTTCCGAATTGTCCGGGTTCCGCTGCACGGTTGCAAACGAATGTTGATTGATTACCTGCTGCTGCAGTCGCCATTTTTTAATCCCGCCGTGATTGTTTTACTATGCAATTTTGATGCTGCTGCAGCTTTGCCAGCCGGCGGCGCAGGCCAACCGTTCATTTATCAGAAAAGCGGACAATTCGGAATCGTTGTACAGCCTTTCCAGAAAGCGTCGCGTGCAACGATAAGAGGAAATAAAATAGGAAATGATTGAATACGTTCAACGCCAAATTAGTTTCCCAAAAATGTAACGAAAATATTCTGAATCGGATGAAATAAATGAGTTCTGTAGTCAAACTAGCTTCAAGTGCAGAGGGTTGAAGGGGTAGACTCGTCTTTCCAGGGTTGCAAGGGTGCGGAATGCGCCTTCTCATTTCTCGATAATGTAAAGATGAGGTTTTACTCAAAAGTCTTATTATCCTTTTACGTTTACGAGCCGTAATTTGCATTATCCGGAAGCATACAACTGCGCACGTAGCTATTTTCATAAAGCTGCAACAGTTAAATGCATCCGAATAATGCAAATTATGCCTCGTAAACGTAAAAATAGAACATCGCGGCTAGATTGATCTTTTATCTAGTGCTTTTGACTACTGAAAAACCTCATGCTTGCATTACCGAGAAATGAGAAAAGCGCATCCCGCACCCTTGCAATCCTGGAAACGAGTCTACTCCCTTAATGCGAGAAATTACGGGTACCTTTTCGAGCCCCGGTAACGACGATCTCGTTGTCCCGCCTGTCCTCTGGAGGGTCCTCTCTATTTCTCGATTTCCCATTCCGCAACTCTTTATTCGGCTTGCCGGAATTATTGGATCGTAGGGGGTGTTTATCAACGTTGCAGGTGCACTCGTGCAGGTCATCGTCGCAGGCGCAAGTGCCCAGCCCTTTCTTGATTCCGCGACCATCGTCGTTTAAATCCGACCAATGCACCTCGTAAACGCAATCCTGCGGGCAGATGCGAGGGTCCATTTGCTCGAGTTCGTCGCATCGGTTGTCGGGGCAGTAAGACAAGTCCGGGGAACAGGTCCGGTAGTGGTCCGAGAATCCGGAAGCGTTGTTGTGTCTCCACACGCATTGTCCCGAGAAGGTGTCATTGCTAAAATATACAATTACGAACCGCGTTCTTGGTTGGTCCAGCTGTCGGAGATACAAAATTGAAGAAGCAGAAGAAACTGTCGAACCTGAAGACTCCGCTAGCCACGCCGCAACTCGATTCGCATTTTTCTACTTTCTCTGCGTTCGCGCAAGAGCGTAATTGTTCCTTGCTGCGATTACATCCGTCCAGTTTTGACGCAGACACCGATACTAAACTGACGCGAATCGTTGTTGAAGAGGACACGACCCGATCCTTCCTGTTCCACTTAATCTTCAGCCTGCAACGAGAATATGATTTGCACGGTGCTACAAGCTCCAAGGCTGATAACGCGCTGATTGCCGCACAATCAAAAGTTCCCACAAAATCAAGTGATATAGCTGCTGTAGTCGAAACTGCAGAGGTAAGGCTTGGCCCGGCACATAATGGTCCGGGCGGCAGATCTATCAGTTCATGAACATTTTAGCACTATTTGGAAGTTTAAGGGTATAAACTAAGGGTGATTTGACATCAGCTACAATATTATGAAGTCGAATATAGATATTGATCTTTACAAATAAAGATGACCTTGACTTTTTATAGAATAAACATTTTTTGTATTGAAATTTGTAGACCGCTAGATGTTGATCAACTTTTGTTTAAAACATATTTTTGTCTCATTATCGTAACTGCCTGAAAAATCATGTTCAGTTTTAAAATAAACAATAATCCATAATGGTATTCATAGAGTGGTGATTTTTAAATGCTTGTACAATTTTTAATAAACTTTATTAATTTAATCGTTTTTGAAGGTGACGTACATTTAGAAAGCAATATACATTCAATAAACACTTTAAACAATAATAATTAGACTGCGGATCTTTATGCAAAATAAAAATTGTCTTCATCAATTGCAAGACGCAGAAGCCATATAAAACTTTCTTTCTATTTTCAACAATTTTAATAAATCGACAATAACATATGGGCGTTGTTAAATTGTCTACATTTTTTTACTCTTTTAAATTACATCCACCGATTTTTGTCATAAATGCATACAATCCGCAGTCTAATAATAATTCACGAAGAAGGACGACGGTGAAAATGATTCTTGCGGCGTTATACGAAGAAAAGTATACTGAAAATATTCCAATTTAAGAAACTGCGGAACTATCTGAAACTCAAAAGATATTCCATGTGAAAGGGAAATAACTTCGTCAACTTTCGTTAGTCCATGAAGAATTACTTAATTAACAAACGACGAACTGTAATTCGGAATTTTTTACCAAATGAACTGCTAGATCGGCCGCCCGGACCATTGTCCTTTGCGGAAATTGACTCACGTGACGTTCTCGGGCTCCGTTTTGAGAAGTTGTTCGTCCGCAACGTACACGATGCCTCCTTTCTGGGTGATGGCAAATGCGGATGAACCATGGATGGTGAAGTTGACCGAGGAGTGCGGCTCGCTCGACGGTTTCGCGACTCGTGAATAACGAGGCGCGATTCTAGCCACCCTTGCGCTCGAAGGGTACGAGAACTGTTGCTTGAACGACACCGAGGACGGGGTTGTCGTGATAGGTATGTGTTCCGGTCCGTGGAAGGTCAGCGCGATATTCAACTGTAGATCGAAGGGAAAGATCACCAGGGATTCTAACCCGACGCCTAATTCTAACTCAAACCCGGTTAACCAAGGAAGATTACTGTAGCCCACTGACCCATACTAACCTCGAAGGAACGGTTCTTAAATCATAGAAAGAGCGGGTTACTATTAAACAGAGATTCAAGGAACCTAACTGAACACAATCTGAGCTACTACCGATCTCTTCAACACAGCGTGTGAAATAAGAATGGGAAATATTCATGTGGGTGGCCGATAACAATAGAAAATCAAAAAACAATTCATCAATCTCTTTTCCTTTTCACTTTTTGCGTCTCAATTGCCAATCGGTGCTCCAACAACAATATCACACAATACCAGGCATTGTGTGCCCACACATTATTGCCTTATCATAATATACTATATTATTAATAATATATGTAATAATGCCTTATTAATAATTAATAACTCATTATATATACGTTCTTTCAGACACAAACAACATTCATATTCTTCATAATTACCTACCTAAAATACGTATATAAATTACTTTACATCAGTAATAAGTTGTCTTCGTATTATTTAAAATTGATTCGTAGATAAATTCAATCGATTGGCACCGAAGCATAATCATAAATAAGGAAAGAAGTTCAAACTTCGTACTCAAAACCCGCACATAGTATGGCTTACAGATTTTCATGGGTTACAAAGAACAAAAACCGATTCGGGTTACGGTTACGATCCCTGTTTTAAACCATAACCCGTTCTTACCGGGTTACAGTTGGAGATCTAGCAACCGGTTGCCGAAGCTACGCGGGTTACGGCGGGTTATTGAGAACCGAATCCGATTCGGGTTAGGTTTTTGATCCCTGATTAAGACTATGTATGCAATTTCAGCCCAGTTACAAGACTACCGTGTTACAGAAGGATTACAGGCAATCATTCATAGGATGTTTCTCGTTCAGGTGGGACACGTGGAGCAGCAACCGGAGAATCGAAGGTCGAAGCGACGCGAGCGGGAATAGTTCGGTGGGCGGTAGCAGGAAAGCGTTCGGAACCGGAAATTCGACGCGGGGATAATAAGAAGCTTCCGCCCACGCGAGGATGCGTCGCGCAATTAGAACGCGAAACGATCCCCATTAATTCCCGCTTAACGGGATCCGTGGAACTCCGGGGTCGAAACGAAAACCACCGCATTCGCCGCCGCAGTCTCCGCCGCGCCCACCTACCTCTGCTCTCTGATTCTCTTTCTCTCTCTCTCTCTCTCTCTCCCCCTCTTGTGGCTGCTGTTCGTCGTCTAATTGTTTAACGAGCCGGGATCGCGGGCAAACTCGCTCGGCACAGGGTGCGTTCAATCGCTTCGTTAACGGTGGGATTTGGTAGCAGAGACGGAAGAGACGCCGGTGGTTGGTCTGGCCACTCGAGCAGGACCATCATTTCCATCGAAGACTCTCCGGGAAGAGAGCACCCCTCTTCCACCCCCGAAGGACTTTCTTTGAGGACAGACTCCGGTCTTAATTGATTCGTCGCGGTTTCATCCCTCCGCGATTACGAACGTTGCGCGGTTTCATTCATTCGGAGCAGAACGCGTAACAGTTGAACTAACTCGCGGATAGCACGCACACGGATCGCGGCCTCTTTGTTAGCACTTACCGTGTTGTCGTCCGATGTCGGAACAAGAGTGATATCCTGTACTTGAAGCGTCACGCGATACGGCGATTTTGGCAGCAGCGTTGTCTTCGCGAATATCCCTGTAACAAACGAACGGGATAAGACCGGCGTTCCCACAGGCGGAACACACCTGGGCCGCGTTCAGTGGATTCGACGAGTTTCGACTTCGAAGGGGACCCGAAGGAACGCTAGAGCAGAAGAGGATCGTTCTGTCGACTCCTACCGTGGCCAATTCAAGACAATATGTTTCTCAATATGCATGAATGCAATTGAATCTTTACGGAGACGCAAGAATGAAATTTAAAAAGTTATAGACGGGAGTGCATTGATTCATGTTGCTTCAGTGTAGACAAAAGCTTGAGATTGAAACATATTTCGAGAACATTGGTAGGGGGTTCTAAGGCACACACCCTAGTAGCATTTATGGTTTGGCATTTTGTTGGGTCTTCGTTGGAACATTCGTTAGAATATCGCCTTTTTATGCAGGTGGACCAACGATTATGGCCAACGTCGTTATAATACGAACAGCCAATTATTCTGAATTTCTCTTTTACGGTTGCTTTTACAGTATATACATATATGTATACAGTATATAGTATACATATAAATAATGCATTCCCACGGTAAAAGTTGGGAAAAAACTTAAACACCGACGGCGGACTTCAACTCGGACCACCTGCGTAATAAGCTGATGTCCTATCACCGAACATACATTTTTTATTTTATTCATTGTTTATTTAGAGAGCTTCGAAAGGGTTTTCTTATACCACATGAGCACTACCCGTTGTCTTCCCTTTGGAAAATGGAAAAATTAAAGAACTAAATAAATTCCAAGGCTACCCACAATAGAACTTTAGTGGGCCAACTTGAAATATAATAATAATTAACAAGTGTTTAGTTGTAGCAACGTTTAAATGTTATGAACGTTTGGATAACTGGATATTCGTTGGTAAATTTTCATAAATTTTCATCGTAGGCCCTAAGTTGGGGATTTGTAGACAAAGCCACCAACCATATCCCAACCAACTCCCAACCGCTAGCCAACCATAAATGCTACACTAGGACAGTGTCCGAGAAAACTCTCCAAGCAGGAGGAGTGAAATGTTCAATTTGGTGGAGCGAGGACGTTTACTCACTGGTCAATATCGCTGTGTAGGAAACGCCTCCGGGAATCTCGATCGGCAGAGTGTTGAAGGTAACGTTCAGAGCATGGTGAGTGTCCCCAAGAATGCGAATGGAGTACCGATTGCTGGTCGCCTCGTCCGCGTCCTTCAGTATCAAATTGTTGTCGTCCACCAACTTGTCGCCCTGTCGAGCAATGGAAGAACATCGTTCACGGGAATCGGTTCGTCGATCCAGGTGAGAAATGATCAACGCGAGGACATTTCATTCCCGGAGCATGTATCGCGATACGTATGCGGTACGCGAACCGCGACGTATCCGTGTGAAAGCAAACACGAGGGAGTCGCGCGTAGGAATCCGAGCGTAGCGCGTCAACGACGAACAGCCGAACGAGAAAAGAAACAAAGAGAAACCCGAGCTTAATCAAGACGAAGCCTTGTGGCGTTTCTCTGCTTCTCGCGCCTATCTTTTCACCCGTTTTTCGAGGCTCTTTCGTCGTTTCCGAGTCTTTTCGCGTCCGCTCGCGGAGACAATGCCGGAAACGATCGCGAGAACAATGCGGGCTTGAATGAGTCCGATCCTCTGTCCGATCCTCGTCTCTTCCCGTGCTGTTCGTCGCTCGTCCGATGTCCTCGGGAAGATTTCCCGTGCAGGTTAACGCGATCGTCGAATCGGGACGAACCCTTGGGTCAGGTCGACCCGTCTCGGCTCGGGTCAGCGCTGGAAATCGATACGGACGCCAATTCTCGGCGCGGATTGTTAAGATCACGTGAATTCAATCCCTTAAATATGATCCGCGAAAATGAAGAAACCGGCTCCGTGGTATAGGCGGGGAAATATTGCGACGTAAGCATATTTTATGTGCGCGGAGGCGTTTCGGAGATTTCAAGGTCACCTTGGTTTCTTTAACACGAAACCTAACGACCATCAAAAGTGACTTTTAGTATTTTTTCTACAATTCCGAACAATTGCTATTTTTGGAAAAATTTTTTTTCACATCCTGTAGTAAACTAATTGCTTCAGCTTCCAAAAAAGTTCAAACGTTATAGTACAATATTAAAAAAGTTATCGCCTTTTTAAGAGTGTCCGAATATTTGTGGGAGTCGCTGTACATAGAGTATCAAATGTATTGATCTAAACCGAATAGTCAACGAGACATTGCATTTTGTAATTGTATTTCAATTTCGGAGACGAATTACATTGTAATCGAATAGAATGAGAGATGTCAATCACGAATTACATTATAATTTAATTTGAATGGAGGAGCCGAATTACGAATCACAAAATAATTCGATAGAATTTAATCGAATTACTTTATAATCATAAATATCATAATTCATGAAGTAATCTGCTTACCACGGTGAAGTCGCCGAGCTTGATCGTTAAAGAATCGTTTCCCTGCGCGACCGGAAGATTATCGTCCTGATCGAGGATGTCCACTTCCAGGAGCTTGATCGGCGCATACTGTCTTCCAGTGATCTCCTCCCAAACGATGCACTGCACTTGCAAATAGATCTTCGGGCCCGGACCGAAAGGCCACGGTCCCATATCGTCTCTGTCCAACGAAGCGTTCGCGAACAGCGTCTCGTTCACCGAATAAAAGTATTCGGTGCCTGGAAATTAAACGACGTTCGTACGTTTTCCTCGTGTGTGCCTGGAACCAACGAGCGTTCCCGGAACCAGGAGAATCGCGAGACATAAATTTCCGCGGCCGGGAGATACGGGTAAAGCGGGCTTATAAATTAATCGAGCTCGCGCGCGCGAGAGTGCGGTCGGGATTCCTCGCGGATCCAGAAATTGTTCGAACCGTTCCGCGCTGCCGCTTCGAAAGCTCATTAACACGTTCGAGATTGGTAGCGAAGTCCGATGTTATTTCGAATTCTATGGTTGAATAATGTCGGTAACGCGGTCCTGCGCCATTTTATTCGCTTGCCGATACGGACTTTGATCCGATATATCTAGGGCGATCTATATGTAAAATTATGTATTGTACAGGATGATTCTACACCCTCGATTTGGTTGATATTAAACTAAGGTGCCGCAAAATTTACCTTGATTTTGAAGTCAAAAGATCAACAATTTTTTTGTAATTGCACCGTCTTTTTCTTGCGGTTGAGTTGCGACCCATGGCTCCTTTTGCACTTTTTACCTTAGTGACGAGTAAAATACGATGCAAGTAAAAAAATTGCTGACCTTTTGACCTTAAAATTAAAAGGTCACTTTTTTCAAAGGCACCTTCCTTAGTTCAATTTCAACAAAATCGGGAGTGTAGAGCAGTGGTTCTCAACCTTTTTTAAGTCAGGGAACACTTGTGATTATATGAAAAATTTGCGGAACATCAAAATTAATGATCCAAACAACAAACAAAAATATCCCGCATAGAAATAAATATATTTTAGGAAATATATTGTTAACCCTCATCCGTCCCTCATTTTACGAAATGAATCTGTCTCTTGGTATCAAATTGACATAGTGATAAAAAATCGATAAAATAACAAAGTAAACAGTTATTTCTCGATGTTTTTTTATTCAAATTGATAAGTTACCATTTTTGGTTTTTCGGTTATGGGTTTTTCATTAAAAAAATAAAAGTCACCAAGTTTCGACGAAACTTACCTAGAAATAACAGAACAATGTAACTTATTTCAGGAAAGCTGTGTTAAATTGACATGAGGGACGGATGACGGTTAAATATATTCAATATATTTCGCGGAATTTTGCGGAACATTTGCAAAAATCTCGCGGAACACCGGTTAAGAACCAGTGGTGTAAAATCCTATGGCAGCCGCGACATATAATTTCGTTACACCCTGTACGAATTGATACAAATTGTAGTTCAGATAATCGATGTTCTGCTGTATCTCAATCAGTTGTCTGCAATTTTAGGACAATTTTGATTCCAGAGAAGCGAAGCTGAAGTAGCCTACTAAAATACACGTGTACACGTGGCACGTGAACCGTGTGTGGAAACGGATCTTTTCGGACAGGTCCGTGAAAACGAATCCGTGAAAACGAATCCGTGAAGACGGATCCCTTACACGAGTCCGTTCGAATTCGGCAACTCGTTTATATTTTTCAAATTCTTTTCGACTGATATCTTAGAAGTGAGACGCAAGCGAGACAGCAATAAATTCGCGGTAAATTGTTCGACGTTATAAAATGTAAGTGCGAATAGTAGATAAATTGATTTCACGACCAGGCTAACTACTATCCATGTGCACTAGAGGTCCCTATTTCACGTGTATGAAAATACGTACACGTGCAATAAACGAATCCGGATATTAAATCCATTTAATATTAAATACAGGGTTGCCCGTGTATTTTAATTTCGAAAATATTCGTGTATTTTAATACGTGGCGATGCAACGTCGAACAATTTACCATGGAATTTATTGCTGTCTCGCATCAACATCAACAGTCGAAAAGAATTCAATCAAGAAACATATAAACGCACGTGCCACGTGCACCCGCGAAACAGAAATGCACGAGTATTAAAAATTACACGGATCGAGATCCGGATTCATTTACTCCACGTGAAATAGAGATCTCTGGTAGTCAATATGGCGGCACTCATTTTCCATGGGTTCCAGTTTTCAGCCGAATGCCGTCATCCTGTATATCCGTGCACGTTTAACTCGCAGAGCATTGCAGTAATCGACTATAGATTTTCGAAAATACGCGGTGTTCACCTAAGCGTGTCGACCTACAGCCGTCGAATGCGAATACGCTAATTCTTCCGGCCGCGGTTTCGCGAACTATAGAAACTGTTTCGGACTGTGCCCGAGTTGAATGGACTTGCCATTTAGCAGCTTGTAGCCGGTAACCCGGAAGCTGGGGCATAGTTCCCCGTAAACAGCGGGTCCAAAGGTGCCGATCATAGTGCTAGGTTGGTTCTCGTAGATCCTGTAGGTCGACGCGTTCCAGAAGCACATGTCCTGCAAGCGAAAGTAGTCAAAATCGGTCGCAAATAGACTGCGGATTTTATGCGTTTATGGGAAAAAAGAAATGGCAAGCAAGAATTGTATTAACCCTTTGGTGACTCGGAGGCGCAACTAATAATTTTATACCATTATTCCAAATATTTGTTGCATTATTAAATTTGTATTCAGTAAATTACTATAAACGTATTTACTATTTTAATAAACTACTAAAAATATTGTACTAGGTGTTAGATGATTGCATAAGTACGTGCCCGATTTGAAAATAAAATTCAATGGTTAAATTTTTAAGAATACAACTTTATTAATCAATTACACATATAGTCACCATACTTTTCTAATTGTAGAAAATTTCACCATTTTTTATTTTAATTTAACCAAATTTTTAACCAATCTTTTAAATTTAACCATTTAATTGTATTTTCAAATCGGACTCGAACTTATGCAATCATCTGATATCATGTCAAAATCATACAAAATGGAAATATTTCAGGCCGGAAGAAAAATTCGGTTTTCGAATTAGAACAGCTCCGAGTGCAAAGGGTTGAAAGAGTACAGGAATAGGCACATTATTGTTAAATATTTGAAATTATTAACAGAAGTCGATCTCTACTTAGCTCTCTTTTCGCTTAATTGACGCGCATACAAGTTTCGTTTCGCATAAAGATCCGCAGTCTAGTCGCTGGTAAAATTAGCGTTGAATATTTGCCGACAGAAAAGCAAAGATTTCCGGCATTTTCAACTACCGTCACAGAAGCCCATTCAAACGTTATCGTGTCTTAAATTACACTGTAGTGAATAAAATAGATTGTGATCTAGTTTCGTTCCCGGAATATAAACGTCCCAATTCACTGTATTAAAAAGTGCTCGAGGGTAAATGTCATTTCTCCGGTGTATACTGATCCTCTTATTGCATTCGTTGAACTACCACTTGAATTTTATCGCCATAAAGTGCCCAGTTGAAAGATAGGGTTAAAATGTACTCAAACACGGTAATCCGCGAGTTAACTTACGATTCACCGGAATGGCAGAAAACTCGCTAAAATCAACACACATATATCTATTCCTGGTATGTCATAATTTATTCCCAGAATATCGCCGAAGTATCCTATTCGATAGTCGATGGCGGGTTTACCTCGATGTATTCCGAGCAATTCAGATCCTCGAGGATCGGTTGGACCTTGATCTCCAGGAAGGCTTGGTTGCTGGCCGCCTTCTCCTCTGCCAGGACCACGACAGTGATCGTGTCTCGTTTGAACTGGTCTACGTAATCGAAGATGATTGACAGACAATTAGTTTCAACTGTCTATCCCCGTTCGCGGGTGCTTACCTCGATTCGACGATTGCAACCGAAGAGTGTTAGTTTCAGGATCTATGGAAGCGACGTCACCTTCATGAGCTGCTGTAACGCTATATTTAACATTCCTCGGCTCCGTCGAATCGTTCCTCAACGTCCTCAGCTCGAGCAATTTGATTTGACCCGATGGCGAATAAGGAACCCTCACTGCCAGATCCGATTGCGAGAAATACAATTCTGAAAGAGAAACACTGCGCGGTAGCGAGAATCCGTGACCTATGACATTTGCGCGCAGTTCTTCAACGAATTAATATTAAATCGCGTTCGGCGCCTGTGCCGACCATAGTAATTACCCTACTCTACGAAATTAAAGGAACACCCGGCAACAACCGAAGAACCATCTATCTTCGAGCTCTCCTGTGCTATCTAAAATAATCTTACAACATCCCTCCTGTGCTCGTCCTATCCTTATGTCAATCCGTCCTATCCCTCTTTCAATTTCTTTTTAAAGCTGCTCTTGCTGAGAAATAACAAGATCATTGTAGATTTTTATACAGGGACTATAACTGTTATGACCAAAAAGAAAAAAGTCATGGAATAACAAGTACTTCATCGACTAAAATCGTGTTGGCTACAAATAAGGATTATAAGTAACCGAAAATTTTTTCTCTTGTTGGTAACTGTTATCGTCGAGAGAAATTCATTTCGATCACTTATAACAGTTATCAATGAGAGAAATTTATTTCGATCGCTCATAACAGTTATCAATGAGAGGAATTTATTTCGATCGTTCATAACAGTTATTCGATGAAATAAATTAATTTCGATCGCTCATAATAGTTATAAATGAGGGAAACTTGTAATAGTTATTATTAAATAGTACAACTTTTCATTCGTAAAATTAATTGCTACAATCATAATTTAATGTGACAAACAAACAGATTTTGTGGGTTGTTCTTATGGTCTGTTGATTCGTCTTGTTGTACGAAACCTTCCCAATGAATTTCACAGGCTTGCTCCATCCGAAAAAGAGTAGACAACTCAATAAATAAGCAACGTATATCAATAAGTGAAAAGAAATTCGATCATCGATAACTGTTATGAGTGATCGAAATGAACTTCTCTCGTCGATAACTGTTACGAGCGATCGAAATGAGCTTCTCTCATCGGTAACTGCTTTGAGCAATCGAAACAGTTTTTCTTCATCGATAACAGTTATCGAGGAGTTATTTGTAACCAAAACGTATAAAAACCGATATTTTTTAATCATTTTGTTCTTTATTTTTTGTGTACATTATCTTAAATTTCATTATAATAATAAACTTTTTATTAATGATTTTTATCGTACAAAATTTTAGAACTGTTATTTTTGGACCCTGTTTTTATATAATTGGGTGAACACTGGGGCGGACCTTAGCTATATCTGCTGAAATTTTTTGGCGAGCTTCGATCGCTTCTGGCCGTCGGAATTGGAAATTAAGCTTAACACGTTCACCATCAACGTAGCTATTGTTAACAGTCGAGGCAATGTATCTCGTGGTTGGAACGTTCTATTAAAATGCAACGTGACATTTCGTGAAATGTTCAACACAGTAACTCGTATTATTATAACCAGACTGCGGCTCTTTATGCAAAATAAAAATTGCTTCCACCGATTGCAAAAACGTCTGGAGCCACATAAACAGTTTATTGCTACTTTAATCATTTTAACAAGCTGAGAAAAATAGATTAGCATTCTTAAATCATTGTAACCTTTCTACTGTTTTAAATTGCATCCACACATTTTTGCCATAAATGCATACAATCCGCAGACTAATTATAACACTCCACCAAATGTAACGTATCATTTTATGAAATGTTCAACACAGTGTCTCGTATAGTTGTACCATTTTATTAAATGCAACGTGGCACTTGGTAAAATATTCAAGACAGTGTCTCTCATGCTTGTGACATTCTAGCATTCAGTGAATGCAGATTAGGGTGGACCTTAGCTATACCTACTGAAATTCTTTTGTATTCTTTTCACGCAGCCCACACTGGTCCGGATTGGAAAATCGAGTGACATTTTGTCGAAAAATGACCTTTCTCATATTGACATGTACAAAGTTTGTATTGCTTCCTAAATATCCATCCACCTTGAAAATAAATAAATTAATAGACTATAATAAAAATTGCAATGGTAACGAATACTTAAAGTTGGACATTTTGAAAATAGTATGTTTCGCAGAAGACAGATGCTTATCTTCATCTGGATGCCCTGGCTAACCTATTTAATATTTTTCTCTGCTCTTCTCTTAAAATGAAGAGCATTCCTTTACGACAAGTTTTTACACTGGCAATTAAAAATTAATTTAAATAATGCATTAAAAAAAGAATGCACAGGGAAATTGTGTCAAAATTCCTCACCCTTGATAACGAATATCTTTTGAGTTCCAAATAGTACAGTATTATTACTAGACTGCGGATCTTTATGCAAAATAAAAATTCTATTTTATTGTGGGAAGCAGAAGTAAAATAAAAATTGATTTTATCCCCTAATGACTTTGTTCCATTAAAAACAATATTACAATGTTCTGAAATTTTTCGAATCGTTTACTATTTTCTATTTCACCCAACTGTCCTAATTATTACAAATTGTAATATTTTCAGTACAGTTTTCCCTATATAGTTATGCGCGATTTACTTTCCACATCGTCCTCCCACGCAAGTTATTAGTATTTAAAGATATTTGGTGACATTTTACTATAACCCTTGAACCATAAGAACCGATGTGTCTGGTTGAAAAATAAGGTCCACCCTAGTGAGCGCAGATTAATTTGCGTTTCAGGCATAAAAATGGCGTTCTAACTATCAAGTGCAACACGTCATTGAACATCGTAGGTAATTTTGATTTGTCTATTTTTATACGACGCGATTCAAATCGCGAGCAACTTCCAAGAAGATCATTTGAAAGATAGAATCTTTCTTTGGAACAGGACTCGGTTTGACCGTGATCGATAGTCGTTCCCGAGGCGGATACGGAGCCTGGATGTTTGATCGTTCTCCGGTTGGACCACGTATTTCATTATAGATGTCGTAAAGCGGCCACAGTCACGCCGCGCCGCGCCGTGGAAATTCGACGGGAGAGTTTATTTAGTGGGGCCGAATGAACGAACGTTCCACGACGCTCGGATGTCGAGACTTCGAGACGGTGTGGTGGTCGGCGCGAACTTTAACGGCGAGGACTCACGCACGGTCAGTTTCGAGGAAATAACCTGTGTCAAGGTGAACGTTTAATCGATACACTGGCCGGAGGGTTAGTTAGCGTTCGCGAAGATCCCGCGTTCTCGCGGCTACCCTGTTTTTCGGATTTTAGCGACCGATGTTCCTAATGTTGAATGACGAATTTATAACGCGGAAGACGTCGAAAGGGGATGTGGGATAACGATACTTCCGACATCCGGCTGATTTCGACGTCCGTGAGCGAGTTTACGAGCGCGTTTCGTTAAAGGCGTGGGGAACGAGGATATTTCGGTGGCGGATTTTTTGGGCGTCGTGCGCGTGGATGAGGGAGAAACATGCGCGCGACAGAGAAGTCTATAGAACCGCGGCTGTTTATGCAAAATAAACATTTTCTACATTAATTGCATGCTACCGGAATGAAATAAAACTTTATTTCTTCCTTAAATTCCTTGTATCTTTTGAATATTCATGTCTCACTCACCTACCCATTTTTGTCACAAATATTCGCATGAAATCCGCAATCTACTGTGACGTCGCAGACTTGCAACGTCACTAACTACTAATAATCAGACTGCCGAATCTTTATGCAAAATGGAAAGTTTCCAAACCGACCGCAGGGAAAAGAAGACTATTTCTTCTTTTCATTTTCATGTTTCGTAACATTTGCATTCTGAATAGAATAGATCTACAGGGTGTCCCAAAATTACCTTAGTTTAATGAAATGGGAGGTTCCCGAGATCATTTCAAGCGACATTTTCCTTTGCAAAAATGTTATCCGCGGCTTTGTTTAGAAGTTATTAACGAAAAACACGGACCAATGAGAGCGCGATCTAGGCGCGAGTTGGCACAGTCGGCCCGGCGCGCCAACTGTTTATTGGCCGACTGTGCCAACTCGCGTCTAGGTCGCGCTCTGATTGGTCCGTATTTTTCGTTAATAACTCCTAAACAAAGCCGCGGATAACATTTTTGCAAAGGAAAATGTCGCTTGAAATGATCTCGGGAACCTCCCATTTCATTAAACTAAGGTAATTTTGGGACACCCTGTATATCTAATAGATATCTAAACAAATGTTGCAAACCTACATATGTATAAGAGACTCGAACAGGTATGAACGGAAGGTGATCTTCGATCTGCATAGCGTTGGAGGATGAAGCTAGAAGCGCAAGTTGCAAAAGAAATTGGTAAAGAGACGACAGTGTTTTGTTTCTCTTCCTGCTACGATATTTCGTTTCATACGAGCTTCTTCGCATGAAGTGTCCCGCAAAAGGGCCGATCTTCCGCAGCTTCTTTTTCGATTGAAAGTCCCGTCGATAGCTCGTAGGTGGAAGTTCGTAGGCACGAGAGAGCGTTGTATCTGGAAACCCTATTCGTCCCCGCGGCGAGTTAGAATTCCCGAAAACAGAGACCGTGAAAACGATACGCGCAGCCATAGGAGTGAAGAAGGGCCCCCGCGATCTGGGATCGGTGATCGCCGATCGGCAAGGACCTTCCGTGTCCGAGTTGCTTGGGGTTCAGACGCCACCCCAGCTCGCGCCGGTGTAAATTGACTCGAGCCGGGCGAAACGTAGAATCCGTTTCTCTGTCAGTTCGTCTTTTCCTCCCCATTCCCGGCGCGGAAAAAGAGAGACAGAAAGAGAAAGAGAAGGAGAAGAGAGAACGCGTAAATAGACGGGAGCACGCACGGACACCTGCGCGCATGTGGCACCGATAAATAGCGTCGCGCGCGTGCGAGCACGCGTTCGCTTCCCCTTTTTCCAGCGCAACGACGACGGCGGCGGCGGTGTTCCATTCCGTTCCTTAAATTGTTTCCCCAGTTTTCTCCCATTTCCTCCGCTTTTCCCCGATGACCGAGAACCGTCATCGCTTCTCTCACCGACACTCACCGATTTCGGAAATAGCCTAAGTTATATTTAGGCGACGCGTTTCTTCGACAGCCCCCGAGGAAAAGCGACTCCCATCCCTCGACCAACTGTTGAGTACCATCGGAAAACGAACTTACGACCTTCTTAAAATCTGGCCTGATTTTTATCGGTTTCCAGGATGAGTCCGGGGTCGGGCTTTAAAACCGTCAGTCGTCACGATCCGATGTGTACATACGAGCCTCGTTCCCGGCTATTCTGGCCGATCCATGCCCCCGTATAACTCTTTCGATCCGAGAGACGCGATGTGTTCGAAGACGCCCGCCCCTCCTGAGAAAATGGTTTCCCGATCGAGAAACCTCGCCGTTTAACTCCTCCGGGGAACAGAGGGGAGAGAACGTGAACAAACGCATCAACGGGCCAATTTTATCGGCGCTAAGATGCCCGAGGCTTAATCAAAGCCACGGTAAACATGGCCCACTTTTTAAGCACCGTGCCAATACGTCGAACGGTTCGATTCGCTATATCTACAGTTCTCCTAAATCGTCGATCGACTTCCCTGTCGTTTGGAAACGCGGAACAAAGAAAGGGATCGTTCGAAGAAGGACTGCGACGCACAGCAGTGAGCTTGCCGGACTAAATTATTTCCTCTTCATTTATCGAACTGAATGGAGCAGATCGACTAGACGTACACCCATTTGATGGATGCGGAGGAGTGCGATTGAAATAAACGAGCAACCAAATCGAACGGTATATTTTCTTCAGGATGTGATCAATTCTATGTCAAAGTATGCGGTTCGTGGAAAAGATACAAAAATTTAATCAACGATTGAGGAATAAATTCCTACTGCAATCGTTAATCTCAATTAACAATTAAACTCCTACTTTAGTCGTTAATTGCGGTTAACGATTACGTTCTTTTCAATTGTAATTGTCAATAATTGATTAATTCAGATATTTTAGATTAATAATCGGATAATTGATTAATGATTAACTGCTGAAATTTTGAAATGAAATACGGAATCAAAACTGTATGCATACTGAAAAAAATGTAAACTGAGTTTTCGCTGAGATATATTTCTGTCAATTCTCCATCGCTCTCTGTCTCTCTCTCTTCCTCCTTATTATAATTTATGGATAGGTCGTGTGGCGATTAACTTCAACAATCGATTAAACCAGTCTCCGATTTTAATCAACGATTGACGATTAACTTCATCAATCGATTGAATCAATCGTCCATTTTTCAATGATTACCCTTTTTAATCGTACACATTAATCAAACAATCTTCGTTAAAATTTTAATTGATTAACGCCCAACTCTGATTGCAACGAACTGGAGCAAAATAAAAATTAATTTTCTTCCTCAATATGTTCAGTATGTTGAAGATTACCTCTGGATCACACTTATGTTAGAGAGAGATCTATTCTATTAATTCTAAGATTAATTCCAGTATCGCTCTAGTGTAAGAGATAGTATATCTGTATAAGAATTTGAACTTATAACTAGACTGAGCATCTTTATGCAAAACAAAAAATATTTGTATTGATTGCATGACACGGAACGAAATACAAATATCTTTCTTTTTTTTCCAATTATCTGATTAAGCTGAATCCGATACGCTGATGTCTTCAAATATTTTTAATACGTCCACAGCTTTAAATTGAGCTTACCCATTTATGTCATAAATGCATGAAATCCGCAGTCTATTTATAACATTATCGATTTTACCGTCAGATGTAATTACGATTCGATTATCATTAACCAGTTTCCAACTAGCATTCCTGAACCAGACTACGGATCTTTATGCAAACTAAAAAATATTTGTATTGATTGCATGACAGAAGCAAAATAAAAATTTCTTTCGTTTTTTAATTATCTGATTAAGCTGAATCCGATACGCTGATATTTTCAAATCTTTTTAATACGTCCACAGCTTTAAATTGCCTTTACCCATTTTTATCATAAATGCATGAAATCCGCAGTCTATTTATAACATTATCGATTTTACCGTCAGATGTAATTACGATTCGATTATTATTAACCAGTCTCGCACTAGCATTCCTGAAGGTCTTTCATGAAATGAATGGAAGGTAATATTTGCTGCGACATTTTCAGTTTCCCTCCGATCTCGTAAGCGATCTCTAAAAGATAATGGTCGCAGAACACGCGATTGTTCCATGGTTAATCGCGATCCATTTTCAAGCCCATTTTGACGATTGCGCGACGGCCGCGAAGCGTCGTCGACATCGACGGGAATCGAAGTCCCGTCGAAGCGACGAAGCCGACCGAGCGATGTTGACAAGGGACAACCGTGCGTCGCGTCGGACGATGAACTGTTTGCTCGGTGTACGTTTCGCGTCAGAAACGCCACCGATGCAACGATACACCGGACGTCAAACTGCCGCGGTTACTCTAACTCCTTTTTTACCGCGTCGCGACGCCTCGTTTGTCGCTCAGGTGATCGATAGCGCTCAGTAATTACGCGGTCTTTCGATCCGTCTCGATCGTGATCCATATACGACAAGGTATACAGGCTGCCTGGGAACTCGTGGTCCAACAGACAATTCTACGTTGAAAAACCATTCTTTATAAAAGGCAAAGTAAGACCATTTTTCTTCTATCTCGATCACCGAAGGACTGTTGTTCACATGATTGCACACTCTTGATACTGCTTTTAATTGCATAGGAGAAAGTTTTATTATTATTTAGATACCTACTTCGATACAATGAAAATATAAAAAGAAATTTCTGTTGTCTTGTTAAGCCACCAGTGTATTAGTTTCACTTGAATAGGATAATTAAAAGGAGAAAGACATTTTTATTTGGCTCCAGTATCTTGCAATCAATGCAATTTTTTATTTTGCATAAAGATCCGCAATCTAGTAATAAATAAAGAAATTATTTGTTACTGTACTCAGAATTTATTTAAATTAATGCCGTATATTTCGAATTCTAATCCGCAGTAATACGTTCATGTTATCGATTTTATTTTTTAATATTTTCTTACGTTGTATTAGGTTTTGTCGACCACCGATTTTTTTTGTATTCGGAACACGTCATTCTCATACAAAATGCTTACACATATTATTATTTCATGATATGTTAGCAATAATATTGAAATAAAGTACGATCGAAGCACGATACCGCAGGAATCGGTGCATAGTTACCCTATCACACATCTTAACCTTTCAATTTTTATTTCATTCAGTTATTTATTAGGTGTGCAAATAAGTTCTTTCCCCTTTATTTCCAAATTCAAGTTTTATGTACATAAAATGTAATAAAATCTTGTCTCATGACTCCCAATTTTTCTGTCAATTGTTCTAGCGTCTGTGTCGGATTTTCGTTGAGCAATTCCTCTAACCGACCGTCACCAAACTTTCTCGGTGCACCTGAACGCGATCGTCGTCTTCCAAATAAAAATTTCCGGTTTTAAATCTTTGGTATCACTTTTTGCATGTTCTGTAAGTTACAGCATTCCCTCCCAGTGCCGCAGAAACCATTTCAGCACCTTCAACAGCTGATTTCCTAAGCTGGAATGCAAAGAGTAAGCAGTGACGCAAATGATGCTTCTCACACGCCATATTGCTTGAAATTGTTGCATAGGACTGGAAGCTCTTAGAGCACTCATCACGACTCTTCTTAAAGCTAAAAGAACGCTCTTTCGGATGGCGCCAAAATCGGGAAGTAATGCGAATTCAGTCAGAAGTTATGATCATGAAAAAAGGGGAAGGAACTTGTTTGCACACCTAATAATTTTACGGAATTTTCATGTTGATGGATTCGCACTGAAAGTGTTTCGTAAAATCTAATATCAGCCTCGATCGAACGCACATGTACCGAACTCGATGGTCCCAAAAACAGGGCCTGAAATTCTCTTCTCTATCTGCCCGATTCTACTATCAGCGGCCAGACACCTAGTACATCGGATCGGCGTCCGATAGCACAACGATTTCCCGTGTTCGCCGCAGTTGCTTGCACAATTTCCACACTCGCGACGCTAACGAACGGACTCGTATATCATTCCGAGGACAGGTACAAATGTTCGAGAAACAGTCGGCGACGGAGCGGAGGTCTGCGTCGAGAAAGAACAGACGCGACGCGTCGAGTCTCGTGTGGTCTGTTGGATTTGTATTTAATTAACGCCGGCTTTCAGAGGCTCGATATATTAGCATATGCGTAATTCTTGTCCAAACGAAGAGATCGGGAGCGTGTTTTCGACGGGCTGTCCCCGTTCCTCGCGTTTAGACTTTCAAATTAGACGATCGGTCAGCCGAGAACGAGGAGACGCGCGCGTCGCGTCGATTAAAACTCTTACACAGAGAAACACACCAATCGCGATTCGCACGTCGCATACGCGACGTTCGCCCGTACCTAGAGCACCTAGTCAGTGGTTGATTTCAAATAAATACAGAAAGAAACTTCAATTAATAATTTCTAACAATTGTCGGAATATGGATCGACTATTTTCACATTTTATTCAACTCCTACATATTCTATGGTCACTCTTTGGAACTCTCATATGAGTACCAGTACTAGGGATGGGATCAATTTCAATAACCAAGTTTCATTTCATGGGTTTCGATTACTACTCAAAAGCAATAATGTTTCAATGATTATATTTGAAAAGTGTTCATTTTATACAAACTGATATCGAACCTCGGAATGAGTACTTACAAGTTTCGAAAAGATACTTGTAAGTACTTCGATGTTGAAAGTACTCGAATCTTGGAAATCAGAACAGCATAGCTGGTTTTAAACACTTCCTTTATTAAATTCGTAACTATTTCGGATATTCCCAGGATTCCCGAAAATATCTGTGATTCTCGACATTTTAAAGTTTCTCCATACTTCCAATAATTACAAGAACCCGAAAGCCATTGTGTTCTCGAAGATTACATATCTTATTAGTCGGGGATGTTTGTGTTACTAATATTGTAGAAAGTAATTGCGAATAACGACACTTTCGGGAATCCCAGATGTTATTCTATACCCCGTACATTGTCGCGAATCTCGAAAATTCTCGAGAATCCCGGATATTTAACGGGAATCCCGAACATTTTCGGGAATCTCGCACACCCCTATTAAAAACATATATGTATCGAGACAGCACGTGATTTTTCGTGACGTGACGGTATGTGTCTGTAGTCCGTACGCCTACCGTCGAAACTGCGTCGTCGTTTTCGCGCGAATCGAATCAGGGAATCGATCGGATTCGTTCGCGTCGGGTCGTAAAGCAAAAAGAAGAACATACGACGCGAGAAAGAAGAAGAGAGAGAGAGAGAGCCAAGGTTGTTAATAGTTTTAGTATTTGGGTTACGAGGTGTGGCAAAACCGACAGGGCGAGAGCCCCTTGGGATTGACGTCGTTGACGCTTGGGTTCGCGTACGACTATGTATATTCAGTTCTAGGGTGCGTACAAGTCCGAGGTTGTTCCTGGTATCGCGTTCCGATCCTTCGGTATGAAGGCGTTTCTTGCTAACCAGCAGTGGCAGTCACGATTCGCCGCGTCGAGGACCATCGACGATAAACGGAACTATAACGTTTGCTATTGTACCGTCGACGAACAAAGACGCTACAGCGGAATATAAGCCCCATCGACCGGGAATGGCGATGATTCCAGGGAAACCGGGATCCCCGAACGGCATTAAAATCCCCGTGGAAATAATGGGTACCGCGAAATGAGACGCGACGCACCCGCTCGCGAAATTCGGATCGCAAACAAGGAACTTGGAAGAGAGTCTCTCTCGAGACGACGTCGCTGTTCGGTTCGAGACCGACGCGACGTCTCTTCCCTCGGGCTCGAGAGTCGTTCGATTTCCGTTCGTGGGGCTGACGATTCTTTTGAAAGACGTTCGCCACGAAACGAACGGAAACCAACGGCTCGACGATACGGCGAGATACGGTTTTGACGCGGCTCGAATCTCGAGCAGTGCCGGCTTCACGGAGAACGGTCGAGCTAATCGGCAAGCCGAGGAATTGATCGTGGCTGTGGTCAAATGGCTCCGGCACGATCGAACACCGCGCCGTGCGTTCGTAGGGGCGCGTAAACGCGTGGTTCTCCTCTCTTTCTCTCACTCTATCCCTCTCTCCTTCTTTCTTTTCGTCTGATTAGAAATCGGCGCGGCAGTTGCAGCAGGGGCGAGGGTTTGCCTCCAAGAGCGGCATGGTTAACGACTTCGAGGTTGCACGCAACCTTCGCCTTTCGCGCTAGCCCTGCTCGTTGCCTAGTCGACTCGTCGACGAGTCGTCTCGGCTCGTCACGTCGCAGAACCGGGGACGCATTTTTACGCGTACAAATCATTAGAATAGTCAAAGACGAGAGTCGGGACGCGGACGTCTCGGAAAATTCAAACCCTGTGCACTTATCGCGAGCTTATGCGGGCCCAAACCGAGCCGATATATCGAGCCCGTTCGGTTTATCGACCGATTGCACGATGAACCCGGGACCCGAACGCTCCGTGCTAGCCGGTTACTCGCTTTTTGCACGCGAGCGGAAAACCGATCTGTCGAAGCGCCGATAAGGAGAACGAATGCCCGCTTGCTACTACTAAGGGTGCGTTTACCCGCGAGCTGCTCAATTGCAAAAATACACTCTATTGTTTTGTAATACTGTACGATTTTCAGTGGCGGCTCATGTCAAGTGGAGGCCCCAAGCGGTAAAAATATTGGGGCCCTCGAATTCAAATTAGAAATAGAAGTCGCAAGAAAATTCTCATAAACTTATTAACAAAAATGAAAAGTTATGGAAAATATTTTTGGGTGCCACGATGAACCCGCCACTGACAATTTTAGGGAAAGGAGGAAAATACTGTTATATTATATTAGGTTGGCAACTAAATTCGCGACCTTTTGTTTCGTAATTCTTTTATTGTATCATTATAACCTCATTCAGTGGCCATTCCTTTCGAACCGTATATATTTGAACTTGAAAAATATATACAAATGACTTTGTTTGAGAAAATGTGGAGGTCGCGAACTCAGTTGCCAACCTAATATTTTCAGCGTATTAGAAATATTCAGAATAGAAATAAATGTCTATTTAACTTCAGTTTTGTTGCAATTCAGATAGGCCGGAACCCTCCGCTTTTTCCTAATCCTTCTGGTCCTACAATATATTAGATTGGACACCGGAGAGGGGAATAAATTAAACGAAAGAGAATAGCAATATCGGTTTATTTGATTCACGAGGAACCGCGTTTCTCACTTTTGTTCTGCACTTTACTCGGCTACCTTTTCGAATAAATGGATTTTATGGTAATGGGTACATTGCAAACTCTATACCCTATATGCATTTATGGTAAAAATGAGGATATAGATGAAGTTGAATACATGTTGCTAATGACGTCGAAGTCGATATAACAACGAAGAAAACGAACGAATTTAGTACAGTCGATATAAAACTTAAGGTTCCCGATCAATTTTTCCCCAACTCCATTAAACCCTGTGAAGACAGTACGATATTTGCATTCGGCTCCTGTATCACGAATGCAGACGATTCTTATTTTGCATAAAGATCCACAGCCGAGCGGTAATGCCTGTCACAATGGAAGGGTTTACATCGAGGCAGCGTTCGCCAGTTAGCTCGAACGTAAACGTAGACTGTAGACCGGGGAGCCAGCGACGAGGAACTTTTCCGCCCTCGAGTTCCTCGGTCGACGATCGAGACGCGGCGGCTAATCGTTGTTCGAAAGGAAAACGAGCGAGTGCAGTACCTACGCGGAGAAAGTATACGCGCGTCGACATGCAAACTCGACCAAAGGGCAGTATCGATTCCGAACTTGCATTCGAATCACGCGAGCCGGCTGAGTGCACGCGACATCGCGATATCCGCGATTCCGTGATTACGGTCAAGTGCGAATGTCATCGGTCGAACCTCGCGTGGCGCATCGTCGGACCCGTTCCCGAAATTTGACCGAGATACAACGACCCGAGGTCGGTCGCGGGTCCTTTCAAAATCGTGTTCAAATCCAATCGATCGGAAACGAGAGAAAAGGAAAAACAGGAGTGTCTACGAAGACTATGCAAATATTTCCAAACAACAGTAATGGATATACCGATCTGAAAATTGACAAGTTTATTCGGCAATATTTAAAGACTGTGTACAATTTTTTAAATCCCAAACTAATGATTATCTTCAGAGCTACAGTATCTTCTATCCAGAGCCGAAGAATACAAAGAATAATTCCGGGTTTTTGTTTTATGTTGTTAACAAATAGAACGGTTTGAAAATTTACCGGATTATTCGACAATGTCTGAGGACGGGTTCGATCCCCGACGCCGGCGCCTCTGGAAATATTCCGTGTGCCATTTTAAACTGTGGTGCCCAAGGTGGTTCGGAACCCACCTTATAAAAACTGTAGGTCCCGTCGCGAAATAACTCGCGAGAAAACTTCCAAAAGCGACGTAAAATAAGCAAAAAAAAAAATGGCTGAAGAATGCGTACAATTTTTTCATGGAAATACGACGATTTTGTTCGAAGTTGCCCACTCCAAAACTGAAGGACATAAAGAATGGACTCTGTCTTAGCAAACTAAGCTAAAGGTGAGCCGCGAGAATTTCGTCGAACAATAGTAATGAATGTATCGAGCTGCCACCTTTGAGCACTGTTTGTCGGTCGCGACAAGAGGAACGGCGCGGCGTTAGCGGGCGATTTCGAACGCGATGTTCGAGCATCAACGTCGCGGCAGGTCCGCCGATCGGCGCCATAGAAACGATCGAGTTCTTAGGACACGCGAAATTTAGCATACAATGCCGCGCCGCATTAATTCGTTAGGGATCGAGCGCCGTGGCCTGGCGTGGCGTATCGTGGCGTGACTTTGCGCAACCGAATAGGTAGATCGGTGACGCGCGTGCTTCGACCGCGGCCGTTTCGGGGAGCTCGGCGAATCGCGATCAGTCGCAGCCGCAGTCGCGAAATACATATACACACAGGCCCGTTTCGTCGGGGACAAAAATAACGCGGCGATAAAACGAGTATCGACTCACCGGAGGCGGGTGTCCGCGAAGGTAACAGCAGCAACAGCAATAGAACCGTCAAGGCCCGCGATCTCGCGATCAAGACGGTCGCTCGATCCGATCTCCTCGGCTCATCGACATCCCCCGCGTCCGTGTCTCTTGAGGATTTACACGATGTTTTCCTCGAGACTCTATTCAATCGGATTCGTTGTTCGTCGAGAAGCAAATGAGAGCCACAAGCCGAAACACAGTGGTTGCTCGATCCCCGAAGCGCAGCGCGTCTGGAGCGCTTTCGAAACGGCCCGCGTGAACGGGTCGCGCTCGGACACCTGCGGGCTTCTCCGCGAAGCAACATTTGCGTCGCAATTATTGGTGGTTCGCACGAATCAACTTGTCGGTTGTCCGCGAGTTGTACGGCGCCGGCAAACGCGGCAAAATCGTCGAGGATCTCGTGGTCGCGGGTTTCGCGTCGACGTCGAACGGTACGCATCTCATTGTTCGCTACGGATTGACTAGCGACATGCGGAACCGTCTCGAATCCGACCGCAGGAAGACGAACTTTTGTCGTTGCAATTGTTGTTTGAACGATCGGCCAAACCGAAGCGCCCCGACGCTACGGCGTTCCAGCCAGGACTGAGGACGTCGGGACGCCCGCCGTTATCAGAGAATTTCCAGCGCGTGCGCACCCCCGTACCTCACACGCGCTCCGAACCGAGGGAGAATCCCTATGTTCGGTTGCTCGGTTGCTCGGTTGCTCGGTTCCTCGGTCGCTTGCCCAGGGAATAGGGGAATAGGTGCGACCGTATCGCGGCACGCTTCCGCACGCGGCACGCGCTCGTCGCACGCCGCACGCAGCACCACGCACGCTGTTCCTAATTACGTATTCCTTTCCACGACTTCCGATCGATGGATGTTGTCGAATCGATCCGTTTCGCCGCGCCGAAAATCCCCGCCACTCGCCGGATATCAACAACTCGATCCTCATACTCCTTGATATCCGAGCAAGGATTCCCTTTGCTCGGCCCTTTCATTCCCGCGGTAGGGTAACTGTACCGATTACTGCGGTATCATGCTTCGATCGTACTTTATTTTAATGTCATTCCTAATTTATTATGATATAATAAGATGTGTAAGCATTTTATGGAAGAACGATGTGTTCTGAACACAAAAAATTGCTGGTCCTCAAAACTTAATACATCGTAAGAAGATATTAAAAAATAAAATCGATAATGTTTTGTACGTGCTACTGCGGACGAAGAGAGCCATGTACCAGTTACTGCGGTATCATGCTTTGACCGTACTTTATTTTAATGGCATTCCTAATTTATCATGATATAATAAGATGTGTAAGCATTTTATGGAAGAACGATGTGTTCTGAACACAAAAAGATTGGTGGCCCTCAAAATTTAATACAATGCATAAAAATATTAAAAAATAAAATCTATAATGTTTTGTACGTATTACTGCGGACGACAGAGAGCCATGTACCAATTACTGTGTACCCATTACTGCGGATTAGAAATCGAAATATATACGAGCGTTCGGAAACGAACTACGTATCTAGGCACTAATTTAAGAGTAAATCCTGAGTACAGTAACAAATAATTTCTTTATTTATTACTAGACTGCAGACCTTTATGCAAACTAAGAAATTTTTGCATTGATTGCAAGACACAGGAGCCAAATAAAAATTTCTTTCTTCTTTTAATTATCTTGTTAAGGTGAAACTAATACACTGGTAGCCTTATACATTCATATATCTTTTTAATATGTCCACTGTTTTAAATTGTACCTACTCCTTTTTGTGAATCATGTTTGCCTATGCAAGGGTGAACAGGGGCGTATTTGAACCTTATTGCTAGACTGCGGATCTTTATGCAAAATAAGAAATGTTTGCATTAATTGCAAGACGTAGGAACCAAATAGAAATTTATTTCTCTCTTTAGTGGTTTTATTAAGTTGTAGGAAATGAATTGTTACTCTTACATTCTTGTAATCTCTTTATTGTTTGACATTACATTCACCCATTTTGATCATTGATGCATAAAATCCGCAGTCTAGTAATAACAAATGTGTAAGTTAATCATTGTGTGTAATTGTTGTGAATGCGTCACAGCTATTGATTGTGCGATTTAAGGAACTTGGAAATTTCTGCCATCCGGTATTTCAGTCTCAACGTGGACGAAACGTTCAAGGATACGTTTACGTTGCAGTTGCGATAAAAACGGTAAGAGCGTTGATCAGAGCTGCGATAAACGCCGGTCATCTAGTAAACGTTTCCCTGCTCGCTGCTTCAATATAAACGCTCCCATTTTAGAAGAATAGAATGTATTTCTATTCTATGCTTCGCTCCTATCGTTTATCGCAGCCCCAATATAAATGTACCTTTACAGAGTCCGACACGCGAATCAACCAGTGGATTGCATGCATTTCAATTGATTCCCACCGTTGCACCCTTTTGTTAACCTCGTCAACCAACTTTTTTACTTTCTTTTAAAGTTCGTGCTGCGTGCTGTAAAGAAGACGATACTTAGGATACTAATTGCCGATCACGTTGTATAAAGATACTTATAGAAATAGTTACGAAGAACCTTTTATAAGGAATAACTGCTTAGGAGAATTTAAATTGCCAACTACTATTGCTGGAACTACTGTTCCTGGAAAATGCGAAAATATTTTTTGAGTATCCTTGAATGGTGTTCTATCTAAATTCGATTCTTTCAACCCCTTGTCGTATTTTAACGAGTCAGACTCCTGATGAACATTTTAACAAAGTCTAACAAATATGAATGTTACGCGTTTCTTTTTAAATGAAATTAAGTTTGATTCGTTTGTAATCAATATTTAAGCATTAAAATAAATGTGTCCATACGAAAAGTATAAATTTTCTTTTCTCTTCTACGACATTTTTGGGGGTAAAGACTGTAGCTGTAAAGAGACTGTAACAGCAAGGGGTTAACAGTCACTCTTAAACATCATTTTAAATTATTAGCTATTTATCAGTCAAATAACCGGTTCCAGATTTTTTACTACACAATTATTGAAATTATAAAGATGCTTTCATGGTAAATCATTAAATAAATATATTTAATAGCGCAGATATTATAATATGAACCGCACAAAGTTCAAATAAATATAATCTCGTTATTTTTATAAGTAGACATCGGATTTTATGGATTTATAGTAAAAATCAGTATGTATCCTTTAAAACGCAGTATTAGAAGAATTTAAAAATACTGTTGAATTATCTTCAACCTATCAAACAGATTAAGAAAGGAAATAAATTTCTATTTCACTCGAGTTTGTTGTAATTCACATGGAAAATTTTCATTTTGCATAAAGACTCGCTGTCTATTTATAAGGCAACACGTGCCGGCTTTGAAGCTCGGTAGGTTTAATATTGAAGAAGTAACTTGGATTCGGAAGTATCTACCTCCTAAAGATTAATATTACGAGTAACATGACTGATGTCAAAAGATCCCCTTACTTCTTTATTTGACTCCGTTATATGAAAATATCGACGAGTTCGAAAATGACAGTGCGTAATGGCAATTGGTGAAAAGTGAATAAACTTGATGACGCTGGCGGTTGATCTTCGTTCTCGGAAGGTTGAGGAAATCACCGATTCGGGGATAACACGTGAAAGTTACTTGTGCCGTTCCATGGAGGGGAGGCTGAGTCACAAGTCGAAGGAAGATTCATCCACCGGGTTTATCCTGCGAGTTCCGCTTTGCGTTTAGCTGTTCCCCTTGCTGCGTCATCTCACGACCACGGACTCCTGCAACTCCCATAGACGAGGGTCGAAATCGATGAACTCGTCGAACACTCGTGGTCGCTTTAAATCATCGCGGATGACACCACCAGCCGAAAGAGCTTGTTTTACGAAACGCATAACTCTTGCCGGTAGGTCGACTGTGAATGACAAGCGCGCGATAAAAATCAATCGAATATATGCATGGGGACGGGGACTGACCCCGAACTTTGCAATCTCGATGCAAATTTTACATATCGTGAGCCCCAGCTGCATTATTCTTGTTCTATTTACGTGAACTAGACTGCGGATGTTTAGACAATTTCCGATTGTTGTAGACAAATTTTAAGAAAGTGCAGTGAAATGAAATCCTACTTTTAATGAGAACAATCTTTGTAGATCCGAAACAAATAAAAAAATAGTACTAAATTCTATTGAATTTTTGATGTATACATATATGGTACATATGCATATACATAGTATATAAGTACCCAGTCAGCAAGGCCGGCTTCGAGCAGATATTGAGCACAACCTGCAAGCGTACGATGCCAGCAGATGGCGAGCATTATGCTGGCAGAAAGCTGCTCGAAGCTGAGGATGCTCGAATCTACTCGATTTTGAACAGCGCACCCTGCCTATATTTGGTCATCCTGGGCACCCTGGTCATATTTTATTATGAACTTTACACAAGCCAGCTTATGGGTCAAATTAGGCCTAAAGCTTTAATTTATAAAAAAAAGACGCCCGACAAGTTGATACCCCTTCCGTCTTCTGGCTCACCCCCATAGAATCATGCATAGTCCAAACTCTTTCCTATTCAGTGATATAGGCAAGTGGGCACAGGCAACGACGAGATCTCGTCGGTGACTATGCTAAAAGTTGTAACAGTATTACAGTATGCCCTATATATTATCACCTTCCTTATTACAACGTCTCCTTATACTTTTATTTCTATTCCTAGTCTATTTCTATCTTATATTTCTATTCTGTTAGTTTCTAAAACATGGCTGTATGTATAAAAATATTCTCTTTCAAGTTGCGCTGAACAATGGTGCCTTCTATATCGGCAACTCTGTCAATAAGTTGAGCTAGCAGTTTCAACGTTTCGTCGCTACGTGGATTGGCGCTGTACTGACCTCTGTCATCCGCAACAGAGTGCACGCATGCTATGATGGTCGGCAGTCGTAAGGGAGGATCACTCGGTTTTAGTCGCAACAAGCGGACTTTTAGTAATGTAATGTGTTGTATTTACTTAGCGATAAATAAAGAATAGAAATTTGTACGCAAATTTTTTACACACCATATGTACACATTTAAAATTGTAATATGTATATGATAATGAATAAACAATACATTTTTCAAAGTCAATGTGTTCTTATTTCCCACCCTGTAGAAGTTCTAATAGAAATCTTGAAAATTTAATTCTGTATTAGGAGCATATGATATTGGAAGAGGTGGCACGAAAAATGTGCCACTTCCTTCGCTATCATGTTCTCCTAGTACAAAGCTCAATTTTAGAGGTTTTCGAAAATTTTTCGAAGAATTTCGACCGTCTGGCTTGTGGTTGAGTGGCACTACTGAATTTCATGCCACCTCCTTCGATATCATGTTCTCCTAATACAAAACTCGATTTTCGAAAAAGATCGAACTTTGTATTAGGAGAACATGATATCGAAGGAGGTGGCACGAAATTCAGTAGTGCCACTCAACCACAAGCCAGACGCTGAAATATTTTTGTTTTTCCATGTTTCGCTATTTTTGCAATTCCAAATCAGTACAGTAACTCAATGACAAATAACTTTTTGCAGAAATCAGTAGTATAACTCTACGACAAGTTGGACGTTAAGGAAACATTGGTGGTTCAATATAACCGACGAGATCACGTCGATGGCCTTCTGTTTCTTACTCCAGTCAGAATACATCCTAAAGGGCGTAAGAAAACACCGAATTATTCGAGTGACACGATCTCCCATGAGGCTGGCAGTCTCGTCGATGTCTGTGACTGCAACGGCATTGAACGGCATGTATGTGGTTCGCTAGCTGACCGTTCCATTTCGATAGAGTCCGCTATCGTATCGGAGCATTTTCTACAGAGTCGGTAATTCAGAACCGAAGACAGATAACTGCATTGCATGCAAAGTCTGTGAGACAATGCAGGAAATAGTGGGGACACCAAAATCCCGGGCGTGAGTACGCTCAATTCCTCTCTGATATAGAGCATGCCTACATTTGGCATTCAGCCGATATTTAAAACAATTTACAAATTTTAGAGCAGATGAAGTTGCCGAGAGACGGTATCTGTATCGATTTCTCTGACGTTACGATTCGAGACATGTTCACGTTGAAATCGCTGTCTCTTAGCAGACGATAAACATAACCTTTTCATGTCTGATGTCTAATTGTTATCGGAGGCACGAATGTATTGATATAAACGTTATCTGTCATAGTACGCATTATGGCGAATGACAGAGAGGTGCTCAGAGAGATTTGGGACGGGAAAATCCCCGTCTGTTTTACGCTCGACTCCGAAGAGATCTGCGAATTGCAAGGTCCCGATCCATTTTATCTTATGGTACCTAGGTTAAGTTACTTTCCTCTTTGCACAGACAAGGTAAACATTCGCGGAGTGGAACTTTCACTAACGTTTTGTTATCTACTAATCCTGCGTTCATAATTTTGTTAACCAGGTACGAAAGCATTTTATACGACACATACAAAGCGCTAACAAACAGGAGCATGAGATGTGGTTAGAATTCAATGGCATCCCCTTGAAATGGCACTATCCCGTCGGAGTGTTATTGGACATTTATTTCAATGACATTCAACTACCTTGGAACATAGTTGTCCACTTTGAAAAATTCCCGAAAGACGTTCTAATGCACTGTCAAAACAAGTACATACGTAACTCAGTTTAAACTCGATGCATAGGGCAACGAATAAACCAGAATCTTATTAGATTCAACTTTCAGAGAGGTGGTGGAGTCTTATTTTCTCTCTTGCGTGAAGGAAGCAGACGTATTGAAACACAGGAGTCAAGTTATGTCCACTATGCAGAAGAAGGACCATAATCAGCTGTGGTCCGGTTTATCCAATGACAAGTTTGACCAATTTTGGTCTGTAAATAGGAAGCTTATGGAAGGTACCAACAGCGAAGAAGGCTTCAAATACATACCTTTTCGCTGTTACACGAGCGAGGACAAATACGTGCAGAAGCTGGTGAAGCCTATGAACGAAGAAGGCCAGAGGAAAACGTTGAGGCATCTACTAAACGAAGTCTTTCCAGATCAGGAGAATGGTATGCACCTATATCTTTCATTAGCAGTTGCTTTACAGCAGTTACTTTTAATAAAATCCTCTTACAGTCACTCTACTCACACACGGCATTGTTCCATCTATGGAAACACCGCTTCAGTGGATGTCAGAGCATTTGAGCTACCCTGACAACTTTCTACATTTCGTTGTCATATCATAATCCACGCGAAATCCGCAGATGAACGACGGAAAACTTGTGAAAATTCTGTAAAACGAGAGAGATCGACGCTGCTTCTCGAAAAAATCGCCTGGCGTTCCGATCGAGACACATTTGTCGCTGATTTTTTTATTCTTTACATTTTATCGCATATTTTGTTTTATACGAAACCATGAATCACGCCCAGACGATTCTTTTAGAAAACAAAAAAAAAACGCTACTCATTGTAACGCTATTACTGTTCATTATATTCTGGGGCTCTTACCATGGCGCGAGTCTTCTGAAGTACTCGAATATGTACTTGGATCGATCTGCTTTTAGATCCGACGAGCTCGGATACTCGAGTGCTCGCATCGAGTTCTGACGAGATTCCGAGTACTCGATAACCGGGTAATACACGCCCTTGGAAGAAAATATTCGATCAAATAAACCAAGCGTCCGGCATAATGATTTTTCCATGTACGTATTGTAGAATATATATTTTAAGGTTTCATCCTCTCCAACCGTGGAGAAACATTAGTAAGGCACCCTTTATTTTCATCGTTCGAAATACCAAAAAGTGAAAAGAAGCTATTTTCTATTTAGCAAAAGGACAAGAGCAATTATTTTATACTTTCTTGAAACCAGTGTTTTGCTCAGTTATTTATCGTGTTTGATATGCAAATAATGGCTTTAACGATGATGTTTAGAAATTTGATCGAATATGTTCAACCAGAAAGATGGCAAACACCAGGCGACGGTGTAATTTTATCTGCGCGGTGCTGGACCCGAATCGGAAGCCGATGAACGTTGGGCCGCATCCGCCATCGATCGAATGGAGTGTACTTCGACTCACGAGAGTGTACCCGAAAGGAAATATATTGTATAAATATAGTTATATAATTATTTAAGCGCACGTCTATGTATATAAATATAATCGATCAAGACTGTAATCGATATCGGCGGAGTAAGTTTTCGATCGCGTTCCACTGCAGATAGACCAGAGCTAGAATCGTATGAAAAAGTGTTCGGTGTAGAAATCAAGGACAATGGGCAACGACACGGCGTACGTTTAATTTACAACAGTGTACAATATTTAAGTCGAGGCATTGCTTAATGAATCACACAACTTTCGCGAGGCTTTCGGTATATCCTCATCAGTTGCGAGGACATGTCCGTGGTGCTTTGAATCGCCAGAGAACCGGCTGGCCTCCTCACTATCACAGGTTGGTTCCCGTAGTTGCTATACTCCATGGTCCTTCGGCTGGTTCCAAAAGTCAGATAATTCACTACGTCTCTCTTGCTCTGCTGCTCCTGCAAACAATTCCGCGAGCCGTCGAATTAGCACTGGAACTAATTCATTTTTCAATCGATCAAGCCATAACCTTTCTTTTCTAGGAAAATTCGCAAAGTTACTTTTTATAGGACTTTAAAATTGGTTCCAGTGTTCAATTCGGCGGAAGATGTATATCTTTTACAAGGAAACGTACCGATGAAAAGGTAGCTCTTAAAAATATATTTGAGACATCTCTTTATCGGTCAGCTTGCATACTGAAGAGGTGGAACAATCCCCGAATTTAATATTATATGGAAAATATCTTGGAAAGTTAAAGAATTGTGTAAATAGCTAAGTTTTGCGTATTGCTTATGAGTAGACTGCGGATTTTTATGCAAAATAAAAGTGTTTTGCATTGATTGTGGGAAGCAGGAATAACATAAAAATTGATTTCATCCCTCAACGACTTTGTTACATTGAAATCAACATTACAACGTTCTTGCATTTTTTAAATCTTTCACTGTTTTATATTTCGTCCAACTAATTTCTTCGTTAATGCATAAAGATCCGCAATCTACTTATGAGGAATGCATCTGCAGAATCAGATTTGAAATATCACTATTTGTTTAAATGACATAATGCAAATATAAAATACGAATGTGAAATAGTGTTTCAACTTGTCTTTCAACTTTTTATGCCTTCGGTGTTCACGAAGACTGATCAACAAGACGCGTCTGAAATATATTTTTCTAAGAGCTACCTTTTGATAGGAACTATTAGACTACAGTTGTACCGGACTATGTTCCGAATTCAAGATCGCTGTCAATAAACTGTTTTTACGTGTAAAGCGGATCACAATTACTTTGTGTATAATCAGCGCTGTGTCCTGGTATCTCTTGTGAATCTCTTCTGTGGTCAGTGCAATGTTCACTTCGGGCGATTCATAGCGATCCGTCATTTACAGCTCCGACGAATGAAACCTGTAATCAGAAACGCCAGTGTCGCTTTATCGTTTATCAATTAACGTATTATTTACCGGCGGCTATTTAATCAATCTTGGACGTTCATGATTCACAACTGAGGATTTCTTAAAAAATCGAACAGTAAACAAGCAACCCATAAACACTTCATGCAATTTTTGTTCAAAGTTTACTCTTTTTATACAACGCAATCGTTGAGAAACAATATTGATATATTGCGGATTTTTATGAAAAAAGAATATTGTCTTCATGGATTGCAAGAAACGAATAATTAACCCTTTGCACTCGACTGTCCTCTCTGAGGCACCACTAAAAATTACTATACTCTAATTGTTTAATAAATTACACTCAATTGTTTATAAAGATTTCCTACACAACGTTTGAATTCTGGAGTGAAATTCGAGTGCAGAGAGTTAGATAGAAATTGATTTCTTCTATAGTACGAACGAGTTAAGAAGAATGTACGAATATCTCGAAAATACGCAATCTACTAATAAGCTTCCGGTAAGCAACGTGTTAAAACAATCTTCTGAGACTGTAGTCCGCAATCGGACGACCTTCGATCGTCGCGAAGATTCCTCTACTCGATCAACGAAGATTAATGTTGGATCGCGGCCTCTGGAACGGGAACGACTGAAAAGAGGACCAAGTGAAACGTTGACGAGAGGAAAAAAAGGCACGTGGGCCGACGACGAGGAGGAAACGCTGCAGGGAAGGGGTCACGGTTCTTGTCTAAAGTAAAAATAAATCCGGCTGGACTTTTGCAACGCAGTAAACACCGATTTTCCCGCCGTTTCGAGGACTACTCTAGACTCTAGACTCTTATATTCTCCCCATCCGTTCCTTCGCTCATCGTCAAGCTTTTTTCAGCTCTCCCTTGGCTAACATTAAACGTACCACGGACTATTATTGAGATTATAAAGACGCTTTCAAAATAAATTACTTGATAAATATCTTTACTAGAGCACATACATTACAATAAGAACCGCGCAAAGTCTAAATTAATTTAAATCTCAAACTCAAGTTGTGCGATCTTTTTCGTTGGTACAACAATTAAAACTTCCTTTAATAATTGCACAGGGAAGAGGAATAGCGAAAGTCGAGTAATTGCATCGTGCGATCAATTTGGTAATTCGAACTCGTTGCGTCAGGAGGCTCACTCTGCACATTATCAGTGAAAATTGATGCAAACGGAGCCTGTAAAATTAGCTCTCCGAACGATAAAAATAAACTCACGTGTGTCTAATAAAACGACTGATACGACAGCTACCTACATTCTAAAACGTGAACACAGTATTTGTGATTTCTCATACTGCATTCAGCCCTTACATGTATTCATATATATATATATCAATACCCTAAATTGATTAGGACGTTTGAAGCACACAGTAATTTCGACGTATACCGTTACAGCTAGAATGCAAATCAATTTATATAATCATTGAAGGAAGTGAAACCCAGCCGACAAGAATGTTCCACAAAATTTGGAAAACAAATTATGAGCGGGTACACGGAAGGAGATAGTCTATAAAATGCGAACAAAGACTGAAACTCGGTACGCAATACGAGGTGTGTACGAAGTGTCCTGCAAACGAGCGACGTTGTATAGCTTGCTACCTTTTTATCGCGACTGTGAACCGGAAACTGTCTGACCCGGGCTAAATTGCACGAAAGATGGCTGTATTCGATGTAATTATCTGACGCAATGTATACCGACGGGCGGTTGAGATCAGGCTGTCTCTCGAGTCTTCCGAGGCTTTCCTCTACGGACGAGTCACGGGAAAGTACGTCGACGGTGCTTCTCGTGTTCTGCGATCGCGATTCGACGAACACCACAAGCGTCCGAAGCAAACACGGACAGGAGACACACGGCGCGGCGCTGCAGGAATAATCAACGAAACGCGACGGCTTCGCGGCTGATCTTCCACTCGCGAACAGAAGTCACGCTGCTCGGTTTTTGGATTCGGGCCAGACACTTTGTGGTATCCTTTTCGAGTTTCCGGTTCGGGATGCCAGACGACAGGGGAATTTTCTCGTGTGCTTTTTCTCCGCGCGCGCGTCTCGGCCGCTCTCTCTCTCTCTCTTTCTGCCGCAGACAATGCGGTTATTCTTGTATGCGAAACGACCCTGCGAAGGATCGAACGCGTCCGCAGGACATCGCCGCTCGAAGGAAGTTAATTTAATCCCGGACGGAGGGTTCGAACGAATGCGTTTCGCGAGGCGGATCTCGAACACGTGGGATCTCCTCGAGAAAAACGGCGAACGCGCATTCCTCCGGAGTCAGCGCGTCACCGCGAATTTTTGCTTGTATACGTGCCACTGCACCCTTCCTAATTGCATTGCACCAGCCGGTGACATTTATTGGCGTTGATTGAAGCGTTGCAACAGTCATACTTCGATTCAAGGTCCGGCCGGCCTGCTAGCGACGGCCTCAATAAAAACGGAGAGCGTTGCTATCGCTGTTTAACGCGCTCGCTGCCAAATCACCGCGCCGAGAAATCGCAGAAAATTAATGGCGTGCCTGCCACGGTCAACCGACCGGTTTCTTCTTTTACGATTAACTAACCCTCGCACACGCTCCTCGGAAATAGTCGCGCGAAAGATCCTACAGTAATCGCTCCTTCGTTGTCCAAAATCAAGGGCACGATCGTTGTCCAGTGCCTACCCATTCCACTGCCTGTCAACGCCGAGTCGCTCCGTAGGCGGCGTCGATTGATGTCGGCTCGGGTATATCGGTGTGAACACCACAACATTGACTCGAGTAAACCGAATTTTCAAACGTCTTAATTTTCATTATTTCTTTATGGGACTTTCACTAACTTATTTCTGGCATTTCTCTGATTAAAATGACACCAAACACGATATAGTTTCAACTGTATTTAGTGGTTTAATCGGCGGTCAAAGTTTCGAAGGCAACGAACAACAGCAACAATGTGGGCCTTTAAACTGTGCCGGCGACAGCGACACGCTTCGGTCACCCGATCCGTATCTCATTCTGTCCTTCTCTATGTTCGGCTTCCTATTGAAGTCGCTCGGCGCGGTCGGCGCGATATCTAGACGCAGTCATAAATCAAAAATAGTGTCCGGGCACGCTCGTTGTCCGCTCAGCCCCCCGGCCTTTGGACAACGAAGGAGCTTTTACTGTAGTACGAATAATAATTCGCCCATCTCCGCTTCACACTTTCAATCGGCAAATTATGTTTCATACGTAGCTTCGCATTTTAAAGAAATACAGTAGATCCTCGATTATCCCTGCTAATCGGTGGAACGTGATTATTTGATTAGTTTCAGTGGTGAACTAAACCCTTATTGAATTTTCTCCGTGAAGAAAGATTACGAGCTGGAAAGCTAGACGTAAGAGTTAAATGAACTTGCAATTTCGGAGGAGGCATTTGTTTATAAGAGGTTGAAGTTATTGGTGCGGTTGAGAGAGCATAAAAATGGACAGAATTTGAGAATATCGTTGCAGTTTGTCAAAATGATTAGAGAAAGAGAGAACGATATCTATGTTTTTTGCAGTTGAATTGTTGAGTTGTGAAATTTGTTGCGTAAAGTCGATGAATCAAGGAAGGTTTAGTGATTATTTGAATAATGCAACAATTACTTATTGTTAGTTTCAGTGTTGAACTGAACTCTTATTGAATTTCCTCCGTGAAAAAAGATTACGAGCTGGAAAGCTACACGTAAGAGTTAAATGGAAGAAAAATTGTTTGCAATTTCGGTGGAGGCATTTGTTTATAAGAGATTGAAATTATTGGTGCAGTTGAGAAAGAGAGAATGATTTTTGTTTCTCGCAGTTGATGCAGAAGATTGAGTCAAGGGAGGTTTAGTACAATTTTTTGTACGGTTTGGAAGTGTTTCCGACGAGAAAAATGTTTAAAAATCGTGATGAAACGTCGGGAAATCGGTGTTCCTACAGCACCACGGTCGATAACATCGATTCCTCGAACTGCGCCGAGCCCAAGCGCTCCCGGCGAGAATGCAACGACGGAAGTATCTCAAACGAAGGATTAAATACGTCAGCGGGTTGCACAAGTTCTCAAGAAACTTTCGAAACGCCGCGCCGCGCGGTCTCTCGAAAGAAACCACCGTTTACAACTTTATCTCGCTGGGAACCGTGGCTGGCTACCTGTCTTTCGCTAATTACCGTCGAATCAATCGTTTCTCATTACCGTTCAATTAGCCTAGCCATTCCGGCGTGCTCCGGAGGCCCGTATGGATGCGTTACATCATCCGTTGCACGTGTGCAACCGCACTCGGCGCATTCTTTGGGAGAAGCGTGCGAAACTGCAAATCATATTTCGCTAACGTTTGGACGCTGTTGTCCATGCTTCAAATCGAAAGAGAATATTAAATGAACTGCACTAGTGATTTTTAAAAAATTATTTCAACGAAAGTGGCGGCCGGAATGCTGTCCGAGTCGCTGACACACCTGTTCACCCTTGCATAGGCAATAGGAAATGCATAGATCATTTCACAGCTTTAATATTTCTGGTTCTGCATAGATTTTTATCTTGCGACTATGCATTGATGCAATAAATAGATTTCATGCATTTACAGCAAGAATGGGCGAGTTGATTTCAAACACAGGAAAGATTAAAAGGATCGAGTACGTTTCTTACGACTCGAATGAAACCACTGAAGTGATAAATACATTCCTATTTGGTTTCTACTTGTTGCAATTCATGCAAACAATCTTTATTTCGCATATAGATCCGCAGTCTAGCAATAAGGTTCAAAGATACAAGGTTAGATCATTTCATAGCTTCAATTTTTCTGGTTCTGCATAGATTTTTATCTTGCGACTATGCATTCATGCAATAAATAGATTTCATGCATTTACAGCAAGAATGGGCGAGTTGATTTAAAACACTGGAAAGATTAAAAGCATTTAAGAGGATCGAGTACGTTTCTTACGACTCGAATGAAACCACTGAAGTGATAAATACATTCCTATTTGGTTTCCACTTTTTGCAATTCATGCAAACAATCTTCATTTCGCATAAAGATCTGCAGTACAGTAACGAGGTTCTAAAGATGGACTTGAGAGTAAATTGAAGCCTCCAAGGATCAAAAATGAAAACAGTGAAATTGTAGATCTACGTTAGGAGTTCCACAAAAATCATAAAACTGATTCTATGGGAACTTATGCGATGCATTATACCCAATAACTTAGGTTCGTTGTACTTTCAGTATTACTCGTGTGTGAAGGAAGTATTAACACTTCAATAAAAGTCCCTTTAAACATAATTTACTGTTCACCGAGACGCGACACCGATTAAACAGCGTGACGAACGCGTTTAATTGCAACGCCTTTAGTTCTCCGAAAGAAAAAATCGCGAAGTTGTCGGTGAACTTCCTCGATGACTCGCAAAGTGTAAACGCTTCTTTGAATCGATGCTCAACTTTTTCTCTGTATTTTGTCAATGAACGAGTGCAAGCTCACCCCTGTGTACTAATATCCATTCCACTCGTATCGATGTATTAGGTGTGCAAATAAGTTCTTTCCCCTTTTTCTTCTTACATAAAATCTAATAAAATCTTGTCTGGTAACTCCCAATCTGTCTGCCAATTCTTCTCGCGTCTGGGTCGGATTTTCAATGAGCAATTCCTCTAACTGACCGTCATCGAACTTTCTCGGCGCACCTGAATGATCGTCGTCTTCCAAATTAAAATTTCCGGCTTTAAATCTTTGGCACCACTTTTTGTATGTTCTGTAAGATACAGCGGTCTCACCCAGTGCCGCACAAACCATTTCCGTAGCTTTAACAGCTGATTTCCTAAGCTGAAATGCAAAGAGTAAGCAGTGACGCAACAGATGCTTCTCGCACGCCATATTGCTTGAAATTGTTGCATAGGACTGGAAGCTCTTAGAGCACTCATCACGATTCTCCTTAAAACTAGAAGAACGCTCTTTCAGATGCACCAAAATCGGGAAGTAATTCGAATTCGATTCGATTATGATCGTCGAAGAAAAGGGGTTATTTGACACCTAATAAATTCCAACAGAAAAATCAACTATCGTAATATTTACAGTAATAATTCAAGATTAAGAGCCCGTCGACTGTGAACGTGTGACCGTTCAAAAGTTTATCAGCTCATTTCGCCTTTCAATAATCGAATTGAATAAGCTGTTAACGGGAATGAACAGTGTCAGACGGCCGACGGGACGTTCGATCGAAAAGGACAGGCTGGGTAATCATTGAAAGAACATTTACGTCATTTATCGACACAAGTGCATCGCCGTGGTCGCCGAGAACCCGCGAGCAAACGGCCGATTGCGTGCTTAGAAAGTTTAGCGAGTACGTGCACGATCGTCGATCCGCGGCCACTGCCAATCGGCCGCGATAACGGAAACAATGCGCCGGTCGCATCGACATGACCGCTTTCAGTGCACGAGTCACTGTGTGCGTGTCCGTTTCTGCTTATCTCCCGCGCGACGTTGATCCTTCTCCGAACACAACACCGCGCGGGCAAGGATCGACACTAAAAATCGGCTACATGCTCCGAAAACCCGATCCTTTTCGTTTGCGCAACGCTGGAACTAGCAAAAAAGACAAAATGATTTCAGATTTCACAGAGTAGCGAGACACGAAAGTACTCTTGCGGGAGTTTATTCGGTAGATTGATCCACCATGCGCTACTGTAAAACATTCTTATCATTTACTTTTGGTGCTGTCGACGTTAAATCGGCAGTGAAGCTTCGTACTTACAAAAACGTTTATCCCCTACGTCAATAACCAAAAATTGTTGACGATATTCAATATATCTCTATATCTTGAATGTAAATTAATCTGTGATCATTAGACCGCGGATCTTTATGTATTGATGGCTTATGAAAATGTTCAGAAAGGCTCGAATATAAAATTCGATAAAATTTTGTGCAATTTTCATTTGTTGCGGATCTACAAAGGCTGTTCTAAGAGTAGGATCTCATTTCATTCCACGTTCTTTAAACTTGTCGACAAAAATTGGAGAATGCATAAGCATCCGCGGTCTAGTGATCATCTAAGAACATAAAACCCTACAATAACAGTTTCAAAAAGAAACAGACGACCAAGCTTCCAAAACTATAAGCTCAAAAAAGTTCAAGACTCTTTTTGAAGCTTGGAACCCACTCAGTTATTTTGTATGCTCGTATTATATAACTAAACGCGCACATTGCGAAAGAAACGTCTTGGAAGAACCTGATGTGCGTAAGTTTTCGGGGAAGCGAATACGTAAATTACGTAAGAGGGAACTTCAGTGAAATTCCACGAAGAATTTGAGGGACATCGATTTCCGTTCATCGATTTTCTCGCTTCCGAATCATGAGAAACGCTCGTGGCGCGTGCACGCGCGCGTCAAGCTGAAGCAACGTCTGCTGGCGATAACAGGGAGCCTGATAATGCCGAAGAAAGTTGATACAGTCGAACCGAAGGTACACACAGGCCGCTCCACCAATTGATTTCAGCGGAACGGTACTTTCTTCGATTCGGATCTCTCGTGAACGATCGCGATACATATCCGAGAACGATTCGGCGAACGGGCCCGAGAGAACGGCTCGCGCGGATTACAATATTTATTGGACAATTGGAACTTTTACCCTTGATCGGTGTAGCCCGTCTGGCAATTTCCGTAATGGTAATCACACGGGAATAACGTTTAGTTTCCGACGGTCTCTCGCGCTTTCGCTATCGCGAGCGCGCACTTGAAAGTTCCACGGCTCGGTTGAAAAATAAAACGCGAGAGCCTGTGTGTCATTCCTGTCATTGTCTCAGTGTCGAGTGCCTTCTCCTACGAGGCTACGTATTAATCTTATCTGTTGAAATCTCGCTGGCCGATGTATCTGCGACGGAATAAAAACCTCGATCGAACGGCCGAGGGAGACCGGGGCTGGTTCACCGATCAGTCTAATTCCCGACAACTATGTATTGCGTTATAGAGCTACCGATGGCCTCACTCGCGATACCGAAACATGGGAATGATTAACTCATCGTTTAACCCCTTGCACCCACGATCTTTTTCACAACACGACGCACAGTGGGCTATTTGGCTCGGAAAGTTGAAAAAAAGTCGATTTCAAAATCTTGAATAAGGCTTCAGAATTGTTCAAGAAATTTTATAGCACGCTTTGCGTTCTTAAACAGTCACCGAAACAGCGTTCATTCATTAGCGATTTTCAAGTGTTTTAAGGAAATTGTAGATGCTTTTCAAGTAGGTATACAGAGCACTTGCGCACAGATATCATTTCGTTATCATCTGAATTAGTACAGTTATTCTAAAACTTTATAAGTATTATAAAACAATTAATATAATATAATATAAATATAATAGTATAAATATATAAAACTATTATAATAATATTGCAAAACTATTTTGTTATACTATTTCTGGTATTATTACATTCGTTAAAGGTTTGTGATCACTGTGCACAAGGAATTAGTCCCAGATTTGAACAGATTAAAGATTTATAACTAATTTAAGTAGAAATGAGAAATGTTTCTTGATGAAAATTAATACGAAGAATTTAAAAATTTCTTGAAATATATAGTCAGTGGAAAAAGTATTTGTACATGCTTTGAAAACGAATAATTTTGTTCGATATGGAACAAATGGCTTCAATTTTTTTTAGATGCTAGAAAGTTCTTTATTTTTCACTAGCAAATGCGTAAATAATTTTTTTTAAATTGTTATTGGTCGCAATTCTGAAGGAAAAAGTAACGATCAGGTCGCAAAATTTGTCTACTACCTCAGGATTTTGAAAACAATCGATTTGTGTGAAAATAACTAATGGAATCTGTGAAAATTTTTTCGACAAAATGATTATAATCTCTTTATTTTCCCTTATTCTAAAATATTTCAACTTTAATCTAAAAAAAATCATCGCTCTATCATTTTATCGAAAGTTCTTTGATTTTTACACAGAATTTATCAGTTTGGCCCATTGTGCGGCGCACAAACTCAGTGGTCTTTTTTATATTGAATCTTTCCGAAATTGTAAGGATGTCGCAGACAAACGACTTTACCGAATACGACGGAATTTATCTAGGGGATAGCAAAAAATGCATATTAACTAGTCCGGTTGGTAAAATGAAGATCCTCTTGCAAGAAAGTCTGAAAAAAATTCAGGAACGAAAATGAATCGCATTTCCATGTCCCAATTAAAATGTCATGAAAACCGTAGGCACTTGCTCCATTTAAAAGTGCGACACAAGCAAACGACTTCATGGAAATCTCTAAAATCAATACGAGAGGTTCAGGCTAACTAGGGCAATTGGTAAAGTGAGGATTACGCTACTGATACGTCTGGAAAAATTCAGTTCGAGGACTTTTTGTTTTGAATGTCCGATGCATATGTTCCGAAAGTACGAAAGGCATGATGCATCAAATTCACCGATGCGATGGCTCGTTCTTCCTCGTGTGCAGCGTGTCTGTCCCTCACGTTCTCCGTCTTCCTCCCGATGAATCACAATAACGGATATGGCCGGTAATCGGGTGAATTTTCCCGTCGGAAGGGAAACGCGTCGGACGCGACGGAATCAATAAACGGATATCGTCGTTGCTCACGGACGGACACTCATTTACGAAAAAAGAAAGGCTGATAAGATGATCCTTTTGTTGCTATCGGATCACGGACGTATACTAGAATTCCGATGTTTATAAGAGGATTTGTAGAAAAATAAATTGACTCGCACGACCCAATGATACTCAGGGACTTACACCGGTATGATACCGTTATTTTTCGGTTATTATTTTACCATACTTATATCAACTTGCCGTGTTATTGTATGCGTCAAATCTTGTAATCGAATTCTAAACTTCTTCCCGTGGTCCAATCTTGCTGAAATTTTGTGTACACACTTGCTTCCGATGACAATAAAAGTAGAAAAAAAATGTATAAAAAACTTTTTAAAAACCACGCTTATATTAAAATGCACTAAAAAGGAGAAAAAAATTTAATATAAATTTAAATAAAATGATGACATTAGTGACTACAAAAATAAAAGCGTGGAGCGCTAAACTATATTGACGTAGTCTTCGTGGGCGGTCCACGCTTTTATTTTTATAGTCACTAATGTCATGATTTTATTGAAATTTATATTAAATTTTTCGATCTATTCCGACACTAATTTTATAACAGAAGAAATTTTGAACTAATTGCTTAACATTTTGGGGAAAAATATTATTAATCATTTAACTGGATTCGCTATTTTATGGAGAACCAGGAAAAAAATTATTTTCTCCTTTCTAGTGCATTTTAATGCAAGCGTGGTTTTTAAAAAGTTTTTTTATACACTTTTTTTCCCTAACCGGCCAGATAGTTTATTATGACGGCCATGGTAGATACGACGTCGGTGGATAGTTTACCTGAATTCGGACTCGCACTTGTTCCTTCGCACGGAGGGTTTTACGACGGATCGTATTTCTATTGTGTATAGTTCACTAATTTAGGTGACTATGCTTCTTAACAGTTCTGGAGTAAGTGGCACCCAGTTCCTTTTTATTTGGGGCGTCCTTTGCATTGAAAAAAACCGAAAAAATACCGGTAGTTATTTCGGTTTCGATAGTGTACCAGTTATACTGAAACCTGTATTTTAACGATTTCGGTTTCCCTCGATTTCGGTATTTTTTCCGTTTGGGTACAGCCTCTTAGCATAATACCGGTATGAAAATTTTACCTGTATTTAAGTCCCTGAATGAAACCTTCTACTGTAACGAATCGGATCGATGCTCAGTACTTTACCACAACTAATTGTTTAATCCACTTATCAATAGTCAAAGATTTAGTCATCCTCAGCAACGCATTTTAGTAATCGTCAGGAGGACTGTTATTCAAAAGAAGATTCTTAGGTTCCCCTTTAATATAGGCCAACTGAAATAATTAATAAAACGATAACTTCGGAAACTTTTGTAAACTGTAAATGCGAATCCATGCAGAAAGTGATCGATGATCTGTCCTCGCATCCTTGAGACGCCAGCGTCGAGAAAGTGAAATGAATATATCAAAAGAGTAAAACAATACGGTAGATATCAAATGGAATATTAAAATTTCGTACAGTGCAATAATTCCAACTTATACAGTGCAATTAGCAGAAAGTTGTCGTGATCTATGATCCATGCTTAGATCCTCAAGACGCAAGGAGCATTGGGGAAGCGGGAGAAGCGAAGGAAAAGAATGAGACATCGGTTGAACGTACGAAACAAGATTGGTTCTCTTCGATTTCGTTTATTCGGCGAACAAAGGAAACATGATCGAGTGTTGGCCCGCTGCGAACGAGCTGCGGCGTGTGTCGAGAATCGTCGACCAATAAATAAATCGAATAAATTTCAATACTGATTATCATTATCATTATCGTTTAGACGGTTGGACGAATCACCGGTGTTTCTCTATCGCGGGATATAACGACGCGTATCCTTGCCGAGAGATCCATCAGCTGGAGAGACGTTTTTCTTCGCCGTCGGAGGACGCGATATAAAATATATAATATCTATATATTTATATGTATGTATAAATATATGCATTGTATATGTATATATATATACCGTGGCTCGTGTCGAGGACGCGTTATTATTGGTCCTTGATTGGTCCTCGCGCGAAGCAATAAGGCACGGGCGATTTAAAGGCACCGGGCGAGTTTAAGAGGCGCTTCGTCGGTATATAACTTGATCGTATTAAAATATAATATTTCAATATATAATCTATATATATATCTATCTATCTATGCATCTATCTATATATATAATTATGTATACATATATACGCGCGCGAGCGCGCGTGCTCTTCTCTCTCTCTCTTCTCATCAACGCTGTATATATATAAATTTCTTTGTACATGATACACGAGCATTATGCTTGCGACATTACGTCGTATCTTACTGTGTGTGTGTGTCCGTCTATCTGTATACACAACTGTCTATCTACACACAACTTCACGGACTCGAAATCGCGGGGGTTCGCCCACGAAAACTCGAATCCCTACATACACACACGCGTTCGGTTCTCGAAGTTGTTCCTTGCACGCGTTTTTACACACTTAAAAAATATATATATATATATTGCTTACGTACGCTGTATGCCTCGTTTAATAGACTCTTGTGGGCTGTGCACACGGAACACACGCAATCACGCACGCACTGACGCACGCATTTTTTTTGTCGAACGTTGATTTTTCACGCGCACGCTCTCTTTCCTCTATGTATATCGCTTTCGTTAGTCGGATTCAACACCACACCGTGAACGTCGGTCGGCTCTCTCGCTCATTATGTAAAACGTATTATGGCATTATGTAATTCATTATGGCTTACGATTACGTTACATTTTATTATACATTGCCGCCTTGACCCTCCGTCGACGACGCCGCCGCGGACAAGGCTGTGCGATACGGTTTCCTCACACCTGACTCGCGCGTGTTACGATTACACCGCCGGTTCCCTGATATGTTTCACAATATGTATAGTCGTCTCCGTCGAACGTTACGTCGACCCCCGGTTACTATCCTGACGCCCTCGGGCGAGAAAATGGCCGCCGGAAACCACCTCCGGTCGTTTAACCCCGCGTTCACAAATCTTTTTAACACTAAAACTACCGGATGAATCGGAACGACTTGCTCCGGATTTGTTCTTTTAGGAATATTAACCCTTTGCACTCGGTTGTCCCCTCTGTGGCACCATTGCTGTACCATTATTCAAAATATTTCATCTATATAGCATCTAACCAATTACTAAACATTTAGGAATTGTATGAGGTATTATACCAATTTCATATCTATTATAAAATTTCAAAAATCACAGGGAATGGAAATGTTCGAGATCGAAAGATATGTTTAATTTTCGAGTTAACACTTAATCTACCGAAAGTCTATTAATAGGTTTTGCAATAATTCTGCTGTATCAAAAGAAAGCATAGAAATTTTCTTTTACATTGCGATTTTAAATGAAACTATTAGATGAAATTATTGAGGGTGACTTGTTACTTCACAATAAAAATTGCTGTTGCTATTGAAGGCTCAGTTAAAAAGTGTTTAGCCATGTACCATAGATCTTTCAAAATTATTCAATAATCACCGGTCGGTAATTAAAATAGCTCCGAGTGCGAAGGGTTAAGATTATAAATATGTTTTTCGGAGAAATTGTTTTAGGGAACTTCCTTAAATAAATGCAATTTTGTCTTTATTATGAGCCAATTGCGTTTAGTCCTCGGTAGTTCTAGTGTTAATCGCCCTGCGTTCTTCCAGAGCTTCTATCTATTTTTTCGTCGGACGATGTAACCTTCTAATTGGACGACTTTAGAATTGTAAACGGCGAAATGAATGTTGTCTTCAAAAAGATTCTGTAGAAACAAAAATTCTGGCTTCAAGAAATTTTCGTCAACTTATTAAAATAATTACGAGTCATTTGAATTAATTGAAAGAGTTATTTATGATAAGATTTGTGACACAATTTTTTTCGTCAATCTCTAAGGATGAATTTTGTTCATAATATAAATACAATTGCTTGAAACCAGCTTCACTTGGGATTTGCACGAGATCTGAACGAGTACAAGAAACAGTTCCACCGATGAGCTTTAATGTTGCAGTTTTTATCAGAATGACTATATTACTTCGATCTTGTGAGATTTTGAAGAGCGTGAACGTGTTAAAAACGAAACGGACTCGTCGTTGCCAGTTAGAAGGTTAGCATCATCTCGAAAAACGAAAGGGGAGCTAAATTCTGTGGTCGCAAGGAAAGAAATAAAAAAATAAAAAAAGTCACAAAAGCAGATTTGAAAGGCTCAGAAAAATAAAACAATTTCACCGATGTCCTACGTCAAAGAATTAGTGAACGAAGCTTTAAAGTTCAATATCTCGAAAGTGAAAGTACGTGACAGGCGGCGTCCTTCCTTACAACCACAGAATTGTCACCTGAAGCAGCTGGTTCGACCTTCGGCGGCCATCTTCTCACCTGGGAACGAGTCTCAGGTGTGCTGAGATATCGTTGACCCGCGGGACGCATAATGCACATTGGTGGCTGACGCTGGCGGACGGTTCTCGGTCGAAACGAGCTCGATTGAGCATGAATATTGAAATATTGACGCAACCGGTCCGTCTGCGACGGTGATTTACAAGATTGCCGTGGTTCGCCGCGCTGTTTCAAGCTCAATTGGCCGCGCGGGTTTCGCGGAAGGCTATTTTCCATTTCGCGGCGCTGTTCCACGTCGCAGACGGATCGTCGCCGGTGACGCGCGCGATTCGCTTCATCGATCTGCAACGCTGATAACAGTCACCGTTATATAGTATAGTATCTACAAGTAACCGAGCGTCGATGCAACACAATCGTCCGAGATAGAGACTTTTCCTCGCGAAGGCCGTTCCCGCGATAAATAGGGAACATGTTATCGCTGTTTCGTATCAGAGCGAGTTGCGAGACGATGCGACACTCGCCGCGAAACCCTGAGGACGATCCACGGATCCATCGAGATTGCGTGGATCGTGGCTTTAGAGAGAAATAGCGATTGCACGCCGATGGGGCCGGTAGTGGCTCTGTTCTTACGGCACTGAGTGTCCTTACGGATTATTCCTACAATTTTCTATGGGGTGGTTTCGTTGAATTCGTTTGGCCGTAGCCCTTCGACGATCGCAATTAATCAAATTTACGTTCATTCTGCTCTAATTGGCAGAGGTCGATGTAACTGTGTGTATCTGCCTTTGTGTACACTCTTCCTTTGTTGGACTTGTACTGGAATTATATTTACACAACCGTCTTGATCCTTAGTCGATACTGTCAAATTACTGACGAGCCACACAGACGTTAGCTTTTTATTAAAATTTTATTTAGAATTTACACATTTTTGATTCGAACTTTAACCATTTGGAAAATATTTAAATACTGATCTGAACGTTGAAGAAGGATATTCATATTTCATAAACTTTGTTCGAAAATTTTCTGAATTATTATGATTTAATTGCTGTTTCGTGATCGTCAAAGGGTAGGTCCAAGATCCTCGACAAAAGCACCCCTTTCCTCGACCATAAGGCATAAGGCACGCGTCTTTTCCTCGAGAAAAAGGATAAACTCCTACGATCAGCCTTTTCGAGAATCGACTGTGTAATTCATAGACAAAATATAATATCCGCTTTATATACAGGTAAGTCTACGAGTATGAATTTCCGCGCGTTTGTTCGTGGACCGGCAGAAAACGAAGGCACGCCGAGCATTCTCTAGCGGAAGTGATCCTTTCCGAGTTGCATATACTCGTTTCTTCCTTTCCCGTTTCGGTCGCGGTCAAGAGAATCGAACCGACGGCACAGTGTTGCTAACAGTGCGCGCTGGCTGCATGAAACTGCAAATTCAAGCTGCAAAGACGCAGCTACTAACACAATACTATTAGAAATCCTATTATTTACCAAACAGTGACTCCGTTAACAGCAAACCTACCGAAAATTAAAAGTGACTGATTTGTATGCAAAATGAAAATTGTATAATTTCAGGATACGATCGACTTTGTTGACGAGTTTATAGTGTTGAAAACAATACAATAATATTTCTCACTTCTTTAAATGTTTTTACTGTTTTACATTTGATCTACTCCGTTTGTTCATAAATGCATAAAATTCCCAGTCTACTGATATATGCTGCTCCATGAGAATGACAAGATTATTTAAATACAACAATTTCGAAATAAAGAATCCGAGGCTTTTTCATTTGAGCAGCGGTGGCAAGTTTGCTGTTAAAGTGAGCTCTTTGAATGAAAAATGCAGTTTCGTCCAGCGAGCTCCGATCGATCGGCGATCGGCTTCGTTCTGAGAGAATTCTCTCGAGCGATCGGTCCGGATCTCCGGTTTGCGCGACCGTGGATCGGTCGATTGCTCGCCGCGTATTTACATATTTACAGGCTATCGATCCAGCGGGAACGGAAGAAGCGAAACGGGCCGCAGAGAGACTTACGAGAAGACGAGAATCTAAACGAGAGAAAAGAAAACGGAGACCGGAACCCTGTCGTAATACTTGCGCATCGCGCGTGGAAGAAATTCTTTGAGCAATTAAACGATATCTAGGATCGGTCCCCGGCCGGAGGCGGAACAAGAGAATGCGAAAAATCGTGCTCCCGCGCGCTCGCGGATTGTGCAACGAGAGAGATAGACTACGCGTTAGAAACTCGATTCGCGAGGGAGTTTTTTTTTTCTTGCCAGCAGCGATCGATATCTCCGCATCGCGACTGACATAATTCTGTAATTATAGCGAGTCCAGGCGACCTCTAAACGGCCTAGCCGATAGCGGCCGTCGACAAACGGTAATCGCGAACGATAAAGTCAGCGTGAAAAAGTCGCGCCGCAGAGATATCCGCACCGATTTTTGTGGGGATGAGGGAACAGAGACAGAGAAAATAGGTATGCGACTACGACGGAGGAAGATGCGAACGCGGGACGCGACCGTGTATGATCTCCTACCGCGCCTCCGATCGTCCAATGGCCGATTAAGACTTTATCGTGATGTGTAACGCCGCGCGATCCCTGGAAACGATAAACGCTCACGTGGTGTGCGAGACCGACGTGTCGTAGATCACGTACCGGTCGATCCTGTGATCGGGGATCCTTTTGAAAAAATCCGTGAATTTCGAAAGCTGCGTTCTCAACGGTGCAAGCACCGGACAACCTTTTAGCCCGTCCTTTCTCTACAGAAACCTTTTTTTTTATGAAATCATAACGATCTTTACTTTACCTACCGGAAGCTGAATGATCTTCTTTTAAACGGTAATGTCAGATATTTGAGAATGTTCGCCAATTTTTCAAACACGTTTTCAACCCCTTGCGCTATGATTTATTTTACGGTTCAAGAGGTTAATTAATTATAATATCTTCGTCGTACAAAACCTTTTTTAAAAAAAAGGAAATTTATATTAGGTGAAGTAAAACGCTCAGAACTTTTTACTTCACCTAATATTTACTGTACGACTATTGTTCTTTCGGTTTAAAGGACATTAGTTTTATAGATTCAATAGAGTACGTTTGAATTCTTCGTCACAAGTCTGACTCTACATTATAGTGCAAGGGGTTAATAGCATTTTATCTAGATCCTTTCAGGCTTTTATTGTGCCGAATTGCACAATTTTCGATTGCAATTCATCACCAGGAGCTGATAAAATAGTGAATGCATTATGATAAGAAAAATTTACGTGGTATCTGACAAAATAAACGCGGGTCCCGTCATCCAAGTGTTAATAAAACTGAGACTGAGAAGTCCGATAACATAATACTTCCGGTAAGAAAAGATAATTTAATTTTGTCAATCAGAATATTCCCTGTTGCATATTACGATTTCGTGAATGAATTTTACGTGATCGAAAGAACTATAATTAATTGAATTTGGCCACAGCGAACTTTGAACGAGCACCGCGCGTACAATAACGTTCGCGATCGAATCTCATTGAACGAGCATCTTCCTCGAGTTACCGAAGGGGGACTTTGAAAATGTTCGGTCTTGTTCCGCCCGGTAGGGGATCGCGATAGTCTTCGAATTACGTGTAATGGGGGCTCGCCGGATACCTAACGAACGCGCTCCTGACCTGTGGGAACTCGGTGTACGGGCTCTGATGTGTTCTCCAGGAGATGGGCAGTCTTAGACTGAGCTCGAGAGCATAGTCGTGACCGCTGGCCTCGTTCAGGTTGCAGATACTTTGGCAGTTGTTGTTGTTGACGATCCGGTTGCTGACGGGCGACAGGCCCCTCTGCATAGCGGGCTCCTTCGTGGGTTTGCTGACGGGATTGTCTAGATACGGCTTGAAGAGGATGGCGTCCTTCTTGGAGGTTGGTCCCGGAGGCGGAGGCGCGGCCGACGCCGGCGGCGTGGGCACGGTGCTGGTCACCGGCTCCGTTCTCGACGGTGAATCGACAGCGAATCTCTTCGACTTGACGAGACAGAGCGGCGTCTCCTGCGGCGGGGTTTCTTGGCAGGCAGAGTTGGTCCTGACGGACTCCTCCGGTTCCAGGCACAGCCTCTTCGGCGAGTGTACGGCCTCGTAGCAGCAAGACATGGTGCAATGGTGCCTCTTCAAGGGTGAGGAGGAAAGCATCTCCTCGGTGGACTCGGGAACAATGGTGATCTCGGACGAGTACTCTCCAGGGGAATAACAGTACTGCCTGTTCTGCGGGTCCGAGTAGCAAGATCCCCTTAAGGACGTTTCCTGGTAGCACGAGGTGATCGGTGTTACCGCGTGGCTGCTGTCGAGGCAGCAGGTAAGGTTGCAAGAAGCTGCCGGCTCGCTCTCGGACAACGACGGGTCCACCATCGAGTGTTGGTAATACGGAAGATGCTGCGAAGAGGAGGAGGAGGAGGAGCCCACGTCGCAACAGTAAAGAGGTGGCGGTGGCGACCGCTCGTACTCCACCTCGATCCGATCCTGCGACAAGCTGGACACGTAGCTCGAGGTCCTCAGGTCCACCGGTGACTCACCGGAAGCAACATCCTGCACGGGGCCCAGCCGTTGCCGCGAGTTCCCGCGGACCGCGATCTCGCCCCTCAGCTCAGTCTCTTGTCCGAGCCACTTCTGCACCTGGCGGCGGTTAATGCCGAACTTCCTGGCGGTGGCCCGTTGATTCCCGGCCACGCCGACGTCCCGATGAAAGGCGTCCAGAACGTCCAATTTAAATCGGAGCGAGAACGATCGTCGTCGAGTGAGATCGTTCGACGAGTTCTGGCTGCCGGACGAGCAATCGAGCGGATCCATCTCGCTATCCGAGCAACTGGTGCTGGACCGGCCGGAACTGGCAGGTCCGCGAGGGCTCGAGGGCAAGGAATAGCCTTCCCTCGGGTCGTGCATCGGGCTGGCCGGACGCGAGTCGACAGGTGGCCTTTGGTAATCGACGTACGAAGACACGGCAGCCTCCCTTCCGTCCTCGCTGGCCTCTTCCTCGATTTGTAGCTCCTCCTTGACCACCGCTCCGCCGATCACCTCCGACGTATCCTCCGGTTCTCCCTTCTCTCCGATATGGGTCTCCTTCGACTCGCGGATCGGCTTCTCGGAATCCAACGACGGGGACGCGAGTGCGTGATGGTGCACGTGCAGGCACGGGCTCGCGGGCGCCCGTGGGGAATCGAAGTGAACGGACATTGTGGAACTGCTGCTGCTGCTGTTGCTGCTGGCTGAATGCGATACGGGCGAGAGTGGGCCCCTCGGGGCACCGGGCGAGCACGTCGACTCGCACGGCCCTGGCGTCGCCGCCGAGTCTGGGCTCGCTCGCTCCGTCTTTATCATCGACGGCGCTAGTAGCAAACCGTACGACGATTTCCTGTCCGCGGAGGAATCCACGTCCCCGTAGCTCTGCTGAGACCGATTGTGGCTCGGCGAACGATGTATCATCTCGGTTTCGGTGTAACGACGATGCTCGGGACGTTGGGCCACCCGGTAGCTCGTCAGATTTTGATACACCTTGACCTCACCGCGACCGTCATACGACGAACTTTCGATCTCCCGATGACCGTCCGGATTTGTGACGTAGTACCTGGATTGCTGATCCGAGCAGTCCCTGTAATCGTGCGCCGATTCCTGCACCCGATCCTCCGCCTCGCGATGAAGGTGACGTTGCTCTTGATTGATGGTGTACTCCGGATAGCGGACAGGCATCGCCGAGGCCGTGGTGGATTGAGCCACGTATTGGGGCGACGAGGGTGCACCGCCATGAGGAGGATGAGGAAGAAGAGGTGGGGGCCCTTGCTGTGCAGCCAGCTCGTCGCCGTGCAGTCTGGCGAGGCTGAGGTTCAAGGCCGGCGCTGCTGGAGTCACAGCGGGCCCCGTTGCTTCCGTCACGGTACCGTCCGGCTTGGGAACACCCGTCGACGAGATCACCGTGCTCGTTGTTGTCGTCGACACGACGGTATTGCCACTTTCCGCACAACTATTACGCAGGTTGTCCTCGCACTGTAACCACTTTTGTATCTGACGCCGATGGATCCCGTACTTTCTCGCGGTGGCCCGCTGGTTGCCACGACAGTCGATGTCGTTCCGATACGAGTGGAGAACCTTGAGCTTAAAGGCCGGCGCGAATATACGCCTGCTACCCATCACTCCGACCGATTTCCTCGTGGCGGTGTTACTGTTACTAGTCGGTTGTTGCTGCTGGTGCACTGTTGATTGCTGTTGCGGCTGCTTTTGATGCACCATTTTCACCGAGTTCCCCTCACCGAGCACCTCGCTCACACCATGAGTCATGACGACAACGACGTGTGATTTCGCGCACCCACCCGAGAAACCGATTCTCTCCTTTTTGCAACGTGACGTCGTTCCGCGACCGTCACACGACGAACACCGGAGACGAGAACGACGGCGACAATGACGACGATGAGCTTCGTAACCGGGCACTGCCAACGACGCACGGGGGTACCTTAACGCGTAACATTGCACGAAGTGCTTGCCTGGCCGCGCCGCGCACGGAGTTCCTTTTAGGTCTCTTGGTAGATGCCGTAACTAATTTTCATCCCCACCAACGGCCGAGGACTGCGGCTGCTTCCCACCGAGCAGTCTCTCTTTCCTTTCCCCTCTACTCGTACCACTGCCCCCTCTTACCTCGCTCTCTATCTTTCTCTATCCCTTGAACGCTCGCGGTCTCTCCCTCCCTCTTTATGACCGTCGGTCTCGCTCGCGCAGTCTAGAAGCCCCGCAACGCTTCGCGCGTCTCTCTTCGCCTCGGTCTCTCACCGTGTTTCCCCCTCCCGTCATCTCTCTCCCTCTCTCTCTTCGCCTTTCTCCACCGTCTCTCCTTGTCTTTCAATCGCAGCAAGCGCCCCTCAACACATACCCAACATCCCACTCGACCGGCATAGGCGCTAGAGTCCACCGCTGCCGGCCACCAGTCATTCTTCTTTCTTTACGCCTAACCGACCTAACCTCCACCAACTATACTAGGCTCTTCTCTTTCTATGTTTCTCGTCATCCTGCCTGACTACCCGCACCCGTAGGCGCCCACCCGCCCCTCCTCCCCCTCCTCCTCCTTTGCCGCTACCCACTCGGGGCTCTGCTTTCCCGCTGTTCTTGTCTCTCTCCCGCTCGACCGACCGTCTCTCTTCCCTTTCACACCTCAGCGCCGTAAAACTCCGCCATTTTGTGTGTTCACTTCCGTTAATGACGCGCGCGGGAAACGTCACACCGGCGTGACGACGCTCTCGGCGCCATGTTGTCTGCCGTGATCGTCTGACTGCCTTGCCTGCCTGCTTGCCTGCCTGGCTGGCTGGCTGGCTGGCTGGCTGGCTGCTACCCGTTCTCTCTGGTTCGCCGTGGCAGCCAGCATGGAGCCTAGATTTTTGCTCGCCTTTCTCCTCGCTTTGCCTGCCTGCGCCGTGCCTTTTCTCGCCTTCTCGGCGTTCCAGCGGCCGTATCGCTACGCAGAATTTTATCGCGATCTACGATTGACTCGCCAGCCGTGCTCTCGAGAGCACACACCGACCAAGTATCGTTGGAAACGGTACGCGGCAGGCTGCTCGGGTTACGATGTTTTCCCGTTCGCCGAGATTAGGCGCGTTATCTAGGTTAAATCGTTGAAGACCTACGTCAGGCTTCGCATACGGTATACGATTCTTGAAAGCTCGCAGTGTAACCGAGCGCCAACACGCCGACGTCGACGCCGACGACAGTCGCCTAAGAAGTTTTATTGGCACTCGAATAAAGGGGAATGGCCGGGGAGGGGGCGGCGGCGAGGGGATTTTACCTTCCTGGAAAAACGATCGTGGCCGTTGTCGGCTTCGTCGGCAGACCTGCTTAGGGTAGAAGTCGTCCCTATTATAATCCGACCAGGTAATACGATCTGTATTGTTCTTGACTGGTTATTACCAGCATTCTGCTGTCTTAACCGTTACCCAGAGTCACCGGTGGTCAATTATTTCCCTCGGCTTTCCGGCACGATCTTATTTCGTTTTGCTCGTTTTGCTCGTTGCGCTCCCGCTCCCCCGCTCCCTCGCTTCACCACGGAGCCGGAGAGTTATCAGCGGACGGAGTTTCCTGGCGTGCATGCGAATCGCAAATTTCTTGCATGTACGTCGTGGAATGAGATCATGTTGTTTTTGTGGCGTGAGCCGACAGTTAATATGTTTAGCTTTTCGCGCAGTTGCCATGTCGTTCGGCTGCACGTAGGCCGCGGACGTGTGTGTAAATACACGGGCGTCGAGAGAGCGAGATAGATACAGAGAGAGAGAGAGAGAGAGAGACTTGCAAGCAATGACGCAAACTTTGCGTTAGTATATACTTTGATGAGCACGAGCGAGAGTGAGAATGAGTGATCGAGCGAGCGAGAGAGAGAGAGAGATAGAGAGGGACAGAGAACGATAGGTCGCGTGGAAAGAAACGAGCGAGGCCTCGTAAATTTCCACGATTCGCGCCACCAGCAGAAACTTGGAGGTCCCACTGATCCTTCTGCGGTTCCTCGAAGGAGCACCCTGCTGCTCTTCTCGGAATCTCAATGGCTATTCTCGTTTCGCCGATTACGTTGACTCCGAGACCCCTTCTTCCTCGACTGCGTCCGAGGAGAAGACCAAGCGAATATTGCTACGATCGGAGAGGTACCTGCCTCTCAACATGATTCGACCTTCGCATAGTTCTACCGGTACGCGATTCATCGCTTAGGTATTTCGTGCGCCGATGTCGGAAGCGTCTCAAGTTTTTCCTGTCGACGCGACGCGCAGATCTGATCCGTCGACGCTCTTTAATTGGCGGCCTTGAAATTTCACGATTATTTGGGCCGTACCGTGCGACATCGGCACACCACCGATAGCGCTCTACATATATCGCAGGCCGGCTATCGGGAATAATACCGGTGTATACGAGGAGGCATAATGCGTGGAAAGCGCCGCGGTGGTAGCAGACCGGCAGTCGCCTAAGTACGCCACGACGGCTGGCACGTTCATCGGATTTGTCCTTGGGGCCGAAGGTAGGCGCAGCCCGAAGTCCGAGGACGTGGCAACGCAGCCGACCAGGCTCCCCCTCCTTTGTCCGACGGCCGGTCTTGCCAGACAGGGTGTCGCCAGCTCGGTCGGCCGGGCCGTCCGGGTTGCCGCGGGGGGAGAGAGGAGAGGCAAAGAACCCGATGGTGTAAAGGGGCAAGGGGATTCCGTGGGTTGGTGTCTGTGCGACCGTGTGACGGAGCAGACATTAGGGGGAAAGAGCCACACCGGCTATGGGAGGGAATCGTTCGAGGCAGATTACAAAAGTGGAACCGAGAGAAACTGAAAAGAGAAAAAGAGACGGCACGAGGCTCGTAGCCGCCGCGCCACACCGCGCCGCACCGGCCCGTGGCCTGATACTGTGTGTGCGTGTCATAGGATCGGTCGTGGACCTACATTCACGCGGGTAGCCATGTTTGAAAACTCGTGTCCCGCTGGAATGTAGCCTGTAGGGGCCCCTTCGTTGATTTCCCCCCCGTCCCCCGTCACCTCTCCCCTTTCCTGGCAGGCGGTGTTGTACACGCACGCGTCCACACATGCACATGCCACCCTACGCGATTCCCCGGCTCGCTGAACGATCCTCGGACGCCTACCTACCGTCTCCGCTCCTGGCCCCTCTCGTTCATCGGGGCCCCTCTTTTTCTCTCTTTCTGTCGTGCTTTGCCCTCCTATGGCTCTTCCCTTCTATCCGTAGCCGGTGTGATCCTCTCTCCTTGCTCCTCGCCGCTTCTCGGCGTTCCATGGCTTGGCGCCCCAAATGGTCGCGTAACCAGAGACGCGCCTCTGGCCTGGCCTGGCCTGGCCTGGCCTGGTCGCGCCAGACTTCTCGGCGCCCAAATGATGTACGCCGACCGTTCTCTCTCTCTCTCTCTCTCTTTCTCTCCATGTTTCTCTCCTCGTTTCTCTTTCTCGCCTGCTCGCCCCGTGTCCCGAGTTCGTAGCCTTCGCTTTCCTTGCTCTCTTTTCACGTGTATGCTCGCGTGTGGGTACGCCATGCGAACAAGTCGAGACTCCGTTCGGGAGAGCGAGCGAGACCGAGCACACCTCCTATTTACCAATGCCTCGACTTGCGACACCTCACCTTTGAGTCCTGCAGCGTACTACACCGCTGGCCCTTACCTACCTTACTCGCGCGGTAACAGCCACGTGAGAACGCGCAGTGTGAAAGAAAAGGGCGTCAGCGGTCCCGATTCGCGGCAAAAAGTGCAGTAGACGAGGTCTCTCTCTCTCTCTCTCTCTCTCTGTCGATCTGTCCTTCTCCGATACACCAACGTAAAGGCTTGTTGGTGTAGAAGCACGGCTCGAGACTCTTGGCAAAGACCAGACAAGCCGTCGCCTGCTGCTATGCCCGCTCTACGGGGACGATTGATTCTATCTTATTACTCTCCGGGCTGAAATTGTTCAGCCTTCCATGCAGTTTGCTTCTGTTGAATAAATACTGTAGCCGCTCTCTCTATCAGAGCAAATATGAGTCCAAGTTACTTTTATCTCGGTTAATCGCACTGTTCACACATGTTCACGAGCATTCGTCATCCGACGTACCTCATCGATACTCACAACAGACTATCATAACCACTGCTATCTCGGACGATCGAATTAGAATACTTCTTCACCGGTGCTCGTGAGCATCGTCTTCAAAAATAACCTCATTCACCACGAGTAGGATTACTCGCGAGGATTACATTATGTCTAGGTCCTGCAGCAAAATTAGGGAGCATTCACGAGTGTCTTTTCCTCAGTCGCGAGGCACTCGTTGAAATCTCAGTCCCGTCTTTATAACCTAAGTTTATTTACGTACTTGCTAACTGGGAGAGCGCCACACGTGCACCAATGCAATCATCTCTATCGACATGTGCGTGTGTTTTAGTGTTCGAATCGCACGGGGCCTCTGCTTGTGTGCGGTTTTCGAGTCTAGTCAGCGTGCACGGACACTAACGGGTTGCCGGGTTATCCAAATATCCTCTAACGGAATCGCCTTGGCTTTTGATCGTTCGCTCGGTAGGGGCTAGGTCGAGCGAACGGCAGAAAGAAACGAGGATACAGACATTCGGATGAATTTTAACTACTACTCCGACAAAGGCACCGACATCCGGCGTGAAAACGTGACCGCGGCTTATTAGAAAATCCCGGATTCGGTACAGTCATTGAAAACACTGCTGATAAGCTGGCTGCTCGCGGTTTTTGGATTTAACACTGGGCTTACGCAGCACTAAAAGTGATTATTCTACATTACTTCGTACAGATATCGAGAATGTGTTTATCCTAATTTTTTGCCATTTTTTAAATATATACTCGAAGAAATAAGTTGCTTGAGTAATTCGTCATGTATGCATCTCTACGATCTCAATAATTGTAAATTAAAAATATTGCAACGCGTCATTTTGACGTGTGCGTAAAGCTATTTATTGTTAACCACTAAGCTCGTAATGGCGATCTTTAGGATTGTAAATTTCCGTTCCCGTACTGTTTAGTGAAAATCAATTTTCTAACACTAACTTCATTTTGAAATGAATGAATCTCTAAAGATGCTTTCGTAAATTCAATCTTGCCGTTTTGCAAATAATGAGGTTAGATAATAATGTCAAGAGAGATCACTATAAATCATGTTACCGAGGTTAGATCTCGGTACAGATCGAATTGATCAGTGCTGGATTCACACCAATAAGCAAAATAAGCGTGTGCTTAGATACATCACGAGAAATTTTTAGAATTTTTCATTTTTTACATAGTACATGATTATATTACTAAGCGTTTGTGTGCGAGTGGGAAGAACGAAAGAATAGTGGAAAGATGAATATCGGTAGTAAACGAGCAAAACTCGAACTTTGTTCAAAACACTTTTCAGTCAAATCATCGAGAATGCCTAAGAAATAGTACAGGTCCACTCTACATTGCGTTGAAGTGATTCTGTATAAGGGGACCTCAGAGTCTGGTGCTTAGGGCCTTTAAAGATCTTAATCTGGCGTTGGAATTGATAATGTCGGCTATCGAAAAATCGATCCCAGTCCTTAATGAACTTTCGAATGAAACAACACGAAATATCGACTGGTGGTTAAAGTGTTAACGATCGCGAGGAAAAGTCGACGTGTGCAGATCGTTTTTTCGATTCGCCGTGTACGTAGGTTAGGCGTCACAGTTGGTCGCATCGCTCGTTTGCCCACGTACACGAATACAGAAATATACCTTCTCCGTGGGCGGTCGCACGATGGCGCCTACTCGCTGCATACCTGCGCATACCTTCGTGATCGTGGTTAACCTCTTACCACGGAACTGGCTCGAGCTCGCCGAAATATCGCGCGATTCGTGCATTACGCCAGGGACTACTGGTGGAGGACTATCGATAGTACCATTGATAATTCTCGATGACCGTCTCTATCGGAAGACTATCGATAGCTGCTTTACGCTTTCGATAGTTATCGAGGGTTCATTAAGATTGTGGGTCGATATTCCTGCAGTTCTGATTCCTTTACTCGAGACATGTAGCCGAAGCTGACTGATAAAGCAGCAGCTACAAGAGTCACTATTTGTATAGTGTAGCTGTAGTCAAAAATAGAAAGGCATACAGAGCTGGGTAAACTAGTATTTTAAATAGTAAACAGTAAATAATCCTATTTATTTTAAAGCATGCGTACAATTTTAAAAATAAAATATTTTATTTGATGCAGTAATTCTTGAAAATAGTATTTTATTCTAATTTATGTATTTTATTCTTATTGTGTGCTGAAGATAATGGTTCGAATTCAATACATTTATGAGTTTATGAATTTTGAAGACTGTTAAAATGAAAATATTTTATTTCCGAGATTGTACGTCTTATTTAAAACACTAATATTTTCTTTCAGCAAAATAAAATCTGAAATATTCAATATAGTATTTGAAATATTTACTTCGCCAATTAATGCCCACCTCTGAAGGCATAATCGTAGCATACTAATCGAAAGGCAATATTGAGAAATGCCAAATGATTTCAGATGATCATCATGTTGTTCTAGACTTCAGGAGCGTAACTGATAAAGAAACCAGATTGCTAATTGCGACTGATCGTAAGACCGGAAACACAAATATACTTTGCAATTACGAATGTATTTTATGCCTGGCATAAAGCGATATGCAAAATGCATTGCGTTCTATCACTACCGATAACAATCGTCAACCTCGACCCACGCCTTCTTTCCCTCGATGCTGTAACGGGTGAGAATACTAGGGAGGGTTAGGGATGAATAAGAATAATCATGCGTGTGGAATAACGAAAAGAAGAGAAGGAGAACGTTATCGTGAAAGAAACAGCGGCAACAGAGAGAGCGAGCGTGGTCGCGACGTCCGCTGTTCGCGAAATGCAACAACGCCCACGTTCGCGTCTCTGTTCGAGCAAAAACATACACATGCTAACCTTTTTATCTTATCATTGGCGAAGGCGTATCGAGGTTGACGAGGTTGCCATACGCTCTTGCCTTTGGCACGACGGGGTTTCGACGAAAGACAACGGAGTACGACGAGCTCGACGGGCACACGTACATGTACGAAACGACTGGTGGTGTTGTCCTAGCCATCCTTCCGCGGGCTCGTTTTACAAGGAAAGCCTTGGAGAGTCGAGGCACGGAATCGTTACGGGTCTAGTTTCTGACCTCGCCGCGCACACCGCGGCCGCGATTCGCTTTATCGACCGAGCGGTAAAAAATTAAGGGGCGGATAAATAGCCGCTGCATTATCCGCCGCTCGCTTTATCGACGCCTCGAATGCCCCCGACGCTTTTTATCCGGACACTTTTCCGGTAATTTCTTGCCCGCTGCCGTGACTCACCGGGACCTTGCCATATAGATGAGAAATTCTTACTTTTATCATATATTTTGTACGTAGCCGGATAAAGGGTGGATGGATTCTTTGCTAGAAAAATAATGTGGGAATCATGTTGTATTGGAGTAGAGCTTTTTCATGCGGTCGCTTTTCCGGTAGTTTCTTGCCCGCTGCCGCGACTCACGAGGACCTTGCCTTCTATAAATGAGAAATTCTTTTACTAAAAATGTTACATGCAAATGATTATCTGAGGTTAGAGCTCTTCGAGGAGACAATGTCTTGTACTATACAAAATAGAGGTCAAGAGATACCTTATGGTCAGACTAATTTAGAAATATTTTAAAGTACTAATATTTGAGAGGTCAAACTTCTGGGGAAAAGGAGAATAACAATATGGAAGTCGTATATTCAATGCGAATGCGTTCGAGAAGTTTGCTAATTGATTTCTCTGCCTCCGAAAATTTTGGAAATACCTCGGAGGTAATACTGTCTATACCGGTCTGTTTCTATGAACTCCGCATGCAAATGACTTTCGTCAAAAGGATAATTTCTCGAAGTGTGTGCGTTAATCGTTCCGTCAATAGCTGGACACACGTGCGCGCACTTTGGAGCCATTAATTAAATTCTACGAGTTAATGGTCGATCTTATTCTCATCTCTTCGCTTGTTTCGTCATTTCCTTGTCTGATTTGCATTCACGTGCGCGCCTCTATCGTGTACCGAATCGCTATCTACCTCTCCCTCTCTCTCTCTCTCTCCCTCGCGCGCGTTTTCCAGCGTGTCCGTTTGAATTACCGTTTTACGTCACGCGGATTTTTCTCAAACACTTTGCTCCAATTAATTTCAGGCAAACCGTTGCGAAATGATAAGCTCCGGCGATAACGGTAAATGCAAAATTGCTCGGATCATTCTTCAAGGAATTTACCGCGAATTCGCAAGTCGGGCTCTGAAACGGAACGCGGCCGAAGTATGTGGACTCGGCTGAAAATGATTCAGTCGTTTCATTGCTATTGCAAAACGTCTTTCGACGAGCTCGCTTGAATGTATTTATCGTCCAGATAACCGTTGCCTTCGAGGGTCGAGAGAAGTTAAGCTCGTTAAATTTCTTATCGATTAACGCTAGTCTTTGAAACCTCGTTAAAGCACGAGGAACGCGTCATCGAAGACTCACGATTTACAGAAATGCACCGGCTATTAAAAATTAGCCGGGTCCGTTTATTTTTTATCGTGCGGCCGTATCACGCGCGCAAACACGAGGCATATATTTCATTTATTTTTCCTCGTTAGGCCGGGATTGGCAGCTATCAGAGAAATCGATCAACGATCCGCGTTAATTTTAAGACCAGCTCGAAACGTACACTCTCAGACGGTCGGACGCAACAGTGCCGCGTTCTATTTTTAAAACGAAGATGCTGCAATTATTTTTATCTAGAGTCAACTGACCAATCTCCAAACTGCAATTGTATCAAGTGATTCATATTAATACTTGCCGCAACAATAAATGTGCACACGTGCGACGTGAGCACGAGCGCGGATCAATTAATCATAAGTGCTAGACGACCCCGTGTTTGGCCGTCGACCAATCGTTTTCCTTCGATTCTCGTTCGGGAAAATCGGCGCAGGGGATCATCGATCATTTACAAATTTCTATAATCTCGCTCTTCTGCGTAGCAAGACAATATTTGTTTATCCCCCCAGCTCCGGATCTTCGTCGATGTACCAATTAATTTGTCTCAATTGTCTTCGTATCTTATTTGATTAATAACAAATTAAGGGCAGGCAATTTTTCCACGAGATTCTGCGGGATACTACCTACTGTTTTCAGTACAAATTACAAGGGTACTTGAACCGGGGACTTCTACCGGTTATTTCTTCCGTTATATTGGGCTGGCAAATAAGTTCGTTCGGTTTTTTACAGTGGAATAAATCACAAAAATCGAACGAACTTATTTGCCAACCCAATAGAAACCGAAATATCGGGATACTGGTATGACGTCATACCGGTATATTTGCATATATTTACCGGTAATAATTTAATTTTTCCAATGTATAGGATACATTAACTGGTTTACGATCAAAAACGAGATAATTTTGATATAAATTTTAGCAAATTTTGTCAATAATAATGAAATATATTATATTTATCAAATGCAATTATTAAATATGTTTAAAAATCACTTAATTGGAAGGTACTTCTGGAAGGTTAATCTTTTATGACGGCCATGGTAGATACGTCGTCGGTGGATAGTTTACCTGAATTCGGACTCGCACTTGTTCCTTCGCACGGAGGGTTTTACGACGGATCGTATTTCTATTGTGTATAGTACACTACTACTAGGTGACTATGCTTCTTAACGGTTCTGGAGTAAGTGGCACGCAGTTCCTTTTTATTTGGGGCATTCTTTGCATTTAACAACCAAAAAAATACTGGTAGCTATTTTGGTTTCGGTAGAACATCGGTTATACCGCAACTGGTATTTTAACGATTTCGGTTTTCATCCATTTCGGTATTATTTCCGTTTCGGTACAGCCTCTTGGCATAATAACGGTATGAAAATTTTACCAGTCTTAAGACCCAGATTGAACACTACTGAGGATAGCTGCGAATGATTTTTCAATGATTGAAGTATCTTCAAAGCCTGCAAAATTTATGAAAATTGCTCGAAATATTGATTTCTCAGTTCTTGCGGTAGAAAACGCACTGTATGGTGTGGAGTAGGATGGACGGGCACGAGTTTGTCGAAATTGTTCGTTCAGTTTAATTGTTTAAACTTTCGCTTACATAAATAGAGTACGGATACATGTGATATTGATGCTTGTATACGTGTCTCCATTTCAGTACCTACTACGGTCCAGTAATATATACACTTCGTTCGTTCGTTTTCCACCCTCGGCAGGCTGACTCTTTCCCAAAAAAACCAATTGCCTTATTAATGCACGCAGTCGGGAACAGTTGACGAGGAAAGCCAAGCTTGGAAACGAAGAAACATTGCCTAGCTCGAACCTCTTCAACACAATCTATAAACGCGCTACTCTCAACTGAAGATACCTCGATAAATATTTTCGAAAAAAATCTGACAACTTCTTTAGATATTAGACTAAATCGTTAGAATACGCACAATTAAAAGTGTCACTAAAGAGAATACGTAGATCGCGACTGGAATAATCGATAATTCGATTGGTCTCCAAAAAATGTCGGTTCCCTTATCAAATAATCGAAGAGATCGAGTATGAGGCTAGTTTCTCGCAGCTGGCATTTCGATTTCCCGGTCATGCCAATGAATTCGATCGGATCGGAGTTTCCAGCTGTTCCCGACGCGGATCGATCGGCGATTGCGCGCGTCCAACGAAAGATCGAAGCATTCGTCGTGATTGAAAGAAGGAAAAACGGTTTGAAACGATGGATTAAAAAGCACCAGTAACCACGAGAGATCGAAACGGCTTTGCACATCGCGCGCAACAGAGATACACGTTCTCTCTCCTCCCCTTTCGCCTGTTCTCTTGCTCTCTTTTATCCTATGCTTCCATGCTCCGCTTATTTCCTACCTTAAACGCTAGGTTGTATCGTTAGAGACGTTAGTGAAGCGTGAACCTTTAAATATCGCTAGTCTTGATACAGGTTACAAGTCGATTTCCGTGGAACAAAAAAAAAAATAATAATAAAAAGGTAGGCAGCCAGGGCCGTGCGCCTCGTGGCCACGGAACGGGGCCCCCGGCTCTCCACTTTGCACTCTTTGCAACCCGATCAGAAGTAGCCCATCAGGGATAAGACAGTTAGCTGTGTCTAAGATGACCTTATATAAAATAAAATGTGTACCTATTACATCGGGCTGGTCGCCGGGGCTGTTCCCGATCGCTGTGTCGATCCGCAAATACAACCGGGAACGATCCACGGGATCGAGGAACAGCTTTTACCTGGCCGACGATGCTCGGATTCGGAATGGTCTCACTCTGAACCGAATACGGATCTCTGTTCGTCGATTCGTTCGCTCTCGCAGTCCGCTTTCCGAAAGGCGAGACCTGTCTATCTCCTTTCGAAGAACGCGGACTATGATTTCGTCGTCCTCGAGGAAACCGATCGGAAATATTGCACTCAAGATCCCCACTATCATTCGTCCCCTTATGCGATCTATAAGATCCGAGTATGCACGATAAATATTATGTATAAACGAGTGTGAAATGAATCAGACGTAAAATGCATAAAGTGTAAGAGCACTGTCCAGTAACAAACTATTCTGAGCGTGTCCGTGTGCGGGTTACCTGTGTGTCACCGTCCGCGAAATCGATCCTTCGCGATTTCTGCCTCGTGTGTAACTATGTATGTATAGTATGCATGTATTCGTGTAAGCGCGTACTCGCGTACGCGTGTGTATGAGTGGGTAGAGGTGTGTTTAAACTATTCCCCCTCGCGAGACGTTGCACAAGCGGCACGCCTCGTGATACTCGTCACCCGCGACCAGTAATGCCGCATGTCCGCGTGAAATTCTATTTAAAGTGTTCTATAATGAGTACGGTCTTGATATCATTCGATGAAAAGGTCTCATCGACAGCGTTGCACAAACGGCTCGCGAGCTATCGCTTCGATCCTTTCATCGGCCGAAGACGCGACCCTTTACGGCGACATTTTTTCCTTTCGCCCCGTCGCGAGTTCCAATTTTTCGTCGCCGCAAATCAACAATTTCCTTCTATGAACGACGAGCGTTCGCGGCGAACCCGATGCAGAACAAAACAATGTTTAGAATCGTTAGGCGGTTCGCCTGAGCAAATCGACTTCGGAGATGAATTTGAGCAGAGCCCGGATTTGCTCAGGCGAACGCGCGAGTCCCTCAGGTTCATCACGATCGATCCCGATTTTTGTCGGAGGTCCTGATCCCCTCCAAACCCTCCTCACGAATTCGAGCGCGATAGGGACGGTCCTCAAGGCATCATCTTGCGAGGCGACATCCACTTCTTCATGTAGTAGCAGAAGATCGTGGAGATGTAGATGAGGACCAGCAGGGCGCAGGTCACCCCGAGCATCAACACGGACGTCTTGGTCGGGCAGGGCTCCACTATGGTCACCGTTTTATCTGGAAAAAGTATCGTTTTTATCCAGGCTCCAGGATCTGTGGCAGGATCGTGTCTAGGCGACGTCTCATCTATCTAGTGCGTCGTTTTAAAGAATGTTCCTTTGCTGCGGGAACTGTCTGATTTTTGTGTAGGGAACCATTTTCCTTTGCTACAGCACTTGCAGCAAATTTTTGTCTGGGAAACGTTTCATTTACGCTGCGTATCAAAAGTTTAGGCGCATATTTTGGGTTAAAATTCTTCCCTGCAGTGTTATATATGAATGGTTTTAGAAGTAATCATAATTTTTCAAGGTATTCTAAACATACGATAAAAGAAATCGATCAGAAATTCATCAGAGGGTATGTTTTTGTTTGAAAAACAAGGTGTATCTAAACTTTCGCCTGTAGTATTTGAAACTTTCGTCCGGCGATTACAGGATTAGCTCTGAACATCCCCTATCTTATGTGTATCGTAATTACCGGCTGTGTCGAAGTCTATGCTGGAGTCGCTCTTCAACTTCAACTGATTGTCGTCTCCGAAATCGAGGACCAAAATCTCCTGTGACAACGTCATGTCGTCCGCCTTCTCCTCCGTCGCGTTCGAGATACTCCTTCGACGCCTCTTGCCCCAGGACTCTACCGATTCGTGTCCCCATTCGCAGACAGCCTGCAATCAATCAAATCGTATCGTTAATCTTCTGTGAGGACTGTATCGGTAATCCTTAATTTTCTTCAATTACCGGTTCGCAAGGTCCTAGGCAGTACTTGACGTTGCACTGGAAGATCACGCCGTAGGACTCGGTGAATCTGAACGCCTCGTAGACGGCTTCCAGCGCGTTTCCGTCCGGTGTGAAGCTGGGGAAGATCGATTGATCCTCCGGGCATCTAAAAGAGTCGAGAAGATCCTACTTCAGTGTTCATTTATCAATAGATCGCGGGTATTATGCATTTATGAGAAAAATGGGAGAATGAAATATAAAACGTTGAGAGCTTTAGAGAATAATTAATGGACACTGATTGAAATGATTAAAAGAGCCCCAGGGAAATCATTCTTTGGTGTATAAGCAACAAAACGAGATGGAAAGAACGCAGTTTTACAGCTACCAGAGGAGCTAAGAAGTTTTTTAATAAATTTGTTGAATCTCCTACAGATGTGCCCATAATTATGAAAGTTGTCTAAGTAATATAGTTCTTGCGTCGAGATATTTAAAGGAAAAAGATGTTAACACTAAATGAATTCCATGTAATGTTGAAATAACATTTTTGACAGTATCGTAAAAATTAAATTGAATTAATTTGGTTTCGAATAATGCGGTAATCTAATTTTTTTTAAATTTAGACCACTTTCATAATTATGAATAGATATACTCCGAAAGCTCCGTAGCATATTTAATAGACTGCGGATTTGAAAATTTAAGAACATCAATTGATTCCAGTTTAATAAAATAATTAAAAGAAGAAAGAAATTTTTATTTAGTTTCTGTCTTGGAATCGATGCAGACATTTTTTATTTTTCATAAACATTCGCAGTCTATTAATGAAAGAGCTAAACAGGCTCCAAAATTTAGACTTATCCGGTTTTTGCTCCAAGATCGTGAACATAAGATGAAGAGAAAAAATGATCGGAAGAAGCCGAGAAGTCAAGAGAGGACAATTAAGTATCCACCCTTAGAAACGAATTATTGTTCGGATGTAAAAAATGAATGACTGACCCTTCGTCGTCGATGATCGGGAAGGTGTTCTTCGAGTCCTTCGCCATGGCGACGCAGCTGCGGGCGAATATGCCGTAGGGAGCTGTATAAAGAGACATCAATCGATCATTTATTTCCTACGCTCTTCCGCCAGCTTCCTAGAACAAAGAGAGTGTGCGGAAACTCACTGTCTTGCGGGATTTCGATTCTGAAGGTGAGCTTGTCTCCGATGCGAACAGTCTCGACCTCCCTGGTCCTGCTGTCGAGAATGCGGATCCTTGGAGGAGGGGCTTCCGGCGCGCTGGTGATGCTGATCATGTCCGGGTCCCTGACAGGCATCATCCCAAAGGTGATGTTCTTCGAGGACATGTCGTAGGTGCACTTCACCTTGTATATCTTATCAGCCTTGGTCATCACCACGGAATGGTGTTGAAGAACGACCGTGTTCGTGTAGGTGCCAGTCTGAAAACCGTCACGCTGCCGTGATGAACAGAGAGTTCGAGCAAAGTTTAGGGACTCGTGCGAAATAGGTGTTTATAGGTAATGGTAATATCAGTGCGAATAATCTAATGAAATCTTGCCCGCTTACCGCGCTCTGGGTATTGCAGTCCTGGCCGCTCATGGTCAGGTCGAGCTTGAAGAGATCACTGTTGATGACGTCAATGTTGCACGTTTCAGATCTTCCCAGCGCGTAGATACGGCCGTTGAACGGCTTGTTCGTGCGCACCTGCACCGCGATCCGCGTGTCCTTGCAGTCCACAGATACTGCAACCGATGCATTGCGCATTGTACATTCTTCCTTAATTAATTCTAGGTAACCAGCCACTGATAACAATGACCATCGGAGCAGTTGGAGCTTGCTATACAGGGTGTCCCAAAATTACCTTAGTTTAATGAAATGGGAGGTTCCCGAGATCATTTCAAGCGACATTTTCCTTTGCAAAAATGTTATCCGCGGCTTTGTTTAGGAGTTATTAACGAAAAACACGGACCAATCAGAGCGCGACCTAGACGCGAGTTGGCACTGTCGGCCCGGCGCGCCAACTGTTTATTGGCCGACAGTGCCAACTCGCGTCTAGGTCGCGCTCTGATTGGTCCGTGTTTTTCGTTAATAACTCCTAAACAAAGCCGCGGATAACATTTTTGCAAAGGAAAATGTCGCTTGAAATGATCTCGGGAACCTCCCATTTCATTAAACTAAGGTAATTTTGGGACACCCTGTATGTTGCATGATCCGTTAAACTTTTTCATTAATACAGCAAGTAGAACTCTTTAATTTTGTGTGCCCTTCTTCTCTATAAAGTTAAGCAGGGGACAAATCTTGCAAATGTACTCACCATCGTAGCAGGTGCCAGTCTTGTCGCAGTTTATGTCGGTTCTTGTAAGATTGTTGATTGTCGGATCCTCCGTGGTGTCGAACACGACCGGAAGTGGATCAGCTGGTCCAGCACCCTCTGGAAGCGATCATTATAGTAAAATGTTTGACAATGATCATCTCAGTACGAAAGAAGCTTGCACCCATCTTTTCGTACACCCAGTGGAATATCGACTACTTACTCTCGCAGTAGTTCTCGAAGTAGGTCCCAACCCTTTCCCCATTATCGATCAGAGGTCTCTCGGCGTTGAGGTATGTGGAGGGACCATCGGGAAGAGTCCAGTGGTCCAGATGGAACAGCTGGCAGTTGTAAGCCGATCCCTGAGGGGCTCCTCGATAGAGGAACGATCTGCAGAGGAACTCGTTCTCGATCTCGCAGGCCAATCTGCAAGCGGATTCACTTTGGACCTGCAGTTCCTTATCGGTATAATAGTGCAAGCCCGCGTATTGCGCGACTTTGTCCTCGGCCACGCCGATCCTTGGCATCTGGAAGACCCTCTGCGACTTGCAAGCATCTCTTCCTGCAATTAATCGAACGATTACATCCATTGACACTCGCATCATTCGTTCGACGGTAAATTGGACCAGCGTTCTTCTCACAAACAGGAAGTGTTTCAAAAAAATAGAGGAGCAAGAGCTTACAGTAGTGGGAACACGATAACTTATCTCAATTTTTTATATTTATAATAGTTTCTCGAGAAACGAAGGTGACCTTCAATTTTTTAAATAGACCGCTATATGTTTTTTAATGTCATAGTGACTTCCAAAGGTCACGTAAGTTCAGAAATAAGAGATTCCACATGAAATCCCTTAAATTTTGTAAGCTTGATTTTTGCATTTATATCTATTTTAAAAATTTTTCATCTCTATTTTATCTTCCAGCGAGTGTTACCTTTTAAACAGAGGTTCTCGAAGTAGTCCACGCCCTGTGCGTCTACAAACTGCACATATTGTCCCGTGGTTCGTCGATCGGAGTCGCTCAGGTGACACTGCATCGCCAGGTAATTGTACTCGACGGATCGGCAGGGGAATCGATGTTCGTTTAAGCAGGCTGAGAGACAAGTCTCCTTCGAGGATGTGTAGATCAACGCGTTGTCCAAACCGCGAATCATCTTGTTCGGCACTTTCTCGAAGGCCCAAGGACGCGGGCATACCTTGTCTGAAACATGATCGATGGTTACAGGACCGATCCCCTTCGCAAAAACACGATCGCAGGCTCGTGGATCGTTTAGGCTGTTTATAGTTTGATGACGCGCGAAACGAGTTTGTTTACCGATTGGCAGGACACGTGGCCACGCCTGACCGCAGACGCGACGATCGCACACCTGACGAGCCCGCACACCTCACGAGACACGGGGTATGCATTCTTGGTTGCGTAACGATTATATATTTATGCAATCGAAATTGCAGACGCCAGCCCTCGGTCTGCGCCCGAGGAAACCCGATGCTAGCTGTCGTTCTTAGCCGATTTGGCTGCGATAAGGTAAACAAAGCCTTTTAACTCCCTTTCATCCCCGCGCGCGGGCTATACCCGGACATAAACGACGAGCTTTGACATTTGTGGTTTCTAGACTGCGGACCTTTATGCTAAACGCACTTCTTCGTCGGTCTCAAGAAATGGCAGCCGAACTGCAGCTTCTTCCTTTGCTGGCAATGAATCATTTCAGCGCGTCGAAATTAATACATTCTTAGAGTCTTTTAATTTTTGTACTCTGTTTTAGATTTTATCACGTAGCAGGACCTAAGAAACTATTTTCAATCCTCCAAGGGTGCTTCGAAGTCCTTTGTTCAACCGGAGACCCATTATTTACTGATCTAGTTGATCTGATTGGTAGCTGCAGTTTTGAAACTTGAGTATCATAAACACCAACAGAAATTATTGACGACTCGACCCAACATTTACCACGAAAAGGACCTTAAGAACAACCTCCAAGCCCACCTTTCACAATTTTTATCCTCCAAACCCTCCAAGAATGCCTCAACGTCCTCCGTTTTGCTAGAGACCCATCATTTACCCCCCTATTCGATCTCATTGGTAACTGCTACCTTAAAGCTTGCGAATTATAATCACTGAAAGAAATTGTTGACGACTCGACCCAACATCTACCAGGAAAAGGACCTTGGAAACACCATCCAGATCCTTTCTCTACAGGATCCGCCTTTTGAACCATCCAAGAATGCCTCAAAGTCAGCTGGAGACCCATCATTTGTTCATCTACTTGATCTCATTGGTAACCGCTGTCTTGAAACTGGCGAATGGCAGGCAGTTTGCCTACGGTTCTCCGAATAACTGTCGTGGTCTGCTACAAGGATCTATAGTTACGCCAGCAGCAAGAAGAGAAGAAGTTCTAGATCATTAGTCTTCGGATTTTATAAATACAATAGGTCTAACGAAAGGTCGCCGATTGCAACTGGCGGGAGTCAAATAATACAGGGTGTCCCAAAATTCCGTCAACAGCCGGAAATGGGAGGTTCCTGAGATTATTTGAAGCAACATTTTCCTTTAAAAAAATGTTATCCGCGGCTTTGTTTAGGAGTTATTAACGAAAAGCACGGACCAATCAGAGCGCGACCTAGACGCGAGTTGGCACAGTCGGCCCGGCACGCCCGCTGTCTATTGGCCGACTGTGCCAACTCGCGTCTAGGTCGCGCTCTGATTGGTCCGTGCTTTTCGTTAATAACTCCTAAACAAAGCCGCGGATAACATTTTTTTAAAGGAAAATGTTGCTTCAAATGATCTCAGGAACCTCCCATTTCCGGCTGTTGAAGGAATTTTGGGACACCCTGTATAGAGAACTTACAGATATTCTGAATGTTTTTTAGCCTTTCTATCATTTAAAATTTCATCTGCTCAGGTTTATGATAGAACTACACTGCCGAATTTTATACATTTACGAGATAAAAATGAGCAAGGGCGATTTCAAGCAGTGAACAGAACAAAAGCTAAAGAAAGAATGAAACGCTGATTCGGCTCTTCCTGCTTCGTACAATATATGTAGACAATTTTTATTTCGCACGAAGACCCGCAGTCTAATCACAACTACATTCGATCCGCAGTGTATTTACCGCGTAGAGGAACCTTGGAAACAACTTCTAGGTCCTCTGCCTGCAAAATGCATTCCCTCAGCCTTCCAAAGATAGTCCAAAGAGTCCTCTATTCATGCAAAGACCAATTTATCTATCTCCACAGTCTACAAAATTTCATCGTCCGCTGCTGGCGTAGAATCATCGAACGGCAAGCATTCTGGCCTTAGTTTTGCGAATAACTGTAGAATGCTGCCACCAGCAGCCACGGTTTCGCATAAGCAGAAAAGAAGGAAGGTCGACGGATCCGCGGTGGATCCCGCAGCGATCGAGAAACAGTTACGCATCCGGTGGATCCGAGGAAGTGTGGCGAATTTCGCGGTTGGTCGATCATAGGAACGGAACAGACCTCGGCGAGGTGTTTGGCGAGGGGTTCGGTGGGGTGGGGGGAAACCAATGCCAAAATCGTGCGCAACATGTGACTTGGCGTCCTCGTCGGATCGCGCGTTCTCGCCTCGTCGCTGACGCACGAGAATCGGTGCTCTCTGCCAGGGAAACTTGCGATATAATGATTCCCCGAGGGTGTTGGGGAGGCGAGGGGGGTCGGCCAATGCAGCGGCGCGTTCCAATTTCTTTTGTTCCGCCCTCGAAACCGGCGCTAATGTCGACGGCTATCGAGACGGTGCCAATGAACGGACCCGTGACTCCGACACGGATGATTCACCGCCACCGTGCGAATTCTTGATCGCCGACGACAGATTGACGGCGACCGCCGAAATGCCGCAGAATCACAAACTTAGTGTTCACTATGCGGAATATATGCGCCCATAATGTCGCCTCAAACAGAAAAATATTCGAACTCGATGCCAAGAACGTTGAACGTTCGTCCATCAATGCCACCAACGTTGGAACAATGGTGCGACCCCTTTTACAGTTGCACTCATTGGCTATCTTGCCTTTCAGTAATTGTTAACACGTTAATACACTGCGTATCAAAAGTTTAGACGCACCCTATTTTTAAAAAATAAAAATACACCCTCTGATGAATTTTTCATTGATTCTTTTTATCGTATGTTTAGAATACCTTGAAAAATTATGATTACTACTAAAACCATTCATATATGACACTGCACATTTTGGGTGAAAATTCGTCCCTGCAGTGCCATATACGAATGGTTTTAGTAGTTATCATTAGACTGTGGATTTTATGCATTTATGACAAAAATGGGCACGCACAACTTAAAGCAGTGGACATGTAAAAAATATGTAAGGACATCAATGTGTTAGTTTCAGCTTAACAAGATAATTAAAAGAAGAATACAATTTTTATTTTTAAAGGTCCGCAGTCTAGTAATGATAATTTTTCAAGGTATTCTAAACATCCGTTAAAATCAATTAATCAAAAATCCATCAGAGGATATGTTTTGTTTAAATAATAGGGTGCGTCTAAACTTTTGATACGCAGTGTACAATAAAATATAGAGGGTAAAATAAATGATCGATTCTACTGGCACCCCGGTGCGCCAACGTCAAGTTTCTCGGAGCTAGGAACGAGAAACGAAATCTGTCTCTCCGAAGGGTCAGATTTCCAGGGAGACAAGGAGAGATCGACAAATTTGCCAACGGCGAGGGCTATCCCTTGGCCGGTGGCAAACAATGCTGGATTTGCTGGTACCTTTCGGTATGGTGTGAAGGATGCTTTAAGCACGGTCGCCGCCGTAAACAGGTACCTGCTGGCGCAGCCCCGAGGTGTCGAAAAGATCCCGAGGGGGTCTAAGAAACCCCTAATATTGGTTTAACGAGCCTGCTGGTACCTAAGCTCTTTGAAAGCGCGTTCTCTCGCTCGTAAAACCCACTTGGACGAAAGTAGCCTCTCAACTCTCCTCCGCCCCGGGACATCAGCTCCAGGGGACTCTCTTCGTTGGTCTCCAGGCTCTGGTCACGCTTGAAAGCAACGCGGACAATTTTCGAGGAAGGTTTCAATTTCGTTGAAACGCACGATTGCTCCTCTAGACGACTGGACGAGCTACGAGCGAACTTACAATGGCATAAACTGCTGGAAACTTAGGGTAATAAGCTCAAAGGCTTCGCGAAAAATACTCTCTTTACTCGGTGGTGCGATGCGCACTCGAGGAGTTATCGAATCGTACATCTTTTCGATGTATTACCGAGTGATGTTAAAGTCTCTCAAAGTATTAGGTGTGCGAATACGTTCCTTCCCCTTTTTTTATGATCATTACTTCTGACTGAATTCGCATTACTTCCCGATTTTGGCGCCATCCGAAAGAGCGTTCTTTTAGTTTTAAGAAGAGCTCGTGATGAGCGCTCTAAGAGTTACCAGTCCTATGCAACAATTTCAAGCATAATGGCGTGCGAGTAGCATCATTTGCGTCACTGCTTACTCTTTGCATTCCAGCTTAGGAAATCAGCTGTTGAAGGTGCTGAAATGGTTTGTACGGCACTGGGTGAGAACGCTGTATCTTACAGAACATGCCAAAAGTGGTACCACAGATTTAAAGCCGGAAATTTTTATTTGGAAGACGACGATCGGTCAGGTGCACCGAGAAAGTTTGATGACGGTCAGTTAGAGGAATAGCTCGAATTGGCAGAAAGATTGGGAGTCACCAGACAAGATTTTATTACATTTTATGTACGTAAAATTTGGAAAAAAGGGGAAAGAACCTATTTGCACACCTAATAGTATCAAGTTCTTCTAGTATCTAGCATTATCAGCCCCTTATAACAACCTTTCAGCTATAATGGACGATCCTGATTGAACAAGACTGAAGTAAACTGGCAAAAATAACGCAATTTTCGGAAATGTTTCGTCAAACGACAGCTCGATCAATCGTCCTGCAACTTTTTACGCATTTTCTTCGACGTCCCAAGATATGAGCACAGAATGTTTTACTTCAACAATCTGTTTCAATGGCACCGATTTCCTCGAGGACCGACCGGCTGAATCGTCCAATTTCCGTCCGAAATTCGTTCTTTCCTTAAAATAACTCTCGGCCCGAACGAGATCCGAGGCTCTCCGTCATCGAGGTCTCTCGACTCGTTAAGAATTCGCGTCGTCGATCAGCTACGCGCAGTCTATAACGTTCGGGAGTTGGCTCGCGCGAAATTTACGTAACGCGCTCGCCCCCGGCGATGTTTTATTTCTCGAATTAAACACACCGATGATGCATTCTCGTGAGTCAAACCAACAACCAGAGCACAGAACAACAGGCGATCCGCGATGGAAATAAATATTAGAAACCATTTTGTACATCCTGACGCGTCGCGCTTGCTGCCATTCGCGCGTCTGCAGGACGTCCAGAAATAGTTCCTCTCGCAGAAACAACCTGGCGATTTATTTTTACAGACTGCGAGCGAGCGAGCACGCTTCTTGTTGGCGATATTTAGGAGCTCGGCTCTGGAATTCGACTAAATAACAGAATCATCGCCGAATTCTTTCGACGGGAACACTGTCGAAGAGCTAACTTGTTAGATACCTGTGAGACGGAATGCAGCGCAAAGGGGATCATGCTGTCTTCGTTAAAAACAAAGTACAATTCTGCGCTTTTTTTCTGCAAAAATTCGAACTGGTTGACGATAAACACCACAAAATTGTTCTCCGCAATCCTTTCTAATTTGCAATAGAAACTGAGTTATAGTTAAAACCATTTGAATAAACCGAGTTGAATACATCGTGGAATAATAGGTCGAATTGCTATCACAGATTTCGTTTGTCCCAGGAGCTTTTCGTACGAAGCCTACGGCTTTGAGGAAATTCGAGTGCTGTTTGCAAGATATGATCAGGCCGGGTCGCGAGGCAGTTAAACAACCCTGCCAGCCTAACCGGCGCGGCGCGGTGGCTACCGGATTCTCCAGTTTATTTGCACATCTACCTGCCCTCTCGGGCGACTTCGCCACAAGCGTCTAAACCTGGATTATGGCACCTTCCCAGACCTAACCCAGGGCTTGTCCCCTTCGGGCTTTCTTGGTTATTGCGGGATTTCTCTTTGACCTGTCCTGCGTCCTGTCGCCCTTTTGTTTCCCTGCCGCCCTCGGAAGGGTTCGCAGCCCGAGAAGGGAGCCCAAGGACCGTCCAAGGGTGTTAACGTTCATTAACGAAGTCGTGTGCTGGTGGCTCGATTATGTTCGGCCCCTCGAGGTACCAATGGTCTTCCGGACAGGTGCGTAGAGATTAGGCTATAGCTCGGAAACCATGTGGACTGCTGTCGTTTCTCGAGGATCAAATAAATTAATATTGTCGAAACAACGTCTAGCATTGTATTCCCCTAAGCACACTGCGCCTCAATAGTTTAGGCGCATCCTGTTGTTTCAACAAAAACATACCCTCTGATGAATTTTTGATTGATTTCTTTTATCGTATATTTAGAATACTTTGAAGAATTATGATGACTACCGAAATCATTCATAAACGGCACTGCAGGGAAGGATTTTTACTCGAAATATGGAAAAGGATTGTATCAGAAGTTTAGATACATTTGCTTTTTTGTTGTTTGCAACTTCATATGCTAAACCAGTGGTTATATTCATTATAAGAGTGAATTTAGTAAAGTATTAAGAGAGTCAGCGTGAATATAACTGCAGAATTGCTTGCTATGAAACGAAATCGGAAGAGAAGTAAATACAATTTATACAATACGATTAATTAGCAAAAAGTTAGATGTTGATGTGTGTAATTATTTGTCCCATATTATTTACTGTTATTGTTAGTGTACTGTTATAATTATTAGTACATACTGTTATTTTTATTACTGTTATTTACGACAATGGGGATGTCAAATAAGTTGACTGAATTTGAAAAAGGCCAAATAATGGCACTTTCCTCAGCAAGAAAAAGTACAATATAATATACGATAAAGGAAATCAGTCAAACATTCATCAGAGGCTACATTCGTGCTAAAAACATAGGCTGCATCTTAACTTTTGATACGCAGTGTACCGCGGTTCGCGTAACTGACTTTGCGAACTCCTAAAAATTCGCTGAACTGAGTGAACTGCGAATGAAATCGCTCTTGAATAATTGAGTGAGAAGTTCACAACTGTTGATCCTTGGTTTCACATGAGAAAATTGCAAGCAACCTATTAATTGCAATCAAGGAAGTGTCCACATGCTTCCGAGCGGCAGTGCACGTGTCCTGAAAAGAATGCTGCGCCACAGGTGTGACTCTTACCCGATAGAAGCTGGAGCTTCGTCATGTAGTACATGTTCGCAGCTCGCTGCGGTTGCGCCGGAGGATCCCTCGCTGCAGTTTCGTTCTGCACCTGACACAGGGTGTCTTGCACAGGCGCCAACGGGTTCACCACGAAGGAGAACGCTGCCGCTTGGCATTCCGGATCTCGTCTGCACCAGCTCTCGCACTCGTACAACGACACATTACGCACGCTGTTGTAGGTTGTTCCGCGGTAGTCGTAGTCTGTCAACTTCTCGAACGCTGGTCGACTCTCAACTGTAACGTGAAGCGGAGGTTCCCTTCAGCATGATTGAACGATCAGGGTGGATGCCTGGAATTTGGCTGTCGATTCGTGTTTGGGGTTGGTTATACTCGCTATCCGCTTATAGTTACATTCAAGTAATTATGTTCAGAAAATGAGGGGAAGTTCGAAAATGATAACTGCGATGGTGTAATAGATATCGACAGGCAACTTATGGCATTTTATAGGCAAGACTTTCAAGTGTAATTAAAAAACACTGTTACATATATCAATCAGATTTTATTTTCAAGACGCCACAGTCAATTAATTATGAACGATCTGCAACTTTGAAATCGTTAATTTGCTTTAGAAAATCATAAGTTCATCAATATTACAGACTCCGTCACGCAACCGCGAGTATCTCGTAGACGAGACTTCAAAGTGTAAGATATTCCACCCGGCTGCGCAAATTTTACATTCCCCCAAATAACATTCTTAATCACCAACCATGAAGGTGTCCGAAGCTTCGTCTTTTCGAAGCTCAAACGCAACGGAGCGTCGCAAACGGGAGACGGCTGATCAATTATAAAATTAGTTAAGGCGGGGAATGCATCAGTTGCTGAACCGGACATCCGATTTCGGTCATCGAGCGATACTTACTCTTACCAGCCTGAGAGACCGCGACGAAGGTCAGGAGAGTCACGCTCGCAGCCATACTCGCCATCGTGCCGATCGCGGACGAGCCCATCTGCAACAGAAAGCGACGGATATCTCGGTTAGAAACTCATTAATAATAATTAGATTCGATTTGATCGTCTCTCTCTCTCTCTCTTTTTTCTCATTTTCTGACCGTCTAACGCTTGATTGTTATGCGGCGCTTAATGAATTCCGCGCGCACGGTACGCTTGACGCGAGTAATGAAACACGTTCGCGCATCCAAAACGGTTTTTCAACCGGAGTTCCGCGCGTGGTGCGAACACGCTGCTCTCTGCCCGACAATGGAAAGTAGCCAGGGGGGATAGAGATCATAGTACTCGCTCCCTCCGGAGAAAAATGTATAGAACTTTCGTCTGGAACACTCCTCTTCCTGCACACGAACCATTTTCATTCGAAAACGCATCGCATTAGAGTCACGAACGCTGTAAAAGTTTCTCTCCCTTAACAAGAGTTTCCATAAAAGTTCCATATTAATTGTAAAAATCAACCATTAAAGATGAATCAATTTGCTATTTACTATTTGTTAACCAGCTTGAACAGCTGTTAAGTACTGTATTTGTTCTAGTACTTTCGCTTTCGTTGTTTTCTGAGATTTATTAGGTTTAGTCGACTTTGTATTTTAGCCAGAGGCTCTATCTAGATTCTAATGTGTTTGTAGTAGCAGGGTCAAATCTATCAATTGTTTTTGTATTCATTTTCTGAGATTCATTGGCTGACTGTGTGCATTAGGGTTGCTCTTATTTTCTACTTTTGAATTTCTTTTGAAACCCGTTTGTTTTGCGAAACAAAGTAATAGAGCAAAAAAGACGCAGTCTGTCCAGATCTGCAGATATTCGAGAAAAACGATTTTATGAGCATTTAATTAATTATTTTAATGTTTAAGGGCCTTGGTACACGTTTTTCCGTTATCAGGATCGAGCTCAAACTCTGCACAGATTTTTTTTAAATTATTTGGAACAACCCTGGGGGTGACGTAAAAGAAATTCTGACAAAAAGTGACAAGAGTAAGTAAGAGCTACTCTAGTCACCACGATCCCAACAAAGAAGCAGCACAAGCTGTCTCAGAACGAATCCCACTGAAGCCGGTAAAGTGGTGCAAAAATCTACAAACATGATTGTCCAAGCGGTTACGCGATAGCGTTCCAACAGTGTACGACTAGAAGAAAGTCGTGATTCGATTGCAGACGCCTAAGAAGAAGGTTCTTCGGCGACCTGCAGCGAGACGAATGTAGAATCTGTTTTCCTACCGACAAGAAGAGGAAGTCCGGACGATAAGAATGATAGTCAACCAGTGAAAGATCGTTGTAGACACGTCATGGCATGTGTCCTCTTAGGACTTGAGAGGAAGTCGGGTGAGAACAACGAGCGATAGGAATCGTTTCATGGAGATGGTGGCGAGGTGAATCGGGTGGAGATAATGAGCGGATCGGGCAAACGGAATTCCTGTTGGTGGAAGTCCGAGGCGAGAGGAGCCAGCAAAATACCGATCCTTACACGGCTGGCTACTCCATGGTGAATCGCTCAATCGACCGCGAGGAAAAACGCGCGTACGGCGTGGAAAGAGGATACGATCGATCGTAAATACGTTTTGTTCGAGGGAACGGAAGAGGGAACGTTGGAAGCGAAAGGGAGGAGGCTCCGGGGAATCCCGCGGAGAAGAAGTCGGCAGCTGCGGAAAGGCCGCAAGAAAGTAGAAAACGAAGAAATCCAGGAAGCGGTCGGCTCCAGTGAGCAACACGAGCAAAACGTAAACGCGATGGTGACTTGCGTGCTGGAATCACTCGGGCAACGCGCTTGGCGAGAAGCTGAGACTCTCAGGTGATCTTCACAGGTTTCCTCTTTGCCCTGGGAGACCGCGTTTTCGCTGGGAAACTCGATTAATTGGTCCCGACAGTGCGGCAGAAGAATCCATGAATGAACAACGATTTCCCATAGAATCATAGACTGTCCCAATTCGTGAACTCTGAACGATAACTATCCAGCAGCCTTGCAATTTTGAAGATCGCGCTACCAACTTTAGGTAGCGTGAACACTCTGGGCCCGGAGAAGTAGCCAAGTATTTTCTAGAGAGTCCCACATCGCGGTACGTCGGGAGAAACGTTGGTGGACCTCATACACGTTCCGGGTCGCACGGCGGAACTCTTCGGTAATTGCGGCAGCAGGTAAATGACGCGAGATTGCTCGCCGGAAATTAACGTAATGCAATAACGGCGCGCCGGGCCTCCGGAGGATGGCATTTCGTGGGCACCGTGGTTCGAGGTCAGCGAGCCTGCCTGGGATAACCGTGTAACAGAGGAGGAGAGACGCTTTGTCGTGGCTCGCAGCCGGGTCAAAAGTTCAGGCTGCTCTTGCCTCGTTCTCGTCTCTTCGACGCCCCTCGGCCCATTCCCGCGAGTCTCGAATGAGGTTCGGGTCGCTAGGCTATGAAGACGTCTTCGAATTGCTGTCTAGCGTGACCAAATTGCACTCCCGGGATCCCTGTTCCGCCGGTCCGGCCGGGACCGCTTCCTCGAATCATCGAATCATCTCTGGCGATCGTTTCGACGAACTTGGGCATGAACATTCCTGCGAATTGTTGGTTACCGTGACCGAATTTCGTTTGAGTGCCACGGGTTTAGCTACCCTAGCTGGGAAAATCTCTTTGGAACGTTTACCAGGAGGACTGGGTCATCACTGACAATTGATTTAGCTAGCCTAGCTGCGAAAACATCTTCGAACAGCTGTCTGCAATGACCTGTGCTTCACATTCTCCTACCCTCAAGTGGTTCAGGGTACGTGTTGACTAGACGATGACGAGTAAAATAAAATTGTTTGTTTCACAAAGATTTTTCAGCGACAGCAACGTGAAATGAAAACTCTCTCTTCCCGAAATCTTGTACATTAGCTTCGCTCGTTAAAAGACGACAGTGTGTTAACAATCGGCTGATCTAATCGTAACGGACGCTCGAAATTAAGAGACAAAGGCTAGGTTAATATTCCGCAATTAAGTTAAATAACTATTAATAACGAAGAAAATCTAGAACGCGATACAAGGCGATAAGGGGCTCGCATAATCGGATGATCTCTCTGTTGCGGGACAGCCGCGCGAAATGCTCAGACAATGGGGCTGGCTGAAGAAGTTGTAACAGTGTACAGGAGGTCCCTGATTAGGCTGCTCGTTATCGTGGAAACGTACCCACGGGCGAGAGCGGAAGCCTGTTGGATCGCTTTTATTAGAAACCGAGCAGCGTCTAATAAAAAGTGGGCGGCGAACGGGAGAGGGCTTCCGGAAGCGGTGTTAGTTCGCGGAACGAAATACCGGAAGCGTCGGTCCCCGGTGGCGTCGGAGCCTTGAAGACCCTTGAAGAGTGCAACATGTTTCGAGACCGGTTGTGACGTAAAGGTCAGGGATCCTGGTGCACGCGAAACTGCTTTTCCTAAGGCGGTAATGACCGAGGACAATGGACACGCAAGAAATTCGCACGTGCAACCCGTGATTCTGATGCTACTAACTCCGCGTTCATGCAACACCAGGTGGTGTTTGTTCATGTCGCGCCGCGTTTCCTTCGCTTCGATGACGCACTAGTACGTCGAAACGTATTTTTGGTGATTCTATCTGTTCCCACGATCTAGCTGGACAAAAGGCAATCTTAATAATGATTAGACTGCGGATCTTTATGTGTATGAAAAATGACTGCATCGATTGGAAAAACAGAAGTTAAGTGGAATGTTATTTCTTCCCTGAATGATTGTAATAGAGGAGAAATCATATATTGACATCTTCTATTTTTCAACAATTTCTAATTTCAGCTATTCGATTTTGCTGTAAATGCATAAAGATTCGCAATCTAATAATGATCCAGATGTACGAAATCATATTAGAATTCGATAGTAGAATATCCATTCAGCAAGGAAATATGAAATTTATAGCAAAATATAATCTACAATGTTATATTAATAGTATCTAACTTAATAGTCCTGTATAATGGCTATAAAATTCTCTTTAATTGCGTTGTACTGTATCTAACAATGCTATTATTAAGGGTGACTTGTTAACGTACAATTAAAATTGCTGTTGAAGGATCCATTAAAAAGTGTTTAGCCACGAATCATAGATTTTTATAAATTATGCTACAATAACCGGTCGGTAATGTGTTAATAAAACGTCACCTATATTTTTTCAATGTACTTTTTATTACATATTATTGTAGTGAACGTCAAGACGAATCCAATGAGCAACTTTACTATGGCTTTAAGTCTTAAACTAATGCTAAAATATTTTTGATCTGCTAGATTGGCAATTTCGCCCACTGAGTCCTGATAGCAAAAGTGTTAAAAGCGTTCCGGACCGATTCGAAAGTCGTCCAGAAGGCTTTCTAGAACGTAAAACCCGAGACGTCGTTAAAACCTCCGGGCCAACTGTTAAGGGAACTCTCGTCCGGAAAATCGGGAGGAAGTCGGGGCAGAAATATCGTCGTTCACATATGCTGTGGAAATCCCAAGTTCACGGGAACGCGTCATTCAACACCATCGGGATCGAATTCGATGTGTGCTCACGCTTCTGAGACGACGTCCAGTCTCGTTTTGGGGATTTCCAGATAATGAGTTGATTGCGACGGAAACTTAGCAGCTCGCTGCTTTTAACCATAATTGTTCTTGCCGAAATGTGATGAGTAGTCAATGTTGTACTCAATTGACTGTGCACAAATGTTTCTCTTCTTCGAGATACATAGCTAAACCGGGCTCAGAGTGTTATTCATAATTAGACTGCGGATTTTATGCATTTATGACAAAACTGGAAAGTACCATTTAAAGCAGTGGACATGTTAAAAATATTCAAGGACATCAAGGTATTAGTTTCAGTTTAATAAGATAATTAAAAGAAGAATACCTTTTTTATCTGGCCCCTGTGTTCTGCAATCAATGCAAATACTTTTTATTTTGCATAAAGATCCGCAGTCTATTCATAATCAACTAGTACCGTTTATCTTTTTCTTTAAGATCTGTTCACACGTGTCATACTTAAAACCTTAGGTCACGGAAAAATAGTAGAACTGTACGATCTAAGAAACAGCGCGTACCCGATGGTTTTTCTTAGATCGAACCTTACACTGTATAAAGTTTCATACCTGGAAAATGATGGTATAACTATCTGCTGTCGTGCACATATGATAAAAATTGTTACCAGTCAGATTTAATGGTTGATAGGTTTAATAACAGTGCAAGCATCTTCACCTATTAACATAATACAGTTAATGTACATTGCTCTCGAGCCAGGAACTAGATCTCTAGAATTGAATGTTAATTGCGGTCAGACTTAATTCCCGGGACATAATTGCCCAGATTTCCTGAATAGCGCGCAGGCTCGTTCCGTTTATTACAGATCGAGCGCGCCGGGAATGATTGCTTCCCTTTTTGGTAGTAATTGCGCGATCAGATTGAGCAGGCTGTGCGCGGAACGTTCTCTCCCGAGGATGATCGTTCCTAGAAACTCCGGTTTCTTCAGGTTCAACCCTCCTGACGCAACAGCCTCGCCGCGCCGGAAGAAATCCGCGGTTCTTCTCGCCGACCGCGGCGAGAGCGTTAATCTTCGTAACAGTGCATCAACCCGTCCGCCAAGTGAACCAAAGCGCATTCCTCATTGTTAGCGGGTGAAGACGAGCGACCGCGACTTCAGGCTAGCATCGCGGTACTCTGGGATCAACAGGAAGAACGGAGAGATGGTTACGTTGCCTTGCGGATTTACAGCCTCTTCTGAATTCTCGAACGTCGTTCGGACAGATCGCTGTTACGAAGACGACTTCATGCTTCCAGTCGCTGGAACTGTTTTCCAGCTTGTAAAGCATAATTTGATTATTCTGCACTGGGGTTTGAAGACGTCCTTGTGAATAGGTTGACTGAATAAATGGGTTGACGCTGTTTGGTCTGATTAGATGTTTGAATTCTTCCACGAATTACGAGTAGACAGCGGATTTTATGGATTTATGACAAGAATGGGTAGATGTAATTTGAAACAGTAAAACATTAAAAGAGTTTAAAAATACTGTTACATTATTTGCCTTAAAAGTAACTGGTACATGTTCCCTTATAAAAATGACAAGACTGATTTTATTTATCGATTGGATTATTTCAATAATCATAAAATAAAAAATCTGGAACCGGTCATTCTGGCCGGTGGTGATAGGTTTGGCGTTGAGCAATCCTCAATAGTTGATCATTGATTTCAGAAAGTCCATTAGAAGATCTGGCAAAGGGGATAACAAGAAGACAGCCTTTCGGACAACCGTGTGAAAACGGAGTAAGTAGGTCTGCAACATACTGATTCGTAACAGTGGGACACAGATACTCGCGGATTGCGTCTGTGTAATTGATATGCCGCGTTGAGCACCGTTGTGCGCCACGGCTCGGGGCATATAATTATACCCTGTTTATGAGGGGTCGAGGTCCCCACCATCATCGGGAGGCTGGATCCTCGTCGAAATCGCCTCGTGAATCATGGCCACCTTGTCCAAGGGCTTGCGACTGCGAAACGAGGCGAGGCAAGAGCACGGATTTCCATTTGTCTTGGTTTTCGTTCCTGCGGTCGTGACTAGGCACAATGATCTCGTAACAAATGCGCTCCGGTTTAGCGGAGGCGTATTCTCTCCCTCCCAAGGATCCCGAGGAACTCGTCGGGTTCCTCGACGAGAGATCGCCACGAGCGAATCTATCCTCCTTATTAACTCGTTCGCCGGCGACGAACTGGTAACGAACTGGTTCGCAAGGGTTCGCTGGGTTCGCCTGATTGGACCCAATCGGCTCCGGCTGGCCCAGGTACCGATCGGGTCATCAATATTGAACAGGACAGCGTCTAGGATATTAGGTGAAGTAAAAAGTTCTGAGCGTTTTACTTCACCTAATATATTGGGAGTGTCACCGGGGGCGGGATTAGGGATGGGATCAAGCTCAAGATGTGTGTGTGTGTGTGCGTGTGTACGTTTGCGAGTGATTTTCGAAGACCAGCTGCATTTTCATGTTCCACGAAGATCCGCAGTTTAGTATGATAATAGACAATATACAAGTATACTAGAATATACTGGAGTTCACCAGAATATACTAACAAGGGAAGGATCCCAAGTGTCCGACATCGATTTTGATAATTTTTCGTGAGATGATGGTATATGGATCCCTAATTATGTATGCAAAATATTAGGTGTAGTTACTCAATTGTTTCAAAGATATAAACAAAGTTTCATACCAGTGAATCACGCAACCTGCTTACACGGCTAATGGAACTTCGAAAACTACAGCTCAAATCATGGTATATCAACAAGGTATGAAACTTTAATATCTTTAAAACTATTGAGTAACTACACCTAATATTTTGCATACATGATTAGGGATCCATATACCATCATCTCACGAAAAATTATCAAAATCGAAGGCGGACACTGGGGATCCTTCCCTTGTAAGATACACCAGAATGTATTTGAATACAGTACAATATACCAGAATATACAAGAATATATTAGAATATGCTAGAGTATACATGAGTATACATGAATATATTAGAATACTAGACAATTTTCTATAATGTTTTCTATATTATTATTCCTGACTCGATAAGGCAATAATTTGTAAGAGGAAAATTTGACTAAGGTGCTCAGGAAAGTTCTGAACCTATTCGATCAATGTTTGAGTCTACTGGAAAGTCTCGTTTTAGTCACTGAAAGTCCGAGCGTAGTTGGAAGGACTATTTCGATTTTCCAAAACACTTCAAGAGACAGTTCAAATCCAGTAAAGGTTTGAATCCACTTGCAACGTGCTTGATCCCATCACTAGTTGTCACCGTAGTTGACGCAGGTAGATCACGGTTTTCCTGGGACCCCCCGTAAGGAAAACTGTGTCCCGTCGACGGGCAATTAAATGGTATCTGGCGTTCATTAAACGAACGAGCCGTGTGGCGCTCTAATTGCATGCGGGGGGGAGGGAGGGGCGGCGAGCGACGCGTTCTTCCGTGGTCGATTTTTCAGGATGAGAGCTGAGAATAACTACGCTAACGAGCATTGTAATCGCCTTGTTCCCGCTTCTGCGGAGTTCGACGGTTCTACAGAGAGGTTTCATCTTACTCCTATACGGTTGCCTGATCACAAACCATCCTTGGACCACGGTGGTTCAAAATCAGAATTGATCAGCACAGAATCAGCATAAGTACCTATCTGAACAGTTTAAGAGAAGTATCACTAAGGATATCTGAATGTTAGTGAATAGTATTGCCAGTCACGGTTCAACGTTCAAGGTTTAACTGTTGTTATTTAACTAGTATTCCATTTTGCAATTATTTTGAATTGTTCTGCGAATTATTATACTATTACGAATGATGTAGTCACGGAAGCTAATTTCTACATGTTCTGTACCCCATTTTGTATAGTATAAAATAGTCTCGTTCTGGACTGTTCGGCTAATTATTATTACTACTTCCCAATGATAAAGTTACGAGAGGTCATTTTTACGTGTTCTTTACTCCATTCTCCATTCTGAAAATTTTGAAAAATCTTGCTATCCCTCTGTACTCGCAGTCAGTGGCGTAGAAATTATTTCGGATTATGGTACAATGACTCTCAATGACGTCTCAGAGTCGCCGTTCAAGGGCAAAGGGCTGAAACACCAAGGTCGATGCGGTGATTTCTTCGACGATAAAAACAGATTTTATATTTCCTTAAACGTTTCCAGTCAGACGATTTCTAAAGACGAGGAACTGCCGCTAATCGTTATCACTCGACGCAACCAACCGACAGGCTTTTTCTCAACGATCTCAGGTGTTTTAAAGCTTTACGACGTCATTCGTCCGATAAATTGACAGTCAGCGATGGCTGTGCATCGGCTGCAGATGCAGCTCTTATCGATGCAAGCCAAGATCAGAGGCACGCAACGAAACGGGAAGCGATTAGTGTCGCTCTCTCGCGGATACGTAGACAACCATCATGCTCGGTGAATGGTTAATCATTCGAGATAACCGATGACCATCGGCGCCTATTACGATCGACGATCCATTCGCAGTTAATTACCAAGACGTCACGATCCATGCTGGACGTTTTGCATTTTTCACAGACCTGTTAGCGACATAATCTTCATTTCATCGATTGGTTCAGTTAGCGATGACTTTTTACTACCCTTCGAGTTGCTCGATTATAATGCGTCATCGAGCTAAGTACGATTTTTCTATATTCCTAAATACATCAGAATTAAAATAAAAAAATTCTGATCTAAATGGATCTCCAAAGATCAGTCCGCGTCTGATCTAGCGCAAAAACATGCAGGACCTTTCCGGGCAAGTCCAGGATGTGAGATCGCGGTCTAGATCACGGCCAGCTCGTATCTGGGCTAGCAAATCGAACATATTTCCCGATCTCCGTGACCTTTCCGCCTGGGAACCTGACAGGCGAATATCGAGTTCTGCGCAAGGGGATCGAGGCGATCGTCCATTCGCCGGCGAAAATCCTCGAAAACGGGATCGCGGTCGAACGATTTCCGTCGGACATCGCCCGCGCACCGTTACATTCGCCGTAATTTGCCCGTAATCATCGTCGCGAATAACCGTCGATCGACACACTTTTCGAACGCACGATTAGATGAGAAACAGGGACTGGCCGGCTGGGATCAATTCCATGTCAAAGACCTCGACAAGCTTGCACGTATGCTCCTTTCGCGAGCTTATTATTAAACTGTGGAGTGATCAGCAAAATAAATGTTTTGCGCATCCATTCTAAGAAATGCGAGCAAGTTACAGAGTTGTATATTATTATTATTCAAAATATTATTTCAAATTGTCCTACCCATTTTCATGAAATGAGTCAAATTTAAAACAGTTGGGAAATTATATAAATTCAAGGACTCCGGTACTTTATATTCATCTCAATAAAATGTTATGCAAAATAAAAATCGCACCCATGCGCCGAAAACATTAATGAAAAGTTTATTCAGTTAGACACGATCGACAAAAAGGAATTTCTTCCAAAATAAAAAAGTTGTGCATCCATTGTAAGAAATACGAGTCCAGTATTCTTTCTATCTTTAACAATGTTATCTTTCATAATTCCTTTGAATATTTGTATTATCTCAAATTGTCCTACCCATCTTCATGAAATGATTAAAATTTAAAACAGTGAGGAAATGATAAAACTTTAGGGACTTGGGTCCTTTACATCCATGTCAATAAAATGTTTAAAGGAAGGAAGACATTTGGTTCCTGTTTCTTACGATCAACGAAGACAATTTGGCCTAACTCGGACCATTCTTCCCATTTAACACTGATTGATCTGGTGGCACTAAACAGCCCGGTTATTAAAATTGCCCGAGCAAGTGCATATCGAAGTGGACCCCATCTCCAGTTTGCAGTTGCAGCGTTCAGCTCGGGTTATCGCGTCCCGATCCTCGCAACGGTGAACTTCAAGAATCTGATTTACGAGTGCGGGCTCTCTTCGTGGTGGCGAACGGTAGCCCGCGAGTAGATTCATAAATAATGAGACGGCGAAGGCAATGGAACGTTGTAACAACAGCCGGGCCCCGGTGGATACCCTCGAAGAATAAGAGATTCATAAACAATGAAGCTCAGGTAAATCGGTGTCGGGCCGGAGCGGAGAAGCGGCGGCAGCTGGATTCAACCGGAGGAATGGATCTTGTTTTCTTCGGATCTAGCCGAGCCACGGAGGATGATCGCTCTCGTCGCAGTATACTTCAGCGTCGATCGTATAAACCACGGATTCCAAGCGATTCCACCTCGCCTTCCGTGAGAAAACCTGCAGCCACAGTTATCTCTTTCTTGATAGAGAGAGAAAATGCGAGGGAAGCCGTTGCACGCTCGGGATGATCGTAAACGAACGCCGGCAGATTAATGGAACCGAGGTGTGTCACGGCGGAGTCTCAATTACCTGCCATACACGTTCCTTTGACTTTTAACCTTTCTTTGATTGATGACTGAAACAGCCCGCATTGCTTCTATTTTTGAAGAAGGCTCGATTTGTGGGAAGACGTTTGATTTTTGTTGGGAAATGTTATGGCGTTTGATGTTAATTCGAAGACATTTCTGTCGTCTCTCCGCCGTGTCTCTAACCGAGAATAAAAATTCAGTGTTCCAATCGGATCAGAATCAGCACTCGAATCTCCCCCAAGTCTACTCCATCCGATCTCTGATAGGTACTCGAGTGCAGTTCCAACAGCTACCTCTTTGGCCGCAGAGAATCTGTCCAGGATATCATGGTACTTATCTGTTTAAGGAAACGAACAGGACCATTTGAATAATAAGCTACGAGCAGAGTAAGAAAGAAAGAAGGGGAGGGAGTCCGCGAGAGTCAGGATCGAAGGTTAAAGATCTTGGCGTCGAAGGAAGTGACCGGGGGTCGCGAAATTTACAGGCGACGACTCGCTTTACCGTTTGCTTCTTCTTCTTCCTCTTCAGCCTCTCCACTAGGCACCCACACCTTTCCCTTCGCCCGTATCCACGCCGAGAATGGATTTATTTCTCGCGACCGGTTGCGTGGGACTCTAATCTTTACGCTCGCGCGAACGTTTCGTTTCTCCTCGTCCTCCCCGCGAAGGTGATCAATTCATCACGAACGCGGACGTACTGTCGTGACGGGGAACGTTTGTTCGCTCTCCTCGTGAAATGGCCCTAAGCGAGCCGAGGATAGAGGATAACTCTCCTCGTCCTGGCAGCGTGCCCGGGCGCGGAGCTATCGCGGGATCAGCCGCGAGTAAAATATGCAAATAACAATCACCCTGCCGGAAATAATAGGCGGGGCGAAATTAGCCGACGGAAATGATACCATCGCGAGCCGCTACCCTCTAACTATACCGATCTCCCGGCGTGCAGCGTTCGGACCGGTGCCGTTTTCTTTCGAGAACTATTTCTTCAAGGAGTCATCAGCTGTGACAATTATTTATTCTTTTTTACAGGCCAACGACATATTTATCGATCATCAAGATTAATCGAATTAGAAAGAGTCATCGTATCAGCTGTGACATTTATTTCCGCTTTTTTACAGGCCAACGACATATTTATCGATCATCAAGATTAATCGAATTAGGAGAAAGTAGACACGGAGCATCTGGTTTGTAATCAAGGTCACCTCAAGGTCAGTTTCTCCGTGATCTCACGAACAGCACGTTGTTTCCATTTACGTTTTGATAGAGCGTTTCAGGACGAGTACAAGGAGATATTATGAAGGTCATCCAAGGTCACTCAAGGGCAGATGCAATGGAAAATAAATTGGTTCGCTGTATCTACGTTCAAGGTCGACTTGAACACTTGTACATATTACTAGTGGGTTACATCTAAGTCGTCGAAGTTGTCAGAACAGTGTCCCCAAACAATTTATTGTTACTTCAGGTATTTGGAATATTCAATTCGCCTAAGCGATAGGCTGAGGAGCCGGCGCTAACGAGGTGATGAAGTCATCGGCGTAAACGAGGCCCGATTATTGCCTCGCGGAATAGTTTCACGGTGGAAAAGGAGCAGGGAAGGTCCTTCATGCTTCAGCCTAGGCAGGCGGGTTCCTGCGGTGATAACGATCGATCCGGCGAACGAACATAGTCGAGCGGAGGCTGATCTCGATAAATCCTGAAAGTAATTAGTGGCTGGATTGTCGTCTCTGTCGTTGTCTTCGTCGTCTCGAGACGTGGAACAGCCGAAGGAAGAACGTCGAAGGACGATAGGGGAGGGAAGTAGTATGATTACACGTTCTACCGAAGATGCTCTCGAAGGTGCATCGACCTTCGGGCCTCTTCAGGCTATCGAACCACGGGAATGATCTGTGCTGGCGATCTATCGATCCTGGTCTCGATATGCGTAATTTGAGGATTCGTTATCTGAGAACCGGAATTTCGTTAAAATTTGATGACTGGCCTGCGGATTTTAGTCACTTGTGGCAGGATTGATTAGCAGACAGTGGATTTGATGCATTTATGATAAGAATGAAGAGGTAACAATTTTAAACAGTGAAAAGACTAAATGAATTTAATTTCATTTACATGTGCAGGGTATTTCACTTAGCTTGACCATCTGAAATATCTGGCTTATATTTTATGATAGACAAAGGTCAGAGGAAAAGAGTATTCGATTCGAAAAAACTTTCTCAAGGTCACTTTTTTGAGATTTCAAGGTCATCGAAGTTTTTTTAAATGGGATTACATAGTTTCATTGCAACTGTGTTATAGCTTAGAAAAAAACAAATTCAACAATATGCGATATGTTACCGAATTTCATGACGGTAGGTAAAGATTAAAAAATTTGATTGAATACATAAAAATTCTCTGCGAACAAATATAATTAATTTAATAATTGAATTCTTTTTGTGAAATATGTCACAGATAGCACATTGCTAACAGAACTTTGGACATTTCCATTCGATAATTTTTCATATGTACGTTTTCACTAGGCTGGGGGTGCTTTTACACCCCCATGCGCGGAGTGAGGGTTAAGAAATTCCTATCTGGCAGTTAATGCAGAAAAATTTGTATTTTGCAGAAGAAAAGAAGCCGCAGTGATCAGGTAAATCGTGTGAAACAGTGAACGTAATAGAAGAATATGAGATAATTTTTTGTTTAACTCCTCTTTCTTGCACACGACGCATAAACATCACCAAGGCTTGCTTAAAGATCGGCCGTTTATTAGCGACAAAATGGAAGATTCGCTAAAAAGCACGACTACTATTAAAATCTGCATTTCTTTATCGGAATTTTAAGGCATAACAGGCTACGGATTTTGAAGTACAGGGTTTTTGCCCTCGTTCATTGATCGTCACACACGCGCCCGTCCGATTTACTCGATCGCCGGTCGAGACTTGCCCGTGGATCGTTAATGGCGGAATACTTTAATTGGAAGCGGCGATCGCGATCGACGTGGGGATCGAGTAGATCGTCAGGGGGCTAAAAGCTGGAACGAGAACTCTATTCCAGCCTGTCGAGCCGCGTTTCTCGTCGATGCAACAGAGACGGCTGCTGTCAGCTCGACGTCTTCGTTTTTCATGCAAATTTAATCATCGTTGCGGACGCGCCGAGGGTAGAACAGCCTGACGGATCCTCGGGAGCGTACTATTTCAATCCTGCGGAAGAGAGAAAGAGAGAAGGCAAGCGCGCTTTGTGTTCGAAGTTTTCTCTCTGTCTCGAGAATTTCTCGCGTCTCGGATCGGACAAGAAGAATCGCAAAAAGCGGAAAAATTCTTCACGGTGCCCTGGTGGCGACGAGATCCCAGGCGAACCAGCGACCCTGAAGTTGTTCGACGGTTCGAGGAGAATCGTCACGCCTCGTTGCCTCGGCAGAATGACGGATCGCAAAATTCGGCGGCACGGGAATAGCGAATGCAATATGGCCTCTCGAAATTCGAGTTTGATTGAATATTTCTATTTCAGGTGTATACTGCCGATTTTCAGTAACAGACGTTCTTCTTCCTCTCCTATGTTTAATCTTTAGAGTGCGCATTTGTTTGCAAAATAAGAATTGTACTCCCTCTGTCCCATGATAATAGTAGCAGTTGATGAATTTAATTTGTCCCATAATAATAGTAGCAAAGAAAATAAATATAGAACGCAATATTTATTATAAGAAAGCTAGATTACATTAAACAATTAATTAAAAATATTACTCCCAATTTTTATTTTGAGTGTTCAGATAGTTTCTGGATTTTTCAATAATTTCGTTACTGGAGTTTAAACTTGTAGGTAGGATCCCTTGGCTGCGAAGCTTTGCTTTCCCTATATGCTTAAAATTACTGGAGCCATCGTTCTTCATTGCTTCCAGCATAAATTGTATTTTTCATCTTACTTTTACAACGGGTTGATATTCAACTGAAATAAAACAATTGATTTCGATCAGCGGATGAAATTAGAAAAGTAGTCACAATTCGTAATAATTAGGTTAATCTAAAAATTGAAAGATGTGTCAAAACAAATGACAGATGTCATGAATCATTGATTTTGATTGAAGGCTCCGCAATTTTGCGCTACAACATAACTTTCAGCTGCATTCGCCAATAATTCCCGTTTAAATATTCACTTGCTACTATTATTATGGGACAGAGGGAGTAATTGTTTATGAGAAGTCGGTCAGAATAGAAGCAATCAACTATATACATAGTTAGATTCCAAGATATTTGTAACTAGACTGCGGATTTTACGAGTTTGTGACAAAAATGAGTAGATAGAATTCAAAACAGTAGACAAATTGAGTTTATATTGAAAAACAACAATATTTTTATGTAACTTGTACAAATAATTCGAAAAAGTGTCTGTCTGGCTCTTGTTTATTGCAACTGATGCAGAAAACTGTTATTCTGCCTAATGTTCACAGTCTACTGAGAACATATACTTTATCCCACCCGAATTCTTTCAAGTCGTGAACTCTCAGAGGTTCGCAGCAATCGAGTAACGATTGGAGGAAGATCTCGTAATTTTGTGAGCTTCCGCTCTACGGTTCAGGATTTCAGGGTTCGATTCTCCGAGTCCCGATCCGCGGAAACTATGAAACTGATTGCCTTCCGTGGGCGCGGCGCAATTGCCAGTTGCACCGGCGTTTATCTTCGAGGGACTCGTTTCTTCGAGGAAACTGAAACTACAGTAGAAGCGAAGGACGTTATTGGAATGAAACATTTTTCCCCGGTGTTCATTTCAGATTACAGCGTTCGGTCGACTGGCGGAATGACATGCCCCGCGGCGACGACGACCGACCAACAACTGCGCTCTTCGGGAAACGTCGAATAGCACGGCGTCGAAGACAAACAGATTATATCGCTGCCAGTCTCGTAACCTTCAATTTTTCTCCTTTTTATTTCTAGTTGCCAAGGTCTCGATACACAGTGGGAAAATGACCAATCTAGCTGGACAGAAGTCATTTTCCTCAAGTATTCCAATCGGGGTTTTGAGACGAAATGCATCAAGCATGCGACTCCCGGAAAATACGAATCTGTCGCACGGAACGTTGACTGCAAATCTTCAGTATGACGAAGTTTTCAAGTGAAGTGATTATTTGTGATGTGTAAATTGAAAATCAATATGTACTTCTTTGTTTCGAACAAAAATTACAGGCAGAATTTAAATTGAATAAACCTTTCCTCTAAGTGTTTGTGTTCTGACATGTACTAATTAAATTAAGCTTATACTTTGACTCCAACAAGCTCAAGCGTTAATTTTTTTATTCGCAGAAAAATTAGCTGCAACGACTTGCATCTGATAGGACAATTATCAAATTTCCGACACGTACTTTATGGTATGAACAGAATCGGCATATGATTTTGCACAGGGCTACTGAACACTGAACTGTGTTATTGAAGTTTCAAAAATTCTATGAAATCGGAGCAATTTATTTAACTAACAAAAAATTGGTAAGCTAAGATTATGATACTGAAAGCACTCTTTCAACCTTCTTCTATTTTTCCGATTCCAATCACGTTTGCTAGATTCTAATAGGAGTCTCGATAATTGTGTTGCACTAAAAGGAAGCTTAAAAATCATATTTTACATAATAATCCATAACGAAATGATTAGCCTAAAAAATTATGAAATAATCTCTGGTAACCCCAGGCATCATGATCTCAAGCCTCGAACCTTTCAGCAAGGCTGTCAACGTCATTGCCAATTACACCAACGAGTGACACAGTAGGTCGAATTTCTGGGAAAGCCAGGAACAAGCAGTTTCTCTCCTAGATAAAAAGTGAGGCTGAACCGAGACAGTCTCCTCGCAGCCAGAAGAAGAAGAAGAAGAAGAAGCGTAACAGGAGTTTGTTAACTGTGGCCGCGTGGTAACGATCGGGGAGCACGCGGGCCCCGTTACAAGACAACCAGGGAATCACGGAAGCTCGCCGGGACACAATGGTACGCAGTGTCGTCGGACGAGGAACCGCAACAACAAATGCGGCTCGCTCGCCTCTACCTAGAAGGGTAGCTTGTTCGCGATATGTAGAATCGCGAGGGGTCCACGGGTGGCCCCGTTACATCTCTGCCGTGGCGACCTAACGTGACTCCGCTACGTGAGCTGCAAACGGAAAAACCTTGGCGATCGCGAGCCTAGAATGGTGTGGGTGGCTGGCACCTCGACACTTGTGCTACTTAGGTTTTCAGTGCTCTTGGAGAAAAGTGAGAACATCGATCTTCGTTGGTGAACGTTGGTACGTGATGCTGGAATTTATTTGCTAGGTTCTTTCGTAGATTGAGACAGAGTAACTGGTTGTATTTAGTATAAGGATTAAAGAACTCCATTGTTTCAGTAATCCTAATTTTCCTACCAACATGCATTTTCCAGGATTTCCTCCACGAGAACGCACTGATGAAGTGCGCATAGGTCCCACGCCAATGGGGACAGCGTATGCCAAGTCTCCGGGGCACGCGAAGATGCAAATTGCCCTACCGGGCACTGCTCTTCCTCTGTCGAAACCGAAAGCGCCGAAGCTACGCCTATTAAAACTGAATAATCCGAAGACAGAGGATGTTAGCCACTTCTTTTTGTGACGTCGTAACGTTTGCCCGGAAGGGTGGCCTCGTTGAGTCTTGTTGAGACTGAAAGCAACGAAACTGCGCCTATCCAGAGATAGCAATGCAGCCACTACTATAACGAAGAAGAAGAGCAAGATCTTCGACAGTTTATGGCCTCCCAGAGTATCCCCTAAAATTCATCATGTGAAAACTATCGACAGAGCCGAAATCATCATCTCTCTCTCACAAGATCACTCTCTCAGCTCCTAGCAACAAGAACAAGATCTCCGGCGGTTCGTAGCTCGAAAAGCAACCACGCTGAAGAGAGCAACATTGATGCGCAGCATAATCGCCAATCGACAATTATCCGGCATCGATCTCATTACTTCGCATCCCGTAATTTCCCGAGTCCTCCCGCGAGAAACAGATCGAGAGCCAGCACCACCGAGGTCCTGGGCTGTTCGATTAGGGCGCCGCTCGGAGTCCGGAGCGGTTGCTATCCGAGTCTGATCATTAGTTTCGAGTCTCCGCCGGTGGTACGAGTGCGGGAATAGCGAATTTAAAAGAAATCCCCCTCGGACAAGCGGTTTCGTGTAACCGAGATCCACGGATGCATCTCTCTCGGTGGATCCTCTCCGTGTTCTCTCCTCCCCTGTTCCATCTCCTCGTGAAGCCTGGCCGGCTGTTCCTCTACGGCGGCGGCTGCGTATCCTTGTCACGAACCTCGGAGTTGCGGTAGATCGTGTCCTTGAGCGGTACATCTCCCTGTTCCTTCCTTTCCGTCCTTTTTCCTTCCTCGTTCGTCGACTCTCGCCGATTCTCTTTCTTCCTCTCTCTCTCTCTCGCTTGCTCGCGCGCGCTTTCGTTCGCTCGCCTATTCCTGGCCACTCCATTTGCATCGGCCAACAAGAACAGGACAATGAAGAGGGAGAAAGACGAGGAGAAGGCGGAGGAGAAGAGCCAGAGATCCGCTTAGACGGCCGGAAAAATCGTGGAACACGAAAGCCAGCCGCTCGTGCGATCGAGGGAGGAAGACAAAATGTCGCGAGGGGACGGTTTTACATGGCCCACGTCCTGCCTGGCTACGTAATATCTCCTCTCTCGCCGGGTGCACACGCCTGCGCGCCCCAAAGACGACGACGACGACGACGAAGACGCAACAGCATCCGGTCGCTTCGCCGCGCCGGATCGTTTCGCGGCTCGGAACTCGTGTCTTGAATTTGCAACCGCTCCAAGCAATCTGATAAGCCGGCCACCACGGATACCCGGGATCGTTTGCTTTTTACACGGGTTCGTGCACCGGCCTCGTCTTATTTTGCCCGGGGAGCAGCATCCTGGACCGATCACGGCCCCGGCAATAACCTCCGATCGTTGACTCGCTCCCGGTTCCCCATAGAAAGTCTCCTCTACTCGCTCGCTGATGCTTTTCGAAGAGGACTCGAAGAGGACTCTTTGCGTTAAGTCGGATTAAGGTCTGATCTACTAGCGGATGCTTAGGGGATCAATGGAGCGATCGATCTTTGGGGTCGCGCTTTGAGGCAAAAGACGCGAAAGAGGGAAACGTGTTTGGATCTTCCTCTGTTTTCACTTATGGCGTTATCCTTTATGTTCGTAAAGCAACGACACTCACGAAATTAGTTCGATTTTCTTTACGTGATTTAGACAACCGTAGTCGCCACGAATGTGTAATACTGGTAGCGAACCCGTTAAGGAAATTCAGCTCTGTAGTAACACGGGAGTACACGAGCTGGAGTAGCGTTTTTCCAGGGCCTCCCATAAAATTCGTTCATAGTGCCACTTAATTGAACCCAGGATCATCGAAGGAGTACTATACTGTTCTCTGCAGAAGCCAGCAGAAGCACCAGGCGACAATCTCGCTCGTCTCCCCGTTTGAATTAAACCAAGAGATTCGTGCAGCACGCACGAACGTTCTCTCCGTTCCCCCATAGTCGCGTGCAAGCCGTTCGTGCGAGCTTCGTCAACCGAACGGCTCATTAACTCTAAATGATTTCTCATTACGCGCTGCCGTGTCGGTCTAAGCGCGCAATCTCCTATCCGCGAATAGAAATCGAGTTTTTCCTTTTGATTTCGCTTCCTGAAGAGAGGTCGGAGCACCTTATCTCGAGCGGACGTCCGAGGACTTTTGTTTCGCCGAGGAAGACGGCAATTTCGCCATGCGAACCCTTGCTCGGGAAGGTTCAACACCCTCTCGGCAGCGTTCGACGATTTCGTTACGCTTCTCTACGCAACGTTTGCGTGCCCGTGGAATCGATTCTGCATGGTTTGGTGGAGCTGGAGAACAACGCTGCCCTTGTTGAACAACTTCGTGTCTTCACAGGATCGAAACCGATGAATTCATTTTGTAGAATATGCTGAACGACGCTTTCCTTCTCGTACATTTCTGGGTATTTATACAGGGCGAGTCACGAGGAACAGAACACCTGAATTTCTCTGTTGATATGAAGGATAAGCGAAAGTGTCGAAAGTGAAATGAATCCGTTCAAAGGGGATGACAATATGATATCAACAGATCTTGTGATTATTATTTATCAAGGTCGTCGGTGTTTTTTAAAATGACATCATGTATTTTTCACTTCATATTGTCGTAGCTGATGTGAAGACGAGTTCAATAATGTGGTACACTATGACCTTCAAATGACCTCGGACTCATTAATAGGTATAGTTTCACTACTCTGTTTGATCAACGAAAATTTAATTTCTTAAGCCATTAGGTCCTATAACATAACCTATACACAAACAAGATTATCAACGAACTTACGTTTTTAGAAGAAAAATTGTGCCGATATTTTTACGAGATATTTCTTTAGATATTCGCCGAGTAATGTTGTACCAACGCGGTGACTGTCCCGCCCATTATTAACGTACCTTCATCGTAACAAATATTTCTTGCTGATTCTAAAAAGATAAAAAAAGTCATCTCTTAACCGTTCACGCGAGTGTATTAGTGCTAGTGGACAGCATTTTGAGCATCGATTCAATTAAGATGAATTATATTTTTTTAATGTTTCTTTGGTTTAGATGAAGAAGAAATACTTTTTATAGTGCTTGAAAAATGGACGTAAAAAGATTGTAGGTTTACCTATAAAAACGGTTAACTATAAGAGTTGTGTAATCTAAGCTGATCCACTTTGTGGTCCACCTGTATACAATCGAAGTTGAGCATCGAATGAGAAACGCTATCCTCTTTGTACAATTTCGTGTTTTTATAGGAGAGTTTAGAGAAAGATGCATTCGAGGCAACCTGATTATGAATGAATTTTGTAGGACATGTGGCTGGTACGGGAGGTTGAACGTCTTCGGAAGTGTTCGATTTCGTCTGGTTTGCCTATGTGGAATCGATGGTATGGTATCGGCGGATTCGCAAACGGCGCGGCGCCGATCCTGCGGCTTTCGCATTACGTAAACGCGATAGCGATTACCTCGGACTCTCGTAAGCGCGGTGAAAGTGCATCCTCTGCCATCCCACACCGACACTGACCCGCTTTTTCAGCGACCGTGAAACCGAGGAGACTTTCCTTCCGTAAATGCACGCGGTTCCGCGACATTGTCGCGAAAGCGGTCGCTGAACTTTGACTGTCGACCTCCCCTTTGCCTCTGAGATGACTAGTTTCAAATTAACACTTCCGGTGCTGGTCTGGTGGACTAAAAAGTTGTATAAAATCAAAGTAATACTTTCAATGACATGAACATTAAAATGTTAAGATTTATTATGCTGAGGTACTCTGCTTACCCTTGTAGCATCTAGTACATTATGCAATATTATGCATGACACAGAAGCAACAATTGTTTCTTTCAATAAGTTGAAAATAATAGTAGACTATCTTTGTCATAATTGCATAAAAGCAACATTACCTATAGAACAAAGCTTCGCTATGACGTTATTTTGAATTATCACCAGCAGATAATTTTCCATTACACCTAGGTACACAGTACTTATTAGCCATTTTTAACTATTGATAACTATTTACAATTGAAACGACTATAAATATCACAAAATATCGTTCAAACCACACGTAATATGCAAATATCCGTGAAATTACATATTGTATTACAAATTAAAAGTGACAGCACGAAGCTGGACACCACCAGGTGGTACTGACGCTAGGCTTCTTCTGTATGACGTTACAGTTTGGCTTTATTATATAGGTGGTGTTGATAAAATCCGCAATTATGAGATACTCCCTCTGTTCTATGTATAATAATAGTAGCAGCTAAATATTTAAATGGGAATTATTGGCGAATACAGCTATGAGTTATGTTGTAGCGCAAAATTGCAAAGCCTTTAATCAAAATTAATGTTTCATGACATCTGTCATTTGTTTTGACACATCTATCAATTTTTTGGGTAACCTAATTATTATGAATTATAACTATTATTCTAATTTCATGCGCTGATCGAAATCAATTGTTTTATTTCAGTTGAATATCAACCCTTTGTAAAAGTAAGATTAAATAAAACAAGTTATGCTGGAAGCAATGAACAACGATGGCTCCAATAATTTTAAGCTCACGCATAAAGGGAAAGCAAAACATCGCAGCCAAGGGATCGTAAATACCTACAAGTTTAAACTCCAGTAACGAAATTATTGAATAATCCAGAAACTATCTGAACACTCAAAATAAAAATTGGGAGTAATATTTTTAATTTATTGTTTAATGTAATCTAGTTTTTCAATAATAAATGTTGCATTCTATATTTATTTTCTTTGCTACTATTATTATGGGACAGAGGGAGTACAATATAGATATTACATTACACAGCGTCTGACATCAGAATGAAACGCGCAGATAGCAATCTTCGGGAAAAAAGAAGATACAGACCTTAATATGCAATCTTTAAGAGGCAACGCATCAATGCCTGGCATGTTTAGTCTCAAAGGGTAATTCTTCCGAAGCAATTGTAGAAACTACAGTGATATTGCGTGGAAGAACCGATCGCGATTAAAAAGTATCGGGTATTAAATTGCCCCGCAATTCGCGGCGGAATCACACTCCCATTACGAGTGTTCCGCCTGCACCAGGCCAGATGCAACTATGTTCGCTGCTGGCACTGCTGCGGGCCTTGTAATCAATCCACAGGCGCGCTTCCTGCCTCCACGAAGAGCAAACAACTGGCCGACGCGTTGCATCCTCGACATGTTTTCCAACCATTCTTCCCCGGCAGTCCTCGAAGAATGCCAAATTAGAGGGCATCCTCCGTCCGCGGAATTGAACGCCGCGTTTAATTAAAGATCTGCGGTCGGCTCCCTGAATTCTACTAGGCTGCTGAGATTTATTGTGATTCCATTCGTTGGATTGCAAGATTAACCCCTCTTCGACTGAGGAATATTATGTCCTTTCGCATCGTGACGAAACTCTAGGTTCTACGAATTGTTTGGGTAAAAAGATTGATGAATTGAATCCATCATGAGATATCGCGACCTTATTAATTAATCGTAGAAGAAAAGACGTCCTCCTAGGCTCATTTGAAAACACTTTAAGTGCCAAATTACAAAAGTTCTAATAAAAATTAATTTGCTTTAATATTTTACAGTAACAATTCATTTCTAAACTCGATGAAAAAACAATGTCACATCCGTAGTCTCTGATTTGTATACACTGAGATGACAGCTTTGAAACGTTTATCAAAAGTGGCCATTTCTCCTGTCTTCAGAACCATCGATTCTGTTCGCGGATTTCTCTGCAGTGAAGGAAACTCGAACGTAGGATAATGAATTTCAGGAATGAATAATGCGAGAGTATGTCCACGATCGTCGAATCGCCTAATTGCTTCGTTAAACGAGTAGCGACTGAGCCCTCCGGAGCTCCGGATTCAGTAAAAACTGGTGGAAAAAGTTGGATTCGCCCATGTTACCTGGTGATCGAGTGAATCAAAGGGAGGCCGGTGCCATTATTGCGCCGGAGGATCTGCTCCCAACACGATTTTTACGGGGTGGACACGCTCCGAACGTCCTCGTCGCTCGTTTTTCTGTGTCGCGAGCAGACGTGACGTACTTACGAAGTTCGGGCCCGTTAGAACGGTACACCGGCAGAACGTCCGCGAGATTAACACGCTTTCTTTCGCACGTGGCGATCCGGAATGAGACGTCACCTGCGACAACCGGTCGCCGATTCGCGAAACAACGTCCGACGATCGCTTTCGCGAACTGTCCGATCAGACAAACGTGCGCGCGGCACTTGCAAAATTCTCGTCTTTTACTGGTGTACTTTATACTTGCATTAGATGATTGCATATATTCGTGCCCGATTTTCATAGATGTCGCAAACTGTACTGCATGGCTGAGTGTAAAAACAAAAATTATTATAGTCATATATATCACAATATATATCATTGATTAATAAAGCTGTACTCTTTAAAATTTAACCATTGAATTTTATTTTCAAATCGGGCACGAACTTGTGAAATCATCTGATATTTTAATTAATGACTTCAGTAATCGTCTCTTAATCACTTAGCTGTGTAACTCGATTTTATAAGTGGGGGTTAAGAATTTTTTAATATTTTATTGATCACGCTCTTCGATTTCTTCGGCTGTTTTCTTTCATTCGTTTTTGACTAGACATATTCTGAAATGTTGAAACATTACAAATGTGTTTTAGTTTTGTCAATGTTTATTCTCTATATGCGTCCATTCATTTTAATCATACGACTTGGATTTTTTGATAAATTAGAACAATTAGTTTACTACATAATGTGAAAAAATTGTGAACAAATTGCAATCGGTTGCAATTACAGAGAAAATACTGAAGATCATTTTTTTACAACTTTTTTCTGTATACTGAAAATTTTGTAGATCTGTGTCAATTATAAATATTCGAAAAATTGACAAGATACTGTACGCATACTAACAACATTATAAGGGAATTAAGACAATTCAGTTAATCTGGAATTGAAAGGTATGTAAGTGGACGTTAGCTGCTGTAAAATATTCGATAGGATGAAACAAGCGACTCTGTAGGAAAATGCAGAATGCAACTGCAGTGGAACAGAGGTAACGGATAACCATCTAACTGGTGACACTTAATGGCAACGATCGACACCGGCGTAAATCGTTCCCAATGATTGAAAACGAACGAAAGCAAGCATCGTCGGAGAAAGGCTGAGAAACGAGAGGCGCTCGAGCGAGACACCCGTTTTCGTCTTCTCCGAGTAACGGTAAAACAGTCAACGAAACGAGGTCGTTCGACGATTTTTCGGGTTACGTAACTGCCCTTAGGACTACGCACGATCGATCGCGGTGAATTCCAGCCGAAAACCTGTGTGCGAGTCTCTCCATTTTGTCGGACAAGCCAACGCGTACCGTTACTCGAGGAATTCGCCCACGATTGTGATCCTTTCGGAAGAATTAACCAAATTGCTTTTTTTCGCTGTGGGAGAGTCTTGGCACGTTGACCCAGCGACCGCAAAAAATTCCGGTGCAGTTTATTCGGTGGAAGAAAAATTCAAAGGTTAAGGATCAGAATTGTTAATGACAATGGTTAGCTTCTTGATAATATAATAATTTCAGAATTGATAAAATAATACTGAAAATCATTCCATACCTGTTGCAAGCTTAGACCACGAATCATTAAGGTGAAACTAAATACAGTAAAGTCTTGATCTGAAAAAATCCCTCGGGTCCGTGCTGTTTCTTAGATGATGTAGTTCTACTATTTCGGCGACGGAGCCAGTTCAAGCTGGGTGTGCCCCGCAGTGGAATAGATATTCGTTTTTCTCAAATCGTACAGTTTCCGTTTACTTAGATCGAATATTTACTGTATTGTCTATAGTGATTGTAAGAAATTACAAAAATTATTATAGAATTTTTGGAAAGATTAATAAAGTGTGGTCCCTCTATGGAAAATTTATGGGGCAACGCTTGAGAAACGAGTAAGGTAACAGTAAAGAAAGGAAACGGGATGCTCGAAAATCTATCATTACCAGCGTTTAGAACAACCTCCGTGCTTTATTTCTTCCTGACACGTACACGGAATGTATCATTAAATAGTTACTCAATTAAATCCTCGAAGATAATAGTAGTCGGGATGTCTCGAATTACCATTGAGGAAAGTAGAAACTTCCTTTTGAAGCAGGTGGTATAGTAAATACTTCCATCCGAAGATATGAATGAAATTGGAAGCCAAGGTGTAGCTAGTATGGTTACAAGGAAAGGGAAAACGAACATGAATGAATAGGCGGATTGAAAATTAATTGACTGATCGAGTATTTGTTGACTAATTAAACATTGATTGATCGACAACTGCGAATACTGCATCGAACATTCATTAATATTCAGAATATAAATTTAATATTCAGAATTGTTTAATATTGTAGTACTTCTCACTGATTTTGAATGGTGTTCAATAATTACAATAATCTAGAACGCTTTTAATATTGATGATCAAAACATTTGTACCTACTACAGAAAAATTTTGTATTCAAATTGAAGGTCTAGGTACAAGAACCAGATAAGTCCAGATTTCGAAAGCTCTGTAATTATTAAAACAAACAACGAAGAATTCATAAAAATGTATAAATTCTAACAAGGGATTGTCGTAAAGATTGGGTCACCCTATAAGCTGGAACATGGTCGTCAACTATATTTCTATTTAGAAACAAACTTCTCATGAGCATTAGACGCAACAAGTCGTGTTCAGTGTAGCTGTGTCAAACAAACGCTGGAATATGTCCTAGAAAAATTTTTTTCGAAATCCAATTCTCGAAATTTCAAGGTTGCGAATTTTTTACGAAGATCATGCATTTTGTTTGCATATAGTTACAGAGCATGGAAAGACAAACTCAACGATATGTAGAAATGTATATTTACGATGTACTATACTGGAGAAAAAACCAAGTTTCAAAAATAAAAAATTCCCAAGCTTGATTCGGCACGTTTTCCCGTTGTTCGATCGATCTAAAACATTGCATTATTTTTTTACCCAGTGTTACAATCCTAGGGGGTGTCCCAAAACTATTCAAAGATCGAAAAACAATGTCCATCCAGCTATACATTTCCAACTGTATACATTTTTCTGCATAATTCTCATCCCATGAAATATTATAGCTAAAAAGCAAGTCCCTTATTCAATTTCAATTGCTAATTTGAGAACGTCCCACGGTCCACGTGTGGGTAAGGAACACAGGAGTATGTATGCAGCCTGACGCGCTCCCAGGCGCAAAGCCATCGAGTTAATCGATCGGGGACCGGAAGCGCGCGTCTCTCGCTGTTCCACGTGGTTCCACGCACTAATATTCTATTGAATCTGAATTTTTTCGAACGGCTCGTCCCGGCCGCTCGGCACCTCGCCATTAGCCGGCTAATAATGACTAGTTCATAAGCGGTTTCCGCACTCTAAATAAAAAGGTAGCGGCAGTGGATCTCGGCCATTATACGGCGTCTTTTTGTAATTCGCTATATCGCGGGGCTAATAACCAAGCGGTGATCCCCGCACAATAAAGAGAAATAACAGCGGAGAAATGATGCCGCAAAATGATGCTAGCGCGCATAAAGATGTTCGTAATAAGTGCTCGGACAGGAAAACCACCGCCAGTTCGCACCGTAAACATCAAGGAATTTAATTACCGGGGATCAAGCGGTGCGACTGGTCTCACGGGCTTTCGGCGATTTTTAATTAACCGAACGCTTCCTGAAAACGAACCTGCCGAGATGTGGTGGGTGGTCGGGATACGGAGGCCAGACCAGCTGCAATTCTACAGAGTCCTATATTCTATCCCTCGGGCTAGGCGAGGAAGCGCGAGCGATGAACACTCGACGGAAATTATTATAATAACGTGGGCCGAGGGACGCGGACGGTTTGTTCCGCGTCCACCAAGCAATCAAAGACGTGACGGACCTGACGTGAGACGCCGACCCGTTCCAGGCTATGGAAAGCTTGTGGGGTCTCGACACCTACCGACGTTCGAAAAATCCATTGCCTCTTCTTCGCAGCTTTCGAACATCTCAAGCTCTGCAGACCGATTTTTAAGGCATTTATTCTACATTTTATTGAGCTGTGTACTGTTCGATCCAAGCTAATTTTACCATTTGAATTGATTGTGTGAATGTAACGTAGCTTTCACGAAAGTTTCAATAAAATATAATTGTATATCAGGGCCCGCTCTAGGGGGGGGGGGGGGACGACAACCCGGGCATTTGCCCGGGGCGCCAAAATTTAGGGGCGCCATTGTGGCGTTGGCTGTAAGTGTGAGAAAAATATTGATGTGTTAAATACCCAATTAATAGAAAATTTCAGACTACCCTTGCCAGACAATTTTGCTAAAAAAAAGGTCATTTTGTTCAGCACGGTGCTTAGTGCTTAAAAAGGGGCGGCAATTTGTTTTTTTGCCCGGGGCGTCCGTAAGTTAGAGACATACGTTGTCCTGTGATTTTTAAAGAATCTATTGTACTTTTTTAATGTGTTTTGGAAGGCTCTCTTTAGGAATTTTTTCTGGAAAGACTGGTCGTCGGATAGGTTTAAAATTTTGGGAGTGTGTTTCTAGTTTCTACACATTTTAGACTGACGATGAAATTTGCTTCTTTAGGAAACATGGTGCTGGTCTAGAATTAAAAAATCGCAGGACAGCGAACACTGTGAGCCTAGTTTCATTGAAAATTCATTAATTCTGCTATTTTATTGAGGATCTCCAAAAAAATTCCTGAAGAATTCCTGAAAAATTGATGATGTACCCAGTTCCCAGGACCGGTTACTCGGAGCGGAGGTAGGCATAATTGACGCGTGTGAAATTGATCGCGCGAGCCTGATGGATTGGGAACGATGCGAAGTCGTCGGTTCGAGAGTCGATCAATCAAGTAGATTAATTACCGGAAGGATTGTGGGTCGCACGGTAACGAGTCCGTGTTCCATTCTCGTCCCGAAATTCGCCTTGAACTCCGTCCAGGGTCAAGTGGAACGGGGCCGAGGAAAAGTTGACCGAGCAACGGTTTTGATCGACCGTCCATTCGAGCCACCAAACTAGTCGAGCCGCGTTTCATTCACCATTTCTTGTCAGCCGTTCGATTTGTTACACGATTCACCGTTAACAACTGTAGATATTCGAATCGCTGACGTCAGCCCTCTTGTGTCACTCTGTTCTTCTTGTTACCGAAATCGAACCGTACGTAATATTACTGAATCTTTAGAAAATCCTGAACATAATGTGTAGGTCTCACGAAAAATTTAGAAAGAAATATTGTTCGACTTCGCGAAGTTACGAGAAGTCGAGAGGTATAGAGTCTCACTCGCGGGAACTGAATTTGAGAACCGAAAAAATGTTGCCAAGGCGATGTAGCGTTATTTACTGGCAAGAGGAGGGTTAGGGGATGATGTAAAAGAGTGTTTAGATCCTGCGTGAAATTTGGGAGCGTGCGAGAATTTCGGATCCAAGAAAGAGTGCAAAAATGTACGATGCTCCAGCTCAAAAAAACGGAATTAAACAAAGAAATATAAAACGCCAGTGCAATTTAGTGGCATATAATGACAAGGGGAGGGTTAGGAGATGATGTACAGTATTGCCTACGTTCAATAAAAAATTCGGTTCACGCCAAAAAATTTTCAAACCACGAAAAATTGTAAAAATATGCGCTGCAACGCCAGGTCTCGATAAAGCGGAGTGAAGCAAAGGAAATAGAATCGGCGATGCAATTCAGCGGTGCATCATATCAAAGGGAAAGTTAGGAGATGGTTTAGAACGATATCCAGGTGCAGTAAATGATGTAGTGCTCGCTGAAAAAATGCAGAACTGTCACGTTAAAATCCCTAAAAATCGAGTTGACCGAAAGCGAAAAACTCGCCGGTGCATTTCAGCGTTGCATCGCTTCGAGGATGGAATCGAGGGCGATGCAACGATGCGTGCGTTTTGTACGTACTATGATGCAGGCCTGGATTCATTGAAATTGCCATCGGGCTGCGTGGCACGCATTCCGCTGGTTCATAAACCCGGTGGCACGCGATTCACCGGGCTCACGCGAACAAATCGGTGGTTCGAATCGATTCTCGTTCATTAACGAGACCGGGAGGTATCACGCGATAATTAAATGCTAGTCGGATCTGATTACGGTCGAAAGAAGTGGAAACTCGCGAGACGCCTTCTGCTGGTGATCAATTTGTTTCGCTCGCGTACAATCTTGTAAAGTGTTTCGTTGGAGGAAATCGGTACCGTAAGATCGTGGATCGTCGGGATCGAACTGTAGATGGAAAAAAAGGGGAACTGAAATCAAGCGCACGGGAGAAAGAAACATGGGAAACCGCAAGCCAGGGCCGAGGTACGATTCGATTCAACTGGAATCGTGCGAAACGGAATTTCGAGAGGCGACGATCGGATTTGTGGTCGCGCGTGATCGCGTCTCGCTCGATTAACCCGATCCGACTGTTAATTAAATATCGAGGCATCGTCGCGCAGCCATTTCTACGATCCCGATAATCCGGCCCGACGTGTTCTTTCTCTATTTTCGCCTCGGAACTAATTTCTTCATTGAGAAGAGGACGCGATAATGGGGTCGCGCCGCTTCCGTTTGAGTTTAACGGGATCGCGAGACTGTCACTCTTCGTTAGGAAAACCATCGGCCTAAGTCGGCGCACAATGGGCCATTCCTGTAAAATAGGTGGAACTAATTCGAAAATGTTCATGTCACGAAATAAGTTCGAACGAGGTTTTTCATAAGCAAATGCTTGAGTGAGCTGGACTAGAAATTGCAGAAACTTATATATCTGATATTATTATTATTATTATTTATTATAGACGGACCGAGGTCCTTTTACATAAATGTTTACAATAGAAAAGGATAAGGGGCTACACGCATAATAACAAAGAATAACAGAGAAGGGACGTGCACAGAAAATAATGGTACAAACGATATGGTATTATCTTATAATCCTGCGTAATTGTTTTTTAAAATTGAGCAAAGACTCAATATTGAAATCAATACGATTATAGAGAGTGCTATAGTGTGCTATAATGCGATTTATTGGATTAATTAATCCATAAGTAGATCTGGCTTTAAGTGTTTCAAATCCTGCTCTAGTATTATTTGATAAATAAATAATAGTCGAGTACAAGTCTCTTGGAGCAACGTATCAGTCAGTTCTCTTCGCGTCTCGAGTGGCAATGCCACGTTCTATTACCAAGTGAATGGTTTTTTTGCCAATTAAGAATAGATTTGTATAGATAAATCAGGCTAATAGAGTAACTGTGGCGATTACTCCGGTATCATGCTTCGGTCGTACTTTACTTTAATATTATTCCCAATTTAAAATTGGTGGCCCTTATACGAGGATCACATGTAGTCCGGGTAATTATACAAATACGATGTTTTACGAGGCAATAAGCACGACAAAAAATATTCGCGAAGCCTTCCAAGGCTGCACAAGCTGAAATTAACTGAACACCGAGTAAAAATCGAGAACACGCGATCACCGAGCATCGACACCGCAGCTAAAATGAAATTTCGCGCTCGTGAACCGCATTAGGCCGTTGCAGGATATTAATGGGATATTCGGAGGATATTTCGAGGGTACCCCGGGTGTCTGGCCACGAAAGGATAGCAGGGTTTAGTGGACGTGTTCCGCAGACCAGATCGCAGCTAAATTATACGCTGCACAGGGTTGGCGGTCAAGGCTCTCTTTTTATTCTTTCTCTCTCTTTTCTCTCTCTCTCGAAAAGAATAAGGTCGATAAAAGTTCGGGAGGATGATAAACAGCTTCTAGACGATGGGTGGAGCCCGCCGTAAAAACGATAGAAAAAGAGAACGTCGCTGGACCCTCGCCGGGAATAAAGATCCGCCGCTTTTCGAGCATCCTCGATTCCTCCCCCCCGTTTCCTTCGAGAGGATCCTTCGTTCGGGAATCACTTTGTTCGATTTGTGTATGTTGCATATATTTTCTTGTCCACGGTAAATTATAATTAGTCTACGATTTGTATGCAGTTATGAGTAGATCAAATGCAAAATAATGAATACGTTTAGAGGATTTAAAAATACTGTTGTATCGCCCTCAACTCTATACAATTATTCAGAAAAGAAATCTGTCACCTCCTGTATTTGGCGATTAATGTACAGACAATTTTTATCTCACATAAAAATCTGCTGGAAACGGAATTAACTTTTGCGACAACCTAAACCTCAAGCGTTTCTCGACGGTAGAATTTTCTCACCTACATTTTACCTAAATTTTTAATAATCATTCGTAACAGCGATCTCTAGTGCAAATCCGGTTACACGACCGCCAGTTCTCATTCCGGGAGCAAAGAGACTACACTGAAAGTTAGCGTACCCCTCGAACGATCCAATTGTCCGAATATCGTTTTGTCCGAGGAGCGGTTAGGATAAATGCTCGCAGTGCGTACAGTGTAAAAGGATAAAGCTGTGGCGGCGGATGGGGGATCCTTATGCGAACGCAGCAAGGCGGAAGATGCACTTCAGCGTCCTTATGCGTTTGTTCGCGGCCCCAAAGACGGAAGCGCCTTCTTAGGCGAGGCGCAGCGAAATAATGCGTGTTCGAAGGCTGCATCCGCGTGCGTCCGCGACGGGGAACAATAAAATCTCGGCTCGCCGATTCCCAGGTATCTCCGGGAGCCGATAACGGTGCGTCTACCTGTCGTTAAAATCGCGTTAAGCCCGACCAGGATTGCTCACCTTGTGCCACAGTTATCGCGAACACAGTTACCGGCGTTGGATATCGCGTGGAATCAGGATCGGTAATTCTCTCTCCCTCCCTGGCTCTGTGTGTTCGCGATTCATCTCGTCGCGTCATGTCGCGAGGAAAGGAAAGGCTAACGGGTCTCCCAGGCTCGTAAATCACGAAATATTCCCGTCGGACGGAACAATCGAGAGACCGAGCTCCCTGTCCCTAATTGATACAGTTACCAGCCAGTCCTGTTAATTAAGCCTCTTCATGGAATCGCGTGTACACCTGACACCACTGATTGCATCGTTACTCCCGAGGATGCATCTCTCCCCCCCTCACCCTTTTCGAGAAGAAAATCGTGGAACGCGTTATGCTGCGTTCCCACGTGGCGTCTATCGCCGCTGATAATCGCTTCATCCCGGTACCAGTCGAGGATTATAAACGAGCAACCCCGCGATCACGCTTGTGTGCTCGTCTCGCTAATTGGCCAGTGTCAAGGCCGCCATATTCGAGCCCTCATTAACAAATCGCGACGCTTGCGATAAATCTCGGTGCATACCTCCTATACCGTCGCGGAAACGATTGGGATCGTTTTATGCCGCCGTTGCCGGCGACTTGTGCGACTCTTAATGGAATATTGTGACTCCATGCCAATTATCGGGGTTGGGGCTAATATTCGTCGATGCTGCGAGAGATCGATGGTGGTGGAGACTGTCCAATGATTCCGGGGTCTTTGGAACGAAACGATTTGCATTCCTGAGGAGTCTGTGAGCGTGATGTATGTACATCTTCATGCGAAATAAAAATTGTCTTTTATCCAACACAAAATTGCAGTTAAACTCAAAGTTAATTAATTGCAGATAGGATCTTAAGAACGAGCATTGCAGCTCAAAGTGTTGCACAGTAAAAGCTCCTTCGTTGTCCAAAGGCCGGGGGTTTGAGCGGACAACGACCGTGCCCGGACACTATTTTTGATTTATGACTGCGTCTTTAGTGAAACGGCTAGTTAAATGACAAGTAAAGCATTCGCAGTCAAAAGCAGTCAACTGTCTGGCTTTAAAAAACTCCTTATTTCCTTGCCATATTCCTTTCCTATTGTTCTCCGTTCTGCGCGGGTCTATACAGTCCTGGGACACATCTGGCGACCAGATCCACGCAGCCCTAGTCCTCTCGTTGACAGGCAGTGGAGTGGGTAGGCACTGGACAACGATCGTGCCCACCATTCAGGACAACGAAGGAGCGATTACTGTATAACGAACTTGTGGAGTGTAACTGTATTTCTTGACCAAAACGCTTAATGACAGTTGCATTTTATGATAACGACAGTTCCACGCAACAACGTAGGAATATTTTCTTTCACTATTTCATCGACCAGCAATTTTTCCGAAGCCATAATTGCAGACAGATCCCCTTCATCGTATCCGCCCGATAAAGCGTTAACGGGCCCCGGCGACCATAAAGCCTTTTATCTAACCGTAAATATTTGATCCGCGGATCGCCGTGTGTACAGAAGCGACACACTCGAGCGGCTCGCGATAAAAAACAATTAATAAAACACGCGAGAGAGGTGGTTTCCGTCCGGGAGCTAGTTTTCCACCGCTGATTAATCGTCCTCCCGGTAGCGCTGTAAATTCCTCGATATTACGCACGCCCACTTGCAAGCAACCTGGCAGCTGCGTGATTGCATATTTGCCGTCGTCGCAGGAAATTTATCCCGTTCGAGAGCGACGATCTCGAGGCCCCGGCTACGGGGTGCAGCTTCGGAATCAATGATGCGTCGCGTTTCGAGAGATACACGCTCGGTACCGCATTTTACCGACGAGATTAACGACGAGGTGAAGCACTTCGCTGGTCGAAAACACGCGGTGGAAAATACTCGTGGAAGCATCTCGGAAAATAAGAAGAGTGTACTGTCGAGCGGTGATCGAGATGAACAGTTAGCTTCCGCTTTCAAAACGGATTTTTCTCGGCCTCGTATGCTTCGTTTAGTCTCTTGCCCTATTATAGCGAGCCTGATTCGCGAAGGAAGATGGCGAACATCTACTAAACATTCACAGGTTTTAGTTCTGTTAACCTGAGGTCAAATTCTGCTACTTAGTTATTGATATTCAAGCATTAATTTATCCGATTCTGTGAGACGCGCGCTCGAAAATGTTAAAAAAAAACAATTTATTCAAGATTCAAGTATTTTATGAATATCTCGGAAACTAAGACCGAGCGATGGATTCATGTTTGAGGAGAAGTTGTCCAGAATGTTCACCGTGACAACATATGTCAAAATCAAGGAAATTATTGCGAAAGGCAACGACGCGATGATTCGAGCAAAAAATTAAAATCGGTGGAAAATACATAATTCTCTTGAACACAGAATTATAATAATTTAAAGAATAATGAAAATCTAAATGAATAATCTTGCTACCTATCGAGAAGATGAAACAAGGAAACAGTACTCACCACGTAACGGTCACCATTATTACGTCGTACACTTGTACACTTTGTGCGCCCCGATAACAAATGTCGCGGTTACCACGGTCAGTCACGGAAACTTACGTATGTTTACTTTCACTATCATTATACCAATGACACCGCGGCCGAAACCTTGGATCAGCGAGGGTCTCAGGTGCGGTGGGGTGAAGTGGGGTGGTTACCCTCGCGAATTTTTCATTGGTGAAGAGGGGCGAGAAACCCGAACAGAAACCCGACGATCGGCGATTGCCTCCGAATTGGGATCGGACCGGACCGGAGAGACTCTGTGTCTCTCTTCCTCCTTATTACAATTTATATATGGCGCTTAACTTCAACAATTGATTAAATCAGTCTCCGATTGTTCGATGATTTCTCTTTTTAATCAACGATTGACGATTAACTTCATTAATCGATTGAATCAATAATCCATTTCTCAGTGATTACCTTTTTTAATCGTACGCATTAATCAATCAATTTTAGTTAAAATTTCAATTTATTAATGCCCAACCCTGGTTCATAGCTTGGACCAAAGATTTCCTTCGAGACGTCACGTTTCGAGAACTGTCCCAGTAACGTACCAATAAACAAGGTGACTAGTGACGTCGCGATCCATACTATCAGCGGCATCCGTGTATGATTAAAGAATGGAACAAACCGCAATCATCAGTTATTAGAAAATATACCGGGTTTTAAAGAAAATTTTCAAGCCAATTATATTTACATTCATATATATATATTCAATATATATTCAAGCCAACTATGAATTCTTATTGGAATTTTCGAACGTTTGAGGGCTTGAATTAAAGGTGGAGGCTCGCACTTTATGATAGAAGCATTTGGGTTTAAAACAACGACAATATTCTAAACGTTTACGAAATAATGCATAAATATACTTGTATACCTTGCTTTTACATCGCTATCTACCATTTTTAATTATCAACACATATACAGCCCAGCAATTGTGTACACTGCACACGATGCGCCTAAGGAAGTTTCCGTGTCAAAAACAAGGGTCAAAATAATTACTGAAATGTTATGTACGAGAGGTAAAACAAGGCGGTGAAATAGAATTGTTAGTACATATTAGAATGCGCTATTTCCTAAGATTGCTGAAACTGCTACCAAAATGGCTGCGAGTGTGGCTGCTTTTCGGTGAGCATCGGAAGCCATAGAGCGAAACTAGGCTGGAATCGACCAGGGTTCGCAGTGCCGGACGAGATCCGTGAACCGAAATGGCGGCGGCGTTTGAAATTCGCATGATCGCGATCCCACGGCCGTGTATCCATCCGGTGTGTACCGTTAATGGACGTTCCACGCGTAATTCACCTCTCGGCGGCGCGGCATTCGCGAATATTTTCTATCTGCTCGCGGTTATCTCTCGGACGCTTAACGACCAGAAACGGAAGCACCGTTCGACGTTCTACCGATTAACTTCGTCGTGACGGCAGCGGGAAAGACCAACGACAATGACAGACAACGCCGATACAGCGCAGCGGCTCGGACCGGTGCGGCGCCGTGGAAGCTGTAAAACCGACGATCGTTATCGCCGATCGGCAGCGCAGGGTCATTAAGCAGAAAACCGTTCGAGTTAGACGATCAACGGTTTTATGCTAAATATTACGGTCCACCGGGATGATTTAGCAACCGAACGTCCTGCCGGGTAACTGTCTCCTCATCGATTTCAGTTCTCGGGTCTCTTCTTTCGAGGACACGGTTCTTTCTGGAAAGATACTGTTTGTTCTGTCATTAGAATTACGAGTCATTTCACACCGTTTCACAGGGAAAATGAGGACCGTTGGATTACAGGCCGGTGCAGTAGTATGTTCGTTTTCTATTTCGCCGTTAGTCTCGTTACCGCGCGATTTTAATACCGATTGATTATGGATGCAATTAGCACGACGAAGTAGGAAAGTGGATTTATACGGGCAATGCTACTGTTTCATTATTTCACCTAACACACTGCTGCAAATTAGTCGCTTCGAACCCTTATGTCGTTGCAATTGATGAAATCGTTAAGACACTTTCGTGGATGATTTTTATTTCTCAAAATCTGACAGTATTCGTTTCGATGTTTGGAACCAGATTCCTTCTGCACCACCAATTTACAAGCGATTCCATTATCAGAACTGGCAAGCTTGCCAAGGTGAGCCACTTCGATCCCCTATTTCACAATTAGTGCAATCGTGGAGATACTCTCGCGAAGAAATGATCGAGCAAATTGATTCGCATCGATACGATCGCGAGTAACTGTGCCTAATCAAATCAGCACTAAATAACGAGCGAGTGAAACGATAAGCGATACGAAATTGGCAACAACGTTACATATGAAAACGACGCCATAACGTAGTCACCGATAAGCCGTAGGAGATAATTCCACGGATTCGAACGCCTCGAGGACACTGATTAATAGCGTCTGGTTGCTTATCGTTCGATAACGAGCAATTTTCGCGAACGAGCGCGAGGATCTCGAGAAATCCGCTCGGAAACTCGTCGGTTAACGGGAAATCGGCGAGAGAATACTGGGCCGTAGCCTGTTCGAGAAATAAAGGAGCGTAGTGGGCGTCGTTGTTGGCCATGGCCTCGGATCCACTGCGATAACTAAGGTCGTAGCGTTTTATGGAGTCCAGGCTCATAAGTGTAACGGTGTCCGGACGCAAACCTCGCGATCCACGAAGCCGAAGAGGAACGGTTACCGTTGCACGGTCCACAAACCTCTTCGACCAACATACCCCGTGCGTATCGTAAGTACACCGACACGACGATATCCGAATATTTCGATAATTAGAAAAAGAACTGCATTAACGAGCTAATTTAACGATTCCATACAGGACCGGTCACTCGAAGTGTGCCATCCAACTTCACTCATAAACCAGCTGCTGCATAGAAAAGTGTTTCAAAGAAAAGTTACGTGATATCAACTGGGGAATATTAGGTGAAGTAAAAAGTTCTGAGCGTTTTTCGCTTATGTGAATAAAGCGAAAAAAGCTCAGAACTTTTTACTTCACCTAATATAATGTGGTAATCGATTGTTTCGCGTTTCGCTTCTTTATCGAGATACGAAGGTGACCTTGACCTTTTGTATGGTAATGTGCGATATTATATTTTGTGATTTGAAAGGGTATTGAATGCTGAGATATTCTTTGATAAAAGACACACTGGACAGCTGCATTAATTCCAATTAATCAGAAATTGATTGTTTCAGTGACGACTTTCTTACAGTGGGTCAGAGTCTTACCGTTTATAAAAATCAACAGGGGAGTTGGTTTTCCTATGCGTGGCACGCAGGTACTTATTACCTAGCGTCGCGAGTCGCGTGTCCCTGTTAGCTTTAGCTTCCAGCTTCCTCTCTTTCTCTCTTTCTGTTGGTGCCGTTCCCGGTCGTTTATGACGACGTTACGAGCACAGTACTCGTCGCGGCTGCTTAGCATGTCGTGAAAGCCCGCGCGATCGGGAACGTCGGAATCTACTCTAACACACTTTCCCGCCCAGATAACTTGCACGCCGCAGTTTGCTCTGATCGTGCATCGACACGATCTATGAACGGTACTGGCCGCGACGGCTACACGCGATCCAGTACGACGGATTAGCAGCTGAGTTAATCCTTAATAACAGGATTAACTCCCGAGAGTTCCTAGATCTAGATCCTCTGGATCTAGGCAGGGCTGTTGTAAAATCACCAGAGCTGTCCGAAGATCGCTAGCTAATAAGAAATACAGAGACTACCTAGACGTTTTATGTGTGCAGATCATCAAGGAGAATCATTTTGGACGTTCCGTGTGTGTCTAGATCATTAAAGAAAGAACGCACTACGTCCATGAACCATTAAAAACATACCTTCTGGTTCTTTCGATTAGCAAGTATGCATCGTCATGCTTCAGCAGAGTTATAAAACCGTCCAAGAACCAATTCAGAGACCCTTTGCACATTCAGAACGTATGAATCATTGGGGACAGAGTTTCTGGACGATCTGCCTCTATGTATAGATCATTAGGGGAGGAATTTAAGAACGTACTTCGCGCATAGTTCGTTAGAGGAAGACCTTTTCGACGTTTCGACCGAGAGCATGCATCGTTATGGTGCAGCTGTAAAACCGGCAAAAACGTGGACCGTCTAAGTGTTAATATCGCGAACACTCTTTAGATGCTCCGCATGCATGAGTCGCGAGGTAAAAACTATTGAGTTCGTTTGCGCGTATAAATCTTTGAGGAAAGACTTTTAGAGCGTAACACGTGCGTAAATTGTCATGGAAAGACTTTTTCGGATGCTTCGCATACATCAACCATGGTCCTCGCTAGAATATACCAGAAGAATGTAGAATGTACAAGAATATACTAGAACAGAGGTTCTTAAACTGTGGTCCGCGAAACAATTTTGACATTGACTTTACATCCCCCAACTTTTCGCTTTTATTCAATAACTCATTTAATAAAAATCCTACCTAGTCAAGACTTTTTGTGTTTGTTGTTACTTAACTAGTTATTAACATAAGTATACAATAACTAGTCAAAATTTAATTATTTTTATTCAACTGCATATACATTTTTACCAGAAATTATTATAACGTAGTGCTTATGAGATTGTTGAGCCAGAAATTAAGTCTCAAGAACGACGTAAAATGCCTAGGGTTGGGATAGGGTCCGCAAAAAAAATGTTGTTCAAGAGGAGGGCCTCGGTCTACATAAGTTTAAGAACCCCTGTACTAGAATATATCAGAATATACAAAAATATACTGGAATTTACTAGAATATACCAGGGCTTCGGAGTCGGAGTCGGAGTCGTGGAGTCGGAGTCGGAGTTTGGGAGTAATTGCTAATCACTGGAGTCGGAGCCGGAGTTGGAAAAAGCTATGTATCGACTCCCGGAGTCGGAGTCAGAGTCGGAAAAAAATATATCGACTCCGACTCCAACTGTGGCTCTTTTGTTTGTAAATCATTAATAGATTTAAGTATACATAAATAAATTGCTAATATTCGATCTACAGTATAGACGTATTGTATATGTATATACCTCGGCACTATGTAGAGGAGAAACAGTTAAAGTTATGGTAGTAGTATTTTCTAACTATTTCCTGAAAGTGAGAAAGTAACAAACAAGTGTTGTGTTGTATCAGAGTTATCTATTCCATATTCTCAGATTTTAATACAATATTTCAACTATTTATTCAGTTTTATTACAACTCTTAATTATTTTGAGTACATATTTTTTTCAATTTGGAGAGTCGGAGTCGGAGTCGAAATCGGCGTCGGAGTTGGAGTCGGATTCGGAGTCGGAGGTAAAAAAAAAGAGGAGTTGGAGTCGGAGTTGGAGTTAAGAATTTTGTCTACCGACTCCGAAGCCCTGGAATATACTAGAATGTACTGGATATAGAATTCCACTGTGTATATTCTAGCGGAGTGGTTTACATGATGTAAACGGATTAAGCAGAAACAGTTAGGACGTTCTATGTGCACGAATCGCTTTCAGAATGCACCACACGTATAAATTGTCAGATTTGCGCAGCAACAATTACGGAGAAACATTTGGGACATCCTACGTGTACAGATCTTGAAGAAAAGTCTTTCGGAACGTGCAACGAGAATCGTTAGAGAGGCAGTTTTCGGCTGCTCGTGAGTGAGCATCGTTAAGGCGCAGCGGAGTTATCAATCTGTACGTATAACTGCGCCTGGAAGTTGTAGCAATAAAGAGAACCCGGCGCAGTCGTGGCATTTATGCGCCCACGCGGCCCCGCGATCGTAACTCGCCTTTATCGGAGATCGACGACGCCGGTAATTCCGCAAAAACGCGGTTACCGTTCGGCTCGGCTCGGCTTGGCGCGGCGCGGCGCGCGGATGCACGCGCCGAGCGATATCTGCACGCGCTGCAGCAGTTGCAGTTGCACCGCGAGAGCTCCCTACCGTTAACTCGTCTCTTTCTCTCTTTCTCGCTCCTCTCTTTCCCTCTCCGTCCCTGATCCGCCGTTTATGGGCTGCGCCAGTCGATCCGCGGATAAACCGAATACGGAAGAACCCCTAACCGACGAGAGACCGCACGATTTTTGTCTGACGGCTTCTCGGGAAGATCGGATGACACTCGCGATTTCCCCTCGTGCAATCTCTCTGTTCATTCTTTCAGTATCATCTTTGCGAAAAATCTGCGCATCTCCATCTCTCTTTTTACAAGCTTTCTTTTTAACACGTTTCGTGCACAATCACGCGACCTTTTGGAGTTGAGAGAGATTTTTTAGTGCCTTTACTCTCAGTTCTGTCGTGATTTTGTTGTAGACATTTCATTCGCGGTTTCACGGATTGTTTAAAGACGTCTGTATTTGTAATTTTGTTTGAACACATTCGTGCTGGTGATTAATAGACGCCGGATTTTTATGCAAAATAAAATTTGTCCAAGTTTCTATATTTTCCGTTTTAATGTCCTTAAAAATTCGAGAATAATGTAACAATATCATTAAATCGTTCTAATGTCTTCTTAGTTTAGTATTTGACGTATGAATTTTTGTCAGAAATGTATAAAATCCGCAGTCTAATGATTAAAAACAGCTTTATTTGAGTGTATTTGAATTGCTGGCTGGAGCAACCAAAAGCAACTAAAAAGTATCTGACGAATGTTTCCGCTGACAAGAAAGAATGACTTTTAAATATTTACGTTAGAGTCCTCCCGCGGGACTCTTCCTATTACCTTCCGCAGGAATATTGTGGTTCAAAGAACGCCGGCGCAGCGGTAAATTATTTCTTTGTGTTTCTAGCCACAATGAATTTCACGTTTCGCTGAAAGTTTTCTCTGGCGTGTAGTCGAAGCGAGAGGGTCTCCTGGACCGAAATGGCTGTTGTTGGTCGAATAATTCGTCTCGTCCGAGGCTCTAATAAACGTTCCTTCTTCCTGGCACGATGCTCGGCTTGCGGTTAATGAACAAGCGTGATCGCTGAGCAGGAACCGGGTGTCTTTTTTCCGGCGTTCCTTCCGCGAACGACACGGTTTCGATGGTCGGCCTTCTAACGGGCTGCTGGCAACGGTTTCGAACCACTTATACACTACCGGCTAAAAGTTTCGAATCACACGAACATTTTCTCTGGAACTGTCCAGGCAAACTTCCTCAATATCAATGTTCTTCGGGATCGCTGCTGGAGTTGCTCAATTTCGCCTAGTGTGAATTAATGCAATGCTGTTAAAACAAAGTCATTTATATATATTTTTTAAGCACGAATATTTTATATCGAATTAATCGCAAAATTCAGAGCTTTCCAATGATGACAGTTCAAAAGGAATATTCATTGAATGAGTTTATAATGATACAATAAAAGAATTACGAAACAAAAGGTCGCGAATTTAGTTGCCAACCTAATATATTGAGTAAACGTTCTCTAAAACACAGTAATATTGAATGACATAACGTTTGTCTTATACAAGCCACATAATTATTTTATTTAATGTCAATTAAATCAGAAAACAGACAAAAGAAATAGACAAATATTGACTTACGGCACTGTTGCATTAAATTTTAAATTAAAAATTAAATTAGAGTACAATCGTTCGTCCTTGAATTCATTAGTTAATAATTATCCAGATCATCTGAACTCTTCTATCATTTTACTATTTTCTATAGCAGTACGTTTCAAAAAAATTCATGTAGAAAAATCAACAAATAAAAATCTAAACAACGTTATCTCCTCAACTCCGAAAAGGGTATAAATCCTTCAGAGCCTCAATAGATCGCTAGATCTCGACTAGAACCGTTCAGCAGAGGCATTCAGAGCACGATCGAAAAGTTGCACGATCAAGGATCGAGAATCGGCGCGAACCAGCTCGTCATCGTCACGAGAGAGAGCTTCTCGGTCACCTGGTAGCGTAACTCGCGACAACGAGATCGTAATACCGATTACGAGGCGGGTCTCGGCAACGATCGACCAGTATATGTACCTTGGTCCACGAGGTCTGGATCACGGTCGTTCGATCTCGATCGCGTATCTCGAGAGGAGCTCGACCTGGATCCTCGCGCGCGCGCGAGTCGATCGTCGTACCGTTAATCGATCAATTTGCAAGCAGCGTCGATCTTCGGATCGCATCTTCAACTCTCCAGGATCCAGGCCGATCCACGATTTCGTGGAAACCTTCGCTGCCGGATTCCTGATTATTACAGGATACAGAACCCGGTTGCCTTTCGCTCGATCGGGTCGATCGAGATCGACGATTCGACCCTGCGCACGGTTCATTACCACCGGTTTAACCGATCGGCCACTGCCCTTTACAACCTCGAGCTCACCGGTTTCTACTGGAGCTAATTGAAAAGCCAGAATCGGTCGCGATCGACGTAACTGGGCTCTAGATCATTCTTGCGGATCTTCTGCGTTCGACCGCGTTGTTGTAGTTGATGAGAGTATTATTTGACTATCTTTACAAATCGATAACAGATCCTAGAACTCTAGAACCTTCTTCTTAAGAGATTCCATGATTTTCTTCTGTAGAAATGGTTCAGTAACATTTGATAAAATAATATTTGAACATTGAAGATGGGCTGTAGATCATTCTTGAGGATCTTGTGCGACCGAGCGCGTTGTTCAGAGACTCGATGATTTTCTTCTGTAGAAATGGCTCAGTAGTATTTGGTAAAATAATATTTGAACATTGAGGATAAACATTGAAACAAATGTCGGCTGCGAAGGTGTTAATGGAGCCAAGACGAACCGCATCTTGGCGCCTCGGATGAATCCCAGAGAAAATATGCTAACTAAGCGGTACGCCTGTCCTATTTCGGTTCTCAGATCGCCAGATCCGCATAAAATTCCCACGAGCTTGACGATGCTGAGCCGCGCGGTTTCCCCAGCGCGGCACGGCGTTTTATTTCATAATAGAGAGATTTGAATTTATTAAGGTAATTTCGTCTGGCGTACCTCGCCGAGGAATTCGCTTGGGAATCTAAACGACCGATCGTCTCGAATCACAAAGAGTAATTTCCTTTCGACGCTGGCAGGCGGGATATACAGAATATTAGCTGCACGGTTTAGTCTTGTTCTCTTGACTCTCGGCAGACCAACCCGGGATCGCGTTCCACTCTAATCGCGAGGAAACACGCCGATAAGTCGGAATCATTAAACCCCGGGCATGAATCCGAGATCCGCCGTGCGGTATGCCCAGGAAGTAGCTTTAAAACGTGCTAAGTGTTCGATAATGAGCTCCTGTCGCCTCCGTTCTCCTCCCCCGGACCCCCCCTGCCACCTGTTCCGAGCTCTATCCTCGAGTTCGTTCGCCCTGGGAACACACCTGACACACCTACACTCGAAACAACTCTCGGTGACGACGACGACGAGCGGACATCGATTCTCGCGTGAGCGAACGTTGCTTTTTATGTTCGATTCTTTATCGAAACTCCGGAAGACGTTCCCAGCTTCCTCTACCCAGTGGCTCTAGCATGTTAGACCGATGACGTTCCATCCTCTATTTTCGTCGAATCGATCCTGAGCATCCGACAATGTGCTTTCCTTTCATTTAAGCCGATGACTGGCGAATTAGACTACGTAATTTCACGTCGCTTTTTACACGCTACGATTAACTACATAGCTTTAATGATCGAGCCTTTGGAATTCGACGGCGGATAATGGCAATTAAATTTTATGGTTTGATTTTTCCAGTTCCCCTGTAGTTGGTAATGGTACCTCTTCAATTCTTGCGACAATATCTACAATCTTCTGCGACGATTAGGAATATTTTATTTTTACTGTGGTAGAGCTAGTCGGTATGTATGCAATTTTCTACCACGTTCTGGAATATTGTAATTTTATTTATAATTTGAAGGAGCTAGTAGTAACTTCTTCTTCTTCTGTACGTGTAATTGTTAATTATCAGTCTTTTCATACCTTATGGTAGAATCTGCAATTTTCTATGACGCTGAAGAATATTGGAATTTTGATAATTATCATTCTTTTCAGCACTCACAACGGTGCCTATAATAATCTACGACGTTCAGTAAAATTGTAATCGCAGGCTGGATAATTTCATCCCTTATTTTCACACGTCTGAAAATTAAAACATTCAAATTAAAGTACAAAATTCCAACCTATTTTTGGGATTTACTGTATTCAGTCTGTAATTTCAATTTGCGAACCACGTCTACCACTGAAACGAGTCTTGTCTGAGATTGCTTAATAAAAGAGCAAGCTCTTATGATGGACATAAAGTTAATTGAACGATCGGTTTTTACCGGAAATCCGAGCAGTCTCGATATCGGAGTTCGACCATTCCCGATCGAATTCTTTTTGTGAAGGCGTGTCGTGTTTACACACAGGGTTTATTAAGAAATAATTGAAAGATAAGAATTCCGATGGGGGTGAAAAGCAACACGACCTTTCGTGCGATCGTTCGACGACCAAAGGGTAATTGTTTTTCCAGAGTAATTGGTTTTCTCCCTTGCTTCTCTTCCTTTTCACTTTTCTGCCTCCTCGCTGTTGGTAGTGGTAGTGTACACACGAGTGTAACGTACACTAACATGCTCGCTCGCACACACGATCCTCGCGCAAATTACGAGCTAGAAATTGAGCGTTACTGATTAAGGGCGGAAGAGATAATAGGCGGTGCGCGTTCGAGGATATCGTTAGCCATAATAAGACACCTTAAATGCCTTTGACGCGGAGCGGGCTCGTCTTCCGCGATCGTGTAGGCTCTCGGTTCAACAATCCCCCCAGTATAACAATTCCCTCTCTCAAACAAAACTGGGAAAACACGGGAAAACGCCCATCAATTTCCGCTGAGCTCCATCAAATCCGGAGTATGAGCTGTACTAATTAAATGGCTCTCACGGTTATTCCGATTAGTGGCACAGTGAGGTATTTGGACTAAAAAGTCGGAAAAAAGTCTATTTCAAAATTTTACATTTTTTTACAATTATAAAACTTACTTGATGGTTTTGTTATACTATTGAGTAATATCCGGTGCTCTCTCTGGTATGAAATTCATCATCCCCTAGCGAAATACCTTCTTGTATGAATAAAAGAAAATGGGAAATGGCAATTGTTATTTATAACAAAATTATCGAGATTCTTTTACGTACAGCTCAGTCAGGATGAAAGCCTATTTCACTTTTTAGTAAAGGGGTTATTACTAAATTACTAAAAGGGGCTCGAGAATTTTCTTTTAAATGGTAATTCCAGAAGGTGTCGTTACATTATATTCACCTAAACAGTTTGCAGGATTATTTGCCGGTAGGTACCTAAAGTGTCAATTAAACATCTTGAAATCTCAGAGGTTGGTAGGTACGTTAAAATTGCATGCATAGTGTGTCATGACACTGCAAAATCGGTTCGCAAGCGCTCCTTGGACGACCGACAATTTCCGCGGACGATAATCGGGTGACCACGTTCGGCGTTCATTGTTCGGGAATGAGGAATCGTTTATCGTCGGTGGACGAGTCATTTATTACGAGATTCCACGGATGTCACTCGGTGAATGCGATGTCCGTTATGCGGTCTACATACGCGTTCGCCGTGTGCGGCACCGGCCACGATCAACGAAAGGCGATCGCAGTTACTTGCCAGTGGAGATTGTCATCATCCTGTCTCTCTCTCTCTCCCCTGTCTCTTCGAATCTCTCATCGCGGTTCTGAAATTCTCACTCGAAAACCGTCAGTAATTAATGCGAGTACATTTTAACCCAAAGTATCGAAATCGGAGCCACTTAAGCTGACAATCGATAACTTGAAATTGATATTGCCTGGGGGCTACGAGATTAAATAATTAAGAATAATTTGTAGTTTTCGCATCCATAGATTTTATAAATTTAATTCTCGATTAACTAAATGCTCAAGTAAATAATAACTAGACTTTATGCAATTAAAATAGTAGATCAATTAAAATAATTTAAGAACGTCGATATATTTTCAGTTTATAAAGGCTATTACAGAAAAATCGGTATTTTACGTCTTCTGTTTCTCGCAACTGATGCAGACAGTTTTTATTTTGAATACATATCCGCAGTCCTATAACAACTGAATGAATGGGTTGAAGTTGTTGCTAGATAACCCGAGGTCATCGCTTGCTGCGAGTTCTTTTAACTTCTCCTGTGGACGCGTTAGCGAGTGAAGAGAAGGAGAGAGAAACAGCGTCAGAAATGTTAATTAACGGAAAAGATTCCGGCGGATAAAATACCACCGAGTTCCCGGGAGCGAGCAGTCATCTAGGAGGGCAGAGCTAGCTTGTTGAAGATGGAAGAAGCGTTCGCGGAGTGTTGGTCAGGGCCGTAGGCTCGCTCGGGGTCAACGGCCAGGCGGCGCCTCGAAGATCCTCGGACGAGAGATAGTGGGGCAGGTCGTGGCTGAGAGTCCGGGGAAAAAGAGAGGATGAGAGGGAGAGAAGGAGGAGAGACTGGAGAAACATCGGAGAACCGAGAGCCAGCCGAGTTTGACGCCGGATGCGACGCGACAGATACGCTCCTGGCCCAGGACATCTCTAACTAGGATAGTCATTCGGTCTGATCCAATATGGTCCAATCAATAATTCAATCTCGTCTGGAATAAATCCCTCTAGGGTCAAATAAATCACTCTAGTCTGAAATAATTCAATCTAGTCCGAAATAATTCGAGCTGGTCTGAAATAATTCAGTCTAGTCTGAAATAATTCAGTCTAGTCTGAAATAATTCAATCTAGTCTGAAATAATTCAATCTCTTCTGAAATAATTCAATCTCGTCTGAAATAAATCACTCTAGTGTCAAATAAGTCACTCTAGTGAGAAATAATTCAATCTAGTGAGAAATAATTCCATCTAGTGTGAAATAATTCAATCTAGTCTGAAATAATTCAATCCAGTCTGAAATAATTTAATATACTCCGGAATAATTCGATCTAGTCTGATATAATTCAATCTAGTCTGAAATAATTCAATCGAGTCTGAAATAATTCGATCTAGTCTGATATAATTCAATCTAGTCTGAAATAATTCAATCCAGTCTGAAATAATTCAATCGAGTCTGAAATAATTCGATCTAGTCTGAAATAATTCGATCTAGTCTGAAATAATTCAATCTAGTCTGAAGTACATAATTCAGATCAGTTATTCAATTCAATGTGAGGCTCAATCCGATCCCAGTTCTTGGAGGAGAGATGCCAAACAGTCATGGTTCCGTCTTGGAAATGCATGGTACTTTTTAAAATTAATAAATCGGTAAATGATCCAATCCAAAATAATTTGATTAATAATTCAATCTTATTCTAAATAGTCCGATCAATCGTTGAATTTAATATGAACTGGAAACCTAGTCTGAGGAACTGAGAGACTCCTACCTGGATTGGGTGCAATTTTTTACCACAAAGAAAAAGTCTACGTTTTCCCAAGGGAAAACAATGTTCCCAAGGTTTTTCAATTAGAATTTTTAAGTTCGTTCAACCTTGCTCCCCTATTGTCGATGCAAGCCGGCGATAAAGCCTAAAGCCCGGCCTGTTCGAAGAAAAGCATAGGAGAGAAACGATGACGATGACGATCGCGCGGCTGATGATGATGAGGTTGATGATGATGGTGATGATGATGATGATGGTGGCGGCGATGAAGAAGAAGAGGGCTCTCGTCACGGAGCGGTGGGTTTCTAGCAAGCCCTGGAATAGTACCTACGGCTCCTTGCCCTTCTCTCGGGGCCCTTATGCCCTTCTTCTCTCGTTCATATCGTTCGAGGACAAGATCTCGCGAACGTTAGCATCCTGCTCGATGTTGAACCAAATGAGAAACATTAATGATCTTCAAACGGCGAGACAGTTCGCTTTTCAAGGCTGCTTGACACGATTTATTCTCCATTTTACAACTTGAAGCATGAATGACGCCATCTTGGCGACATCATGCAGACAATTACTGAAGTTGCAGATAAATTATTTAACTCTTCAAATAATAAATCAGTGCACAGCTTTATTTATCTTAATAAGCAAACAAAATAAAGCCCCCGAATAAATCATTATTTTAAAAACGTTCTCTCCACAATACGAAATATTCTATTTCCAAAAATACGATCTAAAACATAAATCTACATTTTAAAATATTTACTCGGTGTAAGGTGAATCTGACGGATACTGAACAGATTTTCCAAGATGGTCGATCCCAGATCTACAGGAGTCTCGGAAAGATCCGGCGGTCAATAATTGATCCATCGTCCGATTTTTCCCGGCGCTTTATGGTCTCGGGACATTAACGACCGTCGAACCGATCGACATCGGCTTTTTGCCGGGCCCTCAAACTGCAATGTATAAAATTCACACGTGTGCAGACTGCGCTCGTGTAACATTATACCTACCCGAGCGTTCATCTTTTATGTACCCTAAGGGAGCAAGAGAGAAAGAGAGAGAGAGAGGAGGCTTGCATCCACGGGTCTGTCTATCTTCAACGTCTTATTCCCCCTTTTTCTCCGGCAGTTCCCAGATTTAATCAGAGTCTTTTCACGCTGCGTAGGACGTGCGTGACACACACACACACACACACACACGCCGGAGGAACTAGACGCACGATTAAATATATACGAAGGCTCCGCGATGATTTAATGGCCTGCGTGCTTAATGGACGACTCCTAGCGAGAAGGCTTCTTTTTCCTGCGGACGCGTTTTCTCCGGCACCGTGACAGCCGCAAAGTGCTGCTCGCTCGAATAATTTCCAGGAAAACGACGCGCCGCACCGCGATCGCTTATTAACGCGCGCTACTTTGCGCGCGCCCGCGCGGAATGCTCTCGCTTCTCTGCCCTTTTTCAGTTAACGCGATCAAAATAGCCCGCGCCACCGAGGTTCGTCCGTGTAATCCGACGGAATTGCCCGGTGCTCGACGAAATTGCCGCTCGCGAAACAATGAACGCCTCTCTCGTCTCGTTCAATGACGAATAATGGACGCGATTTTGTCAGCCTTTATGGAAACGACCGCGAACCGGTTGCTCTCGATGGTCCCACTGCAGCTTCAACCTGTTGTCAATCGTATCTTGCTGCAGATTACGCGCGCTTATAGATTTTTGCAAAATGCCGAGCGAGGTCGAAATTGCTGTGAGACAATGAACGCCTCTCGTGTTCAATGACGGATAATGGACGCGATTTTGTCAGCCTTTATGGAAACGACCGCGGATCAATTGCTCTCGATGGTTCCAGTAAGCTTCAGCTTGTTGCCAATCGAATCTTGCTGAAGATTACGCGCGTTTATAGATCTTTGCAAAATGGTTAGCGAGTTCGAGACTGTCGCTCATAAAACAATGAACGCCCCTCGTTACTTATATTGTAATAATGTATGCGATTTTGTCAGCCTTTATGGCGATGATCGCGAACCGGTTACTCTCGGTAGCTCTGGTGAAGCTTCAGCTTGTCGTCAATCGTACAGATTCTTGCTGCAGATTATGCGAGTTTACAGATTTTTGCAAAATCTTCAGTAAACCTTACTAAGATTTCTATTTACATATTATTAAATGTTATATTAGCTGTTCCGATTTTATACGGATTTTATGGTCGCCGGTGTGGCAATCACCGGTTTTAAACGGGCCGCTGAAAATCTTCTTAACAATCAAGGGCTTGTTAATCCGTCCTTAATAGCGATCGCAATTTCGTTAGCGAGCGAACAACACGTGTAACATAGTTTAACGATGTCTTCCGCGAGCTTGTTAGAATCGAGTAAATACACTTTAATTATCCCTTTTGACGTTGTTACAGGAGCAAGACTCGTTTGATGGTTTCGTTTCCGTTTACAGGGACGTTATTCTGCTTTTTCAACGGTTCGGGAAAAGATTCATAGGAATTCGACTAATTCGAGGTCGTAACCGTTGAGATCGTAATTGAAACGAACATGATTCCGAGACGAGCGAGATGCTGAAACGAAGTAATTATTTGGAGAACGAGTTATCGAACGGCGATGTAACCGCGAGAGAGCCTAGCCTCGAGTATGGCGTTCCGCTTCCCTGGCATTGAACTCTCCGAGTTCTCTTCATGTGGCTCTGCGACGGCCACCTGTCCGCGAGATTCGGCTTTCGCTTTTCAGCGGTTCGTTTTTTTGCCACCATCCTTTCCGCCAAACACACTCGTATCGGATCGAGAGATCAATCTCTGGACTAATAAGTAGCCTCGGCAAATTAGGGGAAGGCCGTCGAGACGCAGAGTTGGTCAGTAGATCGATCTCCAAGCAAAACACAAATCCTCTGCATCAATTCTAAACAGATTGTAATCAGAGGCGGATTTTGACTGAGGTACTGCAATTATGATCGCGTAAGAAGCCGCAATTAATGGACTGCGGATTTTATGCGTTTATAGCAAAATTGAATAGATGCAATTTGAAAAAAATTTAGATGTCTTTGAGTAACTAAACTAGGTTTACGGGACCCGTTAAAATGAGACTAATATTTTTAACTTAGTCGATTATTCGACAAATTTATTTCTTCGAGTATATATTATAAGAAGAATGGCTAACAATTTGGATCGACACATTCTCGATATTCTTGTAACGTACTTTAGTCACTTTTAGTGGTCAGTAATCGTAGTGTTAATAAATAGAGTGCTCCGAGATTGAAGTGCAACTGGAAATTTTGGACGTGGGACGAGGTGATACTGAGAATTGGGGAGGATTAAGTTATCTATTAGTTTTGGATTTGCTCGGACAGATTGATAGTGAACCTCGCTAACGATAAGTGGCACAGGCTACCGTTGGGTCGACGGACTCTCGAAACACGCGGTACCAGCATGAATATTCGGCGGGCGTCGTAGCCGAACACGAAATTGACTGTCCTCTTCGAATACGAACGAACACATGGCGTCGAGCATTCGCACACCTCGGAACGTCGCGTTCCACAGAATTGTTCGCCAGCTTGTCTGTTACACTCGAGTGGGGTGGAGTTAGGATCCAGAAGCTAGAAGGTAGGAGCACGTTTCCATCGAGGTCCAGTTCCGAGTAGAGGGAAACGCGTTTCGGTTGTACGCGCGCGCGCGAGCGCGATGTTACGGACCTTCACCCGTTGCTCAACGCGACTACGGCCCTGACTTTGAACGAACCTCGGAACCTCGGCTCTCTCTCACCGTGGGAATGGCGGCCACGAGGTATGCATCGACCGCCGAGGACTTTTATTCGATCGACGAGGACTTTTACTCGACCGAAGAGCCGCCGATCGATCATAAACACTAGCGGTTACGCGTCCCAAACGTGCTGCCCCCAGGCCGAGATCGATCTACCGTAAGTCCCGTGACAAATCCGCCGATTTACGAGCTCCGGCATCTTCGCTGACCTCCAGATCTCTTAGATCTCCGAGATCTGCGCGATCTTTCCGATATCCAAGCAAATTTCCGGAGGTTTGATTCACGGCTCTCAGAGATCGCTTTATTTCTAGGGAATTAATAATAAGTGAAATAAAATTTTCTATTCAGTCACCATGGAAAATAATTGTATGTCACCCACAGTCTCTTCTATTCTGAAGGACAGGTGATAAGAATACTCCTTCATCCAATATAGTAGACGCATTAAATAATTTTTGAATCGAGCTCTTAGCAGCCTTAAGAAAACGAGACTGTATTTATTTAAACTTTAAACTGCTCTACATTTCAATTTCTCGACTATCAAATCAATGAATAAGTAACTATTAAAGTCTGGAATCCATCGTATCGGTTCGATGGATTCAATTTTAACAAATTCACTCCTAAGTGGACTTTTAAAACGTACATTAAAAATTCAATGTTCCATTCTACTGAATTGGTGAATAAAAAACAATTTTGGTATTAAAAGTACCGGGCACTAAAAAGGAATTATACACAATATATTTCTCCCTAAAAATGACAAGGTTGAATTTTTTATTTTTGCGGCTTTTTATGCAAGATGAAAATTGTGTTCATTAATTGCAAGAAGTAGTACTCGATAAGAATATCTTTTTAATAATCTGTTTAGCACAGCAATCTTCCTGAACTCTTTCGATGTTCTCAGTTACGTTCATCTCTAACGAGTGCCCAAAAGTGGCTCAAAACTTCCACAGAATAAAAGTAATTTAGTTAACGAAATGAAGATATAGAAAAAAGTCAAGATGTATGATGCAAATGCTAATGAAATTCGGTATGCTCGATACACACAATAGCGCCAAAACTCATTTATCAATATAGCCAGAGAATTCTGTCTCACATTTCTGGAAGACGCGACAGTCAAGGTATCGATTCTCGTATCAAGATTGCAAATGAAATCGAGCCGCGACTAACAGTCCACTTAGGAGTCAACGAATCTGACTCGCTAATCCAGGAGACCAACTCGATCCTCGGATCACACTTCCAGCTCATTTGCGACCGCGTCGTCAGCCTCAAGCTCTCAACTAACAATTACAATCCTCCTCTGGTTCAATACTCTGAACACTAGCCGGTGTTGTGAACACTAGTGACCACGTACCTTGATCGTAAATCCACTTGACACCGAACTGGCAGTCCCGACGGTCTCACCGGCTGCTCAAATCACTGGGTTGTGTCACACTTGTCCGCGAACTTGGTCAACCGTTCGTGGTCCTTGAGCGAAGGGTGAGAAAGGGAGAGGATCAAGTTGAAAATGAAGAAGAACAAGTAAGAAAATAAACGGGGACGGGGATGACAGTGGACAGAGAGGACAGGTGTTCACCGATCAGTCGATCACACGCGACGAAACACTTCTCTGTTCGGAGTTGAGAACGACCGGGAACGAACGAACGAAAAAAAAAAAAACAATTCCGCTCCTGATGGCTGGGCTGTCGGCACGGCTCTGTCTTCGAGGCGGCGCATCGGGCTGACTTTATAAACCGGCCCGGCCTGGTGGTGGTCGCTTCTGCTTGCCGGTCAAACCAGCCCGACGATTGGCCGAGATCCGGCAAAACCGGCCGCCGATTGGCCGAGAGATCTAGCGGTACCCGTGGCTCCATCCGAGGGGGATCTTCTCTTTCCCTCCGAGTCACTCTCTTTCTACAAACGTTTTCTTTCCTCTTTTCTTTCTCCGCGCGCGGCGTACTCCTTCGCTCTGCTATCCACGCGGGGGCCCCGGCCCGCGCTACACGCACACGGGGCACACACACGTACTTGCGCAGGCTGGTTACTTCGCGTAATTAGGGAACAGTGACATTTTACCGTTTTTTTCTCTTTCTATCTCCTCCGCCGCTGCTTCTTCGCTCCTTTCTCCTTTCTTTCTCTGTTCGGTTCTGTTGTTCTCGAGGATCCGTCTTTCTCTTTCTATCTTCAGGCTTGCCAGGCGGTCGAGAGAGCTCGCGCGAAGCGCTTCCGAACGGAGAAATGATTTATGCTCGCGGTTACCGCGACCCCGACCCGCTACCCGCGAACTGACCAGAGATAAGAATTCTATGGCGACAACGGGGCTTTTCTACGGTGTTTGCGACCTGCTCCGGGGGTTCTACGACTGGTTCGCCGTTCTACATCTTTGCGAGAAGATTTTGGCTCTTAGTGCTGCAGACAAGGTTTAGAAGAAGAATTAGACGAGATAGTCTACGAGGGTTGTTTTTAGCGGAATGAAGATTTTCTGAAGCGACTGCAAGAAACAGAAAGTTAAAAGAAAAATTAGACCAAGTGTCTTTAACTAGATTGTAATTAAACTTCAGGCACAAGAAACAGTAGTTGAAGAAATGTTAGACGAATTATTATTAACGTGCTGTTTTTATCGAGTAAAAGCTAGGCTAAAGTTGAACTCGATTTACTATCAGACTTCAAGAAGCTTTTATTTTAAATAATTTTCTTAATCTATTTTTGATAATACTAGTAATATGTAATTTTTCAAGGCTCGTATTTTTTGTTGACACTAAGTCTGTTATAATTTCATAAAAATAATTCGTAAAATAACGAATCAGGATTTCTTGTAAAATATGTTCGCGTTAATTGTACCACCTGGGTACCAGAACGCCTCTAAAACAAAGATAAAACAGAAGCCTCCGTTTTATAATCGATCCGTAAAGCGGTTTTCACAAAATCGTGCATTCCTCACAGTTATTCTTGAAATTTATAGTAACCATAAATTCCGCAGCTTATGCAATTTCCTGATACAAACACAGGCTCGTAAATAACAGGTGCAGTCTTGCTTACCAAGAATGATATCTCCGTTTTCCCAAGATATTGTCCTACAATTTAATGGAATTCGTCGTTTCACAGCTTCGAGGAGACATCGCTGCGACTTTATTATTCGACTTGAAGTACTAATAGATGTTTTTACAAAGTTAGTACAACGACACCGGTAAAAACATATGTATCCGAATACCTTCGGGAATCAATGTGAAGAAGTCTAATTGCAAGATCGAGTCACTACTAGCGCTAGGACTGGATTCGCGAGTGGATGATCTGAATAAGTAAGTGCGCAAGTTATCAGTTATAAGTTGTAAATTAGATTGAAAAAGCTGCGTGCATATACCCGTTATATATATTTAGCATTCTTGGACCTATAAAATGTAATCGAAATAAGTAATCTCGCTGAAACACGTGGAGTAGTAGTTACCATATTAGACCGGGCCGCGATAATAGCGGACGTAATTAAAGAAACGGATTCCTATTCCACTTCGGTCTCTGTAATCCACATTTTTATTGGCTCGTAAAACATTGTATTTGTATAATTAACCGGATCATATATGGTCCTCGCATAAATATCTGTTACATCCTTATACGGAGGAAGAAGAGGAGCGAAAGGATTACTTTGAACGTTCTAAGTCTCACCGACAATAAAGCACAAAGAATCTTCGATCCCACTTTTTAATTATTATGTTCCCCTAATATTTGTTGCATTTGTGGTAGACCTGTGATTTGGGGTACACCTTGTGGGAGAAACTTGACCAGATAATTCCAGGAAGATTAGAAGAATTTACGTATATTTTCCTAACGAGATTAAAATATCCAAAAACAAATACATTGCCCTGAATAAATTTGTGCAATTCGAGTTTGAATTTGTGTCAACGAGCGATTCTATGCCTCTTGGCGTAGAATTATTGTAATTTGCGAAGACCGTAGCCGAACAGAAGTAATTTGAATGCCGCATTGCGAGCATCGCATACATCCCCAGGCTATTAGTTACTGCCTTATGGGTAGAACCTCTATGTTGATCGTCGGCAAAGGAACCGGTAGAGTTAGCACTTCGATGACATCACATCGACGTAAGGTGCTTACCCAGCGTAATTTTTCGGCGTGACTACTGGTCGAAAGTATGGGGCCAAGTTATCTGGAATACGTAATCATCAGAAACAATGGTACATCATTAGTAGACATTTTTCTGATCAATGGTGAAAAGGCTAGCGCTCTGAAAATGTTAAGAATGCTAACACAATTCCTGCGTTTAAGAACTCAGCAGAGCATGCTTCCGGTTAGAAGAAGAACCCGATGGATCTTAGCAAAATATTCAACGTATATTCTTTATGTACCATCATACACGTTGAAGGAACGATAACAGTGCTTGAAATTGGAGTAGCAGAACTGGGACATCAATTTGTTGAAATGCCTTAAACGTCTTAGCAACTGGAGGGTGTAGGATAGCTAGTCAATTTATAGAAGAGGAATAGGAAGTATTTAGACAGCGAGAAAAGACTTGTAAATAAGGTTCAGTTTGAATAATTCTTCAGTCATATCAAACTTCTTCGAGAAACCACAGAATTTGAAAAAGAAGGCGGCGAAAGTATCAAAATGGATAAAAGGGGGAACATATTGAAAAAAATCCAGCATGCCAATGAAGCAAGAAGAGAAGACGAGAAGCTAAAGGAACAATAGACAGCTAGGAGAATCATCAATTTTTCAGGAGGCATCAAACACAGATCGCTGGCCAGCATCGTGAAGGAAGCGGCGCAGCGCGGCGCGGCGTCGAGTGCACTGAGCGAGTAATTTGCGTGCGGCGATGGCTAGTGAATTACCGATCGCTGGGATAGCTGTAGAGGATCATCGGGGATCCGAGAAGAAGAAGAAGAAGAGGATTTGCCGCGACCGCGGGCGTAATCTTTTGCTCGGCGTTCGGCGACGACATAGCGACGTTCCCGCGGAAAAATGCATAGCTCGGCCGGCGACGGTGAAATATCACCGTGACCGACCGAGTCAAATCGACTTATTACGACACCGAGGAGCTCTCGGCACCGCCTAGCCGCACGGAATTGCAAAAACTCGAGGCTACTAATCGTCGATAGCGTCTCCGAGCCGCGGTCAACGACTAGGCATCGTCCCCGCCGCGCCGTGAACTTGGCCGTACCAGCTGAAGTGGGAGGCTAAGGGAGCTAAGAATGCCGAAGAGAGCTGAGGAGAGCTGAAGTTGGAGGTGGAAAGAGCTGAGAGAGTCGGGGAGAACTAAAGCAGGGGTTGAAGAGAGAGTTAAAGAGAGCTAAAAAGTGTCGAAGCAGGAGCTGAAGAGTGCTGAAGGTGGTTAGAGCAAGACCTGAACAGAACTGAAGAAACCTGCAGGTGAACCTGCAGAGCAGCTATCTCCCCTCCAATTTCGATGATTTTTTGAGCCGGAGCGAAGCAGGAGCTGAAAACAGTTGAAGAGAGCCGAAGAAAGCAGAAGCAGGCGCTGAAGTGAGTTGAAGAGAGCCGGAATGGGAGGTGAAAAGCTGAAGAAAGCCGAAATGGGAGCTGAAGAGCTGAACTAAAGCAAGAGCTAAAAAGAGCTGAAAGTTAGAGCAAGAGCAGAAGAGAGCTGAAAGTGGCTATGGCAAGAGAAGAAGACACTTGAAGGTAGCTAAAGAAGAGAGTTACGTAGCACCGTCCGACGCGCCGAATTAATCTTACTTATTGCCTCGCTTGACCCCCTGCCACCCTGGCCACTGTTCCAACAGGCTCTTCCTGGTAGCAGAGGGCTTCTTCCCGTTCTTCGCTGCGTCTCTTGTAACGCGGCCTTCCCGATCGAACCACGGAAAATTTCTTCTGCTTCTCTTTCTTCTTCTTCCTCCACCTCGATTCTCTTCTGTCTTCGTTCCGCCGGTTTTTGCAAACAGAATGACGAAGCGACGCGGATATTGCCACCACCGTGCTAGCGAGAACGATATTTTATCAAGCCCCCGCGATCCTAAGCGCGACACGTATCTGGATAATGATCGGACTCTTCTTCCGCGACGGACATCTCGCGATTTGTCCAACCGACACGCTGCTTGCTCGACACGGGGCAAGAAGACTCTCTGGGTCACGTAACAGGCGGCTTTGTTTGCTGGTACTCGCTGTTAGCATCCGATACTTTTCCTCGGGACTATGAGCGTCGTTTAGTTTCTTTTGGCAGGCGTGATTGTTGTTGATGTTCCCCTCTCATCGTGGAAAGGATTATGCGCTTACTTTCCTTCGGCAATGAATCGACTGAGGATCTTATTAATTGACTGAAACAATTAGTAGAGACAACAGTCTGGTTACTATCATGCTGCTTCTACTGTGGGAAGGTTTGGAAAAAATGGGGTACACCCAGACAGGACTTTCTTGCTTTAATAATTTGAATGTATTGCCACTAATAGGGTAACTGTATCGATTACTGAGGTATCATGCTTCGGTCGTAGTATTAAGGACATTCTTTTAATTTTTTTATTAGAAATGCAAATAATAATCAAACTTTATCCTATGCAATTTAAAGCAATATGTAATAAAGAATATACAGTCACGTGAGCAACAGTCCTTTGGTGGTCGAGATAGAAGAAGAATGGTCTTACTTTTACCTTCTCTGAAGAATGTTTCTTCAAATCTGAGATTATAAAAATATGAGAATTATTGACAATTGAGATGTATAAATTCATTCAGCGCAAAATATTTATTTTTACGTATTTTCATCTCATTGGAAAAAATACCGCAGTAATAGGTACATTTATCCAAATTCCACGTGAAGTCACTTACCTACAGTTAATCTCCCATTGCGATTTTCCGGGAATTCTGAGCGTTCCCGAGTTTTGGCGAACACAGTTGTTCCGGTAGCTGATCGGTCGACTGCTAACAAGGCCATTAGCCAGCTTCAGAGATAAAGAGAAGAGAGAGGAGAGAATGAGGAGAGAAGAAGGAGAGGAGCAGGCAGGAACCGATCGGCTGCTGGCAGGGTGGCGCGTGTACGCGGCCGCTCACGCAACTGCGCGTAATTTCCATTCAAATGAACCGACCGAAGAAAAGTTAACTGTCGCTAACGAGCTGCCTCGCCACGGGCGCCCATAATTGCACACGGCGGAAATGATCGGGTCTTAGACGACCCTCACCTCTGACCACTATTTTTCGACCGCGGGAACGTCTCGGAGATATGTATTCTAATTGCGGATACCAGCAACGGCGAACTAATGGGTTCCGCTGACAACCGGTGATCCGTGAAACTGCTCCAACACCACCGAGAGACTTGACAGAAAGACAGAGGGAGCGAACACTGCATTTCCTAGGAACTGAACCACTACCTGCAGAAGTAATTGCGGTATTCCATAATGCGCTCGGTTCAACCCTTCGTCATTTTGCACACACACAAGTCTGAATTTTGCTTCTTTATCTGTAAGAATAGACTTTGGGAATTGGCGTGAGCCAATTTAGCTTGCGTACTTAAGTAATTACCACAAAGTCAAAGCAGTTTGATTAATTTGTCGCGTTCACTTGAAAATGCAGCATTTAAACCAATTAAGCTTGCATGCTTAAATAATTAGTTCTATTATCATGTTAAATGTAGGCTATTATAGCTTTAAGAATTCCCACAAAGTCAAAGCAGTTTAATTAATTTGTTGTATTCATTTGGAAATCCAGTATTTAAACCAATTTAACTTGCATGCTTAAATAATTGGTTCTATCGCCGCGTTAAGCGATGATTATTAGCTTTAAAAATTCCCACAAAATCAAAGCTGATTAATTACTTTGTGGCATTCACTTGGAAACCTAGCATTGCCACCAATTTAGTCTACATTCTAAAACAATCGGTTTTATTTATGACGTTAAATGCCGACTATTAATCTTGACCATTTCCACGAAATCAGAGCAGTTTAATTAATTTATCGCATTCTTTTGGGTATCTAGTATTTAAGCCAATTTATCCTGCTAACGAAAATAATTGGTTTTATTATGACTACACAACGGATACTTAATGCAAAATGAACATTTTCTATCTGAATTGCAGCAAACTGAGGCGAAATAGATATTTATTTTCATTCGGAAAATGTTTAATAGGGAGAAGATAAATATTTTTGAATCCTTCTGTTTTTATTATGAATTCTTGATTTTTGTTGTAAATTCATAAAATGCGCTGTCTAATTATGCTATTCTGTAAAACATTATATTCTGCTACAAGATCAAAATGTTAGATGGAAAGTTAAAAAGTTTATACGTAGTTCGATTAAAAATCAATTTCTAAATTTCTGAACCAACTCTAATCTGAGCAATGCAAACGTGTTAAAATTGTGTTTCCATACACTGTTTGCAATACACTCAAATAATCATTGATTCAAGTGATTTGGTAGCGTCTTCGAGTCTTCATCTTCTTGGTTGGATGCGTCTCTTCTCAGACCCTGGCCCCTATTTTTCACAGATCGATATGCAGCTCGCGAATTTGCATAACCATCCGCAATCCACAGATCAGACAGGAAAAAAGCATCTGTCGGAAGTCTGACAAGGGCGATTTGCATACTGCCACTGGTCGTCCCCCCGACTACGGCGTCCGCATGTTAGATCACCGAGCATAAAACGCTACAGTTAGGCACTTAGACTGAGCAGCGACGTTGATTTCGGCCGATTGTTTTCCCCGGTTCTGTTCACGGTCTGTGGACTGCGCTGTCGCCGGCAAAACATGTCCAGCAAGGTGTTTTGTGTGCCACGGCTTTTATTTAGCACACTAATTAACATTGTATCCACCACCGTCTATCTTGGATCTCCCGCAATTTATAAATTAATCAAAAATCGAAACGAAGTTCCTCGTTCGAGCACACATTGTCATAGAAAAACCTGAGCATTAGGAGTACAAATTAATTTATAGTTCTAAAGTTATTCGTAGTTTTTGCTATGTTATTACTAGACTGCGGATCTTTAAGCAAAATAAAAATTGTCAGCGTCGATTACAAGAAACAGAAACTAAATCGATTGTTATTTCTTTCCTTAATGATTTTAATAAAGGACGTCGATTGCAAGAAACAGAAACTAAATCGAATGTTATTTCTTTCCTTAATATAGGATCCTTAATATCCTTGATTTCCTTAATAAAGGACGAATCATGTAATGACATCTTCAATTTTGAAAGTTTTACAACAATTTTGAATTTCATCTACTCAATTTTGCTGTAAATGCATAAAGATCCGCAGAGTCTAGTTATTATGTTAATTTAGGTGGTTTGATTTCATCCATCCACCGATTCCATCGTGGAAAATGACCGTGCAAACTCGTCGAGGGAATCTGGCAAACACAGCTGATAGTTTATCTCGGGGACCGAGTTGGTTTCACGGGGGGGGGGGGGGGAGACATTTTTCCCGGTTTGTCACCAGGCGACCGGATTACCGTTACCGTTCTGTCCGAGGAGAATTGATCGCCCCCACCGAAACAGAGAAACAAGTACAACGATGGCGCCCGTTGAATAACCAACGAAGGTCGTCATCCAAGGCTATCGGTTCGGAACCGGTAAATCGTAATTCCATTTCTCGTCTGTCTCGTAAAGAAGCCCCTATTCCCGTGCGAAGGGGACCGAGTCACGCGAAACCAATTACGCGCGGAAACCAATTAATAGAGACGCCCTCTCTCCACTGAATTCGCCATTGGAAAACCGGGGGTCGCCATTTTAACCCTGGATAACCTAGCTTACGTAAAAATGGCGACCGGTAGCGATGGGAGCGAGCCTAATCCGAAGCCTTGTAATGAAATCGTAAGGCAAGGAATTAATATTTGTTTACTTTTATTAACTCGATAAATCGAAGTAGGTAAAGTTTAAATTAGTAGGGAGTCGGTGATAATCTTGAATCTGTGCAAATCTGGTAGTCATTCTTTTTGCACTATTATCACAAACCTTTATCGAATGTAATGAATCCGGAAAGAGCACTGGATATTACTCAATGGTATAACAAAACCGTCAATGAAGTTTTATAATCGTAAAAAAACTTACAGAAGGATTGATTATGTTCAAATATTAACAAATATACTAATTTAGATGATAACGAAATGAAATCTATGAGAAAGTACTCTGTATACATATGCTTGAAAAGCTTCTGCAATGTAAGAATGTACACAATTTCCTTAAAACACTAGAAAATCGCTGATGAATGAATGCTGTTTCGGAAACTGTTTAAGAACAGTTTGGGTGTACAAATAAAAAAGACCAATTCTGGAACCTTATCCTTCAGACCTTTAACTACAGTCGACAGCAAAAATTGTACGACTTGCGTAAAATTTGGTTTTTTATGTTTTTAAACTTCCTAGAAAAATGTCCCGATCTCATTCGCCGCAAAAAGACGACCGGGTGCAGAAAAATCGCGATGATTGGCGAAATGATAAATCGCCTGCAAGTTCGGAATTTATTCCGGTAACTGTTTCTGTTCGACAGCGATCAGCCCGGATCGCCGTCAACGACGTTCTTCCTATGGTCTTGCGTGTCCGTCATTACCGGCATGCCTCGCCGCGGAGAAACTAATTAAGAATAGTTTAACGCGAGTTAGAAATACGTCGGCGAAGCGGTACGTGGCATTCCGCGCGGTCACTTCCTCGAGCGATCTGGTTGCGCGGAATAATTTGTGGATCACGTTGCGCTCCGCGATGTGCAAATCGTCTGTCCACCGGTTGCCGTTCCGACGTGCATAACTATCATCGTGTTTTCCGATCGAAGAAATCGCGTGTCTGCGTCGACGCACGATCGGACACACATCGTCCGCGAGCTGTCTTCCCGAATTTCACGCCGGATTCTCGCTGGTGACGTCCATCCTCGGCCGAACACCTGCGTTGTGCACATTCTGGTGTAGCTGCATCATGGCACGGAAAGAGTGGATTCTTCTCTTTATTATTTGCGCTCAGGAAAATCTCCGAGGAATCCTTATACAGTCCAATGTTTGAATAGATGACAGTGTTTTCAAATTATTAAACAATTTGCAATGCTTCGTCCTTCGAGGTTCCTTTTTAATTTTTTGCGAGACTGTTGGATCGATTAATTTTTGATTGTATTCTTGAATTATTGTAGAATTTCGAAAGCTTCCAAGAAAGGGAAAGATCGAAATGACCGAATAAATTTCTGTACTCAAGGACATTCATGTATAGCACGTTTATATTGTGTATTATACAGTAAAAGCTCCTTCGTTGTCCAAAGTCCGGGGGTTTGAGCGGACAACGACCGTGCCCGGACAGTATTTTTGATTTATGACTGCGTCTTTAGTGAAACGGCTAGTTAAATGACAAAAAAAAGCATTCGCAGTCAAAAGCAGTCAACTGTCTGGCTTTAAAAAACTCCTTATTTCCTTGCCATATTCCTTTCCTATTGTTCTCCGTTCTGCGCGGGTCTATACAGTCCTGGGACACATCTGGCGACCAGATCCACGCAGGCCTAATCCTCTCGTTGACAGGCAGTGGAGTGGGTAGGCACTGGACAACGATCGTGCCCACGATTCAGGACAACGAAGGAGCGATTACTGTAATTAGAAATCGGATCTTTATCAATAATCTTTATCAATTCAATAAAATGGAGTGAAATGGAAATTGATTTTCTTTCTTACCATGTTTAATAGGTTGAAAATAATATAACAGTATTTTTAAATTCTTCTAATGTTTTACTGTTTGAAATTACACCTACTCATTTTTGTCATAAATGCATAAAATCCGCAGTCTAATTATAATCGGGATGATAAAGTCAAAAAGAGTCGAGTCCAGCATAATGGTTATTGCCGAGATCGCTGGCAGCGAAAGTGTCAATACAGAATACAGACTAAATATTAAGAAACTAACATACAACGGGAAGGATACTGGTGGTTAGCGAGTGCAACAGCAAAGATGCAATGCGAATGCACTGTGTCGTCCGCATTTGGACCGTTCCCGATCCGTAACACGGTCTCGTCCGTCGATATTGGAGTTCTAGGACGACGATTCGTCGTCCGGCTGTCGATCGTTAAGCTGAACCGTCACGGACGGCAAAAGTTGGAGCGTTTATTGCCAGTTGGCAATCAGTTGGACTAGCAACCGGCAACCGGCGCAGCTACCTTTGAATCGAGCATCATAAGAGATCTCTTCCATACGGGGCTGGTATCATGCTACTCGCATGAGCACGATCAACGAGCTAGCAACGTCCGTGGCTTCCGGGCCCGCTGGAATGAAACCCAGCTCAGCCAAGAATTCAATAACTAATTCGTCCCTAGGACTCTTTGAGATTTTGTTTTACCGATGAAGCTTCGAATATGAATAAGGGAAAGTTATTTGGAAGCTTGTTTAGAAAGAATCAATTTTTCTGAAAATTGGTCCAACGATTTTGATAGTGCCAACTGTGTTACTGTGAACATGAATCCCAACAAAAACATCCTGTAAACAGGAGCCAAGTTCCTATGGCCGTAAAAAGTTGTGAGATCAAACAAACTACGGCCAAGTTCGTTAGCTTAGAAATAACTCTTGCTTTACTGAAAAAAGCGTTTGTAAAAATTAGTTTAAAAGAACGCTATTTAATTTTTAAAGAGTTACATGGAGGGCTAAATTATTCAAACTTGGCCGTTACTTTTTAAACCAACGGCCATAAAAAGTGTTAGGTAGCGGCCAAGTTTGAATAATTTAGCCCTCCATGTAACTCTTTAAAAATTAAACAGCGTATAAACAAGCCAATGAACTTGGCCGTATTTTGTTTGCTCTCACAACTTTTTACGGCCATAGGAACTTGGCTCCTGTTTACAGAAATTGTTGGGATTTCATCAATTTTTGTTGAAATTTCATCAATTATCAAGTAAAATTTCAAGCCTTGAAATTTTTCTGAAATTTTGGTTTAATAGTTTTGAAAGTATATGTACCAATTGTGTTACTGTCTACATGAATATTGCTATGTCGCACCTGAAGTTTACTCATGAAGCTTCGAAAATGAAGGTAAGCACGTGTTTGGAAAGACTGAATTTTTCTGAAAGGTCACAGATATGAGTTCAAGAATACTTGAACTGCACAATGTCAAAGAGTGTCTTTTAGTACTATCCATGTAATCGATGAGACCTCGATCGTGTGTCGCATGCGAGCGAAAATCCCGTCGAGCCTAACCGCACCCTAAGTCGAGTATTTTCTAATTACCGGTCCGCGTTGTAAATCATCGGGCAGCGCGAACGACTAACGGGTTCGAGCGGGACGATCCTTCTCACTGATGTATATTATACCGATTCCATCCGGTGGATCGATCTCAACGTGCTCGTGTTGCTTCCTCCGGGACTCCGTCCGTATTTCATAGTCAATTATCCGTGGAACGATCATCGCGATGAAGAACGCGAACTTCAAAACGAAGCTTAGCGGACTTCATCATCGATCCATTAACCCTCGCGCTTACCGACGTACTTTTTGCACGTTCCCTGGAACCCACGGTATTAAAATGGTAAAAACGACAAAGTGTATCCTTGAGGACATAATGTTAAACGTTAATTAAATCTTTTGGAATTGTATCCGAACTAATTAGCAAAGAAAAGATTAAAAATATGACGTGATGGGCATAGAGTATCCTCTTCCTGGAAGTGAGAGGGGTACTCTGGTGTGGTAGCCTCTTTTAAAAGTAAGGGGCTGCCGTGTCAATTGTGACAGTGCTTTTTCCCACATTAACTCACTGGAAGTACCAATGCCATCGTTGTTAACGTTATTTCTGTTTATAAACAATTTTTTTTATGAGGAGTAGAAGCAACAAGTCGTGTTCAGTGTAGCTGTGCCAAGCCAAACTTAAAAATATGTCCTAAAAAAGTTTTATTGTGTTTCTTATTGATTAGTTTTCAACTGAACATTTTTCAACCCTGATAGGTTAAATATATCTTATAGTATCCCTTTCTTACAAAAAACAAAAACAGTCGAAAAATCTTTGTGTCGAAAGGGCCACCAACATTCAGATTTTCAACAGATTTGTTTTGTATTTAGTGCAAGCCATAGTCGGAGACACGCGAACGAAAAATCAGCGTTGCTATTAAATGGAAGGGCATCGTTGCCAAGCAGAGAATCGAGGCAGGGAAAACGTATTGGCTGAAGGTTCGCGTATATCGTTCGCTGCCAGCCAGTTGGATATCTTGTGCTCCCTTTGAATCGAACATTACAGAAGACGTTGAGACAGAGAACCGTAGAAAGATAGAGAAACAAGGAGGCGAATAGTTCCTTTGAGGGTAGACAGAAGCGGATAAGCGATTCGACGCAGTCTGCAAAGCAACCGAGCGACTTCCGGGCTGTTGGCAGACGCAGAAGACTGCAGCACCGCTTTCCGTGTCTGCCTTTTAAGGGACAGTTCCACTGGCAGCGGTTTTGAATTGTTGGCGGAGGGACCAGTGGTCCGGGAATTCTCGAATACGTAAAATTACCAGTCGAGGAGGATAATCATTGATTATTCAAAGAGATAAGACAGGAGACGTAATTCTTTCTGATTCTGAAGGTCTCGAGGAACAAGGATGTCACACATTTTTGTCTAAACAGAAACTTCTAGCTCCACACGTCTGTTCTTTAAAAAAATCTCTAGAAAAACGCAGAAGATCCAGGAAAAATTGAGGGATTCATCGTTCGTTTGGGAAAGGGTATCTAACACCTCGTGGATAAAGATCGATCCTGAAGCAATCTGACGACGAGTTCCAAGACCTGCACGCCCGCTTGCCTATAAATAGACCCGTTCGGTCGGAACGGGTGACCTTGGCGAGAGATCGCCAATAGATCCCGCGGAATTGCCGCGACGGAAAAAAAGGACGAGCCATGCGCTCGTCGAGAAGAAAAAGAGCGGGCGTTTCGAGTGTGTTATTACGTATTCATATGAGGCAGTGCAGTCTGGTGTGGCCGCGATGATGCGAGAACGCATTTGCTGATCATCGGCCGGATGCCTGCGAACAGAGGCCGCGCGATAACTCTTCCGTGAACGGAATAGGTGTGACCAGTCTCGAGGAAAAACAGGTAAAACAGACCCCGCCGACGAGCAGCGCAGCCGTAGGAAATAGAATTTCCTCAGGAAATTTGATGGGGATGCTGGTATCTTTAGCGACGTTAATAACTTGTAGGAAGCAGGTGTGCATCTGAGACCAACTGCCGACTTAATCATTTTTATGGTGATCCGCGGCTTTGTTGGCCGTTTTGCGCATGGGAAATACGATGAGGGTCTTAACGACGTTCGCGCGTCGGGGATAAAGTTTATTCGATCTTCCGTTGCAGCTCTTCGAATTCATTGAATTGTTGATGTATCGTTGTATCGCTTATACGTTTCCTCTGTCCGTGACCTTGAATGACCTTCCGCAATTATGGTCGCGGCATTCCTAATGAAAGGGACTATCAACGTAGGCGTTTACAAGGAGGTGATCCATTTTTTAAAAAATGAAATTGAGATTTATAAAAAAAAAACAAAATTCACCAATTGTGTTTATATAATAATAATAGGATTGTATTTGGATTTTATGTTAACGTGTACTTAAGTACTTACGTTAGATAGAGAAGTATTAAAGAAAAAATCTGGAATTCGTCATTTTGACGTTTCGGTAGGTCCGACGTAAAAGCGTTCTAGTGTTCTGGACGTACTTTTTGTCCCTATTACATTGTCATATCATCAATCCTCTATCGTGTGACAAACTCCAGGTTCTCCTAATCGAAAATCGTCTCTTTTTACCGCTCCTTTAATCGCGAGTGACAAACGACGCTTAAAGTGAACCAGACAGCGGCTTCTTCAGGATATTAGTCACCTTCAGGTTCCGCCGGCCATAGCTCCCGATAGCGGTAACGAAGAGGCAGCAGATAAGGGGGTCGTTTCATCGGTATTTATCGCGTCTGCGTGAAAAATGGAAATGGAGCGAGACGGAAGAGAGTTGTGGCGCAGATAGCAACCGTCGGAGAGCAAGTGGAAGAACGCGGAACAGGGAATCGGGAAGAGAATCGATCGGAAAAATCGTTTTCAACCGGCAGAAACGAACTGGCATCGATCGTCGCGTTCGATCCGCGAGGTATGTAACGACCTTGGCTCTGGCTCGGTAAATTGCCGGTCTAATAAGTAATAACCGTGATTAGCGACGGTGACGAGGTTCGCGAGGGGATTAACGGCATGGAAGCGCTCGAGAGCTCTCCCCACGTCTCTCTTTCTCTCCCTCTCTCTCTCCTCTCTAGCTCCGTTCGTTGTTTGCAAGCATTCTCGCTCGCCGACACTATGCCTGAGTCCTTGACCGACCCTGAACCTCGAGGAAGAGTGGAAAGCCGACCGGGTAGCTGATTGGCTGCCGCGCGCGCCACAGTCGATGCCTCTCGAACGGACGAGCTAAAATATAGTGATTACGACGAGAGAGAGAGCCCGGTGTGGGAGGATACCGCGTGGGAGGAGAGAGGGAGGATCGAGAACCCTGTGAAGTCTATGAGCAGCGGCTGGCTCTGTGGAACAACCGATAAAACCAACATGGACGCGATCGGTCGACCGGCAATCGAGACGAACATCTTCGAGAGGTGTTCTTCGCGATCATAATCTCCGTGATTTCCTCCGGAGATCCTTTCCTCATTACTCCCGAACGTTTCCGCAAAGAGATTACCACCCCACGTTGCACTATGGTCCCAGGATTTGGAGGACCGGTGCTGAGAACTCTTGAACAGCTTCAGGGAAGCAGAGATTAACCCTCGGATGGCGGACCTATTTTACAACCATACAATTGACGATGCTTGAGACTTTACAACGACTCCTTAAAAATTGATGTACGATCTTTTTTAGTCGTTTTATCGAACTCCGAACGAGAGGTGTGCTTGTTCCTCAGTTTCATGCCATAAAACGCTAAAGAAATCGTGCAACAATGTTTAGACCGTCGTTACAAAGAAGCGGCTTCAATTCTCCAATCTATGGCAGTTTCACTTTCGAGATAACCGTTTGAAAGTTTTTGGAGACATTTGGTGCTGCATGTTTGAGGAAAACTGGGATAAATCAAGTCAAATGATTGATTTATGAATTCACGTATGAGCACGTAAGTCACGCAGCGAACTATAATTGCTCACTAGAAGTGATTAATAGGTTTAAATTATGAATTAATTAATAGTTGGCCGCAGTTTAGCAGTAATTGGAAGCAGATACACAGGTTCAGCGTTGCTGCCTGGTTCCGGTTCGGCCGCAACAATGTTTCCAAGCTCGGTTCCAGGAGCCGTTCGTGTTTCTCCGGGATCTCAGGCCAAGAATGGGCAATTAAAGTAACACAATAAAGGCTAATCATAAGTCGTCGGCGTGGAGCGGCGGATCGCGGAACCGGCCGTAGCGGGATAACGTAACGCGAATTAAGCAGCAACGACCTTTCTCCTCGTTTCAACTTCCTCCGCTCTCGCGGCCTCGAGCATCTCACCCGGTTCCCGTTAAGGGAGAACCTCGAACAGCTCTTGCGTTTTCGCGAACAAATCTCTCGTCGCTAGACTCGTATTAACCCCTGAACTACAGAAACCATTTCTGCAAGCCATGGCTCGGTGAAAGGTAGCGCTGTTCTGAAATGCCGAAGCTTAGCAAATGTTGGGCAATGAAGTTCGACAGCATCTGGTGAACTTGCTTGCCCCAACTAGGTACTGTCAATGCCGAAGGCATGCAAGAATCTGCTGTTTTCCATTTTTTCTTAACCTATCTCTTCGACATCAACGTCACTTTTCTTGTGGGATCTATGCAACTAATCGATGAGTGGAACTGGACTTTATTGGTTGTGACTTGAAGAAGAAGTTGATGTTTTCGACATCTTTTTTGTTCAGTGGAACCTCGACTATCCGAAATCCGATGTCTAAATTCTTTGTTAACCCTGTGCACTCGAATGACACCATACTTATCTTGCTCCAGAAAACATTTTACAGAAGAGACTGATTGTTTCGAATTACATTTCTGTTGACATTGCTGTGGTACAGAGGTGGGCATTATTTGGCGAAACAAATATTTCAAATACCATTTAATATTTTAGATTTCATTTTGCTTAAAGAAAATAGAATTTTAAATAAGATATACAATTTCGAAAATGAAATATTTCTATTTTAACAATCTGAACCTCAAAATAAAATATTTCTATTCCAACAATTTGATCCCCAAAATAAAATATTTCTATTTTAACAATCCAAAACACGAAATAAAATATTTTACTTTTTGCAATGTTATAATACTCTGAGAAACCGCACAAACATACAGTCTATCTTATCGTTAAGAAACGATTTACAATTTACACTCATAAATGAATTCGAACCATTATTTACAGCAATAATATTTGAAATTGAAATTGAAAATAAAGACAAAATAAAAATACTTTCAATATACTTCAAATAAAATACTATTTTCAAAAAAATTACTGCCTCAAATAAATTATTTCATTTTCAAAAATTACTCCATCGAATAAAATATTTTATTTTCAAAGTTGTACACATACTTCAAAATAAATAGGATTGTTTGCTATTTACTATCTAAAATACTATTTCCCCAGCTCTACTGTGGTACATAGGATCTAGAGTAGCCTCTCGAGAGCAAAGGATTGAATTACAAGGTTCGGTGATCGTACACGAATCGACGATGTTTTGGGAAGCATAGCTGAACGTTCCATCCTGGATCGATGGGAAGCAGGCCTGGGTTGTACCTCGCGCGTAACAAATCGCGATCCGAGGACAGCAAAAGGAGTTACCTCTTCCTTTAATCCTCAATTAGCCACGGTGCTCCCCGGACACACCGGTTCGTTGCCAGCCGATTCCCGCCCTGAGAAACCGTCCGAACGGATGCTGTTACATCGATCCGATTAATTATGGGAGCGGGCCGGCTGGTTGCCTACGCGACCATGCAAAGCTTGAAGCGCGCACACCGGGGCCGAGGTTCTTTCTCTCTTCGGCTTTTCTGCGTATTCTTCCCACGAAGCCACCTCGTCGTCTTTTCAGCCTTCAGCCTTCAACGCCGCGCGAGAATCGCGACAAAGACAATGCGAACAGATTTCCTAGGGTACCGTAAAAGAATAGCTAATCGTGTTCCCAGTTGCTGATCGTTACCTATGAATTATACGAGATGTGAGCTTCATTCTTCGAACGCCTGTAACTCTGTTAATTTTACGAATCCGAGCGAATCCTTTTGCGCACGGATACTTGTACTCAAAGAAAATGTAAAAAAGAATCGATCTTTTGAAAATGGAAGACCGGAATAGTCCCTTAAGCGCGCGATCGACCGACCGGTACCGGTGACCTTGCAGGAAACCGCAGCTTCTCGAGGCACTCCCTAATGTAAAATGTTTCACCGTCCGGCACTGCCACCGCAAATCAATCGCCGATCGAAAAAACATCAAGTTTTTGCCGATGATCAAGCCTACTGATTCGACTTCGGTCAACGATCTTTCGGGCAAACAACGAAATTAGGATCGGATTCGTTCTCGGAGGAAATGCGGGTTTTTCCGAGCAGATGTAACATGGAATTGAATTTCTTCCGTGTGGGTCGAGGAGCAAAAATACTGTAATGGAAATCGTCTAATGATGGACTGCACTTGATTTTTGCAGTCGTATGTCGAATGTGGATCGACATCTTCAAATTGCCCGTTTCATTTTTCTTTTAGTGTCGGTCGACGAATTAAACTTACTGTGTGTGGCAAGTTTATGATTCTGAAGAGGAATTTATAAATTAGAATTAAGGAAAACTCGCACAGGAATTATGGGGTGGTCACAGTGCAGGGAAAACTTGCACCCTTAATTCACAGACGCACCAACTACCACGCTCTGGTAGCAATAATCTCTCAAGTGGGGAAAGATATCCGTAACGGTTGAAGGGAAATCAAGCAGAAATAAGGGGATGGTCTCAATTAACAGAAGAAAGTCCATCGGTACCCCTAATCCACGAAGGAAACATCGAGCTTTGGTCGCAATAATTTCCCAGAAGGAAGGAGGATGCTGCAAGCCAAGGAAAATTGTAAGAAAATTAGGGGGTGGTTACAATTAAACCAGATAAGGGAAAACCTGCACCCTTAATTCACAGACGCACCAACTACCACGCTCTGGTAGCAATAATCTCTCAAGTGGGGAAAGATATCCGTAACGGTTGAAGGAAAATCAAGCAGAAATTAGGGGGTGGTCACAATTAGCAGAAGGTCTACCTGTACCCCTAGGCCACGAAAGACACATCGAGGTCTGGTCGCAATGATCTTCCAGAAGGAAGGAGGATGCTGCAAGCCGAGGAAAATTGTAAGAAAATTAGGGGGTGGTTACAATTAAACCAGATAAGGGAAAACCTGCACCCTTAATTCACAGACGCACCAACTGCCACGCTCTGGTAGCAATAATCTGCCAAGTGGGGAAGACCACCGTAACGGTTGAAGGGAAATCAAATAGAAATTAGGGGATGGTCTCAATTAACAGAAGAAAGTCCACCTGTACTCCTAGTCCACGAAAGACACATCGAGCTTTGATCACAATAATCTTCCAGAAGGAAGAAGGATGCTGGAAGCCGAGGAAAATTGTAAGAAAATTAGGAGGCGGTCCCAATTAAAGCAGTGCAGGGAAAACCTGCACTCTTAATTCACAGACGCATGAACTACAAATGCTCTGGTAGCAATAATCTATTAAGAGGGGAAAAATTACAGTAACGGTTGAAGGAAAATCAAGCGAAAATTAGGGGATGGTCACAATTAACAGAAGGTCCACCTACACCCCTAGTCCACGAAAGACTCATCGAGCTCTGGTCACAATAATCTCCCAGAAGGAAGAATGATGCTGCAAGCCAAGGAAAATCGTAAGAAAATTAGGGGGTGGTCACAATAAAGCGGTTAACCCCGTCGATGACCCGTTGCGTCTCGCAGCGTCTCATAGAACTTGATAGCGTTTCACAGTGGACCGTCCCCCAAAGCCTCGCGGCTCTCTGTACTCCGACGATTCGCGTGGAATAACTTCGCACGACCCAGTGAGAGGGGGGGGGGGGGGGCAGAAGAAGTATACGCCCGCGCGGAACGATGGATGGACGGATAGACAGATAAATAGATACTTTATTACAGGCTGGAAGAACCGTAAGAGGGCCGATGGATCGATGCGATGCTTGTTGCGCCGGGACAAGCGAATGGATGTACAAAATTAGAGGTATGGCGAATGCTCGTGACAGATGAATGCGTAGATAAACGAGCTGATTTTATCTGACGAGATTCGAGCAGCGATGCAACCGGCCATCGAGGCGCAACAAGATGACCCTTGCCGCGCTGCCAGTTTCTGGGAAAACCGGCATTGAGCTTCTAATTAGCGTAAGCGTCTCTGTCATGGCTTCCTGCAGCCTAGCCGCCTGATCGCTGCTGGAATTCGATCGACGACGATCGTCAGGAAATCAATTTCTACCCGAAATTCGAAATTAGAGGATCAATTCAAGTGGACTATTTTACTATTTTCGAACCGCTTGAAAGGCACAGTGACTCGTTGTGTGCTTCAGTTTTATTTTATTTATTTTATTTTATTTTATTTGCGGAAGAGGAAAGATCCCCGGTTTTTCAAGAAATATGCCTGCGGAGAGTAAATTGAGGCGGCTCGACGTAAATAACGATCGTTACGCACACGCGATACGTTTCCCCTTCAATCTAGGATCCGTAGGAAATCCGTGGACCCCGCGTGGCTTTTCCGGTCTCCGTGGCGCGATCAAGTTCACACCCATCGCGATTCAGCGGTCTGTGCTTTCGTAATTACTCGGTATTAACCATAGATAAGTATGCTATCATGTGTGGAAATGGCGGCGCCAATTAGGAACCTGAATGTAATTGAACTGTTCTTCATTAACCAGAGGAATATTTCAACCGAGGAAACAGGATACAGTTATGTCCGATATTAAGTTCATTAATTGAAACATTTACTCGCACCCTTTTCATAATTTCTTAGACGAAGAAGCACATCTATATTCGTCTGTATTCTCCAGTAGCTGTATATTGGCAACGACAACATTTTATTTCAGATTAATTTTTCAGATTTTATTAAATGACGGATTATTAATTATCAATTATTAATTGACGGAACGCAGTAAGTTTTCGGCTACACGCCGACGAGGTCACGTAAATAGTAGAACTGTACGATCTAAGAACCAGCCCGGACCCGGGAGTTCTTCTTAGATCAAGGCTTTACCGTACGTCACATTTAGTAAAACACTTGAACACTAAAGGTAATCGACAGATTTCCTTTCCAAGGTATTAGCCCATTTCCTTTGCAATTTTCTGAAAATTCTTTTCACTCCTCACTTAGTACACCGACCCGTCTAGCTTCTGAAAAGAGCTCTCGGCCGTCGGAGCCAATTTGAAAAGATTCTTAAAGAGTCTCTGACCAATTACCGTACATATCGATGCCGTCCCCAATAATTACCATTTTTCCCGTCTCCATTCCCGGCCGGTTCGTGTCGTGGTCTCTGTGTCTCTAAATTGGAACGACGTGCTCGCTGTCGGCGAGACACGCGCGTGACGCGAATCCCGAGCCGTGGATCTCTTCCAGATAATTGGCTGTTCGGGTCATCTTCTTAACGAACGCTCTCGATCCTCGAATCCTCGTGTCAATTTTTTGCCTCCCGTTGGCTATTGAGCTATCACCGGCCAGGTGTCCAGGTGAATTTCGAACTCCTCGATCCCCTGTCTCTCCCGAAGAAGAAGCTTACACACGAACTCTTCCTCGAGAGGAAGGACTACCTTTCTTCCGCGAAACGACGACGCGAAGAGTGGTCAACGTCCGGCCAGCAGCTTGTCTCCCGTTCTAGTACTTGTCGGAGCGGAATCGAGGCAAGGACCGGCGGGAAAAACAGGAGTGGCAAGGAGAAAAACGAGGCGTCGCGTCGCTCTGCGTCGCGCGTCGGCCTGTACGGTATCTTGTCGGGAAGCGAGGATTAAGTTGCCACTGAAAAAGCCTGATGCTGTTGCCCGATGCTCGCGTCTCGATGCCCCACGGCCGCTATCTCGAGATTATTCAAATGGAGACCGCGAAGACGGATGCTCCCCCTGGTCGCCTCTTCTTGCTTCGCAGCCTTTTTCTCGGGTAGACCCTCTTCGATCCGTCGAGGCTAAAGTGTTTACATTGAAACGGAGCAAGTAAGCTTTCCTCAAAGATAATAGTAATTCTTCATCGAAGTCTCTCGTCTTTGCGACACCTTGAACGACTGGAATTATTACCGTCCCAGGTCTGTTATATACAGGTTGTTTCATTTGACTCTGCCATCCACGATAACTTTGTTACTTACACATGTACAAAGAAACCGTTTCGGAAAAGTCTGTGTGGGCAGAGTATCATCTCAAGGTGATATTTTACGAGATTCGACGAACAGTAACGGTTTCTATTTACATTTTGATGGACCGTTTCCAGACGGATACTGAATGATCTATTACGAAGGTAATTCTAGGTCGCTCGAGGGCAGAAGCTGGAAAAATAAACGTATTTATAGACTGCTTTTACGTAACACAATCCAGTCTTGTTTTAAAAAAGATGTATTGATTTAGAGCTTAATCCTGATGCGGAGCCACCGCGAGACGCGGAAGAGGATCGAAGAGGAGGAAGGCCGCAGGAAGGAGAGGACAGGAGACGAGAAAGAGAGCAGAGGGACGCGTTCGCGATGGAATGAGGAAACCCCGTGGAGGAGGAAGCGACGACGAGTCTCGGATGTCACCACCATAGGCCTGGTCCACGTCAGGCGTGTCGCGAACGGGACGACACGCTTCGCGGATGTTGCGTAGTTGCGGCTAGGTCGGGATCGCGCTGCTGCACTTGTTCAACGAGGCCTGCCTGCCTCTCTTTCTACTGCTCCTCCTTTTCTTCTTCTTCTTCTCCTCGTAGTGGCTTTGCTCTTCTCTTCGTTTCGACCAACCTTAAGATCCCCGGCGGAAGGTGCTTGACCTGTATGAGCATCGGGAATGGCAAGTAGACGGCTCCAACCAGAGAGCCTAGAATCAAACCGACCCGGACGAGTATCCAGCGCATCTCCAACCGGGAAGAGAGGATCCGATCGATTCTTCCTCCATTAATCTTCATTGAATTTTACAGGTAGCTACGTCGGTCCCTCGATCGCGTCTGCATATCGAAGATTAATGGCCCTTCTCGACGCGTTAGCTGTCGGTATCTGCTCGAGCGGTTTCGCTCGTTTTACTCTTTAACTCTTGCCCGTGCTGTCTTCTTTGTAGTTAGTATCATTTAGAGCTCCTTTGCTTAATAATCTCCAATAATTAGATCAATCTTTCGTGACAAGAATCACTCAATGAAACACGAAACAAAGCGTAAGTTGAAGTAGGGGGTTTTTTTGAGAGCTCATACGAAATGCCAAACCAGTGTCCATAGCCAAGTGATTATGATCCTAGAAATTGGTTTCGAAGATCGTTTTCTCACGGAAGATAAGACCCGTCGCGATCTCCTTGAGGCTATCTCGTGTAGATATTCGAATAGGATCACGGCGAGAACGATAATCGAGGCGATAATTTTATGGAAAGCAGGCTCGATAACTCGTCGCAATAATGCCCTCGGCTTAGCCCCCATCCAGAATGGATTCCATTTACCAGGGCGAACTTGTACCCATTTTGTTCGCAACAAACGATGGAGCCAAGTGCATCGAGTCTTCTCTCGGGTCGTGGTGCCCTCCGGGGCTTATGCTCGACGGGTTTCGCGCTTTCGCTTGCCCTCTGCCTGTTTCGCGAGGAAACAACAACTCCGCGTCCTCCTCGACACGGTTAGACCTTTCGCCTCTGTACCGTTTCTTGCGACACGATCGAATCCGTCAACTTGCACCTCGGACACACACTCTTCTCTTGTATACCAATGTCGTTTCTGGACTGCGCAGTTTTCGTAGTATTCGTTTCAATGGACGTATAGCAGCGACATACACATCTGTTGCTTTTCTTAAAGGGCTTCACACATCTTGGCAATTTTGTAAAAATATTTTCACTCGATTGTAGAACATTCGAACCATACTGTCCCTTTTTTGTGATTGGTAAAATTGACGAAGTTACTAAAGGATCTTGTAAAAGTACGTTTCACGCTTCGAGGTGTACTACTTGTCCCTTTAATCATTTTAATAAGTCAGAAATAGTTGATCAGTAGTTTTTAATTGTCGGAATATGTTCACCGTTTCAAATTTGAGCTACTCATTTTTGTCATTTAGTCATTTGATACTTGAAGTGAGACGTAGACGGCTAGCTTTTCGAATTAATTTACACTGGACAACTTGAACAAACTTGGATTGAAATCGGACAAATTTCTCGGTCTCGAGTGCCATTTTCGTTCCAGAACCATGAAGGGTGTCAAGGATGATCTCGAAGGATTCAGTGGCTTACTATTTCCACCGCCGGTGGTCAGGACTATGGCGGCGGCGCAAGATATGTTAGCCTAAGCGCCGCGGCCGGGCTCCAGTTCCAAGGGGAACGCAAGAAGGTAGCTTTACACGACTTCCTGTACCGACTCGGAGCCACCCGAGACGTTTTTCAGGGTTCGCGCGTTGTTTGCGCAAACGTGCTCGATCCGCGGCGTTTCTTCTTCTGGTTCTTGTTGTCCGTCTGCCACGGGGGGCTGCGGATCGTAACCGTTTCGCCGGTTTCTCTGGCTCCGGTGTTTCCTGTTCCCGTGGAGCGGTTCCTGACATTCTAGCTTCGCGGGTTCGCCGAGGCGGCCTGCTTATCTTTCGTTTGGCTCTCGCGATCCAGAGCGTATGCGCGAGAAAGAGAGAGAGAGAGACGTGTTCGGAAAAACGAGAAGATAAAGAGAAAGAAGAGAGCCGGTTCCACTCTATCTTCGGGTTCCCGCGAACTAATAATAAAACGGCCGCGATCCTCTTACATATTACAGAGCGAGCCACGGTTCACGCACGAACGGGCACCGTAAGAAGCGGCGAAGAGAGGATGCGAAGCGGGATGGAATCCGGTCGAGCCTGTGTCACGCTCGACACGCTGCATCGGACCCGCTCCTACTCGCTCCAATCCGCCCCGATACGCTCTGCTCTGCTCTCTACTTTGCTCTCAGCTTTGCTCCGCTCTGCTCTACTCGCTGCGTATTCATCACCGCTCGATTTTTCCGCCTCTATTCTCGTCCAGGACGCGACACGTCTCTCTACCTGGTTAGCATGGTAGAGCTGGTTCGATAATTATGGACGCGGAAGAATCGTCCATCGAACGAGATTCGTCGATTTGCCGACCGAACCAGCCTGTTCGCCCTCCTGATAACTTGTACGCCCGTGATAACGCCCTCCTCGATAATAACCGGATCGAGACTCCGACCTCACATCTTTCACGGGTACCGAGCCCTCTGCAACGATGTGAACGTTTTGAGAACATGGCCTCCATTAACTATTTGCAACTTAGTTGATACTATGTTTATCTGTAAAATTGACTTGTTCTTGTTGCTGGTTTTATGGAGCAGTGGTTTAGATAGGAATTGCTGTTCCGTACGAGTTCGGAGATCGATTTTTGTTGGTCTTGGCGAGCTGTGGTTGATGTAGCAATCTACGGTTGCTCAAATAGTTGATTATCGTTGAATAATGCTTTCGAAACTATTTCATTGGAAGTCGAGTGCGTCTGCTATTGAATAGGAGTCGGCTGGCGTGTCTGATCATCATCTGCTGATCCCGCTTCGTGGAAATATTGATAAATAGACTGCGGATCTTTATGGAAAACAAAAAAGGTTGCACTGATTGTAGGATGCAGGAGCCAAATAAAAATTGTATTTTCCTTTCAATTATCTGATTAAACTGAAACTATACATTGATGTCTTTAAACATTTTTAACGTGTCCACTGCTTTAAATTGTACGTGCTCATTTTTCTCATAAATGCATAAAATCCGCGGTCTACTGACAAATAAACTGACAAAAACTCGCTGATCTGAACTGTGGAGTGCAAAAGAAGAACGAACGAACGATCATTCGAGAATATTGCAGGCAACTATTTGTGGGAAACGCGTACAGCAGAAAATGATTATTTTGTATTCTCCATCGACTTCTTTCCCCTGAAGAGACTCCAACAGCGTGCAAAAGAAAATTCGTGGTCGAGTATTTGGAGCGCTGGACCGTAACGCGGCGCGCGAGGAACGTAAAATTGTGCAGGGAGACAGAGGAAAGCAATGATAAGCAGTGGAGAGGAGAGTGAGGGAGAGAGGAGAAGGAGAGAGGAGGTCGCGTTTTCAGCGACACGCGCGGTTGCTCTCGTTGTTTTCGACGTGGAAGGCTGGGGGACCAGTTTGTTACGAGCGTCGCCTGCTTCCAAGGTCCTCGCGCCTCTCCGACGACCTTGAACGCGACCTTGGACGACCTTGAACGGAGACTGACAGAGCGGGACACGCGAGACGCCGCGCCGATCTGCCTCTCGATCCCCGTTCGGCGTGCAGTATCCCGTAATCCTTTCGCGAAAACCTACGTAACTATCCAAATCATTCAACAATTTATTTGAGGAGTATGTCACCCATTTCACACAGTCCAAACATTTCACCTTGCAATTTTCATATTTCCATTTTCATGCAATTTTTAGATTTTCATTTCCATAGAACTTCAGCTTGCAAACCGAACCGACTGATAGAAAATTCAATTTTATTATGCGTGAAATATTTTGTAACTTTCGGTCAAAACTCTCAGTCCTAGACGTGTGGTTTTTTTAGTGGGTAATCGGGAAACCGAAGACCTGTTTCCCCCGAGTAAGAGTAAAGGTATTTTTTCCACACGTCTTTAAACTAAATAAAAAAAAATGGTGCGATTTTCACGATGCGATTTTGTGTTGGCACTTTTATTGAGATTTTCCAGAAAACAGTGCGGCCGATTACCTTCTTCCACACCTAATACACGGCGCAGGATTCGCGGTAGCACCTCGAGGAGTTGCGTTCCGGAATCGTTGCGTTAGTACCGATCATGCTAGCGCGAGTCAGTTCGTGTACACCTCTTAGGAACGTGCTCGCCATTCCGCGATCGATTCCGCGGTATATGATCGATTGCCGAGAGGCCGATTCCTTGGAAAAAAGACGTTCCTCCGGTAATCGCACCTCTCGCGTTATTACACGTTTCCCGTGTCACATAAATCTCCATGCTCGCGTATAAATAACCGATCCGCCGCGACGCTGCTTCGCGTTATTATTCCGTCGCCTCGCGCGAGTTCGCAGAGAAACGAAGTTGGGAGACTAAAATCAATCATCGAGATAAAATATACCGTCGATTCGAATAAATTCAATTTGTACGTTTAAAAGTGTTCAATTTCAATGGAATTTGCGCTATAATTCATTAAAAAATTATTTCTATCGTAATAAATATACAGGGTGAGTCACCTAAAATTTGCACCTCAAATATCTTTTTTTGTTTCTGAAGATACGTAAAATACGATAAGGACAAAGTTGAATGGTACAATGGGGCTGACACAATGCCAAAAATTTTGTTTTTATGTCATTTTTTTTAGAGATATTATAGAATTTTATAGTAGACAACCCTACTTACAAGCAAGGTCCACTATGTTCACGGGGAAAAATTCTGAAAGATCACGTTCTTTTTGTATTGTTAAGAAACGGTTCGCTACGGTGTATGTCGCCTGTCTTTCCCTGTGTTTTTCGTGTAGCACCAGGGTAGCGCGTCGCACAGTACACGGAAACGCTTTCAGATTTCGCGAGTCCCTTGTAATTCAGCTTAGAAATTTCCTCGATCCCAGGATACCGTGCGGCAAAGCTCGGTGCCCGCTAGTCGGCCAGGCATTCCGGCTGTTCCTTCCTGAATTCCTGAATCGAAATTCCTCGTGAAAAGTCGTGGCGAGCCGCATTCTCGACAGGTGGAGCAGGTGAAACAGGAGACCGTGTCGAGGCATTCATATTTCGTGCCCATTCCGCGGAATATTTCTCGGGGAACGCCACGGATCGTGATCGCTTAGATATGTACGGTGTGATTCAATTGCTTGGAAATCTCTAGCACAGTGTCTGACCATCCCACCAATATTTTACAGGCGTTTCATCTTCAATATATTTGATCGCCAATCCTTGACCGGCGTTGATCCATTTCGATCCGCGCTTGCGAATGTTTCGCTTGTTAAGATTTATTATCATGCCTTTGCTCCTGAAGTTATTTTTAACTCCGAATTCACGACATTTCTTTTGACCTAGATCTTTTTAGTAATTTATTGAACACGGACGAATTGAATAATGATATAAGGAAACTTATAGCGACACCTCACAGTAGTAATTCGATTGCACAGGGTTCACAAAGAATTTAGACATCGGAAGTTCGGATAGCCGATAGGGATGAAATTTGCACTATAATTCATTAAAAAATGACGCCCGTTCCCTGATAATTATCGTAATACATATATGCATACTGTCCGGGTTTCAGACGGAAATATCCAGGTTTTTCGTTACAGATGGCAACCCTAGTTGAACATGAACTTCTTCAAGCCACAAGCCAATAAAGTCCAGTTCCACTCATCGATTACTTGCAAAGATGTGGGTAATCCAAAAAAATTTTGAGCAGTATGTGTGTTTTCGGAATTCACAGGATGCCGCCACGGTTGTCAGTGGACGATCGAAAGCTGCGGCTCTCGAGGGCCAACGTTCGAGTTGTACGGAGCCTCTCGAACCGCCTCCGCAAGGTCTACAACAGTTTCCAAGAAAGGTTTTTCCGTTTTAGTAATGGAGGCGACGTAGTATCGAAGGAGAGACTGTTGCAGCCACGGAGGAAGTCGCTCGTCAATTACCCATTCATGCGGTCTCGCTCGTTGAGAACCTCGCGAGGCGAATTCCTCGATTTGCATAAAAGCTGCGCGAGGGAGAGAGTAAGAGAGAAGGGGGGGAGACGGTTCTCTCGCGCGCAACAATGAATCCTCGCGACCTCTCGCGTTTACTTGGCTGCGTCCCCCCGACGAGCACATGTCCCGTTTACAATAACAACAATACTAATGGCGTTGCTCGTCCCTCGACACGGACGATTATCCTGTCCCCCGACAACCTGTAGCAGCGAACTTTTATTCCGCGCTCGCGAAGAACGGGCCGAGGGCAAAACGGTACACGGTCGTGCTCCAGTGTCACGCGGGTGTTCACTCGCGCTCAAAAAGTCGTTTCGCCATCCGGTTCACTCGCGCGATCTCCTTCCTTGCTCGTTGCGTTGCGTTACGTGCTGCACCATTCTTTTTCCTTTCTGCCTTTGTAACTCTCTGCTTTCCTTTCTCTCTGCCAAGTCGGGTCTTGCCGGGCTTACTGTGCTTCTTATGGTAGCGGGCTGATACAGGGCTCAGTAATAGAGGGTACAGCGAGTGAAATTCGTATGTACAAAAGAGGCACGAGCTTGTGCACCGCGTTATGTCGATACGCATCACAGAAAGGACCTTCGCCAGACTAGCTGTACCTTTGACAATTGTTAATATTTTGTAGCGGAACAATTGCAGGAATTACTTGCATCTATCTTTTTCCTGATAAAGTCACATTTGTTACGATAAATGTAATAGCTTCTACGCAACAAATTGTCAAAGATCACTGATTGAGTGGTCATCGAAGAATGCTTCCATGAAGGGACCTCCAGTAGTATAATCATATCTTCGATCATTTTTATTATTTCCTAATGAAGAAATTAGAAGAAAGAATTCAGATAGGACAACATTTGTTACGATAAATGTACTAGCTTCTAAGCAACAGATTCCCAAAGTACCTCCGATGTCATATCTTCGACAATGATGAATATTTTCTGACAGAAAATTACAACAATTGCTCGAAGCCCTCGTCTTCCCACCACGCAGAGATTCCTAACAGCCTCCACGCAGATTCCTACGAAAACAACTCGCACAGATCACCGACCGCGCGATCGCCCCCTAAATTGTTACCCGGAAATGAAGTCCGCGGAAATGCCGGGTCGTTGGAGGCGTTTAATTTCCGTGTTTCAAGGTGAGACTAATTAACGGATCGTCTTCGTGCTCGGTGGAGAGTAACGGAACCCTTTCGCGAGGAGAACAGGTCCTGCATCCAGCTCACGTTCGATACTTTTGTTTCATTTTCCGGCCTAGGACAGCGGACGAGTTAAATTGGCATGAAGCGCGACCGGTGTCCACCACTACCTCCTTCTCTCTCTCTCCCTCTTACTCTGCATCTATCTATCTCGTTCTCTCTTTCTCCTTGTCTCTGTCACCTGGTTTCCGTGCGAGAGAACGTCCCGGCAGATCCGCGTCTTCCGTATTGCGCTTTAATTACGCCGTCGGTCCCGTTTTTTGCAGTACTTTTATTAATTGAGGGAACAAGGCCCGGCGGAACCGTTCGAGGGGCGAGCTGCACACGCTTCTCGCGGACAATGCGCAAGGATCGGAGCCACGCGCGTCCTCCCGCAAATCGCGATTACGGTACATTGTTCGTCCCCGTACGTGGGTGCGTTCGCCAGCTCGCTTTTGCTCGCTTTTGCACGCTTTTGCTCGCTTATGCTCGCTCGCTCGCGCGCGCGCGCCGTTGATTACCGCGTCACGCTCCGGGAACTTCCGCGTTTCTTAAACGGTCGGTGGTCAAGCCGAATTTCGCAAAAATCGACGTCCACTCATTTGGGAATTGACTCCTTCCGCTCAAGACCGGTTACCTTAACGTTAAACTTACCAATGATGGTCAAATGACCGGTTTCACATTTCTTATCCCACGGTCATCGAGGATATTAAGCTGATTCCGTTTGGAAATGATTAAACCAGTTCCTTCATTCAGGCTCCATCGATTTTATCTAAGCCCTATGCAATCCTTTATGGTTTACTCAATTTCTAACACGCAGATATATAACGTCCACAATCTCGCAGTTTACTTGAAGACAGTCGAATGAATTTTATACACCTTGTTGTTTAAAGAGTGTAGCACATCGTGTAATCCTCAGACAATTCCTGACTTTCGTCTGCTAAATACTGTTTTTTAATATTGCGTAAGAGAGATATAATGCATTTAATAAAACAGTGCAGTACTGAAGGCAATCGACAGATTAAAAGAATCAGCCGATCAAGATTATTCACGGATTTTCGTTTCTCTTAGATCGTACAGTTCCTGTTTGTTTAGATCAAATCATTTATATACTGTGCGAGGTATTTGGACAGAAGATCAGGATATGCTTCGACCACCATATCTGAAGGGTAAGGTTCGTACATTTTCGAACCCACAGCTCCAAATTCAGTACGACCACGTGGGAAGTATAATCAACATTTCATTAATATCAATTAAAACCGTAACTAGTGAAATTTTGTTATTGTAGAAGGTGATCGGGACTCGTGAAATAAAACAGGATTGTTGGAATCAACTCGGTAAATGCGTACTTGTATCGCTTGGTCCCAGCAAAGCTCTGCATCGCGTGGCGCGAGGGCCTCCGCTAACGAACTTCGAGTTATTAGATGCTAATTGCTCTGACCGTGGTGCGTGGCTATGAGAACATTCTCTCCCCCCATTGTCGGGCTCGCTAGTCCCATGGTAAAAGTATTGACTGCACTTGGTACCCCGCTGCGTTCATCGTCAATCTACGAGGATGATGGAGCACTCAACTGTTCCCATAGATCGCTACCGATCTTTAACACAAGCGCCGCGCCGATACAATTCGAATTGATTGAAATTTCAACAGCTCGTAACGGGGTTCCATTTTAAACCAGAGAGAAACCATACTTTCCCGGTAGAAAGAGAGAGGGATAGAGGAACACGGAGGAGATTCATGCAGAAATTTGCAAGTTTCGCACGCCGAGCATACCTCTATGCCTGGTAAATCGCTCGATTGTTCCGTAATCGCTGAGATCTGAATAAATCGGTCGCACGACCCCGCTCAAGCATGATCAACGAACGCCAACGTGCAAGATCAGACCTATCTTTAATGGAGAACCGATCCCGCACGGTCATGCAGCTGCATCTTTTGACGCGCGTTCGTGTAAACGACCTTGAAGGCCTCGTCAGCCGCGGGAATCCGCGCGACCGGAAGCGCATTCTTGCAGGAGCCTCTGAACTTTGCTGCGAGCCACGTCGAAGAAATTGGTATTTTGCTGGTGGCAAAACAGCAGGTGTCTGAGTCATTGATTTAGGTTTAAGTCGGCACGTTTATGATCTTTGTGTGACTGGAGTCTATAAAATACGCGCTATCCTTTCTCTCTCGATTGGGAAAGTTTCTGCCACATTTCGCTTTTAATTCGCAATGCACTTACAGGAGCAAGAATAATTCTGTTCGCGAAGAAAAATGGTAACAGTAATTTATGCTAACAACTTCAGAAAATATGTAATTGTTAGACATACAGAATAAACAAGTGAAGAAAAGAATCGAAGTAGCGAGGAGGAGCTATAAATGAAAAGAGTGCATCTATCTCCAATTAAGAGTGCATCTAAACCTAGGCCCTACGGAGAGATGCACTTTTTCGAACTTTTTTAAACAGCATATTAATATAATAATATAAAAATTTTACTCATTTAACGTTATATTTCATTAAATGGATTTAAATAAATTAAACTATGCCTGCATATACATTCCATTATCTTCAATAAAATGTTGATAAACAGAAAACAAAATGTGGTGCATTAGTCCCGAAATTACCCTATCCCACAAATTAAATACATGGTCCCAGTTAAATACATTAAGTTCTATCACCATTTTTTAGGCATTTCCGATAGTGCAATTAAAAAATGTTTTACACAAAAGTTTGTCAGTACCGCTGAGAGCTCACAAGATGATCCCTGGCAGGAATGCGGTGACGTAGGCAAGAATGCGCGCCCGATTGGTTAGCTTGGAAGGAGCGCGCCTTCCATTGGCCGAAGCGGTCACACACACACTACTACTGTTATGCAAAACAATAGACCCCTCTTGCCTCTGTGCCCCTCGGGGATCATGTTGTGAGCTCTCAGCGGTACTTGGCCAGCTACATGTTCGCATAGTCTCAAATCTAAAAAAATTCATTTTACGTAAAAAAGTAATGGTCACCTTGACTTTGTCAAATGGCACCACATGTTTTGGACATCATGGGATTGTTGCTGACGTCGAGACGAATTCAACGGTGTGTTATTTTGTCTAAAACATCTTTTAATTGCACCATCGGAAATGCCTAGAAAATGGTGACATAACTTAACGGGGGGACCCTGTATCTGAATGTGGAACGACCCGCATTTTCTACTATTCGAAGTAATATTTTAGGTCAGTCGGGAGGTTAAGCACCATCATGAGAATAAAAACGGATGCTGCTTCGATTGTTTCGCTTCAGTCGGAAGTGCGTAGCGGTATCGCGCCGCGTCGCGCCGGTTCAACTGGTTTCTGGGTCAGATGTTTTCGGCGGTCTGCGTATAGGCACATAGATTGTTCCGGGCGACGGTTTGCACGGCGCTAAATTATCTGTTTCCTAGCGATGCCGGCACATTAACCACGGTGAACGCACGGACCGTGGAGCCTCGCCTCGCAGGACGAACAGCAAACGCCGTCGAATGATAGCGAGCCGCGGAAACCGCGACGAGTACGAGGAAATCTCGATCGGTGGATCTTATTAGCGAGTACCGTTCGGTATAGCTCGTCCTGGAAAATCGGTTCTCGAATCGCAGCGGGATCGATCGGATAGGATCGCTCACCGATCGTTTACATCTGCGGTTATCAAACCGGCAGGAATTTTCCAGAAAGAAAAGTTCGACGCTCGAAATAGACGATTCATAATCTCCTTTTATTTCTGCATACATCCACATACTTTATTTCTACGATTAGCCGTGTGTTCTATTTCTGCGGTGATTATTACGAATTATGGAACAGTAAAGCTGTATTTATGCGTGCAAAACACATAAACGCGGTTGCAGACGTCAACAGAACCTGTCCTCGATATTTTGTGTCAAGAAACGCGAGCACGCCGCAGCCATTAAACCTGAATACGCGTCGATGATCTATAAATCAGTAACTGATTCCGTTTAACTCGATACGATTAAGAATCAGTATTACACATTTTAACTTTCTTACTTTTATTTCGTTGAGTGTACTACTTTAAAATTGAAATTTAAAAGAAATTTAAACGCAAAAAATTAGAAGAGTTTAAGAATTCTATTATATTATTTTCGACCCATTCAAATGGTTAAAACGAGGTATAAATGTCTACTTAACACCTGCCCGTTGTATCTGATGTGAAAGATTTTTATTTTGCATACAGATCCGCAGTCCACTGATCACAGTGATTAAATGCTCCGATTTTGTGGGACGTTTTGGGAGTGATCGTTGAACGTGTTGAGGGTTGCGTGAGTCGACGAGGTTTGAGGAACAAGTTTAAGACGATTTGCACCGGCGTCGTGAGATGCTCCGTAGGGGCACAACAGTTGCTTGACTGGAATAGGATCGGTTCTCCATTAAATGGAAGCAGCCGACCTCTGGTAATCGCGGATCGCGATTGCTATGCTGCAGGGACCCGCGATTTGCAGGCCAGTTATTCGGATCGTTAGCGCAGCTGGCTGCGAGCTGTGCCAAGCTGTTTTCAGTCGTTCCTGCTACCGCTACCAAAGCGAATCCGCTTCACAGCGGCGCGTGTTCTTCGCCGAGATGACAAGTTGCCCGAGGAGAAAGAGAGAGAGAGAGAGAAAGGGAGAGAGGGAGAGGAATGCGAGAGTCCTCTCGCCGTCTAATAGCCGCATCAATGAACGCGAATACCTCGCCGCATTGTTCCCTAGAAACCACGCAAGATGCTCTTTCAGATAAATCATTGTAGAACATGCTCGAGCTCGAAACCGGACACCAGAGCTCCTCTCAGCATCCTCTCGGTCCAGAACATTGTAATTTTCAGTTCTGAGGAGATCGAGTTGCCGTCCAACGAACAGCACGATCCACGCCCTCGAAGATCGAGCTGAATCTGAGAAAAGCTGCTCGTAGTCATTCGATAGCTCGGAGACCAGATTTTCTGGGATATTCGAGCTCTGATCGATGTTCGTGCTTCGGGGAGTATATTAATAGTACTGCCACCTGTTGAGCCCAGAAGATTTGTTTCTGTTCTGTTCTATTATTCAGAGGTCGAAACGAACAGTCCGCGAACGGTTTCTGGAAATATTCTTTTCGAACTTGTATGTTTGTTTCGTTGGGACAATTACGCAGAATCATATTATTATTATTATTATTATTATGTACGGACCGAGGTCCTTTTATACATGGGTTTACATACGTTTTGTATAACTTATAAAAGAAATAGAGAATAACAAAAATATACAGAAAGAACATAGAAAAAAAAAGAAATTTTCTTAACCTAAAATTTGATAATACCATATAGTTAGTACCATTAGTTTTTGTGTATGTCCCTTCTATGTTACTATACGAGTAGTCCTTTATTGTTTTCCATTGTAAACATTTATGTAAGAGGGCTTCGGTCCGTTTATTATAATAATAATAATAATAATATACAGGGTGGGGAGTTATAAACAGGTCACCCGAATAACTTGCTTTTGAAGATAGATTTATGAGCGTCTCGATACCAAGTATTTTCTATCTTCAAAAGCAAGCGAGTTATTCAGGTGAATATATATATATATTTTTTATATGTCAATTTTAGTCGAGGAATAAGTGAGTTTAGGTTAGAACTGTGATGTGACCTGCCATAATACTGTGGAAGAAAATGTTTGTGTCGTTCATTTTGTACAGAGATTTAAAAGGTTAGCTGTAAGTGATTTTTAGTGACACTTAGGGTGGTTCATGAGGTCTGAGCAGTTAGTAACAGTCTAACTGATCGGATTGGCTACCGTTCGAGGATCGATCGCGATCGAGGCTCTCGGACGTATCGGGACACCGTTATCGGCCCGGCTACCGTAAGCGATCGATCGATCGAGGTCGGCGAAATCGGACATCCGATATCGATATCGAGATTCCAATCGGTGCGCCGCTGTACGCTCGATCGAGCTCGTTCCGATTTGATGGCCTCGTCAAGCTGTGTGACCTTGAAGCCCACATCGACGTCCCACGGATATTATTATTGTTATCGTTGATTTGCTATGTCGACGAACCTATTAGGTGCCTTTTTTGTTGAACCGGTCACAGAACTGCTTCGAATTTCAATATTCTTTGACAGAAGATAATTTATTTTTTTTGTTTTTGGTAACTCTTGTGCACTGTTCAGGAAATTACGTAATCTATGACATTTTTAGAAATTATCATAGATAATAACCTTACTATCGTGCGTAGAATTGATGACGCCACATACAGATGTGCAGATTGTTAATATCAAGTTAATTTATAATATATTTCATAGAGAAAGATTGTAATTGAACGCATACGCCTGCACGATTGTGACAAATTGACCTGAACAGTGTTCAAGCATGGAATTGTCTGTGTCTGACCATGACTTGCCTTATCTACTGCTGCGCGATCGATAAATCTCGAAGCTCTATTTTCGATTTTCCACCATGTCTACGGCTGAATTTTTCATGTAGAACCACTATTCTTCCGGCTGTAGGTAACATAAATTGTGTTACACTCTATATAACTTGAAAAAACAGACGACATCACCTACTAAAACAAATTAATAAACACTGCGGTGGTCGGCGAGCTTCATATTAGACACTGTACTCCTTTTGCATATTAATCACCGCGTTAACTATCAGGTCGGTGATACGTGGGTGACACCATTCTTCGACCTGCTTGTAAACCTAATTTCGTATCATGGTTTACGATTTTCCCTTTACCCCAGTATGTGATTAGAATTACATGGATTTCTTCCTATTTCTTTCTACGTCTCGGTTTACTTCAATATTTAAATAATAGAAATTTAATATGTTTTCCGATCGTAATTTTGGTAATAATATGCGATGATATCGGCGCACAGGTTCGATCAATAATGAAAACACTAGCAATTTTGCAAATTAAATCAAAACCTCAACGTTTCGATCCACATCAGGATTTTCATTATTGATCGAACCTGTGCGCCGATATCATCGCACATTACTAAATAATAGAGTTCAAAAAAGAAATAATTTAATAGATTCTGTTAAGTATTGCAGTAAGGGCACATTTAGTAATACTCACTACAACTACCATTGCAATGTATAAACAAGTGAACGAGTACAGTCAAAGTAACTTCACAATATCGTTATACCATCGAACAAAAAAATCTAAAGCGAGTAATTTTTTACCCGTCCGAACAATTTCAACGTTAATTGCGCGAAGCTACTCGGAACGAGCTCGCTTCTCCGCCTTTCGAGCTAGAAAAATGATTGGCGGATGGGGATTAAAAAAGACAAACTGCATTCCCTACGACCAATCACCCGACAATAAAACCCGCAAGCGCTCCGGACCAGTTCATTGAAAATCCCTAACAACCAACAATAAGTTTCATGTCCTCGACGCCTCGAACGATCGCTCGCTCGGTCGAGCAGCAGCGCGGCGCGGCGTCGTCGTCGTCTATAAAGTTATCAAACGAACCGTAAAACTTCCGCGGTTTCCGACTGTTTATCCTCCGGTCGCATTTATCCCAAACAGTTTGCGCAGTCTCCTTTTATTTTCCCGGTTCGCCGACGCGACGCGGCGACTCTCGTCGAGCGCCTCGAGAAAAGCGGCAAAACGACACGACACAACAAGCGAATTCTTCCGGCTGTTGCTCCTCCGCGAATGTAGACGTCTTACCGTTGCACGCAACCTGCTATTAAGCTTAACCGGGCTCGTATGCAGGGAAAATGCGCCAGAGTTCCCTCGATTTATTCTCGTTTCGTTAATAGACCATAATAAAGCGGAGATCCGTTCTTGTCCTTGTTCAGAATCCGCAAGGATGTGCTCGATGGTGTCGAGCTAACTGTATATATCGACGCCGTTCCACATAACAACGTTCCAGAGAGGGAGAGACAGCACGCGTTCTCCTCCTCTCTTTCTTTCTTTCTCTCTCTCTCTTTTTCTCTCTGCTCGGGTCTCGCAGAGATGGCTCCGAAGGATAGGTCCTTGCTGATCGTTTTGTCGACCAAGACCGACCGGGGCCGCGATTAGGCTCTACGCCGGCTGCAATTGGTACCACCTACCAGGCCGAGAGATATTGCCGTGCTCGGGGAACACGGAGCCATTCCACCGACACGTTTTTTGCGGGCCCGATAAAGGGCCACGTCGACTGCACTCTACGAGATCCAGCTTCCGACGAGAACACGCTCTCGAACCCCGCGAGAACCAGATGGACGGAACCCAAAGTTCAGCTCAGGAGAAGAGGCCGTTCCTCGCTAGCGAACGATCGGGATTCATGATTTACCCGAACAATTTTTACGGAGTCCATTCCACGTGGTTCGAACTGGTTGTAAGAATCTCGAAGTTCAAGGTCGTTTCTCTTGTTGGTGAATGATCGAAATTAACTTTTTACGCAATCAATTTCTCGTGGAGTACAATCAAGTTTTCAATAACGTTTCTTGGAACGTGTAGTTCTACTATTTTATTTTGTAACCTTTGTGAATTAGTAGTGGTTCACACCGATATACCCGAACCCGTACCTCTTTAAGGGGGTAGGATACCCACAGATTGTAACTAGAAAGGAAGTAGAATCTTACTAGATTTTGGGTCGAAACAAGGGTTTGCCATTTTTCGTTGTTTGTCCTTATACGAGAAAATTTTGGGCTGGGTGAGGACTCAATATAAAGAGGAAGGTTCAGCGCATGGTGCTCTCACTGATCATCACATCAGTCAATAAAGTCTTTCAGTGACAGAAAAATACATTGAAATCTGCAGGATTTTTCTCGATTTTTCTCCTACTTTGGACACTCATATTATTTAGATATAAACATAATCTCGTTAGCGTCATGACCAGAGCACCATACGCTGAACCTTCCTCTTTAGATTGAGTCCTCACCCAGCCCAAAATTTTCTCGTATAAGGACAAACAACGAAAAATGGCAAGCCCTTGTTTCGACCCAAAATCTAGTAAGATTCTAGTTCCTTTCTAGTTAGATTTGTAGGTATCCTACTGCCTTAAGTCTACACTTTACACTACTTGGCGACCGAGGCAGCTTAACCCTTAGCCCTTGAAAATTAAACATTTCCTCCTAGCTAGAATAATTCTATTGTATATAATTTTCTTCATTTCATGGATATAAAATTGATATAATACCTCATACAATACTTAAATGTGTAGTAATTGATTGGATACCAACATATTTCATAATGTATTGTAAGGCTAAACAATAATTGTATAGCAAATTTTAGTGGTAGCTCCACTGGGATAAACCATTTTCTTAGACAGTATAGTTCCCTTTCCTTAGATCAAGACTTTACAGTAGTTCATAGAATATACAAAATATGCAAAGTTAAATGTGTTTTAAATGCAGCTTCTGTTCTCCGTGGGTGAAAGGAACGGATTGCGGATTCCCGCGGTTCGTACCCGTGTCTAGTTTATCGACGCGACGTAAATAGCATGATCAGGAACGATTAACCATCGCGTCGTCTAAAATTGTAATTCTATCCCCTTGGTCTCGCCGCATCACGGTTCGTCACGTCCAAGGTTTTTTTGCACGCGCGGAACCGTTCGCGTTTAATTAATCACCGCGGGCGCATGGAGGATGCTGCCTGATGATCAGCACCTCCGGAGATCGGGATCGTTGTGCTCGATCGTTGGATCGATCTGGCGGTCGTCACACGCGCGTTCCGTGACCACGATCCCAGACAACGTGTACCGTTCGTGTCGCCAAACATATCTCCCTCGAATCAAGATATACTCGAATACTGTTCGGGACACGTCGCTTCTGTTCGACCGGTGTAGATCGACGGATTACCAACGCCTACGTATAGGGTGAATGTACCTATTACTGCGGGTGTACGTTTTACTGTGGTATTTTTCCGCGATGAGATTAAAATACGTAAAAATAAATATTTTACTCTGAATACATTGGCGAGGCAAACGAAATTGTCAATTATTCTCATGTTTTCGTAATCTCAGAAATTTGAAATAAACATTCTTCATGAAAGGTAAAACTAAGACTATTTTTTTCTATCTCGATCTCGGCCACCAATTTTTTTGTATTCAGAACACATGATTCTTCCATAAAATGCTTACACATATTATTCTTTCATGATAAAGCAGGAATCATATTAAAATAAAGTACGGTCCAAGCATGATACCGCAGTAATCGGTACATTTAGCCTATTAATGGCAATGCATTAAAATTATTCAAGCAAGAAAGTTCTTTCTGGGTAATTCCCATTTTTTCCTATCCTTTGCACAGTAGAAGCGGCATGATAGTCGCCAGACTGTTGTCTCTACTAATTTTTGTCATCATTGAATAAAATCCGCAGTCTATCCCTTGCCGAAGGAAAGTAAGGAGAACAATCCTTTGCACGCTGAGGGGGAACATCAACAACAATCGAACCTGTCAAAAGAAACTAAACGACGGTCATAGATGCACACTATTGCACACAGTTACTCTAGCAGTCGAACAGCTTTCGATGATCAAATAACGATCAACGAGCAACAGCTATTGGCTCGATCGATGCAAAAATAATTCCGGTTTTCGGTCTTGAGGTTTAAAGTTGTGTAGTAAAGCTGTCTGATTAGTGATTAGATTTTGAACGAATGGAGTTGAACCGTTTGAACTGACGAAAACTGCAATTAATTTTGCACAGATCCAATAGCAGCGGTAGCTGCGAGCGGACGTTAAAGTGGCAAATCGGAGAGCAATTGCGCGTATCCTCTTGCCGATGGAACTCGATGAGCTAACAGTAAAAGAAGCGGAAGAAACCGAGCTGATATCACGCGATCCTTGAGACACGAGCCCAGCGGCTGTTGCGAGGAAACGAGATCGCAAAAGAAGCTGCCGAAGAACTGACATTAACTTCGCGCCTCCGACGGCACCGGCGCTGAACTGAAAGTCGCTAAAAATCGCGGAATTCCACGGTGACTTAGTGTATAGGTTCAATCTTTCTTTTTCGCCGACCACTATCTTCTCCGGGATTTTTCCTTAGGTTCACGCTTCCATTAGACGAAAAAGTGACAAAATAAACTTATAAAATCTAGTACGTTGCTGAATATGAAATGTCCGATTTCCGACAGTAACGTTAAACAAACACAAAATTAAATCAATCTTGTTCATCACAGCTTTCTTATCAATATACAACGGATCTCACGCATTTATAAATGCATAAAATCCGCAGTCTGCTTACATAGAAAATAATTTAGCAAAAGTCTGCTTAATGTAGAAAATTTTTACTTTGCATAAAGATGAGCAGTTTAGAGATGAATAATTCATATAATTTAATTGACATTTTGAAAGTACACGTTAAAGCTCTTCTTTAATAAAGTTCTTGTTCAAAAATTGGAAAGATTCCTAAATTGACTCGTCTGTGGTCTTCCTGGGAAAACCACGTTTCTATCCTAATGAAAATTAACGAATTCACGTCGCAACATGGAGCTCGCTTCGATCCTCAGTCTCCGGCTCAATGTCCTCGCAGAAGGTATGACTTGTTCCTCTTGTTCGAGCCTGCTTGTTCCCGATGTTCGTCCACGTTAATGGCCGGTTGTACCGGAAGGTCGTCGAGAGGAGGCTCATAAATTATCGGAGATTAATCCGAAGACTTGAGCTAAACGAGCCCCGCGTGTCGACGTGTCTGGTACCCCAGACCAGGGGCCAAGAGTCAGGTGTCCACGGACCTAACCGTGGCCCCTCGACGATGGAGCCTAACTCGCTTGTAACAAACTTAATTCCCGGGAGAGAGAGACTGCGGCGGAAATTGGTTAGCTATCAGCCGAGAGAAAATTGCTGGCCGCCGCTCAGCCTGCGACTTTATTCCATCAAGCCACGGTGGAGCCGAGGTAGCCTAATCGCGGCATCCTATCTTATCAAAGGGAACCTCCAAGCAACCGGAAACTGAAATTATAATTTGTTCTTTTAGCTAGGATTCATGGAGCAAATGAATTTATTAGAATTGTGTCCGTAATCTGTATAAACTTCGGTAGTTTGCTTGATTCAATCTCTTTCAATCTTCTTCACTCAATTTTGTTTTTTCCCTCGATTTCGATGCAAAATTATACGATTTTTTTATTGAACTTGGAGATTAATATTCGGTAGAATACATACAGGGTGTCCCAAAACTCCTTCAAGTCCGGGAAATGGGAGGTTCCTTAGGTCATTTGAAGCGACATTCTCCTTTGCAAAAATTACCGCCGCGGCTTTGTTTAGGAGTTATTAACGAAAAACACGGACCAATGAGAGCGCGACTTGGCACAGTCGACCAATACAGGGTGTCCCAAAACTCCTTCAAGTCCGGGAAATGGGAGGTTCCTTAGGTCATTTGAAGCGACATTTTCCTTTGCAAAAATTACCGTCGCGGCTTTGTTTAGGAGTTATTAACGAAAAACACGGACCAATGAGAGCGCGACTTGGCACAGTCGACCAATAGACAGTTGGCGCGCCGGGCCGACAGTGCCAGCTCGCGTCTAGGTCGCGCTCTGATTTGTGAGATTGGTCTGTGTTTTTCGCTAATAACTCCTAAACAAAGCCGCTGCGGCCATTTTTGCAAAGTAAAATGTCGCTTCAAATGGCCTAAGGAACCTCCCATTTCCCGGACTTGAAGGAGTTTTGGGACACCCTGTATAGGATTGCGAGACGTGAGAATGTGACGAGAATCACAGTAATGATGAACTCCGTTGATCAGCTCGGTACTTCTAGTGTCAATCCGCGTAAGTCACTTTAGCAATTCGATTACCAGCTGCATGGTGAATTAAAAATTGCAAGAAAGACTGCACCCAGGTGCATTTTCTGCATGCACGTCACAGAGCTGAATTCCAAGTCGTTCCGGAGCCATTAGAGGGCCAGAAAGATACTCTAAGTACACCAGCGAACATTTTCCTCGAAGCATCATCTTCGACGAGCTGAAACTAATCCTCAAAAGCATAAACAGCTGCGAAGAACTCGCGGAGATGCTCCGGACTCTGTGTTTTATAACAGACGATCTCAGAGAGACTTCCTTAATCCCCTAGGATTAACGGGTCTCGCCCATTATTATCGAATGCTCTCCTCTCTTCGCGGACATACTCGTCGCTCGAGTGCGTTCCGCCGGAGCAAGATTGAACACGCGAGTGCCTCTAGGAGAAGACAGAGAGAGAGAGAGAACGAACAGATTAGAAGCATCGGTAACTACTTAATGAACGGGCTAGGTTCTTCGAAACGTAATGCTCGCGCTGAAAAGAAATACGCCGAGCTACATCTGCACGAGCCGGCGGAACGATTTCCTTAATACGCGTTCCACGCGGTGGTAACCGATGAAACGTTACGGCTCCGGTATCCGCCTCCGTTTAAAAGAACCGAGACTCATCGTGGGGGCAAGGACCGGTGAACAGTGTTCGATTATTCGCCAGGATCGCGCTGAAATATCTCGGAAACATCTTGGGAACGAGTCAAGTTTATTGACTGACCGAGTCATAAAGATAATATCGTGCGAAGTATGATGCGAATCGTCGAGTATGAGGGAATCTCTCAGAATTTATTTGAACGAATAGGGTGGACCGATACTTTTGAAATACTACGGTTATTTTACTACACTATTGAAGATATTATATGAATTTTTTCAGAAAAACAGATCTATCCATGGCGGAGTTACAACACGGCTTATATGCAACCCATTGTTGTCACGAAGATGTCAGTACCGCTTAAAACGTCATACATATAATTAGGCTGTACTAACTAAATATTCTTGATTACGTGCACTACTGTCACGAATTTATGAAGCCAATAAAAATTCACTTTAGTGCATGTACACAGCCAATAAATAAACAGCACTGTAATTGGTCAAGTATCGAGTAAAAGTCCAAAAAATCCTGCATAATTATATAGATCTTGGAAAGAATCGTGACGGCAGGTACTAGGGGGTAGGTCTCATTGCATAGCAATCTGTGGGACAGTATTCCGAGCTAGTAGCCTAACAGCTAGCATCCGGCATCGGGTACGGTGCCTGGAGCGTGGTGTAGTCGCGGATCGGAGCGTATTCCGCTGAAAAGCACCGGGGGCCGCATGCTATTCCCCAGGACGGGTTTATACCCGATCCTGAATTAAATTATTAGGCTCTTAGTTGGGTAACCGCAAGGGGCAGAACAAGTCAGAGCGAGTCGGTGCAAGTCAGAGCGAGGCAGAGCGTAGAGGAGGAGGGCGCCGTACGCGAGCTGCGTGGAAAATTATGCGTGTGCACAGAGGGCCGAGTTAAGTGTCCGGCTAATGGACAGGTACATAATTTTGCAGAGGTTCTTTCTGGCCAGCAACCTAACCGAGAGTCTCACTCTGTTTCCTTCGGGGTTCAGATCTTTGATCTGAAATTAAATTACCGCGCCGGCTCCGCGAATCCTGCTCTCTCCGCTCGGCTCGGTTCGGCTCAATTCCGCGAGCGAACGAGCGACCAAAGCGTGTTGGAATCGCCGATAATTTTCAGCCACTGTCGCGCCGCTCGGTGTCCGCTCCATTCTGCTCGGTTCCACTCGATTCCACTTCTTACGAGCCGCTCCCCGTAAGGGTAAGGGCCGAAATTGAACACGCGAGTGCTACTCGCGGCTCCCGGTAGGAACTGGGTGGACCCGCTCGCGCGTAATTGGATCAGCACCGTATCGCCCCGACGATCGCGTAATTATTCGGTTGCTAGAGGTAGAACTAGGCGGACGCGGTATAGACGGTCGCTTTGAGATCCTTCCGACAAAGGACGGCTCTGGGAACTTCTCCCCAAATGGGTATTCTTCTCGCATTTTCACTGTTTCTTCCAATTACGCGGTAATTGAAGACAGAGTTTATGAAATTAAGGTTTCGTCCGTGATTTGACGCTGTGTGGCAATTTTTTCAGAGGAAAGTACCGAGACCTACACTTTCAAACTTTATGTGTCTGTTAACTAATATTTGAAGAATGTTTTCAATTTTTTTCGAGTGGTAATAATTGTTGTCTTGAAAGCTGCAGCAATAATTGGATTGCCAAGAAAGTGATTTCGGTATTTTAAGGTGGAATAGAGCTCAATTTTTCTATTCAACCAATGAATTTTAATTAATAAGATATTTTCCCATTTGTTCGGTGTGTTTGATTATTGATTAAAGTTCACCGCTTGAATAAAGAAATTCGTATTTATTTTATCTGAAAACACCGAAATTACTTTCTTGCCAACCCAATAGTAAGAGCGAAAAGTGTCTCCCAAATTTAACATCTCTGATATTGTTAGCTTTGTAATTCTAAACTTTCGACATGTATTAATTAACATTTGACGAGTATACCCGAATTTTGTAAAGAGAAAATTTCACCGCGTGCACAATTGCTGCGCAGTGGATGAGTCTGATCCGTCACGCTCCGAGATGAAACGCTATTCGGGTAAACTCGGGGGAGCCGCAGTCTTGATCCTTTAAATTGACCGACTTGTAAGAATATTGATTGTCAATTTTGTATAATGGTCAGGAGAAGATCAATTTAATAGTTTTTAAAGAACTGTTAAAAGATAGTTCGTTTGGAGGTGAATTTGCGAGAGTTCGGAGAGCTTTCAGGATTACCGGTGAGTATCGCGGATCGTAGAGTCGGCGAGTCAGCAAAAGGCATCGGGGACCAAAAGCCGGTCGTACAATTTTGTATTTTATACGGTATAAGTTGGCGCGCGATTTTTCCATAGGCCATTATATATGTCCGTATATCCTGCTCGGCGTTATTAGCCGAGCTATCTGCTCGAGCATCTATGGAGCATGAACATTTTCTGCGGGACCTGTCAATTATGCGGATTTATGATCTCTACCATCCCCTTTCGCCGTGCGTTGCCACTCCCCTGATAGTCGAACCGCCTCGCGCCGCAGCCATCCGACGCGAATCTACACCCACATACGCACCCGACGAGAAGGAACATCGCCTCGCGGTCGAACCGCAAGCGGAAAAAGACAATCCGCGACCGGATCGTCGTTGATTAACGATCACTCGTTAATCGCGAATGCCTCGGTTACGATTTCGAACGCAGCTCACCAGTCGGCTCGTCGCGAGATGATTCTACTTCGATCTTGCACGATCGATAAAATTTCGCGGACTAGATCTCGTTTCATTGCGGTCGCAGATCCGATCGTTTCGATTTACATCGGTAAATTGGTCATTTTGATATTTAGTTATTCGTTGAACGTTGCGATATCACTATTTTTGTCTGAGACATATTTTATTATATTCTCTACAGATTAGTTAATATACTGACATAGTTTGAAATTTTTATGTCAGCTAGTTTCTTTTCAAAAAATTCTCAAAAAGCTTCTTGTTTCTCAATTGTGAAAATACATCTCATCGTAAAGGGGTCTGATTAAATCACTATAATTTCGTATGAAACTGCTGTATCTAAACGAAACAAATTTTGTTATATTCTCTAAAGATTGTTAAATCCACCCACATAGTTTAGTATCGATCCTCACAGTAGTTTCTTCTGAAACAATTCTCAAAATCCCCTTATTTTCCAACTACGAGCTTACTATCTTTTACAAAACGGCATAATTAAATAGCCATAACTTCGAGTCCCAGAAAAAATTAAATCAGATCCTCTAAGGACTGGTAAAATACTCGCGAAGCCACCCATGCATGCGGGTGATAGTTCCGTTTAAAAAAATTGGCAGAGCCGCGTTAAATTGACATGCGGCACCGAGCTCGAGGTAATTGCTAGTTGTCGTCGCTTTATATTGTAGATAGCGAATTGCTCATAACGAGTGTAGGGTTCGACGGAAACGGTCGGGTCGTTGATGGAATTGCGGGTGTGCCCGTTCCTTTCGATGCATGCTGGAGGAGCGGAGATCTTCTCTTTGTTTCAGTTTGCCCGTTGAAAATCTATGACGCCATAAACGCGGTCGTAACGCGACTCGGGACGCCTCGGGTCGACTCGCGGGCACCGCGAGCACGCATCCTATCGAAGATATCAATTACCGGCCCGTTTAATAAGCCCCGATTGTTTTACGACGATTCCCCGCGATAGGCGATGGCGACGCTGAGGATTACACGCGGCGGGATGCGGGCTCAATTGAAAACTCGACGCGGACAAGCGTAATCGAAACAGGTTCCACAGTCTCCGGCGGCCTTCGCTTCAATAAACGATCGAAGTTGCTGTTTCGATTAACTGTCCTTTTCTACGTTCGGCAGAAGTTACACGACTTATCGGTATTTAACGCGTCAACGTTACTTTCTACATGTTTAGCAATGTCGAAAATGCCGATATTATTTAATGAAAATTATAATTAGAACAAACATTTAAAAGTGAACATTTTGTGAATATGATTTTCGATCGAAAGGATCACTGATATTCTTTTGGGAACCCTGCCGAACTAATAAACTTTTAAATGTGCTAAAATCTTAAGGATCTGCTAGATCGGCCACCCAAACCACCATGGGAGTAGGCGAGGTCGCAATAAAGTAGAACTACACGATCTAAGAAACAGCGCGCGCCCGAGGGTTTCTCTGAGATCGAACCTTTACCGTATTCGAAATTGTACAATCTCCACAATCATCAAGATAATATTAATCCTTAGCAAATATTGTTTAGATTATTAAAGTTTGTATTTAATAAATTACTGAACATTTAACTCTCATGAGGTATTGTATCACTTCCATAGGCACAAAAGGTAAAAACCATATAAAATGTAAATATTCGAGACCGAAAGAAATGTTTGGTTTCTCAGTAAAAATAGCTCAGCATGCAAAGGGTTAAAAATTCTACTTACTTCTCTAATAAATGTAGAGCAGGGCTCCTTTCTAAGGACCATGAAATGAAGAACCTAATTACGTAGAACCTAGAAATGGTTCTTTCTTTTCTATCCAAACAGGAATCCAATCAAGTTCGTGTAATCCTACGACCCCATGCGTTACTCGTTCTCAAAATCTACCATCGACACGAAGAATCGCCTCTTCAAGATATCCTCCCCGGCTCAAAGATTCTTCGTTTCGGATGTTCGAAGGTTTTGTCGATCCGATCGATTGGCCACGGCAGACGTCAGCGAAATTATCGATGGAGGATCGTCATGCTCGAAAATCGGATTCGACAGAGGTTTCTTTCGGTTTCAATCGACGTGGTAACGTCCTACGATCATGGAACTCGCGCAACCGATTTCCGGTATACAGAATGATCGATTAAACTCTTTTTGTCGACTGTGCCAGGTGTGGATCGCGGGAATTAATTAAAACAGGAAGAAAAGTATCTGCCACGGGGGAACCGGTCTAAACGCGAGATACCGTGATCATCATCGATTTGTCATTTTATTGTTAGAAAAATCGCGTTCCCTTTTATTCGTTTTATGGCGTGATGCACCTCGTTACAGAAGGTGTCACCCTCCCAACGGTATCGAACGATCGGTTTCGAGATAAATCTATGTCCCTGTGCTTGGCTTGCTGGACCCCGACGAATTATGTACAGTCGGTCGCAAAAGTTTAAGCACACCTGCTGGATTTTAGTTACTCAGACTAGTAAACATATTAATTTTGCTGATTTGATACAGTAACTTGTTTAAGGCTAAACGACTCCGAAAACTGGAGCTTACTTTCTGGAGAAAATGCTTCTCTCGAATTCTTTATATTTTCTGATAAGCAGAGACAGAAACGCTCTTCTATGCTCTCAGGTTCAACCAATAAATTAATAATGACTACAGGATGTTGTTAATTTCAGTTTCCATGTTTCCGATGTTCGAGAGGCAGGCAAGACTTTCACGACCGACTGTACATATATAAATTTCTCTTAATTGACACTGCTCTTAGCGGCGCGATTAAGCTCCTCTCGCTGCAGCCGCTGGCTATCTCATCGTCCACAATAATCTTTGAGAATGATTTTCTTCGGGAACCCCTCGACTACCGATTATTTACCTTCTTCCTTCCCTTAAAAATATGTTTTTCATCGAACAGACTCTCAGATACGTACAACCAAGCTACTGTACGAGCCTGATTTTGTTGATAACAGAATTTATCCTAACCATCCATCCCTGGTATTTTCTACGCCTCTTAATCATTGATCGCTTTTGGGTGGTTAAAGGAACTTACGTTACTTGTCAAAATGATTTTCGTACAGAATAATTAATAATTAACATCTGTGGGACCCAGTTCCATAAATTCGTTGTTCATTTCAAAATCAAATCTATTCAAGTCTTAAAAATAATCCCCATCGTTTTACACAGAGTTGCACCATTTTACAGGTGACTAATGAATTCTGGAAAATGTCTGAATATAAAGCAGAGTTACAAATGATTAATCCCGAGGACCACGAATTCATTTGTACACGTAATAGTCCTCTGAAAAGTCAGAGGGTGGATGTAGGCAGTACAGGGTGAGGCACCCACTTATGTCTTATGTTCCTCACCGTGTATCTGTTGATCTCCTGGCTCTCGCAATCGGCACAGGAAATGTTTCAAGGAATCCGGTCCTAATTGCTTCGCGAATCAATAAAGCATTAGCAACACTTCGCACTGGATCTCTGGCCTGGAAACGGCGATGAAGTAAATAACTTCATGGGTCGTTGCCCAATCCAAAACGACTGGAACCCAGTGGACAGCAATCCAGGGCAGAGTGATGCTAATTTTGATAAGTGGTATCGGCTCCAGAGAGTAGGTGACCTCAAAGGATGTGGGACTTGGTCGGCGTAACTGTACCGGACTCGTCCCGGGCCGCGGGTAAGTTTTCCGCGGCGACAGGTGTTGGACGTCGCTGTTTGCGTTCGTCGATTATCGCATTAAGCATTGAACTCGCGCGTATTCTTTCCCTCCTTTCCTATTTCCGCGCGACCTGTCCGAGATATCCTCTCCGAGGAGACATCACCAGCGAACGGACGGCGTACAAGTCCAGTTGCGACAATCCAAGCTCTCTCGTCGAGCAAACGGTCCCGATTGTGCGTCCGTCAGATAAATTACCGCGCCCTAAAAATATCGGTGGAATGCCCTCAAAGGCGGCGCCTCGCGTTTAGACAGAGTCTGTTCGATTCGGAAGACTCTAGTCGATTATTCTGCCAGCTGTCCGCGTCCCCGGATAGCAGCCACCGGAAAAAATGAAACGATTTGTAAGAGCTTCCGTCCGTCCGGCGGAGAGAGTGATTTATTGACTTTTTGTCCGGCCCCGTGTCGCACCGCTCTTTCTGAAAGGAAAAATCGAGCCGACCGTGGCCTTTAAAGGCACGCGCGACCATTCTGCTTCCAGGAGTTATGCACTGCTGGAGGAAACCATAAGACGACGCGAAAGTTGCGGGAATATAAGCTCGATGCTGCTTCTCGATGATATTGGTTCGTATGGGAACAGGGCTGTTTAACGCAATCTTTTGGAATTTTTTCAAAGAGAGGTACTGCATATGGCAATTTCAAACTTTGTGTACTTGTTAACTAACATTTGGAGAATGTACTCAATTTTTTTCAAGCAACAATTATCATTTTCTTCGAAGTTACAACAACATGAGTGACGGTGTCTAAAAATAATTTAAGGGATATTCGTAGACTGAAATCCTTATCCCCAGGTAATATTTCGAAATTTTTTAAAAGAGAAGTAATGAGCACTGCAATTCCAAAGTTAGCAGATTTATTAACTAACATTAGGAGAATGTATTCAATTTTTTTCAAGCAACAATTACCATTTTCTTCGAAGTTACAACAACATGAGTGGCGGTGTCTAAAAACAATTTAAGACATTCGTAGATTGAAATCCTTATCCCCAGGTAATATTTCGAAATTTTTTAAAAGAGAAGTAATGAGCACTGCAATTCCAAAGTTAGCAGATTTATTAACTAACGTTAGAAGAATGTACTTAATTTTTTTCAAGCATCACCAATAATTTTGTTCAGAAAATATAACATTCGAAGTCAATAAAAAATTATCGAATAACATGAAAAATCTTCAGTTTGGCCATAGAAAAATACCCTGGACGAAGCGACAAATGAAATAACAATATTTTATATTAGCCTCGAGACAGATTTTATCATAACCTCGATAACAGCACATTGATGTAATTTTGTATGAATCTAAAATATTGGAACGTTGATGGTTTAGTATCTTTACGATGCACATAGTGCGACGGTTTAGAGCCTCCGGGAGATTCTAAGAGACCTTGCACGAGTAGAAGGCCGACTTTCGCGGCCGCTCTTTGAGCGACTTCGATGCCAGCACAAGAAAGCACGGCCGAGCTACTACAATGTGATACGCTGTCCAGTATCACGGGAAACGACACTTAAAGCCGACGGTTTACTGCGCGATCCGATTGCAGCCTCAATTTAGCAAATAACTGCAACCGGCGCGGCGCTCAGGCCTACGCGATAGCAGCCTCAATTTTCCAGTTGTAAAGATTGTAACGTCTGCTGCGAGAGTTCCAAGGGAGATAGATGAGAGATAGGCGAAATAGTTCGCTGGCTTTCGAGAATATTTCGAACGCGAATGCGATTTGAATACCGCAGGATTTATAGAAGAGCAAGCCAACCGAAGGGAAAGGTATTCTTGCTTTGAATCTTTTTTGTTTAGGAATAATATCAAGCATTGTTATATGTAGACTGCGGATTTTATGCATTTATAGCAAAAATGGGTGAGCACAATTTAAAGCAGTGGACATATTAAAAAGATTTGAAGACATCAGCGTATTGTTTTCAGCTTAATCAGATTATAATTAAAAGAAGAAAGAAATTTTTATTTCGCTTTTGTGTCTTGCAATGAATACGAACATTTTTTATTTTGCATAAAAATCCGCAGTCTAGTTATATGTATGTATGTGACCTTTTTCATTTTGTCCATACAAAGTCGATTATTGTATTCACTTGTGCTACACTTGAACATGTACAGTGTGGACGTAGCTTTATGTTCAATGAAATATTTTCCACCGAGTCGTTTCGGGATAAATACACCATTGTGTGAGATCTAACAGTTTTGATTGTAGTAATACTGGACGATTCTCAACTGTTTTTCTGTTTTCATTTATATTGTTTTAATGCAAATAACCTCATTTCGAAGAACACGTGTATCACATTAGTTACGTGTTACAGAAGTATAGAAACTTCTTAGTGTTTCGAACTCCTGACGAAATATTTCTGTAAGTGGTAAGAGAACAAATGTTACATATTACGTTCTTATTGTGTCGTTATCACTATCAATATCGACATAAATAGTGACAATGCTTTCTCCCTTACGATTTTTCTTTCGTCTTCTGACAAAATTTTTTATTACAAAATATGAATTAATTAATATTAATTAAAATGTATGATGTTAACAAATGGTGTATCAAAGAACATGTGTCAGTTTAAATTTACCGCTTTGTAAGTAATTGAAAAGAGAATACTTTACTCCCGACAAAAACGACTGCCTAGTACACTTACATAAATTACTAATGCGTCCGAATGATCCAATGTTCAATCTGCAATGTGGTTATAGCTAGCTCCAGTTTGCTTCAGTCTAATTGAGAGATGCGTAGCAATTTTGATCGCCGAATCTCGGCTCTCAGTTTCGACAAACGGTATCACGATGTAACAATAAACAATCTCGGGCAACGTGACACGCGTGGAATCGACTGTAAACGTATTATCGGCTCGAGTGAATGGTCACGGGATCGTAATAATCGAGCCGACACATGCTCGCGCGATCGTAGCCGATCGACGGAACGACGCCGTAATCGCAGCGACACGCGCGAACAAGCGTGGGTGCACGCGAACAAACTCCAAGGATTCGCTCGTCCTTTTGTCCGTCTGGGTGGTCCAACCTCTTGGCATCGACCTTTTTCCCGGGAATTCTCGATTCATCGCGCGCGTGCACGCCGATTCGATTGCGACCAAACGACTTCGCGATACGATGCGGCTCTCCATGCAATTACAGTGGGCGGTGCACGTTCGAAATATCGATAACCTGATCGAACATTGTCGTCTCGACCTTCGGACAGTCGAGGATCTTCCATTCAAACCTACACTGTCACTTTTCTTTTTAGTTGACTTTATTGTGCGCGTGCGAGCAACAGGTAGGTAAACGTGCATTGGACACAGGTCCGCTCAACATGGAGTTAAACAATGTTATATAACTCCATCAATTTGTAATTTAAGCTAACAAAAAAAATCGAGAATACAAATGAAACGTTGCTTGACATTCCCTGTGAATACCTTAATTTTTCGTCGATTAGAGATCAGCAAAAAAAATGTCGAAATCGTTTTTCTTGGATCGTACAGTTCCCGTTTTCTTGAGTGAACAAAACTATAAAAATTAGTGTGACAATGGTAACGAACGCGTCAACAGATTGAACCGAAGTGGACGCGAATTAAAATCATGGACCAAAGTGAACGTGAATTGCAATCCCGAAGCAAAATGAAAGCTAAACGAAAGGGAGAACATAATCCCCTAAAAATCAAAAAAGCCTCCCATCGACGCAGAAAAGCACGTTGTGTTTCGTTGCACAGCGTTCGAATAAAATATGAAATTAAGGTGAAAAATGCATCTTGGAAATTGCAAAAGCGTACGCGGAAGCTGCAGGTGCGATTACAGCATGGTTCCGATAATTTTACAGTTATTCATCTGTGTCGAAAGCCGGGCGACGGCTCGATTCGCGACGTGGCTCGCGTTTTATCCGCGATTTACAGTTTCGCGGCGGATGATGCGCGTTCTGCGAGCCGGTTGGCGTCGAAAGAAGAGAGAGAAAGAGAGAGAGAAAGCAATGTTGCTGTATCAAGCCGTAGACCCCGTAGAATCGCTCGTGTGCATTCCTGCGCATTCGACTCTCTCGTATCGACAATAAAGCCTTTACAATCCCGGTTCACGACTATTCCGCGCCGGCTGCCGGCTGTAAACGTGATTCAAACGCGACGCGCTTGAGTTGCGAAATCGGTGCTCGCGGTGACGTCACGTTTTCGCGAATGATTCGTACTCGAGCGGTCCGGAGCACTTGTTCGTTACATTCGCTGGTAATCGTGATAATCATTCTCATTTATTGGCCAATTTAATCCAGCCTTTGACAAAGTTGAATTGTATACACCAGGCGAAAATATCAGTCGAGGATGCAGAATAAAATTTTTGCACAAGATGCTTCGTTTTCGAGAAAAATAATATTAGATGGGAATATTATGCATTTGCCAAATCGATTAACAAACCTGATGAAATAGTGTGCATTAAAGTGCAACGAGTCACAACCGAATCAGTTATTACTATTGTTACGATTGTTACTATAAAAATATTAAAGCCATTCGAGTAATTGCGCAGTTTTGTCGCATTATTTTCGACCAATCAAAGCGATTAAAAACGGAACTGCATTCCCATTTAACCTGCGTTTCCTGCAACCGACGTGGATAATTTTTATTTATATTTATTTTGGCACACAGTTATCTTCATTTGCAACGAGTCACACCTTAATCAACACATTTTTATTTAATGTTGGTAACGATCGCATATAGGAAATGTTCAGTTTTGCGGAAATACTTTCGAAGATAGCATGCGCCGATATCGACCGATCGCGGATCGGTTTGGAATGCCGGAGCCGTTTAATTTCGCAACGGTTTTTTCCCGAAGCGGATTCCGGTTCTTCCGCGATAGAACCGCGAGAGCTGCAAATGAAAACGACCGCGGGATTTTTCGCGAAACTGGATCTACAAGAGGCTCGCGAGCGCGTAAACTGCGCCAACGACCCGCAAGGTCGCTCCGGGACATCTTAAATAACGGAATAGCATTCTTTATTCGCTGTTTTCCGCTCGTATCCGCGAGACGGTTACCGCAAAGTCTGCGGCCGCGATGGGAACGTGAATTTCATTACAATTGATCAGATTCGAACGGGCCGCTTCCTGGTGGCTGCTGTTAATTATGACATTGTGTAATTAAATCTCTCGAACCTCCTGTCTGCTGGAAAAAAAGTAACAGCAATTGTGTAAGCGGTGCGCCTAAAGAAGTTTTCACTTAAAAAACTGGAGTATACTTGTCAAACGTTAATTAATATATGTATAAAGTTTAGAATGACGGTAGGCTGTACTTTCCCTTGAAAAAATTCGCAAGGCAATATCAGAGTGTTAAATTAGGAAGACACTTTTCGGTCTTGCTATTATCGCTGTAACTTTCAAAGTAATAATTATTACCACTTGAAAAAAATTGAATACATTCTTCAAATATTAGTTGACAAGCACATACAGTTTGAAAGTGTAGGTCGCGGTAGTTTTCTCTGAGAAAATTACCACGCAGCGTCAAATCACGAACGAAATATTAATTTCATAAACGTAACTGTAGGGAAATGACAATTGCTTCGATTGTAACACAAGCAGCCACTAAAAGAGAAGCGCTCCATTACTTCTTCGATGAACAGACTTGCAAATCATGCTCTTCAGAGGGCCGAGAAGGCGGAACTGAATCTGCGAAGCCACCCAGCAGACTCCGCCCTCGAAAAGCGTTCACTCGGCAGGTTCGGCGGTTCGTCGTGCGATTTAAGTGATTTTTTGTTATCGGCTACCGTCCCGATGAAATTGCGCGGGCCCGGCGATTATGCTCGGGCAACGCGTTACAACGGATAATGGCCGGCTCCGGCGGTAATGCCGGCACAACACGCGTCCCCGCAGATCCTCGGCCCCGTGTACTTGCTTGGCCACCGTACAATCCATTAGTTTCTCGCTTGAACAGCCGCAAAAAGCCCGCGCAATATTTCAAGCCGGGACACGGAGTTAACTGTACACTCGAGCGCGGCCGATCTTGGAGCCGGCCCGGTAGCAGGTGGAAATGATATCCGCGGGTCGTAAAATCCGCTAAGAGGCCCGGGCTTTTTCCAAACAACGAGAGAAACAGAGAGGGAAGAAGACGCGGTTTTACCCGTTCGCGCGGCTAATTAAGTTTTCAAGCGAACCCGACTACTTTGTCGCCGCGTTCCGCCCCGGCCGCCTGCTCGCCGATTCCGATTTAATCGCGACCCGATTAATTGCTTCTTACCTTCCCCAGAGCCCCGCGATCTCTTAATCGCCGCAATAACTTTCGCGACCGTTTTCGAGAGGATTGCCCGCGAGTGACTGATCGTTTTTCTTCGCCGACGTACAGTTAATGCCAGAACACACCGGCCCGAAGTATTCAATATTTTACGATGTCGCGCGACCATTACCGGGAATACGTTCGCCGAGATTTTACAGGATTTTTAGTGTAGAACGCGCATCGAGTCGATTTATTCCGTAATTTTCCGGGAGGCGTAATCTTCGCAGTTGCAGAGGAAAAATGTTTTCTTTGGTTCGTTTTGACTCGCCTGGTTGTTATACAGCGTTAGAGATAGTAATTAGGGTAAACTTTCACTCAGGGGACCAAGAATTTTCAACTTTTCTGAACGTAATACTATACAAATCGGCGAAAATATGATTAAACTTTAAATTCTAGTGCGAGGAATGCAAGACCCAACATCCGCTACTATGTCTGCAATGCAAACCAATATGACAGCGTTCTAAGCAGTCAAACGCGCATGAAATCGGGCAACTTTACTCGTGTATAACTTTTAAACGAGTGAACTCCGCACTATATCACAATAAACTCCGAATTATAAAGTATGACATTCAGAAAAGTTGAAAATTTTTGGTTCCCCTTAGCGAAAATTTGCCACTTGTTATTAATTCCTTAACACGAGAGAACTGACGAAGAACGATTTCGTAGAGTTCACGTTGTCTTTTTGTAACCGGCTATACCACAGGTGTTCCCGTCGATTTTTCCTCCTACTTGCATCTCGTACTCGCAGCCAACGACCTTTCCCTCGAGAAAACTGTCCCCGATGCGTAGAATAATTACAAGCATCATCATCATCATCGGGCGAGCCGATAAATAAACGCCAAGAAAACCGGCAACGATTTTTCTGCCTCTCGCGTACCGCGTCGTCCCCAACAGGTGACAATGTACCGTTGCCCGTGTCACCGTTCGCGAGGAATATCGTTTGACTCTCCCGTGCCACGATTCGACGCGCTCCTATTAACTCGTCCGATCTCCCGCGAGACCATAAACACGTTCCCGCGAATTCGTTTTGACGTTCGCGGAATTCCTCTCCAAACAGCAGAAACGATTTATGGTTGCGGTCTCTATGGAGATCGGTGAACGTTTCACTCGACACTACAGTTTGACCCAGAGTTATTTCATTCTAAATCCCAGTTTCGTAGAGGAAAATTCGAAGACAGTATTTGTTTCTACACACGACACAAGAATGGAGTGAAATTCGTTGACCTAGGCAGATTGGCTATCGAATTTACTAGAACAAGATCGTTCGCTAGACAGACTAGCCATTGAATTTACTAGAATAGCTAGGACAGACTAGCAATTGAATTTACTAGAATAAAATCGTTGGCCAGATAGACACTGGATCCATTAGAATAGAATGAAATCGTTGACCAGATAGAGACTGACCATTGGATCCATTAGAATAGAATGAAATCGTTGACTAGAACTATTGGATCCACTGTAATAGAATAAAATAATTGTCCAGATAAACTGTCTATTGAACCTACTAGAATAAAACCGTCATCCAGATAGAGACTGGCCATTGGATCATATCACCACCGAGGCTGTAGAAGGGATATTCGTTTTTCTTAGATCGTACAGTTCCCGTTTTCTTAGACCGAATATTTATTCTATTGGATCTACTCGAATAAAATCGTTGACGAGATAAAATTGAGTAATTGTCCAGAAAGATTATCTATTGAACCTATTAGAATAAAATCGTCGTCCATGTAGAGACTGGCCATTGTATTCATTAGAACAAAATAAAATCGTTGACAAGATAGACTACCCATTGAACCTATCAGAATAAGCGGATCATCCAAGCAAAGACCATTGGATCTAAAGGGTTATCCAAAATAGACAAAATAGAAGTTTTTTTAAAATAAAAAACATACTATTTTTAATTTTATTGGTTCTTTTTATTTAATTATCAGGTATCACCTATGACAATTATGTGTGAAAGACGATATCTGTCATATGACCACCACGACCACGTTTACAGACATCAATTCGAAGAAATGCTAAATTTTTTAGAACAACGTGGAATCGATGTTGATGGGTCATTAGCAACACTTTCGCGAACAGCAGCAATGTTTTCATTCGAACGAGCTGTTTTTGGTCTGCCAGACTTTGGTTTATCACGAACAGATCCAGTTCCATCAAATTTTTTAACCAAATTTCGAATTGTTTGCTCTGATGGACAATTATGTATGCCGAAAAAATCACGTAATTTACGATGGGTATTTTTTATTGAACACTGATTTGCAAAATAAATTTTAATAACTTTAACACGCTCTTCAATGGTATACGGACTCCATTGTTAAAATTGTCTATCATTGTTGGTTAGAAATACAAGAAAGTGACAAGAAACAAACACGGCGTTTGACAGATATTTTCATTGAACATCCTGAAGGTACTTTTGCGTAACCCATTAGAATGAAGCTGTCGTCCAGTCACCCCGGACACATTACGTTGAAGAATCTCAGGCCCGAAAGGGTAGACAGACCCAGGTACAGTAGAAGGCAGCTTCGTCGATTCTTTCGGAGCGAACAAAAGGACGGATCGATCGACATTCCGAGGCCGCGGAACGGAGCCGAGTCAGGGAACCGTTGCCACGCAACAACACCAGCAACGGCTGTCCGCCTCGGATTTTACGAGACGCGAGGAATCCGAGGATCCGCCGAAAGAACGCACGCGTGTGCACGGATAACTGTACGGCCGTGTTCGAAAGTCGGTCGAATATGGGCCAGCCGTTTCGAGCGGACGCCTCGGACGCGATTCCGCGGCACGATTTCCGCGTTTACACACCCGGACTGTTCGCGGCTCGCACCTTGCCGCGCCTTGTCTTGCCTTGCCTTACCTTGCTAACCACCCACGAATTCCACGGAGAGCGTACCTGGCCGATAAGCTGACAGGTAACCCGCACCCGGTCGCGTGAGAACGCGAAACCTCTCGGACGCCTTTGTGGAATTGGAACAGGAATCCCGCGAGAATCATTGCCAGCCGGGAGTGGCTTGGCCGAACACTGTTTTTACGTTTCTTTCATATTTTCATCGCCGAGTTTCACGTCTCCATCGAGTCGTATTCCTATTCGAACACGATCGAACTCGGCCTCCTGCTCGACTTCTTCGTGGGTCAAAACTTGAGCTGCTGCTATGTCTATCGAAATGTTGTAGAATTGTAGACAATTGGCAGACTCTGAATTTTATGCATTTGTGACAAGTATAAGTAGTTGAAAATTAACCCTCCGCCTGCAAAATTGTTTTTGTCGACGCTGCGCAGTGGAGAATTTGACACGCGGTCACGCGAGACCACAGGAAGACGTCGTTGAGGACGATCCCGGCTGATCGCTGTCGAACAGAAACAGTTATCGGAATAAATTCCGAACTTGCTGGCGATTTATCATTTTGCCAATCATCGTGATTTTTCTGCACCTGATCGTTTTTTTTTGCGGGAAATGGGATCGAGAAATTTTCGTAGGAAGGTTAAAACCATTTAAGAACTTCGCGCTGTCTACTTTTACTGGGTCGTTCATGTTCATGACTAATGTTTTTATCATAGTAGATTTTTTAAAATTTTGGAATGAAACAGAAGTTTTTATGCGTCATGAATTTAAGTCACATAGTTAATATAATTAAAAAATACAACCTTTATTATTATTTTATAGACGCATTTCTTAAAATTTCTTGAGAATGATCTAAAGAAAGATTGAAACGTTGAAATAAAGATTTGGTGAAAATTTGCAAATAGTGTATGTAGCATACTTGATCGAACCAGTGCGCCGAAAGCATTTAAAATTTAGTTCTTACCAACTGGTACGTCAAATACTGAAAGCAGTAATGGAAAAAATGAATAATGGGAAAAAACTGACGGTTAAAATAGAGAAAATATTCCAAGAATCTAACAATACTATTTTATTATTTTGGACTTATTAAAATGATTAGGAATTAATGTATATGTAGCTCCTATATGTTGTAATAAATGCTGACAATTTCGCATAGAAATACACAGTCAAATCATTAGTGTAAAAATGTAACTGCGAATGCATGTGTTGCGTGTGCGTCAGATAAAGGAACGCGTGATGAATGAATGTGTGAAAAAGGAATGCAGTGATCGACAACGAGCAGATTGTCATTGTGTCATAAGCGAATATGAAAATGCAATTCAAACGGGAAAGTCGCGCCTTTTTCCGCAGACCCTCGAGAACAATAACGCGATGTCGAGGAGATTAAGAGGCGCCAAGGATGCCAGACGGATCGCTTGGCCGGGGGGGCTCCCGATCTAAGTGAATCCCGTTATTTTTATCGCTCGTTATTACCGTTAATAATTCTGGCGTTCACCGGCCGCGAGCGATGATTCCCGTTTCGCCGCGAAATCCGCAATCCGATTGAAAAAAATCGCAAATTAGGAATTTACTCCAGCAACTTCCTCCTGGAACGCCGAACGGTAAAAACACGCGTCGGCTTAGAAAATTGCCGAATACTCGTTATACGGAACCAAACGAGCAAGGAAAGGAGTTTATGATATAAAACATTCGGAACAAACGCAATCTACAGCGTAAGCGGATCACCCAGCAAAATGAGAAGTGTCTTCATCAATTGTGAGAGAGAGTAGCCATATCGGAGCATCTTTCTCCAAGTCGCAAAAGAATATCTATACTGACGTTCTTAAATTGTATTAATCTCTACTTTGTCTACCAGAAGCCTATTAACCGTGATGAGGAGTTCGATTAAAATCTAATGAATATGTAAATTATTAATTTCCTCGAAGCTGGAATAAAATCCTGTTTTGTTTGTATGGCCTTTGGCCATTATACAGGTAAATAAACGTAGGTTTTCTTCCTCTTCTAGAAAATTGTGGACGATGCAAAAGTTCAATTCGGTGCAATAATAAATATCTTCTTTTTTACCAAAAACTAAAAAATTACGAGACAATCGCCGCTAAACAGTGTGTTAAATTGCCCCAGCTCGTTTTTGTCATAAATGCATAAAATTCGCAGATAAAATCGACGCGACTCCGCTGCAGAAAGAAACCGTCCCGGCGATTGTTTAGAGCGAGATTCTTCGGATTTCTGTGCTCGGAGGCAGAGAATCAAGGTTTGGCCGGCGTTAACCAGTTTGTCACGTCGCTGTGAATTTGTAGGATCCCGAGGAACTATGCTGCACGAGAGCGCTTCGTACGTGTTTGCGAATTCTCGGCGCGTAAGGCTACCGGCGAGGCTAACTGCAACGGCCGGATCGAGGGACCAAAGACCGCGTCGATAGGTCTCGAACCAGCCAGCTGGGGAAGGAACAATGCGGCAATAAAACGATATCGAACGAGATCCACCGACTCATTTTGCTCGCGAGCCCCAGGGAGAAGCGGCGTGTTCGGCGCGCGCGATCCGATTTGCACACAAAAGTGAGCGGCCGCCATTGTTCCGTTTCGGATCGCGGGCCCCCGGATCGTTCGTTTTCTCGGTTCACGTGGCCCAATTAATTCCGGCGTCGTGTAAACCGCGCGATTCGCGCCCCTCGAGTCCCCCACCTTCCGAGATCAACGGCTCAATAACGTAATCGAGCCTCGTGGGCTCATTAGGCTAGCCGGCTAGCCGCTTCAGCGTTGCGAACCTATACCTATTAGCTGCAGTAGCGAATCCTTTCGGATTTTATCGGATATTATTAATAGATTGACTCCAGAATTTACTGTCGCTTCCTCTAATCTAAAATATTTTGTTACATACGACCTTTTTCATTTTGCCCATACAAAGTTGATCAAATTCACTTGTGCCACACTTGAACATGTCCAGTATGGACGCAGCTTTATGTTCAATACCACTGAATACACAGTTTTTATTGCGGCAATACTGGACGATTCTCAACTGTTTTGCGATTGTCATTTACATCGTTTTAAACTATTCAAATAACTTCAATTTAAAGAACACGTGTATTATATCATTTACGTGTAACAGAAGTATTGAAACTTAGCAGAAGCATCTCCTTCTCAATTAATTACAAAGTGATAAATTAAAAATGAGACTTGTTCTTTGACACGCTATTTGGTAACATTATACGCTTTAATTAAATAATATTAATTAATTCATATCTATTGCTCTGTAAAGAAATATTGCTCAGGTGACTAGTCCAGAAAATACAAGCGAAAGTTCATAAACAATCATGAAGATTCTGATAATTATTGTATCGAATGTTTGGAAGGTTACAATTCAACCACATTTAAAGTAGATTAGATTTGTTGTTCAGAATTTCTCAAATGGCTCCATGAAACATGTACTATAATCTACTTTATGTAATATCTGTGGTAGAGGAAAAAAACAATAAGAAGTATTCTATATCCCCAGGTCCTAGGGAGAGATGCACTTTATTGAACTCTATTTTTTATAAACAGCATATTAATATATAAATATAAAATTTTTACTCATTTAACGTTATCTTTTATTACAGAGATTTTATTACAAAATGTGGTGCATCCGTCCCGAAATGACCCTACAGGATACGTCTCACTCCTCTCCCGGCACGATCATACGAATACAGAGTCAGCAAACGGCGATCCTGAATCGCGGCACGAAGAGATAACAGTACGATTTCCAAGAAAGGTTGCGGGTGGCTGTCGCGAGAAGCGTGCTCTCTCGATGTGGTTCGTTAAAATCGCGTCACGCGATCGCGAGGTGCAGTTCCGCGAAAAACCTGCAGCCAGCGCATCGCCTCGAATTTCGAATTCGTATCACAAAACGAACACGCTCGAAAGTGCGTTCGCCGTTTTCGCGTCCCGTTATCCTCGGGCCTCTTGTCTTTCGATTTCATAGACGCATAGAACAAGAGTCGACTGTTATTTCATTCTTACCACGGCTCTGTACGGTTTTTGTAAAATCCGCGACCGGCCTCTCCCCATGAAAGACTGATTGCTGGCTCGCGACACGTAGCTCTCACAATTTACGCTGGAACACGAGACATTCCTTGTGCCGACGCCAAATGTTTGGCACTGTGTGATATTTTGGCAATGTAGGTGGACCGAATTGCAGTTGGAGTTGTAAGGATTCTTGTGAAGAACGACTGTTAATGACAATTTTTCTACGTGAAAATGAACATACAGGCTGGTCAGTAACTGGGGGTAGAACCGGAAAGGAGTGATTCAAAATTTTAAAAATTCTAAAATGTTGTAGCCAATCAATATATAGAATTTACAATTGCTGTGCTGTACGAAACGACAGCTCGGAAGCTATCTTGTGTAAAATTATCCCAGGCGGAAAGACTAGATCAAGCAACTGGGGGTGAGTGATTGATTGAAAGTTGAGATTGCCATCGCTGTCGAAGGATCTATCAGAAAGATCTATTGCATCCACGGGCCAGGGGGCTCTGGCTTTCAAAAATGACGGTATAATTGCCGAAGGATAATGTGTGAACGGTGTTCCCAGACTTTTCTCGCCTAAAAGGCTAATTACTCGGCTTGATCTCCAGACCTAGTCGGACCACCTCGTGTAAAGAGTATTCCACGGTCGCGGAAGCGCGATTATTAAGGCGAGATGACAGGCAACATATGGCCGCGATGGAGGCTGGCTGCGGAGCGCGGGGAGGAGTGCGGTGTTCGCATAGTCCGGCGGAAACTTGTTACACGAGGGGCCGTATAAACACTGGATTTATTGTTAACAACGGCGGACACAGCGCGGCTCGGCGCAGCTTGGCCCAGCTTGGCGCGGCGCGGCGCAGTGCGGCAATCGCCGACCGACGATCAAGATTGATGCGCGATACCTCTAAACGCGGATTGTTTACACGCTGCGAGCGTGTGCATGATTCCACAGGATTCGCGGCATCTGCCGCCACCGCCGTCGCCGCGAAAGGTAGCGGTTTAGCTCCCCTTGACTCTTCTCCGCCATGCGAGACAGCGCACCTAATTTCCTCTCGCGTCCCCAGCATCGTTCGATGAATCATCGACGAGGAACCCAGCCGCCTAACGAGTCGATTCTGAGAGCTGCGGAAGGGCCGCGCTGATAGATTAGGCTGATCTAAGGTCCCGAATTTTTACAGAATCTTTCCTATTTCTGGTTCTACGTTTTAATACCCTGAAGAAATTTTGGTAGTCCTTCTCGAGACTGTCGGGACAGCGCACCTAATTTCCTCTCGCGTTCCCAGCATCGTTCGATGAATCATTCGCGAGGAACCCAGCCGCCTAACGAGTCGATTCTGAGAGCTGCGGAAGGGCCGCGCTGATAGATTAGGCTGATCTAACGTCCCGAATTTTTACAGAATCTTTCCTATTTCTGGTTCTACGTTTTAATACCCTGAAGAAATTTTGGTAGTCCTTCTCGAGACTGTCGGGACAGCGCACCTAATTTCCTCTCGCGTTCCCAGCATCGTTCGATGAATCATTCGCGAGGAACCCAGCCGCCTAACGAGTCGATTCTGAGAGCTGCGGAAGAGCCTTGCTGATAGATTAGGCTGATCCAACATCCCGAATTTTTACAGAATCTTTCCTATTTCTGATTCTACGTCTTAATATCCTGAGGAAATTTTGGTAGTCCTTCTCGAGACTATCGATGTCAATAATAAGAATTGTCATCGTGACAGTCGCGATAAGAGCGTAACGCGAGAATTGACTTTTGTTCTTTCCGGAGCACTTTGTGCCGCAGCGGTGCACGGTGTTTCTCGATCGCGTGCTCGATCTTTCGCTGTCGCGGGTTCCGTTTTGAGGAGGCCTACTTCGAGCGACCCTGCGTGATACGAGGAGATTGTGGATGAGACTGGGTGAGACGAGACGAGACGCGTTCGATTAAATTCCTTGCCCGCGAGTGCGGGAGAATCAGCCGAGCTTGACCTCTCCGCGAATCGCGGACGCTGCTCGCCGACGCACGACCGGTTCAATGAATTTCAATTCAGCGACGTTGGGGGTTTACCGTTGCGCGAGAGGTTAGATAACGCATCCAGTAGCAACTCTAATCGTAACTAACTAGCTCCCGGCAATTACTCAGGCAAATAAACGCGAAAGGAACGCCGCGGACAATGTCATTGGTAATTAATTGACGCCCGTGGACCTGCGGCTAATTTCGTACCGGAATCCTCCCTTTTATAGCTCTCCTGCGATGTTCCTGTCGTTCGGGATACTGTGGTTGCTACCGAATATCAACCCTCTTGATACTTCTGTTGCTGCCATTGCATAGATTTCAATCATTCATATCTGATTTCAAGTCGGGAGATCAGGACTCAGTTTGCGGTCTTGCTTCGGAATAATTATACTTATGCTGTTGCTATTGTTACTTACAATTAGTGCATATACATAATTCTCTGTATCGACGAGCAGTTCAGGATCATTTTATTTAATTAATGTTTGCAATGAAAATGTGACACCGTCTTGATTAATTGCAAGTGTTTGAAAATTAGAAAAGATAAATCTGGATTTGAACCATTAAATAAATATGAAGTATATCAAAATATATTTTCTGGATATCATAAAATTAAATGTTAACTATCTCGGTAAATAACGAGTATTGTCGAAAACGCTCGGGCATGGATCAGCTTATTTTTGCTCTAGATTCACCAGAAAAAGTTTAATCATAATCAACGACCCCACCGCTGTGATTTCTCCTTGTACGTATCAATATATGTGGTATGGAAATAGTATTCGTTTCTACGTAGGTCGGCTGCCCATTCGATGATGCGCGGCCGCATCGAGGAATCGTTTACTCCTCAGGCGGCTCGCCGCTGGTAATTCCGCTGCCTAGAAACGTGCTGCAATCTCGATAAGCCGCGGCGCACACACCGGAGAAAACAGCCTCTCGTGTTTCTACGTTCGCGGGTGATTGTTCGCAGTTTTTCGAGATGTAGCGCGATAAGCGAGGGAACACCGCACGAATCGGGCCCCTCGGGCTCGCGACTCCTTCTCCTGCAACGCCACGAGAATCCTGGATGCCCGAACGAACGAGTAATTTGCGAAAATTCCCCTATTTCATCCCGCGGCGTCCTGTGGTAGCCTCCGCGAGAAAGCAAATCAGAGTTAATCAGTTACAGCCCCCCCCCCCCCGATACATAGATATATCGCGTGTACAGCTCGTGGCCATTTCGCTAAAACCATATAGAACCAGCACCTCATTTTTCCTCGTACACTGTCTTGTTAATGACACACCAGTGACCAAGTATGCATACCAAATGATCCATCACTGTAATTGATTATGACACTGCGGACCTGTATGAAAAATAAAAATTGTCTACACCAAGTCCAACAAACAGGAACCAAGTTCCTTCTCTTAATAATTCCATCAAGCTAGAAATAATTCTTTTAATGTTCTAATTCTTTCAAATTCTACTCGAGATCGGCATTTCTCAACAATTACAATTTTTAATTTTCTAACATGTTTTGGACTTCAACCATGCAAGTGATGTGGACGATTCTTACGCAGAATGATTCTGTAGACTGTCTGAGTGAGTATGATTATTTACGAATGTTTAAATAGTGAAAACTAAGGATCTGAGGCAAGCATCAAACATTTATGTTGGAGAGGACGATTTTCAGATACATATTCAACACATCAAAATCTGGAGGAATCGCTAACTGATTATCGACATTGAAGATTGGTGTCAGCCAGTGTTCAACAGTGACAATATTTGGAATTATTCCTTTGACGATCGGTAGCAAGACCATCAGAATCGACCGGTCGACATCCCAGTAACCCGTTTGACCGTTTTCAACGCATCGCCGAAGCCGAAGAATATTAATTACCGCGTGCCTGGGGTCATCAGCGGCGTTTCAGGAAATAGGTCTCACGCTACTCGTTATTGTGAAACTAGCATTAGCTACGATGACAGGAATAGCATATTGCAGATAATACCGAACACACACCGGCGCGGCGCGGCGGACAGAGCTTAGAAAGAAGTCCCGCGGATATTACGAACGAATCCGCGAACGAACAGCTTATGTATATGCAATGACTCGGTAACAAGAAGTCGATGAATCTCGTGGCGTACGAGGCCGCTTCTCAGAGTCGGAGGGCTTCTTCCCTCGTAAAATCGCGTTTAAAGAACGTTAATTGCATGACCGAGCATAAATCTTGCTTACCAGGTTCACATGAAGAGACTAGTCGCTCGTGTCATTGTTCGGACGGTCTCACAGCGGGGTTACCTGTTGCCGTTTTACAGTAAACCAAGTTCGACCTAAGGAAAACCCTTGGGTACGTGCTGTTTCTTAGATCGTATAGTTATATTCTCTTTCGTCACATGCTACTTTACGCCCAGCGGTGGAAGGGATATTCGGATTTCTTAGATCAAGATTTTACAGTAGAGGTGATGATATTTACAGGTGATGCGGGACAGACGCGCAGCTGATTCGTACTGGCCAGAGAAATGGTAATCGAGAGGCTGGTAATCGAGTAAACTCTCCCCAATTCAACCGTAGTTACGATCCAAATCTCGAAATACAATATTCCGTCTGTCTCAACAATCGTGCACAGAGACGACCACACAGTAATCTAATTGTTCAGAAAATGCATGTTAGTTGCTTGTAAATAATTAACAAGTTCGTGAAGAAAGGACTACGAATTAATTTCTATACCTAATATTTCGTTTCAATTCTCGATCGTCGAAATGTTTGCAATTAGACTACGGATTTTATTGATGAGATTGAAAACAGTGGAGAGATTTAAGAAATTGAACCTTGCGAACAGAGTCTTTCTATTTGATTTTTGTTTCGTAAGAGACTGTCGTAAAGGTTAGGACAAAACGTTTCCCAACTTTTAGACCTTTGCTGTGATACGCCAAATTGCAAGCCGATCAAATATGGACGTTTGCAATTTTGGAAGCCTCGAAGATATAGGTGAGCAATGTCCCTTTTTCTGGCAGTAGCTGATCAAAAACCGAGACTTTTATACAGGATATTAAGCAACATCCTGATCTCATTTTCACATTCTAGATTCCAAATCTTAGAGATTATCTTTGAGAAATGTTCAATGAAAAATATAATAAATTTTCAACAGACATCGAGCAAATGCTAAACGTTCCGAAGGTCGTCCAGGAGGTCGAGCAGAGTGAGATATGTAAAGTGGAAAGACATTGGAGGTGTTAAACAACGTTTTTACCGTTCCGTTGTACCGCGAGGCTCTTAAGCGGTTGATGGCGGACGATACGCGAATAGATCTTGAACTTGACTGGAGACCATGAACGCGCAGCCTTGCCGACGATCGTTACCGTTAAGCGATAGCCCCGTAATGTACGCAAACTGATTTCCGCTGGTTGTTCTCGCTTGCTCGCGGCTAATTACGCTGTTCGACGCGTTCGCGAACGGCGGACCACGACGACGCGATGCAGCTCTTCAGCTTTCCAGGCTCCTCGGCCACCGGGAGCTCGTGCGAGCGGATTTTTACGCGCCGTGGGAAACCGCCGATAACGGCATTCTCAATCGTTACTTTCGAAAAAACGCTGTCACGGCCGTTTTTCCGCGCCCAGAAATTCATTGCCGCGAGCGTGACCGTCGCGCCGGAAATTCTAATTACTGGACGCTGGATTTTATGGATTTGTGGTGGCGAGTGAGGGGATTCCTAGTTAGTACTTCCTACAGTAGACTCGTCTATATAGTAGTTCCCAGTTATTAGACTCGCGTTTCCAGGATTGCAAGGGTGCTGGATGCCTTCTCATTTCTCGATAATGCAAAAGTGGCGGTTTTCAGTAGTCAAAAGCGCTAGATAAAAGATCATTCTAGGCCGCGATCGTCCTCAAAAGTCCTATTTTTACGTTTACGACGCGTAATTTGTATTATTCAGAAACATAAAGCTGGAACAGCAACATCGCAACGCCTCGTAAACGTAAAAATAGAACTTTGTGGCCTAGATTGATCTTTTACCTAGCGCTTCGACCACTGAAAAATCCATCTTTGCATTATCGGGAAATAAGAAAGCTCATCCCGCATCCTTGCAATCCTTGAAACGAGTCTACTAGCCCACTCGGAGCCATTGATGTGAGTCGGCATTTCTCATTGCTGCAGCATACTATCCACATTTGTGCAAACTATGTCGTATACGGGTTGACTACGACACAATTTTTGTTACCTCGGTGCTACTCGTCTTTGATGACGTCTTTCTAAGCGTTCGCAATGAAAAAGTCACTCGGCCAGAAGGTTAATAAGCGTGAAGATGGATTTCCATCCGACTCCCGTTTGTTGTAATCGAGGTAGACAATTTTTCTTCACCGTAAAGATCCATGGTGTGCCTGATTACTGCCGAAGAAGAATCTACAGTCAATTGACAAGTCTCCTTTCGCGGTCGCTTCATCAACGCGTTTGTTCTTCGATGATATCAGCGTCTTTTCCAACGGTCGCTTATGAATGATGGAGCAGGTCGAGTAGAAGCCGTTAACGCGTTTCGTGGATTCGCGTGCGCACGGAGGCGTTAGGAGGGTCAAAGGTCGATTTCATCTACTCGACGACCCGTCTGCGATTAGGTTCTAAATGGATCGCGACGGCGCTGAACGTTGTGCGGTGCTAAGCGTTCCACATGATGTGGACGATCGAGAATGTTATGGTCGTTTAGCTTTGTAGTTTCAGCGCATACTCGTATGCCCCCAAGTGTTAATTCAAAATTTATTATTATAATATTGTAAGGAGAAGCCAAAACTGGTTTATTAACAAAATTGGGCACAGGGATAACTAGGAGTTAACGTGCGACGTGGGTGTCGCGGGCGCTCTTTGCAATCTGTTGGCGAACGTAATTTTACAATTCTTCTGTTATTTCTGATTTTCTATTTGTATAAACTTAGCTATACATATGTATATAGAGTTGGCCGTTAATATACACACATACATACATACACCGTTCATAGTTCAACTCTGTAATATGTGGGACTTTTGCTATTTTTTATCATCTTCCGACTTTACATTAAAAATAATGGTCGTTATCACGCAAGTTTGATCAAATATTTATTTAGCCTGTTGTAGGAACACATGGCTAGAATTTCTGAAATTTTTCGAGCGAAAAAAAATATTTGTCAGAAGTGGGATTCGAACCCACGCCCACAGTGTGGACTGCGACCTGAACGCAGCGCCTTAGACCGCTCGGCCATCCTGACTTGGAAGAACATTTCCCAAAACAGCGATAACTATTCCCAACCGATCTATTTTTAAAATTCTTATCGCGACTTTATCAAAATCAATTTCGTAGATGTTTCAGCTGTTGAAAACTACTCTAACCATCATTTAAATCAAACAACGACGTATGCCTCATAAATAATTAACGTACACATAATTAACCAATAAGCATTACAAATCATCGTATCTTGAAGATAGCGAACTTCTCTAACAAATATTTATCAAACACACAACAAAAAAAATAAAAGCTCAACAATAAGAAAACAATGATCAGTCTAACAGCGTCACGAAGCAACGATCGTTTGAACCGCGTAAGGAAACGCGCTATCCGATCGATAAAAGCGAAAAGCGAATTCTTCCTTATCAACTGAAGGTTGATTTAATGGTTTGTGTACAATATAAATCTTTCTCTCGGCAGGTGAAACTCGATAGCGTGAAAACGAAGACAGACATTCGGAAATCGTAATAGAAATCGGTCTTCCGTCGATGCCGCTTTCTCTTCCGGGTGCGAACAAGCATAATTCTCGACCATAAGCGCGTTCCATCGAATCGTTAATACCACGGTGTTTCATGGCCGAAGGAGCAATGATTCAGAACCAACACCTGATTGTTCAGGATAGTAAATAATTAAAGAAATTCCTGAATCCTCCACTAATGCCTTTCATTACTTTCCAATTGCTAAAAAATTCAAAATATAGTTTTTAAGTCTGAGTTATTTAATAGAAGCCGAGACATATTTTAGAAAGTTGCCGAGCGTGATGAATTGCCCGCACGGATTTTTAGGTCGAGAAAGAAATTCGTCGGGAGAGCATAATTTTTTAATAAGTTACCAGCAGCCATTTTAAATTTACGGTATGAGTTTCTAGCACAGGAGAATGTTGTTTGTTCCAGAAAAAATCGACAGAAAATACTGAATAGGTTCGTTGGGACGTTGAGAAGAAGAGACATTTTTTCGATGGAGAATAAAACCTACAAAATGTCAATCTTCTCCTCGCATAGCGCTGTTGTTGCTATATTGCATAAAACTATTCCTAGCAGTACAAGAATTCATTGAGGACTTTTAAGATAATTTAAAGAAAATTAAAACAATATAAACGTACAGGATGGGGCGTTATAAACAGGTCACCTGAATAACTCGCTTGCTTTTGATAAAAAATAAATTGGGACAATCACCTTCAATGACCTTCATAGTAGGTGAAAGTATTTGTCTCGAAACAGTTGAAACACACTTTCAGGATGTAAATAAAAATCCTTACTCTTTCATTTAAAAAAAACAGAGTTGACCTTCCTATCTCCTTGACGTCTCTACCTATAAAAAAATTAGTGACATCAGATTATGACCGCCTCGATACCAAATAAGTTTGGTCCGATTCATTTTCTTCTATCTTCAAAAGCAAGGGAGTTATTCAGGTGACCTGTTTATAACGCTCCATCCTGTAGATAGAGATAACTTAAATGTGACTTTTCGAAATTGATGGATATTTATAAAGCAATATAAATAGCGATATGTGAGGTATGATATTATAGTAAATGAGCAAATTTCACAGTGCGTCGTCCGGAAACCGCGTTCGATACCATTTTTCTAGCTTGTTGAACAATTCTCTGCGGTGAACGGTCCCCCGAGAAAAATCCGACGGTACGAACGGCACATGTTATTTACGGGATCGTTCTTGCTTGATATTTGAGGTCGATTGATTCCGCGTTACACGTCATTCAAGAGAACAGCCTCGGAACGCACTCGAATCGTTGTGATCGGGACAACACCACAGGAAAAATCGGGTCCCATCCGGCGAAGCGATTTGTATCACTCAAAGTCAGGTGCTCCATTTGTTTCTATTCCCCACGGTGGTCTAGAACGACGTCTGCTGAGGCGGTTTAACAAATGTTCCGCGACCGATGCAAGATTCGAGTCCACTAACGAGAGGAGCCGGGATCATCGATCATGGTCCGATGGACCGGTGTTTTACTTTTCAGGAATCGTGTCTCGGGGCCTGTCTGGGAGAAAAGAACGTCAACCGCGAGGAAATAGGGGAGCGAGGCATCGATCTCTCAAGGCACCGTGGCCTGGTGCTCGGTTCCCGTCTTCTGTTCGTTACGGCGAGCAACATTTCACAGGCTCGAATGTCACTCGAATTTCAATAGATCCGCGCATCGATTCGGGGCTCCGTGCAACAAGAAAATAAGGGTTGAGCGCGTTTTTATCGGCGAGAGAAAGAAAGAGAGAGAGAGGGAGGGAGAAGGAGGTCAGCGTTTCCGAGCGGTAACAATTTTTCCCTTGCTTCGCGACCTGTCACTCCTCCCTTCCCTGTGAAACGCGCCCTCTGACAATTTCCACTCCCCTTTTCATCGGATAAACGACTCGAGCTCCGAGTTAACGTGGAAAATCCAGAGAAAACCCGGACACCGTCCCGCTTTTTCGCCACGAGCCTGCCTTCTGTTTCGAGTGTCCCCTGAATCGGTTGAATTAAGGCGGACACAGCGAGTCTGTCGATTACTTCTGCCTTGCGAGTGCAGCCTGGATTTACCCAAAGAAAAACGTTTAACGAACGTCCCCTTTAGAAATCCTCTGTACCCTTTCGTTCGTCTCTTGGAACTCTGCTTCGGAACACGCACCGTCGGGAAGCGTTTTCCGAAACCTCTTCCTCGATAGCGATTTCAAATGATAAATGGTTCGTCTCCGACCCATGAATCCCGGAAATTATGAAACTTTGGAGATAGATAAATAGTGCACGAGTTAGAACGTTTTTCGAAATTTTTATTTGCTCTTTGAGTTGACCCCACGTGCTACTGTTTATTTGATTTGGTTACAGTGATTCGAATTTCTTTGTCCTTTTTTTTGCCAGAAAAAAGAAAATTGATATCTACTGACAATGACAATGTAAGGAAGATATAAGGTCAAATCTTGTGTTCAAATGAAGAATAGTTTCTGACTGCGCCAGCTGATTTCGGCTCGAGATAGGAACCAAAATGAAGACAGAAGCGAACTTTCTATCAACGAAACTGGCCAGTTTGAATGAACCTGTAAATTTGACATCATTGCGATTCCAGGAAAAGGACCAAAACGAAATTGAAGGCAAACTTTCTATAAACAAAAATGGTCAGTATGAATCAGTCTGTAGGAATTATTACTTATCACAATTTACCGGGGAAGTGTTAGTACGAACATATTCCGATGGACGTAAGTCGTGTAGGTAGTATCACGAAGCCATCGGATTTAAAGAGAACGGTACTTACACCATTCGTTTTTTATATTTTCCAGACTCCTAGAATGTTGTCTCTGATGTACGATTTTATTCGACACTGCAAACACACTTCGATCCACTTCGCGAATGCAGACCGAAATGAATCCAGAAGCGATCTTTGTCTGAACGATACTGGACGGTATGAATCAGCCTGTATACTTGGCATTGTTGCGAATCCAGGAAACGAGGGAAGACCTTCGCAGCCGTCGGTTACCATTAGGTTCGTCGGTCAGAATATGCCTTTGTCCCGTATTTTCACTTTTATTCGACGGTTCGCGTAAGTCGTTCCCGGCACGAGCCACTCTCAGTTTCGCGCTCTACCAACGCGACGCGAATCCGAGAGTTCGTCACGAGAAGCTCGAAAGTTTTTCTCCGAATTTCCTGATCGTCCGTTCGTCCTTCTGTAATGGCAATACATCTGGAGGTCGTTGCAGCCTCCACGGAAACTGCTTCCCGAGGAGATCCGGTTGTGTCCGTTGCGCAATGCACAACCGGAGTGCTTTCTACGGGATCAGCCGTGTGCACGCGGCTGTAACTCACCACTCACGGGCTGCGAGTATACACGCGCAGCCTTCCAACCGGTCTTGCATAGTACTCTGGCTGCACAGTTCGAAGAAAAAGTATTGGGGATAGTAATTGAAACACGTCCATTTAGATAAGATGGTATTCCGTGGCTTGTTCCATCTCTCTTACGTTCGAGAGGATGTAGAAACATTGTTTTTTGATATCGGTACGCGTCGTTTCGCGTTGAGGCATTTCTACGATTTATCTGTACAATTTTATAATAATTTACAGTGAGTTCTTTATTGTCTGTCAATTATTTATGAGAAGCAGAGATTCAATTAAAATCCATTTTCTCTTTTAGTAATGTTAACAGGTCGAAAATCGTGTAACGAATTGTGGGTCTTAGACCTCCCGTAACTTCATATAAAAGAAACTTACTAGATATTCTACCTATTCTCATTTTAGGTCGTGACTCGTGGCGACTATACTTTGACGCTATCGAGTTTAATTTTCTCAGAGACCCATTTTTATTATTACACTGCGGATCTTTAAACAAAATAAAATTTGTCTGCATCATTGGCAAGAAGTAGAAGACAGAAAGACATTACATTCTCTCTTTAATAATTTTAATAAGGTGGTATACAGATGTCACAATTATTTTAATTCGTTTAAAATTGCACCCAGTGATTCTTGTCACAAAAGTATCAGATCCGCAGTCCACTTATTATAAAACGGAGTAGGAAACTTAGGGTCATTTTGGGATAGATTAATATATTAGCATAAAAGTTTTACTCATTTAACGTTATATTTCATTACAGAGATTTAAATATGTAAATAATTAAGCAATGCCAGCCTATACTTTCGATTATTTTCAATAAAATTTTTATAAACAGGAAACGAAATGTGCTGCATCTGTATCGAAATGACCCTACGATTAGAAGAAAAAGAAGATTGTCTCGGTGTAACGAATGCCTCGGTATCTTCAAAAACACTGGCAAAGTATAAGACCGACAATCAGGTAGTATAAAAAATGCAAAGAATGTCGAATTGTTGTGGTGAACCGGCCCTGCGTGAAGCAGCGTGCTGCGCACCGTGTTTCGCAAGAGCGCGAGTGTCGGGAGAATCGCGGAGAGATTCGCGGCTCTTTCTTGGTGTGGCAGGAGGCAAAAGGCAAAAGGTAGGCGACAGTACGCTTGTTCGGGGGCCCGAAGAAGGAAATATATTTACCAGTGGCGGTGGCGTACATCGTCAAGAGAAAGGGGGCCGGTGTCCATGGGTGAACGCGACTGCTAACTCGATTCGCTTCATTCAGTGCGTGATCCTTAGCCTCGTGTGCGCGTCCACCTTTGTCCTCCGTTGTCGGGACCACCGAGATCTTCATCAATCGATCAGTGAAATCCTCGGGAAACTGCCTCGAAACATTCAGTCGTGTTCAATCATTTCAACCGAGTCAACTATCGTTCGAGAATCAAATCAAATTCATCTGAACCTTGTCGAATGCAAGATTTATAAAGACTCTTGATCGAGTGATCGGTTCAACACCTGATTCAAGTTATCTGAAAGTGATAGTTATCTGAAAGAGGTAGAGACTCGTGATCGAGTGACTGGTCCAGGACCTAACTTGAATCTACTTTGGTTAATCCTCAGTAGACAATAAGATCTTCAACTAAATTCTAAAGACTATTGATGGAGTGCTTGAGACTCGACGCAGATCTACTTCAATCAATCCAAGACTTAGTTGACAACGAAATCCTCAACGATTCTACACATTCCTGAGTGATTCGTTCAAGCCCTAACCCAAATCTACTTCTGTTAATCCAAACCTAAATCACGAAACCTTCAGCTTTTAAAAATTCTTCATTAAGTGATTGGTCCAAGACCCAACCAAGACCCATTTCAACCAACAATCTAAACCTCAGTAACCAACGACTCTGAACGATTCTATTGATTCTCCATCGACTGATAGGTTCAGGCCCCCCTGAAACCCACTTCAATCAATCCAAACCCATTACACAACCCTCAACGGTGACCTAAAGTCTCCCAACCTAGTGCCGGCTTCCATTCCCGAGTATTGGTAAAAGCAGCCAGTGAAAAAAAGAAAGTGAACCTCGTTCCACAGTCGGAAACGCGGTCGAGAGCCGAGTATGCTCACGTTGCCAGTCCGTTGATAGGTCCAACATCGAATCACGGAGGTTCGCGGGCGACGTGGCAGCTTGAGATGACGTCCGGACGTCTCGGTGGAGGCTGATGAAGGCCCATCGAATCCGCGTAGCTGAACGAAGAACGTCGAGTTTAATTCCGGTGGAACATGTCTCTTTATTCGACGTGTCTGTTGTTGGCGGTGCTGTGCGCCGTGCAGGCGAACGTCTCCAGGAACGAGTCGAACATCCTCAGGCTAGGGAAGTCGAGGAACAAGTCGTCGATCACGGACGTCCCGGTAAAATTGAACGAAACCGGCGGAGACGATGCCAAGGACCACGACCGGCTGATTGGCTTCAGCAAGAACAAACCAGAGGTGGATTGGAACAACCACCTGAAGACGTTCGACGAGGAAGAGGAAGCAGCCACGAAAGATCTGGATCTTGACTTCACGAGGGAGAAGCCGCAGAGAACAGCCAACAGCATACAATGGCTCGCCGATCTTTACGATCCGCTCAGGTGGGCCAGAGTGCCCGGGAAACTAACGCCAGAGTGCCGCAGAGATCTAGAGCTCTTCATCGAGTCCCTCAGGGCCGGGAAAGTGTGGGCAGCGAAGGGTGAGTAGACCGACAGTGAGACTAGACGGAAACCATGCCGCGAAATTATCACATGGCGACGCTGGTGCACGCTGCTCGCGTCTCGGAACCTGCAACTGCATTTTCTGCTACAAAGTGCAATTGCAGTCGGCAAGCAAAATTAGTGGATTTGAGAAACTTCTTTAAAATTGGACCAAATTTTAACTGGACCTAATTCGCGTTAGCAATTTAACTAGTTTTTACGATAGCATTTATTCATCTCAGCAACGTTGCAAGTTAGAAATTCTCATCTCGGCCTTTTTACAAGCTAGCAATTGTCCATCTTAGCAACTTTGTACGCTGGCAATTTTTCATGTTAACCATTTTGAGGCTTGCAACTTTGTACACTAGTAATTTTTCACGTTACCAATTGTCCACTTTAGCAACATTGCACGCTAGAAATTATTCACCTTGGCTAATTTATAATCTAGCAATTTTCCATCTTAGCAACTTCACACGTTGGCAATTTTCCATCTTAGCAACTTCACACGTTGGCGATTTTTCATGTTAACCATTTTGAGGCTTGCAACTTTGTACGCTAGTAATTTATCGCGTTAGCTTAAAGCAAATAGTTTTTACGGTAGCTATTTTCCACCTTAGCAACATTGCACGCTAGAAATTCTTCACCTTGGCTAATTTATAAGTTAGCAATTTTCCATCTTAGGAACTTTGCACGCTGGTGATTTTTCATGTTAACCATTTTGAGGCTTGCAACTTTGTACACTAGTAATTTTTCACGTTAGCAATTGTCCACTTTAGCAACATTGCACGCTAGAAATTCTTCACCTTGGCTAATTTATAATCTAGCAATTTTCCATCTTAGCAACTTTACACGTTGGCGATTTTTCATGTTAACCATTTTGAGGCTTGCAACTTTGTACGCTAGTATTTTTTCACGTTAGAAATTGTTCATTTTAGCAACATTGCATGCTAGAAATTCTTCACCTTGGCTAATTTATAAGCTAGCAATTTTCCATCTTAGCAACTTTGCACGCTGGCAATTTTTCACGTTAACCATTTTGAGGTTTGTACTGTGTACACTAGTAATTTATCGCGTTAGCTTAAAGCAAATAGTTTTTACGGTCGCTATTCTCCACCTTAGCAACTTTGCTCGCTAGAAATTCTTCACCTCGACCAATTTAAAAGCTAGCTTATTTTCCATCTTAGCAAAGTTGCTGGCAGTTTTGCACGTTAACCATTTCGAGGCTTAAAACTTTATACACTAGCTATTTTTCACCTTCCATCTTGGGACGTAACCCAGACCAAACTACTTGAGTTTCTTCTTAGATATTATCATAGAAGGACTAGTTTTGCTAGATATTGTATAAAAAAATTTATCAAAAATTACTATTGGTCGAAATTAAATCCACGTGATTCGGGGTGTGAGTTTTATTCACCCGGTCCGCGGAGGGTTAAATGCAATGATACAGTTTGTCTTTTATTCTTGTTTTAACCGATAAGAATTCGCGCAAGGATCCGCAGTCTACTACTCAGGAAACCGTGCGTCGCCGCCTGTTTTCTTCCTGCTTCAGTGAAACTTACGGTTACGGGATTAATTGTGACATTTATAGCGACGTAACCGGACCTGGTCGCGTGTCAGTGTTTCTGAAGCTGGAGCGTGGCACGTGTATTCATTGTTCGGTGCGTGTTCGCGAACACAATCGTGGTTTTAAGGTGCGTTTGCACTGTCACGAGCCTAAGTAGTAACGAGTACACTGTAGGTACACTGTGGGCGCAACCGAAAATGTTTCGTAAATTTTATAGAATCTTTTTTCAACATTTCCTAATTCTAATCTAATAAAATATTTTGAGAAGTTGAGATTAATACAGTTCTCACATCGGAAAATACTGTTCTAGTCGTCTCAGCTGTTTTGTCCAAAAGATTAGAAAATCGCGCGGACGTCCTTCCGAGTTCCGTGCACCTTCGACCATTGATTTTGCAATTCTCCATCAGGACTTTGGAGTGCCGAAGTCCGGAATCCCGGAACTTTTCCCGCAAAAGCGTCCGAGACTCCGCGTACCGTGACTGTTGCACAAATCGACCCTGACAGTACACGCGTGATAAAATTGGCTGCCGCGGTGCGGCGCATCGACAGCGTAAATGCACATTTAGCCAATGTTGAGCGCTGCGAGGAATTCATGGTTCGCTAAACTCCCGGAGCAGCTTGTCGCTGTCTGACTGACTCGGTTGCCAAATACGTCGTTACTTTGCGAAACTACGATTTGTCGGCTCGTAATGGTTGCCCGCTCTCCTTTCGTTCGCCCGGAACGCTTCGACGTCGGCGAACGCGATTAAAACGAATTCGGCGAACCAATCCTCTACCAGGAAACTTGCAGAGCCGGTCTAGCCCCTTAAACAATGGAGAACTCACGGTTGCACGGGTTGGTACACGGCGGTTTTAAAAGCGACCCCGCGGAATTTAGACTTGCCGCGTTAAACACCCCGAGTTATTACGGTAAATCACAATGGAGGTTTGCCAACTCGCTGTAAACTTCGCGCGGCGCTTTCGAAACTGAACTCAAACCGCGGATTCAAAGGAACGAAGGGTTCAGCAACTTTGCGCGGAAGTAATTTTTCACGTTAACTACTTTGCGTGCTAACATTCTTCCGTGTTAACGACTTTACGCGTTAGCAGTATTTCGTGTTAACAACTTTAGCGTTAGCTACTTTGTACGGTAGGAATCTTTCACGTGATAGCAATTTTTTGTGTTCGAATTTCTGCACGTCGGCAACGTTGTGCGCAATTTTTCGAGTTGGCTGTTTCTGACGCTTGCAACTTTGTACGCTGGTATTTTTTCAAGTTAGAAATTGTTCATTTTAGCAATTTCGCACGCTAGAAATTCTTCACCTTGGCCTATTTACAAGCTAGCAATTTTCCATCGTAGCAACTTTACACGCTGACAATTTTTCACGTTAACCATTTTTAAGCTTGCAGTACACTAGTAATTTTTCGCGTTAGCAATTTAGCTAGTATTTACGATATCAATTCCCCATCTTAGCAACATTGCACGCTAGCGATTTTCCACCTTAGCACCTTTGCTCCTTCGAAACTTTCCACTTTAACAACTTTTCACCTTCGATATTTTGCACCTTAGCAACTTTACAGCCCAGCAACTTTTCAGCTTAACAACTTCACACATTAGCGATTTTCCACCTTGGCAACTTTACACGCCTGCAATTTTTCACGCCAGCGACTTTGGAATCGTTTCGAAACGTCAACGTTCGACGCATCCCGTGCCACCCTGCAATTTTCAATGCAACAAATATAGAGGATTTAATTAAACCCAGAACCCTACATCAGCTGATAACTAATGGAATTTGTTTCTAAATTCGAACTCTCTACATACTTTTCGATCAATGGCTTTGTCGACAGGTAGAACCAATTGCAGAGTAATTCCTCTTTCGAGTTATAATTAGATTGTTCTTGTTAAATGTGTTCATTGGCAAGTTTCCGGTGGAAATTTCAGCGCAGATTCAGGTTTACTCGCGCGATAATTACAACGCTCCAATGCGAGAAAAGCTCGTGGAGGCTGTCGTCGCGGTTCGATCGCTTGCGGTTGCAGCGCGGTAGCCAAATCGGCTTTCACGGTTTTCCAGATTTACGGTGATTTCCGGCAACGAGCAGCCCAGCCGGATTATCGACGACGGCGTGGAAATTCGCGGGGGAAACCGCGACATTAGCCACCCACGCGATTTCGAACGACTTCTCAACGCTGTGATCCCTTTCGCGCTGTTTCGCGTTTCAATAGAACCGATAGCGATGGAACTAAGCATCTTGCAAGTTGATTTTTACCTTAATTGATGGCTTTCGAACCCCTTTACCCCGTTCAAAATTTGCTACAAAATGATACACTTCAATTATAGTCCCACAGGAAGATCTACTGTAAAGCCTTCATCTAACGACAAGAAAAATCCCCGGATCATGCCGTTTCTTAGATCGTACAGTTCCACTATTTTTTCATGACCTAGAAAAGGACAGCGCGTGTTAACCTTTCAATTTTTATTTCATGAAGTAAGTTATTTTGATTTTATGGAATTTTTTGACATTGCTAAATTCGCACTCAAAGTGTCAAGGGGGCACGCTGGTTATCGAGGCCGTTTCCACACGAATTTTTAGAATTTTTTGAGGAAAACTACTGACCCTTTTCCATCGGTATTTTACGCACATGTTTATTGGTAGTTGAAGTACACCTATGAGTTTTTTAAGGTAAAAATAATCAAAATTACATGAATTATATATTTTCTTGCTATGTTTTGGAAAACATTGCCATGATTCCGGTCTTACTGATGTTCGGAAATGAGAAAATGAAATTGTTTATCATTCAGTATGAACGTATTAAATCATCAAAGCCTTCTTTGAAACTCTTCGCTGCTCTAGCGCGAGAAGACACGTTCTCGCGGTTACTTTCATTTGCTGTTTCAGCCCGTGGAAAATTTATGTCCATGTTATTATACGGTACTGAAATCGTTCTATTACGTCACTATTTTCACAATTACCGCATTCTGCCATTCTACGCAGTCCAGTGACAGCTTCTTCGATTCATCTATTGTTCTTTCCCGACCCCGTTCACTTACAGCACTGCTTCCATTTGATTCAAGTTTCCGGAATACCCGGGGTAGCCGCTCCCAATTTCTTTTCACAGCTTCTTTAACATTTTTGTAGACAAATATTCATTAATTATGTTCTTGGGTGATCATAAAATATCAATTTATCTGTGATTAATACGTTAAATATTCGATCGAAGGAAACGGAAACGTAATGAGGGCTTAATTTTTTTTATTAGAAGGCAAAAGAAGTTTCTTTATTTAGATATCTAAATAATAATAGAACTTTCACTTTGGTGATCGAGATAGAAAAAAAATGGTCTTAATTTTACCTTTTATGAAGAATGTTTTTTTCAAATACTGAGATTATAAAAATATGAGATGATTGACAATTTTGTTATAATAATAATATTATTCAAGGCAAAATATTGATTTTTACATATTTTAATCTCGTTGGGAAAAAATACCGCAGTCAAACGTACACCCCCGGTATTAGGTACATTTATCCTACTATTGCAACGAGAGGAAAGCGGAATACTGATTGAAACTTGATTGCTTTCGAGTCGGAACGAGTACCTATAGAGCGGAACTTGGTTATTTGGAAAATTGACTCGGATTCGTAAATACATATTGAACTTGATCCCATCCACGTGGCTACCAAGCCGGCCGGATAATCGAAAGTAGGAAGCTGCTCTGCTCGGACGCTCGATGGAGCGTTGTGCAGAAGTTTTGCAAACATTCGACGGCCGCTAATCCCCGCACCGGCGCTATCAACACGCGTCGGCTAATATTGTTTTTCCCACTGTTCTCCCAGGGCCTGCGCTGCGTGTGTGCTCGATCGTTGAACGAAATAGCGCGACGAGGAGATTGGAAAGTGTTCGTTGTTGAATCGACAACAACAATGTTATTTGTTGCACCGAAATTTATAACTGGCCCGCGGATTTCATGCGAATCGGAAAACGATTAAAACTTGGGAACAATTTCCAGCTGTTATTTTATTCTTGATTTATCTGAACTTTTAGTCCCTCGAGGACGAAATATAAATAGAAATTGTCTTCATCAATTGCAACGAACAGAGGAGACAAATAAAAATATCTTTATTTCTCTGATAATTTTAATAAACTGAAAAAACATTGTCTTGATATTCTTAATTTATTTTTAAACTTTCTACTGTTTCGAATTTCATTTACCTATTTTACCACGTTTTTGTTAGCTCGCTTTCATGTCTGTCTGTCTGTTCGGTACAAATTTTGCAATTGATTTTTTTTTATCATAAATGCATAAAATCCGCAGTCTATCATTGATGACGTCAGGTTCCAAGTATTTAATTCCTAACTCTGCAGATAAATCGTTTCTTTATTTTAGTATGAAAACATCAGTGTATACACGGTGGAATTTCAATGATAAAAAGCGATAATGTCTGCAGTATTTACTCGATCGCGTGTTTTACGTCTAAACAATTTAACTGGAAACAGTATGCAGTAGACTGTATATATGTATTTTATTTAGCAGTAAATGAAAATTGTTAGAGAGTGAAGTCATTTAACCTGGAAAATTGCTAGCCTGTACAGTTGTTAAGGAAGGAAATTTGCAAAGTTGCTAGCGTGTGAAGTTGATAAGGTGAAACATGACTAGCGTGCAAAGTTTCTGAGGTGGACAATTGCTACCGTGCAAAGCGGTTAACTTGAAAAATTGTTAACCTACAAAGCTACCAGCACGAAACAGCGCTAGCGGGCAAAGTATCTGGGGTGGAGAATTGCTACCGAGCAAAGTGCTCAACGTGAGAAATTATTAACGTGTTAATTTGCGGCACGAAAAATTGCTAACGTAAAAAATTATATACTAGCGTGCAAACTTGCTACGCCAGAAACTGCCAGCATGCACAGTTGCTAGCAAAATTGCTGACGTGAACAGTAGTAACAATGTACAGTTGCACAGTAACTACACAAAACATTGATTAAAATTAAAAGGACTGAACACATAGCAGGACAGGGGGAGCATATATATCGATTGAAATTGGCCGTGTACGCGACACGCGACTTAACGAGAGAACTTTTCCCTCAATTCGACGTCAACTTTCACCGAACTCGATTCGCAAAATATTTGGCTGGCAATATTATCTCTCAGTGGCTGCAAATACCTCTGTTATGAACTTTAACGCTAAACTAACCAAGCACTAAAAGCGATTGAAATGTTTCTGCTTACAAAAATGACAAGGCTCTATTTATTTAGCAGTTCTCTGAATCTCGATCGACAATTGTTTAAACTACAATTAATGTTATCGGCGCACTTCCTACAGACGCAATACTGAAATTTTCTACTCTTGAAAATGGTCTAAATTGAGACCGAAACGTTGAATTAAATTTCATGTGATATTTTTGCAAATTTGCTTATTTTCCAATTGATCGAACCAATGCGCCGATAACATTAATTGTAGTCTATTTATATAGATTTTGTTCAATTTTTATCACAATACCTGTATTCGCTTGGATAAAGAAATTTATCGAATCAATTTCCATGTAAGCAACTTCATAATTTCAGTAATTGTAATATGAAAAAATATAAAACCGGTCATTTGACCGCCAGTGGTAGGTTTAGTGTTAATAAACAGTCATCTTTCAAGCAGAGTACACTCGCTCACGTATAACATTTTGCGAGTTTCAAGAAGGTTAAGTTTCCAGGTTAATTGTCGTGGCAATGCTTCTCCGCCATTGCTCACGACTTATTAACATTTTACAGCCCGGACTACGAATCTCCTCATTACGTTTCTCGTTCTCGCAGATTATATTCTCCGTCCCTAAATACTTTCAATATTAATAAAAAGCAGGACGTTTCTTCCAGCGAACGTCTTCCCTAGATAATTGCGAACGCCATAATGGCGTAACAATCCTCAAAGATAATCGCGATTCTCGCGAACCTGCGTTCGATCAAATCCAATAAAAATGTCCATGTTAATGGAAATCGCTATTCTACAGTAAGGGATACAATTTAATGACGTACGCTTTCGATAAATCCGTGATTTAGTGTGAACTGCGGCGAGCCTAGTCACGGGATAAATCAATCGGAAATGTCAATGAGTTCTCGAGAAACGTGCTACTAACGGTTCAGGGGAACGTAGGCTGAAGAGAAATTATTATCTCTCGAACGTGCGAATATTAGACGCGCATTAGGCGTTGCGTCAGACAGTAAATCATCCTATGGTTTACTTCACGCCGATGCAGTGCTTCGAATAGGAAGAAAACATAAAATTTAACGCTTTGACTGGTAAAGTGGCTGCCTTCAAAATTCCATAAAATCAAAGCCATTAAATTCATATTTATGTGAATAATAGAATATTCAATGAGTTGCGCTTTATATTTTCAACGCGTGTATGTCTGAAATTAATCTGAGATGGAACAAAAGCATAAAAATATTAAAGAATTTTCCAAAAGAAATTGGAAGCGAGTACCCGGGTACCTGAGTATTGATATAAGGGTTGATGTCCTTCAACCTCCTTGCATTTTCCAGGTCTTAACCAAATTTCGTACCATACATTAGCACAAAAATTGATTTTTAAAGCTGGAAAAGCGAGAGGCTCCATGAATGTTTTTATGAATATTCTTTGGTATGGAATTGAGAAGTGGTCTTGAATCTTGGCCCGCCGAAACGCCTGCAATCGGAGAGACTCGAGAGAAATGACCGATGCTCGTGTGTTTGTCCGCTTTCTCCGATCTCCCGATCGCATACCGGTATTTTACGCAACTGGCAATGAACCCGGGAAAAATTTACGCAACCACTATCCTCTCCGACAGAGACGCCTCGATCTCCCAGATCAATTAACACTTCGACTTCCGAAAGTTAACTGTTTGCACTTGAGACCGTTCTGACCCAGAACTTATTTTTGTCCGGTACAAAGATCGCTCGACCCTAAATAGTTTGTAAAAAAGAGAAAGCGAATTGCGTTTCTTCATGACTACATCTTGTCCAACGAGACAAGGGATCTTTTGAGCCAAAAGATGTATAGGGGACTCTTCTCTACATATCCATATAGCCAATTATATTTCTTTGTACTTTCTAATAGTTGTAAATGCTTGTTAAAGTTTGAAGAAGAGCTGACGCGGGTACTTTACACACTCTATTTTTGTATTTATGTGAAAAATCCTTTATCTAGCAGGAAGTAACACCCCGTTTATTATAAAATCATGCATTTTTACAAAAAACCAATGTTTTTCGAAAACGTTGCGTGATAGGTTAGAATGACAAACTAAGAATCGCCCAACAGATATTTTTTTTTATTAAGCAACCCAACAGATATTGCTGAACAGAAAGAAAGTTTTATTTTGTATATTTCCTCCATCCACGATTGCCATTGAGGACTCGATTAAAAATTGATCAAATTCCCAGTGAGAGAAGAAGTGTTCAAACTTGATTGAAAGTGTCTACATTTTCCCACGAAATGTCCAAAATTCATATCGGAAGGTCGTACGAAAAAGACGAGGACGGCCGAGTCGAAGCACAGGTAAATAGTTGCAAATGAAAAGTCATGGAGATAAGTGACAGCCGCGTGTCGGCTGCGCTGTTAATTTGCTTTTCCGAGGCGTAACATACATATATACACCTGGCTGTCCGGTCGCATCGTCCGACTACTCGTTTCAGCTGACAGTGTGTACATTTTTCCGCTGCGACACGGGGTTGAAAATTATTTACACAGGACTGCGCCCTGCATTCCGAGTTGCGACATTAGAGAACAGTTTGACGTGGAAACGCTTTGAATGACCGTTCTATTGAAAAGAAAAAGTCAACGGCGCGTGACTACACACTGATGACTTTTTCTTCCTTCAGTCGACGAGCAAGCGCGTCCCATTTCGTTCTCTTTTTGTCTCGTTAAATTCATATTTCGCAACGGGGATACACGTTGCATTTGATGCAACGCTTGAACTCTGGAGTCTGGACAACTGGCGGACGATTTAATCGCGCTCCACCTCATTCCTGGAACCTTTCGCTTCGACTTCACAGTAGACACAGAGCAGAACTTTTGGATCGGATGGGTATTGAAATTCCTAGCTGCGATTGTTCAGAAAAGTGTGTACAAGATTACAAGATTTCATTTTTCTTGAGTTCCTGGAACCTCATACCGAGTACACTTCAGCTGTACAAAACATATTTTGGTGAAATTATAGTTGTAGATTGAATACAAAGGCTCCAAGATCTATAAGAACAATACATTCTGACTTGGAACAAATTCGTAAAAAAGAATCGTAGGATGATCAAACGAAGCTGATTTTAAAGCTGGAAGCCTCTACTTTCGCTGCCCGGCGTTCATTTTTCTCTGAAATGTTCTTACATAATACAGCTGGTGGAAACCCGAAGATACGTTCCTTCCTGATGACGTTACATCAACGATCTGTAAAAGCACTAAAAAATTTTTTTGCGGACTGCACGTATCATGAATCTGTAGACCAAAGCTTGCCCTTTCCAACGAGCTCCTAAAACTTGATGTATGATTTTCCCCGGCCATTTTATGATATGGAAACGACGAACAAGTTTGGTCGCATGAAGCCTTCATGGGATACCCTGGATTATTATTATAATGTTGGCGATACATCTTGTGTTCGGAGCTCGATAAAACGACCAGAAAAAAATCGTATATCACGTTTTAAGAGGTCGTTGGAGAGGGGAGGGTTCAATCTCCATATCTATGATGAATACGGTCCTGAAGAAAATTTTCCGATGATTTTAGAGATGCTTCAATATGCACAATTTTCGGGAACCGACATGTCTTGATTTTTTTATCTTCTACATTATACAAACAATTTTGGGGACAAAATGAATGATAGACGGCGAAAGTAGAGGCTTTAAGCTTCAAAATGAGTTTAATTTTATCGCCGTGCGATTCTTTTTTGCGGAACTAGAGCAGTTTGAATTTTTCCAAAATCGGGGACGTATTCTCGAAATATTTTTCGGAGTCACAGAGCGGAGCGGATATCAAATCACGAAGTTACTTTTCAGAAAACTGCAAACGTGTAATGGAATCTATGCTGGCACCGCGGTAAAAGTCGCATAAGTCAGATCGTAAAAATCGATATAAAAATTGACATGAAACAGACACAAAAATCTCGGTTCATGATCGTGTTTTCGTCGGGAATCGGGTCACGTCGAGGATTCCCGCGATTGTTTCGCCGTTGCGTCCGAATAGGTAGTCTTTTACCCGTGAAAAAAAGGACTATCTTGGGTGGTGAGAATCCCTCCGAAGGGATTAGGGAACGAACATACGCGGGCTTATCGTTGCCGTTCCACGAGAGCGACCTTTATCGGTGGTTCTTCAGCAGGTGAACGGTTCGTTTTTTTTCCAGCGTCTGACGCGAGCGGCCGTTACTCCTCCCAATTCCATTTCGGCAATGGGTTTTGGCTGGGTTCGAGTACTTCGTGCCGTGAACTGAACCGCACCGCAGCGAAAGGGCCAGAATTCGACAGCGCACCCCCGTATCCATTGAAATTCCACGTGGCGAAGATATCGCTCACCCTGCCGACCGAGCTCGAATTTTTCGTGAGTATATCTGAGCCCTACGAGGCTTACACGTTGTTTCTTTTCCTTCTGTGTATGGATTGTTTCTCAGCAGCATTCGAAAGAAAACATCTCCTGAACTAATTGTTTCCAGCACAGAAAAATTAACGCTTTGCAGTCGAAGCTATTTTAACTTGAAAATTAAACATTCTTCCGACCAAGAATAATTCCATTGTATACGATTATTTTTTCATTCTATGGATATGAAATTGATGTAATACCTCATGCAATACTTAAATGTGTAGTAGTTGATTAGATAACATGTTTAATAATGTAAACAATATTCTGAAAAATGGTACAGCAATTTTAAGTGGTGACTCACAGTCACCCCTCGACTGCTGATGTTTAAAAACCCTCTTGTGTGTTATATAGACAGATTATACTGGGGGGTGGCGGGGGGGGGTCTCTTTGTAGTACTCGAAAGAAAGTATCTCCTAAACTAACCACTCTTCACACATAATCAGTCGAAAATTATTGGTGTCAGAGTCGCCAGATTAAGACTTGTCTCCCATTCTACCTTTCCCCTTCTACGATGTTATTCCCCCACGCTTCCGCCACGGGCGGGTCACGTGACGCGTTTCGTCTCTGTCATGCATGTGTCACAACCTCAAGTGGGTAATCCGATACTGGCAGAGAGAGAGAGTAACTTTTCCCCTCGATTCTAGTACGGCCCCACTCAAATTTATGCTAACAATTATTTCGTCTGTAACTATTTGCGGATTTAGATGGAGATGATGAATAATAATTAACCAGCAGCCTGCGGATTTTGATGCAAAATAAAAATTGTCCAAGTCGACTGTTAAATAGAAACAGAGGTTAGATGAAACTGCATTTTCTGGAGCAATTTCGAACATTTCTTTACGGTTCTGTATTTCACTGATCCGTTTTTGTCAGAAATACATAAAATCCACAGTCTATTAATCAGCGTTTGAATGTGAAAAACGTGACTGTTCGTGCCGGTTTCGCGCCGGAAGATATGGCCGTGATTTCCAACGTGTGTTGACTGGATGATCGTTACGTCGTGGATCTATAATTGACGGTGAAATTTTCGCTGGTCGAATGGACGAGGCTCGCTGACGCGTAACGACATCGACGACAGTCCGCTTAATTAATCCGGCGAAGTTAATCTGCTTTCGGATGTCGAATAGCACGGAGGCCGTAACGGCTAATGAATTATTTCACGGGATTAATTAAACACGGGGATCCGAGTCGCACACGTGCCACCGGGACACCTGACGAATCATTTGTCCCCCCACCCTGCTGCCCACTAGCTGGAATTTGTCGGCGACTGATTAATCTAATGCATTAGATTTTGCACGTCCTCGTACGAAGAAACAGCTCGAGGAAATGCTGCCTTTAACTCTCGAAACATTCGCTGCTTTATTTAGCAATTTTGTAAAACATATTTCTTGTAGACACGCATTAATGTTTCCATTGTTTTTAATGCACTAGTTGTTCATTTATAGTGGATCCAAAAAGTATTTGAACACTAAGAAATTGTCGATGTTTATACCAACTTATACGACACGAGTGAGTCAACCTTTACAAAGAACGTCATTTCGAAACACACAAAAGAAACATATTCACATCGCGATAAGTGCACAATTCTTTTTGTACATTTAAACTGCATTAAATTTCCAACAAATTCGATATGTTTAAGCAATCAGGGTGAAACAATTCTCAGTTGAAAACGAGTCAATAAGAAACATAACAAAACTTTTTAGAACATATTTTTAGCCCTTGCTTGGCACAGATACACTGAACACGACTTGTTGCTTCTAATGCTCATGAAAAGTTCGTTTCTAAACAGAAATAAAGGTGACAACTGGACTCATTTTCAAGCTTAACCCTGTACTTTCGCCATAAATGATTCAGTTTTGTCTAAGATATTGTTGCTTGATACTGATAAAGCGAGACGATCTTTAAATGAGACACTCTGTACATGATTGGTATCTTGATTAATACAACTGCATTCTTCTTATTCAACAAGAAAAATATTTTACTGTCAGAAGTTCGATTCGCGTGTCTAAAGTTTGAACTCTAAACCCTGCACAGATCAGCACTTATGCAACGATATTTAAACGATACGGGGAACTGTTCCCCAACGTTTACATAATTTACCAACATTCACATTTATTACGTTACGAGGAATCCTGCCGACTTACGAATTAAAGGATTAAAAGTAACGATGCTGTTCCTATGTGTTTTCCCTTTTACTCTCGGACCCGTGTAATTGGCTTGCTTATTTAGCATGCATGGATCTCCGAAAGTTCACTTATGAATGCTTATACCCAGCGCTCGTGGCTCGTGAATTATTCAGGCGATCTTTTTCGGACGCGGTCTCCTCAGCTATGTGTGAAAGTTCACCGGGGAATTTCTGTACCTAGATATTTCGCAAAAACTGGACGAACACCGCGGGGAGTAACGAACGAGGTTGTTCAATAATTGCCGGGCTGCAGTTATTACAGTTACAAGAAACACGTAACAGTGAAGTACCGGATAAAGCTAATAAAAGTTGCTCTTTAATCGAATCTAGATCTGCCGCGGAAAAACCTCTTTCGCTTTGGTCGGTATTTTTCACGGTTGAAAAGTGTTACAATTATGTTTTTGCAGATAACAACTTTCAATCCGATAATCCTTTTCTTGTATTGGAAAATCCACAAAGTCTTGCAGGATAAGTATGGTCCAGCGGCCCCCGCGACAATTTTTATCGACATAGTGTGCAAAACAATGCTTTTAGATTGAAAGATAATCCCCCAAAATCGATTGGAATTATAGTCAATCATTCGGAAATAAGTCGTAAAATTTTTTTCTGATTTGTTAATTAAGATATTAAGATGTTGAAAAACGAAAATACTCGAACTTACTCGAACTCGAAGGGTAGAAAACAAAAATTTATTTTTTTAGGGGTGGGGGTTGCAAGCAACCCTTTGAGTGGTACCTACCAAAAAATTCAAGAACAATGTTCTGTTACCTATCTAATATATCTGAATGTTTCAAGATGGTCGGATTGGTGGAACACAGTTAAATAATTAAAAAATAAATGAAATTACTCCATCAAAATATTAGAATATATGTATAGCGCAGTGTTTCTTACGACTTCAATTAATAATTCTTATCAGAAGATTAAGGCTCTTCTTAATTAATAGTCTCTTCTTAATCTCATCTCAGCTCGATCTCAAGGGGTGTCCCAACCTAATATGGTATAATAGAAGGAGTTGCTAATCAGTCTTGCTTTGACGCGACGATCAGTCTTCTTAGATCTTTGCAATCCTCAAGACCTTTCTCATTATAAGCTTGCGAGATTATTTTATAAAGAGTATTATACAGAGTGTCCCAAAAATGTTGTACTTCCTCGGAAGGGATGATTCTTGACGTCATTTGACCCTGTTACTTTGTGATCAACGTTAATCTTATTGGATCTAACACATGACTAATAATTGTAATGATTAAAGTCATTCAATCATAGATAATTTTACAAAAGCCATTACAAAAGGAAAGTCTATTTTCTCCAACTAGACCATTTGTCAATGTTTTACGTTTCATCAATTTATGGGGTACCATCAATGCATAAAGCAATCTAGCGTCTACAAGTTGAAACAATAAATATTCCACGAGGTACATAAATCATGAAGACATGGAAATTGAACGAACAGGTGACGTGGTGTAGGGATGAAAGATTTGATTAGTTGAAACGTTGGGTTCCGGATCAGCCGGCGCTGCCATCTACAGCAGTTTTAATTTCATTCGAAGCTACCGGAAGCTTCTGGAAGCAGCTGCCAGAGGAACTTTAAGAGAAACGCGAGTTCTACGGTTAATTGCATCACTCGAGGCTTTATTATATTTCGCGATCAGCCGACTCGCAGTTTGTCTGCGGTGTCGGTAGACAAGGGAATGCGTCTAGATAACGAAATAGAGATCGCCATTAAAAAAGATGCCAGTCGGAGAAGGAATAGGGCTGAAGGGTCGCGTCAGCGTTGTTCTTCGTGAACAATTAATCCCTGTCGCGTCCAAGTCCGGTGAAAGCCGTGGGAGACACGATTGCGGCGAGCATGCAGTGCGCTTTTCGTGAAACGAACTGGAATCCTTTGATCCGAAGGAGATTATCGCGTTGGAATCCAGCTTATGTCGGCCGAGTTCGAGACAGCGTCGCGGCTTTCGCGGTCGCAGAGATGCACCGCTGTTGAAAAGTATCGTGGAAACGCCCGGGACAGAGAGAAACCGGACAATTCCGAGAGACGGGAATTTTTCAAGTGTTTCGAGTCGAAAACTTGATGGTCGGCTGGAGAATGGCGGATGTTGGCAGGACGAAAATAAGATTTCTTGGAGCCTGGGGAAAAGTTCTTCAACTCTGGAAACAATTGTAGAGCCTAGGGAACGATTTTAGAGCTTAGAAACAAGTTGAAGAACGTACGAAAAACAGTACAGATCCCAAAAAATTGTAGATCCCAGGGAAAAATGATAGAGCCTAGAGTAAAGTTGAAGATCCCCTCTAACAGATTGTAGAATCTACGAAAAATTTTAGGGCCTGGGGAAATATAGTAGAACCTATGAAAATTCTAGAATCCACAGATGAGTACAAAAAGAATTGTAGACCTCAAAAGAAAATTCTGGAACCTAGGAAAAAATGTTAGAGGTTAGGTAAAGGTCGAAGAGTCTACCAAAAAAGTGTAAAGTTGAAGAACCCCTCTAAGAGATTGCAAAATCTGGAGAAAAATTGTAGATCTGTAGAGACAAATCAACATCGCGACTTCTCATCGAATTTGTGTCTGACATAATTTGGTTTTGTTCGCAGACGCAGCAAGTGTTTTTGGGATTGTGTTTGCCGGCCACGTGCGACCGAACATCCCTGACCTCGATGTTGAATACGACCGCGAGTAGGGTCGAATGGGAAGGCAATTCGACCTATCGATCGACCGGCCCGAAGATTCTCATCGCGGACGTAAAGCCTGTGCCTTCCAGCGATTATAATTCTTGGCTGGATCCCAAGGTGTACATCCTCCTGTAAGTAATGCAAAAAGTTTCGCGGACAGCCGTGGAAAATTGTGCCTCGTGCCACGCCTCCCAATGCATCTGCGGCATTACTTCCTGAAATTGTTCTGAAAACATTTCAAGGAACTGTCCGTTGAATGAATACACTTAATTAAGCAGAATGGAAATATATGATACAGCAATTAAACGGGACATTAAACCATGAAGACCTACACGCTTTGATGATGACGAGGAAGATAACAACAATCGTTCTACGATAAATCGGCGATAAAATTCTCTCTCGTTCATAACCATAACTTTGCATGACATAATGATAATAACATTGACTCGGCTCAGCTCCTAACTACTATTATATTATCTCTGCCACTTGCACCTATTGTTTGCATCCGTCACTCACGCGTCCATTCATAATTAACCTATGCCAACTACATTTGGTATTCATCACCGCGCATATATCGATTATCAGCCAACAATATCGAATTATAAATTCGGGGAAAGCTGACGTGGGATGAGAAAGCTCACGTTGGTGTCATATCGACCCAAGGGTCGATTGCTATGTGGAGAGAAACTGGGTATACAATTCTCTAGAAAGTCGTCGCACGACGTCCATATTTTTCCATTGCCCTCGAAACGAAAATGGGTGGCGTTATTGCGTGAACGTGGTCAATGAGAAACTTTGTTCGGCTCGCGTGCCATCCGTATAGTAATCAAAATGCTTCCCAGGGGGGACCTAGCTGCGACGAACTTCCGGAAGTCTCGAGAGTCCTTCGACCCACCCCGTGTATAAACAATAACCACATAAAAAATTAGTAGTGAATTAAGATAAAAGAATCCTCGAAAATTTGTCTCAAGAAGTTTATGGATCAATGTGCTATTTTCAACTTTCCAAAATTATTAAAGAAAAAGAGAACTTCCACTTGGCTCCTGTTTCTTCCAATCTACACCATTTTTATTCCGCATAAAGATCCGCAGACTATTTTATCATCGATTGAAGTGTTCCCCGCAAGCTGAACGACGTTCGGCGTTCAGGCATCAACGAGTCCAAGCAATTACTTTATTTCATCAAACAGTAATTGAATGAACGAGTGCGCTCGTATCGTTGAGGAGGTTAATTATCCTCGGCGCATCTCGTTACCGGACGCACACGAACGCGTTACGTCCAGAAACGAGAACGAGGGTCGTGTAACGTCAGTGTGTAATTTAAAAATGTTGCGAGCCACGAAAAGCGAAAAACGAACGCCGCTCTTTCTTGTTGCCTGTGCGTCGGCGCCATTTATTTTGTTTTTCTTACGACCACGTAACCACTTTCATTTAAATAACGCACGAGCGTGCAGCATTCCGGAAGCGTTCCGAAGAATTGCTTCGCGAAATCAGGCAAGATCCACGACCGAAACTTTCTTCCGATCGCCGAAATCGCGGACGAAAGTGAAAACAAAATTCTTCCGATCTGCTGCGCCCCGAAGAGTTCTCAATTTGATTCATCCACAGAACAAATTTTTCATCTGAACTCAAATAACAATAATTCAATGGAGATAATGTAACAACGGTTTTTAATTCTTTTATTGTTTTCATTGTTTGAAATTAACGCTAATCATTTTGTCATTAATGTGTAACACCCGCAGTCTAGGTTTTTATCTTATTTATCTGCTATTATTTGCAATTTCATTCACGCTTATCTGATAGAGTACGAGTATGATCGAAACTGTTTTAAGAAAGCTCGAAACAGGAATAAATTCTTTCATTGTCTAAAAGGTTTCTCATGGCAAATACAGCAAATATTCGATCTAAGAAACAGCACGGACCCGAGTGTTTTTCTTTATTCGAACCTTTAAAAATAAAGCTAAAATTTAACTAAACAATGTGACCTGTCCAGTTGTTGCATTACAATGTTTAATTAATACATTGCGAAAGTCACGAAATAATTTGCACTGAATGTTATGTGGATTAGTATCAGTGAATGAATGATATTCCACGCGCACAAATATTATATGAAATGTACATTAGAATTGGGAATACTGATTTCATTCACTTTTAGCAACTTTCGGTATTATAATTGCGATGGTAGAGGGCAACGGCCGCGAATTTCGAGGGAATCGTGAGCCAGCATGGCTTTTCATTTTACGCAATGTGTTCGCGAATTGCGACACCTGGTTCTGCGGCTCGTTAACGAGCTACCCCCGCGAATCTTAGCGCGAAATTACGTGGACGCGCGCCTGCAAGCTGTTCCACGGTTATTCGAGCAAAGTGAACGTAACTATTGCGCAAATTCCGGTCACGTAATCGAAGGTACCGGGCAAAAACCGTGTTGTCAAATGACAGTGTGTCTGCGATTTCGTCTCGGAGTGCTATCTCGTTCTCTTCCTCTCTCTCTATATATATAAATGGTTTCTCCTGTCTCTCTTTCGCTTCTTCGATGCACGCGGAACTACTTTGCATGCATTTTTATGTAACGCACTGTTACTGTTGCGCTGCGACTCGGACGGATGTTCTACATTCTATATAATCTACATCATATCCTCCGTGCACACTGTTGCTTCGAGGTATTCGATCGTTTACGGTCGATAAATATACGTCTGGCTGCTTTATGAACGGCCGCTGACTTTGCCTAGTCGAGATTAATTTAGTGTAGCTGCGTAAAGTACATAATACTCGAACGCTGTGCTATTGATTTTCTAAGAGTTGTTGATATTTAAACTGTTATTACTAGACTGTGGATTTTATGTGAAACGTGAGTGGGAGAAATTTCAAAATATAGAACGATTCAAATAATTTGAGAACATCAATAATATAACTTGCCAAAATTATTACCGAATGAATAAAAATCCGTAGACTAGTTATTACTTCATAAAGAGAAATTGAACAAAATTTTCAATCTCGAAACCTCTACTTTCAATATCCGTTGTTCATTTTCTTCTAAAACAATTTTGCTCGAACCAAGAATTTTCAATAACATGAGATATACTATGAGAATTTTGCAAGAGTTCCTCGATTTTATTTTACAAAATGTTAAGAAAATCGTACGTCAAGTTTGAAGAGGCCATTGTAAAGAAGAAAAAGATTTTCCTACACTTTAACAGACGTTCCAAGTTGCATCTGTGAAATACACATACCTTCAGTTTCCCACACCCTTCATTATGCAATAACGCGTTACGTAAGAATCGTTTTTAAAAATGAACGATGGGTATAGTGAAAGTGGAGATCTCAAGCTTCGAAATCAGTCCAGGTTAATTACGTTTCTTTTACTCGGAAGTATAGCAGTTTAATTGTGGAATGACGTCTTTAAATACTGAATTATTCCTCGCAGCGAAAATTGGTCGATAACAACGGCAATTATGTTCAGCGAACGAGCTGCTGACTATTTTACGAGTGCACAGGCGGCGCGATGAATGCATGAACGTCAACGAGCTATAAATTCTTTGTCGCGAGGCAAACAAATAACGTCCTTTACTGTTTATTGATCTTCCGTGCGCTTTCTTTACTTTCGTGACATTTGCGTGCGAGAACAATCCTTCAAGTTCATTACGTTCCGTATGTACAGCAACCGGACATCCGAGGATCTCTCGAGGAAAGGATCGAAACGATTATGCTCGATCGTGCGCACACGCGGCTGATTCCGAGTGCAAGATTGTGCAAGCTGCGTGTCACAGTTGCACCGCGGTGCAACGGGCGCCGGTTACGTCAACTCCTCATCGAAAAAATGACTGACACACAGATCCCCGGTCTAATTGTGCAATTCCCTCGGTCGCTCGTAACTCGCGGCGCGGTTTTTGCGAGCATCGAGAATTATGCAACGCGAACCGCAGTCGCTGCCTGCGAATTAAATCGCAAATTGCTGTGGTTCTGTGACGCTGGTCAAGATTGATGTCCTCGAAAGATGGTCCTTCAAATATGCCGATAGAACCTCCGCTCTGAATTTCATTTTCAGCTTTCATTTGGTCCATAAGAATTACATTATGAATAGGGTAACTGTACCGATTTGTACAGTCTTTTGGCGATCGAGATAGAAGAAAAATCTTTACCTTTTACGAAGAATGTTTTTTCAAATCCCCTGAGATTATAAAAAAATGAGAATGATTGACAATTTTGTTTATTTCGCTACCGAGAATACATATGTACTCATTGAATTGCACAAATTTATTCAGGGCAGAATATTTATTTTTGCCTATTTTAATCTCATTCGGAAAAAATACCGCAATAAAACGTACACCCACAGTAATAGGTACATTTACCTTATAAAAAATGCTGCAGCCCTTAAATTATTGGAAGTTTCCTCGTACCCTGAATTGCATTTTCAAGTCGCTTGCCTTAATCGTTTGAAAGATCCCTGGCGTTCTGAATTACATTTGGAATTTTCATTTGACTGGTTCGTGAGAATTACACGATGAATAATAAAAATGTCGCCTATCTTGATCTTCCCCTCGTGTTGTCCTGAATTGCGTTTCCAACTTCCATTCGGTTGGTTCGTGCGAATTGATCATTAATATTAAAAATGTTGCTTGTCTTGATCCTTTGAATGTTCTGTATGCGACATCGTCCTATAATATTCTATTAGTCATCAATGTGCAATCGAATGCATGGAAAATTGCTAGGTAGATATAGATTTTGAAAGAGTAGAGGTGAAAGGCTCTAACAAAGTGCGAATATATTAACAGGTGATTATAAGACTTTATGCGTGTATGACAAAAGTGAGTGGATGAAGAACAAAACATGAGCAACATTGAGAGACTTTAATATTGTTGGTACATTATTTACAACCTACCAGACTTATTAAGAGAAGAAATAAATCTCTATGTAACTCTGCTTTTTGTATCTGATGCAATTCAATTTTGCATAAAGATCCCCGTGGTCTAGCGATTATTTTTAAGCTAGAATTCTACCATCTGCTCCAGTTGAAAGACAGTTTAGTCTCGGTGAATTAATTCTTCATCTACAGGGGTGTAGTCCGAGTAGCTAATCAAAATTGTACGATGCACTTTGGTGCACTTTGGATGCCACATTAAAGAGGAGATAGTAGTTAAAGAATATCATACTTGCGTTCCGACGTGTTAATTTAATGAATTCAACTCCAATACAATTCTCTACGTCTAGTAGGACGATCAGATAAATTCTCGAACGGAACATTGCAAAGTGTAAACTCAAACAGAATATCTTATGAACAGCATAGCAATAACATGTGAAAAGAAGTCTCCCTATTTTAATCCTGCGTTGACTGCAACTCTCCTTGGACCTTGCACGCGTTCCTTTTCATTCGCCGATTACCATGCATCGCGTACAAGGCCGCGAGAAGGTGTGACGCCTCGTTTACAACCCGGCCGAGCGTGTCACCGGTGACGTCAAATTCCCGGTTAGGGCAGGTTCGATTAGGGGAAAGTGGAAGAAGCAAAGGTCGACGTCGACGAGGCTCAAGCTGCTGCTGTCACGATATTTTCCCTCGACGGCGAGGAGAATGAGGAAATAAGGTCTCAGACCTGCGCGTAACTCGGAGACGTTACTGTCGGGTGTTCTCGCATCGACTAGGCTACTTGCCGCTTTTGCATTGCTTATCCGCTTAGGCACTTCTCCGAGAAATTTATTAAAGGTCGTTGCTCCGAGCCTGTTTTAATCTTCGACGAAGTCTCGCCGAGCAAAACTGAACAGCGTGTCAGTCTGTCGCGACGGTCTTTAACGTCTCCTCCCATTGTGGCGCGGAATTTTTCTGCACAGGTGAACGCTCCGAGCAACAAGCGAGATGTCGGTTATCATTAGACAGCGGATTTTATACATTTATGACGAAATATATCACTGGATTCGGGAAAGTCTACAGAATCTTTTGCTGTAAAGAACAATTCAATATCCTTTATAATAACATCACAATATTTGTTTAAAGTTGGAAACTGTTTTTTTTTCTCAAAGCTATGTTCCTCAAAAACTGTGCGTATAGGAGAAAAATTAAGGTCAGATTCGGAATCAGCGCAAAAAACTCTATAAGAAGGACCAAACAGTATATTGGGAACATATTTGGTGTTGGACAGTGTTATTATACTTCGCGTCTTGATGTAAATTAAAAATCTTGTTCATCGATTGCAACACGCAGGAGTTAAATAAAAATTGATTTCGTCGCCTGATCATTTTAATAGATCGACATGTTGGTTTTGGGAAGCAAGGTATTTATTTAGAGAGAATAAAAGAACAGATATTGATTTAGAACGATATTTGACCGATGTTTCCTCTACTAAGGCTAGGCTTAGACTGACTGACTTCGGCAGCTCGTCGATACGTTTGAAAACGAAAAACATCTGAATGGGATACGTCGGCGGACCAAAAGACGCGCAGCTCTGTCTTTGATTCGATACCTAAAGGTACCGCGAGATACAATATTGCGAGATACATATACAATAGTTCCTGAAACCGTATTATATATATATACATATATATAATTTCTGTACATATATATCTATACGACAATACCAGCTTTAAGTTTTGATTGCTAATGTTTGTTATTAAGCGCATCTAATTCTCAGTCAGTTCCAGGGTCAAGCTGTCTTGAAGCTTTGAGATCAGGTGAACTCTCGCTTTCCCGAGCGTTTGTCTCGCGCAGAGACGTTACGGACGGTTCGTCGTTCTTGGCAAACTGAACTTGATCCGCCGCAGTTGGAGAGCTGTCGTTTCATTAATCGATGCGCTGCGGTCGGTGAACGTAGACCATAACTCACGGCGCGAGACAACCGGTGTATTTCATGGTTCATTCCGATTACCATACCTTCTCGCTTTCTCTCGGCTTTTCCATAAGTGACGCAACGCGGTACACAAGGCGCTGGTTACATGTGCGATTGATTCGGCTATTGATAACTTGTAGGAAAGTCCGCGCGGACGCGCACACCTTATTCGAGTCTCGTGATGCAACGGCTCGACACGGCGCAACAAGCGAAACTCGGCGAAATGCAGCGCGTTTGATAAACAAGGTTAAACCGTTTGCGTAAACCTGTGGCCTTCTCTTATCGATAGATTCTATGCATTTATAGTAGAACAGCGTTAAGTTATTTCAGATTTATTAAAATTATTGAAAGAAATCGCGTCCAGCTTCCTCATCTAGAAAATGTTTATTTTGCATAAAAGTGCACAAGTTATTGCACTTATAGGATTTTAATCAGGTGTATAGAACACCTGAATAATGGTTGTAATCAGCTGCGGATTTTTATGGAAAATAACAATTTATATAGGATAGCTGCATTGTCACCGTTGCTGTTACGTACTTTTTCATTTTTCTATCAGGAAACAGATAGGATTAAATCGAAGGGATTAAGGTACTTTATGGGGCAGAATGAAGATGCAGACCCGCATTCGAAGAGAATGCACCGGGGTTAGCGGTCGCACTTTCACGTGCTGGCGCTTTAAGCCGGCGATCTTGCGTAATGCACTCGCGGCACACGTCGAACCGTGCACACCTGTCGATACGGGTCTGCGTCGAGCCAACGTCCCATCGATTCGCTTGTGCAGCAACGGATTCGAAATCCGTTTCATCACTAATTAATAAACAACTACATTCTTCTGTTTCGTGGCAACAGTTCACCTATGCCTCCCAAAACATACTCAGTAAAAAAATATAACTCACGTAATTTTGATTATTTTTACTTTAAGGAAATCGCACGAATACTTCAAACGCCAATGAACAGGTATGTAAAACCGCAATCCCAAAGGTTCGATAGTTTTTCCAGAAAACATTCCTAAAAATTCTTGCAAAAATAGCCTGAAAACTAGAATATCCTCTCAACTAAGTCCCAAATTTTTTATTTCAAAATTGTTGCTCTAAATGGTTAGTGTTTATATATTTAACACGATTTATGCGAACAGTAAAATTAATTATTGTGATAATGGATTGAAACAATATTACTAGGAGTGTATTTAATTCTTTTTATTGCACTCCCTTATCCACGCGCATAATCCCAAATCGGGGTCATGGTACCTACCGGGTTAATTGATTCTGATAAAATAGGTTCTACTGTATACACACAGAAACTCGCAGTTTCGTTTGCTCGTGATCGTACGTGCCCCGCGATCCACGGAAGACGACTCGTCTAGATCACCGAGAGGAAAAATTCGTGCGTGCTGCGATGATCGAGAGCGATCAGGATTCCATTCGGAACACGGAACGTGTTTCGCACGTTCCTTGCGTGTTTACCTGACTTTCGATTCGCTCTCGCGAAGTCGAACACTCCTCCTCGATGAAACCGACATTGAAAGTGCACGATACGAACTATGAAATCGATAGCGGATAGGGTAAATGTACCTATTACTGCGGGTGTACATTTTACTGCGGTATTCTTTCCCAATGAGATTAAAATACGTAAAAATATATAGATATTTTACCCGAATAAATTTATACAATTCGATGAAAATGTATTCTCGTCTTTCTTCTATTTCGATCACCAAAGGACTATTGTTCACATGATTGTATATTCTTTGTACTGCTTTAAATTGCATTGGGGAAAGTTTTCATATTATTTACATACCTACTTCGATACAATAAAAATATAAAAAGAAACTTCTCTTGCTTTTTTGATAAAAAAAATTAAGCCCTCAGCATTACGTACATGTCGTACATCAAAGTGAAGGAGGAGCACATTACTGCGGCACAAAAATCACTAGGAATGTCCCTAATACTGCAGTGTGAATTGCAACAATGATAAGAAACGAGCTTCACTTCAGCCTAACGTTTTAGGTTAGGTACCAATTCGAAACACATTTTTTTTTGTATCCGGAACACATCGTTCTTCCATAAAAAACTTACACGTATTATTATTTCATGATAAATTAGGAATAATATTAAAATTTAAAATAAAGTACGATCGAAGCATGATACTGCTGTAATCGGTACAGTCACCCTACAGCTGAAGTTTATCGAGCCGGTGAAAGAGCATGTTTTGTACTCTGCGAACGGTGAAAGCGTTAATACGACTAACAATGGGTCTCCTATCTTTTGGAACAGCGTGCTAATGGACTTGGATTTACAAAACGTTTTAGCACAATGCACACGAACGTTACCTTCGAAAAAAGTTGCCAGGACCTAAATCCGATAGCTGGCCGTCGTTTGCAGACAATAAGCATAGATCAGTGTTTTCAGGAAGTATAATGACTCCTTATCTAGTCTCCTCGCGGAACTAGAGATGCGTTTAACGATATGATTATCTATAAGAGAGATATTGATAAACTATTTTTATCAATATTAATTGTAATGCTGAAGCTCAGGGTTTAATTTCTTTATTAAAAAGGAAGAGAAGTTTCTTTTTATATTTTTATTGTATCGAAGCAAGTATCTGAATAAAAACAAAACTGTCCGCTATACAATTTAAAGCATTACAACGAATATACAATCATGTGAACAACAGTCCTTTGGTGATCGAGATAGAAGAAAAATGGTCTTGTTTTTACTTTCTATGAAGAATGTTTTCTCAAATCCTGAGACTACAAAAAAATGAGAATGATTGACAATTTTGTTTGCCTCGCCAACGAGAATGCATTCTCATTGAATTGTAGAAATTTATTCAGGGCAAAATATTTATTTCTACGTATTTTAATCTCGTTGGGAATAAATACCACAGTAAAACGTACACCCTCAGCAATAGGTACATGTACCCTGTGATTGAAAATACGTTTCTGAAGATGGAACTGACATTTTGTATTGCAACGGTGCAACGGCGGAAATTTACAAATTTTGGTAAAGCACAATAATTTTACATCGAACAGCATAGTAGCGCGGAGATGAATAAAAACAGTTACGGTGATGCGTGGCAGACGTCTCGTCGTTGCCGAATGGAAATCGTTACGCAAACACGGCAAGCTGCGAAACGGATCATCAAGTGACGCGCATTCCGTTATGCAAAAGGTTCGCAGCGAGTATCTGCAATGCAAACGCACGCATAATCGTTCGCATTTAATTGCGGGAAAGCGGAGGAAACGGAATGCGAGCAGTGCATAATCCTGGGAAAGCTGAGTCACCGGAGTGCGTTCGCTCTGCGCTGGGCGATTTAAATTTACGAAAAAAAGATACGAGAACGTTCCCGAAGATATTTTCTGGCATTGCAAATTTTTTTCAGCGCCTCGCGTGAACCGGCAAGGAAAACCCGCATGCGGCGGTGGAATTAACGGCGAACGGAAAAAGTCGCGCGGCGCCTCGGAATAAGGATCGCTAAGTATAGCGCGAAACACGCTACGTGATAATAATCACGCGTTTTTATTGCACGCTCAGTCGTTAGCGGAGCAGACGAAGGGAAAGAGAAACAGGAAGAACGTATGTTCGTACGTACACACGCGGGACTAATGAAATTGTTCCGCGAAAATTATGCGAGCTGTTTTTGTCCTCCTGTAGCGCGCAGCGCTAAACACTTAGCAACGAGCAGATGGAAACAATTATATTCGTCTGCATGTTCTCAGATTGTTCTGACAAAAATGGTAATCCGATACTGGATCGGGTATGTACAGTGGCTCATGAAAGTATTCGAACGCCCTTTGAAACAGAATAACTTTTTTATAATTGTACCAAACGACCTGATTTTTTATAATCAATTAGAAGCATTGGTTTATGAAATGATATGCAAAAAATATTTTGCAAAAAATTATAATTTACAAGGTTACAAATGAAAAAGACATTTTTAAACCTTCTTATGTAGATCTACAAAACATATATTTTAAATTTTCTTTAAGAGCCCTAATAAAAACAGTTTTAAAAAATGTCTTTTTCATTTTTGCATGTAACCTTGCAAATTATAAATTTTTGGAAAATCTTTTTTGCATATCATTTCATAACCCAATGCTTCTAATTGATTATAAAAAATCAGGTCGTTTGGTACAATTATAAAAACGTTATTCTGTTTCAAAGGGCGTTCGAATACTTTGGTGAGCCACTGTAGGTGTGAACCTACTAAACTGGAACCAATCCGATTACAAAACTTCTTTATTTTTCCTTATTTTTTTGTGGGACTTTCATCAACTTAATTATGGCAGTTTTCTTATTTAAATGACACTAAACGCGATACAATTTGAACTGTATTTAGTGGTTTAATTCTGGCCAGAAGCAGGAGCTACATAGAAATTAGTTTTTCCTCGAAATATTATAGCTTCCGATGTTTTCATTGTTTCGGATTTGATCTATTTATTCTTGCCATAAACGTGTGCAATCCTCAGTCTACTAATTCGACGTCTCCGCAGGTTTCATCTGAACGATTTCAGCTATCATTGTCATTGTTATGGTTGTTGTATCAATAGCGGAGGTCTCGGTGATTTTCGAAGCAATCGTGGCTGCCACGAGTTCAGTCAATCGGAGGTCGAAAATCCTTCAATTTCCGTCGCGTTTCGAGGGAAACAAACATGGTGGCTGACGGGAATCGGGTACCCACGGTCTTTCAGAAAGCTCTCATTCCACTCCGATGTCTTTCCGATTGATTCTTTTGTCTCGCTGAACACGATCGGCCATGAAACACAAGAAAGACAGTGGTCGCCCGTTATTTATCATCCGCTTTCTCTCCGGAGAGAAACAAACGATTCGATCGAAGGGGAGCGTTCCCCGAAGCGCACTGCTGTGCCGTAATTAAGTAAATAAGAGAATGCATCATTGTTTCAATGACGGAAAAGCCCCGGGAACGGAGCCGATGATTCTATCTGCGGGAATGTCCGAAGGCGTTCGAATGCTACCGATTCGCTGGGAAATCCATCGTGTGCGAAAGATTCATTTTCCGGAATAATTACTAGCATCGCAGGGAAGATTAACGAGCCCCTCATTGGCTTCCTGCTTCCTCTTCTAGTTCGTCCTGATCGTTGCTGCAACGAGTTCACATTTTTAAGGAGCTGGGCTAACGACAGCTAGCTATCCTACACCGTGCAATTAGACGCGTCCAGATATAAATGAAGATCAAATTACGTAATGAACTTCTGGATTCAGGCTCATATTAAACAAAAATTTCAGTCTCGATAAATTCCATCTTTATAATAAAATAATACAGATCACGTTCGGTAGTTCGAGCGTTAATATATCATTATGTCAGAAGCAACATTTTTAGCAACGTCGCTAACGATGCGACAGCTACTTATTCTGCACCGTGGAATTTGACGTGTCCAGATTTGAATAACGGTGAAATTTTGTAATGAACTACTCGATTCAAGCACACATTAGTTCCCTACATCACAGATATGTGAACTCCACTACAGTTTGCTCAAAGATATTCAAATTAACTTTATCCACTTATGTATTGAATGTGTATAGCATAATATTCCGGGATCTTGTGACTATCTTCCGCTAAACTGTTTCAATATTTCACGAAGGAGGAGCAGAAAAATATATAAATAATGAAGCTGAGCAACGAAAAATTACGGGTAGCGAACGTGTTAATCCAAAATTTCAGTCTCGATAAATTCAATCTTTATAATAAACTAATATAAATCACGGTCGGTAGCTCGAGCGTTAATATTTCATTATGTCAGTCGAAGCTGGAACGAACCAACATTTTTAGCAACATTGCTAACGACGCGTCGACGAGACTACTTATTACCATAGCCCTGATCACCGACATCCGAGAACAATTTAATCCCTGGACCACCAGCGGAAGTTTCGCATTTTTCACGGGCTACGTAAACGATTTTGCGCATTTGCGAGGAAAACGAGTAGGCGCAAATTGAAGCGGTAGAAAAACTGAATGATAAACGGCCCGAGGGCTAAGAACCCGGTGCGTTCCGTGAGGCAACATCATCGACAAATATGATTCATCGACACGATGATTAATAGGCTCGAAAGTGATCGATTTATCGGAGACCGGTAATTAATCACGATGAGCGAGGGGCAAAATGAATTTTAAACTCGTCCGCCGTCCCGTGCGGGTCGCTATTATGGGACATCGGGGAAATTACGTAAACGCTAATGAATGCTATTAAAAGTAGCTTTACGATCGACAATACCAGTGCTGTAACTCACCGTGGGTCCATTTTGAGCATTCCAGAACTTCGGGACACGAGTCAGCTGTTATTGTGGGACACTGGGAAAACTTTGCGAGGATTCTCAAATTAAAATCCAAACACTCTTCCCGAGAAAAGTAATTTTTTCGACGAGTCTTTTTCAGCAGAAACGGTCTCGAAAATAAGAATATCCCTTAAAGCATTCAAGTTGTCAAGGATTAACTGCGAACGAGCGTTATCGTTTTTCTTTTAGGGGAGTGGGAGGAACGATAGGTTTGCTGATGGTGTGCGCGACGATCTACGAGTACAGGACCCTGTCGATCTTCAAGGACGTGGAGTCGTCAAGCTTGTCGAACAATAACGAGAGGCTCAGCAATTTCTCGAACAAAAACCTGAACCAGGACCGTGGCGTGTCGACGGGCCAGGACAATGGGGAGGAGCTGATCGAGAAGGGGAAGGATCTGCAAAAGGATCTGGCCGACCACGCGCAAACTGACAACCGGAGAAGTAAGATATCGAATTCATCTTCTTTCTGCTTCAACAAATTGAACCGGGGCGCAGCGTTCGAGCCAATGTTAAAGAATTTTTCAAGTATCAAATCAAAAAACATTATTACCGTAAAACATTTGTGATATAATATATAGGGTTATCCAAAAGTACCTTTAAGATGTTGAATGAGTTCATGTATTTCTAACCTACAATGATACACAATTTTAACAATGGAGTCGAACACGATTGAAGAGCGTGTTCAAGTTATTCAAATTTATTTTGCAAATCAGTGTTCAATAAAAAATACCCATCGTAAATTACGTGATTTTTCGGCATACATGATCGTCCATCAGAGCAAACAATTCGAAATTTGGTTAAAAAATTTGATGGAACTGGATCTGTTCATGATAAACCAAAGTCTGGCCAGCAACAATTCATGACTTGAAAAACAACACTAGAAATGAAATTGGTGAATTAAACGAGCAAATATGCCAAAATGTCATCGAAAATATTGATGTTCGAATTAATGTCTATAAACGTGGTCGTGGTGGTCATTTGACAGATATCGTCTTTCGCACATAATTGTCATAGATGATACCTGACAATTAAATAAAAAAACCAATAAAATTCAAAATAGTATGTTCTTTATTTAAAAAAAACTTCCTATAGTCTATTTTGGATAACCCTTTGTTTGTAAATCATTTTAATTTTTGTCTCATCGATCGATGCACCTTGTCATCTTTAAAAAAGCATTAGGGGTCTTAAGTGAACAATTAATTAATTCAGAAACGATTAATTTTCTGCCGGCTCCTATATGAGACTCGGAACACTGTGCGAGGGACCCCTCGGCTGTTCAATAGATATTGATCACGTCCTACTCTCTGACTCTCTGTGCAGGTCTCTGGATCAAGTGTTTGACTGCCTTTAATCCCATCACGAACGGCAGCAAAATCATTAGCACCGAGCCCGCGGCCAGAGACAGTCTGACCTGCCTCCATGGACTCAGAGTGCTCTCTCTGGGCTGGGTCGTCATGGTGCACACCTACCTACAAGTTTTCGCCATAGCCGGTAAAGTTCGCCCCGCTACCTCGACACAATCTCTCCTAATCACGAAGGATCCGCCCGAGCTCGAGCAACACCGCTGCGATTAATCCGCTAGAACTTCGCAGATGATTAGCACCATAGAAGACCGCAATTGCTCCCATCTAAACCGCCTCGTCGCCCAAGGACGCAGTCCACCTTCCCGCAAACCTCAAATTCTCCACAAACATCCTCGAACCTCTTCTAGACTCGTAACATTCTTTCATGACCCTCCGGAATATCTCCGCAATCTTCCTATTAGGTGCACAAACTAATTCGCAGTCATTTCTTCTTGAATTCCTTAAATTAGTTGATTATTTCAAAACAATCGAACTACATTCTACTATTGACAATAACCTCCATAACAGAGAGACTTCGCTTTCCACATTCACTGACGCAAGAACACGTACACACGCGCCCGTAAAATGATCTTTCTTGAAAAATGATCTCAGGGTGGTGAAAGTGGAGGCTTCGCGCGGTTCGGAACAAGCTCGGGTGGATTGTCGTGCGATGTTTTCTCACGGAGTTCGGAACAGTTTAAATTTAATTAAGACTGAGTGTAGTCGAATACGTAATAAAGAAGCGCATCGGTTTAACGATCTGAGACGAACACGAGGCGTAATGGAGCCTCGGTAAGGCGAGGCGGCGAAGGCTATCCGTTGGAAACAGTGTCCTGGAATCGAGTTCGTATTCCGACTCGGGGAGTCAAATTGATACAGTTTCAAGTCCAATTAAAACCGTTCCACTTTCGCCGCGCGCGAGCCATGGGGCGCGCGTGCATTGTGACGTAACCAAGTGTCTTATACCGGTTTTTCCTGATCCACCGTAATCGAGAACACCGTTCTCTCGATCCGCCGAATCGAGAGGAACTTTCACTGATAATGCCATCGACGATCACTTTCCCTATTTACGATATTTCCAGAGAACAAGACGCTGCGCACGGTCACCGAACGGAACTTCATGTTCCAAACGATCAGCAATGCCACCTTCTCCGTGGACACCTTCTTCTTCATCAGGTAATTAAGACACCACGATCAACACTTCAGCAGCCGGTTCAGCTTCTATCTAAATCGTATTGTATTGCTGGTGAAACCCTAGAATGCTGCTCGCGGTGCTGCAACATCCCCTTTACTCACACGAAACTTTCGCATAACTTCGCGGATTGCTTTCGTATGCTTTTGTCAGCCTCTCTGTTCAATTTCATCAATGTCTCGACACACAGTGGGGTATTTGACTCGAAAAGTCGGGAAAGAATGACCTCATGCATTCTAAATAACCCTATTTGTGTTAATAGTTGTCTGTAAATATTCTTTTTCATTGACACTTGAAATTTCAGCTGCTTACATTCTCAGAGTTGTGCTAATTCAATTACATTGTAATTCAATTACTAAGTATTTTAATCAGATGTGTAATTGAAATACAATGTAATTGAATTACAATATAATTGAAATACAATATAATCAAAATACAGCTCTCCAAATTATAGCCCAGAACTTTGAAGAAGTGCGATATACAGGGTGTCCCAAAATTCCTTCAACAGCCGGAAATGGGAGGTTCCTGAGATCATTTGGAGCAATATTTTCCTTTGCAAAAATGTTATCCGTGGCTTTGTTTGGGAGTTATTAACGAAAAACACGGACCAATCAGAGCGCGACCTAGACGCCAACTGTCTATTCGCCGACTGTGTCAACTCGCGTCTAGGTCGCGCTCTGATTGGTCCGTGTTTTTCGTTAATAACTCCTAAACAAAACCGCGGATAACATTTTTGCAAAGGAAAATGTTGCTTCAAGTGATCCCAGGAACCTCCCATTTCCGGCTGTTGAAGGAATTTTGGGACACCCTGTATTTATATGTTTTTCTTTCATATACTTGTTTGCTTTATGGTTGAAATTTAAAAAATGTGTAACGCAGAAGTTATTTCTGTTCAGATATTATTAATTTATAAATAATAAATTCCTTCTGATTGAAACCTACACATAACCGACACACTTCGACTGTCAAATTTTTAAGTTTCAGAATTTTTCCTTCTGTAACCGTAAAGGATATGCAATTCTTTCTTACGTGGAGCGATTCTATAGACTGTCCTGAAGGCAATAGTATTTTCTTTTAATTACGTTGTGAACGATTTCACATGTTCAAACAATTTCTGAAGGGAGCGAGACCATTTTCGAGGACATTTTTCAATTTATTTTGGTAGCAAAAACATTCAGGCATTCACAAAGAGAATGATGAAGGACAGCATGTAAAATCTCGCAGAACGCACAATTGAAGCAGTCTGTCTTCCGAGGCTTCTGCAAAGTCCAGCATCCCTCCGCTAGCACCTCCTATTCGCGAATTAGCTGACCCCTTGACCGGTGCACATCGCGTACCACTTATCGCTAGGAAACATAACGCCGGGCCCCGTTATTATGCGCGAAACAAGCGATTACACCGTGATTTCTGCATTCTTCGGTAAACGGGGCCATCACGCGAAATGTCAATCAAATTCACACTTTTCCCGCGGACTTGTTGTTTTCCTTTTACAGTCCATTAATACGCGGTGACTTGCAGAATTACTCGCGTGCCGTGAAAGCAACAGGCAGCCGTGAAATTGTTTTGCAATCCTTGCTCGCGTCACGTTTTCGTGTTGCTGTGCAGGTTGTTGACACTTTCCTGTCTACCTTTACGGTCGTTCCGAGCCGTAAGTCTTTTGCGAAATTTTGCCGCAGAAGTATCCGGTAGAATGCAACACAGTTTCACTTTTATATGATGTTCGGGTAACGTTAATCCTTGTAGAAAGTTTTATTCGGTCGTAGAAGTTGGTACTTTTAGTTGACGAAGGGAAACAGGAATTTACGCATAACATTTATGGGGAGAATTAACTCTAGCGATTTCATGTTATCGTTAAATCGAGGGAGATACTTTTTAAGGGTCATTGAAAGTCCTGTTTTATTGTAGTTTTGACGAATGTGCCCAAGAAGATGTGGTTCGCACGAACACCCGCAAATTACAATAGCAAATCTAGATTGTCAAAGACGTTTTACATCTTGGAGAACGTTTTATTTCGCTCCAGTTTGTTCGAAAGTATCAGAGCAACATATGAATTATAAATCATTCAGAAAATTGTACTTTTAAATCCAATCTTTCATCCTTTTCACGAAACATCCTCAAACAACTTGCTCGTATGACATCAAAGATAGAGCTGAAAAACATTGATTGCTACGAAAATAAATGGCTACAATTCGAGCTCTTATTGATAAATTCCTTAGAAATCGATCAAGAAGGTGTTAACCCTGAATCACAGACATAGAACAACCCTTACAAGGGAACGACCCCAAGTGTCCGACTCCGATTTTCATAATTTTTTTGTGAGATGATGGTATATGGATTCCTAATTACGTATGTAAAATATTAGGTGTAGATACTCAATAGTTTTAAAGATATAAACAATTAAAGTTTCATACCTTCTTGATCTACAATCATTTGAGCTGTAGTTTTCGAAATTCCATTAGCCGTGTAAGCAGGGTGCCTGATTCACACGCAAACGTCCCAGGTTCGATGAATCAGGCATCCTGTTTACACGACTAATGGAACTTCGAAAACTACAGCTCAAATAATTGCATATCAAGAAGGTATGAAACTTTATTTGTTTATACCTTTAAAACTATTCAGTATCTACACCTAATATTTTACATACATAATTAGGGATCCATATACAGTAAATTCTCTATAATCGCAAACAGGGCATGTACGATAATCGCAAATGAAATATCCCCTCCAACTCAATACACTGATCTCGGCTCGGTATATCGGTGTGAACCACTACTAACGCGACGCGGAGAGTCGCAGTCGTCGGCACAGTTCAAACGCCCGTGAGTCATCATAACGTTATACCAAAATTCTATCTTCTTTATTTTCCATTATTTTTTCATGGGACTTTCACCAACATATTCCGGGCATTTTTCTAATACAAAATGATACCAAACACGATATAATATGAACTGAATTTAGTGGTTTAATTGACGATGAGAGTTTCGAACGCAAGGAAGGACAGCGTATATGAAAGAAAGAGACGCGGACAGGTGCCGTCGCATCGACGGTTGCCGTGGTGTCTCTTTACACGCGCTGTCCTTCTCTACGTTCAGCTCGGCCTTTGGTTCCTTCTCTACGTTCGGCTCGGCCTTTGAAGCTCGAAAAAAGTAGGACCAAGATCTATAAATGCAAACAGGTGCCGTCGCATCGACGGTTGCCGTGATGTCTCTTTACACGCGCTGTCCTTCTCTACGTTCGGCTCGGCCTTTGAAGCTCGAAAAAAGTAGGACCAAGATCGATAAATGCAAACAAATCCCCCCGAGGCGTTTGCGATTATAGAGAATTTACTGTACCATCATCTCACAAAAAATTATCCAAATCGGAGTCGGACACTTGGGGTCCTTCCCCTGTTACAGGGAATAAATAATGACCCCTGTCATAGAGTGAAATGAATCCTCACGAGAACTGTTCTTTCAGTGGTTTGCTGGTCACGATCCTGTTCTATCGGTCATCGGGCAGCCTGAAGACGGACAAGGAGAGCTTCGCGAGGACGTGCCTCACGAAATTCGTCATCATGATCCTCTACAGATTTATTAGGTGAGTGGAGTCCGCTATCTCGACCGTAACAGCTCTCTCATCGAACCTTGAAAGCTCTCCTCTCGGAAAGAGGGTGTACAATGCTTTTCGCCAACGATGTTTCGCGAACGTGACGTCTCGATGGAACACGGGGCAGGCAGAAGCTCTCATCGATCACGGTTTGATAGAAAACTGTCCGAAACGCGATATACCGGTAGGATCGTCGAATAAAGTCTCGGGAAACGATCGTCGACCGAGAGAACGGACGAGCAATCCTATTCGATTGTGTCGTTCGACGATTATCAGGCCCGACTGACCACCTCTTTCGATTCCCTTTTATCCAGATTGACGCCGGCGTATCTCTTCGTCCTGGGGATAAACGAGATTGCCATAAAACAGGCTCAGGCCAGGACAGTCTTCTCCCCGGCGATGATGGATCATTTGACCTGCGAGAAGTTCTGGTGGAGGAACGCGTTGTACATCAACTCGCTGTACCCTCAATCGGAAATGGTAAGCGTCTGGTGGCCTTTCAGACCTGGACGAAGTGTACTTGGCTTGGGATAGACGTATAATAGCTAGTATAGCTAGCAAGAGTCTCATGTAAGCATGTAACTCATGCTGTGGCTCTAACAAAATTTATTCTTCAATTGCTAGATGTATAGATCGTTCATTGTGACTCTTCGCTAGGGTGGTTGGTGTTAATTGCCATATCAGTCGGGTGTGGTTGACACAAACGCGGTCTACCTGAACTCGCTGCATTCTTGAAGGGAAGTGATAAGTACTAGATCATCTCCGAGACCTTGACCAAGGTATACTTGGTTGGGGTAGACGTATACTAGCTAGTCAATCTTTAGAGTCCATAAAAGAATCTCGGCAACCTGGCTCATGCTGTGGCTCTGAGAAAATTCATTCTTCGAATATTAGACAGAATTTTTATCGTGAGTTATCTGCAGAGAACATGTTGAGTCAGCTATGTCATGTTTTATGAGGATCTGCGGAGTCTAGAAGAGGAAAGCTGTAACCACAGCTGTGTGTGTGTGCAGCCTCGATTTCATTAGCTACGTTAATCTGGTTCTGTGGGATTTTTCCCCCAAAGCCAAAAAGCACTTCCAAATGAAAATTGCTTCGCTACTCCATTTTTTAGACGGTATCTCGAAGAAAATTCAATTTAAGGGTGTGGATGGTGTGGAAGTAGAGGCTTCATCCCTTGAGACGACCTAAGCTAGACTGTCTCGCGATATTTTTTAACGAAATCGGCACAGCTGAAAGATCAATAACTTGAGGGTAGAAAATACCAGAATACGGTCGTTCCTTTTGAAGAATAAGACCGTTGCTGAGAAGGTGCTGTAGATTTGTAGAACAGAAAATTGTTTAAATATTAAAGGCGACTCTCAGAAAGTACCAGAAGCTCACGGTTCCGGAAACGAGCGTAGGCAAAGTAATATTCCGGCGCGCATGCAGCCACGTACGAAAAGGAGAGACTATTAAAAGGTAAGAAGAAAATATCCGACAGAAAGCCACGGAAGATGGCGGACGAGGAAGGTGTCTGGGGCTCCCGATCGTTTTCCGATAATTAATTCCATCGCTCCCGGAGAAAGTTCCAAAGCGGCGAACGCGCACGACAACGCGGACTGTCTAGCCATCCTAAAATCAATTTCACCGGTACGACGCTGGGATAGAGACGGTTAATTACCGGTTTCACCGGCAAAGAAAGATTCCTTGAATCGCCTCGGATACCTACCGGATACACGTCCGCCCATTCTGCATAAAAATCATAGACCAACTATTACGGACCCTGCACTTTCGGGCCACCTCTTTCGAAAAACAGGATACCGAAGATTATCATAGAATTGCAGATTTTCAATACCGGAAATCGGCTGTTGGTCTAATAATACCATACTCTTTGGGAACGAGGATTTTTCTAAATGCTTTCTAATGTCCGAAGAACGAAAAACGGTGGGACGGAAGTATGTGTGCTGATCGTCTGTAGAGTGGATGGTTGAATAAATTGTCTGGAAAGTTAGGAGCTTTATTTAGAATCTTTATAAAAGATTGCTTCGTGGTTCGCGATAATAGTCTGCGGATGTTCATGCATTTATAACATTTATGCAGGTTTAAGGTATAACAGCAAATGTTTCGTTCATTCTGGCTTCTATAAATTAATCTATTAAAATCCGAAATATAACACTAAGAAAACTATTCCTGGAGTACACTAGCTTTAAAAATGTCGAGTGTGATGCAAAACTTCCTGGAACGAGATACAGCTCTCATTCTCACTAGACAAAGAACCACAATTTATTAAGAAACAATAGTTTCTCTGATCAAGCAATAGAAACCGTTTCCAATGGACCTTGAAGTTTTTATCCCCGCGTGATGTGTTTTCTGTGCAATTCTCTGTTCGTTGACCTAAAAGCCCAGCGATTTGTGTAGTATAGCGCAGGATACACCGCGGAATAGATCGAAAAGCGTAGAGTTCCGTAATTCGTCGAAGGAAATAGCCGGGGAAGGAAAACGAGAGTAGTATGCTGACCACGAGCCTACCGCTGAACGAGTAGTTGTGACTTTGAATCGATGTTCCCGCGGGTGTGGACTTTCGATTCGATAAATTCTCGCCAGGTCGAAACCATGGTACCCCGAGCCAAGTATTTTCCGTCGCTTTCGCAATCCCGACACGGTCGAAGCTGGTCGGACCTAGCGATTATCCAATGAATACTCGATTAAACAACTTTCCAGTGTATGCTGTGGAGCTGGTACATGGCGAACGATACGCAGTTCTACGTTCTCGGGATACTCCTGCTGCTGCTGTCCGTGCGATTTTTAAAGGTCGTCGCGGCCGCCGTTCTACTTCTGCTGGTTTCGTCGTGGTTCACCACGTTCTTCGTCGCCTACGGCAACGACTATGTCGCCAGGTAATTGATCAGCCAGGAGTGCAGTATACGTTCAGCGAACGCTGATGAACGCTCGCTAGTGTTCGTACATTGTCGGGATTATCCTTTCACGAAATTTCAACTCGACCGGTCCCGAGGTTTCCGATAAAAGAACCATAAAGTTGACTTAGTTTTTATGTATCGAAAGATATCTAGTCTCCTTAAGGTGCTAGACTCGTTTCCAGGATTGCAAGGGTGCGGGATTCGCGTCCTCATTTCTCGATAATACAAAAATTGAGTTTTTCAGTAGTCAGAAACGCTAGATAAAACATCGATCTAGGGCGCTATCTTCCTTGAAAGTCCTATTTCTTCGTTTACGAGGCGTAATTTGCATTATGCGCAGATGTATGCTCCCGAATAATGCAAATTACGCCTTGTAAACGAAAAAATAGGACTTCTGAGGGAGATAGCGTCTTAGATCAATCTTTTATCTAGCGTTTTCGAGTACTGAAAAATCCCATTTTTGTATTATCGAGAAAGTAGAACGCGAATCCCGCACTCTTGCAATCCTGGAGAAAGGAGTCTATCCCCTTAATTAAATAGCGGAGACCGGGGCTAAATGTTCCGATTTTAAAGAAACATAAAATGTAGGGGTGTGCGAGATCCCGGACGGGACGGGAGTTTTTCTCGGGATCGAGACGGAATTCCAGATATTTTACGGGAATCTCGCACACCCCTAATAAAATGACGTAGAAATAGTATAGATATTCACATCTTTAACGGGTAATTTATTGTTAAAATGATATTTTAAAATTTTAACCTTAAAATTAAAATATTGTAATAGGTCTTTTATATTTTTCCAATTATTTGTCGTTGAGTAGGATAAATCCGGGGGAACCCAGACGCATGGCAACCCTAAACAACCCTAGCAACTTCTAAATAGCGATAAAAAAGGATACGCATCAAATATTCTTGGCAAAAGCATAAACGCGCACGGTTTCATCAAAGTTTACGACAGACACGAGGCTGATGTTGCTCGTTAGCCCGCTGTCTTAAGATTGCCGGATGAAAATGCGAATTTGTTCCACTTTCATAGGGTTATAATGTTATTCAACTGTAGATGTTAATGGCTCGCTCTATGTGGAGCAGTAATAGGTTAACCGGGTGTAGCAGTTCGCGACACACGGTTCTAAAGTATCAGCCGGTTTTAATGGAATTAGAGCTTATTGGAGTGGGTAATGGGCCAATTTCCAATAGCTAATAACTGAGCGCAGCGCACCGCAGCGGGCTTCTGGGTCTCGTAGAACTTTACGGCACCGTTATCTTATAATCGTTCGGACTTAAACGAGTATCGGGTTTTCCATTAGCTGTCTGGATCCGAACTCACAACAGACTCAATTCTCTTGATTTTCTTCATTTTCTTTCGCAACGCAGGATTCAGGAACCGTTCGCCCTGTTCGACAAACTGTACGACAAACCCTGGATGAGGGCCGGGCCATACTTCATCGGGATTATCACCGGATACATCCTGTTCAAGACGAATTGCAAATTGAAGCTGCCCTTGGTAAGACACCTCGAGAATCGTACGGGAAAAAACCCGTGAAAAATAAGGCTTCAGCCATTTCTTTTAGAAAAATCTTCGGGTCCGTGCTGTTTCTTAGATCGTGCAGTTCAACATTTTTTATGACCTCGCGGTTTTCTTAGATCGGAGTATGTTTTCAGACTAAAACGGTTGAAAATGTATTATTGCACAACTTGGAAAGTGGAAAATATTTGTTTTGAGAGAGTGCTCACAGAATTCTGTAGAATTTCTCGAAGCTTTTTTTTTTATCAGCGTAACAATTTTAATGGACCGGAGATTTTTTAATAAGACAAAGTGCTTTCGAGCTTCCAAGCCGAGCTTGATTTACAACCCGCGGTAGATCAATGCCAGCGAATATTCTGAATGCAAAATACTACTATAACAACGATACGTTTTCTCCTGGCTATTCACTTGCCTCGGATGCAACCGTTTGTGGTCAAACTGTAAGACGTTCATAAATGCTACGAGCGTAAGAACTGCGGCTCTCGTTGGACTCTGTCCAGATCCTGGTTCCCTCGAGTGCTCTGTCGAAAGTTTCTGCTGACGTATCGTGTCATAAATAAATTCTCGGCAACGTCGTCTATCAAAACTTGTTCATTGTTTGTCCGAATAAGAGTGGAGCTTACGGATTGAGATCGATGAGGAAACGAAACCAGAAATCTTTTCTTTAAATTGTACAATTCCTAGTATCATGAATTAAATTATCGTTGCATTTATTTGGGGCCAACTACTAAGTAACCAAAACTACAAATCTATTTCTTAAATTGTAAATTGTACCGTGCAGTTGCTGCTATCACGAATTCAATTATTGTTATATTTATATTTGAGACCAATCATTAAGGAACCAAAACTACAAATCTATTCGTTAAATTTTAAATTGTACCGTGCAGTTGCAGCTATCACGAATTCAATTATTGTTATATTTATTTGAGACCAACCATTGGGACCACTCTACATGATCGACATCAATGCGTGCTTGTGGTGCCAACTAGCAGCTACGATCGTTAGACAACGCGCGACACTCACTACATACCAACATGGCGGCGCCCTTACTCTCAAAAACGGTGAAAATCGCTGAACTTTAAACACGCATAACTTTTGAACCAGTGGATTCCTAAGATTAGAGCTTGGACTTTCAGCATGTTCTCGTCAAAGTCTACAGGATTGTATGAAAAGAAAGTTAAAAATTTCTGGTTACCTCAGCTGAAAAACCAAATTGTATCCATAAGGTAGATCTCAACAAAATGAAATCCAAAAGATTCCCAAAGGCTCGAATCTGCAAGCTACGTCATTCGGTCGCCAGCGTCGGGCGCCAGCGTCAGTCTAACAAAAAACATCGACAGACGTTCGAAACTCGGAAACAAAAGGGAGCTGACAGGGCTCAAGATGACAGGCTCGGCTTGTGTGTTGCAGGCGGCGCGAGCCATCGGCTGGCTGATATCGACCGGTGTGATGTTCTCCGTGGTTTACGGTCTTTACCCTGCAAATTTAACGGTGACTGTGAGCTCCGTGTACGCCGCCTTAGGCCACACCGCCTGGGCGATGTCCGTATCCTTCATCGTGATTCAATGCTGCACCGGATCCGCTAAAATGATCGACAGCGTGCTGTCCTTGCGGCTGATGTATCCGCTATCGAGGTTGACTTACTGCGCGTACCTGGTGCACCCTGTCATCATGATGATCACCGCCACTCAGATGGATGGGCCGTTGCATCTACACAACAATCTCGTGGTGAGACACCATTATCACTCTTCCCATCGACGGATCCATTCAGGCTTTCAGCGATCTGACCCTAGGATAACCTGAAGGATCTGACCCGAAACCTCGAAGAGACGCGCTATTCGTGAAAGAAATTTAGTCTGTCTCCGCGTTGGTGTGAGTTAAGATTTAGTAGCTTCGCTGGTCACTTCTTTATACTCTTATCTGTCATTGTGTCAAATTTTAGTAAGCTATGAATGTCTCGTCTTGAGATATGAGCGATTTTGTGGACCCCTAGTCAGCGTAGCTCTGTTTAAAGAAGACGATTTTTGACTTTGAGAATTTTTCCTGGTTTAACTACGAAAGCTACGGGGATGTTTCTTACACAGAACGATTGTATAGACTCTCCCGAGTACGACGGTATTTTTTAAATACCATTATAGACGGTTAAACATGTTTAAACAATCTTCAAAGGGACACTGATCGACGTTCTCAACAGACTCACTCGGACATTTTATAATTTATTTTAAAGAGAAAGGGTCCAAAGCAAAATTCACCTGCTCTATGTCCTTTCAGATATCGCCCAGAAAAGTTCTAAATCACATTTCGTTTCCGATCCACAAAATAAAATAGTTCCGTACTGCCAGTGGTCGCTCACCGAAATGCAATCAGTTAATGGTTTCACGTCGGATCGATTTGACATATTTGTTTTTCCAGCTGATTCTGTACTTGGGCAATCTCGTCGCCTCGTACCTGATGTCATTCTGCATTTCCATCGGCCTTGAGGCGCCCGTAGTCAATCTGCTCAAGATCGCTTTCATCTCGAAGAAGCGAGCCAGGTAGGCTTGGCAGAGGAGATCGAGCGTAGCCTATCGTGCGATCGGCGGTGAGTAAATTACCTCCCTAATTGCAACAGTCGATACACGTACTTAAAGGTATCTATCTGACTCTTTTCAGGAAATAATTCCGTCTTGAGGATCAAAGCACCGGGGTCGCCTGCTTCGTGGACGTTTAACAACGGAAAATGTAGAACCGCGTTTCCCCACAGACGTCGCACGGTGACTCTACGAATTAGGGGGCGAAAGTGGGGAAGAAAAGAGGAGATCGTTATCGTGTCAATATGCTCTGTAAATTGCACCCCCAAGGGGTCATTTCCGCTTCCGAGAGACGGAGATTACAGAGAGAGCTATGAAAATGCTTGTTCTTCCTACTCGTTAAGCACTTTTTGTAAAATATTCGTGAATATAGCATCGGTACCAATTCGAATTGCCCCTCGAGTTTATTTCTTCCCTTTATTCTGACTGTTGGCAACGACGTACAGTGCTTCAAATAGCAAAAGCAATGTTTCCAATAATTATATAAAGGTTCTAGCAGGATATTTAAACAAGTTATTCAAGTGACTTGTTTATAACACCCCACACTGTATATTATAATATTATAATGCCGTAATTTCATTTGTTTTTCAATTATTTAACTATGTTCCACCAATCCGACCATCTTGAAACTTTCAGATATATTAGATAGTATCAACATTAGATACTGTCTCCCAAAGGGTTGCTTGCAACCCCCACCCCTAAAAAATAAATTTTTTTCTACCCTAAATAATTTGTTCAAACGTATTTTCGTTATTTTTTCATTTTGATATCTTAATATTTCTAATTATTGTTATACTACTAGACTCTTTCTCCATAAATAAACAGATCATTCCGAGAATAATATCAAGCTCCTTCAGTTCTCATTTAAAATATTCAATTTAGTAGCACAAAAGTAGAAGCGTCAAGCTTCAAAATGATTCAGATTTTTCTTTCACCACTTTACTTTCCTACCGTTTTATCCGTCCCTCTGAAATATTTTTTCGAATTACCGGACACCATCCCGAAGATGCCCAGAAAATGTAGTTAAATACTGTCAGGCAGTTTCGCTGATATATTTCTTCCGTTATCAGGCCAGAGCGAGGGCGGCAGTTTAATTGGAACATTAGTTAGCGACGCGATCGCGTTAATGAAACTGCAATCGTCGAAATATTCATTACCCTGTTCCCGGGACGAGCATTGTTTCTCGATAACGTTTGTGCCATTCCTGTTCCCTGCAACTTTTAATGAGAAGGCCTTCGCAAGAATCACTCGGAGAGCGTCGCGAATAGATTCCCGATGGGGAAGTTTACAGGCGGAGGCGCGATTCCCGCGATTCTCTGTCGCGGTATCGTCCAGGAAACTTCTGTGTTTCTTCCATAGAGCGATTATTCAAAGTGTTCCTTTGTTCCCGGTCTTCATTCCGGCCGGAGAGCTCTCGCCGCAAAAGCAACCCCGAAACAATAGATTCCGCGCGGTACACGAGTTCTTTCACCGGGTGTCTCCAATGTCGTGGAACAGAAAGAATCCGATCGAGGAAAAATAATTGTTACTCGACTGCGGATCCTCATGCAAGATAAAAATCTTCTGCATCGATTGTGGGTGGCAGCAGGTTATAATGATTTTTTACTTTCCATCATTTTGCCAAGTCTTAGATAGTCTAACAATATTCTTAAATTCTTGTAGTTATTTTTGTAATAAATAACATATAAAATCTAAGATAAAAAAGTTCGGGTCCGTGCTGTTTCTTAGATCGTGTAGTTCTACTATATTTTTATGACCTCGCCAACGTTTGGAAATAATGGAATGAAAATAACTGAGATTTTAGAGGAGAATTATGGTTTCGACGCATCCAGCATCCAGAGCAAACATTTCCCTTCAGATTTCGGGTGTTCATACCCAAAGTTTCGGGTAAGATTGAAAGCGCAACTGTTCTGCTTGCTTCGATCTGTTCTGCTTACTTTGAAACTGTCAAAGCGGGTGGCAAACTCTAAACGAACCCCACCTCTCGCCACCTTCGCGTTTCTTTCACCCTTCCGACTCGGTGTTTACCAAAGTTTCCTCATCGCCATCACGTTGTCTGAACTTCCGACTCGCCACTCCGGTTCAACCGGAAATGCACGAGGTGTCCTGACAGCGGCAATATCTCCATTGTTTCGCTAACGGAGTTACTTCCAGTTTACATTTTCCATCTTTGCCTCGTCGCCGCTCCTTGGCCCGTTCCTTTCACTTATTCCTGTCGGCCGCCTTTCAGACGCACTGACCACTTTTCCTGGTCCATCTCACGTACCGGGTGCCTTAATAAACACCAATGGTTATCTCGAATACGTGGAACGTCGTTCGAACACCTGTCAAATAAATTAATGTAGTAGCGAAAATTAGATCTCTTTGTGCGAGACATCTGTGAATTTATAATACAATTATTAAATATATATACATGTTATTTTTTAATACGAACTATGGTCACTTACTGGACACCCTATGACAGTCTTGCAAATGAAAAATTTAATTTCTACCGTACTGTAATCAAGAAATTTTCAATTTGTTGACAGAATATGTTAATTACAATGGTGTGCTTCGATCAATAGGTTTCATTTATGCAACAACCTAATGGTTTTTGGAATCAGAGTCGGGTAGCGTCGTCATTTCTGAAGGATTAACAGGGTATCGATCGTTGTAATCGGTGGTCCCGGGATCGCGTTATCGTTATGTCTTTCGCTCGCGTTGTGAAGTTAATCCGATGACGCGTTCCCATGACAATACGGGCACGACAAAGTGCCGGCAAATCGTGTCTACGAGCGCGCTGCAGTGCGATGCAACGCCGACGCCGACACAGTGCAACCGCGAAATCACTTGAAACGGTGCGAGGCTCGATCCTGCCACGCTTCGTCCGCGTGACATCGAAACCGCTTGTCGCATATTCGCGTCCGTTGGTGACGTGTGCCCGGGAGCTAGACGTGATCCTGCGATATCGATCGAACCTGCCTCCACGAGTTTGCCTGAAATTCGCGTGCGAGCCGGTTCAGCTATGGCACCGAATGCTAACCAGCCTGCCTTCGATTCCATCCTGCATAGCACTCGTGTTTCGCAAGCTCTCGAACTTACCATACAAGATTTTCTTTTTCAGATCGTTGACTGGCAATGTTTCTAGAGACACGCGCACTGCGTGAACGAATTTTGAGAGTAGGGGAGACTGCGGCTGTAAGTTCCGGTTTTGAAGAAACGTGAAACGACGTAGAAATAGTATAAATATTCTCATCTTTAACGGGTAATTTATTGTTAAATTTATTATATTTTAAAATTGAAATGTTATGATAGGTTTTTTATATTTTTTAATTTATTTGTCGTTGAGCGAAGCGAAACTTGGGTTGTAAATAAAATATTGCAAGGATTCCAATTTATTGATATTGCCACTATTTTGTGTTTCATCTGATTTCCGTCATAAATTCATAAAATCCGCAGTCTGTTGATAACATCAGTTGTAAGCGAAGTGGACCGGAACGTGTTTGTAGTACTGAATAAAATCGTTCATCAGAGACAACATTCTAGGAGATTGGAAAATATAAAATACGGAGGATACCGTTCTCTTTAAATCCGATGGCTTCGTGATACTACCTACACCACTTACGTCCATCAGAATATGTTCACCATGTTGCATAAAATTGTATCCTAATAATATTTCCCGGAAAATTGTAAAACATAAAAGATAAAGGGAGTAGCTACCCTCAATTTAAATCCTGTCGTTTCATAATACTATGTACCCAACTGACGTCCATCAGAATATGTTCACCATGTTGAATAAAATTGTATTCTGATAAAAATTCCGCAGAAGATTCATAAATGTAGAAGAGGGGCTAGTCAGCCCTATTTTAAACCCTGTTGCTTCACAATAGCGAAGTGGATTGAAATATGTTTACTGCACCGAATAAAATCGTATTTCAGAGAGAGTTTTTAGAAGATTACAAAATATAGGTGGCAGCTACCCTTATATTTAAATCCTGTTGTTTCAATATACAGTAATCTCGTGAATGCTGTCAATCGAATGCTGTCGAGCACCTACCCCATCCACTCCCAGCCAACGTCGCGCCGAGACGCACGGCGGCGATGATTGATCTCGGCTCGGGTATATCGGTGTGAACACCACACATTGACTCAAGTGAATCGAATTTTCAAACTTCTTAATTTTCATTATTTTTTCATGGGACTTTCACTAACTTATTTCTGGCATTTCTCTGATTAAAATGACACCAAACACGATATAATTCCAACTGTGCTTAGTGGTTTAATCGACGATCGAAGTTTCGAACGCCACGAATAACAGCAACAATGTGGGCCTTTAAACTGTCCCGGCGACGGCGACACGCTACGGTCACCCGATCCGTATCTCATTCTGTCCTTCTCTATGTTCGGCTTTCTATTGAAGTCTCGCTCGGCGCGATCGACGTAGAAACGCAGTCAAAAAATATACAAGCACGCGAACCCTGTCGCTCCAGTCCCCGGCTGCTCGACAGCATTCGAAAGATTACTGTACTATCTGCTTGAATAAAGTCCATCAAAACATATCGACTATATTGAAAAAAATTCTATTCTAAAGATAGATCTCTGCAGAACTAAAAATAGTCAAAAATGCAGGGGTGTCCACCCGTATTTTAAACTCTGTTGCTTCACAGCAGCGAAGTGGATTGAAATATGTTTACCGTACCGAATAAAATCGTATTTCAGAGAGAGAGAGTTTTCTAACATATTCAAAAATTCCAAAAAATGGGGTGGCTATCCTTATGTGCAAGTCGTGTTACTTCAGCATGCTGCGTGAATGATGTCCATTACAATGAGTTTACTATATTGAATAAAATGTGTGTCCTAAAGACAACTCACTACAGAATTAAGAAAAGTAAAAAATGAAGGGGTGTCCACCCCTATTTTAACCGTTGTGGCTTCGCAAGAACAAAGTGGATTGAAATATGTTTACTGTACCGAGTAAAATCGTATTTCAGAGAGAGAGAGTTTTCCAACATATTCAAAAATTCCAAAAAATGGGGTGGCTACCCTTATGTGCAAGTCGTGTTACTTCAGCATGCTGCGTGAATGATGTCCATTACAATGAGTTTACTATATTGAATAAAATGTGTGTCCTAAAGACAAATCACTACAGAATTAAGAAAAGTAAAAAATGAAGTGGTGTCCACCCCTATTTTAACCGTTGTGGCTTCACAATAACGCAGTGGATTGAAATATGTTTACTGTACCGAATAAAAACGTATTTCAGAGAGAGAGAGTTTTCTAACATATTCAAAAATTCCAAAAAATGGGGTGGCTACCCTTATGTGCAAGTCGTGTTACTTCAGCATGCTGCGTGAATGATGTCCATTACAATGAGTTTACTATATTGAATAAAATGTGTGTCCTAAAGACAAATCACTACAGAATTAAGAAAAGTAAAAAATGAAGGGGTGTCCACCCCTATTTTAACCGTTGTGGCTTCACAATAACGAAGTGGATTCAAATATGTTTACCGTACCGAATAAAATCGTATTTCTGAGAAAGAGCTTTCTGAAAGATTAAAAAACACTCTTATCTGTAGACGCTGTTACTTCAACATGCTATCAGCGTGAACGAAGTCTACTACAATATGTAGACTATATTGAATAAAATGTGTGTCCTAAAGATAGATCACTACAGAATTGAAAAAAGTAAAAAATGAAGGGTGTGTCCATCCCTATCTGGGATTCTACGGGCCGATAATAATCGCTCTCGATGCGCTAAAATAGGTTGCCGAGCACGACTATTCTCGTCGCCTAGACGTGTATCTCGTCAGGGAGATCTATACCTGCAGCTCGCGCGTCCATCACGCGCTCTTCCTCCTCCCCTTCGTTTTCCTCTGCTTTCCCGTTTCGCTCCTCGAGAATGAGCGAAGCGCGAGAAGTTGGCGGCGGCGGCTGTGGCGGCGTATATTTCGAAATATTGCGCTTTAAAGAAGATATATTCTTATCAGCTCGCATATTCCGCGGTGTCCGCGCGGACAGGAGATATACGAGCGGACAGGGAACGGCGAATAAGAATGCAGAGAGGGTTTCTTCCGAGGGGTTCGCGTGCTCTCCAGCTCCGTTTTGTCCGCTTTATCCGCGTAATCAACCGTAGAAAACAAAAGCCGCCGACCCACTTTCTCCGCGGTCTGAAAACGCGAAACCCCTCTCAAGCCCCATTCATACGCAATTCCGCAATTCCGCGAGATTCAACGCTACGCCAAATTACCGGACTCATAAATCAAGCCGAGTTCCTTGTGATCCGGGCGAACTACACTTCCCTTTCAACGTTCGACGCTGCTCCGACAGCAGACTTTCCTCTCATCAATTTATTATCGAAATTATTGCTTTTGTGAACGTAATCCCGGTTGCCCTCGTACATTTTGCTGATCCTGGTACACCCGATGCTTATCAGTGTTTGATCGAATGCGTGCTCAATCAGACGTGGCGCCGACGATTAAAGAGATACGTCGACCTTTTTGCAATGTTTCTCTTCCAGGAATGCGTAAATACTCGAAGGAAAGATTCAATAATTGTAAAATGAAATATGTAAAACCGGTCACTTGATGTTTTATCATTGGAAATGATTCATTGAAGCGTATGGTACAATAAAAATGACACAAATTCGAAATAAATCGAATCGTTTCATTAGGCAACATACATTGATCAGCTACATTTAGTGCTGGGTTTAGTGTCAAAATGGTTACTAGTACAGATCCTGAACGTCTAAATCCTTGTTTGGCCAACGTGAGAGAAGTAGGGATCCAGATTAGGATTAAAGGAATACATGCTCCGACATTCGATGGAACACGGATCTACCATCGATCCAGTGGAGGAACCGGCCAAAGGCCAGTCGAATTTCAGCGATTCAATTTCGCCGCTGCATCGGACGGTATACAGAGGTACAAGCAAATAGGATTGCCGATGTAGACAGGAATGTAGGTGTATTGGCATTAGTGTTTGGTTACCTGTCCGAGAGACGCCGTGCCACTGGTTAACTGTACTCAGTTGCTCGAGAACAGATTTGGACACGATCGATTTACGTTTGACTTCCTTCAACGAGCAAATGTATTTTGCTGTCTTTCAATGGAAGATACACTGTCTCCCAAGAATCTCATAGTGTTCTTGGAATGTTTGCAATTTCGTCTTTAAGCAAATAAAAGCAGCGCCCACGCGCTTTCCAATTATTTAAATTGATTGTATTGGATTAGACAGACTCTGTGAATGAATCAATAAAATCCACGAGAAACATTTTTCTTAACCACACTGTGCCGATTAAAACAGGTGTGAAATCATTTGTAAGTGTTTCTTTAAATCCTTTCCAACGTTTTCAAGAATAATACTGTTTTTAAATTCAGCAACTATTAGGTAGACGCTTAGGTAGATGCTACACATTTTTGACAAGATTAGTGAAATTTAAAGTAGAACTGGTAAAACGACTAAAAATAGGAACGACTTTATCTTTTTCTCCTCCCGTTTGTCGTCATTGATTTAAAACAGTAGAGACATTTTAAAAAATTATAAACATCATCACCTATATTATTATCAGCTGATTGGAACAATTACAAAAATAAACTGATTGGTTCCTATTTCTTGCAACCGACGCAACATTAATCTTCGAAGACCCGCAGTCTAATGATAAGCCTGAACCGTCGATTACTAATTGGCAGATCGATCATGCTCGCGAGAATTTCCGGGATGACCGGCAGCAGGAACGGCGTCGCAAATTATGCGAATGCGACAAACATGTCACGGCGCTGGCCACGTTTATTGCGCGAACCAGGAGAATTAAATGCGGGTGCAACCAGGAGAACGTTAATTGCGTTAACAATCGCGAGCATTCGTGCCCGAAGCAAGAGAACGGCATTCATGCGTGAAAGCACCGAATCAGTGGTAAACTAAAGAATTTCACAAATTAATTCAGCGATGCCAATACCCCTCTGTGTGGTATTCGTTAATTAATACAAGACGTGTACCTCTGTAATATTGTGGAGAGAACCATTTAATTTGTCAGCCTTTCATCTCGAAACAATCCCAATCCATTTCGTTCCAGCCATGGATGGATTCACACATGCACAGAATAAAAATATATTTCTTTCCTGATGACAAAGAATATTATTCAGCGAATCACATGCTTTGTGTAAGGGACTGTCGTAAATATTGGGACACCGTATAAGTTGGGACAGTGCTTTGGAAACGCACTGGAAACGCCAATGTCATAGTTGTCAACATTATTTCTGTTTATAAACAAACTTTTCATGAGCATTAGAAGCAACAAGTCGTGTTGGCGTAGTTGTGCCAAGCAAAGACTAAAAATATGTCCCAAAAAGTTTTATTGTGTTTCTTATTGATTCGTTTTCAACTGAAAATTTTTCCATCCTGATTGCTTAAATATATCTAATTTGTTGGGAATTTAATCAGAATTGTGCCCTTATCGGATGTGAATTTATTTTGTTTTATATTGTCTGTATGAAGAACATGCCAAAGAAGTTGAGTGGCTCGAATTCCATCGAATGCAACTCCTGCGAGAGAGCTGTGCACTTGAAATGCATTAAATGACGATTAAACCGATTATTATTTAAACAAAACTTTTTTTACCGAAGACGTCGCCTTCAGACGCTATCATTATACTTTCTGCAGCGAAAACGTAGCTGACAATTATACGTTCCCAACGGTATACATTTTGTTGCGTAATTCTCATCCTGTGAAATTTCATAGCTAAAAAGCGATTTAGTCGTCCCAACCTTTACGACAATCTCTTATATTTTATCTCGAGCCAATGGCAATCCGCAATGACAATATTTATTAATAAATGCAGGGGAGAGAATAATTGCGTCAAAATACAGAACAGGATCTCCGTAAATTCACGATCAAATCGGATTAATCGCTGACGAGAATTGCTTTTATTTAGCCCCCGTTGCGCAAATTGTATCAGCGCGTTCGCATTAAAGCGTACCAGCAAAAAAGATCGCAAAAAATTTGTGAGCTTCGTGAAAGGCTCTGTCGGACACATCGGCCATGGAACACGCGCGTTGCCCGTTTCGTTACAGCGAAAAGCTTGATAAAAATTACAGGCGACAGAGCAGCTGCTCGACGGGGGAAGTTTCTCTAAACATGTAATTACGCGAGGGACCCCTTGGCTCTCTGGCAAGTAAATAATATCGTTCATTTTCGCTGCTTTATCCCCGTCGCCCCTCCTGCACCTCCTTGGACGCCTTTGGAAAATTACAAGGGCCATTTTTGGTCACGGCCTTTCGCGCATAATGACTATGCCGCCGAGCCTCCCGCGAAATTTATAGAGATTGGATGCGTGCAATCGATACCCGCGTCTTCGGAATACGGTCTCGCAATCTTTCCGGCTCACTGAAAAATTGGAACAACGAATGATTCTCGAAATTACTCGAAATTCGAAACAACATGTGCAGCGAAATACAGAAAAGTTATATTTTAAGAGTAGGTCATACTAAATCCGCGAAGGAATATTGGCAAAACAACCGCCCTGAAATAGCAAAATTGCGATGCACAAGTAACGGGAAAACTTATTCTATCAGAGTGTATCGCTTTCGGAGAAGCAAAGTATAAAAACAGGATACCTAAGGACGTTGAAAAGAACCTGAATGACGGGAAGCTAACAAGAAACGTGCTCAACCTGATAAACAACGTAGGCTAAAGGATAAAAAACGAAACTTGCTAATGTCAAAATACGTAATGTTAAAGTGGTAGCTAGACTGCATATTTTATGCATTTAAAATAAAAGAATTTGAGTATTATTACAGTGTGTTCGACTCATTCAATTTAGTAAAAGAAGAAAGATTTTCATTAAAAGTTTCTGAAAATGCTTTCAAAAATTTGGATTTTGCTGAGAAAGATCCGCAGTCTCCTAACACAAAATAATAATTGATACGATCTTTAATAACGTTAATTAAAAAAGAAAATCTTTTTCATTCCTGTTTCAAGTCTGAAACGTCAACTTTTCATGGTACCAAAAGAATCCTGTCACCCACGCATGAACGAAGTAATCAACGTGCCAAAGCAATCGTAATTAACAGCAGTATCGTACATCTTTCCCGTCGTAAACCGGAGTGATTTAGGAGAAGCAGGAAAAAATGTGTGGATCATTCTGGAAAGTTTGTTCTCTGTGGCTGATACCGGAGCGTACCCGGGTTCAGTGGTTCTGCTCGTAAATAAGTGAACAATATGGCTTACGTTTCACATCGCCGCAGAGTATACAAGCGCCACACAATGCTCCGTGATTCATTTCCAGCTAGATCGAGTTAAAACGTCTGCTCTCGAGAAATCATCGAGCCGAGACACATGTCCGGCTATAAAAGAACCCTTAGAAATTATTGGAGCAAGGAACTCTCGATGGATCACTGGAACGAAACGTTTCACATCCTTAAGTACCACCTCGTGACTTCGCGTGTTGCAACTCAAAGAGACTGCATCTAAGGATACAGGGAAAGGAGTCGAACCTTCTACTGGGCACCTTTTTTTCATAGTAATGTACAAGGTTTAAACATTTTTTTAGAGATTACATTTTTAACGTTAGAAATCACATGTGAATAAAAGAAACTGTATAATTTCAGCCTGTCTTCCTATAAGCACACTTGTGGAATTTTTATCTAGGAAACTATTTAGCCGATCGAGATGAATCCTTTTGCAAATTAATCTAAAGATTTAGACTACATTGACAATTTTCTCTAGACGCGGCGACTAATTTTATGATATTGAAAATACAAATTGCATTTCTTCCAATCCTCCTGAAAACGGTTTCCACTTTCGAATTTTTATCTCCGTAATCATGTACCCTATCGAATTGATTTTTTTTCAATAATAATCTAAACAAAATCATAAATAAACTAAGAAATTCATATTATTATTATGTACGGACCGAGGTCCTTTTATACAAAAGTTTACAGACGTTTAGTAGAACTGATAAAAACAAATAGAAAATAACATAAATACAAAAAAATAAAAGTCTTAACCTAAAATTTACATACGAAGGGACAAGCGGAAATTTAACAAATACAGGTACGATATTAACAAATAATCTCGCGTCATTTTGTTTTGAATGCCTGTAACGTGCCATTAAAAAGATCAATATTATTATACAATGAGTTTGATCTTGCAATAATCCGATTTAAAGGATTTATTACTCCACATGTGGATTTGGATTTCGTTGTATGAAATCCTGCTCTCGTTCTCAAAACACGCTCAGTTACACAGAAGTTGATTTGCCTAAGGAGAGCGGGACAATCTACATTATTATTCAACAAATTAAAAATAAAGCTCTGGTTGGATACTATTCTTCGATGAGATAATGTTTCCAGGTTGACTGTGTTTAATATTTTAGAGTAATCATATTTAGAGTAATCATATTTCTGTACAGGGATTACATACAAAGCCAAGAGTCTCGCAAGGCCCGCGTTCATCCCGAACTTCCGAAGCTTCCCGCGGAGCTGAAGTTCCGTGATAGTTCCCGGCGGGTTCATTAAACGGCTCGGCCCTGAGACGATCGTTGACTAATGCTTCCGTGCGGCGTCGAATTAATCAGAACCTCGTGCGATATTGGAAACACATCGGAAGCTTATCGCGACGACAGTTGGCGCAGGCGCGTGCGAATCCGCGTGCCGCGCGCGGAAAGAGCCGCGTTTTCGCGATCAGTCGGCCGAAAGCCGTCGCAGATCGAGCACAAGAGGTGCCCGTCGACGTGGTCGCAGCTGGAAGCACGAGGTTCTGATCGGGCCGGGTCGGGCCGAGTTGGGCCGCGAAACAGTGTCGTCTCTGAACCCGTTTTGAACTTCGTCGAACCTCTCCAAACCATTTCGAACATTTTCGAACCGCTCGAAACCGTTTCGAACCGAGCCAAACGGTTCCACGATCGATCGCCGGAACAGGGAACCGAGGCGCTTCGTGTCCCACAGTAGTTTCGTCTCTGTGAAATGCGAGCGGACGGAAATATTTCAGAAGAAGAATCGGCCGGAAGCCGAGCCACTGGAACGAGGTTTGTCGCGGCGCTATGAAACGCTGGGATTAATCGCGCGTGCCGGAATAGCGACAGATACGCGGTGCTTATGCGGTATCCTGCTCCTTAGATACAATCCCGAACACCGGGTTTTCCAGTCCTGCTTCTCGGAATCGTGGCGCTTGGTGAACGAACGATGTGTGCGAAATTTTAGAGTGACTGGAAGAACAGAACTCTCGCCGCAGTTGAAGTTCTAACGCTTTAGCCAAAGGAAGACTTTTCGTAAACTTTGCCTCTTAGCAAAGAAGCTTAACAACTTTCCTTCAAATGGGAATATCCGACGGAAATATGAACGTCGCATTACTGAGACACTTCGCTGATTTACGCATGAAATTGCTGGGGAAGGGTTTGTTAAGGAACCTTTGATTATGTAACTTTCGCTTTGGAGAAGTGGCTATTAATTGCTGATCGGTAATGCGTTCACGTTGTCACGATTTAAGTCTGATCAGAACGTGTTTAATTCTTTCCATATTTGATTCCGATGTTTAGTGAAAGAATTTAGTGAAAGAATATAAAAGTACGATAACATTACTACGAAACAAGATAAATGTCTGTGTAGCTTCTGTGTCTTGTAATTAATGCAGACAATTTAAAACAATAATTAATTTTGAAATAAAAAGTTTCATTTGAGAAATCCGGAGTCTACCGCTATCAAAAGTACGCACAAATTCTTCGAGTTTCGTTTAGTTACACTCCCACAAGACTACTCGTGGCATAGAATCGTTTTAACGTGTGAAGTCTCTGTTATTCCATCGAATAAATTCACCTAGGTTTTGTTCGTAACAGTGTCCGCCTGTTCTCTACTTTCGGTAGGGATTTCCAGATATAAATCACTCCGAAATCCCGCACACGTTTCCTCCCAAAGTACCACGAGTGGAATTCACGTGAAACCAGAAACAAAATCGAAGCAGGAAAATCGCGGAGCAGCCTATTGCGGAGGCGCAAGCATATCCGAGGAGCAAGGGTCGTGACTCGGCTCGGACGGACAAGATCGACGAACCCGCCGTCATCGACGGATTTCCTGGCACAGATAGAACGACACGAGGACGGGGCACGTTGACGCGGCGCGGTTCGGCGCAAGAAATCAACCCTATCGATCCCCGGCCGACCTAGAATCGATCTCGCAGGGAACGAAGCTGGACTCGACGGAGAGAAGAAATTGGAAACGGGTTGCATGGTCGATATCGAGACAGGACGGGATCGAACGGTTCGTTTTCGTAGCCCGATCGCGTGCACGGGGAACCGCCTCCTTAAAACCTTCAAACACGATCGCGGGACCGTGACGTTACGAGAGCCGAGCGACTTTCCTGCCAGATAATCGAGATTTCCCGCGGCACCAGCTGCCACGTTGATTCTTAGGCCGCGGGCACGACGTCCATCGAGGAACGATCGAGAAACCGTCGAGGAACACTCGATAGAAGATTCGAGCGATGATAAAGAAAAGATTGAAGAACAATCGAGGAAAGATCGAGGAAAAATCGAGAGAAGATTGAAGAACGATAGAGAAAAGATCGACGAACGATCGAGGAACGGTCGACAGAAGATCGAGGAACAATCGAGAGAAGATCGAGGAACGATCGAGGAAACGATGAACTGCCATACAACCATCCCTACTACCACAAGAACACACGCATCGCGCGAACCTCGGCGATTTTGCAACGCTTAGACTGCCAGACAGGTAAATAAGATTGCTTTTAATCTTGCATTGTTGTCGAGTGTTTTTAAATAGAACGTACCACTTTTATGAGATATCAGAACAATTTATCGATAGTTTTAGCAATAGGAAGCCACGGACGTTCTGAATATTATGCTGTGATAAAGTCTACGAAACTAATTAGATCGTTTTTAATTGATCTGCGACGTTGTGGATGTCACGTATGTATGACGATGGTGGGGAACGTATTAAAGGTACACTTTAAATGCATTTGCTGTAATCTAAAAATATGTTTCACCGGAACCAGAACGTATTATAGTAAAAGAATATTTAAGTCTTCTGGAAATCGAATGAACGAGAAGGTAGACAAATGAGAGTCGATTTTTATGTGGAAAGAGAATAATGCCGGGGGTCCAGAGAAAACAGATAGACGTCCAAAGAGCGATCGATCACATTGCTAGGGATTTTCGAACGCGTGTCGTTCGCACATGCCGGGTTACTCGTTTTCATATTCTTCAGTCCACCGTCTGAACCGCTGCCAAGTCTGGCCAGAGCCCCGCACGAGGATCTTTTATTACCCACGTTATTGTCTCTCGATCGCCGATTTCATCGGTGATTCACGGCGACGAGCGGTTTGGGCGGGCCAACGTGGCCCATTGTATAGAGCTGCCGCCGCCGATAGCGCGATACCCTGTCGATAATGCTCGATAATCGAGCCATGCGAGCCACTGCACCGTCTAACGACCAATTCCCTTTTCTACTCATCCTTAAGGGCCATTCTTGTCGGCAAGGTTCTACGAAAGGGCGCTTCTGGGACCTTGCTGCCATAACACCGCGAAAACCCTTGTTCTCCAACGCTTTTCTACGTTTTTATCTACGCCCTAACAGTGGCCACAATTTTCTACATAAAGGAAACATCGATATCGTACTGGTTGCGTGCGCAGATCAAGATTTTATTCCAGTAGATCCAATAGACAGTCTAATTGAAGAATCACTTCATTCTACAGTAAATATTCGATCTAAGAAAACGAATTTCCCTTCTACTACGCGGTATATTTATTATATTATATATATAACTACCAAAACATTTTTTTAAAACCAAACACTGCCAATTAAAGAAAATCTTCCATTCAACACCAACTTCCCCAGACAATACCAACAACATTTTATCTCCCGCACAGATCAGTTCTGCGAATTCTATTCGCTAATTAAGGAACAAAGGCTCATTTTTTCGAGGGACCCTCCACGAATCCGAAGTTTGCTAGTTGTGTGTTTGTTCCAAATTTGGTAGCGAGTTTCCAGTCCCGGGTTCCGCTTCTATTCATACAAAATTTCATCTGGAACTGATGGTAACGGGATCATCCTGTGGTTAACGAGACGCGAAACTCGAATCCCGACTTCGCGAGAACCTGCAGGTCTCCCCGCGCAAGAGACGAATATAACGATCCGAAGAGATCGTTCGCCCGAATTTCAAAACCCTCTGCCTTTTCTCCCGCCTCGTAGAACAAATCAAGGCGTTTCGGCGCGGTCTTTCGAGCCCACGCGAAATTACGAAGGCGATCTACAAATTCCATGCGACAGGGCTGTTATGTTGTCGAAGGATTTCCTTGGGACGCCATAAGACGCAGGAGTTGCCGCTCGGGTCACAATAACATCCCCTTTGTTTCCGTTACGGCGTGTCCCGGCCAGAAATTGCGACCTGTTCGCCAACTATGCCAATCTAAAGTACCGTAATCTTCGCTTTAATCCTTAATGCAGTATCTGGAGAAATTGTTTAGTACTCAGCGAGACTGTTTACTACCTTCCGCGAACCTATCCACAGCCAAAGTCAATTTCTCGGTAAGAACAATGCAGATTTCGATCGTAATTCTAATAAACATAACTCAGTTGTTGCAGATAGAAACAAATTACACCGGAAAATTTTTTAATCAAGTGCACCGAGCCAGTTGCAAAGTGCAATTTTCGTTAACGAAAACAAAATTCACCTTTATATCTCCATTACATTATAACAAAATTAGAGAATGCAAGTCGACCAAATATTATAACATTATTCTTCTGATACAATACTGGACACAGTTGGGGCCCCTCAAATGCTTACTTCCCCCACCAACCTCTTTTTCTTTTGCCCCACCGCAAGTACCTTCGTAGATACTCGTGACCAGGATTGCCATATTTTTCTCTCGCCAGGCCCCTTACCCTTCCGCCTCTCGCCACGCCACGCACCATAGCTCGTCTTTGAACTCTTCCCACTAACGCTGGCGTACGGTCGCGTGAGCCTCCCACTCTTCCCACTAGTCGCTAACGCGACCGTACGCCACCGTGTCGCCACTGTCGCCAGCGTTAGTGGGAAGAGTGCAAAGACCAGCTACGATGCGTGGCGTGGCGAGAGGCGGAAGGGTAAGGGACCTGGCGAGAGAAAAATATGGCAATCCTGCTCGTGAAAGGCGAAGCGTGTTTTTTCTCCATGGTAACGGCGCTTACTGGAAGGAGACAGTGACTGCTGTGATGGGGAGAGACGATTTTTCCTAGATTGAGGTAAACGTGCTCAGCACTGTTCTAATTCATAGCGAACGAGCCACTCAGGGGACCTGTTTAATACCTTTATACCACTGTATGTCACAAAATTGTTTCAGGCGACATTTCGCTTGGATTGACTAATTGCTACCAACAAACCAAGTTTCCGGTACCCGATCCGAGTCTTAAAGGATTAATATCCTACAGGAAAAGTATCGAGCAGTTGTGCTCGTTTTCTCTGAACTGCGGTGGTCCAGAGCATCAAAGGCTCGCGGGAGATGCTATATAGGGAGTGCACATTCGACGCGTGCTCTCGCTGAAAAGTTCATTGCATCCGAGATGCACCGCGTTGCGCCGGCAAGATTCCGGAGCGGTTCAACTTTTATTACCGACGTTCCCCGACTTCCACACGATCTCCGTCTTGTCTTAACGATTTCCTGCATCGCCTCGGTTCTTCTCTTACAAGCCAGGAGCAATCTGCACCACTTCGATTTCTCTTTTTTCCAGAAGCCGTCGCTCCCTTTGTTTCCAAGAAAAAAATGTCCAGAGGCGACGAATTATTCCCGGCCCGCTAACCGGACGTTATTCAATTTTCCTATCAATTTTCCGGAGCGACGGCAAAATTTTATCCAATTCCCGCCTCGTTTAAAACGCTAAGAGCCGGCGCACAGTGGACCAGATTGGAAAATCGGGTGAAATTTTGTCGAAAAATGAACTTTCTCATATTGACATACTCAAGGTTTGTATTGCTTTTTAAATATCCATCTGCCTCGAAAATTAAGAAATTAATAAAATATAATAAAATAGATTTAATAAAAAGCTGGGGAAAATATAATAGTATTTTAAATAGTGAATAGTAAATATAGTCCTATTTACTTTAAAGCATGTGTACAACTTTGAAAATAAAATATTTTATTTGATGCTGTAATTTTTGAAAATAAAATAATTTATTTGAGGCATTAATTTTTTTTTAAAATAGTATTTTATTTGAAGAATATTGAAAATATTTGTATTTACTTTATATTCAATTTCAATTTTAAATATTAGGTGAATACATATAATGGTTCGAATTCAATACATTTATGAGTGTAAATCGTTTCTTAACGATAAGATAGATTGTATGTTTGTGCGTTAAAATAGAAATATTTTATTTCGTGGATCAAATTGTTGAAATAGAAATATCTTATTTTGAGGTTCAGATTGTTAAAATAGAAATATTTTATTTTCGAAATTCTACATCTTATTTAAAATACTATTTTCTATAAGCAAAATAAAATCTAAAATATTAAATAGTATTTCAAATATTTTTTTCGCCAAATAATGCCCACCTCTGATCTGGATGCCCTGCCGAACCTGTACATTTACCAATTTACCCTATACTAAAAATACTCGGAAAACCCAGCTGCAGGGATAATTGAATCGTGCAATTTTCGTGTTTATTGTATGCAGAGTGTGCAATGTTATCGGAGAAATTTTTGATGCCACACCTCGCGAATAGTGGCACTCGATGCCGAAGAAGCGAAAATACAACTGTGCTATGTAACACGCATGAAAAAAATACCGAAAACGTGGAAAATTCAGTTGCAAAAACCTTTTGCGGTGCTGGATTTTTCTGCGGTGACAACTGTATTTTACAACGCAGAGTGAGCAATATGTTCGTGCAGATTTAATGCATTTATTGCAAAAATGGTTGGGTGCAATTTCGAACAATAACAAATTAAAAGAATGTAAGAGTATCATCACATTTCTTACAACTTAATAAAACCACTAAACAGAGGAATACATTCCTCTTTGGTTCGTACGGCTTGCAATTAATGCATACATTTTTTATTTGCATAAAAATCGCAGTCTACAAAGAAAACATGCAGAGAAGAGTTGTAAAAACTCGTTCCCTTTGCCAGCTAGGAGATATTGCAAATTTTTCCACGGTGTACATTGAATTTCCGTATTTGTTGTATGCAAAGTGGAGGTTTTCATATAATAGTCTACGTAAAAAGAATTTATTTTGTGGAACCTCGTGAATACCGACACTCGATACTAAACAAAGCAAAACTACAACCACGCTTAATAAATGTCCGAAAACGTGCGAAACATAGCTACACAAATTCATGAGATTTACGAGGTGGCACACATATTTTCTAACGCTGAGTTTACTGGTTTATTGTATGCAGATTGTGAATGTTTTCGCGGTATTAAATTTTCATAATAGGAAGGCAACGCAAGAGAGACAAAATGATACAAAAAAATTTGCGAGAGAGAAAGAAAAGTAATATCCCCGTCGTTGCAGGGACTGGTCGGTTGAATACAAAAGTGCCTGTGGCGTGGGAACATGATCCAGCTTTGCTACCACAGCGTTGACTTGTTTGTAACTTCATACAAAAATTCAAAGAACACTTTTACAAAATCTGACTGGAATAGCGTAGCTTGTGAACGGTTAAACGACGATAAAGTGTACTTATTGTTTACGTTAGTTGTGGAATAAAAAATTCACAAAATAGCTCACGAGTAGACATTATAAAGTTAATTATCGAGGTTGAAAAAATTATTTTATGCCCCAATCCTTTCTGAATAAAACAAACACAAATGCAGCTCAATCGCACAAACAATGCCCGAGATAAAAATTCGTGAGTGAGACCCGTTTTCGCCAAAATGGGCATAAATTGTTAATTTTGAAGGCCTGCAATTTTTTAACCAATTCTAAACCGGCAACACGATGACTTAGACTCCCTCCCTAATTTCACATGTACTACAGCATATTTCATTTAATGACGTCATCAAAAAGTGATCGATTTAGTATAGGATGAACCTCCTATGATTTTCTTCATATTTATTATATTTTATAGATTACTAACGAAGTCGGTAACAATTTTTAAGCCAAGTCGTGACTCAATTAACGCATTTTGTTAATATCATTCTTCCTCGCATATCGTTAGCTAATAATAAAGTCACGTTATTACCGATACGTTGTTAGGATTCAGTTCCCTAACACCGAATCCTACAAATACGCCCGAATAATTCGCGAAACACGGCCAAACAGGGAATTTGCTCGTTAGTTTTTTGACAGAGAATCCGGGCAAGAGCTTCCACGGGAATTCCACGGGAGATATACATATATTGTTTTGCCTCGAGTTTTTCGACGCTTTTGCGAGCTTCCGCCGCTCGAAAATATTTGATCAGTTGCGATCGACAACTTTGTTTTCACAGCGATACGAGATTGAAAATCAAACGGGCAACTGTCCTGAAAAACGGAACCCGTCGAAGTTGGGGTCAGAAACTGGTTTTTAGTAGAACCTTGTAGTTATTTAGTTTCCGCTCTGGTTTTCACAGCTTGAACAACTTCGTTGCTAGAAAATGAGAAAGTGAAAGAGATTCTTGCTGGAGAATGTCATTGAAGTTTATATTATACAGCAACGGAATGTTCAATTACGATTTTCGTTTGAATTTACGAAGTTGCTTCCGTTCGCGAAATCGTGTTACAGTTAATTAGCGAGTTGGACGCGAGCTGCGGTCTGTGGGTTGATTTACTGCATTCACAGTTTAACAAAGAAAGGAAGGAGTATGGAATTCATATCAACTTTCTTTATTATGCAGGTACGAATAATGTGTATTCAATTAAATGCATTCCTGATGTTTCTCGTCAGATCTTGCACCAAACAAACGGCCCAATAGTAATAATAACAAATTATATTACTCGCATGAAGGAAATCAAGTCTATCGGGGAAGAAAATGGTCAATGAAACAATTTCAATATTTGACACTTTACTATCAATGTTCTTTTCGAAGTTGCTAGTGTTATAGATTGGCTGGGTGGCAGAATTAGCGATTCCGTGGAGAAAGAATGAGCGTTTCAAATGGAGCCCCACTCGGAGATATTGTCTCTCACCGTGGTCGGAAATTCGGAATTCGGTCGTTTCGCGCGCACATTACGCGAGGAGCCATGAGAAAGGGAATCAGCGATTCGCCTCACGCGGCGAACCGATCCAAAATTCGAGCCACGACCGCGTCTTTCATCCCGAACGACCCTTCCGCACTCTCATAACGTCCAATCCGATATCCAGCTAATTTTTTCGGGTTTATTTGACGATGAGCCTGTCCCGCGAACGACCGGTTCCGAAAATCATTGAATTTGACAAAAATTCGTTCCGGTACACGGTAGCTATGGAAATATCTACATGCGCAGGTTGTATGCTTCCGAATAATGCAAATTACACCTGGTAGACGAAAACACGGGACTTTTGAGGGCGATAGCGGCCTGGATCGATCTTTCATTTAGCGTTTTTGAGTATTGTAAAACCCCATTTTTGTATCATCGAGAAATGAGAACGCGAATCCCGCACTCCTGCAATCCTGCAAAAACGAGTCTACTTCCTTAAGGATGCAGAATTGATTTTTGCGCGAGGACAGATAGATCGGGGGGATTAGGATGCTACAATGCGATGGAATATCAATAATGTTCGGAGCTCTTGCACTCCACGCACGTTATCCGAATATCAGTAGTCCGTGGCGAAGTTTCTGGAGGAGAATGCGATCGACTCGAGAAGCCGCATTATTCATTGCACAACCGACAGAGGCAATATACCCTCGGGAGAGGATTGATCGCGTCCGCAGTCCGCGGCAGACGGAAAGAAAATACGATTTGGAGAATTAATGAGATACGCGAATTAAGTTAGACTTCTGTTGCGGCGATTTAATTTAATGGAACGCGCCTTGTTCGCTCCGCTGCCAGAGAACGTTTGATCCTATGCACTTCGATCGTCGAACCCGACTTACACTTTCAATCATCTTGTATTTAACAAAAGGTTAATCAAATTCTGTACGTATAAGAGAATGTAGGTAATTGTAAACGCTGCAACGTTTCATTCCAGGAACGCTGTTCCATGGGCTTAGATCTCCAGACCGCTTAAAATTCAAATGAACTGAAAACTATTTGTTATTTGAACAAATGTTGCAAGCAGAAATTGCTCGGAACCAAACGGAGTTTCTACCGTAGCAATTACTTTTCTGCTATTTCGCTCTGTTATCGAAATACGAAGCTCACTGCTCTAAATGTAATGATTGCGTATCTCTATGCAAATGTTGCGTATGCAAACTAAAATGAAAGAAAACTTGCATACTAATTGAATGAATAATAATTTCATTTCTAGCAGAAAGAATCTTTCAGTCAATGATAGACATTTTTCCTTTAATTCGAGATTTACGCGACTAAAAATTTATTAACATTCTCCGAACAACAGGTCGATACGGTGCGCGAATGAATTTAAATACTCGAACCTTAATTATCGTGGTGTGCGCGAAAAACACCGACGATGAACTAATTATAAGTTTCCCCCAATTTCCGGATTAGGTTTGTGTTTATTAAACGGTGCTCGCAGGTTATTTAAAACAGGTCTTTTCGTCTGATATCAATTACTCGGCAGTACCGATTAAATTGATTAGCTTTCGTAGCGAAACGCCCGGGGCCGACTCGTTAATTGTTGTTTCCCGGCTTCGAAACGTTTCGATAGCGTGCCACAGTGTCACACGTTTGTTCCAGAGAGTTTCCAATTTCAAAAGAGCCTCAACTTCCGAGGGAACTCGTCGAATTCTTTGAAAGAAACAGACACGGCAGAGTTCCTTTAATTTCTCGGAGCGTGTCGATCCGGAAAAGAAGTTTTCTCGCGGCGATGTCTAAACTGGGAAAATGCCGAAGAAAAGCTTGTGCGATTGCCAGTCAATCCTCGTGCACTCTGAACTCTGCTTTCGCTTGTAATATCTCTTCCTAATATATTACATTCTCTTCATTCATTAATAAAGCACACACGATTGATAAATTACAGCGAATATACATATTTGATTACTCCGATTATTGACAAATTATTGATATTTGGACTATGATAATTCTGTAGATAAAAATAGCACAACCATAAACCTGGACTCATTGCAAAGCTGGAACCCTCTACTTCAATCTATCTACTGTACTGCAATTCATCGTTTATTTTTTTTCTAGAATATTTTTGCGTTTGATGAAAAACTGAAAACACGTTTTTCCTCGGAATGGTGCAACTTGCAACAACTGTAGAAACATTAAAAAATTTAAATATCGATGATTTTTCGAGATAGAGTTCATATACAATACTTTTTACTCACAATTACATTTTGAAAATTAGAGTACAACTACACTTGCAATTTGGTTATAATTTAGTACAAGAATAATAATGGCATTCTTTCCAAAATCAAGTGTCAATTCGATTCAATTAAACGGTCTCTTTTTCTTAAACAGCGCGCAAGTGTTAATTCAAGACAAACTGCACTTCATTGTTCATTTCCCTTTGCTCTGTTGACCGACGCTCTCATCGCCGAGGAAATTTAATTTCTGCGAGACTACTGGAGACTACCTCGCATTATAATCTGTTTATGCAAGGCTGAAAGCTGCGAAAGTTTCTAACGAGACGGAATTCATCCCTTCCGAGGGTGGAGAAGTTCCGTCGGAGATTGCACGACCCCCGAAGATTGTGACGGAATTAAAAAGATCAACTTCCCGAATGAAAATTTAGAAGTATGCAACAGTTGCACCGCTTCCACGGCGAGTCCTGTAAATATCCCTGAATCCGAAGCAACAAGCTTTCTTCTCAGTTGCCAACGTTTCTACCGATTCTCCTTGATCGACAAACTTTCGCGCAGCTTTGACTAGCGCGGTTCCGCGATCCATTGTGTTGCCCTTCGCTTTGATGCTTCTGCTACTGTTTGCCCATTGTTCCCTTGCTTTTTCCCGTTCGCTTAATGAAAAATCGTCTTTGGAAACACCTCTCTTTTGACGTTCGATGTTCTTCGGAAAGCCAGAGTAAAAGATTTCCCGGTGCTCAGGAAATTGTGGATAAATGTGGCACATCAAATTTCGAGAAATTCGTTTCGCGAGTATTTGCGAGCAACTAATCCCACGGAATTAACCCCTCGGCCTATAATGTCGAGTCAGGATCGTCACGTCAATCAAAATGTCGCTCATCTCTGTGAAACTGAAATAAAATTCCATTTCTCTATTATCGAGATGCGATCGATATTAATCTCCCTTGAGCTTATTTGAGACCTTGAAATTAGGAATAATATTAAAATGAAGTACGATCGAAGCATGATACCGCAGTAATCGGTACAGTTACCCTAGCTGCGTGGAGGTTCTCGAACTGGGAAAGAATTTCTGCGAGCCGAGGGTAGGACGAACTTTTTCCTGCGCCCATTATTTCTCATTCGGCCCCTGTCGCCGAGCGAACTACCTTTTGTACGGGCGGCTTTGGCATTCGCAATAAATATGAACGCGCGGTTAATTGGATTTGAAAGCTGCCCCGACTCCGATGACGTCTGCCGCGTTTAACCCACCGAACTAACCCCTTGATCACTGAAAATCAAATACGTTTCCTCCGGCTTTTTCCCTCCTGTTTCAGGTATTATGCTCTCGTTAACCCAGTTCTCGGGGCGCGCCGCGCCGCTCGATCCTGCACGGTAAATCGGAGCCGTATTAACGAGGGAAACCGGTATCCTCTCGTCGTCGAGTAGCCGTGTGCCGTGTGCACGTACCGGTCAAATTTCGGGGTCGCGATCGATCCGCGTTTCACTCTCGACCACATCGTTTCCGAGTACCGTTCTCGATCCCCTGACATCGATCCCTCCCCTCCCTCCTCTCTGCTTTTAACCCTAATTCATTCCTCATTTCTGTGGCTCAAGGAGGTATTACACTGAGACACAGGTGTTTCTTTGTTCTACGCTTTTTCACGAACTTCTTATGAAAAGTTGATAAAAATGATCGAGTCGCCTGTGAAGTTCAATGTCTTTTCACATGTAAAATTATGTTTCTTTAGGAAATCAATTGCTACATCTTATTGTGTGATATTCAAGTAGTATACCCAGAAAATTTGAGATAAATATATTAAACTGGAAGCACGTGGCAGCCATTTCTGCAAAACCCTGTTTTGGATACCAGATAAGGGAAGATCAACAATTTATTTTATACATATAGTTATGTTTCTTTAAAAACTCAATTGCTATGTTTCATTGTATGATGTTTAACTAGCAGTATTTCTTAAAAAATTGAGGTAAATATCTCAAACTAGAAGAACATGGCAGCCATTTTTCCAAAGCCACTTCCGCAAAGCACTTATATCAACACCCAGGTACCCTTTAAAATTTCCTTGACGTTCTTGTCTACAAGTTAGCAGAATTGTTACAGCTATTTCCCCAGTTTCCCGCATTATTGTAAATTCATTTACTCTTGAAACGTACAAATATTGATCCTGCGAACCACGGTGTTTTCGAGGAAAGAAGGAAACGAGGGTTAAAGTGCGTTCAATTCCGACAAAGCACTGTAGAAAACTAAGACCCATGGAACGAGCGAATATTTTCATAGTTCCATTTGCATTCAGGATCGCCGAGAAGCGATTGGGGATCGGTTGACGTCACGGGTAACGGATAGTATAGCTAGCGGCACGGATTCTTTGAATGGGTGCGAAGAAATCCGTCGGATGAATAATATATAAAAGGATCCTCGGGCCCCTCCGAACAATGAAACGCAGATGCTCGCCCGAATAAATCGATTGGCTTCTTTCAGTGCCGCGTTTCCGGATCCTCCGCCTGGAAAATGCCAATCGGCGAGCGGGCAAATTGGAGGGCCAATGCGACGCGTATATGTATTTCCTATAGATATCACGAGGGTTTTTGACGAGCGTGAAATTAATATCCAGTCCGTTCTATTCCCCCTTCATACACAGAAAATATTTCCGACCGCGACGGCTCATGGACACGTCCATTAACCGTTTGCATTTTTCATGTCTCCTCCACCTATCCTCTTCCTTCATTTCTATATATTTAATATTCTCAATATCTGATACCGTCGCTTTTTCCCGTGTGCTTCGATCTGCGAAAATAAAATCCGCTGTTTTTCCACTATCTCGGCTTCCGTACCTATTTCAGAATAAATTGTACTGAATTTATGGGGTGGGGGAGTCATGCCGAATCATTCTTTCGCGACGCTAATCTATAAATAATAAATAATAAATATCTCGAAACAAACGCGAGTGGTGCATTATCTGTTGCGACGCTGATTTATTAAATTTGGTATACGAAACTCCCGTGCACTATAATTTCTTTTCACGCAATTCTAAGAGGGAATCGGTGGCTGCGGTTACACAAGGGGCAGCCACACCGGCTGCGAGTAGTCAGCGGCAGTCTTGTCAGGGTGCAGTGCGGCAATTCATTTATCGTAACTCTAAAAGGCAGGATTTTCTACCACTTGCATATTGGAAAACGTCTACATTAAACCGATCCGATTCTTCGAATTCAGACAGTACACGCGAGAAAGGGATTATACTTCGCGACCTCGAATATTATTACAGATGCGGGCTTCGCAAAGCCAGTTTTGCACGGCGCGATGAACACTAACTTCCATCGAATAAAGCTACTGCACTTAACGTAAAGATACCTCGTCATTTACCTTACGGGCCGGCGAAGCGTTCGATACGCTTTACATACACATCGTGTATGGCTACTAACGAGATCGAACCACTACGTTGTGGGGGGTTAGTCCAAAAAATATAGATGCTGGTGAAACTTAGTGGTACGTTCCCCGCATATATTAGGTGAAGTAAAAAGTTCTGAGCGTTTTCGCTTTATTTCGAAAGCGGAAAACGCTCAGAACTTTTTACTTCACCTAATATACTCCTATCCATATTAATATACAATACATGATCGGTTGTCATGGAACGTGAAATTGCAGAAATTGAATTGTTATTGGAAGCAGATTGTCGATAACCAAATTGATACCTCCTAGAATTCGATGTTGCATTAAAGGGGTAGCATTATGTATTGAACTGTTAAATGCGAAAAGTAAATTAAAAAGAAACATTTAATTTGGAATAACTTTTTACTGCCATGAGGATTCGTTCCTAAAGGGATAAGATTGGCTTGCAAAAACAGAATTAATTTTGCACCGACTTGACTATCCTTTTTTAATCCCACTTATTCGCGCTATCTTTATTTCATCCAAGAAACAAATTGGCCAAGACATGATTCTCACTCGGTTGAACTTTGCAAAACTGACTTAATTTTCTCTTTATCTCTTCATTCTCCGTTCTCTGGCGCGCTGCCCACTGCATAATAAATTAATAACAATACTTTCCGCATAACGAAGTCGCAAAGTCTGGAATGAATTCATACGTATCTACAAGATCCCCTCTCTCGAAGGGGTTGGATTTTTCTCAGGAACCCTTGGGGAGGCGTGGCTCATGATCGCGTTAATTAATTGATATCAGCGGAAAAGCCCGACGCGAAAATGGGCAGAGCTAAATCGCCGATGCGAAGCGTTATTATAGAGAAGATAGATGGTGTTCCATCCTCTTTCTCTTTTATCTCCTGCCCTTTGCCACGATCTTTTTGTTTCGCATTCTTCCGTAACGTACGAAACAAATCACGTTCTAAATACTTTAACCTCGACTGGTTTCATGCTTTTTCAGTCGGACCAATCACCGGGCTAAATGTTATACAGAAGATTGATGACTCTGTTTCCACCCCCGATGCCTAGCCTCTGTTTTCTTCTTCGATGCCTCGGGTTGTTTTTCCGCTTCTCAAAATACACAAATCATGCTGTGGGTAGTGTGTCCCGTTTCCGGTTTATCGAACGGATATTTGCATTAGGATTTATTATTGTTATCCGCGTTATCAACTCGGCGACGGGTATAAACTATGAACGCAGAAAAATATGTCTTTTTATCGGGAAAGTAATTAAGGGTTGGAAGGTTCGAGCAACGTCCCTTAGCGGTGGTGCTAAGTTAGCTACTGCCGGCGATTATTTCATAATTTTTAATAACCTGTGGTCCATGGCTAAATAAATTTCAGTGGATACTTTAATAGCAACAACAATTTCAATTGTGTACGAAAAATTTACATTCGTTAACGGTGAGGTCACAAAAAATAGTGGAACTATACGATCTAAGAAACAGCATGGACCCGAAGGTTTTTGTTAGATCAAGACTTCACTGAATTCGTAATTGTCACATAACATTTACTAGAAAAGTAAGTGGGATTTCGGGAAAAGCATCGGCGATTTTTAATAAGCTTGTTAACAATTCCTGCGAGTGACGCTACCGATTTTAATCGAAGCATTGAGTGGGGTATTCGCATTGTACTAAAAAGTTCGAAACCAAATATTTTTAGTTTTCGCAGAGCATGCTAGAACGGTACGATTTCTGAAAAAGTATTGAGAACTTTTAATAAGCTCGTTAACGATTTCGATTGGCGTATCGAGCGGGAATTGCGATGCGGCCGACTCATTTCCGTGTGTCCAGCTGCGGAAAAAAGGAAATCGAAACGGACGTGGAAACGGGAGACGATACCGATGAGGATGGGGGTGGAGCAGAAAACGCCGTCAGCTCGAGAGAAGCGTTCTCATTTATCTGTTCGTTCTGTCGCAGTCCCTTTTTACCTGTCCCTCGTCGACTCGCAGCTTCTATTGTATCGCGCCCGGTCATCGGTCCACATTTCGCGACTTTCCTCCCCTCTCGCTCTGCTTTCGAGCCTCTCTCTTTTCATCTTTGTATCACGGTTCCTCTGATACTCGAAAACCTGATTCCAACTATTAGGTCATCGCGCGTGGAAGAGTTCACGAATTTCCTCCTGGTCCTAGATTGGACTTCGTTTGGGAGCCGCAGCCAATTGATATTGCAGACGACACTTCTGTTCAGGAGTTACAGGACATTGGTTATAGCGAGCGTGAAATAGGCCAGAATCGGTACGCTCTGAAACTGTATAAATTGTGCTGTTCAAAAGTTATTCCACTCTCTGGAAACTTTATTATTGCAGAGATACATCGTTACCGCGGATTTGTATGCAAAATAAAAATTGTCTGCGTTAATTGAAAGGGAGTGTCGTAGAGGTTGGGGCACGTTTTATTTTTCACAAAACAATTACGCAAAAAAATATATGCAAAAATCCAATGGAAAGTTCCGTTGAGCTTTAATGATTTTAATCTCTTCACTGTTCTCAACTTTATCTATCCAATTTTGTCACAAATACATCAAATCCGCAGTCTAATTGCAAAAACTTCGACGATCTGAAATTGGAACGAAATATTAGGTATGCAAATTAATTCGTAGCCCTCTCTTCACGGACTTGTTAATTATTTACAAGCAACTAAAATGCATTCTGTAAACAATTATATTACTCTGTATGTGGTGGTCTCTGTATACGGTTTCTGAGGCAGACGGAATATTGTGTTTCGAAATTCCGATCGTAACTAGGGTAGAATCGGGAAGAGATTACTCGAATAACAATCTTCCATTTCTCTGTAGGAAACAGAGAGTCAGCAGGAAACCCTGGAATCGGTTTTAGATGGCTGGCGAACGAGCCGATGCGAAGCAGCTGCGCGTCTGTCTCGCGTCACCGGGATTAATTAAAATTTATTTGGATCGGGTTTATACCGGCACGGCTTTCGCGATGCAGTCGTGTTAGGGATGTCGAACAAGGGGGTGGAATTGAGTCGATGCCCATCGACGAGCGTTCCATTCAACCCTTAACCCGACTGACTCGTTTCTGTATCATTATTGGCTACTTGTGTCCATTGTATCGCCAGAAGTCTCAAAATCAGACTATTTATTCTTCGTGTCTTATTTTTCATTTATTTTTTATGGGATTCTCACCAACTTATTTGTGGCATTTTTCTTATTAAAATGACACTAAACACGATATAATTTGCACGGTCGGCGAAGTCACAAAAAATAGAACTACACGATCTGAGAAAAAGCGCGGACCCGAGGGTTGTTCATAGATTGAACCGTTACTGTACTTATCGATCTGATAATATTACAGGAAGGGATATAAGTGAATCAGTAGACCTCATTAATTTCCATCACGTCTAGATGCAACTTTTTAGCGCGGCACAAGTTGGAGGTTGTAATGATCGTATAATGGTTAGAAAAAATGTATATAAATAAGTCATTGCATCTTATTATTATAATTATTTATTATAGACATTTATTATAGATATTTATTATTATCTTGTCGATTTTCCGCATTTTTACAAGGAGATTTTTAAGGATTGGTGTAAAATACCCGAAATTTCAATTCTGGATGCCCGACGACACAATTTGAGGGTTGTTATCGATTACTGATCAATCAGATAATATTTAGGAAGAATGAATGTAAGTTTAGACGGAGATTTCTATGGAATGGTTCGAAATAACCAAAATTTCAATTGTGGATCCCAGGCGACACAGTTTAGGGATTGTTCCCAGACTCGCTCAAAGACGACCTAAAATTCCGGAGAGTCGTCGCGCGGATCTCGGTGACATTCTTGTCGAAGGTTTGCCGACGCGCCGCCTGCCTTGTTATGAAATATTTAAGAAACTGGATGAATTTTCTGCTCCAGATACACACCGCGGTTAAATTGCTTCGCCTGGAATTCGTCTGCTCCTTGCTTCCACCCACGCGTGTTTCACCGTGTTCGTACGTTCGTTCGCGAGATCCTCGCCAACGCGCGTAACAGTAGATCGGATGTGAAAATAAAAAGAAGATACCGACGAGGAAAAAAAAAAAGCTCGATCGCTCGGGGCTCGAAAATTTTCGAGTTTCCTCGTTACCACGACCCCTTATCGCGTGTTCCACTTTCGCGGTTAGGTTCCGAAGCTTTTCAACCCTTTGACCGGCTCAGCGGGAATTCCCCTGATCCCCTCGAACCCGAAAAACTTTCCCCCATGCTCTCCGCCGCACCGGGACCAAGAAGCATGAAATTTCTCGCTGATAGCACCGCCAGACTGTGGATCAGTTTGATAAACTACTGCTGCGGATTAGGGTTCGAAAAAATGAAGCTGTCCCGGTAAATTCAGGATTTTTGTGCTGAAAAAATCCGTTCTGATCTTTTAGTAAAATAGAAATGTGTTTTATAAGCTGTGGGGTTGTAGCATAACTGTGTTCAATTCTTAAACGGGGACTTTTTCACTAAATTCTGACTATTTTTATAAAGCAAAGATATATTAGTAGGCCGCGGATTTTTATGCAAAATAAAAATGATTCACAAATTATTAACCCTTTGCAGTCGGAGCTATTTTAACTCGAAAATTAAACATTTTTTTTCGATCTGGAATAGTTTCATTTCAAAATTGATATAATAACTTATACAATACTTAAATGCTTAGTAATTAATGATGTAAACAATATTTTGAGTAATGGGGCAGAAAGTTATTTTCTTTTTTTAACCATTTTAGTGCATTAGAACACGGTACAACGGTATTCTTAATCTTTTTAAATTATTTTTCTGTTGTTTTTGATCCACTGATGTTTGTCATAAGCGCATAAAATCCACAGTCTATAAATTAGGTTGTCCAAAAACTATCGTTACGTGTTGTTAACCAAAAAGTACGCACGAAAAGTTCGACGATTTCTTCGAAGAGAATCGTCGCTCCTAAATAACAAAGATGCAAAGATGAGACATCCACGAGACAACAACTGCAGAAGTTACACTTCCAACAACACAATACATTAATCGACGAAGGACCCTCGAAAGAAAGCGATACGTTTAACAAGAAGTTCCCTTAATCCCCATCTAACAATAAAAACAGTCCAATTATACCGAAGTACCGTGATCGGAGAGTTAATCGAAAGACATCAGGTGCATTTCTTTTCTCGTAGCAGCTTAAGAAGAGGAGGGTGGGCAAAGCTGTAGTAACTTCGGGACATAATTACCAATTGTATTTATTGGCATTTCGTTTTCAATACCGTCTTCCATTCGATACACAGTGTTCTTTTCATCGAAGGGCTTCATTGGCGGACTTGGCCTCGGAATTCGCTCGATCGCGGTGTAATTAAGGGACAAATCGGAGCAGTCTCGAGCTACAAATGGCGTCCTCTCGTTCCGAACGACTCGAGAGGCCTTTTCAAGAAGCGAGACAGCCCACGGAAATAATTTCCTTCCGAAGGAGAAGAGGCTGATCGTAAAAGGTTAACGATTACGACTGCTAGCCAGTCGTCGTTCGCCGCCGGAAAATATTTGTTCGACGGTTTACGACTCTTCTTATGGGCAGTTCGCGGTTTTCTACGGTGTTTCCGTTTTCCGGATAGTTCCTGTTTGGACGGCAGCGATAGTCGCAGGTTCCCGTGCATCCTCGGTCAGGTGTCAGCGATGCTAACGAGCGCGCGGGCATGTTTATCGCGTTCCTGCAGCGTGCTCGGTGAGGGTCGATTCTATGTATTCAGGAAACTTTTCTGCCGAGTCGCTGGTTACATTCTCCCCGTAGCATAACCTCTCTCTCGCTCTCTCACTCTTTCGCCCGTGGTCGCGAAGTTATTAAACGGGAAATGGACTGTAAATTACGGGGAGATTTTTAATGCTCGACGATCGATACTCGGCAACCGCAGACCCTGCGCGGGAACCATGCAGAAACCAGCGTATTGCGATGCAACCACCGGTCCATCGTGGCTGGAGATCGTAAAAATCTGAACTGAATCCATACCGTTATTATTTACACGGTGTCATGAATCGTAATTTGCTTTAGCCATTCCTAGAATGCAATCATAGAGTGTGAACTAGGGTGGCTCTTATTTCGCCTTTGAATTTCTTTTACGGTACCCCCAGGGTTGTTTCAAATAATTAAAAACATGTGTGTAAAATTTTAGCACCCTAGGATTACGGGAAAATGTGACCCAAGGCCTGTAAACATTAAAATAATTAACTGAATGCTCATGAAATCGTTTTTCTCAAATATATCTTCTAAACTACTTATCACGTCGAAAAATACGTTAGACAAAACCGGTAGGTCTGGACAAGCTACGTCTTTTATGTGATATTACTTTTTTCGTGAAACAAATGATTTTCGAAAGAATTGAGAAAAATGTCGGAACAAAAACCAAAAAGTTTTTTTTGAAATTTGAAAGTTGAAGTGTGGTTTCATTATTTTTTACCAGTAAACATAAGCGAAAAATGTGTATTTTTATTTGCAGATTATTTTGCAGGAATTAAAAGTCAAAAATTACTTTTGACATTGCTAAATTATATCGTCAGTTCAGTTTTCCTTCGCTTTTAAGAAGCAGAATCCAAATATTAGGTTGTTGCAAAAGTTTCTTTCACAATGTGCACGTTATTTCCTAAGCTGCCTTTTATTGATAGGGTTGCTATTTGGGACCATTTTTCAAGATCTAGGTGTTGTTTGTTGTCTCTAAACGAACGATGCACCCATTAAAAGCTACGGGTTAATTTGCGAAGCCATTAAAAAGTTTGCCGGTTCCCCACGGCCCCCGATTAATTTTCTTCGCATCTGATTCGGGGATAAATCTCAATATTCCGAGGCGAAGGAAAGAAAAGATGCACTCGGCCAAGCAGCGGCAAGTTCAAAGACCCCGCTCGACGCTAGTTAGAGTTAATTTCACTCGACTCGAACCGGAATTTAATACTTCCGGCACTCGCATTCTCCCCTAAGGATATTTCTCCGGGGGTGACTTTATTTCGCGGCCGAGAAAAAAAACGGGAAGAATATTACGGGGAACAATGCCACTGCTCGCCAGTTTCCAATGCAAATCACGGTAAATGCCGTTGAAAGCGGTAACTGAGAATTATATTTGCGCTCCTGGGGGCATTTAGAGTGCGAAAGTGCGAACGTCTGGCTGCTGAGGGTGCTTCTCGCAGACAGATCCGCATCACTTGGTTATTTAAGCCTTTGATTATTGGACACTTCTACAGAAATCTACGGCAATGTATAGATTATCGTGACTTGAGTTATCGCAAAATAATACAAGACAATACAATAATTTACAGAAACTAAGAATATTGCTGCATCATTTTCAGTCCACTGAAATTATTAAAGGAAAAAACATGACTATGCAGCCTGTACCTTGCACAAATGCAGACAATTTTTATTCTGCATAAAAATCAACACAAGCATTTCACTTACTATATATTCATACATCAAAATTGCATACAAAACAAATACTGATTAATGATTATAGTACCTAAAACTCTGTTCACATTATTTTCATTCCGCACGGCACACTTCCCGCTCAAACCGCCATGAACCAGCGAGGAAAAATCGCAGATAAAATTTTCATGACTCGTTACAAAGAGCAAAGCTTCAATCTCTTAATTCACTGCAATTTTAGTCATGGCAAAAATGTTTCAACCTCGGCAGAACTCGCAGAAATTCATTTCTAACGATTTCCAGAGATGAAAAGTACCTCCGCTTTTCCATCTATTACGCGATGTGTAAATGCCTTTAGAAAAACCCAACTTGGCGGTATAAAAGCAAAGGTTTTACGCTTTAAAACGAGCCGTGGTGGATCGCCGTACGATATTTTTCCGGGAAGTTGTAACAGTTTCAATATTCGCGATTTCCAATCCGAAAACGTGGCAAGCGAACAGTTAATTCGAGGTAATTCCATTCGGTGATTGAAAAGGACTTCGAAATTCGAGTTTGCTAACGTTTAACTCGAATCAGATTTTTCGGTGAAATGGTCGAACCGGGGGAAGTCTTTTGGTAGCTGTCCAAAGCATACACACGTGCGCTTTGTAACGCGAGTTTCGCCGTCGCCTCGCATAAGCACCGCGGAACTTTGCCGAGGGCCGTCGAACAATAATCGGACGCGGGAATGATATTGCGACGACGACGGAGTCCGGGAACAATGGTCGATCGGCTTTCGCGGAGAATGCTATACATTGGTACCACCAATGTGTAGGCGACTTGAAATTCTGACGATAAATTACAGAACGGCAATGCGGGCCATTTTGTCGGCCGAGTCGAAGCACGCGAATCTGCTGTCCCGTCCGCGAAAACGGAAGTGGTCGCGATAAAATCGACCATCGATGCCCGAGCAACGAGAAGCCGTGCGAAATGATGAGATAGGCAGAATGCAGCATTGTTCAAAAGTTTATTTGAATACGAATAGCGAATGAATAATTCGATCGTCCGGAACAATGGTGCCGAACGAAAAATTGGTACTCGGTTATTCGTTGATCGAGATGGTTGAAATGATTAACAATATTCTCTGATAAATTTAAACTATTCTTTCGTCGTTTTATATTCATCACTAGACTGCGGAACTTTATACAAAATAAAAATTATGTACACCGATTGCAAGGAATAGGAATTAAATCGAATGTTATTTATTCCCTTAATAATTTTAATAGAGGAAAAATCATATACTCACATCTTCAATTTTTAAAATTTTCCAACAATTTTGAATTTCATCTACTCAATTTTTCTATAAATGTCAAAAAGTCAATTTTTTTCGACTTCAAGAAAATGTGCAAAAATTATTTTTATTTAAAACGATTCTATAGGCTTTCTTGTAACAAATATTCAGATATTTAGACGGTCGCCATGATCCTAGTCTTTCAAGGAATGGAAGAAGATGGAGAAGCAGCTGTAATTTGAAACTGCTGGAAGATTAAAAGAATTTCATTATGCAAGACTTAAGCTAATTTAGTAGGATGTTTAGCAGGCATAAGACCAGAATTCATACCGCGCCCTGTTCTACAGTTCCCCCCGGCGAACTCGCAAGTTAGGATTAATTTTCAATTCGCAAATTTCACAGCTGCTGGGTTTAATCGCGCGATGGGCTTCATCCGTGTGTCCCGAGGGCGTAGGACCACCGGCCCATTTATAATTTCGGCTCCATCAAGGAGCGAAACGTAGTATCTCGGCCGGTGAACTCCGGTAAGCGTCGAGCGAACTATAATCCGTGGACTCGGAACGCGAGTTTCGACTGCTCGCGTCGGATCTTGGCCCTAGTTTTGCAGACTCGTGAATCTGTTTACGGCAGTTGCTGTCTCTCTGTGTAACCCTCGGGGACCGTAGTATCAACATTAGACTCGTCTCTCCTTTCTCGTTATCCCATCGCGTCGCACAGGCTCGCTCTTATCGTTGCATCGTTGCAACGTCCACTCCTGTTTGCATCCGCAGACATGATTGTAGTTTACTCTTCCACGTAAATGTTTTTCCACTCTTATTCATCTTCCTCGCGTTCCATGTTGATTTTCCTGGATAATTACGGTTCGTTTAATGAAGGAGGAGCCTACACTCTGACCGCCTCGTTGCAATGTTTCCCAAGCGTAATTTTATCTTATACGAAGTAGCATTCAAACGATGATAAAACTCCATTCGCTCCTTTATGTACAATTATTCTTTATCACAGGTTATGAATTTTAAAATGATAAGAATATTTTCTTCAGACGCGTTTCTTAAATCGTACAGTTCCCGTTTCTTAGATCGAACATTTACTGTACATTGAAACTCTTACATTCTTTTAATTTCTTTCTAGCTTTAAATCGAATCTACTCTTTTTTAACTTAATGCATAACGTCCGCTGAACAGTAATTAAATTTTACATTTACAACTTGGAAAAGTTCATCAAATGATTAAAAAGGCTACCAGAAATGTGAGAACGACAGAAGATTCTGTCCGAAATACTGTTCTAACGTCAATGCTAATATTTATTCAAGCTCATATCTCCGTTGCCGCACTATGCAGAGGCAATCTCCTAGTTCTACATAGATGAAACATACGGCAAGCCATTTCCATCCGCACACAAGGCATCTCACATGCGAGAGACGTAATTTCGGCGGACCATCGTGAATCTTGCATCCATTAGACAGCCCCGAAACCTTGCCGCAACCATTAGACCGTTAATGGTTTTAATAGTCGTTCGTTTGGTCCACCCGCGCCTTCGTTGATGTCCGGTTCCCTCGAGCTGAACTACGACGAGTTTCCACGAACTCATTAAATAGAAAATTAAAGAAAAAAAGCATTGCTTCTGTTGCTTCTTATGATTCGTTATATCACATAAAAAAATTCAAATCAATTTTGTGCATGTCGGTGTGTACAATCGTAACTAGACTGCGGATCTCCATGAGAAATAAAAATGTTTTAACAATTGTGAGTCGCAGGAGTCGTATAGAAATTTTCTTTTTTTTAATAATTTTAGTAAGTTCAAAGTGATATATAGGCGTTCTTAAATTCTTTCAATCTGTCTATCGTCCGAAATTTTGTTTTGAAATTTAAAACTTTTCTGTGAGAATATCTCGTTTTAATATTAATTTTTATATTCTTATATTTGACATGTGTTTTCAGGATCGTATAGGAAATAGAGAGATATTTCAAAAATCACGTACCTACTAGTAAAAGCCAAAGACACAGCGAGAGGAAATTTCGCATAGCCCACGCCGTGAAGCACCGTTAATTCCGAGCAACTCGCAACCGCGTGCTCCCGGCGCGGTCAGAATTAATGTTGAGAGTGCATCGTATCGGATTGTTCGGCTGGAGAATAAATTAGCAGGGCCGGAAATTATAATCTCGCATTATCATTCTGCCCGTCCGCGCTCGTAGTACGATGAAGACAAAATCGATTCACGGAATTAGGAACGACCGATTTCCGGCTCGATCGTCGGGATAGTAGATCTGGCCCACCTCCGAAACACGAGCGAAAACGGTGGTCGTGTGCGTCTCTATTCAAGCTCGCCGGACGATAAATCGGAGCCTGTTCCTCGGTTGAACGTTTCTATTTCTCGCTCCTTCGTAAATTTCTTATTTCCGAGCGTCATATTGTCCTGAGATTAGTGGGCTTCCGGCCGGGGCCGGAGGAATCAGAGGAAACGCAGAGAAATCGTTGAATTTTTCCTGAGCACGGCTATTCCAACCGTTCTCATTGCAACGTAATTGCAATATTTAATCCATTAGAAGATACGGCCCTGGTATCTGAATTCGTACGATACTGCTTTTGAGCCCCAGGGGTCAAGACAGGGGTGGCCAATCTTTTGCCTACCATGCGTAAAATTATTTCACATACGAGTTCAGGTGCGCCATACAACTCGAGCACTTTTTCTACCTTCTTACGTTCGTTGTTGCGGTTGGAAAATAGGTATAGGGGTAGGATCTGCTTCAGTTAGGGGAGGAAAAGGGATAACTCAATCGCGCAACTAAATTAATTAACTTGCGCCAGTTGAAAAGACACACGTTCATTGGAGCACTAATCTACAATAGTGAGAAATGATCTTTTGGACGAGAGGGCGATCCTATAATTGTAAACTGTCAAAAAATTGCGACGAAGTGATGAGTAAGAAGGCTGTATAAATTCAACTGAGAGATCTCAGGCGTTGAAAATATGAAGATGGATTCAGTTATGGCGCCTACTTCAAAAGAATAAGTATAGGCGCAAGGATCTAGTGCGCCACTTGTAATCATCCAATGCGCCACGTTTGGCGCATGCGCCGCAGGTTGGCCACCCATGCCCTAAGATCTTCTGAAATATAGCTTTTTACATTCCTGAGACCTGGAGAGTGATGGTCCTTTGCATTCTTGAAGATCTTGAAATTGTAGCCTTTTGACGTATACGAGGTGTTTTGAAGTATGTGATCTCATGCATTTTAGATAACCCTACTATGCAATCCCCATCGCATTTAAAATGGTGACCTTTTAACCCAACGACCTTAGTTTACAAAATCTTTACACATCGTCGATAAAAATGTAATTTTTGCACCGCGACCAAGGCGAAACAGGTAAAACGGTTTAGTGCGGCGATTGTCAACCTGTCCGCCATTTTCCCTCTAAGTTCAATATAAACTCACATGCGCGCGATATTACGGCATCGTATAATATTATCGCTCGGACTGCCGTGTAAATGGAAAGGACGGGGTCAAATTGAATTCATTTTCTCTGGATCACTCCCATCCGCTTCCCCAGAGCAGTCCTCGTTGCAGGATCGGACACAGAAACTGGTCCATTAAGCTTATTCGACTCCATTGCCTCCTCCACTCTCGCCTCTGTCGATATCCTTTCCGCTCTTTCGCTCGAGCCTTCTGTTTCTCCGAGAGAAATATTCTGTGTCCATTTTACAAGCGACCGGCGACCACCGTTAATAGTTTCTCGTCGAAAACAAATTATAATCTTGCGATTATCTATTATCCTCTAAAATCTTGCAAACTGCTCCACAGAAAATGAAAAATTCGTGATTTACGCTGTTGTCCAAAATTATCTGGACACGTAAGGGACAGTCGCAAAGGTTGGGACACGTTTTGCTTTTTAGCTAGAAAATTACATACGATGAGAATTACGCAAAAAATGTATACCATTGGAAAGATATAGTTGCTCGCTATATTTTACATTCAATTTCCAACAAATTAGATATATCTAAGCAATCAGGGTTGAACCATTTCCTGTTGAAAACGAATCAATAAGAAACACAATAAAACTTTTCAGGACATATTTTTGGCGTTTGCTTACGACTTGTTTGAACACGACTTGTTGTGTCTAATGCTTATGAAAAGCTTGTTTATAAACAGAAATAAAATTGACAACCATGACGTAGGTGTTTCCAGTGCGTTATTGTGGAGAAAACGCACTGCCCCGACTAATACGCGATGTCCCAATCTTTACGACACTCCCTTATAAAGAAATATATAACTCGTGTAATTTTGATAATTTTGTCTTTAAAAAAATCGCACGTGCACTTCAAATATCAGTAAACTCGCGGGCAAAATCCCAATGGAATAATCTCAACAGTTTCTCTGCGGAAAATTCCTAAAAATTCGCGCAGAAACGGCCTCGAAAGTAAGAATATTCCTTAATGCACTCTGCTGTGATGAAAGGGTAAGGAATCACGATCATTCGTCGATCATCAAAGTTGCGGTTTGTCGACGAATGACTCGTGCGGGCTCCGGTGATCGTGGGCGTGCTTGATCGCAGAGTGTTTGCGAATCGAAGGTAGCAAGTGGAAGAGAAAGGGACAGAGAGGCAGAGGGAAAGAGAGAGAGAGAGAGAAATTGCGCTTTGTCGGCGGTCTGTCAGCCGCATCCGCGATTGTGTCCTTTGATCGCCTAACATCCCGCAACGGGTCGCGCCGTGGCGGATGCGGGAGACCATAATCGAGACGAACTCTCGTGACTATTCATCCATCCTCTCGCTAATGGTGGTTTTTCGTTGAGCAAACTCTGCTTGAATTCCTTACGAGGAAGACTTTCGAGTCGTCGAACACCGACGTCGGGTGCTATGACCATTTTCCATATGACGATCGCACACGTTGAACTACTTTTTCCCCATCATCGACCGATCACGCAACGGAATGTAAAACGACTGAACCGAACTCGATTAAAGGGTAACCACGATCTATCGAAGGATCGTTTATCGAAGGTAGAGAACACTGACCCTGTCGCATTCCTATCGAGCCCGGCAGGGATTCCCGCCTGATCCTCGATCCTCGCGCGCAATTTGCCGTGCTTTCTTAAGATAAGGAACTGCTCGCGTTAGTCGGGAGGCAAAGAGAACTACGAATGCTCCGACGATGTCTGCGAAGAGGTTCTGTTATTGAATTTCTATCGTGCGAACCCTGGCGCCTTTGATGCGTTCGAGTTTCCCGTACAGAAAAATCGGAAGTCGAGACCGGCTAGTTCCTCCGAGACGATCTTGACTCCCCAGGGTGTCGTGATTGTTTTCGACCCCTTATTTCTGGCCCTAGGTTGCTCCAACTCTTGATATTCAGTCAGTTTTATGGAAAATTCATGCGAAGTTCCGGTACTCTGTGCGGGTGTAGAAAAATCCGTATGTGTATCGAGAATTATTTGACCTATATTCCATTCCAATTGAGCAATTATTTATTTAGCTAACAAATGAATTGATTCTTCATCCTATATCTTATTTGGACGTACGCTTTTCTAAACCATCTCTCACAAATATAAATACAGTAAATATTCGATCTATGAAAACGGGAACTGTACGATCTAAGAGAAACGAATATCCTCTCCACTGTGGGGCATACTGTGTTGTACAATTTATGCGAACGATTTTTATTTTACATAAAGATCTAGTGATTTAAAAGAAGAATGTTGATACATGCTACAAGATATTGAAGTTTGTTAATGTTATTACGAAGATAGAGATAATTTTTCTCCTACCTAAATTCTGCTTCTGTTTCGAATCTAATTCTGTCGGAGCCAGATTTCGCAGTGGGAGAGTAAAGGGCTAGTCGTTGGCAAAGAGGGAGATTAATTAATCAGTCGGGCGATTCCCGGTGATTAATAAAACGGTTAATTAACGAGCTACCGGTAAAATCCTCGAGGACGACGTGGCAACGGGGACGCAACTTGATACACGGCGTCGGATATCGATCGCGTCGGACTTCTTTCGTACGAGAGAGAGCTCGGATTAAGCAATCCCCTGTCGCGCTGTTTTGCATCACGTACCGTAAACACCTACGACTGCTCCTGTCACTCAGGTCTCGTTGTTTTCCTTCAATCTCCCGGATATTAGTGCCGCCGAGTCCACGCGGAGCCTGAGCAGTTTTGTTCGACGCGATTAGAGTGCATTTCGTGAGAAAAACGAGTAAAATGTAAGACAGCAGTAATCGCTGTAAGTTACGCATTTATGGTAAAAATGACTAGGTGCAATTTTTAAAAAACAGTATCCATGTATCAATCCTAACGTATTCAAATTATTAAAGGAACAAAGAAATTTCCATTTGGCTCCCGTTCATTATAATCGACGCAGAAAATTTTTATTTTGCACAAAGATCTGCGGTCTAATTATTATCAATTTGTTAAAAAGATTAACAAATCGACACACGCGTAACTCCGTCATTTCGTAACATTTTGCCTTGGAAAAATGAAAAGGCAAAGCTGCAAGTTACATTACGCTCAATAAAATTAGAATTTTTGATTTAGTCCTCTCCGAAATAAACTCAGAAAGTTCACTAACTCGTGCACGCTTCAGGATGATCTCTTCTCCTCAACGCTGAAAACCTATCGCGTTAACGAGATTTTAACACGGTCTTCGATAATACCCCCGTTATTCGGTGAACCCTGTTCGCGGCGAGCAGCTCGATTAATCTTCCGTCCAACAATTTCCTTTAAGGTAATAGACCCACTCGATCAACGCTCGGGAACGCTAATTAATTTCGGTGTCGTTCGGTTATGCCTCGAAAGAGAAAATTTGTACAACGATCCGTCACCGTGATCCTTTGGATCGCGGTCTACTGCCGCGAGATTGCTTGACTCGCTCCACTTAAAACTTGTTACGCTGTGTACGACGAAATGAACCCAGGACTCCGATGCTCTTCGCACACCTTGCGGAACTTCTTGAGACGATGATAAATGAACTGCGGTGGTAAACGTGCCTATCGTTTTACTTTCGGGACCTTGAGGAATCTACAACACCGAAGAGATACCAAGGATTTCCTTCTCAATTTCACTGAAATCTCTACTGAAATACTTGTGGGCATGAAACTCGGCGATTCTCTATGACGGGAACTTGATGAGGCAATAATAATTGCAGTATAATTTTTGCTCGATTGCTTATCTTAACGTCCTTGTAGCTTATAAACATTTGACAGGTTGAAAAAGTTGAGGCACTTCGCTTTAAGTGAGAAAATAAATAAACGTTATCTGCGACCACTTTTGCTAGCCTTATAATTACAAACTTCCTTCTCGAGCCAACGTTAATTAGACTACGTTTGTAACTAGATTACTTATCTGTTTGTCCTTGTGGCTCATAAAAAGTTCACAGGTCGCAAAAGTCGAGGCACTCTGTTTTAAGTGAGACAATAAAAAAGCCTTATCTGTGACCACTTTTGCTAGCCCTATAAATAAGAATTTGCTTCTTAAACCAATGATAATTAGAGTAATTGCTACACTGTTTATGCTTATATGTTTTCAGCTTATAAAATTTTAAAAAATTTGAAAGTCACTTTCTTATGGTTGAGAAGACAAAGCTCAATTTGTGTCCCGTTTTTCCAGCTCGTCCAGTAAAATCTTGCTTCTCGTGCCAATGGTAATTAGTAGACAAAACAAAAATATTCTGCATTGATTGGGGGAAGCAGAAGTTGAATACAAATTCATTTCATCCCCTGATAGTTCTTTCACATTGAAAACAACAAAACAAAACTTTTGGATTTTTAAAATCTTTTACTGTTTTATATTTCACCTAGACAATTTCTTCATAATTGCATAAAGATCCGCAGTCTAGTAATTAGACTCTTTGTTAGACTGCTTATCTTTGTGCTTTGCAGCTCACAAAAATTTCAAAGACAGCAAGAAACCAGGTACTTTCGTTTAACCAAGAAAACAAAGTCCAGTTTTTCCAGTTGCGCGAATCAGTCGCGGTCTCGTTCCCGCGAATTCGCGTGGCACTCACTGCGATACGAAAGCGCGGAGACGCGGAGCGAAGGAAGGAACTAGGTTCGCGTTAAAATTCGCCGTTGCAATTAAGGGTTAATCCAGTCGGCGATGCAATCATCGCGGGACTGGGTCAACTAAATACAATCTGCCGGTTGGATCTCCATCGATAGGCACCGTCGAAAGGGAAGACTTTCGGCGGTCGGTGGATCGTTTCACGGTGGCTCCGAGCGTAATTACACGCGACTGTAACAAATCAAAGCAATCGAAACGAACGGGTGGGTTGGAATTATGGCCTCGGGCAAGAAGGACGCGCGAAGGACGATTAAAAGGTGTTCGTTCGAGTTCGTTCGAGACTGTTCGGCCGCTCCCAGGCTATCTAAAACATCGATCGAGGCCTTTCCGACGGAGCCACCGCGTGAAATCGCAACTTACGTGATCCTAACGAGTTTCGTTCCCGTCTCGACGGGCCTAACTGAAAGGTCAAAGACTAACTTTCGAGCCTGCCCGATTTAGAATCCGTTTATGCTACCGATGAGCCGTCTGCGGGCCGAATAGAATGAAGACACACTATCGTGTCACGTATTGATTGCACAACCACCATTCTATAAAAGGAAGTAGTCCTGCGGATATATGAAGTGTACGCAAAAGCTTCTTCCATCTTTCGCGCATAATGTCTTATAATTATAATTACAAACTTTTAAACGTTTAATGTGCCGAAAATAATTTACAGGAACATTCTTAAATTGATATTTACGTTTTCTCAATTTGAAATTTCCTCTATTAATTTTTCAAGTCCGTAGTCTGATTATAATCTCCTTTTCCCGCCACAGTGAAAACACGCGCATAAAATGGCCCGCAAAGGGTAGCACTTGGTCCAAACGAAAGTCGAGCAGCGTTAAATTTTCGATTTCAATTTTGGCGTTCAAACATCGACTGCTGAATTGCTCGGTAATTGCTCGTGCGGGCCGTGCACGTTTCGCGAATCGACAGCGGCAGAGAAACGTCTCCGCTTCCACACGTGCATACGGTCTGGGAATTCGCCAACAGAAACAGAAACGGTAACGGCAACACAGCCGCAGCCGTGGCTCGTGTTTCAAAACCAATGGGCCGGTGTGTGCGTTTCCAGGTTGTTGCGCGACCCCCCAAATGGAACGCTCTTTGCAACCCCGGAAACGCGCCTGCCGGTTAATTCGCAGCCTCTGCGAACACCCACGCGAATTTCGCGATGTACGTGGCCTCGATACGCCGGTAACGTGGGCCGAATGTACCTCTTCCAGCTGTACGCTCGTAAAGTTTCCCAGTCACATATTCGTGCGGAAACGTAGGGTACTATATGAACCCTCCTGAGCGACAGCAAATGTCAAGCACGAGGTCGTCGTTGATGAACTAGGCTCTGTGATCTGATTAAATGGCGACGCTACCATTTATCTAACCTGGTCACCCTGGATAATCTTGTCTGTGGTCCTTGTACCCTACTCATTCCGAAACATAGGGTCTGACTCGTATTATGGGCTCGTTGTGGCGTCTGAAACACTTTGAGATCTCCTGTAATCCTTCGTGCACATAAATCTTCTGCCTGAATCGCTGATCTTACTTTTTGTTTCTGCGCGAGATGTTTCGAAATTGTTCACATTGTTTAGATCCTTTCTTTTTTACCTCGAAAATCTATCAAATACAGGACTGCGAAGACATTGTATGAATTCACGAATATTACTGTATTAACTATTTTAATGCAGTTGCAGTCAGAAGTTATACACCTGATTACATAGAATTCTGGACTTTATATTAAATTGTAGTACTGGTCGAATAGAATCCCGTGCATTAGATTAAATTGTACAACTACATTGGATAGAATTCTGTACTCCATTAATAAATAACAAATTTACGGAATATACGCGCTCATATCAAGAGCCAACACAACTGTTGAGTGCGTGGGCAACGCAAGTGTCAATTTGGGTCTACGCTGTGTTCGATTTTTTAAATGATGCCATCGCGTGTTTCCCAGCTGCTCGCTAATCGCAGTTGAGCACTGACAAGAGACAACGACAACACCTAAATTATTACAAAGATGGACGCAAAGATGCACTCGCTTCCGATGTCGCCAGACTCGAAAGGACATCCTGTTTCGTCTGCGCCGGAGCTCGTCATCCTCTCGATGCATAACGAAACACATCGCGAAAGACTCGTGGTTTCCGAAAGATCGATAACGCGCGACGAACTCGACTTTTCGCTTCCGGAAATAGCGTTCCGAGCCGCCTCTATTCGCTCGGCGACGTAGGCGCAGGTTTTAGCGATCCCAGGTTGGAATACTCGGTTTTAATATGCCGGGATATACCGTTTCACGGAAAATTGGACGACCCAGTTTGCGGACGAAAGGCGAGCCGAAACCGGGAATCTGGTTTGAAACGGTTTCGCATGTTTACGATGATCCGGGTAACCCAAGATGCGCGCGGAGAAGAGGAAGAGGTCTTTGGACGATTTCCAAGGCTGATGCATCTGAATACAAGAGCCTCGGGTTCCAACTGCAACCAATAATTAGATTTTTCAATTCCCGTCTCTCGTCCGATTGGAAAAGCGACGGAGACAAGTCAGAAATTTTGCGATTCGACAAATTCTCAATTTTACTTCACCAGCTCTGTTATCAATCTCATGATGAAAACAATTTTCTTAATTTTCGGCAGGTATCTTGTTAGTTAATTCATTCTAATACAACATATCCTCGTATAAGATATACAAATGAAAATTGTCACCAATAAGTTAAATTCTCCAAATAAAATTAATTGAACTTTCTTTCTGTAAAATTTAAAAAAGTCCACGATTTCTTCTGTTAAATCATGTTAGTATTTCAAGAAGGAGGTACAGATTTATCAAAATATTTGAACGATGAAGATGGGTAACGAAAGAAATGGTGATAACGAGCGTGTTAAGTGAAACGAGCGATCGCCGTTTATTTCGACCACGTTAAACACCGCGAGCAATTACTGCGGAGTTTTAATTAATTATCCGAGCCACGTCGAATGCGAGAAAGGTCATATTTGAAGATCCGCGGAACGGTTTGGAACTTTTACGACATCCTCGAGTGGAGTACGAAGCGCGAAACGTGCTTTAAAGCTTGGCGGAGGAAGAAGTCTTTGGCCGACTTCCAACGTTGAAGTTCCCAAGCCTCGAGTTTCAACGGAGATCGTTAATTACGTTTTTCAATTCTCGCCTTTCTTGTCAAATGGAATCGGAGGAACGACCGCGTGCAATGGGAACATGCACGTGCGGGAGGTTTGATCGAAAAACGGGTCGAGCTATTTCCATCGTTCAATGGTTAAAACAATCGGAACACCGCGCCGCGCCGGGGAACAAAGGAGGAAAAGAGAAAGCTAGAGGTCACAACTGCTCCGAATACCGAAAACTGTTTGCTGTTTCGAAGTCGTCGCTTTAAGACTTCGGCGTCCGTACATAAGGGTCGCGGCTCTCGGGAGACTCGTGAACGCGACCGAGCTTTTTTCGAGCAAGGACGCGCATCTAGGACGATTTATACAGGCAATGTTCGACGAGATGCTGCGATGCTAGGCGGACGGAAATATCGGAAACCGTCGAGCAAAATTCATCACCTCGTTAAAGAACAAAATATCTTACTTTCTAAAGCACGCGCAAGATCGAAATTAACCCTTTGAACTCGGAGCTTTCACTCGAAAACAGACATTCCTTTCAACCCAGAATATTTCGTAATTTGTTCAAGAAGAACTTTAGTAACGTGATCAATTAATTAATGTAAAATATCACAAAATTTAAACATGAAGGACGTCAAATGTCAGAAGGTGTAGTTTTTTAAAAATAAGTTTCACAATTATGAATAGTCATTAATTTAACTTTTAACATTTTTTGGTTTATTATTTCATGTTAATTCATGAAAATATACAAACTAATTGACTTTCCACATGAAATAAAAATTCGCTAAAAGCATATGCACCGTAACTGACCTTTTAACTCCTAAAACAGATTGGTTTTTTCAGTCCCAAAATTTAATTGGATACCAATTGTTCTCTTCTATTACTAAAATTTATTGATTGAGCATTTCTTAACTTATACTTACAATTGTTATTTATCACCATGAAACAACGTAAACGGAGTTACACGATCGACTGGCTCATAGTGGGGACATGGCTGATAGTGTGCGAAAGAATATAAAATTTACGCCGGTTGAAATGATAATTAAAAATCTCCTGTTCGAACCTACGGAGAACTCGTGCACCGCCCACGAGTATAGTGATCGCGGGGTGCAAAGTCGGAACGATGTCCCCGAAATTAAGTCCTCCCGCGATGACTGGCCGTGGAAAGAATTCAGGAGCGAGGAAATTCTGGCACTCGACTCGAAAATGCCGTTTTCACTCGTTCCCGATATTCACACCAGGACGACGACGCCACCCGTCTAACGTTATTGCTTTCCGCAGGCCGTGCAGAGGGACCAGGGGTGGGGAAAACTGGGGTTGCGAAGACAAAGGACCGGGGGCAAATAGCGCTTTCGTCTCGAGCAGGTGAAAGGTCAATTCTCGCGTGTCAATATTGAACTACACGCTCCGGTATCACACGACTTTTTTCCTCGAGAGACAAAGGGCTATTCTTAGGCCCTGCCCCTTCCACGGGAAAAAGTGCACCACTCCGGGATCATGTTTGCCCGTAACAGTTTCTGTCCACTTTCGTTCTGCACTCGTCAATTTGCGAGACGTCAAGCCTTTTAACTGAAAATCTTTGGCGCGAGAGCTTCGGAGAGTACAAGTTTAATTTAGAAAATAAATTAAACTTTCACTCAGGGGACCAAAAATTTTCAACTTCTCTGAATGTAATATTATGCAATTCGACGAAAAAATGATAAAACTTTAAATTATTGTGCGAGGAATCCAAGACCTAACCTCATATCCGCCCCTATGTCTGGAAACAAATATGGAAGAATTCTAACCTGTCAAACGCGTCTCAAATCGAGCAACTTTACTCGTGTATAACTTTTAAACGAGTGAACTCTGCACACTAGAACTTGGATTCCTCGCACTATAATTGAAAGTTTTATCATTTCTTCGTCGAATTGTATATTACATTCATAGTTGAAAATCTTTGGTTCCCTGAGTGAAAGTTCAGCCCAAAAATGAATAGAAGAAATATACAATGATAAAACTGTAAACACGTTACACGAATTTAAGAATTATTTAACTCCATTTATATTTCCCTCCTGTTTGTCAAAATTATCTCCGTCAATGTTAATGTTACATAAAGATCCGTAGTCTATTTAGAAATGCATAAAATTTAATGATCAAAAAGATTAAAATAAGATCGTTCACTCCATTTGCAAATAATGAGTCAACATACAGTCTACCAGCACTGTTTCCTCGTAAATAATGAAAAATGTGTGAAGTTTTTACGAAGCTACGATGGATGGTGGTTAATCCAGGTTCGCTGGAGTCCGTCAGATCCATTTGAGAAAAATCTGGCAAAAACCGTCCGTCAGAGGGCTAACGAAGAAGCCAGCTGCTAATTACTGCCGTAAAAAATTGTCAAAGGAGAAGATTGGCATTCAGTGTTGATGTTTGCGATTGCCACGGTGCCGGCCGAGGTATTAGGCCGCGGGAAAGAGGAAAATTAGAAAATCGGGAAACGCCAGAGGCTGCGAGCTTTATTCCGCGAGCACCGGATCGCGCTGACTAACGTACACGACGCCGAAGCTCGCATACTTTGTGCATAAAACCACCCAGAAGCGACGAAGCTGTTATTTTTCGAACGGAGCCGGCAAGGCGCGTGACTCGATTACGGGATATTTTAATCGCGATTGAACGTGTGCAACCTGGTTACACGGCGGAACAATTCTGTTTCAGATCGAGAGGAACATGTCGGTCGAGATAAGAGCGGGTCGACCAACAATGCCAACCATACCGCAGTCGAAGAGACCGACGATTTTAGTGTATCCAACAGGTGAGAGAATTAACGTGTCGCTGTCGTGTTACACCGAGTGAATAGCAGCGGGACAGCTCCATTTTGTATGAAATCTAAATCAATTTTGCGTGACAGTGCCGCACTGCTGTGATGTGGGACTTCGGTGATTTCACGAAGTCAGCGACGAGCAATTGAGAATTTGTTGAAACCAGAATTACAGAGCAGTTGTTTGTTTTATATTTGTTTATAAAATTGAGAAGAAAAGTTTGCTCGACAAATTCCGCAGAAAATTTTTGCAGGATAATCTTAGATCCTTCAATTGGAAAATTCGGCCATTTTGCCAGCTTCTACAGTTCTAGCGTTAATATTGTGAAAGAATATGATTTGAATGGAGTTCTTTCTTAACTAAAAGACACAGCTTAATGAAATAGGTAACTTTGAACTAAACTATATTAGAAATAGTATACCAGGTATGTCCTGCCTGAACCGACTCTTCAGTCGTGCTCCGTGCCTATCGTCATTTCGATTGGTGATGCATCCTCTTATACATAGTTCGTTATATTGTATCAACAGATACAAACTTGCAACAATTCTTTCGAAAACTGTTTTATTTCAACCTTTTAGGATTATAGATTTAATGAAAATTGTTAAACTCCTTGAAAATGTATCTGTATCTGTGCAGAATAGTTATTGTATACAGAAATATTGACTAGGAGCAGCTAAAAATGGAACTTGTGATCCCTAAAGAAAAACAGATATCTAAAATGTTAAAAGCATCATCTGACTGCTCAGTTTCCGTGGAATAATTCAAACTGAGAACTACTTAATTAAACACAGCAGGAAGATCAAGGTAACTAGAAGCAGTACCCGTAGAATTACAGTGCACCTACGCTTCAAAAGAATTCGTAAATGAATCGTGAACAGAATCATTGCTGAGTCTGCTGCCTGAGGATTGAAGCGTCTAGCATCAAAATTTCAATTTCTAATTACGGTAGACCCCTGTATAACGCGATCAAGAAACTGTTTTTAAAAAACTGTTATTTTCCTCCTGGCTGGAAGATCGTTAGATTATTGCTTATCGGTCTATTGTTCAGTTTCGTTGCATTGTGCTGTTCTCGTTTTCTATCGCAATTGAATTCTTCGAACTGGATTATGCGGGTGATACTCTTCCATTGTGATAGTCCATAACCGTTTAGTTGGTGTTGTTTCCCTTCGGAACTATCTTTCACATTGGATTCACGTTGAATTTTGCGGATGTTTCGCTTACAATTAGTTAACCACGCGCATATTATATTTCGGATTTCACCTTGTGGGTGAGTAACGTTTGCTTAATAAAATAGATTTCGCAGTACATATACTTATTTATCTAATAAGGTTCCTGAATTCGTAGTGAGATTTAATAACTTTTCCTATACTGTTCCTTAATTCTATCGCTCGTGGGTTGATATATAATAAGTGATAGTTTAATATAATTATATCCATAATTATAGTATTTGATATTTATTCCTCGTGCAAAATTATCGGAGAAATTTTTAAACTGTGGTGCCCAAGGTGGTTCAGACCCGACCTTATGAAAACTGTAGGTCCCGTCGCGAAATAACCACAGCAGTTAAAAAAGCGACGTAAAATAAATTTTAAAAAATTATCGGAAAAAATATAAAAAGTTTTCAGTGTCTGTAATTGTAGCTGCTCATTTTTGTCATAAATGCATAAAATCCGCAGTCTATTTATCACATTATACAAGAGTTTACACTATTCTTAGCCCTTTAAAGAATGGCACACCTGATTACGCTTGAAAATTTTATCAGAAAGACAGTTTACCGAAAGGAACGCTTGTACTGGTCACGAAGGAGCTTCGATAACGATGCTGCGAGTTTAGTTTAAAGTGTGTTTCGGAGGAATCCAGCACGTTCGACTCGTAACAAAGCTAGCTTATGGGAGCTGCACGCCGCAGTTGCCTCCATAGCTGATCGATGCAACATATTGAGCTGGGAAACCGTGCACCTGCGGGCACGTTAAGTTATTCGCCGATATTCGGAACCCAGTGAAACGTAATTGGCACCGTGAAACTCAGCCGCGCCGAAGTATCTACAAAAAGGGGAAAACTGGAAAACTGATGCTTTTTTCCAGTGACTCCAGAGAGCATCATCATACCGATAGTCTCGTGCATCCTGGGATTCCCTTTGCTGGCGCTCATGGTGATCTGTTGCCTGAGGAGACGAGCGAAGCTTGCGAGGGAACGAGCCAGGAGGAGAAACTGCGATTTGGATCACGGGGCGCTGAGCCTCGTTCGTTTCAGTCCCGTTCATCGCTTAGGTGAGTTTTAAACACGGCGACGCGACGTTTCCTTGCCCTCGTTCGTCGTCGATTACCGTTCTGCCACGGTGAAGATCCAGTAGATCCACCTTTTATGCGAGTTCTAACGCGAAAACTTTCTGCGTCTAGGAAAACTGTTCCCGAGAGTACCAGTTCGTTACTTTTACCGAACTCGAGTTCGCATAACGCGGTGGTAGGGAATGGTCAAAATTCGTCTGGCTCTAAAATGGTATCAAATCTGTAGATTCCAAGGAATTGTAACAGCTATGCGTGTAGAAAATGGAAACTGTTTGAAAAAGTAGATGCAGCTGGGGATTGTTCACGTTGAATGATTGTGTCCTTGGAAAAAATTCATGAAAATCGATCAATCTTACAGCGTTTACATGAGGCAGCTCCCTCAACACGTTCGCTACCTTCATTGCAAAAATGTTTTATTAAATACACCACCGTAATACTCCCTCGTGAAATGCTAAAACGATCTACTAGAAGAAAATGATGGACTGTCTAAATATTACGCTGCGTGCTATGAGTTTCAACAAAAAAGTAAGGGACTGTCGTAAAGATTGGGACACGTCTTGTTTTTTAGCTACAAAGTTTCTTAAGATGAGAATTACGCAAACAAATTTATACCGTTGGAAAGGTATAGTTGTCAGTTATATTTTCGCTGCAGGATAAAGAGTTATAGCCAATTTTCTGAAGACAATGTTTTCGGCCTTTTCGGCCTAAAGAGATTTTGCCATGTAAGTTTCTACACCAAAAAACTCTGAAAAGTAAGTGTTGAAATGAAGTCAAAACGCTTTATATTCAATGTACATATATTGAGTACTATTTATTTCCCAGGGCATATTTTTAGCGTTTGCTTGGCGCAACTACACTGAAAATGGCTTGTTGCTTCTAAAGCTCGTGAAAAGTTTGTTTATAAACAGAAATAAAGTTGAAAACCATGACCTTGGTGTTATTGTGGAAAAAAGCACTGTCCCAACTTATACGGGGTGTCCCAACCTTTACGACAGTCCCTTATGTATAAAAATAATTTGATTATGCTAGAGTAAACTGCGAAACTGTGAACGCCACATATCTGTAACGACGGTAGCGAACGTATTAAAACGTCTTCTTACGTTCTGCGATGACGATGGAAAGCGGTCTCGGGATATTTGTATTTTAGCACCCGGCACCCGGCCTCATTAACAACCTGAGCAGCTTCCGTGGTCCCGCGTTCCTACTCAGTCGCCTCGGAACATCCACGTGCGCTTGAATGCGTGCAAATTCGTAGCATTGCGCTCGTCGACGATTCCGTAAATGGCGTTCGCATGTGCACATAAACGCGTGCGGCAGCACGGGCCGCGATATCAACATATAAAGAGAGCGGAAGAGGCATTAAACCAGATTGAATGTCGGCCTGAATATCCCGGTTCATGCGTCGATTCCCGAATGCTTGAAATTCAAACGCGATACACACTGCGATCAAGCGCGGTATCCATCGACGAAACGAAAATGTTTAATCTTCTTCCGAGCCGTGTTGCGAAAGTAAACGACGCGTCGTATCGCGTCGGTGGCCGCGAACGCTTTTATCGGTTTCCTATAAATCCTGATCATCGGTGCCTCGACTAGGTTCGCGTGGCACTTCGAGCACAATGATCTTGACGCGATCGTCGATGCCGTTTTTATCGTTTCGATAATGCCCGGCGATAAATAAAACACGATCCGCCCCCCATTTTTTGAACGATCGACGCGATACGCGGACCGGTTGAAAGATCGTAAACTTGTACTGTTATGCCGCTTAAGACTCGAAAAACTGTTATGATATCGACCGAGACTCTTGAAATGGCTGCGAATGAACTGCGGATTTGATGCACTGGTGATAAAAGTGAGTGCATCGGACCGGTGAAAACGTTTAAAGAATTAGAGATACTGTTGGTTGTTCATAAACTGCCATACTATTTTTTATTAAATCGTGCAACTGATAATCGTCCATTTTTTCAATTAAATTCATTGATTTACGTGCTGTGGAATAATCCTTATGTTCAAAATTTAAATAGAAGCGATACAGTATATTAATGTGCAGGCGGGATCGTTCAGAAAAGAAATGAATGTCCGTGTAGAATCTGTACCATGCATACAATTCTTGTTTTGCATAAAAATCCGCAGTCCAGTTGTGAAGAGCCATTATTCCGAATAAGTTTCACGAAGATGTGATATTTCCAGCTGCTATCTGTTCCAGCCACTTTCTCGGTTCCATGTCGGTTTTGAAACGGTTCCAGGATGGCTTCCCGTGTCGACATTTGCGTAATTGGTATCGCTAATTACTGTAGCTGCATGCGTGCACGGTTTTTACAAAATTATTACAGAAGAAGAAGAAATATTTAACCAAGGTATTGATTGAGTAAATCGTTGAAATGAGAAAAGCAGCTACACATTTTTCATGTTCATATATATTATATTATTGGAACTAGGAACCGAATAAATGGAAGTTTCAATTTTTATTTCCTCTCGTGTGTAACGAACTGAATGGATCATATCGACATTCGTAACATATTTTCCTGCGTTCCTCTATACATGTAGAAACAAACGAATCAATAGAATGTCGTGTTGTTCGACCATGTTATATTTCATTGACGAGTAGTGGGAGTTCAGAATAAACTTTACTGCAGAAAATAGACGAGAATCGTTCTTAGAACCGCTTCAGAATCGATATATGCAAACAAAAATAGATAGCAGTTGGAAAATCTATTTCGAATAAAAGTTATTTCTAACTGTTTCAATCAGAACTTCAATAAATAACAGTTCCACATAGTGTTTTGTGGAATCGTTTGAAACCCTGCTACTTCCGATCAACGAGAATTAACGTAAACCAATGCCTCTATAAACAGAAGAACCATTCGCAACGTAGATTTAAACCGGTAAAATGGACTCCGATAACTAACAATGCAGAAATTAACAGTGTCGATGCTGAAAGAACTAAAATACATGTCCCTTATTTCATTCTATCCCGTCAAGCGCAGCGTCTAAAGAGGATTTAGGTAAAGCATTTTCATCCTGGTTTGTTGCTTGATTTCGTCTCTAGAGACGCTAGAATTTTCTGAGAACCGGCGCGGTTCGTTTTCCTTAAATGCACATGCATTCTGCCCGCCGCCGTCGCCGCTGCTGCAGTTGCATACTCGGCATAGAATTTAATTAAAATTTCACCAGAAGGCCGAAAAGGAACGCGCATTAGAGAGAACGAGAATTAACAGCCGTGGCGAGAGATGATTGGTCGCGGTGAATCGGCGCTGATCTGCATCGAAATGCGTTCTTCGTGGTTGAACAGGGTCGACGCGTGGGCCTGAGCCCTCCGCTATACGTTTTCAGCTTCTAGCTCTTCGTGTTCCCGATGCAAAAGCATGAATCAAATTAATCGATATCGTGATCCGCATGTAGCTGAACCTCGACTCGAAATTCGCTCTGCAAGCCTGGCAATGTACGTTTCACTTTATCTCGCATACGACTGTATTCTAACTACCATAATAGCGCGGCAGTCTTATATCGTTTTCGCACGGGGTGCGGCATTTGAAATGGGTCACATCTCGCTTGCTGTCGATGATGGAAACAATTGCATCCGATGAACATTATTTGTTTTCCTGAAGTCCGCAATTTTATATATCTAATTTTGTGGGCCCTAAGCAGCGTCAATTTCAAGTCTCATTTTTATATATTTCTGCTCTAGCTTGGCATTAATTCATTAATTGCAACTAAATAAAATATCACTTTTTCATATGTTTATAAACAAGAAGTTTATACCCGAAAGACATGTGGATGTTGTGTCATACTTTTTTAAACAAATATTTGGCCTTATATCACATGCAGAGTTAATCGAATGAAAAGATTCTTTTGTTTACATTATGACAGGGCGTTTCAAGACGAATGCAATGATCTATAATCTATATTATAGCGGTCGTTCAAGGTCGTTCAGGGTCAACTACAATGACGAGTTTCACCAGATTCATTTTCTCCCACCATCGATAACAAGCGAGATATTCAGGTGACCCGTTTTAAATACTCCGCTCTGTATACGTTCGAGTGCAATTAGTATTCCTGCTGCGTTCTCGCGCTTTTATTCGCGGGTTTGCTTGATGATTCGAGTTCTTCTTAATACATCTAGGGTGCAAATTAATTCGTGGCCTTCGCAACTAAACAATTAGAATCCGTCTAGTTTGGTTCCTGTCTCTATCAATCACTGCAGACAATTTTTGTTCTGCATAAAAATCCGCAGTCTATTCATAATAAATATAAGTGCAGCGTCATTCATTTGAAGACATTTATAAAGTATCAGAAACTCCACTCGAGTAATTAAGGGTTGGATTAATTTTGGTTTTCTGCGAACGACTGGGAGCAGCGAATTAATTTGTACAGTCAACAAGATGAAGTATTCTGTTCCACGGATAATTATAATTTGATTTCTCTGTAACAGTGGGAATTGATCGTCCAACGAGAGCGGTGTCGCTACGAAGCGATCGAGATTCCCGCACGTTTCCGTCGTTGGAATTGGATACGGTGGTTGAAGAGAGATCGGATCCTGAACAGAGCACCGCACTAGAACTCAGCAGTCCAGACTAGCATCCAGTTTTGGTACCGCCCAGGTTGAACTTTTGCTCACGTCCTCTAACACCAGTAAATCATAATTCATCTTTAGCCGCAAATATCTTTTAATCGACCCGCCGAAAGCATAGAGCGCCGAGGAATCTAGCTTTCCTTCTGCTGATACGACGCTATCGAGCGAAATTTCACTGCGAACGCATGATCTGAACAGTTTCTACATTGCCGACATCGGATCACGTTCTGTCGGAAATTAGGAGATTCCCACTTTGACGAGACACTGGCATTGGCATCTTCATAACAAAATTTTCGGTACATTTTTTAAATAAATAATTTTTGAAAGACTCGTTTACGCGCGATTGGATTCGCGATTAAAAAACACGCATTTTTTAAAAATGTTTTGTTCTACTCCATTTAATTACAGAGATATTAAAGGTAATATGTATACATATACAATTGAGGGCTGTTTTTAGATTGTTAATAAACAGTATATCTGTCAAATATTTTTTCAAACTAATAAGGATTTATTGACATCCAAGAAACATAGAGACATTTTTAAATAATAATCTTATCCACCAATTAATTACGATCAATCAGAGCGCTTTAACACGTTGATCTACATGATCTACTAGACCTTCTGCATTCTCCAATAAAAAGTCTTTCCAATATATTGTAATAAAAATTAATTTCTATGTCACCCACGTAAAAGAATGCAACAGGTGTTTTTTTCATAGATGTTAGAGTAGAGAGACTCCGTGAATATTTTCGGAAATTAATGCACCATTTTCCAATGATCAATCATTTTGTTTTTCAGGTCTCCCCGACCAGCGAAATCGGCGGTACCACTGCCTGTAGATCACAGTCCATTGTGGACGGCTTTGACGCACGCGAATTCCGTGACGTCGGTTCTCGGAGACACCTAGCAGGAGGTTAATGAGGGCGGCTACATCGAAGCTCTCGTCCTCGACCTACCAATCATCTACTGAACATTTCAACGAACGTGTCCGCTTCAACAGAGTAACAAGATTTGCCTGCGTTCGATTCGAAAACCACTGGACTGTACTAGAAAAAGTGCCACAACATGAACTAGTTTCAAAGAATACACGCACTGCGAAACAGAGAAAGAATAAACTATCAAAACTGTATAAACGCGTCCGAGCCGCGCGACGTAAAGGAACTACATTTTTTACCGGCATACTTGTCAAGCACGCTATAGCCACCCCGCTTTTTACATGACGAAATACATGTACGCTACGAGTGTGTTAATGTAAATACAAATTTGTTAACATCGTGTACAAAAAAGAGAAAGAAAGAAAAATAAACGATCGAAGTATATAAATAAAGCATTATAAACAGTAGTATTGCGTACGCAAATTCACTGTCCATTTCGCGAACGAAATTCGTCAACCTATTATATACAATCGAGCATGGGCCAATTACAGCGGTACTCTCGTGTCTATATCATTTAAACTAATTAATCCTTATCATTTAGTGTTTCTGTGTATTGTCCTATTGCGTTCAAACGAATTATGTATACATTCGCACGATTCTCACGACGTACAACTTCCAAGGTCTGAGCACAACAAACTAAAAGTAAATTACGCACAGTGAACAGTGTGTGTAATACACGTGAAAGTCTTCCAGAATAAATGACCACACCACTATGGTCCAGTTACTTAAAATCCAGGCGTCGCTCGTCCCCTTTTAGCAGCCTTTTTGAGTTTGTTCACTTTTTTGTCCTTTTTCCTCTTCATGATATTCTCTTGCCGTTTCTCCTGCCTATCCCGAATTCCCTTTTGAACATTCTCTAGCCTCGAATCCCACTTCTTAGTACTGTGCTTCTTTTTTTGTTCCTTTCTGTTTATCGTTCGTTTTAACAAGTCAGGATCGTCCTTCACCTGAAAAGAATAGAGCGATATAGATACACAGAAACAAAGCTGCGAATAGACGCAAATTTATACCAATCTTTTCTATTTACTTTTTCTCCACTGGCTTTCGCTAAAACAGCATTCCAGGCTTGCTTCTCTTTCATTTCTTGAGCCTTCTCTGTTTCACCCGACTGCTCCATTTCCTTCAACTTCTCTTTGTTCTGTTTTAGTTGGAGCAAAATCTTCTTTGGATCCTTTGCATTTTTGGGTGGTTTCTTTTTAGTTCCAATTTCAGAAAAATCAAACTTGCTAAACACCATTTTTCCTTCCGAATTAAATACAGGCTTAGGTCTCGGAATCTTTGGCACTTCGCCGTTCTCCATTTTGATTTTAGACCCTCTGGTTGCATTTTGCTCCGTTTTCACCATTTTTCTTTGCATTATGCGCTCTTCTCTCTTCGAAATCTTTTTCATTTTATTCTTTAAATTTTTCTTCAACTGTTTATCTTTGTACCCTAATCTTTTCACGTTTCTCAAACCTTCGAGTTTCGCGTGTAATTCCTCAAATGTATTCGCTCTTTTTGCTTTTCCGATGGCTTTCGGAAAACCTTTAGCTTTGGTAAAAAGAAACATAATCAAAATCGAAACCAAATAATGAACGATACGAGAATCGTATAAATGTTACAGAGAACCTACCTTTCGACATGGCTTTGACATTATGTGTTACGACTTTACTGTTTTCGTCTGAAATGAATAAACATTTTTTCTGTCATTGTATGTAGTAAACATTGTATAGATTTCTAAGGTTATGTTATCGTTTTATATTTTTACCTATTTTTGATTGAGGAAAAGGAGTTTTCGAAAATATATTTGTAATAAATTCGTTTTCCTGAACCAACAATCGTCTGACTAGATTCTTGTCAAATGGCTTTGACATCTTCAACTGCATATTTGTCGCAACGCACGTGTATAACAACAAAATAAATAACACACAGAGTCACAAATAGAGACACGTTTCCACCTCCGAAAAACCGGAGATGGTGTAGAATATAGGTTAGAAATTGCACTCTACTGCGCAAACTCATACACAACTGGCACCTTGCGTCTTTCTAATTATCACACAATTCAATTACTAGGCTAGTGCATATAAAATATCCAAATTTAGAATAAAGCTCTTGATTATTAATATCTCTCTGTTATTATCGTCAATTATTCCAACGAGAAAACGTTAAAAATGTCTGTTGCGCCATCTAGTATCAAAATAAGGGGCTTTGTGCTCACGCCCGGGCTTTAGAACAGTTTAGAAGGAATCGAAAGCAGACAAATCTAATTTCATTATTGGACGTTTGAAGAAGTCAGTGGATTCTAAATCATGCCAGCGTGGATGCTATTTCTATGTTAAAAAATTATGTATGCTCTGATCCATGCGAAAAATTATGTAGGTTCTGAGTCAAGCTAAAGGATGATGCAGGTTCTGATCCAGGCTAAAAGATGATGCAGGTTCTAATCCAGGCTAAAAATTAGAATGAGCACACTGGTCCTACCTAGATAACGCGTAAAAAAAAAATCAATTATAATGGAATACATCACTTGATACAACGCTTTACAAATTACATAGTTCTTGTATTAACTTGAAGAACACGCAATGAGATGTTACAATAAATTTAGCAGATACGAAAATATATCTTACAATCTCAAACGCAGTCTAATTAAAAAGAATAGATAAACGGAAGGATTACAAATTAATGTCGCAACTCAATATCGCACATTTACATAAAAAATGCTTCCTGAATTAACATCTGTGATCTTATAACAATAAAGACATGCTCACGCAACAGATATATACTTATCAAATTTCTTTTCAATTGCTAATGCATCTCTGGCTGAGAAATCAATTATAATGGAATACATCACTTGATAAAACGCTTTATAAATTACATATTTCTTGTATTAACTTGAAAAACACGCAATGAGATGTTACAATAAATTTAGCAGATTCGCCCATTTACATAAAAAATGCTTCCTCAATTAGCATCTGTGGTTTTAGAACAATAAGGACATACTCACGCAACAGATACTTGTCAAATTTCTTTTCAATTGCTAATGCATCTCTGGCTGAGAAATAAATTATAGTGGAATACATCACTTGATACAACGCTTTAAAAATTACACATATTTCTTGCATTAACTTGAAAAACACGCAATGAGATGTTACAATAAATTTAGCAGATTCGCACATTTACATAAAAAATGCTTCCTCAATTAACATCTGTGGTCTTAGAACAATAAGGACATGCTCACGCAACAGATACTTGTCAAATTTCTTTTCAATTGCTAATGCATCTCTGGCTGACATGAAATAAGCATGACAGTACCTTATTTCAGTGTCTGGTACTTGCTTTATAAAAGTTATGCATATTGGATGATAATCTTTGAAAAGAGTTAATATCTCCTGTGCCCCTAAATCTGGATGAATGTTTGCTATAATCACTTCTTGAGCTTGAACAGTCTTTTTATTATTGTAGGTTAAAGAAGGAATATCATCTTCATTAAGAGAATTCGCCATTATCATTGAATTATTGTCAGAAATTTCAGAGCTGACCACAGAGCTGCTCCTTTTTTTGTTAATCTGTTTCATCTTCAGCAGATGTACCAAACTTGACGTTGATGCAATAGAAGAGTTATGATCACTGTCTCTTCCACCGACCAGATCATTAAAATCAAATTGCTTGTCTTTTTGAAATTTGTTGCTGGATTCTTCTCGATCAGTCTCTTTGGTATCGAAGAGACTGGGTATATTCGTTTTCTGTTTTTTGTTAGTAGAATTTTTTTTCATGGAGTCTTTGCCAATTTTGTTTTTATGTCGTAATATCTTAATGGACTTATGATCCTTAAAGCCATTCAGGCAATTTATGGTGTCTTCTAAATTTTGATATCGTATGAAACATAAACCATATTGACCACTGCGAGTATCTACAGACATAGGTCCATAAACAGAAAACATTTTCTCGATTTCCTCTACACTTATTCCATGAAAATTCGGGAAATGTATCACATATGAATCCCCTCTTATATCGTAATACTTTTCATGATCCATCTTGTTATGAAACTTTTCACAGTGTTCCAGTACAAAATAAAAATATTCTTTCGTTTTGACACTGTGTTATGCTCGCGTTGTTTGTTTCGTTTGTTGGTTATATCGTCCACGAGCACAGTATACCGATTCCGTAAATTTTTGTTCCAATATAACTTTGTCCTATCAACCGTAAGAAAATATTGTTCAATAATACAATATCTACAAATAAAAATTCAATGTTTATATTACAATTTATTAAAAAATCTGCTGAGGAACGAACCTCGCTCCGAAGCGGTGCACAGTACCGTACAAGTGTGGTTATATGGTTGAGAATTTGAGAATATTGAGATTGTGAGACACGTATCATACATAGATGTCACTGAAACGCAACTCAAAGTGCTCCCATCGTAAGGATAACTCGTGAAATTCTAAAATACTACCGCAATTTAAAATCATTGAAACATAGTTAGCAATTGTTTTATAGTAAAATAACTTTCTCCGTTCCAAGTGACAATTACCTTTACTGTAATGCAACATTACTTTATCACGTATAGAATTTTCGATAAAACAAGACTAAATAATAAACATCATACGTAGAGACTTGAAACACTTACTTTCAAGCGAGAACGTAATTAAAAGCAAGTATAATCGAATCATACAATCATCTGTTCATATTTTGCCGCGCAACAAAAATGGCCGACCGTGCAGCCATATTTGCGGTACGGGCCTGCGCACCGGTGGGTCGTAATTTACATTTCCCGAGCTCAAAGTCTCCTTGTTTTACCTGCACAGTGTTGGCAAAGTAGGCGAGATCGCGCTGAACCGTTCAGTTTCGGCTATTTTTTCGGCAAGTTCGCGCGCGGGAATAACGTGCACGCGTGCGAATTCGAACGACAACGGCGATGGAAAAAAAAAAGAAGTAGAAATGGGCGGAGTTTGCGCCTGTGGTAATAACACGTAAAGGACGTGGTCGGTTGGTTCGAAGGATATTCTGACAGGACTGCGATCAGAATTTCCACACGGTGTGGTTTCTCGAGGAACAGGTGTTGGAAGCTAATCAAGGTTCGAGATTCGAGAGGTGTCCGCGATACAGGTTAAGGAGGACGCGGCTACGAAAAGGCGGCGAGGTCGCGTCGTAAATAAAGTGGATGCGCACGCGGACAATCCACGTGAGACAGAGAGAGAGCTCGGCAAGTGGATTGGTCGGACGAGGAGCGCGATGAGTCAGGCGTTCTGATTGGCCGACGGCGGCTGTTATGGCCGCCGATTAGCGCACGCACGCACAAACACCGAGGCGACCACGGTGCCTCGCACACGGACGTACGTACACGCGCGTGCATCAGGCCAGGAGCGTAGCAGTCGCTCGCGGCCGAGAAGAGTGAAAAGAGCGACAGACAACGGTCGGTCCGCGCGTTGCCTTCTAAGGCGGAGGGAGAGTTGGTGTGTGACGTCGTCCGTGCGCGGATGGCTCGAGGAACGCCGCCGATTTTCCTCAGCTTCGACCGAGTATCCTTGCCGAGCGTTCGAGAGACCAAGTGAAAGGAGAGTGTGCATGCGGGCCGGCCGCCGCCGACGCCGTGACCGTCGACACGAAACCGCGTATACGTAAAACCCGACAATCCGTCAAGTCCGAAAGCTGCACCATTTTCGTCATCCTCTTAGCGTGTATACCGAGGAAAGGTACACCTAGAGAGAGAGAGAGAGAGAGAGACCACGATTATTTTAAACTGGAACGTGTTCGGGTAGCCCGTGTTCACGAACGAGCAGATACAAAGCAAAATAAAAAAGTATATATGAAGGGCATCGAGAAAGGTAGCGGGAGACGGAGATAAAGAACCAGACACGAGTGAGAAACGAAGACGCGAACGCGGAGTGCGCGAGAGCGAGAGAGAAAGAAAGAGAGACGACCGAGAGAACCGATCGGAAAAGAGAAGGCGAGAAGAGAAGCGAGTTAAAACGCCAAACGAGATACGTAAGAGACAAAGGCCACGGCGGCATAACCTCCAAAACGACTGTGGCGATATATCGTGCCCGCGCGTTTCATCGGTTCCCTCCGCGGTTTTCGTGGACCGTTCTCGCCCGACGATCACACATTCGATATTCGCATTATTTACAAGAGATTATATTTTTACAATGTGCATGCCTGCCGCTGTTGCTGCTACCGCTGCTGCTGCCCGGGGCTTCCATATACGAAGTGTCGCACGAGCGAGATAGAGATAGAGAGAAAGAGCACGTGTATGCGACGTATTTTCAATCGAAGGTATACAGAAAAAAGAAAACCAAACAACGCACAGGAATCGTCGAAATCGTTTCAAGAGTGAACGAGCGGGACGGTTGTTTGTATGGTCGTGTTTTTCCGCGACACCTGGTATACGATATATAGACCGTAGTCCGCGAGTGTTGTCTACTGTGTAAACGAACTCGACCGTTGCGTCGACAACGAGGAATTTAAGTAGAAGAATAGAGAACCGAGGAAGAGAGAGAGAGGAAGAGAGGCCGAGAAATATATATACGAGAATAGAGGAGATAAAATAAAAAAAGGAGGGGAATAACATACCATCGCTGCGGTCCACGGTTGATGGATGAAACTAGCAGGATGCTGCAACACGGTGGATCAGGTGTTGGTTTGATGGGTGGCAATCAGGGACAGGGGGCCCAAAACACCGGCGGATACGGAAGCATGGGGCCCGTCGACGCAACCGCGACGCAGGGCCCTGATCCTGCTGCGGACGCCAGGAAACAGGATATCGGCGAGATCCTTCAGCAAATCATGAACATCACCGACCAGAGCTTAGACGAGGCACAAGCAAGGTAAATTATTCTAGTCGACATCCGATCAGCCGCCATTTTTAACGTCAGAACTGCCGGAGTAGCCGCGGCTCGAACAACCAATTTCGAACAATTTTCCCTCGCGGTCGCTTATTAAATTGAACTCATTTTCCGAAAAACTCATGTAGATCGTCAACTTGATTTTCCGTCATCGTTTTGTTACAAAATTAACCCTTTCCCTACCGATTATAGTCGCTCAACGTTGCACTTCCTCAGTGTACCAATGGCGACTACAGACACCCGTCAAAATTTTGCATTCGTCCACGATTTTGGTCGTTCTGGTATGTAACAGAATTATCTGTAATGGTTTCCAACCAGATTATATATCAAGTTATAATCAAGTTTTCAGTCTTGTTTTTGTAGCTATGTTAACCCTTTGCTTACTATTTATAGTCACTCCATAGGCGGCTACAGCCACTCATCAAAGTTTTGTATTTAGCAACGAGCCCGATATGTTAATGTATCATGTTATATTAATAGTTTATCCAAAGGAACCTGCTATGGTCTACTCTTCGGAAGAAGACACTTGAAATGTCTTCACAGTCATAATAGCTGTCCACCCCACTCCTGCGTGACACACACGAGCTGATACGAGTTGGCTGGACAACTGTTATGACTATGAGGGTGTTGCAGCGTATTCTTTTAAAAAACCGACTGCAATAGGCTTCTCAATGTCTGTCCTATATTCGAGAGGACTTTAATCATTTTGTTTTCAATAAATAATACGTTACCTAAAATTCAAATAAAGTGGTAGTATTATCTTACTAGTGAACCATTCTATCCAAGGTCTTTTCGATTGAACATCTGCATATGTATATCAAAGAACTGGAACATTATTTCCGCGTGGCGTGTAACGTGTCAATTCGAGGTAGCTTAAGGGTCAATTACAAAACGTAATGGTTAATTACCGCGCAATAATCACCCAACTACTCGGCAGTTCTAGTATGATTAACCAACGCATTCGCAACGTTCGTAACGACCGCGTGTTGATTTCATTTTCACGCGTTCCGACGCACTGTTTCGCGAAAAATATTTGCATTAGACGAATCACGGTGGTATTACGGATCGCTCTGATGTCACGTTTGTTAGCACATGTACCGAGAAAATTGCGATGTGAACGGATTACGTTGATCGTTTTCGCGCTCGCTTGCGACTTTGTTACCTGGCAGGTCTAACGCCGGACATTGTTTTTACGAGGTCTTCTTAATATTTTCTATCACCGGTTGAGCCGTTAAGTGACGGTAGCACCCGTACACGCGTGTGTTGGTAATGACAAGCTGTAACACGCAGCTTCTTGTGAACAAGCGCGGCGATAAGGCCGCGTTTATCTTCGCGTTATTGGTCCATGATTGTTCAGCGTGTGCCAAAACATTGACGCGTCTCACGCGCGCAAACACGATCAACGTTATTTTCGGATGAGCCCGATGTTTCGTTATTTAAACGCCGAACGTTTCTGTTTCTGTTGCGCTCGCAGGAAACACACGCTGAACTGCCATCGAATGAAGCCGGCCCTGTTCTCGGTCCTGTGCGAGATCAAGGAGAAAACAGGTGAGTGCTGCTTCGCATCGGCACCCGGCGCCTTCCTTTGCTCAGGCCGCTCATGCGACTGTGCGTCACTAATTGTACTTCAATATTTACCACCGGCTGCGCCTCCCATAAATTAAGATACGTCGGTCCGCTGAAAATCTGCGGTTTATCTCGGCAACTGCTCGCCCAACAATTTCTTAACACTTTGCCTGCCTACCTTCTTAACGCTGGAAACTGCCTGCGCCGAGAGCAACATATCACGAACGTCTCGGAAAACTTTGTGTTGCAATCTCCAACACGTTAACTGCCGAACAATCATTCTCGAAAATCGAAGTAATTTAAACATTGTATTCAAAATTGCAGTGTTAATTGACTTATCGTAGACATTACTTCTTGAATTCTTCTACATCATACAAATTCCAATGACAAATTCGTACACAGGCAAATTTAACAATATCAAAATTATTTTGTGCACTAATCATATGGCAGTGGCGTCCCACAGTGCAAAGCGTTAATACATTTTTTTAAGAGAGACAGAGCAATTTTATTCGCAAACAAGGAAGTTACATTGAATACTACAACCAAAGAATTTCCTCTGTAACCATTGCTCAGGAGAAGATTGATTGAACATCACCCACACTTGGCACATTGATTAAGAAGCTTCTTAGCAGGTTAATGGTGGGTAAAGCGTCAAGTTCATTGCGCCGCGCTTGCCAAACAAGATCAAGATTCGGAACGCGATAAAAAATACTGGAAATCATTCGGCATTGATCTGTTATTTGCGATAATCTGTCGTATCGGCCAGTCATCGTCGCCGAAACGCGACGATAACCAGCTACCGATTAAATAGACGCTGACGAGATAAGAGGAGGGAGCACACTCCATAAAAGTGTACGGACGATCACCTCGTAAACTCTTGTGCACCGACCGCCTCTAGGAGTCGTTCTAAACAATCCGAGAAATTCCTAGAACAAGAGATCCCTATCTAGCCGAGAGAGGGATGAAAGAGAGAAAGAGAGAGAGACCAGGAGGCTGTTGATACATTCCCCGAGCGTGGCGGCGCAGGGTCGACCCCTGCGCCCATTCGAAACTCGTAAACATAATTTTTATGCGATGTTTGGATTACTTTTACGCGCGGATCAAGAGACCACGAAACGCGCAATTATTTTTCGGGTGCGAGGGGTGGCTTGGCTCAGGCTGTGTCTCTCTTTCTCTTGATAGCCTAGCTAGCTAGCTCTGGCTGGCTTCTACTCGGCTTGGCTCGGCTTGGTTCGAACAGACACTGGGAGCAAACCGGGGGGCTGAGGCGGAGAGAAGGAGGTGTGTGGGTCGGCTACCCCAAAAGTAGTTTCTGCCTGGTCGCTTGATGGGGGTGGTGGGGCCACCACGCCCCTCATGCTAAGCCACCCTCTTTCACGTCGTTCCGCCATAAGTATATGTGTATATCCTACACACAGCTTTCTCTCTTCCTCTCTATATCCTCTGTGTCTCATTCTCTCTCTTTCTCTGCCTCGCTCCCCCTTTCCCTCCCCACCGTCTCGCCATCGGCCAGTCTCCTTTCTCGCGACGAGGGTGGTATTGTGCTGGTCGAGGGTTCGACGTCGACGACATTCCACGAACAGCGTCCGTTGTATATGTCCATTCGATAAAAATTCGAAAGGGCGCAGCAAACCGGCTCCCATTGTCGCTGTACCAATGCTCTCCTTTCCCTATGCACACGACCCGAAAAAATTGATCTACCCTTTAAACGCAGCCGCGGCTTTCGTTTGACTTCTCTTTGAAAGGGAGAGGCAGCTTGCCCTCGACTGCAAACCTTGGAAACAGAAATTCATACAAACAATTTGTACTGTTGTCGATTGTACGTTTTTTGTTGTGAGTAGAACGTTTCTGGGGATTTCTTGATCTGCAGAACCTAGCTCTGCTGTTATCTTTTACTAGAGAACAAACAGGGGATGCTACTCCTTAAACAGATTCAACATGATTATTCCACAACAGTCCCCTATTTGCAAAGCTGTCGAAAAAGATTCTGGCAACTGATAGGAAAACTGAACTCTACCAAAAGTCACAGTCCGTGGATGCAAGAATCTACCATCACAATTTCGCGGGTTTCCAACGAGGTCGAAAACTGGATCTGGGCGTTTTTAGGTCCGTAGTGTGTTTGATCGTCGGATAACGCGAACGAATTCTTTGCGGGCGCAACACTTTGCGTAATGCTCGGCGATTGAATGGGCCCGTGGCTTAATCGGCACTCGTGAAAGAAACGCGAGAGTCGGTCCTGACTCTCTTCATGGTGGCGAAGATGAAAACGGAGGGTGCGCGGACGGCGGTGGAGAGTGTAGAAGGACGAAGACTCGGTGGAGGAGGTGGAAGATTTACGTAAACAAAAAAGGCGTCGAAGTGTGATGAGCGCGCTCAAGAGGATGACTCGTTTTAATGGTTCTATATTCTTTATGAGTCCCGTTGCTAAGTATGTATACACCGACGCTCGTTCGTCGTCGAGGTGGACACATGGCCGTGTGATGGCAGACGTATACATACATGTGCGCTTCTCGCGTTAGGTCAGAGACGAGAGTGTACCGAGAAAAATGTGTATAGGGTAACGGAGACCGAGAGCGAATGGGGATGAAGAGAGCGGAGGAGAGGGCCACGCTTGTAGTAGAGTTTATGGGCAATAGCTGACGAGGCAGTGAAAAAGTACTAAAACCAAGAGGAGCAGATAAACGCTATGTTAAGCAGACCGTTTTACCAACCATTTAATATAATCGGACCTCCCCCCCCTCTCTCTCTCTCTACCGCGGCTCGGATAACTTCGGATCAGGGCCGTCCCGAGTCAGATTTCTCCCCATTCGACAGACTTTTTTCTCCCACGTCACTCTGTTCGCTGTCTGTAAACCTCGCAGCCTGCACTGCCGTTGTTACGATTTGATTACATCTTGCAACCCACCGAAAGTGAATAAACCATAACTCGAGGCGAAGCTTCTGGGGATTCTACGCCAATCATTGCCAGTAACTTGCTCTTAGCTTGAAGCGGTAGCGCAATCTCTACTGGCTGAAACTGTTAGGTCGGACCCATGGATTTTATGCAACTGCGAGTAAAATGAATACGTAAGATACAATTGACTCCGGGAGAATCTAATTTCTACTTGTTTTGTGCTCCCTACAATTGCTTCATAGCATATTCTTGCTTAAAGGTCTCCAGTTTAGTTGAATAGGTGATCTCTCATCGTTGAGACTCCAATCTATACTTTTAAAATCTGTACTCGTATACGAATCATAGTAGCTTCGAGTGCAAAGGGTTAATCTTGCATAGAGATCATCATCTCTAGTCACTCTGGCCAATGTCTAGATTTAGCAACTTTCAGAAAGCTTATATACAGCGTGCAAAAATATACGGTAATGATAAATCATGTTTACAACATATCATAGTCCAAGGTTCGCTTAACAAATGCACAAAATTCACGGTCATCGTGGATATGATATCGGTTAGCATGTTCTTTCACGGCAGTTGGCAAGACAATATTCGCGTTTCGAGATAGCTATCGAGATACGGGAAAGCTTTCGATCAGCTGATAACTCGGCTATCAGCCGCGGTGGATCCGTTTTTAATGGACTGTTTGGCCGTCTTTTCCTCATTCATTTGAATATCTCGCATTGTGATCGATAGCCTCGAGGCGACGACGATTTGTCACGGTCACCGATGCCGGCTACTCTCCGAAACGCCGTGGTGATCTTCAAGAACCTGTTTCGGACAATCCCGTTTAGACCGATTTCCCATGGGACGAGAGAGGATCCCGATGGGTAGAGAGCGGCGTGAAAGAAATGAGAAGGGACAAGAGCGATAGAGAGAGAGGGAGGGAAAGGGACGAGCCCCGAAATCCGCGGGATTTCTCGAACCCGTCTTTTTCGACCAACCCCTAATCCGTTTTTCCCTCTCCTCCATCGCCGGGAGATCCTCTGTTCGGATAGTGGTTCGCAGCGGTGGTATATAATCGTTGCTATGCCACATACTGCGTCCTCCTAAAAATATTCCTGTCTCGATAGGTGGGCAACGCGTTGCTCCTTACGACGAGAAAAAACTCTTCGAACTTGTCATTCGTGTTGATTTAGCGTCACGAACTTACCCGTTTTCAAAAATTGAGTCAAATCATAGCAATTTATTTAACCCCACAGGGACCACATCCATACACGATACCGTCGCTGACGAATTTTTAAAAACTTATACTAAGCAGCTGATATTTATGCAAAATATGTATACATTTTCTGCTCGCATTGCAACGAACCGGAGTGGAATGGAAATTAATTTTCTTTCTGAATATGTTTAATAGGTTGAAAATAATGTAACAGTATCTTTAAATTCTTGTGATGTTTTTACTCTTTCGACCTACTTATCTGCTATTATTTGCAATTTTATTCATGTTCATCTGATAGATTGAGTAAATTGTTTGAAGAAAGCTCCAAACAGGAATAAATTCTATCAATGTCTATAAGGTTTCTCATAGCAAATACTGTAAGTATTCGATCTAAGAAAACGGGAACTGTACGAACTAAGAAAATGAGGGACGGGGTTAAATTTGCCTTCTCCCAATCGGTTGGATTTAGAGGACATCGATAGTATTAGGCCGTTTTCCAAAAAAATTGATTTACTGCGGGTTCGATGGTTTATGAGACGGTTTCGCGCCGGGGTCGGCCTGTTCGCATTCGATACGGTTAATTCGCGGAGCAGCGACCGGTGATTCGCTAACGAAGCAAAGAGCAGTATCGATTGCCGGGCTGGCCGGTCGTCCGAATCGTGGTCGACTTTATTTATCGTTTGTCAACGCGTGTAACGCGCGCGAGTTCCGAAACGCGAGTCGATTGGGCTGCACGTCCTCGACGCTTTTCCGGTTGTGTACTCTCTCTCTCTTTCTCTCTGTCTGTCTGTCTGTCTGTCTGTCTCGATTTATCGTCATTCAATTAAACCGGGCACCGTGTTGCCCCCTAGGCCATGTTGCCATCCTAGGCGCTATCGAAAACGACGTCTCGTCGCGGTCGCGTTTCGGCGTAGCAATTAAAAATCCATACTCGATTTGGCCGTGGTCCAACAGCGATTTTGCGTTGCTGCCACCGTCTACGCTGCCGTAAGTGTTTTTCGTGAAAACCCTTCGGTTGGACGCGCCCTTTTTGCTGGCCCGCGCGCGTAATCTCTGATTCGTTTCAATTGCTTTTCCCGCGATGCGGAACATCCGAACCATAAAACATCGGCGGATCGTCCGTTTTTTGGAACGATGTCGCCGTCTACGTGGCTCGCAACCGCACACACCTTTTTCTCGCTTATTTTCGTCCTCGTTCGTCCACCCGAGATGCAACGATCCTCTCCTTTGTCGCTGGGTTGTCTGCGAATTTTTACTTCTCCCTCGGCATTTGCGATTATTTATTGTTTTCAACGCTGGGACCGCAAACAAACATTTTTTGATTTATGATCGTCGAGGTTGTGAAGATTCGTTCACGGGGAATTAATAAATGCATTTATTGCGTTGGATGTGTGCCTCTGATGAGCTAGCAAAAGATGTAGAAGACAAGCTTTAGTCAAAATAAAAACATAGCACATTAATCGTGAAGAACAGTAGCCAAATATTCTGTGCGTTTTTAACAATATCAATAATTATTATAACATCAGTCATTTTTATACAAACTATTTTGTAAATCAGTCACATTCAGTGCTTGATATCTGAATCTTAGATAATTAATTCGTCGAGTACAAATTTCCACAGCCCCGTAAGGAATACTGGAATTGAAAACCACCTGGACAATTATTCGCAAACGAGCCAATCTACAAAATCGATTTTAGAAAATCGCCGCCCGTCGGGGATACATACATCGCATCGATAGTTTAAGAAATAATTAGCGGTCCACTATTACAGTTTCCATGACGAGCACCGGCAGCGTTCTCCTCCGAGTAAACCGTACGTTGCACGTTAATTGGACGGCGCTCACTTTAATTAAGGCTTGCGCAACGATCCGTGTATTTGTTTGTCTCACGCGATACACGCTACGCTGCGGCGATCTCAAGCTCGACGATGCTTTTCCTGCGGCGGTAAACGAAAAAAATCGCAGAAATTCGTCAAACCTCGCTGTGCCCCCTTTTACAGAATGGCTCTCCGATCGATTTCTCCCGGGAGCATCGTTTTGCACGGTCGAACGTTCACGATTTTGTTCGCGCGGCTAATTAACGAACACGCGGTCCGATCGATCGCAATTATCCGAGCCTCGCATCAGCGAACCACGCTCTGCTTCTTCGTCAACGAGACACACCGGTACAGGGTCGACCGAAGAATGAATTACTAACGTAATTTACTCGATGCAGTTCCAACGTTACTCTTTCGGTGCAACGCGCGTCCGGTGCATCGCGATTTCACGCGCGTTCTCGATGCTGCAGCTACCAGCGATATGATTTACCGAACTTGCACCGTGAGCCGAGATTAAAATGTTGCTCTGCTCGCGATATCTGATTACCTGGCTGCCAGTTTATGCGCTCGTAGCCAACGCTATCGAAACACGCACCGGAATAAGCGATACACGCACTGATACGTCAGCGATTTTATTTCTCGATCGTTTCTAACCAATTTATATATGAATTTTGTGTGGAGTCTGGATTCTGAATCTCTCATTGTTTCGACAATTCTACAGTGATTAGTAGAATGCCGATTTGACGCATTTACGACAAAAATAGGTAATTTGGAATAGCAAAAATATTTAGAAGCTCTTATAAGTGAAGGATCTCAAGTGTCCGACTTCGATTTTAATAATTTTTTATGAGACGATGGTGTATTGATCCCTAATGATGCCTGCAAAATATTAGGTGTAGTTACTCAATACTTCTAAAGATATAAACAATTAAACTTTCATACCTTGTTTGATTTGCAGCTTAAGTTTTCGAAGTTCCATTAGCCGTGTAAGCAGGTTGCGTGAGAGTTCAATTGTTTATATCTTTAAAACCATTGAGTAACTACACCTAATATTTTGCAGACATCATTAGGGATCAATATACCATCGTCTCACAAAAGATTGTCAAAATCGAAGTCGGACACTTGCGGTCCTTCTCTTGTTAGAGTATCAGTATTGTAGGCGTAGTAAATAGTCCCACAGTTTACTGGTGAAGTGTTCAGATCGCCATTTTAATGAGCGCAGACCGATCAACGGCATTTTTCACCCCCATTTACCACGATCTGGTGGCGCCAGACGTTTCCTACGCACGGTGCACGAACACAACCGGTGTTAATTGTAGCAGAACAATGAAATTCGCTCGTTCCGGCTGCAGGATTCGGCGTGGGTCGTGTATCGTTCGCAAAGGTGTAGCGTTGGTTTTCCAGGAGATGACGCTTCTCATCCCGACCCCAGTTGGAATGTCGTTCCCCTAGCTTCGATTTTCTTTTCTTCTTCTTCTTCTTCGGGCTCTTCGTTCCCCTACCCTTCCTGTTCGACCTCTCGAGTGCTTCTCGTTCGTTTTTCTGTTCGTTTTCTTCTCCCTCTTCTTCATCCGCGGTCTCCGCATGCAGATGGGTTCCAGCAACCAAGGTGAACCGGCCTTTCTGCTCTATCTCTCTCTCTCTGTCCGTTTCTCTCTCGAGACAGAAACTTCTTCGACCCGACTAACGAGATTTGTCCGATTCCAGCCTGTCGTATTGTGCGCTGATTTATTACGAAAAGTTTTTTAAGGTTGCACCGAGCGCACTGTGCACCGGCGCGCACCACTGCACAATTTCTATAAAATCGGTGGAATTAATTCGAAAATTTTCGTGTCACGGAACAGTTCTCTTCGTAAGCTAAAACTTGATCGAGGTAGACCGGAAAAGGCTCTCGCATCTAACCTCGGTTGTTCAATAAATAATGATCAAGTTCAAATCTCTTGAAGCGATAGTCAGTTTTCTTCGCGTCTCGAGTGTTGACCCTGTCGTATTCCGGATGAGGGATTAATAACCGTTGTAGGTTTATGATAAATGAAAGAGTAGTTTATTAATAAAACTCCTCAGTCATAACTCTGGTCACAAAGTGAAAGGAGTGCGTAACAAGTGTAATTCCTCGAAAGTCCAACAATTTGTGATAGACAGGAATTCGATATATGGTCTCAGCTGTGCTGAGGTTTTTTCTATAATTCTAAGTTCGATTATTTTCGTGAAAGGGAAATTGAATGCAGATGACTACAATGATGTGTATTAACGCTGATTTTTGTGTGACTAAGGGTAGTGTCCGGTCGGGATTCACTGTTAAAAATATCTTAGTTATCCAACAACCCCTTCCACCATAATGTCGAGTTAAACTGATGACGCAGATTTCGTAGAAAATGTACTAGATATGCATGCTGACGTCAAGAAATATTTTAAAGTTGATTACAGAAGGTACAACATTAAGATACCTCGCGAAAATATCAGAAAATTTACATCGTCAAAAGATGATTATAACATTTACCATTAAACAAGCAACCGTAAAAAACCGTTCTATTTACAATTGATGATGTACAATTAACAGAGACGTATTCTGTTCAGCTTTTCCGTGCGGTGTGTGCAATCGTCTCGCAAGAGCTTTCGCTCGCGCTCGCCAATTTTCGCAGTAATTTTGCGGCCTCGAAAAACCTTCCGCAGCGTTTCGAGTTCTGAAATAGTGTCCGTGTGTATGCACGCGAGATGGGACACGGTTCAAGGCGGACACGGGGGAACTTCGAGCGAGTCAACGGTAGCTCGTGTCGAACTTAGAAAATGTTACTTTGTAAAGCAATATGCATAATGCAATCGCGACCGCCACGCCGGCATTCGCAGCTACGTAAACGCGGCTTCGATATCCGCGCCGCAACTATGCTTGTATATTTATAGGCGCAGATAAAAGCTCGCCGGCACTATCGAACAATAATGTTTCGGTAATGCTTGCAACGCCGATAAGATACAGACACTGCTCTCGTTAACCCTTCGATCGACCATTGTTCTTACGTTCCAGTTTCCTTTTCATTCACTGATCGAACGAAATTCATTAATCGTCCGAAAGAACAGTCACTCTCGTGTCAAATTCCTGAACATTCTTGATTCGACCTATTGAGAAATCAGTCTCGACTACTTCGACTATATATATCCTTTTACATTCTTTGCAGACAGTAGGGGTAATGTAAAGTTACATATTAGTAATGCATGAGGCAATAAACAAGCCTCTGTTTTTAACATATGGAAACATTTCAAGACAGACGATAGGCAAATTATTCGTAGTGCATATCATACGTTAAACAAGTATCAAGTATAAAATTTGATCCTTGACATCATGAATAAATGATCTGGGAAAATCCTTCAGATTCAATGTTGGATAACTTCGAATCTTATTTGTGGACTGCATTTATAGCTAAAATGGGTAGGTGAAACACAAATCAATGAACGTCTGTTATTTTCTAGTTACTAACATTATTAAAAGAGGAGAGAAATTTTTCTTAGGCTTCTGTCTCCCAGAATTTTGATCAGAACCACTTTCATTTTGCATGAAGATCCGCTGTCTATTACGTTTATTAGGCACCATAGGAATAGTCCACACCATGAATCTTGACTAAAAATCATGCCAGAGTCTAGTTTAGTTCATTCTCCGTACATTAAACAACTGTAAGAACTTTATTCGAACAAAAATTAAATTGAAATCGTTATCCAAAGAATTTAATCATCAGGTTCTCGGTCGTATGAGAGAAGCGTGTCGCAGCCGTCGGAAATTGTGCTCCAAAAATACGCTGCTACTCATGGCAGCCCCGATATTTCTGGAGAGGACCAGGCTTTCGTTAAACTATTCCTGAAACGATCAGCGACGGTATGGTGGACGATAAGTGTGTACACCTAACTGGAAATGCAAGGAAGAAGACCGCCTTATGTACAGAGCAGAGTAATGATACGGCGAACAAAAGCAAGTCCGAGAGACCGAGCAGGCATTGTGCTGTCAAGTCGTACACGACAGTTACACTGCTGTCCCGTTAACGGAATTGCACTTAAGTCGCTTTAATTGCGCGGAGTTACTGACCGGAAGTTGCCGTTCTGGTCATCGCCCCCGCAAAAGGATCTCCCTTGTTCGCCCTTTGCATCTTCGATCGGCATCGATCCCCATTTTTACGCTCTTGATCCTCTGAATTGCAATCGAGTGACCTGCTCCGAAGCGTTTATTCAAGTTCCTTGAGAACTTCAAAGCCTTCAATGACAGGCAAGTAAGTAGAGACAGTGTACATATTGCACTTTTTGATCTATCTTCCTTTCAATTCGTCTCGAGCATGTTTTGTATAGTGTAGGGTGACGAATTCATTATCAAGTATGTAACAATATTCATTAAGATTGATGATCGCTTCTGTTTATGAAATGAGTGAATCTCGCGTGTAACAATGAATTCGATCATCCGGGATTTTGTTCTAGCCTCACTTTAGAAGTTTACATTTCCGAACTGTAGAAGAAAACGGGAACTATACGATCTAAGAAAAACGTATATCCCCTCCACTGCGGGGCATACCCGCGATGGGTCAAGAAGCTGCAGCTGCCTCGGGCGCTTTCTATCTACGGCGTAGTAAATAAAACTACACGGTCTAAGAAATATCACGGACCCGAGGGTTTCTCTTGGGTAGACTTTCGTTTCCAGGATTGCAAGGGTGCGGGATGCGCTTTCTCATTTCTCGATAATGCAAAGATGGGGGTTTTCAGTAGTCAAAAGTGCTAGATAAAAGATCACTCTAGACCGCAATTGCCCACAAAAGTCTTATTTTTACGTTTAGGAGGCGTAATTTGCATTATTCGGATATATGTAGCTAGGGTTTTTAAAAAATCGGTTTTCGAATTGCATAATTTTCTTTTAAAAACCGACAAACCCTACATTTTCATACAGCTGCGACAGATACATGCTGCTGAATAATGAAAATTACCCCTCGTAATCGTAAAAATAGGACTTCTATGGACGATTGCGGCCTGGATTGATCTTTTATCTATCCCTTTTGACTACTGAAAAACCCCATCTTTACATTATCGAGAAATGAGAAAGCGCACCCCGCACCCTTGTAATCCTAGAAACGAGTGTACTCCCTTACTGTCCTGACTTCTGTCCTGATCCTAGTTTTGAAAGAAAGCATAGCACAAGAGTAACAACAGGTATCAGTGAGCAACGAACAGTTCCTCTGAAATAATTGTATGTATGTAGTCCTAAACTCCGAGGCGCGTTCGAGGTCCCTCAGCGTGGAATCGCGATGCTCTAGCGTCGATTTCGGAGCGCTGGCATGTGGCAGAGGTACGAAAGCTGGCGCAGAAAAAATAAACAGTGGATCCGCTGGCTGGGTCGTCGTACAGCTCGCGATAAATATCTACCTCGGCGCGAGAGAGGAGTCGGTGGCCCCTTTGCTGGATTCATCGTGCGTGTTCGCGCGAGCAGCGTAAGTGGATCGGCGAGTGGTTGACTCGATGCGTCGTGTGTGTATGTATGTACAATACATGTGCGTATATGTACGGCACGGGAGGAGGGAGGGTCGATTTAACAAACCATACGTTACACCACGATAAAATCTCGCAAACCTATAAACTTCGGGGCTGGAGCTAGGTGCGGGTACGTTATATCATAAAAATCCAGTAAAATAAGCTCGTAAACCGAAAGACAGAGAGAATGGAGGAGGGAGAGGCGGAAAAGAGTAGAGTGCCGTAGAGTGCCGAAGAGACCGGTGTTGTGCACGTGTGTGTACGTGCACTCACGTGGTCTACACGCGCCTGCGTCCGCGGAGTTATACTTCGACAGAGTTCTAGGACCACACACGCGTGTCCACCGAACTCCGGCATTTTTTGTCGGCGATAATTAATCCAGCCTAGGCTTTGCGACCGATATCACGGAAACCAGATAAAACGTCCTCCGCTCTGTTCGACGATTCCTTCGCCGATATCGTGGCCGTTTACATCGCGCAACGCGAAAAAGGCGGTCCAATGTTCTCGGTTTTTGGAGGACACAGCTTTAGTCTGAATAACTTTGTACACGGAAGTCGTACTATTAAAAAAAACGCTTGACGTTTTCAGTATTGAGTGACTACATCGTTGGACGACTGATCTGTAGCCTTAGAAATGTGCATTTGTCGTCTACAAACTTTTGACCAGAGTGCATCTAGCTGCGATTCTTCTCTTCAACTTGTTCCTCAGTTCGAGCAAAATCCAAAACGCGACTTAACCCTTGGCGACTCTGAGGAGCCACTACAATTGCTATACCGCTATGAAAAATATTATATATTCTACAGTGGTAAATTTGTTTGTATTCGATGAATGATTAAATATTTCAATTTTGAAGGAGTAAATTGAATCACTTTCGAGCTCGGAAAAAATATGTTTAGGTTTTGCACCACTCTGTATAAGTTTCCTGGAAATCGTTAAACAGAGACATTAGAATTCCAACCATCAATCTCCAGTTCCGGATCAATGATTCATAGAATTGATTGTAGCAAAGTTCAGAGTTAGCTTGTCTCGGAAACGAAGTGTTAAGTATAGAGATACTTATAAATCTAGAATAATGTCCAACAGCGAAGCTGCGAGCCAAGCTCGTCGCCTCCTCGCGACGAAATACGGCCATGTTGTCGGCATGTTCGTGTTTTTTACGGGAACCTGTGCTTCCGTTTATCCAGATTATCTGGCCGCGCGTATATTCGAGATCTTATGCTCTGTATCACGATGCGCTGTGGTTTAAGAGGCATCACGGCGAAAAAAGCGAACTTTTTTTACATATTTTTCAGAGATAACGTGTGTAGAATGTCGCGCTAAAACAGCTTTTCGAATTTCTTGAAAATAACAAACCTACGGCAAGAGCAACGTTAAAAACGCAGCTCACTTAAAACTATTTATAAAACTGTGAACAAGATTTCCATACTAGACAGTGCTTTATTATCACTAAACCTACCGAGCTGTCAAAATGGTTGACATGTGTTGCCTTATAAGAATGACATGATAGAATTTATATAGATTTTCTGTGATAATATGTGCTTGGATAGAATCATTTCCAGTGAAAGCATCTTTATAATTTCAATAATTGTGACATAAAAAACCAGACACCGGCAGTGGTAGATTTAGTGTTAATTGTCTAATGTCTGAAGTAATAAAAGAGCAGAAGGATGTCCCCATTGGAATAGCTATGCGAAAATTAGACACGATGATGGAATTTAGTCCCTAATTGAAAAGAAATTGTTTCTGCAGCGAATAGATTAAAACGATCGTCCGCGGCGTAGAAACGTCATCTTTCGAAATAGTTGATTTTTTACTTTCCGCCCAGGTAGAACTGCATTTCGAACGAATGCGCGTCGGTAACTTCGGCCACGATCTATACAGGCCGGAGAGAAGAAACGATCTTTCTTCGGGCTAATTGGAAGACTCTCGAGGGCCGGCATCGCCCGCCTCTCTTCACGGTGTACGTACACCGGGGGCCGGTATTCTCTTAATCGTATGGTAATTCTATGGAGATTGCATGGGGCGAGGAGAAGCTCGTACCGTGGATCGTTAGGCCCTTTTCGTCCCCGGTGGAATCTAACTACGCGCTCCTCTTTTTCTTCGATTCGTCGACGGCGACTTCTTGGACTCTTGCTCGCGGATTCTCTTCACCTGTCGTCGTCCGACGTCTTCGGTCCCTATTCACTGTCCGGAAATGTCAGGCACCGATCCCAGTTTTCATAGAATCTGATCAATTAACAACGGGGCCACCGGCATCGCTCCAATCACCGGTTTCGAATCTTTTATTTTCGCATTGAAGAGCATGGTCTTGCAGAAGTGGAACGGGCCTTGATAAAACTGTTTATACAATTTTAGTAAGGTCGTATTTGTTGAATACTCATTGTGTCATGCACGTGTGACGCCCACAATCCCTTAATCTACGTTAATCTTATGCAGGTTGTCGTTTAAAATCATGAACTTGGGAAGTTCACGACTTTCCTTTGCTAAACAGTTTTAAGCTTTCATAGAGGAAATAGGTTGCATTTAACAAACTATTTAAACGATGAAGACAGTGAAAGTGTCAAACAATCTTCAAAATTTCGATTTAATTGTTGCAATCGACAGGAAAAGAAATATCCTCTTTCATAGTGCAAACTTTCGTCTATGCAAACATGAGTCACGGCTTCGTTCTAGGCCGGGGCACTGAGGCCACGCCTACTCAGAGGAGACCACGCCCAGTCCACTCAGACTAAGAGCAAAATAAGTAGTTTCTATCGTCGATACCGAACTGACAGGATTAACGACCTCTTCTTTGACGTCTGATTGACGTTTCTCCAACAAAAAGCGTTCCCGAAGATGCGACAAATCCTATTCTTCCCGGATCCCGTGCCGAAGCAAGAGCACTTAGGTTTACGGAACCTGAAGGCTAGCAAATCAGAAGCAATTCTAGAAATTGCACAAAGGATCGTGGCATTTGCTCGCTGTGACGTTCGATTCGTGGTGACGAGTGAATGGCACGACACCCTCGGGGATCAGAATAACCGGGCTGCTCGTCGGCATGAAATAAGTATGGCGGTGTCTTGTCTTCGCGTAGGAAACCGCAAGACACGCGACGACCTCTTATACCACGCTCCCTGGGAGCAAGGCGAACGCTATGCGACGCCGTTCAAACGCTATGCAACGCGCGCCGGTCGTACACGTCCGTCATTACGTGCCGTTCATGCAGGCGCAACCGTTATCGTTTCATTTAATTCTATTTCAATTCCGTCCGTGTAGAAGATGACAAGAGAGTGACGGCTCGTCCTTGAGCGGAGCATCGCCACGTCCGTCATCATCGGAACGACACGGTGTGTAGCGGAATCGTTTTATCGCCGGGCGAATTATTCGCGAGCCGCTTGTATAGCCGACGGACAGGTATTCCGGGGTCGTACCCGGCACGACACCTTGCTCTATTATTAATGGATCGAACGGTTCCGCCAGGATTCCTGTCTTTCCAACCCCGCGTTTTCGTTCTGGTCTCGTCGACCGGGGATCGACCAACTGCGATAGTTTGCACCTGACGATTACACCGACACGCTGCAATTGCTTGGAGCGGTGAGCAGAAGCTCCTACAACTCGGATATTCCATATAGATAGCCTTGGATTCTTTGATCTTGGTTTAGAGAGATTTTTACATTATTTCACAAAAAATAACAAGACCTCCTCTACAAACAGTTTCTAATTATTCTTTTAAAAAATCCACGTTTGCTGACGTGGTAACTTGGAGCAGACCCGTAGCCTCGTTACATCGTTCCCTCAGTTTATTGAAAATGGAGCGAAGGCTAAACAAACGCAGTATTCCTGGTCTCGCAAACCAACATAGAGCAGTCATATCCGAAGCTACACAATTGTATGTACCATGAACCGAACCCAATCAGGCGCATCGATCGACAGTTCCCGTATCATTCCGGCCTCGGGGGTAGTTCGCAAGGTTCTCGAGAGCGTCTGTCGGCTTATTCTCGCGGCTGCGATTATTTACGAATGCGATTTCGCGGGGAATATCGAGCGTCACGTAAACAGCATAGATCAGAGAGAGGACTGGGAACAGCAGGCGGTGTGTACGCGGGAATACCGGGCAAAAAGACGAAGAAGAAAAGGGGTGAGGAGAGAGGGAGGGAAGAGAGAAGACAAGGCGAAACACGGAGAGGAGCTTCTCCGTCTCGAGATTTCATTAAAATTCATGAACCGTGCGCGACTCGCGCCTCTCTCTCTCTTTCTGTGCTGCTGGTGGTCTTTGAGTTTTGCGCGTTACGAAGAAGCAGCAGCCGGCATATCCAGCGTCGAAGGAATCTACAAGGACCCAAAGCGAAAGATAGAGAGAAAGAGAGAGCGGGAGAAAGGGAGATCCGAGGAATAGCTAGAAGAAGCCGGAGAGCTCGGGAAAGGAGCTCGAGGGGAGCGCAACGTTAGCTATGAATAATACAGGGAACTTCTAATTGCGCGAGACAAAACTCGGTAGTTGGAAAGTTTCGTAGCCAGCGCCGGCGACGGCCAGAAACTTTCTCGACTCTCGCTAAACTTGTTTCCACCGACCCTCCTTCATATACGCGGTGCTGTCTCGCCGGAAGTCAGACTCTCTTTCTTTCTCTCTCTCTCCCGTCTCTCTCTTCGATGTTCCGAGAGACCCAGTCGACTCGGCTCCGCCGAAATTCTTCGCCCCGCCGATCCATGCCGCTCGCAAGCAACCCCCGCAACCCTGATCTCCACGAAACAGCCCCACGATCGCACAACTTTGCGCGAGAAGTTCATCTGCTGGCCTAACTGCTCGGCAGATCCTCCTCTTTCCATAGCTGACCCAAAATCGCATCTCTATCCTGCACCACGTGCTGAATTGTGAAGGTCTGGGTGCGAGTGATTGCCACGAGCTTCGAGTAACGCGTTGCATATTTTGCGAAAACATTCTATCACAGAATAAAACATGACCCTCGAGTAAAATGATCGTGTGCCGGGTTGACATATTTGCTAATTTATTAACGCGTTCGCCTGGTTCACTTGGTCACGTGGTGCTAATCGAAGATGACGGTGAAGATTAGACTGCGGGCTTCCATGCACAATAAAAGTTTTCCTCGTCGATTGAGATTTCTTGCTTCCTTCAGTCATTTTACTAAGTTGATCTTAATTTCTTTTAATCTTTCTTTTCATGAATGCGTGAAATCCAGAGTCTAGTGGGCATAGGAACGTGACGCTAAGGAGGAAAAATTATGTGTGTTTCCCAATCTTTCCCACATTCCATATCTTTATGTACACTCGAAACAAATTGTAAAGGATCAGAGACTAAAATGACTCAATTCGACTGCGCAAGCTTGTCTCCTCGATAGGCCGAAAGAAACTAACGATTCGTATGAATAAAACAAAGCCGATAACACGGTAATGCGTTGCGTTATTTCACCTAGCAGAATCAGCCCCTAAAATAAACAGCACGCGTAGTGGAGCACCTTGTGCATCGATCGACTCGTAAAGCAAAAGTTTCTGCAGTTTTCGTTGAAACGAGCTCCGGGCCGTTAACGAGACGGCACGCGACGAGCGTCGGTTTTCCATCGACGAACGATCATCGGAATCATTATTATGCGTAGCAACCTACGAGGGAAACATAGAGAAAGCGAGAGAGAGAGAGAGAGACGTAAACGACAGACATAAACGAGCGGACAGGACGTTTCGGGTTTTGTGTCCCTGTCTTTTTCTCGTGCTAGCCAGCTCGCATAGGTGCTGGCAATGAGAAGAGGGATATCGTTTCTGCGGGGAGGGTGTGTTCAGCCCCCGTACTCAGGGGTGGCTGTAACGTCGCTCGTAAAAACACCGTAAACTCGACAGCAACAGGTCCCGTGTGTCTGGTACAGAAACGGCGACCGTGCTCGAATATGACGTTTCGAGTGCGCGGGGCACCTCGGGCTCGTGCCACGGCTCTGCCAAAACTCCACGCTGAAGATTCAGCTTCCTTCTCTTGCCCCAAAACGGTCTTTGATCAACGAAATCGTAAATGGACCTCGGATGTAGATGAAAAATCGCAAAAATGACATCTCAATTTTTTGTGAATTTAACAAGATCCCAGAAATTCTCTGCAAGTTATGATAATTGAGGGAGTGTCTTTGATCAACGAAATCGTACATGAACTCCAAATAAATTTTTGTAAATTGAACAAGACCCCAGAAAAATTGAGGTAGAGAAAGAGGGCAGCTGGTCCCAAAGGGCCTCTGGGGGACCTCTTCTCGCACAGGAGAATTTCAGCGGCGAAGGATTCGAAATTCTCACCGCGTAAAGAGTCTGCGGCATCCCGCCGACATGCATAATGCATACACACCGATGCCCGGAGAAAAATGTCTCCCCGCAGCTGCGAAACACCGTTCCGTTTACGTGCGATGCTTCTGCTCGCGTCTACGTGCGCGTACTGAGCGAATTTTTAATTCCGCGATCTCTCTAATCAGCTCGGAATCGTTGGGGATGAAGATGGTCGCTCCGTCCAACCGATACTGATGATCTTTAACCATTTTTTTTAGGAGAGCTGTGCGTTATACCTTTCTGAAACATTTAGATCGTATTGCTGCACGTATTGGGAAGGGGAAAATATTTTTAAAAATCAGAAATACGGTCTTAATCAAAATCTACGGAAGAATTCCGCTTAAAACTAGCCTACTGAAAAAAAGATTCAAAATATTTCAGAGAAAATGTCGTTCCTATCGATGTTTGCAAAATTTCGCCACTCACAGCAGTTGTTCACCAGTCAGCTCTTCCGCTACAGCAAACATCTCTCTCACACAATTTCTGCAGTTCAATTTATTCGTGTCCGATAGCTGTTCATTATTGCTTAGGTTGCACTACTCTGTACACGATAAAGCAGTCGGTGAAAAATCGAACGTCCACGCTGCAGATACAAAACTCGATGTACTTTCCATTCGAAATGTATATTATACTAGTTAACGAAGGGTGTTTCGTGAATTGCTGATATCCTGGTGGCAGTGATTAAAAAATTAGCAGAATGTTAGGTGTTCAGGGGGAGCAGTATTTCGCAGCACGAGCAAATCCTCCATATTTCCATGATGGTTTTTCGACGATTTGATATCGAGCGCGCCTTGGTCACCCTCTAGATTGTTGGCGGGGGTGGGTCGACAGTGGCGTCGGTCCACCCTTTCTCAGGGACGGATTACCCTCTCTTGCCGAAAGTCCATTCGTCCCGTCATCTCCGACGAAAGCTACGCGACCGATTCCGCCGTCCGATTCTTCCTGTCCGAATAATTGATCGATCGATAACTCGGTTATTTCTACCGTTCGGTAGAGATGAGAGCTCCGAGAGCCGTGGGATGGTTTATAGACACGGACCTGGTAACGAGATTGTCCCTCGAGGCGGAATTTTCACCGGCAATGCCACGGACCACCTCGCTAGTTGATTCGAACCTTGACTGATTGGACGCAAACCATCCAGAAGAACTATAAAGCCTCCCTTATGCTTGTTAACACATTGCGGTCGGGATACGTCAACTGGCGTCTGTTGTTTTGCAAGAGTTGATGACGCAAGACGATGGTTCGCGTCTTCCATGTTTCGTGTGTGATCGCTTTGATTTTTAGTATCGTTCCATAAGGATAAGTATTCTGAATCGATCGCATCAATAAACATTACTAGCATTACCATTAAATGTATTTGTACATTTTAAAATGTTATGATTAGACTGTGGATCTTTATGCATTTATGAAGAGATTGGTTGGGTGAAATATAAAACAGTAACAGATTAGAAAAATTCAAGAATATTGTACTGTTGTTTTTAATGTAACAAAGCCATTAAGGGATGAAATTATTTTTTATTTTATTCCTATGTCCCACAATAAATGCAGAAATTTTTTTAAAATAAAGATCCGCAGTCCAGTTATGATCAACAAATTCTTAACCCATTTGAATGTACTCGTGAATTTATTTCCCAATTTGCGATAACTTGTGGGAATTCAGACCAGTTACTTTAGTCATCGAATTCAGTACGTTCTTGAAGCCTGCAGATGATTCTAGAATTTGAAAGCACCTTGTATAAAATGATCATATTATTTAATGAAGTGCATTTATTGGAACTTGATCGCTTTTGAACAGACCCGTAAAATGAAGCTCGCTAATTGACTCGGATTCTTAAACACATTTCGAACCTGACTCCATCCGTCAGGCTTCTCCTATTCGCCGTCTCGTCGCTAGAGGGTTCGTCTCGTTAACCGGGAAACCGAATCGCGGGGGCGAGACGTGAACTGAACGCGGGGGTGTAGTTTTTCCGATGGTGATGCACCGACGCGAGGCGTGCGTTTACGATGCCCGTGGGAGCCACCCGCATGAAAATGAAACGCGGAAGAGTCCCCGTGTGTCGCCTTGCCTTGCGAAAAGGACGCGGAAATGTTCGATTTTCCAAATTTGCTGGAAATTAATCCAAGAGGGTCGACCTCTTCTCGAGAGGGTTGACAGCTCCCATAATTCTTCTACAAAGCAACCAACGCAAAATTTCGACTCTTCCGATTCTGCGAGAACTTTTTACGGCTTCCAATCATTCCCCCGCACACGCTGTAACCATCGGAAAATTGTCTTTCCACTCTCCCGATTTTGGGTTCAGATTCTGTAAAAACTTTCGATCTTTTGGGGCTCTCTTAATTTCTCCACACACGAAGCATCGCAAAATGATCTTTCGACTCAGATTTTCAACTTCAGATTTTTCGTGTAGAAATGCAGCGCGTCGATGCGAGTGCACGGAGATTTTGCATGGCGAGTGTCACCGCGTTATTCGTGGGCTGCACCTAGCATAGATCACGGTGTTTTCAGCGCGCCCACGTCCAGCGACGCATATACATACACAGTCGTGCAAACGGACATCGAGACAGACAGACAGCGGTCCCCGTTGCACATGGGAACAGGCCGACTGAGTTATTTTCTGACCATTGCCTCTTGTCCTCCCCACGCGATCCGTTCGCCGTACACGTTTGCAAATATGTGTGCAGGCGAGTATGTGTGCGCGTGCCATGTCCGTTTTGCACGGGAAGGAGGATCGTACAGGCTGATCCAGGAGTTGATGACGAGCCGGTGGCGATCGATGGTTCGTCGGGGGATTGCGAGTAGTCGGTCTCCGAGAGCCGGTCGATTGCGCCCGAAATAAAGCTGATGGACTTTTCTTGTACGAACCGGCGAACTTTCGGCGAGACTGGCTATTCTATCTCTTTCTCTCTCAACAGAACAGAGAAAAAGAAACTCGCACGACGTCTCCTCCGGTCTCGGGCAACAGTATCTCACGTGTACAAACATCGGCGGGAATAGATTTCCTGTGCGCGCCGTTACGGACGCCCACGCGCGAGCTGAAACGGCAGGTCGAGCCACAGGCCATGAACGTCGCGCGGAAATATACCGAGCGGTAAAGGGTTCGAATGTTTCATTGGAGAACAAGCGTAACTCACCCGGCGCGGCGCGTCTTTCAAACGACAGGGCTGTGGATGTCCCTTCGCGTTTTCCTGGTGAAGACAGTCGTCAAGTTTGTTTGAATCAGTCTCTGTCCATAACGGTACACATGAACAATTTGCTTTTGAATGATGATGCAGGAAATATCCTGGAGTCTCTCTTCAAACTTTCCTGGTGAAAGCAGCCATCAGGGTTGTTTTTCGAACCAGTCTATGTCTACGAAGTAAGCATAAACAGTCGCCTTCGGACGACCAATTTTCCCGGTGGAGTCAGCTATGAGGGTTGTTTTTTGAACCGCTCTATGTCCACGAAGAAAGCATAAACAGTTGGTAGAAGAGATCTTGGGGTGTGGGGTCTTTTCGGACGTTCCTGATGAAGGCACCCATCAGGATCGTTTTTTGAACCAACCCCTGCCCAGGAAGTAAGCATAAACAGCCTCCGAACAACATTGTACGGGATATCCTGAAGCCCTGGAATTTTTCGCGTTTTCCCTAGCCATCCGGATTGTTTTTTGAGCCGGCCTGTGTCCACGACGAACGCATAAACAATTGGTCGCCGGTGCTTGCCGGCATGGCATAGCGCACACGCTCTCATCCTCGTCTAGAAACACGGACGCAGACGCTCACCTATACAGGGTGGCTCGAAAGCGACGGTGGTCGACGCGAGAGCCACTCGATCAATACGCCACGTTGCCTCCTGCGCCTCCACCCCCAGGAACGTCGGTCTACCCCCTGTCGCCTCTTTCTCTCTTCCTCTCTCTCTCTCTCACTATCCGTTCCCACCAGCCAGTTGCTGATCTCTTTCTCTCTGTCTCCGGCTGTCTCGCTTCCTCTCTATGTCTCAGGGTGTCTCTCTTTCCCACTCTTTCGTTTCCATCCCCGTCTCCTCGCAGTTCGCTCGCCCACCCCCGTGGAAAGGGAACGTCGGAGGAAACGCTCGGCTCGCTCTTTCCCCTTTACCCCCGTTCCCCACCCTGTTCTCGGACTGCGAAGGAAATACTCCGCAGCTCAGCAGGATTTTTCCAGCCGGGAAATAACAAATACACACACCGCCTCGCGTGGGGTGGGGGAGAACGGAGCGAGTGGATTTTAATGGAGAATTCGGGCGACGTAGTGCGCCGCGGACTCCATAGGATTCGGAAGAACCGGGGACGGGATTTATCTGTCGAAATTAACCTTCCGAGACTCGGCTCGGATTCTCTAGACACGTTCCTGGAAACCTCGGGCTAGCCCCTGAGGAGGATTGCCCTGTGGAGCAATGCCCTGGCTCCGTTGGAATCGGGAGCGACGAGTCTCGCCATTCGGGACTATCCACGGGAAGAGAGGTAGGATATTTGAAGATAAATTGTTGGAGGATGTAGAATTCAGGATCTACAAGGGTTCAAGATTGCTGTGTGAAGTATTATGATAGTTTTGGGGAGGTGGGGTGGGGGTGAGACACCACGCCTACCAGGATACTCGATGCTAAGAAGGAGCAGAAGATTATCTTCTACCGTTGTTACTGAACTAGATAGATCTTTTTAGAGTATGTGGAGTCTAGGATTTTTAGGTCATTTAGAAGTCAGACTAGCCACCTCGAGAGCAAGTCGTTAAAATTCGGGCTGATCACGAACAGTACAATCTCCTGAGGTTCATAAGACGGCGTATCGATGATTCAGGCTGTTCGAAACTGGTTCGCCGTATGCTCGCGTACGGCTCGACGGACTAAACCGGGTTATAGAGTGATTATGCGTTCTAGAACCGCGGGGATGGTCGGCTTTAGGTCCGCGGTGGGTATGCTATAGTCGGTCTCTTGTCAGGTTCGTTTAATCGATTACCGGTTCCGTTGTGTTCCGCGGCGGGGAGGCTCTCTCGCGTATTTTCACACCCGCAACAACGTTTCCATGCTTTTCATCGCGATCACCGCCCTCGACGTACACCGGCAGCCATACTTCTTCTAGAGCTGTTTACACCGGGTACCTTGTTACCGCGGCTAGCTAGCTAGGTGGCCGTTTGTTTCTTTGTTTTATCAAGCCTAGAACTGGGAACATCGCTCGGGGAAACGATAATTCCACGCTTTTTCCAACCCCCACTCTTCCGGAACGATGTGTCCGGTGTGTATATCGTATGGAAAAAAGAAGGAGAAAGAAAGAAAGAAACGGGCAGATATTATGGGGGTAGAGGGCGAAACAAGAGCAAAGAGTAATGGGCCTCGCTAGACAGAATACGGTCCTGACCATGCGTGCACACGGGGCTCTGTGTTTCTACCCTTACGGAGCAGAGCGTGTACCGCGACAGAGGGTGGGACGGGGTGTACACATTCGGTACACCTGTGCTGTATATTGCGGAAAAGCCGGACTTGCCAGGCAATAAGAATTTCTTTCTCGATCCGCTTGCGACCGTTCTCTCTCTCTCTCCCTTTTTTCACTGCTTTTCTCTTTAGTCTTGCAACGTTTTATTAATACTTCTTCCGGCTCCCTCTTCGGCTCCTTGTAGCCGATGCTCTCTCGGCTCTTCATGCTTCTTATTACCGCGTCGAACGATGTTTTATCTAGATGCTCCCTTTATAAAAATCATTATGAGGCATTTAATACATGTTCAAACTAGAAAAGAACGTTAGAACGTTATAAAAATAAACATTTATGTAGATATCGAGAACAACAATTAAATAATAAATCGCGTACGGCTAGTCACTCGCTAACTGACCGCTGGGAACGCCCCGTGCGTGACTTGCACGCTTCGCTCCGCCTCGAATGTGTCCCCACCACCGCTGTAAGCTGCCTTGCGGTGGGGAGAGAGATCTCGCAGCCCCAAAAACTAAGGGTTATCGAGCAGACCGCCGGTAAAAAGTGTTCGCGAGCAAAAGAGCGGGCGGAATCTCGCGGAACGAGCTGATAAATTTCGATGTCTGGTAACGAGGGGGCGGCAGGGTCCGCGAGGGTGGGCTCTCGCCGTTGCTCGTTAACTCGTCGCGAATATCTTCGGTCGTTATTAAGCTATTAAAAAGTCTAGTTATCGTTGTCGCGGCGTACACAGGAGAGACAAGTTCTCGAGGGTTCCCGAGCAGGAATGCCACTTCAATAACGAAGCCGAAGCGGAGTCGAGGGGCTTAATTTGCCTCGAGACGCCGCGCCATGTACGTTCTTCCTACCGAGCGCTTCCCGTACATACATATATCTGCGAGCACAGTGGATGCTTCTCCCTGGCTCACACTCGCTTGCTCTTTCCCTTTGTACGTGTTGGTGTGCGAGCTGAGTAAGAAAGAGAGACAGAGAAGCTGGCTACGCGATACCTCGGCTACGTGTGCACGGTTGCACGTAGAGTACATAGCACGGCCAGACCATTTTGCAGCATTCCTGCCATTCTAACATCCGCGTTTCATTAAAAGATCTTGCCCGACCTCTTGGCGGAGGCGCGCGCGCGCACACTGAAACACGCGGCCCAGGCCGCACACACCGGGAAAAGGTGTTCGTTCGAGAGCTCAGACGTCCTCTCCTCTCCTCTCCTCTCTCTCTCTCTCTCCCTGTTCGTTTTCCTCGCTCAGTCTCTTGGAACAAGAGAGAAACGGCGAGAACGCGAGGAACGAGGAGAACCGCCACGTAAGCGAACACCGATTCCCTCGCTCGAGATATTCTTGCACCGTGTAATCTCTTTGCTTGAATATATTGACGCCGGCGCCCCTTTTTTCCTTTCCCCCTCGAAAAACCCAGAGCAAACAGGAAAACGGGGACCGAGCTGCGTCCAGCTTACAGTTTATGCGCCGATCGCTGACCTTCTGCAAACGAACAATGTACCCGCGAACCTGGAAAGTAATAGAAATGCCAGGGGTTGTCTCGGTGCACGGAGTATTACACGAACTAATTATTGCTACACCTCATACAAATTCATCAAAATTTCATTGGATCAGCCGTATACATATACCTTCTTATTACAGTGCTTAACCACCCTCTGTCTTCTTCTCCTTTTACGAGAATCGGTAAAAGTAGATGCTCTCGATCGTTTCCCGTTTGAATGACGCCCCGATGCTAATTTCCCATCGCACCTCGCGCACTTTCCAGCTGGTCATGGTACATTTATCGTGACCGTACCTCGCGCACGCGACTCATGAGCGAAACAGATGTAATCCTGGACCGGTTGCGTCGCTTTTACGACACTCGGTTAACGCTTAATCGAGATCCGGGGGCATTAGGCGGGTCTCGCCGCAGGATGCCCGAAAGCTATAGCTCCTTTCGGTGACTTTATGGGGTGCGGATATGGCGGAACTGTCACGACGAGTCGAAGGATAAGATTTTCGAAGGGCGCGCGCCGTTGGTGGAGAGGGGATGGTATAGGGGATGGGGATGTTAGGAGACAGCGGAAGCGTGCAGACGCGAACGCAGCACTGACGGTAATGCGGCATAATACCCCGTAAGGGGGTTAAGAGTAATTCCTGTCGGCCAGGGGGTCGTCCCTTTCGACGTTTACGACGTGTTTTACGCGATCAAAGCGAGCCGTAACAATTATTGGACGATTTCGCGGCCGTAAAATTTTATTCGACCCCCACGGCCACCGCCGACGCGATCTTCCACCCTCTTTTCTTCCGCAACCGACGCGCCGCGACACTACGGAGGGGATGTGATCTTCCACGACTCTGGCAAAACTATCCCTTCTTTCCCTGTCCTGCACGGTGGTCCGGAATCGCGGAAAAATGCACAAAATTAGCCGCGGAACACTCCCCTACTCGTTACTAAAGGATGTTTCTGTTCAAGCAGTGGATGCTTCACTGCAGTGGAACTATATACATTAACAAAACACATTACGTGTAACACGAACGAGTTTAATCAACGACTGATAAATTTTCCGAACAAAACGCTGCCTGATGCACACTCATTTTTCTTTGTTTCCTTCAATCAATTCACTTCATAAATTTTGCCTCTCGCTCGTTATGTTTCTTTCTTGTTCTCACCACACACATCTACACAGTCTCAATGACAAAAATTGTCTCATGACACTAGCTGCAAGATGCTCCAGCCAAACTTCGGCTTAACACATCGCTAGATTGTGCAGCTCTTTATACAAAGTAAACATTTTTTTCTTCATTAACCCGTTGTACTCAAATTTCTTTTTTATTGAATGCATTTATTCACACCACGCTTGAACGTTCAGCAATTCATTAAACACGAAGAAGACATATACACTGTGTTGTCTTGTTCTTCACGACGATACGATGTTTTTCTTGGTTCCGCGAGGCACGGTGTAACGGGAGACACACGGACGGGGGTGACTGAAAAAAGGGCGGTCGGGCGAAAAAATTTATGTCTTAATTAAAATCGTTCCGCCCCGGTAACGAGAAGCCAGAGGCAACGGATGGACCGAGGTAAAACTCTCTCGAGCTAAAGTCGACGGCTCGTCCTCCTCGGGGTTGCAACAATCCGGCCTTTCGAAACAAAATTGCTTGGCCATACCCTCGTCAAATTTTTTTCGAATGCTGCACGCGACCCTTCTTGATTCTATCGTAACAATACATATCTTCTTGTGGACGTCTGTTCTCTTGATTTAGGGGGGAAACTTGCCCCCTAAAGTTGAGGATGGGGAATCTATCTTATAAAATGTACGATTTCGTATTGAAACACGATAAGGAAGTACACTGCACAACATGCTTGCACACTAGACAGAAACATACTGGATTGTCAAGAATTAATACGAGAGGTAGCAAAAGGTTCATACTAACTCATATCAACCACTAAAATAAGAATAGTACGACCAATACGTCCGAAAAGGTTCGGGGGCTTTCGAACTGTGCCATCTACAAGAAACTTTTCGCGCAAATTCCCGGAAACCGCTGTGATTAACACACGATGGGTCGATCCTCCGAGTTGCTCGCCACGTGTACAATGCGAAGAAGTAACGTGGGTGTTCGCAAAGAGCAGTTCTTTGTGTCAAGACGGCCTTGACGGTGATTGTGGACACCCGGTGTACGTTGGTGCACCTTTCGTTCGCGTTCCGGAGCTTTTGATTTACGATTGTTGGGAAAGCCGCGTGGCGGAGAGAGATTCGAGCGCCCGTTCACGCCGGAAGTCGCTTGGAGGGAAGGAAGAAAATAATAAAAGCGACGAGCGAGCAAGGGATCGAGCGAGCGAAGCGGAGGCACGCCGAAGATATGGTCGAGCGAATTCGACGCGCGGAACTCGAAGAGGAAACGACGCGACGTCTCGATAAGGGCGAAAGGAAGGGACCAAGAGGGAGAACGAAAGAGAATTCTGTGTCTTGGAAAAACATCGAGCATGGTCAGAGTGTGTACAGCGCGCGAGAAACCGTTCGCGCAGGATTCCTTTCGGGAAACGGAAGCCGGGAATTGCCAAAGCGCGAAAGAAATCGCGGAAAAGTTCTGGCTGGCGAGAGTAGAACGAGAAACGAGGCGTCCAGACCGGAAACTCGGCGCACCGGCTCGTCTGCGACATCCGAGACGTTCGCGATGTCTGTGTATTGTCCTTGCGGACGTTCAAAACTCGCCGATATTTCTCGGTGCTCGGTTTACATTGTAACGCGCGGCCCCGTCGCGTCGGATTAAAATAAATATTTCACCCTCGCCTCTCGCTCTCCTTCTATTTATTTCTCGCTATTTCTCTCTGCTCCTCGTTTTTCCCGCGGATTACGTCGAGCAATTCGAGATTGCGTATCGCGGAGCGAACGTGACGCGGCTCGCTGCGTGCAATTTTTAAAAACCGGTTCCAGCCCGGTTGCATTTGCATTCGTTTTTACTGCGCCGTGTTGCCGCGCGGCCGAATTCGAGCCAAATAATATTCCCGAGCTTCTACGGTTCTGCTAACTCCAAGGACTCCGGACGATACACGCGATTTCTTTTACCTTTGCTTCGTCGATCTTCGAATAAAAGGTGCACTGGCAGCTTTATGATTAGACTGTGGATCTTTCTCTAGTTTAGTGGTTTCATTAAGTTGCAAGAAACGTGTAGATTGTCTTAAACATTTTTGTCGAAAACTTACGCAATCTAATAGTTATTTAGTATAGGTAGAGTATAACGCTATATATCTAATGAACGATATTTTAATTTCATCGTAAAAGAAGATTAATCGTTTTGGACGGTTTCCTGTTGAAATCGTGCATTTTCGAGAGCAGCGATTATTCGCAACGCGCGTCGCTCGTAACCGAGCGAAACACGATATCAACAGCGCGGAACAGCTCGTCTCGATTTCTTTCGTAAATCAAAGGAGGCCCGGATATTCTTACGGCTCGGTGTCGATATCAGATCCCTGGGGTAACGCTCCTCGGCCCGTCTCCTTCCGTTGGCCTCTCTTTGGCACCCCCTCCTCGAGCAACCCCTCCGATCCCGCCGACAGGATTCACCCTCGAATTAAAAGAGCAGCCATTCCCGCTGCCTGCCGGAGCTCTGCCAGCTTGCCAGCTACCCTCCCGTCCTCCTCTTTCTCTTTTCAACCCCCTGATACCCTCTTCTCGTCCCGCATCTGGACCTCGTCCGCGAGATGCTACCCCGGCCCGGAATCCCAAGGGTGCGAGAGCAGGAGGACGAACAAAATTGAATGGATTTTGGGAATCGCGTCCTTCTGGGATGGAATGGATCTTTGATCTACCTGGTCTCGATGACGGCCCCTGAAATCGATCATCCGGACCGGTTCGATTATTTCCACTCTGTTGTGTTCCGCTGTTTAGCGGAAGACGGATTTTGATTCTGCTCAAATTCGTGCACGATTGTATTTTTCATCTACATGTATTGTCTTCCTCTAAAATGGGCGTGCATGGTCGAAGTACAGGGTGTGTAAAAGGGAATGGTCATCCGTCCTAGAGGTTGTAAAAGAAACTTGTGGAAAAATTGTTAAAGTTTTTTTTACATCGATACCTTCTACTCATCTTCAAGAGAAAAAGTTTGAAAGAAGCCATATATCTACTCCGACCATGATCAAAATAGTTCTGCGATTGTCTTGTGATGGTTAAAGGAATGGTTAATGGTGTTTTTAACTGGGGAAAGGTAGTGTTCGTTAATTTGACGCGGGTGTGTCGGAAAGAGTTTAAGTTAAGAAGTGGGAAACTGTCAAGAAAATTCCTTTTCGTATTGTCTAGGGTTGTCAGTGACGTAAAATTTATGGTTGTATGTCCACTCGTTGTTTCGGTGGTCCGTCGCACGTGTTGTTTATATGTCGGGGTTGACGTTGTCGGAGCGCGATGAAAGACTATAACGTCTTTCTCAGGTATATCGCCAGTAGTCGGGCCGTTGTGTCCACAGCAATAATATAAAGAGGCGGTACGTGACGGAATACATAATTCCCGAAAAATCAACATCTTCTTGGAAATGATTTCTTTTGTTCCAATCCATTATTTCACGCGGAAATCGCATTAAGATCGCAGAACTATTTCGATCATGGTCGCAGTAACTTCTTCGGACGTATTCGCATGAGTAAATAATAGTGTGCTGTGGATTCGACCAGAGGAACAGAAGATTCTCAAAAATTTCTAAATACCGTGTTGATGTAAAAAGTTCTTTTACAAATGTCCGCCGATCCAGAGGTGTAGATTCGCCTCTAGTACGGATGACCATTACTTTTTATGCACCCTGTACATAAATTAGAGTTCTGAAAAATATTTTTTTTTATCGGATTGGTCCCGTGGATCGTACGATATTACAGTTTCAGCATTCCTCCACCCCTCGCTACCGTGAGCGCGTTTCAACGCGAGGACGCCGATGAATATTTGAATATTTTGTAATTGAACCAGTCGAACAACAAATAGCATCGCAACCGTAGTCGGCAGCAGCTGAATTTGAGTTTCGGTGTCCAGATTAGACTCCATTTAAAAGTCATAGTCAAATAACACCTGTGAATACGTCGAGATACGTAGTTGAGTCAGAGCAAAACAGAATTACCTACCTTACTACAACATACCGAAACACAAAATTTCCCTGCAGATGCTTCGGTGATTTATAAAATTTTATGTACTATATTCGGCCAGTCTCGTACAGCTCGGCCAGTTTCGCAATTATTTCGAAAAGTATTGTCGCAGGATGTTTCCAGAAGTGCGTGCGATCGAATGGTATTCGAAAAAATCAATTTTCCGAGTGGCCGGAACTAGAGAACCCTTTAAGTCGCGAGGAAAACGCGCTCGATACGGTTTTCAGCCCCGCGGTGATGCTTTCCCGCTCCTCCTGCTCCGTCGCAACGCTTGTATCTGCCTCCATCCTGTTCGTGACTCTTTCTATTCCCCCCGTACGCTCCTCTCGTTCTGTTTTCCTACGGTGAAAAGCGGGTAGCAGCCGACAACCCTTTGTTACCGTGCCTTATCTTAATTGCTTTCACGGGTTCCCGTTTAGATCAATACACACCAGCGACGTTCTACCGCCGCCGCTGTTGCCATACCACCACCCCTCGACTCTCTTCACCCCCTCTGCAACCCAGCTCGCGAATCTAAATTATCCTAAGGGTTGTTTCGACCAGGGATTTTCGATTTTCTCCTCGCGCGTTCCCCTTCTTTCCGTACGCGCGTAACCCTCGTGTCTGACGGCACTCTGGATTTCTAAATATTTGCGCAGCGTGGCCCGAAATTGCCACAGGTATATGTTTAAAGAGGAGATTGAAGGGCTTGTACATGTGCTTCCAACCCTTTGCACTTGAAGCTGCTTGAACTCGAGCTGCTGAACACTTTCTACGATATGAAAATACGTACATCGATATTCTTAACGTCTTTAATTTAAAAAATATGCAAATGCACAAAATGTCTAGCGGTGATTGTTTTAAATTGTGATATAATTTCTAGCGACGTTGAACTTTACTTGTTGAATGCATCTAATCCCCCTATAAAACAAAATAATGCACCGAAGAGCTAAACATACGAATCAAATTTTTAAGGTCAAAGCTAATGTAAAGTTAACCGTTAAAATCGCGGGCAGATTCACCTGGATATATCGACGTCGCCGAACCTAACAGACCAGCGTTCACTATAAACGCATAAAATAGCCCTCTTGAGTTTCCCCGTGTCCCGATATTGTTCCACACGAGATTGACGCAAACCGGAGCATCGGGGGTTGATTGTGGCTTCCTTATGGCAGAAATTTTGCCTCGGCGAACACGGTGAGTGAAATGGGGAGGACGGAGGGGGGACAGAGTAGCGAATTAGTCGTGCAATTAGCTTGATCTTCAACGGGGTGTCATATTAACGCAGTTTCGCCCGTTAACGACCCTCGAAAACGACGAGCGTTACGTTGTCGCCGCGGCTCGTATACATTCGTATAGCCGGTGTTTCGCAGTGTGAAACTTCACGTTGTGACGGATACTCGACCGACAGGAGCCGGGCCGGTTCGAGAGAAAGAGGGAAACAGGAAGGAGAGAGCTGGTAGCCTTCGGTGCAACGCGAACGGAAAACCAGAGAGAGAGACAGAGAGAAGGCTAGAATGTACAGAGCCAGCAGACCGTCTCAGTCGTAAAATGTTAACTGCTAGTAAAACTGAGTTTACGTGCTTGTAAGGACCCCCCCAGGAGGTTAGCAGACCCTGTGCCACAGCGACACGGTTCCAAGGGCCTCCCCTTACCCCTTAATGGCCAGATTATTGCCCGTAAGCCACCCCCGATTACTTTCTTCCGCTCGATACCCGAAAATAATTTCGAGGCGCTTCATTCCGCGGGCACGCGACCGTTCCCCGCGCAACGGACAACCCCCGAAATTCTGTTTCGAACAAACCTACCTCTCTCTCACTCTTTCTCTCTCGGCGATATCATCCCCCATCCCTCGAACGAATAAACGAAAGCACCGTGGATGGCTCACGGGCCTTTAACTTTCAATGGAACAACTTCTTCCGGCCGGCATCGCCGTAAACGTACGTTTTATTTCACGGCCGAACGACGCGCACCAGGCTCTTTCATTTTTAATTATTCGGCGAACTTCGCGCTCTCCCCCGAACTTTTAACGATACACACCCTCACCCCGTACATGGCTGTTAACCCTTCTCTTTATGTCTCGCTCGCCCGCGATCATTCGATTCTTTTCGGAAATGCGTTGCTCGACGCTGCACCTTCGTTTCAAGCGATTTCTACCGGTTTCGATCGAGTACCCCTTAAAATGGAATTACTCTTTTAACATTCGTCCAAATGGCTTCAGTATTTTCTGTGGAGCTACAGCAAGGTAATAGGTGATGTACACAAATTTTGTTTTAACGAATGCGTCTGTGTCGAATCGTAGAGAAAATAAAATAGTAGAAGTACACGATCTAAGAAAAAGCACGGTTCCGAGGGTTTGTCTTAGATCAAGGCTTTACTGTATTCCAAAATTTCGCTGAAAGTTGCTCCACCCGCGAGAGAAGTTAGCGAATTTAGTTGTTCCGGTGAATCTGAAAGTTTCGCGACCGTACGGCTGCACTGACAGCATCGGGAGCGGCTTCTTCGAAGAAACGATTCCCCAGCGATCGACTCTGCGTCTTCACCCTTCCTCCACCATCCCCAGGGTGGTTCTCGAACCCCTTTCTCTCCGTGGCTACGACCCTAATTGTTACACTTCGTATAAATGCATTAGTTCCGCGCATTCGTTTCACGGTCCCGCGGATCCCGGGCGAACTTTCCGCCCCCGTCTCTCGAGACTTCTCCACTTTTTTTTCTCTCTCTCTCTCGGAGGCGCGACCAGCAGCGTGGAGAAAAGTTCTAACGAATTTAAATTACGGCTTGAATAACCGCGAACTTAATTAATTCAACGCTCAAATCTCAGCCGAGGGATGCGTGCGGGTTCCGAGCACGATGTCGGACCATTTAACAAACTGCCGCGCGTTAGAATCCGACGAGACTTTTAACGGTCGCTTCAATTCATCCCGCGAATATGATACTCTCGGCTATCAGCCTTTTTCTCTCCCGAATCGACCGAAGAATGAGGAGTGTGCTACGAACAACCCCAATCTTGTGGTTTGATAACGCTTCGACGCGCCGAAGATGAACGTAAAATTCATTTCCCTTAGCACTCTCAATTTCTGAGGAGATTTGTAATTACAAGAATTTTTTATGGGCCGGTAGTGAAAGTTACAGGGACGAGTCTTACGTAGAACGATCCTGCGAACTTTGCCAAATACAATGATATTTTTATTATAACATTGTGAACCTTTGGACGTGTTCAAATAATGTTTAAAGAGGAGAGAGGGAGAGAGAGAAGTTTTCAGAGATGCAGGGCGCCAATTTTCTCGAACATTTCTCAATTTTTTGTTTGAATTGGAGGTCTCAGGCAAAATTGGCGTGCTCCATTCGATAGACCTGGCCTTTTTCCACAGAGTGAACTCTCCAAGTGAAAATGTTGAGATCCAATAATTTCATTCCGTAGAGGAAAAATTATTCTAATGCACATCAAAATGTTTCCAATCGTATCCAAAGTCCGTCTGATGAATTGATGAACAGACAATGCGGTTACGACAGGATCGTATGAGAATGGTGTGCCGTTTATCGAAACGCAAAATTGCCGTCGCACTGTGTACATAATCGGCGCTCCCCCAGGAAGCATAACTTCGCTCGAGTTTTCCCGCGCTCGCCGGCCCGTGCACATGTTGGTCTTCCCAACACGTTCACGCGGAGGGTGAAAACTGTTGAAGAACGGGGGGAGGGGTTGGCTGCATCTTTTCTCCTCGGCGAGGAACTGTCACGCAGGCCCGCGGAAAAACGGAAGAAGAAGGGAGGAGAAAGAAAGAAAGGAACATGGAGAGAGACCCTCGGTGTCTGCGGTTTTATGGGTCGTCCAGCTTCATCATGCGCCGTAAAACTACAATAAAACCACTGTTACTCCGCCGGAGAAACCACCCCCGCTCCAAAACCACTGCGTGCATCGGTCCTTAAGACAAAGCGAAAGGGTCCTGGACCGGGGATGCTGATCCGGGAGGGTACGCCGAAGCAAAATTGATTCTTTTACGATCGGTAAACGCGCGACTTTCTCCCTCACCCCTTTACCATTGTGCGGCGGAACCCGCAGCTCCCCGGAAAATTGCTGTCGCGATTTTTGCGAACCGTTTCGCACGGTGGGGAAATTGGCCCGAAGAGTCGGAAAAAACTATTGTAACGTTATGCATGGGCTCAAGATCATAATAATTCGTCTTAACGTCAGTATAATCTTATGAAATCAAACATGCATTTTAATATTTAAAGAACCAACATGATCTTTATCTTCTGTCGAAAAAGAATCTTTTTCGAAATTTTGTATATAGAAGTTTTTAGATGTTTAAATACTGTTCAACTCTCTCTGTTGTTGGAAACATTTTTCCTCAAATTATTGGAAACCCTTAAAAAATCGTGATAATGGAGTGCTTCCACAGAAAATTGTATGGTACGCACTGGGAACATAATTAAAACCTTGGGAATGTATACAAATTTTATTGTTTTCTCAAGGTAACAAAAAAGTATATAAATATATTGTAAAAACAATATATTATTTTCGTGCAAAAATTGTATTTATTGTAAGATATAGGAGCTACGTTAAACATTTATAACTTTTATAATTTTATCGAGTTGAGAACAATGCGATAGTATCTTCAAATTCTCCAAATGTTTTTACTGTTTTATAATTTGATTTACTGATTTTTGTCATAAATCTATTTCCGATAGTACAAATGTAGTCGGTCGATATAATGGTGTCCCATTGAAATCGAGAACTAACAGGGATTGTGTTTTCTGGTTGTTGCAGTGCTGTCGTTAAGGAACACTCAAGAAGAGGAGCCGCAGGACCCACAGCTAATGAGGCTGGACAACATGTTGATCGCAGAGGGTGTAGCCGGACCAGAGAAGGGTGGTGGTGCGGGAGCTGCAGCATCCGCTTCGGCGGCTGCAGCGGCTGGACCGCCTGGACAACCTGACAACGCGATCGAGCACTCGGACTACAGAGCCAAGCTGGCGCAGATCAGACAGATCTACCACCAGGAGCTAGAGAAATACGAACAGGTTCGTCCCAGAATTCCTCTTTGCTCCTCAAAACTACCCTTTCGTTGTACTCACTCCTTGACGAGGTATTCCGGTTGTCGAAAACATTTTTGCATGAATCTTCCGAAATTTTTTACAGGCAAACTGTTGAATATTTTGCACTGAGATTCCTCACACATGTTTATTGATATTTAAAGTACACGTGTGATTTTTCCAAGTAAAAATAATTAAGACATGGGTCGACGGTTGCTATGATTTCGGTCTTTCTGCTGATCGGAAGCAAAAGAAATGAAAAATCTTGATCATGAACAAAATGACGATATTTTAAATGACCGACGTTTTTGATATTTTTCGGCCTTTATATTGACGGATTTAAAAAATTTCGGTTTACGTGATAACAGGATATGCGCTGCAGATATCCTATCTGAATAATTCAAGTCAATTCGCCGACTAGAGACCAATAATAACCCAGTTCAATTTTGACGGAGAAGTATGTCATCGGTCGCAAACGGATTAAAGTACAGGCTTGCGAACGGGGGCAAAACGTTTTCGAATGGTCTCCGGTAATCGAATCGAAGCGGCGGTTTTTCGCATGCGGTGTTCTCGTGTCCCGGGGATTTTTTCCTCGTTTCGCGTTCGAACCTCGAGGCGGTCCGATAAGAGACCAGTTTAGGTTCGCGGTTCCGAGAAAGAGAGGGAGAGAGCTCGTCTCCCAGCTCGCCGATTTGCGTGCTAATGAACCGAGCTCCTGCTAAGTAAAATCTCGCGTGTCGGTCTGTATCGCGGCCTGCGGATCTTTTTAACAAGGCCCTGCTCCCCGCGGGCTATTTGTTGGGAACTCGACGAAATTCTGAAAACGCTTCTCGCTTTCCGCTGATTCCGAAAAACCGTCGAAAAAGTTTGCTCATTGCACTGTGATTCATTTTGCTGGCTGTAGTGTACAATTTCTTTGTCGATCTAAGTCTCCTAGAAAAACCAGGAGGGATCGCTCTCGTTCCTCAAAAAAATCTGAAGTCGTTTGGTTCAATTTCAAGGAAGCTCATTGACACAATTTGTAAAATCGGACAGTTCGTATGCAGCAACCTAATAGAATTTTACAACAGTTTAAAGGTTAAGACTGAGAATCAGCGTTTCGTCTTCAGTGCTCGTAAACAAAAGACGTCAATTGATCTGGTCCGCAATATGTCATTAAATACTGACTCGGCACTATGAGGCAAGGGGTTAGAGATCGTCGGAGTCGTTCATAATCATAGTCAGCACCGTTATCGATCAGTACGATACCTGGCCCGGGTCCCAGGCTGCTTTGCATTCACAGTTTCGTTGTTTTCATCGCGGGGATTCAGCGTCCGGCGCATTCAATTGGCCGCTCATTAATATGCGCGCGCGATTGAAACAAAAAGCCAGCCCTCCTCTCTTTTGCTACAGCGAGTCACTTATCAATGGTACAAGCGTCGTTCGTTTCAACGGTCGCGTTTTCCCTTCCGAGTACTTTGGAACCAAACGCGGCTGCCGTGCGTAAATACGAAATCACTCTCGCCACGCAAGAATGAGAGAGCCGTGGAAAGAGAAAATGAGAGGGAGAGAGAGAAGATTGAATTGCCACACCCGTTTCGACCCCATATTTCACCGGGTGTCAGCGGTCTTGATGCTTCCCCGCAGTGCATACGCACACCCTCGCTTTGAGGTCCACCTCGTGCCCCGTGCACACACGGATGCGTGCTCGGAACTCTTTGCAGTTTGCAGTACGCGCGTATCGAGCAGAGAGCGCAGCTCCGCGGACCGAGATGTATGCGTTCGCGTGCTGCACCGACGCCCTATGCAACTGCAGTTGCCCCAGCAGTTGACGCCCTATCGATAAACCCGGCCATTAACAAGTTTTAACCCCGTTCTTTCCTGCGAACCGACCCGCGTAACCGAGTGCACTTTGATTTCCTACGGATGTGCACTCGATCGACACTGTCTCGATCGCGTCGCACGCCGATGCGATTTTCCACCCTTTGACGACTCCATCGGCTCCACAGTTTCTTTGAAATCCGGCTCGAAATTAGGCTGGCTCTTATTGACTCTCGTCGAAAATTTTCTATTAATTATTTGGAGCAATCCTGGAGCGGGGGGTGCCGTAAAAGAAATTAAAATTCGGAATAAAAGCCTCCCTAATGCTCATTCATGCTTTGCGTACAGTCAGTCTCATAATTGATGGAACACACGGTTAATCAGAATAGCTTCTTCATAAAAGGACTTCAGTTTTCCTGCCAGCTGGATCGATTAGTTTAATAGTTCACCAACATTTTGGTTAAATTGCGTTTAGTCTGAATTACGAATAGAATATTAAGAGTTGCTTTTCACAACTTCTTTATTTGGACATGTAACGAAAATTTACAAACTGTGTTTTGTAGACTACGAGATTGATACATGCTGAAAATATCATCGAAATTGATTAATTGGTTTGCCAGCTATACAATCGCGAAGAACCTATAATATTTCCATTTATGAGAAAGTTATTGGAGTTTAAAGCGTGTGCCATCAATTGTGGACTGTATCTTACACCTCGATCTATAATTTTATTAGAGCGATATCAAGAGGTTAGGGTTAGGGTTGCTTTTTTCCATGGAACGCGCTGATGGGAATCGGAGGGGGTACTTTTTCCCCGCAGAATGTTCCCTTCTTTCTTCATTCACTCGGATCAGTCATTCGTGTAGCCAGCACCATTGTTATTTAAATGATCAACGTACTTTAGAACATATAAAAGACTTATATATATATTTTTTATAATGATTCATAATTTTATTAATGTGTACGATAACCAACGTTCAAACCACATGGTCATTTTCTGGAATAGAAAGGGGTAATTTTTTCCCTCTCTCTTCTCGGCCGTCATTCGTTGGAATCAGCCATTTGTATAGACAGCACAAGTTCACTAGTTGAAGAGGTGGTGTTCAACCACACTTGCATAGAAAAGGGTAGTTTCTTCCTTTTCCATGCTTCATTAACGAATAAAAAGGGATACACAACCGACCACATTTACGTAACGATCCACTGTAATTTGATTAGACTAAGGGTTGACCATCAAGCATAAAAACGGTTTCTTTCACGGAAGAGTATAATTTCTTCCGGTTCCCCTCTCCTCTTCCTCATTCACTTTGATCAGGCGTTCGTACAGATAGCGCGATTGTTATTTAAATGAACACACGTTCTCTAGACATAGGAGGGTTGGGGGTAGCCGAGTTTTTGGCGCTCGGGGGTGGTGCACGGGCTCTGTGTTTCGGGGGAATATATCGCCACGCTTAAAAGTAACGATATTACCGGGTGATATCGTCGCGGCCAAAAGTTTTATCATAACCGAAATTTACTATTGAAACTCGCGGCTCGGTGCAGCTCGCGGTCTAAAGAGAGAGAGAGAGGAGCGGTGAGGAGAGGAGAGGAGCGAGCCGAGTCACTGCATTAGGGTGAATGTCTGCCTGGCTATGCAAAATGGCGTGACAAGTACGAGAATAGAACCGCGCCGAGTTTTACGAGATCGCGTGATCACCGCCAGCAAACATCGTCTGGCATGAATTTTACTGGTGCATGCCCGCCTTTATTTCGTCCGATTCGCAGTCCAGATTTCAACCGGCTCGGCCAGCAGCAGCCTGTATATCTGCTCAAAACTCAGTTCCCGATCGCCTACATTTTTCTGCACCGTCACCCTCTTGTCCCGTTAACCCGAAAACTTTTTGCAATTTCCGTTTCCTCGCCCAGTCGCTGCAAAATTTCTCGGATACGTGTGATACTTTCGTGAAGCTTTCCTTTCAAATAATTGAACCATCCGTGGACAAGGATTTGTTGAAACACTAAGAATATTTTCCTCGGAGAACTATTAGGTGTGCAAATAAGTTCTTTCCCCTTTTCTTCCAAATTCAAGATTTTATTACATAAAACGTAATGTGAAATCTTGTCTGTCTGCCAATTCCTCTAACTCACCGTCATCGAACTTTGCACCTGAACGATCGTCGACTTCCAAATTAAAAGTTCCGGGTTTAAATCTTTAGTACCACTTTTTTCCATGTTCTGTAAGATACAGCGTTCTCTCCCAGTGCCGCACAAACCATTTCAGTGGCTTCAACAGCTGATTTCCGAAGCTGGAATGCAAAGAGTAAGAACGCTCTTCCAGATGACACCAAAATCGGGAAGTAATTCGAAATCAGTCAGTTATGATTGTAGAAAAAAAGGGGAAGGCACTTATTTGCACACCTAATAGATCAAGTAGGATGAAACTAACGACCGAGGCAGCTTGAGCTTCTTGGCCCATCGCGGACTATTTTTTAACATCATGTACTTGTGTTCTCAGATCGAATACTTACTGTAGAAAATATTCTAGGTCGGAAAAAATATCTGATTTCGGCGTTAAAATAGTTCCGAGTGCAAAGGGTCACGGTTGACAGACCTAGAACGATGTCCTCGCCTGCTCGCGAACAAATCGCCGCGTTTTAACGCCGTTTCACGTAAGATCGTCGTGTTTGTGGTAACCGCAGAACAACCGCGGTTCAGGTATATTTAGCGGCGCGCAGGTTGGAATTTCGATAACGTCCGCGGCCAGGAACCCACCTCCGGGCTCTTGCTATACGTCCATGGAATACGCGGGCAAGTATTAATAGACCGAACCGCAGTAAAATTAGAGGCGCCGCGAGGAAACTCATTTCGGAGTTCCGGATTAACGACCGCCGACACTTGTTGGCTGCGTCCTCCCGACAGACTTGTCGTTGACACGTTGCAAAATTCATTACTTTCTTCGATAATTCTACATTTCCGGGCCGATGCGCCTGAACAAACATTTTTGGAGTCGGTAAAGATAGAAAATATTTCGTAAGTATTTCGTAGAAGAAAGAATTTTTGACTGGCTAGTCCCAACGTTGATCATCGGAGGAAGAATCTTCTTCTAGTACTTCCACTGTGAAAATCTTCTGTATTCAGGTGCAGTGCAAAACGGGCACGGTTATCTTGAGAAACAAGTCGGTAGCCGGTATCTGCCGCGTTTGTTTCGGCGATAATTTAAAAATTGGAGAAAACAAGGACGCAAGGGGGACATAATTCTCTATGGGTTTTCCATCCAATCCACCTACTCGAGATCGTCTCCAGCCCCTCGGCCGCGGCTGGAATGAAGCTGATCCACCACCACCACCACCCTCCCCGGATCCTTGTGTGTATATGCTTGCTGCGAGGAGAGCGAAAGAAAGAGAGAGACAGATAGAATAGAATGGAAGAAGAGAGCGAAGAGAAACGGGGTAGGATGGAAGAAAGACGAGGAGGGTATCGGGGGATGGCGGCAGAGTGGAATCCATTTCGAAATTGCGAGCCACCCTGTCCGACCTCTCCCCTACCGACCTCTCTTCCTTCTAGCGCCTTCCCTCAGGAAAATCCACCCTCCTGCACCCTCCTTCTCTCTCTCTCTTTCTCTCTTTCTTCCTCTCTAGTCCCTACTTCGCTCCCTCCGGAAGGTAGCGTGCTCGCCTCGAATACTGATATCGAGCAAAGTCCTTTTCCCTTAAACCGAGCAGCCAGCAGGAATAATGCATTATACGTACGCGTCTTTCGTCTCGTTTCCCCGCCTCCCTGCTTTCTCTCCCTTTCCTTCTATATCGTCGCCCTTTCCCTTCGTTCACCTTTTTCGAGTTTCGTCGACCTTCTCCTCGCCACGGTATCGTTCCGCCAAAAATGTCGATGATCAGCAACTTCGAGGCATCGTCATCCTCTCTCTACTCTAGCTGCGATCCTGCATCGAAACTGAGAGGACACCCTCTACCAAGCTCTCTGTCTTCGCCATCCCACGGATTTTCCACGGGGATTTTTCTAGGCTAGACTTCCAATTTGGTGTACAAGCCGAAATTTTACACTTCCTTGACCTGTGATTTGTTCTGGACAAATTGCGCCGAGGCTAGTCTGCTCTAGCTTGGACGCGGAGACTGTGATGTTTAATCTTCTGTGACTTCCTGAAAAATAATTGGAGAACGGTCTGCCAAGGTTCATTTTAAAGGGTGAACTCTCTATTAGTTTTATAGACTCGAACTGCTCTTTTATCCTGGGATGCCTTCGCAAGAAAAATTTTTAAAATAGATTAGTAGTCCTAATTCGAAAGCTTGAACAGAGGAGAATCTAGTCTGTTGGATGAACACGGGTTCACGATTGCTCAGGGTGGCTCGTTCACTCCGGAAAACGTGGATCTCAGTCCAAACAAGCTCCTGTCTTCACGGTCTTAGTCGAAGGGAGTCCAGAGGGTGGGAAACGGGGGAAAAATGACGACGCTGAAGTGGATTTCCGTTTCATTTCAGGCGTGTAACGAGTTCACGACCCACGTAATGAATCTGCTGAGGGAACAGAGCCGCACCAGGCCGATCACGCCGAAGGAGATCGAGAGGATGGTCCAGATCATTCACAAGAAGTTCTCGAGTATTCAGATGCAGCTGAAACAATCAACATGCGAAGCCGTCATGATCCTAAGGAGTCGATTCCTGGACGCGAGGTCTGTACTCCAAAAATCCTTTACTTTCACAATTTTGTCTGCTTCAACTATAAAAGCTACGCTATTGTTCTTTTCTGTTTACATAGACTGATTCTGTAGACTCTCCCACACATAACATTATATTTGTTAAGAACATTATAAATTTCTATTTCTAACATTATCAGAGACCGTAAAAGATAATTGCAATTCAGATTTTGTTTCGCCCGGACCAACCTGTTCGAAATTGCCATTGCTTTTAAAAAATATTCTTAGAGAGAATGACTAGTTGTTGGGGATCATAAAATTTTTAAGAACTATTTAAAAGCTCCCGGCGATGTGTTAATGCTTCCCTGACTAGCGAAACTGAGATTCTCCGTTTCCGCTGGCTATAAAACGGTGCGCGGAACTTTGTTGCAGGCGTAAGAGACGGAACTTCAGCAAACAGGCCTCCGAAATCCTGAACGAATACTTTTATTCGCACCTCAGTAATCCTTACCCGAGCGAGGAGGCCAAGGAAGAGCTCGCGCGAAAGTGCGGTATCACCGTGAGTCAGGTAAACGAACGAGCGAAGCATTTTCTATGTCTTCTGTGTATCTTCTAGATTCGAATTCACACTCGCCGGAATTGACTGGCAGCCATCCTGTCCCTATACGTGCTGAGAAACCCTTTTAGTAACATTACTCCAGAAATATTGAACAATATTAGAAGAGCTGCAAATTATTACATACAGAGAAATTGTCGATCTTTGAACTGAAAAGCAACTCCTGAAAATCGAGACTTTTTTCTTCTCCACGAGCCACCGGAATAGTGCTGTGCGATTTTTTTGACGATGTTCGACAATTCCTCGATAGTAATTTAACGATTCTTCAATTTTTGGAGTGGTGTATATTAACACTAAACTTACCACAGCCGGTCAATTGATCAGTTTTAGATTTCTTTTACAATTATTGAAATTATAAAGATGCGTTCACAGGTATCAATTCAATCAAGGACGAGTCACCTAAGACAAGTCATCTGAGTAACTTCTACATTTTTCGAGGTAGAAAGAAATGTTTCAGACAAAAGTCGTTTGGTTTCGAGGAGCCCATTACGTGGTGTATATAACTTCCTTTGAGATGAAGGTGCTTAGTAGATTTAAGGATCAACCTAGTTTGTTTTTTTAATGGAACTACTATTTCAAAAAATGTAGAAGTTATTCAGGTGGCTTGTCTTAGGCGATTCACCCTGTACATTGTAATAGAAACTAACACAAAATATAAATAAATTTAATCTAGTTATTTTTATAAGACAATACACAGCCAATTTTAAAGCTCGGTAGGTTTAGTGTTAAAAAACTGAACAACGTAGAAGAATATAGTTTAGAAATAGATTTTCGATAATATCAGTAGAGGATGATCACAGGTTCGTCTTTCCTGACTTCGAACATGTTGGTTCGCAGGTTTCCAATTGGTTCGGCAACAAGAGGATACGCTACAAGAAAAACATAGGTAAAGCACAGGAGGAGGCGAACTTGTACGCAGCCAAAAAGGCAGCTGGTAAGTTCCGTCCTTCGCCAAATGAGCGACGGGTGTTCCTTGATGAGTTCGTTTCGATAAATTAGAACCAGAGAAAAAGCTAAGACATATCTCGGCGGCTAGGACTTTTCGATCGAATCCGAACAGCTAAAACTCGACGATTCAATTCGCGAAATTTTATACGGTACTAGCGAGGCGTTGCTGATGAAAGAACTATCGCTTCTGACCACCTTCTGTCTCCCCTGCAGAACAAACTAAAAAGTTACTCGATCCTTTAACGCTGGAAAAAGAGAACAATATCAAAACTGTAGACGTACTGTAATCTAGAAGACGTGCTTTTGAAAGAAACGTGTTTAAACCTGGCATCGAAACAAATAGTCACTCTTTCATTTCAGAAATTTGTTCTTCTAAAGATCTGTTGAAAAATCTAGTTCTTAATCTCTATTAAAAAGTTTTTTTAAAAATTCCTGTTAAAGTTCCTATGGAATTTTCAGGGAAAGAAATGTTATTCGTAGGGGCTTCTTTAAAAAAGTGTTCTTATGAAATAGATAGTTTAGAGAATCTCTTCTAATTTAGGATAAAGTTCCATAGAAACAAGATTTTTATCTACATTAATAGTAAAGAGAGCAAGCAAGTTCATCCAGAACATCAATGTGCCTGTAATAATTATTAATATTGTCGCAGTACTATTGATTGAAGAGTAGATAGATATTTATCATTTGTTACACAATAATGGAGGACTTCTTAACGCAGTAGAAGAAAAAATACCTCTTTCTCTTACAAAGAATAAGATCTCATTCTAAAATAGTTCCATATTCCGTGCTTTAAATAGAACCCACAAAAGCTCGATAATTCTTTCGATCCCTGGTTTAAACTCGCTGGAAAGTCGGGACTCGGCAAACCGGCGACTCTGTTATCTTTGTAAATTAGCGGTTGCGACGACGCAACTTCGCCGAAAGTCAGGACAAAGAAATCGACGTATTCAGCAAAAGAGAGTCCTCGGAGTAAAAGACAATTGTCGATGGACGACGCGTGTCGTGTTTCGTGTCCCCTGTATTTACCGTGGCGCGCATTCTCGCGGAAATTAGGAGAAAAATGCCGGGTTGGTTTTCTCGGGGAAATTCCTGGCATTCGCGGGGCTCGTGGCTCGCAATTACGCGCACTTCCCTTAACTACCGGTGGCGTCTCTTTATTTTCGACAGAGAGAGAAAGAGAGAGTGAGAGAAAGAGCGCCGCTCCAGCGAGATATTTTTAACTTACCAATTGCACGGAAAGGGAAAGAGAGAGAGAGAGCGAGAGAAAGAGAGACGGGAAGGCCGTGCGACGAAAAGACGAGGGATGCGTTTCTTCTTCTCCTGTGTTCTCGCGTTTCTTTCGACGCCCTTTTCAGTTTGCTGCCCTTTCCTCAGCCACGCTTCCGGTGCACGCGGCCCTCCTGTAATTAAACAAACGGAATTCCAACCCTCTCGAGGATTACGATTCTCCCTGTTGTCGAAAGAAAAATTTCTCGCGACGCGCCGGCTAATCGCCAGCTACGTTGACATTACTCGAAAAGTATTCGTACTCCTTCGAAAAGAATTGAGAACAAAAATCTATCACGATCGATCAACGATACATTTGCCAGTCTTGATAACCAGTGGCGTGATCAAACCTTCAAGAACCTTATCTCTCAGATTGTTAACCCTTTCGCCAAGCACTTCTCAAGATACACGAGGTTTAGCGAAGAGTAGACCAAAACCTCTTTTACCTGAAATCGACCGTGTCTTTCAAAAATTTCTTCCATTTGTGACGCTCACAATCTCGTAGTTTCAGACAAGTTAGAAGACACGTTGCGTTTAATCAAATATTTCAACGAGGTCGATAAGCATTGAAACAAATGGTGGTAGGCCACGATTTTACAGAATTACCACGATTGTAGCAGAATATTCATAGAATTTATAACTTTGACAATATTTTTCTTCAAGCTTCATGAGAAGATAGTTTAATAGAGTGTGTGTGTTAATGAACATCGTCGAGCTTTTGTCACCAAATCTTCGAATGATTTTAGCGCGAAGCAACGCACGGTGAAAGGGTTAATGGGACCTGTTTGAAAATTTAATGACCGATTCAGGCCGCCACTGGTTACAGATAGGGACGCAAGCGATAGAACCAGTGAGAGAAGGAGAGAGAGAGCGAGGAAAAGAGGTATAGTGAGGCCAGAGAGACAGACGGAATGTATCGGTGTCAGGCGGAAGAACTTAAAAGACGCACCCTCGAATTTTGTATGCACCGCGATTGTTTCTACAGCAGCTTTTGCAGGAGCGTCGCCGTACAGTATGGGCGGTGCCAGCCAGGGCACCCCGACGCCGATGATGTCGCCGGCGCCGCCAGGTGGGCCCCAAGACATGGCCGGTTATGGCATGGGCATAAACGGTAGCGATTATGGCTCGCAACCGTACAACGACGGCTCGATGGGCTACGATCCTATGCACCAGGTAATTAACAAACGATCATCTATCTCGCCACCTGAATAGTTTCTTTGAGAATTTTTTTTTATTTTATTTTATTCACCCCGTAGACGGCGTCAATTGCCTCGCTTTCTTCGATATTATACATATTTATATACATCTACGTACATACAGTCGTATACACAGTCGGTCACGAAGGTACAACGCATCCAATGAATTTCTAATATTTGAAGAAACTATTGCGCATTTTATGAACGTTGATGCACCAGTTGCTTCAGCCTCGTTGCATTCGTAGTCCTACGTAAGAGTATTCTGGGTCTGCGAAGACCTAACCTCACTACACACCAACTGTGAACATCGCTGAACTCTAAACACACATAACTTTTGAACCAGCGGATTCCTAAGACTAAAACTTCGATTCTCGGCATTTGCTGGTCAAAGTATACAGGATTATATGAAAAAAGTTAAAAATTTCTGGTTTCCTCAGGTGAAGTTCAGCCTGAACTTTGCATCGTATATACAGAGGGTTAAAATTTTGAACAGACTCTGAAGTGCTTGCCTAGGAGTAAGAATAAATTAGTATTCCTTGCTTACCCACTGTCGAGAATATTCATCGTCGAAAACTTGATTGTCACGTTTATTATCCATGCTATCTGTTCGTACATCTACGTACGCTTCTCTTCTCGTTTCATCAAGGTGAACGAATTTATTCCTGAGTCTTTCCCCACAAATTTTTACTTCGTCTCCAAACAATTAAAGTAGCTTCAAGTCTTGAAGAGACTCCCCATTATTTTGTACACTTTACTCCATCCTACAAGAAACAGAGTTGCAATCGGCTACTGGTGAGAGCCGTGAGTAGTACTGTAGATTTGATGCATTTATGAATAAATTAAAAATGGGAAGGTGCACTTTGAAAGAGCAGAAGGATGAAACGACTTCAATTTCATGCAGTTGATGTAGAAAATTTACCATTTGCATAAGGATCCACAGCCTATGGATTAACACCTGATAACTCTTAAAAGTATCATCGCTTTGTGGGGAATGTCTAGTTTTAGAGTGAAACTTTGAAGCAACGAATGGTCCATAAAACGTTCAAAACCTTCGCGTTCTCGTCTGAAATATTCAAAACTCGTCGGATGCACTTCCATGACCGACTGTGTGTATACATATACGTGCCCACCCCCTTTTGCATTCTCTGAGCATGTGCTAGATTCTCTTCTGATAACGCTTGTTCCCCCGCCGGAGTTCGAGGGACCATCCTTGGCTCGAATGAATGGAAAGAGACGAATTCGAAAGTTGTCGAACGCAAAAGAAAAAAAAAAGCAAAACAAAAGAAAAAAGAAAACTACTTACATTTGTATACTCGATTGACGAAAGAACTCTGTCGCAGCAAGCACACATTATACGATTTCCATCCATTTTCAAGCCGGTGTTCATCTCCGTAAATGCATGCGCATCTCACCGCATATTCACACATCTTGCGAGACTGGACGTTTGGATAGAAGGGAGCGAAAGGGAGAGAGAGAATCAGAGAGAATCGGAGAGTGGATAGTGGTGGAGGAGAGGAGAGGATGGTGCGCGGTGTCTGTGAAATTGCGTTTGCGCGAGCGCTCGTGTACACGGTGATACTAAGTGTCTATCGATGAGATCTTGAGAAAAAATTACATTTCTGCAAACACTATTACATTTCCAAAATTGATTGTCGCAAAAATTATACACGGAGATTAGAAAAGTTTACTTCTGAAATCAGTGAGTGTCATTTATGATTGACATGATTTATTATGCATAAGGATCTGCAAGATCAAGCATAGAGAACGATTGAATTAAATCTTCCTATTAAAACATGTACGATACTAAACAATCGCACAGAAATAAGTCAGTCAAACGAGTCAGTCAGTGTTCGGTCGGATCATTTAGAAAAATCTTTCCACGAAGACATGTATCAGGCTAAAAATCGCAAAGAGTTTTGTCATTTTTAAGATGAAAGATGATGCCACCGTGTGTATAGCGCAGCGCAAGTTAAAGCGTGACGTCTGAAGGCACCGTGGTGTCTGCAGGTGTGAGTAGAGTGCTGTTTGAGTGTACTATAGGGCACGTAGGGCTGGGTTGGATGCGCTGTTGCTGGCCTAGGAAGGTAGGAAGGGTGGACTTAGAGCGGGCTCTCGGTGGTTTTAGGGGCGAGAGGATGGGGGTTGGTCGGGGTTTGCGCGCACGGGGCGCCAGCAACGGTGGCATAAGGGTTGCTTAGTATGCATTGAAGTTGCTAAGTCACTTTTTAGGTAGGGCTGCTCTCTCACATATTAATGGACTCTGGTAGGTGCGCGGCCGTGCTTCTAACGAGCTGCCTCTGTTCGGCCGACACGAAACGCAACGGAACCTGCGGATCTTCGGAGATCCAATTTCCCTTGTATCCGACACGGAACCCCCGTAGAATCGCCCGTTGATCTCGTTCGTTCCGCTTCGGACCACTCTCTGGCCAACAATTAACGCGGCGAATTCGCTTAGCGCTGGACACCGGCATTTTATCAAACAATCGGGACCTTTCACCCTTGCGAACAATTAAGCAGCAAACATTGTCGAACTGATCGGTAGAATTTTATGCTTTTGCTCAAGCCACTGAGTAGCTAAACTTTCAAACAGTAGTAAAGTAGACTGCGGATTTTTATGGAATATAAAATGATTGAATTCTGCTGAGTGAATAAAATAAACACATAAAATCCGCAGTCCAGTAACAGCATTATTAACATTACGGAAATAGACCCCTAACTTTGAGGGTCATTTTCACCTCTCTAACCCTCATCCGTCTTCGTGTTGATTTAACATAATTTTCTCCGTTTCTTGGGAAACAGTAAAGGGTCGAAAACTGCGGGTGATATTCCACTGAAACTTCATCACACAATTAGTGTCATCTTCCACCTCCAGATTCCAAAAAGATATGAACAGCTTTTCAGCGGCGTCCTCAATGTTCCTAATCCTTGGAGGAGAAGGTACACAGCCGTTATTTCCGTGGAATAAAACAGTTTTTCATTCCATCTCGGAAGAGGACTGGTCAATAGATTTTCATCCCCGTTGGTAAGGAACACGATTCTCGCGAAATGTTGAATCGTATTTCCGATTGCATCATCAGAACATTGTTCCAAAGCTTCATTCTTTGTTCGGCGGTCGCATTTTTTTAACACTCACGGTCTCACTCTCTCGCACTCGCTCGTTGGGGCGTTCACCTGTCGCCAGTTTAGAATTTCGGCGATCCTCGGCAGAAACGCATGCCGTTTTCGCCTCTCGGGACGTCCCACTCGTCGATTACATCTAACGGTTCTGCCTCCTACGAGTATGTTACATTATCTTCTGTTATCTTGTTCTTTCGAATGAAGCAATTCAGAAATTGAACCGTTCGCTTTCCTTGCATATTAATTTTGTTTCCTCGAAATTGGTTCGTGTGAATACCTTGAACGAGTAACGCTTCTTCGCGGTTTGCTACAGAGGACAGAAAATATTATCAAATTTTAAGAACATGGATGTATAATTTTATATGTTTGAAAAAACCATTGTCGTGTGTCCGGTGCTATAATTCTCCATAGACTGGTCCAATCCACCCCTGGATCGGCTAAATCGGCGAGGAATGAGAGCGTTCTCCTAGTCAGATTCTCCGCGGAATCGGTAAATCATTCCGACGTGCAATTTCGCCGGTGTCACGTGGTAAAGAGTGACGTTGGATTAAATTCGCGCGAGAACCCGCAGAACTCGTTCTGCTTCGACCGGCCTCTCGAAACCGGTAGCCCTGATACACGGATTAAACGTCCTTCTTGTCGATACACCGCGATCGGTTGTCGATACTCTTTTCGCGAATGTTGCTGCTCGCTGCGTTCGTTGCGAAATGCACATATATACAAATCTGAATGATGTTCTGTTCAAGTATTTACTAAATTAATTTTTAGGGATGAGATTAACGATATTTTCTTTGTCCCTTTGCTGTAAAGGCACTTTTGATTGAAATTTTGCACCAAGATCCACAGTCTATGAACATTACTATCCATTCCTCGCGTTAACAACCGAGTGAACGTTCGAAGGTTGGAACAATTTCTCCGAAAGTTGGCTGAACAGCGAGCTTCGAATACTTCACGCTACGGTTCCCTTCTCCTTTCGCGAGAAAATTAATTTCGCGGTTGATCCGGTTCACGTGCGGCCGGGATGAGTGGGAAGAGCCGAAATGAAGCGACTAAAATGCATGCTCCCACCTAGCCGACGCCTCTTCTCGTTTCGTTTTCCGTTCGACCACGTCTAGAGACTCCGTTCTTCGTTTTCTCTGTCCATTGCCGAAGAACTTGCTTCGGGAATGGCTGCCGCACAGCTTCTCGCGATCCTCCTTTTGCGATTCGCAAACGAACACGAGCAGCAATCGTGCTTTCCCGCGATTTTCTTCCTGTTTTCCGATATACACGGTTTCCGGCGAAGAACCTCCGAAGAGTCCAGGAGTGTCTTGATCCTTGCTAGGGACCGTTCGCGATCGGTCGAGGATCATAGCAGCAGGGAAAATAATCTGGTGGTAACGACGGACGCTCTCGCTGCTGCAGCTGGCACTAACGTTCCCGTAACAAACAATAGAAAAACCGAACGAGTCGGACCAATTGCTTGCACGCGATTATACGAGCACACCAACGATCCTTCTTGCGCGGGTCGGTCGACCTTAACCAGCACCCGTTCGACCGACACCCATAATCCGTTCTACTCCCGTTAACTTACTCTCTTTTTGCCTCTGGTGTTTCGTTTGTTTTAGTTGTTGTTCCTCTAATTTGTTTAATCGTCGCGGTCGGGGCTTGGGAACTGTTATAACTGCGATTGAGGCTCACATAATGCACTACCCAGTATTGGAAATTTCAATTTTTGCTTCAGCTGATTTTGCAGTTGATACATACAATGCAATATAAAAATACAATATAATACTCATAATCGTACTTATTAAAATTCTGAAATTTCTTAACACGTTCGCCACCACATCTTGCAATTTACTCAAAGATAAACAAATTAAATTGACACACTTTGCTATTCGAAGTTCTCGATATAATATTCGGTGACTCTATAACAACAAGAACCGATTTTAGAATCATTTCGGAACCGATGTATAACACACAACAGTTGAAGATTTCGATTCTACTGAATTTTTCAAGTTCATTCCCCAAAATTGCTCGGATCAGAAACTTCACACAATTTTAAACAATTATTTCCTCGAACCGTTTCAAGCCCTGATCGCAATTACCGTTCTAATCGCTGCTGGTTGGTTACCCGAGTCTAACACACGAGGAACAAAGAACTGTGTTTGTTGCAACGGGGGAAAAAGGGTGGGTGCTTTCTCCTGGAAGAATCGAAGAATTCGACGAGAAGAGTTTTCTTTCTCCGCTATTTGAGTTCAAGTTGTTTCGGTTTCTTAAAAAAAAAACAAAGGAAAAAGAAAACACGCGACGGCCACGCTCTTTCGAGTGCATTGTTACAAGCACAGTTCGCAAGCACAGTCCCGGCACCTGTATAATACCGTTTACGATTGGTCGTCTGTTCCTTGGTCTCTTCTACTCTTCGTTCACCTAACGACAAGCGACTGCGACGAGCAGTTTCAGCGACGAACCGTCCATCTGCTTGCGTGATGCGACTCCCTGATCGATCGAAACTCGAATACATGCTTTTCTGTTGGCCAATCTCTTTAGGAATCGGTCTTTTAACGCTTTACCTATCGGAAGTGATAGTCGGAACTATAGTCTTTGCAAAGTCAAGGGTTACCTGCTAGGAACTTCCCAGCCAATTTACAATACAATAATTCTCGTTGTCGTCAAAAGAAAATTTTTAAGCATTTTTTGGACACTACACAGTAGACTATGGATTATTGCATTTATGACAAAAAATGTAGAAATACAAAACGATGAAATCATAAAAAGAATTGACGAATTTATTTTCACTCAATCTCCGTTTCTAGTCATTGATATTTTTATTTTGCATACAGATTCACAGTTGAATGATCGAGTAGAGAACAACACTATTAATCCTATATGTAAAGCGTTGAAAGCAGACTAGGATGATTATTTTGGTTTTTGATCCACGAAGAAATCTTGAATTAATTCTCGTCTACCTTTTGCATCAACTTGCTATAAATACATAGTTTTAGCATAGAGGAATTTCATTCTTCTTGTTGTCGAGAAAAAGATCTACAGATTCAACGATTTACTTCTCCGATCACGTGTCCATGCACTTTGGGAACACAGCTTCTTCCATCGAATAGACCCTTTGGGTCTAGCAGGATAAGCATTGTCCAGCGGACCCCGGGACAATTTTTATTGATATCGTGTGCAAAACAATGCTTTTAAATTCAAAGATGATCCCTTAAATTTGAAGTCGCTAACCCCTCATTTAAGGATGATATGAGGGAAAACACCCTAAACTTACTATCTAATATATCTGAAAGTTTCAAGGTGGTCGGATTGGTGGAGCATAGTTAAATAGAAAAAGAAATGCCATTATAATATTATAATATACATGGCAGTGTTTCTTACGACCCTAATTAATAATTCTTATCACGAGATTAAATCTCTTCTTGACCAATAATTTCTTTTTCAGATATATCAGATACGTAACAGAACATTGTTCTTGAATTTTTTGGTAGGTGTCACCCAAAGGGATGCTAGCAACCCCCACTCCTAAAAAAATAAATTTCTTCTCCCCTTCATAATCTGCTCACAATTGTGAAAAAAATATATGAAATGCAAGAGGTAAGTTCGAGTATTTTCGTGTTGTTCTCGTCTTAATGCCTTAATTAACAACCGAGAAAAAATTTTCTGCATTATTGACTATAACTTCAACCGACTAAACATTTCAGAGAATTACCTTTCAACCTAAAAGCATTGTTTTGCACACGACGTCAATAAAAATTGTCGTGAGGGCTGCTGGACCATGCTTGTCTTGCTAGACCCCTGTCTCGATTGAACGCGTTCACGGAAACTTAAATTCCAAAAACAGAGTAAACATGCTACGTAAAATGAGGGAGAAACCACGCGCCAACGATGATGAACGGTTCGCTCCGTCTCGGCTGAGTCGTGACGCCTTGTTTGAATTTACTTGAGTATTTCTCTTGGTGCAGATGAAACGAAATTCTTAGAAGGCGACAGAGTGAGCTAGAAAGAGAGCGCGAAAGAAAGAAAGAAAGAAAGAAAGAACGAAAGGGAAAACAGTAGACACGAAAGATCAGACTCCGCAATTAAAGAGAGACCAGAGGTGAACACGCAGAAACTGGCCGCGTGGGACAATATAGAGATAGCAAGACAAAGCAGGAGATCTTGGGAACAAATCAGAGAAATGTCGAAGTGTTTCGCGGTTAGACTAACCTGTCGCGTTGAGACCATGGTCGTCTATCCGCTTGTCCTGTGATGCGGGCGACTTGCAAGGGCGCAGACCCTTTGTTGACGATCGTAGATTAATGGGATCGGAGGTCGACGAGCCGGCCAGAGGACGTCCACGGTTCGTTGCAACAAGCACAGATCTCTTTCCCTCGGAAACAGGAAGTAGGAGACCCGCCTCTGGGCCCGTTCGATTAGGCTGTGGACCTCGATCTCGCTCGTCACGGTCGCCTAGAAGTCCGGAGAGCCTCGGGGAACGAATATTTCGAGACAGGTTTCAGTCCCGAGGACTCTTCCTCGCCTCCCTAGGTCAAGGTCTCGCCGAGTGTGCAATAAGATTTCGAAACCCTCCCGCGGCGAGAGAGACCTCGGGAAACGATCACTCGAAGAACTCACGGGGAAAACCATGCTTCCTCGCTGTACATACCGTCATGGACCGTCGACGCTGTGCGATTCCCCTCTCGAAACTTTGAGCAAAACACTCGAATTCTCATGGTGCGTGTAGACCAAACGAACGGATGCTTGTTCGCCCTCTTCGCATCAACAAATTCTTGTCGTTTTTAAGTGTCGAACCAAAGTCGCCAGATCAGGAGAGTATCGGATTAGTCGAGCGACATTCTGATACAGTAAATATTCGGTCTAAGAAAAAGGGAACTGCACGATCGAAGAAAAACAAATGTATCCCTTCCACTGCGGGTCGAATATCGAAGCGTGGGGGAATAGCGTCGTAGGAGGGGAAGGTAGAGTGGGGAGACAAGTCTTAATCTGGCGATTCTGTGTCGAACGCGAGCGAATGTATTAGTACAATATTATAATGAACGTATTTCCTGCGAGCATTAGCATTGCTTGTATCAGTTTCAATTTTCTCGGAGTGAGGGCCGAGCGAGAATTCGTTCACCGTAAGAGACCGGTCGTCGAAAAACGGATTCGACGCGCGAACGATGTCGGAGAATTGGATAGATGATGGATCCTCGAGAGAAAGTGAGAGAGAGAGACATCTTTGTGGCATGCATGGCTGCACGTAGAGTTTAAGTTTATATGTGTGTGTACTGGTTCTACACAAGTAGTACGTGTGTGGCGTTTTTATCATTATCTCTCTTGTGTTCATGTTTTGTTATTTTTATTTTATTATTTTTTGCGGGTCGATTGGCTGGGGTTCTCTTGGGCGAGTTGATCGGAGAGAAAGGAGAGGGACGAAACTGTGTGTGTGTGTGTGTGTGAGAGAGGGAGAAAGAACGTGAGTGGAAGATGAGAAGAAAGGAAGAGTGGAGGCGCGAAAGGGGACGGATGCCAGAGACTTCATTATTTAGTTCGTTGTGCAGAGTTCTAAATTTTTCGCGTAGACAAGTAGAGAATAGGCGCCGGTCCGTTGCATTGGCGGGTCCGAAAATGAAAGGATTTTACAGAGTTTGTCGCCCGGTGCCATTGTAGCGAGCTGATCCTTTCACGCGCTTGTAACGGGAATCGACGCGCGTCTTCTCACAGGCAATGTTGATTAATTTTTCCCCCGAGAACCGAGAGAGTGGCGAACAGTGGCGGGTTCGCGATTCTACTACTCGTTTTCGTTCGAGCTACAAATTCTTTTGCTTCTAGCGTTTACATGCTGTTTGCGAGAAATTACACACGCTCTGACTGATGGTGTAGAAATTGATTTCACCGCGACACTGTTGGGCAAACTGAACTTCAGGTTCTATAGAGCTTGAGAAGGTTGAACTACATTCTGCAGTCATATTAAGATGAGTACAGTAGACACCGGTCTATTGGGACACCCGTTAATTGGGACAGCCGGTTGTTATTTGGGATAGCTGGTTATTTGGAACACTGATTAATTGAGGCAGATACAGAACAACAAAAAAAGTAGAATACAATACTATTGGGACAGTGAGTCGCTCTATCGGGACAGTGTGTCCCAATTAGACTGCGGATTTTCATGCAAAATAAAAGTTACCTGCACCGATTGCAAGAAACAGGAGTTACAAAAAATTGCTTTGCCTTCAACAGTTATTATTGAGAATACTGTATACCTGTTTATCCTTTGAACTTATTTCGTCTAGTGCTAATTAACCAGAATCCACTGTGTTTTGATATTCTGCTATTTCGATCGAGTAGCGTCTTTGCAAAATCCCGTGAAAATTTGGAACATTCGGTGAACTCGCCACTGCCGGAAGTCGATGTCCCGGTGCGAGTGGGCCGGCCAATCCAACCACCCCGCGTTCCTTCATCATTTTGTTTGTTGTCCGCGCGAATCGCGAGCAACCGGTGTACGGATTCGCGAGCGGTGATAACGAGTAAAGCGTACACATAACACGATAACGGTAAAAACAAAAAGAGAAAGTAAGATTGTCAAATTGCGACGAAGGCGAGGCTAGCGACGAATGACACGCTGTTTTGTCGCCACCTGCAGGGGATAAAGACAGAGGGCTAAAAATCAAATTGCAAACAAAACAAAAATCGAAAAAAAAAATGACGCAGGGCAAGGCATTGGCTGGGGGGCCAGGCGCGACGGGATGGATGCAACAACGCGAGGCGGTGCCGGAGTTTCCGCCGCTCCACGATTCAGCGGACTCTGATTCCGACCGAGAGAATGAAAAACGGCCGCGCGTCTAAACCACGCGTGTTGTACTTTTGGAATGCGCGAGCTAGCACGGTGACGAAACCGAGTAGAAAAGGAGACAATTGCCTGCGAGAGCAAATACCGGATTCAGAAAAAGAAAATATGAATGTGCAGAAACTGAGAGAGAGAGAGAGAGAGAGAGAGAGAGAAAGAGCGAGAGAGCGTATGTACGAGAGCAGAAACAATGGTATACCTTCGACAGAGACAACATAGGAACACACACACCGTCACAGAGATCTACACGCGCGTACATTTTCTCGTCGACACACTTTGTACACACAGCGACACACTCGACACGTATACACGAGATATACGCGCACCTCCGAGCCACACACAAGGAGATATAATGTTCGTTGGTGTTCCTACGATAAATAGTAAACGTTAGTTTCCAGTTTTCGAACATTTTTCTCTTTTTCCGTCGAGGGAGGGGGCAAGCAACACGCCTACGCGCCGATTTCCTTAGCCGAACGGCGGCCATGTTGGACAGCGAACGTCCACTTCAGATTTTTGAGTGGAAATTCCAAACTCAAGAGTCGCCCGATCGAAAATCCGATCGGTGGATCGTCTCCGCGGGAATTGAACCTTTTAGTAGCCGCGTTCGCGACCGTTTCTTGCTTGCCCTTTGACCTCGATGCTTGATTGATCTTGCCTTATCGAGTGACCGTGCACTAGCGTACAAGTGACGTATGTACGACTGTAACGGATTTTAACGAGCGTAAAACAGGAAGAGGAGAATAGTAAAGAGGAAAGTGGTAAGAACGAGTGAGTGAGAGAGAAAGAGAGGGAGAGAGCGAAGGAGAGAGTGGACAGGACAGCGCACGATGTAAATCCGTAGGCCTATGCGCTCTCCCCGAAGAACGCGTAGGCTCGCTTCTCTTGTTAAGACAATATGAACGGCGTACAGGCACCTGGCTAAGGAGAGAGAGGGAGAGAGCGTACACGAATTCAACTAGTTTTTACTTATACATACGCTGTTGTTACACACACAGAGAGAACACACACTACACGTATAGATAGTTCTATAGCTTGTACAGATCATTTTATTCTTTCCCCCTGTCCGATTCCCTAAACCCCTGTTCCCCCTCCTCCTTGTATTTTTTCTTTGTATTCTACGTCACGGTTTGAGTTTTGAGACACACCCGACATCGTTTTGCAACGATCCTTGACGAGATCGTGTTATGTATCCTTCCGCGCTGTAATGTATACATATATACGAAAAAAAACACACACACACACACACATTCTTGCGTAGCGTAATTTTGATTGCTGGGCACGGATTTAAACGATCGCGGTATATTTATACAAATATAAATATATATATATATTATATATAAATATATATACATATACACATATATATTTTTGTAACGTTTTAACGTTATCCTTTCGAGAACTCACGAAACGGAAGATACTTATTGCGTCAAGGAAACTTGTACTTTGTCGTTGCAGACTTCAGAAACCAATCATTTCTTTCTATATTCTCGTTTCCGTTTCGTTTTCCGTTTCTGTTTCCTTTTCTTTTTCCCTGTCTTTTTGTTTTTTAAAGAATCCAATCTCCCAGCACGGGTGTATCGTGTAATGCTAGCGAATGTGTTCCCTACGTTCGATCTAATTATGGTGTTTAAGTTCCGAGTATTCATCTCCTTAAGTTTCTTTTAGCTTTCGACCTGTACACGTTGCAGCGTCTCTCACACGTTTGCGTGCTGATTTGTTCGAAATCGTTTCGACGCGAGGACACCGTTCAATTCGTTTCCCTTCTTTCCGCACGAATCAACCGGGATATATCCGTTTCTCCTCTCGCGGAAATTTATTTATTCGGGAGCAATTTTCGGATCGGCGAGTGTCCTCGTTTGAATGAAGCGAGAGCATCAAGTATAATCCTTTTGTCACGTTGGAAAATTGTTTGCATGATTGTACCCCACGAGAGCGAGCAGACCGGGAGAAAAACCGACGTCGAAAACCTCCCTTTAATTTTCTCTCTTTTCTCCCTCCGACACTCCACCCCCTCCACCTATGTTTTGTAAAACAACGATTCAGCACGAGCTCTTATTAAAAATTCGTTCTTCTCCACCATGCCTTTTCTGTTTCTGTTCAATCTCATCCACCCGACACACGCGGCGTCGAATCCAGAGGCGTCGGACCCCTCCCTTCGTTCACTGTGAATTTATCGAGACAAGTTTTTTGAAAAAAGAAAAAACTGCAACAAAGAAAGTTAACCCTTTCGTTATCTGTTAAAGTCTTTCATTAAGTGTAAATCGTAAAGATGACTTTTATGGACAATCGATTCCATATATTTATTTCACTGATCATATCGCACCCCCGCAAAAAAAGTGACACGAGTCAAAAAATGGCAATTTTTGTGAAAAATGGAGAAATATGTATGAAGTGCCCCAACATGCAAGAAAAGCGTCACATCTCTATCTCGAAATTTATCCACCTGAGGGGGAATTTAAAAGAAGCTTAAACTATTTCAATATAAGTTTTATATCATCCTTTACGTTGATTTTGTGTCACTTTTCTTGCGGGGGTGCGATATGTTACGATGAAAATCATTAAAAATTTGAAGGAATGCATTGTTATAATTTTCAGTAGATCCAATACTAAACTTTGATTGTCCAATTCAAGATGCCCAATGAGTTATATCACGTAGCATTTATGAACAATTTATCCCATAAATTTATTTCTCCGAATACACTATATTTTAATATATTACCGATCGGTGATTATTACATAATTTTGAAAAATCTAAAAAGCTAAATACTTTTTAACGGAACCTTCAATAACAACAGCAATTCATAGTGAACTAACAAGTCACCCTCAACAACGTCATCTAATAGTTTCATTTAAGATTGCAATATAAAAGAAAATTTCTATGCCTTCTTTTGACACAGTACAATTATTGAAAATCTCTATTAATAGGCTTAGTAGGTAAAGTGTTAAGATAAAAATCGATAAATGTCATACTGAATGCATTCTTTCCGTTTTTATTACATCCAGTACTAAAATTTGATTGTTCCAACGTGTATATAATTCGTAGGTTCGAGATTGCCTTGAAATAATTTAGAAATAACGCGGTGAAATGGGACAGCACGTTGAACTCGCAGGAAAATGTGGGTACACGTAGAATAATTCCGCAACGAAAGGGTTAATCGCGCGTCCCAGTTTTCGATCCGCATCGGCTGAAGCGCGAATATCAAAGGAAAAGTGGTCGGAGCAAGCATCGACCGCGGGTTTTCTCTTCTATTGCGGTTTTCCGGGGGCGAACGATAGGGAAAAGGAGAAAATCGGTTGGCCGGTCCCGTGCTGGATTCGACGCTCGAGATATACGATTGCGCCTGTCTACCCTTAGTTGGTCGTGCGTACGTAGGTACATATGTATTGTGTGTACGTCTGTACATGTGTACGAGAACGAAGAGAAATCTATATATATTTATATATATGTTGTATATATATATATATATATATATATATTTCATCCTTTCGTATATCTGTGTAACCCTCGTATGGATCACCATCGCGATGATATAACACCTCCTCACCGGAGCAGAGACCGAGACGATTGCGTGGAAACGGTTCCAGACAAGTTTTCTGTCGATCGTACGCGTGCGTGGACAAACAGTCGCTCGGCAAAGATCCTTTTCCCCGATCGTGAGAGAGAAACGATCGTCCATTCACTGCGGATTTGGTGCATTCACGGGAAAAAATTAATAGGCGAGACAGAAAACAATGGAAACGTCAGATCAAGTGTAGCACGTTACTCACTGACGATTGTTTCGGGATTTTTGGAAATTTATTGTTCGGAGTATCGATTCAATCGCTGACCAACGAGCGCTCTCAGTGACGCGACAGGATCATTTTTATAGGGAATAATGCGGTGATTTAAAAACAGCAGAAATTATTTTTGATGTCCTTATTGAACCTTCGAGGATCTCGATCGTCGTGATATCGAATCTAAGGTTGCAAAGAAATAATTTAACACTTGTACATATTTTTAGTATTTGAAAGAAAAGATAACAGAGAAAATGAATTTACATTTAACAGTAGCTTCTTGCAGTTAGTACATTCGTGACAAAAATGAGTAGGTGAAATTCGAAGCAACAAGCATGAAAAATACCCATGGTGTCACTTTTGCACGACTATCCGCAGTCTGTTAATTAACAATCGGGGGGACAAGCTGTGGTCCGTTTTCCTTTCGTCTGTTTCCGTCACGCTCGCGTACACGGCCGGTGCTGTTTGCTTTCAGGAGCTGTCGCCTTGAAATACTTAGAGGAATCGCACAGAAGACAGAAATCGCAAATCAGACAATTAACCGAGATTCGTTGCGATGTAGGAGCGCGTTTTACAAACGAAAGCGTGCTCGCCGAATGCCACGATGTATTGTGAACATGCTCTCGCGCAATCCGATCACCTCACTATCTGTGATCCGAGGCTCGCCCCCGACCAGGGGGCGGGTAATACGAACTAAAAAATAAACAAACAAACTAAGAACAAACAAACAAACAAAAAAAAGAGAAAAACGGAAAAGAAAATCGATAATTAAGCTAATTAACGTTATTGTAATGGATATACCCGGGGCGAGGGAAGCGTTCACGCGTTCTCGCGCGACGAGCCTATCTCTCTCTCCCTCTCCTCATTCTCTCTCCCTCTCTCTCTCTCTCTCTCTCTCAATCTTTGCGTGTATGTATGTGTGTGGCGACATCTCGAACATCATCGACGAGGAATTGCGTACCGCGGAATCGGAAGATTCGCGAGGAGAGGAGGAAGCTCGGGGATCCGGAAACTTTCCGCTCTTTTTCTTTCCGTCTCTTTCTTCTCACCGTTTTTTCCTACCCGTTCGATTATTTGTCCGGCGATCCAAATCGATTTAATTACCCTTCCCTTCCCACTCCTTCTCCTCTTTTCCCTCGATATTTTCCACTGGTCTCTCCTCTCCTCTCGCGTCGACGATCGACCGCGAATGCTTCCGTGCGTCGAATTTCACCGGGCCACCGTTTCTCCCCACTCCGAAAACCCGAGAGTTTCGATCCGAAACGCGATACGAAAGAGAATTCAGAGGAAGAGAGAGAAAGAATGAGAGCGAGAGAGAGGAAGAGAGAGAGAGAGAGAAGACTACGGACAGCGTGTGTTCTTTTTCGAAACGGTGCGCGCCACGCAATGGGGGAAAACGATAGGGATTAAGAGGGAAAGAGTTTGAACGAACGGGAAACAGAACAGAAACGAAGCAATGGTCCTGCGACACAACACTAATGTATACGATTTTTCAACATGGAAATATTATATATTGTAGCTATACATATAGAAGTATATAAAAGAGAATAGTACATAGGCAAGAAAAAAACTGTAACGGCTAAGTACATCACTGTAACGACGATGCTAATTAGTAGGACAAAAATTTATTTTATTATCATTGTCGCTATTAACTATTATTACTATTACTATTATCATTATTATTGCTATTGCTATTATTATTATTATTATTGCCGTTATGACTATTATTATTATTATTGATATTTGCGGAGACACCCGCATTGCAATTGTATTATTGTCACACCGACAGCGATTATTAATATTACGAACGTATGGAAATTTATTGTCGCGTCCGTTCGTTGAACGTGTTTTACTTTTTTAAGGGAAGACGATAATCGATCGAACGCTAAGCGATTTCTGTCGATTTATTATTATTATTATTATTATTGATTAATGATTTGTCGACGATTTATTGTATTGAATTGCGGCTCTCGACGATTTCTTAGTTAGCACGTAGGCGGAAATGAAAAAGATATCCATTTATTGTATAAACGAAGGCGCGGCGAAGATGAGAATTACGAGTATCCTCCGGAAGATTAGGTGATTAAATTCTGTTGTTAAATAATATGTCGCGGGCGGGACGATCGACTGAGGATCGTTCATTGAGCACGGTTTACCGAGCACCGATTCCCAACGCCGATTATATTCTCTTCTCTCCTTTTGCATCATGTCTTCGAATGTCCACCTTGTACACGGAATTCCTCGACGTTTCTCCTGCTGTATCTGTTCGCGAACCTTATCGAGATCTCGAGATGAGCCGAGATCAGACGAGACGAAACGAGACGAGTTTCTGTTCGATCTCAAAGGCCGATCCTCAACCGATCTTTCCCGTCGTCCATGCGACCAGTACAAGTGCGTTCGGCACAGCTAGTATACGAGAAAAGAGCGCCTGGAGTTCGCTGTGAGCGCGTCTTCAGGTGACCCCTTATTAAGCTCTACCTAACATTTAATAAAAGAAATGAAAACGAGTCAAAAGAAAATACGAGAGAGAGAGAGATGTCGACTAAAGACGATGAGACGGGCGAGAAAAAAAACGAGAAGAAATAAGGAACGAAAAGAAAGAAAGAAAGAATAAGAAATAACGTTTAACATTTATGGATACACACGATATTAAGATATTATATATTCATATTCCTCCTCGCTCCCCCCACCCTCTCCGCTCGGTCCTTTTATCTCCGATCGTCCACGTTTTTTCGTTTCAAGGATAATCAGCGCGCGAGATACGAAAATAAAACAGAAACAATGAAAACGAACAGAATATATAAAACGATTCGGCCGTGAGATGTTTTTCACGCGAGCCGCCCACGCTGGTTTGATTAACTGCATTTATTATTGTTTCTTCTCACCCGTTGAGCGAGGTTTCAACTTGCTTTTCTTGCGTATTTCACGAGGAGCGCGCGATTTTTATACACACGACAACCTGAATCGTTCCGAAGCGACGCGTTTACTCTTTCAAACCAGGAATTCCGGTGTACCCGGAAAGCTCAAGATCAAGTTGGGAAAAGCTCTCGTGGCGAGAGATTTTTAAGTCACAAAAGATAGCCCTCCCCCCCCTGAACACTTTGTTCCCGCTTTGGAGAAAAGTACAGAAAAGAAAGAAAGAAAGATGCTACATATATTCTTCGACGAAACGAAAAGGAAGTTGAAGTCACGTCTCGATGCGCGCGACAGTATACCACAGAAATCATTGTATCGACTAAAATCATGGTAAACCTAATAAAACGCTCAGAAATAATATCAGTTCCATCGATACACCGAGTGTTTCTCTCTCTGTTGCTGGCCGATTACGACTCCCCTTCCGCATTTTTTTGTTGGCTCCTTGAACTCTGATACTCTTTGAAATAAAAACATTTTAAAGTAATCTTCGTCTGGATTATTATTTGCTACCTTCAATGTAACAAAGCTCAAATGATGCCGATATTATCGGTGCCTGTAAAGTGTTTGCACACGACTTGCATTTTGTGCACAAGTTTGATTTTTACTTAGCTAAATCTTCGTTATGAAAAGATTCACAGTGTGACGTAGTACATTCCTCCAATTTTAATTACTCGTAGCAGCAAATGCTGAAATCGTTTGCCACACATTACCGACAGTGGTAATGAGAAATACGTCACTAGCGCCGCTTGTGGCGAGGTTACAAAGCGCAGTTTTAAAAAAGTTTTTTTTATTAATTAAAACTTTATACCTTTTATGTATAAATTGGACCATGAGCTGAGCAGTCCGTACAGCGACCATTCATTGTAGTGATAAACCGCTGAAACTATTAGCATTTTGATCATCTAATATCGATCGCCGTGACAGTAATTATTTATTTTATTATTTCTAGCTATTTAATGTTTATAATAATTCCTTTTGCCAACGATGTCAGCAAGAACTTCCTCGACCACCTTGCCATCTAATTTTTTCCACTGAAGTCTTGCCACCGACGAGATACTATTAAATACTGCCAGCCCCTGTGCTATTCAGCGAGACGCGTAACCGGGCGCGACTGGGCGCGGGGATAACGTGGAACTTACAGTGATCTGAAATACCACATCGCTAAAAGTTCTAAATAGTGCCAAAACATCGTCTGAAATATGGCGGAGAACATAACATTTAATAATAATCGATATGGTTTCGTGATAATTCGCCTTCTCATCGATCCGTCGCGATTAGAATCTTCTCAGTGGTCTTCTTCACCGACGAAATGCCGTCGGTGGCCTTCTGTTTCTCTGGCTGGAGCCAGAATATGTCCTAGAGGGCGTAAGAAAACACCGAAAATTCGCGTCTCACCAACACCCGTAAGGCTGGCAGTCTTTAATAGTATCTCGTCGGTGGAAACATCTCTTACATCATGGAAGCTAATGGGATCTAGTCTTTGCTAATATAGACAACTGGGTTGTAGTCCATGCTAACGACGAACAGGTTAGTTTCCGATTGACTTGGTGCAGCACTAGCGTTTCTGAAAAAAACCAAAAGCACAGAAAAAGTCAGGCGTTAAAGCACTGAAAAGTGCAACCACAGACTAGATATGAAATCCTATATCTCGTCTATGCTACAACACGACTATGTATCTCGTCGATGATGGAACCACAGGCGAGGTATAAGCGCAGACCAGTTATAGGAATAGAATTGACACCTGCCGACACCTTGCGGGACTTGGTGTCCACAGGAATCTGTAGTACCGATACCTTAAAATGCCATCGATAGCAATCATTTTCTTTAAATTACATCCATAAGTAGACCAAGCACCAACGAGATACTATCACAGACGAGATATAAGAATAGACCTAAATTCCAATGTATTTTAGCGCCCATCTTTTGCTGAGGCCACTTGGCCTATTTTCCTTGTCATTATCTGTATTACCAACACGGTTTTGGAGCCCCAGGCAGGATCTCGTCGAGGCTACTGGCAGCTAAAATAGGCTGACAGCACAGATTGGATATAGGAATAGGATTCCTATATCTCGTTTGTGCCGACAGCTATCTTAGTGATAGCACAGACGAGTTTATATCTCGTCGGTGGTGGTATATTTTTTATTTCGGTATCTGAAATTCGTACTAATTCCTAAACTCACCACTCTCACCGACGAGATACTAACTCGTCGGTGTCGGTGGTTCGGCACTCTTTACCTAAATAGAACCAGAGAATATATGACAGTGTTCACACCCGGGGTGAACCAGCTTGAATAATACATATATTTTGTTCTGAAGGAAGGCGAAATTGCAGAATGTTATGGAAGACAATAGGAATAGGAATAGGAATAGAATTTATTGAAAATCAACACATCTATTAAATGTGCAGCTATTAGCTCGATATTATCCTCTATTCATAAGACACTAAAAGTTCTTACAAATAGAGGATAATACTGATTGCCCAGGTCTCACCACGAGGAGGTTGCTGCACAGGAGACCCGAAAGGGAGTCAGAACGAATGCAATATTCCTTCTAGCTCCCTTTCTTACAACGACGGACTTATACTAAATTGTGCAAGTATGTCGAGTAATTATCGCGGAGCAAAAGTTGTGAATCGGAGAAGAAGTCTCCGATCCACGGGAAGCAAAATGCGAATCAGGCAGAAGGCTCTGATTCTTACAAAGTAAGAAACAACAGCAAACCAGAGCAGAAGGCTCTGGTTCGAAGGGGACGCAGCGTGTACAATGCTTGCTGCCCAGTACCGGCCAGAGCCGATACCCGACGTGTCCTCACCAAGAGAAATGGTCACGAGAAGTGTTCAAACGATATCCCATTTCTCCACCAACTACCTGTCACCAAACAACAAAAGTTGAGGTGAACGCGGGTAGGATTACGAATAGAGAGGACACTGTAGCATGGCTACACGAGTGAACAGGTCTCAATGAACCATCCCTCTCAATGAATCGACGCCGAATACCGGCTCCAACCGGTCTGGTACATACAAGCAAGGTCCGACACAGCAGAAGGCTGTGTCGGAATCAAGGAAACGAGCGAAGTGAAGTTACGGCAATAATTACTCGACATATTTACAACGATGATATACAATCTTAATAACTAACGCACGCAAGCCGAGCAATTATTGTGGACCAAAAGACTAAATCGCAAAAGAGGGAAGAATCAAAGCAGATGGCTTTGATTCGCAAATAAGAAACATGAACCTGAGCAGAAGGCTCAGATTCGGGGGTGACGCTAAGACAATAATTGCTCGGCAAATAAAACTAACTCATGCTTCATTACTTTCTTAACATATATACGAACTTTTTGTCCTTGAGTTTTGCTTTGTCTGAAATATCTGCAATACGTTCGGTGCAGAATGTAACAATTCACATCAATCTGGTTCCGTGACGATTTGCCTTCGCACCGACGAGATTACGTGTTGGTCTTCTGTTTCTTCCTCCAACCAGAATACATTCAAGAGGGCGTAAGAGAACACCGAAATATTCGGGTGACCCCAACTCCCGTAAGGCTGGCAGTCTTTAATAGTATCTCGTCGGTGACCTCGTCTGTGCTATAATGATAGGAAATTTTTTTTGAGTCGCCAAAAATCCCTTTGGGAAACATGTTTTTAATCCAAAATAAACCTATGTGCAAAATTTTAGCTAATCCGATTTGACCGATTTTTGAAAGTTTACCCAAAAAATGCATTTGCATCAATTGCATGCAATGTCTGTGGTTCTAGTCAGTGACACAGACTTCAGATCAGTTCAGTGATAACAATGAAATGGGTACTTCTGTCCATGATAAAGATGATTTAGGAAAAAGTAGGGACATCAAAAACCCAGACGTGAGCACTCCCATATACTCTCTGATTGTAATAACATAGTAAAAATTTAAAAAGAATGATTGAAGGCCCCATAGAGAATGCATACCTAAATACTTCACGCTTTTTTAAATACCATTTAAAAATTGATTCAAAATTTGTCTTTGCACATTTTTCACTAGGTCTTGCGGTCGCACCATCAGGAATCATTTACAACTGTATTCTCTCGGCAAATTTCTATTTTTCCGCTTACTTACCATTATCTCCTAATGAGAACTCATTATCTGTCTTTTCCACAGACGTAACTGCAGTTGCTTCAACAATGACCACGGTTGAACGACTTCATGTATATTCATTAATCTTTTTCTGTTTATGGAAAGGTGTAGTTGTTGCATAATTTAATTACTTCTCGGATCCGCTGCTTCCATGGAACGAGGGCCTACGTGAAAGTTTGAACGTACCAGAGAGCTACGGTGATCATTACGGAGCCTGTTAATCGCGGCGATTAGTGCCTACCACCGATCATGCTCAGGGTTATCGTTTGTTTGTTTCTCGCCTGTTCTCCCATTTAGAATTTCGTTGATTTATTCGTATTAATCGTTCGCTCAATCCTTGTGAATTCTTCGAGAACAAATAGACCAAGATAAAGACTTTTAACGATTAGGATTACAGCACGGCGCTACTAGAAGTATGCAAGACGACAAGTACATCACATATTATTACGATGAAAAATTGAAAAACTTAATTAACTTTAGATTCGCCAAACAAAGAACTTTGATCGGTGCTGGCAGGTGCGGCGTGCAATCAATAAAAGCATTGTCTATACAGCGCACACAATCGGGACACTGATAAATTATCTATCAATCGATATACACTCGTTATTAGTCACTTCAATTAGTCGTAGCTAGAAGAAGAGGAAACAAAAGAAAGCTTGATCCAATTTCATACATTAACGCGACAGAAGGCATCGTTAATAGAAAACCAAGTTTCTACTTAGAGCAGGGCACCGTTTCTTTCTTCAATGGTCGCAGAGAAAACTTTATCATTTTCTAACTGGCATAATTCAATGAATATCGAGTCAAAAAAATTACTTCTGAAAAATATGCAGTCGCGCAACGATCTGCATTAAAAGTTCCAAACAAGGTGCGATCTTTTATTACATATAAAATATATTATATTTTACATGTATGCATTTATATTTTACAAACTTCCAAAAACTTTTTTTTTTAGAAATTTTTAAAAACTTTTTGTATTGAATCCTTACGTGGATCCTGCTAATATCAAATGCAAACGGCGCGGCGGGTCACTCGTGACGTCAAAGGAAGGATGTCTGAACCGTCGGCTTTATAAATAGTGTCGAATTTTTGCCGTGTTACTTCGCAAGACGAGAATGTTGTACATACTGTTATTCCCCAAATTCGGTAGACGGACTCTCCGAATACGTGGCGTTTACGTCATATTCGCGTAAAACCGCCTAAACTCACCCGAAACGATCGCGGAATCGTAATGAACCGCGCAAATATCTTTGCCACGCGGATGTTACGATTTATAGCGAAGATTCGAAACTATAGAGTGTTTCCAGATTGAAATTTAATAAAATATCATTAGGAATGTCTAAGTGGTCGTTAATAATTTTAGCAGTAATTGTTCGACGTGAAGTAGACTGTTAACTGAAACGGATCAATTCTTAAATCCTTGCATCTTAAATGAAGTTTTCGATTCCTCTTAAGTGAAAAGTATTTTCCGTTTATAAAAAAAAATTGCGCTCGAACCCGCCCGTTTCATCGAAGAAAATATTTGTTCCGGAGGAATTTTTATGGGAAGAAACGTTACTCTCGGGAACTTCTTTAAAAGGTGTTCTCGTAGAATCGATATTTTACGAACTGTAATAAAAGCTTCATGGAAACAAATTATTCTGAAAGGTTTATTAAATATCGTTGCACAAGAGAGATAACCGTATCCACGCAAAATCTGTACATGAACAACATATTCAGAATCCGTATTCAACTCTATGCAGTTCGAGCTATTTTAACTCGAAAATTAAACATTTCTGGCATGGATACGAAATTGTTATGATACCTCATATAATACTTAAGGGGGTAGACACTCGTTTCCAGGATTGCGAGGGTGCGGGTTGCGCCTTCTCATTTCTCGATAATGCAAAGATGAGGTTTTTCAGTAGTCAAAAGCGCTAGATAAAAGAGCAATCTAAGCCGCGATCGCCTTCAAAACTCCTATTTTTACGTTTACAAACCGTAATTTGCATTATTCGGCAGCATGTAGCTGCCGCAGCTGTATAAAAATAGCTACATGCTTCCCAATAATCCAAATCACGCCTCGTAAACGTAAAAATAGGACTTTACCTAGCGCTTTTGCTTACTGATAAACCCCATCTTTGCATCATCCCGCACCTTTGCAATCTTGGAAAAACGAGTCTACCACCTGAAGGGGGGTACACATTGAAATGTATAGTAATTGATTAGATACCAACATATTTAATAATGTAAACAATATTGTGAATAATAGTACAGCAATTTTTAGTGGTGGCTCTAAGTGACCACTCGAGTGCTCAGGGCCAATATCCGTTAGAATGCTTGACAGCTCTTTTAACATTGACGAACTACCTTTTCCTGTTACCGGAAGATTGTTACATTTCACGAGTCCCTTGAAAACGAAGACCCGTACTTCCAAGAACGTTTCTGCATTTGCTCTGGTCGGAACTAATAATCCGAGAACCTATCAGAAAAATTAACACTCCTCGGTTTAAACGACGAAGTGGATCACTGCGTGTCAAACCGCTTTCGCTTCGGACTCCGCGCGTGTAATTAGAAGCGGATCGAATGTCAGAGAACCGACAATGAGGGTGTGTGCAGGGATTCCCTGTGTCGCCGTCGATCATTGCTCCGGTCGCCGCGTTTACGATCATTTTACGGCTACATGCTGCGAGAGAGGGAGAGAGAGAGAGCGAGATTGAGGACTTTAACAGCGAGCCGTTATCGACTGTCCGCTTCCGTGGGAGCGGCTTATCAGTAGGCCATTTGGCGGGGGGTTAAAAATAGAAGGCACGTTCGTGAGTAACATCACCGCGTCGGATGACCTCAGGTAGATCCAGAGATATTATCTGTTCAGTCAGCCCGAGATCATCGACAGATATTACTCGGCGAACGTGGATGAGCAGGTCGCCTGTTAAAATCGCGTTAGGTCGTTCATCTTCGATTTGAGATGCGCTGATAGCTGGAGGCAACAATTCAATAAAATGGCGAATTAACACATTACCGACCGGTGATTATTGCATCATTTTGAAAAATCTATGGTACATGGCTAAATACTTTTTAATGAAACCTTCAATAGCAACAGCAATTTTCATTGTTAACTAACAATTTACCCTCAATAACGTCATATAATAGTTTAATTTGAGATTGCAATGTAAAATAAAATTTCTATGCTTTCTTTTGATACAGCACAATTATTGAAAATCCTGTTATGTAATAGGCTTCCGGTAGGTAAAGTGTTAAAAGCGGAACCTTGCTGTTTCAGCGTCAGATAGCTTTCTTGGGTCGATCGTTTTTGTCTTCTGCACACGGTTTCACTTTCACAAGCTTGCTTTTCATGAGGAAGGTGTCACTTTTCGACCGTTACACAGCTGTCGGTGATTGGTAGACTGCGGATCTTTATGCATTTATGAAAAAATTGGTTGGATGAAATATAAAACAGTAAAAGATTAGAAAAATTTCAAAATATTGTAACATTGTTTTTGATGTAACAAAGTCATTAGGGAATAAAATCAATTTTTGTTTTACTTTTGCTTCCCACAATCAATGCAGAATATTTTTATTTCGCATAAAAATTCGCAGTCTAGTGATTAGCAAATTCAGACGTTTCTTGTTCGTCGTTTTATCGTGTTTGTTTGGTTCATCAAGAAAATAGCAGACAGCAGTGCGTATTACTTGTCTTTTTCATTCATCGATTTCTTTTCATTTTGCTTATTGAGATTATCTACAGCATCATTTTCAAGTATATGAAGAATTAACGCTTGAAAATCGTCTTTTGGTTATTCAGATCCTGGTGCTTAATTGCAACTGAATGTTATTTAATGAAATAAAAGTACGTTCAAACACAAAAGAAATACTGCTGACAGCTGCAAATGATCTTCAACTACGACCAAGTGCCAAAATAAACAGATTTTACAACACTAAAAATTGCCTACATACTGAGTAAAAGGAGGAGGATTATTCATCGGACCGTCAAAAGGCGTGAAAACAAAATTCTAACGAGGATTTAGTGGCGATATCGTTCTCGATCAGGATTAAAGTAGCTCTAGATAAAAAATCTTTCAAAGTTCTGACGATCGTATCGGTGGGCAATTGTAAAAATAAGTTTTGCGATCGTTGTCACCACTAATCTAACAGAAGGCCATACAAACGTTCTAAGCTTGTTATGAAATGAGCCCAGTGCGAAATGGGGAGTGAATACAAAAGTTTCACGTTATATGAAGATCTTCGGCTACGTGACCCTTGTGTCGCGTTCGATGCACAAAGATATTGATCCCATCGTAACTATTCGATTATCCCGGCTAATCGGTTCTAGTTTGCGATACTAGCGTTATCTGGATCATAGTGTGGAAAAAGTGGATTTTTTGTAGTTCCAGGGGAGAGGCTATTAATACAGAAAATGGACGACGGTGATAACAGCTCCGAGGTTATTCAATTTGAAGATAATCTGTGCTTTGTGCTTCGTAATGAAATTTAGGCGTGTTCGTTACATGGAGCAGGAGACGTCTAGCAAAACTTCGATCCAAAGAACTTCGCAACAAAAAATAATTTGTCGCTGGAATGTTTAATAATTTCAGTCTTATTAGAAGGTTGAAGGAGTAGGCTGTAGATCTTTATATAATACATAATAAAAATGTTTTGCATCAATCGCAAGAGGCAGAAATAGAAATTTCTTTCTTCCGTAATTTTAATAAATTGGGGTTATTTTAATTGTAAATTCCATTTACTCGTTTTCGCCATAAACGCACAACATTCGCAGTCTATTAACGAAATATCATTAAAGATCGTTAGGTTTTTACGACGTCTCTCGACGGACAAGTATAAAATTGTTTGCGGAATAATTTGCCTGCGCCATCTTGTCGGGTGCACTCGGCCCCGAGGCCTCGAGCGAGCAACATCATCGCCAACTATGATTAATCTGCCTTGTATCTCGAGAAACATTATAATAAATAATTCCTGGAACACACGAGTCGATGTCAACAAAACAGCTTATCGGCGCCGGTATTCCCTTCCTGTTGTACTTGAGCTGCTCCAAATCGTTTTGGCAACGCGTTTCGATAAAACGAAATAAACGGGGGAGGGGGCGGGCGACGATTTCCGATCGGCGATCTCTATCGTTTTTGAAAATCGTATTTTTTTTCTAATCGCGCGGATAAAAAGATCGAAAAGGCGGGGGCGATCTCCGCGCGGGATAATTTCGATTGTTAACGAGCTCGTTATCTGTCCGTGGTAAGCAGCGGCATTAAGTTCCTTTTTTTATATAGCGGCGAATGATAAATTGGCGGAATGTGAGAACACGCGTGTCAAAGTTTGATGGATCGCTGGATTTATTTCGAGCGGTCTGTTATTTTTAGGACGCGTGTTTCTGCGTCATTATTCAGATGATAGAATACTTACGTGGAGCACGTACGAGCATCAGGTCACATGCAACGTCGCCGATAATCAGTATCGCCTTCGCTCGTCGCTGATCTGCGCTTTCCAATTTTAAGCTGTGCAGAAATTTAGGCAGTATGGTTGAACTCTAGTGGTGAAACTCAATAAAATCGGTTTATTATACATATATAGTTAGCTACATTTAACGCTTTTAGTGCCGCATCTTCCAAAAATGATTTTCGAGTTTCCTATAGATCTGATCTAGCGTATGATCCATGCGAGAACAAATTGATATCTGCGCTGCCAAGGATGCAGAGAAGAGGGACCCCGCACGATTCGAGCTGTCGCGGAAGGAATTAAGAGACAGGAAGTCCGCGAAATGCTTAATAGCGTGAAACATTTTAACCGGAATTAGCCATAATCTACGCGGGCCGGCGAGATTATGGTAATACGGCTAGTTTTCACTCGGTGACGTTCCGAGTTAGCTCTCGAGGATAAAACAGAGGGAATATACAGTCGGGCAGATTTATCCGCGGTTTTCCAACCGTCGCGTCGCGGATAACTCCGCGGACCACAGTTCCGAACAACCACCCTCGAACCTGTTACGAAACTTCGGAGAACAAACATCCGTCGACAAAACGCGTACAACTCTGTACCTGTGCGATTCAGCGAAAAATTGTTACGTAAACCAATAGAGAAACGAGAAATCTTTGTTCGATGCAACTGACTATGTGCGAGCGAATTGCAACAGTGATTCAGCCTGCCGCCAGATTAGCAGGGTTTTTATTGGAAAATTATTACATTTTAATCTCCGGTTCGCCTGGTCTCGTTACGTAACCTGTTGATTCCTTACAATTTTGAGTACATTCGTTCGTTCATCATGTATAATAATAAATATATAAATTGTGGTGTACTTTATAACTAATGTACATGACAATTAACCCAGTATCTAAATAACGACAAATTATTTAACATTTCTAAGTTGGAGATATACACTAGAAAAATTGGCAATTTTGGGTAATTTTCAAATTTATGAATGTAAAAAATATAATAATTCACCCTGCATGTTAATTTCGAGTTGTACCACTTTTTTTATATTATTCGAACCAATGAGAAAATCGATAATGATCTCGAAACATACATATTACAGGGAAAATGTACAGTGAAGTCTTGATCTAAGAAAAACCCTCGGGTCCGTGCTGTTTCTTAGATCGTACAGTATTCTTGTGGCCTCGCCGACCGCGTAACTCAAATCTAGCGTTCGGATTTAACGTGGAACAAGAAAATTGTTTTAGAAAATCGGCAGATCCTCACGAACCCCAAAAAAGCAATTTAATTAGGATCGTAAGTTCCCGAAGCGTTTGTCTTGGAGTTACCGTGCGTCTCGGTCTTTTAATTGGCAGATAATGGGTCTGTTTACGATCGGAGCTTAACGAGCAGCTAGCTCCACGTCGCGCCTCGAATCAACCGAAGTGAAGAACTGCCGATTTCGTCAGCCGATCGTAGTCCACCGTTCTTCGAACTCGTCGCAGTATTTTTTTCTTCCCGCGTGATCATTCTTCCTCCTGTGACTCCGGTGTGACTCAACGGTTCTCTCTCCACGGTGGTCGTCGTATTTGCCGTAACAATTTGACATTTCCTAGAAAACCGGCATACTCGCGACCATTCTTGTGCCAGTGATACGCACGCTAGCGTAAACATGTGCAATCGGTGCTTCATAATGTTCGATTGCGTCCCGACACGCGAGTTTATGCGACGAGTAATTGATACGATGTTTTTCAGTACTTTCTTCTATTATTAGCACTTTATAATTACACTGTAAATTTTATGCGTTCTTTGCCACTAGAGATGAAAAGAAATTAACTCCTTGCTATGTAATAGACTACAGATTTTTATGCAAACGAACAGAAAAAGATACGGGAACTGTATAGATTTTAATTCTATAACTAACATAGATCTACAAAACATATATTTTAAATTTTCATTAAGGGTCCAAATAAAAAAGTTTCAAAAAAATGCCTTTTTATTTTTGCATGTAACCTTGTAAATTATAATTTTTGGAAAATTTTTTTGCACATCATTTAGTAAACCAATGCTTCTAATTGCTTACAAAACATCAGGTCGTTTGGTACAATTATGAAAAAGTTATTCTGTTTTAAAGGGTGTACGAACACTTTTGTGGTCCTCTGTGTGTGATTCCATTTTAAAAGACTATAGATTGACCTTAAAATCACCTAACCAATTCCATCTGAAAAATTACGTACAGCACGTAATGGGCCCATCGAAACCAAACAACTTTTGTCTGAAACATTTCTTCCTAGAAGTTAATCAGGTGGCTTGACTCACCCTGTATTTGATCTACCTAATTATGTCATAAATGCTTAAAATATGTAGTCCATTTTTATGTTACCGCAATTAGCCCATTAATGGAAATGTAGGAATATAAACAATATAGATTTAACATTTCTTCTAGGCTATTATTAGAGACAAGGAAATCCTAGTAACAAGTTAAAGTTAGAAGTATTTCGCAACGTTGTTCTTCGCAATTTATTAAGACTATTGAAGGAAGAAAGAAATTGCTGTCTATTGTTTATTGCTATTAACACGACAGACAATTTTCATTTTACATGAAGATCGGCAGTTTAGCAACGACTTTTGTCGAAGAATTCGAGGCTGTCGCGTATATTCTTTTACAATTCTCCGCGATCTTTCACATTACTCGAATTTCTAGGATTTCTAAATTCTCGGGGCTTCGGAGATCGCAAGATTCGTTAGGATCTCCAGGATCTCCAAGGCTTCCGAGACTTTCACAATTTTTTCCGATGATCTCAAGGCTTTCTGTACTCTGAATTTGTGGGACTTGTGTTGCATTCAACATTTCCGAAGATATGTACCTGCGTCCATTACTTCTATCTATTACAGAGCGAGTTACCTTATATCAGGTACAGTCAAAATAATTGCATCATCTCGCGATTGAGCAATTCACGAGCAATTTGAAGTTGTCGCGTTAGCTGAGTCAGCCTGAACAAGCCAGATTTTAAAAGTATGATGACGTAGTCCATGAAAATGACGTAATTAAATCAGAAATTACGATGTAGCGTATCAAAGCAATCGACAGCTGGCATTTTTACGAAAGCAAACATAAAGCTCAAAGAAGATAACGTAACTCTGAAATTAATTAAACTAAAGATGAAAATGTATCCAAGCAATAGCCATCTCGCATTAAATTTTTACAAAAGGAAAAGCGTAGTTTTAGGAATGAGATAACGTAACTTCGAGATTAATTAAAGCAAAAATGAAAATGTCGCGTCTCGAAGCAATCAACATATCGCATTAAATTTTTACAAAATGAAAAGCGTAGTTTTAGGAATGAAATAACGTAGCTTCGAAATTAATTAAACCAAAAATGAAAATGTAGCGTCTCAAAGCAATCAACATCTCGCACTTTTTTATAAAAGGAAAAACGGGATTTTAAGAATGAGATAACGTATCTCTGAGATTAATTGGACGAAAAATGAAAGTGTAGTGAATCGAAGCAATGGAATTAAATATTCACAAAAACCGAATTCATCTCAGAGGCAATTTATCACGTAGAGACATGAATATTGCGGTTCTACCATGTTTCGAATATCTCGAAGGGTCTCGGAATGATCGCCAGTTGACTCCTGAGCACACGTTGACATCCGTTGGCTTGCAAGAAGCATCCTGCGACACAAAATCGGAGAGATATCTGTTCGCCCGAGGTGCCTCGACATCAATGTCCATTCAAGAGTCGCCATTAGACGTTCTTAGACGTCCGAACTGGTTCCATAGCAGGTCATCCATTCAACCGAGCCACGATTCAGCTGATAAATCCCTGCAACCGAATTCCGGCAAAGAGTACAGGCCGAAAACCCTCGATCATCCGAACGGGAACGCGAAATTACATAATTTAATTCGCGAGAATTATACGAGCTCGAAGATAGTAGGAAACTAATCAGATTTCACGCGGATTTTTATCTCGCTGGGTTCTTTGCTTATCTCCGGAACGCATAACAGTCTGTTCATTAACTTTCCGTAACGATGTTTTCGTTCTGCGAAGCTCACGGGAAGTCTTAAGTGCCCGCGTTCGAGAAAATTGCTGCGTTTGAGGGGGCTCGTCCTCAAACATTGGTTAAATATGTTCCACTGTGTATTACGTTATCAGAAGATGCACTGGCGTATTCCGGAGAGTCTGCTGAATCGTTCCGCGTTAGAGCTGTCGTATAGATTGCACGGATTAAAGCAGAAAAGATTGTTAATGTCGAAAATTCCGCTGAAAATTTCGGAACATTGGAGAAGGTGCAGAGAAATGACTTTCCAATTCAGTGGAGGGGATATTCGCTTTTCTTAGACCGTACAGTTCCCATTTTCTTAGATCAAAACACATTCTTAGTGCTCTATAGCGTTAAGCTACAAATTAAACGTAGGAGGAATCGATTGCAAATGGTTCAGTGAACAGTGTACTGAATCTTGGGAATCGATGAGTCGAACACGGCTCGCATGAACGAGTCAGGATCGTTTTTTAATGAATGATCAGAGACACCTACACTCACAGGAAGACGTTTCTCTCGAGGCCCGACACTGGTCTTCCTTGTCACGGTGACTTATGCTCGTTGGACCGTGTACTTCAATCCCGCTTCACAACGTTTTATCATGCAAATTCCGAGCCGGCACGTTTTCATCGCGCACAATGCTCACGTACGTCGTCTAAATCAGTTGTTTGCGGCGCGGCTCGCGAGCCGTCCCCGTTTTCGCCGGGCTATCAACAATAACCGGCGCACCTGCCATTCCGGTGCCACCGATTAAACGCGTGTTTGCATAGAAATTGCAGCTATGTGTTCGACCGTTCCGCATGAAAAATAACCGGCGAACAACGCGCTCGACTTCTTTCATCGAATTAACAACAACAACTGACCTGCCCAACAAATATACACGTTTCGGACCATTCACAGCTTTGTTCAGCAATTTTACCAATCGAACTTACCAACGCGTCTCTTCTGACTATGTCAACCTTGTTATCGATCACTGTGGAGTTTAATGTCCTGGAAGTGTATTTTTCAAAGCACTTCTTATCTGGGCATGCCAGCCTTCTTTTATTTGCTTCTCATAGAACACCTGGCGATTCAAATGACGAAAAAAGCGTTCTTCAGATTTTTTCAAAAGACTTTTCTAGTCTTTCAGTACCAGCGTTCAGCACCATTGTCGAGAATCGTAGCTCTCGCGGAAGAAAAAGGAGTACAGTGCTAGTATAGTAGAATGTGTTGAACCAGTGGGGGACTTTCGAAGCGAGACAATGAAAAAGGAAGAGGATCAGAACGGGTCGAGGAGAACGAGAAGCGAAACTTCGAGGAAGTCGGCTCCCAAAAGTCGCCTCACTAATCTAAAGTTCGATGGGGGTAATTGTCGTAGCCATTAAGCTTCTTTAATGTTATTGTTACGTTTCGCGGCATGCACAATAGCGGCGCACACGCGAAATAAAAATAGACTCATCCCGTCTCTGTTAGTGCGGCCTTCGATGCATATTTGCTTACAAGGTGCGTCTTAAAAGCGCGGCAAACATTTAGCAGTCTATCCGCAAGCCGATTGCGTATCTCGTTTGGCGCGTGAATGCCTGCAACCGTGGCGCCATGTTGTTTTTTTCAAATACCAGTCGCCCTATGTGTGTCCGAAACGATTAAAGAACCAATAAAAGAACCATTAAAACCGGTACATCAATCTTGTCCGTATAATTTTCTTCTCGGATACAAGTTTCCTTAGGTAATTCCCTCGAAAACATCGAAATCCAAGATGGCGGACCGGTCTCGTACATAGGAGGCGTCGCGGAATCAGAAGAGCGCAATTTTTCTCGGAACTTCGTGCGAAACAATCACTTTTCTATTTTGTAGTCTACTCTCAGCATTGCACGCTATTGTTTAACGGGAGATGACGCAAGTTCCATAAACTGTAAATACTTTTCAGTTCGGTTCATGGAAAGATAATTTCAATACTAAAGTATAGCCTGCCAAAGATGATTAAATATCTTCTGACCTTGCTTTGGTTGTACATTAGCAATCATTTTTTAATCGTAGACCCACCTCTAACTAGATTGAAACCTGACCAGGTCAGAAATCGTGATACAGTCGAAACCGTATTAAAGAAACACAAATGTCATACCCAATGTACACGGCGATTCAAATATTTTCTTCAGAAAATGTACCAATTCTTTGGCAGATTTCATCTACTGGAGAAAATATGAAAAATACTTTAAAAATCCTCGTCCGCAATGAGTCGATCAATATGTGCGTGTCGGAGCGTAAAAGTTGAAGAGTAAAAGCGCGTCGCGAGCGAAGTTGCTTTCTCTTCGGACGAAAGTTTACGGCTGGCAAATAAAATGAAGTCGCAAAGGGTAAACGGCGAGGAACAGGTCCGCGGAAGGTGAATTAGTCGAAAGGAGCTTCGGTGATCTCGGCCTGGATTCCGACTTTCCGAGGCACTCCTCGAATCGATGAACGTGTCCCAAAGAGACAAAAGCTCCGCGGTCCGTTATTGGCAGTTTTAAAAAGGGCAGGAGGGAGAGGGGGAGTAGGAGAATTTCGTCGATTCTCGTTCGGGAAACGGGAACAAAGAGGTTTCACTTGTTTAGCAAAACACGCGTCTCTTGTTCGCCGGAGGCCTGGCGTTGAATTTCCGATAGACGACGGCGGCGTGGCGGCCGAGCAACGAATTAATGAAGCCGCAGCCATTGTAACACAGTAACAACGAAATGTCTGCATTTTCTCCGTCTCTCGTCGAAGCCGTTCTGCCTATATTTAGCCGCTCGTCCGTTGTTTTGAAAAATATCGAAAGAGAGGGAAGAGAGCGCGAGAGCATTCCGGATGATAATGTGACTCGCGACGATACGAAATTTTAATACAACCGACCGGGAAACTCGTTTGCAAATCAATGCGGAGAGGATGCGCGCTGTGCAACATTATCGTCGAAGCTGAACGTTGCATAATTACCGGTCGGCCACTGAGACACCGTTTGTGGAACAAAGAACACGTTCTCTCGGTCATTCTCGGCAAATCTTTAAGCTCCGTACAGACCTGAACATTCCGCCGAACGACGAACGGGACACCAGTTTGGACCACGAACGTTGTGTTTCTTTTATCCATTCATTAAAAATTATTGCACTATCATGTGCTATCGCATCGACACGGTCAGGTGGACTGTAGTAGAAGGCTTTTGTTACGCATATAACTCCACACAATCAAATTTTCTAAAACTCTAACACGTTATAACTCAATAACATTTCGTTTGCGACGTATGGCTCCTTTCAAACTTGTTCTATTCTCAATGAGCAGAAGGTGTTGATGTAAAAACGAGCGTTAACAACAATTATCCTTTGTATAAATAATTCTCTGGCAAGCTTCTTTTAAAAATGTCCATCGATCCAGATGGTGCAAATAAAAGTTTTTAGGAATTATTTGCAAAGGCTGGAACTGAACAGCGAATTATTTCCTGTGTCAGTAAATTGAATATGTTAATCAACCATAAGAGATAGAGCAGTGAAGGTGTTAAGGGGGCGCATTGAAGCTGTTAATGAGACTAAAGCAGCAGAGTTAGCTTCTTTAACCTCTTGAGTGCCCCAGAAGTGCTAATCAAATGGGATTGGAGCAAATACAGCGTGAGAAAAAGCTATTTTAAAAAGGTGGAGAAATTATTTCTGTTAGCCAACTACAAAAGATCGGAGCTGCGAAGGTGTTGAAAAGGTGAACTGGGTCTGTTTGGAGTTTTCGGTGGGTCGACGGTCCTCGTTCGACCGATGACTCGCAGCGAGCTCGAGAGCACGTCGATCCAGATGACTCTTTCCCCGGTGAATGACGCGCTTCTTTCATAATTCTTCCTTTACTAGGCGTTTCACGAGTGTCACGTGTTGGGGCTAACTTATGTGACACTTGACACAGTGCTACCGGCGATAACGAGCCACCTGGAACGAGACTAACGAGCATCTCGCATTTCGTATGATGTATTCTGCCGTTACCAACATCGCGCGCGAACGATACGCCGATGCTAGATGAGTCAGTGCACCGCGAAACATTATTAAACCTGTATGTATACATATATACATTCCCCAGACTTCTCTGTATACCTGTACCGCGAATAAGTAATCAATGGCGCTCCTCTAATTAGCCGATTAACGCCGGATTAACCGAGTGACGCGGCCGTCCCGTGTCACCATTGATCTTGCGCGATTCTTCGAGAGCGTTTCACGTTTACGTGTGCGCGTCTCGTCATCACGCCCAATACTGAGAATTGTTAAACCTCTTTTCCACGTAAAAAGAGCTGAGAGTGAATCGCGGAACGAGTATAACGCTGTGTCACCTCCTCTTCTATTAATCCAGTCCTTTGTCAGCCGAAACGATTAACCGTCTTCGTACTTTTTTGCATTGCGCTGCCAAAGTGCTTGATTGCAAGCTTTTGATATGCAATTATTGATTTAGCAACACAAGACCAATCGTCCCACGCGATTTACGCTCAAGATCCAGAATTGGGCAACGAGTTAATACACTGATGCCGAACGCCCGGATTAAACGGATCCCCAATAAAATATTTAAGAGATCGTCTGGCCGGGTCCTGAGATCGGATCATCGTAATCCTGTCACGCTCGATCATCGACATTGCGAAACATCAAGCCTCGAATTGCTCTGCGGGTTTGCGAAGTTTTTCAAAGGCCATAAAACTGGACCACGTTTGATGAATCGGATCTTTATTCCCGCAGCCGGCGTAATGATCCCTGTCGCCGTTCGAGGGATCACCGTATCAGAGGGAATTAAATAAGACGCGGCGGAATGTAACCGCTCAGGAATGTAAATTATGTCAGCGTGAGATGTTCACCAACACGAGCACACCGGCGAGATAATGAATTATAGAGGGGCGAAAGTTAGTCGAGGCATCGTCGAGCACCGGCGTCACAAACCCTCAAACTTAATTCGCGACGAAAACGAGACTCTACAGACGGAACTCGCGTTTTTCCCTTGTATGGGCTCGCATTAGGCTTTTGTCAAAACTGATGTTTCGTCCGTCTTGCAGGGAAAAGTCCTCGGACACTTTTCATTGTTGTAGGAGTGTCATGGTATTTTTCTGAAAGACATACTTCGAATTAATTGCTGTCTCGATTAAGAAATTATTTGTTTCTCAGTTGAAAAGTTGTTGTTCAGAATTAATCTTCTTTACCGAAGGCGACACTTTCGACTCAAAGTGCGATAAAAAAGGCGAAAAAATAATCGTACATGGAATTTTGACGCTTTTGTACGCTGGAAAGGGAAGGCTTCAATCTTTAAATCCACGGCGGTTTCATTAAAGAACAAATTTTTTTAGTGTCAGTAGAGATGTTTGAATTTGCAAAATTTTCTATGAGAGAAAGTATAATCTTCTTCCACTTGTTGGTCAATGTAGAAATTGTTTCACAAAAATGAACCCAAGTCTTCGAAAATAGAAGCAGTAAACTTTGAAACGAGTCAAAGTACATCGTTGTACGATTTTTTTCACGAAGTTACAACAGCTAACGTATCGACGATTCTAGACTATTTCGCAATACTTTAACTTTGCACCTCTACGTAATCTGTGTATGTTAATCTGAACGTACTGACACAACATAATGACATAACAAAGCAACAAAATATTTGTCGAATTTAGAAAAAAGAATGGAAGGTCATTGAAAGTCGATAGCGATCACGAACAACGAGTTAACTCGTCTTCCTCGATGAACAGCGTAACCGTAGATAACGTGAGTGGAAATAATGACGTCAATTAGAACGCGAATATATGACTTCTTTTAATTTACCAACAAAAATATTTCTCAATTGAAACGTGTCGTAGATAATCAAATACAACCATTTGTTTCAATGTTTATCTTCATCGTTAAAATGTTTGATTAAATGCAATGTACTTTCGTTGCTTAGCACTAAACCTACAGAGCTTCACAAGCAGCCGGTACATGTTACCTTATAGAAATAACTAGACTGCGGATCTTTATGCATTTATGAAGAAATTGATAGGATGAAGTATAAAACAGTGATAGATTAGAAAAATTTAAGAACACTGTAACGTTGTTTTTAATGTAACAAAGTCATCAAGGGATGAAATCAATTTTTATTTTGCATAAAGATCCGCAGTCTAGACATAACAAAATTATTTGAACTTTGAATTATTTACGACGAAAACATCTTTATAATTTCAATAATTGTGGAATGAAAAAGTCTGGAGTCGGTCATTTGTCCGGTGGTGGTAGGTTTAGTGTTAACCAGGTGGTACATAGAGAAAAGTCCAAGAACAGGGTAGGCGTGGCGCTAGCCCGGAATACGACACAGCTTAGGAGATGTGCAGAAAGCGAGGCCCTAAGCTGTGCTCTCTCGGGCAATCGAAGAGAGAGAAGAAAGGGCCGAAGGTCCTAGACGTGCGGTTTCTTTCGTGGGTATTCGGGACACCGACCATCTGTGTCCCCGAGCCCCACACTACCCCCTTAGGAGAGAGGGTGTACGTAAAGGTATTTTTTCCACACGTCTTTAAAGAAAAAGAAAAAGGTGGTACACTCGTTCTCTGTAGCGACTTGAATGCGACAGAGTTCAACTTACATTTCTGGGACAGTCAGCAGAAGATGCACGCTGATGCTGCATTTACTCGTCCCGTTGGATCGAGTGCACTATCAATTAGACTTGCGAATTTGATGCATTTAAAAATGAGTATGTAGTCCTCACATTCCAGCAGAATGACTTTCCAACAGAAACCCAATTAAAATGAAATTTGCAGCAGTTTTTGGTGACCAATGGCAAACAGTCGATCCATCGGTGATCGTCGACGGATCGGCAATTCGTCCCGCGGCGGGATGCACGTGCGACGTGCATATAGTCGACGCGACGCGATTGGCGGGCGTCGTTGCGCGTCGCGACGCGTCGGCCTCGAGCCGCAGACGAGAGTGCTCCTCGCTCTCTCGGCGCCGCTTTGCGAGAAAGCGAGAGACCAAGAGAACCAAAGATAGAGAGAGACTGAGGGACAGAGAAGGAGCATGAGCAGAAGAGAAAGAGAGAGAGAGAGAAGGAGGGCAAGGAGAGAACGGGCCGTCCCGCGACGGGGCGGCTCGATGGTGGGGTGTCAGCCGCGGCTTATCTGGCGACTTTATGTATATTACGATGCCCAAGGCAGGAACACGAGCAGTTCACTGCTGGCTAACTGGTCGGAGAAGTCGGCGAAGCCGAGTCCTGAGCCTGGCGGCCCCCCAAACGACCCCCTCCCTCGACACATCGAGAGAAACGTGTTCGCGCGAGTGTGCCCGAGTTCGGTTTACCTGGAGTTACCTGTTCAGTTGCGATCGACACCCAAAGTTACGCACGTGCTACCAGCCGTGACCTCGACGAACCTCTCCAATTACGTCGTCGCTCCTCCCGGGACAGCACAGGATCATCATCCACCGATCCATGCGAGCTGCTCCGAAAAACGACAACCAGCTCTCATCAACATACCAACGCTGATCCAGTTCTCCGTGTCGCTGACTCTTCGTGATCGATACGATCCAGGATGATCGTCCTCGCGTGGTCACTGTTCGTGCTGGTGTCGTTGCTCGTCACCAGCAACCAGGCCTTCCTCGCTGCTCCTCTTCCAGGTAGAAAATGAGATCATTTCTTCTTCTTCTCCTTGGAATTGTTTGCACTTATGTTGTTGCCATGTTCGCGATCGTATTTCCGCGCGAAGGTCGCCGGTGATCTTTCTAGATTGTTGCTTTTTAGCCTTTTGATTACTCGTGTTCGAAGAGTGCGGATAATCTCGCGATGGGTCGAGTTTGAAAATTGGAAATCGTGGTATCTGGGGAGTTTAAGAGATCTTGTGATCGATAGATCTTTATCCTCAAGTCGCCCGTGATCGTATGTTGACGTTCCTAAATCTGTGTTTTTCAAATCCCGGGCCGTATGTTCGAAGAATACTAAATTGGAAATCGAGAGATTTGGATATCCTAGGGGTTCGTATGATCGATGGATCACCGTTTCGCGCGTGAAAGTCGTCGGATATCGTCCGTTGACGTTTTTGAATCAGTATTTGTCATCTCTCCATCCATGTAGTCGAAGGACAAGGATAACGTAGCGATAGATCGAGCTTGAAAAATCAAAACCGAGAGATCTGAAAAAAGAATGTTTCAAGAATTCTCGAGATCGATAAAAACCGCGAACTTTGGAGCAAATCCGTGGAAGATCGGAGTAAAGTATGCTCACGTGCGAAGGTACGCTCGAGAGTGTGTGTGTGTATCGGAGGATTGTTTTGCCACTACTAAATCAGCGAATGTCAAGTTCGTGTTCGTCCTCTAGGTTGACTGATTCGAGTGAAGATTTACGATCGTGATTGTACACATAGGCTTCCCCGCGCGTCGAACCAGAAAATATTTGACTCGTTTTACGACCCATCGAAAAACGGACGCGTGACAGATAAAATATAAAATGTAACGTAACAGGCCGTTGTTTAGAAAATCGAAGGTGACCCCGCGAGTGCCGAGAAGAACGTATTCCTCGCTCGGGTTTATAGATCGTTCCAGGGTTGAATTATTGAAGCCAGGCAGTTACGCGAACTTGTACGATGGCAGAAGTTGTTGTCGGAGTGATTGAACGGGACAGTAGCTGCTCTAGAATGTGTCAAAGTGTGTGGTGACATAGTGTGGTGTCGACTGAACTGTAACGGAACGTGTTCGAGCCACGGTTTGCTCGACCGAGATCGCGTGTCGTAGATTCGAGATTACGTGTTTTTCAACGAGACGAGAAATATGTCTTGCGGCGATAATTTAGTAGATTTTCTTTTGGAGTGACCACCATTTCTTGGACTGTTTTACAGTACTTTATAAAAATAACAAAAATGAATTTGTACAAATTTTTTGCCATTTGTTTCAGTAATATTGTATACCCATAGAAATGCATTTGTTGAATAATTCCTTATTAATGCGTCTTTACAATCTCAATCATCGTAAACTCAAAATATTAGAACTCGTCATTTCGACGCGCCTCGCAAATCTAGTGTTAATCGTTCTTAGCATTTGATTTTTTTGTGTTCATTAAACGATTCTGTGATTAGACGCTCGTTCGAACGACGTGTTTCGTGCTGTCAATCGCGGATCGATGGATTGGATTGTTGTGCTTTCAAGTGACGGCGCACGCAGTCTCGACGTTCCTCGGTTATTTTCGTTTTACGCTCGCGTGTTTCCTCTCTCTTTCGTACTCTCGAAGCTTCGGCCAAGAATTCTGCGGGATTTTGAACAGTCTGATAACACGCACGCTGACAATTCATTTTCCAGCGGTATTTCGCGCTGACACTGCAAGACTTTCCAAAACGAGCTTCGAATCTTCTAACGCTCCTTGCGCATCGATCTAGAAATTGAAACATCGAATTCGAAAATTAAATTGGAGTAAGTCTGACATTCAATTCTAGAAAGAATCTGATCTTTAACTTGTGCACAATTTTTACGGACTGTCAATGTTCAATTACTATAGTAAATCTACCGATGGATATCTGCCGCTTATCTTTGAGATGTATACTTTGTGTTCTGGAACAAGTTGCCATCGAACAGTAATTAAAATATGTATACAGAATCATATACAGGATCTCAAAGAGAAGGTATAGTTCAAGTTGGCTGTGGTCAGGTCTGGATCGTTTTCAAAATTTTGCGTGTTATACAACTTTTGCTGTCCGACGTAGTTAAAGGTCTGAAGAATAAGGTTTCGGCATTGTTTTTTTTTACATAGTTTTTCAAGTATTTTAACCCTCGCAAGGTAAGGTCTAATAACATAAATAGTAAGGTGGGGTCTCTTAGACCCCGACAAATGAATTTCATAAAATAGTCTCGTTTTTAATAAATCTGAGATAAAGAATAACAGGATAAACAGTAAACAAACAGATTTAATTTTATTCGTATAAAAGTTCTTTTCAAAAATTTGAAGCCGAAGCTCTGAGACCCCACATTACCTTGCGGAGGTTAAGTATAGGAAAAAGTTGTTCAAAATTATGAAATCTATAACATATTTATTTTTCATCCAAATCGAAGATGAGGTCCGCTTTGTAAATAATTACCAATTTTTTATTACATATACTGTGTTATACGTTATCGTGATAATATATTTTATGCCCAATGACTTACCTCACTGTCATAAACACCGGCAAAAATTGGAACTTTCGGTTCAACATCGAAGCGTTCAGTAACATTTTAAATCGACCAGTGCAGAAGTTTCAATCGAAAGATTAACGATTGAGAACACGTCGATTGCTGCACTCGTATTGATCCGACGGTGTTTCGTTGCCACGAAAATATACAGAAGATCGTAACTTTTTAATTGCCCAGATAAAATGGACGCCAGCGGTCGCGTTCTCGTCTCAAATATCGAGCAGCGGAAAAAATTGGCGCGGTTTTAGAAGCCCGGACTTCTTCGAGGCACCCGAACTTTGCTGGAACATTATTTCATGTAACAACGTAATCGCCACTTGTATCTATTATTTGCGAGGTTGCGTTGGCGTAGAATTATTTTTTTATTTGCTAGGAATTCGAGCTTGGAATTCTTTTTTTTTAAATGTTAGACGAGTTACACTTGGACAAAAAACTATTTGCGAGGTCTGTGTACTGTGTGACGGACGTGGTGACGTTTCCTGTGTGTTTGACATCCTTTATTAATCTTAATAATATTTAATGGTTTAATTTGTGTGGTTTTAACACCTTGAGCAGCGCATCGCTTGTGTATGAAGGACACAAATTTTACTGAAATTTATTCAAATGAACTTCGTCCGGATCTACGCATTGTAATAGAATATTAAAAATTTATTTGAGGTGTTACAATTGTGTGTAGAACGAAAGATAATTTATCAGTTAGGCTACAGGGAAAAGTAGTGTCAACGTTCGCGGAAACAGCGATCCAATTCATTGAATGAATTTCAACAGACGCACCGCAGACGATTCGTAAAAGCATGTTCGTGACTCGCCCGAAAAACGGGCTATTATACTTTGCTCCCCGAGATCGTGTAATCACGCGGGGCGGTTTTATCAACGACGTGACGTGCCGCCGTTTAAAATAATTGAAACATCGAGTGGTTCGAGGACTTTGTCATTGACCCGCAAAAAATGTCTATCGCGTACAACACCACTTGAGGAAAAAATCTCGCGAATAATTGAGCGAACGGCAATCGCTCTTTCCGCTTATAGAGTCGTGTTTATTCAAGATCTTTTTTAACGGTCAATTAATGTGAACAGTTCTTATCGAGGAAAAAATGTATTTGTTCAAGGCACTGGCGTTATATATGAAATTATGCTAATGGGAGAGGAGTAATGTGCCGGAAGATCGATCGCGCAGAATAGAAAGCAAAAGAAAGCGTGATATTTATTCGTATAGTTACCTGCTGACAGATTGTTGTTTTATAAGTAAAATCAAGATTGCTGAAATCAACGTTCATACAGAAAATGACACAATTTATTGTGAATAAATTACACAAATCATTTGTGTAAACATTATAAATAATATTGTGCATATATAACACTATATATTTGTGTAAACACGATAAATTTGAACTGTATTTAGTGGTTTAATTGGCGGTATGTAGTGCGCCTTCGGCCGCGAGGTCCGTGTTTACATTCTCTGTCCTTTTCCACGGTCGGTGAAGTCACAAATCAACAATACTGAGAGCATAAGACCGCACGACCAAAGTGAAAACTTCTATAGCGATTGCACACCTGTCTGTTTCTCGCTCGCTCGGCTGAACTCGGCTCCCCGACTATGTATAGCGTTTCACCTCGGAGCGTGACGGATCAGACTCATTTACTGCCCAGCAATTGTGTACACGGTGCGCCCAAGAAAAAGTCTTCACTTAAAAAAATAGTAGCCGCACACAATCTATGTCGGAGCACGGATCCAAGGATTCGGCTTATTGTTAACCCCTTGCCCTACGAGTTATTTTACGGTTTCAGTGATTAGAACTTTCTTTGTAGTTCATAATTTCCTAAAAAAGAAGAAAATTGATATCTATTGTACGCCTACATGTTCTTCAATAACTATACATTAACAAAACCGAAATAGAATTTTATCTCGGTTTAAAGGAGATTAATAACATACATATTTATTAGACTGTGTTGAGAATCTTCATCACGAGTCTGACACGATATTGTAAGGCAAGGGGTTACTGATTCAAAACTTGTGTTTACTGTGTTGCGATTCGATTACTAATGCATGAACAATTTAATCACCGATATCAGGATTTACACGAGAGTGTTGTGGACAGTTTCTCAGCAGGTGTCGCGTTGCGTCGTACCAAAAATTAATACTGACCTGGTATAATTGCAAAAGTTCGAGGGTCGATCCATCCGTTATGTTTCGAGCCAGTCGGCTCGAAAAGTACAGTGTCTCGGGTGGCAGCTTATAGCTTCGTCTTGAACTTCTGCCTCTCCGCGGATGTTTCAATGACAAAATGGAGAATTTCTTATGCAAAAGGCATTAACAAACTGTCGGCAAGTCGTGAAATACGATCGCGCAAACTAACCGGGTTGCTGTTAAAATACGTCCGGAGGCGAATGAAACACTGTGACGCAAAAAGGTGGCAGGACCTCTCGAACGAACTTTGAGTTTTTCCAGTACTGTTGCATACCATAATATATTCCACTCGTAAATTGCCACCATCGAATCGCTAAATGAAATGGAAATTATACTGTAAACCGTCCTAGCAGTCTATAAATTTATAGAGAGAATTAAGACGGTACCATATATTATCAACACTTTGAGTGCCAACCCATCAACTTGAGAAATTCTGTCAAATCTAAGTAATTCATTTAATGAAACAAATACTCTTTCAACCTCTCTGCTTTTTGCGTTACACTGCATATATTACCATGTAAATTCAACGGAAAAGAAAAAACAAGAACAATGAACAAGCAAATACTTTAGAATTCACTCGGAGCTAAGCTATTTTACCAGATGTTGTTGCTAAAGAAATTGCATACGCAATTTGTTCATAACCCCTTGCACACATAACATCCAGTCAGGCTCGTGACGAGCATTGCAAACAGAACCTACTAAATATTTATGCCATTCGCTACTTTTAAATCGAAATAAAATTCCGTTCTTCTGCTATCAATATTTAACACATCGACTGCCACATCAGTGCCCATAAAAGTCGACAGGCTCAGTCAACAAAATTCAAAACAACTTACTCGATAATATCTGAATGTATATTGCTTTCTAATGTCCATCACCTCCAAAAACGAATAAATTAATCAGATTTATTAAAAGTTGTACAAGTATTTAAAAATCAACATTTTATGAATACCATTATAGATAATATAGATTATTGTTTACTTCAAAAGGGAACATGATTTTTCAAAAAGCTGTTCCAAAGCAAACTTAATCAACATTTAACAAATTTCAATACAAAAATTTTTTTGAAAAATGTTTATTCTATAAAAGAATCAAGGTCGCCTTTAATTTTTAAAGATTAATATATATTTTTGACCTTATAATATTGAATCCAACGACCTACATACATTGTTATAAAATCTTAATGAACTGCTAGCTCGGCCATCTAGACCACTACGGGTCGATGGAAATTAATGCAACGTTCGGTTTTATAAGCGCTGTTCGTGGGACCAACATTGCGAAAATAGCATCAGTAGACGCGTGTTTGTTTTGCGAGCCGGGTTGGCCCCGCGAATGCGAGGAAAGTGACCGAAACGGTTCCCGCGTGCTCTTTCATAAAATTTCAGATAAAAATAGAGCGGCAAGAAGCGAGGCGGATCTCCGAACGTGTTCATTTCGAATCTGCACGGGTGCACAGCTGGTTTTAACTCGTGCCGACTAGTGGTGGTCGCTCGCGAACTATGAATTTCGTTTGAACCGGTGCCACGCGAAATGTGTCAACAAAACACGCAGGCACGCATGTGCGCGAGAAAAATAGTCGACTCGCGTCTTCCGCTAGCTCGACATTCGCACTTCTCTGTACTTTGAATCGCGAATGAGTTTATCGGTGTTTTGGAAGTCGGTCTCGCTCGGTTATTTACGAACAGCGTAATCGAGAACTAATTAAGCGGACGGCTCCGTTTTCTTTTTCGATAAGAGAACGCTATTGTCCGCGATCCTTGTAAATCTTCCAACGGTTCAAATCCGAAATGTCGGTCCTCGACCTTTGCCCTAGGAACAGTCGAACATAGAACAGGGAGATTCTCTCTTAGCGGGTGATTTACCACGATTGCTCGACGGCCAATCCCGGCTTGCTAGATCGCTGGGCGATGTCGTTTGAAGATCAAGATGGATTACAAGACGCCTGCCGATTACTCGAGCACGCGATATTGAGTCGGTCCGGGAATAACATCCGGCGCAAACGTCCAGAGTTGAATAAACAATGATTAGAGAACGTCGAACGGATCGATTTTTCCTGATATTCGCGGTTCTGCGCGAAATTGAATACCGAGCCGAATTAACGGTTATCTGGGATCCGGCTAAATTAACGCGACTGGCTGACACGTTCGCTACCGGCATGTCTTTTGGTGCTCGCTATCATTATTAAAGTGTTCTATAAAATGCAACGTAACTCTCCGAGCAAATTCCGAGATTGTGGCCGTCACGTATCTGTGACAGTGGTAACGAACGTGTTAACACGTTGAATAACCATGTCAATCATATGGGAGTGACACAATTTGTCGCTGTCTTCAAAGATTCATTTTGTTCGCAATGCAGTTGCCTAAATCGGGCTTTACAATGACTAAATTATACTTTGGGGGTGATTGTTCGGGGCAGCGGACAACGTGTTAAAGAATCATCGAGTTGGGGAGAATCGATGAAGTCTCGTAGTGGAAGCCTAAATGCATGCAACACACGTAGCATGTAGCGTAACAGAAACAATAAATATCGAAGTTTCCGACCTGTTGCGGATACGAGGCTGCAGATTATTATCGGTTTGTCCTGGAAACTGCCGTTTCCACGGGAAGAAATAAGGTGTACCACTTTGTGGACACTCGGTGGTCGCCATCTTCTTTGCGCTCGCTCGGAAATTACGCTCGTTCTTGTCTCGGCGGACCGAGACGCGCGACTCGATCGAGGTTCGAGCAGAAATTATACCAGAACGAGTCTTGTGGTTCCACGGAACGATCGTAGTATCCACAAAATCGTGGATCATTCTCGACCCCAACCGCTCCATTTTTCAGTATTGTATTATTAGTTCATCATTGTTCATTGTAAACACACAACTAAATCATGCACAAAGGAAATATCGTAGGTGAAAATATCTGTTGGTTTAGTAGTTGGAACAGCTTCAAGTGCAAACGGTTAAGTATATTGACCGTTCAGTTGAAAAACAGAATACTCTTCTGGAAGCTGCAGATCACCGATTTCGCTTTATCGGTACCGATTAGACCCCCGGAGAAAAAAAGAGCACTTTATTTTAGAGAGTATGGTGACGCAATGAAAACAGAGGAATACGTCGTATATTGTCATAGGCTTTCACGTTCTCGAGAGGTTATTCCAACGTAAAGTGTGTAGCAACGACAGCAGCGATCGAGAGATAACCGAGCGCGGAACGCGGTATCTGTACGCAGCATAGAGAGAAAGAGAGAGATCGGCGGGCTCGATCGACTCCGGAACAAGTAACAAAGAGGCCCCGGGCCAGAGTAATCAGCATTTTTAAATCCACCATGAGAAACACTCGTGGAAACAACATGTGTACACACTCGTAGCTTATCGTAATCGAACGACGACGACGACGACACGAAACGATACGCCGACCAAATTGAACCGTATTTTTCACGGACTCGCAAACGCCAATCGAAACGATCCTACATACACCATCGTATCGAGGACAGCTCTCATTCGGAAACACAATCACGTAATCTTGATTCGAACGACGCGAATTCGCCGTGACAAGAACTATAGTCCGTTCCGCCGCGCGGCGTTAGATCGAGATGATCATTTTTAACGGGACCCTCTGTCCAGTTAGCTGTACCGTTCGCGCCGCGAATCCGAACCGAGACGCGGTCGAGCGATCTGCTAGATCCGCTAGATCCCCTTGGATACACTTCGAAATCTCGACGACGAAACCACCGAGCACGATTTTACCTTTCGAAATTCGACAGCGTCATACATAGGAAACAGTTTGTTCAGAATGACGACCTTGACAACATATGTGGGGTTCGAATAAATTAACATTAGGTTAAAGAGAATTCTGTATCCTGACCATTTGGAACGCAGATGGTTTGCAGGCGAGCGGCGGTGGCCTGCAGAACCGTTTCCCAAATCTTCGCGGAAAAAACGTTAGGTTTATTATCCTGGTATAGATCGTGGGGAAGAAAGAAAAGAACGACTGGCGACGAGAGCCCTTGACGAAGGGGGAATGAGCAGATCGAACTGTACGGTGTGGTAATTTAAAACCCCTCAATTTTAAATTTTATTATAAGATTATTAATTTACACTTAAATTACCGAATGGACCTCTTTGATATAGCATATAGTTCGTCTAGTTCAACTTAGTGTTATTAGATCCTAATTGAATATATTTTCCTTTACATTATCTTACACATGAACTTCATTTTCACAAAAGAATTGGAAAATTCCTACACATATTTCAAGGTCATCAAAATCGGTAAAGTGTATCCTTTTCTGTATAATTACTAAAATTTTAATGAATCTACACAGAGGCTGGCAAAGTTACATATCGGAGTATAATTGAATTATACGATGTTAAAGCACGTTCTGAAATAAAAGAAAAAGAAAACACTTGAGACCGCGAAGGGTTTACCGTTATGGTTTCAGAATGTTGCTAAACACCTCGATCGGTGGCACCGGTGCGGTGCGCTCGCCGAAAATGTGCCGTGGAGGATTTTCTCGATGAGGAGAAACGCTCGAGAACGTCGAGTCGGTGAAAAAAGGGCCACTGGCAGGCTGCCAATAGGGCTGACAGAAAACGACAGGCTCGTTAACGGATAACCGGCGACAATTAAGGCAAACGAATCGATCGCGCCCCGGGTATTTAACTTCGGTCAAGCCGAAGTGGCGCGGGTGTAATTAACGGGCGAAATCAAATTCATTGCGCCCTCGTCCCGTTTCCGCCGTCGCGGCGCGGCTCGTTCATTATTCTTTTTATACCCCCTTTCTCTTCTTTCTTACCCTTCTTTCTTCTGCTTTCTTTCTCCTTCTCTCTTTCGCCTTCCTGGCTAACCAAGTGTATCGTTCAGGATACGTTGAACCCTGAAATTCGCCGAAATTTTTTGTCCGTGTCACAGTTCCTCTGCACAGAGTGTCCCCGAAATCGTCCAAGTCGAGCAGAAGCTATAAAAGGTAATTATACAGAAAAGGGTACACCTCACCGATTTTCACAACTTTTCCTAGGTATTTTTTCTTTGTCTCTCCGTATATACGAATTGCAGCGTGAGACATCTAAAGGAATTCTACCATGATACGACGAAAATAAACCCAAACCTAACCCAGACGACCTAGTTCAAATCAGACAAAAGTGCACGAGAACTATTTTTTATAAATATCTCCGAAACAAAGACCGAGCGACAAGTTTAGAGTTATAAATTCTACACATATTTGAGTTTTATCCTAACCGGCGAGTGAACCCTTTTCTGTATAACTACCCTATAAAACAACGGTCTGATTAACGAATGCTTCTTAACAGTTTCGTTACCAGCATTGGTTCTGCCATCAGATTCGACGGTTGCGAACACCGTTCCCGGAACGTCAATTAAACTGCGCCAGACGATAATCGCAGCGATACGGGTCCTGTCATCGATCATGCAAACTGACGCATAATCAACCGCGTCTGGGTACGTTATCCGAAGAGAAAAGAGACCAAGGAAAATGGGCTACAATGAGTGCGCTCGTGCGCGTATCCTTTCTTCGCGAAAGACGCCGCCGTGTCGCAGTCGCCAATTACGGAGTTTATTCAATTGTTGCGGGAAATTCGTCGTCGCTTAGATCCTCTAATGTGAGTTTCCCAGCGAATTTCGCGAACTGGTATATTCCTATCCTGGATCAGGGATTTTTCGAAGATGAACGAAATTATACTTTTTCTTTGGGAGGAGATTTAAACGATTGCCGAGTCGGGGAATTGAGGACGCAGTAGGTACTGATTGAAATAGTTGATTCCAACGGAGGTTATAACTATGTAATTTCGTTAATCATTTCCGACGATCGTGCTGCGGAAAATTGTAATCAACGAGTGCAGAAAGTAGAACAATTTACGGTAGAATCGACAGATACGTTTCGACCTCTGTAGTATGAAGTGTGTTCTATATATTCGGAATGAAATAAGTGACGTGAACGACATGAATTATTTGATCCGTTTTATTTGGATATGTGTGACGATTTTTAAGTAGCGTAGAGATCTACAGTCTAGATATGAAGCAAACTTTAAAATTGCATGAAGTAACTACAACTCAAATAATTTATGTATTACTTCAATCTAAATATGTAAAACTAGAGTTGAACAGTCCTCCAGAATGTAGCAAGCGTAAAATTCGAGCAAAAACCGCCTCGAGGTCGCGGTTTACGAGCCTTGGTGCTGACTTATTACGTCATTCATACAAAAAAAAAAGGAATCACGATGACCACCGTATTTGCATACTCTAGGAATCTTCTCGGGATACTTGAGACCCGGTACGGGGCCCGCGTTTAGTCAGAATTCCACAAAGGAGTCGACGAGAACCGACGAGAATCGACAATTTTGCGTGACAAATTTCCCGTAACCTCTCTCGTTTCTTTTTATGCGGGTACTCGGATCATTCTACGCGTGTTTTCCCGTAAAATCCTCGACGTGTGTTCGCCGTGCGTTGTTCCGCTGATTCAGAGACAGCTGCAACAGCTGGATAAATTGCGAGATGCATTCGCATTTCGCGTACGTCGGAACCGTTCACTACGGACGCAGTCGTGCTGAGAAACTCGTCGACACGAGCCCCACGTTGCAAGATAATGAATTTCATACACATAAAACACACCATGATCCGCCTCTACAACATGTTTCGCTATTGCGGCCTCGTGATCGACGGTAGAAAGAGGATATTCGTTTTTCTTAGATTGTACAGATTGATTTTTTTTTTATTTGATTGATACAAAAATGTGGGAACCAGTAGAAAGAAAGGCAGAGTCACTATTTATCCAGGATTCATTATCATTAAGATAATTAATCAACACTGTCGATAGCTCCAAATATATTTCTTTCTAAAAATACACGACGGGTCAGCTTAAGTGCAGGTGCAAATCAGGCCACTCTAACCCCTAATGTAAACACGTTAAATTGATACTAAACAAGGACGTATTATAAAAACTGCAGAACAACAGTTTCTCGTTCTGAAGCTTCGCATCAGAACGGTCATGGGCACACTCTCGGGGCAACATATCGTGAAATAATTATTGAAAGTGCATTCCACATGGAGACACTGTTCAAAACAAGCTTTGTAATAATTCAGTACGACGCGACGCGGCGATTAAATGAATTATTTCGATGTATTAAGCATTCGCGGAGAGAGAGCAAAGGACATATTTTTTAATTATAGAAATGGACCGAGGGAGCAATTAGCCTATTTATTCTTAATGAGTAGGTTAATCGTTCGCGTGTTGATCCTCGGATGCACAGGGACACCTAACGAAACGCAAGAAAAGCACTCTCGAATTCGCGCGTACACAATTATCGTTATTAGACTCAACAATTGCGGCTCATTATTACCGTCGACAATTACCCAACGTCTGCGGCGGAAGTTATTCGCGACTCGACCTAATAATATTCGTTCCGTGGAAAAAAAAAATCGGCCAGCAATTCGACTTCGTTAACCGACCAATTAAGACGGCCGACAGAGGCTGCAGAGGCGCGCAAACATCGGCGCCCTGTTATTTCGATCAATAGAGCGAATTTTGCTTCCGATGCAACAAATTATAAAAGCTGGCTCTCCTCTATCTTTTGCTCGTCGATCGCCCCAGAGGAGCGGCGAGGCTCTCCTCGCTATGAGCGACTCTCTAGATTTACACGTGTACTTACTTCTACATTTCTTGCTTCCCTAGTAGCATTTATGGTTGGCCAACGGTTTGGAGTTTGTTGGGATGAGATCGGAATGTTGTCTACAAATCCCCAATATTGGGCTTACGACGAAAATTTATGACAATTTGCCAACGAATATCCAACGTTGGGCCTACCATTATTATAGTCGGTTAATTAACAAGAAATTTACCAATGTTTCAAATGTGTAAAATGTGTAAATGAGGGTGTAAAAGAGAAGATCAGAATAATATGTTAGCGGGCCCAGTTGGCCGTTCGTATTATAGTGACGTTGGCCCTTCGCTGGCCCACCTACATAAAAAGGCGACATTTCTAACGATTTGCCAACCAATATCGCAACGAAGGCCCAACGAAGTACCAACCATAAATGCTACTAGGGTTGCTCTTAATTCCATTACATGTTACACACTATGGATTGATGTAATCTTTCTATCGCTCCTAATGAAGCAATTTCAATTCATTTAACTAATTCGTCAGCGAGTGATTGAACGACAACTTTGATACTCTGAGTCAAAATAGTCCAAGGCGCCAGCGTCGGAGAGCCAAGCAACATAAGTCTGTCAAAGAATACGGGTCCCATGAATGCTAACAGTGTCCGGTAATCGCATAAGTACCGAAGCGACGCGCTTTCACAGTACGCGATTATTCAGAAGAGATTGCCATTCGTGCATCCGACTCTCTGTCTTTCTCTTACGGCGTTGGTTCGCGCGATTCCCGTTCTGTTATCCGCCTTTAAATCACCAGATTTAATTGGTGTCCCAGTTCGGGAACGTTATCCTAATCCGTTCGCTAAATTTCTACTCGACCGGTTCAGTAACCTGGCCGAGAGACAGCCTCGCCGACTTTCCATGGCATGGATGCACGAAGCGTATGGACTATGGACGGTTTATATTCTGCATGGGCCGCTTATGGCCGCGCGGAGGGGCCCAGGGAACCGTTACCATCCTGGACACCGGTTATATTCGCGACCGGAGACCCGTTCCTGCAAAAATATCACCGGCGAATATAAAGTTGGACCCATGCTATAGTCGTCGTCTAGCAATCCCCAACGACTTCGAGAACTGCTCTTTGCATACTGCTAGCAACTAGCTGACATTTGCAAATTCGAATGAAGCCCTCTGTAACCACATTTTTAGCAAACTTAACACGTTTGCTTAACGTTATTTGAACAAGTTTAAATGGTCACAATTTTATAAAAACCAGACCAATACTGTGTGCATAAGACTGTGTGATTGCACACGTGTCTGTTTCCCGTTCCCTCGAGTTTGTCCGAATAGCGTTTCACCTCGGAGCGTGACGGATCAGACTCATTCGAAGAAGCTTCCACTTAAAATAAATATTGTTGTGTTCGGGAGAGTTTACAGGATCGTTGTCTGTAAAAATCGTTTGCCTAGCTTTCGTTGTTGAAGCATAAAAAATTCTTGAAGTTGAGAATTTGACGGTCTCCTCAAATTGAAATTTCCGAAATATCGAGCGCAGTAGAAAGAAACAATTTTCGAGTATGTGTTCAGTGCATAAAAATCTGTGAAAATCGTCGACTACTTTATTAGTTTGTTGGTTGATTAGCTACTATGTAGAACCAGTTAGAAATGCAAGACTGTGTTTGAAGAACGTTGGCCAGTGTTATTATTGCACAATAGGCGTTATGCCGCACGGTTCGATACGTCCTATGCGGCGAATCGAACCAGTCGAGATCTCCTACCGACACGCTTGACTTTGAAACGGAAGCCCTTCTTCTGCCTTCTTATTCTTCTTCTTCGTCTGTTATACGGTAGGTACATACAACGTCGAACGAACCGCAGACAGTCTCGCCTCTGTTCGTGTCCACGCACGAACAATGGCCAGCACACTCTCGAGCCAGGTAACAATACTTCCGATAATAATACACGACGATCGTGAAAGTTGGTCTGCAGCCAAGTTCTTCGCGGGCTGAACTCTCAGACCGAAGAACAAAAGAGTTTGTTCGAAGGTCTCGACGTCGCGTTGCGTCGCTGGCGAGAGCTTCACGATAGTCGATAGTCGATAGCCGTTGATGGGACTACTCTCGAATTCCCGGTACAATTTTCATTGGTCCGCAAACGATACTCTGTATGGCCGAGCCTGGATCTTCGCCTGAAATATCAATTCACTAATGCAATGCGAAGAAACAAGATCATACACAGTGCAGAAATCAAAGCAAAGCATTGATCCATTAAAATCATATGTACTTGGAAAAGTGAGGTGTGTGCAGGCGATCATATCATGCAGTTATGAGATATGCATATTCATAAAATACGGGGAAACGGATTACACATATCTATAATAACATTTCAATTTTATTTTTACGAAGAAAATTTTTTCTGATTTCTTTTACTGATATAAGAAAATTTACCGATTACTCTCTCAATCTTCTTGCACTTCTCACTTCTTCGATGCGGAGATTCACTTTGAAATTCGAACTAACTTGTGACAGTGTTCCTGTTGAGAGTTCTGATAAATTGGCAATCAAATAACTGTGTTCTTTAATTCTTCTTTAGCTTTCTGTATTATATGCTTGACTCGTTGTCACGCTCGTGATTGTTGTAAATCAATCAAGCTCGCAGTCTATTTGTCGTCTTGCAGATGCAAAATAACATTCCTCGATGGATATTAGAAGAATCGTTTCAAAGGGAATTTAGGTATCTTCGTTCAATCTGGTTGTACAGATTTCATCCGATTATTTTTGCCATAAATGCATAAAATCCCGTCGATGCTAAACGATCATCAAGTTTTATCGTATCATCGATCAAAAACTGTATCCTTGTGATTTGAGACTAAATAAAAATGCGTGGAACAGAAGGAGAACTGAAAAACTTGTTCGATTTACATATGTGCCATAATCTGTGGACGCGTCTGTCCATGGCGCACCGTTTCTACTTATCACTCTGCAGATACGGGAGGTAAGGTTCCTGGTTATAGCATTGCCATGAAGCGGTTCGCTGACACCTAGAGCTCTAGACATTGTCAGCAATGACAGCACCGATTACCGAAAACACGCGGCCGATTGCATAACACGCAATAGATGACCGTGCTTTTCTAAATTAAATGGAAGAACATCGTGAGACAGCGTAATTGCTTCGGTTACGCTTGCGATCCTGCTATCATTCATGGTCTCGAACGCGAGATTCTAATCGGATCCGCCGGCTGAATGCGAGAGCCCTGCGGGTTGGTTGGCTGTTTGCCGAGAGTTTTGTTATAGAATGCCTTATATTTACGTAAGAAAGCACAGCAGCGTTCTATCAGTCTCTAAAAATATTCCCTTGCCAAGATAGAAGACTCTCCTTGCTACAATTATTCGCATTTTACTTCGCCATCTATTCTGAACACGATTATTCAGACTGTTTACTAGCTTGGTGGTTCCTTGGCTTCGTCGATTTTAAGTCTATACCCTCGAATTGTTGTTGCTGTTATTTTTAACTGTATGCACTGTCTCCGAGCTTTAAATTAACACATTGTTGACCGGATGCAATGACAGACGACTGTTCCGACTGGCAAAGGAAAGATACCGAATGAAATATAGATTGCGAACCTTTATGCATTTATGGTATGATGAAAATGAGCAACTTGAAATATCGAAGATACTAGAAGAACCGAAGTGTGTCGATACGTTACTCGTAACTAGACTGCGTAGGCTTTTAACTAGAATGAGTAGGTGTAATTTAAAATAGCAAAAATATTAGAAAAATTTAAACATACTATTATATTATTCTCAACCTACTAAACATAATAGGGAAGAAAATAAATTTCTAATTGATTCCAGTTTGTTACGATTCAGGTAAGAAATTTTTATTTTGCATAAAGATCCGTAGTCTAGTCATAACCAACTAAAATTGTTAAAGAAAGATAGAAATTCCTAAGTAGCTCTTGGTCCTCATAACAGATACAGAAAATTATTATTTTGCATAAAGTCTATTCAAAATATTCGAAAGATCAGAGACGTCAACCGATGTCTTCTGTATACTACAAAACATTCGCGAATAAAAAAACGCGAATTGGTGGTTGGATCTGTGCTGAACAATCGGTAATACGAGGACTCATCTAGCGAAAATCTGCTCGAAGTTCCGGGGCCCCTGACCGATATTCTTCACTCCTGCATTTATCCGTCGAAAACACATTATCTTTAATTGAGAACCGATAAACCGTTTCGGGATCATATCAGCCCGATACATCGACATTATCGACGCGCTGCCCCGTCCAAAACGATTTCGCATTATCGGGATACCCTCTCCGATTTGAGATACTGATCGCCGATTTTATTATTCGCCGTGATAAACGATCGTTACGCTTCGAACAAAAAGAAGCGGAACGTTCGACAAATATTCTCTTCAAAATTTATCATTCCTTTCTATCTCGGAACAATCTTAATCCATGTCCGTCGCCGACCATAATTAACAAAACGTTTTAATTCCAACAAGTGGACAATTAACCGTTCGTTAGGATCTTTGTGGATCTCCGTACATTCTTATAAAAATATACAGAAAATATTGTTGTGTGACGTTTCTAACAAAAAGAATAGCTCAACAAATATTCTGCGAATTTGTTTTAACCCAGTCCATTGATCAATTGATCATTAGGAACATTGTGTACCTATATACAATTGCATCGTATAAATATGTTCAAGTTTCCAGTCACAATTGCACACCTAATTCATTAGCACACCTAACACATTATTTTCTAATCGAACAATTCCCTCTCGATTTCCTGTAGACAATAAAGCGAAAACAACTTCGAAAAGTCATTTGAAGCTGTCTAATGAATGAGACGCACAGTTGAAAATAATTATGCGTTAAGAGGTTAGGATCATCGACGCAATTTGTTCAACGTCTCCACTTCGTTAGCGATGCGTTCAGCTCGAGATGATGAAGCGATTCGTCCAGGAATAGAAATGGAAAACAATTTTTCAAGGGAACCGAGCAGGACGCGTCGCGATTAGCGAACAATTGGTTGCGCAACTTTATTCTTGTACACGAGATCGAGCCATCGAAGAAAAAATAGAGGATCGATTCTATCGGATCCGTAGCCACGAACGTCTTCATCTTCATCGCGATAATTAAATGTAGCGGATCGAGCGAACGCATGAGAAATATTTATGTACTTCGAACTATACCTCTTCTGTGTTTATGTACATGTATATGTAGATTGGTTCGTCTTCTCGGACGAATTGCATAAGAGATCCTCTTTGTTCGAACGGTTTTGCGTAATGATCTCGGTAACGATCGCGTGAAGTTCTCGCGGAAGGAAACGGGGGAGGATGATCAATTTTCCGTGATCGTGGAAAAATCTTGGATCCCCGGCAATTTTACGGTTTTGTTAGCTATCTCGATTTCTGCTTCCTCTTTCATCAATTTGCTTAATCACCATGTTATTCGAAATTTCGTTGCTCTGAACAATTGAATAGCAAAATTCGTACGGCTGTCCTCTATTTGAAACCCTTGGTGCGAACGCCAGGTATGTCTGGATTTTTTGTAAATTGCTCAATTTACTTCAAGCTCCCTACTTCGAGCAATCAGGAATACATTAAAATGCAGTGAAGTCTTGATCTAAGAAAAGGGCACAAAAGTGCCTCTTATGTTTAGATTGTTTGTAAACGAACTACAAATTTATTAAGACAAGATCAGGAATTAATTTATAAACCAAATAATGCCATCGATAGGAAAATGAGGATGGACGTGGATGTTTAATTGGCATTTTAAGAGACTCCTAAAATAGTTTCCACGTATTTTGGAGCATCCTGTACTTGCGTAGACAGGTTCCGGACCACTTTGTTTCGCTCGTGTGCTCGTCGATTCGAGACACGCGAAGAGTTTGATCAGGCCGTTAGGGCGTATTTAATATTACCCGTGTAGGAAAGTATAGGCGCAAAAAAGTTTGAAAACAAGGACCATAGTCGGATGACGGCCGGTGTATCTATTTCCCGGAGCAGGCTGGAACGAGAAGACTTTTAAGCACACTTCCGTTTCGTAGTTACGAACTTCCAGAAGGCGGAATAACTTTATCAAGGAGATAAGGGGCCGAGTAATACAAGGGGCGTCGGTGTTTCTTAACAAATGCATTAAGAAGTAGGTTATTCTCGTAGGGAAATCACGAGTGATAGGAAAATAGCGTATCGTTATGCCGCATAAATAATTCCAGTAAGATACTACCTGCCGTGCGAAGTGTACAAGCTGTTTCCTTGTAAAGAGAACCATTGATCGTCGTTGAAGACTTTTTCCACAAATTCTATAAAGAGACAAATGCGATCGAGGCTGAAAATTTCGTGCGTCTTCAGCAGCGCGATTCGTGTTTACACGCGCTGTCCTTTTCTACGTCCGACACGATCGGAAACGTCACCAAAAAATAGTAGAATACACGACCTAAGAAACCGCGCGGACCCCAGGGTTTTTCATAGATCAAGGCTTTACTGTATTCCACTTTGTCAGCCCTGAATCATTTAACGAGGCGTTATACAAGGAAATGTTATTCCTCTTTTTCGACTCGTTTCTGCATGCAGACTCGACACAGGTGTTATCGTAATTAATAGACTGCGGATTTTAAGCATTCATGAAAAACAGGAGTAGATCAAATGTGAAAGAAGTGAAACATTGTAAGAATTAAAAAGTATCGTTGTATTATTTTCAACGCACTAAGATGTTAAGGAAAGTCTCGAGTCAAATAACTATAAACTGCGGATCTTTATGCAAAATAAAAAATGTTCGCATCGATTGCAAGACACAGAAGTCAAATCATAATTGTATTTTTCTTTTAATTATCCTATTAAGCTGAATCTAACGCATTGATGTCCTTAAATATTTTTAAAATATATTATACATTATAAAATCCTCAGTCTACTAATAATTAACTAACAAGAAGCAGCTCGCAGTCAGAGATCATAAAATCGATCAACCCTTTACCTTATCAATTATTTACGTTACGACTGAATATATTGGAAAACCGTGTCTAGCACGAGTCTGGAACGGTGCTGGTATTATTATTCGTCTTATTTGGAGGAACGGTAATGAACGTCATCGTACAACCTCGAATGGCAGTACGAATTTCGTTTCTACCTGTCTCGAAGCATTAGCCGTGCGACGACAAATTGCTCGTTACCATCTACTCGACTCCGCGACCCACAGTCGTCGAGAGGAACGATCCTTATACACGGAGTTGGCCAATGTTTAATGCAATCGATAATCAAGGATATAAATGTTTGATTATCAACCGGCGCGACGACAAATGATCACGTTTCTCGATGCATACACGACGTTCACTAAAATAAACATTTAATCAGCGATCGGGATTACTAATTGAATCATTATAAGATTGAATCCATAATAATCTGTTAACATTTTCGAACCGTTGATTAATTCTTTATCGCCGTAGACTGTAGTCAACAAATCAAATTAAAGATTATTCGGCATAATTTAAATAACTGAAAACATTTCGGATACTTAAAAAAGTAAGAAATCGTTTCTGATAGCTCTCGATGTTGTTGTAATTTATCATTTCATACGAGGATTCGGATCGTGAAATTGGGAAGGCCAATTTGCATCTAAGATATCGAGCAATATCGCGAGTCCTCGCCAATTTGTCGTTCTCCGTAATATCTGCAATCTGAAGTGAGTATAATCGCATTCCCAGAGGTCATCCCGTAATTACGATACCTCGGATGAAGCACGTGAACGTGTGTGCAGCGAAGAACTCTCTTAGATTCGTTCTACATATGTTTATTGAAAAATTCGATTCGATCAATTTTAGGAAAAAGGCTCGTTCGCTTCTCCAGTGCAAAATCGTTCTATTTTACTTGATTGCAATGAAATAGCGATTAGAGGAGGGCTCTATTCCGCTCCACGTTTCGGTCCGTCAATTCCATTTATTTTGGTCACTCTGTTCCATTATTGTGGAACGTTGCACAGTGGGACATTTGGCCCGAAAAGTCGGAAAAAACTATTCTAGCGTTATTTATGGGCTCATGGTCATAATATAGTAGGTCGTTAAATTCGTCTTAACGTCAGCTATAATATTATGTACGCAAAAATACATTTTAACAAAAAAGTTCACCGTCACTAAATATTACAATATATTCTAAATACCACGATACGTAATCCTTCACTAATTTTTCACTCCATAACTAAACTCAAATGACACCGAATTTAGCCTTTCAACATTGTTATTTTTTACTGATTCTACAAGAGCATATTCTTAACTATAATTTACTGACGGATAATCATGAATTCTTGAAATTTCATATTTCAAGTTTCTGCGACCTCACTGTGCGTTGTTCTACTTTTCTGACTCGCTGTTCCCTTTCCAACATTTGTTCTCCTCTCCGAATTATTTATCAAAATTATATAATTATCACTTTTCAATTAAAATATGCCCCACTCGATTCAAGAATCGTTTGTCATATTTCGGAGCCTAACAATTCGTACGTGTCCCGTTCTTGCTCCATTTTCAGAGGAGAGTGAGTACGGAAAAATCCTGCGGCAACTTTGCCGGACGAGGAAAGTATCGACGTTGGCACAATAAAAGTTACATAAGCCCCACCTTAGTCTATCACGAAAAATCGAATCTGTTCTATTTTTATTAGCCTGCATCGAGTACGTGAGAAACACCGGTTTCACTGCCCAGTGCAACAGCGAAACATTAACACTTTGAGTGCCACGTCTGCCAAAAATGGGAGACGGAATTATTTGTTCATATTTGTAAACCAACTTTAGATTAATGTACCGAGTGTAGCAAAATTGTGAAGTCATTCTTCAACTTCTCGATTCTTACTTCGTTCAATTAAATTACTTTGATTTTATAGAAGTTTTGGGACTGCTGGGTACGCACTGAACGTGTTAAACGGTTAAAAGATTGTTAAAACTCTATTTCGATAGTTAACGTGCAGGCTGCATGTAAATAGACAGCGCAGATACGTGGCAAAGAGAGCGAAGTGTCAGTGGCTCAAGCTGTCAGCCGGTGTTTGCGCACGACAAGATAAAGACAACGAACTCGTTAGCAAATTAGGGTGAAACTGGCGCCGATGAGACAGTCGGATTCCGAATGTGAGCGATATATTGCAAGCAAACATCGGTAAATCGTTTCAGCGTGGTCCGATGCCGACCAATCACTGTCTAATCCATGCTAAACTACCTCTTCAAAATGAAACTCACCTTTATCTCGAGTGGGTCTTGTAACACGTGACATTCCGTCCTTCCCACCTAGGAGAGTACTATAATCGTTACTTAATTCAAAAAACTTCAATATTTCGTTATCTCGGTCTAAATCTCGAACACATCGGTGGTTAATCTTCCACTCGTTCGAGATAACGAGTTTGATTAATTGTATTTATTCGGTTTTCTTCGGCAACGCAGCGTGACCGATCCCCGAGGCAACGTGGACAATAAATCTTTGTTGTTTTTGTCGGAAGTCACAAGAGTTTGCGGTAGCGTACGTTTGAAAAGATATTGTTGATTTGATTCTCGATCGGGTTTCACCATCCGACTGGCCGTCCTTTCGATTGTGAACACTTAGAATGGCGTAACGAGAAACAAATAAAGTTTGAATAACAAAAATTATAACGTAATTACAACGATAATTAAAAGAATTTTGCTGTGTAAGAGTTCGATCGTTTTATTCAATTTGCAATGAAGTCCGAGTAGTTTTGTGGAGTTTCTACATTTCCACTTGCTATAAATAGCGTGATTTGAGCCGCTTTGAAAGGCGATTGCGAACAAGAATGGTCAATTGACTCCCCGGTTACCGGGTGAAGGGTTATATATGGCTTGAGATTTTATAACCAATATCGGTGCATTTATGCATTGTTTATTGATTGGTATGGTTTGTTCTTGTTGCAGTTCACGGTGTGTCGAGTTACGACGTGACCGGCGCCCAGAAACGTCTGGAGAACAACGAGATGATTCAGAAAAATAAGAACGGCGACCGTTCGGACGAGTCGACGACCGGCGATCGGTCGGAGGACGACAAGACCGTTTATGTCATCGAGTTCGAATCGGAATCTAGCGAAAAGGAGGAGAATCTGCAGAGCAAAGGAAGAGACGGACCTTCTGGTAAGATCATTTTCCATCCATTGTCGTGTTCATCACCTCAAAAAATCACACGAAAACAAACTAATTCGTTTGAGAAACGAAAACTGCAGTGTCGAACTTTATCAGTGACCACGATCAGGTTATCATATTGTGATTACAGTAAAGTCTTGATGTAAGAAATAAAACAGACCAATACAGTGCGCATAAGACCGCACGACCGAAGTGAAAACTTCCATGGCGATTGTATCTATCGGCTCCTCCGAGTTTACCAGAATGGCGTTTCACCTCGAAGCGTGACGCATCAGATTCATTCGTTGCCCAGCAATTGTGTATGCGCAACTATATACGTAGAATTTATTTTGTAAAAACATGTAGGACACCTTATCATACATACCACTCCATCTACACACCATTTCTGAAGCTAACTATGGCAACAATAATTATACCATCGTTGAATCAATTCATAGAAAATAGATTAACATTTTGAGAAATAATTATCTGGTGAATGCCCCTCATGAAATTGATACTGTTAAAAATATATTAAAAAATCATTTCTTTTTAATGATAATATTGTTTAATATTCAAACCGCGAAGGATCATTTTATCCGGCGGTATTACAGTCCCTGTACGGTCGTCTAGATCAATTACGACTAATTACGACCAATTATGGGAAGCATCCCAGCTAAAATTGAAATGCAATGTAATGCACGAGCCATGAAACGTCAGAATGTATTACTACAGTCTGTTTCGCGTAGGAGGAAAACGTACGCTCAACGATCATTCTATTCAGTATACTTCCTGATGCAATTACCGGGACAGATGATCCTCCAATTATATTAAACATTACGCAACCATTGCCATATTATACAATACATTACAGGACGATTCTAAATCAGTAGCTCGGGAAAAATTCATTACACATACGCACAGTGGTATGTAAAGTTGAATGATCAACGCTATCGGTCACATCCACCGGTTCACGAATCATTATAGCGAAGAGGAAAGTCTCTAGCACCGAACCAGTCGGTTATTGTTCGTTATTTATAGTTTCGAAGCGGTTGGTTAACTCTCGTTGAGCTCATTAACAGGATTCGTTGTTCGATCACACATCGGCGAGGCTTAATTTACATAAGAGTGCACGTACGGTTGGCTCGCGATTGAGCTAAATCAATTCCGGGATTGACTAGGCGCGAATCACCGGGAAATTTATGATCACAGCTAATGAAACACGTCATCTAGCCGATTCAACCTCTTGCGAACTTATGCAACAATTTGTATTTATTGTTCCGGGGCAACCTCTCCGACCTAGAAATCAACAGCTCCATGACCGTGTATGTCAAACAAAAATGAAATTCATCCGAAGCATCATCCCAAAAAGTGAACCTAACAACGTAACAACCTAATAACTTAACGACCTAACATCTTAACGAATGATATACGAAACACTCAATTTTCTAAGAAACTTTGAACCCTTTCGCTGCCAATCGACATGTTTATTGCACCGGTCAATATGAATATTACTAGTGATTTAATTACCGTAGAACTGGGGAGCTTGCAATGTCGCCTAATATTTCTAAAATTGCTCAGAAAAATAGCGAAAGGGTTCTAAACCAATTCCCCAGAAGTTTACTAACGCGAGCTTATCCTCATAGGCCGGTTTCTGTTTGTTTCAGTGGACGGTGACAATGAGAATCCTCTAGATCCTTGGTCGATCGTGTGGTACATCGGCTCGTTCGGCGGCCTGGTTGCGTTCTTCCTGATAGTGAGCTGCTCGGAGTGGTGTTGCCGTCGCGGAGGTCGTCCTTTGACAGTGCCATACGCCCAGCGAGCTGAGGTGATGAACGGCAGCCAGGTGGTGACCGAGACACCTCCTCCCCCTTATCACCTGTTCGCACCTCCACCGTACGACTCTGTGAATTACGGGGAGATTGTGGATAAGACGTCCGGGGAGAAGTTGGACATCTACGTGATCTCGGTGCCGATCCACAGGCCGGTGGTCCAGGTGCCAGCCTAGAATTCAGCCCAAGGACGTCCTAGCCACGGCGAGGACTTTGACGAATCGCTGCCACGAACGCGACACAGACAGTGTCGATGCACCTGTTGACAGTCGTTCACTGAGCCGCGTGTGAACGAGTTGTTTCAAATGATAAGGAGGAGCTGACTACCTTGAAGAGGTCCCCTGAAGCGGGGTGGCTCGAAGTAGCATTCTTTCTTTGACAATCGTCTCTCCCTTCCGCCACGAATAACAGTCATAAGATTATTCGAGAGGAGAATCATGACGGTCGCGGACCAGGGAGCAAAACGAGACGAGCACCGAAGGTGTTTTACAAAAACACTCGGGAGGCGTCGGGTTCAGAACCCGACCGATTTTAGCGGACTTAACGAGAGAATGATCGGGGTTCTTGATAGATCGATCGAGCAGCGTTGTTTTAGCAAAAGGACCAACCACTCGTAGAAAGACAGTGATAGAAGAGACGATACGCGCGAAGGAGTTAGAGTAGGAGGATCTGTTTAGGGTAGCAAACGATTTTCCCAGAACGATGGAAAGTAGGAGCGAGGAGCAATAGTCTAGAGTTGTGTTAGAGCGATTTAGAACGACTTAGCATTTTTCGAGAGACCCGGAATTCTGAACCGGTCTAACGAGTGATCATTAGACTGCGGGTTTCATGCATTTACGAGACAAATGAGTAGGAGAAAATTGTAAAAAGATTGGAAGAAGATATCAATAGAGGATGGAGACAATTATTATTTTGCATGAAGATCCGTAATCTAGTGACCACGACAAGGACATTATCCTGAAACGGATTGAATTCGAGATTGAAATGTTTCGGGAAACTGTAGAGACCGTAAGACGTTAATCTCGTTCACCAACGGAACGAACAATATAGATACCGTTTGTATTCCTTCGTTGCTGACGTGTCTGAAATGTATTCTACTAGAGACGTTAATGCTTTATCTGTCGACAACCGAATTCAATTAGCTCCTGAAGCACCTTGTCACGTCCAGAAGAAGCTTCGAAGTTTTCTTCCGAGTACTCGGTTGACCAGAAAATACTTCTCCAAATTTATCGCAGCAACCTAGGTACCTAGTTAAACTAGCCTTTAGCTGAGCGATCGCTCGATTGCTGTGTCCCATAAATTTGCAAAAGGTATTGAATAATCGGTGATGCGTCGTGCAAACACGAGATTACAGGTCGTTGCGAGGAAAATCGTTTTATCTAGAGCGTACCAAGCCGAACACAATCCAGTCGTAAAGACGTTCGGCAAATAGGAGCTCTTAACGGGCTTAGCAACCGCGGAGAAGATTCAGTGTATCCTCGATTCCCACGTTGTCGTGCATCAACGTGGAGCATCGTCGAGGGAGCAGCTGCGATCTACAGGAGTCATTGGATTTCTTTTGAACGACCTACTCGTCCTATCACTGCCCTGCCACACGTGAATTACGAACATTTCGCCATACATACATTCTTCTCTAGCCACTAGTTTTACAAAAGCGAGCAAGCAACACACAAACGTTCAACCTCGAACAGGGATCTAGCTTCGAGGATCTCGCGCTGGTCGCATGATCAATTTATTCTGGCATATCTTTGACCGTAGCACGACTGATACCGTGCCCATTGAAATTTATAGTTTCATAGGAAAGACGCGTAGAATGTCGCGGCGATCGCAGGTGATAGACCAAAATAAATAAATCTCATGAATGACAAACTTTATGAATGAAACAAGTGAAACTTGTGTGAAACACGCAACATTCAACGCGTTTAATACCGTATTCATGTGAGTTTAGCCCTTGCACGGCTATGAAAGCTAATGACTGGGTTAGTCGTGACCCATGCTGGACATCGTATCTGTGTTTATCATTTCTCCCGACTAGATGACAAATTCTCTGCATTTAGAACGAGAAAATTGTCAAGAGATTCGAATAATTTCGAAAATTGCTTATTTATCTTATTCCGTTGTCGCTAGTGGATAGCCAAACTGATCACTATGTTCGCTACGGTCTCCAGTGACCCAGCCACAGTTATGCAAGGGCTGAAACCATCGCAACGATGAATTATTCCTATTTCGTAATTCGCTTAATTCGAACGGGCATGTGTACGCGCGCGAGCGCGAAGTTGAAATTTAATCGTCGGTATTGCTGGCCACGGTTAACCTCAATCACGATCGCTTCGAGTCCGGCAATTGCGAGCGACTATACATAGAGCAAACAAAAAGAAATTCAGCCGAAAGAGGTCGTGAAGACAACACTGGATCGCCAACGCGTTCCTTGAGAAATAAAGTTGATCATTTGTGGACCATGGATCTTTATGCGAGTACATAGTTTATAAAAATAAGGTAAAAGATATATCATTCGTCAACTGGAAAATTTCTTGTGGCAAATAATAAAGTAATGATACTACCGATGTGCCACAAGCGCATAAAGACCCGTAGTCTAATAGCTCGCCAAGAGATGTTGTTTTACGCTCCCGTTAAAATGTGTATTTCATTTCCAACGATTTAAAACGCGCTGACACGTGGTGTTTTTCTATAAAATGTTAGACGTCTTGCATTCCGAGCACATAATCGAATCGTAAGAGCTGTGTCGCTCGTTTATTTGATGTGCGACATCGCGATTGTGTTTGGATTAATTAAACAAACGAGCGGCAAGATCATTTAAACACGTGTCGCTCTGCGAGTGGAAAATAACATGTACGGAGTGACTCGAAATGGAACGATCGAACCGATCGATTCTTTATTGAAAATCGACGAACGTATCGTTGTGATTTATTTTCGTGCGTAGATTCCGCGAAAACTGTGTTTGAAAATTCAAAGATCGCGCGGATGCGTACGCACGTGCACGTCCGAGCGCGAGTCCCACTGAACCCGACGCGGGATTTTTAAACAAGATTATCTTCGGAAATGAAACTACGTACGAAAGAAATCGGTTTTCCTTGTTTCTAAACAATTTTTCGAATAAAGAATGGTCACGGATCGCATCGCGAATTTTGAGACATTCTGTATTTATGTCAGGCACACGGTGCGCGAGCTGGAATTCGCGAAAAGAAACGATATTTTATTCTTAAACCCGAGATACTTCGCTGTTCGGTTTTCATTTATGTAGAACGTTGCGTAGATTCTAAATATTTAATTGAACGAAATATTTTAAATATTTTGCAAAAAAAAAATATTCGACAAATTCGGCGGGAAAAACGGGGTGATAAATGCTCGAGACAAGTTTGTGTATTATGTGATCGCGAACGAAGTAAAATCTGCGAATCTAGTTTATTTATATTATTGCATTGATCTCCATCACTTAGATTTAACAAATGATTAGTGTTCAAGTGTAAAGGAAGAGAGAGAGAGAGAAATAGATTCGTGTGCGTGAGAGAATAAATTGTGCGTTGAATGATAGAGAGATTTACCGTAAGATTAAGTACAACGTCAATTATTCTTATTATGATAATTGTTATCGTCATTATTTGTCACCAGTGAAGTTATTGTCACCGAATTGTGGTCGTGACACGTCACGATGGATTCGCTCTCATTAAGACTTGCGGAGTCGCAGCGTCATCGCTATTTATTTTTTATACTTTTATACATACCGTTTATACGTGTTTGAATCGTCTCTACGTTACCAATAAAATTTCTTTTCTCACAAAACTATTATGTCGTCTCTCTACATTATAAATTATTCTAACCTGTTCCTTTAAACAAGATAAATATACACTCGTAATCATGATAGCTGTCTAGCCCACACCTACGTTGCTTTAAAGTACTACGAGTGGCGTGGACAATTTTTAGGAAAAAATATTATTTAAACTTACCTCAATTCTTAGAAGCACTTGAATAATAATTTAGTAACAATATATACACTTCGCAACAAACTGAATATGAAACCAGAGAGGATATCCTTGCTCGCGGTGTTGCACCGTGTCCTTGCTGATGAAACTTTAAACTCATAATCAGGGTTACCAATACATAAAAAAATGGTGTCGAGCGATCACATGTTCGAAGTGGTTCGAAGTTCGATGCAGTTCGATGAAGTTCGAACAGTCCCGACAACTTGACGGTCACAATTAGGTCTGACAATATTTGTAACCGGTCGCATTTATAATTCTTTTTGGTTTTATTGTTTCTTTAAAAATTTGATTGTTATCAGATTCAGAATGATATCAAAAAATGGTATCGCTCGGGCTGCTTGTGAATCGTATACAGTGTTCGTCGTATACAGCGAATATTAATCACAAACAATAACCTTGTAACTTCCCGAAATATAACCTAATCATGGACTATTTAAGTGAGATAATAGCTCTCGGAATTGACAGTGTCATCATCAGTATCTGTTTGAAACAGTTTTTCTCTTGCAAAAAGGCAATCCTTGCAGTCAAGGTAAGCAAGATTTTTTATTATTGCACTTGCTTCTTGTGGAGCCCCGTGTAAATTTAATAGTTTGCAAAATCTAACCTCGCCACACGATGAGCATAGAATTTATTACACGAAATGCTAGTAATATATATAGCAGCGTGTGTAGTGTTTAAACATACCTCAAAACGTTCAGTTTCTCCACAGGATGCAGAGATTCACGAGGTTGGTCCACAGTTGGAGAGTCTTCTCGACAAACAACCTGATAACAAAATAGGCTATATAGCAATCAGAGGCATCGTTGCACCTTTAGGAAAACCATTGACTAGTATCAACGATACAAAGATAACTGGTGTTGTACAGAAGCTCAAAATTAAAGAACATGTTGTGGCCAGATCTACCGCTGGTTTCTGGTACATTACATTTCTTTTAAACACTGTACAAAGAGAAACGTATTCTTCCAAAGTTATAAATGATACATTTCTTTTTATTACCTTTAGGTCAGATCAAGAGCACACTGTTCACAAAGTATGTAATACTGTACCATTTGCCTTGAAACATGGCACTAAAACTGTAGAAGTATTAGAACCATTGTCTGCTGATATTTTAGACTTGGATGTAGTATCAAATACTTTCGAACCTACTGTACCATCGTTTGCAGACCACTTATGGGGTTTCTTCACAGGTTGGAAATATATGATACACTGTTATTGATATGATACTGTTCTATACAATATTTCCAAAACGTTCAAATTTCATATGTCAATTTTAGGTATACGTAAACGTGGTTTGCAGTCTACCGAAGAACTGCTACGCGATGGTACACTGATCACAGGTATAGGTGAACTGTCAAAAAGTAAATCGAATGCTCTTTCGTTGCAACCTCCAACGAATGGAATGCCATTTTATTTAACGAGCATGTCGATTACTTCGTTGCTTAAAAAATTGGACGATCGAAAGAGAACATACAGGTGCACTCGATTGCTTCCCTCCACTATCTTGTAGCGCAACCAATTGCGAGGCGTTAATATTATTGATCACGTTCTGTTTCAGATTTTTAAGTTTCATGTTTGGCGCAGTCGGTTTATTGATCGGCGGAATAGTACTTCGGCGTTATTGGAAAGACAGAACGGAGCAAAGATTGGCAGAAGAATTGAGGCAGTCTCTTTCCGCATCTCGGAGAGAAAGAAGGCAAAGAGTGAGAGACACTGATCTCAGAGAGGATCAATTGTGCGTTGTTTGCCGTACAAATCCGCTTGAAATTATTCTTCTTCCATGTGGTCACGTCTGCTTGTGCGAGGATTGTTCCGACGACATTACTAGTGATTGTCCTGTCTGTAGATCTCCAATCATGCAGAAAGCTGCTGCCTATATAATTTAAGATGAATGTACGAATAAAATTGTTAAAGTTTACTCCGAGGGTCTTTAAGTGGTACAGAGTGGCTATAAAAATGAATCTAGCGCTTGTAATAGCTTCACGTAATTACAAGATTGTTGTAAACAGAAATCTGAAAATATAAGATATATTTTGGTTTATTATACACGCGAGTACATCATATATGAAAATGTCAAAACTCTAAAGCCGTTTGTTTCTCTTTTTCAGTGTCGTTTTTGGTACTGTCCGCGGTTTCGTTGAACGAATCCATCACGCGTTTAATCTTATTGGTTTTTCCAATGCCAAGTTTTGGTAGTCCTCTATTTAAACCTTCCAACATAATGCAAGCTTTGCATATTTCTTGACTTGAAACAAATCCACAACGAGAACACATCCTTCGTTCCGGCATTTTAACAGTATCTTTTACTTCTAACGTTTCCCCTGTTGCAGAATACATTGGTTCATGCGTTAGACATCAATGAAAATTTCAATATAAAGATTACAGCACAATTTCATTTACCAGAATGTATAATATCCAAAATGGACGAGGACCTAATCTTCTCTAAATCCTTCAGGAATGTTCTCGCATGACCCCTGTATGCATTTGGTGCAAATATACACTCAGTTGAGAAGTATACTAAACGTTTGAAATACGCATACATTACGATCTCCTTCTCGTAGGCATACTTGAGTGGCTTGCATCGTTTTATGCAATCTGCTCCCGCCTGTATTGCAAAACATAATCTTGTTATTATATGAAGTTAGAACATTTAAAACAAGTCACTTGTATACAAATTGCATGAATACTTCAAAATAAACTCTTACAGTAATGACTGAAGTGCATCTTTGTAGCCTTGCAATGTCCCCACGTAAAATATTCATGATAACTGTCTCTGCTATGTCGTCTGCATTATGACCTGTTGCGATGCAGTCTACTCCTAACAGAGCAGCACCTCTATCTAATGCCTGTCTTCGAAAGACGCCGCAAAAGGTGCAATTATTCTTTTTTCCTATCTGAAGTAAAATGAGCATTAGTTATATGACCACATATATGTTATATTAGTTTATATGACCACATATGAAAACGAAATGTATATTCATACTTCTGCTACAATTTCATCCATAGTCCACCCATACAACTCTTTGTAAGATAATATTTTTAATGGCAACCCATAATCATTTTTATTTTGTTGAACTGTTTTTAAACTATCGTCCCTGTATCCTAAAAATGAAACGCTTGTCATAAAAAATTTGTTAAGTTTTGCAAGAATATAATATTGCTGCATAGTATACCGGTAATTCCTTCATCGATGGACAAAAGGAACAGTTCAATGCCATAATTGTATCTCTCGTTCAATATTTTTAATACGTATGCTAGAACAGTTGAATCTTTTCCTCCCGATGCTCCAATAGCAACTTTGTCACCCGATTTAAATAATTTTCCTACTGTGATAGTATGATGAATTTCAGACTCAAAGGCCATGAAAAAACATTCTCTGCATAACGCATGTCCAGTTTTAGGCCTCTGTAATTGAATGCATTATTTCTTTGAATTCCTAATTAATCTTGAAAGTATCGATAACAAAAACGATTAACTTACTTTGAGAGTAGCGTCTTTCCCACAATTTCTTGAACACGGAATCGGCATTTTGATAGAAAAATTCTAACGTCACTGTGTCTCGAATATTACGTTTATATCGTTGCAATATTTCACGATCCGACCACGTGATTAAATTGTCACACAGGTTATAAATGTCGGTAATAAAAATAGTCGGTTTAAAGGAAAATTTAGTTAAATTAAATGCATTTTTTATTTTACGATAGATGTATGATCTACACAAAAAGACTGTGAAATATTTTTAATCACTTCGGTATATTCACAGCTCACGTACAATACATTTTTCGCAAAAATTAATCTTCCGGCTTCTCCGGCGGTGGGCCACAAGGTTGCAACATCTTTTCCATAAGATTAAATCGTACACGCGCTTTTGCTTCGTTTTCGGCAATTGCGAAGAAATTTAATAAATCATAGTGTCCCATGTATGAACTGCAAGAATCACGGTGTTGATTCACAAGCCATTCGAACTTTGTTGTGTCAGCGTGGCCTGTGCCAATGTATTTTGATTGCAAATGCTCTAATTGACTGTGAATATTATAACGTTCTCCCATGCTTCAATTTTCTCGGCCGACAAACACGAAAACACTGTAAATATACGATTTTCCAAGTATGCTCAAAGTTCAGTCTTCTTCGTCGTTTTTGCAGTCAATTGCAGATTAAAAAATTACGTTTCGACTCGAATTTGTATTCAGAACTCAGAGTGCGTCTAAATATATAGATCGAGTTCGTAATGCAGCGTTTTCATGAAAGAATGTTGTTCGCTCATTCGCTCTGTACCGAATCAAATATGTACATTGTAATATGTTTGTAAAATGTATAGAAATATAATAGCCCTGTAAATGAAATGAAAAATTAATGAAACACATTGAGTACACATTAAACAAATCATTTATCTATACAACAATTAGACTATTTTTATCTGTACGCAGTAGATATTTTTTAATCGGATATTGTATTCTTCTGACTGTATATCTAAATATATTACTTATAATATAATCAATACATCGATACATAAAAATATAATACGAAAATAATAATTATAAAGGCTCGTTCTTCTAAAATGTTCTAAGTATGACAGCAAATATTATTGCGAACCCTTCACGTTTCGATTGTATTCAGAACAATTTTCTTCATTGATAAACATTTAAATACAAGTACATTTCTATTTATAAATAGGTACAAAGTGTAAATTTAGTTCAACCAATTGTATCGAGTAGAAGGAGTCTCAAGATCATCCACAATTTCGGTTTCTCTCCAGCAAGACCGAAAGAGCGCAGCACTTGTCGCTTGTTACGTCAGACAATAATGACGTGCTAATGGTTAATGGCTTCTACTTACTGAGCTACTTTTATGAGAAAGCCAAATACAATCCAAAGAAAACTCATGATATATGATGCATCGGCTAGTAAATCTATAAAAATATGATTGCCTGAACATTGAATTGTCACGATCTATTTAACGTAATATGTTGTGAGAGACTGCATACGGAGCAACGAACGTAACCATTACACTCATCGCTACGTTGGACCACAGACTTAAGATCAGACTAAATAGTCTGTGGTTGGATCCAGCCCGATGCAAAGGAACCCAACATTCGGCGTGATATCGCAAGACTTATATTGCACGTGAGTACTAACGTTCGTCGTCGACGTAGAAATCCGTCGGGAACGCTAAGCAACTTTCTATTGCAAAAACTGGGCAACTCCCTTGCCACCTAGTCATTCATAATGGCGGCTACGCGCTAGGTCGACCGAGAAATTCTTTTCAACGAAACGTTTCCTCGATCGACAAGTCATACGTTCACGTCGGATGAATTCTCTCGCGTGTATCCCGAAAATATCGCGATTCGCCGTGGTTCCCCGTTCTTTTTTCGGTTTCTTAACGAATCCGTGTTATTCGAAAGTATTGTTACGTCGACTAAACTATACATGTGTGAGTTCGTGTGTCTCCTTTTCATGTGTGATTGTTATGTGCGTGTGTTATATCCATGACGATCAGTATCAAAGTATTGAGAGAGAACAGAAATTATTATTTTACCCGAAAACTTTTTATACTACTTAATATTAAGTATCTCGATGTAGTGAGTATAAACATAATATTAAGAAAATTATACATATTCAAGAAATCGAGGTTGATTGCAAATCAATCCTACTGATTGTTTGTGGGCATTTAAACAAATGTGATTCCATTGTTTGTAGAGTATTTTTGTGTTCTTTATGTAAGTAACATGTAAACAACAATAATTATTCTTATATATTGTAACATTCTAACTTTTTATTCTTACAAGGAAAGTACGTAGAAATAAGTTGTGGACTCGCAGAGAATATGAATAACATTCAAAGCTTATAATTATATAATTACTAGATGTAATAATTATTATATATGTACACTGAAATATTTGTACACTTCAGTAGGTGACATGCCTGGCAGTCGTGATATTGAACGAGCAGAACGTAATGGAAGATTTCGATCGCGCAGGAGAGACAGCACAGGCAGTGATATAAACCGACACAACTTCGAGGCCTCCGACAAGAAGCACAGGCGGCATGGAAAAAGTAAGAGTTCCGGAAAAAAGAAGAAAAAGAGGTCCCGAGACAAATCTATAGAGAATGTACCAACCGTAGCCTCTTCCATAGTTAAGCCTTTGGTTGAATACTCGGACGTGAGTAGCGAAGACTTGTCCGAGCCGGAAGCAGGGGAGATTCAGTCGGAGGACAGTAGAGGTAATAGCTACACGGACGGAGAAGTACCTGAAACAGTTTTACAGCGACGTTATTATGGCGGGAGTCCCGTACGAGCTCTGGGAGCATCGCCAATCAGTCTTTCACCATCTCCACCGGTCCAGCACAGGCATTCCAGCAGACATTATTCACCTAACGAGCAGCAACCTTCAGCGATGCATGGTGGCACTCCTGAGTACGAAGAGGAGTCCAGGCGCTACGCGAGAAGGAAAGAGAAGAAACATAAACGAGAAAAGAAGAAGAAACGAAGCCTTAGTCCCTCGTCTAGTTCTGGCAAGAAGAAGAAACGAAAGTCCAAGAGACATTCTCATAGTATGAGCCCACATCGCATACCAGACGAAATTATCATAAGCCCGGAACACGAGAAACCAGTTGGAAATTGGTCCGAGTCTCCTCCTCTACCGCTGAAGGATAGCACCTCGCCGATATCACCGGCGACACCCCAAGAGTTGAGGGAGTTCAGCGATGTTGAACTAGTACTCTCCAGACAACCTCGAAACGTAACACCACCACCTCTTCCCCCGAGACCAACAGAATCTCCACATACCCCTTTGTTGCCGCCAAGAACTACAACGCCGGAGAATAACAAAGCAAACTTATCTACGATAAAACACACGCCGGAAAGACAGAAACATAGTCCTAGTATTCACGCTCGACGCAACAGCATTAGTCCGGGGCCGATGATCGGCGCGAGTCGTAGGAGACCTCATAGTCCCAGTCCGCCATCGAGACGAAGAGACCATAGTCCAGCAAGAAGAAGAGATTTTAGTCCCAGCCCCATGGTGCACAGACTCAGGCACAGTCCTAGTCCTTCGAGGAGGCGGGAATTCAGTCCGAGTCCTGTTGGTCATCGACGCAGAGGAGATCCCGTTAGCTCACCACCCTCGAATAAACGTAGAAGACGGGATGAGCCTGATCGACGACACAGACACCATGAGAAAGACAGGAGGGATAAAAGAAAATCAAGATCGACTAGAAGTCCCACTGGGAGCAGGTATTGTAGATACAGGATGTGAATATCTCGCTTGTTATTGATGACTTTATAATTAACACGAGTCGCTGTTCTAGGTTGCATTTACCACTTTCCCGTTCCCGATCTCGAAGTCCTGGAAGATGGCGGAAGATCCAGTCGCGATCGAGGTCGCGTTCCCGTCGACGAAGTCGAACCCCGAAGAAGTCTCGTTCTCCCAGTAAGTCTCACAAGTCTGTGAGGAAGCACAAGTCGAAAAGCCCTCGTCCCTCGAGGATACCCTCTCCTTCGCCGCATAGACCCAGGCCGAGGAGTCCGTCTAGCATCACCGCGAGAAACCTTCGAGTACAAGCGAAGATCAGCGAGACCAGTCTGTTCGCCGAGCTGGTGAAAGATAGGAACATGCGGGAACTGGCCTTCAAGAAGCTACAAGCGGCTAAAGAGAAAGCCGTGAACCAAGACGAGGTTCAGATCATAGAGGGCACCGACGACAAAGAAGGCAGCAACGCGTCCTCCGAGAACAAAGCCTCCTCCACCGACAACAAAGACAAATACGTAAATCATAAAGACCAAGCGAAGGGGGCGAATGAGAGCATGAAATCTGTTGACGTTGTGGATATTCCTGTTCCGGGATCGGACGATAGTGGAATTGCGGGAAAAACACCCCCGTTGCCCATGGCAGTACAGTCTGTCAGTGCATTGAACTTAATGCCCGGAGGTAATCAGCCTCCAACTGTTGTATATACTTCACCTACAACCGCTGCGTCTAACAGTTGTCCAGTGACCGTTACAAGTAGCCCGAACTTCCCGACCGTTACCAATGTACAAGCACCCCCGTTGCCACAGTCTGATCCCGCGAACGTGCCCTGTATACCGCAACCGTCTATGTCAGTGCCTATCCCCGTACCAGTACCTGTGCTACCAAACATGTCCATACCGCCGCCTCCGATACCAATTCCCGTACCGGCGCCCAACACGGCCATGTCGAAGTTCAATCCTCCCAATAACCTGGTTCCTCTTAAGTCTGTAGATCCCCCTAAACCCCCTATCGTGGCATTCAAGACGAAAAGTCTGTCACGGTTACCATTACCGCCTGGAATTAATCAGAATGATTTGGAGAGTATAGACTCGCCGCCGAGTAGGTCTCCGAGTCCACCTAGCAAGGCGCAAATGAAGTTCCCCGCGTCCACTCCGAAACCACCACAGAAGAAGAGTATCAAAGACTTGCCTATGCCTCCAGGTATATTAATGAACTTTACACGACAGAGAGTTGGGCATTGTTTGAATAATTTGTTATTCGACCATAACTCTTCGAGGCGGTCGAGGATTGAAATACTTTGTACCGATCTAACCGATTTATTCTAGGGCTCTTGCTATATGAATGTCAAAGTATCCAGATTGCTCATTGTACTTGAATATCCGAATAGTAAGAGCCCTAGTTTATTCGTTATTCGAAACTATTTTTGCCCAACTCTGTTACACGGTGCTGTGTCGATGAGAATAACACTGTTCAACGAATTCGAGCATTTCCAGACCTATAACTGCGAGTTAACGTTCCTGATGCGAGCTACATACGAACGCGCGTGTGTGTATCAGGAACGTTCACACTGGAAGTTGCAAGTCTAACGTTGAACAGTGTAACTATCGACCGATATAATTAACGTGTATGGTTGATTTGCAGTAGTTCCTGGGTCCGAAGACCTAAGCGGAGAGGATGATCCGAACGCAACACCACCCCGCACGAAGGTTGAACGTGTCCCGCCAAAGCCTAAGCTGAAGAGACCAAAAATCCTGAAACGTAGAAGCTCGAGAAATTGCCACACGCCTATGTCGGCTTCCGGTGGCAAAGACTGGGGAGAACGATGTGTTGACGTGTTCGAAGTCATAGCGCAAATCGGAGAGGGTACCTATGGCCAGGTGTACAAGGCTCAAGACAAACGAGCTAGCGTGCTTGTAGCACTGAAGAAAGTACGCCTGGAAAACGAGAAAGAAGGGTTCCCGATCACAGCGGTGCGCGAGATCAAAATCCTCCGACAGCTGAATCACAAGAATATTGTAAACTTAAGGGAAATAGTCACGGACAAACAGGATGCCTTAGACTTCAGAAAGGTACATCAGACTTGTTCGATGTCTATACAATTTTACAGCTTTGTTTCACACTAGGTTTAATATTTCTAATTTACGATTATCTAGATTATAAAGCCATCCAAAAGGAATTATTAGATGAATTTTTTTTTATTTCTTTGGGTATATATTATAAAACAAATAGCTAAAAATTTGGATAGACACGTTTTCGTTATTTTGTTAACGTAATGTAATATAGTTATTTTTAGCGCCCCGTAAACCTAGTGTTAACAATATTCTGTTAGAGAATTAAAGAACTTTCTTTCCTCTAGGAGGTTTTGAACGACAAAGTAGTTGTAATCGCCGTAACTGTAAAATACACCATAGTGTAAGGGATTAAATGCATTGTTGCTTTTATAGGATAAAGGGTCGTTCTACCTCGTGTTCGAATACATGGACCACGATTTGATGGGTCTTCTAGAGTCCGGGATGGTGGATTTCAATGAGATGAACAACGCAAGCATAATGAAGCAATTGTTAGACGGTTTAAATTACTGCCACAGTAAAAACTTTTTACACAGAGACATAAAGTGTTCAAACATATTGATGAACAATAAGTACGTAATTCGCGTAATCGGCGCAATTTCAATGACACGTTAATCGCTAACGAATGATCGTGTAATTTTTACAGAGGGGAAGTGAAATTAGCTGACTTTGGACTTGCAAGACTTTACAATGCCGAAGATAGACAGCGACCTTATACAAACAAAGTAATCACTTTGTGGTATAGACCGCCTGAATTGCTGTTAGGCGAGGAACGTTATGGACCTGCAATAGACGTGTGGAGTTGTGGTTGTATTTTAGGAGAATTATTTTCTAAGAAACCGCTGTTCCAGGTACGAAAATTTGATACTAAATGAACGTCGTAGAATAATAACTATGTTTGAAATGAATCGTTATCTTTTCTTCTCTGTAGGCGAACATAGAGATGATGCAATTGGAGATGATTTCCAGAGTCTGTGGCACACCGACTCCTGCCGTTTGGCCTTCTGTGATAAAATTGCCGTTGTGGCACACACTCAAGCCAAAAAAGTCCCATAGAAGACGCTTACGGGAAGATTTCTCGTTCATGCCGGCAACAGCCTTGGATCTGTTAGACAAAATGTTAGAATTAGATCCCGAGAAACGAATAACGGCTGCCGATGCGCTTAAAAGTGCTTGGCTGAAAAATGTTCAACCTGAGCAGTATGTTTTCTTTTATCAATTTCACTATATTTCTAACGAGAATACTACTACGCGCAAATTAAAAAGTACAAAGAGATATAGTATTGCAAATTCGCGTAGCCCTCGACAGAGGATGTATCGATATATATATGATTTCTTCGTAATTTCCTAAATTGCATGCGATCTTGTCCCATTCATGAAATCTACATTTATGGTATGACAAATTAGGATGCCGGCACCGCAACTTCCTACTTGGCAAGATTGCCATGAGCTATGGAGCAAAAAGCGAAGACGCCAGTTGCGAGAACAACAAGAGAGCTCCACAGGAAAGATACCTCTTCTACCTCTTCCGAATAAAGGAGGTCCCCATAAGGCTATCGAAGATCTATCAGATGTCGGGGGGTGAGTAGTCGTAGAGAGACATATTCGCACAAAACTGGGACGCGATCCAGTACTGACCAGATTACTAATTGCTTACACACGTAGATGGCTGTGTACTGCAGTTGTGCTTAGCATTTATTTATTTTTTGTTTCCTTAGCAGAGTGCGTTGTTTTTGGAAATATTATTTGAAAACGAATGGAGACGTAATCATTGTAGTAATCATACTTCCCATCGTCCGTTTGCATGTGACTCTTTGTCTCTCTCTTTTTCAATAATGAATAAAATTAAGTTAATTTTAATTTGATTCGCAGTCGTTCAAACACGACGATGGCTATAGTGCAGAACAATGGAATATTATAAGTACAAAAGACAAAACAGAAAGAAAGAATGTACAACGTCGTTCTCTGATCAATGAATTTCACTATGACTCATTTCTTTAAACACACGCCAGAATATAATATATCAGCGTACCAGTGAACACAGAAAATTTACGGCGATATTGTCACACCAATCATATGTTATAGACAATAATTTACTTTTTTATGTGGCTGCATATTCAAACGTATTGCTAGAACAATATACACACGTGTATATCGGTGACTGGAAGAAGTTATATGATGCTGCCCATCAGAACACTATATTACTAGTTTTTTAAATTAATATCGGATATTGTTTGATTGGATGGATACTGTGTGTAGGCATTTATGTGAGATGCACCTTGCGATCCAGATATTTAATTGATTGCCTTAAGAAGTGATCACACGAGCTTAAAGATTATAACATATTTTTTGTCTGATATTTTCCTGACCAGAAGCAATGACCATAAATATGTATGTACATATTTATCGCCTTGTGAATAGGATGAACATGCATATATTGAAAAATATTTGTGTATGTGAAAGAGTGCACGTATATATGATTTTACTTTGAAATTCGTACATGCATTTAAGATGATTTACATATATGTGCATATAATTAACGATATATAACTGTACGAATGATATCCAGTTCACAAGTCATCGGATTTTTGCAATAGTAAAATTTAGAATTACATCGTTAAAAAGTTACATAAATTATGCAATTCCGTTGCAAATGTTGTTATTTCGATTATTTTTTATATATATATACATATAAATATATAAAAATCGAATTATTACACAATTATCTAATCTTTTAAAATTATTTAAAAATTTGTGGCGTCCATTTAGGTTGATTATTTTAAACGAAAATAAAATAATTAGATAAGATTACTGTATGAACTTGAACAATTACTGCAGTTTATATTTTCTTTCAAGCAAAAAAGTGTCCGATGATTTTTGAATACTACTGTACATACATCTAAAACATATTCACAATCGAATGATTGTCGTTTTACAAAGAAGAGAAGAAATGTGCAGTGAGTTGTTGTACGATTGAGAATGGAAAGTGGTCGAAGCTACTGAAATTTTATTTGTTAACGATTTTATTGAAGTATCAAATTAAAATGCTGGTCATCAAGCGCATGAAATGATGATGATAATGGAGAAAATAAATGAGGGAAGCAATGTGAATATTTCGACTACCCTGTATAATGTTTAAAAGTCTTGGAGTGTAAATAGGTCGAATGGGACACAAAGAAGAAGCTGACGGAGATACGAAGACATGGAATGCGAGGAGCCGAGACTAAAATATGAATGTGTTCCGCAAATAGTAACGTCACGGCCATCCTCCCATCGACAGTTCATTTTATTTACGTTAAATTCAGTTTAATTTAACATTCACACATTTCTAGACTAGATGTATTTTTAATTGGTTCCGCAAACTGTGTTATAGTTCGTTATTTCTGTATGTAGATAGTTTAAACGTAAGTTTTCAATATACGAATGGCAGTTTTTTCTATATCCGTTCGATATTTTTCATGTTTTTTTGCATGTTGTACTTTTGTATCAGCGCCATTCTTATAATGAAACCCGGACAAATTTAGACGAAAAACATAATGTATTATCATCGCAATGTAAAATAATATTGAAGTACTGTAATATAAAATATTTACCGAAATGTCCAGAGGCATCCCGCCTGATACATTTTTTGTGGACAATGAATTTCCAATGTTATTAAAATATTTTATCGTTTAATTTGTTTAGCCCCTGCCAATGTATCTACACTTTCTTAATTTACGAATTTAAGTACCGATAATCCTTTCGGAGAATCATATCTGACTATGAACACTGGGACCTTGGGGAATTAATTAAAGTACCGATGCACGCTGTGCTTTCTTTCAAAATTATTATGAAGTATATGTTACTTTCCTACTTATTCCACAATAAGTTCGATGAATATTTAACATATAATTATATATATTATATATATATATATATATATGTTTGTTATTTCTCTGTAGAATATGTCAAATAATAAACAACATGTTCACGTTACAGCAACACTCTATTGCACACACAGTGAAATAGATAAGATAAGTAGAAGCGTATTACGCTTTTTCAATTGTATCTGTTATATGAGAATTATCCTGATAACAATAGTACGTATTTGAACAAATTCACGCAGTTACGCGTATCTTTGATTTTAAATTAATTCTGCCTTTACCTTAACTTAATTTGAAATTTCAGATTAACTGAAATTAGATAAACGATATAATTAACAAGCAATATACTAATTATAGTTGCCGAATGAAAATTCCCTAAGTTTTAGTAAATTGTAACAATTTTTTTCAAATGCATAATAAAGCATATTTCAAATGTTTTGATACAGAAATTAATGTAATATTAAGTATCTTCTGGTCTCGATAAGGGAAGTAAAATATAATGGATAATAATGAAAAGGTGTTGCTTTCTGGCAGAGTAGTAACTTTAAGTGTTATTATTAAAAAACTTGTTACAAAATTGTTAATTTTTTAATCAATTTCAAATGTGTAAATCTTTTTTATTCTTTTATGTATAGTTAAAAAACGTGCTAATTAACATTGCGTGATGGTACATATATCGTTTCTCTTATTTATGTATATCAATCACGCTATCTATAAATAATATGTACATAATATGCAGAAGTTGATTACATATAATTCTAGATATAGAGAAAAATATTCGTAAATTCTATTGTGGAATTCGGAGAAAGCAACATATGATGCAGTAAAAAAAAAGCAAGGCAAAAATAATTATAAGCGAACACAAATTGGAAAGATATCTAATGAGAAAAACATTATGTTTCAGGAAATAATATTATTGTGGCTGAATGATAGAGGGCTAATTTTATAGCACTTATAAGAATATAAAATAGGTAATGAATGTTTCAAATCTGTCTAATACATGTACCTTATACCCAGGGTATCCAGTTTAATAATTCACATCAGAGTTGGTTTTGTGTATCATATAACAAATTCATTTGCTTGGGCTTTCTGACTAAAAAATAAAGTGCTTTACAATTTTCTACAGAAGGGTTGAAAGATATATATACCAAACTCAGGGCTTCTTATGTTGAGTCCCTTAATATTTTTTGATCCCTCATGAAATTCTTTATCATACTGTTTCACTCATTGAGGTCTAAATGATAAGTATACGCAATGAATTGTGAAAAATAAAATTATAAATTATAAATAAAAGTTGATATGCTCTGTGCCTATTAAATTGCATGTACATCCATATGAAAAATACTGGTTTTACTAGTCTTGCTTTTCGAATATGCACATTTACAAGACACGTTACCGTTTGCATGAGCTTTGTTAATCATCGAATAAGTGTTGTTATTAGGGTATTTGTTCATCACCATTCATAATATTAATGCATTCATGTGATATTCGGTTAATTATGTAATATTTTATACAATCTTAATATAATTATTGATATTATTTTAATTCTAAATAGAATAGCATGATCTCAGAAAACCTATAATTTAACATTGTTATTTTGAAATACAACATACTTCAACAATAGAATATAGGTCATTGATCTTATATTACTTATCGTATGAAAATGTTTGTTAAAATTTATAACCTTTGCAGTGGCAAATTATCATGTTTATAATATTTGTTACAAAGCATAAATACTAATTATCTGTGTTTTCAATATAAATAATGTGTGTTCTGCATTTAATGAATTCCAGTCAGATCTGCCCTTAATAATCGGCATAATGTTGTTCGACTTGATTTCAGGTCTTCCAAACGTTTAAAAATGGAAGCAGGCTACAATTCCCATCCAAATCGACTTGGTGCGGAATCTCATTACGGGGGAGATAATTTGTTTAATCAGAGTGGGCCGTTCATGGTTTCACCTACATCGTATTATTATGCCAGTCCTCCACCTGTTAAACCACGACTCAAAGGAGATCCAAGCTCTCATTTGAATGAACTGTGCGCCGAAGATAGTCTTGCTCGAAAATTAAGTATTCTCACAAATGCCTTAAATCAGGGGAAACCAATTCGTGTTGATGATCTCATGTCGCTTCGATCGGACAACGAGGTAAATGATTGCTGTCAGTTTTTATTCGATTGTTTTGCTCCTTATATTTTTTTTATATAATACTATAAAAAAGAAAATACATATATATGTTCTAGTTCAGAAAAAGAGGAATTTTCGTTTCACAGTTTTAATATGACGTGATATCATGTTTTCGCAGAGTGACCCTAAAGTAGTACAGTTGTTAGGAGAATTGCATACTGAACTACGGCTCGCAGCAAACTCAAGACCAAGTGGACAACTAGAATCTCATCTTCCTGTACTGAATCCACCGTCTTTAGGTAAATTTCATTGTTTACAGTTTTGATTCTGTCTGCGTAACGCACTATAATTGTAAATACTATTTTTCAGATATGAATACTTCCCAGTCAGGAAATTTTGATGCGCATGCAGTTTATGCTGGTGATGATGCGATGAGCTCTGGGAGGTGGTCACAATTGGCTACAGCTGGTGTTCGCAGTGCATTATTGGCGCTTATGTCGCGCTATGGTTTGGAAACATACAATCCTTCCCCTGCTATCACCCGACCCCCAGGTAAACCGGCATCCAACCTGATGCAGAACCTTTTCCTGCCCTCGACTTCCTCTCAGTCAGCATTCAGCTCATAATAATTTGTATATATATGGACTCATTGCAGCGTTCAAAAATAATGTTTTGTATAAAGAGTCGGCAGAAGGTCTAAATTACTATTTTTTAAATTAACTAGGCAAGGAAGTACAACCGCATCCGAGTTGTTAATAGACTCTGCTACCTATTCGTATCTGTAAGTGCACAGTCGGTGTATAACTTGTATATAATTGATATATCATTAATATCAGACCAGTTACTTAATACGGTACTTGTATCTTTAATAATACGAATGATGCTCTTTATAGTGCATACACACACACATGCGACAAACGAGATAAGAGAGCTTTAAAATGTTTTCATTTTATTGTTTCTTCGAACGTAGATTTATTTTTTGCAATTAAGAAATATTTTATATGTATATATTATTAATAATATTATTATTAATAATAATATTATTATTATTAATAATATATATGCAAAAAAAATATATTAATGTACATGCACGAGGTCACATGTAAAATGTATGTGCATTTTAAAAAAATGTTACACGAAATTTATCCATGCAGACATTTTTATCTCTATCTCTATTACTTCTTTTCAGTTTAAATGTAGTTCCTTTTAACCATTTTGTTGTTACGTATAGAGATTTATGTCGTGCGATAAATTTACACTGAATGAGTTCATGAGATCAAAAGACACTGAAAGAGAAATGGAATTGCTCCATAGAAATTCAAAGGTCGGATGCATTCTGAACATTTACTGCATAAGACTTATTCTTTTTTTATGTAAGATGTTAAACGTTTATTTATTATGCAAATATTTACAGGATGTAATGTACATAACATGATCGAGATATAATAAAGAAACAAAAGTACATGAATGTAGGAGAATTCTTTCAGATCGGGATAACGTTTTCATTAGCAAAAGAAATTGTTCGAATTATTTCAGTCTAAGCTCGGAATAATATGTTACATTGGTTCGATGTATTTTTTTTGGTTAGGTATTTACAAAATTACGTAAATTAGGAACATATTTGCGTGTTGAAGGGAAATTTGAACAGGAAACATTTGTTAACATCTCAAAGAAAAGGCAACGTCGACGAAACCAAAAAATTAACACGATTTTCACGAACGTTTTTCAGATTGACGCGGTTCCCCAAGAAAATGTGTACACTGTGAAAGTGAGGTTAGGACGTGTGCTTCTTTGCCGGCGAGATGTATACAATCTGTGACGTTATTATGGCGGATCGTACTGTATATGATTCGAAAGGGGACAACGCGACCGTGCTTCCTCCGGTGAAAAGTGATATCAAGAGTACGACATTTTGTGGGAATGAATAATAAATTTTTTTCCTTTATTGAATTTGTTCGTTTCTATGTTCGGTGTGATAACTGGTATGCACAATAAAAATATGCAGCACATTAATTAACGCCAAAGTGAAAAATACAGGCGAGGCGTCGAATTCGAAAAAAACAAATAACCTAACCTCGTCTATTTTACCGATGGCTACCTCAGACGTTCTACAATTTCGTTATTGTATAGAGAATGAAGTCGCACGAAATGCTACCAAGAATTTCGCCGGAATGCTTGGGAAAGTATTCGAACAATATAAAAGTAAGTATACATAATTGTTGTTGTTGTTCTATTAATAGCATACGTCAGATGTAAATATCGATAATAATTTTCTAAAAATCCGAACAAAGGAACAATTTATTTAGTCTAAAATATTTATGTTGTACATAATGCAGTTTAATGCAGTTTAATTATAACAAATTAAGTAACAATTCATTGTGTTTTGCTTTCTTCTTAATTTATTTCTATTTTATATATAGGATGCACTAGAATCTGTGAGCATAACTTCTTTGGTGGATTCAGTATAATAAAATAAAACAAATTCACACAAACATTTGCTATTCTGTGCATCAATAATTTTTTCGACAAAAGTATGACCTATTTATGTAGTTATAAACACACTATTGTGTAAACACATTCTTATAGTGTTTTTAGGTCGATTCAGTATATTCTTATTAGTTTCAGAGGCAACTGAATCCATTGGTGAACTTATGCCCAAGCGTTTCATTACATTCAAGTCATAAATTATTCTTATGCTTTCAGAGTTATGGACAAACTATTTAAAATTGCACGAATATTGTGAGAATGCTGGTATGAAAATTCCATTTCATTTGTTTGATCCAACAAGTGACAATAATGATATGTGAGTTTAGTATTTGAGTACTCCACATTTGTAAAATAAGTATTGTAATTTCTTCTGTTCACATTTTAGTGTAATACTGTCGCAAGCAGCTGAAAGTTGTACAGATCTGTCTAATGAACATGCAAGTCAAATGTCATCCAACCATTCAAAATCCTCATCTCTGTACAAAAGTATTTCAACCATGTGTACTTTGGGTAACGTGCTGACTGAAAATGAAACAGTTTTAGCCGATGATAAGTTTATTGATAAAAAGCAAATAGTAGTGAATGAATTACTACGTAGTCCAGAACTTACAAAAAGGCGTAAGTCTAAGAAGAACCGTTTCACACCTGGCCCTGCCATTGTGGATGATTCTGATGAGACTAACGTGTTTGTACCTGTTAGAGAAAAAATTACCATTTTGGCGAATAGTTCTGATGAAAATCTTTCTGAAACATCTGTAGAAAACGACGAGAATCAGTTGCCAAGTATGTTGAACAATAATGATCAAATAGAATGTACACCGCTGTATAAATTACCAAAAAAATTGGGAATCAGTCAACTATATAATGTCGACACCACACTATTGCAAAATGGAAAGAAATGGAAACAGTCGAGACTCGCGTTCTTTCCAACTTCAGAAAGCAAAGAGATCATAGACCAGAAAAGCCACAAAGAATTAACTTCACTGGTGCTACCTGACAATTCTGGCTACAGAAAAGACGTAGATGAAGAAATAATTGAAGATAGTCCCACTAAATGTATAAAATCGGTGTCACGAATGAAAAGCTTTAAACCAAGGAAAAAAAGTCCTGCAAAACTTAGAGAAGATAGTTGTAGAAAAGATAATTTGTTTGGCAAATTTCGTGACAAAAAAATTGCGAGTCTCAGTCAACATTTACCTGTACATACATCTACGCAAAAGGATGAACTGTATCCAATAAGGAAACTAAAAACATTTAGTACTTCAGACAACAGACGTATCGGAAGCAATAATGATATTTTACCTTCTTGTGTATCACCGATACTTGCTGATATTGAACCAAAATTAAAAACTGAGAATGTTGATACTAGTAGTGTGAACCAAGCACAGAAAAGAAAATTGTCAAAATTGGCTGACGAGACATGTGGCTACAATTCTTCGTGCAATGATGAAACATTCTGCCTTCTAGGTGAAAAACTTAAAGGGAAATCAACTTCTATAGTTAGTAGCATAGAAAAAAATAAAGATGAACTGTCCACAAATGTGTCTCACGACTTTCCACCCTTGAAGAAGAGTCTCATGCATAGTTTTGATATGTAAGTGTCTGTTGCGCTAGTACAGACTTTTCTAAATTTATTATTACTAAAATTATCTAACGCAATTATGCTTTGCAGGGTACCCGAGAAAGAGGATGTATTTACTGGTAAAACAAAAAATAAAATAGAAAGAGCGAAGATGGCTGGCACTACTTGCTGGGAATGTGAAAAGGTAACATCTATAATCTTCATTATAGAGATAATATAGTTATCGCAAATGTTAACAAATGTGATTTTTTCTTTGTTAATGCTACACACAGGCATTGAATAGTAAGTTGTCGTTATTCCACAATTGTTGATATTATATTGAAAGAAAATACAAGGTTCTATTTAAAAAATAAGAAAAAACTGTTAACTTTTTATAAATTTTCTTGTACATTTAAACAATTTTTTAATTGTTCTTTTTAGTATTATGGTAACCTTGGACTCTCCGATAAAGAAATGAAAGCAAGACAGAAGCTGTGTTCTCGTCATAGGATTAAGTACAATGAAAAACCAAGTACTCCCGCAGGTAACAATGTTAATTCTAATTTTAGTGACGATATGTAACGTGACAAATGTTTAAAAATATCAATTATTTCCAGGATTTTGGGATCCTCTGTTTCCTGATACATATTCGTCCACGTACCAAGACGACTGAAAATTGTACATTCGTATGGTATGCATATAAACAATAGTGCCATATCATAAATAATTTTTAAGTGTAAACAGTATTTTTGTAACGCTTTATATTTATAATATTTATTGTTAACCTGTGCTGTGGTAAAGTATATGTTCACACATTGTAGATTTATGAAAGATTTTATGAACATGTAAGATTCGCGCACAAGGGAAAATAAATTCGAAAGAATAATTGTACATTGTACATGAATAATTGTGAATTGTGTTGATTTGAACATAGAGTGATTTATTATATTATAACACATATAGTATTACATTTTGAGTAACATAGTATAGATTTATATAACTATATTATTTCATTTCACATAGACTTATCCCTCTGCATAAAAATATAGAATCTGTTATATGAATCTGTGCTAAAAAAGACCAACGAAACTCATTTTATCTTTTGGTCAAGCAAACTTTCGCATCACGTTCACAGTGTACTGAGCTCATGTCGGAAACTCATGGATACATATACAAAATGAAGAAACATTAACAATTCGTACGTTTAATTTCTCGAATTGTTCAAATTGGAAGCAGTGTAGAATTATACGGTGTCTTGTCTCGAATCCTTTCTTTGTTGTAGCCGATTACTTTAAATTTAATGTATCATTTGTTCTACCGATAGGAATTTTTATGACTTCGTGAATGTTCGTTTTGATAAAAATCAAGAGTAACAACGCCGTAACGGAGAGCACGAAGAACATATTAATTGACAGTAATCGTACTGCACAACGAGAAGGAAGGAACCTTCAAGGTAGCCTGTTCATCCTGCGGGAGGCTGGATCTGCAGGATCAACAGGACCACGATTTTGTTAAAGCAAGTATAGCGTTATCATTTACAACCTGTTATATCGACACGACAACTCGTGCAAACACGTACGCTTATAATTTTCTTTTACATACCACTTAAACATTATCATCACGATACAATGATTAAACATTTCATTCGATGAGCCTGTTGGACACTTCCACATGACATTTAGTACATTAACGTTATTTTACGTGGTCGTACATTGATTCATATTTCACACCGACAAAATATTTTTCTTATAATTTCGCGCCGACATGATAGAAGCACTTAATCGTAAACTTCCGTGAATATTGTGCAGCTCGATCGGTCTTTCCCGTACGCGCAGAAAACAGATTGACAAATAGCGTTTAATGCTCGTCTTCCTTTACATATAACGGTAAATATTCGAATATTTAACAATAGTATAAAAATTCGGACTTCGATCTCTAAAACTTTGTTCTCAGTACTCGCGTCTTTTAACAGAAAAATCGTCTATTTTCTTTCAATCAAGTTTCGCAATTAGGAATAAAAACTTCTCAATGAAAGAGAAATACGTTTCGAACTGTTAACAGGATACAACTCAACGAATATGAACTTTCACGCCCTGTACGCTTGACATAGAATTGACTGAGCAGATAGAACTATGTAACGTTAATTACTTTGCAATATATTTCAATACTCTGTTTAAAGCTATTGTAAAGCACGTTAGTGAAGTTGTCTATGAGAGGAAGCAACGTAACTTTCGCTGAAATAATATTCTCGTTGAGATCAAGATCAATATAAAGTGCGTAAAGACTGAGCTACATAATATGGGATAAGCATTCGTCTTTGGAAAATAATTTTTTGAAAATTCGAGTTAGGATTTCACTACGAGGTTCGCCTGTAGAGACGATCTTACGAGGATATGTGCAGTACAAATGATTCCATCGTTAGCCAATATTTAGAATTCCAACAGCTGCATAGCTCAGTCTTTCGAATCCGTATGCTTGTACTTAAATGTCCCAGTAGGCCGTAGTAAAATTAGACTCGCAAAAATTTTACAGATTGATACTGCTCCCTGAAGTATCTGTTCGACCATATTAGTTTTGTACGTATCATTATTATCACACCTTGCGTATAATCAGCGAAATTTTCAAATCAGAATCTATTGACGTTCTCTGATCTTCGAATGAATACCTGTCTGGAGATTCCCAAAAATCGGATCGTATCGTTCTAAAACGTGTCAGAAGCGTCTCAAAGAAGTAACTTACAGAAAATGATAGATTAACAGTGACTCTAGACTCTTAGATGATTGACTATAAATGTTTGGCCATTTTTATCTCTTTGATATAGACTGCAATTAATACTTTTCTGTTTCTCGCCGCGACTGCAATTTCGGGATCCTGTTCGAATCTCACTGGCCCTCCTTCGTGGAAGTATTGTTTACTGGGGGAGGAGATTTCTCGGCAGGGACTGCGGGTAATGCCTTGAGGATAGCGTGTACTTCTTCAGCCACGGCCATCAGAACGAACTCGAATTGTTGTTTCGTAGCAACCATGTCAGGTCTTTGGTCTCTAATATGTTCTAGAGTAGATGCAATATCGATTTCCTTGCCTCCTTTCATCATACGGTTCAAAACCATGTCGATCAAACAGTAGGTTCCGGTACGACCAACGCCATCACTGTGAATCAATGGCACATGGTATAATCATAATCTCTTTGCATTGGGTTCGTAAAAATCTGGATTATATATCGTCTGACGAACCGCTTTCTAAATTGCAATTCCTAAAACTTGCATTTTCTATAAATTGCAGCATTTCATTACCCAGTCTGCCAGGCCTGCTCCGAGCAGATATCGAGCAGATATCTGGACGAATCTGCCGGGCACACCCTGCCAGCATAATGGAACAGATGGAAGGCAGCTCGTTCCTGGATTCTGCCTCGCAGTAAGACCGAGGACCGAGCTGCCTTCCATCTGCCCGGAAACTCCTGCCGGGAAAATGCCGGATGTTTCTGCCAGCGGCAAGCGTTGCCTCTGCTGACGCAGTTGCCCGGCCAAAACCGAGCATTTGGCTGACTGGGTATATTCTATGAAAACAATCTTGTTACGATTGAACAATGTAAAAAGAAGATTGCACGACTTAGGCGGGTATTTTGGATTTTATCTTCAAAAAGTTTATTTCAAAATGGTTGTCAAGATACCATGACCTAACATTTAACGAGGTCGCTTACCTGCAGTGTACGACTATGGGACAAGACCTGCCTTTGTACGACTTGTTGATTTTCCTGCAACGTACACGATATTAATAGCGTTAATCAATTACACCTGTGACTGACGTATCGTTTGTCTCGGGTACTCACCGACGGAATTCGAGGAGAGCCTTGGTAGAGTACGGAACGCCGTTTTCAGGCCAAGATAAGAAGTGGAATTGCGTAACAGTCCGTGTCTCGCCGGTGCGTACGTTCTTCAGGTAGAAAGAGCGCACCAGATAATCGTCGCACCAGAAATGCTCGGACACAAGGTGTACTTCGTATATGTGATACAATTCTGATCCTTCCTCTGGCCAGTACCGATGACACATAGCAACCCCATCTTCGGTTAGCCTAGTCAGCATCACTATCACAACGCTGCCTTGTTCCCATACCAGTTGCCAGAAATCTGCCGATGTGTGTGGTAAAGGGCCTTGCGTGGCAATGTAGGCCGGGTTCCTTGGGTCGTGATCCACCTGAAAATTTCCCGTGAACTCGAATCATCATCACACTACGTTATCGATCATTGAAACAGCTAGTCGTATGGTCCATCCGAAAGCATTCTTGTGCATGGCTTGTGGGAGTCTTTCCGTTATGCGGGTAGTCTAACGTTTGCACAGTGAATTAATCGCTATCGATGTTTAGGCAAGAGTCGAACGACTCGATGTGATTTGAGCTGTTGCATACAATAGTGTACGTTTCGTGTACACCTCAAATGAATAAAATGCGGATGTAAATCCATGTACAATCTCGATACATAAATGTTGTTGCAGAATAGTATAGAAGTGCTATTTAGAAACAGACTTCTACTAGATCAGTGCAAAGGTTCGTCCTCGATTTCGTATTAAAATACAACAAGAAATCGAACACGAACGTTTGCACGGACCTAACACAATTTAAATCCACATTTTACGCGCGTTGTATATATATGTAGTATAATATTTCCAGTGAGTACACCTCTTGCCTATTGACCTATAGTCACTCGGGCAAGGCGTCATCAAAGCGTCGTGTACTTCGTCATGCCTGAATTTACAATAATGTTGCAGCAATGCAAGAATATGTCTACCAAAAGCGTTTTCGTGGGAAGCATTGCCGCATCATCAAAAACCACATGCTTGTCGCGTGACTTACCGATTTCTATTTTTGGTTCCGTTACGATAAAAACGACGTATAAAATTATTACATGTAGACGTAGACTATGATAGAAGGATCTATTCCAAGTCAGCGTTTTCCGGAAAGGAAATTCTGACCGTTGGCCAAAGAAGGGTACTTACAATCGTGGAGGCGTTTATATAGTCCGAATTATTGGCGTTAGCGAGATCGTTTAGTATCACCCTGGTGTGATCGTAAGGGAGCGGAGTGCCAGGACGATTGCACTTCGCGTTTTCCTCGCTTTTCGCAATTTCAGTAGACCCAGGATAGTGAACCCGCAATACTTCCCATTCTTGATTCAGACGATCTTTGTTCTTTAGATGGTCTTCCATGTAACTCTGAAAAACCATACAAAATTTGCCACACACGTTATACCGGAATAACTTTTTTTTTTTATAAATGGACCGAGTTTTTGATTCAACTTTGAAAAGAAATGACATTCCCAACTTACAAGAACCATCTTTCCAGTTGATATGTCCATATTAGAAGACCCTGGCTCGTCTCCCCACGAAGATGTGCTAGATCGATTCGACGGTAAATTATTGGATTCGCTTTCGAGAGAGATTTTCGCAGTAAAAGGTGAATCCAGTTTATGTGTGGGCAGCTTCGCCTGCATTCGAGCTCTGCATAAGTCCTGATAGTCCTTAGAAGCTTCTGGGTCAGGGGTAGCTAATCCAGCAAGCTTAGCACGAGATTTAGCATGCCGACGAGCGATTAATAACGTAACTACTGCAGCTGCACCGGCAGCTGCAACCCCTGCAGCCACTAGTGCACCAAACACGCTTGAATTCATCTCAGGTGCCCTAACTACTTCCAGCGTCGCAGGGAGCTTGACCTACAAACAATTGATCTTCGTTATTTCTGACGTAATCTTATGCATTGAATTATTGAAACGTTATGCCCTAAATAGACCGGATTTTTATGCAAAATAAAAATGTTCGAAATCGATTATAAACAACAGAAATTAGGTAAAAATGAAATTTTTCTTTTAATAATTTAGTCAGTTTTCAATAATCTTTTCATCGTTTTGTATTTCACCAATTCATTTTTGTTGTGAATGCATAAAATCCGTTGTCTAACCATAAATAATTTCTAATTAAATAGAGTACAGGCAAAACTTTTGAGTCGCTCTTGATAGTTAACGAGATAATGGAATTTGTTTTAAGATGAACCTTGTCACCTATGCCTGCACGCGTCACCTCAACACCCAACGACTCCGTTAGATTGCCTCGTATGTCATCTGAAAGTACAATTTGATTCGTTAACACTAGGTCTATCCAAATTGTTAGACATTCTAAAATAATATATCTCCAAAGAAATAATCCTCATGGACGCATCTTTATACATTCTCAATAATCGTGAATTGAAAATATTAGTTAATTGACCTAGTGTTCAGTTTATTAGGATTTATAAATTTCGTCTGTAGCGGAAGTACCTATTTTATTAACGACATCCGTAGCATTGTAATTTTTATTATTCTTGACGACTTGAAACGTCACCTCTGCACGACCAACACGAATATCCTTTAGCGTTCCCGGCGTCAGTTCTAATAGTTTCCCCACCTGTAAATTCGACAATTGTTTCATTTGTATATTCATGGGGATGTTGTTCATACGGTTAAAAAGTTTGAGCGGACCTCTTTGACAACATGTTCACCTTCTGACCATTTGTGAAAAGGCTGTACGAACTCCACATACACGTGATCTAAATCGACATTGTGATAGGATGTCGAAGAACTCTCTTCCGACTGTTCGATCACCACCTCTTTCTTCACGACGGGTCCAAATAACTCCTCATCCTGGAACGTATCCCAAATGCATAAAATCCGTAGTCTAATTATTGACTGCCCAAAGGAAAGCTGAAGTGCTACTTACATCTTGCTCCGTTTCATTTGAATCAGAACGATTCTCCTTCTCCTCGCCTGAAAATAAATGTACAATTGAGAAATATTAGTGCACGTTGCAAACACGTTGTCTATAACTAGGAGTGATCAGTCTTTGAGTATCTCGAATGCTATCGAAGTGACATACTCGATTGTAGCTGATTTTTGAATGCGTAGTTGTTCGTTGAGAATGGTGGTCCCGGTTTCTTCACGTCTAAACGTTCCCTTCTCTTGAACCCAGCCAATTCTCGTCTCCAGAGGTACTCGTTCAGGTCGTTATCGAATAGAGTGTCGTAAGAATTTTCTGCAAAATCATTCGAATGAATTTTCAACTACCATAAGAAGATCCGCCTAGTCCAACAACCCCACGAGTCATTCGAAGCTTTACCTTCCGCATCAGAATCCGTTTTATCATTATTAGGCTGCACAAGACCTCCCTCGGTGTATATAGCGTTCTCCAATGAAGATGTATCCTTTCTCGGTAGCTCGATCTCTTCGTTAATATCCTCGTAATCCTCGCCATCGTAATCATTATTCTTCGAGTTGCGCTTCACATTTTCCAACAGAAATTCATCCTTGTCCGAAAACTGTGAGAATGTTCTGGGAATCTTGTACTTCTTGGCAAAAGCCTTCCAATACTCATCGTCAAGATCATCCGGTTCTTTTTTATTGTAATAAGATTTGTTGATTAAAAATTCCAATCCCTCAGCGGGTACGGTATCAGTGGAGCTTAGATCTTGCTGATTAGGGTAAGCTTTCGCTTCTTCGCCTAGAGCGTATTTTATAGATTCGATGGGGTTGTCATTGTAATTTCTTACGTTGTACGGCTGTCGCCTGGTCCGGTACAGCTTCTCGTTCAGTTCTTCGAAGCTTTTCTTCCGGATCGTGTTTTCACGGTCCTCGTAGTTCTTCTCGTTGATAAAGGGCACGTATTCCTTGTAAGAGCTCGAGGCGTACCTCGGCTCGTACAGCCTAGGAAACTCCCTGGTCTCATCTTTGTACGACGATCGCGGAAATTCTTCGTTATAGAGCGTGCCTCGAGCATATTCTTCGCGGGTACCCGGCGGGTAGAATAACTCATTAGCGTACTCGCTTCGGGAATTTCCGTCGTTCGGCGTAAACTTCACTATGGCTATCGCAGGTACCTTCGAACAAAATTCGGTAATTCATCCGGTTACGGATATTCCTAATTTCCTAATAGATTAGCCTAATTGTTAATTGTATTACTTACTCTAGTCTGGTCGATCCGGTTATCGTCCTCGAAACGCGCGATCTCCTTCAAACGCTGACACTGTCCGAAATCGTTATTTTCCCTGAAAAGCACAACACTTGTATCAATGTGTATCAATGTGTGTAATAATTTATTGACAGACGGCAAAATGTAGATTTTTCGACGATCGCAGATTAATTTATATTTGAAACTATAAAGTTTCTCAACATCCTTGAATATCGTACAAACTTTTGCGACTAGAGAGAATAAACTTTTCTGCCGAAGGCGACTCGAGTCTGCGGTACTTTTTGCTATAGTGTCAATGAAAAAAAAATTGTACCGTACCGGTGGCGCAGATTGTACAAAGATGTTAGCATAATGCATTGTGTGTACGGGTGCGACCATTTGTAGCCGTCGATCTGCAGCCTCTCTAATTGCTGTCTTAGCAGTTCCAGTTCGTCGATATTGAAGTCGTACCTGTTTCGAAACAGAAATGAACAGTGTCCATGATAAAGTAGTTCTATTTCGGAATCGTATACACAAGGAACGACCCACTTCCAATCGCAGAACTTTACTACTTTCCGGTCGAGTAGTAGTAAGACCGCTTTATGGTCAGACAATGAAGCTAAACGAGTGCTGGTCGCGAGAAGTTACGTCAATTATGGCCCTCTTGATACACTCGCTCGTTTGAACCTGTTAAATTCAATGGACGCACAGAGTGTCAAGAAATTGACATGAAAATTCCTCGCAAAATTGACCTTGACCGTGAAAATCAAGGACAAAAAGACCAACTTCTCTTACAACCAACCTTTTTTGTTCAATCGGGTCCTATAGTTCATGCGGACCAACTTTCTGAAAGGAACCATGGGTCGCAACTCGATCGTTCTTTGAAATAATGATGTTGAATTTCCTATAATTCTTGCGACCTCTTTGTTCACAATATTCTTTCGTTTCATAGTTAATTACATTAGTTAGTTACAACGAGTCAGCTTATTGCTGATGTCCGCCAAATGTCGTGCGAAATGTTTTGATCCAAACAATATACGACCACGTAGCTAATAGTTTTTCATACGGTTGAAGAGGTTTAATGAGGATGTCGCGTCGATATGAAATTTCTGCTCGTAGAAGCCTTCCACTAACTCGCACAGTATTTCTACATATATATTTCCTGAGCTAACGCGTAATTCCTCGTTGCTTCGTCAATAGCACAGAAATAGCACAATAGAGTATGAAATATTAGCTGCGATAAAGAACCGCATGAAAAACAAATTAGCTACATCGTTTACGTCGTCGTATATCGTTTGAATCAAAACATTTCGCGGGACATTTGACATCACCAGTAAGCTGACTCGTTGGGTAGAAAATTATCGGGAGCATGATCTGCCATTTCCCTAACTATAAAATGAAAGAATATTATGAACAAACAGGTCGCAAACATTATAGGAAATTCAACATCATTTTTTAAGAGAACGATTGAATTGCGACCCATGGTTCCTTCCAGAAAGTTGGGACTCATGATCTGTAGGACACGATTGAACAAAAAGAATATTTGATTTTGTCCTTGGTTTTTCAAGGTCAAGGTCAATTTTGCGGTGAATTCTTTATATTAATTTCAACCAAATCGTAGGAGTAGAATCGTGCCATGGTGGCCGCGACATATAATTACTTTACACCCTGTGCAAGCGAGACACCTGTCTGATTAAAATCCATTAGTTTCTCCTTATTTACTAATCAGTTTAGACGAGCACTTACTGGTAGTAGTCCTCCTCGCTCAGGTCGCCATACAATGGTAGACACCTGCCGAATGCCAAATCTGAAATGGCGAGTTAGCGGTCATTCTACAATTATCAGAAACTTGTGTAAATTAACACTTTGTCTACCGGGGACCATTTAATAATTTCCTGAAAATCAAATATTCACAATTGTAGGCTTCTTAACCCACGGATTAATCAATTCTTCTTGGGATTGTTAGTTAGATGATAACTGCTAACAAGGAGAGGTCATCGTGGTGGGGTCGTCGATATTAGTTAAACTTTTTCTGGAGAATTTAGAGCAACATGTCCGAGCTAAATATGTATTAAAAATATCATGTAAATATGTGTTTTGAATTCGTCTCGATGTCCTCTAAATATGGTAAAAAAGATATGTTCCTATTTGTAAAACCCAAGGTGACCACGATTTTTTTTACTGATATCTATTGTGCACTCCATACCCTGCAGCTCTTGTTCTAAACTTTTTTTGTCAGATGGCTGCAAGTGGGTGAAAAATCATGCGTCGCGTTAGAGGTACATATAACTAGTATATGTTATGTATAACTTTGTTTTTTTTTATGTATAAGCCTGTATAACTAGTTGCACTATTAACAACCGCACCAATAAATAAATAGCATGATTAGAAAGAATATCAAGATATTTTCTGGATATTGTAATTAAATGTTTATAGGTATTCTTGCCCTAAATTCATCAGAAAAAGTTTAATAAAAATCGACGACCCCACCACTATGACCTCTCCTTGCAAGCTTGTCTCAGAACCTTCTTTTGATGGTACAGTCATTAAACAATGTATTCCCAGACTTCCGATAGACAAAGTGTTAAGAGATTAATGAAAATGTCACCGTTGTAACAGGTTTCAGTTCGCGGGTTGCAGAGGCTCTTGCTAAACAAGCACCCTGAAATATAAAGTTTATATTAATTAAACACCTATCGCCCTTCAGCCTTCGTGCATAGTTCATTCAGTTTTCTTTATTCAATTGACAGAAAAGAGTCTTTTTACTCGATTATAATTAGACTACGGATTTTATGCATTTATAACAAAAATGAGTAGATGTAAAAAGGAGAATTTTACAATGCTGTTACATTCTTTTCAGCCTATTAAACGTATTAAAAAAGAAAATAACTTTCTATTTCGCTTCAGGTTGTTGGAATTCAGGTAAACCAAACTTTTATTTTTCAGAAAGATCCACAGTCTAATTATAGCCTTTATGAAACGATAGTATGAACTCTATAATTGAGAACAGGGAACAGTGGACGAGGGTTGGAATGATTTTTTCGCAAGTTCGGTGTGTCGAGTTTGTCACGTTTGAACTTTCAGAGGGACCATCGGAAGCCTCGAGGACTCTCAAGCGCGATTGATCGAGCCAGAAATCAATCTTCCACGCTTTCACCTTTATCCGATTGAAAACGAAATCGCGTTCCGGGACGAGAATGTCCGGTCGTTTCTTTTGTTCCTGGCGGATTGACGTAAACTCTCCTGCGTCATAATCATCCGACCAGCTACGCCGTGCTATGTTTGCCGTGGTTCTGCGATATATCGAACTAATTAGAGTGGCGAGCGTCCGACGTCGCTTTCATTTCGCAGCAACGTTTCAGTTTAGGCCACTTTTCCACGACGAAACGCTGATAACGCTGCCGCTGCGAAACGTCCGCGTCACACCACGTTATTCAATGTACGATAATATTTATTTCATTTTCACACGAACGAATCTTCCTATAGTCTTCATATAGTTTCAAATAAAACAGGAATTCGCAAGAAGATCTGATACGTTTAATCGTGTGTAGCAAACTGTGATACCAAACATTTGATATTCTTAAGTTCATTTTTTAAATTAATTTTTGTCACAAATGCATAAAATCCGCAGTCTAGCGACTAGATGAAGAAGTGTTTAAGTATCTTTGTATTCCTGTTTAATTATTCCATAATTCGTTCTGTTGGAACAAACAACATTAAACACTCTAAAGACATGTTGAATTCGAAAAAGTTATACGTTATGTTTGCGTTCCATCCGGCCAAACGGGATATTATTGGAATTCTGTCCGTTCCGATGGACCTCCATGTTTGTTCAACCGGTTTTTATGAGTTCCGAATCGAAACAACGGAAACGCTTGCCGAGAATTGTTTACAAAACGTTTCCCTGCGCATCATGCCGAGGACGGCCCGGTATTTGCATCTCACAGAGCGGCGCAAATGATTTTACTTGGAAACGAATCTGTAATTTTCTCGTCTGATAAAATCTTGTTACTCTTGAGATGCTGTAACTGCCAGCCGGTGTTCCATTTCCCTTAACCTTCGCTGCAGAGTAGAACATTACGGAAAATGTCACCGTGCGATCGCTATGGGACGCTTCTCGCGTTTCACGCAGACGGCAAACCTGCAGAACACTCGCAATCTCCTTCCGTTACATCTTTTTGCATCGTTCGCTTTCACTGACACGTTACTCTCCCTCCGATTCGACGAAACTCATTTTCCACGTTGCAAATTACCAATTTCCCATAAGCTATATTTTTATATCCCATCGCGAGAGGTACGATCGTTCCATGGAAAACATTTTCAGGGCAATTTGTTTTGACAGCGACCCACGCCGAGCAGAATTGTTTAAAAAAATAACATTGGAAAGAAAGCACCAAGAGAATACGAGGAAAATTCAGTTTTCCCCGTGCTTCACATTTGCCGCGAAACCAAATTTTTCGTCGCAAACCACAATTTATCACTACGCGTGCATATCGCAAAAATTTCATTTTGCAGGAGTGGACACGGTAATGCGGCGATAAAGCGCCTGCGTCTGACCGTAAACGATTATACGTCCGTAAAATTGAAATAGCTAATGCGGCCGGTGCGTTGTCGTTGTAACTTTCAATTTACATCGAATTATCATGGGAAACGAATTTCACCGCCGCGCGGCCCACGTTTACAAATATCGCAGCAAGTGGAAATGGTACGTGATAGCCAGACACGCTAGGAGAATGTCGTTCGAGTGCAGGCGTACGGAAGTTCCCGGCGCTGTTTGTCCTCAAACTAAACTCTCCACTAAAAACATTTGTTCAGTCCACGCCGGACTGGCGAACACCAAGAATAATCTAGAAATCATTTCAACATGGCGAAAGAACGGGTGAAAGCAGTTACATAGCATGCATCTCATTTAGTTAACACTGTTTTAACGAGACAGTTAAAGACAATTTAGACCGACGTTCTTCCTCTATCCATCTTTCGTTAACGTTTGTGGATTATTTTAATTCATCGTCGATTAATTTAGTATTAGAATCAAATTAATTTTTGTTTAAAGAAGAATTTGGGGAAGGAGACGCGTCTTCTAGTAAAAGATATTACTCGTGAACTGTGTATTTGTTATGCCACGATACGTTTCCTTGTCTTTCTGACAATGATCCAAGCAGTTCGTTTTCAGACGGTGCGAAGTCGGGAACGGAGAAAGGGAGGAACTGTTTTGTATAGTGCGGGGCGAATAAAAGCGGGATCAGGAGGAGAATCGACGACAAGGGATCCTCAAGAAGGCAAACCGGGTAGGTGGAATGAGTGATCCCGGGCAGAAGGGAGGAACCGAAGCGGGTTTGCAAAGGTGGTGGTCGCGTGGGATGCACAGCTCGATGAAACGCGTGGGCGGTGATCAAACGGAGCGTGTGTCGCCCTGTTTCCCACACCGGGAGGAACCTCGAAATTTTCAAGGCCGTCGCAGATTACGGCAATCTCGATCCCGTTTCAACCGCAAGATCTCCGAGCCTTGGATTATCGATATTCGCAAATCTGTACGTGAAATATGCAACGTTGAACTTCCAATCCGTTTCGAACTCGTAAAACAGTTATGCCACCCACACAGTGACGGAAGACGGCGAATAATTACCGTAATGGCTCGTATCTTGTTCTAGCTGGTTTATTTTGAACATTTTTATTCCCTCCATTTTTAACCCTTTACAAGGAAAAAATTCCGGGAAGCGAGTAACTCTTTGTAGAAAATATAAAATGTTATAATGTTGGAAATAATTATTTATATGGGATATGGCTTCAAGTTTTATTATTTCGTAAGTATACCATAATTACCTGTAATCATTGTGTTGCTTTAAAATTTTTAATTAGGATTGGAAATGGTTTATATGGAATTTTGCAAGTACAACGCGAATATTCAGGTATCTATGTTATGTGGAAAATTATAAAATATGAGATAATATAATTACGATTAATAATATTTTTATTTGATTCTGACTTGAAGGAGTCCTCCAGTAATCTAGTCTGTCGGCAACAGCGAAGCTGAAGAATGTAGTCGGATTTTTATTGTCTCCGGAACGGCGCATTTCGCCCAAACTCGTCGACGACGTAGAAAAATATCGACAGGATGAAAAAGCATTTTGTTTCCACGTGCGACGCAAGGATAGAAGGGTGAGAGCGAATCGATAGTGACTCGAAATTTTCAATGGCCACGTCGACCTGAAGAATGGAGGAGATATCGAAAGGACGATTGTTTCTCGGAGCAGGGTGCACGGAAGCAATTTTTTCCCGGATCTCGCGCGGCTCGAAAAGTCACTGCGACCCACTAATTGCATTCGAGGTGGATGCGATTCAACAGTGTCGAATAGAAACCGAAGGATTAACGAAGTTGAAAAGAGACTTCACCTTTTACATTTTTACGTTCGCTGGTATACGGTGGGTGGCGCTATTTTTCATTCAAACCTGAAACCCAATTACTACGACGGGGAAAAGAAGGGTATTGTGTTTCGCTCGATGCCCTTGAAAACCCTGAGTGTTCGTGTCATCCTTTTTTCGCCGAGTTTTTCTTCAGTTCCTACAGGTTTTCTCGCTTAAGCTTTGTCCACACTGGAATAACATCGAAGAACTTTTAGTTGATGTATCTCGGAAAAGGTGTTCGCTTTTATCGAATAAAGGAAGAAGAAGAAGGCAACAAGAGGCGAGGGAAAGTTGCTGTCGATGTTGCCTCAGTGTGGACATAGCTTTAGCGAGCAACAGGGGAAAACGGAGAACCCTTTCGATCGGATAAATATTGCGCGTTTCGGTTAATTGAGTTAAATCGATCCGCCCCGAGCAAAATTCACCGGGGCCAGACCAGTTTACTTTTCCTCGTGACGCTTGCTCGAACGTGTAAATCGATAATTACGTTCCTCACGCACGGCGGATCCACACGCTCCTCGCGAAACATAACGCGGTCACTTTCGCAAAAGCGAAATGCTGAAGTTGAGACCACCTACGGACCGTCGACGCGCCTCTGTATTTTTAACCTGATGTTTCTAGGGGACATTTTCATTGATAAGAAATTGCTCGCGGTCTGCTAAAGATACCACCTTAAAAATAAGAATCGCACGCACAGCATCTTTTAAACAGAACACAGTAGGGCAAGGTTCACCTGCGAAGCTCCTTCGAATTTTCCTCTATTCTTTCGACTGAAGCGCTTTCCGATAATTGCTGCAATTATTGGCAACTGGGTGAAATGTTACATAGTGGATTCCGCAGCCGCTGTTCAATTTTTAACCTGCAATTTTCAACGGACGTTCATTGATAATAATGTGCTCGCTTGGAAATAACAAAATATGCCCCGAGGTGAAGCTCACGCTTTTTCAACTTTTCCCATTAAAGTTCTGCGGATTTTATGCATTTATGGAAAAATGAATCGATCAAATGCAAAACATTTAAAGAATTTAAAAATGCTGTTGTATTATTTTTTTAACTCATTAACATCATTAACCCTTTGCACTCCTTTGTCGAGCGTGACTCGAGATCAGAGAAAGAAAAATGTAAATAAAGCGGGTCTTCGTATGTATTTGGTTCTTCCTTTATTTAATATAAATTACAACAAAGTTCAAGAGCTGCATTTAATATAATTAGTGAACAAAATTGTTCAAAATCAGTAGCAGTCAAGGAACTGTCCTTCGAAGTGAATAAAACACTTAAAGTAGTAGGGAGTTGTTGACGACGAGTTCAAAAATAATTCGGAGTGCAAAGGGTTAAGAAATAAACATTTACGTAGCTCCTGCATCTTGCAATTAATGTAGACAATTTTTATTTTGCATAAAAATTCGCAATCGTCTACCGATCATCTGACTGTTTCAAGTGCTATTTTCGGGGCATTCTGACGTCCACCGGAAATTCTCATCGACGGAAACGTTTCTCAACACCGAGGGAAGGGGCGAGAATGTGCTGACCGGAAAAATGGAAGGTTCCTGAAGAAATTGATCACCGGGGAAGTGGAAGCGCATCCCCATGCAGCCGAGCCGACAGGTATAAAATCAACGGGCAGGAATTTCATTTATCTCCGATCCTGCATACTCCTTATTGCAATCTTGCTGCAAGGTGTACATTCGACTTCACCCGTGAAGCTTCCCAAGTTCTCGATTTTAATCATCGTATTTGATTTTTATCGCGTCGTAGTTTCGTTCATACTACGTAGCTGCATTGAGCTTCAAATTAGCTGGTCAAAGCGTAATTGTTGTATTGGTTTGCATACTAGTCTGATAAAAATACGTCTATTGCAAAGCTGAAGTATTCTGGTGCAAGTGGATCTTACTTCCGCGACAGGGAGCAACATGAAAATATTGATTTTCGAGAAAGCAAATGTTGACAGGTGGATGTGCAGAGAGGCATAGGATTCTTTGGCATTTTACTGCCGATTCCGAGTACGTTCGAGGATCCGAACGAAGAGGTTCTTTATTCGCACTGGTGGAACGATGGTGAATCGTACTCACCGACATTGCCGTCGCCCAGAATAACGTGATGGAAAATAAAGAGCACCAGCAGCTCTGATCTCCCTTGCCACCACCGTTTACGGCCCATAGATGTTCCTAGAAGTGTGCATCTAATTTACGGTCTGCGTCGATAAAGCAACGGTATAATGCCAATCCACTCTCGCTCTCTCTCACTCTCTCTCTCACTCTCTCTTCTAACACTCCACATCGGTGTGAAACGCACCACCCGACAACTGAGAACACGATATAAAACACATGCAATATTATTTCCAAGCAGATTAGCCTCGTATCGTGTTCACTCTTGCAGCTTACTCTATTTTATACTGTAATTCTGAACAAATTAAGTAAATCCTCGAGCTCCTTATGCACTCTGGAAACACCAAGGAAAATTATTTCCCTACATCATGATTAAATTCAGTCTTTACCCGAGTTCCCATACTTCCGCAGATTATTTCATGAAAATCAGAATAAGGGAGAGACTTATCTCTGTCGCAGACGTCCCCCGCGACAGAAATGAAATGGGAACACTGTTGCATTTGGAAATGAAAAATGCCACGAGTGCGTGAAATTCCTCAAACGGCAGTAAATAATAATCACCTCGGAATATTTTGCTCGAGAGAAATAATTTCAGAAGAATGGGAGACGTTCGAAGAACGAGAAATACGCATTCGTGTGAAAATATTTAATCCGATGATCAGGACGTCGTTAGCAGAGCAAGCAACAGTAATTATATGCAAATGCAACTCCTTCGCCTTTCCATAATCAGATCGAGACAACTTGTTGAATATACTTATGTAAGGACTCGATGAAGCAACTGCGGGGGATGAAGTTGTCATTTAATAGTTTGAAAGCTTCGATAAATCATATACTGCGAATACATCTGGCGTCGAGTGCAGACCAATTTTTCTGAGTGATTGCAGACTCTTCTGCAATCATTTTACGCGAACGAAATCGAACCTCGTCTTTTCCGATTAAACACGAGAGATTCGATGCAGAAATTGTCATTAATTTTTTCTGGAAGCGTGATCATCCTTATCAATTCCTTTGGAGGCGAGACCATCAAGGGCACCACTTTCCAACATGGAAAGTCCTTTTCATTAAAAGTTCATAAGCAATTTCAGATATTCTATTTCGCGTTCTTTCAAGTGTCAGGCACTTTGCATTGCAAATCGGTCTACATGAATGCCCGCAATCTGTTTTATTCGCCGTCACGCCGAGCTTCTAACACTTGCGTTGCCAGACGGGAATTTTCCACGTTGGTTGCCACCCGAGAATCTTTTCATCCTCGTATCTTCATAAAAATGTTCGCTGTCCTCTTTACACGTGATACTCGAACATTTCATCCAACTGTGTCTCGTTCGTATTACGAGTTTGAAAAAATAAAGTCGATTGCAACGAATGAGTCATTAGAAATGTGTCGATGTATTTCACATAAAAATGTACTGTTTCATTCGTCTCGCAAATGCAGTACGTATGAGCAGAAGTTAAAGGGGTGCTCGAATCTAAGTCCGTTTAAATAAACGTATTGTCAGGGAGATAAAGAAAAAGATGTTTCTTTTACTCGAATCGGTTCGAAATTGATGAAATAATGATCGTTTGAGCAGACAGTAAAACAGTTGCTAAAGCAGGTACCACAGGTGGTAACATAAGGGCGAAATCGGCCGGGCGCACGGATTTGTTAATAGCATCAGTATGCTCAATAAAATCTATCGATTCTCAAAGACGCAGCGCATTGATGATCCGCGGCGATACATCTCATCCGGACTAATTACCACAATAATTCAATTACTCCCGAAGATAGAGTGTAACGGACAGGGAACGGCGGTTCAAAGGGTGCGGTACGCAAAGGGCACGGCTTTGCGTAACAATATAAGCTGTCGGATTTACGCAACTCCGATATCTGTGCTGGCATCCCCGAGAAACACGCGACAAAGCGGACCGAGCAAACCGCAACAATGTAGAATCTAATGCATATACCATCCTCAAACACTGAACAACTAACCTGTCCCCTACAACAGAAAGCCTCGTCATTTCCAGAAACCTGTCCGTGGCAATAAATCACACTGTAAACCCCTTAAAATCACTTTAAAGGGTAGAGAAAAAGAGAGAGAGAGAGGAAACCTTTTAGAAACAGAAATAGAAACGAACCGGGACGTAATTGAATGATTCTAGGGTCGAAACGTATGGAACGGGTGTACGATTGCACAGTCCTGAAGCATCAGGTTGTAGTCACGCTCTCTGTCTCTCTTTCTGTTCCCACCCCTCTCTCTCTCTCTTTCTCATTCTCACTCGGTCTCTCTCTCTCTCTCTCTCTCTCTCTCTTTCTCTCGCTTTTATCAACCTGCGTGACGCTTAGCAGCGCCACTCGAACGACTCCGTGGTCCTAGGTACGTACCTGGGCGTGACACGTCGTTGATTCCTCAATTTTAATACATTCTGGTCTCGAAGTACCCTGTGTTGAGTTGTTCAATTGCGGATATGCTCGATGACTCGCGGCGGATCAGATCTCTTAGATCATTTCCCACGGTGCACGTCCTGTCCTGTCGCAGCAGTGCCACCGACTGACTATTTCCTCCAGCGGAGAAACCAGGCGGAGGGCATGCGTTGACTTCGGAATCGATTGCACCGCGCACATGCCGGCTGCCAGGCGACGGGGGATGCGAATAGTGATGGGACCAATACCCTCGTGATACCGGGGACCTTGAAAACGAACGTTCCATCCGATCCTCTGCACCGTGCGTCGCAACGCGAACGCGGCCCGCGTAACAGTCGTAACCGGAACTCGAAACCAGCTCTCGGAAGCTTACAACAGACCGTCATTGTACAATTTACATCGGTTAAATTGGAAGCTCGATCTTTCAAACGCAACACTTGTTCATTGACTGCTTTAAACATTGACCGCATCTACGAGGATCGTAACCCTCGACGACTGTAGATCAACGAGCAGTTCATTACCATTCGCCAAAATGGGAACAAGCATTGTAATGGCGCGTTGTCTTTATTCGTCTCGTTGCACACGCGGTTTTCCAATAATTGCAGAATAGAATTCATTGCTCGAACACTGTTGTAAAATCGATTTCAGTTTTTGAAACGTTTACAGAAAGAGCTTATCACCGAACAACTGAAGTCTCTCCGATTATTACTCGCTCCGGTTATTAGAATCGAGCTTTGTTTGTTTTCTGCAGTAACTTTCTATGCTCGGAACTGTTCCGAAGCAACAATAATGGTCAATCTTCAACGAGTACTTTGAAATGGCACAACTATTAATCGTTATGCACTTCAGTCGATTCATGAAAATAAAAGTTGCGATTACAAGTAAAGCTATGCTTTTAGACGAAACTGCCTTGACCAAAGTGCACAAGGCTTGAAGCAGATGGGTGATCATAAGTAGATTGTGGGTATTTATGTAAAGTAAAAATTGTCTGCATTGATTGCACGAAATACAAACCAAATTGAACGTTTGATTGAAAAATCTCCGATTTTTTAAATTTTCCAATTTGGAATTTCTTATACTCCGTAGTATAATCATAGGGAATAAGATTTATTCGAAAAACTGTCTCGAAAATTGTATTACAACGACAGAACTCTGTCATTACTTTAGCACCCACCTAATTGCAGTTGTATATGACAGGAGTATAATACATAGAATTGTGATAAACATGTATATAATTTTCGAATTTACTGATTTATTTAACTCTCCCACGCTACCCAAGCAAAAATGGACCTATATTTCTTGTTATTAAATATCGTGAAATGTTTGATTCCCCTCTGGCTGTGTTGACTTTGATAACATTTTATTCCCCGAATGAATGAAAGCGAAACATCGGATGAAATATGATCAAAGGATCTTTCGAAATAAAAGTGTCGATTTTAATAAAATGCATTCTTGTAGTTTATATAATAAAATCGAATCCATTCTGTTTGATAGCTTTGGTGCTAATTTATTATGCCTATTAAGGCATCGTATAATAAATTGCGCTAGACATTGTACGTCGAAGGAGCGGTAAAGTTTGAGAATATTTTCAGATATTCGTGTACGAGTTGGTAAATTTTTTACCGGGATACACTCGGTATCGAAGTTCACCGGCAAAGGATCGATCCCATCGCTATAAGGGACCCGAGAATGAGGCGGAGAGGGAAAGAAATAATAGCACAACCACAATAATAGAGAAACAGCCGGTGTCGTCCGCTCGCCACCGTTATCAACAGACCGATAATATTCCCATGTTCCGTCTCTTGAGGGTGCTTGACAACTCTTTCATTATCAAGTTCCGATTTCCGATAATATTTTAAGGTAAACTTTCTGTCGAGTTGTTCGCAGGACATCGAACGCCTGCGCATTCCCACCCCTATCCTTGCCGATGGTGTACGCCTCCTGTTAAGCACCTGTTGTTCACGAATTGAGTTTTCTCTTTGAAATCGTCAAACCCTGATCTCTCTTCACATCACCTGCTGATGGATCTCTAAGAGACACGGTTTTCATCAATGCCAGAACACTTCGTTGTTAATGCTACTTTAGAATTGTTATTTCAATTGTTTAGTTGCCAGCTGCTAGGACACATGCTGTACAAAAGTATGCGACTGTACATTGTTTTATTGTAGTTACGTGCAATGGTTTCAAGATAGAGAGTAATAGTACATTGTTGTCTCGTATCACGTAGATATATTTGCATGTTAATAACCACTGTGCTAACTTTGTTGTATTAGTAAATATGTATGTGTTTGTTGAAGTAATTGCATAGCAGGTAATTTTATAGAATATTGGTAGTGCGAACTACATGACAATGCGTGGAAATGATTGTACTGTTTGAATGAGCAAAGGCATGTTTCTCTATGTGTAAAGAACTGGAGTAGTTTCCCATAATTTCGTCGAGGTATCGATTAGGAACACTTGTTGCGGGGATACAGTCGGCAGAAGTATTGTCAGACCGTCTTTCTCTGCCTCGTACCTACACCACCGACGAGATACTACCAGCGCCTGTGCTATTCAGCGAGACCCGTAACCGGGCGCGACCGGGCGCGGGGATAACGTGGAAGTTACAGTGATCTGATATACCACATCGCTAAAAGTTCTACCACCGACGAGATATGTACTCGTCAAGTAGAAGAAGAATGATATAGTAGAATGCTGAAATTACCCATTCTGTAATTACCTTATAATACTATCACCAACGAGATACTATATCTCGTCGGTGTCGGTGGTTCCGCACTCTTTCCCTAAATAGAACCAGAGAATATATGACAGTGTTCACGCCCGGGGTGAACCAGCTTGAATAATATACCTATATACATATATCTTGTTCTAAAGGAAGGTGAAATTGCAAAATGTTATGGAAGACAATAGGTATAGGAATAGAATTTAATGAAAATCAACATATTTATTAAATGTGCAGCTATTAGCTTGATATTATCCTCTATTCATAAGATACTAGAAGTTCTTACAAATAGAGGATAATACCGATTGCCCAGGTCTCACCACGAGGAGGTTGCTGCACAGGAGACCCGAAAGGGAGTCAGAACGAATGCAATATTCCTTCTGGCTCCCTTTCTTACAACGACAAACTTATACTAAATTACGCAAATATGTCGAGTAATTATCGCGGAGAAAAAGGTGTGAATCGGAGAAGAAGTCTCCGATCCACGGGGGCCAAAGGCGAATCAGGCAGAAGGCTCTGATTCTTTCAAAGTGAGAAACAAGAGCGAACCAGAGCGGAAGGCTCCGGTTCGAAGGTGACGCGGCGCGTACAATGCTTGCAGCCCAGTACCGGCCAGAGCCGATACCCGACGTGTCCTCACCAAGAGGAATGGTCACGAGAAGTGTTCAAACGGTGTGCCATTTCTCTGCCAACTACCTGCCACCAGGCAACGCAAAGCGTTGAGGTGAACTCGGGTAGGATGACGAACAGAGAGAATGGCTACACGAATGAACACTTCTCAATGAACCATCCCTCTCAATGAATCGACGACGAATACCGGCTCCAACCGGTCTGGTACATACAAGCAAGGTCCGACACAGCAGAAGGCTCGGGTGACACCAACTCCCGTAAGGCTGGCAGTCTAGTATCTCGTCGGTGCCTACACATAGAAAACAGACGGAAGTAGTATAGTCGGTAACGGGTCAGACCCTTAGACCATATATACCTATAGACCCGGTGCAGATAAGTCTGCCATGTTCCAAGATTAATATTGCATTGTCATCCAGTTCTGAGCTATGTTTAAAGTTTCAAGTCTCCACCTCATCGGGAAGTGGTTTAAAATTCGATTACAAGTTTTGACGCATACAACAACGACAATGACAACTCGGCAAGGTAATATAAGCGTGGTAAAAACCCCGGGCATCACATTCGCGCAGTAAATATTAGCCCTCCACATCCAAACATTGTTCAACCTCGTCCGGGAAACAATAATAGCAGCACTACTCACTAGGCAGTATGTATTATGAACACTGGTCTATCGGGTGGAAACGTTCGCACCGACCAGTAGCTAACAACAACAGCAAGAACGGACATTTTTCGGTAGGTTTGGTCTTTAAAAAAGAAATGTAAATTATGATAATAGTGCTCATCTCTCCTTTTGAAAAATAGACTATAGCAACAATTTTAATTGCGAAACTTGTCTGAAGAATGTCTTCTTCATCGGAATCGATCAGCACGAGTCGTTCGTTGGGCATAATCGCCAGATATCTCAAGAGACGGATAGCAGAAACTGAGAAGAAGCGGAAAGCGGCAGAAGACAAGAAAGAGGAGAAGAAACCGGCGGTAGATTTAGTGAAAAGTAAACCGACGATAAGATCTATTCAAAATTTAGTCAGTATACGATACCTTAAAGAGAAAGGCCATTGGCGAATTATAAATGAAATGTAAACCAAATATTTTTGTTCAACATTAGAGTCTAACTAAATCTGCCCCGTTGAAACAATGAAATCGGTTATGTTCGGCGTCGACCGTCGGTCGGAGTCGCCCGATACCGGGACCGGGGCCACTCACAATCAGACTTGAGCGCGCGAGGACAGGCAAGGAAATGAGAGGATTCGTTTTCGATGAACACTGCACTTTATTCCAAAATTGTCACTTCGCCGCGCGAATCGCTCTCGTACGAAACGGAACTCTTGATCGTGCGATTTCTGCCGTCGGATCGCGACGGAAATCTTGAGCGGCGCCTGACCGGGAGCCGCCGCGAATGGAAATCTTCGACGCGCTCGACGGAGATCTTGCCGCGAGCAGATGCACGACACGCGACGCGAACAGCGAGTAAGCCAACGGCGCGAACGAAGTAACTCCGCAGCAGACATTTAGATAGACATTAGATGACAGGTCTATCCTTATATCTCGTCGGTGATAGAAGGTCCTGGCTTATTGTTAGACCAAATGTTATTAATATTTTCTATTCTTCTAAAGAAACTGTTATTTATTTATTTCGTACTGGGAGCTCCACAGACACATTTCTCTAATTGTTCCTTTCCCGTTTCCTGGATCATTCCATTTTATTGCCTGGAATAGTCTTTCGGAAAACAACAAGAACAGTATATTAAAAAGCTACATCTTTGTTTATTACAAAAAACAATAATTTGTACAAAAGGGTGTAATATTACAATGTAAATTGTTCGCAACAATTCGAACGTTCGTAAACGATCACCCTTTAAACAAAACATGCGAACATCTGGAACCCGAAACTTATCGTAACGCGAGATTATTCACCCCTGTCTCAAACATACTGCACTCAAAGCATGTACCTACATTTGTAATTTTTTTTTCTGATCGTTCATCTCAGTTCGAAAATTATAACAATCACAAACAACACACATCCCTATACAATCCGCACACTCTCTATCATACGAATGCTATATAACAATTATATATTATGCGTATCGTTTATTTTATAAAAATGAAAGGAAAATATTGCAAAGTGGCACGTTTCGTAAAGTTGTTTCGAGTTAGTCGACGATAGAGGAAAGTATGATAAAATTCGAGCAAACTAACATAAACATTCATCTGCAACGAATTAGATACAACAAGCGTGGTTTTCATACTTTACTTAATTGGGCGACACAAAAAATCTTCCGTCTACACGATTCTCTTGGCGCGTTTCGTTCCCACCACCGTTTGTACTTATTTTTTTTTCAATTCGTCCACGTAAGTAAGTACGTGGGTCAATTTAATCGAAACATGGAGATTCTCGATTAAAACTCCGTGTAATCAAAAGAAAGAACAATAAAAATAACAACTAAAATAGATTGTGTAAAATTAGCTAGGATTGGTTTTGGAATTACGATGATTGAGCTGCCAGCATTTCTTCCTGCTGTATTTTCCTGCGATAGTTGTCCAAAGTGACTTGTATAGTCTTCTCCGAATATCGGCAGTTTTCGGCTCCACAGGTACACGTGAATGACTTGCATTTTATTATCCAGAACTTTTCTCCGTAATCGAAGCTAAGGGCAAACAATTCTGCATTTGTCTCTGATCAGAAATGATATTAACATAACGAAATACATTTTCAACAAAAGTAGACGTCAATTATGCCCCCTCTTTCCATGAACAAACCAAACCCAAACGTGCCAATGCAAAAGAAAGCTAAAAATAGGAATTTACTAAAGAATAAGGCAAAGCAATTAACTACTACATAGTGAGAACGATCAGCCAACCAAAACCAAATATTAGTTCTTTTATTAATCAACATAATTAGCATATGTCATTAATTATAAACGCGTACAGTGCTCGTGATTTCCACGTGTGAATCGTTTCTTTTTTCATATTTAGTTAACATACCCGAGCTCTTCGTCCGCTTCGATGTCACGATTCGCAAAAAATGCTATCCTAGGAAAATGCAAATCCTGATGCTCGACGAACACTCGCACCGGCAAGAGATTAGGTGCGCAAGAATGATTTATAAAACGAGCAATATTCCCGTACCGTCTTGCGTCGATACAATAAGTCTCTCCATCCTAAATAATTAGAAAGAAATGAACTTCTCATCGGTATTCATCGGTTCTGCGCGATACTTACCCTATTGTCTAAATCAAATAGATAAGAATCGTCTTCTCTATGATCAGCTTCAGAATCAGATATTATCTCACCAACGTATTCGCACACGTAGGAACCTTTAGGAATGTGTCGCAACGTTCGCAGACCCCAACCTTTACCCTTCGTTCGAAACAATTGAAACCTTTGCGTCAAGCCGTGTTGAACAACTCGATTGTTGCACGTTATACGATTACAGTCGCAAGCTGGATTGCATTCAAATAACATTGGAGGATCTGCATAAAATGCGTTAATATACAGATTTGACCTTGACCTGATTTCAATTAAGAAAAATTTGCAAGTTCAACATACCTGCATAATTAAACTCGGGAATCAACTTTCCGTCTTCGTCGTACCAACACCTCAGACTAATGTTCCCACATAAACATTTCTCTGAGCTACAGTTATCTTCGCAACGACAAGACTGCAAAGACGTTATCGTACGGTCAACATTTATGCTACTAGTAAAACAGTTCTCGGTCACGTACAAGAAATCTGTTGGCTTGTCTTCTGCGTCGTGTCCGTTCACGCATTGGATAGGATTCGTTTCTTTGCCGCGCGAGATGTCACTGTAAAGGTAGACATTTAACTATATTTCATAAACATTGAACCGAAGCCGAGTAACAATTAGGCTTGATATTCACTTAGTTAAAATTTTTATTGTTTTCTCCCACATGTGCTCGGAAAGCTCATTTACTTTAGCGTTTAATCTTAAAGCGGACATAGTGTCCCCGTCATTTGTACAACAGTTTACCGCTGTTTCACCTGCAGCGTTCACTTCGCCTATTTTGGCACCACGTGCTAACAAAAGGACGCTCACCGCATACTGATCTTGTCTCGCGGCTATATGTCTAGAACAGAAAATACAAAATGGAGTGTAACACTTCCACCGAAACATCCTGTGTAACTTGTCCGGTAGACAGAGTATTAAGTTACCATGAACTTACAAAGGAGTGTCGCCATGAACGTTAACAGCGTTCACGTCGCAACCTTCGTTAAGGAGCATCTCCGTGATCTCGGAGCTTCCGCTGTACGCGCTCCAATGCAACGCTATGTTCTGCTCTGCATCTCGGATCAACGGGTCGCATTTTTTTTCTAATAGAAACCGTGCGACATCGGCGTGACAAAATTCGCATGCCCAAATCAAACTCGTCCACCCGCCGTCATCCACAGAATCTAATGGAGGATCGTTGTTTATTCACATTAATATACGGACGTTAATCTTAATTAGTAAGTACGCCGTGCTAATAGCTCATAATAAAATGCTCATTACCCACTAATGTTCTCGGTGCTTTGCATTCTGTTAGAATGATCCGACATACTTCCAGATGCCCCGATTTCGCAGCCATGTGCAAAGCAGTCATACCGTCCTCTCCTTTCAGTGTAACATCGGCGCCTATCCGAATCAGATATTTGACTACGTCGGCTTTACCCTTGCTGGCAGCCAGCATCAGAGGCGTTAACTGATTTCTGTCCATCAAGTCTAATTGAGCACCAGCTTGTACTAACACGTGTACGCAAGATAAGTGGCCCTTATCCGCAGCTATGTGAAGTCCGGTTCGATGAGCATACTCTCGGAATGTATGGTTCGCGTTGTAACCGCACGCTGAAAAGAATTAAAGAGCAACTTGAATCACTCGGGTTCGTTGCAGAGCAACGGAGCAGAATGAAGTAGGTGTATGCTGGCTATACCTAGAACGTTAACCAACTTCTCCAAGTCCCCGTTTTTCACAGAAGTGTACAGACTCATGATAGTGTAACGTTCTGGTCTCTCGGAATTGAGAGACGGTTCGGGGGTTTTAATTACGTCGGGCGGAATCAGAGGACTGGGGGGACGCTCTGCCAATTTCGTGTTGTCGCCTTTCCCTGGTAGAGTGATCTTCGCGGAAGGCAATTTCGAGAATTTCTTACGAGTCGGAATGAACACAGGTTTCCGGAGACCGCTCATGGTGACCATCACGTCGTACGCTGTACTTTCGCTTCCACAGTGTGGACACACCCCTTTCTTATTCGGATAGACCTCGCACTCGCGGTGATATTGGTGCCCGTTCTCGCACTGCACGAACCTCCCTTGCGAACAGAACAGTCCACAAGAAGGGCAACAGTTATGCCTCAACAATCTCTCCTTGTGCATTCTACACAGGATTATGAAGGGAACGCGAGTACTGGGTCTCCTCATTGCGACATCGTTGCTATCGACCTCGTTACAGCAGCCTACCAGCCTGTTGTCAATAGAATCTATTGCGGTACAATATAGCGGTGCACCGGAACCAGTTATCGTTACGTATAACTGTGACCTTACTTGGCATAAACATAACATTGATTGACCGTATGTCTAGAATATACAACGATGGATGAGTATAACAAAAACATTCGATGAATAACATGTATATTTACGAACATACTAACTTCGCTCATAATTGCTGTCGACTCTGGCTTCGAAGCTTGTCCCTCAGCAGGACTAGGGCTTGGAGCCATACTTCTGCGTGTCCTTTTAGCTGGCACAGTCCCTTCTGTAAAATACACTGGCATTAGAACGACTTTTGTGTTATTAATAAACTGTGGATTCTTATGAAAAATAAAAATTTGTCCAAGTAAATTGTATGAAACAGAAGTTCATTAAAATAATTTTAACTATTTTAAAATTTTTAATAATTTTAACAAGTTAAGAATAGTATACCAACATTATTTAATTCTTCTAATGCCTTTACAGTTTTACGTTTGACCAATACATTTTTGTCATAAATGCATGAAATCCGCAGTCTAGTTATTAAACTTACCTTCAGGGTAATCATTGTTTTTTCCTGTTTCCGCTACGGACGCAGAACCATCTAGAAAAGAATACATTAACATTAGATTCAATAAATCGTGTAAAAATGGACATTCGAAGTTTTTGAATTTTCTACCTTCAAACAAATCTGCCTTGGCTATTTTCCTCGCACCTTGACTCCCCTTAGGTCGTCCCCTTTCGCGTTTAGGTCTACCAGTAGCAGGCTTTAAAAATGGCTTTTCAATGTCTGCTAAAGGTATGTCGTCGCTTAAGGGACTGCCAATCGAGTTACTCAATTTCGATTGAGACTCTGAGCTTTTTATCATAGGAGACAACTTTGGCATGCCCTCAAAATCCGATGAGAAATTTTGAGACTCGTCCAGGATGGTTTCACTTGTACTATTCTCTGATATAGCTGAGTTTCTAGAAGATTCTAATGTCGAGTTTATCTCAGAGATACTAATATTCCCATCGACAATGCAAGCCTCCGTATCCTGACGTATATCGGGAGGCTTGGCTTGTGCCTGCTTATTTTGTTCTTTCCCTTGAACCACTTTTTTAGGCCTTCCCGGTTTATTATACTTTCTCTGTTTCTTAAATTGTAAGTTCTCTTCTGTATAATTGGATTTCTCTTTCCTAGCCATGGCACTTTCTAGCACCGTACTCTTCAATGATTCTTTGCATAATCTTCTCGCTGAACGTTTTGGACCAGGAACTTCTTCCGTGTGGTCACTAAAAAATATTGAAGAATGGTTACAAAATTCTAGTACGCGATACATTATTTCAGATAAAAACAAAATAAACAACCAACCTAAGTGCTCTTAATCTAGGTCGTCCCATTCTTCTTTTCCTAGTAACTGGAGTAACATTGTCCGCTTTATCTCCCTGTTCCGTAGTTTGTACCAAAGTATCCGCTTCGTCAGTCTTTACTTTCTCATTGGAAATTGTGTCTTTCTCTTCCACTTTCGCATCTGGCTCCTCCTTAGTACTGTTTGTCTCCTCCACACTCTTCTCCGGCTCTTTATTTTCAGATTCCTTAACAGGCTCTTCAGTTCTACCCTCCTCCGAGTCAGATTTCTCATCGGAATTCTCGATCTTCACGGAGACCCCACCAATCTGATCGCAGTTCACTAATTCATCAGGAACTAAAGTAAGGTTAGAGGAACAGCTGGATATCTTTGTTTTCTTGCCGTGATCGGTGTTCTCGTCGATCGTTCGGAACGTGAGGACGATACGAGGAATGCCGTTGCTGTCTTTTTTCAGCGTGTCCTGTTTACCGATATTCTCGTCCTCCTTGTGATTCTCGTCTATCGTCGTCATCGAACCAGCAGTGACATTTTGTTTCGTTGGAACCGCCGCCTCCTGGTCCCCGTCCTTGTCGGGTTCCTTCTCGATCGGCGATATTTCATCGGGTTTTGTCGCCGGTTTTTCGGTCTCTTCGCGATCCGATCTCTCCGTTCGATTAGTCTCTGTGTTTTTGACGGGACTCACGGTTTTGTTAAATTCATTCGTCATACCCTCGAGGATCTTTTGGATACTGACCTTATCTTCGACCCTCTCGACAGCCATCATACCTTCCTCTTCGCCCCCTTCTTGACAACCCTCCATCGTGGCAGCCTCCTTGCACTTTGTCTCGGACATGTCAGTATTACCAGAACTCTTTGCTGGAAACTAGGAACCTTCCCGATTAAAAAGCGACCCCATCGTGGTGTCGAGAGGTGGCCGTGTCAAGTTCACCGCTAAAATGCAACCGAACTACCGAACCGTACTCTCGAACTCGTCGACTCCGATGTCTTCCGCCACAATGGTCACAACGGCGATGCAACGCGCGTTCAGAATTTCTTTCTGACTGAATACTATCGCCGATCTCCGGTCGAAGACCGTGAAAATAATCTTCCGTACACTCTCCGCCAGCTTCACTAATTATATTGCCACGGGGACCGTTTGTTCACAAAGATTTTCCGTGAAATAACTACGCTACGCTGGCGTGCCCCGAGTAGACCTGGAGGCCATATTGATTACTCAGGGACGGGCCGATTCGAGCGATGAATTTATTTTTAAAATGATCGTCGACAGAGACCTTTTAACGGAAAATTATACATTGTCTCTCAGCATTAAAAAGTCGCGCGATACGATTCTTCTACCGTATTATAAAAGAAAAACGTCTTTTTAGTTAGATTACGCAAAAATCAAGTATAATATACATAGATATCTTTGTATTACACAAGCATACTTGTAAGTTTGTCCACCTATACATATACATGGAAAGCGAAAGAGATAATGAATTCTTCTGCAACTATTACTCTCGCCTTAGAACGAAGGAGTGTTCTTTCAGAATCGGTCGCTTCAGCTTCTATCATATGGTTCCTCCGATACGCTAATTTTCTTCTCTTTTCTATTGAAAGTAATTATAGTATTGTTCGATAAAAATTGGGTATCGTTCACCCGTTCGTGTGAATATTGCTGAAATCATCGTTATATAATTAATACAGAATAAATCATCCTGCTCGTTTTTATTTATGGTATCGCGCGCAAGAGAGTATATATAGCTTGTGCAATATTATTTTTTTATTGAAAGGAATCGGTTTACGGGCTCACAAAAATTAATGATACTGTTACTCGGTCGGACAGGTTCGTCACAAGCATTATCGTTCGGTGGTTCTGATTTTAATCAACAAAATTCATTTCGCTGTAAATGAAACCGTTACAATGTGACAATAGCAGCGCGCATGAGCGTTCGGAGAAAAGAAATTGCTTAGGATTACGTGGCAGCACATGATAAAAATACATTCTAATAAGTAGTCGTGCTCGCACCAGATTGATGGCCCTAGATACCGTTTTGTTTGCAATTCAGAGGAAGCAAAAAAGAAAAGAAAAGCGAACGCGAACGAATGTTAAGAAATATCACAGGAAACAGGGATCGTATAAATATAAGTTTATTTACATTGCAACAGATCCTTTTGTCAAATAAGCGACAAAGGTGATTACTAGTGTAGATTGAACAAAGTTAATGAATAAATGTTAAAAATAATAATTACAACATTCTAGCCCAAACACGCCTCTTAATTAAATAATATACATTTGTTGAAATTCATAGAATCTAGGAGACGTGAATATTGTGCTTTCCTTATGGAGTTCTTACGATTTGGTTTTCGTTCGATCGACTCCCTGACTGCGATCGCTGTATACGACGTTTGGTATTGTTACAAACGATAATTAAATTGTGAAAAGAACGTCGCCGTTGCTAAGTCGAGTTGCAGAGATACACTGCAAGGCCACCCGAGGATGGGAGCTCTTTCCGCGCGAGTGTTTGTTCGAAATACTTTTTCTCGCATGTGTCCCTCGATTAAAAAAAGAAGCGTAAACGAAGAGTGATAGGAACGGTTTACGCGTTCAGTACGATGCCGCATCTTCTATTAACGATTTTCTTTACCTTTTTTGCATTTTTTCCTTTGTCTTTGCGTTTTTTTCATCTTTTTCCCCATTTTTCTTCATTCGCTTTTTTTTTTTTAGAAAAACGTCGAACATACTACATTTATTTATATCTTTACAAGCAATATAAAAAGTTGAGCATCGTATTGCATCGGTGATTGCATCCTATATAAATACACGTCGACAAGAGAATTATTGACAGAAGTAGTTCAACGCGTTACGTTTACAGCCACGAAATATGTCGTGCGAATATTGAAATTTTCGAAGACCGTCCTCTCTTTCTCTCTCTCACTCTCTCTCACCTTCTCGAATCTAGGAGCCGAATCGTGTTTCGTCCCCCTATCTCCTTCCCGCGAATAATTTCGGTATATAATAATATCGTACACGGTACGTATCCGAGGTCTATCTGTCTTAAAATACGTACATCGTACAGTTTACGGTGTCACCGAGTATTACAAACAACTATTTTTTGGTTTAGAATCGTTTTCAAGTACATCGTGCACAGACACCACCTCTGTGTACGCGTATGCGCGCGCGCGCGTGTGGCTGTGTGCGTGTGTGCACCGACCGTCGTTGATTACAACACCATTCTACGTGGTACATATGATCGATTCAGTTAATTTTAACGCATATGGCACCAACAAGGAATATGATCTCGTCGTAACGGTGGGTTATGGTGGCGGAGGTCTCCTCTGAGGCTCGGGGGTGTAACGTAGACGGGCTCGCACATGTTGAGGACTACCGGGCACGGAGTTGCTCTCCGACAATCTCCTCGGCGGAGGTTGAGGTGGTGAAGATGAAATGTACCTTTGCAAGCAAAGACAAACAAGATAAAGGTCAATGTAACTTTTAATTCGTGGATTCAACCCTTTCGATACAACTACGATATGTATAGTATTGTTAAAATTAATGGTTTATAACCATAGTCGCCGGTCGAAATAAATTCTTTATCCAAAGGGTTGACATATGTAAATGAAAACGTTGACACCCGCTACCTTCGCGCGAACGAAGGAGACGCCTGATCGACCAGGTTCCTTCTCAGAGCCAGAGGCGATTCACCACGACTGAATCTAGGCGGTGGTTCCGGCGAAGGTGCGCGTTCACTTCCGAGCCTGAGACGAACGTAAGAAGCGAAACGTTTCTTAGCGGATTCCTTCGATCCACCCTGAGCCGGTGGCATAGAGGAAGGAGGATCCTGCTTCATTTGATGCGCGAAACGGGAGATTAGTAACTCTGGACTGGTTGACCCGTGAGATCCTTGCGGAGGTGGTTCGGAAGGAAACCTGTACTCGAAGAGGACGAAAGGATTTAGCGCATTCTAATGATTAGACAGCGGATTTTATGCATTTATAACATAAATGAGTAGGTGTAATTGAAAACAGTGAAAACATTAGAAGAATTTAAAGATACTGTTATATTATTTCCAACCTGTAAACCATATTAAGACGGAAAATAAATTTCTATTTCACTCCAGTTTGTCGCAATTCAGATAGAAAATTTTTATTTTGCATAAAGATCCTCTGTCTACTAATGATATAAATGGATGGCTATCTGCATATTTTTACAAGTGTTTTACCTTTTACGACTAATCATGGGACTACCGTAAATGTCCTGCGCCTGTGAATGAGTCTGCGGCGCGGCTGAATTTTGTCCTAGTCGTTGCTGTAAGAATGGCGAGTATCGACCACTCTCTGTCGGTTGTATCACGTTCGGGGGATCGACGTTTTCTCGCCTCCACGGTGAGTAGTCCCGAGCGAACGGACTCAAGGATCTAGGGGCACCCTGCCATCGTTCTTTGGTGGTGTCCCGATCTTCGGTATATCGTCCGTGGTACGGTGAATAGAGCCTACTACTCGTGTCTATTGAATTAACATCCTGCCTATAAGGAGAGAACGGTCTTCCTTCCTGTCTACCTTGTCCGTTGGTAGAACAGTGATTCGAGGTATAGTCTTTGTTTTGTTCGACATGTCTATACGGTGAATACGGTCGTTGAAAATTCGTTTCCGGTGTGTCGACGTCATTCGACGGAGGTGGAGAAAACGGCCTGGAAATTTCCTTTCGTCTAAGCGCGTATGGACTATAAGATACATAGTTCGCACCATTCTCACTATTTGATCGTTGATGAAATGGCAGAAAATTGGAGTTCTGTGAGTCTTTGGTGACGTTGCTTCGCAAGAAAGCCGGTACTTCGGATTGAGCCCTGAGGTGAGCCGTTTGCTTCAGAGATACGTGACCCGTCGTGACTCGCTGCTGCCGTCCTGGCAATCTGAAACTGAACACAGCGGCAACGTTAAACCGAATTTCGATCCTGTGTGTCAACCTAATTACGAATGAAATCGACTCCTGGCACAAGTGACTCGATATATTTGCTCGAATGCCACCCTGCTATATCCAAGACCATAAAATTCTACAGGATCTTTCTGTAAAGAAAAAACTTGAGTCTGTAGAGAGTTAATAGAAGTTAGAGCGTTAATCATAGTTTAATCATGCAAACACAGACAAGGACAGAGGAGTCTTTTTATAAAGGTAATTAAAACATAAAGTCTATATATCTATCTGTGTTGAAAACTATAGTGAGCCGAGAATGTTGCATGCTAAAAAGAGAACTGAAATATAGCAAGAAAATCGTATAAATCGTATAATTCATTCTTCTTGATGAATGGAGTGTGCACAGGGAAAAAATCGTTTGTGCCACATAACCGGCAAGTCGCTGTATACAATATAAACACAAATAAAAAAACGAATATTCAAATAAATAAAAACAATGCTTACCATGAGTGGGGGTTGTAAGGTGGGGTGTGTAACAGGCGCGTGCACAAACCAAACAACTCGAAATGAAAATCGGGCAGATTTTTGGGGTATTTGTGAGGGTTTTGTTTTTTTTAAGTTTTTTGGAATTTTCGGGTAAGTTTTGAGGAATAATGGAGGGTGGTCAGGGGCGAGGGAGGGGGGATGCTATGCTGCGCTGCCTCCCTCAAGCTCAACGCTGCAACACAATTCAACACGCACGCAAACTTTTAATCGAAACTGTATGGACAGGTTTGTAAATGTCATTTTGGCAATGAATAAAAAGATAAATTATAAGAGACAAAAAAAAACAAAAAAAAACAACAACATTACTAATAGTCCCACGAAAACTCAACTTTTCAGAACTCAGCATAAATTTTCGTGCCGCATCAATGTACCTACCCATTAATCAGGAATACTAAAGTGTGTTAAAAACGTTTCTTTAAAACTAACGTAAGAGACAATACCCGGTTATATACTCAAACCAAACCAAATCATTATGATATTAGTTGGGAATCTCATGCTATGTTTTGAAACTCTATTCGCTTCTATGGAATGGTATTTTCTAATAACGTATGTCTATACCTAGAGTTTTCGTTCTCGCTTGACACTATCCTAATGTACGACAGTCTACTAGTTTCACTGGTTACGGCGAGAACGGTTATTAACGGTTTACCTTGGCTCTAATTGTCGCATAACTCTGCCAAACCATTGGCAGCCAGAATTTAAGACCGAGGAGTTCGTTTCTTCGTCTTGAGGTACATCGTATTTCCGAATGAAAGGGTGCTCCATGAGTTTATGATACTTCGGACGATGCTTGTAATTTTTCGTAAGGCAGCAACACACGAAGCCTCGAAATTCTTTCGAGAAAGATGCATCTTGTGGAAGGGATGGAGGATCGTCTTGCACTACTCTGCTCAGTACCTGCATTGTGAAACAAATGATACAGTATCTAGCTCGGGCATACTCGGCATTATTGTACGATGCTCGATTTACCTCGAAGTCAGTCTTACAATCTCGATAAGGGAACACTCCTGTAGCTAATTCTACTAAAGTAATACCCAAGCTCCATACGTCTGCCCTTATATCATAGTCCGGTTTTGTTGGATCTGGAGGATCTATTCTTTCGGGCTGATAAAAATAAAATAGAAAAGGCATTATAAATTTTCTAAATTATCGGTTCAACAGACACGATTGTTCTACTCACAGCCATATACGCGGCGCATCCCGCGCTTCTAGTTTTTGCTTTACTATCAACTAGTCTACCAGATATACCAAAATCGCATAATTTCACTCCTCCCTTGTCGTCCAGAAGAATATTACTAGGCTTCACGTCTCTATGAATTACGCCATGCTTTTCTTTTAAGTATGATAATGCTTTTACTGTCTGTGAAAGGAAAAAATTGATTTAATTATTCTTTCCAGTTCGATGGGAAGCAAGTTTAAGGGTTGTACAATATCGCTTACCGCTACTGTAACTTTTCCTAAAAATTCTTCAGGCATTGCCTGTCTAGTTCTTTTCAATAGCTTGTCCAAGCAAGTTGCCATTAATTCCATACAAATCCATACATCGGATTCTGTAATGAAACATCCCAGACATTGCACAATATATGGACAGTCGTGAGATTTCAACACAACGTCAAGATCCATAATTATCCTCTTATTTTCTTCCGCGTTTCCAGAACGTCGCATTTGCTTCACAGCGATGAGCACGCCGCTGGGTTTATGCCTCATTTTAACAACATGTCCACAAGTACCGTTTCCTAATTCACCTAAGTGCTCTAAATCTTTCATCTCTGTTTGATACCTCTGTCCGTTGATATTCAAAATACCGTTCATCTTCATGATTTCCTGTAGCTTTGACTCAAACTCGCTGTCTTGTTTCTTTGGAGGTATCTGCGAGACTTTCAGAGTTGGAATCGGAGCTGTATCAAAAACATTAAACATTGTTTATGTGCTTGTTGCAAGCCATGTATAAATGAAAAAAACATTTCATTATCAGTACAAGCAGTATATTCGAAATATAAATAAAACTAAATTGATAATCGTAAAATAAAATATATTATTACAGCTTCAGTATGAATACATCAAAGAAAGATATTTTGTAGCAGCTTTCATCGCCGCGTTTATAGCTTCTATCGCAGCTCCATCAAAAACGTACCTTGAGAAGCAGGAGAATTTCTTTAAATTAAAAAGTAAGAGCATTGTTGTTGTTTATAAGGCTCGTTTAAACGAATCGAATCCGTGAATATTTCTAAGTTCGACTCGCCGCGCTGTTTCGAACGGAACGATAGCATCGTGCGTGAACATTAATTCACGAACAGTTTGAACTAAATAAACTGCGCGTTAAACAAGTGGACCAAAAAGTGTATCGTATATAGAATCAACAGAATAAATTGTGATGGTCAACATAACCTATACGACAAGTGGTGGAAAGGAGATGAATACGTTAGGAACCGAGTAGAAATCGAGACAGAAGGAAAATCAAAGGATGAATATTAGGGATATTTGAGTAGAACTCACGTCGAGAGGCAGGGCTTGAACCAGTCCCCGTGGACGACGACTGAAGGCCCGTTCCTGGTCCAACCTCGTTACTCTGTCTGTCTCTGTCCCTCGACTCATTTTCCGCTTTGAGACGCGCTTGCATCTTTAATATCTTATTCTCCAGGGTGCTGGACATCTCAACGATTGTCTGGATCACTATCAAGTTCACCGCGGGACACCACCTCGCACAAAATATTTGACAATTTTCACATCACTCGTCTGCCCGTTTTGGCAGCGAACATTGCGCCGCCGGTTATACGCAGTTCAGTAGAACCAACACTCTCTCTCTTTCCCTCCCCCTCTCTCTCTGCCTCTGTCTCTCTTTCTTTCGATTTCTCAGAAATCACTAGAAAAATGTCTGATAAGAACATTTGTCGAATCTCGTCCGAGGGATATATACGGACAATCGATAGCGATCGATAATCAAATATCTTGATTGCGATCGTTTTGCATCGAATCTATTATGCAAACTGAAGATGATGATAGATGTACGACAAAATGACTTAGAGTTCGGTTTGCGAATTGATTTTTATTTTTGTCGATCGAATAGGAGTTAAATATTTATAATACAAAATACAGTTCTATGCAGAACTCAATATACATGTATACAACGATCTTTCGTAGACTCGAATAATTGTTTTCATTGAATAGATCAAAAGGGTACTGTCGGATAAAACGTTTATTTCAAACATAATAAATATTGAGATATAAATCGAGCATGTTGTTGCGCCAAAAACATTAAGAATCGTATTTTCGAATCGGTAATAAAACTTGATTTGACAGGAAAGGAATCAACACGTGACGTGTAAAATACTGAGCATTCATTTCCAAAAGAATCAATTATACAAGCCGTCGAAAAATAGCTCTGTAAAGGCAAAAGTGATCATTGTAGAACAGCCGCGTTTGCAGCTATACTCGGATTATTAATAACTTCGCCCAAACTTTCCAATAATTCTTTCCTATAGTCATCGAAGTCTCCATCGATTTCATTGATTTGTTGATTCTCGATTACGTATAAACAACATTCCGTGTCTCTGATCAGACGTTCGTCGTGGGAGACTATAATAACTCCGCCTTTGTAATCATTGATCGCTTCAGCCAAGGCATCGATGGATTCTATGTCTAAATTGTTCGTCGGCTCATCTAGAATTACAACATCGGGCGCATTCAAACATAATTCTGCTAACGCGACACGCGCCTTTTGACCACCAGACAAATCTTTCATTTTAATCGTATGCGCGTGAGAGCTAAGTCCGAACGTTCCTAATTGTTTCCTCGCTTTCTCGTATGGAAGATTAAACAAACGCATCAAGTATTCTGATGGTGTTTCCTCGGCGGTTAGATGTTCGCCTGAGTGCTGGTCGAACTTTCCTATTCTCTGCAAATTTAAAATACAATTAGTCCACGAAATCCTTATTGAACTTGCGCGAGGCTTAACCGACGAGTAACACTTACTAATCTATGATTTCTTATTAAATCTCCTTTGAGAGGTTGTATATTAGCTGTCAACAATTTCAAGAACGTAGATTTGCCGACACCATTAGGTCCTACTATAGCTACTCTAGAGTTCAAGTCTATTCCAAAATCAACTTCGATAAATAGTGGCTTTTGCCCCTCATACGAGAACGTAACATCTGAAACAACGTTCCTTTTGTTAGCTGATGTCTGTACAACGTGAAATTCCATTACATTATCAACATACTGTGAAGCCCAAGAATAGGTGGCTGCAAAGGTGGTGGATCGGGGAAACTGAATTTAACTATATATTCTCTGGGTTTCTGTAACAACTCTGCAGGCGAATTATCATCTTCTTGTTTCTGCATTTTCGTTCTGTTCTTCTCCTGCTTCCTAGTTAAAACTTCTTTTTGCTTCTTCTCAGCTTGTTTTTTACTCTGACCCGAGGATTTCATATCCTTCAATCTTTTTTCTTGTTTCTCGTATGCTTTGATCATCTCCTTTCTTTTTTGTTCATACATTTTCTTAAACATACTATAATTTCCTTTATAATAAAACAATTTTTGTTGATCTAAATGAATTATATCTGTGCATACATTGTCCAAGAAACTCTGGTCGTGGGAAACAATGAGCAGAGTCTTTTTCCAAGCTTGCAAGTAATTGTCCAGCCAAATAACAGCGTTTAGGTCTAAATGATTCGTCGGTTCATCGAGCAACAATAGAGTAGGCTCCAAAAACAGTGCTCTCGCGAGAGAAACGCGCATACGCCAGCCACCAGAAAAATTCTTTGTTGCACGATCTTGCATAGAACGACTGAATCCTAAACCGGCAAGAATTCTTCTGGCACGTGGCTCTGCGGAATCTGCGCCAATAATTTTTAGTTCCTCATACACCTATAATAGATGTTTTATATTAGTCATGACAAAATATAACAATATTAAAATAGATAAATAAATATTACCTCCTGTAATCTACTTTGAACAGTCGTATCTCCCTGTTCTACGAGTCCTTCCAATTTTTTGCACTCTGCCAATAATTCCTTGCATTTTTCATCCGCGTTCAGTACTACTTCAACGGCTGGCGTATCGTCCGCGATAACTTCTTGTTCGCAATATAAAACATCTATGTTGGGAGGAATGGCAAATAATCTTTTTGCTATGTGACGTAACAAGGTGGTTTTCCCATGGCTATAAAATAAACGATATTTGCGATATAAATATATGTATTTGACAGGGATTTTAGTAAATTCATCAGTCATGTAGAGGTGCATACCCATTTGGCCCTACCAGACCGTAACGTCTACCCTGAGCTATCAACAGACTGGCATTGGTAAAGAGCTCTTTTCCTTTAGCAGCTATACTGAAATTTTCAACCTTGATATCGACGGCGTGCTCCAACTGTTGATTGGTGCGTTGATGAGTCTGGGACTGGGAAACAGTGAAATTCGACTCGAGCTCGCTGTGGCCCTGGCCACCGGTCTTCATCATCATCTCCATCGTTTTCTCATATTCCTGCTGCTTCTTCAGTTTCTTCTTCTCTTTGTGCGTCAGCTTTTTCCCTGTCTCCTCCACGTCCATTTCGGATATCTTTTTCGTGACATCCGTAACGTCCGAGTCTTTCTTGTTCGTTGACATGGTGAAACGTGTCCACCTGGTTTACTTAACCTCACTCTTCCATAATTTCTCGATGCCTGCAGCCTGGCAGTCGGTCGGGGTAACCGCGAAACACGTGGCGCCATCCAATTCTCAGCATTGTATTTTACCATCAAATTATCATATTGCGGTATTTTGCGGACTTTTCTGCGCATACCTATCGCTCATTTGCTGCTGGATTGACATAACTCAAAAATCATGATTTAAAATACAAAAATTAGTAAGACGTTTCATGTATATATCAATTTAAGGATTCTAGCACATTCAGGTAAACATATTTTTCCTGTATATATGCAGTTACGCACATAATTGATCACAATAACTTTTTTATAAATAGACCAAACGAAAATTTAAAGCAAATTTTTTGATTTTCTCATAAATCGTTTTTGTATCCCACTGTCTTCCGCTGATAGTTGACAAGGAAGATCTTTTATCAAATATATCACAATAATTGTCTTTTACCTGTTGATTGAATAACAGTTGTCGTGCAAGTTTGATGACTAAGTGGAGGAAAATATAAATATACTAAACGTTAAATATGTCTGACTTGCAAGAGATTGAGAAGAGGATGCAACAGATAAACTCGCGATTCGTAGCGTATTTAGAGAAACATCGCATATACGAACTATTCCACGTAAATCAATTTTTATCACTGTAAACGTATTTTTGTAGAGACTGACGATTTTTCATTTACCGGAATCGAACGAATTTATGCAGGACATCGCGACTCAGCTGATAATTCACGAACCGGAAGACCATCTTGTATTCATGAAACAATATCTGGAGACTGCTGCGAAGAGACTCGATGCTTCCAAGATTATTTTAATCGCACCGCCGATGTTTGGTAAAGCCCGTCGAAAGAAGTTTGTCGAATTTGTTTCCATGAAAACAGGGAACAATTATTTCAGATAGGATGGCTCTCGCTGACATTATTTCCGAAGAATTGGGCGTTCATGCGTTTACCCTGAAGGAGCTTCGGAAAATTTGCGAAAAGGACAAAGTGCGTAAGGATGACGCAACCATTGCATTTTCTTTATTTCGTTATGACAATAAATGATTCCTTTAGGATACCTGTCATTGCGCGGAATCGGAAGATCTTGCGTTCGCGATGCGAAAGATGTTGGAAACTGCAGCTTTTGCGGGCGGATGGGTTCTTGTTGGTAAAAGAGTTGCGGACGGATTGCTGTCGCCATTTTGTATTTTTCAAATTCGAATTCTCCGCGAAGTATCATTTTTTAAAAATAATTTTGCTAGTATATTAAAGTTAATGATACTAGTAGCATCAAATAACTCGCTTATATAATTGATAAATCTGCATTTGCCAAAGATTTACCAAGAACAAAAAAGGAGGCACAGATCTTCCAGCGCGCTGCCATAATACCGACGCACGTGATACAGCTGATAGTCTCAAACGATTATGGTAAAAGTTCAACAATGAAGATGTATCTTTTCGATTATATTGTAATTCTTCTTTGTAGGCAATTGGGAGGATATTTGTATAAACGACACCTACTATCGTCCTTGTAAACCGCTGAATTCCATGGGAAAATCTGATCAACGTCGCTACGAGAAGCGTTTGCGAGGACTGAGGGAGGCGTATGCGAATTGTTTGATAGTTAGTTTGTTTCTAATATACGAATTGCCAATTATATTTAACGAGATCACTAATAAAACCGTCGGTTGGAAGGAAGTCGAGGTCGGAATTAGGAATATGGACGAGCTTGGAAAGGATTGCGCGAAATTGGCGAAAACGAAGAAGCATTGCGGGGCTCCATCCATCTTTCGCATCGTATTGATCGGCTCTAGGGGATCCGGGTGTACAACACTGGCGAAATATTTGGCCGAGCGGTTCAATCTTGTCCATGGTAGTCATTGATTCCTCTGTGCACAGTCCTCGTTATTGATTAACCTACATGATCCTCGTACTGATTAACCCTTTGCACTCCTTTGTCGAGTGTAAACAAATAAAACACTTAAAATAGTAGGGTGTTGTTGGCAATAAAATTGAAAAATAATTCGGTGTGCAAAGGGTTAAAGAAATGTTAGAATTAGGATTTTGGACAGTGTAATCATGCATATTCACAGTCGACTACGATTATATCGCGAACCAGTGCCGCCTGCAAAAGAATCCTCTTGGAGAGTTGCTACGAATGTTTGAACACAGGTGGGGAGAAAGACCGAAACCTAAAATTAGGATGCAAATTGTTGAGGTAGAAAAATTATGAAAAAAATGAACAACGTTTCGCCGAGACTGTATAGCATATCGACTTCATCATTTTCAGAAGCACATATCCAATTATGAGTGCTTGAAAAAGGGTTGGGTATTAACCGGGTACCCAAAGACAGTGGAAGACTTCAAGCTACTGGACCTGAGCCCCACTCCTCCAAACAGGTGAACTATTAATTGATCGTTTCTTCGTACACACGGAACTGTCGTTCAATGTGCTGAACGTTTCAGAGTGATATTCGTGGAGATCAGCGGCGATGTCTGCAGAGAAAGGTTGTTGAATCGCCGCTACAATATCGTGACAGGTAGCAAGCATTCGTTTACGAAGAGTAACAACGACGCCGGGGACCATAACTTAGCTGTTCATCCCAGAGACTACAGGCTGACCGTCGAGCGAGATGTAAGGATCTTTGACGCCTGTGTCATAATTAGACTGCGGATCTTTACGCATTTATGACTCCTGAAAATGTTCAAAAAATAGTAGAATATAAAATTCGACAGAGTTGAGTACGATTTTGATTTATTTCAAATCTACAAAGGCTACTACCGCTGAAAACAAAATCTTACTTGATTCCGCTTTCTTAAAATTTCGCCAACAAAACTTGCAAATTGCATAAACATCCGCAGTAAATTTTTATTTAGCAACTGGGTCAAAATAGATCTAGGCATCTCCATCTAAAATCGTTCATAAACGACAATAGTTGCAAGAGTACGATGAGAACGTAACTGACATGATGCGGTACGCGGGCGAATCCGCGGTGAAAATTGATGGAAATGAAACCGAGAAGTTTGTCCGAGAGAAAGTGGAGGCATGTCTAATGCATCCGGCCCCAGATCAGAAGCTGAGAGTGCCGAGACCTCCGCCCGAGATCGATCCGATGGACGTTGAATTTGATCCCGACGATGAGCCTGATTCTAGCGTATTTGACAATATACGCGCGCGCGAACCCGCCTACGTTTTTCTTTGAAAAATGATTACTGCACAGCTAGCGAACATTCGAACGTTTAATATTAACTACAAAATAAAAAGGAAGTGAAAGGATATAGTTGTCTTATTTATGTCAACGCTTTCCGCAATTGCAAACCACAGAAACGTTCGTCGCGACGTCGCGACGCTCTTCGTTATTCGAATATCGGGCGGCTTGCACGCGCATGCGCGACGATTCTAGCGTCAGTGAAGTACAAAGTTGAGGTACCTTGATCACCCCACATAATTTCGCAAAATGTTTTTTTTGTGGTAAGGTCCCAAATGCGCAGGGTTTTGGGGAAGAGCAATTACAGTTGTTCGGTATGTACCAGGTATGTACCCACGAAAGCCATGGTACATAGTGTCGATGTTTTCAAGCATTCCGGCCGTTGCTTTGGTCTGTAGAACGCACATACGCTCCTGCATTTGGTCGCGCATTCGCGTGCAACGTGCAACGCGCCCAATCTAACTGTTTCGAATTCGAATGGAACCGGAACCTAACGGAACGGAACTTGTATTTAGTAGTCGATGTAGTCGATTTGGGCGCGAGAAGTTCTGTTGAACGGAACGATTTTATTTCATGACATTTACAGTTCAGTGATGTTTTCAAAGTATGTGCAATACGAACTGTGTAAATTAAGCACTGTTTTATGTAACATATGAAGATATTCTTCTCGAAATTAATGAGAATCCAAAATCCTAACATTTGTTTATTAGTAGTGAGAATCTAACCTATCTTCTGGTTATGAAAAGAAGCAGAATGTCACGATAAATCGTTTATACACACGTACATGAATTTTTTGTATGTAATTGACGTAATTGATTTATGTATACTGAAGTGATTGTATCGTTCGTCTTTCACGTTTAACTATTGAATAATTACAATTACTTATTTGTAATGAACTCTCTGAGATCTCGCGCGTTTGTATCACCGGTATGAATAAACGAATTTATTTAATATTTTAAGACTTCAATAATTAGAAGTCGAGCAACGTTACATTAGTTGTCTTTACATTAACAGTTTTAGTACTCGTCAATTGTTCCAGCATATATAATAATGTAAGATGTAAATAATTTGTGTTTGACAGAACATTGGACCAGCAAGTGGCAAGATATTTATCTAAATAGTATTATTTAAAATCATTACACGAGTGTCAAATTGTATCTCTGTTGTAAACATGGTCAATGAACAGAGTCAAATTGACCCAGATGTGAATCTTTACTTTGTTGTACGAACGGAATACAAGTCTGAAGATGATTGTAATGAAGACATGTGGCAGGCATTCAATGTTAGTGAATGGATCTGTTATTAAACAAAGGTATTGAAAGAACCACAGAGATATAATTTAGTTATGTTTTTAGAAATGCTGCGATCATGACCTACAACCAACGTGGGTTAGCGAAAAGAATTGTAGTAAAATGAATCCTGTTAAAAATGATGTCTTCATATTTGAGGAATTTACGGGTGATGCATTCGAAAAATTGAAGACATTTAAATGCCCGTATGTAGAATCTTTGAATCACCTAATTAAGGGGGTAGACTAGTTTCTAGGATTGCAAGGATGCGGAATGCGCCTCCTCATTTCTCGATAAAAGATCATTCTAGGCTGCAATCACCCTGAAAAGTCCTATTTTTACGTTTACGAGGCGTAATTTGCATTATTCTGCAGCATGTAGCTGTCACAGCTTTATGGAAATAGCTACATGCGCAACTTTATGCTTCCGAATAATGCAAATTACGCCTCGTAATCGTAAAAATAGGACTTTTGAGGGTGATCATTTATCTAGCGCTTTTGACTACTGAAAAACCCCATCTTTGCATTATTGAGAAATGTGAAGGCGCATCCCGCACCTTTGCAATCCTGAAAAGGAGTGTCTACCCCTTTAAGCAGAATCAACTAAATATCTATTTTATTCACTACTGAAAAAGTTCTGGGTTGAACACCTTGTATTACTACTGTCTATTCTGAGATTTTTTTGTTGCTGCATATTAACAATTCTCTTATTTTTGCAGGATAGTTGGACCAAAATGTCTGCTACTTTGCTTTGTCAATGGTGAACCAATTCCAGAAGGTACAAGTCCAGTGTATACAACAGCCATGAGAGGGCTTTGTGTGTGCGCTACTGGTTTTGCGATACAAGAAAAAGTATGCTCCTTATAATTTAATATTTATCGAATTAGCAGCACGCAATAATTACAAAATTTTGTAGGAGCACATCAGAAAACTGGTAGAATACATGGGCGGTATTTTCACGAGGCAGTTGCGCTGTCGCGTAACGCATCTTGTAACAGCATCCGTAATGTCTGCGAAATACGAAGTGAGTTCATTAACATGTATTGTCTTTGATTTCGTTAATGATTGATCTTTTGTAACAGACTGCCGCAGATATGAAAATACCAATAGTCACTAAGGAATGGGTGGAAGCAATTTGGGAGACAAATTTAAAAGAATTTGTTCAGCCAGACGACAGCATGTTCAATAAATATAAGGCTTCCGTCTTTCTTAATTTAGTAGTGACGTCGACAAGCCTCCCAAGACGACAGAAAGATGAAATCAAACAGTTAATTAATAGTCATGGGGGGGTAATTTTATTCATTTCATATAATTCCTTATTATGGTTGAAATGTTCTCAAGTTTATTTGTATTGCTGTTTCTAGACGTTTATGGGTGCGTTGGATGGTTCAAAAGTTACAGTTCTACTTGCTCCAGAAAATAGTCCTTTGACTGAGAAACTGAAATATGCTAAGCAAGCAAACATTGCTTGTTTGGTACCAAATTGGGTTTACGCGAGTGTAAAAGTCGGCTATGCATTGCCCTTTAAAGATTTCTTAATTAAATCACTGAAAGCATGTTCGACTCCAGAAACATCATATGGTACAAACATTTCTATTTTATCCGTAATCCGAAAGCAAGAATTAATTATGTTTTACTTTTGAAATCGTAGCACACGAAACATTTGATTGTTCCACCATAAGTACCATACCTTGTGACGTACAAGGCAATTGCGTGGACGAAAGTTTAGCACTAACAACAATGAGCAATTTTTCTTCAATGGAATTTCCATTGAGAGATACTAATGGTCAGTGATTGATTCTAAGGAAGTTGATCTGTTACATTAGGAAGTTTAATCTTATGTTTACCTAAATTTGTAGTTAACACAGCTGCAATTTTGGGAAGACTATCTTTCAGTGATGCAAAGTTATCTGGTCCATTTTTGGATGGATGCAATGTAAGTGAAACTTCAATGTATATCGTACACTAGTATTTTGAAATTGCTTTGACGCTTCGACATTGTAGATTTATCTCGCGGGATTCGCTTCCAATCAAAGAGACAAGCTGAACAAGATATTAAACGTAGGCAGTGCAACGCGTCTGGATGATATATCGGATGCTCTAACGCACGTTATCATCGGAGATGAAAATAAAGCCGCTAGTGACCTTAAAATGTTGAAGTCGAAAGGATTATGGTACGTTATCACTAGACTGTGGATTTACGCACAATTTAAAGTAGTGACTATGTTAAAATAATTATGACTATGTTTACTAAGATAATTAAGGAAAGAAAAAATTCTTTATTTGGCTTCAATGTGAACATATTTTATTTTGCATAAAGATCCGCAGTCTAGTTATCACTGACTTTTAGATTTGCAATTCTGCACTTTCATATTATGAACATTTTACACAGTCCCCATATTTTAACTTTGGAATGGCTGGAAGAAAGCATGAAACTAAAACGGCCAGCACCAGAAGACAATTATTTATTTGTACAAAAGCATAGTGTAGTAGAAAAGGTTCCAGAACCCCCATCCCCGTTAAGCAAGAGAGTAAGTGCATCAAAAATCCAATCTTTGTCTACGATACAAATATTTAAAAGTTATATTTATGTGTGTTTCAGAATTTGCAGATGTTGCAGAAACCGAAAAAAGTGTCTATACCATCTTTTGACATAGATAAAAAGTTGGCGATGTTGCAAAAGGAAAAAGAGTCCGATCTTGTAGAACAATACCTTAAGGATACAATTGGTAATGTAAAAACAAAATTTACGGAATAATTACGGAATAAAACACATTACTTATTCTCGATGTAGTTTCAACAAACGATAATACTATACAAGAGTTCCTTAAACCGCACATACCCGCGAAGGAAGACAATGAGAAAACTTTCGTTGATGATCGAAGGAGTCAGGCGAAGCTATCGGAAACCTCAGTTTCATTTGGAGCGGCAGAAAATAAAAATCCTGCGGATGACAGTGCTGTTCCTATCAGTCAGACATCGACCTTAAATGATAAGCTATTCGAAGGTAATGCTGCACACATGATTGGCATAGATGATATGTTATTAATTAACGAAGTACTACGCAGGACACACGTTCGTCGTGGTCGGCTTCAGCGAAGAAGAGAGCTATGTGGTAGCAACAATAGTAGCAATGGGTGGGAAAGTGGTTTCGAGCACGTTTGCTGGTATTCCAGACTACGGAGTTGTACCGAAATGTGGTGCACTGTTGAAACATACCGTCAACGAGATTGTCACTGACTTGTTTATAGTAAATAGCAATTTTTCATATACATATCTGTACAATCGCAGAGTACTTTACGATAATAATTTACTGTAGGAAGACTGTGTAAACCAGGAAGCACTAGTCGAGATTATGTACTATCACAGACCTCTATCTATAAAGAAACATTCGAACCCATTATCAGGCTGCGTTATTACGATGAGTATGTACACTGGTATAGAAAGAACGTTCCTTACAACGCTAGCCACAGAATTGGGTGCCATGTACGAGACCTTTATTATTAACAAAATAATTCCAACGAACAATGAAAATTTGAATACTATTGGTTTTAGGTGCCAGGATATTTTTGTACGCAAAACCAATCTTGAAAAGAACACTTATGGAAGCACACATTTAGTCTGCCCGACGCCGGAAGGGAATAAATACAATGCTGCGGTGAAATGGAAATTACCAGCTGTCACAGCCGAGTGGCTAAAAGCCTGTGTAGCTCAAATGAAACGTGTCCACGAGGCTCCGTACCTTGTAGGGGAGACTATAGGTACGTGCTGTCTTAATAAAACCATGTTGCAATATAATACGAATGCGTAAAGCTGGTTTTACGGTATTCTTTAATAACAGCTCCCGAAATATTGAACGACGCCGTAAACTCAAATGCATCTAGTTCCGGAATAAGTCAAATGGGTCCACCAACGAATGTGACAAATAACGACTTTGCTACTCCGAAACGGCATTTACCGAAATTACAGGTAGATACGCGTAATTCACATTGTAGACGAAATTTTTCTACATTATTCTTATTCCAGAGTCAAGACGGCAGTGCAGGTGACACTCCGCTAATAAATAAACGTCTTAGCTTGCTCATGAACAAGACTCCACAGTCTCCGTTCCATGTGTCGACGCCCGAAACACCGTACGGACAGGTGTATAAACCAAACCCATCACCAGAGACAAGGAAAGGATGGCTTAAATGGATTAACAATTTTCCAGATTTAAGGGTGGAGGAACCTCCCTTGAAAAAGAGAGCACTTAGCACTGTATGTATATGCATTTCTCATTCTAAATAATAACATTGCGCGAGAACTCATTTGAATATCGCTGATTGCAGCCTCTTTCCGAATTGAAGAGACAATTGTGGCAAAAATTGAAAAACCAAGGCCAGAATCCGAACGTAAGTATTCATATTTGTCTTTGAAATATTAGGTTGCTGTATATGAAATGTTCAATCGTTGTACCTTAACATGATGTACAATGGATCTGTAGTCATTCTTGATCAAAACGCTTTGTAACATTTGAATTCTAAAATCGAGTATGTCATATGCAACAACATATCGAAGCGGATAAAAAGATTGCAATGTGTATTATATTTAATAGGACGATGCAAATGAATCACTGATCACCGACAATGACGAACCACTACCAGCTGCAGAAACGCCTGAGGCAGCGAAAGAAAGCAGTAAAGTTCCATCTACGACGCCTATTAGTAGAAAATTAGATTTTCCCGACGAGGATACGCCATTACAGAATAATGAAATTAATCTGTAAGTTATATAATTTTTTAAATTAAACTAATTCCATGTTATTCATCGTTGCATTCATCTCGCAGACAAATTGCGCAACTGCATCAAGTACTTCAGAGAACCTCGAGCACTCCCGAAAATAGGTACTCCCTTTCCGGAGAAAATGCGAACTCGTATAACGCAGAGCCTTCTGATCCTATACAAAAATGCAAGTATATATTATCATGATCTTCTTCTTGTTACGTAGCAGCTCCAGCTAATCATACGTTCTTTATAGTCATTGTGAAAGACTCTCAACCTATCGATGCTATTGTATGGGAAGATCCGAGTCACTCGAAACGCGTAAGTTCTTCCACATTGTGTAAATAAAATTCCTTAAGCCTTAATGCTTATATTATGTGCATTTATATATATAGTCGACGTTCAACGAAGAACAGAACGAAAACGCTGTTCATGATCACCGTACGGTAGAGCACGAAGAGGAAGAGGAAACTGAGGAGGACTTGGAGGAGCCAGAAGAACCGAAGCTTCCAAAGAAACGGAAGTTCATGTTGTCTGGCATAAAGGTATGTTACAATTGAACTGCGATGTTATGTTATTTTAATACATCCTTTTGTTTTAAATAGGACAGAACAGCGTACGAACAAGTAATTAAAGATCTCGGTGGCGAGGTATCGTTAGACGTTAATTTCGACATGAGTGCAACGCATTTACTTTGCATCAGACCAACTAGAAACGAAAAGATGTTGGGTAGTATAGCGTCGGGAAAATGGATACTGCACTGTATGTACTTACGAGATTCTGAGCAAGAAGGAAAATTCCTTGATGTCGGTATATCTGTGTATCTAACACGTAATTACTTAACGTTCGGTTAATTGCATTTGTCTATATACGTAACTCCGTCGTTAATAGGAAGAAAAATACGAGTGGGGCAATCCAAAGAGTAAAGATATTATACCAGATCCGACAGGAGAAGTGGAAGAGACGATTGCTGCCGCGGTTTACAAATGGAGGTTTCAATTGTTGAAAAAACCTTCCGGCCCGTTTCACAATATGGTGGCACTGCTACTAACTTCCGGCGAAAAGTATGACCAATTTAGAAGACTGATCGAGGCTGGAGGCGGTAAAGTCGTTCAAGCAAGGTGAGCTTATTTTCTCAGCTTCGAATCGCATTATTAAATTACTCGAAGCGATGCGCTTATACGTATCTTTTCCAGGCCTCCGTACGATACGAGTCCGAACGGGAAAAAGATTACGCATTGTTTCGTTAATCTGAGACAATACAGTCAACCGATTGACTGGGCAATGTTGGCGAGCAAAGGCATCCTCTGCTTCATGCCACAATATTTGAGCGATTACCTAACCGCACAAACACCACTGAACCCACGGGATTGCGTAATACCAGAGTTCAGAATGTATTTAACGTTGCTACCGAAGTGAAACGGTAGCGACGATCACTTTTACAAGACTGTGTATGATAGAAATTGGAAAACCCGTTTGTGTATGTATATAAGTGAAATTATATTTGTCATGTCTTACAAATTGTGTCGTTATTAACGGAGAATTATAGTCCAACTGTTTCGTAACGCCAGCTTACGCGAAGACCTAATAAAATACGTACTTCTTACATCCAAAGAGCAGTTTACAGTTTCGTTAAATTCAATTTGAAGCCATGCGGAGCTGTAAGGAAAACGTTATGCGGGTCGACCCCGTATTTGTACGTGGAATCTAGAGAAACTTCGAAATCCTTGATCACTGTGATCACTCCCATAGTAGACTGCAGTTCTCCAAGCCTCATCCCTATATTTTAACAGAGAGAAAAAATGTTCTGAGAATTGAAACGTCGATCTTAATAGGTATATTTCAATCCTGCGGAAGCACATTATTTTCTACGCAAAATATTCTGTCTTCTCCCTTACGATTAATTTGGAAAATAATGTGCAGCAAATTTTGTTAGAATGTATTATCGCAGGGTTAGAAATCATGATCTTACCAATACAATTTCGTGGACCTTCTCCAAAGGGCATATACGTGAACTGTTTAATGTTGCCCTTATTTTCGTCGCTGAATCTGTCAGGATCAAAATGATCCGGATCAGGGAAGTATCTCGGATCGCGTTGGAGTCCGCACAAAGGTATATATATCGGCGTTCCTTTTTCTATTACTATATCAGTTCCCGGTATCTATACAGCATAAAAGATAATCAAATTCATTTACTAAAGTAATTGCAGTTTTTGTATCAGGTAGTTGCGGCAATTTATGTGAACAAAAATAAACTAATCACATTGAAACGTGAATATATGTATATGCATGTAGATCAGATTGTCGTAAATATAGTCGTAACAGCCATGCTAGTCATTTGAACGCGACACTAGACGACGCGTGTGCGTTTTACCAAGTCAGGAGTAACATCTATTTTAATTTGTTCAACAACAAGTTAATTTAATAGGGCTCCAGAGTAGCTTTGTGTACCTTGTAATCAGAAGTAGCCACTCTATCGAGAATAGGAGCCGCTGGGTACAGCCTCAGAGTCTCGCACAGCACTTGATGTAGGTACTTCATATCCTGAACGCTCTCATACGTCAATCCCTGGGTTTTTATCTTCTCCAGAATCTCTTCGCGCACCCGCTTCTGTATAGCTGGGTGTCTAGCGAGCTCGTACAGCGTGAAACATATCGTGGTCACACTGGACTCGCGACCAGCAACGAAAAAGATAGCCGCCTGGCTCACCAAAACATCCCCCTCCAATTCTACAATTGAATTGAATTTAGTATTGTTATCAGTAGACCGAGGATTTTAAGCATTTATGACAAAACTGAGTAGTTGCAATTTATTAAACATAATAGGAAAGAAAATGAATTTCAATTTCAATTTCACCCTAGTTCGTTGTAATTCAGGTGAAAAATAAAAGTAATTACAGTAAATCCTCTATAAACGCAAAAAGGCTGTAAACGATAATCTCGGTTCGGGTAGATCGGTGTGAACCACTACTAATGCGACGCGGAAAGTCGCAGTCGCCGGCACAGTTCAAAGAGCCGCGCGTGATCTCTCTTTACACGCGCTGTCCTTCTCTATATATACGTTCTCTATATACGAAAAATAGCTACCCGCCTACGATAAACGCAAACGAATCCCCCCGAGGCTTTTACGTTTATAGAGGATTTACTGTATCATGCAAAGTAAAATTGCTTGTTAAACTTTTCCCACAATTTAAAATTTAAATTAATTTTCTATAAAGATTAACTTTGAATAAATAAAAATTCCTTTTAATTTTTGAAAAATTAATTGAAACTTGAAATGTCCTTCAATTTAAACATGAAATTAATTTTAATTTAAATTAAATTTTTTATAGTTTCATCGGTTTCTGTAAATATCTGACTGAAAGGTTTCCTCGAGTAAAATTTTACAGATAGACTAATAGACAGCCACTTACTAAAATCGTTATCTTTTACATCACTCTTCACCTCGATCAGTGAATCGATCAAGTCACCCCGTTTCGTCTTCGACATTTCCCGGTTCTCCATGGAATCCCAAAACACACCGCGGAAATAGTCCGTGGCATTACCTAACAGTTGCCCGCCTATATACTTCGATATTGACGGAAAGAAAAACGTAGTTACGAATTGCACAGATCGCTTAAACGTGAGTATAGATGCTTCTTGCGCTGTAACAGGAGACATTAAAGTAGTATTAGGATTCTAATCGCTTCCGGATTACGAAGCGCCTCGCATTGCGAACTATTGTACCTTTTTCAAAGAACTCGTTGTTGTTGTTGTCGAAAGAATTCACATGAACTCCAAAAGCAACCGAGGATATAATGTCTGTAGTGTATTTCAAAGCAGTCTCCCTCATCATAACGGCCTTTGGTTTTGATCCAGACACTTCGCTATGCAAATAGTTTTTCATCGACTCTGTGGTCTCGACTATCAAGTGGAACAGCTTTTTCATTTTTCCGCTCGTGAACACAGGTGTTATCTTCGTTCTAATAAGAATCGGTGAACGTGACAATAAATTGTTCTTTCAAATCAAACGCAAATTTTTTTGCTGGTGCAAATTACATCTACGTTGCGTCGAATCAAAAAAGGAGCGGCTTTGTTCGGGTATCTCCAGTTTCTATACCCAGCTAACCAGGCATGCTTTGAGCATAGCCGGCCTAGGGCAGAGATCGTCCAATCATTGTCCAACTTACGCTCCGAGGCGCTCAAGGTTGGATTGGACGAATTTTGGACGTCCTCCTGTGCGCGCATATGCCGTCCCAGCGCCGTCCTAAGGACTAGGGTTTGGACATGGGCATGAGGACGGCATGAAAACGTCCTCAGGACGCGGAATCTGCCTTTGTGGCAGCACTGTCGCACTGATGTGGCTGGAGAATATCGTTTTACAGGGCAGCACCGCCAGCGAATGGGTATTTCGAATTGTCGAGAATGAATGTGAATAAAAGGGACAAGTGCTGTATATTTGATACGATAGAAATTGACTGGAAAATTACTTCGCCGACATCTGCCACATTAGTGCGACCTACCCTCGCTGACGGTGCTGCCCTGTAAAACGATATTCGGTGCGAGGGTGCTGCCACAAATGTATGGCCACATGAGTGCGACGGTGCTGCCACAAAGGCATGTGGTGGGCATGTGTCACATCAATGCGACAGTGCTGCCACAAAGGCAGATTCCGCGTCCTGAGGACGTTTTCATGCCGACCTCATGCCCATGTCCAAACCCTAGTCCTTAGGACGGCACTGGGACGGCATATGCGCGCACAGGAGGACGTCCAAATTTGAATTTTTGGTTGCCTGGGTATGTACAATGTACAGTGTGCGTGTTCCACGAACTCTGTCCACTTGAATATCTTGGTAATTTCAAACAATACGCGAAGATGGTACGTACAGAAGTTGTAGCTTCTAGTAGCAGCTTGTAGTTGAATGTCCAATTTTTTATGCTCGATTTCGATAGATTGGCGTATAATGAGTATAAAAGTAATAAAGTGTATTTATCCTAAAACTTGCCGTTGCTGAGATATTTGACTGTTTTCGTTCTATTTCTTTCAATAAGTTTTAGGACAAATACACTTTAGCACTTTTATACTCAGAATACGCCAATTTATCGAAATCAAGCATAAAAAATTGGACACTCCATTTAAAAAAACAAAGGTGAGCTCTATATCTTTTGTACGCCTCCACTTGCAATAATACCATATTATGTATAGTTTCTTAAACTCTAGAACTTCTATACGCAACATTTTAATTCTTGTATTGTTTGAAATAACCAAGTTATTCACGTGGACAGAATTCGTGGGACACACTGTATAATTATAATACTTTAGATGCCGGAAGCGTAATAGTTGATATATTATGTATACTGTATGAAACAGGTTATTTGATTTCATGCAATTAATAATGATCTCGAACAAGTCTGTCATTTATGTAAATTATTGATGACTATGTGAATTGTTGGCATATTTACAGACTCTGTACATACAGAGATATCCTCTCTGATACACATTAGCAGACTTCGCCTGCAACGTTGTTTTCATAGATGCCGTCTGCATATCGTTTATGTTAGTGACTATATTTTTTTTACTGTTCTAGTATTTAGAAAAAAATACTTCCAATGAAATTTGTATGGTTTTCAAAACTCTATAGAAAGGTGCATATTTTTATATTTTATTCGACGCGTTGAAGGTCATTCTAAGGTCAAGTTTACTTTTTAAAATGGAAACATGATTTTTTATTACACCAACATATTTCTCATGAAAAAACAAGTAAGTTTTATTCGAAACGTTTTTTAATTCGACATCAGCTTTTTAAGTTATTCAATAAAGCCATAAGAAGCCATAAGAAGCCATAAGAGGCGCATAGTCTAATGGCGTCAAATCAGGAGAGCGCGCTGGCCTATTAGACACTTCTTCTGGTGTCTTTATCATTGAATATTGTTGTCGAATTAAAAAACGTTTCCACTAAAACTTACTTGTTTTTTCTCATAGAATAAGTTGGTGTAAACAAAAAATTATGTTTCCATTTAAAAAAGTGAATTTGACCTTAAAATGACCTTCAACACGTCGAATAAAATATTTAAAAAATGCACTTTTTTTCTCTAATGAAATGGATAAAGAGATATCCCGTGTAACAGAAATTTTGGGACGCCCTGTATAATCGTTCGAACAATGTTTAGAACATTAATGGGAAGAAAGAAATTCAAGAGTGAAATTTCGCGCCGGACATAAGCGGCCCAGGTTGCAGACAGAGTCAAATGATTTCGACATTGTTTTACTCGCCTCAAGTGTCTCCATTCCGGATTTTTGATGGTGAACAGATTCGAGCTGCCTATTTTGTCGTGACGGGATTCGGCGGTAAAGAATCGGTCCGCGAAAGCGTGGAAATCCTTGATCATGATCTGTTTGATCAGTTCTGGATTCCTGATAATCAGGAAGGGTTTGTGTAGCATATAGATCCCATAGATATCGTCTTCCGGTTTAGCGTTTAAGAACAAGTCGCCAATTACGAATGAGGGATTCTTTCGAAATAGCACAGCATCCTTCACGTTCCCAAAGAACCAATGTCCCGAGGTCGAAGGAACACCCCTCTTTTGCCAATAGGTGTGCGAATAATTCATGTACAGGTACAACAGCACCCCTATCACCGGGAGGATGACAAGAGCATTTATTAGCAGTGTTGCGAGCACCATCGTAACTCGCGGAGAATCGACACTAACAGAGCCAGACTGATCGACACACTGCGGCTCTAAATCACCATGTAAACAATTATGTAAGTATCGGCACTTGAGTATTGCATACTCACGATATCCCTTCTTTACGCTAAAGTGACTCTTCGCGCCGCGTCAGGATTCTTATATAGATTAATATTTATCTGAGCCCCGGCACAAGGCATTGAACAATCACACGAATTAATAACGGGGTGGGAAATTTGTATTACTTTGTCTATCTCCAATAATGCATAGAATCGAGTACAAACAGAGTTTGCAGATATTGATAAATCATTGCACACGGCGCTTAGCGAAAAACAATATGTCATTTGGTATTGATAATAGAATATTATCAGAAGATAACGTAATTATAGGTCTGCAGGAAGAAATTATTGCGATGAATAAGCAAGTTTCTTCAGGTCAACATTTCTTAATCTCTACTTGATGAATAAGCAAGTTTCTTCAGGTCAACATTTTTCTTAATCTCTACTTGATAGTCACACTCAAGATGATTCTACAGACTCATTGCACCTTGACGAAACTGTGGAAACTTATGCAAACACATATTCAATTTTCATAAGAAATAACTCTGTCCAACAATTACTGTTGGGTGGTTCTTATAGAGTTTTTTGCGTTGATTCCGAATCAGCCCTTATAATCTTTCTCCTAGACGCACAGGTTTTGAGAAACATTACTTTGAAAAAAAAACATTTTTCAACTTGAAACAAATATTGTAATGCTAATTATAATAGATATTGAATTGTTCTTTGCAGCAAAAGATTCTGTATACTTTCCCGAATACAGTGATATCTAATATCAATTCCATAGTTGTTCGCAAGAAATTCGGGAAATAGCATAAATCCGTTCCATTCGCCGTTCGGCGCGCTGTCCCGTTTGCCGTTTTGCGTGGTTCGGCGCACTGTTCGTCGTAATGTTCAGAAAAAGAAAAATTAAGAGCGCGCAGATTCGGAATCAACGCAAAAAACTCTATAAAAACCACCCAACAGTATACTACAATTATAAATGTGAAACAAATTTGGTGTTGGACAGTGTAATTAAAAGAATGGGTGTTGGACAGGAATTTGTTTTCTGAATACAAGATTCTAAAATACAGTTTTTCATCATGCATATGCCTTGTATATTTATATGTTTAGAAACGTGTGCAATAGTATGAGAGAGTTTCGCGTGCTGTCGCTTGCACCCTTGTGAAGTCCTTGCATGAAACACCAAAGAGATTACTTACGAGAGATTTATTTTAGCGTCTATGTTACACGAATTATACATATTTATATATTATTATTATTAATGTTGTTATTAGTACAATACAATCTTACACGGTTCGATAAAGATCCTAGTATAAACATCGCATTATCGAACGAAATTGTTTAAGTCCTACAGGTAACTATAGATACATATACAGTCATAGCATTACCGTTTCGTTTCTTTCGCCGTTTAAATTTTTTTTTGTTTTTATTAACAAGTTAAGCGTATTTCTCGAGGCTAAATCGTTCCGTACCGATTCGTACGAAGTCTGAAGAAGAAGTAGAACTGCCCTAGCAATTACGGAGATGCCCTCTGTAAAATATTTAATCGTTTCAGGGCCAGACAACTAAAAACACGTGTTCTCTTTTAGTAGAGTCTTTCAGCGTTTGAAACCAATGTTGTAAAAAACTTATGCAATTGGTTATGTGAACAATTACGGGCAGATGATTCTCGATTAAGTGCAGTTCTTGCTGCTTGGGGTTTTCAAACGGTGGACTTGCTCCTCTAAAAAATATTACAACGTGTCTCGTCGACATTACAATTACACATATTTTTTGTCCATTCACCCATCAATTGAGCTTAAAACAATCAAACCATCCAACCAATTCTCAGTATCATGATTTCTTTCGTCAATGCACATCCTGCAACATATTGAGAGTACAAAAAGGGATTTGCAGACCAACTCGACGCAAGCAGTTAAAACTATAACGACCTTATAGTAATGCTATCTCGTAATTTACAAAACTCGATGGTGGATAGTAGCGTTTCTGAGGATCGTTAACTTTACAAACGCAAATTCGGCCAGCAAATTTCGAAACACTATAAAATGATAAGACCGGATCATTCTTTTTCAATACTGATACGATTATAAATTGATTAATTATGACCTCGTTACGTCACACTACACCACTGGGCAAAAGATTAAATGATAAAAATACCGTGTTTCTGTCTCGATACGAACATTGATCTTCGCAAAGATATTGTAGCCAATGTGATATTTTTTCTTGGAATGTCATCATTACTTTGAGTGTCGTTAAACGAAGCTTCTGATACGACGTTTGCTAGTCGAGTCGACACAGATTTACGGAAACAACATCGTGTGATCCTTGATCGAATCGAGCAACAATCGTCAAACGCAACAATCGTCAAACATATTCACTTCGGTTGCGCATCTTGTTGACTTTGAGACTGCTGCTGTTGTACCTGTTGGGAGTGGACAGAATGCGTAATAGTCTGCAATCTGACTTGACTAGGACCGGGACTGCTTCTCGCTGTCGTGACGATTGGTTTCCCTTGAGCAGGAGCAGCCTGTCGCAATTGGGCGCTACTCGCAGTCACCACCTGAATCGTTTGCTTCAGGGCTGCAGAAGCGACCGGAATTACTCTTGTTTGCAGCGGTGACTTACCCAATACCACCTGGCCTGGCTGGGAACCCGCTTGTCCCGCAGAGACCTGAAATATCACTACATAAACACCTTCGAAAAGGAGGGAGCATGGGAGTACAATTCTATTCCCTAATATTTTATAATCCCTATATCTATTTGTAATCTACATTTTAAGATGGCCAATCAATGATGGCCATTTAATCAGACTTAATGGAAATTGAGTCTCATAATTTAAGCAGCCTGCTAGATGATTAGAATCGATATGGAGTGTTTATCTATTAGAAGCTATTAGAAGTGTACGTGAACCCGAAAATGTTGGTTCGAGAATTTTAGTCAAGATTGCGACGGGTTCTCGAATATATCGGGATTCTTGAATGCTCGAGTTGTTTCCGAAAATATTCTAGAATCCTGATATATTCCAGAATCGAGAAATTTTTGAGAACCCAACTCGGCTCGACCCGATCGGCTCGTCCGACATTTTTGGGTTCTTGCACACCTCTGTCGACTATAGATTATTTTCCTACTATCAGCCTCAACGTACATGGGTGAACTGTTGCATCGCCGAGGGCTGCACGTGCTTCATCACTTGTATTTGTTGCACCGTCATCGTGGCTGGCAAAGATTTCTGCTGCACGATAAGCTGCGTCTGAACGCCGCTTTTGCTGGTGACTTGCGCCAGCTGGGCTACCTTCTGCGCCGGTAATTTCCTTTGGGTGATGATCTGAGGATGCAGGGCTAGCTGGCGGATCTGTTGCGATGTTGCCGTGCGTACACCAACGTTCGCGGTTTTCACCAGAGTGGCGACGGGAGTTCCGCTGGAAGAGGTTCCAGGTTGCTGCACTTGCAAACCGGCTTGCGCGAACAATTGTGCCGGTGTGAGACCGGCTTGACCAGGTACTTGCACCTGGGCCACCGCTTTCGCCTGCTGTTGCAACGTTTGTCGCTTGATCAGAGCAGCCATCTCGGTCTCCGACACAGTGCGCGCCACAGTCTGTTTCCCTACGGTAGCCTGTCCCACGGTACCGGCAGCTATTCCTTGCTTCATTAGGGTAGCCCTTTGCTGAGCCGCGGCGGCAGCAGAGACCGCTACCGACACCTTCTGACCGCTCGCGGCTTGAGCTTGCAGCACCTTCAGCTGCTGCTGACGCAACAGGTTCACCTGCTGTTGTTGTCTGTAATATTGCAGTTGTGCAGCGGTCAGAGTTTTGCTACCGGAAGCAGTCGCCACGGTGACCCCAACGATCCCCTTCTGCGTGCCAGCGGGAGAACTTTGAGCGGAAGACACCAAACTCGCTGTCGCGATTCTCTGAGCAGTTTGAAGATTCGCTACGCTGACAACTGTCGGCGTGGTCCTCGCATCTTGCATGGTCAACGTTCCACCAACCGGTCGAGTTTTCACCGTCGAAGCAGCGACCGCCGTGCCACAGGTGGTAACGTTCGTCGTCATTGTTGTGACTGTCTTCATGGTAGTCAGACCAGTTGTCGCAACTGTAGTGACAACTTGAGTAAGTTGATGCACTTGAGGACTCGCGGTACTGGATAAATTCTGTTGCGTTTGTTGCTGCTGTAGTTTAATTTGCTGCTGCTGAGCTTGCTGTTGTTGCTGTTGCTGCTGAGCTTGCTGCTGCTGTTGTTGCTGTTGCTGCAGTAACCGAGCGGCTACCTGTTGCTGTTGCTCTGCCGTTAACACCTGTGTCTGCAAGATACAATGATTATGTGGTTGTAGGTAACAACGTTTCGCGTTACAACGTTTCAGTATACTAACAGCGTGCTTCAGTTTTTCCTTGGCGATCCTGTCCGCCCGTCTGGTAGCGACTTCAATGGGAGCCAACGGACTGTCATACTGAATTCCGCATTCGGCTAAAACGGCCGCGTTCGTAGGATTCTTCATTAACGGGTTCACAAGCAACGGTTTAACGGTGGGCGTCCTCTTGTTGGAAACTGACTTTATGGTGTCGAACCTCTGACAGCACATCAACGTGAACGAGTGATTCTTGTCCTGGATGTACAACTGGGACGTTTTCATCGGTCTATTCGTTTTGCTCTGTTGCTGAAAGGAAGAGAATCGGAAAATCAGTCACCATCACCAGTTAGCGAAAGATATATTAAAATATTTAAAAATATGACTTAAGGAGAAAGACTCATTTTTCCAAGATTGGAAGGGTGCGGGATGCACCTTCTTATTTCTTGATAATGTAAAGATGGGGTTTTTCAGTAGTCAAAAGCGCTAGATAAAAGATTAATTTAGGTCGTGATCGCCCTCAAAAGTCCTATTTTTATGTTTACGAGGTGTGATATGCATTATTCGGAAGCATACAGTTGCGCATGTAACTATTTTCATAAAGGTGCATCAGCTACATCACGCAAATTACGTCGCGTAAACGTAAAAATAAGACTTTTCAGGGCGATCGCGGCCTAGATTGATCTTTTATCTAGAGCTTTTAACTACTGAAAAACCCCATCTTTGCATTATCGAGAAATGAGAAATGCATTCCTTAATAATAGTCAGATGATAATACCTCGGACACTTGAGGTATCTTGTAGACGCCTTTCTGTTTCTTCTGCTTCTTGGGCGTGGTGTCGTACAGTAGCTTGCCTTCTTCTCTCGGAACGATCACCGACTCGTACCTGCTCCTACACTGCTTCGGAGACCTGTATATTCGCGAGGTATTGTTCACTATATCGGCAACTAGATCCCAATTGGGAGTGTGACCAGGCGACAGGATCATCAGGTTCAACGGCAGCCCCTGATAGATCTGTATCGCTTGGAGAAGAGCCCAATCCTCGTGTATCATCCAGTCGAGAACGTGCTCTTGATCAATGGAAGATTTCGACATGTGGGATGGCTTTAAGCCTGGCAGCGGGATCGATGGTCGAACCGTTGCACGATGCTTGTGCAACTTCATGTCTCGACGCATCTTCATGATCGCTGGTGACGGCCGATCGAACAGCGATCTCGGCGCGTACACAGACTCCTCTTTGTGCCGCATCTTAACCGCCCGCCGACCTAATAACACAACTTCGATATTAATATATAATAATTAGGCAGCGGATCTTTATGAATTTATGGAAAAATTGAATAAATGAAATTCAAAACAGTGGCTCCTGTCACTTACAATCAATGTAGACAATTTTTATTTTGAATAAAAATGTGCAGTCTAATAATGATCATTAAGAAAAATGTTTTGATGTACATGTGTGCTACCACTGACCTGACGCAAAGTATTCGATCAGCATTATAATTGTGATGTTAACTATTATATACTTCTTCCGCAAGTATAATAATTCATGCTTTATTCGGAATACGCACATAAAAAGAGCTTCATTGTAAAATGTTTTCCGCAAATCAAGGATAAGAATAGTTCAAATGAAGAGCACTTTCTTTGTCCGATCGAATAATTTTTGGCAGGGGCAGTGTATAATCGAGTATGTATATTACCATCACGATCGCTAATTCCAGCATCGGCTCTACTCCTCTTTTGCTCTTTTTTAATGTAAATCGGAGGCAACTGAGCCTCGGACATAGGGGTGTTCTCGTAAAGGAATCCCAAAGAATAGTCGATGTAAACATCGTTATCCGTCGTCGGAGGCGTAGGTGGACACCACATCTGGCGATCAAACGAATCATAGAGACCACACCATATCGAGAAATGAAACTTGAAAACGTAAATGTCGTAGAAAGTGGATAATACTAACCGGCATTTGCTCCATATTATCGTCCGACAACCATATCTGTAAGATATTAAAAGCACTGCTATCAGATCGACTTCGAGGATTGTTAATAGTATCGTCCACTCGGAAAGAAACAAATATGTTTGCAAGAAGAGACCAGAGCGTCATGTACACCGTGTGAAATTATCGACAACGATTATCAAAGGACTTTTAACAAAAATAAAAACGGTATCCTCTTGGTTGCTACAACGTCTCCGTAACTCGTCTTCCCAGAGGAGAGCCATTGCGAAGAAGAACGTAAACGCTGAATGATCTATATATCGATCTTGGAACACCTGGGAAATGTGTAGGAAAAAGTGTACGGACACCTTGCTCGTTCAAAGGCTCGTTCGTCTCTTCGAAGGTCTTTAAAAAGATACCTTCGTGCCGCGTCAAGTACTCTGTTACAAATGAATTTCAAACGTTGTGCAAGACGCTCATGAATGTGCCTGCTTATACCTTGGCTGACTCCAAGTTTGGAATGGCAAAGGCAGTGTTTTGGTGCCATTTTCGAAATCGCTATTCGTTTTTTTTCTTTTTGGAGCTTTAAACGAATTCTCTTTCTTTCTTTCTTTCTCTCTATCTTTCTCTCGTTTCGTTCATTTTGATTTTGAATGTGCGGTCATGTAAGCCTTGCCACACCAAACATCGCGAGGATCTCGTCGATCGTCCGACCGACGATCTCGGCTAGAGTTTGCATTTATTTTTCGTGTTTTATATATAACCAAGCACACTGAGCAAAATTTGACACCAAAACGGAACTGAACCTTTGATCGAACAGACTTGGAAACGCACCAAGAAATAAGAGAACACATCGTATCTTCATAGCAAGGAATTAGTTTTATTTCCTTCCTTGGACTCACTCGATCATACAAAATACAGGCACGCAACTTAAATATTACAGTGGGGCATACCATTAAACGAGTAGTAACTCCTTAAATCTAGCAATGTAATCAGGTCGTCACCTTGTGAGTTATGTAATATACAAGGCGTTACACGAGAGCAAAGTACAGCGCGTTCACAGGTTTTTGTCACTTGTTTTTGTTTTTCGTTTCCTTTTTTGTTACTAGGTTTTTTCTGTTCTGTTCTCTTGTCGTTTTGTTTCTACCTCCCCGACAAATCGACTGTCTATTATTTCCAATTAACGGTTCTCCTCGCTTGTAAACGCACGATTGCGATCGCGCGCGCGCCTGGAACCACGACCAACGATTTGCAGCGTTCCTAACGAGCTAAACTAGACGGTAGAATTGTTTGCGTGTGTGAATTCTCGTTAACTATTACCTAATATGATACAGTCGAATGTGTCTGAAAACTCCTCTTCCCGTTTTTTCCTCCCACATACTCTCTCTTCTTCGCATCTATATATCACCGAGTGTATAAATTACAATGTCGCAAAAAGGAGACATTTACGCGAGGGGGGGGGGGGGCGCGGCTTTACAGGAGAGCACAAATTTACAAGGCTAAAAAATTACACGCGTGTACCCAGTACAACGGAACCAAAAAAAAGAAACGTATCTTTTCGCTTCTCAGTTTCTCCTACTTCTCTTCGATCGTTTCCATAATATGTACAACGTGGATTTTTTGATGATGATTACAGTGAAATTAAAAAGAGAAAGAAAGAAAGAAAAATAAAATGAGCGAAACAAAAAGAAAGAAAGATAGAAAGAAAGAGGAAAGAGAAATCGATGCGTATAAGAAAAAGTTGGATGATGCGTACACCCGCTCCAGGAATCTTTATACAATCCTGCTGCTAAATCTTACAGCGATACAGTAGTCTCGGCAAGACTCAAGACACGGTGCCGCTGCTAATCTTTCCCAACTGCGCCGTCTGCGACGGAGTAGGAGGAGGAGGAGTAGAAGAGGACGACGATGGGGAGAGCTGAGATCGAATAGATTTCTTGGTCGGTGGGATCTGTTCCTCCTGTTCGTCAAGCTTATCTTCGATCTCCACCACTTTGCCGCCGGGGGTTTTTGCGAACGAGGTCACCCGGTTCCTTTTGATCTTCCGACGCAATCTCTTCGACCCGTCCGACGAGTCGTAGTTGGGATCGTTATCCAGATCCACCAGCGCGATCACGGGCAGTAAGTTCTCCATCTTCCGCTTGGCGCTCAACGGCGACCCGACCTTGCCCACTGTTGCTTTGCCCGCCTTGCCGGAAGCGTAAGTACTGGCCACGTTCGTGATAACTGCGGGGGCGTTATCAAGCTCGGAGCCGCACCAGCCGTCCAGTTTACAATTCGACGTCACATCGGAGATTCTGAGAAGACAGTTCTTGTCCGTTGCCGGTGTGGTCGCATCGTTCTTCTTGCCGAGGCTGCTGCTTTTACTATCGGCGGCGGAGTTCGTTGTCTTCACGGAACTCGAGGCCTTACCACCACTGTGGTTGCTCCTGGTGTCCAGCGTGAGGATAGCGACCACCTTCGCAGTACGCTGCGGTTTCTCATCCATCTCCGTAAATCCCGAGTCATCCTGTTTCCCGAAGTCCTCGGAGGCGACCGCGTTCCCGTTCGAATCCGTGCTGGAAGACTCCTCCTGCGACTTCGCTTCCGCGTCCGCTTTCCGGACGTGTTTGGTGCCTCTGAAAGGGGCGGCCACATGGTTTGGGCTAGAAGAGGACTTCCCAGAGTTCATGGTGAAGTTCAGGCCGGAGCGCGTGACTCTCGACATCTGCTCGAATGTCGGGACTGGTGTGTCCGGCCGTCTCTTCACGATACTCGCATTTAGAGGTTCAACGACGACGATAGCCTCGTTGAGGTTCTTCTTAGGCTTCGCAGTAGGACTGCCGGTGTTGTCTTTTAGCTCCGATGGCTTCATCGGCGGTATCGAACTGCTCCGACGGAACGGTGTAGGGCTCAAGAAACCGTTGTCCAACGATTTCGAACTTCTCGTGGTTGGTTTCTCGTAAGAGACATTCTGCTGTTCCTCGGTCCTTACCGGGGAGTTTATGCTGGTCGAGGACCTGGTCACTGGCCTGGGAGATAACTTCGAACCCTCCGACAGTGGAATGTCTTGGTGTCTTTTCTGGACCGATCTCGTAGGACTGTTGCTCGGCGGAGGTGTTAATGACCGGCCGGCGCTTGATCTGGTGATTCTACCTTGCTCCAACGGTCCTGGCGTGTCCGGTCTCCTTATCAATGCTAACTTATTCCCTTCTCTCTTGACGATCATTAAATTTTCGTTATCTTGACTGTGCTTTGGCACGTTGGTTTCGAAGCTTGATTCGCTGTCCGTATCTTTGCTTTCGGTAACCTCGACCGTGAAATTGATCTTACCGCTTCGCGTAGTTACTCTGTAGGACACAGTTTCAGTCTTGCGAGACTTGAGCTTGTTTTCTGAAGTAGAATCGGACTCGGCTTTGTCGTCCGATTCGGAGATATCTGTGGAACGAGTCGGTTTATTGGCGTCGCTTCTCATTTCTCCCTCATTCAATTTAGAACAGCTATCCTCTTTTTCGTTTACTTTTGCTTCTTCTGCTTCTTCTTCGCTATCGATCTTCTGACTAGAGCTTGTTTCTATCACAGATGGAGACACGCTATCACTGACGGACTCGTTCTTCGCGTCCGAGTCTGTACTTTCGTTGGATCGTTCGTTCAAATCGCTAGGACTTTCTGGTTTCTTATCACTTGTGTCCTCGTTAACAATGTCGCTTTCTGTTTCTAGTTTCATCGTTGATTCTCGACCCCTTTCGGCTGCCACCGCGACCGCGTTCTCCAAAGTCGATTCAGTCGTTTTATATGTTGCCGATTTCGAGATGGATTCGTTTACCTCTGGAAATACCGTCTTGCTCTTCAACGAAGATGTACTCAACGAGCTCTCAGAGACGTTGATCTCTTCAGTTAGATCCGAGTCCGACATCATTTTCAACGTACCAGACTCCGCCGCGGACGAGCAAGAGCTACCAGTCTGCGAAAGAAGACTGACATCAGCATTCTCAGCATCCCCGATAGAACTCGCTTCGTCCGCACAATTATTCTGCTCCGCAGACTCGTGCGCAGACAAATCGATTCGATCCTGTGTCTCTTCGTCATCGACCTTCTCATCTATTTCCTCCTGATCTCCGCTGGATGCAGATTCATCGAACCGAGTACACGCTGCTTCTGCTTCTTCAGAGTTTGAAACCAAGTCAGATTCGTCTTTCCCCTTTTCCGTATCCTTTTTACCGTTATCCCTCGACGAAGACGCGGCGATAACGTCGCAGTGATTCACAATGACCATACAATTCTCAACGCCTTCGGATGAACCTCTGCTAGACTCCTCCACTTTCGGATTCGCCCGCCTGAATTCATCGTCGGACCTACTGGTAGCGTTCAGCTTTTTCGGACTCGACGAGGACGGCGGCAGAGGCAGCACGAAGCTCTCGTCTGTCTTCATTCTCATCTCCAACTCCCTCTGCTTCCTCATGTTGCTAGCCCTACCTCGACACTTCGGCTTTATGCCCGGCAAGATCGGACTCACGTCCAACGTCCATAAGTTGATCTTGACATTTCCTCTGGACCGCGTCCGGGGACTGTTCAGATCGAAATGATTCTGACTGAACGATTTGTTCGAACGGTTTTTACGCTTGGGGTATCCTCCTCTCTCGGAATCATTCGCTTCGTCCTCCTCCTCCTCGTCGTCCTCGTCTCCCTGACTTTGACTCTCCGTGTGACTCGACTCCTCGTCAAGACTATCCTCCACGACGTCCTCTTGAGATTCTGACTCGGACTCCGTGGTGGTCTCGCTTTCACTTTCCGACTCCTGAGCACTTTTACTGTTGTTCCTACGCGAACTTCCTATCCTCCTCCTCCTCCCCCTACTATTTGCCGGCAGTTTCTTATTTACTAACTTCTTAGAATTACTAGCATTATTAACCTGATTCTGCGCATCCTCGCGGCCAAACGTTAAGGGTTTCTCGTCATCGTCGGCCAACCTCATCCGCCTCTCTTCCTCCTCGCGCAACGCTCGCAACCGATCCAGCTCCCACTCTTTCTTCTGTTCTTCCAGCTCGCGTTCCGCAGCTGCGAGCTGAGCCGCTGAAAACGCACCCTCCGACTCCTCGACGAACTTCATCGCGTACCGTTCTATCGGCGTAAGCTGAACACAGAAAACCATTAGTATTACAAAACGATCGTTGTAGATACAGTAATAATGTCCGACTATATTACTGTTATTTTTTTATGGGACTTTGACCAACATATTCGTGGCATTCTTCTATTGGGAACGATACCAAATATGATATAATTCTAATTATTTTTACTTATGTAATGAACGATGAAAGTTTTCGACGCAAAGAAGGACAGCGTATGGGAAAGAAAGAGACGCGGAGAGTTGCGGCACACCGGCACAGTAAAAAGCATTTCCCATACGCTGTTCTTTCTTGCGTCCGAAACATTCATCGTCATTACACAAGTAAATATCATTGGAATTGTATCATATTTGGTATCATTTTCAGCAGAAAAGTGTCACAAACAAATTGGTGAAAGACAAAAAAATGATGAAAAATAAAGAAGTTTTGTAATTGGATTAATAGTTCACACCGATATGCTCGGCGACCGAGGCAGCACGAGCTTCTTGGACCCTCGCGGAGTATACCTCCCAGTGGAATGGACAGCGTAGCGACATACAGTTAAGCTTTCAGCACGACTTACAGACGAACATTACTGTATTTGGAACAACTTTCTCCCCAAGAGTACAAACAGAATTCACTGTAGCGATACCGACAGTTTTTCGTAAATATCGCGGAAACTAAGCGAAACAAAGTTGATCAATACATTGAGATTTTATAGCCGTTCTGCAGGTTCGCCGAACGATTCGATTAGATATCGCATAGACTGTGGATTGGTCTGACTAGAGCCCGCACAGTCCAGTGCTCTGATCAGAAACTGATGAAACAAATTTTATTTTACCTGTGATACGAGGTTCTGCACTTCAAGCTCAGCTTTGCTGACTTGCATGTCGTCCTTCTCCGCCTCGTCCAAAGGTATGTTCTCGTCAAACTCTGCCAAATCAGCAACAGCTTCCGCCTTGGCAGTTTTCGCCGCTTGGACGTCGAGATCCTCCTCAGCAGCGGCGAGTGCACTCTCCAACGCACCCATCGCCACCTTATCGTCCGTTCCCTGACTTGGAACAACATCCTTCTGCAGGAACTTCTCACGATCCTTGTTCTGTTCCAACACCTCTGCCATTCGCGCCGAAGCATCATTCTCCGTTTGATCGATGTTGAAGAGATCTTGGATGGTAGACTGTTTAAAGATCAATCAAGTTCGATAATTTGTCATATTGTTACGTCGGATGATTTTTCTATTTTTGTTTGAGATGCTTACGCTCTTAAAGTAAGCAGTCGTGAAGTTGCCACCCTCGATGGCCAGATCTCCAAGCAGTCGCTTCTGATTGGCCTTCTTTAGAATATTTTCCTCCACAGTCTTTTCGCTTACTAACCTGCAATATAGAATTCAGCATACAAATAAGTAGATTGAATGTTTATTATAATAAATTTGTCTTCTTCATTATTCATAGTGATAAAAATAATATGTAGTTGTATTAAAAATAAAATCGATAACCTTGAAGTCTAGGGAAAAATGACATCAATGAAAAAATTATTCCCACCATAATGTGTCCCTTCGACTAAAATAATTTCTTCTTTTGATATTTGACGTAACATCATCTGAAGGAATACTGTATACTGTATATGAAAATACAATTGTTCGTTTCTACATACCTGTAGATATGTACATCCCGTGTTTGGCCTATTCTATGACACCTATCCTGTGCTTGGGCATCCATGGTGGGATTCCAATCGCTGTCATAAAATATGACGGTATCGGCGCCTGTAAGATTGACGCCCACACCTCCAGATCTAGTCGACAAGATGAAACAGAATATCCGTCTGTCGCCGTTGAATCTTTCCATCAAAACCTGCAAAAAAGTATCCAGTAGAGAGACAAATCTGAAAAACTCGAAGAAAACGATCGTAGCAAAAGAGCGATCGATACCTGTCGTTGATCCACCCTGGTAGTACCATCTAAACGCAAATATATATGGCCGTGGAAATTAAGGAAAGCTTCTAAAACGTCCAACATTCTTGTCATTTGTGTAAAAATTAAAACTCTATGGCTGCCTGACTTAAGCTTCCTAAGAAGTCGATCCAAGGATTGTAGTTTGCCACAGTCATACTGTATCAGTCGAGGATCTGGGAACTGAGTCATCATTGCACTAGCTACTGGATGGAACAACGCGAATTTCGGCGATAGATGACGTTGCAGCGCCATTTGCATACGCTTCTGGGCGAACAGTTTGTGTGGGGGTGGATGAGAAACATGAAAACGTGGCGTGGGTGCGCATACAGCAGGAACATGAACAACAAACCTGTAACAACAATTACACGATATGCTGTACAGCGTTCGATAGAAGCATAACCATGTAGTTTTCAAGTTTATGCAGCTAAGAGAGCGCACCTTTCGAAAACTTCCTTAAGCTCTTCAACAATCTGTTCTGTACTGTTGATCGCTTCCGCGAGTGCTTCTGTACGAGAAAAGAATTGCCTGCGGGTATGAACGTTTTCTTTGGTGGTTGCGCAATGAACCCAACCGTTGTGCCATCGACACGCTGTAGATGGTTTGCCGATTCTCAACGCCATGAACAGATCCTCCCCGTAGAGAGGACACGCTGCGCATCTTCTTTCATTAATATTAGTAAGAAGACGGAGCTTGGCTTGCCTCCTTTGCTTTCGTTCCTCTTCCAACTGCGGCTGTAACATTAATAGACGAATTCAAGCATGAAAATTCGAGGTAAAAAGAGGCCCCAAAGTTATGAATGAAAAGATTGAACCTGTAGAACAAGTGCCTACCCTCTGATTTCGATGATTTTTTGGATATATTGTATTGTAGAAATTGGACGTTCTTAACTTACAGTAATCAGCTGTTCTGCAGATTCGCCGATTAAAATATGATTTGACTGATAATTACCAAATAAAATTCGGACTTTGGACGTTCCTTGGTTTGTGCCTTCTCAGACTCCTTTTGTGCGTGTCTAGTGACAATGCCACAGCGAATCGATTGCTGAGGAGATTGCCCGTTGCCCGTCGAGGGCTGAGCTGTCTGGGAACCAGTCACATTCAAAGGTGGTACTCTCATTACGGGTCTTCCGCTCGTTCCACTCGACGTCGTTACAACTCCTCCTACAACTTTATTCACCGTAGCTGCCGAAGTGGTTAGGCCCATCAAAGACTTCGATAAAACCGTCAAACGTTGTCCACTTGGCGATATTACTGGAAACGATACTGTAGAAACGAAGGGGAATATTAACCCGCGTGTTTCGACCACCTACACCGATACAATATATAATATAATAGGTAATATTTTCAATTTTCATTATGCTAAAGTTACTGTAGGTCACTTTTCCTCGCTAACATGAGGAGACATTAATTATTCATGAGCATGCATCGTTCAATTAAGGTACTATTTAAAATAAGATCCACTGAATGAGATGTGCATAAATGAAATATGAAGATGGAGGGCGGTGGGTGTACACATTGCTTGAGTATGGATCACAAATGGGGGTCAGTAGGATACGAGCGTTCATGGGACAAACCTGTGTTAGTGTTTTGCTGATTCGAAGTCAGAATGATATGTCTACCAGTAGATGTTTGAACCAGCTGTGCAAAACTAGGCACTGCTATTCTTTGGACGGAATCACCTTGTTTAACTGTGACTGTCTGCGTGGTTAGTCGTTGCAGTCCATCTTTGATATTCGCATTCCCTACTGTAATCCTCTGTGCATTCGATGCTGCTGTACTTGGTGTCACTGTTGTACTTTGTGGGTTATGTGCTAGTGTTCCAACAGGGATGGCTATTTCCGAAGCAAACACAACATATATTTTACACAAATGGTAACTCACCCATGGACTACTGACTTTTATGCATTCACGGCATGTATTCTGATTACCTTAATATGCATTATACAATTTTCGATGAATGTTCAAAATTTATAGAATTGCGCCTTTAGATTGAATTTGCATAAACATCCGCTGTCCACTTACGAGCAATAACAGTATAATTAAATTCAATTATTTGTTAATGTGTTCTCAAGTCTAGAATGCTTATAACAGAGGCAAATTATAAACAAGCTGGCATGAGATCAGTTTCTTTAGCACCACTGCAAAAGTGATTACACTGTGATGATTTAAGTGCAACCACTGATCGATGATGCACTGGGATTAAAATTTTTTAATGAATATAACAGGAGTATAACATATATACGTGTGTATATGTGTATGTGTGAAGGAAAATAAATGAGCGAAGACTTACCTTTCACGCTACCCTGATGTTGAACCAATTGAACCGAATATCCCTGTAACTGTTGACCACCCGATACCCTTAAAGTAACACCTGCAAATAATTAAAAAATAATTGTAATTACACGTCATTGTTACAACAAACGGGCGATTGTTTGCAGATACTTTCTGCTTACCTTGTCCCGCAGTGCTTTGATTATTTATCGTTTTAATTAAAGGAGACGTTCCAACGCGAGTAGTGGGTAAGATTCCAGTCAAGCTTTTTAATTTCGTTTGAGTCTGTTGCGGTGTAGACGGTGGTGGTTTGGCTTGATTCGACAGTCTAACGTTGATTTTAATTTTTCCAGGTGGACATCTCGGCGACGGGTCTGGTTGACTGTCAATTTCCTCAATCAGCTTTCGCGGTGTTTGCAATCGCCTTACTCTATGCGCAACGAACGCGGTAAGCGACAACTCCAAATCGCATAAAAGAAGATTCATACTAGACAAGTCGATATGCTGTAATATAAAAAAATATGTTGAACAATCGGCAACTCGGAGAAAGTAAATGAAAAATAGTGCTGCGCATCCAATGCACACCTTAAATGGATCGTAATCAAGAACACTCCACACCAACGAAGCCGTAACATATTCGATAGCTTCCATTTGAAATGGCGACACCGTCGGTCTCACTTCAAACAAGTTTGGATGATTACACACTTTACGTAACTGCATTAACACGTTGATGACGCTCAATAGATTACCGCTAGCCAAAGTCTCCTTCGTCCTTGCAAAAACAAGTAAAAAAAAAAAGGAATTCAATAAGCCAACGTTAAAAATTATCCAATCAAGTTGAGAGAACTTTCAGATGCTTGCTAAATGCTTACTTTGCCCTGGACATGAAATCATCGTACAGATATCGCTGTCGTTTCGACAACCGGCACATGAGAACGTGTTCGTATTTTTTCGGCAATTGTTTTTCTACTTCTGTTTTTAATCTTCGTAACAAAAACGGCCGTAAAACCTGGAAAGATAGAACCGTTGAGTAAATGAAATGGATTAAAGCTAGTCTTACAGAGGATAGAATAATTAGTAGAATTGTTTCTCTAGACAGGATTCGTATGTCATACCAAATTTGTCCTGACACGCGAGTTTTAATAGAGAATTTAATATCTCGCTATTGTTATAAAAACAGAGAAATGCAACGATTATCAAGTCTCTGGGTCGGTAGCGAATGGCTAAATTATGTACAAACACATAAGTACGATGGCAAACTACGTACAGACCTTATGCAGACGACGAATAATGTTTTCATTGTATTCACTGTTCCCTTCGATCATGCCTGTGACGGGGTTGCTGAACCATTCTTTGAATTCTCTATGCGACTGAAATACATTCGGCATTAAAAAATGCATCAGAGACCACAGTTCCATAAGATTATTTTGAAGCGGCGTGCCAGTAAGCAACAGTCGTCTGCAAAACAAAACGAGTTTCGTGTGTAAAATAGTTCTCTGTTCCAAGAATAAATTTGTTTAAAGTAGTCCAAATGTTTACCGTTGCGTCTGAAAATTCAACAACAACTGCCATCTTTGCGATTTAAAGTTTTTGATATTTTGAGCTTCGTCCAATATAAGATACTTCCATTTTTTCCTTCGAAAGCTTTGATGATCTTGAATAACTAATTTATATGATGTGATACAGATGTGGAAAGCATTGGGTTTTGTCCAACCTGGCGTGAAAAGAAACGAAAGGTGTTATGTAAACGTTATTCCTTGGATAGGAAACGATTTTATCTAAAGATACGGAACATCACCTGTTCTTTTCTGTTTTCTTTCTTTCTGCGTTCCGTAGTATGTCAAAATCTTGAAACCAGGACACCATTTTTTGCATTCCATTTCCCAATTAAGCATTACAGAGGTTGGTACTATTACAAGATGTGGGCCCCAATTACCTTTCTCGCACGCCAAGTGCGCGAGTAAGGCAATCGTTTGTATCGTTTTACCCAAACCCATTTCGTCTGCCAAAATACCGTTTAACTTCCTGTCGTACATAGTTACGAGCCAATCCAATCCAATGTGTTGATATTCCCGAAGAGAGTGTTTTAAAAGGAACGGAATTTTTGTAACAACCTGCAAGTAACGCGATTCGCCCGTCAGAAAAAAGTTAGTCATTTCAATTGGCAGATTAGTTGCATAAAAATTGTCGTAATAATCTCTCCGAAATAAATTATTAAACTTAATCTATTTGTACAAAGGAGAATATCACATTTTAATCTGCCTTCCTGAAATGATTGTGAGCCAACAATTGTCACACAACCTTGGATGAAAGGCTTCCCCGGTTTTTATTTAAGCGGATATTACTTCAAATAACTTACGCTAGTAGTCAGTAAAGTATTTCCCTTCGGTTGGATACTTTCTGCCAATGCAGCCACGTTGTCCATTTCGTCGTGAGCATTCGAATGATCTATTTTTGCAGTCTATAAAATATAATGATTTATTCAAATACTTCTTCGTTAAATACTGATTAACCCCTTGTACTATAATATCGGGTCAGACTAGCGATGAAAAGTTCAAACAAAATTTGCTAAATATGTATGTTATTAATTCCCTTTAAATTTAAATTAAATCCTATTTCATTCTAGTCAATATTTATCCATTGGGGAACACGTGGGTATACAATATAAATTTTCTTTTTTCCCCTAGTAAATTGTAGACGTCGAAGAAGTTCTAATTATTGCAATCGTAAAATACACCGTAGTGCAAGGGGTTAAATAAAACGTGATTAGTTCCGAACTTATTGTCTCACCTTCTCGTCCGTAGATTTTTCCATAGAGATATCTTCCAAAAGCGATTTGAGCCCGACATCAGCATCATTGTCGCTTTGCGTTTGAGACTCCTGTTCGCCAACTTCATTGTCACTTTCTTCGCTTTCATTTTCACTGCTGATAGATTCCTCATCGTTCTCCTGTCCCTCTTCCTCTTTTGTGCTTTCTTTATCAGAATCTAAATGGAAAACATTGCACGTTAGTATACGTCGCTGTAATTAATGATATCAAATCAACTGAATGAAATGCATAGGGTATCTCAGACAAATGCCTCAAGTCACATCAAGAAATCGGTGTCAAGGAATGAGAACCATTCCTCGAACCATCAGGAATGGTAAATTATCATCACAGATTAATGAACGTCGTAGAAAACTCGCGCCAAGCGAATACTTGTTGCATACCTTGTTCTTGATCAACATCCATTGGAGCGTCCGATATATTGCCATATTTCGCCATAAGATCATCGATAGACATTTCATTTTCAGCCTGAAAGAATGCAGGTTGTATATTCGGAGTACTCGTTTTATCCGGGTCACTTTTACCAAGTAACGCGCAAATCAGATACTTTTAGTACCTGGTAGGTTTAGTGTTAAAATACTGAATAAACGATATATACTTTGAGCTCATCCAGTTCCTGTTTGTAATCCGCATTTTCCTCCAATTTCTCTTGTTCCATTATAGTTTCTTCTTCGTCCGAAGATTCGTCCGATGCAGCAACAAAATCTGTATCGCCATCCATGGTCTTTTCATCGTTGCCCTATAAGCAGAAAAATAAGCTATAAGTACCACGGCCCTGAGTGTAATCAAGGGAAATTTTATGAACATACTTCTTTCGCAATTTCTTTCGACGGGGACAAATTTTTCTTTCTATCTTCTAAGTAATTGGGTGGCAAATCCTTCAGGAGGTCTTCCAACGGAATTTCCGATTCTCTCTTTAACAATTCAACCTCTTCTTTATGATTCGTTACAGATTTTAATTCTTCTTCCGCCTTTGCTATGGTTTCCTCGTCATCATCCGAACTTTGATTCGGTTGAAAGTCCTCTGCATTAAACAACGTTAAATTTACATGTCGGTGTCACTGATAACACATACATATATAGTATGCTATCTAGTTCATTTAATTTACCATCAGAATGAGATTTGCCGGGCGGAACTGGAGAAGATATTCGTGAACTATTAATAGATGCCGGTATACTTTGAGGACCGTCAGTTTTGTTAAGCCCCTCTGTCAACCACGTCGAATATTTCTCAGTTTGTCCAACGATAAAGTTTAAATGTTGATCCAGCGCTTGTTTTCTTTTCTCTTCCAGCCTTGTTTGTTGTTTATACTCCACCAACTTGAAAACCGAAAGAACAAAATAATACACGTGATCCAATACAGTTCTCATACAGAACTAACAATACTTGGAAGAAGTTTATGAATTAAGTGTCCTGAATTAATTCTTTGATCGTATCTACGCAACGAGTACAACCATACACAATAATCAGACTTTGCTGTTCCCACAACGAGCACACAGGTTCAATTGGAATACATCGAAACTGTCGGCTTAATAGTGTGGGGTAAACTAGAAATTGTCCAAAGAGAAGGAAATATATACACACGAACACACCTTTTCCACATTCGTCCAGAAGGTTTTGATCTCTTTCGCTATGAAACTGGCTATCTTCTTTAGCCTGAGCTCTTGCGACTTCTCGGCTTTCTGCGCTTGAATCGCTTTCTCCTGGAAGTACTTCTGAACCATGCGCGCGCACTTTTTCGCCGCAGCCTTCTTCCACTTCCGTTCTTGAGCAAAATCAGCAGCCAACCAGACCATCTCCTCCAACAAGTAATCCCAATGAGCTTTCGTGCGAGGCGGCTCTTGCACTTTGGGCAATCTTCTCTCCGACCATAATCCTTCCCGCTGTAACTCGGCAATCCTTTGCATAACGTACGCCTCCTGCAAATGATTTCAATGTGTTACGTTGACGTTGCATTTTTATTGCAGGTGCGCGAGAACTCGAAAATATCGGGTACACGATGGTCTGGGCGGATCGGGTTCTCCAAAATTTCGGGATTCTCAAATATATTCGAAAACCGCAATATTCTCGGGAACCCCAAAATTTTCAAGAACCTATCCGACCCGACATTTTAAGTCTTCGCACACCTCTAATTTTGATACGTTGCGCAACAAGACAACGAGTACGATACACACCTGTTTCGCCTTTTCTACTATTTGTTCTTGATTATTCGCGATATCGCTTGCTGTTGAATTAGAAGCAGGTAATTTAACGAGCTTTACAACTGGCTGAGAGGGGGTACTAGTAGGCGCAGTAGACATTTTTGGCGCTGTGGTAGTGATCGTTGCGGTAAGAGTAGGAGTAGGAATAGGAGTAGAAGTAACTGTTATAGTCGATGTGGTACTAGTTGTGGTTGTTGTGACTGTTGTAACTGTTGTGGACAGTTTGTCTGCGACTGGAGTAGCTGATGCTGATGTTGCTGCTGCCGAGGCTGATGCCACTGTAGTTGTTATTTGTTTCGGAGAACTTGGAACTACTGGTGCATTACCTGTAACGAGAGGCAAAATAATTTTTAATCCATGCTCGAACGCTCGGCATCACTGGCAAGTCAAGGGTGAGCAATGTGTATCAACAGCACCCTTAGACCGAAAAGCTTGCTGCTAATCGATCTTAACAAAGCTATGGATTCATCTTCCCACATAGAGTAGACTGCATCGAGATGCGTGAACTCGATGCGGCCGTCTTCTGTGGGATTACACAACAAATACTCTACAACGTTAACAAGGATGTAATTATCACAATGCATAAATCATCAACTTAAAGAAGGGTGTAATGTGAACAGAAGTAACTTCGTCAAAAGGAATCGTTACTATGAGAATGAATTATGGGATATTCGTGATTAAGGAATGCAAGCTAGGAGAACAAAATATCCTACAACTTTTTGCATATGAACGTAAGTATAACTTGTCGTAATTTAAGAAGCAACGTGCATGTAACTATTGACGTTTGAAAACGTTCACCGTATTGTTCCATTAAATAAATTCTAAATACAGTTTTTCTCAATGCATTAGTTTAAACAAAAACACGGTTTTTTGTTGCAACGTAATTGTTGGATCAATCGCTGCTTTGTGTTCTTATAAGCTCGATCAGTATGCAAAAAAGCAACGAACGAAATAAACTTTGAATACGATCATGAAAATAGAAAAGAACTGCGATACGATAATTAATGAATCTAAACATCAAACGATAAGCCTGCAGTAATCACCTATAATGAGCGTGGGTGCTAGAGTAGAAGTAGGTGGAGAGTGAACGGTGACTGGTGAAGATTGAATTGCTGCTCTGAAGGCAAACACCATGCCATGGCGGCCCCCTTGAGGCCTACCTGGTACATGTCCTAGTACGCATACAATTATTTGGTTGATATAAAACGTCTACTAAAGAGTCTCTATTGTTTTCCATACTGTCGTGTCAACATCTACTAACAACTTCGAAATACGTATTCTGATTATCTACATATAACGTACAAGAATTTTGTCAAGATTTTTCTATCGAACTTCAATATAATGGTGTACCTCTTATTACTTTGGGAAACATGATTCGTGTTACATGTGAAATAGCATTGTTTTATTCACATTTTATTACTAGAGATGTGCAAGAACCCGAAAATGTCGAGATACGGGCGGGTTCTCGAAAATTCTCGAAAATCCCGAAATTTTAGAGAACCCGACTCGCCTCGAACCGATGGCTTCTCCACCATCCGGCGCCCGACATTTTCTGGTTCTCTAACCCGCCAATGGTACCCTGACTGCTCTCAGCACCTCACCATAATTGTTAATACAGGATTTGATCAACTTCTTCTGACAATTTGGATTTTGTAGCCATAAACTATGTGCCTGAAAATATTTGTGTAAATTCTGATTACGAAAACAGGGTACCATGACAGAGTCAAATTATTTCATGAATATTATTCAGTTAGTTATGAACATGTATACGTAACAATTGTTTAGGCTTACCTTGCTGATTAAGTTGAGCTACTGCAGCAGGTAAAGTAGTGGACACTGCAACTGGCGTAACGTTCATACTAGAAATCTTTACTTCGGCACACTGATTCACAGAAACTATCGAAGAGACGGTCGGTGTAACAGTCGGCGTTAATGGAATTTCTGATATTGCTGGCAGTGGCACTGTTAAATCTTCGTCGTCGTCGTCCGGATCTAATCTATGTTGCCGTAAAAAATGCAGATACTGAGGCGTTGGTTGTCTCTTCCTCCAGGTTTGAAAGTCCATCATATTTCCACCAGCATGCAGAAAGAACAACTCCGATGCATTCTCAGAGTATTTCTCCCTTATCGCACGCATCCTCTTCATCTTGTGTTCCATAATTCTTCTTCTGTAGCCTACTGCATCGTCGATACACATAATAGGCTTCTCGGTAGAGTCTGCTAATTTCAACTTTTTCCTTGCTGGTGGTGATTGCATAGAAGCTTGAGACGTCGGAGCAACAAACATGTTGCCGATGGAAGTTCTAACAAGTTTTGGGGATGTTGCTAGAACAACTTTAGGTGAATTCTGACGAGAGGGAGAAGGAAGAGGAGATCCACTAGCTCCTGCAACTCCAATGGTACTCGCACGTGGTGGAGTACCGCTAATATTAACAAGTCTTGTAACACCGACTTGTTGAATATTAGAATTTGTTGTCGCACTGCTTGGTATAACCTGCAGTAACACAGAAAGTTAGAAAACACAGGTTCGGAAGATAATGGAGGGGTAGCAAAATTAATCAAATATATACCTGTGTGAGACCAGGAACCTGGGAAGTAATAACAAACTGTTGTCCAGCACCTGTGGTGAGGACATTGAGACCCTGAGCTGTGGCAAGTACTTGCTGCAAACTAACAGTTTGCTGCGGTGTACCGCCATTGCTTCCCCCATTGTTTCCTCCACCCCCATTAAGGGGTGGCAAAATAGGTGCAGACTGCTTATCGCTCATTACATATCACACTGTAATATATCATTGAAATTAATTTTAAAATATATCCAAAAAATATTTTTATTTTTTTTATTTTATTTATTGTCAGTACAAACACTATACGTTAGAGTATCGACAGCATATGAGAGCCATATATGTTAGTGGAAGAAATTATTGTTCGATTGAAACATTTATTTCATAAAAAAAAATGTTTATAGAGCAATTGAGTCTATATGTAAATGTTAAAAATTAATATAATACATAACAAGTAAAATAAATGAATAACAAAAAATACTGTCATGTATATGTTTGTATTATTTACTTTGTATTCGTCAATTAAAAAATTGAAGATTGCGTGTTATATGTTTGTTTGTATACAGATTAGGTTAAAAAACGGAATCACGTCCGAAGTCCGAAGCTAATGAAAAATTAATTCAAAAAATAAATGAATTTCTGACTGACTTCAAGTTTCAAATCGTGAAAACTAATTTTTGAAATAGCCCCGTTCGGCAAACACACGACTGTTTCACAATTTAAACAATAACATACAGATGCTGATTAAAATAACGATAAAAATGAAAACACGAACGAGTAGTAACACGAGACACAACTTCGCTAATTATTAGCAATGCTTCATTTTTTAATTGTTTAACGTATGTAAACAATTAATCGTATATATTTTCGATTGTTACTCGGCGCAAGGTAACCGGACAGAGTCGAAACGAGAACGTTAATTGATTTGTGAAAAAAGCGCCGAAATCAAAATTTCTATGTCGATCCGACCGATGCACCGCATTGGAATTTCGAAGAGGTGCGTGACGCGCCGACGAAAAAATACAACGGAAAATATTGCATCGGGGAGACAAAGAACTTTTCGGCGATCGACTACGCGGCGAGATGAGCGATGTCATTTAAAATAACACGAGATTGCAACGAATACACGATGGCCCGATATCAAGCATTCAGGGCGTTCGAGGCTTCTTATACGAAAAACGTCATTTAATCCGGATGTAATAACAACAACGATCGCGTCGCTTCACCGGAAGGGCTTTACGGAAACGAAAAACACCGTTCCCAGTACCGGGGAGCGTTACAGCTCCGTGGAAAATAGATTTTTCGCAATTGCGTCAGTGGAGCCTCGCGGCGATACAAAGGAAATTTTTCGTCCGCCATGTTGGCGTTGGTCCGATAGGAGGGCGGACTTACCATAATGTAATCACAAAATTCTGCGACGTAGGCGAGCCATCCACGAAAATAATTGTCACACCCGTGATCGACGAGCGTTAAATCGCAATTAGGTACCTCACGTAATGTACAGTGCATGAGCTATATCTAATATTTTACAGAACATTTTCGCTCGACTCGCTCAAGGACGCACACACTTCTAAACATGGCGACGGCTCCCGACAAAATTTCGACCGCGGCCAGACCGTGAGCTGCTTGCTGCTTGCTGTGCCGCGTTTACACAAGCCACGGATAGATGCCGCTCCGACCGGGCACCGATCCTCTGATTGGCCAACGCTAACCGGATACTTGGCAACGTGGCACTCGGAAACGTTCCCGATTGGTCGCTGGTAAAAATATTAAAGGGACTGGTTTCCCGACGAACAAATCAAATCAGCAACTATTGCTCCCGAATACAGGATTTTTGTACATTTCGCACAACCCATTGCCACACACAAATTTCGATATATACGTTCAGAGAACGAACGGATCTATAAAAGTAACATATTGCTTCACGATTCAAATTTTCTTCCGTGAAAAAGCATTTTTTTCTTTTGAGATCGGAGGAAAGGCGAACTTAATGCGTAAAAAAAATTAAATGTTCAAAGTGTCCATCGTGCGACGATGCCTTCGTATGGAATTCGAAACAATGCGATTTAATGTAAGATATTGTTGCGGAGACTTTACGAACGGTCTCGAAGAACCGTTCCCACAACAGACAAATATGGACATACATTACACGCGGTATTACATCACTTTACATTCCTGGCAACGGGCACGGAGCCGTTATCCAAATATTTCGGTTCAATTTATAAAGCAAACAAACTGATATCGTCGAAGCTGTGTGTACCCCACTTTAGCCATTACGCGTGCTATAAAACGCCACGTGCACCGAAAATCTCTTGATAATTATCCTGTTTATTCCTAATTGTTATTACATACTTGGTTCGTTTCAACAAATTTTATGGCCACAGTATTTGTTGTATTTCAAAAGAATTTAGCTGTACGAAGACTGTCAGACTTACAAAGTTCGGGCAAAGAACGTGTACCCAACGGATTTCTACACGAAAAAATAAATGATTTCTTGTAGGATTTCGCTTGGAAAGAGTATGTAATATCGAATAATTTCGATTGAAATTTTATACCGAGCGCAACATGGTGTCGCAGTGTACATACATATATAGATATATAGACACGCCACGTGGTTAACTTATATATGTACAACCACACGCGCTAACGTTCGTAGAAAGCAGGTAAATGTAATATAAGAAGAAAAAGGTTTTACTCACTCTTCGGTGGCCTTTGTTTGCCGATGTTTTCCGCGTCGATGTCTTCGCGTACGTTTTTTAACCGAATTCAAATAAATGGCTGTTTCGATATTGTACGTACGCTTGAGATCTTCTCATGGGACGTGTACCGAACACATTTTTGAACGTGATAACGAGTACGCCACGAGTTTTCCGAGGCAAAACTGTGATCGTATCTACGATGGATCGAGAATGAACCATGACGAGAAGAACAAACGCGAATGAACGTGCGTTAGAATTTGCCACACATGTTTTTTCGAATTTCTGCTCGACTGGTCTCTGCGTGTGAGGTGACCGCGTGTAATACGTACAATCGTAAGAATGACGCTGGGGTCATTTCGGTACTCGGCGCATCATCTTTTGGGTACCACTGCTATATTTACATTGATCTACGTAGTATGCGCGATAATAATTTTCAATTTTTACTCGAATGTGAAAAGATAAATATTTTATAAGTTCTTGCTGTTTCTTTTTCATTTTTTGAATAACTCGGTTTTTTTATCGGACGCTGTTGAAATTCCATCGTATTTTCATGGCAATAAGGATATCTAAATTATTGTCCATTTCCGCGCCAAAGTGTGTGGACAATATCTATTATAATATCTAGTCATATAAACTATTATTATTAATTCCGTTAAAGTCACGTAACTATAGGTAAAAGTTAAAAATAATGTAGGCTATTTTATAATCTAAAAAGCTTTAATAATTTCTAAAATTTTTTTTCACAATTGCATTAATAATAAATAAATATAAAAATGTAATTATAAAATATATTTTATATTGAGAGAGATTCTTATAGTAACAGATATATAATAACTTTTTAATCTTATATTTTCTATATTTAAATTAATTATTGGTAAAGTATATATTCGCTAATGAAAAATTAATACCCAATCAGCGGATGTGTGTGTATTTAACAATAACTAAATTCTATAATTGTTTCCAGGTAATTATGATAATGAGGAGTGTACATATACTTTTGAACAGCAGTGTATATCACGTGAATCCAAATAAAACGTACGTATTATGGTTTCGTTAATATATTCCGGAAGTTCGTGCCGTATCGCTTGCTTGTTTAGTTGATATCGGCAGTATGAATACAAACGAAACATTACAATGAAATTTTTTTATGCAGATTTTAGAGAGAACAGTTGAAAAAATTGTCTTCTCGAGAATGACAAAATTAAGTTCGGATTTGGACTTGAAATTATCCGATACTGTGGTACAACAATTAGAACGTAGAAATATCACAACTGTTCTAGAATTCGTAAACGAGGATTCGGACAAGTTGGCGGTATTCACCGGACTTTTGCTCAAAGTATGCAAGCTTATTTATTACGAGTAACAGCGAGAACAAAACTTTTCAACTGAAAATATTAAATTTAGGTTACGTTGACAGGACATACTTCACATTAAAACAGTTATTTCACAAAAGTGTGGAGCTGTGGTAAGAAATGCCTGTGATTTGCTCAAAATAGAATTGAGTAACATAACTCCTACAGATTTATCATGGTAATGTAACTGAACTTACGTAATTGTGTAAAAATTCGAGGAATATCTAATAATTATACAAATAATTAGTTTAGATAACTTATTGAAAGGTGGATTGTATCCAGGACAAATATATGAAATATGCGGTATACCATCAAGCGGTAAAACACAATTGTGTTTAACGATCGCAAGCAATATTGTCCTCAGGGGTCACAATCTTGTACGATACATAGATACGAAAAGAGATTTCTGTGGTTCCCGTGTAGAAGAAATCTTGTTGAGTAAAAACAATTGTAAAAAGGTATTACTATAAGTCTATCAAAATCTATAATAACAATTATATTTTATAATTCTTGAATACAGGTGGTAGATGAAGCTCTAGACCGTATCAGAGTATGCAGTATACAAAATTTACATGAACTATTTAAAGTTCTACGTTGGCTAATAAGTGCATTGAAAGAGGAGAAAGAAGATTGTCGTACAAGGATTATAATCATAGATTCTTTACCAGCAATAATTTTTAAGTATTCCAAAGACTATAGAATAGCAATTCCACTGAATCATCTAGCAAATATATGTTTTTTTATCGCTAATGAATTTCGTTTATCGATCATCACAGTCAATTTGATTACTCAATGGAATTCCAACGACGAAACGGAATCAGCTCGCATAAATATGAACGATGTAATACACAGTGATATAATACCGACGTTGGGAAAGTATTGGGCAGGAATTCCTAATAAAAGACTACTAATAGAAAAGCTAGATCTTGGGAACAGGAAGATTTCTATATGGAAAAGCATTCAATTAGAAACGAATATTTCATGTACGTTAAGTATAGGCAATAGTGGTATAGTATGTACTTAATATTGTAAAAACATGTATGTATTGCTATCTGATTCTTTAATAAAATCAACGACTGTAATTGTTTGTTTATTAAATCTATATGAAGAATGTATTTTAAGTGCAAGAAAGAGACGGGGATTTTCTAAGCTGTTTACATCTTTAATAAATCAAGATTAGATTGATCAACAACGTTTAATATTTAAGAATGAATATCTCTCAAATTGAAGCAATGTTTTTTCTTTCGAAATCCCAAGATTTTTTAAAATAAAATTATAAAGAATAAACAACGTGACTTTTGGAATGACCTAATATTTAGTTGGAATTTTAAAAGTACGTCGCTGCCGTTCCTAACTTCCGGTGATTGTGCGATTTACAACGTTGCCACGTTTCTGTAGTGTGCACGGTAGCATAACAGTTTATAATGGTTATATTAGATTAGTGTTAGAGTATAGTGTTAATTAATTGGTAAGAACGATGGCTTCCTTAGTTGCGGATTATGGTACTTCCTCAGGTTCAGAGAGTAGCGACGACGATATTTCAGAAAATGGCGATAACACGTAAGATTGCATCAATGTAGATTTCTATGCCTCCTTGTTTATTTTCCTTCTCAATTTAACCTTACTCGATCGCGTTTATTTCACTCCTTGAAATGAATTACTATCTGTGTCCCATATTATGGTGTATATTACACGTTTATTTTTGCCTCAGTTATGGTACACATAACTCTCCTTATCCTTTTAATTAACTTTATTAAAAATTCACGGCACTAAACCTAACTTAATTCTACATTCTACGAGCGGTGTTCGCGTCAAGTGTTTGTTTATTTCTAACTAGTAATTAATTTTATTCCGTAATTAAAACTGCGGAATATCGTTTATTTGATTAGCGGTTAATTGCTTTGCTTTGGTGCTTATATTTCGCGAAGTGATATTTTTTGGAACAAAGTTAGCTGCATATATGTATATCAACGGTGCGCCGTGCGGTGTTTTTGTGTAACGAAAAATTTTAAAAACAATTACAAGAATAGCCGCCTATTTATTCGACTAGATTAATTTGTATTGATTAATGCGAGCTAATAAAAGATTTTCAGTAATGTATATCATATTATATGGAACAGAGATAGTATTATGTCCCTAATGCTTTTTATGGTATTACATATAGGAAATACATGAGAATATATTAAGAAGCAGTTGACGCTTACACATAAGATTGAACTGGTTCTTTGTAATCTGATATTGCCTAACCATTAGTTTTAAGGAGGAAGAACAAGAGGAAGACGAAGACGAAGAGAATTGTGAGAATAACGAGGAACAAGAAAACGACATAGCTTCCAAAGAAAAACTTCCATTGCCAACACCCGATTTTAATGGCACACCCACCATGAAAACTTCTGTCTTCTCAAATCCATTTGTGGAAGCAGAGAAAGCAAAGAGTGCTATTCTCGAGAAACATGTGAAAATGACACCAACATTGGACGACACAAAAATGATAAATGGTAGAAAGATTTGTTGGAATTATAGGAAAGGTAGATGCCGTTTTGGTCATAATTGCACGTTCGCACACGATTCCGATTTACATCGAACTGCTGCCGAGTTAGAAGCAATTCGTGCTCCGCAAGAAACGATTATTTGTCAGACTCAATACAACGGACAAATTCTTTTGAACGACGACGACGAGATAGATCAAGAGAACAATCAAATGAATAAACGTAAGAAAAGGCCAGGCTTAAGTCAGTCCTTGGTACCTAGTAAGAAAGTCTTGAAAATGTACAAAACGCAACAAGCTAAAGCTGTTAGTAGATAAATTATAAATACTAAGTATTCGAATTACGCTAGCTTACTACATTGAAAGAGAATATTTCATAGTTTTCATGGTTTCGATTCCACATTGGGGGAATCGATAACGAAACGCATCGAAAACTGTACGAACAAATGATCGCAGTATAAAAGGATTTTTATCTTTTTATTGTATTAAAAGAAACTAAACGAAGTAGACACTTCCAAAAAAAATTACATAGGGAATAGGGTTGCGAGCCGCAGCTATTTCGAGATCAATGAAAAAAAGCATAAAAATTATTTAAATACTTGATATTTATAGGAAATTGTTTGTTATGTATATAAAAGTACACTTTACTTGTATAGCTGATACTTCCAGGGACCTGCATAAAATATATTTCTATTCATATTTGACATCCCTAACTTGCCCATAAATAATGAAATATGTCTTCTAATTATTTGCTTTTTTATTGTACAATTCGATCGATCGTGCCTCTTCCTCGGGAAGGCAGCCGCAGCAAAGAGATCTTTTGTACAAAAACTCGAAAAATGTTTACAGATACAAGGATATTGTTCTGTTGAAATATTCTACAAAATTCCATTAGAGCTTTAAGAAATTTTAGACGATGTTTAATGTACAGTGCAAAAGAATCGTCGTTCTATGTGCTATATGTAAGAAAAGGATTATACATATATGAATTATGTACAATATTGTTAACATTTTCTTCTGATGAAAGGTGATTAATACATTACAGTATCTATATTAGGTACTAACAGTAATTTAGAATAATCGAGGTATACCAAAAATAACAATTACGCTTCCACTATTCGTTATATCTTTCTACATAATGTTATAAAATACAAATCAGGGCTTCTATGATTCCATACTAACGTGCATATACGATTGTTAATCCTGTATTTCCGGTCTTAAAATATCGTATCTCGTTCTTTACGTGCACTCCGACTACTTAAGTATTTTTAATAAAAGAAGCTTTACTTAACACGGTTAAACGCATGAGTTTAGACTCATTGGAGTTAAAAGAAAGAAAAAGTAATAGATATTTGCTAATAAGTTTGATACAATTCAAAAGAGCGTTCACGCATTCGAAAATATTTATATGTAGTCGTAAGTTTTCTTTTTTATTTTATACAACTGTAAAACTACGAAGGAAAGTTTTTTCGAAAAATGGCAATAAATCTGCAGTGACTAACATGCTATTGAATTCTATTCTCCTCCTAGTCGTGTACCGCATGCAAAGTAAGCCTTAATCTGAAAAAGAATACAGCAAGAAATTATTGAAGTTTCTGTCGATCAGACCAGAATATAGTTTGGGTATAAAAATAGACGAAAGTGTGATAGGCACATGACATTTTATTAGATAATCATGGGTACATATGAGTTCGGATCAATTATATGTGGTATAAGTGCATCAATAACCGATTATTGCATCTCTCATTGAAAATATATAATTTATATATCATTCTTCTCATTTTCGCGACTGAACATTTCACAGGCACTTTGTCTCTAAACAATGGCAAAATTTGTGATTAAATGTGTCTATGTAAAATAAGCATATACATGTATAATCATCACAGTTTACGTTCATTAAGTTATGATCAGTGATGAATCAAACTTTAATTGGTAAATTAAATTAAGTGCTGACTAATTTCATTATACCAAAGTAAAAGTTTCTTTCTTTCGTGAAATACTTCGAATCAACAGTTAATATTGCTTGCACCAAAAAAGTATTCCCATCGAATTATCGTTTCAGACATCAACTTAACGAATTCTTAATGGAAATATACCTGTTAAGTACTAGTACATTTGACAATTACCTTGCCATGACTATAATACATACTTCTGACAATACTGCGGAACAGTACAATCGTTGAACCATACTTTTGTAAGTTACCTCGCCTTGCAACGCGTAAAAAGATAAGAGAAATACTAAATTGAGTTTGTGTATTTTACGCTACGAAAGAATTTTCTTGAGAGAATAGACAGTCCTATCGCGGGAAGGAAATCCTCCTCCGCGGTCTAAGGTAGAATTTGCGAAATGAACCGTTCAAGTACGTTCCGCGTTAGTGCAATAACATTAATTTTCTATCAAGACAATGTTAAACGTTTCTAAGGAAAAGTATACTTCACACTGATCGTATGTTCTCGGATAATTACATACGTCGAATACGTTGTTTGTATGCTACGTACTACGTGTATCTTGTATCACAATTATTTATAAGTAAATTTCCTTAAATAAAGTTACCACAATAGTTCTAATCGAAACAAAAAGACGTATATAAGTAAAGAGATGGAGAGCGAAGTGAGGTGATTCAGATGTAAAAATACTCGGTATATTAATCGACATCGCTTGTTTCAAAAAACAGATTGGTAGAAAATAGGCGTAAGTTATAATTCAATTATATTAAGTACGTTAATTTTTCTCGTGTAATATACATACAGTATTTGAATAGGAGACACCGTCAGGTCTCAAGTTAGAAAACAGGTGTGGTTTATGGTCAATAAAGTCACTTTCGTATTGCACAGGAAATTTTTTTGTCGCTTTTAAAAGTTAACTGTGTCAGTGCCAATAGAATACTTTTATTTATTTTCCTTGGAATCAATCATTTCAATGAAATTCCCTCGTCTCTCTCTCTCTCTCTCTCTCTCGTTGCTCTACTTTTACCATTTTTGTTTTTGCTTTCCGCGCGTTTCATCCTCAGATCCATTCTCATCGATACTCTTTCCGCGTCTTTCTTACAAGCTATCCTTCTTCTATTTAGCAGGACTACCACGTTCAATGCGTGTTGTATCTCCTTGACTATTGCTTTGTACGCTACTCCGTCCAACAAATTTCGCATTTCCGTTCACAACACCGTGATTACCGTTTTGCATGCCATTAACAACTTTATCAATACCATTCACACCGATCTCTACGCCATTGACTCTAGTATCGAACCCGTTTATTCGTTTTTTAGTTGATGTGCTATCTTTCGTTTCTGGCGAACTGATATTTTTACATTCTGCTGATCCACATTCCGTCAAGCCTGCAAGAGCGTAATCTGTGCAATTTAAAAGACTGATCAAACGAAAGATCGCCTACACCGAATAATATGATACACTATCGAGTCACCTAACGCACGACGACTTCAAATTACTCGTCAATCATTTCAAATAAAATTGCACAGCGTGCCAGTATTTTTCAGAATTTTGATAGAGTATTAAAAGCCTCAATCTCTCTCTCTCTCTCTCTTTCGTTGACACAGACAATAATTTACGAGCAATTCTGTGTCATCAACGTTGGATGACTCATCCTGTATAATGGATAACATTCGCCACTACTATAGGCTGTTTTTCAAAAGAGATTGAAGGTTCATCAGTGATCATAATAGACATCTATCATGATTCTTGATGTATATATCAAGTTTCCTCTTTCGAAAAATAGTCTATAATAATTCACCGGTTACTCGGATGTTTTTTTTCTCATTGAACACCCGGTTAACAAGTTGAACAATGGTGAACCAGTTCCATCTATACAGCAAATGGTAATAAAGTATGCGAGTACGTACCGTGTAAATTGTGGCAGTATTTATTGGTGCTGTTCCACTCTTCTCTGAGGCTGAGGTTGAACATACTGTAGTCCGGATTCCCGGTGACTTCTTTCTCGATTGTCAGGAACTGTGGTAAGATGTTCTTCAGCTCGTCTCCCGATAATGCCGTGTACGTTTCAAGCAACATTAAACCTCGGCACCTGAAATCCCGTTGACCACGTTACTACAGAACACCGACAGGATGAACTCCGCATATTTTCCTTAATTATGTAGGCCATTCTCCTAGCTCCTACCTTGGATGAGCTGGTTCTCTGTATATATCTAACTGGAAATACTGATTATTTATTAGGAAGCAGCGTCGACGCTTGAAGATGGTGAAATGCGAGTCGTCGCGCTGTGCAAGCATGTTTAGGTAGTCCCTGTGAGTCAACTGTGTCTTCACCTCGATCACCTGACCGCACATTTTTGGACGCCTGATGGTGTGGATGTAGGACCAGTGACCTGTAACAATAGAATGCCATGATTAAGAACTCAAGCACAGAATACACTTGTATCTACTAGAAAAGAACACTCTTGGTGATTCTTTACAAATAGTGACTGTTCATCCACCAGATGATTGCTAGGTAAAGCATATGATCTTACTCTACACAGGTACTTACCCCTACCATCGCACGCACTATAGTTATAGGGAAATCAGGATAGAGTGGGAACGTAAACACTTTACCTAGGAATCATCTGGGGGACGGACAGTACCCTCCACCGACTTCAATGGCCTTCAAATATCCTGTCAAGGTCAAATTGATGAACATATTCTTGCGAAAATATCTAGGCCGAATGACTGATGCATAAAGAGAAGTTGTTCAGAATGTCAACTGAGTTTGACGATGAATTTCTCAAGGCGATCGAAATCCAAGGTGCGGGGTTTGCTATTTGTAAACAATTAGCACACCCTTTACCGGCCCTTTTCTACAGACCTTTCTGACCGCGCTTGCGGAGACGTGCCTGCATCTTCGGATTATTGCTTTGGAGGTAGTTGTGAACGACGTCGAAGTCCTGAAACGGCGGGAACTCGGTGTCCGCCGGTAGAGGACCCTTGATGAGGAACTTGACCTTTCTGCTGCTGTCGCGCAATCTATCGCCGGTGTCGATGCCCAGCTTCTGGCAGACGCACTCGATCATCCGGCAGATCTTTGACTCGAAGTCCTGCGAGTTATCGATCACGTCGAAATAGGGGTGGCCGACCCAGGCAGCGGCCGCTTTGTAGTCGAGCTCCCTAGCCAGCTCGACACCCTCGGACCTGCACGCGTGGTCCTCCGTCGAGTAGAAATCCTCGGCACCGTTCGCCGCCGAGACCATGTGGAGGATCTGATTGTACCTGTTGACACCACCGATTTTGTCAAAATAATGAAAACAACCCTTATAAGGACGAGAATCGTTTGGTCATATATCTTGGAAGCTAATAGAGCTGGAGGGATGGTTTAAACGGCAAAGTTGTGCATCCTTTAAGTAAATCGACAAAAATAATACTCTTTCGTTCGTTTCTCCGAGAAGAGGTCTTGAGTTTCGCATTTTGAAGAAAACAATAAACCTTAGGGTGATTTTCGTTAACATACCGGTTGTCCCGAAGCTCGACGTTGTTCCAGCCGTTCGAGGCCATCATCAGCTCCCACTTGTCCTTTGATATAACTGGAAAAAGAGGAAGGAAGATAGGGTAAAGAAAACTGAGAAACGAGCGACATATCGATTGATATAATCTTCGCTTACATGCCGAGGCGTCCATGGCACCGCGATCGCAGATGATAAGACAATTTCGGGAACAACTCTCGCCCAGTTGGAAGAACGTGTTCTCGATCTGGATCATCGTCCGCAGTAGATTCTCTTGGAACTTGAACCCTGGAGCAGAACAAACGATGGATCGCATCATCCCGTGGACAATCGTAATATTCGATTCTATTCTACATATGTTTATAGTAAGCGCTACACGAAGTGTCTACGTTCGATTTATTTCTTAGCTACTAGGTCGACTAGATCTACGCCTTTCTCGAGTTTCGCATTTTTTTCGTGGCGATACCGTAAAAGAATTAATTAGGCGTTGCTCATTAGCTTATGCTACGCTTCAGCTTCTCGTAGCTGAATAGGAAAGCGGCGCATAACGGAATAATATCTGAAGCGATGATCGCCTACGTTTGTGTTTTTTATCCGAGTTGTTACGAATTAACGATCGTCGCGCGTCCGAGACGAAGTTCTTGGATCACGATCGTCGATCGCATGCGAACAACGAGTCACGTTTCGTCGCTCTCCTTCTAGTCACTCGGGCACAATCTCGGATCGTTATCGCGTGTCCGGCGTTATCACTGCGATACCACGAGCTTGTCGCAACCGCTAGAAAACTGGTATGGATATTACGATCTTCTCATAGAAAACCGTTTTCCGAGTAGATACACCGACGATTGATCACCGTGGTTGATCATTAATCATGGGTTGAATATTGTCAACCTTTCGTTCACGTGTAATAAATCTGTTTTTTTCCCCTTATCTTATTACAGTATCCGTTCGGATTTTGTCCGACTTTTCCAGAGACTGGTATATGCGACAGTCAATACGCAAAAGTGCAAAATACGGTAAAAACTGCTAAGAAAGCGTCTATACAATTTCATTAATTGTAAAATAAGAATTTTCACCGTGGTAGACTCAGCGTTAAAAGCTCCGAAGCGCGGCGGAGAAATGTTTCAATTCGAAACGCGTCACGCATACGGTTGGAAACGCTGTTGACACGTCAATACATAATCGAAAGTGAATGCGAGTATTAAAATTGTACATTCGCAACACGCTTTTCAAAAAAAGCGACGCGACTCGTGGTTCGACCTAATACAATGGAACGGGAACGCGAGCGAAAATGCGTCGATGTTGTTGCAATACCGTTCGCTTTATCGAATCAGGGAAAAAATCCAATTAATGTCGGCGGTCAGCGAAGTCCAATAATCGTTCCGCGCGACCTGTCGTCCCTCGTTTCTGTCGCGCCGCGCCTCCACCCCAGATAAATATCCCGTTCGCGTTTCTCTGGCTCGTTCGCGGCTGCGAGATCGATCATTTCCACATCTTCTCTCCGCGATTTCACGGATCAACGACGGATCAAATGCCACGTGTTCGCTGGCACGATCAACGCGCGTCTAGCCGGGCAATTTTCCTTTCTTGGCACGCGGATACTACAGAAGTTCCGGATGTTTTCTAGAGAAGTTGAATTTTTCGAAGAACGCAGAAAACGTGCATCGAGCGTAGTATAATCGTTAAAGGTTGCCGTGTTACGACTGTTTAGCATCCTCTTAGCACCTGATTGCAGTTTCTCGTTGGTCTTATGTACCATGGCCCGCAGGCATCGTGTAATTGATATTTAATTGGCCTTTTAGGAGCGTTCCGGTGCCAAATATTTGCACGACATTAGAATGAAGTGCTTAATCGTTAAAGATGGAGAGCTTCAAGTTGAATATCGAGAAAATAAACGAATCTAGTTGTTCAGACGCGTGTCTCGGAAGAACTGCTGAAAACAGGCAGAGATAGATGAGTATACGTTCGGTAGATTTAGTACTCGATTCTCCAGAAGTTCATCAAACGGTTGTTGGGTCGTTGTATACCTAGGGTTTCGCAACCCCGTGACAATTCTCTGTCGAAGAACCGTGGCGTTGGCAGCACGCCAACGCTCTGTGTCGAGTTACGATTCTATCTAAAATGGCTGTTAACCCTTTGCGCTCCCTCGGATCGTCTACCGGCAACTCGAACTCGCGTTTGTTCGCGAAGTAACGTGGCTTGAAAAAGATAATACGAAACGATGCCAACGTTGGTAATAATCGCTAGACTGCGAATTTTATGCATTTATGACCAGAACGACTGGAGTGAGATTGAAAACAGTAGAAAGATGCAAAGAATTTAAGAATGTCGGTACGCCGACAATTTTTACTTTGCATAAAGATCCGCGTCACTGTATTCAACCCTTTCTCGCATAACAACGAGTTCTCACATTTATTTCTTTCTATTAAATTTTAAATCAATGAAATCGTATTCTTCTAGAATGAATATTTAAGCAAGTATGGATAGACTTCGTGAAACAAAAATTGTCGATCTCGTAAGTAATTACCAACATCCTTTTTGTGTCCTCTCTAAAGAGTAAACTGTAGTGATAAATGTAGCAAACTAGAGTAAACTGTAGTAGTATGTAGCAAACTGTAGTAGGATGTAGCGAATGAGTATGTAGTCTCTTTAAATGGAACAGTCGAGTGCAAAGGGTTAAGTCTCGAGCTTGATATTGACGGATGTATCATCGATACGAGGGTGTTCTAGACTAGCCGAGAGAGACTAATCGAGAGTTGGGGGCGGAAGCGAGGTGGTGGAGAGGCAGACAACGGCGCAAGAATGCTGATATCAAATTTACCAAGTGCAGCGAGATGACACGCCTCGATATCGGCGATGATAACGCGACTGGCGGATATCTAGCAGTGTACCGAGCCGGGTTGGGTCAGGTCAGATCGGGTCGCTGCTCAAGCATGGCTACCGGACGTTGATCCCCTTTCATTTTCGACAACGTTCAAACCGCGGAAACTGCGGCTTTAGGGCGAAAGACACGATTGAAAACAATCAAATTTAGAGGCTCTTTCCGATACGGAGATATTCTTATCACATTGAATGCTATGTCGATCATACATGAGTGGCCATGGGAGACAGGAGTCTCACTCGTTATTGATACAGAAAAAGGGTTTAATACAATAGTTTGCAAGGAACGCGTGTAATTGGATAGAGACTGATCGACTCGATTGTTGATGACTCACCGTTTCCACTTCTCGCACGCGATGCACTTTGTAACCCGACTCTTTTGAAAACGGAGCGCTTCCAACAAGAAAATTCTACTTTGTACTCGCGGTTCGTTTATTCGCGTAGAATCGGCTCCTCCCCACCTATAATAACAGTGTCGCCAAATGTACATTTTCAATTTTCTCCTATGTGGCTTTGATTTCGAGAAAATCGTCTTTAAAAATCCATCAAGTAAACACTCGTATGAAAAATTTTAAAAATCATCTCCTTCCCGGTTGCACTATCAGCTATTGAATTTGTGCAAGTGGCTCTAATAAGTAGAACAACCACTGTATTCAGGAGATGTCTCGATTTTTCGATGTTTTGTAGACAATGGGAACAGATTTGAAGAACGGGACACCTTTAGAAAGGCGGTGGGGGTGTTGAAGGTTTCTCCAGAGTTACAAATAGAGGAAGGAAAAGCGAAGAGATCAAAGACGAACAAGACTCTGTCGACTATATCGTTGCCGTCAGCTCGCCCAGATTCGAAGCGCGTAATTTCCGCTCCCGGGGCCGTTGACGAAGATAAAACAGAGGACGGGATGAGCACCCTCGCGGAGGAGAACCTTTATCGAGTTCGTGCAGCAGTCTAAGACTCACCCTCGCTGGAGTCAACCTCCAGGATCTCCGGCCACCTCGCCTCTTCCTTGTCGGATCCGTGCCTGTAACGTCGCCACGAGGACCTCGTGGACGAAGGACGCGGCCCGGATCCCTTTGCTAGAACCAACCGACCTTGAAGATGCTTCCAGCTCGATCAACCGACCCCAGGGACCGTCCCAACCCCTACCTCCACGAGGATTATGGCTCGCGTGTGCTCTAATCGCGTCATTTTTCGTCCGGAACCGTTCTGTCACGGGTGCCGTTCGGTTCAACTCGTGACATTCTAGCCGACTGCCCAATTGGGTTGTAACATAAATTTGTTCGGTTATAACCAACATCTTATTTTATCCATTTGCATCATTAGGGTGTATATATATGCATATACGCTTCACTTAACTGTCTAGAATAATTAGTTTGTTTTTACTACCACAAGTATATCTGTAATTTTTCTACTGTGGTATAATAGAAGAGATTGATAACGGTAGTTTTCAAATGTCCTTATGATGTAACTGGGTTAATAAGGGATGGAATCATATTCGATCAATTGGAGAATTTCTGACTGTAATTCTTTTCAGTCATTATGTATATTTATAATACAGTGAGGACCGGCCGAATTTGTAGAATTAGCTTTTACGCTTCCAACTGAACTGATTTTTTATGTTACAACCTGATACTTTATTGTGCAACGTGGTACATTAGTAAATACTTGATGTGACCATGTTAGTTGACGTATGAAACATATATGTATTAATTAGCAAATTTAATATAGTGGTATTATATTTATGTTTAATCGGATGTCGATGAATTTCTAAAAGTAAATCGCCCTGTGCATAGTTAAAACCAGAAGATAGATAAGTAGAGTACATTTCATCGAATTTATCCAAATGAAAATCAACGGGATTGACACTTTGCTCGTTAAAGGCCCGCGGCGTGTGCTTAGTTGCTAGATTACAAAAGTTTTCCAACATCGATAACACTGTGTGCTGGTTTTAAAATGTTTCGACACGGGGAGGCACGGCCTGGCCTCGTCATTACTTTCTTCCGCCGTTTCAACTCGCAGAAAATGAATGTTCGTGTAATTAGAACTATACTGGAGCCGGGTTCTGAACCAATGCGCGACGTCGCGTCGTTCTTTGTTCGAAATTGATATGTACCCGCGTTTTATTAATCGAGCTCCCCAAGCGACATGCTGCACGCGATGCAGCAGTCTCATCGCTGACAAAGTGCATATCGATTCCCCTCGCAATTACTTTGCAATTATTTTTCTCATTCGGCTCGACCGATAGCGGGTTACCGAATTCTATTCTCTTTCTGAACCTGGGGACCTTCTCGTGAAATCACTTTTCACTTTTTTTGAAGAGGAAAGTTTAATGAATCTTCTCGCGCGACTCGCAGAGCTTCGAGGATCTTTCGAAACTAGTTCGCGCTATCGTCCGGACCTGCGCGGATCTACTTGAACTTTTATAAAATCGGGGATCGTGGTTTATTCGCAGCTGCTGACGAACAAATACCATCCGGCTCTCGACGAGCGCGAGCAATTGCGGGCATGTGGCTCAGCAAAAACCTCGGCGAAAACGAGACTACGAAGTTCCGGCTTGGTTTCCTTCGGTTTCCTTCACGAAGGCTGCTATAGCGAATCGTTTTTAGTACGAAATTGAATCCGGCGCTCATGGGACTCGTAGGAACGAAACGACGCGACCGATGTCTTCTTCGACCTCCATGCGCTACAAGAAGTTCCGGCAAATATTTCTATTCCTCTCGTTACGCACGTTCGCTCAAGTTTCATTTCACTTGAATTCTATGAAACCCAGGCTGAATTAGTTCCAGGTCTAACTGGGTTAAATTGAAGAATGCGATAATAAGGTCAACGAGTCAATGCAAGATATCTTTAAAATGTCGACGGATAGCCGGCTCGACTAACCCCCTGCACTATAACATCGAGTCAGACTTGTGATGAGGATTTCGAAAAGAATCCAATGTATATGTATATATTATTCATTTCCTTCAAACTGGAATGACATTCTTCGGAGAATATACAAGCATATAATAAACGTAAGTTTTCTTTTCCTTCTGGAAAATGATGAACAATGCAAAAGCTCTACTCGCTGCAATCGTAAAATAAATCGTAGTGCAAGCGGTTAAACATGCAATTCTCAACGAGTCCATGCAAGATCTTTAAAATGTCGACAGTTGTACGTATAAATGGACCTACGCATTGCCAGGTGGATTAACCCCTTGCACTATACATCGAGTCAGACTCGTGATGTGGATTTCGAAAAGAATCCAATAAATATGTATATATTATTCATTTCCTTCAAACTGGAATGACATTCTTCGGAGAATATACAGGCATATAATAAACGTAAGTTATCTTTTTCTTCTGGAAAATGATGAACGATGCAGAAGCTCTACTCGCTGTAATCGTAAAATAAATCGTAGTGCGAGGAGTTAAACATACAATTCTCAAATGTAAATATTATCCTAACGAACTGATGTATCTTCGTCGAAGCAGTGGAATTGAGTTCAATCGTTCAGAGAATCTTTAACGCGTTCCCGGATAAGTCGTAAATTCGTCAACGTTCGCGTTTAAACGACTCCCGTTGGTGACGGGTTTTTACGTAATTTGACCGACACTTGCGCAGCAGAATGGAAATTTGCGTAATGGGATACGAACGCGTGCAAACGCCGCGACCTTTTTCGCTGATCCTGCGAATTGATTCGACCTATCTCGCGTTCATTGGTTCCCGCGGCGTCTTGTCGTAACCGGAACAGCAGTTAATTAGAACCGGCCGCTGCTCGATCATCAGAGCATCGTCTTCGAACAGGATCGCGAATCGGTTAGGCGCGGCTATACTGGATGCAATTATTCGCGAAAGCCTTTGTTCAAGACGCTGCCGTTGCGTCTATCTTCCACTATGTTCACTTAAAAATAGGATCGCGCTGTCGGCACGTTTCCGAAGAAACATCTTTGAATCCTCAGTTCCCGATGAACGTAGCGGCCGCTATATCGAAAGATTAACATTATTTAGAGATCTTGTTGATAGAAAAAATTTGTCTGGATACTTCAATACCATAGTAATCCCTACCTACTTTGAAAAAGATTGGTTGAACGCGTCGTCCGAAATAAATTCACTAAAACTCGTTAACTTTCAGCAGTTTGAAGACTTCTTTTTCCCTAAGAGACCAAGAAGCGCGCCCTTTCGAAATGCTCAGGATATCTAGTCCGGCATTAGAAATGTTCACATTTGAAGAATATTCAGGACGTCGCAGCGGAGAAACCTCGTTTCCCAAGTGCGTCAGTTCTTTGTTTCGTCGTTTTCACCGGGTTGCATCAGCCTGTCATCTAAAACGAGCGTCCCGCACCCGTTTCTGGGATCGGCCATCAATATTCATGAAGCGAATCGGTTTATTTTTTGTTATCACTGTCCATTTGCATGGCCGATAGCGTTTCACGTTTCTCAATGGTGAGAGAGGCGCCGCGCCGTTCCGGGAGCGGAGCTTTCCGCTCGCAGCTGGAACGACTCGCGGGATTCAAGGCCGCGGGAGAACCGGAAGGAAAAAAAATCGATGAACGAACGTTCTCCATAGAGAACAGGTTGCCACCCGTCCGTGTGTTAACGTCGTTCCGCCATTCTAGCTTCGAGGATCGCAGGAGCGAACCGCGACCAGGACTTTCGAGCGTAATTTCATCTCCGCGCCAGCTTTCATCTGCGCGATCCGACGCGACGGACCTCTCGGAGAGATTCTGGGTGGGAGGATCGACCATCCCGGTGGAGGTCACGCCGGTGACCTTGCTCGTCCTTGACCTCCAACTATCGAGAACTAAACGGATTTCAATCTCTTCCGCGCGCGATGTTTTCCCCGCTTCTGCGGATCGATCTCGAGTCCCTCTCGTAACTGCGGTTTGTTTACCGTGCCCAAAGCTCGTAAATCCAGGATCGTGGTTGTTACGCGTTTACATCGTATAAAATTGCAAGGAGGATATTCCGCAGCACGAAAAAGCAAAAAATTGCGGTAGCACAAACTCGGCGCGATGCTATTGTGCGTTTCAATTTGCCGAGATCGTTACCACGGGAACTACCGGATTCCGGGAAATGGATTTCAGAGAAATTTCACGAGATTACCCCGTTGTAGAATTATTCGGATAACGGAGAAGGTTCTTTTGTCGTGTATCGCTGAAAGACTTTAATCGTTCGAGCGTATTATATATTTTGATAAAAATCACGTGAAACTTGAGTGAGTGCAATCTCATTCTAGAACCTCGAACAACAAAGTTTTGTTGTATATTTTGCGATTCATTTCTGCATCCAGACGTACCCTCTCATTTTGATTGTAGGAATCATAATCTTAATGGGGGTGAAATAGTGTGTGGAACTTACTTCGTCCACAGGATGCACCGTCGTGCTCGAAATAAAATGAGCAGCAATTCGAACGATTAACTAAACACTAAACCATTGTGCGTTTCAGTAAGAGATCGCGTTGCAACCTCGGTGTAACAGTGTGCAATGATAAATCATTCCGCGGGAATCGCGGAATCCGAGGCAATTTCACGGCTACGATGCCACAATAAAACTGGAGCGGAGCCAAGGCATGCTGGGGTCGCCCGTACACCGACGACGATAGAGCAACAATTAGGCGGATCGGATTATTAATATCCGAATGCCCCGGTATAACGAACTTGTCCGTCGTTACGGACGACCTACATTAACTGATTAACGTCGCGGCATCGTGGCCGACCGGTCAAAGATGTTTCACACACTCGTTGAGCCTCGAGCACGAATTATTTCGTCGTTTCTACAACCCTTCACATACAAAAATAACAGAAATAGAAATATATGGAGAACTAATGGTTTACTTTGATCCGAAACATTTAATGGTCACCCTTTCTCGATTCGACTACGATTTTAAATAGTTCAAAAACAACCTGTACAATTCACACAATGCTGTTACACGGCTAGACTGTGGATCTTTACACGTCGCTATGGCTTCTAGAAATTTTAAAAAAATATCCGAACGCAAACATCAACACTAGAACTACCGAGCACTAAACGAGACTGATGTATCTATGCTCCTTTATAATAAGAACAGGATTGAATTTATTCATTTGAATGAAGAAGTAAAACATTTTCAAGAGAATATATTTCTATAACTTCGAATTGTGAAAGAATAATCCTGAAATTCGTCATTTCGACGGTCAGTTCAAGTGTTAATAGGATTTTACTGGATTTTCATGCATTTTCTTATCCGAGTTGTGTTAGCTATTACTAGTAAAGACAGGATTAATTTGTTTCGATCCACTTTAACCTTCATTCTGCGTATAGTGGTGTAACCACACTCCAGACTAATAAAAACGTACATGAAAAGTTGCCGAATGGAAAATTGTCAAAGTTCTCTTACGAAATTAATAAATTTAGTTTTTTGTTTACAGTGAATTTTACATATCACTTTAAATTTTTTGATCTTTTCATACCTGCCGATATGAAAATCAATAAAATTTCACAATTGTTACGCAGTCGAAGTTGTTTCTTTACATTTTCCACTAAAAACATGCAGGCGGTGTGATTGCACCCCAGTACAGGATTAAAATTAGATTGATATTAGAATTGTATGTACGCAGAGTGAATTCTGCCTTTAAAAATACAGAATTCTATAAAATCTTCAATTGGCATTATTTTTTAACAAGACGTTCGAAGTAGCTTTTCCATAAAATGGCAGAATATACGGTTTTCCCTTGTTATTATCGTTCCTATTGGCCGGAGGTTACGTGCCTCGACGTGATCGAAGAAACAAAGAGGAGCACCATTGGTCGGGCGGTAATAAAATAGGGAGTAAATGCGACGTTAAGGGAGGGATCTATGGCACTACCATGTGTGTTCAACATCCTCTACGTCCTCTAGTTCGGTTGTAGGATTAGACTAAGCTTGGCGATCCGTGGGAGAAGTGCGTTGCTCGCGGTTGCCAACCTGATAAAAATCGACGTTCGTCAATTCGCGAAGCCAAAACGGGGATTAGGTGGCGGTGTGGCAGGAAGCCTGATCTGTATCAGCGTTTCAAGGCGACGGATCAGTTCAGACCAATACCTTTACGTAAGCACGGCCAAGCTCGAACAAACATGTTCGTCGCAGGTTCTACCACGCTAATCGCTGATAATAAACCGCGACAGAGGTTTAAAACACTATAAAATTGCTCGAAATCACTTAGCGCGGACGCTGCTAACCGCGAATATAATCGTTCAAATAATACTAAAAGCAAAAAAATACAGAAATGAATTTTCTACTTAAAACTACACCTACCGAACGGGTCAAAATCCATTTTAGATATTTTTTTATTACCATTTACTGGCACTGAAATTGCGAAAATACTATTGAAAATTATTAAATTAATTTATTTGTAATACGCTTGAAATGTTTATAATTGAATATTATAACATATCCGCTTATCAGAGACGGCTTCGAACCAGTTGTGAGTGACCGGACCAGGAAAATTCGTCGTTCCATTTGCGTTTGTTAAACGACACGAAAAAAAAACATTCGTCATCCGGTTCTCGCTGTAAACAAATGACACTTGCATTTCTTTAAATCTATGCGAAAACTATTTCGAGCTTCGGTTGCGTCACAATGTGTACACGTACCGTTCTCTTCTTCGTTCTTTCCTCTTTTTACCCCTCGCGTGGGCGCAGTCGGTACCGATTGACTATATTTACTTTAACAATTTTCTGTGTTTTTCGAAATATACGCGAAGCAAGGTTCTAAATGAAAAATGTATGCGAAAGAACGTAGATATTAATCCTTTGCACTGAGAGCTATTTTGAAATTGATACAATACCTCATATAATACTTAAATTAATTATTCAATATTTTGAATAATGGTACAGTAAATTTTAGTGGCGACTCTCTGCGTCACCCTTCGACTGCTAAGGATTAAGCTTCAGAAATTCTGATCGTCCACGAAACAGTGAAACTACGACATACTGCCCCTGACAATGTTCGTTGTTTCCCGATCTCGTGTACATACGTTTCTGTGGAACTTTTGGTATTTAGTTCTAGTATTCCACGTATTCTCAGTTTATTTTCGTTTTGGTGCAGCCCGAGGTTTTCGCGTTCGCAACATTTGGTAGAGTCCCGTAATTTCGAAACGTCCGAGCGACGAGATTTAGGTTCGCGTTTATTCATGGACCGTTCGCAACCGGTGGTTACCGGGCGAATATCTTTTCGTGTCGAATGTTTCGCGAAATGGACCAACGTTTCGACAACCGGCGGGATTTACGGAAGCGATTTGGCAGGACTCGGTCGTGGGCGTTGCAGGTGATGCGTTAAAAATGACCTGTCTCCGCACGTGTCTCTCTTAATTATACCCTATTAATCACTTGGCCTGCGGATTTTAAACATTTGCGACAAAATTGAGTAGGTGATGTTTCAAATAGTAGAAAGGTTCAAAGAATGTTATTCTTTTTAATCTCGCACAATTATTAACGCTTTGAATGCCCATCGAACTTTCTGCGCTTGACGCAAGCGTCATTAATAACAATAGTTGATCACTTGACAATGAAGGTTTCACCGGTATAAACCAGTTAATTTCAGTATTAAGAAGTTCATTTCCAATCGCATTAATTTCTATGTCTTACAATTAGACTGCGGATTTTATGCATCTATGACAAAACTGAGTAGATCGAATGCAAAACAGTAAAACCATTTAAGGCTCTAAAAATATTGTTGCATTTTTTCAAACTGTATAAAATTATTATGAAAAGAAATACATGTTTCTGGATTTGCGAATGAATGCAGGCAATTTTTATTTCGTATAAAAACCCACAGTCTACTTATAATTGATCCGGGGGAACTTTGCATTCTGCGAAACGATTTGTCGTCTATTGGCTAGAAACAGAACGGTTTTAGTGATCGTAAAATCTGATTCTGGTATTACTGATTTGTTAAAATGAGAATCCACCTTTTTGCGAATCTGCCCTTGCAGGGACAGCAGAAATCGAAACCGCATTCTCTTTATCCGTTCCAATATCGGAAGAGACTCTATAATTGCTTATCTATAATTGAACTCGCGTGCACCTTTCGCTTTTCAATAGGCCACCGGACCAACCCCTTTCTTTCGATCGGTTCGAGTCACGGTCTTTCTTCCGAGAGGTAATACGGTTTTATAGTCACAAGATCAAGGTTGTTCAATTGTTCTCCGTTACACAATACCTCCGATTACGTTATCGCGACGATCATATCGCGACTAGCCTCGGTAAAAAAGGCCATCCAGAGTATTTATACGCGGTCGCATCTTGATTCGTCGAGTCAGCGAGGACGCTCGACTTTTACTGTTTGCCGTTTCAATTCGTCGCGCATATTCAATTCAGAGGAAGAAGAAGAAGATAGTGATTCGCGCACGGTTCTCTTTCAATCCGAATAATCGCGACACGATCGAAACTTCGGACCGTTTTAACCTTCTCTCTGTGTACTGCTATTGTAATGTTAACCGTGTACAGGAGGGTAAGTGGGCCCCATACATTTTTGGAGCAAAATGAAAGAAGAAATATGTGAATTTTTATTGATTTTTAAAATGACTTTAAAAATTTGCTCTCACTAAACTGCAGATCTTTATGCAAAATGAAAATTTCTTACCAGAATATGCAACAAACTGAAGTGAAATAATGAAGAAATGTGATGAAGAAATTCATTTTCTTCCCTATTAGGTTTAGTAGGTTGAAAGTAATATAATATGTAGTATGTTCGAATTTTTCTAATATTCTTGCTATTTTAAATTACACATATTCATTTTTGTTATAAATGCATTAAATCCGCAGTCTATATATCACAGATAGTATTTCTAGAAAATTTTTGGAAATTTTCCATTCGTCAACTTTTTATTTCCGTTTATGTCAGCCTGGGCTGCATTTGCACCCGATACACAGAGAGACGGTTAAACTTCAAACTCGAAGAGTCGCGATCGGTGGGCCCGGACGAGAGATCGTTCATTCGATAGTGCAACGTCGACCGCATAACACGATTCGCGGTTACGTTTGGCCTCTTTCGGATAAGCTCTATAATTACCCCGCGATGTGTATTTATCTACGCGGGAGCGAAAATGAAGTATATCGCGATGGACGTCGTTCGACGCGAGTTTCACGTCCGTGGAAACTTTCTGCTGGTCCGTTCGCAACCCTCGGCATCAACCATGGATAATAATACACGGCACCGGGATTATATAACGCGAAATTGGGATCAGAGTCGCGTTTCGAGGAGCTACGTGCGCTCGAAGCCGTTCTTCTATCTCCGCGGGGTGGATTATATTTCCATAACTAATCTAGAAAGAAGCAATTCATTCAGATTCGGTCTATTCGCAAGCTTGTACTCGACAGTGATAGGTAGACTGCAAGATTCTCCTATTTCGATCGTAGAAGCGGTCAGCGTTATTAATAACAGTTGTTAGTTACTTTATAATGAAGTCTCGGCTTACATCTACAATCTAGTTAATTTCTGTATTGATATATTAGGTGAAATAAAAAGTTCTGAGCGTTTTTCGCTTTATAAATAAAGCGAACTTTTTACTTCACCTAATATTTAGTGGTATCAATTTTATGATGATCACTTTTAAGTTAATTCCATAGCGCCGATCACGTGTTAAACGGTTTAGAATTGACGTACCACACATGGTACGATTTGTTAAAAAAAAACTTGGTGACGTAACGCTCGACTTTTGAATGTGCATAAATTCGTTCGTGATATAAAATAAAAGTTCGAAATAGATCTATTCGTAAGTTTAAACTCGATGGGGACACACTGAACAGGGCACAGACCTTGATGACGGTACATCTGACTGCAATTTGTTAAATGAACAGTCAATATAGTCTTTCGAAACAATGTATCAGTGTCTTTCTCGCGCCGCGTTCTAAGCCTAAGCAAATATTTGTTGACCAATCAACGAGAAATTTTTAACAGCTGCTCTCGAATATCTAATTCTGTCCCAAGAGAAGAAGCGTATCTCTCGGTTGCTTCTTCTTTTACCAGCAGATCCGACAACGCTTGGAGAAGAATTATTTTTCTAATTCTCTCGCGTAAGATCAATTCAGAGTGTCAAACGGACGATCTCGTGTCGGTCGGAAAGACCGTGTGTCTCGTGACACACACGATCTCGCGGTCGAAGAATCTTGGCAACCGCTGCCGGTTACGATTTTACGCAATCGACGGCCGATGGTTATACGTTTAGCTATTATTCTGGCCTGGCCCGGCCCACCCGCGACAAACACCGATGTTTTTCTTTCTGCGTCTCTTTGCCCAACTATAGAGCAGAGGGTAGAAATATAAGATAGCCATTCTATTTATTAATCTACGAATTCTCAGAATAGATACACACGGGAAAACCAAACGTAGAAGTTTAAGGAATTTCATAAGAAATGTGTTACATAAATAGAGTGAAGCTTACGGAGCTTTTCATTTTCTTACTTCTTTTTCACACAGTAAAGGTTAGATTTAAGAAAAACCCTCGGGTCCGTGTATCGTGTAGTTCTACTATTGGTCCCCCGAATTTACCAGAATAGCGTTTCACCTCGGAGCGTGACGGATGAGACTCATTCATTACCCAGCAATTGTGTACGCGGCGCGCCCAAAGAACTTTTATTGGGTTGAAAAATAAGTTCGTTCGGTTTTTTACAGTGGAATAAATCACAAAAACCGAACGAACTTATTTGCCAACCCAATACTTTAAAAATAATGAAAAGTACAAAAGTTTTGTAATTGGATTAGTAGTAGTTCACACCGATATACCCGATCGCGTCGGACAGTTGGTCCTAGATATCAAGAACAATTTTTCCTTATTAGCCCCGGAGAATCGCGCGCTATAACCATCTAATGAAAAAGAAACCGAAGTAGTAGTTCGACGTTGAGTTTTTGAACCTGGGATAATTTGAAACTTAGGATTGCTTTCCATATGTTCTTCGGTTTCGGTGCCATTTCCCTCGTTCTCAACTATAGTCCGCGTTCCGCGCAACTCGACCGGAAACCACTCCTCGTCCTCGAGAGCCCGTTTTCCCTCGTCCGCTGTGAAACTCCACTGGCGCAACGCAATGCAACGTAACGTAACGTTGCATCATTCTCCTGCAACCCCCTGTGTCCACAGTACGATCGAATTTCAGGCGAAATTGACATTAGCGATTGTGCGAATGAGGATCCTCCTTTCCCTTCTAACACTTTAGCTTTTGCTTGTGATCATCTGGTAGATGAAGTAATCTTGAAACACAACATGTCAACTGAAGTCGAGTTTAGATACTTTTCAATTATATTAAACTAACACTATGTATATACTGTACTAACACCGTTCAATTCTTCTGTCTCTACAGGTTTGTATTAAATCAATTCATTTTTGTGATAAATACATAAAATCCGCAATCTGTTGGTAAGTAACGTGACTCAAAGCTACCGGATACAAACTTTTTTTAGAAAAGAAATAGCGTCGGGACTTTTTCACGATCAGAAAAATTCGAATAACAATGGTAAAATCGGTATAAAATTCTACCATGAAAGGTAGAATGGCTAAAAACTTTTGTAGGTAGCTAGCCGTGCTTACAGTTGTCGCTTACTGTGCACTGATAATGATAAAGCTCTTACCGCTGCCACGAGACCTTCGGCGAACGTGAGAGATACTAGCGAAGGAAAGAAACGCGAGCGAAACTGTACTCCGTAAAAGTCAACAATTGGAAACTAAAGCGAAATTTAATTTCCATATTAGCAACGTGGTCTAGTTAGTTAGTGGTTGTTAGTGATCGCAATCCCGCAATTTACTCAAGGATAGTCTAATTAATTTTATATACCTTACAATTTAAGTAGTACACAGTATAATAGGACAGAGACTTCGCGACTTTCTTATATCAATTAAAATCATTCTTAAAGGAGCAGCGCTGCATTTAACGCGTTAGACGCTGTGTCAGTCTCCGAGGGCCGACATGATCATATTTACAAAATAATATATAATTCGTATAATATTAAAAAATATGTTTGTGTTAATAGATTTAATGGAAACGGAGTAAACAAGAAATTAGACGAGCAGGTCTTCTGTTTATGCACATTTTTGTGTTTAAAGTGAAATAAAAAGTGAAAAGGTAAACGAGACAAGATTAGATCCGCGTTTAACGTGTTAATAAAACATTGGAACACTGGTAAGGTAAGCAATGGGAAAATGATGAACGTGTTATCCCTCCGACAGCGGAGCCTGGGTCTATTTTGACCCAGGATATTAAAAGCGTCAGTTCCTGGCGAATTAACGAAATACATGTATAGCTGCCGCATTAGGGATAATAAAAAGATTGACGTGTCTACAAAACGTGCCTTTAAAAATGTGTTTTTGGGACTTAAACATCATCAATGATATGATTATAAAAATGATACGCTAACCGAGCGTTAAAGATGCGAGATTGAAAAAGTTAGGAGGAAATCGGATCGAACAAAGACGCGCAGAAGCTGGTCATCTTTTTAGGAAACGAAGAAAGATGTACGAGCTCAACAGGAAGAACGAGCGAGGGCTAATTTCTGCGAAAGTAAGCGTCTCACGGCTGAAAGTCTAGTTGTAAACAAGGCATCTCGCGGTCGCGACGAACAGGGAATTTCCATTTGAAAGGACAAGCCCTTGGGGTTTCCTCCGGACTAACGGAAAGTTTCGCTGATATTAGCGCGACGGTCGACGCATACGCAACGATATCTATACTTGAACGACCAAGGGATAAAACGGGAGGGCACAGGAGAGGTGCTCGGCGTGCTGCTCGTCGATCGATACCGCCCTGACATTGTCGCGTCTCCCCGAAAACCCCTGAACCCGACGATAACACGTCCTCGTCGTGTATCCTGGATTCGCACCGCAATTGCGCGCAACTTTCGATCGGCGATTAGCTATTCGTAATGGCCGATTTTTCTTGACCTTCACATACGCCGATGAAATATCTTTCGATCGAAAGAAGCTATCTATACCACGACAGAGAGAACTATTCGCACGATGCTGCCTGTTGCTGTCGCGTCGCACTATTTTTATTCGAGTGGAAACGTTCGTCGGCGCGTCGCGTCGCACGGGAAACTCACGTTTTAGTGGATACTGCGCCTTTCAAGTTTTAATTAAAAATTAATTCGTAGTCGCCCTTGCAATTTATCAATTATAATTTCATTTAGGGGTACATAGGGAAACCGAGGCAAGTTTTTTACCGTTTCATTTCTGAAATTTTTGTTTGAACCAATTAAATATACCAAAATATGATTATTTTTCAGCCTCGGGCGCAATTTGATTGTTTGTGAATCAACAAAAAATTTTTGAAAGAACGATCACGAATTAATTGGTACACTTAATGAATATTCGATTGCAAGAAGAGATTACTAAACGATTCCTACGACGACCGTCTACTGTAGAATCGACCCGTAGAACGTGACGCGCAGATAATATAATCGATTGTACAGCTTGTGTAACGGGCTAGAAAAACTTGAATCCTCGCCGGGTAGTTTCAATAACCAGTTGATAACCTGTCTATGCTAATTTATAGACGCGGGAATCGAACAGAAACTTCCCATTCGAGATTTTTTCAATCCAAAGCTCAGAGCGACGAACGAAGGACTGGTCGAAAGACAGTGCAACGTTGCGTGACAACTGCTATGATATCATGGGGTATGCCCCTCAGTGGAGATTCGTTTTTCTTAGATCGTACAATTCCCGATTTCTTAGATCAAGGCTTTACAGTACTATCTGTTTCGGTTACGGTTCCTATTTCTTAGGATCCTTATATTTAGACAGCGGATTTTTATGCAAAATAGAAATTTTGTATCTGAACTGCAACGAACTGGAGTCGAAATAGAAAATTTCCTTCCTTAATAGGTTTAATAGATTGAGAATAATGTAACGATATTTTCAAATTCTTCCGTTTTTACTGATCTAAATTACATATACTCCTTTTAGTAATTAATGCATAATATCCGCTGTCTACTTATATCAACATCTCTGTCATCGATATGCTAAACTATTGCAGCCACAAAATTGCAAAATCATTATTGAAGAAAAAGAAATGTTTGTGCATGTTATTAATTTCTAATAAAGCGCCGAAACAAATAAAGCAGCCACAAATCTTTCACATTCGCACACTCTGTTATTCACGATAGGACGTTAATGGCTAAAAGTTTCGAATTTTCGAGTCGGGATACGTAACCGAAACAGAAAGTTATTCGGGACGAAATAACAGTTATTTTTCACATCCGTTTCGAGCAACTAAAAGCGTGGGAACGGATAAAACGTGAATCCTTCTTCGGCGCGATCATAGACACGATTCGAACGAAATCGGAGTCGCGTCCACGCCACACAGTGGTTTAAAACGAAATTCTAGCCGAATAACTGAGCCAAATGATTTTTGTCGTTATTTTTTCCGTGTGAATATACAGGGTGTTCCAAAACTGATGTACTTCCTTGAAGACGGTGATTTCCGGTCCCCGGCAGCTTTATTAAGGAATTATTAAGGAAAAACACAGACCAATCAGAACCCGTCCACAGAAGTCGGATTTCAACTTAGCGACAGGTCTCGTTGACCGTGGCGTTGGCATTGGCTGAGCCCGAATCCGACTGCTGTAGACGCGCTCTGATTGGTCAGTGTTTTTCATTGTTAACTCCCTATCAAAGCTGCGGAGAACATTTTCGCAAAAGGAAAAGATATTTCAATTGACCTCAGGAATCACCCTTCTCAAGGTGGTACAATAACAAAGCTTTTGCATTCTTATACCAGCAAACAAGTGAAAAATAATCATAAATAGTCTTGCTCGGCTAGAATCGTTTTAACCTTCGGCCAGCGGAACCGGGTCATTCAGGCCCAGATGAGAGTGTTGTAACTGTGTGTGTGTGAGCTCGGGCAATTCATAAGACGGTACATACTGCTGCCCCCGTTTGTACGAGTGGAGTCTGTGTATGCCGCGTTCTTAGTAGGGGTTGTCTCGGGTCATATAGACCCGGTTCCGCTGCTCTCGTGCACAAAATTCACCGTTGTCCGAGGGTTAAACCGTTGTGCGCGCCAAGCCGATTGTTGCCGACTGGTTTCTCTGTTTCGGTGGGCTTTGTCAGATCGTTCGGGCAAGATTGTCCCCCTGATTCGAGCTGGGCAAGGTCGGGCCAGCGTGGACGCTGCTTCGAAGCGAAAAACGTTTTTCGAACCGCCCATGCGCGTTCACGAAACGGCGAAACTATCGGTAAGCTAGGCGGTATACAGAATGATAAGTTGAAGTAGACTTACCCTCTTCAGCGTTCAGGTCTGAAAACTTTATGCCGCCGCTGAAATGGAAAAAGCAGACGTGGGATGAAACACTTGGTAAAAATAAAGCCCGCGGGAGGATCAAACTATTCGGAGCAGCGTATGTTCTCTCTCGCGCGCGAACTTGCTCTCTCTCTTTCTCTCTTTCAATCTCTCTTTCGTTGTCTCATTCTCTCGCGCGCGAGGTACATACCGCGGCGTCTAATCTAAAAGAGAAATGATCGTGTCCCCGGCGCCACAATTCTGTATTTTCGTCGGGCAACAGGGAATCTATCGTTCGAGCAACATTATCGGTGAAGAATATCCGACATGCCAGTGTCGCTGCGTTTATTTTGAGTTAGGATCGTGTTCGCGGTAGAAATGCGTTCGAAGAACGAACCGTTCGTTCTCGTAACACGCACCGCGACAATGCTTTCTCGATCTAATTGATTCGACCTGTCCTGTCAGCGTCGTTTGTCACAGGCGTGGGCATTGTCCGGAAGGCGGTACAGCTTAATCGATTGTTCGACAGAAGGAACGATCAAGATCGTTCAACCGAAGGTTATCTCGAGCGCGATTCTGTGGAACTTTTCTTGGGACGATCGTTATTGATCATGATTAAAGTTCTTTCCGATCGGAATCGGTGGATCGAATGCAAAGCAGTATCTACAAATACTTAAGGTGTTCAGAAATACTGTTGTATCATTTCCAACTCGTTAATATTGTTAAGAAAAGAATCATTTCTACGCAGAATCTGTATCTTGCAATTAACGCAGACAACTATGGATCGGCCATCGACAAACCTATCCATCTGTATGTAAAATATTAAAATAAATATGAGATTTGTGTTCTTGTACTGTTATCGAATGAAATGATTTTCTACTTGGTTTCGCGTTCGAAGGAACGCTTCCGGAAACAGTATCCGACGAAAATACCTCCTCGAGGAGATGATTGAAGCATGTAATAGTCTTTGAGAGTGACCCTTGATATTCTATTTATTCCGATAGAAAGTGAAGTTAAGTTGCCATTGCTGTACCCTGAATCAATCTAGTGACTCAATCGAAACGAAGAACTGTTCTCCGTGTTTCAATGAGAATTTGCCCAAGCCTGGTTTGTCGTCGATCGAAGCACCGATTGATCGCAGTCCGATCGCAATTATGTACATTTTGTACGCTAGCTATTAGTACGGGCTCGTTGTGTTTCTCGATCAATGAATTTTGTGGTGACACGACACCGGGAGAGGCGGAGGAATCATTTTCTGACGAAGTCTCGAGCGATACTGTCGGTGGAACAAGCACGACCACTTTCTATCGCAAGATTTAGATCTCGTTTTTTTTTTGTTCTTTCATCAGCTCTTTTGAACCACTAAGGTGTAGGAATACAAAAGCAAACCTCGATTGATCGTTGCAGTATCGAGTCGCAAATGTCCACCAATTGCAGCTCAAACGAATAGAAATTTCGTTGGTCTCAAACAAATTTCGAAGATTTTGCAAAGGGTGTCATTTAACTGCAACTCCCAGCCATATAATATCGAAACAAAATCTACTGAATACGAGTGTCAATCGTTTCTTTTAAGTCGACAGTAAGTTCTGTTCTTCTGTTATCAATATTTAAACATACAGGTAAATATAGCCATGCAATAGGTACGAATTTTATTTTTATGAAATTATTTAGGACTAACAATATACAAGGTGTCTCACTAGATATTACTACCTTCATTTACGGTATTATTATTATTCGCGACGAGAAACGTTTCGATGAAGATTAAATGGTTTCAAGAGATGCATATACTGGTGTTATTGGTTCTTTCTGTAGATGGACGCGTCAGGGACTTGCGATGGTCAACTTTGATCCTTTAAATGGTATCGTACATCTTTTTGTTCTCTACATATAAGGAAATATTAACACATGTATGTCGAAAAATTATTAGTTTAAGGGTTATTTGAATACTTTTTTTTATAGAGACTACAGTAAAGATTGGTGTACAAAAAAAAATATACGGTTCCATTTAAAACATCAGAGTTGCCTTCTCGCTACGAATAATAATAGTGACGCGTAAATCAAGGTGATAATATCTGGTGAGACACCTTGCATGTTTAGCAAGGAGTTAAAGGTACACATGAAAACTAAGTCTCAGAACCCTGGTTGATCTTTTGCAGACTGGAGTGCGCGAAACAAATAGCAATCTCATTGGTCTCGAGCTTCGAATTCTTTGCAAAAGTGCATAATTCGATCTGTTGCACCGACAATGAGGCGATCGAACGCGAACCAATCCCTCGCAAGAACGAAAACCATCGCATTTTCATCAATTTCTACGAACTCGGGTCCAATCCGCGAGATTGTGGAAAGAGCATCGGTTTTCCGCGCCGCGTGTGATCAAATTCGCGTGCAATTCGCACTGTACGCGATCAAGCCTTCGTGCTAGATTCCTCCTAGAACCTCTCCTTGTGTCCCGGTCTCGGTAAATTTGTTATCGTGTGATTGCATACCTGAGCAGCACGGTCGCTGTCTCGGGAACACGGAACACCTGAAAAAGAAGACAACCAGCGCTCTATCGAATCCACAACGAAGGGTGATAAAAAAACCCCCAAAACCAGCTCCATTTTTCTTTCCTTCTCTCTCTTTCTCTTTCTAATTTTTCTTCCTTTCTTTCTTTCTGTCTGTGTCTCTCTCTCTTTCTTTCTTTCTTTCTTTCTCTTTGTCTCTCTTTTTCGAATGGATCTCTCTTGTTAATTGATCGCGGCCAACTCGGTTCTATTTGGCACAGCGTAACAAAGAAAACGCGTGTGCACGTGGAAACTCGCCAATAACGCGGTCATCGCTACATTCTCCCCGGAGAGACTGATCTCGAGTACAATGGCTGACAAAATTAAGAGACCACCGTTTCTCGTTTACGTTTTTTTCTTTTCTCTAGAGAAGAATGAGCACATAATAGATTCTACATTGCATGTGATTCAAACCATTACTTACTATCTTGAGATCATATTTTTCCACTTTTATCTTGAGTTTATTATTTCATATAATCAATTTTCGCACTTCAACGTAGCTTTGTTTCCTGGACATTTTTACAAGAGAGGCTAAAAAAAGCAAAATGCGTGATCACGGTCAAAGTTTTCTCGTTGATACAAACAAAGGATAAAATTTTTCGTCTGCATAGATAAGATAGCGGTTTTGTCCTAATATTACGCAGAATATTCTTAACACTAGAACTACCGAGCGCTAAACGCAATTGGTTACATTTCGTACCAGTTTTATTTGAATATGTATTTCAATAGAGAAGTTCACTAAAAAAATTTCTCAGGAAAACGTATTTATAATTTTAATGTTTCTAAAAGAACAAATCAGGAGAAAGTCATTTTGACTCACCCGGTAGCTCTAGTGTTAAAACAAAATTGAACGTGTTATTTTCTACAATATTAACTTTATAGTTATGATAACGGCGGCCAGTTTAAATTGCATGAAACTTCGAATTTGTTACTTTTTCGTTGTTCTCCGAATGAAAAAAAAATCTGAAGGATAAACAGTGGTATCTTATTTTTTACTGTTGCCACTGTATATCGGAAGGATTGGCGTGTCAAAGCAACAGACTATGCAACGATGTGATCGTATGAAATCAAAGGATTCTCAAGTTACTCGTCCTTTGAACTGTTTGGGGGGTGAGTTTTCGAGTCGAGTCGAGTCGAGTCGAGTCTTGGAGAACTTGCGGGGACAAGTTTATTTTCTGTGTCTCTTTTTTTCCTTCCTTTTTTATTTGAACACGAAAGCGAAGCAAAAGGAATGAGGAGCGTGCCTACCTTCCATCCCATGTTCTCGAAAAACGTGCAGAGTCTCATCTGTCCGGTAGTTTTGCCGCCGCAAGGCCCTGCAATAGAAAAATACATGCTGCGTTAGTCATCATTGTCTATCGTTGTTGCTGCGACCAGTTTCTTTTATAAAACGTTCAATTTTTCCGTTAGGTTCTTGTCGTACAATTTTCTTCACTGTTACGATCATTAAGAAGAACCTCATTATCTTTCGCAATGCTATTTGAAACTAATTGCAAACTGCCTGACAGAAAAAAACTTTTCTTATTCATTCGGTGGGAAACGGGAGAATCGTCCTTAAGAAAACGGGAACTGCACGATCTAAGAAAAACGAATATCCCTTCCAGTACTAGGCCGTGAAGTGCCTAGTAAAACTTCCTAAAAACATGCCGCGTGATTACGATTATCGGATTGATACGGGGTTAGCTATATTAAAACCTCTTTATTTCTCATTTTTTTATGGGACTTTCACCAACACTAAACACGATATAATTTTGACTGTATTTAGTGGTTTAATTCTGGCCTAGGCAACTAGACCTCCGAGAGTCGATGACGTAGAATCGGTTACCCCCACCCGGCCGGTCAGCGCTTTATATGTATGTATACAAATTGGGGCAGTACATATAAATGACACTAGGATTCACCCTTCATGTCCGTATCACGCCTAAAGGGGCCCCTAGACGATCAATAATATTGTCAATGTAGGTTGACAATAATATTGAAGCTCCTGAATTAACAATGAATTAATTCATTGTCAATGCGTTTGAACCGCTGCTAAACGGTCAATATGCCCTTTCAATGTGCCTCGTCAATATTATCGTCTAGGGGCCCCTCAACTGTGAAGGAAATTGATTTTAGATAAGAAAAGGTTGAGCATTGATAGAGTGTTTTTACGACTTGAAAACGTTCGAACGGTATAGTCGACCGCTGCGCACTCGAAGATCGAGAATCACGGGGGCGAGGGAGTCTAGATCGGCGAAGAAGGTGATTCGCATTATCCTTGCTAAAACGAAAGCGAGGCAGTAAGGTTACGATGTCGCTAACCTTGACTTCCGCGATACCCACGTGGCTGTTGAACTCCACCAGCATAAATAGAAATGACGAGACCGTTTGCACGGAACCGAATGTTCTGCAACCTCCGAATGGAAGACATTGTGGTGTAGCAAAGTGCATACGTCGAACACTAACTACATACCGTGTGAATTTTACGCATTTAATACAAGTCTTGTCTATTTCATTCGTATAAACAACCAGAGTTATTAATCATTATTATTAGTTACTGGATAAAGAAGTTTCAATTTTACTCTATACTTTAGTGCCTTTCAGAACGTACAAATTGATATTTAGTAAAGATCCCGGTAAATATTGCTATGAGGGGACCCATTTCGGATCACCTTGACCTTGACATATGTTGTCAAGGACAACATCCTCAACATCTTTTGTGGATACATCTATCCGTCGCTCGGATTTAGTTTCCGAGATATTCGCAAAAAACTATCGGTAATACTGTATTGAATTTTCCGTATTCTTGCATGCTCCGTGGCAACGTAAGCCTGTTCCGGGGCGGCACACATCTATTTATTTTCTGTTTGTAAACACGTTGTGGGGATCAGAGAGAAAACGGAACAGAGTGTCGCTCTATATAGGGTGAGCTTTCAATTTTGAAAGTCTACTTCTGGATTTTCGAATGCGTGGTTTCGAGACAGGATTAATATTCTTATAACAATGGATGGGTGTAAGGTATTCTTTCATATTTTTGACGTCTACGGGCCTAGCGACGAATGTCCCTTTAAATTTCGTTTGCTCGAGGCACGCACACGATTATGTTCTGTCTCATCGACACGGTCGGGTGGACTGTAGTAGTAGTAGGTTTTTGTCTTATACGTATAACTCCACACAATCAAAAAAATTTTAACAGCTTATATCCGAATAACTATTTATTTGCGACATGTGGCTTCTTTCAAACCTTTTCCTTTCTGGATGAGTGGAAGGCGTTGATGTAAAAAACAACAATTTTCTTTTATAAACAATTTTGCGGTAAGTTTCTCTTACAAATGTCCACCGATCCAGAAGTGTAGATTCATCCCTAGAACGGATGACCATTACTTTTTATACTAATTAATTGTCATTTTCAGTACACGGATACATGTGTACTCTTTTACTCTAAAAATGATGTTTAAATTTATTGTTGTACCAGCAACCGTGGAATTTGTAGAACCACAGTCTCGATACATAAATTAGCATGAATGCATGTGTATTTAAATACACGTGAAATAGTATCCGTGTACTTAAAATGACACGCATTAAAGTACGTGTATGTGAATCCACGTGTGTGATTAATACACGTTCAAAACCATGACCTCTAACATTTAATGCTACTAATTTTATGGGACTTGTTTTGAAAGAAATCAATAGCGCCGGTCACCGGTGACCACCGCGGCAGTGAACGTATTAACGTTCTGTTATTATAGTAGGCAGCATCTTCTTATGTTTGAAGACTTCGCGCGCACTTATGGCTTGCTACAATGAGCTCATAGAAGAAGACTCCGTCACGTTCGAAGCAGGGTGCTACAATTCAAACCAGTTAGAGTCAGCAACAAGCTGCGGCCAGCTGCGCACAGAGTTGCAGCTCGAATACGCGCAACCGAGCCACTCATTGCTGGCTGCAAGAGTTGCATCCAAGCGAAAACAGCAAAAAAAGGTTTGACCGTCCCGTCGACGTCCGCCTTCTTATGGCTCCTAAGTAATCGGGCGCGAATTACGTACACTCATACGCCGGCGACGTAAATAACTTTCAAAGGAGAAATCTAATTAGGCAATTTGTCAGAAATCCGATTGGAAGTCTTCGCCAACGTGTGGCGAAATCGAACCGGCCCGGAACAGTTTTGAAGGAACTTTAATCCTATTAATCTGCAACATAATTAGATGGCTTCGCGGAATGTGTAACGATGTCGTACGTCGTAAGATGTCCTTCCAAGGTGCCTCAAGAAGAACAAACTTCATTAAGAAGTAACTGTGCAGCGAAGAAATTAAATGATCCCTGAAAGGCGGTATCGTAGAAAGGTATCGTACAGACCAATCGGGATCTCTTAAGATCGGCCGGCTCGGCTGAATGCACCAACTTTTCTTCTTTTACAAAAGTTTTGAAGCTGGAGACTTTGATTTGTTTTACACTTTGAAACTTTCTATATATTAATAGGTCGGCAACTAAGTTCGCTCGACCTTCACGCTTTTGTAAACATAATTACATATCGATATTGTTAATCCTTCGGGAACGACATCAGTACGCCACTCTGACATCGAAGAATATTGAAATATTGATTTCATACCTTATCATTTCTTTTATAGAATTTGAACGTAGTTACGAAAAATATTAAAGGATTCTAAATTACTAAGAGATCGCAGTAACATCCCTTACATCGTACAATATTCATCATAAAAAAAGAAACCGTCGATCGACCGTCATCCTCGAAGGAGGAATAATGCTGTATTTAATTTAAGTGGAGTATTATACATTTGAGACGATAACGTTTCGCGCCACGTGTCCTGCAATTTTAAATACGATCCGAAGAAATGGAAGAAAATTGAAAATTGAATTGATGGTCTGATATAACGGCAATTAAACTTTCGAAAGCTCCGATCCAGAAACAGATGCCTTTGACGAAAATTATATTAACGAATATTAAATCGGTTTGGATTTTCTAGAATATTGCAACGATATCACATGCACACGGTACGAAAGCTTTTCGAGGCACGATAAAACCGCGATTCCCATCGTAAATATTGACGATCTCCGACCGATCCAGATTCGTTGGCAGTTAAAGGTGCGATTTCCTTTGCGCGTCTGGAAGCAGCATTTTGTTATCACAGCGCCTTTTATACTCCATTCGTTATACTTCATCAGAACTGCGTCCAGGCGTGAGCCACTGCGTCTACGCCAAGAAACAATATCGCATTATCCTTTCGAGGAATATTCTAGAATATTCCACGGTAATGTTTTGTCAATCCTGGCCTCCCAAATGTTGCGATTTACCGACACATGCGTATGCGCTAGAGGTGTGCCGGACCGGGACGGGATTCCCGAAAACGTTCGGGTTTCCCGAATGTAGAATACCCGAACATTTTCAGGAATCCCGTCCCTTTATTTTACGTCTGTAAAACCAACAATTTCTAAGATTTCGAAAAATTTTTTGAGATACGTTCATATATCATTACAGATTACAACATATCCGAATTTGAACAAAATCCGAAACAGTTGTCCGAAAAGTACATAGGTATTCTGAAGCAGTGGGTCGACAAACACGCGAGTTTGGGTCTGGCGCAACATTCAGAGGTCTCGAAGCGAAAATACAAACGCAAACGTGTGCGCCAAACGCATGTCGTAAATCGATCGACGCACGTGTTCGAGTTTGAACGATGCTCCTTCGCTTTTTTTCGCAAGTGAAAAGCAAGGAAAGACATACCAAATCGCATCATAGAAACGCAAATTTGTGCGTCCAGAGGCACAAAAAAGAGCTACGACGAATGGAGTATGAATAACAAAACGCTGCGTCCAGACGCGAAAAGGAAATCGCACCTTTACCGATATATTTTCATGTGCTGTTTATCTCGGCATGAATAAAACATTGATGCGTGACGGTAAATAATACATCGGTCGAATCGGTCGAACGTCAGCGGTGCAACAATCTGCTGAGCAAGACATCGTCACGATCAATTGGAAAGGTTAATCGCGGTTATACAGCAAGCCGAGGCGAGGTTCAAGCATCGAGACTGAAACGGTGCATCGACTATCGGGAGATGATGCATCATGCCTGGTCGTTATCTTTTTATTTGCAGCCAGGCGGACAATGCTGGCAGACACGTCCCATATCTGACACTGATCTTATCTCGTTTAATTGGACGGCTGTTCCAAACGAAAAAACGCGATAGACATTTTTCCAATTTTCACACGCATGCTGTACCCTCGTAGAAGCTGCGTAGTTTCTTTTTACACTACATGAACGTCGAATATGAAACGTGCAATCGATATGTACTTGGAATGACATTTTCTATCGAAAAAACATCAAGGAGAGAGTACATATTAACCTTCCGTCTGCAACCTCAGTTTTATCGATGCCGCGGCCGTATGCGTACCGGGTCTTTTATGTTCACGACCAATCTTGTCCTACTGTTCTAAGATCTCAAGGAATCGAAAAACATTACGGAATACGTATTGAAGTCTCTATTTTAACATTATAAAGAAATTCAAGGGTTAAATTTCGCTTTGGTCATAATCGATCGAGGGTTACAGACAGAACTTTAAGCAGAAAATAGTTAAACTCGCCATTGAGCAAGATATGGAAACATGGAAGAAGAGAATAAGTACTGGAGAAAGGAGGAAGAGAAAATATGCGGTATATACGAGAGACACCTGGGGAAACTAATTTATTCATACACTATTTTGTGCGATTTTTACTATAATATATACTGGACTCAAAAAATATATTCAATGAATTTCCATGAAAACACCTTTACAATTCCAATAATTGTCAAATAAAAAATCTAAAATGGGTCATTTGACCCCTCGTGGTAGGTTTAGTGTTAAGAATATTGGTAATTATCTAGAAAAAGTGTGTTTCCTCGCGAATTTCTGAGCAACTTTTTCAAATACGAAAACTGTAGCAACTAATGCATTGGATCTTGCGTATACGTGCACGCTGTTATAATTATTACAATTATTCAAAAACTCGTACAATTTCATTGCTACTGAAACAGCTCACTTTCTACACTTTCGATAAATTCACGCTCACAACGTAATATGGACTGAAGTACTTTAAAATATAACTAGGTGAACAGAAGGTACAAAGAGTTTGATTACATGATCAGAGTTGAGTGCTATCGCATATGACGAAAAAGTTTTGTAGTAATGCAGCAAGTTTTCGGCCACGCGGTCCGTGTACACGCGCTGTTCTTTACACCTGTAGTCCTGCACTATGCCGGAGCACGGGCCCGAGAATCCGGCTTACAATTAGACCAAGACTTTACTGCAATTACCAAAATATTTGCGACGTAAACGGGAAATTTGTTTTGAGTGCACAAGAAATTGCTAAAAGTGGTTTGCTACTTCAAAACGGAGTTTTCGAAAAACCAAGATACCGAAGGACTGGAAGCTTTAAATGAGAAGTTTTACGATTCGAAACATTGGTTAACATACCGATGATTAAACGTAAATGCAAGTATTAGAATTGTACATACATTCAACTGTTTTTCTTTTGGTTAAACAAACGGTAACGGTTCTACCTCGACGCTTTCCGTTGCGCAACAAGCGACCAGCTATTGCGTCTTCGCGTAAAAATGCATAATTTTCGATACATCATTTTCGATGCATCTAGCTCGATCGAGCTTTCCGCGTGCCTAATGGCTGACGTTAGCTGAGCATGTAACTAGTAAATCAAACTTTTGCCTGGCAGACGCGCTGTCAAGATGCCATGTAAACGAGTTGGGACACGCGTTTTCACCGATTCAAATTTAGCCGCGTTCAACTGTCAATGTTTTCGAGCTGGTCGTATTTCGTTCGAACAAAATATCTCGAATCACTTTCGCGGTGGTTTTATTGCACGGTGCATCTCGCGTCTTGAACCGTTCGAACGATACGGGTTGGTATTTGAACTGATCATCGTTTGATATATGTACTAGACCTTCGATTATACTAATTAATCGAGGAGTTATTGGGGTTAAAATAATAATAGAACCTAGCTATAACACTAGAATAAATCCTCATCGATTTGTATTATACAGGGTGCCCAAAAATGTACTTACTTGAAAGGGACAATTCCTGAGGCGATTTCGAGTAAGTTTTTCCTTTGCGAAAATGTTCTGCACGGCTTTGAAGCTGCAGAGAACAATTTCGCGAAGAAAAAAGTTACTTCAAATTACTGCAGACATCGCCCCTTTCAAAAAAGTATAACAACATTGGGAGACTCTGTATAATGAATTGTGTCGTGTGCGAGTCACTTTAGATTGATTTGTTGTATCGGAAATGTGTTTGTGAGTATAATATATGCATAATCGCAGCTAGAAAATTATTTATACATTCTCCGAGGTATCTACGCAAGGTTTAAGCCGCGTCTAAGTACTTACTTTAGCCGAAAAACTGTTTCGCACGAGACGAACATTGTCAGAATCATGTGTAATCTATGACGCTCGCTGCTTTTGACCGCAGGACCGATAAAGTAACATTCGGGTGACCAATTTGACCATAGTTACTCGATCATCCGCTATACTTGCACGCTTACGTGTTTACCTATTAACCGGCTGACCTTTCGACCAAACGAATCGGTATCAGCGATATTAATTATGTATAACGCAAGTTTGGCAAATGTCGCGACTCCATAAACACACGATTTTGGAGCGAGTATCTTTGAACTCAAACAAAAATATTTCGAATACGATGGGACATTCCGACGAAAATACTCCAGTGCGCCAACGAATCTCGGAAAATCCACGGAATATTTTTATGCAAGGGACGCCTCTATCGCTTCTACGGTTGGAGCTGCACCAAATTATTAAAGTTGAATATCTATAAGAATCACCTGTTGGTTCCCGGAGCGCAACGACGGAGTTCTTTGTTGACCAGTGCATTAACAGACTGTCTACTACGATGAAGGATTTTTTAATGAATTGTTCAACAGCAATTTCAATCGTGAACCTACAACAATTCACTCGTAGTATCGCAATCCGATGATCACTTCTTTTGGAATCGTTAAAGGACGATTTCGCAGTTCCCTCTTAATGTAACCCATCGAGTGTTTTATTAAATTTTTATACTTGTCATTAAACAACGATTTGTCATGTCCTTTCTCATGACGAGTATACCCAACATAAACACATGGACTGCGAATTTTATGCAATTAAGACAAAAGCGAGACGGTGAAAAATTTCAAATAATAAAAATATTAAAAGAACTTAAGAATGTCAAGACATATGATATTCGGCCTATTAGACGCATTAAAGAAACACACTTGTGCTGGACTCGTGTCTCTCGTAATCTAGGCAGACAATTTCTATTTTGCATAAAGATCCGCGCAGTATATCGATAAATTATTAACTAAAATTGCTAGTTTCTGGACACAGTATATTGTCACGGGAGACAGACTAGCATGTAGCATGTCAGGGCAACGAACAAACGTAGAGGAGAAACTGTGTTCGAGCGGAAAAGCGTGAGACGGAAGATAACACGCAACGAGGAACGGAGCTGTGAAAATGTCGTGCGAACACGTGGTTTCCGTGGACGCGTAACGAATCATCGACTTGCTACAAGTCCCTCAAAACACGAATTCTCATTTAATCAAACAAGAGAAGAAGCATGGAAGCGTCCATTCGTTCTCATCGAGCAGAAAGACACGAAGGTGAAGTTCACGAGACACGGGTGCGCACATGACATTGAATCGGTTGATCTCGTCGAGAAGAAGAGATAAATAAAAATAGAGAATCCGACGTACCTCCGGTGAGCACCACTTTGTAAAGCCGCTTCTGCTCCATGTTATGTGAACGGTGGTGGTGTTCGAGTCCGTTTATTTTTCTTGTCGGGCCAAGAGCGAGTCCACGAGGTGTTCCGGTGGTCGATGTCGGAAGTCGATGTCGATGTCGATGTTGAGAGACGTCGATGGACGATGCCGAAGGTGTTGGTCGTCTGGCACGTGAACGGTGTCTACGGTTGCAACGAATACTACATAAACACTTCACCGTACATTTCGGGATGTCGCGGGACCAGATACGTCGGAGACATGGGAGTGAGAGTGAAGCAACGACGATATCTCGGGTGTCAGAAAGAACAGGAACACCGCAACCCGAGAGTGAGAGTAGACGTCTGTCTCTCGCTCTCGTCTCCGTCTCCGTACGTAGCGATCCGCGGGTTTGGTTAATCGGGTTAGGCTCGCCGCTCCCTCTACAGCAAACAATCATGCGCAGTCGAGAAATCAGCGTCACTCCTATGGGCGCCGCTTACGAAAGTATTCCAACAATTACGCGAGACACTTCTCTCGATAAATCGTTGTCAAACCGTACCTCCTGGCCCACTTTTTTATCGATGGCCCACGACAACATTTCACGAACCATGATCGTGACTCGTTCTTAGTACGAAACGATATCTGTCGCAATATATTCTCTGAAGTCTATGTATTCTAATGTAGACGTTTATGATACTAGCTGTTGAGAGTAATAACAGAATATTCGGACGTTTTCTTCTATTCTATGATGTACAACCAATATTATTAAATTTACGCAAATAATAAATGAAATTATGTATAGCGGTTTCTAACGGTGAAAGGTGTACATGGTGCCATCGGTTGCAAAATATGGAGGCTACTCAAGGCTACTAGCCGATTAGCATAGTATTCCCAACACTAGATGGCGCCGCGGCGACTTTTTATTGCAAATTATGTAACCGTTTCCATTTACGAGGTATGTATAGGAGTAGGCCAATCAGCTTGCAACCTCATGTACTTCGCTAGCTGACCGTTCCATTTCCGAGTACAACCGGGAATAGCAGCGAAACCCTGAGCGTGAGCACTCTCATATACTCTTTTCTATGGTCTATGCATTTAAATCGATCGAACGTGACTATATAGCGGTGACGTAAATAGGGTTAAATCGCTACAGATCGATCCGCTACGAGATATGTGTATATTTTTTAATCTCTTATCGTAAAGTCTATATACTTGAAACATCTTCCTTTTGAAGTAGTTACGTGCTGATTTTAATCATTAAGGCTGTGCACATTCTAATAATCCAGTGTCGTTCTAATTTTTCAAGTGAAACATAGTTGACAGGTTTGTTCCGGAGATCTAATATGACGGTTACAGTGTTCGTTAGAGGGTCACTTCTAATTCCGAGGGAATTTCTGTATTTTGGTAGAAATATATCGCGTTTGTATCATCGTCATCGAAAATTGTATCCCTTGAACAGTTGTCTGTTAGGAAAATGTTTGTCACCCTCCCTTGCCACCAATATTTACACTATACAGAGGACATGTCATAGCGTTGATAAAAGCAAAATAGAAAGTATTTCCGGTGTTTTGACGAAGCAACATGCAAAAGAATTGGCCTCTAAACTTACCACAGAAGAACGTGATCTCATCGTAAATGCTATAGAGGAATGCAAATCAGATGAAGACAAGGCTAAATACCAAGGTAACTACTAATCATTAATTATAAAACTTTTCTTATGTCATGGAAGCATTATGTTAACTTCACCGTTATGCCGATATGTTTTCTATATTTAATAATTTTTTCTAATTAAGATCAGCTAGCACCCTTCCGGATGTGCAATAAACTTGGAAGACCTGCAAAAATACCGTCATTAGGTGATGTGGATGCTACTGGCAAATATTGTCGAGTACCTGATGATTGGCTTATACGCAAGTATGGTAGGAACAACAAACCATTAGTTATTTTTGTTATTATTAATTTACAGAATTTATAATATTAAAGTCAAACTAATAACCCTTTCATATTGCCAGTATATGTTACTTTAATAAACCTAATAAATCATTTAATTACTGAATGGCAACTTAGAATAATATAACATACTAATGATGAAAAGAAAATATTTTTTATGTGATACTACAAGTAAGAACAATTTCCATTATTCTTTAACAGTATAAAATTTTTCCTTTCATCGCAATCTACATGGACATCACGCTGTAAGTCTAATGCATGTTGAGTCAAATATTCTCTCAAACTTATGTGTCCTAATTTCTTCACTTGCTTCTTCTACTTTGACTGAACTTTCTGGATATTTGAAAAAGACATCCACAGAGTCACACTCTTAGGTAATATACTACATTTGATGTGCATTCTTGCTAATATCTTTAATCTAGTATATACAATGTTTTATACTAGATTAAAAACTGTTAAAGTCATTTAAGGTATCTGTACATTATTATTGTTGTTATTTCTAGGTAAGAACATAATATATAACTTTTACATTTTATACATATCTTGTTCAAGATAATTTCTTACAGAATGAAAAGTAATCAAAATTTAAATATTTTTCTCCTCCCCTTTTCAAGAGTCCTAGGCATAAATACCAATATTTCTCAAATAATTGCAATAATAACTAATTCATATATTTGTGTTAAGTAATTTGAATACAGTTACAACATTCTATTAAATTAATTCATTCAACAATAAACACAGCACAGCATGATTTGTAACTGAAGAAACACATAATAGTGGATTCAGCTTCTCCAAAATTTATTTTTTACGTTTTTACTCCACCAATAATTGCAACAAAAATATTTTTATAAAAACAATTTTCACTATTTGTTTTACTATCAAATTTTCACAAACTTGCATGATTGTGAGAATGCACCTTGTATAGTATTATAGAATATGTTGCTAAGAATATTGCACAAAACTTCTTGTACATTTAATATGTAGACGTTACACCATTTACAATAGTACTCTTAAATGTAAATATCTGTTAGGTGAAATGTACTTTTATTTGAATAAAGTTTTATTTCCTAAACTCTTGTGTATTTGATTAATTGATAGTCCTAAGGAATTTCTTAAACGTTTCATTAAATAAAATTTCAATTGACTTTAACAAATAGTTTGTTACGTGAAACAATCGAAAATAATTGAAACTAAAAATGCTTTTTAATTCAATACAGTATTTATACAAAGAAATGCATGATTGATAACAGCTTTATGTTTCGTAAGTAACATAAAGACTATATTTCTAATAATCAAGTAATTTGCTGTTAGATTTTCAATTAATTACACATTACAACATTTTTTCTACTGAAGTGCGTGTATTTATATTTTGTTCTTTCGCGTTACAGTTGAAAATGTTCCAGGACCGTCCACAAAAAATCTAATATTAGGTACGATGTTTGATACTCATTATATTTTTGAAACTTCAAGTTATATTTAAATCATAGAGTAATAAAGTAGATAGTAGGACAATTTCTGAATTTCAAATACAAAATACATATATTGACTCAATGCTATGGTAATAATGTTAGGTAATATATTCTTGCAGTTGCAATTGCGAATGCAATTCCGTTCATCGGCTTTGGTTTTCTTGACAACTTCATCATGATTATTGCTGTACGTATTATAATCTTATACAATTTATATTTCAATGTGTAAGTCGCTAATTTCAGGGAGATCAAATTGAACTAATGTTAAACAAAAGATTTCCAATATCGACCATGACAGCCGCAGCATTAGGAAACACAGTGTCTGACATAATAGGAATTGGATCTGTACATTATGTAGAAGTTTTAGCACAAAAAGTTGGATTTGAAGCACCTAAACTAACTACTATAGAATTAAATCTACCTAAAACAAAACTAGCTGCAAATATGGTATGATATCTTAGTCATTTATACTTTTTACTTTAAAAAACTATGTTAATAAATGACCAGTTAAAAAAAGAAAATAATGCATAAAATACTCTAGGGACGAGTTGTAGGAGTTACAATTGGCTGTCTCATTGGGATGTCACCTATACCCATTTTTAACTTTTTCAACTCTGCCAATCATAGTGAATGAAGGTATCTGTACTAAATGTTTAAAAGTTTTAATCTTATTATAAGGGTAATAATTTTTAATCTTTACATCGAATCAATGTGTATAATAATATCAAAACAAACCATCCATTTATATAGTCTGTATAATACAAATCAAGTTTTTGTAATTTATTTTGCATTTTTAATTTATGACAATCATAGCGTTTGTGTAATATAATATAATCTCAATACCGTTACATGTGTACTTAATGTATGAATATGTATAAAGAAATGTATTATCAAAACTGTACTAATAGTATTAGTGATAGATGTACCATTAGCGTTTTCTATTATTCAATACAATTCCTTTTATTAATTAAACCTGAAAACTTCCAAGAAGGTTGTAAAAGTTTTAAAAAAATAATGCATCTGTATCTATATCCCATGTATTTATTGAAAAAATTACTTTGTTAGTATATAGAAGTCCTTTATGAGTTTACGAATTAGTACAAAAAATATATACTTTTTTCTCAATCTTTCTAGCTCAGACATCTTATAATAATTTTAGAAATGTGATTGTTTAGTTGTTAGTGATGATAACCAAGAGTTATTTTTGTAACGTAGTTTGCATAATATCTCCAATCGTGTAAAAGAAGATTCAAATCTATACCTAAGATTTGCTTCCAATTTACATCCATTACATCTGCATCCTGTATCAATGTTGTGGTGTCAAGTACGAAATTAGTAGATGTTATAAACATGTTTGTGTGCTCAATGTCGCTACTTATTGTGTGCAATTTTTCTTCTGGTTCCAAGCCCGAGTGTATCGGTAACCAGATCATGACAGAGTTTAGCCACCATTTCCAATGTTCATCTACCAGTTCATTCGACTCAATACTTTCACAGTTCTGTTGAGTTTCGTTGCAATGTAACGAAGTAGATATAAAGTCTGTTCCTAAATCATTTTGTGGTACATCTTCAATGACTGTGGTTGGAATATCAACAATCGGATTCATGTTTACTCTTGTTACGTTTGTTGGGCTTGTCGTTTGCCTTGGGCTAAGTACTGTTCCTGGGAAATAACTTGCAACGAAAGCAGATCCCAATAAAGTGACTATCCCTGCTGTATATGTTGCCAAGCAAATAGACGATATGTTTATCATGGTATGAGCAACCGATAGTAATTGCATCGAATTCATTAGACAATTTAGTTCTGTATATGAAAACCAGCCTCTTTTTTGCGCTTCTTTGTAGGCTATGGTTTTCTCTAATTTCTGTAATCTTTCCCAAAAATCTTGATTGTGAACAAAAACTGTCCAGTCCTGCATTTTTTTAAAGTCCAATTAATGCTAGCCAATAATAAATACCAGTAATTTACTATAGAACAGTTCACTTACGATAGCATGGAGAAAGTCTTTTTCCAGTTGATTCATTTTCGATATACTCAAGTGACCAGACTGTGCCCATTCGGTATTAAAAACTTCGTCTTCTTCCCCTTCGTCATTCAAAAACTTACTGGCCACCATCTACAGTAAGAATAGCAATAGACTTCCAGGTACCCATTAAGATATTAAAACTTTATATAATAAATGCAGTTGCTTAATACCAAAGAAACCAGAAACAACTCGGAGGGCGCCACTCGTTGCAAATATTCCGGGTTACAATCTTTCAGTCTTTCTAAGTATAATAAAGCCAATACAAGACAACACGGCGAAACACATGCGTTTCTAGAAATCCTGCTAGCTTCCTCTACGTCTAGTCGTTCAAGTGTTTGACCACTTTTTACTTCATTGAAGAGTTCTGCTGCTAATTCTAAAAATACATATTAATTATATAATCTGTAATATTAGAAACCATTTAACTAATTATGTAATATTGTTAAAAAGCTAGAAGTCCGAGAACTATCGTACCGAAACAATGTAAATTCTTTGCAAATGAAACTTTTTAAAAATTATAAAGTTACATTTGTTGTGTGTTTAGTCTACATTAGTTTAGTGTATCTAATCACAGTTAACATAATTTCTTCTCATTAGTGAATTAAAGACGAAATACAAAATACGCAGATAAAAACTGAAAAACTTGTTGATTGTATACTAACCAGTAACAGGTAAACTGAGACAGTCACTCACTGGCAATTTCGAATAATACAACGATTTCGATATACGATTTAAGAATTCGTCGTGAGTATCCTTGCTCTGTAATCACAATTTGCACGGAAATGAAGGAAAAGGTAAACATTACATTATATATTTAAATAGGATAAATACATAATGAACAGCTGCCTTACCATAAGCTTTGTTGGGGTTTTTCTTCTTTTCGAAGTGTTTGTCATCTTCGAATTTTATACGAGACACTTATTCCACAGAGTTCCAACAATGTTCGTAAAATATCGGGAGCGGCAAACAGTTTAAAAATTTAGAAAAATATAGTTTATGAAACAATACGGTGTGTATCCAGATTTTAGAATTTAGAACAACGTGATGACCTACGTTCACTGCGCATAATGAATATAGCTGAATATAGCTAAAGTCATATGACATTCATACCACTACAAGACGGAATCAGCTGATTAATAAATAATAAATTAATTACATGATAAAAATTATATGCTTGTGAAGATATAAATAAGTATGTACTTACACGTATTTCTTGCAGCAGAAAGACAATCGAAATTGGATACAAATTTTAAAAAGTAGAAAAATGGGAACTGACTAGTGATATAAAAGTTTGCCGCTCAAAGGAAATATAACTAGATAACGCTAAACGAGTTTTCAAATTTGATTTGCTTAGAAGTGAAGCTTGCAAAAATTTTATGTATATCGTATTTTCTATTTGTTCTAATAAAAATTTGTTCGTTAATGAAATTCATTATCCTCATTAAAATATTGCAGCTATAGTTCACTATAGTTTTAGGTTGAATGTGTCGTATGCATGTTTTGAAAGAAACTCAAAGAAACTGATCTAACGGGATCGAATGTTTTCTGTACTGTTTGCTACAGCGCTACAGCACAGCAGAGTATGTATTTTTACTTCATGGCGAATCACCACTCATAACAATATTGAATACTTCTACATAAATTTTTAAGAGTACCTGGAAAGCATTTCGTGTATATTCAATTTAATAAATAAGTAGTAGATGTTAATAATGAACACGTTTTCGGCAATAACAATCTATTAAGTCAATTCTGTATTCGGACAAATTAGCGAGATGAGATGTCGACGATTCGTGTTACTTTAAGTACCATCGATAAATGTAACGGTCAATAACACCAGAATAATTTTTTATTAATAAATGTCAGACAGTATGGCTAGCAGAGAAACGTCGATTAATCCAAAACACTCGGATGACCACAGTGTCGAGGTTCGTAAATCTGTGATACAATATTCACCCATATTAAGAGCATGAGAGTAATGATTGTGTTTGATATTTGAATTAAGATTAAATCTAATATTTTATTCTAGACACTAGCAGAAGTTTTTCGATGTTTCATTTGTATGGAAAAGCTTAGAGATGCGCATCTGTGTCCTCACTGCAGTAAATTGTGTTGCTACACTTGTATAAGAAGATGGCTCACAGAGCAACGCTCTCAGTGTCCCCATTGTAGAGCATCTTTGCATCTACACGAATTAGTGAATTGCAGATGGGTAGAGGAAGTAACACAGCAGCTTGATACACTTCAAGCAGTTGGTATATCAAACTCTAGGCACGATGATTCGAATAGGGACAGGTATTTTCTTCATAATTTAAAGGGACATTCTTTCTAGGACGTCCCTTTGAACATTTTTTATGAAAGAGTATGTAATAAATCTCTATATGTTCATACTTAAACCTTAGTATTTCTTTGCAGGTGTACCGTGCACCATGAGAAGTTGTCTGTTTATTGCTGGACTTGTCGTAGGTGTATATGTCACCAATGTGCCCTATGGGGTGGAACTCATTCGGGACATACTTTTAAACCTTTAGAAGATGTATATGAACAGCACGTCACACAAATAAAAGCAGAAGTAGGACAATTGAAACGAAGACTAATGGAGTTGATAAGTCTTGTTCAAGAAGTGGTAAGCTTCATTCATACACTTTATGCAATTGATAAATATTATTATATATTTGTTCGTATGTGTTTTTGTTTTTTAATAGGAACGTAATGTCGAATCTGTAAGAGCTGCAAAAGATGAAAGAGTTAGAGAAATCAGGAATGCAGTGGAATTGATGATAGCACGTCTAGATTCTCAATTGAAGGCTAAATTATTAACGCTAATGGGCCAGAAGAACTCTTTAACTTTGGAAACAGAACAACTGGAAGTTTTGTTGCAAGAAGTGGAGCATCAGTTGCATTCTTGCACTCGATCAGAATTAATAATTCAAAGTGCAGACTTGTCACGAATGATACATCAAGTAAGAAAAAAACCAATGACAAGTTTTGTGACAGCTCCTGTTCCCGCAGATTTTCACAGGTATATCAAAAACTGTTGGTACTTACAGTTGGTATTTATAGTTTGATACAGGTTGACAGAAAAATGATTGTCTGCTTATCATTTCAGTGAAATTGTACCAGGATACGACAGTGCCACCTTTGCAATGCAAAATTTTACTCAACTACAACTAAAAGCAGATCCTGTGTATTCAGCTCCTTTACACGTGAATGGGTTGTGCTGGAGATTGAAAGTGTATCCTGATGGAAATGGAGTTGTTCGTGGAAATTATTTATCTGTTTTCTTGGAATTAAGTGCAGGTTTACCAGAAACTTCCAAGTACGCATAACAAGAAGTTCTGGATTTTCAAAAATATTTATCACTGTTTCTGAAAATATATTTTCTCCAGATATGAATATCGAGTTGAAATGATACATCAAGGATCTCGTGACACAAGTAAAAACATCGTTCGAGAATTCGCCTCAGATTTCGAAATTGGTGAATGTTGGGGTTACAACAGATTTTTCAGATTAGATTTACTTGCAACCGAAGGGTACTTAAATACAGAGTTGGATACGCTTATATTGCGGTAGGTCCAATTCGAATTACTAGAAGGTATTTTCTGTGTTACCAATGAAATTATAATGTCGAAATGAATCAGGTTTCAGGTACGGCCACCGACGTTTTATCAACGTTGCAGAGATCAACAATGGTACATTAGCCAATTGGTAACAGTTCAGAACCAATATGCTGCTCAAATTAACGAGTTGAAAGAGGTAACACAGTACTATTTTAATTAGTAGTTGCGAAATCATTCAAAGATTCGTCCTCAGAGACTGGCGATAGAGATATCTCGAAATGCCATGACAGCAACAAGAGTTGCTTGTGGACCAACATCAAATGTAACATCTCTGGTGATGCAACAACAGTCACAAGCAGCTGGAGAACCATTACTAAGCTCCAATTCATCTCGTTCCATTGACCCGTATCAAAATACTACATCGCCGCGGTGAGTTCCATTTTAATATTTTTATCCATAAATACGGGGAAATAAGCGACAATTTTAGAGGATTCCCTCAAATTCTTACTTCCGAAGTACTATACGTTTCAGTTAAAGTGTATATATGTTTCATAGTCCTTTTTTCGCGATAGATCACTACAGAATGTGCTGTCTGGAGGAAATAATAGTAATACCATGGTAGGTGATCAATTAATGCCTATATGCCAGCTAGGAAACGTCTCAAACATACGTCCACTTGGATCTTCTTCAACGTTATCTTCTATCTCATCGAAAACGAGTTTAAAACAACATAGAGGAAAACCCGAATCTCCCAATCTGAATGGTACAAATGATGGCTCCTCTGGAGACTGCCAAAATAATGGTGTTCATTCCCCGTCGCCCTCTTATTCTTCGCCAACAGCGCTCAATCAGCAACCAATGACCCTTTTGTCCAGTAGCAGCAGTAGTGATAGCGGAGTAAGATATTTTAAACAATATACAGTAATGTCCGACTGTAAATCTTGCTGTGTGTGTGTGTGTGAAAACTTAACTGCCGTTAAAGCTCGAGCTACCTCTGTCGACGAGCGGTATAAACACGCCGCGTAATCCGATACCGGGCGGGTATATCGGTGTGAACTACTAATCCAATTACAAAACTTTTTTACTTTTCATTATTTTTTTATGGGAATTTCACCAACATATTCGTGGCATTTTTCTGATTAAAATGATACCAAATATGATATAATTCCGATGATATTTACTTGTGTAATGAACGATGAATGTTCCCGACGCACAGAAGCACAGCGTATGGGAAATGCTTTGAACTGTGCCGGCGTGTCGCGACTCTCCAAGTCTCTTTCTTTCCCATACGCTGTCCTTCTTTGCGTCGAAAACATTTATTGTTTACTACACAAGTAAATATAATTGGAATTATATCATAATGGTATCATTTTCATTAGAAAAATACCACGAATATGTTGGTCAAAGTTCCATAAGAAAATAATGAATAATAAAGAAGTTATTGGATTAGTTACGTTTACACTTCTCGGCGACTGAGGCCTCTCTAGCTTCGTTGTCTTTTCTTTGTTTAGCGCGCCTTCTGAAGCCACAAAAAAATAGTGTCCCGCTTATATCTAGGTCGCAACACATGGCCGAGGAACGACTTACAGTCGGACATTACTGTATTATCAAACTGAAATATGTACATTTCTTGAAACATAAATTAAATTGATGAATTGTGTTTATTTCAGGAATTTAGCGAACACGATATATACTTGGATGAATGTGAACATAATGAGCCAGATTTAACGCTTTTGGACGACAATTCAAATGATGAAAATGACGTGGATGATGAAACTATGTCAGGTATGAGTTAAATATTCTTTTTCGGTCTGTAAATGTTTTCCTAGGCTGTTTTTTTGTCAACTAGTCTGCCGTGTATAAATTTTTCTATAACGAATGTAATTGAATTAGGTACGAGTTCGAACAGGGATTCTATAGATGTGCGAAGGCGTAGCCAGCGGGACTGCAACTTAGATAAAGGTGTCGAAAATGAAAAATCCTCGAAAGAGAAACCAGACGAAGATTATATGAAAGAGAATACACCAGATCAATTTCAAGCAGTCTCATAAGAGATCCTTTGTCTTTTTCTGAATTAATCTCCGTCTACTTCTTACTTTTGGTTTTATAACACCGAATAAATATTTCTGTACATGTACTGTAGTAACTGAAGTTATAGACAAATTTTAATTATGCACAAAAGATCGGAAACTTTATTAAGTAGAAATAATTTTTTATATATATATTTTATATATATATATGTATATAAATAGTACAACCTGTAGATAGTAGATAGTTATTCTTATTGACTGTTAGGATAACTTTTAATAACAGTAATTGTAATATTTGCAGGAGAGAATGATGTAGAAGTTGCAGAATCGTTAACGCCGTGGATTCAGAACAAACAGCGTACAAAACAGCAGAACAATAGTAGCGGGGATGCTTGCAGGTATCTTAAAAAGGACAAATTAAGATTCAGATAATATCATGAATATACTAAAAATAATTGTTTTGATTATACGTAACTTTGTCATTTTGTAGATTGCGGGGTAACGATAGTTTCGAAGATGAGATCATGTTACTACATCTGTTTGAAATGCATGATAGGAATTCCGCATGGACTTCGTTGTGTTTCAATCAACATGTAGATGATACAAATGACTCTAGAACTTCTTTGACAACTTTGCATCGCAGTTCTAGTCCCTTGCATTGTAACTCAACATTATCGGCTCATGGATCATCTTCATTTTCGCATAAACACCATGAACTTGATACCACCTGCAACGAACAATTTCCCGACAAACGCTCCACTTGCCCGTCTCATCTTTGTCAGCCTCAAATGATGTGCAATGGTAGATCCAATTTAGCCCAACTGTCCAATATCTATCAGCAAGAAGTCTCCGGATTAATGGCTTGCGGAAGTCAAACAAGGTCTGAACCTGCGACTCGTTCGAACTCTATAGATTGCGATAAGGATCTTCCAAAGATATCTCTAGTTAATCAAATTAATCACGAAGTAGATACATCCAGATCGGACTTAATAGTGCCAAATGGTAATTAAAATTCGGATAATATACGTTTCTATATTTTTATTGCATATTCAATACAATGACGTTGGACGTATACATTTTTAGTAGTATTGGACAGCAATAAAATCGTATCTAAGCATTTACTGTCACGACGACAATCGTCACCGTCGTCATCTGGCAGCGTTAGCGTAATAAGTAACGAGAATAGCAAAGTATTTGAATTCGAACAATTGTTGGAAACTATTCAGTTGTATCCTATACCTCAAAAAGACACTGCCAGTTGTTTTAACAAATCAAGGTAATATTTTCTTAAATTGGTTAATAGCAGATAGAAATATAATATCAACACGAATAATTTATGCATTAATTTTTTGCAGAAAAAATATTTCTTCGGAGGGAAAAAGTAATGGTTGCACCACTGCCGGAATCAAAACTGCTACGCTTACTTCTTTAACTCATGACACGCCATCATCGTCAACAAGTAATGCAACCGATGCTATACCAAATCCTAATAACTATAGTTGGGCTCCTGCGTTGTATCAACATAAGCACAGTACATATAACAATTTTAAAGCCGTACGAAATCTATTTTGGTACAAAGTCAATAGAAAGATACTCTTATTTATTTCAGGTCAAAAGAACGTTTTAGATACAACTATGCAAGTATCTACTACCGAAAATTCTAATAAATCGACAACTGACAAGTAAGCCGATTTTGACTGACTATTTTAGAGAATAATATAAATCATTAGTCAACGGATAATTAATATTCGAAGATTGTTACAGAATTATTATTGTTGTAGGTCGTTAGAAGAAACTAACACTTCAGGTTCTTCCTGAAATTACGTTTGCAATACTTATTTCGTACATGTACTGTGATTTTTTGTTTATCTAAACATTAATATTGTTGTTAGAAGTGAGAGAAAAGAAAGTGAGACCACTGAGATTAGAAAACTGATATTTAAATATAATAACATGGTAAGTGTAACAAATAATAAAACTAATGTTTTATAGCAGGTACAAGGTACTATACAATTGTGTTCTATGAAACATACTTCATGTGTAATGTTTTACAAATATTTAACAATAATTTAATTCTTACTATAAAACAACCTTTCTCTTACAAATACACGTACTAGTAAAAGGAATTGATTTTTTTCAGCTTAAAAAGCATAAAGAAAAAGAATGTGACTTCAATATCATTCCATATTAGTGTGATAGTGTGATTTATATTATTTATCATTATTTATTATTCGCTCATAATTACATATTCAGACAAATTTCATGTCTTTGTCTAGACGTTAATATTAATATATTATTCACTATCAAAATAATCAATATGTTTAATTTGTTTGTTTGTTTTTTTTATGGTTATGGTATTATAAGTATTACGAGAACAAATTTTGTACTATTTATATGTGGTTGCTTGTGAGTATATCTAAGTCGAACACAGCCCACTACAGTAAAATAAAATAAACAGCACAAACGTGTACATATTTTTTTATACTCGAACCTTATTAAAATTTAAATTACTTGCATTTAAAATTACATAAAAATACTAAACCGCCAAATGGACAATATTAATTAATCTCTGTTAGAAATTGCTGCTTATTACGTTTATATGTACATTATGAATACATATATCAACTACTTTTTTACTTTATTATTTAATAATCATATATGAATACAAATTCATTTATATTTACACGATAGCTTAAAAGCTTGGGATTACTTTAAATTGTACACAGAGCACTATTTCTTCTTTTTAGTATACAAGTCCGAAATGTTCGAACATATTTCAAGTCGTGATTACTTTGGTTCATATAATATTTTGAACCTTGAATGATCATAGATTCAATCTTATTTGTAGCTTAAAGCTCACTCTTAACAAGATATATAAAAAATTGTTATTTTAACAGACTGTACAAATTCTATCATACAAATTTTACTTTTGTTTATACGCTATATATAGAAATTTTCAAAGGAACTGTTTTACGTTCTGTACATTTCTTTTTCAAGAACTTACTGCAACAAAGATAAGCAGTACATATTTGATGACAACTATAAAAGCGTGAATGTTTATTGATTCTTTCGGATTAAAGTATTAGCTTTGTATCTTTCTAATAATTTAGTATTCGTTTCGTATTATTACCTTGTACATATTTGAGCTAGAGAAGGAAACAGTTATGTAATGCATCTTATATTGTAAAACTTTGCAAAAGTCTATTGCGGACTTCCTCATCTTCCGGGTATTCTTTTGCCATTTCTTCATTTGGTACATAATGCGTACCATTAAATTTGCAGAAATATCGACCGATGGATTGATGACTGATCCATTCTGGCTTTGTGGGTTGCAACTGGTCTAAAAATAAGAAGAAATTCAACGACGATTTTCAATATATTCCTACATAAATTACTGATTAAATAGAGCCGGCATTACCTTGATATACATGTTGACACACGTCATCTCCAAGTATTACATATTTTGTTTTTCCATCATTTTTTAATGTAAATACACCTAATTCACCTTCGTAAGGTTCAGTATCCCATCCGATTATCACACACGGATATTCTAGAAACTTCATAATCATTCCTACTGCATATTCAACAACTGGCTTCCTTTTTTTTGGTTCTGTTTTCTCCTGAACATAAATATTCTTGTTTAAAAATTTCCGTCGACAATCATACAAATAGATTCACACCATTGTAATGTATACCTTTCGATGGAATACGTAGCAACGGGAATGCGCATCTTCATCGTAAGGTATCGGCCGAGTGAAAAATGCATTCTGAAAAATTGCGTCATATTACATCTTAGGATAACTTTAAATGAATAGAATATAAATGCTACGGAGTACCTGGTCTACACTCTTTAACAACTCCAGGATCTCTGTAAAATCTATATGCTCGACTCTGTATAAAGTCGCCAATTTCCAAATTGGCTCTGGATCATTGGGTTGCACCATATGTTCAAGTTCGAGTGTAGAACGTAAACTTGAAACTTTCCGATAAATATGTTGTCTGACAGCTACCTCTAAATTGCTTGCCATTCTTCCTACTACCTTTTAAAGATTATTGAAAATCAATTACATTTAGAACACGTAATACAAAACAATCATCATTAGCAGAAATTTAATACTGACTTCCACAGCAGTTGCTGCCTTACGCACGTTATACTTTTTTATTGGACATTTTGAAACACAGCCAATTTGAGGGCACTGTTTCTTAGTTATAAATTCGCCGTCATTCATAACATCAATATAAAAATTTTCTACTTTGTCAGAGTCAGGTCCGCTAAAACAAAATACGGAAAAATAATATGTCGAAAATGTCGAAATGAATAAATGGAAAATATTCTTGAATAAATGGGATCTAATTTATATAGTTTTCACACATATGCTTATGTAATTATAAATTACTTCAGAACTTACTATGTTTCTTTCCAACGTAATAGGAAATGGGACGGAAAACAAACAGGCTCGCAGCGTACACCAAGCCTTCGAGCAATGCTTTCGAATACTATTGCTAAAGATATAGGAATCCCTCGTCTGTTTTCCAAAACCTAGGTCAATAAATATTATTACATATGTAGAAATTAATCCTATGTAAGCACAATAATGTTATTTACAATCTACAACTTACAAGATCTAAAAATGAGTTCTCTGAAGAATAATACAGTTCTTCCCCTCCATAAAATCCTAACTTTTGAAATAATACTTTGCGGAGTGCATCTGTTGCTTGGACTGTTTCTAGGACATTCCACTGATTGTCATCAATAATATTATTTCTCCAAAACACAAACTGTTCTGGCGGTGTCGAGAATATGGAATGGTCTGGATGTTGTTCTTTGAGTAATGCTTTGGTTTGCTCTGCAATTTCATCTAATAGCGATGCTATGTAGGAGTATGTTACATGTCTTTCTGGTTGACTCCATTGTGCTACAATGGTTGCGCCACGTTCTAAAGTCTGTTCCCTTGGAGGTAGGGATATAAATTTCTGCCATTCTTCCTTCAAATGACTTTGTTTCAAGTATCTAAGAACCTTAAGACCATAATACCTGTGTGTCAAATTACTAGCTCTGAAATAAACAATCATGGTATGATATATACATAGTACATATTACTTAGTAAATTTTGTTTTCATATTAACAACATGTTTCTTTTACAGTTGAAAAACCATTCGTATGCCAAATCGATTAATTCCACAAACTAAAAAGTAGAACAAATCGATGAAATAATATACATTCATTTTTTTAAAGTTCTTCCAACTTTTGTCACTCAATGGTATCGACGCTAATGTTTATAGAAATTTGTTTTAAGTGGAAAAAGTTAAGCACTAACCGTTTGCACTCCTTTGTCGAGTGTGACTCGATATTAGAGAAAGAAAAATGTAAATAAAATGGGTCTTTATATGTATTTGGTTCTTCCGTTATTTATTTGTATCATTTTTTGGTTAAAAACAAATATAAGTTCCACGAATATATAAATTACAACAAAGTTTGAAAGCTATATATAATGTAATTAGTAAACAAAATTGTTTAAAATAAATAGCAGTCAAGGAACTGTCCTTTGAAGTAAATTTTAAATAAAACACTTAAAATAGTTGGCAACAAAATCGAAAAATAATTAGGAGTGCAAAGGGTTAATTACGTGGTTCGTCGGTAGAATATAAAAAAACTCTAAATGTAGTTAATCACTTTGGCCTGAGAATAGCTTAGGTAACACTAACCGTACCGGGTACAAAATGTATTGGATATATGTATATTGATTTATAAAAATTACAAGACAGAATTTATTTAGATTTTTCACAATTTTTAGAATAATACGTGCCCGAATAAAGAAATTTATTGGATAATTTCTAATGGAGGCATCTTTATAATTTCAATAATTAAAAAATAAACAATGTGAAAGTGGTCATTTGTGACTGGTCACAGTACAGTTAGTATTACTGGATTGATATAATTATACTCACAGAGCAGGGGCTTTGATTAAACTTATTAGTTCATCCACAAGAATATAATAAGCAAAGGGTTGAGCACCAACCTCTACTCTAAAGAGGGGATCAAATATTTTGAATGCAGAATTTGGTAACTCGTTGGACATCTCGTTATAGTGTCTGGTAGACATTAAGGATAACTGTTGAAACAACAGGTTTTTGATGCCTAAACAGAGTCTAATCCGTTCTTTCCAATTTACAACGTAATATTCCGATTCCTTGTTTATATGATAAGTTTCCTTTAGACTTGGCCATCTAAAATTCAAATAAAAATATTGGAGACGTGTTTTTCATGTAATTTTCGACTGTATTTCAAATGTGACAAATTTATAAAGAAGAAAGATGTGTATGCATAGCAGAAATTAATTATTTGTGTTTCGCCAGAACAATGATCTGTCTGTGAAAACAACATGAGTAATCATAGAGTTCTAAAAATACCACAATCTATAATGTACACAAATTTCTGAAAAAATTTACACTGAATGCGCAATTCGATTTTTTTCATCACGCAGAGGAATTACGACGATCCTGTTAATTGATGATAACCGTACCTTTGAAAATACTTGGTTCTCCAAAGTATATTGTCGTTGTCGATAATTTTGTGCAAACCTTTACACGTAGAAGCAAGATTAATCACATCCGAGAAGCCGAGTTGCTTGTTCTCCAAAATCCTCACAATTATCTCGCTAGGTAACAAGTCCACTATGTCACTTGACATTTTTTCGTGATTTATTACAGCCAGTATAGTTGTTGAAAAAAGACGAATAAAAATGATCGATTAACTATTTACTCGTAACGTAAAACCGTTAACAAGTAAAACACGTTTTCGACGTACATCTGCCATCACACGGTCTAACGTCAGTATGCATGTAGCTCTGTTGAAAGATCAGAAATTGACGCATGCGAAGTATGCCAACAAGAAGAAAAACACACACTACCGCTTGCAAATAAAACTATAATGAACTATAATAGTAACCGGTTCATGAATGATGAGTCGAGCCTGCTACAGCAGCCAATACAAACAGTATTTTCAATGCAACTGACTTGAAACTCCATATAAATAGGTAGCATAGGTAGTGCACAGTGCATTACTGTTGACTGCTGTTGACTACTGTTGTCCTGTTGTGCTGATTGTTAGAGGACTTACTTTGACTCACTTCAGTCACAGACCAGTCACAGACTTACGATCAGTAAGTCTGTGCTTCAGTTTACTTTCTCAACACTGCTCAACACAAGGAGAACTTGTCAACACCTTCCTCATATGGAGGAAATAACCTTATTTGACGACAGAGTTCTACTATCTATGTGTAATGTGTAATCCCAGATAAACCAGCTGGACCATTTTGATATGAAGTGAAGTTAGTAACAACGTCGGTATTGCCAACCTCGTCGTGGCATATTCCCTACGCGCGTGCCTAGGGGCCTGGTAGCACCAGCAGCTGGCGGCCAGCTTTCTTGCATCACCTTGTATAAAATGTGCATAAAATATTTGTTCTTGCATATATTGCATACATAGTTAGCACGATCATAGATCTTGGTAAGTACTTGGTATTGCATAAGAGCAGAGTCGCCAGATCAGGGGAAGTTATCCTCTCTCTGCCAGTATCTGGCACACTGGCAGCCAGTTCCGGATTAGACACGTGACATTTTGACACATACACGACAGAGATGAAACGTTTCACGTGACTGGGCCGTGGCGGAAGCGTGGGGGAATAACGTCGTAGAAGGGGAAGGTTAGAGTGGGAGACATCTGGCGACGTCTGCTGCAGTCTGCATTCTGCAATATTCTGCATAAGAGGAAAATGGCTACCCCTATAAGGTTAACTGTGAAGAAAGTGAAACCAATTCTCTCACTGAATCGTGACGATGCTCGCAGGAGAGTAATAGCGTTATATAAATCGTACTACCGACATATTCCACAAATGTGTATGTATGTCAACAGTTTTCGGTCTTGATGTTAATCAGGTGTGATATACCTGATAGGTTATAACCTTAAAATCATGAAAATAGCTCTATTATTCCATATTATCATACTTCATATTATGGCTATATTTTGACAAATACTTTTAATCAATTTCTATATGAAGCCCATTTATGTTGCAGTACTGGAATATGATATTCCCAAAACACAAAAAGAGTGTCAGCAAAGGCTAAGAAAAGAATTTGACCGACATCGTAATGTAACGGATTTAAGAGTCATAGATCTTCTTGTTGCGAAGGTATGACATTATAGCGCTAGTAATATTGTGCTGTACGTGTGTTCATATATAAGATATGTAATTATGTGTCAAATATTTTAAGAGGCGATTCTACAAGCTAATCAATGATGAAATTGCAATTGTAGCTATATTATAAAGTTATTTTCATTTTAAAATATTTGATATATATTTAGATATGCTGTTCACACAGATGAATAATAACGAATTATTGTATCAGGGACAAATGAAGCTTCAAGAAATTTCTCACTTTTGGATAACTAAAGGAGGTCTGATGGATAATTTTAAAGATACTGTCGAACCAAAGCCAAAAGATTTTATGGGGAAATTCCTTTCTGGCCAAGACTCGACCATTTAACTTTGGTTGATCCACTAAAACATGAATGCATACTTCTCATAAGTATCTGTAGAATAAACTATTTATAAATTATACGAAGTGTGTGTGTATATATGCGCTGCACACATGAAACTGTAAAATAAAAGTGAATCGGGAAACAAGATGTAACTGTTTATTAAAAAAATCAAATTGTACATTATTTGAAAAGACGTATCTTTAATCGATTCTTACAGAATATAGAATATTTCTTTTAATTTACATTTTTTATCTTTACATTGATATATTATTATTCACTTATATACATTTGACAAGATGATATATTACTAAGCACCTTAGGTACAATCTAGTTCACTTTTCACAGCCATACGGATAATTTGCTTTCCTTCAGTGAACAAGTATAGAATTATACATATACATACATACATACATACATATATATACATACATATGTTTGAATCTGGTGGATTCGAACGTTGCGTGAGTGTCACGCCACAGTAGCATGTATATGCGTGTCGCATCAGCATTCTTCTGCATCACAAAAAGGGAATCATCGTTTTGTGCTAAACTCGAGATAGATATTCTAATGATTCTCTGCGTTCGTGTACTTTGGTTAATCATTTTTATAAAACAGTTCGCTTCTATTCTCATCATTAGAATTCGAATTAAAAAAAAAACAAAGGAGAAGAAAAAAGAAAAGAACGATCCTCTAACAGATATAATCCCGCGCTATGTAGAAGACACGTTTCACCGCCGATATGCAACGCGTACTTTTAGTACAATGTCTATAAAATATCTAGGTATTAAAAACATACACGATCGGTAACTTTTTTACCCATACATTCCACGTATCTATACTAAAAAGAAGGAGAAAAGAAAAATGGCAACAATACATCATGATTATGACTCGTAAACCTTGTAAGAAAGTTTTTGTGCACTCGTGTACGGTTCATAGCACAGGGTTTTCATTATTTTTTTTCGCGTTCTCCCATTCGGGAATAGAAGAGAACTCTATTATCAAACTATACTCTCGCGCTCCGACTGTATATCGTAACCCGCAATCACACCACGTCTCAGTGAAACGTCGCTGTTCCTCAACCCGTTACCACTGAACAGATTTACCAGCCAACTTCTGATTGAGTTCCTCGCGGAGGACTTCTTGTCCGGCACACTGTCTGTACGAGGAACGGATGCTACTTGGTCTAACGAACGCCAACGTTTAACAGGCACTACCTCCCCGACACAGCTACTTTCGTCCCCTAGCAGAGGTGTCTCCGCCTCGTTGGGAGATCCGTCTGTATGGGGCGCTATTATCACATTACCGTTGGGATAATTGTTGTTCAACACTTTCCCAGATATGTTCGTCTTCGAGTTTGTCCGCGTGCACTTGTCACAGTTCTCCAACGACCGGAAGCTCTTTTTCGGCTCCTTCCACGAGAAATTCGGCGACTCGAATCTTTTGTTGTATAGTTCCAACGGGAACGGGTCTAACGAACGAGACTCTCGCATTATGTTCTGAAACGGGTAGTCGCTGGTCGAGGAAGACGAAGCTATCGTCGACAAAACCCTCGCGTTCTTCCGGAACCTCGGCCTGGTGTCGATCAAGATGTCATCAAGGGCCAGTTTGATGCTGAGCGCTCGAGTTTCGACTTCGCTTAGCGCAACGTTGTCCAACGTCGTCTTGGATATGCTATTGGCTACATAAAGAGGAGATCGTTCTATTTTTCTCGAGTTGAAAGATCTTGGTACCGGGCTGGATCCTCCGCATTGGGACATGGAGTCGTCAGGTGTTGGTCGCGGAACGCTCGACTGTCTCCGACTGCCTGCACCTAGACCTCCCAACAACGAAGCTTGACGGGAGTCTGAGTTTAACTTTGGACTCCTCCTTGGTCTGCAGAAAAGCGGTGGCAGATCACCTACGTCGACCTAGATCAACACAGCGACCGTTAATTTTGGAATCTAATTCGTTTCGACTGAATATCCGAAATACCCATGTGAACAAGAATTACTCGGCTAGCGATATGAAATGAGTTATTAGTAGACTGCGAATTTTATGCATTTATTATGAAATAAATGAGTGGATCAAATACAAACCAGTGAAGATATTTAAGACATTTCAAAATACTGTTGTATTGTTTCCAATCCACTCAATTTATTTGAAAAATGAACGAATGTCTGTGCAGCCCACGTGTCTTACAATTCATTCAGACAATTTTTATTCTGCATAAAACTCCGCAGTCTAGTTATTATAATAGAAGTATAAAACAAGACGCTCCGACAGTAGTCGGCAAACTGCGGCTCTTTGGCTACTCGAGTGCTGCTCTTTCATAAATGACGTGTTTTGAAATAAACTTATGTTATTTTAATTTAATAGTATTTTAATACAATTTTCAGTTTTATTGTATCTAGATTTAACTAACTTTTAAAAACTGGGTTCTTGTAAAGGAATATGGCTCTCAGAAGAAGATCTAAATCGTTGTACTGTCGATATTTGGCTCTTTTGACTAATGAGTTCGCCGACCACTACGCTACGAGATAGGGACAATGCCACGCTAACGAGGAAAGACTGTTTGTACAAGGACTATGAACCCACGTCTCGTTTTTGGATGGCTTTCTCGGTGGCCCCGGTCAGCCAGTAGGTCTTCACTTCTCCCTTTCCCTTCATATGAATTAAACCGCGTTCCTCGACGATGTAACCACCAATCTTGTCCAAGGCGTCCTTGCACTGCCCGCTTATGTGAATACGTAATGGCTCGCCGTTGGATTCCATGCGGGAGGCAGTGTTCACTGTGTCTCCGAAGAGGCAATACCTAGGCATAGTTAGACCGACTACACCCGCCACCACAGGACCTACGAGCAATCATTTTTTTTCCCTCACAAATCTATGTAAAACTTCTCCTTGGTTCGATGAGTTTATCGAATATCTTACCTGTGTGGATTCCAATACGTAATTTAAGCGTGTCCTGGGGCCTGTGCGTTATAGTATGGTGTTTCACAGCATTGAGTAGCTCCAGGGACATCGACGCAATTTCCCCGGCGTGTTTGTTCCCGTTCTTTATAGGCAAACCGGAAACCTGGAACGTTTGATTGCTGTGAAATTACGCGGATACAAACGGCAACGAGATTCAGTGGATTTGGACTATAAGGACAGTTTTGTGTTTTATCCTACGAGTCTCGGGCGCATTAGACTGACAATCGATGAACACTCACCACCATGTACGCGTCGCCGATGGTTTCCACTTTGTACACGTCGTAGCCTTTAATAATGCGGTCAAACAGAGTATACAGGTCATTCAAAAAGTTTACAACCTACGAAAATGATTTTGACGGTAATTAGAGCACGTAAAATTGTATTCGAATTCGTTCTATATTTTAGCAATATATAGGCGTACCTGGAACGGTGTACTCTCCGCCGACATTGCGGTGAAGCCAACGATGTCACTGAAGTAAATAGTGACCAGATCAAAGGCTTCCGGTTCTACACCGATGCCATTCGTCAAACAGTTAGCTACGGGTCTGCAATAAAAAAACAATAGTATAGTTTTCTTAGTAAATAATGCTACGGATATTATAGATCTCAGGGGAGTAGACTCGTTTCCAGGATCGTAAGGGTGCGGGATGCGTCTTCTCATTTCTCGATAATACAAAGATGGGGTTTTCCACTAGTCAAAAGCGCTAGATAAAAGATCAATCTAGACCGCGATCGCCCTCGAAAGTCCTATTTCTACGTTTACAAGGCGTAATTTGCATTATTCGGAAGCATACAGCTGCGGATGTAGCTATTTTCATAAAGCTGTGACAGAAATAGGACGTTTGAGGGCGATCGCGGCCTAGATTGATCTTTTATCTAGCGCTTTTTACTACTGGAAAACCTCATCTTTGCATTATCGAGAAATGCGAAGGCGCATCCCGCACCCTTGCAATCCTGGAAACGAGTCTATTCCCTTAATAGACAGATTCTCGAAGGTGAACTCACTCTGGAAGCATTCTATGAAGCAGATCCTCCGTCTTCTGCTTCTCCTCGAAAAGAAGGCGTGTACGTTCACTGACTAGATCTTCGAGGTTGTTCGCGTACTTCTCCATCATGTCCATCATTTGGTCCATTATATTGCGATGTCGGCCCGCTTTCATTTTCTTTAACCGCGTCCTAATCATTTTGAAGTCGGGCCTAAGCTCTGGACTCTCCGCCCAGCAGTCGGTAATCGTACTAACTATATACTCGGCACAGTCCGCCTCGGACTCGGACAGTATCTCTACGTTAGGTCTAAACGGCGGCTCGCCATCCTCTGGGAACCTTTTTACTCGGTCTATGATTTCTGTAGGTTCAGAAACGATTTACATAGAGAGAGGTGAAGAAGGATATACCAACTAGAGATCTTTATTTCACGTGTATATAAATACATGTGGTACGTGAACCGTGTATGTAGTAAGAATTTAAGGATCCGTGAATACGGCACGTTCAAGTTCGACAACTGATGCGTTATTATTTTTCGATCAAAGGTTCCTTAAATTTGTACTACACAGATCACGTACCACGTGTACACGTATATTTTAGTACACGTTCAAAACCGCGATTTCTAATACCAACTGAGTGGAAAGAGAAGTAGGGGGCCTTGTTTCTGTTACCTTTGGGTTCTAGATTGACACCACCGTACGGCCCCTTCCGACCAATGATTTCGAACAGTATTATAGCAAATGAGTAAATGTCTCCCTCCTGGGTTCCTCTGATCGGAGCATTGGGATTCCTTAATAGCTCAGGCGCCTTCCAGAATAAGTCTGCAAAAGGCAGGAGAGACATGTAAGCTGATTCTTTGCAGAATCGATGGTCGAATGTACCGGCAAGATCATCACGCTCCGTACTTCGATAATACTGATGTTCACCAATGCTGTCGGACTCGGCGCAGTGTCTCATATCGTGTAGCCCGAAATCAGAGACTTGGAGTACCCATCGAGAGGTCACCACGCAATTGGAAGACTTCAGATTACCATGACAAACTAGCACAGATGACTCGTGAATGTACAGCATACCCTGGATCCAGAGAAGAATTATTTTTAATAAAAAAAAACTGTGGAACAGAGAGGAGACCGAAACTCGTCGGACGCACTCACCTTAATGAGATCGTGAACTAATGACGCGATGAACATATCGTCTAACTTTATATCTTCGTTCTCGATGATGTCCTGTAACAACAATAGAATGAAATCGCATGAAATCATCGGCGTTGGGTCGGCGTCGGTTCGTCTATGGATTAAAAAGGCACGTACATAAAGACTTCCTTTGGCGCAATAGTCCGTAATTAACAATATCCTCATCGGCTCGACGCACGCCCCGATGAACGAGTTCAGATTACCGTGTCGGATTTCTCGAAGGATTCGCATTTCCTTCATCACGTCCCGCGATATGTCCTTCTTCTTCGAGAATTTCAGCTCCTTTATGCGGACCACCACCCCGTGGTAGTGGCCGGTCTGCGCGAACACCTGGCCGCCGCACCTTGACTCGTAGGACATTGCACTAACTAAGCTTAACTGGAACGGAAATGCAACGAACTTGTGCAATATCAACCGGGAAAATGAAATCTTTTGGTATGAGTCGGGGGAGATAAATAAGAGGGACAATTTGAAACCTATAAAACATAGTACGAAAAAAATGAATTTTTATTTCACTCATCCAGCTTGTTGCAAATTGTACGGAAAACTTTCATTTTGCATAAAGATCCGCTGTCTAATGATGAAACAATTGGCGGTAGATAATGTGTTAACCTAAGAGGTAAACGAAAGATTCGTTAGAAAATAATGCCCCTAATGTGTCTGGAAAGAATTCAGAGAGAGACCAGGGATCTTTGCTACCCGATCAACAGGTGAATTGCGATATTGAAAATTATGTTTCCTTCCCCCACTCTACTCCCATTTGTGGGATTGCTTAGTTGCGAAGGGGGCGTATCTGGGCCAGAGTGGGGGATAGCAGGCGACAATTATTGGAGTAAAGCGGGAGTGTTTACCTTACTAGGGGAGGACATCATATTGTCAAGATGAGGATAGCCGTGTATCTCGCTCGGATCGATCTTCCACAGCAACCCTTCGATCTCCTGCTCGATCTTCCACCTCCGGTATATGCTCATGGTGATGACCGCGGCGCAGAATAGTAAAACGGCGAGCACACCGGCGGCCACGATGCTGCGCAGGTGCGTGTCGTCTTTCGGACAGTGTTCATTGAGGAAACCGCAGCCTGGCTCCGCTTCCGGTTTATTTTTACCCGGCCAGTCCATCGACTCCGACGGCCTGTACACCTGCGCAACGGACGGATTTATTGTCTTTTGTTACCGTCTGTACAACGTTCTCGACACGGTGCGGTGTCGCGGGATCATGTCGCTGGGACAGTCGCTCGTTGAACGCGATTGCGACTGAATCCGCGCGAATAGCTGCTGTAAACAACTCACTCACTAGAGTTTCACCCTGTTGGAATTGGCCCACGGGCTTCATCTGATAATCGCAGGAGAAGTTTTCGAAGCGAAACGGGTCCTTCTTCAGGGCCAGCACCGAGAAGTTCCCCTCCGAGTCGCCGAACTTGTCGAATTTGATTGTCGCGCCGCTGACACCTGTTGGCAAACCGCGTCTTGTCACACATGTGGAACATCCCGATCGTTATCCAGCCAGGGGAATAGGTTCTCGTTCCTCGAGTATCCGCGTTAATGGACAAACGGTCTCTCGAGTTCGAGCGATCCGAGCAATTATCAGAGCCTCTATGTAAGCAAAACCGTGATCGGATCGTTAATCGGATCCGCTCTTATCGACCGGTCGATCGTCACGAGCACCGGCACTCTGCCGCGTCGCGTATCTCCAAGTAAGCCCAAGCAATTCAGATTGCGCCCAGCCGTGTACTTATGCGTGCTTACTTTGATACGTATGATTCCTGATAATCGTCTCGATGATCTGCGTTCCATTGCTCGCGATCTCCTCGAGCGTGTGCTCCGGATGATCGCGCAGGAGCTGGTCCAGGGCTCTCGCGTACAGCTTCACGGAATCGTAGAGGTACGCCGCGTGGATCGAAACATACTGGAACAGGAAAAGAGTTCCATTCAGTTGCGTTCAATCGAGCAACGTCGTCGGTTATGCGGATCCGCGGTCGTGATTTATTGCAGAAGCGTGCTTTTTTACTTGCCTTGTCGAACTTTTTCAGCAGATCCGGGTACGGAAATTTGAAGGGTTCTTTGCCGTTGTACTCGAGCACCTTCTTAGTAAACTCGTCGTATTTCTGCGTGGGCGGCGTGGACACCACCACCATCAGAGATTGCGCCTTCTTCAGGAAGTCCTTCGGCTCCATGCAGTTGCGTAGGTTGGTGTAGTGATCCGGTTCTGAAAGTGCCGCGCCGGTGTCAGGAAACGGAAGCTTTTAGAGGGTGGGTGACATGCGGGGACATAGTCTAGCGGGCCGGAACGCGATCTTTGAAAAGCATGATCGCGAGTGTCCGTCCGCTGAACTGGGTCACGAGCCAGAGCCTGACCCAACACACGGGCGTTTAGCTAATCAGGCATTAGATACGGAAATGATGAGGTAACGAGGAACGGCACGTCGGCCGAAGGAGCCGCCAAGAAGAGAGACGACCTGGGAATAGGGTCAATCGGATTTTACGAGTTGTCTACATAGGTGTACTCACTCCATAAGTACTTTTGCGCCTCGCGCGACGAGTACGTCATCATGTCTACGTGTATCACCATGTACTCCCCGTCCAGCAGCCGTTGGTTCTGCATCGCGTTCATCATTTCGATCAGCGAGATCGCCGTGCCCAGGAATATGTATACTGCGAGCAGAAGAGATGGTTCCGTTAGACGGTTAGAGGACGCAGGATCGAACGTTTTGCCGAGAACACGACGCGAGCCAATTTCCAGAACGGAACTGACTTTCACGCTTCTTTCTGCTACGTAGGAAACGACGTAGCGCGCCGCTCCGACTTCCCCGCGATCATTATCAATGAGATCATCGAACGGAACACCGGCCCAACTGTATCGCGAAGGAAACGCGCGGAAATAGTCGAGACCGGACTAGTCAACTGTAACAACCGCGCTGGCCGAGATCGTTCCATGACCGAGCGTGCTGCCGGCATGAATCAACAGACTGATTCGCAAATACTTCGGGTGTTCCCGCGAGCTACAAGCGTGCCTGAATATCGGATCTTGTCGAACTGTTTCGAAAAGACAATCGGATCTTCCGTGGACCAGCCAGCGCATTTCAATCTAATTCTAACTTATAGCACTTGCTCACAAAGGGTAACTGTTGTTTGGTACATTTGCCCGCTATACATTCGTCGGTTGCGACCCTGTTTCATTTATAATGACAGCAGTGTCTTCATTTATAATGACTTGACACTAAACCTACCGAGCACTGAAAACGATTAAAATGTTTTAGCTTTTACAAAAACGACAAGGGGAATTCATTTACATTTTGTGCAATTTTTATTACAATATGTGCTTGGATTAGATGGAACTTCATAATTTCAATAATTGTAAGATGATCGGCAGTGGTGGGCTTAGCGTTAACACGTTCAGTACCGAGCTGTTTCCCAAAGTTCCATCTGCATTGAACTTTTTAAGATTATTAACATTGAACATTAAGTTCAGGGTTAATATTGTGTACAATTTACATTGAAAATGAACGTTCACTTTGATTCGTGGAGTCCCCGAAGAAATAGTTTGGAGACCACCATAGTCTTCCACTAACTTTCCACTAGATCAAGAGGGATTTTAAAGCTAGGCCCAAAGAAGAAGATACTCCGACAATTTTGGACTTGAGTTAACACTGAACCTACCACTACCGATGGAATTACTGGTTCCAAATTTTTTATTTCAAAATTATAAAAATGTTTTCATGGTAAATAATTAAATAAATATGTTTAGTAGAGCAGATATTGTAACACGAACCGCACAAAGTTCAAATAAATTTAATCTTGTTATTTTTATAAGGCAGGGTTTCCCAAACTATGTTCCGCTGAACCTGAATACATAGGTGTTCCGCGACAATTTGGGAAGGTCCGAAAAATGAATGTATAGCAATTGTATTCGTGTATGTTTTGTAACTCGTGGGACACGTCTTGGAGTCCTTTTGTCCGGAACAGATTGTTTCGGTACATTCCCGCCAATATACATACATAACATGTTTTTAAATGTTTACTAGTAGGAATTACCCAACCTAAAAAATAAGCTGAGTGTTCCGTTAAAATTTCCGGGTTTGCGAAGTATTCAATTGCAGAAAAAGTTTGGGAAACCCTGTTATAAGGCAACATGTACCGGCTATTTGCAAAGCTCGGTAGGTTTAGTGTTAAGAGGTTGGAGGGTTAGGAGATCACCAAGAAGATCCGATCGTCTCGATAGAAGCGTAAAGAAGGTGGTTGGACTGACTCCTAGTCATATTTTTGGTCTCCTGCACCAGCTGAAACCACGTGCTGACTTGACAGCATTGCAGCCGTTCCTCGCAGCACGTGTGTCGGTCCTCGACGGTCTTGTAATGGTTCACGGTGAGGTTGTGCTTGGTCGCCTGCTCCTCCAGGGAACGGGCGACCGTCGACCAAGCGCTCTCCGTGATGATCGTGAATTTGTTCCAGCCATAGTGGAGCAGCAACGCGATCACCGACTTCGTCACCTGCGTGTCCGGCGGCTCGGTTCTCGCGAACGTGTTCACCTTCGATGCCTTGTAGTCCGAGCATTTCTGGAATCAAACAGGTACAGTGGTCAGCTCTTGGTCCCCGAACACTAAAACGATACCGTAGCTACTTCTCCGCATTGAAGCCGAAGAAGGTGATCATTCACGTTCTGATAAATATGTACTCCGTAGAGAACCTTCCGGTCTTTACGTTTCTCGATCTTGCACAGATACACACATCGACCGCTTCAGAACATGCAAAATAAAAATTGCCTGCATCGATTGCAAGAAATAGAAACCAAATTGGTTATTTCCTCCCTTAATGATTTTAATAGACGAGAAATCATATATCGACATCTTCAATTTTGAAAATTTTCCAACAATTTTGAATTTCATCTACCCAATTTTGCTATAAACGCATAAAGATCCGCGGTCTAGTACATAATGATTACACAGTGAGTTTCATGAGCTCGTAGTTAGACTTCAGATTTTTTATGCATTTATGATAACGATCTCCGTAATAGAGGTCCTGGAGGAAGCGAGCAAAGGATCGTTGGCCGCGTGGAGGCTCGCGCAGTTGCATCAGCAAAGTCATCAAATAAAACGGCTCGGAGTAGCGAAACCGCGAATCGGCGGAATCAGCGAACGGGTGGCGGTAAGACGCTGTCGAAGAATGAAAGCCAGAAAATTGAAACGGGAGGAAGGCTGTGCGAAGGGTTAGGCTGGCGAAGATAGAGGACGACGCGGAAGAAAAACAAGAAGAACAAGAAGAAGAAGAAGAAGGTCCTGGGGAGAAGAAGAGGAGAAAAGGGGGACAGAAAGAGAGAGTAGAGGAGACTCGAAAGAGAGTAGAAGGCAGGAGAGTAAGTTGGCAAAGTGGGCTGCGCCGGGTGCCATGGTGTGTGGCGCGCGGTTAAATATAAACCTGTGGGAGCCACCGCGAAGGAGGGCAGGAGGAGAGTGGAATGAACGGGGCAGCTCTCTTCTGGTGGAAGAGAGTCTGTTTCTCTTTCTCTCTTCTCTCCCTCTCTCCCGGTCTCTCGCGTCGAAGTGCACGAGGCGGTTGCTCCGTACCGTTGAAATGTGACATGCGCTCATTAACATATAAATTAAACGTGACAACTGGGGGTCAGTTCTGGCTGGAACCGTTCCGACCACCACCGAGCCGATCCATTTTCCTTTTCTCCGATTTTTACATCCTTTCCCTTCTCCCTCGCCCGTCACTCTCCTTCCTGCTAGCTTCCCCGCGTTATCTCGCGGTCTACGAGTTTGATTGATCGATCGCGCGGCATCCCGCGCGAACCTGTTCGCCATTTTTGCGCCACAACATTGTTGCGCCGACTGGTTTGTCACGGATACCTATTATCCGTCATATGTATTGTAGCTTATTATACATATACACCGGCGCGGCGCGGCGCAGCGTTGCGGCGGTACATACTAATCGAGAAAAACCACCGAGAGCCGCGCGATTATTCACCCACCGGCGGCGTTTGTTCGCCTTAGGAAACTATCCTGCGCGAGCTTAGGGACCTTTCCTATTTCGGTCGATGGAAGATGGAAGAGAATTGTCGAAGTTGAATGCTGCATAGATAAGTTCAGCTCCTAATTAACAGTTTTATTCTATGCTTGTTTTTCAACTGATTTTATAAGTCGTAAAAAGTGGATGCCGTCGCGCCTAAGAAACAGCTCTTTTTACATGCAGCTAAGCTGTTCTACTATATTACTACTATTAGATAGACGAAAGAAATTCTTGGGGTTGTTAAAAGATTCTTCTAAAAGGAAATAAATAGTTGAAATCTGCGTTTTGATCTTAACCCTTTGCAGTCGGAGCTAGAATAATTCCATTGTGTATATATGTATATGATTTTTTAATTTTATGGATATGAAATTGTTATAATACCTCATACAATATTTAAATGTGTAGTAATTGGTACAGCAATTTTTAGTGCTGAGGGTTAATATGTGATTTTTGGCCTTTTTTAAATGCAAGAAATAAGCAAATACTTCTTGAAATTTGTTGCGAATTGAACTTGAACTTATTTTCCCAACATGCACGAGTTTAATCAATTCCGTAGAAATTACTATCAAACTTGCGGATAAAACAATGTTACATATCTGACCAGTTGAACATGAAAATAGACGATTTAAACCGTCAGTAATCCGTAAACGAATATCTGATGTGTCTGACAACCGAATCTGCGGTTTCGGAAATTGCAGCAAAATGGCGGGCAGCATTATGCACCGAAGGGTTAAGCAAGCACCAAAGTTCGATCTCTTCCGCTGCATTGTCAGCTCCGCCACGAACTAGAGCAACAAGGTAGCACCGTGTAATATTGCGGATGCGGTTTCACTGGGGAAAAAAAATCTCATCCGCCGATACACAGGAAGTTTCTACCCGTTAAATTATGTAAGTTCTTCGTGTCGGCTACACTGTTTGCCTGCGGCGAGGCGCACAATGCAGCGACGGAATTGGGATGCAACGCGTTGCATGAGAAATAGTTACAGGATATCGATTGTACCTGTCGCGGATATCGTATCGAGCAATGCGCGGAGAGGCGAACTCGACTTGAATAGAACCTGGGAGAATATGGGGTACAACCGGGTATTATTGTTTTTGTAAAATCAGAGTTCCGATGTGAAACCAACAAACATATATTACAGTTTTACAATCGGATTGTGCGAAATCCGAAATCAGTTGCAGAAGTTTCAGTGTTGACTTGTTTTACTTGAGCTTTATCGTATACGTTGACGCGTAGATATTTCAAATGTCTACAATCATCCTTCCCTTGTGTCGATATACAAGCTTCTACAAATGTTGAAGAGGGTGACAAGGTCTTTATTTTGTTGTAACAAGTAATAGTAGTAAAAACATCTAACTAAGCTAAAGCTGTCTATGAATTGTAGCCACGAAGCCGAGTATCTTCGTGGCTACAATGTATAATATCAGTAACAGAACGGTACCAGCATCGTAATCTTGTTTTCCTCCGAGCCAAACAAATTTTGTTCAAGAAGAAGAACTCTTACTTCCGGATTACATATTCCGATCAAGATTTCTAGCAAAGTGCAAAGTCAGCTTTGCCATTTGGCTTTCCGCTATCGACAAAAGTTTCTGGCCACTTCGCCCCACATTCTCCCGTGAGAAGATGGAGAAGCAATTTTTAACCGAGAAAGAGACAAAAAAGAGAGGTCCACAGCTGTACTGTTCTTTTTACGATCCTCCCACGATTCCAGGAAGCCGTGATCGTCAGCAATTTACCCACCTGTCCGCGTCTGTTCCTTTTTTTCCGCGCTCGGTCCTGTCGCCGATCGTAAATTCGACCGGCTCTTTTTGCACGGAATAATTTCGCATGGAAACGGTCAAATTGGACGGGAGGCGGGCCCGCAACGGGTGCGCATCTTTTCGATGGAATCCGAACAGCCTCGGAGGTTGAAGGAGACCAGCGAGCAAACAGCGCACAGCGCGGAGCCCAGCTCCGGCAGCTCCGGTCCGCGCGAGTAGGATTCGCCGAAAGGAAGTTGACTATGCGCGGTGATAGCGAGATTATTGTAATCGCCGCTTCAGAAAAATACGAAATTGATCCGGTCCGGCGGTATCACCGGGAGGAAGTGGTCGGGGCCGCATCGGGAATGACAAAATGAATGCCAGCCGCGGCTATGTCGTCAGCTCGTCATAGAGGAAGCCGCGTCAGGTCGATGATATCCACCGCCTCGACCTTGAAGGAATTAGGCGAACGCTCTGAACGTAATCCTCTTCAATTCAGTCCCCAATTCTGTAATCCCTCGAACGCCTCTATGCCCGGCAAGACCTCTTGTTAACCCCGCGCGAGGCAGCTTATTTTACTATTTATTTCACACGTGTAGAATGTTACTTTCTATCATCATTAGACTGCGGATCTTTATTCAATATAAAGATTGTCTGCATTTTCGTCGTTTTATGTGGCTCGTTTCTTTACAAGACGCAATCTGGACAGTACTACCTCGTACAGGTCTATAAAAGACAACAATAATTTCATCGCATGAAATATGTCATCATCCTTTGAAAAGAAATTTGTTGAAGTGAATCTTTCATTGTCCATATCTTTCGAAAGAGATCTCTAGAATAAAAAACGTGATTTTGGGGTGAAATATCGGAAAACAGCGGCACGTAACTAAGGCCTAGGAACTACGCAACCGTGTCCCCGCGGTTTAGCATAAAACGGGTCCGGTGATCGATGATCCGGTAGACAAAACTGGTCTGGCTTTGGTAAACCAGTTCCCCTATTGCCGATGATGCCGGGCCCAACAAAGAGGACGCTTGATCGTATTGTTTTAAGGTTGGACTGGGTCCGGGCCGGGATCGGACCGGTGAGGAACGAGTCCTCCGGGGTCGGTAGACAAAACTGACCAACCTGTGGTTGGTTACCCTGGCCGGTGAACGAGGTGGGCTTTGGTCATTGCCGGCTCGCGACGTGCTGTTATTCTGGGCTCCACTAGGCTATATTTAGACGAGACCACCTTGAGGGAGCTCGAGAGAGGCTCGAGTGCTCTCCGCGGCCTGCAACCGCAGCCTTTCCTCTATTGGCCGATTGTGTGTTAGTTGTGCAACGCGTTCGCGATCCTATGGAGAAGCAATCAAGGAATTCGTCTGCCCACGCCGATTTTTCCGCACCACTGTTTCCACGATTATTCTCGGCGCGATCTACACCCACGAAATTCGACCGACTGGATCGTCTAATCGGTGCTCGAGGAAATTCGAGGAGATACCTCGCGAAAAACGATTTCTTGCAAATCATGTAGACAATTTTTATTTTGCATACAGATACCCGCAGTCTACATACATACGTACATACACTGGTGGTCAAAATGATAAGGCACCTCAAGGTTTTTAGCAATGCACATTCATTTGTACATATTACAACAAAAATAAGGTACTAACGTTTATATAATATACTAAAAATTGAATAACTCGTTCAAACCATTTATTATTTCTACAAAAATTGACTTTTTGATCTTTTTCGGACATCTAATAATTAAGAGTTAAGCTTATACTTTGACTCCAACAAGCTGAAGCGTTAATTTTTATATTCGCAATCAACATGATCTACTCTATGATGCTAAAGAAAAATTAGCCACGACCTGCACCTGACTGAAAAATTATCAAATTTCAGACATGTATGGTACAATTTTCATCCCTGATCTATCCATAATAAAAAGATATACATTTCAACAATAAAATTTCAAGTACGAAATGAAAAGATGCTATAAATTCTTCCACGAGACTTTTGCCTAGATTGGGCATTTTTCCCATTATGCGATGGAAAAATAATGTGACCGAGTACAGTCTCTTTGAAAAATGTTTTTTATTCCACCGCTTTTGAAATATTCCTATCACTCGTGGAACATTAGCTAAAGTGGTAGCAATGACAAACTACTGGCTACTCTGTTTTCTAGGACATCAAGCTACCTAGTTCATGGAATATTTAAATCAACCGCAGTATCTGTGACTTCTAACTGATAACGACGATCTCGCTCGGCGATAAGAAGCTCGACTGCGTGGAAACTTCAGGAATAAAATCGGTCCAGTACAAGACATTGGGGTTCCACAGCCCGAGCAACGAATATTTTCGGTTCATTGTGCATTCACCGCGGCAAGTTTTCAAATTTATATGTTACTGCTTTATAATTGCCCGTCGCATCCATAATACATGAAGCTCGGATATTTCATGTTGCCGTCGCGCCGTATCGTGTCGCGTCGCGCGCCGTTTCTCAAAATTATGCCTCTCTAAAACTGGTGAACGCAGGTTGCCCCGGCGCAGCGCGCATCGGCAAACATCGGGGTCCGTCCGTTGAATAACAATGGAGTAATCGCCGTTCGTACCTTGCGAGCCAGTTTAATCGCGTGAATCGATAGCGAACGGTCCCGAAACGTCGCGCTCAAATGACGAGAACGATGATGCTTCATTGCGCGACAGTGTCCTAAGGGATCCTCTTCCTGTTTGCGCGAGACGGAAGTCACACCCGAGGAGGAAGACTCGAAAGGAAGTTAAGAACTTCGCGGAATATTAATTCTATGTTTGTTCATTTACAAGCAATCGCGCGCGTATTTTTTCTTAGCTTACTCTGATTGTCAGCTTGTCAAGATTATTAATGTAAGAACGAACTGTATATCTGGCTCCACAGTGGAGTATTTGTCTCGAAAAGTTAGCCAAAATACGACATGTACACGTATATACACATAGTACACGTATTGGTTTACAACAAAAACCAATACGATATTACAAAAGAAAGCAAAAAGGTAAAACAGTAAACCTGTAGTTAAAGAAGAAGTTAAATAACAAGCAAACCTGGAAGAGGAGAGAGGCAAACACGAAACTGGCAGTTTGAGTGAGAATATGCCTAAAGACTGGTAACCTATCCACAATGTGGATACACCCATTGGCCAGAATTTCGATCGTACTTGATCCCACAAGAACCCGAAGATTCCTAGCTTGTCCTTTAGTTCCCCAGCACTATGGACCACCAACTTTCACTCTTATCAGCCAAGTGCACTTCAAGAGCGAAGTGTCGCGCACATCACTATCACGGAATCCGTCGAATTCACCGTTGCATCGGCGAATAAACGTGTTATTAGCTCGATCGCGGTTTCTCGCGCGGAATCCCGGCGATTTATGAAGCGGCGAGGAGGCCGGTTCGCACGATTCCTCGTATCGATAGCTTTTTACTTTTTGCCGGTGGGTAATGCCGGAGCCTTGTCCCTCGTTGGAAGGTGACAAGCGGGCAAACGGTAACGTCTCGCCAGAAATACAACGCTGCTCTCCTCGAGAGCGCGAGACAACGCGCGCCGGCTAGCACGGTGCAGAACGGAAAGATCGGTTCCCGGAATTGGCGAGCGTGCGAACGGATCACGTTCTGGCCCGTTAATGGTGGCTATTAGTGTTCTCGGGGGAGACCGTTTACGTGCACCAAGATCTTGCCAAACGACACGCTCCGTGTCGCAGATAAATTCGTTGTGCTCTCGGAGGTCTCGGCCGCCGCGCCGCGCTCCGATGGAAACGTGCCGGGCCTTTATCTTGAATATCAATCGATAATCCAGTGGACTCGTTAGCTCTGTTGCTCTTTCCCGCGTGCACGGGGTGAGCCATCGGTTGGCGCGAGCAACGGATCGGCAAGAATCGTTCCTCGCGTGCCAGCCAGGTGAAAAGTTCAATTTTCTTTCCTGCCGTACCTGGTGATCGGTGAAACGCGACCAGTTTCAACGATGCGATCCGACGGCCCGATAATCCCCCGTGCGACACCAAAAAGGGACGCGCGGAGAAATTGATCGGGAGAATTCCTCTTCTTTCCGGAGGAATTAGAAAGCAGCACACCGGACCAGCAACCTGGACATCGATAATTGAGCATGCCGGAGAACCACCGTCACACCAATTAAACCAGTCTCCTTTGACGGTGATCCAGGCGGAAGGGGGGAACCATGATTTTGGAACCCCGGGCACACTTGATCCCACCGGTCTCATCGGCATAACTTCTCAAATTATACCGTTAATGCGCGCTATTCTGGAGCCCGGGCCGGTGATCATCGGAGATCCGCCCGCGAGATAAGGGTGCTCGTTAATGTGGAGGAACACGAGACGCAGTACCTGGATATTTTCGGGCGACCGGCCCTTTCCACGGGGACATCATTACGGTATATTAAGTGACATCTTTGGGGGATCAAGCGGGCGAACGCAACGTTCGGGCCACCTCGCTTCCGCCAATTAAACCCCGGCAATAATTAAAGGGGACCCGCACGACGGTGAACGTGACCGGGTCCCAACAAAGATACGACACACCGCCACGCCGTTCCCTTACGCTTACGCCGTACTTACGCAATCGACGAAGTTTACCTGGAGTGCAAGAAACTGGACGGCCACAGCCGGGCGTTAATCAGTCGATAAGCTTGTGAAACGACGTGCACAGATGGTGCGTTAACTCGTTACGAGATTGCTTCATCTTCCTGAGCTATAACCGAAGCAATCGCGTAGGGTGTTTCGATGGGGACGATGCGATCCTCGGCTCGTTTCGATCCGACCGATCCTGCCACTCGACGAAGCACACAGCGGGGTCGCGGCCCCGAAAACCTGGCAGAAACTCGAATTATGAAAATTCAAGAAGTCATGCTTATCCGTCAGCAAATTATAGTTGAGAATATGTTGAAAGGCTAAGTTCGGCGTCGTTTGAGTTCAAAACTGGTCATCGCTATTGAGTTTAGTTGTGGAATGCAAAATAGATATTCTAAGTTTAAAATATACATTTCTCAAGTCATAGGGGTTAACCCTCACGCAGCCAACCAAAATGTATAAATTATTAAAAACCTTTTTTATTTAACCTATTTGCATAAATTCTCACTTTAAGACTTTTTAAGATTAATATATTAGCAAGCAAAGAATGGATAGCCAGAAAAATTTTGCCCAATATTTTTAGAGGAACATTAACAATGTGTTGGATGACCAACTATTTACTTTATGATAAATAGCGACTAAGATATTTTCGACAGTGAACCTCGACTGGCCACTTTGTCCATCATTGTAGTCACCTACACTTCCTCCCCCTTTAAGGGACTGTTATTTAAGTTCGCGCAAAAGACCAAAACTAGGATTATAGACAAAACCTCAGCACAGCTAAGACCTTACCAATTCAAAGTCCTGTCTATCATAAATTGTCAGACTTCTGACGAATTATACTTTGCTACGCACTTCTCTGACTTTCTGACCGAAGTCATAATTGAGGAATTTTATTAATAATCTAGTGTTTTATTTGTCATAGACCTACAACGTTTATTAATGCTTCATCCGGAATACGACATTGGCTACACAAGGGTCGAAACGTAACCATTGGTGCTATATTTTCAAATCGGACACGAACTTCGCAATCACCTCTAATGATTGACTTGCACAACGTTGTAGCTAGTTCTGAAACAAAAGACAGGCCATTCTACGGGCCGTAAAGGGTTAAGGGCAGCGCAGGGAAGAGTACTGCGAGCCGAGAGTAGCAGGGTGGTGAATCGCAGGTTTTCGCAAGAGCGCCCGATCGATCGGTGGATCGTCGATCTCGCGGGGAGGTTACGATCGCGATCTCCTCCGGCTAACGATGCTCCGCCATCTACGGTCATTACCGTCCCATTGTTACGCAAATTGTGGCTCGATCACCGGTGCCGATCCGATCTCTATGGAGCGGTGTTCCCGTGGCCGGGGACTGGGTTCAAGAACTCGGCGTGTATCCCGGCTTGCGAAATGATCGATCTCTGGGACTGGGACCGGGACTGGCCCGGCCCGGCCGGTCGACGCTGTTGCACGATACAGCAGATATACACCGTGGCAGTTTTACAGCTTGGGATCAGAGGTGCCGTGCGATATTTAGATACCCGCGTATTTATATTTAGCCTCGCCTCGTGTCCACGAGCATGCTCTCGCTCGAGTACTCAAGGAGCGAGTAAGCGAGCGAGCGCGTTACACCGACATGTATAAACACAATAGAGAGAGATAGAGAGAGAGAGCGTGTATTTACCAACTTCAGAACGATCGTCATTATACATTCTAATTCGGGGAACGGGAAACGGAGCGTTGTCGCTGTGACCGGTTACTTTTATGACGGACAGCCAGAAAACCAAGGGCGTTCCACGTTCCCCGAGGACCGGTAATTTATGAACGTACAAGTGGAAGATTTCCGACGGACAGACACGCTGGAAAAGAGAAGAGGTGGTGGAGGCAGAGGGGCGGGGACCCGTTCAAGAACCCGCCGATTAATTCGAAAGTTCAACGGATCGGAAATATGTGGCCGATACACAGGCGACGCGGTTTCGAAACGCGCTGCCACCGACGACGACGATTTATCGGCACCGGGAAAGGTGTTCGTATTGTATAATGCGGCGACGAAAGGTATACGTTTTTCCATTCTAAAAATACATCTCTAAACCGGAGAATCATTGCGCGGCCCTGTTTCACGAGGAGGAACGCGAGTACCTCGTGGGGCGGGGCGGGGGCAGAGGTGCGCGCGATTCTTTTACGCACGGGCGCATGCGTGTCGGCGAGTAGCACGCGCGGACGCATGCGCGGACGCGATCTCGTCGGGAAGGAGCGGGGGAAGTCGCGTACATACACAGAAACAGGGCGGTGCTTTCATTTATTCATAAATCAACAGCGTCTATTTATAGCTGCGACGGACAAATAGCGATAGTTGTGAGCGAGAGCGTTCGCGCGCACGCCACGTTGTATCCTTGAATGGCGAGAAACAATCGCAGGAAAATCAGCCGATCTTTTTTTCGATGGAAATTCGCGGGAACGTCTCGTCGCTCCGCGTCGGAGATAGGAGTAAGGGGGGCGACTGTACATATTTCATGTAGATACTTGGCGATCGAACGATTTCCAACGAGCACGTGGGCCAAGTTTCACAGCCGCGTCCGGGGCTACGTTCGGTCAGGGTCGTGGGCTCTCCTCGTTCACGATAATTACCCGTCTTCTTAGCTCCACACGTTGACTATTTCTGGAAAGTTTTTAATTGAATCGCTAGGCGGTCGGCTCTGCTTAATGAGTTCTCCCGGATCAATTACTCCAATTGGAGATATACTCCCTAAGACCGTTTGTACACACGCGGACTGACTGTTCCATGATTCTACGTTGGTGTTCCGAATTTTTTTAGAGGGGATCGCTGCACCGATGGGGGCTGGGACTCTCGTAATCTCCGTGATCTGCTGCATGTTTCAATAAACTTCTTGAACAAACCATATATTGGTAGTTCTATGTTCGAGTTACGGACTTACCAACTTTCTTCAAAATCTACGGAATCCTAGATCAACCGAAGCGAGTCCCGGATCGACGAATGGCTAGCAGGTTGCAGGGAAAAAAGCGTGGATCGCCGCGCCGCGCCGTCTTGGTAAACAGATCGTGGCGCAACGTCGAGCTTGGGATCCACGCAGATTGTTTCAGCGAGATCGGTGGGTGTCGCTGGCGGACACGACACGATAGAAAAGACATGGGACGACACGGTACTCGCGAGAGTCCGAGAGACGAGAGAGGGAGAGAGAGAGAGAAAGCCAAGCCGTTGCTCTCGCGGAGGACGGCGTAGGCTCTCTTCGTATATGGGACGGGATACGAAGAGACACGGGATGGGAAGTTGTCTGTAACCCGTAACCGACTCGCCGGTGCTGGTTGCTGCCGTGTTCGTTGTAGCCGGCTCGTTCGGTCTGTCGCTCGAGCCAAGCAATAGCCCAGGCTAAATATAGCCCGGCGATAAACATAGGCAGTTAGTTGGTGCCGCGGTGTAGAGCGGTATCCTTGGATATACTCGAATGACGCCGGATACACGACTACTCTCTCGTAACGCCGTGGGATTTCGGGCTCTACCTGCGAGAGAGTCATTCAAGAATACCCGAGCCGCCGCACCGCACCGGCCCAGCCTGGGCCGTCGCGCGTCGGCCACCGAACGGGCCCACGGGCCCCATGACCGCCGCGGCGTTCAGCTGGAAATTGGACGCGGTCGACCCGTGTCCCGTGGTAATTAGCCCTTTCGACCGATGTTTGCCGACGTTTACGCTCGTTCTATGGTAATGGCCAATTAATATTGCGTGACGCGCCGTCCCAGCTATAGAACCGACTCTAGTAGCATTTATGGCTGGCATTTTGTTGGGCCTTCGTTGCAATATTGGTTGACCAATCGTTAGACATGTCGCTTTTTTATGCAGGTGGGACAACGATCATGGCCAACGAAGGACCAACGTCACTATAATACGAACGGCTAACTGGGTCCGCTAACATATTATGTATTCTGATCATCTTTTTTATGGTTATTTTGACAGTATATCATAAATAATATGATATGAACAATGTATTTCCACGGTCAAAATCGGAAAAACAAGAAAATTACAGAGGTGTTTTCAAGGCTATTATGTAGTATTATTGTGTCAAATTCCAGTGATCTAGAAACTGCTGATGGTTTTTTATAGAGAAGTTACAATTCTAGTAGCTACATGGATAGAGGTGATCGAAAACTATGGAAATCATTAAACCAGCCCCAAATGATTAAAACTGTTTGAAACCTAACACAATGACAATTCTTTAAGATATCGATTTGTTGCTTATTTGTAAACAGAGTTGGGAAAAAATTTTATTCAAACAAAAATTTCGGATAAAGTGGGTTTAAAACCCACTTGGAAAAAACTCACTTCGTTCGAAATTTTTATTTGAATAAAATTTTTGCCCAACTCTGCTTGTAAACGACCCTCATACGGCCCTTATTTTTTAAACTTGAATTGTGTCTCTTTAACTTATAATTACTCGCATATAGTACATATTCACAATCTCAAAACTTTGAATTTAGTGTTTCAAGCATAAACAAAGGTGTCGACCACGCTAGCAAATATTTATTTTACATTAGAGTAGTTGATTCATCGAATAAAAATGTATCATTTAAATAATTTTCCAGTTAATTTCGACAAAACGTTGAAAATCAATCTAACGGAGACTAAACAATGAAGTTTGCAAACTTTGAGACTAAAATAGACTTGTTTGCACCGTTCGGAAGTAACGTAATTGGACCGCAGAACGCCGCGGTTTCTCGGAATCAGCAAAAAATGTGTCAAACGTCGCGTCGTCGGGAGGAACGAGGATTACCGCGTATCTCTGGGAGATTTTAATTTTTGCGTGTTGGCGCAACAACGCTGTCTATATATATACATTCCGTATTTATAAATATATAAATAAAATCGTGTCGGCTCTGATTATCGTACATCCGGAGGAGACAGTGGCTCCCCGCGATTTTCTCTGCGCGAAAGTCCACGCCGGCTCGAGGAGAGCTTTGCGCGCGTTCTCTCCTTCCCCGATTCGATTCGCTTCGCGTTTCTCGACAAAGCGGCGCGGCGGCCGATCTAAATATAGTCGGGCCCGATAAACACAGTCGTGTTCGGACACATGCTCGTCCGATAACGGAAGAGTCGTTGTAACACGGTTGCTGTAATAATATCATCCACAACCGCCGTAATACTAGATGATTTACGCGTTGTTTTCGCCGCACAGATTACCAGATTACTGGCAAATATTGACGGACTGGGAATTCGCGCGAATTTCAGCGGGTTCCGCGGAGAAAGAAACAGACGGAGCAAGATAAGGGCGCGTTTAAAGGGGACTTTCGACGTGACGCGACGCGATGCGCCGATCCACCGCACCGCGTGGAATGATAACGCGGGCGCACTGGTTCCGAAGCGATCCAGAACAATTGCCAACCGGGGAGTGAGCTTCTCGATCCCTGATCACGTGAACTGGGATCAACTGTTACAGCGTCACGCGCCGCGATCGTTTCGCTCGCGTGATAGAAACGGTGGAAACACGTGGATCTACAATAGAAAAAACGAAGTACGAGCAGGTGTGACATCAGCAAGAACAAGAACGCAATGGAATGGAACGAGAAAATAATGTCTCTTGTGGAATGCAAGTAACACGATCAGATCTTTCATGAGATCCAGAAATGAGAGTTCAGAGATAAAGAAAACTTCTTTAAGCGCACGGCGTACACAATTGCTACGCAGTGAATGAGTCTGATTCGTCACGCTCCGAGGTGAAACGCTATTCGGGTAAACTGAGGGCAGTCGAGACAGATATGCAATCGTCATAGACGTTTTCACTTCGGTCATGCAGTCTTACGTGCACAGTATTGGTCTGTTTTTAGTACATAATTTGTTCTTTTTCCTATGGTCGTGTTACAATTTGATGTATTTATTTCAAACAGGAGATCAATCAGAGAAATCAATCTTTCTTGAAATCCGTAGAATGACGTGTAGTGACAGTGACCGACTTGCAGTTAGTTATAGAACCGACAAACAAAAATATTCAAGTATTGAGATCAAGTGCACAGATGACTACGATAACAGATTATGCTTCGAAGTTCGCAAAAAATATCTTCTCATAGTTTTCGTCCATTTTCGTTCTACACTTTGAACTTACAATTTCAAACAGGAGATTGTTCTCAATACTTAAATAAAGATCAAGACGATCTCAACACTTGATCTCAATACTTGAATATTTTTGTTGCTCGGTTCTCTAACTAACTACAAGTCGGTCACTGTCACTATACGACGTTCTACGGATTTCAAGAAAGACTGATCGATGATCAACTGAAAAATCTGAGAGACGAGGCGTGCGTGAAATTTCACAGTGGGACACGCGGATCGTTCCGCGAATTATCGGTTCGCCGCCAGCGAGGAAATTATATTTGGTGTGCGGCGTTAGGCTTAACGGGGCGATAGAACGAGCTTAGCTGACGACAAATTAAGGCGATTGCGACGAAGCCGTCGCGGCTCGTTAAATCGCACGCACTTCGCGTATCGCGCGCGAGGGATAGACACTTGAAAGCACAGCCTTGCATCGAGACGGAATGTGGACACATTTTGTCGGAATCCCTGCTGCTGAAGCCTGGGTTTTTGAAAGGAGCTACATACTCGTCGGTCAGAGACGATCTTAATAGGTACGTCCTGTTCATTAGCTGTTCCGACATTCCTTTGTGCCTGGTGTTTTCAACAAAAACGACATCGTAGGAAATACCAGTACTTTAATATTGTACAAGCAGTGGCTGGAATTATCAATGTTTATAAATGAACCCTGTATTTAACAAAATACAGTATTCCACCAACGAGGGACAAATTTTCCAAGCAGAACGCTGCCTCGTGCACACTCATTTCTTTATTTCCTTCAACCAAATTCGCTTCATACATTTTAACTCTCACTCATTATGTGTGTGTGTTTCTTTTTCATTCTCACCAGACATATCCACACAAATATTTGAATATATCAGATCTTGGTTCTCGTGTTACTTTTTAAACGAAAAATCAAGTACGATTTTGGCTTAGGATGCCAATCATTCTACATTTACCCTATCTTAATACCAGATAACTTATGTTGGAAACATTTGTTGGTCTTGTTACCGAAGGTAGTAAAATCAGATGACCCTGTACATCGAAATGTAAGTATTTATTTACATTTAGTAGATCCTTTCTATGTAGGTCGTTTCTAGCCCGTACAGAATGAACAGTATAGAACATAGTATGTATCTGACCATAGTAGGACAGTGTATGTAGAACCCTAAGAGCGTGTCCTGATCAGGCCCTACTTTCCTGGCAATGGAGCGCTGTTAGCTGGATGGTTGGCGACGGTAATAGTTGTCGAAGACGTTCGCTTTTAACACGATCGTTTTATCGAGGCAGGGTCGCGTTCTTTCTAGTTTTCCGAGAGTATTGACTTTAGAATGGAAACGTTCCTCGCCGGAGAGCCGTAACCGCTCCGCAGGGTGAACCACTAGAAAGAACAATGACACGTTCGAGAAATAGGTCGCCGTGTCGTTGAGAAAGAGGGGCCGGGCCGACAGCCGAGGGAAGGCGTTCGATCGTTCCACCGTGGCTGAAAGGGACGATCCACCACGAAATTTGAAGTCGCGTCGGCCACGGCGAGAGATTGGCTTAACTCGTTCGCTGGAATCGTTTTAACTGGATCGTTCGTGGGTGCGCGAAGTTTTATCCGTGCTATCTGGAAGAGCCACGGTCAACGCGGTCCGGCGGAAAAAAAAGTGTTAGATAAATAGAGAAGCAAGTTTGAGGCCCGTCACGTGTCTGGCATTCTAAAATGTGGCGATCACGTGCTCGAATCTCCGGATAAGCTGCCCCGGGGGGTGACGAGACGGCAGAAATTCGTTTATCTGCGCGGTTACGGAGCAGCCCGCGAGCGACGCCGCGTCGTAAAACGAGGGAAGAACAACGCAGGACCGACCATACATTCTTGTTGACCGAATGAATACGCGTCGGTACGCTGGGCCCATAATTGGTGCCGACCAATTAAGGGTTAATTGAGTGTATTTTAGCCTGAAACCAGCCGCGTCGTCGTTACTTAAGGCGGCACCCACATTAAACCGAAGCGACGTTCGTCTGCTTCGCCGTTGTCCCCCGAGGGGCTATTATTCTAGCGCAACAGGTCCAAAAGGTTTATCTCTTTTTTGCATATATATACATACATCGGAAGCTCAATATTTTAACTCTTTGCCGTCGGAGCTATTTTAACTCGAAAATTACACATTTCTTCCGACCTTGAATAATTCCATTGTACATATAATTGTTATAATACCTCATGCAATATTTAAATGTTTAGTAATTGGTTAGATACCAACATATTTAATACTGTACACAATATTTTAAATAATGGTACAGTTGTTTTTAGTGGTGACTCTGAGTCACACCTCTTGACTGCTAAGGGTTAAGAGTACGCTCCTCAAATTTTATAATCGTACTCTCTACAATATTTCAGAAACAACTACTGTACCGATCCAACTCAAATTTTGCAGACGTCTTCAGCACATGCGTGATTATCGTCGCCACCACATGTATGTCAAAATATTCTTTTTTTCTAATTTTCACAGCCACTTCAAAGCAAAGGAAAATCGTTGAAATCGAAACATATTCAAAGGGCCCTGCCATTTCATCAATTTTCAATATTTTTCTAGAAAACTAACAAGAATTCTAACAAAGATCGCGCAAAATCTGAGTTCGTACACAAAACGATGCAAAGAAAATCTACTACATACTGTTCGTACACACAAAGCAATGCAAGTTAGTCGCTTTTAGTGCTCAGGAGCCATAACTGGTTGCTCCTATGTTAAAGTTATCATTCTTTCGCAACTTCTTGGTCAGATGTTCATACAGCGGACGAGTTCGATGTGAAACCTTTAGCCTCGTTTACACAGTTTGATAGCCACCACGACGTTCGTCAAATGGCTCGTTCAAGAGCCTCGGGAGGAGGCTCGTGGACGAACTCTTCGATAAACAGAAGCCGGAGCCCGATAAAAAAAGTGGATCCGCTTTTCGTTCCGGTCGAAAGTATAAAGAGAGAGAGAGAGTGGAGTCGTTCCAAACTTAACCGTGGTTTCTATAGTCGGTCCAGGGGGCTAAGTTTAGCGGTAGGAGGACGGTTTCGGAATCGAGGTTCGTCGAAGCAGTTCCTGCGGCAGGCTGCTGACAAGGTGGCTAATTTCAGCGGTCATCCTCGAGAGCGCAGGCAGCAAAAGTCGGCGAGCCAAGGTCAAAAAACACGTCAGTCATGTTCGATCGAAGCGCCGTGGATCGTGAATCATGCTGGTGCACAATCGCGAAAACTAGAATGTCTGCTGCACCGATCGGGTAGCGGGAAAAGTGTATAAGCTTCTCCTTATGCATCCTCCTCCAACGGAATGAAAATTGATTTGTTGGGAAAAGATCAAGTCAGCCATTTTTAATAAGAAAATCGAAGAAACTAGACATTGTATCTCTTAATCAACGAGAGCTTGATTAGGGAGCTCCAATTGATTTGAGATACCTCCCTGCTGACTCGTTATTGGACGCGCTATGGGCTGGTGGGGATAGGGGCGTCACTATGCCATCCCTAACGCGTGTCGGTACGGACAAGAATCTCATTAGCGCACTCCAAGGTCAAGAAAAAGGTCAAGCAACCGGCAATACATATATGATTGCCAGTTCTTTTGTCCTCTGCAACGGTAAAAAAATCTCGAAACACAGAAGACATAGAAAGCTAAAATTTAGTACACAGATAGCCGTTAGCCCAAAGAGGTGCACGAATATGCTTTTATCCCGGAAATTCTTCAGGATTAAGTGCTAAAAATAAATTAGTGGCATGCCTCCAGAAATAATGCTAGTATGTATATTGAATAATCCTGTCAATTCATTCGGTCATTGTAGCCCTTAGACAATGAAAAATCGATTCGAAGACAGAGCAAGACCTTTAGGAGTAGTATGTACAAGCTATTATGTCCACACCAGCTGGTAAATAGCTGACTGCTGCCTCGTTATTGGTTACGTTACGTGCTGATGGGGGTAGGGGCGGGGCGCCGTCATCCCCAATGCTCTCGACGGTTTCGAGAAGACTCCTCTGTTACACTAGATTCCTCTGATTGATACGGATTCCTCATCTGTCGACGAGAATCGAATTTTCGAGGAGCTTTAAGAGAAATAGTGAAACGCAGAAGAAGAAGAAGGTCAAGCAACCGGCTGACGACCCAATAAAGAACGCCTGTATCGAGCCAGTTTTTACGCCGATTGGCGCTACCTCCCGAACGGATTTCCCATAAATATTAATTAATCCTGTTTGTGCAATATTACGTTACAAGAGCGCCACGCTCTCTCCTACTCCCGCGCGTGTTCGGAGCGGACACGAGCCGACGCGACGATGACGGGGCAAACGGGTCGGTCGGACTCCTGGCCGGCTGCGGAACCAGTATTCTCACACTCTATTCACTCTTTTATTCCCTGCCTCTAAAAATAGCGTTTTACTCCAGTAAAAACGTCCGCGTTGCGTTCCTACCGGCCGCACCGCGCCGCGCCGTGATGAATGGAGAATCCCCGGCTCTTCAACCACCGACGATTATATTCCGGTGGTTGCCTCTCGATTTCTGCCGTCTATTCTGCCGTCGTAGAGTCAGAAAAAAAGGAGAAGAACCAGTTGACCCAGTTACCGGGAAATTGCAGTTTTAGGCGGAATCGTTATTGGCTCGTCGGACAGCCGCAGCCGTTCTGTAGACCCAGCGTCATCATTTCCGTCGTTTTTATCGAATCGGAATGGACTTCGCCCGGATAGCTTTCTTCGTTTCCTATAAACATCTCGCGGGACTTCTGTACGCGACCATACTAATTCGAAAGAATTCCCGACTTTTTCTACAAATACCGAACGTGCTTCCTTCGGGAGTATTAGACACAGATGTGTTGCAACCAACACGAAAAGTGGTTCGCGATGTCGAGGTTCGATTCGTTCGGTTCGTTCCCACGATGATCTCGAACCGCTCGCGCTCGGAGAAAACTCGAGAAGGTCGATTCGAATAAAAATTTTTCCGGAATTTCCAGAGATTTGATATCTGTCTTTACCTGACGAGACAGTCATGGTTTTCGATAATCGATCCTCTAAAGCTTACATAAAGCCTTTCCACGAAGATGATTTTAAGCATCTGTGGCCTTTAGAAGCTTTCCGGGCCGTACTTTTAGAAAATATTTCACGTCTGCACACATTGGCACACTAAATCGTTCTGATCGGTATTCATTGGCTCGACCCATTTGTCGTTACGTGGCAAGTTATTCCAACAATGGTGTAGATTTGATAGTGCAAACAGGTTCCGCGCTAATGCAAATAAGCTGGACAAGTTGATACATAGACAAGCTAGAGTTGGCGCACAGAGTGCTGCATAATGTCTTACGAAGGTGATAAGAGTCCGATCATCAAGATTTCGTGCGACTCTGGTTGTCGCACGTGTACGAGTGCATATGTATGTAGATATAGTAAAACGAAGAATCCACAATGGATCTCCTCGACGATTTGGATAGTTATAATGAAGGCAGTCGTACAGGCTTACTTATAGCAAGCGTTTCAAGATCATTATCCAACCTTCCATATATTCTCATAATTAATTCAGTCTAGAAGTGGTCAACTATAAGAAAAAGTAATTAAAATAAGAAGTCCAACAAGTCTACAAGAAACAGTCACAAAAACGAATTGAAGAAACGAATAAAACAGATCTGAATGGATCTAGATTGCAAGCTCTATATGCAGACGTCAAAAGCTCAGTGTCATGTTTTACGTAGTTCGTACTGCATTTAATTTTCTGGTATGCGTCATCCTTTGATTGCTGTACGAATTTGCATCCGAGTTCGACACCTGTTAACCTGTTTCCAAATAAATAAGGCGATACAGCATTCGACCCAGAACTCTCCGGAGTGTCGCGCTCTTTCACGAACGTCTCTCGGAGAATTTAGGCTACTCTAAAGAGCTCCGATACGCGAGTGAAGCGAAGGCGAAGAAGAGGAAGGCACGTATAGTTCTCGTGCTGCGAAACGATACCCACGTTGCTCGGTAGATTACGATTATCGATGAGTTTCTTGGCATTATGTCATCCGTGTTGGTGTTGCGCAACCGAGGCGTTAATCGTCGCGCGTGTACATTTCTCTGATATACAAAAACAAAGATGGAGAAAGAGAGACAGAGAAAGAGGAGGGGGGGCGGGGGGATGAAAAAAAGCTGAAGAGAAAAAAAGAAGAAAAGATTTTAATGCGCAGTCGGGTGCATGCACCAGGTTAATTTTACGTAATATTACGGCGTTGCACGGATCGGTCGAGCCGGGCTCGGCCAATGGCGCGTCCGGCCACTCGTAAATTCCTCACGCTATCGCGATATATTTAACCCGGCGATAACGTAGCAAACAAATCGTATCGTTTCACCCGAGAAACCGGTATTCTCACGCTGCACGCTCGATCGTCCGTGGGTTCTCCGGGCTAAAGATAGCATATTTCGCGGGGTATCGTGCACAACCTGCGTGCAACGATTTCGCGAGCACCGCGAGAAAATCACCGTAATTCCTGGAGAAGGATGATAGCCGCCACGCCGAGCGAGCGGAATCGAAAGAACAGAAGCCGAGGGACGAGAGAACGCGATCCTGAGCGCACCGCGTCCAGAGGACGAACATCCTCTCGAAATTGTCTGGGAATGATCCATCGACACTTTGAGTCCCGCGTCCCCTAGAAGTGGGAGACGGAATTATTTGTCCAGATTTAAAAATTAATGTTTGCGTTAGTGTATCGAATGTAGCAAAGGTTAGTATCTGCTAGAATCTGCTAGATGCAACAAGTACTCGCCGATGCAAGATGCGAGATGCAAGAGCTGGTACTCTCAGCATCATAAATCTTAACATTTCAATGTTGATTTCATTGATTTTATTGCATTTCCCAGATCGTAACCAAATTCGCTGCACTCGACACAACAGCGCCAAAATTCATTTACGAATCTGGACAAATATAACAATTCTGTTTTTCATATCTGGGAGAGGCGACACTCAATGTGCAAAAAGGATTATACTATAAGATTGATTACTATAGTGGACCTTGATAACTCTGGAAAAAAGAGTCGACAAAAATGAGTTACAATCATTTTAAAGCTCTCCTTGAACCATGTTATTTTAGCTACAAAATCTTCCGATCAAACCACTAACAGCATAATAATCGAAGCCGATACGCTTCGTGGTCCACCCTGTAGATACAGTTTTTCTTAAACAAAAATTTCATCGCAATTGTCGCGGCAGCCTATTGACGCCTTTTCGAAGGGGCATCCACTTTGCTGACTAGCTTTACGACCTCGGGATGTCGAGTGCGAAGGGACAATAAAGGACTCGTTAGCGGAGTATGTACAGCAGATCCAGTTGACAGTAAATCGCGGGGCTGATCGTTTCGTTCGCCGCGCTAAAGATAGCCGGCCGATTACTTCATCGTGGAAATCACGCAACGTCACTCGAAACAGAGAGATATAATGTGGGTCGGTGTCGAGGAGACGAGGAAATGGCAGCGCGGAATGATCGTTCCCGTAGGTTTGTCCCCGACGCGCGACGTGTTCCTGCGAGTACATAGACGCCGCGACGATCGAATCGTGTAAACGGGCTCTAATAGCTGCGCGAGAAACGGGTAGACACCGTCGGTCGTCACAGGAAAACTTTTTACCAACGCAGACGCCGCCGTGTATACACGTATAAATAATGCATACCCGTCGCCAAACAAGTGTACCGTCCGCTATTACCCGACCGATAGCTACCTCAGAGGCGCTATTATTACGCCGTTATTGCTCAAGATGAAAGTATCCAGGCGGTAAGCGCTCGCCGACGCCCACGCGCGAGAGGACTCTCGCCGAGGATCTGCAGGATCGGGGAACTCGAAACGATCTACTACGCCATTTCTCTTGTTTAGCCGGAAGAACCCGAGGAACAGTTGCTTGGGATTAGGAGAGAATTATGCGACGTGAGATCTGCATCGAGTGTGCTTCGTTTTCTTGGTCGCTTCTCCAGTCTTGGCTGTGTCCTGGCTTTGAGTTGCTACAGTAATCGCTCCTTCGTTGTCCTGAATCGTGGGCACGATCGTTGTCCAGTGCCTACCCACTCCACTGCCTGTCAACGAGAGGATTAGGCCTGCGTGGATCTGGTCGCCAGATGTGTCCCAGGATTGTCTAGACCCGCGCAGAACGGAGAACAATAGGAAAGGAATATGGCAAGGAAATAAGGAATTTTTTAAAGCCAGACAGTTGACTGCTTTTGACTGCGAATGCTTTTTTTTGTCATTTAACTAGCCGTTTTACTGAAGACGCAGTCGTAAATCAAAAATAGTGTCCGGGCACGGTCGTTGTCCGCTCAAACCCCCGGCCTTTGGACAACGAAGGAGCATTTACTGTATTTATTTTGGAACACTACTGTGTAAAATTATTGCAATTCGATTGGGACTTTTGATCCTCGTTCATTCGAATGTCCCTTCCTGCTTTTTACCATCGAACACATGAAAGTAGTAGTGTGTTATCGAAGCGTTGCGTTGCCTCGTAGTATTCAACTGAACGGTCTTGCACTGGATATGTACATACACATGTTGTACATAGATATACAACATACTGATCCAGGCAGATCAAAACGAATGGGTTAAGCTGAAATAACGAGGAATTCTTGTTCAGGATCGGATACGGGAAAACGGATCGATGAATTGCTTCGCGAGTCAGGGTCCGGATAACACGTTAATTCCGAAGGTAGAGGGGAGCACGCGGTGTGTGTCAGGACAACGACGGACTGACACCAAGCCGGACCAGGTAAGAGTCCGTTCCAGGTGCGTGGGGCATCAACAGGCTCTCGGCTATAAATAGACCGCGAAGGTCAGGGGAATCAGCAGTTTTCATGCAAATGCGCCATCGATGGAATAATATTGCTCCTTTCGTGGAGAGCCGATCCAGCTCCGGTTACTCGGGTTTCCAGTTGCGGAATCGTCACGATTTAATCCGTTTTCATTCGTAGACACGGATTAACGAGCGAGCCTGGACTTTTTTTTCTTCTCGTCCACACACGCGACCCGTCCTCATCCCCGTCTCCGCCCTCCCCCCGTCGCCGACCCACCTGACAAGCGCGAGAAACCGCTGGAATTTATATGTATATCGGTAATTGATGCTGTTTACTCGATGTTTCTCCCGGTCCGTCTCGCGTCATCCGCGATCTCGATCATAGCGATCGATCGCGAATAAGGAGAGCGAGCTGCGATTCTGGAGATCGATGCTCTTCGACCAGAATCAATGGTTAGTTGATCTTACAATTAAATAAAAATGATTTTCGTCAGTTGCAAGACGGAGGGATCAAAATTTATTTCTCTTTTTATATAATAGTTTTATTAAGTTGTAAGCAATGTATCATATTCTTAACCCGTAGCAGTCGATGGGTGACTCAGTGTCACTACTAAAAATTGCTGGACCATTATTCAGAATATTGTTTACATTATTAAATTTGTTGGTATCTAATCAATAGTCAGCGGATCTTCATGCAAAATAAAATTTTTTACTTGATTTTATTTTCTTTCTTAGTATGATTTTTTTAATAGGCCGAAAATAATATAACAGTGGTTTTAAATTCTTGTAATGTTTTCACTGTTTCGAATTACACCTACTCATTTTTGTCATAAATGCATAAAGTCTACTAATCAATTACTATATATTTAAGTATTGTATGAGGTTATATCAATTTCATATCCATAAAATGAAAGAAATCATATACAATGGAATAATTCTAGGTCGGAAGAAATGTTTAAAATTGAATTAAAATTCGGAACAATTAAAATTCGAACAATATTAAGCGTTGTACCAACGAATAAACTTTCCTTTCGAAGTATGGCCTTAGACCATACAGGGTGTCTCAAAATTCCTTCAACATCCGGAAATGGGAGGTTCCTGAGATCATTCCCAGATGTTGAAGGAATTTGAGACACCCTGTATACGTATACTTATAATATACAATATAAGTCTATAAATACATGTGGTCTAAGGTTTTGGCCATCTTTTTTGCAGACTGCGCCACTGTGCAACGTTCTCCGGCTTCAACGCGTTTCTCGTCGCTGCATGAACAGTTCAAATCGAGTTATGTAAGGTCTCGAAGGGTAATTCGACGTGGAGCCGTTAACGCGGACCCTCGGAATATCGCACGCGAAATTGCAAGCAATCTTGCCACGGATTCTGAGGCGAACTCGCGCACGTACGAGTATATGTATACATACACCACTCTACTGTGTTCTCGTTGCCATATACACAGTACCTACGGGCCTAGTCAGTTTCAACTTGTCGGACTTTCGGAAAGCTGAATCGCTGCATTGTTTCTTTCGTTTCGTTTCTCCGCGCAGGCATCTCGGTTTCAATTTACACTGACAGGAGAACGTATTGAACTGCCATTCAACGATCTTAATGATAACTTGCTAGAATGTATAGCTTTCACAGAAATATTTGACACGCGCCGTTATAGCGGCTAATATTCTTATCGACGGGGGTGAAAGCATCCCTCAAAATTACGCGTTAGATCGAGCAATTTATTTGACGAATATCTTGAAAACTGGTGGACACGGAGTAATTGTTCAAAGGGGCGCATTTACTGTCTTTCAACGACGAACTCGACTGTGTTAAAAAGAAATTCATTTGTTTCAGGAAATTTTTGTCCGAGCTGTGATCTTTGGTGGGGCTGTATATATTTCTCGTAGTGTCGAGGGTTCAGAAATACCCAAGTGTATTTTAATGACGATTTTCGTCCACTTCAAAAGATAAAATCATCTTTGACGAAATGAAAAGGCGACGAGGCAAAATCATACGCACTCAATTTTCTGGAACCCATTCAGCACAATAAAAGCCGTAAAAATGGTGTAATACTGACATTTTCGAAATCATAAAATCGTATATAAAATTATTTTAACAACCCCAGTAGTTACTGATAATTCTGTTGTCTTGTTTCGATAAACGGCGATTCCGTTGGAGAGCGTCACACTAATTCCTCCAAACGCAATTCAGAAACCATAAAAACACGGTTTGGTGCATGCAGCTTCAATCCCTCGGAGTACCGGTAAAAGCCGGTTCAATTCCACGCTGCAGTTCAATAGTTTTCCGATCCGCGGGGACGTCATCGACTCGGCCGGCGCGGCGCGGTGCGGTGCAATCAACAGGTGGTTGCACCAACCACTGCGGTGCAGTGTGATCGGCGTGAGAGTGCGTGGCCGCGTGTGCGTGGAAAGAGAGAGAGCTTGTGCACCGGAGTCCCGAGAGGAGAGCGAGTCACTTATCGAAAGTTCCCATTGGTGCCCGGTACGCGCTCGTTACCTGAGAGGTTCGCATAGGTGGGCACTCGCGCTCCTTGTCCACCTACAAGCATGTACCTAAATGGGCACCGGTGGCCGCGGTGTGTACAGGGTGGCCCACGGGTTCTGGCCAGCGCGTGTCCACCTATCGAATCTCGGTTCGCGAGCGTTGAATCGCCCGTGATTTGCATGTTCCCCGTTAGGCATCCGTTACTTTGTACGGTGACCCGTTGGACGGCCGTCCACCTCTGCGAATCCGCGACGAATCGTGCGAAATATACCGATCGCTCGAAATTTTTTCTCACCGCTCCTCAAGAACGACTTCGCGATTCGATCATATGGCTGAGAAGTCCACATACCCTAACATTTATGGTTGACCAGCTGTGGCCAACGGTTGGGAGTTGGTTGGGATATGGTTGGTTGTTTTGTCTACACATCTTATGACAATTTGCCAACGAATATCCAACGTTGGGCCTACAATTATCATAGTTGGTTAAGTAACAAGAAATTTACGTATAAATAACATCTAAATATCGCGCGTATTATAGACGTTAGAAACGCTGTTACAACTAAACACTTGTTAATTATTATTAGACTGCGGATCTTTATGCAAAATAAAAACTGTTTGCGTTGATTACAGGACCAGGAGCCAAATAACAATTTCATTCTTCTTTTAATTATCTGATTAAGGTGAAACTAATACACACTGGTTGCCTTAAATCTTTTTAATATCTCCACTGCTTTATTGCTGCTGAATTGATTTTTTCGATTTCTCATGTATGGATATATGTTCGCAATTTGTGACTGTCGCGCAATTGTTGGCCCACTTTAGTGTTATTGCGTGCAGCCCTGGAATTTATTTATTTCTTTAATTTTTCCATTGTCCAAGGGGAAGGCAAGGGAGAGTGCTCATGTAGTATACATCAGAATAATAAATTAGCGGGGCCAGTTAGCCGTTCGTGTTATAGTGACGTTAACCCACCTGCATAAAAAGGCGACATTTCTAAACCATAAATGCTACTAGGGTAATCGCTCCCTACGTTACAGACTTTGTTACGATGGATTAAGACGATCATTCAATTCTTCCTTGTTGCAAATCTCTACCTTCATCGGATCATGTAGCAATTGCATATCGTACCGCGTTACCCATTTGCACCAAAGGAAAACTGAAAAACGATGTTTTATATCGTAGCTGGGTTGGGTCGGGAGATCGTGCTGGCCGTAAGCTGAAAATAATCCAACGGAAGCGGGAATACGGGCTGCGCAAACATCCGGCGGGTCTGTAAGAAAAAGCGCGAGCCTCGACGAAATTCAACGACGCGTGCCCGCTAAAGGCGAGAGACGGTCCCCGCTCGCGCCTGCTAACGAGTGAAACTAGGTGAAAGTATGAAGCGGCCCGGCGCGGCGCGGCGGGAATCTCCTTCTGCTTCTGGCGGCGGCGACGGCGGAAGAAGTCCCTCGGCAACGGGAGAAGGGCCTCGATTTACGTTTCTGATCTGATCGCCGAACAAGTCGCGAGACCGCCTCCGGAGCGGATTCGCGCACCGTGCGTTTCGCAGAGCGCAATGCAACGAGCGCGCAGCGCCTTTTATCCCTTCTCGTTTTACTCGGCGAAACGATTCGCGTTCTCGCGTGTCCGTTTCATTCTCTTACGACCTCCAATTAACATAAATTAGTCTGGAGGCCTTTTTACGTCCGCGTATGTACCACTTTCTCATATTCGAATCGCCGCGCCGCGGCGAGAGTCCTCGAGGGAGAGAGAGAGAGAGAGAGACCGTGCGACCTTACGACTTCCATCGAGGAAACGTTCTCTTTTTTCTTCGTCTCTCTCTCTCTCTTTCTGTTTCAGTTTCTTTTCTTCACCTTCTGCCCGTTAATTCCTTTCGAAGCAGAGCAGAGCGGAGCGGAGCGATCGGGAACCGGCTACGCTAACAAGGGAAGTCGGTCGGATGAAGACGCAACGTGCGCCAATTTGCGTGCGGTTTTGGGGGTGATATTGTGCTTGAAGAAGTATTCGACGCGTCCTCTTTCACGTTGTTGCACGTATGTGAGAATGAGCAACCCAATACGTTTCAACACGTGAAAATTCATACACTATTCAATACTATTTTCCAACCCTTGCAATCTGAACAACCCCGTCAAACTCGAGGAGCTCAGGCAGCGAATAATTACCAAAGTACCGTATTACATTAAAATACTTCAGGCTAACATATGTCACTTGCCAGACTTCCCTCATAAGTTTCAACTGCCCGTCGGAGCGTGTTTCATCGCGACGAGTGAAACTTTCCAATGAGCGATGAACGACCGGCGCGGCGCGTAAATGCGACTTTTCCGCGAGGGGAACCGTTAACGCAGTGGACACTTTCGCGAAAACTCTGCTACGAGATTCGCCGAGCCTACCACGCGTTCGTCTAACAATTTTCAGCTGTTCGATAAGAAATCAAGGTCACCTTTAAATTTTAAAAATCAATATTCATATATTTTTGACTTCATAATATTTTAGCTGATGTCAAAAAGGAATCCACCGACCTACATCGTTATGTAAACTTAAACTTCCAAAATGGTGCTAAAATCATAATGGACTGCAAGGTGGGCCGCCAGGACCACTATCCTTGCTCGAAAACACGTGCAACGAACAAGTTTCGCGTAAAGAATGGGTATTTGATCGGGAAAGCAATGAGCGAGAACCTATTGTATATCGGTTACGAATCCGCGGAAATCGATTGTTCGGATTACAGCAACTGGTTCCGATCAAGCCAGTTAAAAATAGTCTCTCGGAATCGCTGCACGCGTTTCGCAGATTGCCGCGCGTCTACCCGCTCGGCTCATTTCGACCGGCCCGCTTCCCGATAATTTCTTCCATAAATAATCTTCGATCCCAAAGTTTCCGTTCGACCCTGGCGCTAAAAATATCGCCGCGATAACGTCATTGTGCGTTCACGGTGACGTCACGGTACTCCAACCTTTTTTCGAATCTCCTTTTCGCCGGAACCTCGCGATAAGTCGCACAATGCTCGTCCCCCCTTAAGACGCGCTATTTCGCGTCCTTGCGGGTCCCACGTAACAGGACGAACATGATCGCGTTGGAAAATTCACCGTTAACACCGTTTCCGCGAGGTTCGCCGAAACATCTTTCTCATTCAACGAAAATCTACAACGGCACCGCGTCGTTCTGAGAAGCTGAACGACTCTGATGGTATACAGCGATGGCAACATTATGCGCCTGACACGCTCGGAAATTGTTGTACTTAGTCGTTTGTAGCGGGCCAGACACGATTCCTACAAAAGGGACAGTCTATGGAAGTTAGCTAGGCCATTTGTCATAGGCGGAGGTATCCTAATTGGAAGCAACAGGCTAATCTTAGCGCAGACGGAGCCTAGAATAGCTCGGACCCAAGGTGATTTAAGCCGACGCGACGGTCCGTCTGCGGGGCCGAGCTTTAATAGAGACAGTTCGGATTAGGAATGCGTGTTCGAACGGATCCGAAGCCGAATAAGCGACGCACACACTTTGTTCGAGCGGAACCGGTTCGATTCAGTTCGCGCTGCAATGAACACGTTTCTAGATCCTGCTTAGACGAGTGCGTCACGAGCTTCGGACCTAGGATAATCTACGGCTTTAGATACGCCAGGCCCGCGATAATTCACGGTCGCAACCGAGATAGCAAGACCTAACTAAAGAGACCTCAGGCTGACATTTTTCAAATTTAAGGTCGAGATAGATCTGACCTGAGGATGGAAACTTAGGGACTAAAGGTCCGAAGGACCGAGCGATACCATCCGGCCATATTTTGTGTACGAATCTACAAAATTTCCACTCTAGCACGCGAGCAGATAAGCGAGTGAACTTTACCATTGGGTATAGGTTTATAATTGGGTATATTCATTTAGGCTGAACCGTTAGAAGAAATCTGTTGTATCTCTGGTCTCCATTTTGTGTCCGGATCCAAAAATTTCCACTCCAGCAAGCCAGATAAGCCTATTAAACTTTACAATGAAGGTACGTGTGCATACGAAAGCAAAACTATCTCGAGTTACTCTTGAGAGTCAAATTCGTCAGTGTACGCGGTATTGAGAGCGCTAGCGGAGACCTGCACGAAAAACTCTCAGAGAGCGAACAGTAAGTTGAAACTCGCAAATGAACACTTTCAATTTTTCCCTCGGCGAGCAACTATCAGCTATACGAATGCCATTCGTTAAGTGGCCCCTGGATGATAAATAATATTGTCAATATTCGCTTCAATATTGACGGAGGACCATATTGATGGAGATATTGATCGTCTAGGACGAGATATTGATAGAAAATTATATTTTCTGTCAATATTGAAGAACCGTTTGAACGTCTAGGAGGTTTCAATATCAGTTGCTTGTGAGACCGCGAAGTGAGAATTAATGCGTTTATATGGAAGCATATTGTGGCGCGCGTCAATATACATAGAGCGTCAGTATTGAAGCGAATATTGATAATATTATTAATCGTGTAGGGGCCACTTTAGACATAAATCGAACAATGGGCGGGAAAGTATGGTCTGACGCAGAAGTTAGAGAAATTATTAATGTAGAGAAATTAGACTCCAGGGGTAGTATTGTTTGTAGAATATACTCATTAGTTAGATCCGACCGCAAGTACTATCCATAGTTTAGCCCAGCATTTTTTCTCGTTTTGCAATAGTATTTCTTTTTTCTTATTGATTACACTGCAACAATTGCTGCAAACTTTGGCGCATCCATTCTGTTCACGAATATTTGTATAACTATCGAAACTCATCTGAGAGAGTTACACGCATAAAATGCAAATGGACACGTACCTCAGAGGATTTTCCAAGAGTTGACTCTCACGGACAAGTCTTCTCTCTCCGAGGAAGACCTCTCAAATGAACACGCAAAAAGAAATGTTTAAGAAGGTTGATGTCCTATACATAGACTGACGGATTAGAAGAAACGTATTTAGCTTAGAAAGTATTATAAAGCAGATCGGGCCCGGAACAAAGAGCTTGCGGAGGGTCGAACCTGAGGAGCATATGCTAATTTTCGAGGGCCCGAAGCACGGTGATCGCGTGTTGCTGACGTCGCGCGTCGCGCGCTCGAAAGTTCCGAACCAGCCCGTAATTATATTGTCACGCCGCGGGTGTTCAATTTGTTGGCACACAACCGCCTCCCCCGCGTTCGTCAACCAGCCCCGGCTGCGCTCCACCTTCGACAACTTCAACACTCTTCCTTCGTCACCGTACAACCCCTCCGTTCTCACACGTGACGAAGCCCTGCAGCGACCAATGTCGCGAACGCGATTTCCTGCGATTCGAGAATCTCGAGAACCGCGAGGTCGCTGTGTTCGTTTCATAAAACTTCTCATTATCTAGAGTCTTTCATTGTCAATATGTAGAGTGTGTTATAGAAGGCACGTACTTGTGATTTTCATGCTAGTTCGTTCTTTGTCCACTGTTTTGAGATCACATTGATGATGTTAATTTAAACACTACCCCTCGCCGTACTTTAACGAGTCACACTCGTGATAAGGGTTTTAAACAAAGTCTTATTTTATTTAAAAAGAAAGGCGTAACATTCATATTTGTTAGACTTGATTCGTGAAGATTCTTGAAGTTGATTCGTTTCTAATCAATATTTAAGCATTAAAATAAATGTGGTCATACAAAAAATATAAATTTTCTTTCCTCTTCTACGACATTTTCGAGGACAAAGACGTTTTAATCACTGTAACTGTAAAGAAAATTGTATGGCGAGGGGTTAAACAAACACTCCTGAAAACACCTTTGTAATTGTCGAGGAAATATGCGTAGACGTGTGCTGTAGCAAGTTATGCAAGATTTAGCTGCCCCTACCTGCCCGTTCATTTTTAACCATTTTTGTAGCGGACAAGCGGATCGCGATACGCAATCCAGATTTGCGGAAGGATTGCGGTTTAAGCGTTGTGTTCAAAGCGGATACTTACATAACTAATCATGGGTATGTTGCGAGACTGAGCGACTATGGCTTCGACGTAGCACGAGCCTTCTGGTCCAAAGAAGGCAGCAACCCCGTCGCAGATCATATCGATCATTGCGTTGGTAGCATCCACGGTTTCTCCCCTCGTGTCGTTCCATCGCATCACCAGCCGTACGTTCGGTAGTATGTTCGGATCATTGTTGATCTGCAACGAAAAACATCAAATCAAAGTCAAATTGGCGCATTTTTGTGAATTTATTTTAAAGAATCTATCGATCCAATCTTTCTCCATATTGTGGGAATGATCTACTAAAGTATCGAGGTATCTAAGAACATTCTTGCTGGTGGAAAAGAGCTATAAGAGCTAAACAGAGTCTAATGAATATATATGTACATATATGTATGTTATTAATTTCCTTTAAACAAAGATGAAATTCTATGTTGGTTTTGTTAATGTATAGTTATTGGAGAACATGTAGGCACAAAATAGATACAAATTTTTCCCTTTTTTAGGAGACTACGAACTACAAAAAAGTTCTAATCACTGAAACCGTAAAATAAATCGTAGAGCAAGAGGTTAATCATTCATTGAACACCTGTGGGAGAATATTCCTGTCAGGTCTAACGTGATCTATCGATTTATGCCAAATCAAAATACCAATTTCTTCGACTATTTTTCATTTTTCAAGCTTTCCCTCAATAAATCGTCAATCCTGTCAATTCGAAGATGAAACAGGAGGTTGAAATTGGCCCGCAAACTTTCATCCTCTCAATTTCTCCAGATCGCTATCGGGGAGACGAATTCGGTGCCACGCGATCGTTAAGCGTTGCACAACGCATTATGCGAGGCCTGGCTTTCGTCATATCAAATTACAATAATTGGTCGATGGATCCTCGCACGCGAGTCGCAGGACTCTTGCGTACTTGTTTGCTCCCCTCGATTGTTTCCCAGCGCCCGTCCCCCTGTTTTAATGGGACTAATTGCGTTACCATAATTCCTAATCATGAATATTCATCGGTGTCCTAACGATGACGGACACTGTAAACGCTCTCTGCGTGCGATCAGTGCACGCATTTGTTTGCGTCTGCGTGCAAATAATCGGAAACAGAGCGTAGGATGACAGAGCGATGAGGTAACAATTACCGAGTAATTGGAACAATGGCACGTCGATCGCCGGCAACCGTTTAAACTGTAGCCGAAGATACGAGATGCGATCAAAGAGAATCTGGACTCTATCGGTCTCCTTGCGAAGTTGTACGATACAAAAGTTTCGTGGATTTGTTGATTACTATCCTCGTGTCGATATTGTTACTATCGATTGTCTCGATATGCGTTATAAACAGTTTAGTAGAACCGTCAAATTTTTTGTGAGATTGTAAAGAACTGGCACAGGGACATTCAAACTGCTTCAGCATGACTGTTCCTTGTAACTTCTTCTTGTCTCGAAACGTGATCTCGAAGTTCAAAGGGCGACGCTTTGACACTGTAAAAGAAGTTCACGTTGAACAGAGTTGGGCAAAAATTTAATCAACGATTGACGAATAAATTTCTACTTCAATCGTTAATCGCAATTAACAATTAATCTCCTAGTTTAGTCGTTAATTGCGGTTTACAATTAAATACTTATTATCGTTAATTGGGAATAACGGTTAAATTTCTACTTTAGTCATTAATTGCGATTAACGATTACATTCCTTTCAATTGTAATCGACAATCGGATAATTGATTAATGATTAACTGCTGAAATTTCGAAATGAAATACGGAATCAAAACTATATGAATACTAAAAAAAATTCAAACTCAGTTTACGTGCTTTTCTGTTTTTTTCGATGATTTCTCTTTTTAATCAACGATCGACGATTAACTTCTATCAATCGATTGAATCAGTCTCCGATTTTTCGACGATTTCTTTTTTTAATCAACGATTCACGATTAACTTTATCAATCGATTGAATCAATCGTCCATTTTTCAATGATTACCTTTTTTAATCGTACACGTTAATCAATCAATCTTGATTAAAATTTTAATCGATTAATGCCCAACTCTGACGTTGAATCGCAACATTCGAAGAAAATAATTTCCAACAATTACTGGTTGACACGCAAGGATACGAAGAAGTGACCAGCAGCGTAGTCATCGAATGTTATTTGGTATTGTGAAAACTGAGTCTGGGCTCTTTTTGATCGCACCTCGTAAATTCACGTGGTTCACGGTGACTTTTAGCGGCATTTCTTCGCCACCTCGTACACGATCCTTGCTCGTAGGAACGCCGATTAAAGTTCAATTCATAATGTTACCCGTCCTATTCGCCGACTCGTGGACCGTTTCTACGACTCTCACGTTTGTATCCGACTCGCGAGACCGCCACGCTTGGTTATTATGCAAATCCGAATTCCAAGGAACAATGCTTACCCCTTCCTCTGATCGCAGGAGTAGCACAACTTCGACAATTTACGTGCTCGGCAATTCTGCGCTGAAAGTGTAACCGCGCCATGCCCGATAAATCCTTTTGGAAACGCGTGTTTGTTCTGAGGAACGTGCAACTACTAGAAGGGAGGTCGTAGAACACGACCTAATGGAGGAAGCTGATAGCCGCTGCAGCTTGCATAATTTTCTTCTTGTATCAGGAGAAAAATTCTTCGGACCGGACTCATAGAGTGTATTCTATGGATGCTTTAATCGATAGAGCTATTCAGATTATCGATATCTGTCCCACGAGATGGGCTGAATAGGGTAACTGTACCGATTACTGCGTGTATGCATTCTCATTGCATTGTAGAAATTTATTCAGGACAAAGTATTTATTTTTACGTATTTTAACCTTCGGATACCGGATCATTTTTATAATTATATCATTGACGGTGTTGTTGATGATGTCCACGGACTGCTTTATTCATAAACTTCTTAAAACACATTTTTGAAGGTACTTCGTGTAGACATGCCAATCTTTTAAATGTTATGCTTGTTGTTATGCTATATATTTAATTAATTCGTCAGAAACTGAGTAATTGAATGATGCTTTGGATACCGTGCGTCAAAATAGACCCAGGCTCAGCTGTCGGAGGGTCAATCTCATTACTCAATCTACATTTACCCTAGAGCCCGTCGAAATGTAAGACCTGACCTAAATCTTCTTGGATGTCCTTTCCTAAATCGTGATCCTAAATGATTTTGGCTAAATCGAGATGTTCTGATCTGTGAGCTTGAAAAATTGTAACATTGTATACCTAGTTAGAGGTGCAAGGTAACAAAGTTCTGTAGTGTCAGAGTAAAGAGCTCATAGATTATCCTCTCGCACAAGCATTTTCGAGGACCACACAAGGTTCAAGCAAGGGACAACTGTGCTCGCGAATTCTACGCGACGCTTCCTATTCGTAGAACACCAGTGCTCGCTACGCTGGGAGGCAATTAGAGGCATTGCATCGGCTTGCAAACATAAATCCTTCGGCTGCCGGTTCTACAAATAGTAACGCGGTTACGTTACACGGAATGTATCAGTTTTCCCGAGATTTCTAGATCGGATCGGCCGCGAGCGACGGAAAACACCGGCCCGATGGCTTAATTATGCCCCACGCATTGTTCCCGGAATGAATTACACACGCGATGTAATCAATTAAACGGGGGAGAGGGGGCGGGCTTACGCAACGGAGCTATCACGCTATTACCACATCAGAAAAATCAAGATTCGAACATGAAATGTTTCTGGTGATCTCATCGGTGTCCAGAATTAGCTCTGGACAAAACCTTCGAATTGAAAAGGTTTAAAGTGCTTGGAATTATTTGCTATTATTGCACATAATAGAGGTAGAGAGACAAATATGGGGTAGCCATTTGTCTGGGTTTCGCCAGATTTGTTCTACTTTTTAACACATACTTTTTCTCTGTTCATCTTTCTGTTCTTTCCAAGTATTTCATAGATGAAGAAACGTAGGTTGGACATAGTAAGATCGTCTCGAATACTGTGCAGGACCGGGGGAACCGTTAAGGCGGTTTCGGTGGAACGCTATAAAAAATCATTTCGCTTCCCGTTGGATGGCTCGCATTCCTGATCCTGCACCTGCCTTCCTCCTCGACCGCCGAATTCGCTCGCCGCGGAATGCGAATAATAACACACGTCTGCCGCAGCCGAGGAAGTCGCTCTACTTGACCGCATCTTTCGGATCAAATGAATGGTTTCATGCGCCGCGGCGCGGCGTTACGACCGAGCTTCTTCTAATCGTTGCGATCGCACCGTCACCAGTTCCTTTCCTGGTTGTGCCATCGAACGTCGGCCATTCAATCACTTCTGAATTATTTTCTCAAAGATTTTCGAATTTCTTTTTTATATAGAACAGTTATGAAGAAGTATATGTTCAAAATAAAATATCGTCCAAGTCAATTGTGTGAAACCGGAGGTTAAAAATCACGTTAAAATGTCGAAAATAAATTAACAGTATCATGAAATTCTGCTAATGTCTTTTCAGTTTTGCATTGAATCTATTAATTTCTGTGATAAATGCATAACATCTGCAGTTTACTAATAAGAATCCGACCTAAAACTGTGTTAAAATAAGCAACATAGCAATACAGCCATATTTTAATGATAATAGGTTTGAATTGGAAGTACGTTTGTTTCAGCAAAATCCTGCTCGAGAATTTCCAGCACATGTTTGTAACAGTATTAAACAGATTGTTGCTAATAACACACGTAACTAAATCACGACCCACTCCATGGAAGAAAAACGAATAATTCTCTATCAAAAACTTGCAACTTGACGAGAACATTCTCAACGAAGAGTAACTAAGATCTCGACGGCCGACTAATTAAAATATCTTTATCCTTTCTTCTCGTCCGTAGCGTCGTCAAACAATTACTCTGTACGATCGGCAAACCCATTTCGCGCGGCTGAACCCGATAAAACAGTTTCGTCCACCTGTTTGCTATAAATACTTCAGACGGGGCGCAGCGTCGTCATCGTCATCACCGTTCGTTTTTACGACGGTCCACGCACCTAGGCATCCCGCGTCGTGAATATTCCTTTTTCCGCGGAATGTCTAAGTACCTGTTTCCGTCATAAAATTGCAGGATCCGCGAATAGATCCAGCCGGAGAGCCATTACCGGCGATTTTTATTACATTGTTGCAACGTCGTCGTGCCGCGGCGGGAGCGCTTAATGACGGCGTAAACCGTGTTACCGGGCGTTTCGCGAGCGCGCTACTCGAGGAAAAAGAAACCTAAACGAGCGAATGGTAATTGCGGTTCGAGTTCTTTACGAGCCGAAATACGTATCAATGGCACAACCACCGGGGGCGTTCGGGTACGATCCTTTGACCCAGAAAATCGACGCGTTCGAACGCACCGTGCGAATTCTCGACACGGTCGCAACGTATCCGAAATAGTTATGTAAATGGCTGTTCGCCGATGCAAACACGCTCCGCCGGACTGTTGCATTTTGCATGTTCAATTGCCACGAGGACACCCGACATTGTAGCGACCCGACGAAACCTGGAAACTCGAAGCGCGCGTTCGTTCCTTCAATCCCGTCTAAAAAATACATGCACACGAAAAACAAGCTGATTTCTCCGGAGAGCTGCCCCGGGAAAGAGAGAGAGAGAGAGAGAACGTTACAGAACAGATACTTGCGCTGTTGCCACTAGCAAGGTTTCACCGATCAGCTTATTTTCGAGTAATTGAAGGGCGTCCGGTCGTGGAAGGCTGTGCGCTACCGAACGCCAACCTTCAGGGACGATCAGAACCACACTGGTCGTCTGCGTTTCAACGAGAAATCGGTCTTCGAAGGTAGTCGAGGGTCTTGGACTCGACTGATCATGGAAATCGTCCACCGATTGCAACAATTGTCGTACAGTAGGAAAAATGCCCGATCTAGTTGGACAAAAGTCATTTTTCTTAGATACTCCAATCGTGATTTTGAGGATGAAGTTTATTAGTAGAAATACCCAAGTACACTATTTTAAGGAATATACTTGTGGCTTTCTAAGAATTAAGTCAGTGTTGCACGGAACGTTGACTGCAGATCGTCAGTATAACGAAGTGTTCAAGTGAAGTGATTATTTGTGAAGTGTATAGGATGATAAAAGGCATGCAAATTGAAAACCAACTATTTTGTTTCGAATAAAAATTACAGACAGAATGTAAATTGAATGAACCCTTCTTATAAGCGTTCTTTTCTCGGACATCTAGTAATCAAATTAAGGTTATAGTTTGATTCCAACATGCTCATGGAGAGTCCTACGAAAATGGGAATTAGCATAAAGTACCACAGAGTCCAGAAAGTTTGCTCCCTCTAAATTTTTGTTCCGAGGGACTTTCACCGATTGAAGAAATCTAGAAACGTCTCTGTTATTTTCATTTTTATGGAGAGTCCTACGAAAACAGGAATTAGCATAAAGAACCACAGAGTCCAGAATGTTTGCTCCTTCTAAATTCTTGTTCCGAGAGACCTTTACCAATTCGGATCGCAGCAAAGGATTGCGGCTAATTGCCGGAGATCAAAGTTGTCACTTTGTCCAACTAACGAATATCGCCTCGGAACTAGTTTACGTCGTGGGAGTGCGTCATAGCGAATTCCATGGGCGAATTTTTCTTTCTCGTCGGTCGCAAATATGTCCGGCAATGAGCCGGGTAAGGTGCACCTGCGGTATTGAATCGAGCGGACAGGTACGCATTAGAGCCCCGATCCACGTGTCCCATGCGCTTAGACAAGCCGGCATGCGAGTGATACCGCGTGCGCGAGCCCATGGTTCGAAGAGAAAAAAAAACCCGATGGAAATTAATGGAACTGTTCCCCGTCGAATACTTCGGAATGCGAAAGCTAATTTGTTTCTGGGCAGCAGAGGTCCGCGAGCGTCGCGGGAAAGCGAACCGCGCAGGAACGAGAGGAATGCTGTGTTAATGTTCGAGGCAATTAGAGGATTCTGCGGGGATGCTCCGAATATCAGCGTTAAAAGTAATATCGTGCGCTCGATGGAACTTACAATGACGCGTGATTCATTCGGGCCGTGTTCGGCATTCTCCTTCGCCGCAATTTCTGTTTCGTTCGCGGTTTTATGGACGGACAATTAATTAATCCTTCGCGAACGAAGAGTTTGAAAAATACTGAGAAATAGTTCCCTTTAGAAAACTAGATCGTCGGAAGATATGTATTCGTGTTGCATTAATAATCACGTTATTTGATCGAGGCCAGATACACGAGCAATTTCGTAGTCTCCGAAGAATTAGTTAATCCTTCGCGAACGAGGATTTTTTAAAAATATTTCCATGAAGAAACTGGATCGTATAGAAAGATATGCACCATTTTTTTAAACGTCATTTCAATATACATAGATACCCGGCTAAAATATTCTAATATATTTCCCTGAAGAAACTGGATCGTATAGAAAGATATGCACCATTTTTTTAAACGTCATTTCAATATACATAGATACCCGGCTTCCTGTGTTTCACCCAAAATACTATACAAACTCATGATTTCATACTTGACTCGTCTTCAAACTCTGTCTCATTCCCGACCTCTGTCCTTGCCGTATCATATTCTAGCCCTTACAATTCCTAATCCGCCACCATTCAAGTTGGAATGGTTTTCCCTCAACAAGGCAGATTCTCTGTTCTCCGAAGTACATACATACCCATTTTGTTCGACTGATTTAGACTACTGCATATTCAGCTAACGTGGAATATACTGTCAACGTGTATTCGATTAACTTCCATTGTATCTTACGAATAAAATACTAATTAACGGAATTCAACGCGTGTTTCGAATTTAGGAGACTAGTGAGACTATCTGTAGATCTTTATTCGCAATGAAGTCCAATCAGACAAAAAGATTAGGTTCTTATTTACTCGACGAAAGTAAAATAGGAGGCGGTCATTTATATGGATTAGGGTACCTCACCGAGTTCAACGATCTCGAAATGTGCTGTGAGGGTCAATGTTCTAAGTTACTTTGTGCCTCTAGCCGCCACACAGCTTGGCTTCCGTTCAAAAGTTAGACACAAAGTATTTCTAATAATTTTTAATACTTGGCCGTTACTATCCGTTGGTAAATCACGATGGACGTGATATTGGTTTGATTATACATACAGGCTAAAGTATGTTGAAAACATTCCACTTTGAAAGAAGTTGAGCCTCCTTGGAACTTAAAATATATTGTTTGACGATTATATAAAACGTTCATCATTCTCCTTAGTCAGTTGAATAGTAACTTTTGACAACAGCATCATTAAGTAAGAGAAATGTACTATTAAAAAAAAAAAAATAGACCAATATTATTCAATAGGTTCTTCAGGGTATCGATAAGAAGAAAAGTCATTACGGTGAAAAATAGTGCTTAGGAAATGTTCATATTTAAATGTATTTTCTGACTACAAGTTTTAAAAAGCCGATATGAGAAAGTAGATTTTTTAGTAAACGAACAATGACCACTGTGCGCCGTGCATATTTGCGAGTGATGCAACAAATGTCTCCGGTAACATAATACCTAATTGCTCGCGGCGAAGCTGTTCGGTAGACAGTGATTCCCCTAATTACTTCGAGGTGATGACGCTATTCAAATATTGAAGAACCGCGTAACTGGAAGCACGTACATACAAGAATCTCTCGGCTCTCGAAAAGTCTCGAGTGCTGAATACATTACACGCGGCCTGTGTCCCTCGCACCAGTAGGAAAATGCCCAATCTGGTTGGACAAAAGTCATTTTTCTCAGGTATTCCCATCGTAATTTCGAGGGTAGAGTTAATTAGTGCGATTTGCGGAAAATACGAACCTCAGTGTCGCACGGAACATTGACTTCAAATCCTCAGTATCACGAATTTTTCAAGTGAAGCGATTATTTGTGAAGTGTATAGCATAATGAAAGGTATGAAAATTCAAAACCAATATTTACTTTTTTGTTTCATGCAAATTGAATGAACTCTTCTATTTTTCCCACGTCTAGTAATTAAAATAAGCTTATAGTTTGACTCCAGCAAGCTCAAACGTTAATTTTTTAACTTCCCGATTTTATAGGCAGAAAATTTTTAAGAAAACCCACGACGGAAGATTTCCCAGAAAAAGATAAATTTGTAGATGACAAAAAATTGTTTATGATATAATTTTCATCCTTAAGCCATTCATAATAAAAAAATATATATTTTAACTCTTTGCATTCCGAATTATTTTAAAATTTTGTTGCCAACAATTCCCTACTATTTTAAGTGTTTTTTTTTAAATTCACTTCAAAGGACAGTTACTTATTTTGAACAATCTTGTTTACCAATCACATTAAATATAGCTTTCAAACTTTGTTGTAATTTATATTTGTGGAACTTATACTTGTTTGTAACTAAACAATAAGACAATTAAACAAATAAAAGAAAAACCAAATACATTTAAAAACCCGTTTTATTTAAATTTTCATTTCTCTAACGCCGAGTCACACTCGACAAAAGAGTGCGAAGCGTTAACAATAAAACTTCAAATATTAAATGAAAAGATGCTAGAAGTTCTTCCACGAGACTGTTGCCCAGCTACATTGGGCATTTTTCCCACTGTGTGCCGAATATGTATATTAGACGCGGTCCGAGTCCCTCGGGTTCTCGATCATGGAAAAACTTTCACCGGCGCGGTGCGCTAAAAATACAGGCCGCATTATTTCCTCGGGATAAGTCGGCCACTCGGAGAACAGATACATACGAAATAAAAAGTGTCGCCGGCGTGACGGGAACGCACGAAAATAGCCGCAGACGGTTCGGTTTCCGTTCGATGTAAAAATACGGTTCTGCGTAGCGATTCACGCGAATCGCTTGCGGGCATGTATGCACGTGAACCGAGGTTTATCGTGGTTGTGAAAACGCGAAAAGGAAAGAGAAAGAGAAAGAGAAAGACGGTACGGGGAAGCCAACGTTGCGATCGCGATGCTTACTCTTGCGTGGCGTATCAAAGTACATAAATAAACGGGCGCAAATCTCGTTTCCTGCACTTTCCGACTCGCTGAAACATCGGGTCGCGCGTCTCGAACGCGTTGTTAGGCGGCGATCTATTCCTGTGGACGAGTACTACAGTGATCAGATGTTTTGGAACCTTGGTAGAAGGATATACAGTAAATCCTCTGTAATCGCAAAAGCTTCGGGGAGGTTCGTTTACAAAGTTCGTAGACGGACACTATTTTTTTGGGCTTCAAAGACCGAGCCGAACGTAGAGAAGGACAGCGCATGTAAAGAGAGACTGCGCGCGGCCGAAGCGACTGCGACTCTCCGCGTTTCTTTCTTTCCCATACGCTGTCCTTCCTTGAAATTATATCGTGTTTGGTATTAATTTAATCAGAAGAATGCCACAAATATATTGGAAAAAGTTTCATAAAAATATAAGTAATAATAAAAAAACTTTTAAAGTGGTATTACATTGTGAGGACGCACGGGTCTTTGAACTGTGCCGGCGACTGCGAGTCTCCGCGTCGCATTATTAGTGGCTCACACCGATATAGCCGATCCGAGATCAGATTACATACTACAGTGGAGGGGATGTTTTCTTTGCATTTATCGTGAAGCGTGTCGAGTGTGAACGGGGACTGCTCTATTATCGAATTGACAAGTTCACCCTCTTGTGCACGAACGGGTTCACGCGGTCCTTGCGAGGAAAGGTCGCTACACCCTGTAGGTGTTTAGAGCCGAGACCTCCTCTCGTGGACCGAAGAAGAACCAGATCGATTTAGGGGAAGGGTTGCAAAAAGAAGGTGGAAAGGTCCCGGGGGAGGATTCGGCCGGTCCGGGACGCGATCGGCCGGCACAGATACCGGCAACCCCGAATAATTATCGGCGTAACCGCAATCCATCTTTGACGTAACTTGTTATTTCCAAGTAGAACCGGATACGCGGGGCGCGATACGATCGGGCCCGGTTATTTCGACGATTCCCAGAGGTTTCTCGGGCCCGGAGACGGCGCGGCAGGCCCTTTCCTTGTACGAGCTTACGGTTGCAGGTTGCAAAAGAGTGCGGAGTCAGGTTTGGGAGAAAAAGGTAGAAGAAACTGAGGAGGGGAGGGGGTGGAGGAGGAGGATGAAGAAGTAGAGAAGAGGCAGAGGAGAAAAGAAAAGAGAAGGACGACGAGGTTGGAGGGCTGTCGGTGCGAGCTTGGGGGGCTCGAGAGGGAGGGGAAGGTTTCTCGATCGCGAGCGAATTCTTCTCACGGTTGCGAGAGCGCAGTTTCGTCGGCGGACGCGTGGGCGGACCGGCGAATAATGCCGGTCTTGTATTTTTAAACCCTCGCACGAATCGGCATCTCCGGGGAGATGCCGGGTCACTCTGCACGTTGCAGCTCCCGCTGCAGCGGCGCGCACCTTTCTCTTTTTCTTCCTGTTATTCGGGCCGAAGAGAGGCCTCGCCACGCCGCACAGTGGGGTATTTGGCCCGAAAAAGTGGAAAAAATTCGGTTTCTAAATTTTTGCGTATGGCATAAAATTTTTGTTGTTCGTTGTAGTTAAAGGTCTGAAGAATAAGGCTGCAATATTATTTTTTCTATTTGTACACCCGTGAAGTAGTAAACTTCATCGAAAGTCGAGAGATTTTAAGGCGCGCTTGGCGTTCTTAAACAGTCTCTAAGACAGCGTCTGTTCATTGGCGATTTTGAAGTGTTTGAAGGAAAATTCTGTAAATTCTTGTATTACAAAAGTTGTTCAGGTAGGTATACAGAGCACTTTCGCATAGATTTTATTTTGTTATCATCTAAATTAGTATAGTTATTAATATTTGAATATTACCAATCATTCTGTAAGCTTCGTAAAAATTACAAAACTTCATTGACAATTTTGTTATAGTATAAAGCGTTATTAAGTGCTCTTTTTGGTGTCATTACATTCGGTAAAGATTCGTGATTAAAAGCCCACAAAGTTTGATTCCGCATATGTCCGCCTTCAAATTTTATAGCCTATTTAGTATGAAGCGTTTAACACCGTTTCGCGTACGCCTGCATGTTCGGCTACGCTTGCTACGGCTGCGTGAGGCTCTACAGCTTCTTCTGCGGAACTGTTTATATTACTGGCACTTGGTTGTATATAAGAAGTTCCAGATAAGCATTCGACTAAGGTTTTTCTTTCTTCTGCATTCAGTTTTCCTTCTGCATTCAGTTGAAGAACTGCCAGCAGGGAGATCAGAGCGATTTATTAAGTGCGTTTTTTAGTTTCTTAAGTGTTACATTTTAGTTCTTATTCATTTTATGTGTTCTTTTACATTTTCTATCGTATTATTAGTTTAACGTATATTTAAATACTGTTTTATGTGCGTTTTATTGGTCAAGTTTACATGATTCTTGGTAAGTATCATTTAAAATATTTGTTGCATCACTCAAATATTGTCTACTTGTACTATTTTGATCTGAACTATTTAATGAGAATACATATATTATATATAGATATTTAAAAAATGTCTGATAAAGAAATTTCTGATGTATTTTCTGATGAAAGTTAATGGTAATAATTTAAAATTTTCTTATAATATGTATATTTATTTACTAAAAAGTTTCGAGATTCACATATTTTGCATAAAGTAATAATTTACTTCATTTCAATATAATTTATGTGAAAAATAATTCTTTTCAGCCTTTCGGTGCAAATATTCTATTATCGCCACGGTTTTTCATGGGTTCTCGATAATCTGAGGAAAAAATGTTTCGAACAAAAGAGGAACAGTATACAGACGTCTACAAATTTCAATATATAAAAGTTTAAAAAAAATTTTTTTTTTCAAAAAATTGAGGTAAATTTGATTTTTTAAAAGCTGAAATGTATTTTGGATTTCATAATGTTGTAGCTGATCTGAAGACGAATCCAACGATATATAATATTATAACCTTGAGACTATAAATAACGCTACAATAGTTTTTTCCACTTTTTCAGGCCAAATACCCCACTGTGCGCCGCGCCAAGCTTCGGACCGCTCCGCACCGGTCCGATCCGCTCTCGGTGCCGCGCCACAGCGAAAACGATCTCACGGTCCCCGCGGCCGCGTTAGGCCCGATCCTCGAATGAATTATCGAGCCTTCCAGAGCGTGGAACGCCGCGCCGGTGACCGCCCGGAGGAAAAAACCCGAGACAGGGGTCCCGCGATATTACCGGCGTTACTTTTCGGTAAGCCGGGGATACGCCGTGGGAACCGGGGACCGGCTACCGCAATTAGGACCCCGGGACCCTCTCTCCGAGGCCAGTGCTCCTCTCCGAAACCGATTTCCTCTCTCCTCCCTCTCTCTCTCTCTCTCTCTCTCTCTCTCTCTCTCTCTCTCTCTCTCTCTCTCTCTCTCTCTCTCTCTCTCTCTCTTCTGTTGCTCTTTTAGCCGACGCGACGCGACGCGCGGTCGTATACCCTGCCGCGTTCCCGAATATTTGCTACATCCGTGTCGTCTTCTACCCCGTAGCTCTACCTCTCATCTCCTCTCCTCTCGTCCTCTCTATCTGTTTCGTTCGGTTCGCTTATCGGTGATACTCGCTTATTTACGTTCCCCCGGGAACCTGGTGGACGTTCAAACAGTGGACACCGGTGCGGTGTACCGACCGTTCAGCAACAGGTAGGAGAGAATTTAACCCTTTCGTGACTCGATAAAATGAGAGAGTATAGAAAATGTGTGTTTCCCTTTTATACAGGGTGAGGCACCTAAGAATCCCACCGAAAGGAGTTATTGTGCTAAAAGCATAGTTTATTGTACGAAGACCATAATTCATGCTTAGTATACTCTATTAGATTCTACTCTACTAAATTCTTTCATACCTCTTTTCTTAGATTTTTGTTGTTAAGTATGCAAAGAACCTTGTTATGAGCACGTTGAGCGCATCACTTCAGGGTTGAAAATATTCTTCTTCTTTCAAGAGTAATGATTTCTATTATTAGGTTGTTCAGAAAGTTCTTCTCTTATCATGTACGTGTTTAATGTTGTTAGACAACAAGATTACGTAGAAACAATGCGATCATCCTTTCATCAATATTCTATCATTTACTAACTGCTCATTTATTTAGTCGCGAGAGGACCTATTGCAAATTATATTGTACTCATTGGTTCAAGAACGAAATAAAGTTTTGGAACGACCTTATATGTATGTTTATCGAAACCAGTCTTCTACTTAGGCGACATACGAAACTGCGAATGATGTTATTGTTATTAAAATTATCAAAAGAAGGAATACATTTTAATTGAACTTCTGTTGCCTGAAATTGACTTGCAAAGTTTTCATTTTGCACAGAAGAACCGCAGCTTACTAATAAATAGAGATGTGCGAGAACTCGATGGTCGGGATGAAAATTTAAGGATTCTCGAATGTATCGGGATTCTCGACAATTGTTCTCGGGAATCCCGATATATTCTAAAATCTCGAAATTTTCGAGAACCTGTCCCAGATCCTGAATAACATTCACGACCCGTTCTGATCCGACCTGACCCGACATTTTCGGATGCTCGTACACGAATTAGCTTCTTCACAATCAGGAACAGTAGTAGGTAGATGCTGAAAAACTCACCTCGTCAAGGGCCATGGAGAAGGCGCCGGAGATGCCGAGACCCTGGCGGTCCTTGAGGCCGCCCTTGATCGCCGTGAGGTATCCAATGGTGAGGTTCTTTACTTTTGTCTGTTTGGCCGGCTGCCTCTCGGCCCCGGGTGACTCTGGCGACGCGGCCAGGCCCAGGACCAGAGGGCTGCTGGCCAGCAGCAGCAACACCAGCAGGGCTCGCGAGCTGCTGCCGTAAGGCCGCGGGTGCACCGGTTGCTGTGGATGATCTTGCCGGTGCCGTCGGTTGCGTTCCTGATCGAGTTCCTGGCGACGGGGAGGCCTGCGGCGGCTCGGCTGTACTGGCGGGCCGGGGCGCATGGCCGCCGCCGCCACCGGTCAGCACCGCCTCCCTCCCGTTCACCTGAAATTCACACCTTTTTTTTATCCACTTGCACAAATCACGATAATTCATCGATTCACCTAATAGAGATGCGCACGACATTCGCGTATTTCTTCGACTTTTTCCATTTTTACAATTTTTTACCCTTGAACGTCCGCGCTCTACTATTCTCCAGATTCAGAAAAAGAGGACCTCGAACCGATCTTCGCGCGGGCCAACTGAAACTTGGTACGTGCCGGTACTAGTATCTCTTCTCTTGCACACATCTCCTGTCCTTCCTTCAATTGAATTTGCAGAAGCAACTTTCCTCACTTACAATTAGTACTATATGTGCACCGTTATTCTCTCGTCACCGCTCTACTAAATGGTTTGATTTTGTCGCGATATTCACCTCGACGCTATCGATCTTTACCGCTCCACTGTACATGTCATAAGCATTCGGTCTCGACTGTGGATGCTTAACGAAGTATTGGTGATAGTTTTCTCATTGAAGAAACTTAAAAGAGAACAGTTTTGCGAAGAGAGACTGAAGATACATACATATGTAACTCGGTCAGATGGGATCCTACTCAAAACGCGGTTCATCCTATCTAAAGCTTATGTACTCACCCACGGTGAGAGCTCGATTACTGTGTCAATGGTGTCCGGTTTTTATTCGCGTGTTAACTTCATCCCACTCGAGGCACGCACAGTTCACGTATTTTTAGCAAATTATCTTTCGGCATTTTTCCCATTTCTGAAGAGCCATCGCGGAGATACAAAGCTGCTTGACTTAGAAGTGCCGTTTCGACGCTATCTTCCTGGCTGAGCGCACTTATCATCAGGCGGCACTTACTCGCCTGAGTCATCGTATGTGCCATCTGCGCGAGGCTAATAATAACTGATACCCCTAAAACGATAGAACGCTCGTCAACCGCTCACGGCTGACGGCTCTTCCTATCGATCCAGATTTTCCTGCAACGACATACCGCCGCGCCGCTCAGTGGTCCTGGCAGCCGATCTAGCACTTCATTATGATTTTAGCACTTGTATTTTAGCACTTGTATTCATAAAATGTTGATTTTTAAATGCCTGTACAAGTTTTAATAAATTTAGAAAGCAATTTACATTCGATAGACATCAATATCCACTGAACTATCTGTGACACTTTAAACAAAAATAATTCCTGAACAAGGTCGAAGGTGGAAATGATCCTTGCGGCATCATACAAAGTAAAGTATACTGAAAATTGTTTCAATGTGAAAAAATGCGGAACTACTTGGAACTCCAAAGATAATCCATGTCAAAAGGAAATAACTTATTTAATAAATGACGGACTGTAATTCTAAATTGAAGGTATGTATTTAAAAGAAATTCTTTAGAAATATTAAATAGGTTCGGCAGGGTTCATAAAAGAAAATTAATAATTTTTTCGATCGATAATAATCATATTCACAAAATGTTCATTTTTAAATGCTTGCTCTAATTATAATTTTCATTAAATTCTTGTTTAGCGTCGCTAAACATTTAAAAAGTAATGTAGATGGATTAAATACCGATATGGGATAAGTACATTTTTTCCCAAATGAACTTCTAGATCGGTCGCCCGGACCACTGTGAGCCGGAGGATCGACGTCGACGTTCCACAACGTTCGATCCCCGCCTATCGATTGCGTTTATCGCGATCCAATCGCGACCTTGCTCCCGCGTGAAAACTGAGTCAAGCTCGCGAAAGAATCCGTCGCGTGTTCCAAGCATTATCTCCTCGATCGGGTATCGATGATGTCCAGGAAGCGTTGCGTCAGACTATAGTCATCCGCGGGAAAAACTAAGAATAAAACCAGGCGATCTGTAGAACCGACTACATACCGTGATCTAATTTATTTACGCGGCTCTATTTGCGTCAAGCGAGAACACCTCTGTGCACGCGGAATCGCGGAAAGAAACCTTCGCGAGAAAACAATGTCGAGGAAGTTCGCGCGCTACTGTAAATCATGATCGAGCGATCGCCCGGGGAACGGACGTTTCTGGAAGCCAAACGATGTGGAAATATTGTGCAATCGGTTGTAAATGCGGCGGTGTAGGAATTCCCTGATTTTTTGTTTCTTTGGTTGTGCCGATCATGTGCTAATGCTGTAACTGTAGACGCATTAGATTGCTTTGAGGTTTTTGTTGTTTTGCATTAATTTCGTGCTACTGTATTGCAATAAAATGATAAACTTATGTGGATCCCGATACATGTAAATGATCATTCTTAACTTTTTGTACGATTTTTCACAAAGATACAAGCTCTAGTGGAATTTTATTGATTGGTCTTATGGGCCTCATTTATTCGAACAATTCGAGGAATGGAATTCCATTCACTTGCAGTATGATTTAATTTCTTTGTGAAAGTATACATATAGATAAACTGTCATAATTTGCAGTGAACAAGGCTGAATTGTTAGATCTAAAATAATATACATGTTTCTACACTGTGTGTGTAGAACAATCTTGTTACAAAACGTATATTCTTTGCAGCGTATTCGTTCACTAATATCGTTCACGTCAAGTACAAAATCATTTTTCTACCATGAGTAGTCAGCGGATCTTTATGCAAAATAAAAATTTGCTTACTTGAATTGCAAATTGCATTCTTTCTTAACATGTTTAATAGATTGAAAATAGTATAAAAATGTGTAAATTCTTCTAATGCTTTTTCTGTTTTAAATTATACTTGCACACTTTTGTGATAAATGCGTCAAATCCGCTGTCTAAACATCACAATTGAAGGAAATATTTAGTTGGCTACTTTCCGATGTGCACAACAACTTTTATTATTTCCTTTTAAAAATTTCTTTTTCACGTCATGTAGTAAATTAATTGTTCTGACTTCTAAAAAGAAACCCAAGTCGTATGATCTGATATTAAAAAAGTTATCGTCCTTTACTATCGTGGTTTACTGTATACATATTTCGATTTAAAATGATCGAATTTCTATTTCAAGTGTTCAAAGGCCGAAGAAATCGAAACAGAGGTTACCGCATTACCCGAAACGCATCAAAGTCTACAATGTACCAGAATCTCCGGCTCTCGCGTCGTTAATAACCCAGTCCTAATTGGTCGACGCGACGCCGAATGAAGGAGTTGAAAAAGTCCGACATCGAGGAATCCTGTGTCTGGTGGTTTGAGAACCGCTGGACCATAAAACGCGACGAGATTGTCGCGTTATTAATACGCGGGTAGACGAGGCGCGCGGCGTGAGACAGACCCAACAATGCCCGATGAAATTTCGCAACGCGGCCGATCCCGGGAAAAATAACGCAGTCGTCTCACGACGCGGAACGATTCCGCGTTCAGGCCTCGAGAAACGCGGCGGCAACACGTGGGGCCGGGGACACACCTGTTGCGATTACGTAACCGAGACCTGCGGAGCTCCGTAGTCCGTAGGCGACTCCACGAGCGCTAGCCTGTAACGACCCGCGTGCAACAATAAAGACGTCGTCTTCCCCACTTGATGCATGGTGTCATTCACCAGAGCCGAGTCGCGGAACTTTCGACGAGTCCCCTCCCTCTTTTGCGTCCCTGCACCGATGCAATTTAATTACGGATATCGGTGAAAGTCACGCGGATTTGGTCGATGCGACGGGAGGACGTCTTCGGAAAGGACGTCGCGATGGACCGGAAGGTGTGGTGCTCGTTGCAAATGTACAAAATACATATCTATAGTTTCATGTAATATTTTTGTATACACCTGAACCTATCAGGATGACCGGTTCCAGATTTTTTATTTTACAAATTATTGAAATAATAAAAATGATTTCATAAGGAATGGTCGTATAGATATCTTTAATAGAGCACGTATTACAATAGGGGCCGCACAAAGTCTAAATAGAATCAATCTTGTCATTTTTATAAGGCAACACGTGACAGTTACTTTTAAGGCTTCGTAAGTTTAGTGTTAACATACGTTCCTCCGAATTAGTTGTACTGATGTTCCATATTTTTGCGACAAACAATATAAAACGAAGAAATTAAACATCTGATATAGTCTTTCGAAAAACATAGGTGAATTGTTTTATTTCTGCTTGTGAGAAAGCAGATCAGATGTAATCTTACTTTCCGCACCACGAGAATTGTTTGTTCAATGATATTTATAGCGTCACTCTCGATTAATTTTCATATTTTATGATAATCGCAGGTTATGAGAGGCATGAATGCATAAACATCCGCTGTCTATTAATAGTTCGATAGAAGAAAGAGGAGTTGTCTATATGTATATTTCTCGCGACTGTACAGTTACTCCGAAGGCTAACGTCTCAAGTGGTAAAGTCAAACTCATTAGCGTTTAATGTGTTCTAAAAATTCCGAGAGCAAAACCACCAACATTTGAATTTGAATATAATACACATAAATTTATTCGATAATTTCACACAGAAATATGCCGTCGACAATTACGAAATAAAGAATGTGATATGTGTAGATGATCTTGATTAATCTGACTGAGTTCTATTGTCGTAAAAAATTCCCGCATTCTCAACGTAACGATGCCCTACTGTTATCTGTAAAAATTGCGTTTGCAATGTTCACCAGGAGTTGAACAAGCGGTTGAAAGTGAAACGATCGTCTCACGGGTCTCGTCGCCGACTCGTCCAGTAAGTTCTCGCCACATTTGATTCGAGGCTCGCGTGATTTATATAGACGCTGGATCGGAGGCATTAACGATGTTTACCCGGGGAATTTTAGGCTTCAGGGTCTTCCTTTCGAGCCGTAGATCTTGCGAACGCGTGCTGACGGCCGGCAATTGCTTTCGTCAGTGTCTGGAATATTTGCCGGCTCATCCTGTCTCTTGAACAAACTTTCTTTCGACGACACAAGATCTTCGAGCCACCAAAAGAAATAAAATTAAGCAAAAACTGTCCCAGTGTATGCAAATTTGCGAACCAATTTCGACCGATTATACAGCAACGAAACCTCGTGCAAGAAACGAGCCATTCGATGATTTTTACGACGATTCCGATTCGAGCGACTGTTGGAGAATCCAATTCACGCGTTCGACGCGAGAGAAGAGAGCATTCCCGTGTCACGTGCTACGAGCATGCTCGCATCGGAGCAATAAAAACTCCGAATTTCTAATAAGACCCGACGACTCGGCCGTCCGATTGATGTTAATTAACCAAGAATTTCTGTCGCTTCCGAAGACATCCTCGCTGGCACACTTTTCGAGACTCTGTTCGCTATTCTCCTTCGTCGTTCTTCCGATACCGAAGCAGTGGAAAAAATTGTATCAACACTGCGCGCGCAACAAGAGCTCGGGTTTACTATCGTTGACTGTTGTCAAACGGAGGGACACGGTTTTCTAAATGTCGCGCCCATGTTTGCCGACGATGATCGTATTTCTCGAATCGGGCAGTGAAAATGTCGGAAACAAGCCGCCTAGACGACGAACTACACATGTATGTTGACACAGAGGGATACTTCAAGTTAATTCTCCAATGCACGGTTCAAGGGACTCAGACTTTTTTTAGAATCCAGTACTAGAATTGTAGTACTTTATTTTAATATTATTCCTGATTTATCGTGAAATAATAACGCGTGTTAGCATTTCATGGAAGAATGATGTGTTCTGAGTACAAAAGAAGTTTTTTCCGAAGGAGAATAAAATACGTAAAATAAATATTTTTCCCTGAATAAATTCGTACAATTCAATGAGAATGTATTCTTGTTGGCGAGGCAAACAAAATCGTCAATCATTCTCATATTTTTATAATCTCACGATTTGAAGAAACATACTTCGTAAAATGTAAAAACAAGACCATTTTTCTTCTATCTCGATCATCAAAGGACTGTTGTTACCCTAGTTTCAGTATATGTACCTTCAGCGTGGAGTTTCTATAAGTCAGCAATTACTCTTGCTTCAATGAAGAAGAAGAAGAAGTTTAATATTGCTGAGATTATGTTGCTGCAGGAAGGACAGCATGCACCTATAAATTAGTGTTTGTCGCTGTTCGTTCTTACTTGCGAGGACCTTGACACGAACGAGACAAATGATTTCGCGGCGAAAAGTCGTGGATCAGCGCCGGCGACGAAAAGTCGCTAACGCGAGCGTATTAATATTCATGCCGCCACGGAGCACTAATTAAACTGACGAGCGGCGCAGGAGAAATCGCGGGATTTCTGCAATTTACACCTGCCACCTTGAGCGTAATAGATGAAGAGGCAACGATGAGGTGACGACGCTCGCCTGCTAGTTTGCTATGTACTACGTCTTGATTGGGCAAACACTGTGCGATGTAATTGTAATTAGTAATAAAAGTGTAGCGAGCAAAGACACCGTAATAATATCATTCATTTCAGCAGCACGAGAAATCGGACGCGAACGCATTTAGTGACAAAGATAAGATACTCGGCAAGAAGGGAACCAGAAATATGATTTAATATTGACGCAATATGTTTAGAAGAGTACGAGGAAGATAAGTGGGCCGGGGAGCAAGGGGCTCGATTGGGAGAACCGCGTGCAACTACATGATTTTGCTGAAAACATTATTTGCTTCTCGTGACAAGATTTCTACGTTTCTTTTTTTCTCGTTTCGGAAAGTCGCCATTTGACAGCTTGCAACATGTATGATAAAGATGTGCTTCGCATGTCGTTTTGAAAGTTTCGTAATCTTGAATTTAGCAATCACCCGAAGGAGATTTAGTCAATGAAGTATTCGATCAATATTATACAGTATTTCTTGATTCGAGATAGAATTCGTCAATTCTCCAGATACCAGAAACCGTAATTTATAAATTCTAAATTCGCCGTGTTAATTGAAGTATCGTTTGAGGAATTACTATCGAGAGGTTGGTGGATCCAGCAACGAAAAATTGATCAGTTTGCTTCACGACACTAACAATTCATTGAATTCACACCCGCAGCGGAATAAAGTGAGGACATCTGGATCGCCGGTACATACGTACGCGACAAACGAATATGTTTAGTAAATAGCGTAAGAAGATATAATCTCCGACCGCGCAAACCGAGGGATGTAACTTGAAATTGGTGCACGGCGCGGCGGCCGGTGAATTGTAAATGATCCATACACACGAGCACGTATATATCGAGGTATCCTGTGGTGACCAACGGAGCCACACCCCTGAACGTTTACAGTAGTAATGTGATATATTATATCGGCACGAAACACTCTAATGTACTGTGTAGCTGCGATAATGACAATGCCCACGCGTGCACATCTTGTACTACATATATACGCGTATCGTTCTTCAATTACCCCGTGTAACACGATATACTGTAGAGACGAGGCGCGTTAGTACCCGTATTACACGTATCATGTGCGGAAAACAAACAGATATACCGTCTGAAACGATACGAGCGGGGTCTTCTCTCTAATCAAACCCCTAAATACGCTTTCCCTTGAATCCCGTTGTTATCCAAACTCGGACTCCTTGTAAATTAATTTATGAACACAACGGGACTCAAAATAAAGTCTATGGACCATGATACACGGAAACTTCCAAATACAATAAATCCTCTACAATCGCAAAAAGGCCGTACACGATAAACGCAAAAAAATATCCCCTCCACTGTAGTAATCTGATCTCGGTTCGGGTATATCGGTGTGAACCACTACTAATACGACGCGGAGAGACGCAGTCGCCGGCACAGATCAAAGGCCCGTGCGTCCTCACGACATTGTAATACCAATATAAAATCTTTTTTATTATTACTTATTATTTTATAAAACTTTCACCAATGTATTTGCGGCATTTTTCTGATTAAAATAATACCAAACACGATACATATAATGTCAACTGCATTTAGTGGTTTAATTGACCGTGAAAGTTTCGAGCGCAAGAAAGAACAGCGTATGGGAAAGAAAGGGACGCGGAGAGTCGCAGTCGCTTCTACCGCGCTCAGTCTCTCTTTACACGCGCTCTCCTTCTCTAAAAAATAGTGTCCGTCTACGAACTTTGCAAACGAACCTCCCCGAGGATTTTGAGATTGTAGAGGATTTACTGTTTGTCTTAGATCGGGCGTAAAGGACAGGGTCGTCAGATTAAGACTAGTGTCCCTGCTCCACCTTCCCTTTCTGCAACGCTATTCCCCAGGCTTCTAGGATAATAAGGGAAACTTTTTCTCCTGAATCCGTGTTCCCTCCCCTCACTTGGCGACACTGGTAAAGGGTGTTTCAAATTTGATGGCGTAAGACGAGAGATCGTTAGATCAGCGAACTGCGAATTCCAGCTGGTCAGCACCGTTATCACTGTTTATCTAAACGATATGCACCGGCGAGTGTTGACCCTGGGTTGCGTAAACGCATGCCTGACGCATGCCACCGGCCGGACCGTTTGCCGATTCGACTTCCTGCCGCGAGATTCCAGTGGAAACGCGCTGAAAATGAGATCAGTTCCATTCAGGAGACATTCAGGTGGCACGGAAAGCTGCTGCAATTCAAACTTCTCCGTCCTATTTGGCATCGGACACCGCGCCATGTGTAGCACCGTTGACCGAAACGTGTCAACTAGCTTCTCGATCATTTTCTGACAGTCATGTGGTCTTGAATCATTCCTGTCGACCATCAATGGGCTTGCAAAATTTCATGCAGGCACTCATTCTTCTATGGTATTACAGTAGAATTAAATGTGATAATGAACTGTTCATTATTATTATATGGAGCTATTACGTTGTAACATTTCTAGGTAACTAGTTAATAATTAACTAGTTTTTATTATTATGTAACTAGTTAATAATATGGCAATAGGTTGAAGGATGAGCGTAGAATTCCATGGAACGCGCCAAGAAGGACATGGCGAATTCTGATTGCGAAAGGTATAACCAGAATAATTTAAATCAAAATGAATTATTTAAGAGTCTGCGAGGGATCCACAAGGATCCACGGGACTTATCGGCGACAGATGATTTATCTGACTCGTTCAAAGGTAACCGCATCAGCAAATGACGTGCGCGGGCTCGATAAACATCGCTATTCTTAGCACATTATCGTTCCAAATTTGCTTTATGTATCACTCCCACCCGCTACTCTCCGTTTTTACTCTGCTCTCCCAGAAACCTCGCTCTCCCAAAAGCGAAAAGAAATTCGAACGGATTAAGAGACATATGTATGTAGAAAGTTTTTCGGCCATTCGTGAACAGATCAATGAGTCTCGAAATCGAACGATCGATCGCTCCAATTTGAGCAGACTTTCGATGCTTGAGTTCGAATCCTCCGGTGCACGGATTGGATCTGTAAAATCCATCAATTCTACTGTTTACATTTTCTTTCAATTATTTTGGAACTGTTCAATGAATTTTTGTTTTACCGTAGTATTAGGGACATTCCTAGTGATTTTTGTGCCGCAGTAATGAGTCACTTCACTTTGATGTACGTATTGCTGATGGCTTCATTTTTTTGAAGTAGGTATCTAAATAATAATAAGACTTTCCCCTATGCAATTTAAAGCAATATAAAGAATGTACAATCATGTGAACAACAGTTCTTTGATGATCGAGATAGAAGAATAATGGTCTTTATGAAGAATGTTTCTTCAAATCTTAAGATTACAAAAATATGAGAATGATTGACAATTTTGTACATTCTCATTGAATTGTACAAATTTATTCAGGACAAAATATATTTATTTCACGTATTTTAATCTCATCGGGAAAAAATATCGAAGTCAAACGTACACCCGCAGCAACAGGTACATTTACTCTACCGTGTGTCCCATCATTTTTCTCATTGTTCCAGCATATTTCTTATGTTTTCTTGAAGTGTAACGCTCCGAACGGAAATAGGTAAGAAGCTGCGATTTTTTTAAGAAACGCGGCACATCGACAAGTAGAGACATTAGCATTACAGGTATTACCACGGAGAATGAAAAAATCATCCTTTCATGTGCAATCGTTCCATTCTCGCTTCGATGTGATAAGCGCGTGTCGATAAGCCGAAGACACACGTCCGCCGGATTAGATAGGAATATTAATGCAACGTAGAAATCGGACCACGGATCGTCGATGCTCATGTAAGAGAGCTGGCGGGAACGGGCGAGCCCCGAAGTGCAATAAGAAGACCGTTAATTACTAGGTCTCTCCGCAGTCTGTTGAATTACCTATTCTCCCGATTAATTATGCAACCGCGCGAATGATCGAGACCGAAGGGGGAAAAAGAGAGGAGAAGAACTACGACAGACGGATGCGATGGATTACGCGCGTTGATCGCGACGAAAAATTAATCGTCCGTGCGTGTCGGCGAGGCGTGCGCACACCGCGACCGCGTGATCAAAAAGCGCATCACGCTCTCGGTGCATTGTCGCGTGACCCCAGGTCCGTATCGAGCCCATCTTCTCGCTACCGAGATCCTAAACTGTTTGGAACATACCGACGATCAGCCCCGACATGAATCCGTCGCATTTACATCGTTCCGTTCCGTGATTCGAGCTCGAATGCGTCCACCTTCTTGTTGCAACGAAAAATGCATTATTATCCCGTTCATTAAAAAATAATGGCTTTGAGAATAAATCTTTTTCCTATCATCACATAGCTCTCTGAAAATAGCGCGTGCCTTTTGGTTTTAAGAAATTTTTTTCCAGCAATTCATCTGGCATACAAGTTTTTCGCTTCAGCGTCGCAGCTCTATTCTGAATACTATCTTGTAACATAACCAACCGCGAGCAAAAGAGCAGGATTCCCAGCAAATAATGGCAAAGGTAAAGTGTTACGTAACCAAGACAATTCGTGTCGTTTTTCTAATCAATACCGATAAATAGTCGACTTCGATTTCAATTACATTTTTCGAACGATTTTAGTTAAATAAATGAATAGTTAAGCTAAGGCCTTCGTAAAAGAAGCTTTTGTTTAAGCATGCACAAGCTCATTGATAACAGGTTGTCTGGTATATAGTTTATACGTTTCTAAGCGACACGCGCTGTCTCCTATATTATTATTATTATTATTATTATACAATTCTAAGAAAAAACTCTGTGGCCGAACAAAGATTGAAAAGAGATGCAAATGCGATCTTAGGGATGGACCCTGGAAACCCAGCGAGTTCGTGACATGTTGCCAGTGGGAAATCACGTCGGAAACGGCACGTGGAAAGACAATCGTCAACCTATTTCGTAAGAAAACGAAATTGTGCTCTGTGCGTGCTCGATCGCGTGCAAACGAACGAACCGCCGATCAATTTTCCCGAGAAGCATGACTAACGAGGCAACAACAATGTGCCGGAGTTACGTAGGATTCGTGCCGCCACGTGCGCGCCTTTTTTTTCAATCGACTTAATAACGAACCAGGCTATCTGTGTACTTAGAACCAGTGTTATTTTCACGAGCAAGGTGACTTCGCGAAAAATGTTGTCGCGAACGCGCGATATCGCGCTCGAGTCTACGTAAACTGCTTAAAAGTCCGCTTTTCAAGTAACAAGAAACGACTAGATAAGGAAAGTCCGTTCGAAAACGTAGCTTTTTTCTGGTAGCATTGCACTCTTTTCACTTGGCGAAAACTCTGATCCATTGTTCTACTGTGTGATCGGTCAGTGTGAAATCAAAAAGAGAGAAAAGTATTTCATGTTACTGGATCCGCCACTGCACCACCAAAGTTTTATGTTGCGTCACACTCTTTTGCATCTTCTCTCGTTGGCACCACTTAATCCATTATTCTATTGTGTGTTCATGAGCAATTTTCATCTTTCACCCAGATGACGCACAGTCGGACATTTGGCCGGAAAAGTCGGAAAAAACTGTTTTAGCGTTATTTATAGGCTCAAGGTCATAATATGTATATGTAGTAGGTCGTTGAATCTGTCGGTAAATGTTGTAGCGTACTCCTAAAAATATACGTATTAAAATATCTGTTTTTCATTCCATAACGAATTTTCAACTCAAATGACATCGAACTTAGCCTTTCAGCATTGTTATTTTTTACTAATTCTACAAGAGCATATTCGTAACTATAATTTACTGACGGATAATCATGAATTCATGAATTTTCATATTTCGGGTTTCTGCCAGGTGCCCGGGACCACAACTCCATTGTGCGACGTCACCAGTTAGTAGGAAATAAAAGAAAAATTAAAAAATGTTGTTAATCCTCTTCTCCCTACCTAACCTTCAGAAAGTAGTGTGCCCCCACTCCGCAGCGTCTTTAGCATTGCGCAGTGTCGCCAGATCGAGGAAATCGAGGGAAATACAGTTTACCCCCTCTCTACTAACCAGATTAATACGTGACCAGTGCACGGTCTTATGTTAGTGGGGGCAGAGAGTATATCTCTGATGGGGGATGTTGCAGTATGCTCATGGCGCTGGAATGGGATAGTGGAAGGGGAAAAGGAGGAGAGGAAAAATCGACTAGTTTTGGTCGATTCTGGTTACACTGGGATTGCAGGACAGCGGGAAAAAATTCCGACAGTCGCGAATCGCTGCGAGACGCGGTCTACGGCCCAGCCCGCTCGTTTCAGGACGAACAGGTAGCATAAACTGGAACACGACCAGCGAGACGGTCCGAGAGATTCTTGTTACACTGTTCCGATACATTTAAGCTAATAAGCCGATCAATCGTTTTAACAAGCTTGTTAAGTCCGATCTTGTGATCTCCGGTTAATTTTTCTAGGGGTGCGAGACATCGTTTTCACCCGAGATCGTCTTGATACGATCCCGAGGCCGGGAGTTGTAAAACATCAAAGAGTTGTTGACAAGCTGCATTTTCGATTAATCGCGATGAAGGTCTCTATACTCGACTTATATCTGCGACCCGGCTCTCTGTTACGACCATCGCCGTGCACAGGTTTGTAACAAGAATGCTTAATCCAGAAGGATGGTTTTAGAAATCGGGCCTGCCTTACCCGCGTCGCTGCGTTCAACAATGTTCGCCCGTTCCCGAGAGATAAGTGACGCGTGTGGAGGGTTTGGCGCCGCTCCAAAACCGCCAATGCGATCAGGAACTGAGATAAACTCCGGGTAGAAAATTGTTTTCATGCTGTGACTAAATATACTGCGGACTCAAGCTCCCCTCCTCTCTCTTTCTCTCTCTCTGTGTGTTTGTTGGTGCTGCTGACTATCTGCGGAGGAGGCGTCCCGGCGCTTTGAAGAATGAGAGTTTCTCTTGAAACGAGGAATCCTGGGGATAACCGTGACCGTTCATCTGCGACGTGTTCCAAGATCGGATGCATCTTGAAAAGAGCATCGGGAGCATTTGTAAATAATTACCTTACTACATCACCTCGTGCAAAATCGATAATAATTTATCTGAAGCAACCTACAAAGAAGCAATCACTTCTAGAACCAGTCATGAAAAGTCTATTGAAAAAATATATACCTTTCAGCAACTATTAAAAACGATAACGCTACGAACTATCTATCGTTCACGTTTCCTTTTCCGTTGTACTTATTCTTTTGAAGTAGGCGCTATAACTGACTCCATCTTCATATTTTCAACACCTGAGTGCTCTCAGTTCAATTTATACAGCCTTCTTACTCTCGTTCAAGAGATCATTTCTCACTATTGTAGATTGGTGCTCGAATAAATGTGTCTTTCGAACTGCCGTAAATCAATTAATTTAGTTGCGAGATTGAGTTATCCCCTTTCCTCCCCAAAGCGAAGCAGATCCTATCCCCAGTTCCCAACCCTAACGATGAACGTAAGAAGGTAGAAAAAGTGCTCGAGTTGTATGGTTTATAGCCAACAGTGAAAATCATCCTCCGCCGAAATGAAATTATAAGCAGATGCAGAAGACCACGGAACGAGTGGTGTCCAGTGCAATCCACCGAGTGTCAAGACCGATTAGTCGAGTTTCAAATCCGTCTACATCGACGTCCAATCAGATGTTCCGTCTGCGTCGCAGCATCCTCGATCAGCTTAGCGCGAGGACATGTTTGATGCTCAAACAGAGAGCCCGGAGAGAACTCGACGAAAACAAGCCGCGAGCCGTAAATCTTGGTTGCTAACTTTCGTATGTTATCTGAGCCCCGGGTCGGCCCGCGAGGAAACGTCGTAAAAGCGACGACGAGCATCCACCGCGCTCCCGCAGATGAGAATCAGCGGGAGCGTGTGTGCCGAGACCTGGAACCCGGGACCGCGTGAACCGCCGAATGTGGCCGTGCATAAACATTCGAGTGTTCGCGGAATAGTTGGCAAAACGCCATTCGCGACCGCCGCGCCGTGTCGGATCTCCCCTCGTGTTTTCTTAATTTCGCCGTGATCGCGAATCGCTTCGGTTCGTCTACATCTCTCTATGTCTCTCCGCGGGGCGGCTTGCGTCGTTCTGTGCGACCCACTTGCAGACACGACGGATGTTCCACGGAATCGTACGCACGCGAACGAATCGCTGCGCTGGCGCGACTCCAAAGCCACCCGTCCCGGCCCGGCCGGCAGTAATTCTCTCGATTCAACGCGGCCAAGAATCAGTTGCCGTCTACGCGGCCTAACGACGTTTATATACGCGCATAACAGCCAGCTGTTATTACCACCGGCCAACCAAAGCAAACCGGACCACTCGGTGATAAGATATTCGAGGGTTTCGCGTGCTAACTTCTCTCGTCGCCTGATATCTTCTCCGCGCAGCTTCCGGGTGCTAGACATATTTCATCTGCTGTTGCGGCCTGGATGCACGTTATGGAAAAACTATTTACTACCACTTCCTAAGCTGAATTTCACTTGATGCGCAGTTGTAGTTCAACAGATCTTTCTTACAATCATACATTAACCCTTTGCAGTCAGAGCTATTTTTACTAGAAAATTAAACATTTCTTCCGACCCAGAATAATTTTCTTTGTATGTATGATTTCTTTCATTTGATGCATATGAAATTGATGTAATACCTCATACAGTACTTAAATGTTTAGTAGTTGATTAGATACCAATATGTTTAATAATGTAAACAATAGTTAGAATAATGATACAGCAATTTTTAGTGGTGACTCATTTCTTTCTAGCTACAATAATTCCTTCCTAGCTAAAATTAAGTTCATTAATCGTTAAAGGCTCTAATTCTTAAGTGGTTTCTGTTCTTCGCGATAGATACATAGAATGTTTAGATTCGTCAGGTCGTGATTTTCTCAAAGTTTATACACACAGCTAAGCCGTGGGACATATCATGACTACGATTGCTAGCAATGTTTGGACTTTGAATCAGTATTGCGAACAGTTCGAAGCGATCCCCAATGTTCCAGAATAAGCTAAGTTTAGTATGACTTCTAAATGACTCATTACATCATGTACGATTCACGGTGTTCGGCCTGTTCGCACTGCTATGAATTCTTCTGGCTCTAATTGTGGTCTATCGTCTTTTGGAAATTGAGTCACCGGTTTTACAAATTCTTAGTAGAAAATTGTTCTCGAATAAAATGCGAACATCGTCATTAGACTGCGGATTTGATACATTTATGGAAAAACTGGGTAGGCAGAAATTCAAACAACTCTAGAAAATTTTGAAAAGAACCAGGATATTTTTCATCGGCTCCTGCCTCTTGCAATCAGTGCAGACAACTTTTATTTATCATTAGTATGATTCATTACGTTCTATCAAACTTGTCACGCTCGTTCGAATAAAATTAGAATCTTGTTGCGTTTATAAAAGCCTTCTTAAAGTTTTACACTTTTAGAGAATACAATAAATCGATTTTTCTCGACCGGTTTCACGGGAATCTCCGCTTAATCTCGGACGCATTATCGATCACAATGGACACAGGTCTAAAAGTTCGAATAGCGATCGGAGCATTGATGACGCACCGACACCGTCGTCGTATCGCCCATTGTCTTGCTCGATAAACTCCGCTGACGAATAGAATTAAAGACCGCGCGCGGCTGATCGTGACCGTGACGTGGCCTGGCCGAATACTTTTTCCGTGATTAATTGCCGCCGTCTGATTTCATCGCAGACCGGCTGTCTGACGAATCAGATACGGCAGCGCGCGGTTGATTGACAGCGAGGCCGATAGCGCGCGAGCCACTCGGAATCGATGGCGCAAATCCACTCGAAAATAAAAACTAAGAAATCAGAAACGCGGACTATTAATAGATCCGAACGGGAGCACTTTTACAGTAGCCGAAGAATCCACGGATCAGATAAGACGCTCTTGTAACTCTGCAACGAGGTACATAATCGCGATCCGAGCGGATCGTTCTCCTTTTGCCGATCTCGCGCCGCAGTTTCTGCGGAACGAGTGAAAGCGGGACCGTTCTCGTCCGCGAAAAGTTTATCGAGAGTGAAATTCACGTGCGAGGCGTGGTCACGCGTGTGCGATTCCGTGATAACAGAGACTTCGATTGCGTTTATATTGGGCCGGGTGTCTCTCCTTTGCCCACCGAGAATTCCTTCGCGCTCTCAAACTACTTCCGGATTCTCTAATCAACGCGCGTGCTCAACGGCGACCTCGTGAAACGATGTTTGGAATGTGACGCTCGTTTCGCAGTGCATCCGATAGCAGCGCGGCTTCCGTTATCTCTTTCACAAATTAACGTGTCAACCTCCGCGTTGACGCGCGTCACGCAACAGGATTGATGACTAAATTATGGATACGGGTATCGCGGACTTTACTCTCACCTTAACATTATCACATGTTAGCACCACATTACGACAATCATATTTAAGCAATAGAATAGTGCCGGTCACCGGTGACCACCATCGCGTTCTCTTTCAGAACTGCAACTTCTTGACTATCAGCGCTTGATGGGCGTGATTGGTTAGCGAAATCTTTAACAGCGAAGTGATTCGCAACTGTCCAAACGTTTCTGCATATTTGTGCGACGGATATTTGGACTTGGGGCTCGGGATTTCGCTCGATAGCGGCGCTAGATCATCAAGGATCGAGACCAGGTACGTACATAGTTTGCGGGCCGTTTCGCGATCGGTGCGCCATTGGTATCGGTCCGGATCCGATACCGTTTTCACCGCCACTGTATTTTTTCCGCCCGGCGATCTCTAACTACTGTTTCTCGGCGCAGTGTATCGCGTTACTCAGATCGCAGTGTAACTTTATAACACAGGCGGGGAGAGAGAGAGAGGGAGAGAAAAAAGGGAGACTATTTCCCTCTCCGGCTCGCAGACCGCAATGTTATTACTAGCGAGGCGAGCAAACACACGATTTCGCAGTTAGCCGGCTCTGTTGGCCGGGGCTACAAACACGATATTTCATCGCGGGACGGTAATAGGAAATCGCCTAGCTAGCCGGAGAGCCTAGCCGGCCGGTCTCGAGAGTCGCGGTACAAGGCGGTTTACCGTTCTAGGAAATCGGGCATAACCGGCGTTTCACTAAATAATTATTCAACAGACACACTGTAAATCAACGGGACGCGGGGGAATGTTGCAGCGGACGCGCGCGTGCCCCGGCCACCCTGAAATTGCTATGATCCTGTGCGTGGATTCCATCTTTTACCGTGGCTTAACCGCGAACACGCCGTAATTGCCGGCTGACGTTTCTATAAATTCGCGCCCCACACCCCCCACCCGTCTGATATCGTTACGATTCCATCGGGTTAACACGCCTTGCCCGCTGGCTGCAATTATTGCCTGGAAACCTACTAATCTCGCGGGCCGACTGCATCCGCGCGGAGCCGACCGTTTCAGACACGGGATTTGCATGCTCGCCGCTGGGAATTTCTAGTTGCACTCGTGTCTCGGCGCGAGGAGCACTGGGAAATAGATTTGATGCGTTCCTGAGATTGCTCTGACGTTGATGGGATCATTTTCGTCCGAATTTTTCGGGATTTTCCCACACAGTGGGAGAAATCTAGCTGGACAAAAGTCATTTTTGCCAGGTAATTCAATCGTGATATGTATTGAGGGTACAGTTTATTAGCGGGAATGCTCAAGTATACATTATTTTAAGAAATATACTCGTTTTCTGCCCATTTTATGCCTGGCAAGAACCAACGAAATGCATGAAACATGCATCCGCGGAAAATACGAGCCTACGTGTCGCACGGAATGTTGACTGCAAATCGTCAGAAGTTTCAAGAACTTTTAAGTGAAGTGATTATTTGTGAAGTGTATAGCATAATGAAAGGTGTGCAAATTGGAAACCAATATGTACTTTTTTGTTTTGAATAAAAATTGCAGGCAGAATGTAAATTGAACGAACTCTTCTTATAAGCATTCTTTTTTTATTCGCAATTTGCATGAACAACTCTAAATGCTAAAGGACCTACATTTAACTAAAAAATTATCAAATTTCAGGCATGTATGCAATCTCTGGGAAGCAGTTGTTCAGAGGAGGGAAAAGTAGAAACTTTTCCCAAAATAATAAGAAAAACATTTGAAACATAAATATTTTCGACAGTATGAACATTTCATGAATGCTAATGAATTACATACGCACTTTGCTGTTCTGATATCATTCGCAAAGCAAACCTGGTTCACTTTAGAAAAAATAAATCTGTCGCATATTAATTTTGTTGCGTCCCAAGAATAGTGCAATCAGATAAATCCCGTAAAAGTTAAGATATCACTAAGAAATAATCACGAAATTTTCTGGATATCATAAAGTTAAATGTTAATTATCTTTATGAGTAATGAGTATTGTCAAAAACGCTCGGACATGGGTCTGCTTATTGTTGCTCTAGATTCACCAGAGAAAGTTTCATTAAAATCGACGACCCCATCACTGCGACCTCTCCTTGTTAGACCGGAAACATTCATTATTGAATGCAGAAGAAGGTTGAATTCCTCACGGATCGTTTAGACCAAACGAAAGAGTGTTCCATGAAACAATCATTTTTCTCCAGAGTTGCGCCGGAAGTAAATACCGGGTCATATAGCGGGGGTCACCGTCGGGACTCACGTGGCGGGGAACGTGTTAAAAAAGGCAGAATGTTAAGCGTGCTTTGCGACTCGCTTGTCGTTAGCACATTAAGCGTTGTGTAACGCGAGGCCGGACCGAAGATTAGGGTAACTGGCCTCGGATTGGTTATAGTTTCTGTCCGCCGAAAATCCTTACCTATTTCGCTTGACGGCGCGACGTGCAACGTGTGTATTCGCGTGCGGGCGTTCGCCACAAATGTGACCGTGTGTAACTTCGTGTGGCCGAGGTACGAAGGGCCCCGCCGGCGATAAAACCAGTCACGAACATTGTGTGCGGGGAAAACGTACGATAGCCACTTCTGCAGAATTCTGGCCTATGCACGTGCACACGTTCGGCCGCGTTCGCATTCGCGTTTGCGTTCGCGACCGACCGGGCGGGCGAGCCTGGCCTGTGTGTACGTTACACGGAAGCGTGGAACAATGCAATACCATTCATGGTAAAAGAAGAAGTGGTTGAATCACCGTCCGGAGCGGACTATACAGGGTTGTTTAGAAGAAACGTGCTCCAGATTACCCAGCAGACACGGCCGGGCTTCGTACTCTCTCCTCTGAGACGCTCTAGCCTATTTCGTAACGTGTTCGTCCTGAAACTGGATCTTCTTTTGGATTACATAACGAATCCTCTTTATGAACATTCAATACGTTCGAAGGAAAATTATGAAGAAGTGGCGGTAGCATGTCGTCGAAGGGTTAAACGTTCAAATTCTCACGCACCTCTAGTATAGGGAGTAGTGCACACTCTCATACCGCTAGGTCCACGTATAGGTACACGAGGATTGCAAACGTCCGAGATGCGCCTTCCCATTTCTCGATAATGCAAAGATGGGGTTCTGCAGTAGTCGAAAGCGCTAGAGAAAAGATCGATCTAGAACGCTGTCTCCCTCAAAAGTATTATGTACTTCTACGTTTTCGTAGAACTTATCACTCGACAACTAGTTTCGGTGAGAAATACAACCCGTGGCATAATGTTTCCGATCGGAGGCATTGATACGGATTTTAGAGAAAACGTTCACAATTGAGAAATATAAAATATTACTTTATGGAGTTAAAACTGATGGGAAATGAAAAAGGGCTTATTGAAGAATGAAAAACAACAAAATAACATAAGCTTTCATTTATTATAACAAATAAACGAGAAAATAAACACAATGCTACACGGAAAAAAGTTCCCGATTAATAGAATACCTGGAAGAAAGTTTCCGATTCGATTTACACTGTTCGACACTAAAGTTCAACAATTACTATTGGATGATTCTCATAGAGTTTTTTTGCACTATTGTGACGTTATTATAAAAGATATTGGATGGCTCTTTGCAGCAAAAGATTCTGTAGACTTTCCCGAATACAGTGCTACACAATACATATTATATAAAATCCGTATCAATGCTTCCGTATGTATACCCATCGTTTTAATTCTCCCTGTCCTAGATTAGCGATTCTACAGATGGCAACCCTAATCACGGTCCAGCACGCGCGTCTACGCGATCTGCGACTCCGTGTTTGCGGCTGCATGGCGGACGTGGACCGAGATAACATATGAAAATAGTACACCAGCAAACGATAACACGCATTCGGCATATCTGTCGCGGACTCGGCTCTGCTCTGCTCGATTCTGCTCGGCTCGGCGCGGCGTTGTTTCTCGTTCCCGCTCGATACTGCGACTCGTCTTCTCGCAAACTGCGAGGACACCCTTCTTCGTCGATGTCGACTATGTGTAGACGTAAAGGGGGGATACGAGGGGACGAGGGCGGGCCGCGAGGTTCGCGCATGTTACCACACGATAATGATAACCGGGTGCATTGAATCGGCGAGTCTCGGCGAGGTCGTTTACACGCGCGCGCGCGCACGCACGCCCCGGATCACCGAGAAAATGACGTTATTGTTGTGTGTTGTTAATCTTACCTAAGCAACATGGCAGAGTCACTTCACGGAGAAGAGTGTCGATGCTCGAACGCTATATCGCTAGCATGCTGCTGCCAATCGGTGCTCTTCGCGGTTTCAGCCTGAACTTCTAACAGCCACCTGAAAGAGAACATTGAAAGGCGACACGTTTTATTCGTTCTTTATCTTGCGGTTTCGAATGGCGGGTAGAAGCATCGGGGATAGAGAATCGCGTGTTCGCTCGATTGAACTGTTCGGCGCTGTCGACAACCGTGATCTTTCCTCCGTAACGTCGCGGGACGGTAAGGGGAACGTTTATGTTGCAGTTGCAAGTGATCAGAAAGATGAGAGCGAAGCGTAGATATATCGTTGTATTCTTTTATAATGGAAACGTTCGTGTTCAAGCAACAAGCAAAACTTACTGAACGATTATAGAGACGAGCGTTGGAAACCGTGTTACTTTTCCTTCGCTACCATAGCCGTTTTTGCCATTGACTTGTGGCCTTACCGGCGTCAGATACACAGAAACTAATAAAACAAATGGAGTTGTACTATTACCAGTGCTTTGCTATAAATACACCAGGCCAAGATATTTTCTAGCAACTTTCATCCCAGCTCTAATCGAAGTTTTTATGGCTTTTATCGCAGCACATAAACGCACGCTAATGAAGCAGCGGATTTCAACATACTGGTGATATAGTATGTAAAATATTAGACACAGTCATTTAGAAAATTCAAACGTCGAATGAATTAAAACATTGCATACAGACATGAACTTTTTTCATTATTCAAATTTATGTAAAATAATCCATGGACGTGCACGAAAACCCACTGTATTTATTATATATGTGAACGATTCCACCTTACAAAACTACCTTTTTTGTTCCACGATGGCGACATACATATTGTCAACGATATTCTTATAAACCTATATACAGTCAACGTACAAAGTTTTCGTAGATCCTTTAAAAACGAATAATCTTTTTCGATGTGGACCAAACGGCTTTTTTGTTGAGATATTAGAAGGATTAATTTATCAGCTAATATATATACATATATATATTTTTAAATATTTTATCTGTGCCTGTGTCACGAAAATATAAAAAAAGGATTTTGCGAATCTAAGTAAATAAGTTATATATGTACATGTACAAAGTTTCATTGAAAACGGTCGACGCATAAAAAAGCTGTAGGCATTGCAAGATGTAAAGTCTTTGAATTTAGGGTTTGAAATTTTTACTAATTTCAATCTGTTGAAGCCGTTTCACCCTTTTAAAATTCGCGGCATCTTACATGCTAGATAGATCCGCGGACGCGCTCTCATCGCACGCGAATCCGAGCGAATTCGGCAGTCTTATCTAGATCGCGACGCCGAACGCTTCAAAAGATGCTACGTCATCCGACCTCACGTGTTTTAGCTCATTTGCGAAGCAACGTGTGCAAACTAGCAAACACTCTACGACGAACTGTCAAGTACTTTTGACTTTTATAATAAACGGATGCGGAGCTTTACACGCTCTGAAAAGCACAAACACAATCTTTCATCAAATTTTCATAACAGATACAGCAATAGCAATTTTTGAAAAGAAATTATTGATACTTTACCTAGTAAATTAATCTTTCTTACATCTCAAAAAAATAATCAACCAGGTCGGTCCAATTTTAAAAAAGTTATTCCTTTTTAGAGGGCGTACGAATACTTTCTACACTGACTGTATGTTTAATTGGACATATTCAAGATACACAGGCGTGCAAAAAGTTTCCGGCCACAAAAGATTCAGCAATCTATATTTGGAAAGCGATATCTGAAAGAATGTTAATTAATATTAAATACAAAACAGCAAACAAAACCGAGTTATCCTGCTCGGTGTTCTTGGTAAACAATCCTTTAGATATCGCTGTTAGAATGCGAAGTGAAAAGGGTATCTGACCGGAAACCTTTGTACGCCGTAGTGGCTTCAATGACTTGTGTCTTTAACCCTTTGCACTCGAATGGCGACTTTCGGGCGCCGCTAAAAAATTGCCATGCTGTAATTCAAAACAATCTGTAAGAAATCGTGGAAAATTACAATATTGGTTGAACAAACATGTTAAATCGCATGTGCATCAAATGAGATTGTTCTAGGATAGATCAAATGAAAGCTCTAGATTAACTGTGCTTAATATTTTACACGTATTTCAGTATCGAATGCAGAAAAGAGACAATTTAGTGACAAAACTTTATTGTTTCTGATTACTTTTTTAGTAAAACTTTTACCAGCATATTCGCGATACTTCTCTACACAAAACGAAACCAAACGCGACTCAATTCACGAAACAATAGAATCTCGATTATTCAAACGAGTTGGTAGAACGAGCATTCAAACACAAACGCGACGCTAAAGAGGGAAAACAGGGCTCAAACGGGACTGTACCAGCTCGAGTAGCTTATGCTAGCAAAGCACGTAAGCCGAGCTGTCTGGCAAATTAATTACAGCTCGTGCTTCGCCGCAAAGCTTCATTTAGCATCCCCAGTTCGAGCGAGCAGTCTCGCGGTGACTGTTATTGGATGGTTCATCAAAGAAGCGTCTCGAAGAAAGGAATTCCGATCGGACATCCATTTCTCCGTCAGGGCAAAAAGCTTTTTTCCTCTCTCTCTCTTCCTCTCTCATTAGTTACCCGTCTATAATTCCCGCGCATTTCACGAAGTTCTTCGTCAACGATTCTCAAAGTGCATACTTTTTCGTCGGGGCGACAAACGCCGGCGAGTTACATTTGCCCCGTGTTCACCACGCGTAAACACACCTGTCGGGCGCGTGTCACGTTCATTTGCGACACGGTGATGTTGGCGCGGCGCTCGTAAATGTAATCGCGAGTCAATTAAGGCGACACTCACGGATTTCTAATCGGTCGGGCCATGCGAGAGCCGGATTATGTCAGCCGCTGGCACGCCGACGATTTTAATCGATCGATCCACGCGAGAACCGACGAGAACGAGACGAGACGAGAAGCGACAACCAACCCGTTCGCTTGTCTTGTTTTCATTCCGTTTTTCCTCGACGCGCCTCCTTTTCCCCATCCTTTTCCTCTCTCTTTCTATCGTTGGCCACGGTTTACATTTACGTAACGCCGCGGACGAGGTTCGCGTATTAATTACAACAGCTGCGTAGCCACGCGGCCCTGAGGAAAAGTTCGAGAACGATGGATCTTCGATACCCATCGATCAACCAGGATTGTCATCCGCGAACCAGTCTCCTTTTCAGGAGGTGCTTGTTCTTTTCAGTTGCCTCTTCTCAGAAAAGAAAGCTTTCGACTCGGTGCGTGTGTGGAATGAGCACTGATTGCTTTGTGGGACATTACTTACTGTTGGACTAAAGGAGACTGAAGACGACGCTCAGGAGAAGATTGATGAGCGAAATGGTTTGGTAAGGTTTTATGGTTTTTGTCTAATTAACAACAGAGAGCCATATATGTTGTAGATGAACTGTGGATTTTATACGCTCATGACAAAAATGTGTTCGAGTTGTACGAATTTAGTTCTTAATCTATCATCGAGAATTCATTTTTCTCGCAATACAGTTGCTGAAACCGATGTTCACTAGGATCTAAAAGAATTCCAAGTAGCATTCACTGTGATCACTTTTAACTAGAGAATTTTCATGAAAATAACCGAATTACTACTTCAATTTTGTACCCTAGTTGATCATAAAAAGATTCTGTTCACGTCAGTATTGATGCCAAATAAACGAAGAACTAGTCCAACTGGTATCAACCCACTGTAATGTTTTCTAGTCGCAAAGAAGGGCAAGAAAATCACACACACACACACATTTTACGGAGCAAAGAGAAGGCAAGATTTTCATGATCTTCACCAGATCGAGAAGATTACCTTCCCTCTGAAGTCTTCCTTCAGATCACTTCCATTAGAAGATAGTATAGATATACATAGATAAACTGTGCCTGTATCGAATACCGAAACGCTTGGGATTTTTCCCGGTGTCGAGGGCCCTGTTTAAGCGACAGCTACCGAGGGTCCCGTGCATCTTAATTCACAGTGAAACCGGAACGAATGCCCGCAGCAGCCGTAACGAGTTGCCACGCTTCGATCCCGAAGGGAATCGAGTCGGGTCTCGAGTCAAATCTCGTCACGGCGCGGCGAGCTGGGAACACCCACATAGCACTGGAAGGCAGAATACGTAGGCGATTTCACTGTTCCGGCACACGGCGCGGCACGGCGATGCATCGGATAAGAGAGAAAGAGAGAGAGAGAGAGAGAGACGAGCCGGAGTCCAGATATAGACCTGCTGTAGGTAATAGTTCGGTAGGTGGTATGTAGTGGTAGCGCGAGCGGTAGGACCGGTAGGTTTGGTTTACGTCAAGTTTGTTGCGGCCAGCCGGTTCGCCACTTTTCTTCTTCTCTTCGTCCTCTTCCTCTTCCTTTACCTTTTTTCCGACCGCGGCTTTTCTTCCTTTTTGCCTCCACTTACCCCTCCCACCGATATTTCCCTTCTCGTTCATTTTACGCGGGACACCAAGTTTGCACAGCTATAGTATCAGCTATTCAGCGGATCGTCGGACCCTATTCAAGACTCTGTTGATAGGTAATTATTTCATTTGTGTTTATGTGATTACTCGAAGATTTTAGATTCCTTCAGAACTCGAGGAGAACTAAGAGAAACAAGTGTCTTTTACATTTCTAATTGTTCGTTATCCGATCATAGACATCGACGAACATCTAATAAATCTATCGAATAAATAAAATTCTAAAGAACACAAGCTTCGGTCCAGATTTCTCTAAAACATAGAAATCTTACACGTTACGGTCTGAAATTACTCTAATGATCGTTAGAAACTCTTCGCTGCCTGCCTGTCTGACCATAAACGACCAAATCTACTGACGCCATTGGACGAGTAAAAATCTAAAGTACGCGACACGATGTCAATTAATAAGAACGTCCTACCTCTAATTACTAATATCCAACCTATCCGCACTAATTTTCCAACAAAAGATTGACCAAAAATTAATATAATTTAATGTTCTGTATAATCCGTTTTGGAAACCATTTCCATACATAAACCTAGATTTTTGTACAGCAATGACCGACGTAAACATGTTCAAATTAAGATCCAATTGATTTAAGATGTGTCGCCTCGTTGGCTGTAAGAGGAGCTGTCAAGAAGCTATGCAAATCTGTTGAATAAGGGTGGCCACCCCTCAATTCCAGAACAACAAGGGAGTGGGACCCAGAATTGCTCGTCAGTCAGGGAATGGTGGGAACGGAAAGAAAATCTCAAACGGTCCTCTTTGTAGATACCGACGACTTTGATAGAGGCGTGTCCACGTCGACAACCTACCATTAGGGTGAATAAGCATATCTTTATGAGATCTGGGCAAACGAGCCTCGTCTATCAGCCGCGTCTTTTCTTTTTTCTCTCGGATGAGCGACGAATTCTAGAATCGCGTAGAACGCTTCTCTCTAGATAGGAAAATTGCAGAGGCGCCGGACATATGTGTCAAACATATATATAAAATCCTGCTTTCTTGTAAAATTTGCACTTTATATCGTCCAACGTCGTTCCAGCCCACAATTGGTATAAAATACTCAATGAGGTAGAATATGCATTGAACAATACTGTCAATAAAGAAACAGGCGAAACGCCAAGTCGTTTATTACATATTTGGTGTCGATCAAAAAGCCCATGCGAGTGATGAAATTAAAGAATATTTAGATAAAAATTGTACATAATAATAACAGAAATGTAATAGAATTGAGATCTAGGGCAACCGATAATATGATTACGTGTCAAAATTATAATGTGAAATATTCTAATAATAATCAAGTTAACAAACACAAGACAGGACCTCGCTGACTGTAAGCTGAGCAAAAAACACGCACATACAATAAATTACTTGTATAAAAGCTCTACAGAAATTAAATTGTTAGCTGGAACGTTGGATGATATAAAGCGCAAAGCTAAAATAGATAAATTTTCTACGGCACAAATTCGAAATTACTGTTAAAATTAGATATTAATTTGCAATGGTGCTTCTTGTACTCATTTCGATAAATATAAGTGTGCAATGTCCGGAAAAACTAGGTCTTCCAGATCTAGTGATAAGGGTTGATTGGTCAAAGCAAGAATTGAGACCAACTGACAATTTTAAGAACAGGACCAAAGTTGAAGCTTTCTAAACTCCTTTGCTGGTCCTGAAGCGTGTAAGAGTACAATATCCGCAAATCTGGTGATACGAGGTAATTGAGCAAAAGGGAAGAATTAATTATCTGTACAAGCTTTCTAAAATCGTCAGGTGGACTCGAATCGGTAGCACACGCTATAAATGCATAAAGATCGAATCATGATCCAATCGATTTCTTGTCGCTCCCGGTCTTAAGGTTTGCTCAGCCTCCGCGGGATTGTAAACTCCTCTAACCGCTCTTTCATTATCCCCGGCGCAAAAACTGCCGTCGATTCCCTCGAAAGCGTAAAAGAGAAACGGGAAAGAACGCAGAAATCAAAGAGCATGTCGCTCTAGCTGACGCACGACACGATGCGACGCGACGGGCTGCTCTCGGCGGCGAAGTATGTATCAATTGTGCGAGGAGCGTGTCTCACCGAAGCAATATGAAACTCTATATGTCGGAATCTCCATTGCCGGGACAATATCCATTATTATATTACATCATTGCGTAATCGACGTTTACGGTTTTATGGGACTGGCCTCGCCGTGTGTCTAACAAACTCGGAATCGGAATTGCTCGGCGGATTCCGTGAACGTTCGGATTCCGTCCGCGCCGCCGCGCCGTGCCGGTCGGCTCTGGTAGACATGCTGGCAGCGATCAGGATTTCCCGGTATTCGAGCGAGTCGAACGGCGTGTACGTGAAAGGGAAGAAAAGCGGCGAGGTTCCCGCTCCGCCATCCAAGTGATCCAGACGCGGCTGTGTCCGATCCATGCCGATGCTACTGCCTTGCAACATTGAAATTTCTCGCGAGTCCCTCGACGGATTACATCCGAGACTCGTACGTTTCACTGTCTTCGCGAAAGTCAGGCTTAGAAGCACCCATCGAGCGGAGTGATCGATGTCGAAAAATGCAAACGGTGCGATTACACAAAGGCGAGACTCCTTTCTTTCATTTATTAATAATCGTACAAGTTAAAAATACTACACCAACATTATTAGATGCGTTTCATCTTCCCAGTGTTTCTGACACACGTCAAACATCAAGCACTCTCCGTGCCTCACAAGAGGCAAAGGAGGTCCTCGCTCGCACCCAATGGTTAGGTTTCGACGTCATACGCTTCAGCGAGTAATTCGGCTAAAACCGAAATTGCGTGTGGATTGACCCAATCGTACTGCCAGGGTACTTCTTGTGAGGCATTTAGAGTATCTACCCAGAGTTACCTAAAGTCGTTCCTCTAAATTGTTTTTAGTAGTTAATCCAAATTAGTAGCTATTTGTGTTAGGTCCGGTATCAACGTTGATCCGAAAAGAGCTAGGTTCAAGAATACGTAAAAAGACTGACACATGAAGATTCGAATGTACGCAGAGCCACGTAAATAAACCTTCCCGCAAATCCAAGAATGTCCAGCGATCATTCCACCGGGAGCACTGATCTCGGCGGTCACCGTGGCTTTCGATTAGCGGTTAGAGTTAGACAACCCGTCGCGCCCCGTCGTTAAAGTGTTAATTCTCCCCTCAGATCCACCTGCTACGGGTCCGATTAACGACCACGGGAGGTGTTTCTTTCATAAATTTCCACCCCGGCCGCGTCTCCCCGTGCCCGGTCCCACCGACACGAACCCCCTTGGGCCGGCGGAGGACCGAACAGGGGGTTAAGCAGCCCGTTTCACGGGGAACTGGTTCTAACGGAGTTTTATGCCGCGCGTTGGACCCGTTTTGCGGCCGTCAATGAAGTGCACTGTACACCGTCGTCGCGAGAGTGTACCGGCTGAAATGCACTCCCGCAGGGGGATCGGCAGGGATGAAGGGGGGAAGAGAGGAGATGAAGAGAGGGAGAGGACTGGTGCACGCGGTGCACATTGCCCAGCGCAGCGCCGAGAACCAGTCATTGGCCGATCGGCCAATCGCGTCACGGACCAAAAGAAGACGACCGCCGGTCACTCGTTTCGAATGGTTCGCCATGAGTCGATTCGTGCGACGACGATCTTCTCTCCTCTCTCGTTGCACATCCTTCTCTCTCCTGCTCGTTGCATCCTTGTCGCTTCTTATTGAGTATGCACCGCGCACACACACGCTCGCGAGCACGCGATTCACCGCTCTCTGTCTTTTTCCCCCTCTCAGCCCCCCTACCTATTCTTTTTCTCCGATCGTATCAGTCCCTCTCTTTCTATCTCCCTCTCCGTCTCGTTCACAGTCCAGCTTCGTCCGTCGCACCGCTACTTTGTCTCTCCCGCACGCTCGTCCGTCGTCCGCGGTCTCTCGTCTCCTCTCTTTCTTTCTCTGCATCGGTCTCTCCTCATTGCAAAGTGCCGTAATATTCTCCTGCCGGAGTTATTTTCGTCGCGCTCGCCGAACCAGCTCTCCCGAGGCGGCATTGCACGAGGTTGCTCTCTGCGCATTGTCTCGAGGCCCCTGCCGGAGTAACTGGATTTCCAGGCTAGCAAGGCGATCGCCGCCGATACCGGCGATCTTCCCACTTCGCCTTTGTCTCTCGCTTCTCTCTCTCTCTCTCTATTCTTCTCTTCCACGGCCCCTTCTTTCCCTCGCGACCGACCGCCCTTTTTGCTCCGGGACAAAGAAAAGGGCGCTTTCGAGGAGGTCCGCTCGACTGCAGATTCGCCGGGGCATTTTCGAAATGAACTCCGGGCGTTGTATGTATTTATACCGCCCCGGTTTCTGCATTTAAATCCCCAGTGCTCCAGAATAGCGTTCAACGCAGCGTCTCCCCTGCAATCTTTCGCGCAGTTTCGTCAACGTTCGGATTCGGAGTAACATGTTTCATAGAGTTGTGCAAGGTCCGTTTGGACAAACGCGCGAATCCGTCGGACGACTGGTTTTCGACGCAGAAGCGGCCACGAGAACCGCTCTCGGGAAACCACAGTGCCGCTTTTAGACTCGTTAAATACATCTGCAGATCGTTAATCGGGGCCTGAATGAAAGGAACATCATGATCAACCGAGACAACCGTACTCGTAATCTCGTGCACGCCGGAGTGTACCGTGCGGCTCTTCTGGCTGTGTATCTGTGCGCGCGTATAAACAGCCCGCGCTTGTTTATGCACGTGTGAGTGGCACTCGTTACTTAATGCTTACTTATGTCGGCGCATTACTCGTTAGTCATTACTCAACCACCCTTGCTGACTCGCCGCGCGGCAGCACCTTGATATTTGTCGGGGCCGAAAATTAAAGGGTCCGCGCGATGGGTCCTCGCGAATTCGAGTGCGGTTCTTAACCTAAACGTTGACTTGTGAACATTGCGAAAGTTCATCTACTTCGGCTTTCGAGAAACTTCTATCGCCATTCGTAGGAGAATAGACGAATCTGTTTAATAATTTCACCAGAAATGTTGTTCTTTAATTTAGTATTAACGGTAAACCTGCCGAGCTTTACAATGTAGCCGGTACATGCTGCATTATGAAAATAACAAGATTAAATTTATTTGAACTTTGTGCAGTTCATATTATAATATCTGCTCTACTAAATATATATGCTTAATTATTTACTAGGAAAACATCTTTATAATTTCAATAATTGTTCAATAATTTCAATAATACCACAAAAACAGGCACCGGATTGTTCGAATAATTGATACGGGAGAAAGCGTCACAATTTCGCCTACTTGAAGCATATCGGACCCTATCGAATGAAAATCGGATTATTTTTCAAAGACCACTCGAATCGCACGATAAAGAATCTCTTAAAAACCGATCTAATGTACGCGTGATAAGAAGAGACTATCGGAAGAGCGATCATCATGAACTGAATTGGAACCAGGTCTGACCAGTGGTGGTACGTTTCCCCTTGAAATGGCCGGTCGCGGCGAGCGTGAATTAAAAACCGTTTCCCTGAAACCGCGGCCGGTCGTCTAATATTAGCTCGAGTCGAGAGAAAAAGTGTGCAATCATGATCGCTTACATCATCGAGCTCTACGTTTTATTAATTTCCCCCGGAACGGCGAGGCGCACGGGTCAATCGCGTAATTTCAGTGGCTGCGGCGCGGCGCGAACCCGGCCAGCGATGCGGAGGTAATTACGGCCATTAAGCACGGGGAATACTTAGCTTGACTGATTGATTAGAAAGTGCGTGCTTTTTTCTCTGCACGGCGCGTTTCCGCCACGCGGGGGAAAAGTCGGGCTTGCACGATTGCTTTCTTTCGATCGCATCCGAGATTACGTTCCCGTCGGATTATCGGTTCATCCGGCTAATCGATCTCTTCGCGATTCTCGAATTTATTGGTCGTTTTGCGCGTAGGTATAGAGCTGGCCGGCGAGCCTGCCTCGCGGGCACGATTCGCATAAGCGGCACACGGTGCCGCGCACAATATCCAGCGAAAACGTACAAAGCGTTACGGTGTAACGAACGCAATTACAATAAATTGCTCGCATTAATTGCCATTAGATGGGCCGTAGATCATGCGCGCTCGCAGCGCACCACTGCGGCGATCGAACGGACCAATACCGGGTTTTCTGCGATCTCTCTCCCCCTCCTCACCTCTCTCGCAAGCAGATTTATTGCGTCCGCGAGCAATTTACGCACGTGTATCCTAAACTGAAATTATGCAAAACATTCCCGCGGCGCGGTAGTCTAACGAGTGGTATTTTTAATCGACCCGCCCATTAGAGAATATGGAGACTCGGTTCCGCGTATGTGCGCGCGGAGTCGTGCCCACGAGCTGTGCCAGTCACGTTACGTTGCAGTTATTATTCCACATTTTCACGCAGGAGCCGAGTCACTTCACGAGCCCGGCCCGCCGCCAGCTCTAATAAAGTTGTAAATAGCCTTTTTAAGAGGTGTCGCACGCGCGTCACCCGGCTCTAACCCGCCTTCGGTATTGCGCGCGACTGTCTTGCTCTCTCTCTGTCTCTCCTCTTGTTCACGGTAACACGCGACCCATTTTTCTCCTCCTTTTTCTAAATTGCTTCGGTGACCACCCGGCCAAATAAAAACTAATTCGCGCTGGGAAAGAAAAGGTCTCGACGAATGCAAACGAACCATGTTGCACTGTGGCTGATGATGCGGCGAACGTGGACTATATGTTGCTGGTTGTTAGTAACTTTAATTGGTCAGGCCGCAATCTGCTTTCTTTTTTTGTATGAGGACGTTCTCTCCCGAGTGAGAAGTTCAAGGTCATTTTTGGCGAACACCGTTGCTGGAATCTATAGTTTGCAACTCGTAATTATACTGTGGATCTTTTTTTATGCAAAATGAAATTTGAAGCAACTATAAAAACTAAATGCGAGTCCAGTAAATAATGATTTACATAACTCGGACAATAATTACATATGCTAATCACACGAGTATCACTATTTCTGCGATGCTAATGTTTACCCTTTGCACTCGGAGCTATTTTAACTCTAAAATTAAACACTTTTTCGTAGCTAGAATAATTACATTCTTTATGATGTCTTTCATTTTATGAATATGAAATTGATATAATACCTCATGTAATACTTAAATGTTTAGTAGTTGATTACATACCAATTTTAATAATGTCAACAATATTTTGAATAATGGTAGAGCAGTTTTTAGTGGTGATTCTGAGCCACCACTCGAGTGCTCAGGGCTAATGGATTTACTGAATTACAGTTCCTATTATTCCTACTTGTCAATGAAATTTATAATGGCTGGAAGATGTCCACCTATATATATAAAATGTATCATTTATATTCAGTCACACATTGTGTGGGCACGAGCGATTTTGCGAATCACTGCACGTAGCTGTTTGAATCCAATTTCGACAACTGTCTACTATGTTTGGTGAACCGTGTAACGTTGCTAGAATTTTATTCGTAATGAATATGCAATCTTTTTGTGCCGTTGTTCAACCATCCTGCAGCGATGTATTGCATTGAACAACTCATCCGATCGAACCGATGCGACCAAATTTACCCTTATGTAAATTGCGTCTAGATGTGCGTGATCTTGCGAATTTATTTTATACAAATCTCACCCTTGTAATTTTTCTATACAACTTTTCTGAATGAATCATATAAAATATATTTACTATCTTGAAAATGTGAACGGTCTTCTTCTTCTATGATCTGTAGCCTAACTGTAATAAATGATTACTAGACTGCGGATTTTATGCATTTGTGACAAAAATGGGCAAGTGCAATTTAAAGCAGTGAACGAATTAAGATTTAAGGACATCTGTGTATTAATTTCAGCTTAATAAGACGATTAAAAGAAGAAAGAAATTTCTATTTCGTTCCTGTGTCTTGCAGTCAATGCAAACATTTTTTATTTTGCATAAAGATCCGCAGTTTAATTATTATCAATAATATAAAATAATTCTGTCAGTAATATCGTCACCGAGTTTTCAAAATTTGTAGGGAGAAGACTTCTTGATTGAAAGTTGACCAGGTTGGCTGTTGTTTGACGAAGGTTTGCGGATCTGGTGTGACGACACGCGCAGCGTGCAGCGGCCACCTGTTCCGCAGCTAAACAATGTTGCTGCTTAACAGTGGTATAGCGGTCAACAAAGGGGTTAAGCATCGACGTTCGAAATAATTAAGTTCGTTAAACGTCTCCGCTGGTACGGTCGTTCCACCGAGTCTCGCTTTTGAACGGCGCACGATGAAAAGCCATTGTTTGGCTGGCGCGGCGCGCTGGCTACGCCGGCCATCTCTCTCTTCTGGACAATACTTATCGTCGCAACCTTTGCTCCGCGGCTAGCGAGCGAATTTTATTTTCTCGGATTACCAGCATTCACGCCGGCGATCCGAATGTCACGACTATCCGCGAATTCGATTCATCACGCGTTTCGCGGTCCCCAATTTTCTGCATGCTTCAAAATTCCAACTTTCTTTCAACTGAACCCTCACAATGGTTGCTACCCGATTGTGTAATTGTAAAATTGTGTAGATGTAGGGGAGATCAGGGCTAAAAGTTCTCGAGGTAAGTTGTTCCGATCATTATTTATAAAAAAGGAGAAGAACGCGCGATTCGTTGTGAGTTGTTTTTGTTATAAAAGTGGGTGAAGACACTCTGTCGGATATTTTTGTGGCGTCTGCGGTAGTTTAGCGTGTATTTTTAACGGAGACTTAGTTACGTACCAGATAAGTAAATATTAAAAGTTCCGCTTCGTTCAACGACAAATAAATAAAAATATATAAAAAACCTAGGTAAATATTGACAAAAGGGGAGCCAGCTCCGATGACCTTTATCTTCACATATGTTGTCAAGGTCAACATTCTGAAGAACATTCTCGAACCCGTTGTTCGGTCTTGGTTTCGCAGATAATTGGAGAATACTTTCATTAAATTTATATTAAACGTACACTTTATCTTCCTACAAGCTGTCACTGAAGTACATAAAATGTACTTCTCAAGGGTTGGAAAGGGGGCGACTTCACTCACCTAACGTAGACGCTTACAGTGTTCCGCATTTCACACGGATTTCTGTAGGTATTGTCTAACCCAGACCTAACGTCCACACGCAAAACATAGAAAGATTATCGAGAGAAATGCATGCCAATCGTAAACGTATCGATGTATTTTTTGAAATACTGAGCACGATGTATCTAATAAACAATTGATTCAAGATATTAATATTTCATTTTTGAGTATCTTGCATTAAAACTTGCAAAATGAAATGTATTCGTAATCTCTATTTATTTAAAGTATTTTTGCAAATATCTCGGAGACCAAGACCGGGCATATGTATAGGAAAAAGCAGTTCAGAACGTTAACCATGATAATATATCTCAAGGGCAACGCGATCGAAGTTGGGTCTCCCTTTGCCAATATTTACCAAAACCTATTACAATATTTTAATTTTATAAGGTTAGAATTTTAAAATATAATAAAAACAATAAATTACCCGGTTAACCTCTTGCCGTATTTTGACTAACCAGACTCGTGATGAAGGTTTTTAACAAATCTAACAAATATCAATGTTACGCGTTTCATTTTAGATGAAATAAAATTTGATTCGTTTGCAATCAATATTTAAGCATTAAAATAAATATAGCCATACAAAAAATATAAATTTTCTCTTCTCTTCTACGACATTTTTCAGGATGAAGATGCTTTAATGACTGTCATTGTAAAAGAAAAGGTCCAGCAAGGGGTTAAAGATGTTTGTAAACGATTGTAAAGTTGTTGCATTGACTTGTGTAGATGTACTAAAGAACTGCTACAGCAGGTGACCCAAGATTCTAAGCACTTTGCACTACATATTTTGCCTGTCGGAGGGAGAAAACGAAATTTTTTCCGAAAAGGTGAAATTTCAGATCAATTACGTTCCCGTAAATTCCAGCAGATCGTCTAAAACTGTGCTCACAGATACACCAGAGAGAACGAAATTTTCTGATGAACACCGGAAGAGGTACCGACGATTCAGCTGGTGAGTCGAGGTAAGACGCGCGATGTTGCGCCCATTGAAAAATTGAAGTTATCGACGAACAAAGAAGACGACAACGAAGACAAATTGTATATGAGCAAACGTTAGCATCCAGTTGAAATGGTCGCAAACGTTTTCGCTCGAAATCATTTCGTAAATTTGAAAAAGAAACTTGGGAAACACTTGGCTGAGAAAAAATTGTTCGAACACGTCGAGAATTGCGAGAGAATCGAGAAATCGGCCGCGGAAAAAGTTACGCTGGAAATTTTCCTCTACGTTCTCTTATCAGCTCGTTAAGTAAACTGTTAACGGTTAGAGCACCGTGGACCCTGGCACGACACATCAGACGTCGTCGCTCCAGTAATTTCTCGGGATCGGAGGTACGGTCGCGCGCGAGCCTCGGTTTCGTTTGCTTTTGTACACGTCAGAGATTTCGCGTGTATCGGAACCGAGCGACGAAAATACAACGCGCGTCGCGTCGATTACTAGTGGCAGATAATATGGGGGAGTCCGATGTAAAACGACGAAAATCGTTTATTGAATGTTTCCTCAAACATGTTTTTCACTAGGGGGAAGTTGTAGAAGTTGCGTTATAACAGTAGTCGCACAGTAGTCGTTTGAATTCGCTGTGTCCGAATATCGTCTGTGTACAATAAAAAGCCTTTCCGAGGAAAACCTGTTCCGATTAGTCATAGTGAACGGAAAAAATTAATTATAACGCATGTTCCTAGTTTCACTTGTACTGTCGGCCGCTTGTTCTACGATTTCTTGCATTTCACGTTTATCACCAGTCTCGTTTACTTTACACTTTACAGGATACAGATTGACAAAAGGAAAATAGCATTGCCTTTTATATTCAGAGGAATGAGATAATGTTTCTAAATTAATTTCTGTTTTTGTGTCTCTGTGGCACAATTTTGTGAAATAGGGGATGAACAAATAGTTGAAGGAATTAGTGGGACTAATCGCTGAAATTATCAGAGGAAAATATCTTCGGCTCAATACTTTAACATGCGCTCCACGTGGGATGGAATGTGTTAAGTGACTCATCACTACACTGCGGATATTTATGCAAAATCAACAGTTTTCTGCATTGTTTGCAATAAGTAAGAGTTAAGTATACACATTGATTTTCTTTCTTATCCTAATAAGGATTGATATGTTGAAACACGTGTGATAGGATTTTAAAATTCATTTGTCGTTTTAAGTTTTTTGTATTTAATCTAGTCATTATTGTCGTGGATGCATAAAATCTACAGTACATATACTGATCACTACTGGAACAATTACTTTACTCGGGGGTTAGATTGTTGAAATTCTAAGAAAACGATTAAGGGTCTGCGCATACCAGGCGGACGAGCCACGGGAAAGTTGCCACAAATATCGAGCTCCTACTCCTGCCCAGTGTCGCCAGAGAGGCACCAAAAGTGGTGCCTCTTCCTCCCCTACTTTTCCCCTTCCACTAACCCATTCCAGCACCATGCGCACACTCCAACGTCCCCCACTAAGACCGTGGACCACGGTGCCCGTTCCGTAGACTGGACTGGTCATCAGAGAAGGGGTACTTATATTCCCCTCGATTTTCTCGACCTGGCGACACCGCTCCTGCCGTGCCACAGCAGATTTGAGGTAGGAGCTCGAGATTTGTGGCAACTTTCCCGTGGCTCTTCCGCCTTCCGCCTGGTATGTGCAGACTCTAATGCACTGCACGCAAGACTGACGTCGCAGTGAACGTGTCAATTTTCAAGCATGCAGAAAATAGATCATCACGTTAACCTTCTCTCTATGTATGAGGTGCAAATACATCTCAGGTTGACAAAAACGGAAATAAAAAGTTGACGAATGGAAAATTTTCCAAAGTTTTCTAGGAATGCTATCTGTTATGTTCAAAAAGTTTCAAGTATTGTATACTTGTCATTTAAAAATCAGTAAAATTCATAAATACTTACGGAGACAAATTTATTTAATTTTCCTACAAAACTGTATGGGGTCCAATTACCCCCCTGTACACGGTTAACATTACAATAGCAGTACACATACAGAAGGTTCAAAAGTATTTGAGTGGACCTAGGTCGCCGAAGACTGGTTATCGAAAGCAGCCCCTTCGGGGGGTTAGCGCGCACGTTTCCGGTTCCGTTCTCGTCGGCCATGCGAGCGACAGTTCTCGATCGTAAACAGCGGCCATAATCACGAAACGAGACGAACAACGACAACAAGGGGGTCCCGGGGCCTCGTTCGAAGAACCATAAACGCCGCGCTCCCGAGGAGCCGAAACCACTCTAATTCCCGTGGAACCGCGCGACGTAGAAGAAACGTCAACAATGTCGTTTCCGGAAATACACGGACGGTCGGCGACAAAGGAATTCAAGATTTCCATCACAAGGGGCGCCTCGTCACGCGTCAAAAATCTCATTTAACAACAACAGGCGGCGGAGCATCTTTGGCGTCGCGATGTGCATCGTTTCCCGACTCGGTTTCGCAGGCCACGATCCCCGGGAGATCATCCTTATCGAAGAGGATTCGACACGCGTCCTTATCGCGGGGGAATCGATCTTATTTTCTCTCTCCCTCTCTGCCCCCTCGCCCTCGATCGTTACCAAACGTCGATATATATCGAGTGACACTCGCGGGAATTTTTGTTAGAGGAATTTCCTTGGGGCAGCTGGCGCGCGTCCAATCGTTTGCTCTAGCGAGCGCTCGCTAGAGACCGTCCTCCTATTCGCTCGTGTGTGTACCCGCGCGCAACTATTCCCGCCGCCGCACCACGCCACGCCGGTTCTCTCATGGCTTGCAGAGAGAGAGAAAGAGAATGATATAGACAGAGGGAGAGAGAGAGAGAAGAAGAAGAAGAAGAAGAAGAAGAGAGAGAGCTAGCGAACGGTGCGCCGACCGACGACGACGCGACGATGCTCGCTTCGATAGAGAAGCGAGAGAGAGAAAGAGCTCGTGGAAAAAGAGAGAAAGAGGGAACACCGGTGGAAAGGGAGGAAGAACACAGAGAGGAAAGCAAAGAAAGAAGAGAGGGTGGAGTAGGTGCGGAGCAACATGGGGGAGAGAGAGAAAGAGAGGGTGGGAGGGAGGTAGGGGGACGGGAGGAAGAGGGAAGAGTAGTGTACACGGGGCGCACACGGTTCTCTGTTACCTGCGACTCGTGGCCGTGTCCAGCATGGTAATCCAATCTCTCGGATGGGGGGCTACCTCGTCATCCCTGCGGGTCTCTGGTTGACCGATCGCGAAAAGTCGAGGAACTTCACTGAACGGCTACTTCCGTCCTCTTCCCGGGGCACTGCTCGTCGATAATAAAAATCACTCACTAGCCGTGCGATTCCCGGCGTGAATGTGCACGAGAGAGAACGCGGAAGGACGCCTGTGGCTGGCGCGAACACGAGACGCGCACACCTCCGGATTCGCTCCACAAGCTTCTGCTATCCTCTTTTCTGTTTGCGACTTTTTTCCCTGCTTGTAAACCGTTTCTTTTATCACCCGTCTGTAGTTGTTGTCGTCGTCGTCGTCCTCGTCGTCGTCGACGTCGTTGACGTTGCCTGGTCGGAACCGAATCAGACCCACTGCGCGAACGAGAGAAACGCACGCACGCGCGCGCGCCGTAAACAACACTGGACGACTGGGACCGAATATTCGTGTACGTGCTGTGCTGGTTTCTGCCGCCACGGTCACGGGAATACCGCGGGCTGCTGCTGCTGCTCGGTTTCACGAGGAACGATACGCGCCACCGCGACACCCAATCCACGTACCCCCACACGACAACCGTACGCTAGCAGAGGCCGCAATACACTGAGCGAACACATGACTCCGAGGGGGCCTAGTGCATACGCGCGCCGCACAGTGGGCGCCACCGACGAGACGCGGCGTGACGATCGCCGATCGTAGACTTACGAATCGCGCCCCGGCACCGACCAAATATCTCCCAGACTTACGGAAAATCGTGTCACTCAAATAATTCGGTGTTTTCTTATGCTCTTTAGGATATATTGTGGCTGAACAGAAGGCCACTGAGGAGTTTCTCGTCGGCGAGAAGGCGAATGAAGACGTGAAATGTTATATTCTACGACGAACGTATGCGAGTTACACAGATTTTTCAGACGATGTTTTGGTGTTGGTTTTTAAGCTTCTCCAGGGAACGGAGGAGAAAGAGACAGAGAGAAAATTAAGTCAGTTTTGCGAAGTTCGAGTGCTAATCATGTCTTGGCCAATTATTGACATTATTTTATAAATAACGCAATAATTTTCAAATTAATTTAAAATTCCGATACTTTTTTAGAGAGAATATTACGTAGTACATACATAGTTACTTTCATTTTTCCTAAATCTATAAACTATCGATTATAAAACAATCATTACAATGGTGAACAATGAGGAAAATAAGAAGGCAATAAGAGTGTAATGAAATTATATAATAAAAAGTAACTATTTTCCGAGTAATTGCCGAATGGATAATGTCAGAATTCTACGTTATTTACATAGGTAGGAAGCGTGCATAACCTATCGTTTGGATAACCTATCAAACAAATTCATAATTTACATAATACAAAGAAAAGGAATATCAAATAAATTCTTACATTTGGGTGTTGCGATAGGTTTTCTTGAGAGTTTCAGACAGCATCTTAGCAGAGACGTCACTATTTTCCAAGCAATTACAGAACGGATAATGTCAGAATTCTTCTCTATTTACATAAATAGGTAGAAAGCGTGCATAACCTATCGTTTGGATAACCTATCAAACAAATTCGTAATGTACATAATACAAAGAAAAGAAAAATTCAAGAAATATCAAATAAATTCTTACATTTGGGTGTTGCGACAGGTAAATTTCTTGAGAGTTTCCAACAGCTTCTTAGCAGAGACATCATTTTCAGGGAGAACCTTCTTCTCCTAACCACACACAATAGTACGCCCTACGACACTGCGATATTTACGCTCTCTATTTCGGCCGAAAACTTGGGGGCAATCGTCGATCATCGGTAACAGTCGTTAATCATCAGTGATTAATCGCTCGCAAGGACCGTGGATTCATTTCAATTTCAATCAAGAAAGTCAAAGTGAACACAAATACGTGTAGGTACGTTTCGTCGTCTCCGAGCCTACCTCCTGACCTTGTCAACCGCGTAGTTCGTGACCGAGACTCAGAAAATATACAACGCAAAGCAGGAACTGTTACATGGTAAATACCGTTTCTTTGTTTCATCATTCGATGGAAATCAAGATTATTCACCTTAATTTTTTAAAAATTAATTATGCATTCAAGCTAGTTATTTATTTTTTATTGATTTAAATATATTCTCGAATCGTGTTACCTTCTCGCGATAATTTACTCTTCGTATCGTGATAATCAATTGCATTTGAATTCGTGTCGTGCGATAGAAATCAAGTTTGTTTAATTTCAAATTGAATTGTTTATTTATTATTAATTCTGATTTAGTTTCTGACTGTTTGTCAATTGCAATTAATGAATTTGCTCTTTCTGTTACAGATTCCGCGGGAAAGGAATCCATCGATCGAAAGACCATATTCCTAACCCAGATCGATACTACTCGATGCTTTCGATAATCGAAAGCGTGACTTAGTGTCATGGCGCAGTTACTTCAAGGAGGAGAGGACGTGAGTGTGAGTACCAATTATCCTTTCAATTAAACTGTGTTTAAATTGTAACAATTATATAATAAATATTTAACTAGAATTATTTATTTCCTTTTAACTCGGATTTAGTCTCCGATGGTATTGAAATAAACTGAATTTATTCTTTCTGTTCCAGAGTGCTGATGGTGTTTAAATATTTTGAGGCTGCTTACCTGGATGCTTAATGCTGCCTACCTTGATGACCAAAGACGACATCGATAGCTGAGACCGAGGGCAACGTGTCGTGCTTTCTTCAAGGGGGAGAGAATGTAAGTACATATCAAGATTTCTTCACTATTGAACTTTAATATTGAATATTTTCTTTTCAACGTATTAATGAAAAATTGTACAGCCTGCACAAATTGAATAAATTTTCCATATCATATTATATTAATACGATAAGTTTCCACCGCTTTGCTATTATTCTGTCGAAAATCACTTAAATAAACTCATTATATCCCGATGGAATTGCACGAATAGATTTTCTAATATCGTGTTTGCTTTTCTGATTTCAGGACTCTGACGCAGCTTCTCATCCCACCAACAAGTAGTAAGTGAATAAACAACAGTCTTTCTTATTGCTCTATTTCTTACGTAGTATATTTTGACGAGTACGATGACCGTGAGAACGCCAGGGTCTCTTTGTACGTCGCGGTTTTTTTTCTAAATATAACAATTTCGATAATTGAGTTTCAAATTTGCGAGAAGATACAAATCTTCCCTAATTTGCTACATAATTATTAGAGTTGCTTTTTATCACGAAGATGATCATTTGTATTTTATCATTAGTTTGAATTGCTCGTAAACATTAGATACCACGTAAAAAAAGACGATTCGCGACGGATAGATTTGAACGCTAGGGTGTCGGAGGCGTCTCGGGACGTTCTCTCTGGGTGTTGGAGAGCTTGTCTTTTGCCATTTTTTAAATATAAGGGCTAGGTAGGTAGGTAGCTTACCTTCTTGGTGTGATTGTTTATTGTAAGTAGGTAGGGGCCGGGGCTGACTACCGCTTTCTCTTTTGGGTAGGCTGTGATTCGCACGGTAGTCAGTCACTGGAAGAGCTCGAAGTTTCGTCTCGAAGCTAAATCGGACGAGGCATGACGCTCGAATTGATGCTTCGTGCTCGATTCTTCCTGCTCGTGTAGCTTTCCGCGAACGCGCACGGATTAGGGTTTCGATACGTTGCGCACCTGCTCGATTGCACCAGCGGAACGATCGGCTTCTCTCGAAACTTGTATTTCGTCTCGGAAGTCGTCGATCGTTTTCACTGCGAGCACGTTTAGAGTTTCAGATGTTTGGTGGACCGCCGAAGGAAAAGAAGAGGCTATATGCCGAAGTGGCCCGACAAACTGTCGCTCAAGAGGGTAACTACAATGGCCTCGCATCTTCGGATGCGAAGTCATTTGATTCATTACTACCTTGTCACTGTACTCGTCTGTAGAAGTAGTAATAGTAGAAGTAGTTAGTTGTTCACATGGGCAGGCCTCGCCGCCCCAACGATCAGCGGAGATGGGCAAAAATACTACGCGTGTTGCACTAATCGTTTTTGAACAGAGATCAAAGTTAGCGTTGCAGAGATTCTCGCGATTTCCATTAACTTCAATATAAATTGTGTAGAGTTGCGAATGAAATAGTCGCGATTCAGATTATATTTCATTTTGACTGCTGGAAGCAATGTTTAAACAATAGCAATTTTATAAGAGTTTAAAGTTTGTATAATCGTTTTGCAGAAAATGTAGAGTAGTCTTTTGGATCCTTTGTTCTTTGAATTAGCGTTGCGAAGCAAAAGGATCGCGTTTTTGCGTTCTAGTCTTTCGTACTTTCAGGCGCCCATGCTCCAGCTGCAACGATCTACTGTAAAAGTGGTTGCAGTTGATGCGGCTGCCGGGTGCGGTGTAGGCATTCGCGACTTCAAGTAGAGCTGCGAGGAAAATACCAACGCGTTGTCTTAAGGCGGGATTAACGTGGACGCGATAGTTGAACGATCGCGACTACGCGCATATTAGAAAACGCACCTAAAAGATTAGATTCAATTATAAGAGTAACCTCGTATTAGACTATAGAACTGACATTACAGAACCAGTAGCGCACGAAGCTTACGACCAGTAAATTTCAGAGATACTTTGTATTACTTTAGAGTTTTCGACACCGTCAAAATGTGGAGCATACGCCCACCGAACCACTACGTAAAGAAGAAACATATTGGTACGTTCTGAGGCCAGGTTGCCGCAAGCAGTTAGCGCAAAATCACGGTGCACGTTACTACGTTCAACTCCCCGCGGTGTGCCATAACACACGACTCGTTTGCCGTTCCAGCAATGGAACAAGTGTTTCCGCTGTCTTACGACAATACCGTACGCAAAAAGAAGACGTATTAAGTTACGTCACCTGCGGCGGTGTGCACGACAATGACATGGTGACCATTGTATTAGCATCTAATGCGGTGCAAGCCATGGTGTTGGAGCGTGACTTACGATGGCGGAGATCACTGTAGTTTACCTGAACGTAGCGATGTGTACACTTGGCCACTTGGTGGTGTGTGAGCGCTAGATGCAGGGAACGTACCACTGCGTTTCACCAGCATGTATATTTTTTGGACTAACCCCCCACAACGTAGTGGTTAGTAGACATACACGATGTGTATGTGAAGCGTATCGAACGGCTCGTCGGCCCGCAAGGTAAAAGACGAGGTATCTTTACGTTAAGTGCAGTAGCTTCATTCGATGGAATTTAGTGTTCATCGCGCCGTGCAAAACAACTGGCTTTGTGAAGTCCGAATCTGTAATATTTGAGGTCGCGAAGTATAATCCCTTTCTCGCGTGTACTGACAGAATTTTAAGAATCGAATCGGTTTAATGTAGACGTTCTCCAATATGCAAGTGACAGAAAATCCCGTCTTTTAGAGTTGCGATAAATGAATTGTCGCACTGCACCCTGACAAGACTGCCGCTGACTACTCGCTGCCGTTGAGTAACCGCAGCCATTGCTTTCCCCTTAGAATTGTGTAAAAAGAAATTAAAGTGCACGGGAGTTTTCTATATCGAATTTAATAAATTAGCGTCGCGACAGATAATGCACTACTCGCGTTAGTTTCGAGATGTTTATTATTTATTATTTATAGATTAGTGTTGCGAAAGAATGATTGAAAATAAAAATTGTTTGCCTCAATTACAAGCAAGAGGAGCCAGGTAGAAATACGTACTTTCTTCTTTTGATGATTTTAATAAACTGAAATGAATGCATTGATATTTTCAAATATTTTTAATCTGTTCACTGCTTTAAATTGAACCCACTCATTTTTTTCACAGATTCGTGAAATCCTCATAACTAGACAGTTCTGATAAAGATTTGCTAGGATTTTCATTTTCTGGATGAAGATGTAGAGATAGCTCTCGTTTCGATCGAATAACGGAGCATAAATGAGTGCGTAAACATTCATGATCTAACAAAGGTTGATAAATCATGTTGACTGAAGTAAATTTAAGCGGGCGGCTTACCGAGACGTCGCTAGCTGTAGAACAGGCTTTTGCCACTGATTTACAAGGAGTACTGGTTAAGGACACTCTCTGGTAACCGAAAGTTCTCTGTTATCGGTTTGCACGCGGTTATCACATTCCTGCCGCGCCGTTCGCGTTCTCATCCCCGTTCATTGTTCTCGCTCTTTCTTGTGGGTACGAAATCGATAAACATACATACTTCGACTCCAACACGAAGTCACACCGCGTGTTTCCGAATTCCTATGGCGTCGCGATACGCCTCGTAAAAATAGCCGCGTCTCGGTCAAATAGAATCACGTTATCGCTCCTAGGAATGTCGGTGAAACGTACCATCGGTTCGACGAAGAGCGGGAGAGAAACCGAGGAAAAAGGTTCCGTGAAATAACACGACGAGCTCGGCGTTTACAATCTAATTGCTCGTGGATCTCCAGCCTGCTGGAAGTAATCTTGTTTACAGGGCAAAGTTAAGAGGCCTAGCGGTGTATTTACTTACACCGAACTGTTTGATCGCCGGTTGTTACGTGCTCTAACCGCGATTGATAGTGAAAGCGTTCTTTATCAGCGGAGGAACGCGCAAATACCTGTCGATATTTTTTCGCGACTCGCGGCCGTCCAAACAAACGATTTACGATCGCCTCGTCTGCGGTATGCGAAGCACGCACGCCTGCTCTCTCGAATCTCGAAAATTTCATCCGAGAACACTATTATTCCCGCCGAGCACGGCCCTCTCTCGTCTCGATGGAATAAAGATCTTTTCTCTCTCTCTCTCTCTCTCAGAGCGCGTAAGTCCCCTATCTCGCCCAATTAATTTCTTGGCCGACTTCGTTTGTACCTCTCCTTCTCCCGCTATCTTCCTATAAATTTTCCAACGATAAAATTCCTCCTCCGATTTTCGAGGTTCCAAAATACCGCGAAGAACGGCCGCGCTCTTCAATGGGATTTCCGGTACGCGAATTATCACTGTCGAAAGATGTATTCGAAACGAGGAAAAACGACAACGACGAAAGAAGAAACAGTAGAAATATCAATTGGCGTGTGTACACAACGACAGTTAGCAACAGTGACGTAGCCAACGACGCACAGAAGCGGCGATTGGCTGCTAAAACAGCTGCTATCTTATCTTTTTCCCCGTGAGTGTCAACACTCGCCGAGCGCCGCGTACAATGTACCATACAAATGTGTAATTTCCGACGAGGTTCATTTTTCTCCGTGCAGAGCGGTTCGGGACGGTTCGGAACCATCCACCTGGATGCTTCAACCCTTTCTCGAGCTCGTGGCTCGTTGGGGAATGCCGTAAACACATTGGCAGGCTATCGAAAACGGCTTATCTATCCATAAGTACCGATGCGTATCGGAACGGCTACTTATGTAAAGACAAGTGCTTTATCGGTGTGGAAATCAATCGGGAAATGGAATTTTAATTACGAAACTGTACTCTCTTTTCTAAGATAGATTCCAACCTAACGAGAGTCTGGAATTCCACCGTGTACCACCGGTCAGATGACCCATTTAAAATTTTTTATTTTGCGATTATTGAAATTATTCTAAAAAGGTGTTTTTATGGGAATTGATTGAATACATTTTTTGATTCCAGTATACGTATATATTAATATAAATTTGCACAAAATGTAAATAAATTTCATCCTGTTATTTTTATGAATACTATACACACAACAGTCACCTTTGAGAGTCGGCTTGGTGTTAAAAATAAGCAAAAGCTCCACGTCAACTCGGGATTCACTAGCAAGAACAAAATGTGATGTTGAATCAGATTGTACATAAGACTACGAAGGGCCCCTATATCATGGGGCACTAAGGGTTTCAATCCGCTACTTCGTATTCACTGTCTAAGAGTTCCAATTCTTAATCAGAGCGTCCTATCTTATATCAATAAGGAAAACCAATGGCAGATACATAGATCTAATTAAAGAAAACCTTCGAACGCAGATAGCAGAGAACAAACTTTCTTCTCCTTTTCAGGTGAGCGAATGGTTCGAATTCATAGACACGCCGACGTGCTCGTTAATGTGTATCGTAAAGTACAATGCCCAAGCGGTAGTTCGAACGATAAAGTATTTCTTTTCGAATTTAGAGTCACGGTGAACACGTGGTTGGCAGATTCGATTCGATCGAACGCGTTAATTGGCCATTGTGTCGTGCAGAGGCGGCTCGAAAGGAGGCTCGAAAGAAAACAGGTGACAACCTTGACGGTGCCTAACTTTGATCGGAGCAGCTAGCCGATCATTCGCGTAATCGTTCCGGTTATTTATAATGGTTCGCGTTTTCCGCGTACTCGAGAGCAAGCGGTCGGTCGCACGCGAGCGAATCGCCGCGTCGCGCTGCTTCGAGTCGCGCGCCGCGAATCGTGTCGATGGAAATCAGGCTAAATGACAACGAGACCGAGGCGTCACGATCGAACGTGTCGAACCGCGAACGAGTTTATTTTCAGCCTCAGTCTAAGCTCGAGCATATCTTATGTAAAGCGTCACGGGTGTGCGTGGACAACGGGGCGTTCGTGATCGGGCAGGTGTCTGAGCGTTTATGGAAATACGCGACGCGACGGCGGGACTCGGAGAAATTCCGTCGAGTGGGAAATTTCCGAACCTCGCTGAAATTTTCACCTCGGATCATCGTCATCTCTCTACTACCTGCTCTATACCTCTCTCTCTCTCGCTCGCTTTCTCCGCGTCGCCGTCGTGTTTCTCTCTGTCGTTCTACCGGGAGACGCTTATCGCGATTATCCCCTCCGGCGCGTTCGAGCAGCGACGATGTAATTGCCGGCGATCAGAGCCGCTCCTTTTCGTTCCAGTGATGACGACAAGCCGCGTAGATTAGCATTCCCGTATCGAAATTTTTACCGCTCTCGACGTTATTGTTCTACGGACGGATGAGGACAATTCCGAGTCTATAAATAGAGAACGCGGCTGGCGGAACGGGAACCGAATAAAAGTACGGAGAGGCCAACGCGACGCGTTCTCTCGCTCGTCGCTCGCGCGCGCGTCCGAGCGTGAAGTCGCAATAACGCGATTAGTATTAACCGTCCGAGTGTCGCGGGTCTCCGTAAAAATCTGCTCGGGCAGTGCCGAGCGATCTCATCGCGCTTTTTTTAAAATTAAAAATCGAAATTCTGCTAGAGCTACTTGGAAAAAGATCGAAAGAATTTAGACCCTTGGATTTTCGGAGAGGTCCGCTGATTCGGCGAGATGGATCAAAACAGCGAGATGAGGATCGAAGAAAAAAGAGAGGAGAGAAGAAGGAGAAAGCTCGAGAGCAGGATGGTCGGGTTCTCTCGTCCGTCGCAATTTGTTTTGGTCGTATTCGTCGGGCCGGCGTAGTCGTCGCGCGGAGTAATTGTACGCGTCACGTGTGTCTGTCCGTCTGCCGCTAATGACGGATCGTTTTGCAACATTGCTCCCGGTCCGACGTTCAACAACATCGTTCTCAGGAGGCAGATACACCATTTGAAAATTGCGGCGCCCGCTTGCAACCTGTATAAACAATCGGCCATTACCCACCGTTATACGATAATCGTGCTTGACGTCAAATATTAAATGATTTCGCTGCGTGAATCAGGCTGTTTAAATTGTCCGGCTTGATTGAATGATGGCCGCTCCTCTAAGTTGGCCGACAACCACTTCACCGTAAATAAGATGGTACCCCATTCTGTACATAAGAGTCGCCTCGTTATACAGGGTGTTCGGTTCTTGCCGGTTCTCGTCTTCGAATATCTTCTCTCAGATGTTTCTCATTTTTCCCTTCATTCTTCCCGTACGTCCCTGGAAGTTCGTTTGTAGTCGTTGATGCATAGCGGGCATTCGATAACTATCAGTTTTTGGGGCTTCAGGGGCGGTCTCTTCAATTGTACACTCGTTATTTCCACCGTTAGAAGGCTTGACTCTTCACTGTGATCACAGTACGCATGCGTGACTAATAAGCATGGGTTAGAGGACGTTCCTATCGGGCAGTTATCAAGTTGGAATTTTCTTGAAGTAAAGTCACATTCAGGTCTAGTGGAATTATACTGTAGACAATGGAAATTTCAGATCTCTTTTTTTCGCAAAGCATGAGAGCAGGGGGCGTTCTCAATGTCCGCTTAAAGGGTTTGTTCTTATCGAGCGACCGCTTTACGCCAGAAACCTGTTCGTCCCGTTGCGCAATTTTCACGAACGTTCTTTCTCTCTCTCTCTCTCTCTCTCTTTCTATCTAGGACCGAACATTCGTTTGCTCCACGTGCAGTTTGCAAAGGACTCCGACCACTAAATTGCGCAATAAATTCAGAAGTCGTTCTCGTATTTGCACGACTGTTTCGCGGCCGAGCACGGCCCGTACCGCTCATACCGCGCTATCACGTGCCACGTCGAAGTGCACGTAACGAGACGTGCGAATTAAAGTAACGAAGAGTTTAGTTGCCCGTCGAACCGGCAACGGATGTAGTTACAGTTTTCGTGATCGGCGACTCGCAGCGGGATTATAAATAAATGTAACTGTACCGGACCGGGAAAGGAAAGGAACGCGATCGGTATGCGCGTCGAAACAAAAGGGAACGTTGCTGGTTCGTCGACGTGTGTCCCTCTAACGTCAGACTTTCTATCGGCGATTTGCGACGCAAATAATAAGCCGGTGTGTTTGAAAAACTACCGTTAACTATGCGAACAGAGTTGCCGTGTGGCCCCTGGAACACCGCAACCGGACTATCTTCGAAGCAAACGTGTTGTTACTTGTTATTCAGGGACTTTCGATTGATGAAGTACATATACAATTAGTTTGGTAAATGACGTCTACAAAATATATTGAAAAAATGCATTTGGTCGGAATTGTGAAAAACAATAGTAAAAATTGATTTTTACGACATTTTCAGCTGGGCCAATAACGAAAACTTAAATAAATTTCATTAAAATTGGTTATTTGGTGTTCGAGTTATAAACGATCAAAAGTGACAAAAAGGCCCAAAATCTTGAAAAATTGCAAATTTTACCACATTTGATCGTTTATAACTCGTAAACCAATTTCAATGAAATTTTCGGAGCGTATATCATTTATACAATAAATCATGTGAACAACAGTACTTTGGTGATCGTGAAAGAAGGAAAATGGTTTTATTTTTACCTTTTCTGAAGAATGTTTTTTCAAATCCTGAGATTATAAAACAAATAGAATAAATTCTCATTGAATTATAGAAATTTATTCAGGACAAAATATATATTTTTACGTAATTTAATCTGATTGGGAAAAAATACCGCATTATAACGTACACTCGCAGTAATAGGTACATTTACCCTATAGTCGCGAGTCGCAAGTAACCGAGAAAAATATAAAGGAAAAGATATGCCGAATTCAGTCGGCGTTGGATGCGTTGATCGAACCACGAATCAGAAAGTTCAGACGCGGTCGACTTTGATCGACATTTTCCAATTTTTCACGACGATCGGTGATCTCGTCAGGGGTCAGAGCCGTGTGGTCGACCAGATAATACCGGAGACGCGTGCAATCATCGCTTTCTCCGGTCTGCTGTTCAATTAATTCGTTCGATGTTAATAATTTAATGGATCTCGGTGCCTTATCGCTGCCGTTCCTTCACGCGTCGCTCTCGTGCGTTACTTCAACCGCGGAGCCATTGCACTCGCGTGCGTGAACGAGATCCACGAATACCACAAAATTATCACGAACCTTCATACTTGGTTCGAGATATCATGCGTCCAGGAAAAATGTTCAATCTTTCAACTTCGCTGATCTGTTTGGTTCGCGCGTCAGAACTACTGTGCGTTATGACTTGCATCTGTTAAAGGGGGGAAATAGGCTGACAGTCTAAAAAAGGTAATATTGCCACCGTCTTTCTACAAAAATTGGCCTATTTTTTCAATGATTCTATTACCACGGAAATATTGAACAGTATTTCCCTAAAATTTTGGGATATCTTCAGCTGCTTGTTGGAATTGTGAAAAATAATAATCTGTGGTATAAAATAGCGATCTCCTGATAGAGCCCACTAAACGGAGAAAGGCAAAATGTTGGTGATTTGTCAAATTGTTAGTCTACTTTCCCTCTTGAACGATCTTTCGTATTCGTTTTCGTTTTGATAATGAACCACTTTATTTTAAGTAGAAGTACTCAATTTACACATGATCGAATTTACGACAGATCGATTGCTTAATTAGGATACACATCGCCGGGTAGAAGTTCGTGGCTACATTTTTCGAAGCTTCCAATCGTCATATTGTTCATATATAATATTACTCTATAAGTGGACCGGCTTAAGTAGTAACGTGCCGGCAGTACACAATACTGTTTAACGTTGAACCAGCGGGGCCATTTTGTACGGAGAAGGATGGTCAAAAAAGTCTTTTCCACCTTCTCGCAGAGAATCACGCGTTTGTCCTTGCGAGTTCGTCCGCGATCGGAGAACCGACTGACGCGTTAAATTAAAGATAAATTGACTAGAGACATGTACTTATGTCGAATAAAAAGCACGAGCCTTCTTGATTGTCTAAGCTAATGCGTGGAATTGTACCATTTGCTCTGGTACGGTATAAATAATGTATAAATACACATCTATTGTTAGGTATCTTCGTTTTGTACGTACGGTCTGGCTTTGGTACATGATCGTGGTACTGCGAGCGAGGGAACGAAAATCGTATGGATTCTTTCCCTCCGTAGCGTCGCGTCGCGTTTCGATCCCCACCGTCTCCTGACATAATCAATCACAAGCTACAGCGAAGATAAAGTATACTTCTCTCTTGTTTGCGTCTCCTGCAAGTCGGAGGACAAACCAATATGAATTAAGTAGACAGTAATTCTTACTAATTGGTTGAGATAAAAAGAAGTAGGTAGGTGAAAACTGTAGTTCGTACTGCCCCAACGCGACGCTACAGAGAAAAACAGTCCATTTATCGGCCGACAATCCGCGATCGAATTGATCGCGTTGCCGGAAGTTGCGAAACGTGATTGTCGAGTCGGTCGATCGTAGAAATGAAACGGCTGTTATCGAAGGTACAGAGAGCTAGGCGTTTCGAGTGTTCGCCACCTGGGAGCACTAAATCGAAGGAAATTCGTATCAAGTGTCCTACCTCTTTGTCCGTTCAAAGGAGCATCGGTCGGCACGTGAACAGGTTCACACGTAGGACGAGAGTTCCCGACGCAGCTCCCGTTCATCGCAGACAACACAGCACTTGGCAACACTCCACCACGCACTTGCTCACTCTTATCACACTATCATTGGTCTCGATCCGTGAGCACCGATCCGGCCGTCGAACCGGAAGCCATCGTGGTCTCGGGACTGGCGTCGGGAGACGAGAACGGTGCGTCCATGCCTGCACGGGGACTAGCAGTGTAGCAGTAGTACTGGCACTCTAATCCAATCGTCGCGTTGCAATCGTCCTAGGTTGAAGATCAGCAGCGTGTTGGCGTCCCTTCTTTGGTTGATCTGCTCATTGGACTGCGCCGCTCACTTCTGCCAGTTGAAGATCAGACTGTTGCGCCTGAAGCTGCTCGATCAGCAGTACTACATACTGGAAGTTAGGTCTCAATCAAGTCTCAATCGGGTGTCAGGTCTCAGGAATCAGGTTCCAAACTCTCATCAATCTCTTGTCGCGGGTTCGAGTCCCAATTGTGTCCGGTTTCCTCTTTTTTCTGCACTAGTATTCTAATCCGATAGTCCTTCGAGGTAGCAGATGAGTGCTATGGCAGTGATCCATTCGTTGATCTCGTCATTGAATTCCTAGACTAGCTGTTTACTTGGTGTAGCTACTAAACTAGCAATGCTCCTTGATCCAATCGTTGAGGTAGCAGACAAGTGGCGTCCCTTCAGTTGATCTCTTCGTTTAACTACGCTACTCTCTTCTAGTAGGTCACGATCAGCGTTCTATGCCTCTGGAGCTGCTAGACTAACAATGCTAGACTAGCATTCTAATCCAATCTTCTTTCGGAGTAGCAGATAAGTGGTACATAACGTCTCATCTGGTTATCTTCTCGTTAGACAACGCCGATTTTTCTCTTGGCACTTGAAGATGAACGCCCTACTCCTGGCGCTGCTGAACGAGCAGTTCTAAATACTCTAATGGAATTGTCCTTCAGGCTAGTAAATATGTTGCACGGTAGAGATCCATCCATCGATTTCCTCTTTAAGTTGCGTCGCTTACTTCTCTAGCAGTTCAAGGACAGCGTGCTACACTTGGAACTGCTGGACTCTAATCCAGTCGACCTCCGGGGTAGTAGATAAGTGGCGTGGTAGCATCCCACCCGTCAATCTCCTCATTAGACTGCGCCGCTCTCTTCTGGCAATTCAAAATCAGCGTACTATGTCTAGGACTACTGGGAGCAGACCTACAAGCTGTCTGCGCGATCCCAGGTCCCAGCCTGAAGCTCTTAGCCCCAGCTCTAGGAAAGTAGCACTCGTTCCCTATTACCCAATTGTTCGTCGCACTCCGTGCTTCTTCTTGCAATCGCCTCGCATCCTTCGCGTCAAGCTGTGCGTCCTGATCGCACAGCTTCTCCACGCAAGGACACGAGTTACTCGATGATCTCCAGCTCTCCATGCAAGACGATCTGATCGCGCAGGACATCTTAGGCTTGCAGGGACTATTATCCACGATTGATTCCAGTTGACTGTTAGCGCGCGAACATTTTTGGTCCAGCTGGTCCGAGCTGGCGAAACGGAGCCGTTTAGGCGACTCGCTCGAACATCTGACGAACGTCGACCTCACCAATGACTTGTTCTTCAAAGAGCTACGAGGTATCAACGGGTTTCCGCTCTTCCGGCCGCACCTGCGGTTGCCCCTTTCCGAGTTACGTTCTTCCCGTAGGATCGGATCCTCGCCGATCAGCCAGTAGGTCAAACGCTCGCCCTTCCCTTTCATGGAAATCAGACCCCTCTCCACCACGCCGAATCCGCCCAGCTGGTCCAGCAGTTTTTTTGTCTCGCCGCTGCAGTGGATCTTCAACGCTGCAAGTGGTTCAAACATTTAAAGCTTAGCTGTAAAAGGATTATAGCTTTCTCGAAAAAAGACTGGGGGTATATGACAGGAACATTTAATTTTACTAGAAAAATTCGTAAAAATCGACAGCAGCTGCAGCTGCTGTTATAAATGAAAATTTTCAAAGAGAGGAGGACAGTAAATGACTGTTGGGACTCTTTTTTCGAAAAACAAGCCGCACGATTGGAGAACTTACGCGATCCCGTAGACTCCATACGACTGGCAGTGTTCACCGTGTCTCCGAACAGACAATAACGAGGCATTTTTAGGCCGACCACACCGGCGCACACAGGTCCTACAGGTGGAAGTAAAAGCGTGTTGTCAATTGTGATCGAGCCAGTCGTAAATCCGCGTTCGCGGCCGGGTCGTTTTCCCTCCGCGCTCTTGTACTCACCGGAGTGTATACCGATCCTTAGCTGCAGTTTATCGAGGGGCCTGTGCCGAATGGTGAACTGTTTAATGGCGTCTAGGAGGCACAAGGACATGCTGGCAATTTCTCCCGCGTGCTGAATGCCGTTCCGTATCGGCAGGCCACTTACCTGTTAAGAAACAAGTGATTTATCGAGTCGGCCGGTTTTAGTTACAGCCGGGCACTATTTAGTATACGATTACGCCCGAGTTTTTATCGCTCACCACCATGTACGCGTCTCCGATAGTTTCTACTTTGTACACGTCGTAATTTTCTATCGTCGAGTCGAAGCAAGTGTACAGGTCGTTCAAGAAGTCCACCACCTGAAAATTATACAGTTCCAAACTTAAAAATGCCCTTTAGAATGTTCTTTTTTTAAAGGCACGTGTCCAGCTGAGAGTAACACTATCGCGAGTTACTCTCGGGAATCAAATTTGTCAGCGTACACGTATTGAGAGTGCTAGCGGAGAGCTGTACGAAAAAACTCTCGGAGAGCGAACAGTAAGTATACGAACGCCAATCGTATAGCTGAGAACAATGGGCGGGAAAGTATGCTCTGACGCATTAAAGACATTGCAACAATTGCAGCAAACCTTGGAGCATCCATTCTGTTCACGAGTATTTTTATAACTATCGAAATTCATCTGAGAGACACGCATAAAATTTAAATGGGTGGTTGAATGGGGAGTTGACTCTCACGCCAATTTCCGAGAGCAAAAAATTTCTGAAGTACTCTCAAATGGACACGCAAATTGAGAGTACTCTCGAGAGCAACTATCGTCAGACACTCTCAGATGGACACGTACCTTAAGACAAATTCGAGAATATCATCGCATTCGGTTCGAGCGAACTTTTTACGTATTTCATCAAATTGGTTCCCACCTCCTTTCATAATTATAGCAATTTCTACATTCTCGTATGCCTGTAATTGTAATAATGTCTGTAATAATCAAATTGTCATTTGAGTACTGAATCTGTGGCAATTCAACTGAATGAAGAGCTGTTGTATTGGGGATATCAGAGAGACTAATGTGTCTACTTTGAACGGTCCTAAGCATCGTTAATTATACAGGGTGAGCCGCGAAAACAGAACACCTGAATTTCTCCGTTGGTATGAAGGATAAACAAAAGTTTCAAAAGGGGGCAATATGATGATATCAATAGATCTTCTAATTTTCGTAACAGATCGTCTTTTCTCGTCATTTCATGGTCATCGTCGGTTGTCCGAGGGTTGATACTTCACAGAAGGCGTCTATGCACCATACTGATTCTACCGAATGCGTCGAATGTTCTTACGGCAGGTCAATAAAAATGTTCAAAATTTTTTTCTTCAGAAATAGAGGCATGGTTTGCGAGGGGATGGTTTATCCTTTGACGTGCAGAAGCGGCACGAACCAAATGCGACGAAAATCTCTTATTATTTAGTCGATCGACTTGCCTGCAAAGGCGTGCTCTCGGCGGACATAGCGGTGAAGCCAACAATGTCACTGAAGTAAATGGTAACGGAATCGAAGCTCTCCGCCTCGACTTTGTGTCCCCGTTTCAATTGCTCGGCGACATAGCGTGGCAGCATCTCGTAGAGCAAAGCGTCTGAAAGAGACGAGTCGACAATTTGTGGAATTAGAAAACAACGAGCAAGACTCTAAATGCGAATCGAACGAAAACCATCGAACATCAGAGAGAGTGAGAGAGCGACCTGTTTTCTTCTTCTCTTCCGTCAGTTGATCCGTTCGTTCATCGACAAGAACCTCCAGGTTGTTTGCGTACTTCTCCATCATAGCCATCATGTTATCGAAGATGTTTGGCTTCCTGGAACACCGTTCCCCATAACGAAAACAGAATTTTACAGAGACGAATTTAATCGAAAACTCACATTCCCTTCCTGAGGGGTCGCAGCTTGTTTCTGATGATCTTGAAGTCAGGGCGAGTCTCGGGGTCCTCGGACCAGCACTCCATTAAACAATCTCTCACGAAATGGAAACAGTTCTCTAGCTGATCCAGCGGTGGCCTGGGATAATCGAATGAAAATAGAGTTGCTGACGGGGTGGAAGCGAGATTCGAGTATATCGAAAGTTTTAAAACTCACCTGAACGGTTCTATCTTCGGCTCCCTCGCGATCACTTTCTTCAGGATCTCCGAATCAGAGAGCTCTGTGATCCCGAAGGGTCCGTGTCGGCCTTGAAGTTCGTACAAAACGATTGCGAACGAATAAACGTCTCCCCTCTGATAGTCCCTAGCCGTGGGCTCCTGGGTTCTCGTGGATCGCAGCATTTCTGGAGCTCGGTACAGCAGAGCTGGGGAAAATCGAGGTTATATCGAGAGGAATCTGTTGAGTGATTCAAGCCGAAGATTCACCGTACCATGGTATTTTCTCATGACGTCGCACGGCTCGCATTCCGCGTCCTTCTTGAACTCGTGCAGCCCGAAATCCGCCAGCTTTACGACCCAACGGGAGTCGACCAGGCAGTTCGACGTGCTCAACGAGCCGTGATATTTGATGACGGACTCGTGGAGATAGATCATGCCCTGGAAAACAGGCGGATCTTTGGTCCTCGTTAACGTTCGATCGGGACGATTGAATGAAATTCGCGCGAAGTGGGAGGAACAAGCGTCTTCGACGGATGAAATTCGTTGGGAGGAAACTTTTTCGGGCGTTTTTATCGTGGAAATTGTTAGAGCGTTTCTCGCGAAGGGTTTACGATCCGACATAGTCTAGAATCAAATTTCCACGGACGATGAAATTGATCGGGTCGTTGCTTACTCGAATGATGTCGCCCACCAGCGACGCCATGAACATGTTGTCCAGCTTCATGTCTTCGTTCTCCAGGATGTCCTGCGAAAAAGGAAAGAACGGACGAGAAAATGATTGTTTCGTGTGATTGCTAGTTATCTCGGTGGTTACCTTGAGACTGCCCCGTGCACAATACTCGACCACGATGCAGATGTTCGGTGGATCGGTGCATGCACCGATGAAAGCGTTCAGGTTATCGTGTCGCAAGTCACGCATCTGGAAACAACGTCTTTCAATTCTGCATACCTACTCGGGGATTCATTTGTGATCTCTTCGGTCCAGCACTTACCACTTTCAGCTCCTTCTTCATCTCCCGCGTTATCTCGATCGATTTCTTCCGAACCTTCTTCACCGCGAATATGCGACCCTTGTAGACGCCAATTTGCGTGTAAATCATGGAATAACGAAAGTCGGCGTCCGGATTCGAACTTAGGGAGACCTGGCTTGTACGGACGATTGGCTGGGTCATTGGCTGGACAGAAAATCGAATCTCAGATTTCCTCCCTCATTTTCATACGTTAGGTCAACCCTCTCGCGATGATGTTAGCACGTTGACGAATAAATTGTGAATTTTATACTGCAGCTGGTTATAACTAGATTGCGAGAATCTTCATCCAAAATGTTATAATAAGCTGGTATCTGAATTCGGGAACTTTACATTTTCTTGAACAGAATTATCGGTTACAATTATACGATTAATAATTTTCAATTGAAATATGTCTCATTTGATTCAATAATTTGTTTGCCATATAACAAGTTCACAGAGACATTATTTGTCTCTAAATCTCGCCTCGTTCCATGATCAGATTAGTTTCGCAATCAGCAAGGAGATCGATGTAAGATAAGAATTTGATTCGAACGTGGAGCATTCGCATCGTTTACATTATGGTAGAAAAGTCTTGGGAATCGAGAAGGTCTTTGGCGAATCGGATGACGGGAGTGGAAGGAGAACAAAAAGAAGAGGAAGAGTGGAATAATAAGGGGTACTGGCACAGAGACGGGGTGGAAAGTTAGAGAGAGAGGGAGACAGAAAAGTTAGAAGCTCGTGTAAGCCCGACACCGAGTATTTACCTTGGAATTGCATTTGGCAGGCGCCTCGTTGACTACCGGCGCCGACTCGTCCTTTTGCTCCTTGATCTGGATGTCTTTGTAGTTCACCTTCCACAGCAGTGAGTCCAGTTCCTGTTCGTACCGCCAGTTCCTGTATAGCACCAACAGCACCGCGGCGATGATCAGCAGGAACCCTCCAGCGATCCCTCCGACGATCTCACCGGTATGGGCTAAGAAAATCGAACGTGAATCGACGAGAAAACGATTTCGTTGGACCGGTCGCGATCGATCCAGTTCACAGTGGGGTATTTGGCAGGGAATGTCAGAAAAATGTCGTAAAATTTTTTATGTCCGACGTAGTTAAAGGTCTGAAGAATAAAGCTTCCGTATTACATTTTTATTTGTATGTACACCTGTGAAGTACTCCACTTCGTCGAAAGTAAAGAGATTTTATATCACTTTCAAGTGTTTTAAGGAAATTGTGTAAATTCTTACATTGCAGAAGCTTTTCAAGTAGGTATAGCATCTAAATTAGTATAGTTATTGATATTTGAACATAATCGATCATTCTGTAAGTTTCTTTACGATTGTAAAACTTCATTGACGATTTTGTTATAGTATTGAGTAATATTCGGTGCTTCTTTTGGTATAGTTACATTTGATAAAGGTTTGTGATAATAGTGCAAAAAGAATTTTTTTAATTATATATATTAACTAATTTTGATTAATTAAATGTTAAAATGCATCTTTGATTAATACGAATTCAACAGCCTACTATATTATGACCTTGAGCCCATAAATAACGCTAAAATAGTTTTTTCCGACTTTCCGGGCCAAATACCCCACTGTGCGATTGTTCGTCGTGCTCTTCGAGCCCCACACATGTGATTTCTCTCTCTCTCTCTGTCTCTCTATCTCTCTCTGCAGATTTAGGTCAGAGATGTTCTTGTCCCCTTCTCTTTTAATTGTACCCCCGATGTTCTCGAAATCGGCCGCAACCGTTGCGTAATCGGTAATCGCGCGCGGTTACGTGGTCGACATACGTATTGGATCTCAATTAAAGGAAACGAAAACGGTACCGCGGGAAGGGCGGAAGGCGTTCTCCTTTAACTGATTTCCATATGGAGATTTTGAAGGTCGAGCGGCTAACTTTATGATGCATATTTTGCGATCCGACCCAGAGAGAATTTACAGAACACAGGCTGCCCCGAGAGAAAGCTGACCAATGGGAATGATCGGATGTGGGATCAGTCTTTCACCCTGATCATTGTAATCTTTCCTCGATGTTTCGATTTGCCCGGTATCGACACCTTCGCAGATCGGATTTTCGATGGGACGGAACTGGGACGCGTTCGATTGCTGTGCGAAATCTGTCGTTTCGATTTTAGACACCGTGCACTGGCACGCCACGCTTCGATAATTCTTACAGTTCGGAGCTAGGTGCATTGTTTTGGCGGAAAATTGGATCAGACAGGAAATGAAAGTTTGTTTCACCACCTACAAAAGCTAGTTTCTCACAAATGACATGTCCGATTTTAGAATACAAATTTCATAAAGCATTTCGATCAAGGAATATAGTCTTCAGGTTTGCTGATTTTCATCGTTCATTCTTTTTATATGTATATCACGCAATGTTTGGTTAAAACGTAGTGATTTATCAACACAGAATTTGTCGATGGTAAAGCCACCAAATGGAAATGACAATCTTCTAAAGGAAGAACGTGTTAATGTTAAAAATCGGACTATTCATACGCGACAACCAAATGTGAGGAAGCTTTGGACGAAAGAGGCAGTTGTGTGAACTAACTTCATACAAATCGAGTTTTTAAAACACGTGTCGAACCAGGCAGAGCATCGCCAGCAATGTGAAACGACTCGAACAGAGTTGAAGGATCGTCGATACGTACATGTGCATTTTTCCCCATGGTAGCCGCAATGAGGTTCCGCGATAGGTGGTCCATCGCCGACCCACGAAATCTCTCTTGTTAATCGAAGTTTCTAGAACGAGAGAAAATCAAGAGAATCTTCAAGAAGAACTTGTCCAACCAGAAAGATTTTTGGACGAACGAAGATGAACCAAAAAACATTTTCTTAACAAATACGAAGCGCTGTCTACGTAAAGAAAAAATGTAGAAGTTATTCAGCTGGCTTGTCTTGGTGGCTCACCCTGTATATTTGAATTTAATCATTGCATATCTAAAGTAGGATTTCGGAGATTCAGTCAAAGGTTAAATATCCTCACCATCGAGCGTCTTACCGGCAGGTTGGTCCCGTTCTCTTTGTCCACGAAGTACGCAATGGGATACAATCCATGTCCTTTCGCTGGCCGATTGTCCAGCGCAATCAGTGTGTAATTGCCTTCCGCATCGCCATTTTCGTCCATGTAAACCATGTATCTGGGGGAGACAACATATCTCGTAGCAGCGCGGTGTACGCGCATTAAAGTCGTCGTAAATTGCAGATGCGTTGTTTCTCGCCGCGTTCCGTTTCATTCGTCCCTTCTCCACATTCGCGTCACCGTTATGGATAATTGACATCGCGGGATAAGGCGAAAGAATATTACGTAACGCTCTCTCGATGGCATTGCTCGCCAGAAGGACGTCGACAGGATAGCATCGCGTCCTTCCTCATTATTAGACCGCGGATATTTATAAGAAAAATGAGCAGGTGGAATATAATCTCTGTCGTACGACGAAAGAGATGCGCGTGTCTACGGTTCAGAATTTTCAGTTTTACTCCCGATCTCTCTCTCGGACCCGCCTCCTAACATAATTCATCCCCTAATCACTCTGCTGCTCTGTTCCGCGAAGTTCTCGCGGGGAGATACGGGAATGACGGATCGCGCCGTTTCCGTCTTCGCTGACCTCGTTACGACATCCCGACGGTAATTATTGTCTCGTTTCGAAAGTTTTTCTGCAGTCTGATCGATGTCTGCGATGCACTTCGGTCGGTTGCTTTATTTGTTGTTTAGAGCCAGTATTTTTGTGACGGTAGTTTTTTCCACGCGTGTTTTGTTTCTGTGGTTCGAAAATACTGAAAGAATGGTGACATCATTCGATACTGTGTTATCTTTAAAATTTCAAGCCTTTCTTCGAGTTTTTTGAAATCTTTTTTCAATTCATTCATAATTATTTTCATTCTGGTCTTGTTCAATGAATAACCCCATAAGCACACACAATTATGAAGAAATTAACAATCATCGATCTAGTATAAATTAGTGTAAATTGTTAGCTTTGAATTTATCTACAAAACATAATTTCCATAAAAATCCGCAGTTTATCGACGTCACTTGTTTCTCTTAGTTGGATGAGTTAGATGCCTTAAAATATTTTGATAAACGGTGAATAAAAAATGCCAATCTCCCATACGTACCCCATGGCGCTGCGGTAATGGACGCCGTAGAGTGTCGCCACCATCTCTCTGCCGTTTCGCGGATCGCGATTCTCATCGAGAGCTTTCAGCAACGACCTCTCGTAGAGATGCACCGCGTCGTACAGATACGCCGTCTCCGGCACGATCTGCCTTATAACACGAAAAAACAAAGGGATTACGTTTGAAAATTGAGCACCGGTCCCCCGATTTCTGCAGCCCAATCGTGATCAAGCTCCCTTGGATCGGATTGAAACTCCGGGGGCGGAAAGATGCGCTCGTGGATAAGCCTCCCTCTTCCGAGACGATAGGAAAATCGAGCGGAAATTTGGATCTAGCGGAAACGGGACCGATGGGTTCCCTGGCGAGCCTCGTTGGATCGAAATTCCCGATTCGAATCGCGTTGGAGCGAGATTAGGCTGATTTTGCGAAGATGTTGGATCCCTTAGCGACTTCTCCGATTTACTGATTCTTTCATTTAGCATAGTAAAATTAGTAGTTCGCTGAGTTAGTGACAGTCTGTCGCACATTTATTTAGTCATTCTGTAAAATAAAGGACTGTCGTAAAGGCTGGGACAGTGCTTCTCTTCCACATTAACGCATTGAAAACAACAGTGTCATAATTGTCAACTTTATTTCTGTTTATAAAGAAACTTCTCATGAGCATCAGAAGCAACAAGTCGTGTTCAGTGTAGCTGTGCCAAGCAAAGGCTAAAAATATGTCCGAAAAAATTTTATTGTGTTTCTTATTGATTCAATTTGTTGGAAATTGAATGTAGTTTGAATGTGCAAAAAGAATTGTGCGCTTACCGCGATGTGAATTTGTTTTCTTTTTGTGTGTATCTACAGTGTGTCCCAAACATGTTGGACTTTCTTAGGTTTTAGCAAGTTAGCAAGGGTTAAGTCAGTGTTACTCGGTGAAATACAACTTCGTGTTTAGATATTCATCCAGCACTTGGACAGAGTTAGTGTTTCTATTGAATGGTCGAGCAATAGACACTCGATATCGCGGGATTAGAGGGTTCTAACAAAGTTCCCGATGGTTTTCGCGAAAGTTCGGTCTCGCAAGGGCCAATCGCGCGGGCGGTCGTGAGATTGTAATAGTCACCTGAACGATTCCGCCCACGTTCGCCAGCGGGTTGCTGAAGTTGAAGGGCGGTTTCTGTCGATAGGCGTGCACCAGCCGGGTGAAGTTCTTCGAGTAGATAGGCGCGGACGCTACCACGCTGAAGTAGCTTCGGTATGCATTCAGGATGGATGAGTTCGTTTGTGACTGCCAGAGACCCCGGAAGTACTTGTCAGGACGCTTTTCATCGTACTGTTCGATGTCGACGCCGACGACCCAGTACTCACCTGCGAGACCAATCAGAAGATGCTCTTTTCCTTCTTGTACCGTTCGATGAAGATTGTTCTTTGAAAATGGGGGACACGAGTGTCAACGAAAATAGAGGCGAGATTAAAGGCTTCGTTTTACGTTGTTGGCAGAGTTAGTCACGAAAGCCTGCATACATTTTCTAGGATCAAAACAATGGGAAGATACAAGGTTGTTTTTGGACTGAATTTAGGTTAGAACAAGATGATAATGTTTCTTAAACTGTTTTAATAAAAGGCGTAAATGAATCGACGAAGAATTCTATATCGAAGTGTGCGAAATCTTTTGTTATGATTATTGCAATTGTTATTGCAGTGGAAAATTTTTCCTGCTTTCGCGTACGCGGACTTTTCAGACAGGTTTTGCGGTAAAATCAGACTTTCGTGTACTTGTTATCGAGGAGTTGGAAGATTCTGATTAGAGTTCGATCGAGGGCGACTATAAAGCTAGTGACTAGTGACACTGCTTCTCCAGTATATGTACCTGATTATGTTACAGCAGATTTATACCTTTTTCCAAGAGCTTCTTCTCGTCCAGAGCCATCAAGAGACCCATGTGCTCATAATAATTGCCTAGAATCACGTAAACTGGAACAGAACGCGACAATGTTTCTTTATAATTCCACAGGATTTCCGTTTCTAGTCGCCCTTCGCCATTTCTGAATCGTTCAAGAGGAAAAAGGGGGACCGTCGTAGGTCGTTTGTCGACTATTTTTAGTAACCGGATAAAACAGAAATAGACGGTCCTAATCAACTGAGTGTATTAGGACCGGTATCTATTCACCGCGCGTCGCATTCCTGTCATTGTAGTATGCGGGTTATCACACGAATGGACAATTAAAATGCGGGTAGCCTGTTTCGAGCGGCGACGCGTGAAACGTGATTGGGGAAAAGTGCCTCTTCTTGTTTCGAGATCGTTTCACCGTTATCGCGATCATCGTAAATTGTGAAGAAACGAGGTTGCCGAGATTCTTTCGGGAAAACGATTTCGCGCGATTCACTTCTTCTTTTCAAAAGGATATTCAACAGTTACTCACTGCGCGTCTCTAGATACGTCTCGCTGACGTGCTCGTGGAACGGATTCGTCATGTGCGTGACATGGTAAGGCTCTTGCCAGCAACGCAAGAAGTTCACGGTGACGCCTGCTGCCTCGAACGATGACAGTATCGTCTTTGCTATTGTCGACATTTTGTTGAACTCGAACAGGGTCGAGTTCATGTACATGAACGTCACCTAGAAGTTTCCATCAGACATACTGAGTTTCATTAGATACATTGAATTGTTAGTTATTATGGTGTCTTTATTATTGTGTGATGATTCCTAGGAGTTTTCCAAGGTTTAGCTGTTGAGAGGCTATTACAAAACATTTTAGCCACTGCTTCTAGTATTATACATCTAAAAGAAAGTGAACAATTCTGTTTGAAACCGTAAGGGACTGTCGCACAGTGGCCTGGGCGGCCGATCTAGCAATTCAATAAGATTTTAGCATTGACAAGTCGTTGAATTCGTTTTGACATCAGCTACAATATTATAAGTTGCGACACGAACTCTTCTTCTTTGATTTGCATTCAGACGTCATTTTTATAAACGGAAGCCACGTTTTAAGTGTTCTTACGTAAAATAATGAAATTGTTAATATAATGTGTCTTGACTTCATTTCAACACCTACTTCTCACAGTCTTATGGGTGTCCCAATTTATACGCCAAAATTTTTTTCGATCAAAAACGTTGTCTCCAGAAAACTGGCTATAACTTCTTATCCGTTGATACTATCATTATACTTTCCACAGCAAAAATGTAGCTGGCAACTGTACCTTTCCAACGATATAAATTTTTTTGCGTAATTCTGATCCTATGAAATTTTATAGTTATAAAAAGCAAAACGTGTCCCAATCTTTACGACAGTCCCTTAGCTCCAAAAAAGTGATTGAACTACATTACCGAAGATATCTCGTTTTACATATTTTGCTATCGTTATTAAATAGTTTATTTTGGTTTTGAAGAGCCTGTTAGGTATCTAATTAGTTCAGAGTGCGATAGAGGTCGAGAATGTTGAAATTTCACTCACTTTGGTCCAGTTGAAAGCCATCAGAACCGATACAACCGACTTGGAGATTTGCGTGTCCGGTGGCCTGGTCCTCGCGAACGTGGGAAACTCCTTTTTGTCGGAGGACTCTCGGTGCGTGCAAAACTAGAATCAAGATACATATCGGCTTGAGCATTCTCGACCTGGATGCTACTTGTTTTCTATTATTCCGAGTCCGGTGATAGTTATTGCCAGCTCGGAATTCAGGTGACCGCGGCCGGCAGGTAGTGATAAATGCCGTGCGCTACGAGCCGGTCTCGAATTTGCATTTGATTTCTAGGTTGGTCTATTACTAGGCTGGAACGCTGTATGAGACACGTAACTCACGCGTTTAGTGTGTTGTAGCTGCGATACAACTGGCCCACGGGAAACTCGAAAGAAACGACAACGGGGAACGCGTGGACAGTGATTCATGGTTGCCATTGTTCGACGCGTTAACACGTACGTTACTGCCGATTAAATTCAATGAATAGTTGTTACGTTAGGAACAACAGAAGGGAGACTAGCGTGTCTACAAGAAGTACCTTCAAAAATATAGACTGCGGATCTTTATGTAAAATAAAAATGTTCTGATTAGAACCTTAATGATTTTGTTGCATTAAAAACAACGTTACGGTATTCTGAAATTTTTCTAATCTTTTATTGTTTTATATTTCACTCAGAGCCATAGTTTCTTCATAAATGCATAAAGGTCCGCTGTCCGAGGGTTGAAATGTTTGATTAAATGCAACGTATCTTCTGCATGAAATATTAAAATAGTTTAGCGGAGCAGAGTAGCGAATTCTCTGAATACCATGCTGTGTACTATGGCTTAAAATGGCACAGGGTATAAAATTAATTTGACCAGCATGTCAAGCGGTCCATCGAGCCGAAATAAACGCGGTCATTGAAAATTGGAGTTCCTTTACGATTCCAGAAGCGGATCGTGGAAAAGAGATCATGCATAGTGCAGATCGAGTTGAGAAGTTCTTCGACCGTCGTGTCGGTCGATTAATTTCGCGAGTCGAGTCGAATGGCTTGCGTTCAACGGATCGTAAAACGGTGCACCTATATTTTTCGGTGGCCCACCGCCCACGAGGAAACAGTTCAATGATCCGGATAATTTTCCCGGGAAGACGGATGGTTTCTTTTCTCTGTTTCCCAGCGCGCCTGCAGCTCCGCTTCTTCCGCGACAGCTGCGAGATTAAAAGAAATCTAATGAATTACGCGCGGGAATAGCCTCGCCGCTGTACACCACCACGCCGAGCCGCGTCGCTCATTTCTCTTGGCTCTTTCGCGTCAATTACTGCCCTTTTTCTTTGAACCTCATTCTTCAAGATGCTCTGTGCCAGTCGCGAGTCTCTTGCTCTCGAATTGCCGATGAAACTGCGTCGACAAGTCTCTCGAACAGAGAAACAATGACTTGCAACGACGAAATCTTCCACGTATTCGACTGCGAGGTTTCTTATTTTTATGCGTTGTAATATTCATTTCTCTCGCTAGAGAATAGAACTTCTCTCAACTCTTCCGCATTAATCACTACCCTTACACTTTGCACGCCGTTCGTCAAAATGCTGTGTCAGCTGCAAGATCTCTTACTGTTTTTAACTTCGTCCTCCTATATTTACATCTAGTTATGAATATTAAATGCGAAACCGTTTTAGCCATTGCACCAAGAGTCATCAAATGGAGAGATATCTCTTCAGCTAAACGTTTCCAGAAGATTAAAATGAAGTAGAAATTCTATTAAATCTTGCAATTTCGATAAAATCTGCAATCTAAATATAACCTACTTCTTGAACGCATTACCATACAGTTGTTTGAACTTTTAAGATATGGAATGTTACAAATGAACTCTCGTCTTCGTTCTGGAGTTCTTAACTTCTCTTCAAGTAGTATTTTTAATTACGCTAAAACTCGGCTTTGAACTGAAATTATAATTGCGCCAGTGAAGCTGGTAGAGTAAAGAACATAAACTAAAGAACATGAAATAAACTATAAATCTGTAATATTTCATAGATGTCTTATTAGCATTTCTTAACCCCTCTTCAATTAATATTTTTTACCAAGTACAGCAGCATTTTGTGAAGATAAAGATCGTTTCCAAATCCGGTCGCGAACTAAAATTAAAACTACGCCATGATCTATAGTGAAGAATTGGTAAAAAATGTCCCAGTCGAGACGATAAATCTGCAATATTTCTTGACTAATGAGTACGTCCTCTCCATCGGTTTTTCCGAGAGGAAAGAGATCCGGCGTGGCGCGGCGTCGCCGTTAGGGAACGGGCAGACCATCCCGGGCTGGGCTAATAGATAAAAGGCGTTCGTGGGCAACGATGGCGTTGAATGGGTTGAACGTGTCGTAACCTCGGCTCTCGCTTATTCGTATTCCTCGGTGGTCGGCGAATAATTTATTTACCCGGTTGGCCCGGCGCTCCCGGGAGCTTAAACCGCGCATTGCACCGCCAGATCACGTCGGAACAAGCGAAAAAACGATCGCGGCGAAACACTTCGCCGGGGACCCGTTCGTGCTATTACATAGAGGTAACATGGTTCTCAATTTCAACGGTGGCTCGCCGGTACCAAATGGTTATACCGATGCCGAACGGTTACCCGATCCTACTTTTCGGTCGCGTGCTACATATTTGACGGTCGCCTCTTCTTTTTGCGACGGCAACGTCCTGAAAACTGAAACGAGAGTTTCACGGGGTCGAGAGTTAATCGCATGTAATCTGTAAAGGGGCTGTAGGGACAACCTTGGACCTCAGTTGGATGTGAAGAAGGGTGCAAAACGCACGGGGTGGAGCATAAATTGCATCATTGTGTTCTAACGTTCCGGTAAGGGTGGCTTCTGGGAACTGCACAGTTAGCTGTGACTCAGGCATTCCGATGTTTAGGGTAAATGTACCTTTTACTGCGGTAATTTTGCCCAATGAGATTGTACTACGTAAAAATTACTATTTTGCCCTGAACCAATTTGTACAATTCAATCAGAATGTATTCTCGTATGCATTCTTCATAAAATGCATTCTTTATAAAAGGTAAAGATAAGAAAGAAGGATTGTTGTTCACATGATTGTGCATTCTTTACATTGCTTTAAGTTGCATAGGGAAAAAATTATTTAGATACAATGGAAGATGCCGTTTTAGATTCTGGCCAGTATAATGATTAGTGCGTTTTTTTCTTAAATATTATTATTAAAGCTATTCGAAAGGTACGATCGCTCTAAAACGTAACAAGTTTGAAAGCTTATACTGATTTTACAAATGCATACATTGTCATAAAATTCCAGGATAATGTACGATCACAAGAGGTACGACAGGAGTAATATTGTTATTTTTACTTTTGTTGAGTAAAAGCAATGCTCGCAAACTACCTTCTGGACACCTTAGGACGCATTGCGTTTTACCTAACGAGACAGCATCGTTGTATTGTAACATTTGTAACATTTGAAAAGGACAAGTTTTTGGAAACTGCACAGTTGTTTGCGATTGAGCAAATTGTGGTGTTTAATTCTTTTTGGAAAACGATAGTGTTCAATAGATTTTATCTGGACAACTCACATATCGTGTGTTACCTAATGAACAGCATTGTCGCATTTCAACCGTCGGCGAGGGGATCATTCGGAGAACTGCACAGTCGGCTATGATTGGGCCCACTTAGATCTTTATCAATTTTTTCTATCATGGATACTTTTGACAAGATTTTGTCTGGACACTGTGTCGGATAACTCTACTCAATGGGATAACCAAGGGACGTTTTCTCGGACTAAAAGCTTGCATGTAACATGTCCAGAGTGCTTCTAGAAGAGCATCCACACGAAAGTAGGGTAGTCGAAGGTTTTCCGGATTTAGCTGCATTCACTAAAGTAATGCATCTGCGAGACAGCCTTTTCCGGTATAAAAAACCGCGTAAAAGGAATCTCTTGCAGACAATCCCACTGTTTTCCTCCGGGAAGATTCTGATTGTTGCCAGTGGTTTTCTATTGAATTTATTTCCGATTTTCCACAGCCGGTACTCTGGCTAACGACCGAGATCAAAGGGTATGGCACTCACGTAAGATATCATCGGGAGGTTGAACGCGGCCGCCATTCTGCCCTCGTGGATGCAGGTTTCCTGGGGACCGATGTACGCGCTGATGTTCCTCGTCCACAGATCGGCAGTCATCAGGATGCTGGTCTCCTCCTCGCCATAAGTTTCAGCAACGACGAAGTCGAGCTTGTGTCCTCGTCGGCCGAGCTCGCCTGCGTTCACCTGCAACTCCCCGGGAACAATATATCCTTCTCCAAGAATTAATTAAGGTGCATCGTAGTCTCCACAAACTGTTTCCACCGCCAGAAAGTCTCCACTTTAAGAAGTCGGAGGGAGAAACGTCTCCTACACATTTAAATGCCGAGACAATTTTTCCCGGGGTTGTTGAAACAGTTCCAAAGTAACTATTGGTCCTTGGAGATCAGTGCTGGGTCTAGGTAGACCCAAGATTTCGAATGTTTATCGGATGCTTCATATCGGGGCGACAAATATAAATCTAGATGGGACTATTGCCAAGGATAAAATACATTGTGTAGATGTAATAGGTAGCTTATTATTAGACTGTGGATGTTTATGCGAATTCTTGGTTCGAAAGGTTCCCTTCATTAGAGACTTGTGTGCTGACTTATTAGACTTCTGAGTTTACCACTGCTTACGATTCTATTTATCAATTTTTTCATCATTTCTAATGTTTTTCTAATGTACCGTTTTATTCGTTGTTTTAAAAACTCTTAAAAAATCAATGTACACTGTTTCATCAATTGTCTCTTTAAACTAGTTGTTCAGCTTGTAAAGCGAATCGATTTGGCAAACGAATGGTTCACTCTCTCTCTCGTGACATATGTAAATTTTTGACATACATGTGTCCTTGAAGCTATTATAAACATACTGGAGAACTGATTATAGTAAGCGCAAGAAATAACAAATTCGTTTCTATTTCGAGCGCGCGATAACCGTGGGAGCAGTCGAAGGTAATTAGCGACTTCCGAGCTAATTGCGGTCGGTCGTATTCGGGGAAAGGGAAATGCCAACGGTGCCCGTGTTACCTCCCCCACAGCGAGTGATATTGCACCGGATATCCGGAAGCCGGGCCGCTGATACTCCAAGTCGCCTGGACGTCTCTTGGATCCGGTGATGTATCCGAGGGTGAAGGTCTCCGCGTCGGCGCCCTTGACGAGTAGAACGTGGATCGCCGTTAGTAATAGACAAACCCTCTCCACGTTTGCCAGTAGCATGCCCAGTCGAGAAACCTGCGCATAAACCAAACAAAAATTAACAACTATCAACTATCAACTAGCAACCCTTACTCCGTAAACGAGGATTGTTCGTGTCCGAGCGAATTTGAGACGTCTAGGTCTCTCCCAACTGAGCAGGTAGCAAACAAATCTGAATTCAGATTTTCCCAGATTCTGTTCAGGTTTTTTTAAAGACTTTCATCCAGTAAAGAACACGTCGAACAAGCCGAAGAAACGTTTCGAAAGGGTTAATAATTAATAATCGCAGTACCGGAAGAGAGAGTAGGTGGCAAGAGTCGCCGAACGATGGAATTGCGTTACTTTTGCCGGTGCTTTTATCATAGATTGCACCAGCCTCGTTCATCACTCGCGGGGAATGCAATCGTTGCAATCTCACAGAGTCTGAGTTCGAGTTCGAGTTCGAGCGAGCAAGCGCAGGCGTGGTTTTATTTGCAACCGGGGCCAATAAAAGCATGAGCTTGCGGCCGAAAGATATAGGGAGGGTAATGGATGAAACCGGTAAGCTCGACGGGGTTGCAATAAACACCATCAATCTCCTATGGAGTGGCGAGCACTTCCTCTTCCTGCATTTCGCCACCGTTCACCGCAATCACTGGACCACTACGATCCGCTGCGCCCCGTCCCTCACGCTTTTTCTGGACGACTGTTGTGTGGTAGCGTGAGACTGATTGCTAGCAAGGCACGAGTCGTCCACGAGCTATTTTCTCCGCTGCTTCGATCGGTCAAACCCGTGATGCACCAAGTGCTCCTCTGCTGTTTTTTTACGGGAAAAACGTTCGGTAACACTGGACAAGTGGAAGAGACGATCTCTCTCGTCGCGTCGCGTCGTCGCGCGTCGGTCTGACCGATGCACAGGCTCGAAAAGTCAGAAAAAAGTCGATTTTAAAATCGAAATTATTCATTCGCCGGTTCGATCCTTACGCTGTACGTACCTACCAAGCTCACTATGGAACCGTGGCGATGAGGCCCATGCATATGCATAAGGTTACGAGCAAATATACTGCGTATCGCAGCGATGTTTCACGAGCGTGTACCGTATTCCCGACGGATCCGACGTTTTCCCACGAGCGTATCGTAGGAAAATAATCATTTATCCATGCTCGGTATCGTTCGCGCCGGTGTTATTAATCAACGACGATGAGTCAACGCTGCTCCTTTCTTCTTTTCCGCTCGTGGCGGTCTCCTCGAGATATCTCTCCGCGGTGATCGGTCTAAGCAACGTAACCTGTCCCGTTTCGTAATTAGCGGCGAACAGTATTGCGTCCGGCGCGGCGCGGCGTCCTGGCCGTCGGTTGACCTCGTCTTTTTTGACGAATTATTAAAATAGAGCACTATTAATAATAGGCGAGCTGTCTCGCAATGAACACTCGACCGCAGATGAGAGAATGGAATATAATTAGACTTCCTGCGTCACCGGCGCGTACTTTTATCGCTGCGTTTTTCCGTGGAAAAATCCTCGACTACGCGAAAGGAAAAACGTAATCTTCCGATCGTGTCGCGTTGCGTTGCCGCTCGCACACGTTTCGTGAAAACGTTTCGTCGTCAGTATTTCGACACTCGAGCATTCGCATTCGCTCCAGTCAGAAGGTCAAAATGTTTTCGAATTTAAAAAAGCATATCTTCGAGAGCACCTCATAATTTCTTTTTTTAAAAATATTTATCAATTACGCGCGCGCGAAGTTATGGCTTTCCTTCCAGAGGTCTGGCCAAAATAGAAGTTTTTGTGTAAGATACTACTTGTATCTGTGGTTGTCAGGAAGAACGCCGCATGTCACATACTTTCACTTTCGAGACATTGCTGTTTAAAGTTTTTTCACTAATGCTTTGACATAGGACATCGGTTAAATTGCATTACAGTAGTGCATAAACTCAAATTTTTTGAAATTGTGAGACACGCGGTGTTTTTCCTTGCCACTACAGATATTATCTAGTCTTTGAACGAAGGATTTTCAAGAACATTTTACTTTGAGACAAAATGCACAACATTTTAAAGTAATGTTGTGATTTATATACAATAAAGTCGCTTGTTTTTGTATAAGAATTTTGATTAACCCTTGGAAGGAGAACCATTTTCGTAACTGTACAATTGCCGATGCTTGACGTATGGATTTATTTTTTAAGTATATCTTTGAAAGTACCTTTCGTAACATTCATTTTAACGATGTTGATACTACGTGTCAAAATACTCGGGCACCGCTACCGGAGGGTTAAAAACAAGTCTTGCTGAATAAACTCTTCCAGTTTTCGAGAAAAAGTATTGGCAGAAATCACTTTTCCACCTGACCGATCATGATCTTAAGTTCCGTGACTACTCTGCCCTGAATGAACGAATTATTCCGTGCGAGATCGTCGCGATCGATGCTCTCCGCCGTAACGCGTATCCGCGCCATCAACCACGTCGCACCTCTCTGTTCGTGGCAATAATTAACCAGATAAAAATCGCCTCGGCGCACCATCGAGTTCCCCTATCGAGAGATTTATCTCCGGGGCGAGATAACATTGTCCGCCATTTTTTAAGCGGCTCGAAAAGAGATCGCGGGCACGAAATTGACGTCGACCACCTTTCTCCGGGGCCGGAGCGCTCCTCATCCTCGATTTACATGTTAATTGTGAAACGCAAGCCGCCCCGCGAACCTAACGCAGCCCCGGACCCGACCGATTAATCATTCGCCGTGCCGCGCCGTGCCAGTCCGATTGGTTTTGCGCGCGTGGCACGCTCGAAATTCGACGGTGCGCGATCTCGTTGAGTCGACGCCGAGCAAACATTCGTAACTCTTATCGAACGTCGATCGCCTCGATCCCCGTGATCAAATTAGGCGAGCCGACTTTCGCTAATTAGTCAGCGGGCCGCTTGCGCAACCATTCTTGACGCGCAGAACGACTCGCCCGAGGCGACATTCTCACTTAATGTCGACGATTTTACACGATTCATGAGATAAACAATGCTTAGGTTATTATAGGTCAAGGGTATTTATTGAATACATTATCACGTGTTCTGGAGCACGTCGTTTTTAATCGATTTTTAATGGATCTAGGTTGCGCAAATGTAAAAGAAAGTCGAAAGTGATCTTGTGGAGGATCTGGATGAACGTCATCTTGTGAACTAGAATTAAACAAAACATTTGCTTAACAAAACGACAGTTGCATAAAGCAGAAATTTATTAAATTTCCTCATTTTTCTGACAATTATGTAAGAAAACATTCTTGATATTGACGTCATTCTACCTACCTCACAAGATAAAGGAACGTCTACTTTATTCCTACGTGTGTAACGTTGGAAGAATGATGCACGACTAGTGAGATGTCGCAGTCAATTTGAGAAGCATGGTTTCCAGGAAAACGCATTCAATGCGTCATGACTATTTTTATCTATAACTATTTTAAAGGAATCATTTCCAAGGTATTATACTTTTTTAAAAACTACAATAGAAAGAGTCGGCTTCTTGCGAATTTTTGCTGGTGATATCTAAAAATTTCTATATTCTCGAAGCACATCAAAAACTACGAAAAATTAATGTACAAAAAGTAACAAGTGAACTATATCCGATTATATTCCACTTAAAGCTCGAAACGTGCTTCAGAGACGCGTAAAGAACATCTGTCGCATATCTGCATTTTTATTCACCCTTTCGCCACTGCCATAAACTTAGCAAACATCCATGGAATCCAATGTCAGAGCTTAATTTTATATCATCACATTATTCACAACTCGAAACCATAAAAACTTTCTGCGCAATTTACAAATCGCTAAATCTTTCCGTTGAAAGTTATAACCCTTTACTTTCTCGAAACGCATGATTTTAAGACCCAGTAAAAACGTTCTACACGATACCAAACGAGTAAACAACGTGTGTAAATTGATCACAGGTAATCTTCAGGTATCTTGCAAATCTGCTCTCCAGATCTCGGTCGACGCCACATCTCGTGCGTGTCACTCTGCTCGATCCTAATTAGCAACGACTTCTCGCTCGTTTCTCGATTGCACAAAGTCAAATCGTGCTGGCGCTACCAATCAGGGAACTTCTTTATCAATTTCAGCGAAACTTTCGGAGAGTTCCGTGGTCCGCATTAAACCGGGTCGATACGTTTTAATCGTCAAGGGAATCGGACCTGGGCCAAACTCATTTCTTCCAGCGGGCGTCAGTCTTTTCTTTTTATATAATAGCGATTAAATACAGTCGTTCTTTCTCTTTGGTCGGCGGGCAATCGTGAAAGGCGCATCGAGAATCGGGCTATAAACTGGAGGATATTAAGCGGCTGAAACAGATTTATGGCGCCGTGAACAATCGACGAGTTCCTCGCGACTTCCAGCCGATGAGGATCACTAAAAGCTGCGCCATTAGCGCATCCGTAATGAGTCCGGCGTTTTATTTCTCGCGCTTCGGTGCCTCTTTTTATATTCCGGAAAAGAAAGTATAGCAGACCTGTTTATACGGGTCACGCTGGTTGTAAGTACAAATGTTGATTATCTATGCGTTTCCGACGTCAGTTACTGACGAGGATGCCTTGCGAGAAACGTAAGAACTAGGCGAGCATTGCTTTTACTCGTCAACAGTAAAAATAACAATATTACTCTTTAATTGTGATCGTACATTATCCTGGAATCTTATGACAATGTATGCATTTGTAAAAACAGTATAAGCTTTCAAACTTGTTATGTTTTGGAGCGATCGCACCTTTGTAATACCTTTAATAATGTATTAAAAAAAAATGTGCATGAACCATCACTGACCAGAATGTAAAACGGCATTTCCCATTGTTTTTCTGTTGGTAAATCGATGCGATGGGCCACCCGTGTCGTTCGCATCACCGTACCACGGATGATCGGAACCATTTAGCGAGTGACAGGTGCAAGGGGTGGGAACGCGTCCCGTCGGGTTGCTTGTACCGTCTCCGGTATTCACGTCGCGTATTTCCGTTTGCCTCGGATAAATTTCCCGCCCTTATCGTGCCACGGTATATAAATATTCCTCCTAACGCGCGTTCTATCGTGTAATCGCTTCGTTCCCGACGTGTCGGACGATACGATCAGAATTATGCGGCCTCTGTGTTCAGCATGACTCCGCGCTGGCCCGTTAGGGAGGTTGGTTTTTCAACAATTGTTCGGGGAAAGGTGGTCCCACAGTGTCGATATGGTTCGCGGGGAATCCCCGTGGAAAACCCTCCTGGATCGTCCTAATCGATGAAGATGAGGCGATAAGTATGTCTACGCGATCGTTGTTGTTGCTAGACTGCAGAGGATTCTTTGATCTTTCTAAACAACGACTTAGAGGAACAATTTATTTAGGATGTTGATGGTTGAACAATTGCTTTGAATTTGTCTGGTTTCTTGCGACGAAGTTGATGCGATAAATATGTCTACTCGTCTGTTGTTGTTGCTAGACGCAGATTTTCTTCGATCTTTCTAATCATCGACTTGGAGCAGGAACTTATTCAGGGTGTTGATGGTTGAACAGTTGGTTTGAATTTGTCAGGTTCCTTGTGATGAAGTTGATGCGATAAATATGTCTACTCGTCCGGTGTTGCTGCTAGACTGCTGAGGTTTCTTTGATCTTTCTAAACAACGACTTGGAGGAGCAATTTATTTAGGATGTTGATGGTTGAACAGTTAGTTTGGATTTGTTAGGTTTCTTGCGACGAAGTTGATGCGATAAATATGTCCACACGCCCGTTGTTGTTGCTAGACGCAGATTTTCTTTGATCTTTCTAATCAACGACTTGGAGCAGGAACTTATTTAGAGTGTTGATGGTTGAACAGTTCGTTTGAATTTGTCAGGTGTCTTGCGAAAGTTGTAAATTGGGAATTTCCTCCTTTCCTCAAACCAAGAATTCCTGTTTTGTACTAATATAATTATGCAACTGGGGAATCACGAATGAGTCACGCTGGCCCAATTCGCCGGCCCTAAAACCCACCGCGAAGATCGCGTCCGATGGATCCCCATTTCGCCGATGAAAAGTTCGAGGAAAGGCGTTTTCGAAATCATGCCTGGGCCCGTCAGAGTCCCGTCCAGGTCGCAAGAGAAAGTAATGGTAGCTGGTTGCACAGTTTTTATGACTATTTCCTTGGGAACAGCGGCGACGCGACGGTTGCCTCGCCTTGGGTATATATTCGCCGGGAGCGCGTTACAATTCGCCATGGTGTCCCGCGCCAATGCGCCTTCTACGCGTCCACGCAAACAAACGTGATCGCTATTACATATGTGGAACACGTTGTACATACCGCTGACTATATTTAGAAGTTTCTCGAAAGCGAGCTGCGCGTGCGCAAGGAAAAACCTCGATGTCCTGCGAGCAATCTGGAGTGGATATTGTATATGGAACAGTGTTCACGTTGCTTCCGTGTCGTTTCCATAAAATGATTCGATGATCTCTCTCAGCAGAAACGTCTCCCGCCATTGATTACCTCAGACGCGCTTGTTGCTGCCAGCGTAATTGCAGGACGATGACGTAAGAGCGACATGAGTTGATTAGGAGAGATTACGACTTCCGCTCCAAGCTTAAATTACCCGTGCACTCGATTTTGTGGAAAATCAATTGCTCTTCCTCTCTGGTTCGCGAAACTTCATCGAAACCAAGACAGAAAATGGTTGTGTATAAATTTGTCGTAAAGAGAAATCAAGTCTTCCATGGAAGAATATTGGACCTCCACAGATTAAACCCTGAGGCACCATATAAAATTCCATTGATACTAGAAAATTGGAAAGGTTATGTCTGAGAACCTCGACATATCTTTGAATCCACATTTCCACGAAACGTAGCTTCGTAGGGCAATAAAACGTCGAATCTTTTCGACGTATTTCGTGGTGCAGAATCCTCTCCATCCCTTTACAGCCAGTTCTGACTAAGACCACCCCGCGGGAGACGAGGTTCTTGCCTCCACGGTCCTGAGACCGTGCAGTTGACCGGCGAAATTATTTTGAGCAGTAAAAAGAAGAGGCCGACGCGCGTTTTTATCTCTCGTTTCACTGATTAGTAAGAAGAAAGCCGTTACTCCGGGGGTAGAGAGGAGAAGGAAGACGTTCCAGGACGAAAGGAGAAAAGATATACCGTATGAGAAAGGATCGGCCGTAAGGTTGCCCGAGTAGCCTGCACACGTCAGAGACCTTGTCATGTTGCAACCCGATGGAATCTGATAAGGTCCATCGAGCGGAATAAGGCAGACCCTTTTGTCGGCTCCTTTTTCATAACAATTTCTTATGGGAACGAATGGCGCGCAGCTTCTGCGAATACTATTGGACAACAACGCGTATATTCGCGAGTGGGTCGTGGTTAAGTGACGGCGTGCCCCATGCGAAATATGGAGGAGGTCGAATGGTCCGTCTGTGCCTTTTTCCCCCTTGGATTTACGAGCACCGCGCCGTTTCCAAAATTCCTTCTTTCGCTCGCAGATCGGCGGTCCTTCGGCGAGTATGGTATTACGAACCCCGGGAGAGCCGGAAAGTTATACCTTGATTAAAAGGAAAGCACCATACTTCTCAGTTTGATGGGTTTTAGATTTAATTCAGACGACTCAGTTGATATTTACTGAATACATGTAAAGTTATTACTACACGGCGGATCTTTATGCAAAATAAACATTTTCTACCTGAATTGCAATAAACTGGAGTGAAATAGAAATTTATTGTCTTTCTTATAATATGTAGTAAGTTGGAAATAATATAACAGCATTCTTAAATTCTTCTAATATATCGACTATTTTAAATTACTCTTACTCATTTTTGTCATGAATGCATAAAATCCGCTGTCTAGTTATTACAAACTCCAGGCGGTCAGAAAACTGATGCGTTCATTAAACAGAAAGGCTTTTAGATCTTGTTCAGATGATTTTGTTGGAAAATGCTGAATATATTTATTATCCTGCTGCGAGTTCATAAAGGTTGCGTAAAATCTGAAGAAATATCACTTTTTACGGTTGGTGGCACGAAAATAAAATTCACTATTAATTTTCTGTATATTACGGTAGCTGCAAAGCTGCCCTAGATAGTACAGTCATAAAAGGAATCGTCTACAGACGGAAATTGCATAGTTTGCTTTTTATTGTCCTAGCTGCAGCCTCGTGCAGAATTTCTCTGCACCATTTGATAAGAATATTCTAGGAACCGCAAGAAATTAAAATCAGGTGAAACAGAACCGATATTTTTGAATCGTGAAGTAGAAATTCCCTCCTCATTACGTCATCTGTTCTTAGTTATCGGTACAGTGTTGCTATATTTCATGTCTCCGGCGTCATCTTTCGTATCTGATCGTGGAGAACAGATATGCGTTTGCTTGTCTGTTTCATTCATGTTCGATCATGAAGAACAGTTGTTACTCGCCTGAGTTGCGAGATTTCATCAAGACTTGTATTGAAATTAAGGGAACAGTATCAAAGCGAAAGATAATGGAATAAGAGCAAGCAGAAAGCAATTTCTACGTTTAATTATTGGTCAGGAAGTATGTGATAAAATGTGATAGTTGCTGTAAGCACCAAGCAAGTAGCCGGAAGAGATCGTAATCGCCTCTGTCCGTGCATGGTCGTCCGTTTCCCCTGAAAACTCCGAAAAGTTCCCCGACGCTCTGAAGTAGGTCAAACGCGGGATTGGAATAAAATCGCTATTTTACAATAGAAAATCGCAGACAATCTACTTTATTTCGAAACGTGCTTACAACTCTGGAAACTAAATGATTTGTACAACATTTCTAACATAGTATCCACGATAACATTCCATTCGAAGAGTCCAAAACTAGCTGAGTTCTACTTGCGTCTAGAAGTGATCTTAGTTCGTAAACAATTCTTGGATCGATTTTACCGAAATTCATATCGCAAAATATTGTAGCTGTAAATCACCGCGTCCATGTTTATGTTCTTCATTATTAACACAGCGTTGAAGTAAATGAAGCAGCTACACATTTTTCCTGTTCACTTTTTGTATATTTACATGAGTCGGTAGAATGTCACTTAAGATTCGGACATAATTGACTGTGGAAGTTTGACAGCTGCACCACGAAATAAAGAAAAAGTGTAGAAGAGAGATGCAGATCAGGGACACGAGGAAAGGTCTCTATCCGAGTTGCGGGCCGGTTGTGAATGAGTGGTTTGGCGCAATTGTGGCCACGTGCCGTCCAAACCCGGGCCGATAAATCACGCTAGGGACTCTGTAAGTAGCGGGCCAGATCGTAGGACCCTGTCCTCGGGTCCCCCGTCGTGGTTCGTCCAGGTCCGAAAATCCCGGATTCGTCGGGCGGCACCTGTCACTGGCGCGCGATCGACCGACGCGATTAAATTTTATCGGGAAAGGTGTCGGAGAAGCAGAAAGGCCCGCTTCGGCCCGCTTCGGCCGGCGTCTCTCTTTCTCTCTCGACGCTGACTGGTGCGGCAACACATTAACCGACTTCGAGATACTCACGATGACATTTACGAGGGGAGAAAGATTGTTTTCGTAAATTGGACACGGGTAATTTTGTCTCTGGACACGCAGTTCCGCCTCGTCACTTCGGTTAATTGAAATGATCAGCTTTCCCATTTTCGGGGAAGAAGCGCGAGTGGTGTGTCTTGATTTTGAAATTGTCCTCCTGCTCCCGCGCAGCTTTTCCATTTTCCGAGTCACAATCGATGAAAAGAACAGAGGTATTTTGAAATTGTACTCCTGGTTCGGTCCAATAAGAGACACAAGGGGTGTGTCTCGATTCCGAAGATTGTCGCTCGGTTCCTCGTTTGAGGATGGCGCGGCGCGGCGGCTGGATAGTCGCGATTTCATTCGAAACCCCGGAAACCCGAGCGTTAAACTCGCGTTAGAAGACCGTTAGCAGAGTATGGTAGCACTAGGATATTGCGTCGGGGACGTAAACGCGAGAAGTTTCAGCCTAGTTACCCGAGGGCGAGGTCCTTCCGCCCTGATGAGTCCATATTCCCGCGGAAAACGAAGATAACCGTGTTCGCGCGAAATGAAACCGCGAGAAACAAAAGCGCGGAACGATCGCGCCCGGGACACGGAAAGACACTCGGCCGGCAGATGAAAAAGAACGAGACACCTCTTCGAGGATCCACAGAGCTGAAGAGCGGCTTTCGAAACGTCGAGACCGTGCTCGGCGGGCATCGCCACGCGGAATAGAAACAAACAACGCCCGGGAGCTAGTCTCTGGACTGTCGTCCAGCCTCTCTACGAAAATAAACCGCCGCCGGTCCAATAAACACGAAAATAGAGCGCGCACTGCCGTTATTGCGATTTCTAGGAGATCGGTGGCACGTTATGGCGCCGCTGATTGAATTAACACCGTTGGAATGTAGGTTTTCTGTTACAATCAATAGCGAATAGAATTAGATGAACGGACCAACCACTTGCTTTTGATTTCTTCCTTTACTTCTTAAATATTTGAATGGGTGTCTGACAGAAGGGCCTCGAAAGAAGGAGGAAAATTTTGAACTCAAACGTGACTTGCGATAATAAATACCAGCTGAAAATGACATAGGTCCTTCTTCCATTGGTAAAAGACTGAAAACTGAAACACATTATTACGGTTTGTTTTACTAAATGTTAAAGCAATATAAATTTCTGATTCTCTTCCCCGATAAAATTTAAAAAACCTGACATAGACTCTTCTTCCAGACACCCATTCATTTATCTAACCTATTCTTTATTTAAAGACATGTCAATAAAAATTGAAAAGACATATTTTGACATCGTATGCTTCCAATCACGACATAAAGAGTAACTGAACAAAATGTTATTTGGATACTATCCATTATAAAGAAGTCATAACAGATACTGATTTTAATAAAGACACCATGAAAGATGGTGATGGTGAAAGACATGTTGCAATAAAAATTGGAAAGAAAAATTTTGAGCAACGGAAGACAATATTATCTGGATACTATCCATTATAAAGAAATCATAAGAGACGCTGATTTTAATAATGACACCATGAAAGACATAATAAATATTAACACGCGTGTACATATACGCATTACAATTTGTTCGGATGTTTCTTTACTAAAACCATGAAAAATGTTGAAAATTAATGCTCCTACTCCAACGAAAATGTTCAACAGATAATTTCTCGCGGAATTTGGAGATTTATGCTCCAAAGTGGTTTTCAAGATACTCCAGCGAGCTGGCGCGAGAATCTCATAAATTATTCGGCGAACGACTCTTGCTTGACTTATCGAACTATTATGTCGATCATCCATTATCCATTCGGCGTGGCGGCTAATTAGAAAATGTTCGGCGAATAGAAACGCATAGCCCGAGGTCCGTGCCTACTGTTGACGCAACCTTCGAGTCGAGGCGTGCCTAAAATCCTCTATGTAACACCATGTGACATAGATTCAAGATCACCTTTTTCGAAAGTCGGCCCCCATGATCGCGCCGAGTCACTTTCAGCCGATCTAGAACTCGAGATCGTACTCGTGGATCGCGCAAGTTTCGAGTGTTCAGATCCCATACGTTCGACGATCTAGACTAACCCTGGAGATAAGGATCGAGAAAGTGTGTCTAAGAAAAATGGTATTGAGAAATCATTCGGTCAATCGTTCGAGATGAAGTCCAAGGCTGCTCCATTTTTTAAATTGAAGATACTGGAGATCAGACTTTCGGGATTTGTTACTTTATGGACAAATGGAAAAATTGATTTTCTTCCAGTTAGTATTAATCTGTATTGTTTCTAGAACGTTTTCGTCGTACAGCTCTGAAAAAGTGGTAGTATTGAAGGAGCAATGTTACTAATTTATATACTGGTAATTCTATAATATAGTACGTGAATGAAAAGCATTGAAGTGACTATATATGTACATATAGTTTCATCTGAATATTATTTCTCGACTGCGGAGCTTTGTGGAAAATAAAAATAGTCCGCATTCATTGTAGAACACAAAAACCAAATAGGAGTTTATTTCTCGTTTTAGTACTTTATTAAGACGTAAGGAAGATTCTATTCTTTGAAATTGCATGTAACATGATTAATCTCATTTAAACTTATCTCATCTTGAGAGGAGAAGTTTACAAAGTTGATTATTCATGTTCTTGCTATATTCATTTCTCACTAATATTGCGTTGACGTGACGCCAATTGACAGATTAAGAATACAGAAACAAAGAACAGTCCGCCTGGAGTTAAGAAACGATTTTTTCCAAGAAGCTTCACTTTGAGCGCGTTTCAAGAAGTGCCGGTGCCTCGTCATCGAAGATTTCGAAGATGTTTCTGTGACAAATGAGTCAAATGGTGGAAGTTGCGGCCTGTCGTGTAACAACTGCTTCTGTTTCGCCGGCGTGCGGTTTCCGAGTCATTGATATCGCTTACCTTGATCGTCCTGTTTCCGTTTAACAACGCTCCGGAGAGTGGGCCGTATTCAGGAGCTCTCGAACCGCAGCGTTTTAACTGCCAGCCGCAGTTTCATTCAGACGCTGGACGCCGTCGAAAACGTGCAAATTGCCGGTGTCGGCGTCGGCGTCGGGGCGTTCTGATCGCGATAACACCGTCGCGGAAGAAATTAAAGCATTCCGAGAGCTAGAATCTCGCAATTGAAATTCGCGAGGTTGGTCCACGCGGACGCGTGCAAGAATGCAGCTCGCAATCGCCTCGCGGAATCGGAGGAACGGAAACCTGCGACTATTTCTCTCCTGGGTTCAGGCTCTTCTAGTTTCGCGTACCATCTCTCGCGCTAGCAAAACTCTCTCCAGCGAAAATCTGAAAAATCCTGCGAGCGGAAAAATGAGAAAAGAGCTTTTCCAGTTTCGAACGCGTTTCGCGGGATTTCGAGCGGTCCGATCGCTATAAATACGCGAGAAACCGACGGATAGATGACCGTCCGAGCGGAGGACGTTTGAAATTCGAACTCGCGTCCCGCCGGCGCGAGGAGAACGACGACGTGAGACCGCCGGTCGACAGTGATCGTGGGCGCGCGCGGCCAGACTGACTTCGCTCTGCTCGTCCTCTTTCCCTCGCGGCTCGCACGTCGAGCGTCGTCGCCGTCGGCGTCGCGTCGCGTCGTCGTCCCATTCACAGCACTGTATGCTTGCTCAGGCGCATGAGCAACTGCCCGCGAAAACGGTCCGACAAAGAGGGAGGCGCGGAACTCGCGCAATTTTCCCGGTTCGGACCTTCACCTGCTCGCACAACCTCCTTTCCACTTTTCCGACGCTTCTCGAGCGTTCCACAAAGGTTAACCCTTCGCCCTCGAATGGCGATTCTGAAGCACCACTAAAAACTGTTATGTAAACTTGTTAGTAAGGGACTGTCGTAAACAAATTTAAAGTTAGTAAGGGGCTGTCACAGTTGTGCGAACTTTATTTCTGTTTATAAACAAACTTCTCATGAGCATTAGAAGCAACAAGTCATATTCAGTGTACTTGTGCCAAGCAGAGGCTAAAAATATGTCATAAAAAGTTTTATTGTGTTTCTTATTGAATCGTTTTCAACTGAAAATTTTTCAACCTCAATTGCATAAATATATCTAATTTGCTGGAAATTTGATGTTGTTCAAATGCACAAAAAGAATTGCGCACTTATCGCGATGTGAATGCTTTAAATGCCACTATGTATTTTTTATTACATATTGTTGTAGCTGACGTCAAGACGAATCCAATGACTCACTACACTATGCATGCAAGTCTTAAAATAATGCTAAAATTGGTTTGGCCAACTATTCGGGCAAAGACTACGCTGTCCATCGTCTAAAAAATGAAGTCATTATTACTAATTGTACAAGTAATCCACTAATTAATAGAAATGCTAGCAATGTCGCAATTGGAAACATCTCGTTTTTCATATTGAAGAAATAGCGAAACGAGCCCGCGAGAAAGAACAATGTTAATGAAACAATATTTCAGTTCAGAAATGATATATTAACCCAGGGATCATCAAAGTGGTCGGTATAATATAATTAGGGGTCGATCCGATCTAGAGGGTCGATGATCAAAAAAGTTTGGCGGCCCCTGTATTAACCCTTTGCACTCGAATGGCGAGTCTAAGGCGCCACTAAAAATTGCCATACCATTATTCAAAACAGTTTTAACATTATTAAATTTGTTTGTATTCTATAAATTGTAAAAAGCTCAACTGTTATACTATACATATAATAAAACAGGTTTTTGATGTGCACAATGTAAAAAAGATTACATAGAACAAAAATGATCTGGGTTGAAACAAATATCTTGATTTTGGAATTCAAATTGCTTCGAGTGCATTGGGTTAAATTAGAAACACACGCGCGCAGTTAAATCCTGAAATTCAGGGATGAATGCTTGATTGTCTGGAACGGCTCGGCGGTAGCCCGAAATTAGCTTGAGCCCCGGCAGGTTTTCATCGCGAGCAAAAATTTCGCGACGATGCTCCTCCATCGCGCCTCATTTGCCAGCCAGCCGGGTGAACAGCAAGTTTTTCCAGCATCGCGCGAGGTCGTCAAAAAGTATCGTCGTGAATCTCCGGCGAGGAGGACTTTTTGAGAACGATAGTCGAAGAAGAATCCGCTGGGCTGCGACTTCTGCGAGATTGCACAGCTTCCGGGTACGTTCCCCGGCGAGATTTTCGTTCCGTGTGCGCTTCCTTTGCTCGTAAACGCGAGCATGGTCAAGAATGGGCAGAACTTTCCACCCGTAATAGATGATCTTATTTGCAGCTGACAGACTCCCGGTATTCCGTGCCAGTTCCAGTGCTCTCGCCGATTTCGCCAACCGGGGGCAGATTTGTGGTACCGTCTGCCCTTGTCTAATCTCGAGATAAATGTCCCGGGATTGTTACTTAGATACTGGTTATGGTCGGACCACATACCTACGCCCCATTTGGGTATCGTTAAGCTCTTGTTCTAAATGAAATTTGTTATCTTTTCGAATTAAGTGGATTTCCGGCGCGGTGGTCTCGTGAGCCGGATCCTTTGGAGGACGTTTATATCGCGCGCTGCGATTTCCGCGGATTACCCTCACCTGAGTACGTGTTCAGTTGATATTTATTAGGTATGGTTAAACAATTCATTCAATGGTTGGTGGAATTCGAGAAATATTTGGTTGAGTCACACACGTCATTTCTTGGGATCTTCTTGTGTTAATTCGCAAACGTTATATGCAAATGGTTCTATTTATCGTTGGATAAAAATAATACTACTTTTCGAAGTTTTCGCGTATTTATCCAGCAGCAACTGTGTCACAAAATACCCAGCGGTAATGTATTCAGTTGGTCTATTTCGGTGTGTCCGTTAAGTGTGCTCGTTAAGTTGCTTTCGAGAGTGTTGTAAAGAGTGTAAAGTGTTAAAACATTAACATCGTCCGAAATTTGATGAATCGTTAATGCACCTGTGTTGCGCCAATGAGCGTTCCACTTTTGCTCCACGGCACCTTTGATCATCTTTCCGACTTCGGCACACGGTGCAACACGTTTGCATATATGCTCGGCGGTTTTTGTCGGTGGCGTTTTCTGGTTCTCTCGTACGCGTAGCTCTCTCGGTTCTCTCGGCGGCGAGCGACGCGTTACATGCAATAACGTTCGAAGAAACGGCAGCGATAAGTCTGGTGGCTGCGGTTTTGTTTGTCTCCGTACGTAGACGTATGTATGTACCTTTCTCCAAAGCAAGTCACGCGCGAGTTCCGCGCGTTCTTACGCACTTGCGTAATGCGTAATCGTCGGACGACGCGAAAAAAAGAGGGTTATCCGCCTCAGTGCCGTACGCCGCCGCCTTTCTCCCCTTCCCCGGCGCGATCTATCGATCTTGGCGGGCGTGAGAGCGACTGGCCGGGAGCTCGATCATCGTTTTTTCGTTTTCGATGACAAGTTTTTCGTGGAAGCGGGCCAGCCGACAAAATTTTGCGGGCGATATCGTCTCGATCGTTCCTTGATCGTTCCTCGGGGACCACCGCATGCTTACGTCGTCGGGCACCTCGATTATAAAATCGACCTGGTGAGGCAATCGACCGCGTAGATACCGATTGTAATTATTAATTGAATTGTTCGCCACCGAGGCTGGGCGTTTCGTCATTTCGATCCTCAAATCTCCGCTGATGATTTCAGCAGCTCAGCTCAGTGACCGCGGGTCTGGCAGGAATATTTTGATTCGATTATCTGCTATTCAATTTTGGTAAGAATTTTTCTTTCTCAATAATCTCCTCTTCTGCTCCAACTGCTAAAGGAAGTTTTTAATCGCACAACCTCGATTTTTGCACACATTTTCCGGCCCGTTTCGTGCAACGAGCGAAGCTCTACTGTATAATGCGAGGCCTATCGATTGTTTGGTGCCGATTGTTTGAAGTGAATTGAGCCTCTCTGGTGTCCAGATAGACTTCTTTCTTTCGCAAACGATGCTTTATAGTGCACGAGGGACGACTGTGCATAATTTCAAATTCACGACCCGAAGGCTGAACTCCTTGGACTCTGGAAATATGTATGTGACGCGCTCGGAGCCACGAATATTTCACCTGTAATCTGCAGCCACGAAGATTTGTTTGTCCCTAGCACACGCGTAATGCTCGGCCCACACTCCCCATTCGCCGAACAGTACCGTAAGTATATATATTCGCGAGCATATTTCAAGAGCACATGCCCCGCCGAAATTTTCTGAGAACCTACGACCAAAAACTGGCGAATCTCTTTACTTGACTCCTTACACTAGGATTTAACTCATTTCAAACAGAATGTAATGATATTTAATACAACAGGAGTTAAGAAAAAATGTGTATCTTAAATTCTTCCAATGTAATCACTAGACTGCGAATCTTTATGTATTTATAGTAAAATTGAGTGGATGAAATCCAAAATTGTTGAAATATTTTAAAAATTGAAGCTGCCAATATATGATTTCTCCTATATTAATATTATTAAGGGAAGAAATAACATTCAATTTGACTTCTATTTCATGGAATAAAAGCAGTCTAGTAATTACTGTTTTAAGTTTCGCTTACTAATTTTTGTTATAAATGCATCAGATCCGCTGTCCACTCATGACATTGTATACAGAGTGTCAATTCAAATTGTTTATATTAGATTAACTAGGTTGTATGACAGTCAACGTATCAATATTTGTTGACAACGATAATCCTTCGTGTCAGATGATTTCCGATGGGTCCACCGAGGTGTTCGCAATTTTCCCCGACGAAAATCTGCATTGAAATTCCGTCCGGTGCATAATGACTGCGTTAGACGTGCTGCGAGCGAGGCAAGAAAAAAAATCAATCATCCGGCGATCGTGAAAGTTTTCTCGGGATTAGCCGGACGCCGCGCCGTTTCACGGTCGATCGAGGCAAATCATGTGTTTAGCATGATAATCGGCTCATTGTCGTCGACGACTAAGACGACATCGTGAACCCACGGTTTTTCTCCTGCCGGAGCGGCGCGTCCTCGGCGTGTGCATCATTATCGCGCGACCCAGTTTTCCGCACGGTTAATTAAATCTTTTTGCCTGGGCTGATCGATCGAAATCGGGCCACGACGCGGGGTGGGACCAGCCATTAAACTCTCGTTACGCCTCGTTTTCGTGCCGGTAGCGACGCCCGCCGTCCGAAAAGTACAGAAAAAATTACGCGTAATTGCCGATCGCAATCGCCGCAATTCCCGCCATTGCGGTACATCGGTGACAATGACGATCATCGATCGAGCTCGTTTGCTTCCTCTCGTCTTTAACCTACCGACGCATGCACGCTTACCACCGTATCTAGTCTTTTTTAATGAATTTTTCCACCGTGTTATATGAGGATTTGCTATAGAGTGGTTGTACAAAGTATTCGTACACCTTTTAAAAATAATAACTTTTTTATAATTGTACCAAACGACCTGATCTTTTATAATCAATCCAAAACGTTTTTTTCAACATGTGTATAATTAACATAGATCTACAAAACATGTGTTTCAAATTTTCATTAAGGACCCAAATAAAAAAGTTTTAAAGAAATGTCTTTTTCATTTTTGCATGTAACCTTGTAAATTATAATTTTTGGAAAATCTTTTTTGCATGTCATTTCGTAAACCAATGCTTCTAATTAATTATAAAAAATCAGGTCGTTTGGTACAATTATAAAAAAGTTATTAGTTTTTAAAAGGTGTACGAATACTTTGTACACCCACTGTATGTATTAGAGTGATCACGAAGTTGTTGCATTTTTCTTGGTAGTCTTTTTGTAGTATTTTTAATATATACCCCTATAAAAAAATCGTAGACAACAACTTCTAATATTTTCTCTGTAATTCCGACCAATTGCAATTTTTTTCAAAAATTTTGTTCTCTTCCGGCAGTAAACTAATTGTTCTAACGTCTCAAAAAATATCCAAATCGTATGACCTGATATTAAAAAAGTTATCGTCCTTTTAAAAGTGTTCGAATATTACTGTGGTACTTTTCTTGCCAATTTGTATTGTACAAATCCGATTCCTGCGGTGACTGGTGGTGAGGATGTCGAACAGTGAGACGTTCCGACTTTCTTCGGCGAAAAAGGCGTGCAAGACGGGAAACAGTAAATAATAAATTATGACTTCTTTACTCGACATTATGCAGAGTTAAGGCAGCAATTATTTTAATAGGGCGCAGGACTTAAATGCAACGTGTCTCCTTCATGAAGTAGTAACCCTTTAATTTATATTATGGAGACGGTCACGCGAGCGGGATTTTAAATTGAATTTAACAAATAAGGCGAGGACTTTAATTTGAATTTAATAAGTACACGAACATTTTTCGTGACGTTATCTTGCGTTCGCGAGCACTGAACTTTTCCAGTAACCGTACGTAATGTGTGTATAATTTCTTCGCTACCAGGAAACGATTAACTGTGAAAATAAATCATAACACGGGCGGTAATTAAATGTATCAAAGAAAACACATTGATTTCCCAAATCATTCCAAGAACGAAATTCCCGGCCCGAATAAAATTAGTTTGTCTTTTTTCTGCGCGAGCCCCATCTTTTATGTGGTTTATTTTTCGAGTGCATTATATAACAACAAAATTTAATTCAGATTTAGTTCATAGTTATGGATACTTGACGCAGAGATAATCGTCAGAATAGATTCGATATTAATCTTTCGCATCGCTGTATTGAATTCTTCAGATCTTGCGCCACTTGCTTCTTTCTTCCCACAGTAAAAATTTAAAAAATCGGTTTCCTACGAAAACAAGACTGTCGCGACGATCCTTATCGGCCGGTCCATCCTCCGAATTGAAAATCAGATGCGTCGCTGATAAATCCCCGGCGATATTCCTTTCGTCGTGCGATCGGTGGGCCGTGTATCTCTCCGGGCCGCGATGAAGTAATTATTAATCAACGGGAACGGCGTCACTGTAATAAATCGGAGGACACAAATCGCGCAAGTTTCGTATTACACGGGCCGACGTAATTTCGCGACCGGTTGGCCAACCTCGTGGAAAGCCGAGCCGCCGATCGATCGATCGCTTGTGAAATCCGTCGATCGTTAACCGTAGCATCTTCTCAAACAAATCTTGCAGACGACCGTCGATCCGCCCGGACCGACCACAACGACGCGACGATCGGATAAAGTTGTCGCGATCGTTAAGAGAGGTAAAGGCCGATGACGAGGGGGGAAGAAGAGGGGGAGGAGGACAACGTAAACGGGCGGACCGGGCGAGTGTTCTCACGTAAAAGTAGCCGCCGCGCCGCGTTAATTTCGTTGCACGCGTTAATGCACACGGGTTCGAATCGGCTCGCTTTCCGATCGCTCGTAATTACACCGATTATCCGCGGCGAGCGTGCATGCACAGGCAGTTCGAAACATAAATTACACAGGACCGCTGCGCCGGTACACGACCGGGATCGACAACGGGCCACAATGGCGGAATATAAGGGAACCGTGTCGCGTGGTGCGTGTCTGGAACTTCGAAGTCTTCCGTCAATGCACTTTCCCGAGTACTTAAAAATGGCCACCTTGTTACCCGCTACATTTAATGAACGTCCGAGTCTAAACATTGACACGATTTCACCCCAGGCAAAGATCAAGAATAAATCTGATGAAAAGCGAACAAACCTTTGGAGAAGCACTACTAAAACCGATGGTATCTCATACTTCCCCATTTTTATCAATTTCAAGAGAAACGCCACTCTCTGCAGCGACAGCAACGTCGAATAAAAACGAGCCAATATCCCCACTAAATTCTCTCGAGCTAAAACTTCAGATCCTCGAAAAATTCCCGTGACCCATAAACGCACAAAGGATCGGTCCATCGACAACGTTCGAGAGTGCTCAAAGCGAGGTAAACATCTCCAGTTTAGCTCGGCTCTTCTCTTTCGAAAAACATACAGCAGCGATCGAAACAGCAAGCTCTGGAAGAAGCGCGCTCGCGTTCGCGGGGGTAAAAGCGGCTCGGATAAAAAGCGATCGTTAAAAAGAGTGGAGAAATTATGTAACCGAGATTAAGGTGGATTTTACGATCTCTGTGGATAGAACCGGGGGTCGAAACTTTCCGGCAAATCTAACGAACAGAAGAAGTATCCAGCTGGGGGGCGAAGTACCCAAGAAATTTTATAATCCTCAAGCATTTTGCAAATCCTCTAGCTCTCCCTTTCTCCCTTTCCCTGAAGATTTCCAGATTGCAGCGCCGCGCCGCCGCATGGTGTTGCGATCAATGCTAATTAGCTGGACAGAACTCATAACGTAATTCCGTAACAAATAGATGTTAGTCGTATGAAGTAATGTCTAGACAGTAAGAATATTAACATTTCTTTGTCAGTAAAACTCCCAGTCTTTTTTGTCGACAGAAATCGATATTTCTAAAATACGTTTTGTACTTACTTTCTATATTCTAAAGTCTAAAGTAAATTTTTATAATGGAAACTAACGGCGAAAGAGCAATTGTCTTGATTAATTCTGTTAATTATATAATTATAACAAGTTAATATATATATTATGAAGGTTGTGTATGCAATATTCAACAAGCTCAAAGTAGGCAATAAACGCCAATAAGCGGAAAAGTTTTTGTTGGTAGCATTAGAGTAGACTGAGTAGACCTTAAACTTTTTTTCGTGTAAATTTTAAAACCCGTAAATGTGCGAAAATTACCAATATTTATATTTTTAGTGACAGTGTTCGCTATTTTACGATCTGAATTTTTGGAAGTTTGGAGGAATTTTCGGAAAGACAATCATCTTAATGGATTCTATAAATATATTTTGAAGAAAACGTGTATAGATACGTTATGTGGAGAAGCAGAAAAATGTATAAGTGTTAATATTTACAATATCTGCACACTTTATGTTAGTAGTCACATAGAAGGTTTTGTCCAGCTAGCACCTCGAATCGCATCATTGTGCGCCGGTGGAACTAATTACTTGTTCCACGATCTTGTTCGCGTGGAACGATCTCCCAAAGTATAATTGTCGGTGTCTGTATCGGGTATTCCCGCTAAGGAGAGCTCGTTTTCTACCGGGGAACCGAATTATCGATTCCGTTCGGGCTCGGAAGGACTGTTAAAGGTACTCGAATGACACCTGTTGATCGCAAGGTTCGCGGAATTCCGTGGGCCAACCACTTTCGACAGTGTCCACGCAGAATATTTCAACGATTGCAACACGCTCCATTAACTTCGTTGCTACAAAATAATTTTAGTCTCCTCTTTTTGTTTCACTCATCTTTGTCTCTGTGCGCGCGTGCGTGTATGCTCGGGAATCCCCGCCATGATTGCACCTCCTACTCACGTACGTCCAAAAGTTATTTCATAGGAGCCACGGATGATAGCTCGGGGCAAACTTCCGCTTGTTTACCTTTGACCTTCCAGAACGACTTTACCGAAGCTGCCTCGACGACGGCAAACGCCTCTCTGCGACAGAAACTCTGACCAAACTGCATTACAACTTCTTTACCTTGCACTCGCGATTCTTTCTTTCTTCCTGTTGCGGCAATGTTGCATTCGAATTTAATCAAACGTTCAGCTACCGTAATCTCTTTCGGCAAGCCTCCCGATGTTTTAGTAAAGGTTATGTAAGTGCCCTTTTATAAAATACTGAGGTGCTGAGCCCTGGGAGATCATCTAATTTCCAAACTTCACAATAAAAAGTATAGCCAATAACGTCCATCAGAAATGGTCTTTCCCAACCAAAATATGTGTGTATAATAATGACTATTTTGTTTTGTCACATATGAAGACAATTAAACTAATTCTGTGCATGTTGTTATTTACAATTGTAACAAAACATTGTCTTGCATGATATTCAGGAGATTTATAACATTTTTCTGACTATATATTTTTGTTCATATTTTATAAAGCATGCGTTGCATTTAATGGAGTTTTATGACCGCGAGGGATTTTGTAAATATATTATTCTCCTCGTTGAGATATCATTCTTAAATCTGTAGGCAGACGAGCGTTCATTTACCAGACTCACACTTCATACTTACGGTTTGATATGACGCACAGTGGTCTAAATGTTTAGCGATGCCGAAAAAGTCGATATTAATGAAATTTAATAGAAATTATAATGAGAAAAAGCATTTTGTTTATTTCAAAACTGAACACGATTTTTGGGACAATTCCGATAGTGAGACAAAAAATGTTTTGAACAAAAGTTAATCAACAATACAAACAATCTTTTCAAAAATGTTTAGTCTATAAAATATCAAGGTCACCTTTAATATTTAAAGATTAATATATTTTTTTGACTTTATAATATTGTAGCTGATGTCAAAACGAATCCAACGACCTACATTGTTATAGTCTTAATGTTATAGTCTTAAACTTGCAAATAGTGCTAAAATTTTAATGAACTGCTAGATCGGTCGCCCGGACCACTGTGTGACGGTCCGCCACGCTGACTGCATTCCCGTATTACCGCAGTCGTCGGTGGTTTAATTAAAATTTCAAATATTCCCCGATCCAGCATGCAAATTGTCGTCGGGCGAATCCAATCTCTGTCGGAATAATGGGGAACAGTTTTGCAACGGTCCGGCCGTCGAAGAAAAACTGATATCGGCTATCGGAACGTTTCCATCGGACAATGGACACGCTATTGGCCGATACGTAATTTCCTGATGGTTCGTGGACAGGGCGAAACAAAGGAGATTGTTCCGGGGGAGGTAAACGTTCCTCTAATTCCGGCCGCATCAAACGGATCGCTGCGATCCTCTCTCGCGAAACAGGGATAAATCCGCGCAGGGATCGATCAACCGGCCGCAGCAATTTAGTGTCAGCCCTACCGACCACTGGTAATGCTATTTACGACTGGTTTCTAATTAGAGACAGATAAGAATTCGGTCCTGCGGGCGATGCGCCGCGTTGATTCGCGCGCGGCCGCGTCGATCAAAGGAAATTACCCTTAATTGGCTCGGAGTCTGCTCGACGGAGACATTTTCCCCTCGCATTCTCATTTCCCTTGATAAAACTGGACCTAATTGGTGCTCTAATAATTGACCGCGAACAATAAGAAATCATCTATAGCGAATAAAAATGAGAAATGCCTACGATATAAAATATAACAGTCGGATAATTAAAATGGTACGTTTCACAGCTCACCGGTTAAAATTAATGTATCTAATGCATTTTTTGTTCTTTTTTTGCTGTTGTTTCGCGATCATTTGCGAACATTAATGAAAGTATAATACGGAACGAATAAAGTGCGAAATATTTTCAGAAAAAAGTCGATCCGCTGTTATTGACGTGAGGTGGACTCTTTGATAAATTGATAATAGAAGAATCTTTACTATGCGAGGGAAAGATGGCGCCACGGGCTCCGCTTCGGGCCATGGTCTCCTGCTTTTCCTCTATTTCTCCATTTACGGGCTGAATCTGCCTCGGTAGAACGTTTCCAGAGATCATGAAATAATTCAACGCGATAATTGGCGAGTTCGTTTTCGGAATGAGCTGTTTGTCTCATTAAATTAATTATTTTGCGTGATCCACTGATTCGAACACGTCAGCATTAATTGCATTCTACCTCGAGAATCTCATCGGAAAGTGTGACTAATTGAACGGATTCAAAACATCGATTTTTCTTTGCAATTTATTATTTTCATATCTCGAGAGGACAATCTGAAATTGATTTAGACAAATTCGAATTAGCATTTATATTCTTGTCAGTAATTCGGTGCTTGCATATAAAAAAGACCAACAAACCGTCTTCAGAAATTACCAATTTCATATTTTAGATGTCCTTGTCTTTTTCTTCATTTTTTCATCATACAGTTCGCACATCTAAAATATTCAACAACTGTTGATTTTAATATCTACTACAAAGAGAACATATATTTTCTATAAATTGTCACACGGTCACTATCCAGCATCGAAATTTCAAATGACCATGCTAATTGCTTCAGTTTCAATAGATTTCGAAAGCTCGCTCCTCAAGTGTCGAAGTACTAACAGGAAGATCTTAAATCGCGCGAGTTCATTAGCGTTTCACAGAATGGCAAACGAAGTGTCTGTCGAACGATTTCATCCTGTCTCTGTTTCGATCTTATCGTTTAACTAAACGTACATCGAGTCGCGGTAAAAGGAACGGAAAACGTGGAAGAGGAGCGGTGTCCGTGAGCGTGATAAGCTCTAATTTGTATAACGCGATGCACCTTGTTGTTCTCCGAACTTCTATTTACGGTGTTGTCCAATGGGACCCGGGGAAATCGATCGCGCGCTGGCTCTTGCGAAAGTGATAATTGCCGATGGGGATCGAGCGTATCTAGCCGCAGATATCGAGCAGCGGCGATAACGAAACTAATGAACGAGACGGGCAGATTAAATTTTCATTTTTCACCAGTAGAAATTCACGGCTAAGCCGTCCCCGATCGATCGTGTTAAATTATTCCTGTTATCCGCGTTTGTGGCTGGATAAGGGCAATCGACCGTAGGCCATATTACATTTTCAAGAAATTAATTGGACAACGGTAGCTCTTCGTATTTTCTCGAATAAGGAGTCAACGTGGATCGTTCCATTTTACTCTAACACAATTCCCCCCCCCCTATGTCCCGTCCCACCCTTTCATCTGTTCCATCCGATTACCCCATTACCCCTAATCTCGCGTGCCCACACAAGCAAACGACGTCCACTCTTAATACTCATCGCGTGAGCTCGTAAATTCGCTCACTAAAAATTCGAACGATTTGCGTCGGAACTGCGGGGGTGGATCGTTTAAGGCGTCTCCCTACCTCTCAATTTGTTCTGGAATTTTTTCTGCGGACATGGGGGGAGTCTTCGTGAAATCCTGCTGATTGCTGATTCGTTCCGTACACCTTCTGACCAAATTTATTCATTTCCATGAATTGAAGGAATCAGGGACCAAAAATAACAGTTATTCTAAAATTTTCAAAAGAGAGAAATAAATTTCTCTCAACGATAACATTTACCAACAAGGGAAAACATTTTCGGTTACTTATAATCCTTATTTGTAACCAATACGATTTTAGTCGATGAAATACTTGTTATCCTATGACTTTTTTTCTTTTTGGTTATAATAGTTATGGTCCCTGGAAGGAATTGTTTACCCGCTGCAGAGACAGGTTTAATTTCAAATGGTGCTCACCATAATCATTGCTGCTGCTAGTACACTTCAAATTAAATTACGAAACTTGAGAATTGGAGTATTTCAATATTCACGGTTAATATAAATTATGCATGTTATACCGAGCATACCTTCCAACTAGTTGGACAGCATTTGAAATGTTCCACGGTGGATAATTATTTCTGATTTATGCATTTATATGACAAAAATTCAATAATGCGCCACGCCTGTCGGAAACATGATCCACAAAATCTTCAATGGAAGATGCAATTAAGAGATGGAAGATCACACAGCCTTCCCGGGGGATGAGTATCTTCGATGGGAACTTCGGCCGATTTTTCACAAAGTCGTTCGAGCGCAAAGGTTAGCATTTGGGGGTGGAGGTGCAATTAAGGAGTCGATCAGGGGTTTGAGCGCGGTCGCGGCAAATTAGCGGGGCCGAGGTGAGACTCGTTAATTAATTATGCATACCTTCCCTCCCTTTTCGATTCGTCTCGGTGGAAAGCAGCCTTAGCAGCGGCTTGGCCAGCCCCCCGCGGTCGAAACAGAGCGGTGCGCTTGGTAATTGGAAATCAATACTCGCATTCAGCCCTCGAAACATCCTTGCTTGACGAAAAACTGATCGTGACCCCTCTTTAGCCCCGAAGAAGCGGCTCCGCGTCTCTGTCTCTTGAGAAACCAGCCCTTATTATCTTCGGTTTTGTCAAGCTGCACACCCGCACCCCCTCGTTTCGTTTCATCATCCCTTCACGGAAGGGAAAACCGGAGGAGAAACGAGCTGGATCGATTTCTGCGGGACATTCCGAAAATTAATTGTCCTTTTTAGCATCCTATTCCAGGGATTCTTACTTCAAAGGCTGTTTCTACGACCATGAAGGAACTCGAGGAACTTGCGGATATTGTGCGACCTCTTCCGGAACCCGTAAAGATTTCACGAGACCCCGTTTTTTTCGAAAGTTTCGCTTTCAGGAAGGCTCGACGACGTAGCTTTTTACGCGACTCGATTTCCTGGATCGTTCGTTTATCGCTCGTTCGACCGCTTGCTGCTCAAACAACGTCGCCCCTGTTGTCCTTTTACGAGCCCACCGGGTTTATTGCGTCGATGAGAAAATTTATATATCGTAACGAAATTAATAGGGATAAGTTTTCAGGATTTTTAAAACCTTTTTTCCCCGCTTTCCGAGCCGATGTTATTGTTATTTCCCTCGTTTTTGTGAAGAACTGGCGCTGTAGGATAGCACGGGCTCTGCGTTAACACTCGAATTTTGAGGACGATAACGTTCGTGTGACTGGATGATACCGAGAACATTTATTACGGTGAATAAAGTTTATATAGGAATGCAACGAACTGTGGAGGCAGAGTACCGGAGCTTTTCCAATGAATTGGGTAATTTGAACGTCAATATTTATCGTGGAGCTTTCAATTTATTTATCTATGGTTGCATTGTATTATATGTATATATTATATTACATTTTTTCAATTTTTGAAATATGGCCGGCATTTGCGAAATTGCGTTCAACACGGTCAATGAATTATTTTTATTAACCTGATGGGTCTGAACGAATTAACTGTAAATATCGTAAAATTGTTTTATTGTTGCTCACCTAAATAATATTCTTCGCAAGCTATTTAAAAGCTGGAATTCTTTTATTTGTTATTTCTTTTATACACGTTATATATTTTATCTTCCGTTTTACTCGGTGATTTCTCTGCCTTGACACTACATTACCCTCTTCAACGGGATAAATATTGATCGGCAAACCAGTTTTTGAACATACTACTCGCCTCGGCAAAAAATGTTCCATTAAAAACACAGACTTTAATGGAAATCTCGATGCGCACTTTGTAACTTTGTTTGTTTGTTTGCATACAGTTCAACGTAGCGATGTAATAACTGACGCAACATTTCTCGGAAATACTTTCGCGTGCCTTGCAAAATGAGAAACTCTACACTTTTTCAACCGCAGTCTCTGTAAATAAATATCCGAAATAAACTTCAATGTTTGCATTGCTCATACGAAGATGCGGATTTTCCGAGTTTATGCTAAAAATAGGCACGTGTAATTTCAAAGAATGGGAAGATTAAAAGAATTTGAAAATATGTATTATTTCTTAGGTTTATGAACACATTAGAGACAATATTATTAAATAGGTTCTCCAGGGCATCAATAAAAAGTAGAGTCATTTTCACGATGAAAGATGGTACTTCTGAAATGTTTATGTTTAAACGCTTTTTCTAACTACAATTTTTTAAAAATTCAATTGATCTCATCGTTTTCAAAAGTGCTGAAGATTTATAAAGTGATATACATGTAAAGTGAATGCGTCTCGTGATCCTCGATCCTCGATCGGAAGTTGATCCGTCGAGCATCTGCCGGTTAATAGAATGAAAATGATGGCGCGAAGATTGTTCCCGTGTCGGGAATCTCCAGCATGTAATCGTGCGCGATGTTATCTTAAATTTCCACCCCTGCGTCCCTGCGTTCCTTCGCTTTTTTCCTCGTTGAAGACACGGGGATGGATATTACACGGCGCGCCGTATTACGTTGAAAATCCCAGGATTTCTTCCCGGACTGCTAATACCAACTTTATTCGAGACTTCGAGCCCTGATACGTTTTTGTTTCGAAAGAAAGTTTGGCGATTTAATAAGGGAACGTGTTCGGGCCTGGAGTACGGCCGCGAACTTCCAGCCCCGTGACGAAATTCGCCGGCGCGCGAGTTACGTGGCTTCCTAATTAAACTTATTAAAGAGCTGAGCCGCGGGGCACGCCTTCGAGCTGTGTCGCACAGAAGGACGAATCGGTAACCGCGTGGAAATTTTCTTTATCTTCCGTGCGTGGCTTTTCGTGAAATCAATTTAGAAGCGGAATGCAAATTCCTGCAACCTCGAAGGCGCATTTTGCTCTAACGGTATTAGTTGCGCGGTTGTTTCTTGCATAAAATCACTCCATGGACTCGCACGAACGAGATTATGTAGTTTAGTACCGCATTATGAATACAGAATCTGTTTAAACCGGGATTAAAGCTAAAACTACTGCACGGGTCGAATTAATTCTCCTGATTTTTCTTTCACAATTATTCAATTTACTAGCACAATACCCGTTGAAAAATCAACGGCTCGCTTATTTCTGGAGGTATGCTACTATTTCAGACTATAGGCTACATTTAAGGACGCACGTTGTTTGAAAGTAAATATAATAAAATCTTTTATTAATGTCGCGAATTTACATACCACTTTTACGCGATACCTTTATATTAACAGAAAAGTATTTTAATAGTATTCAGATACAGCAGCATTTGTCCAAATAATAACTGTAAACCTCAAATTTCGAAACGCCGCGTTCGTGCTTTTACGATAACAAATTTCAAGGCGCAGGGTCTAAGCATTTCGATATAAATTGTCAAGATAGATGATCGTTAAAAATACAAAACAATATTCTGAGTTACTCGTTACGGTATTTTGAAGAGTAATAGAGTGTTAGGACAGTTCCGGACGTATATAATAATAAAAATTGCACAATATCTAAACAAATTTTACCGTGTAATTCCAACAGCAACCTTTAGAGAGCTGGAAAGCCATTTTATTGGCTTTACGTAATACTTACTAGAAAATTACTTTTTTGTTCTTTAAGGCAGCTTCGCGGTCCTATGCTTTGACATAGGACATCTGTTAAATTGCATTATGTTTTTGAGCCCTTCGAATTTATTTTAATGACTTTTTTTCTGGTTTTCGCAAGCGAATAATCAATACTTGATCGCCTCCCGCGCGCGCGAGTGCTGAGGGTTAAGGACCGGAAAATCACTATACACAGAAAAAATTGTTGAATGTGGCGGTTGTTGAGTATGGGTCCGAACGGACCCGAGCGCCGCCATGCGATGGTTAATGAGCCCGCGGCATGACGGAACGTCGCAACGAAACTGATCGATACGTAGAGTGGATTAATATATCGACCGCGATTCTGGCTGCGAGTACGCGCCGCGTGTAATTACGTTTAAAAGCGTGCTTTATCTGATTAAACCCGCGGCAGAGAGAGAGAGAGAGAGAGAGAGAGAGAGGATGCGCGCCACGCACGACAGCCGAGGGCAATTAATAATACACGCCGAAAAGCAGGCTAGTCGCTTGGAATGCCGTCGACTCCCTTTTTCCACCGGATACGAAGCCATTCGAACGGCAGTGAACCACAAGTTAGGTACACACGTTATTTCAAGACCGTTCGGGCGTTCGGCTTTCGAAATCGGAAAGTAGGACGGAACGTATACCCACTGGAGACTCGATCGTTTGTTCGACATAATACACAGTTGAAACATTCGGGATTAAGAATAGACTTATCAAGAAATCATCTCATTACTCATATCATCTTTCTCAAGAAATCATCTCATACCTACATCATCGATGTAGGTACACGTCCGTTATTCTGCCGCACGGTCGCCGCACGTTAGAAAAACGGATGTGTCTAGCGGGCCTTAAAGTTCATCAAGTTTTTCGAACCACCCCGTACTTATCGTGACAACAATAAATTTTTAAATAACGTGTGGCAATCAACGAGGAAAAACAGTGCGTAGGAGTGAAAAACTCAACCCCGATAACAACATCACCGAGTTAATAAACTTAAAGAACAGTTAATTTGAAAGAGTTTAAAATTCCCAAAGACGCACCGTATCACAGAATTTCCTTGAAAATGAAAAATAATAATAAACTTCGCTACAATTATACAAGTTCTGAGATCGAATGAGGTTAGAAACGGCCGGGCAGAAAAGCGGAGAAGTAAATATTTCCGCACCACGGAAAGGATTCGAGCACTTGTATAGTCCATTACTCGTTGGCTTTTCTCGCCGCGTCCCCGCAGCAGCATCATTTGAATATCTGGAAATAAGATAATTGCATTTACCCTGCCCCCGGAATCGCATTGCGCCGGCCGTATTGCTTTTTACATAAGTATAACTGACAAGAATGCACCGAGGGCTGTGCACTGTGCACATTACTGTACAGCTTATGAAAATTCTGCCTTGTGTTTCGGGAAAAATCGTCAGAGCAAAAAATTAATAGCGGAAATTTCTCGCGCTTGGAGATCTTTTTGTTTGGAGTTTCTAAAGGGACCACTCTCTCGCGAGGCAACGCGAAAGTGTCGAAGTCGACACTTTAACGGAACACAATTGCGCTGTATTAAGGTTAACACTGTTCGAATTCGGATCCCCGGGAAAACTCCGCGGCTCCTATGCTTCTCTGCTATCGTTATGCATTGTGCGAAACACTCACCTGTAAATTGGCTCACCTCTCGCTTCGAAGGTACCGAAGGAAAGTTCGTCCCGGTGATAACAACTTCGTGTTTTCTTCGTAAGAACCAAATTGCCGTGCATTAAGACTAACATCGTTTGCTCTGATTGCAGACTCACATTCTATGCGAAATCTCTCTCCCCTGTGCGAATTACTCACCTGTAAGCTGACAATGAGGCTCTTCTGTCTTGAATACGAAAGCTCGTTTTAGAGTTAACGATCGTGCCATTTCCTGAACGGAGCTTCACAGAATTTAGATCAGCATTGGCTATTTTGATCGCACCGTTGCGATTTTACGTTTCATTCACTCTTCGATGGGTCATTCCGTACTGTTTCGGATTTTGTTTTGAATATGTTGTAGCCTTTAGTGACCTATGAACGAATCTCAGATTTTTCAGTATCTTAAAAATTGTGGATTGTACAGACGTGTAACAAAAACCCCTTTTTCATTAAATCATAAGACTAGAACTAGCAAACCGATGGAAACGAGTTTTTAGGAGCTTATAATGAAAAAATATATGTAAGAGTATCTACCACAAATGTTATCATTTGAAAAAAATGTTTTTTCACATGACGATTATGTTGAAATATTAATAACTATACTAATTTAGATGCGGACGAAATGAAACTGTCTGTGCGAAAGTGCTTTGTGTACCTACTTGAAAAAACTTCTGCAGTGTAAGAATCTACAAAATTTATTTAAAAAACTTGAAAATCGCTAATGAATGAACGCTGTTTCAAGACGCAAAACGTGCTACAAAATCTCTCGACTTTCGATGAATTAGAGCACTCCAAGGGTGTACAACTAAAAAGAAAACAATACTGAAGACTTATTTTTCAGACCTTTAACTACGTCGGACATCAGAAATCGGACTCTCTTCCGACATTTCGGGAGAAATACACCAATGTGCGTCGTTACTATTCCATTAGAATAATTTTCAATCACGAAATCAGATATCCTCATCAGGAACGAAATCGCATTGTATTTCGATTAAGATTGGTAATTCCGATCGCGAAGGCAGAGCATCCGTGAAATCTGATTTTCCGTTCTCTTTGGTGCACCTTGTAAAATACTACTCACCTGTTAATTAACACGCCAGCAAAAACCCAAAGCTCATCAAGAGGAACGAACAATTTCGTCGTCCCGGTTCTCTTCGCGCGTAGAACGCAGGAGATCGATGGGGAAATAATCAGAACAAGCTGGGACAAACGTTGTAATTGTATATGCCACACCGCAGTTAAAATTAAGTTACACATGGAAGTAGACTTGTAGTCTCGTACAGGGAACATCGAGGTATATTTACAAACGTTCATATCAGCTAGACGCGGCTCGCATAATTCGCTCGCGATCCGATCGCAGCTCTGTACAAGGTATATAATTAAAATGATCCGCCTCGGACGCTCGTACAATTTAATCCAGTACCATCTAAGACTTATCATAACGACGTACCTTATGCAATACACTCTCTCGTCGCGATCTTCCTTTTTTTATTTTCTTTTTCGACGCAACGTTTTCTCTCGAGGCTCGACGAAGACGTGAATTGTTACAATACTTATCCTTAATTAATTCTACGATTAGTATTATATTTCGATAGTCGATGTCGTTTCAATCTTTCATGTCTGTTGGACACGCTTTGCACTAGAGTTAAGTGGTCGCAGGTTCATTTACAAACGCAAGTTCAAAACCGGAAGTCGCTGGTACGACGGTGGCAAGTATAAAATTGTTTAAAATATGTAATGGACGCAACAAAATGAAGCTTCAATTTTTCCTCAACTTTTTAATTATTCGCTACTATGGTTACGTTGGGATCCATTTATTCGTGTTTTCGTACGAATTCTCGCGAATTTTCCGGATGAAAATTCACCCATTTTCTGTTTCTAGTAAACCTTATAAATAGTCCTTTAATTGTATAATTTGTTCTCTCCAAATGTGAAACAAAATTAGGTGGATTATTGTTCTACAACTTTTCTGCAACTATTTCTGAGGAACATATGTAGGTGGAGGATTAAGTAGAAATGGAAACATTTTCTAATCAACATCTAGAATCATTTTAAAATTGCCTAAAAATCATTTGTACAACAATTTGCATAAAGATCCGCAGTCTATCGATTCCAGAGCCCATAAAGACATCAAGAGGCTCACGGTACCTAGTTCGATTTCCTTTGCGTCTTCGGTATGTGTATCTCGGTCAAAGGGTGCCACGATGAAGCCATCAGTTTTCTCGAGACGAAATTCCCTAGGCATCGGGATTTGAGGGTGTCGTTTGTTGCACATCTGCATTCGCGGTTCACCGCAAAGCCAACGAGTGTGAACCTGAGAGACCGCGTCCCGCGGAATCTCGAGAATCCGTGGCGCATTTCGGCCGGTGCATTCGCATTCCTTCGAGGGCATTCCGAGTGGTTCTGCGCCGGAAACGTGGCCAGAATCTCGAGGATCCCACCTAAACGGGGAAATACCTCGTGTGTTGCACTTCTGTTTCCGGTGTATCGGCTATCCCTGCGAATCAATTATGTACGGCCAATCATCGAATTAATCGTCAAGAGTATCTTACCATAATAAGCCCGACAAATCAGTTTTCACTTTTTACGTACATCAACGAAACAACGCTTTAAAATTTGGTCATTCTATTCGGGAAGATAACGAGGTTGTAGCTCGTTTAGTGTGACGCATTATGCAAATTGCAGACATTCCAAACGAATTCAATTTTGTATATATTTTCGTCATATACGCATGATCAAAATATATATTTTTCTAATTTTTACCTCTGAAAGAAGAACGTAAGAGGGAAAAATCGTAACTTTCTTCTATAAGTGCGGCTGTTTTTTCAATTTCCAATATTTTTCCGTCGTTTCGGTTTCGATCATGGTCGTAGACATACTAAACGAGAGCCAATTGAATTTTTTCATTTTCGTGTGCATCCCCGATGGTTCAGAATCTAATACCACGCTATTAAAATTTTTTAATTTCACTGTCTTATTTTTCTCTTTGCTTGCTTTCTCGAGATCTATAAATCAACTTCTCGAGAAGCACGGCAATTAGAACGTTGCTGACGATAAACTTTGTTTCGATTATTTGGCGAACAATGAAAAATTGCTTCCGGAGCTCAAAGGGTTAATTGGCGAGTCTGTGAATGAAATCGTTCGCGTGGAATCTTATTCGATGCGAATGGGATTTGGGTCGAGTCGATGCTACGCGAGGTGGAAAACACGCGCGAGAACGCGAATCACGATTAATCGGGAGTCGGGAGGCAACAAGACAGAGGAACAAGCTGAACGACGAGAACGAAGGCGCGTGCATCGACTGCAGCGCATCGACAACAGCCAGACAGCAGATTAATACCTCGCCTGCGGAGCTTTTATGCGTTTATAGCTCGTAAAACTTTTCGAACAGTGAAATACAAGATTCGATGGAGTTTAATACATGATCGCTCTACTTCTCACACGTCGAAACTATTACCAAGAGAGATAAAATCTTGCTTAATCTTGCTTTCATTCCTACCGTCGACAATATAATAAAATTTCTGCATCCGTATAAAACAGAAAAGGTAGGTCTCACGTTGTAAAACGAAAATTACAGGTCTGAAGTTGTAACTAGCAAAATACAAGTCGTAAACTATATTTTAAACTTATGTGAAACTTGCGTAAGCATCGCTTTAATCCTAGCTCCCCGAGAGTTATAAAAATGATGCGAATAATTTTTCAACCGACAACTTTTCTTCACGAAAAAGGTGCGAATTCTGATTTTCCATGACTTCGATCTTGCGTATTGATCTACATTATTGTATAGATTCTAGAATAAGTATTATTTATCACACTATTGCCCATATATTCCAGTAGCTCAGATAACCAAAATTGTCATGTTATGCAAGATTTGAAAACACGCATTTTTTGGCCAACTTTTCGAGGCAAATACTTTACTGTGCACCGTCTCTACTGGAAGAATTGTACAAAGCAATGTTTAGGCTGTCGAATGTGCGTTATCTTATTCCACGAACCTTCTCGTCCTTCAACATAGCTGTCGGTTCACTTTGCGACCTACAAAAATCGCGGAAGAAGAGATAAACCTTAGGTTTCGAGACTCGCTGGTGCGTTGCCTTGCATAAATCTCTTTTCGGGAATTCAGGTGGAACATCCGCGAGCGAGCGTGGCTGCCGGAAACCGCCATTTGCATCGCGAAAGTCTAGCTCTCGGATCTCGTAGTTCTCAGATCGTCAATAATCGAAAACCTGACATTCACCGTTCAAATTTTTATTCTGAAGCATTCGAGGAACCGGAGTTTTGTCACGCGTAAAAACCACGCTCAAGTTAATATTTTTCCAATTCTTTCCCGTCCTCAATTTTCTGTTCCATTAAAATGGTTCGCTCAAGCCTGATAATTCGCGTTCTAACAACGGCATCTACATTTTTAAGGACGCACAATACTTATATACCGAAGAGGATACTGAACAAGATTTCTTGTCGTTAAAAAAATTTATGAACTGTTTTATGCACTTATGGCAAAACTATGTGGGTGCGATTTCAAATAATGAAAATATTACAACCATCAAAAAACCACCAAAGCGGGGAATAAATTCTTATTTGGTTCTTATGTCTTGCAATTACTGCAAACGATTTTTATTTTGATTTTCTACTACATTTTTCTTTTATTTTCTGGATATCTTCGGTTGCTCCTTTCGAGATCCTTTCTTCGGTAGACTCGACCTTGGGCAGAGGTTTCATTAGGATCGCGGAGTGACGAACGTCCATCGGAAATCGATTGGCCGGACACGAGGAGCTTTCGGCCTGTAACCCCTTGACCGCTGGTTCATTAAAAGCGTCGCGGATAGATTGATAGTTCCACGAAACCTCCTCTGGTTCGAGGATCGGTAAAATCAATTCTGGGAAGAGATGTATGTTATTCGCGGTTCGTTACTGTATCAACAAAATAACAGTCACTGGTTTAAGAGATTCTAAAATCAAGAAGTGCCTCCGAGTGCTTTGAAATTCGTTCTCCTTCGATTCTCCTGAGAGAAATGCGCTTTCACTGAGTAAATTTGGCAGACGCGGTTCTTAAAGAATGTCGAACGAAGAATTGAAAGCAACGGAAACTGCTGGAAATGTTTTCATTCGTGGCAGTGACGAGAAAGCATAGCAAAGAGCAGATGCATGTCATCTAGTGAGATCAGGGGGTTACAGATATAGTATAAAAGAAAAACAGTCAAATCTGGGTAAGAGAAAGCAGCGTGGATGGTAAATCTAGGTTTGAAGGTACACAGTGACAGCTTATGCAAATTCGAAATATTTATACAGCGGTTCCCGAAGGCGAAAATTCAAATAGAATGTTAATTTCTTCACTGATGGTTTCGATAACCGAGGAATTAAGTGACTGATGTTCGTAAATTATTTAAGAATGCACAATTATTAATTAATTATAAGTAGTCGGAAACAGCAGTGTTTCCGACAACAAACGCGTTATCGAAAATCGAGTTTCGGCCGCAAACAGTGTCCACACAGCACCGGCTCAAAATGATCTCGTTTAGCGTTACACCTATGGATCCGACGAGTTCATCCGATTAACGTTGTTGTCTCGTTGTTGCATAGGCGATGAGCCCGGTTGTTTGGCAATTACCGTGCGTTCGATGATTTTGCGGTCGTGTAACTCGCGATTACACACCGCTTGGTCGAATTTGTTGCAGCTAATTCGCGGCCAATTACCCCATCGCACACCGGAACGCAAATGCGGATACTGTTTCCACGCGATTATCCCGGATCGATCAAGTCGAATCCCGTCGGCCACCGGGAATAAATTCTCAATGCTGAAGCAACCCGCATAGCACTGCGAAACTCGTATGGAAACACGAATTTCAATTTTCTGTAATTTTCCGCCTCGATTGTGCGGCCAGCAAAGCTGATTTCAATGGCCGCATTCATAGAATATTTTTCCTCGTGGCCTGTTACACTAGAAAAGGATAAATATACCTTACTACGGGTGTACGTTTTACTGCGGTATATTTTATCAATGAGATTACAATACGTAGAAATAAATATTTCTCCCAGAGTAAATGTGTATAATCCATTGAAAATGTAGTCTCGTTGCCGAGGCAAACAAAATTGCCAATTATTCTCATATTTTTATAATCTCAGGATTTGAAAAAAACATTCTGCATAAAAGGTAAACATGAGACCACTTTTATTCTATATTTTATTCTATATAATTAAAGGACTGTTGTTCATATGATTGTGCATTCTTTATATTGCTTTAAATTGTACAGGAGAAATTTTTATTAATATTTAGATACCCTACCCTCTTTTTATTGAGACCTTAAGTGGAACTCTCGATAGGATTAAGGATTCTTTTAGAGGACCGTAGATTGGGAAAATCGGTTAGGCTTTCGCAGGCTCTCGCGTTATAGCGAGGCAGTTCGTCACCAGTCGATGCCTGTTCCCATCTTTCTTTTATCGACGCGTCATCTGCCCGAGTTCGGCGAACAACAAGCTTGAGGACTGAATAGAACCGGCGAGACAGGATGAGAGCACGTTCACTTCCGCGATTATTATCGCGTGGCAAGTCGCCGCGCGACAACGTCCGATAAGCTGCGACGTCCCGTAGATATCACCGACGGTCTACAACGCTCGGAAATCTTTGCGAAAAAAAGGGGCCACCGTTTCGATCGTGTCGGGAACGAATCGTTCCGCCGCCGCCGCGCCGCACGAAGTTTACTTTCGTTAAACATCGCCGGCTGATGTCACTCCGATTTCGGTCCGGCTTGATAGCTTCTATTCGTTACCTCTGCTACAATGCATCTTTAACCCCTCTTACGTGCAATTGATCCGACAGACTCGTCACACAAAAATGTTAGAAGACCTCGGCGCTGAAACTCGTCGCTTTTAATTGGGGAATGCTGAGCAGCACCTAATTCCCGTGTGGCTGACCCAAAAGATCGATTTTTTAATTGTGAGGAGCATAGGACCTTAGATTTGCTTTCCCAAACTTTTGTAACGATATTCGTTGAAATCACAAGGTTATGAGGATTGTAGGAAAACGAGTGTCATTACACGCGTTTTCCTTGTATCTTACACGTTCGCAGGCGAAGTTCCTCGTGATGGTAGTCTGTGAATTTTTTGCGGCCCGATCAATTTCCGTCGCCGTTACTTTTCTCGCGTGAGCCATTGTCTCTCAGCCGAAACTTTCGGCCAATTTCCGCCAGAGGGATATGAGGAAGAAGAACAAGAAGAAGCAGAAGAAACATTTAGTGAACCATGCGCGAGGTAAAAATTAATCACCGACGAACCGTGACTCCACTATGATTGGTTCTCTCCGTATACGGCAGTCCAAGGCTTCAGCAAAAATTCTCGCGATGAGAAAACGGGAGGCTCCATCATTTTCTTCTTTTATACTTGCCGTTAGTTTTTCAGTTCCTCGAGAAAGTGGTAGCAGTAAACGATCGTTTCCATTCGAGAAACAACTAGGTTATGCTGGGAAAATCGAATTCTGATTAGAGAAGGAGCTCTCGGGCTAATTTTCTTGTAGCCCGCGTCTCGAAGACTTATCGCGGCGAGTTCTCCTATTTCACGGGCTGTTAATCACGCGCAACGCTTCCGCTCTCATATCGAGCCGGATAGCGGCCGAGAATTATTACTCGATTTTATTATCCCGCGGGATATTTAATCGTCGTCCGGCGTAAATGATATATTTCACGTTTCTGGGCAACGCGAACGTCGCGGTAGTTATTTCCTGAGAAACATCCTCTCCCGCGCTCCGGGAATTCGGAAAATTGCCGGCAGTACACCGGAACCTTACTCCGCATCTCGAAAGTGCATCATGTAAATCTTATCCAGCCACAAGTCTCTGCGATTCATGTGTTAGTGCGAGCTGGAGTCCTGAGGAAATCGCGACATCAAGTAAAAATTTCAAGGAAGCCTTGATTTGGTGGGAACTATCTAGTGCGGTTCCTTTAGCAATTCGAGGTCCTCTTCTGCTTTTCTGGGGTCCTCTTTGAATCTCGGGAACACCTTCAATACTTCCGACGCGACACTATTTTTCCTGGAAACTCTTGAACCTCCCGAGCGACTGCACTGTTTTTCCTGCGAACTTTTAAATTGCTTCTCCAGTGGCAACACTATTTTTCTTTGAAATTTTTAAATCACCTCCTTAGAGACAACGCTATTTTTCTTTTAGAAAAAGCTCTTACAGTGTAAATTCTGCAAACTGAGAAAACAATACTCGAGAGCTTCAATTAGCAATTACTCAGAATTACTCATATTTTTATTTAGAAGATAAAATCCTTGGTTATATAATTTAGTGATTCTTTAATTTTATGCAAGAGTGAATAAAATTAATCTCACATGGTTCTGGTTCCTTTTGAAGTATATATGAGATCTCACAGACCTTTGGGATTTTCTGAATTCTTTCAAGGGTCCATAGACCTTCGCTGATCCTTCTGAGCAGCTTTCAAAGGTCTGGAAGATTTTAAGAATCCTCTGGGTTCTTCCACGAGTCCGTGGATCCTTATAAGACCTTTTAGCCACCTCAGAAAGCCTCGGTGATCCAGTAAGTCTTTCTCCGAGTCGCTCCGAGTGCGACATTCCTTGACACCAAGATAGATCATGAGACTTTTTGAGTTCAAGACATTTTTGGTACTCGACAAAAATCTTCAGTGATCCTTAAAAATCCTTCTTTGAGTCTCTCTGAAAGTTCCTTCCATCTTTTGGACACCGAGCTGAAGTGTACGACTTTCCGAGGGCAAGACCTTTTGAACTCTTCCAAAGTCCTCACTGATCCTTAAAAATCTTTCTTCGACTTCCTCTAATATCTTCTTTCTTGATATCGAGCAGGATAAAAGCTGAAGAATTATTACTCGCTTCCACATCCGCAAGATATTTATAGCCACCTCGATGGAAATTTTCCGCGAAATGTCTCCTCGCACGCGAAACTCTGAAAATTGCCAGCAGTGTAGCGAATCCCCGAATCTTGAACGCGCATCATGTAAATCCTATCCGGTTGCTGGAGGGAGTCCCGGCGCAAGTTTCTCGCGATTTATGTGCCGCGAGTTGGAAAGACCGAGAAATGGGACTCGTCGCGATTACGATCCCGATCCTCTTCGTTCCTAGCTGTGAGTTCCTCTTTTATTTATACTCTGGTGCTTGGATAGAATCATTGACTGTCTCGAATCGGTTGGATTTAGCATTCCCGCGATAGCGTTTCAAACCGTTCCGTTGCGTTGGTTTATTTTCTGATGTAGCCAACTTCCGTATGCATAATCGCGGCGGATCTTAATGTAGGAATTGAGAAATCGCCGAGTTTCCCTGCGGTGTCGTTTAAAATCTGTCAGCGTACATCGCTTGATCGTTTCTCGATTTTCACGCGGAAAGAAAGTTCGAAGAAACGGATGAAATAAGTTTTTATCAAACGCCTTGTCTTGTTTTATTAAATCATCTTGTCTTTAATTCTTTATATACTGTATTTACCTCTTGTATTTAGTTTTTCACTGCATAAGCTTGGTTTATAAAGAAAATGGTACGATCGATTGCATTGATTCATCAGAGACTTCCAAGTTAGAGTGGACGTATACAAAACAATTTGAACAATTTTTAGGAGTGAAAAGTATTTCAATAAATTCAGGTATTCACCTGTATGAAGAAAGGTCGACGAATTGATCTGTACATCTACGCGGTGTACGAATTGAAAGGGAGGATTAAAATTTCCAGAATTAAAGTGTCGGCTTATCAGACCTCTTCCCTTTATTTATGGCCAATGGTCCCGGCGAATGAGACGTTCCCTTAACGGGTGGAATACGGTCCGTGCGGGAATTACGTCGTTTTCCGTCTCGCTTTCAACCGTATAAAAGCATCGCGATTAAATGTTCCGCCCCCGTAGTGTTCCGCGATGTAGCGCTCCCGCCACTCCGCGCGCCGCATCTCGGACATTAAAATTTAAATGTGATTGCAGTTTCGTTTAACGAAATTAAATACGAATTCCGTGGCAGCCGCCGCCGCTTAACGGCCGTAACGACGCGCCAACCAAGCCTCCAAAGGTCTCTCGCCTCCCCCTTGACGCCCGTTATTTTAACTCTAACGTGATATCGTCGCGACGAAAGCGAACTATCGCGTCCCATCGCATCCCCGTCGGCGTCGCCCATGCTATATAGTCCGTACCAGGCTAAGAGGACCATCGCGCCGCTCTGTGAAAGCAATTACTCCCATAACGACCGAATACCATCGATGACATCGACAAGCGTAGCGTCAACCCGTCTTAATACAATTCGAACGACACCGCTTGGTCAACCCCCGAGGTAACGGTGTTACCTTGTGCCCCAAGGAAAACGGAAACGAAGCCTTAAATTTCAATTGAAATTCCTCTTCGGGTCTCGTGGATGACTCGTCAGAACATCTGGAATCTTGCTAAAAGTCCTTCGAATCCTTCAGAAGTAATCTTGAAATCCTTTTTAATTCTTCTTGAAACTATGGGATCTTTTAAGATCCTCTCGATACTTTTCACGAGCTTTGCCGACGCGCAAGAGACATTTCAGAACTCCTGAGGTCTTCCAGGAAATTTTGTATCTCTCCAGAATTATCTATATAGATCGAGGTCTAGGAGTCTGGCATTCTCAAAAGAGTGACTACCATCCTGTTCGAATGTGAAGTAAACTGCCTACTTCCAGGTTGTAATGAAAGCAACAAGATTTAAATAAATAATCTTGTACATCGCAAATTTTCTGCGCTCTGGAGCCACTAAGAATATTCTTTTCGGTGATAAGTGCAAGTGCGCACAACAAAGCTTTGTCCATCAAGCGATCGCAACACAGTGTCCGCTTCCATCTTCCTGAAGGATGCTCCATCGTGCCGGCCACGATGCGATGCGATGGATAAACAACGTTAAAGGAATGAGGAATCACGATGGCGTTCGATCGGGAGTGCCTCATCGCGGTAAAAGCGAGTTCTCGGAAGCGTTCCATCGCCCTTCTGTCGAGCTGCTCTGAACGTTGAAACGCTAACGGTGCTCGTTTCCATGAAACGATATCTTTCTGGGGTGCGGAGATGAATTTCGAGCGAATTCGTGTTCCTTTGTTTCCCCCGGGGCGAACAAGCGCCGTCTAAAGCGTCGTCTAAAGCGTAACCTTTTCAAATCTCCGTCGCGTCGATCACTTTTCTTCTCTGCAGCAATTTCCCGGGATCACGAATCAACCGTCAGCTATCGCCGAGATTATATTCTCGACATCTCAATAACAATCAGTAGGTAGCATAAATTTATACAGGGTTTCGAAGAAAACGTAATCTCCGCGCGACACGCGGCACTCGAACTAATTCGTTTTAGAGGAGCGTTCTTGGTGTTACAAAGAAACCTGTTCCCTCTGTGGCACCGTGCACGCGAGAAGCCGCTGGAAATGTGATTCAATTGCATGCACAATGATCTGGTCTCTACGTTCCCCTTTCCTAAGGGCACCGGTTACGGAAGACTCTAATAAACCCCGCTGAAATCGGAAGCTCGGGTGCAGTTTGCCCCGAGCGAACTCCGGCGAAGTTGCGTTAAGGATGCTGCTCGCAACCAAGGATTCTCTCGCGACCGATGGATCGCGAACGTTACCCGTGATTCTCGGTTCCCTCGATTCTGTAATAGTGTGTGTGTTCCGCGAACTCGCAACTCGATCCAGAATCTACACTCTTAGTGATAATAGGTGGATCAGTATTATCTTCTCGCGAAGATTATTACTCTGCCCTCTTTCCCTCTGGCGCTAGTCAAACTGTGTGGGGTTAATTTACAGTCAAAAATAACACACACTTGCTTTTTCTGCACTGAGGCTCGAACTCGAGGGCCGAAACTGCTCTTCAAATAACTGTTTTCGAAAGTGTGAAATAACAATTGGAGGTTTGTTCAGTTTATTTAATAGTTTCTCGTTGAGGAACTCTTGTGGAGTTAGAAATTTTCAAATGAAGTGGCGTTGAACGTTGTACCATGCAATTTTTAATATTCTCGAAAATTTCTGCTTGTATTGTATTTTTAATATTTTCTGGGGTAGTCGTGTTTCGTTCCTGAAAGAGTGAAACTTTACATGGACAAGCAGACTTTATTTTTTTAACTGTTTTATAGAAAAATGCCTTCATCGTATTATTGATTGTCGTTTCAGCCATTTCTTCCTTTCTTCAACAATTGTAGAAGGTTGGATAATAATAGAGAGCTCAAGCTTCTTGGTCCTTCGCGGGGCATGCCCCACAGTGGAGGGGATAGGCAATTTTCGTAGGTCCTGAAGCTCCCAATTTCTTAGACCACGACTTTACTATATTTCACCAACAAACACAAAATACCAACAGACAGTTGAAGAAAGGGTTAGGTAACTTTCATTCAGGGGACCAACAATTTTCAACTTTTCTGAATGTGATATTATTATACAATTCGACGGAAAAATGATAAAACTTGACATTTTTTTCTAGTGCGAGGAATTACACCCGCTCCTCGTCTGGAAACCAATATGGCAGCGTTCTAACCTGTCGAACGCGCTGGAAATCGAGCAACTTTACTAGTGTATAACTTTTAAACGAGTCAACTCTGGATACTGAAACTTGGATCCCTCGCACTAGAATTTAAAATTTTATCATTTTTTCGTCGAATTGTATAATATTACAGTCAGAGAAGTTCAGCCGGAGAAAGTGACAGAAGCAAAGTAAAATTGCAGTACACGCAAATAATCCGAAATGTTGAAAAATGAGAAATGAAAAGGATTAAATTATTTGACGAGTTCAACTCCGGAGCGCAATCTCGATCTCCGATTTGAATAGTCTCATCGCGAAGGAAGGGATCTCTTTTGCGACGAATAACATTGGACTCAACCGAGTGGAAAACGAAAGGTCTCGGTAAACCCGGAGCTCGTTTCGCGAAACCTCCCGCGGAGCCACGATATCGAGGATATCTAATTCTTTCGAGCAAACGCGAGCCCCGCGCACGGTTATCGGTATCGACAGCGCAGTACCAGCTTAAATTGTCCAATAAAGGCGCGCAACGGCTGATAACGTTGCCAATAGTTTCATGAAACGGATTAGTTTCAATCCTACGCTCGATAAGAATCGATACCGAGGTACGAACTTTTATGGGAACAGGCTCGATACCGTTCCTGGTTTCATGTCGGCGATGGACGATGGGTATTTAACACTTTGCCCGCCGGAAGCCTGTTAAACCCTTCGAGCACTATTCTTGTCCGCTGCACAATGCAATGGCCGGCTTGCGAAACTTGCTGGCCAGATAACACTTCCTGCTTTACGTTCCGTAAACAATGTCTGAAGTTCTACCCGTTATTTCCCGTGTTCTCTTGGAGAAATATATTTTTTTATTATTTTTTATGCGGTGAAAAAGAAATAGGGTAAATATACCTACTATGTACTGCGGGTGTACTGCGGTATTTTTTCCTAATGAGATTAAAACACGTAGAAATAAATATTTTTCCCTGTGAAAATTAGTTTCAATCCAATGAGGATGTATTCTCGTTGCCGAAGCAAACAAACCTGTCAAACAATCTCTTTCTAGAACCTCAGGATTTGAAAAAACATTCTTCATAAAAGGTAAAAGTAAGACTATTTTTCTTTTCATTTTGGGAAAAGCATTACGTACATTGAAACGAAGGAGGAGCTCATTACTGCGGCATAAAAATCAGTAGGGATGTCCCTAATACTGCGGTGGGAATTACAACTACGATGAGAAACGAGCTTCACTTCAGCTTTACGTTTTCTTCCATAAAATGCTTGCACATATCATTATTTCACGATTAATTAGGAACAACATTAAAATAAAGTACTATCGAAGCATGATACCGCAGTAATCGGTACAATTACCCCAAAACCAAGGACCGCATTTCTCGTGACAATCCTTCGCACGATCAAGACCTAAAAGCTCCGTTTCGTCTTCGGAGCGTTCCAGCGAGAATTGCGAGCCAGTCGCGTTAATGGCGAGGGGGTTTCGTGGCACGCGTTTCGACTGTAATTAGCGATCCGAAACAAACTGGAGTCGCACGTGACACGATACGACCGCGACGAATCCCTTTTACGAGCGTTCTCCCATCTTCTTGCTCCTCTGGCTCTACTTGTAATAAAAAGAGCGCCGACCGTTCGATAGTTCATCTCAACCGTTCGATAAGGCTGTTTCGAATTACTTTTCTGATATAGCACGAGTTGCGTGGGTGATTCCGCGTTGATGGATCTTCAGGAACTTGCCGAACTGCCGTGGGAATTGAAACGTCTGGGCCGGGAGTACGATAGGACCATAAATTCCGTCGTCAACCGAGAACACGAAGTATCATATCGAATTTTCGATGGACGTCCCGGCTCTCGAACAGAAAACTCTCTCTCTCTCAATGTCTTTTCAAACAGCGCCGAATTCTTTTTGATTCGTACGCGGTTCAAGTTTCTAATCGTTCCTTAACCGAGACGGTCGGAAAATTGATTACATCTCTTCCCGATAGCTTTCTCCTTCGTGTTAACCATGCTCGCATAAATCAGTCACTATAACGTCGATTTCGGGAGGATTGTTCGAAAGTATGACAAAGTGTATATGAAATTAGATGCCGTTTAACTCATCGACTCGATACTTTGGAATTCGTTTATGAAATATAAACGTTTCAATGTTAAATCTACTTGCATAACAGTGTACATATCACGTTCGTGAATTTTTATCTTTGGAACTGTGTGTCGGACTGAGTCGATTCTTTACTTCAAACTAGCAGCACCCTCTCCTGCAAAAATAGCGTTTTTAATTGAAAACTTCATTTTGCATTGTCGAAAATCGTACGTAAATTTTCAGTTTGTCAATGGCAAAGGATTATTATAATGGTTCCAATAGATTATAAATGATGTCTGTTCATAGAGTACGCAAATCTTGAAAGAAATTTTTTTTTATTTCCAATTCATCGAAAATAGTCAAAAGGGAACAAAGTATTCTTTAATTTTAGCAGTGTGTGAACAAATGTGTCCTGTAGCCTGGAAGCAAATAAAAGTCTATGATCTAGCGCGAGCTCTTGAATTCGCCGCGATTAGAGGTTCACGAATTTTCGAGCGCTCGCGTCTGCTCCCCTCTCATTCCGCGAGCGTCTTGCATTGAACTTACGAATTCTCGGGGAGCGTCGAAATTCCGCGTTGGAGAATACGGTGTAACGAGAGGCTCGTCGTAGCTCAAAGGCCTTGCTGATTGGAAGGCAAACGCAAGCGGCGCGGCGCCGAGCAATCAGCGCAGCTATTCGCGTGTCCTGTGTTCGACCAATCGACGATTCTTGGTTTCAAGTGTCCGAGGATCGGAACTCGATCGAACAATTAGTATCGTTTTTCACTTTCGCGATCGTTGTCTAGCGATTGTTATTTCTCACGAGAGCGCCGATCAGGAATTCCTAGCATCTAAAAGTAGCTTAGGTATGCTGTCCACGATGCGTTCATGCATGTATGAAAACAGAGATAAATGTACAATGTTAGGTAGATGGTACACGATTGTGGCAATGGAGACGTCTTGATTAAGCAGATTATTTTATGCGTTTGTGACATTGTCGACCGGAGACGTCGTTTGGCGTTTTTCATTTTCTGAAGGTTGTCGAAAGGAGACGCCAATTTGCGCTTCTTGTGTTTCGAATGTCATTAGTAGATTGCGGATCTTTATGCAAAATAAAAAGTGTTCGCATTGATTTCAGGATACTCAGGATTTTAATTATCCTATTAAGCTGAAGCTAATACATTGATGTCCTTAAATATTTTTAACATGTCCACTGCCTTAAATTGTACCTGCCCATTTTTGTCATATGTGCATAAAATCCGCAGCCTAGTTATTAATGCCAAATGCCAATTGGTAGCTCTCAATTCTCGGGTGTTGGTAGTCTGAGAAGGCACATGGCACCTTCTGTCTCCCAATTGCATCAATTTCATTGCGCGTCCGGTCGACAATATGTTTTACAAAGAATCCCCCCTTCCCACCATTCTAGTCCTCAAAAAAATTAGACTATATTATTGTACCCTTCATATCGAACAATTTTTGTAAACAAATTTTTTTCGTAACTTCAGTGCGTCACAAGATATTTCCGTTATCAGATAAACGAAACACTCTGTATATTCCAATGTAGCCCAGATAACCAAAATTGTCATCTTACTCAAATTTTGAAAAAACTCGCATTTTTGCCAATTTATCGAATCAAATATTCTACTGTGCACCGTCTCCACTGGAAGTATTGTACAAAGCAATGTTTAGGCTGTCGAATATGCGTTATCTTATTCCACGGTCCTTTTTGTCATTCAAAATAGCTGTCGGTTCACTTTGCGAGCTATAAAAATCACGGAAGAAGCCTCGTATAAATTTCGAGGGTGTTACGTGAAAACCTACACGCTCCTTTCGGGAATTCAGGTGGAATATCCGCGAGCGAGTGTGGGTGCCGGAAACCGGCATTTGCATCGCGAAAGTGTAGCTCTCGGATCTCGTAGCTCTCAGGTCGTCAATAGTCGAGAACCTGACATTCACCGTTTAGATTTAGATTTTGAAGCATTCGAGCAACCGGAGCCTTGTCTTGCGTAAAAACCACGCTTCAGTTACTATTTTCCCAATTGTGTCCCGTCCTCTCGCAAACTTCGTGACATGGCCGACAACATTGAAAACTCGTAAATCTTCCGCGGGCATCGCGTCCAGAGAGTTGGCTAGTTGGAAGAGCGCCAGGCTGGTTAGTCGATCTCTCCTCGAAGAGTGATGATAGTGTTCGAATCACGCTTGTCGCGCGGCTGGGGGAGCGATGTTCAACTTCGGTTACTCTTGAGTCGACCAGCGGTGATCCGTGACACGCTATCAACGTAGAGTAGCCTTGCAGAGACGAAACTTTTGTCGGAACCTTTCGCGCTCGTGTCTACGAATCGAGTAACTCTCCTTTCAAATGATATTTCGCTTCCTTTCAGTCTCCGAATAAAGACGAAAGGCAAGATTGCATGGGAAAGAATCGATAACACGTTGGAAAGTGTAAAGACGTTTGTGTAGTAGTACGAAAATGTGTGAATTGGAGACGACAGAAGAAATTCAGTTCAACGTAAATCCTACTACTTTTAAAATGACTCCTCTCCGGGGATATACACTGAAATAATGTTCATAAAAAGTCTTTGTTAAACTCTAAACTCTTCGTTTACTCTTTTCTAAAATATAAAACACATAAGGGTTAAAATAACTTGTGCATCTATTTGAGTTGAACAGCAACATACAAATATCGTCTAAGACGTTACCTACAACTCTCGCCATAGGCATTGAAAAATGATCTTTTCTAGATACAAGCTGACAACAATAGAAGGGAATAAAACGAATGATTCTAGAAGACAGAAGAGAAGAAATGAAATAGAACAGGAATAATTAAGTTCAATAATATTTCGAAACAAGAATTCATCGAACATTGATCATTAAATATTTCGCACAGACATAAATTTGAAATTGTTTTCAGTTCATTCCAATAGTCTTGACAGCTGGGTGTAGAAACTTTCTGGTAACCACACTGCGCCACTGAATTCTCCATACGTTCCACGGATTGGTACACGAAAAATATCCAAGTTTCGCCTCTGTGGGAGTCCTCGGCGGTATCAGGTACAGATCTACAGCGAGGGTGAGGTGTCCCGAAGGGATGCAACCGGGTTACACATAAGCTGGGAAGTCCGGCGGGGCACGTTTCCACGTTCGATAGTTCCGGGAAGTTATGAAAAATTCGATGGACAGAGGGTACCACCTCTTGATCGAGCGTTCCATTGTGACGTAGATCTAGGTGTCTGCTCTTGGCGCCTGTCGTCCCGAGAGTGGTGGAATCTCCTCCTTGGCGACTTCGACGAACCCAGGGCTCATTAGGACATCTCGGTCGAGCGAGGAGAGGAGATCTCCATCTCCCTTGACGAGATCTGTGTGTCTGTGTCAGTCGGTCGTTTCCGATTCGTTGGATCGTTCCGTTTTCAATCGATGATCTAGACCTGCGTCAGCAGAGTGAGCTGTGCACCGTTCTTCATCGAGTCTTTGTCCCGCTGCTGCTGATCCTTGGAGTCGTTCGCGATGGTGATGTCCGACCGCGACGTCATCGTCACCGTCGTGGTGGAGGTTTTGCTGATCAGACACCTCTTGGCGTCCTCCTCGTCCTCTATGCACAGCCTGGATTGGCCAGAAACTGCCTGTCTGCTGCACTGCATTCTCTCCGTGCCGGCCTTGTTCCTTCTTGGAAACACGCTGTTCTCGATGTGCAAGGTAGCGTTCACATCTTTGCCACCCACGCAGGTGCACGCCTTCAGGAAGCTCTTCTTGAAGTTGTCGCTGAGGAACGCGTACAGGATCGGGTTCATCGCGCTGTTGCTATAGCTGAGGAACCCGGCCAGCAAGAAGATCGTGATGGTGATCTTGCTCTGGCACTGTTTAGGCGGCGTGTAGATCAGCGCAACTTGAGTTAGCCAGTAGGGCAGCCAGCAGAACACGTACACGGTGATCACGGTCAGCACCAGCTTGGTCACGTTCCGCTGCGACCGCTTCTTCTCCTTCGACTTGTTCTTCGGGCCCACTGTCTGCAACTTCCTGATCACCAGAAAGTAAAAGTTCAGGATCAGGATCAGCGGTATAGCGAAGCCCAGGATGAACGTGTACAGCGTGAATGTGGTGTGACCACCGCGATTACTGGGCCAGTAGATGTTGCAATTGATCCCCTTCTCCGACTCCATCGCGTTCGCGTACAGGATGATCGGGATCATGAAGAGAGCGCTGGCAGCCCAGGCGGTTTGCGCCACCATCTTCGAGATGAACGGGGTCCGGATCTTCGGGGACGATATCGGATGACACACAGCCACGTACCGATCCGCGCTCATGATCAGTAGAAAGATGCTACTGGTGAACTGATTGATACTAGTGGTAGTCATATAAGCTTTGCACATCATTTTCCCGAAGATCCAGCTTCGCAGACTCATCGTGGTGACCAGGAACGGTATGCCTATCAGGAAGCACTCGTCAGCGATCGCCAGGTTCAAGATGTACAAGTTCGTCACTGTCTGCATGTTCGAGAACCGCAGCACTACGTAGATCACCAAGGTGTTGCCCAGCAAACCGACGATACAGACAATGGAGTAGAGGACCTGGTTGACCAGCGCGACGATGGGCAGGTCCGCCTCGCAGTTCTGGATCATCGAGTCGTTAGGGTTGACTGTAGTTTGAGCGTAGTCGATCACGACGCTGGTCGTGTACATGGACGTGGTGTTCATGGTGGAGTCCATGGAGTCTCTTCCCGACGGATGGATGGATCCTTTTGGCACTCTTAAATCTTTTCCGGAGATCTCTAGTCGTCCGGGGACCTATTGCCACCGCTTCGATCCGCTTCGACACCCGGCGCAATCACTCAGCGAGCGGGAATCCACGCGATCCAGAGTCGCCTCTTTGTTAGCTGGTGTCCTCTCTTCTCCTCGATCGCGATCTTATCTGCCGGCCAGGGACAGATCGACGTTCTAGACCGCGATCCAGTTAAATGGCTCCACCCGTTCTGCTCGGGATCGACGTCGCTGGAACGGTACCTCGTTGCGTCGCTGTCGACGGTGAAGAGGATGGGGCCGACGTCATTCCGTCAGGCGTCAAACGATCGTGTTTCCGGGAGCGCGATAATCTGAAAAGCACCGGGCCGCCGCGCGCCGGTGTACAATTGCCTCCCGCCGCTCTGGTCCTCCCCACGTCCTCCTCCTCCTCCTCCTCCTCTTCTTTTTCCTCTTCCTCCGCCTGGAACAAAAGAAAAGTCGGCTTTCAGCTGCTGCCGCTGCACAGAGAACCCATCGGATCAACGCTGCCGGTCGAAGACCATTATACGGTCAACGAGGACCATTATACTCGGCTGTCGCGCAGATTACATCCTCGCGGACGCCAGCCATTAAACGATGGCGTTAGCCTACTTCCACGGACGCTGTAGATCTTCGCTCGAGCACACTTCAGATCGCGCTTTTTCGATCGGCCTGTCGAGGAACGCGCCGGATTTATGGGCCGTCGACCAGGAAATGCTAATGTTCGCGTACCTCTGCTCCGAGAGGAGATAAGAATTTTTCTGGATTTGTTCGAGTTCTTAGGACGTCGCGAGCGACTTTTTGCTCTCGAATGATCTCTCTGATGCTCGCTTCCCCTGGCAGTATCTGTAACGCGAGTCAAGCTAACCTTTTGCTCTTGGAGCTATGTGAATTGTAGAACTCGGGCATTTCTTCCGAATTAAATTCATCCATATTAAAATGATTAAAAGTAGTAAAAGTAAAAGACATTATCACCTAGCCCGTGTCTTTTGCGATCAATGCAATTCTTATCTTGCGTACACGTAAAAGTATTTGACCTTAAATTTATTGAATAGAAACTTTAGTAAAAATGGTTTGAAATAATGACTAAGACATTGCACACTCCTTTATACGCATGAATCATTTTCTATTGGATAGATAGGGTGCGTCAACAGTAACCCTCTTGTAATAATGTTTTGATATTTTCATTATTGTTAGAAGTTTTATAAGTCCAGAGAGTCGACACTTGATTCTGCTTGTTCGAACCTTTGCACTTAGGTACTTTCTGTATTAAATTAACCGAAGCCTTTCCATATCAACCTTCTTTTAGCGAAAAGGTTTTCTTTATGGTGATAATATCGAGACGCTATTTGCGTAATTATTTTTTCTTGCATTGAAAGGGCGCAGAGAAATGGGAAAGTATAAATTGCGTGGGTGTAAGAAGGCGAGGCTTAATAGCAGCTTTTAAGCCTGCCCTGATATACGCTGCCATAAATAACACCGCTGTCTATTAAAAAATGTACCACGTTACAATGTTCTTTCTGGGTACTTTTAATGTTAACGCGCCGCCGAGCAGACGTGATAATACTTTATTTTAAACACCGCTAAGGAATACAAAGAAAATTTTGAGAAAAAAGCACGAATGTAGCTGTGCAAAAATGTATTTCTTAAAGATCATCTTGAAGGTAGCCTACTTAACTAGAAAGAAGAACACCAATGGTCTTCAAACTTTACAATTTCTTCCCCCCACACAGTAATAATATCCTGCGCGTAATAATTCACAATAAAAGTTCTTCCGTACAGATTGTACCAGTATTTCGAAAGATTAAATTCACATTAAACTCTTTAGTATTTCCCGCGATAAATTACATTTCCCTTCAAGCCACCATATTAATCATTTTCCGCGTGCGAACTGCGTGACACCCCGTTTTCCATCGTTAACGTGTTAACCAGCGCAGAGGAGAGAAACTTGCTCTCAGAGAATCCTTTGGGAGCAAGGTGTGCCCTCCACCTTCGCTTAGGAGTCAAAGGAAACTTAGCTCTGGCTGAGGGTAGTTGGTTAATGGTCCGCAATCGAGCTGCGTCTGCGGAAACTTGAACTCGAATTCGGTTTTCTTTCGTCCACGGCGCGGTTTGCCTCAAAGCAAACAACTCGAGGTCTCGAACAGAGATGAAACAACCGAACGTGGAATCTTGTGGACAGCCGGAAACTATAAGTTCGAACTACGGTGTTGTTGACGTCGTCGTATTCGAATCAATGGAAATCCTAACTGACCACGTGACATTTGGATTCTGTCTCTTCAGAAATTAAGTTACAAAACGATAAAGTATACATACTCGTAACGAAAATTTTAATAAAACACTATTTACAACTGCACTGTGGTTATCCGTCGGTCTTAGTGGATGTACCAGCGTTGCTAACAATCATATGTGGAACTCTGTTATGAAAACCTACGACGTTGCTTTGAAACATAAATAAGAAGCAATATAACATGATTTTCTACACGAGGAAATTCTTAATATTTGCTGTTTAAATCAAAAGTGCCAATAACTACTACAGTGCCAGCAATAGTACAGTTTACCCTATTCGACACAATGCCAGAAAGTTGTATCCAAAGCATCGCGGGTCGCGTTGTTGACCGATGAAAATCTCGGTGGTCCGAGTTGAAAGCTGTGCCATTTCCGGCAGACCGCAGGCTCCTCGCCGGTTGTCGCTCGGCCGAACAAACGGGTCTGTGTCGGGTAATATTGCGAAAGAGAACGTGGCTTCTCTGTCGAACGCTGGCCAAACATTCGCGAGCCGGAAAGAATCCTGAACGACTTCCTGAAGAATGGGCAGAATACGCGTCCCGCTTCGAAACGCGTTTCTCGGTGTGAGAGTGTTTCTTCCGGCTTTCGCGAAACTCGCGAAATTGGGTCTCTGACAAACCAGGAGACCTGCTTCTTCTAAAAAATTCAACGACGTGTTGCAAAATTTCCTGGGTTAAGGAGTATTGTCCTGCAAAGTTTAACTGGGTCTCTGCCGACGTTTTATCTGGTTACACTGTTCTTTGATCTTTAGAAAGAGGATATTTCTGTACAAATCGCATGAATATGGTTCGTTTGAACTAATTGATCCGGTATCTGCCAATTTGTATTATAGTTGGTTAATCCTGGACGCCTTCATTGAATTATATGCTTTTTAAAATGATACACAAGTACTTGCTCACCGCATAAATAAGCAATGCAAATTTTCTTTCATATTTCTGAAAGTATATATTTTCCCTTATTTTCTCACAAGGTACTATAGTAATCTAGAAATAAAATGGTAACTCTGTCTGTGGAGAGGAAGCAACTATTTAAAAAGTAACTACGCCAATTATTACATAATTGAAACACTGGTATTGTATTTGTTACAAAATTCAAGTTCGATTAAAGCAAATATGTACTCTGTACGTCAGCATTTAGTATATTGAATATTAGAATTCAAACTCGTTTGATAATGATTGGTTCCAATGTCTACAATAATTATTTGATGAATATTGAAATTATTATTCTCAGAAAACTCTTTGAAATGAAAAAATGAACTAGCCGTTACATTTCTCTCAGTTCGCAGAGAGCATAAAAAGGGCGTCGAATTGATACAAATGGACGAGGGTTTAAATGGTAAATTATCGATTCCTCGGACGCCATTCATTACGCTATCACGTTCACGTTTGCTCTCTCGCGAGCGTTTCGACCGGATCCATTCGTGAACAGTGGTTTGTTCTAACGATCGGTCTCCACGCGTGTAGAATAACAAATATATGGATTGTTTTATTGACTGTCGCACAGCCTTTACTGAGCTCTCTCTAAAATATTTTGAAAAATATATGGAAAAATTCCATAAAATCAAAGCAATTTACTTAACGAAGTAGAGCCTGCTAAAAATGGCTGGGCTGCGTGTGTCCCATTTTCAGACCGTGTGATATTTTTGTTATCGATAGATAAACTGCAAAAAGAAATTTATTGGAATCGCTACTATTAGAAAAAAAAGGTTTTTATTACTATTACTTATTCTGAGTATTATAAAATCTACACATGAGAATTTGAATGAAGAAGTGTCCTACTGATAAAAACGTTCTACTCGTAAGTTAAGATTTATCACAGATTATCTTAAAATTATTTTCCCTTCGAATTTGCAACACTCGATGCACTGCAGCAGAATCATACCTAAGTTCGAATAATTGCAGCTGTCACCGCATTAAAAACCCTGCTGCACACAGTTCCACGTAACAACGGCCGCGGGAATTTTTTCCTCTGAACATGCAGCCACCACATTTTCTTTTTCATTCGTGGAACACAATCTCTAAACACATCGTTAGCTCTGTGAAACCGCAGCCGTTCCTAGCAAAGAACGTTACCGAAAAAAGAAAAAATAAATAAAAAGAAAAATTCCAATCTACTAGTGTCTCCAGTTTCATTAAACTGGACTCATTATCGCTATCGGAAGTTTGTTCATTCATGGAAGTGCTTACTATAAAAAGTTACTCTACTTAAAAAGGAGAAATAAAGAAGAACACATTTGATAACAAGGTTGCCGATACAACGTCCAGTTAATTCATTTCATAGCCGATCGATCACTGTTGTTGCATCACGAGCTCGTGAATGAACGAAGTTAACGCGACTGATGGACGCGGGATCTATCGTCCTACGATCTTAATGTCGTCGAACGTGGCTCGCTGTCGCCGTTTATGGTTGCGGGACAAGTAACCGCGTACACGGTGACGTTCGCGTGACGAAACTCGCTGGTTTTGCAGGATAATGAGCCTCCCGATCTATCGTCATTATCGGGACGTCCGTCTCCATCTGGCTAATTAATTGCAAAGCGATCGCCTTAACGCTCGAGCGATACATTTTCTTGCCTTGACTTTGTTTCCCGGCTGTCTTATTTTCGTCGTCGTTTCCTGATTAAACAACCGCCCAGCGTCGCGTCGTTCTGTATTAATTATCGTAACTAGAGTGCGGAACTTCTGTTTGAATTTATAGCGTAGAATATTTCAAGAAAATTCTGCATTGCAAGACATCCAGTAAGGCTCCGTACAATCTTATTTTACTGGAAAAGTGCCAACGAATGTGTAACGTGAACACATAAAAGGATATATAAAAGGAGGAATGAGATAAGAATTCACAGTTCCAGTGGCAGTGTTTCTAAAAATGCCAAGAATTATGATGAAATTTGTAGTACTTTTTCTCCGGAAAGGAGATCAGACGAAGCGATTTAATATTTCCGTTCATATTAAAAGCGTGTTCCGGTTTGCACGGACGAATTCGCGCGATGAATTATCGCTCCTCCGACGCGACGCTACGGCCGGAATATATAAAGATCGTTCATCTGGATATCGACAGGATATTATTAGAAGATTTCGCCGCGAGTTCGCGAATTACCGGTGCTGGTGCCTTGGCTGGAATCCAGAGCTCGATAGCAACACGTGGAATTTCTGCATAACGGCGAACACGCTGACAACGAATTCCCGTGTTACTGCGGAGCGTGCACCTCCGGTTCTAATCCTGTTCCCTCTCGCTTCCAAAATGCACTGTCTCCGATACATGTTACTTCACGGAATTGACGAAACACTGAATTGTTGGGTTGGCAAGCAAGTCATTTCGGTATTTTAAGGTGAAATAGAGCCCAATTTTTTTATTCAAGCAAAGAATTTTAACACTAAACCTACCACCACCGGTCAGGATGACCGGTCCCAGATTTTTCATTTTACAAATATTGAAATAATAAAAACGATTTCATGAGACATGATTGCATAGATATTTTTAGCAGAGCACGTATTACAATAGGAGCTACACAAAGTCTAAATAAAATCATTCTTGTAATTTTTTAAAGGGAGCACATGTACCAATTACTTTTAAGGCTCGGTAGGTTTAGTGTTAATGCATAAGATATTTCCCCTTTTGTCCGATGATTTTTTGCCGCAAAGAACAAGAAAAAAAGATCTCGCAACAAATATTTCAGCAGGTATAGGTAAGGTCTACCCTAATCAGTATGCTTGAAGGAGGGGCGTTGCAGAATTTTGTCAAATTTTGCGAGTTCCCGAGCCAGCGGCTCGTGTCTCCCGCAATTCTGCGCGGTCACTGGTGTCCCAAACCGCTGACACTTTTCGTCGCCTGCTTCTCCGCGACTTTTATTTTGTTATTCCGCAGACTTTTTTCTTCGTCAACGTGACCGGGGAGCTTGACACGCGAAAAACACGCTTCAATTTCCAGAGAGGGAAAAGAGCAGCTCCGGTTGAGAGCTCGGAGTTCAATGGATTCGAGATTCCGCGGAAATCAGGTCCAGGATTTCACATGCGACCTACAAAGTTCCTATTTCGTTAATCAGAGCGCTGGCTTTTAGGCTAATTTACATTTTTATAGGACAATCCAGAGATGCAAAAATTAGGTAAGACGATGTTTTCTTCGGTGAACCGAAAGCAAAATTAAACTGACATTTATATCTTGCGAATTTCAAGATGATTTGTACGTGGTACATGGATACATAGATTCGCATTTTGGGAAATATAGTGACAATGATAAGAATTTATCTCTGATTTATCATTTCAGCTTCAGGTTTGTAGTTCAGGCATTTTGTCTAAACATTACTGAAGCCGTAGATTCGCAATATTATAATGAAATTCATGATTATGGTGCATTTAATAATATGCAGTAATCGTACCATAACATTAATCCTGTGCCGAAGTATCTCATTATACTATATATTCATAATGTATTATTGTGAATAGATTAATCATTTTCAGTAAATGTCGCCTGGTCCCATGCGAGATTCAAAATGTTTATAATATATAGTGTATACTGGAATGAACAAAATTATTCAATAGTTTCTCAGACAAACATTTATCTGATTTCAATAATAATTTTAAAATGTTCTATTGGCTACAAAGTCTTACCATTTCTCTTTCCACTATACTAATAAACTGATCTAGAAAAGTAAATGTTATAAACAAATAAATTATTTTCAAGAACGTACTTTCATCGTGTTATCAATTTAATGACAAGAAATTCAACAAAACATGTGCAATCATTCCATCTGGTGTGACTATTCCAGATGTGATTTCTTTCAAGCCAGAATTGCAAAACTATGATTAAATTCACGTTTGTAACGCCACGAGTTCTGCTGAACAAAGCAAGTAAATAGTTTCCTCGACTTACAAGCCGAAGTTCTCTGAAGAACTGTTCGCTCGCGAGATCGTAGACCCTGGAACTTGTAAAAGCAGCCGGTTACTTTCCCGGCCTTGTCGCATTTTCCGGAGCGCGAAAATTCCTTCGACGCAAAGAGCGACCGCTTTCACCGATTCGCAATTTCGTACTGCAATAAGCGTGGACCGGGCGAGCGTTGCTCACGCAGTGGTAGTGGTCGTTCATAAGTCAGACCCCAGTGTGCAGCGTCCTGTTGAATTTATCGGTAGAAGTGTGCGCACGTGTGTTGCAGTTGCAAGGTGTGCGCGTGTTGCAGCGATGCTGTAAAGGGAGCGGAATTTATTAGCGAGTCGGCTCTTAATCGTCCGTTTTCGGCCCTTTGCCGCGCGGGACATGCGATAAATTAATGTCCTCGCTAACGGTGAACCGGGACGAGTTTATTACTATACGACAATTCCGGTTACTACCACGACGAGAGAACCGTGTTACAACGAGGCGACGTTATTATGTTATTAAATGCCCCCCGGCGTTTTTCTTGCTGATGACACGCATGCGAGGGGAAAGCTGTACGGAATTTACAAACTTCTGTTGGTATGTTTAATACAGGAACTGACGGAACACTCCAAATGACCCCTTTCACTATTATGGAGCAATCACAACTTGTCTGCGCCGAGGAATTATTAAATATATCTGTTGGACTGCTGGCAGCACCGAGCGAATCAGATGTTCAACCCTTTGACTGTGAACATTTTAGTTAACCCTTAAGTGGTATACTGGGGTCTCTCTCATGACCTCAACAAAATTTCTCGACACTAACTTTCATTACTGTACGATAATTGCAAATATCAAGTTTCTTTAACTGCCTTAGAACATTTGCACTATTCAGTAGAGTGAACCGTAGCTATACCTGCTGAAATTTTTGTTCACGCCGCCCCCCAAAATTACGTCATTGGGTAAGGAAAGAATTCTTGCGAAAAGTGAAGTTAATAGGATATGAGGAAGACGTGAAAGGAAAATTTTCGATATATCATTTTTTCATGAAACGCAACAATTCGAGGGTGCGGCGCGGCGTGTACAAAATTTCATAGTTGAATAATAAGATCCACACTAATACCGATAAGTAAATTACACTATTTAATATACAAAGTGTTGAACATCTCAACATGTCGTTTGCGATTAGTGGTGGGAACGAATGAGAAACTAAGTTGGAAAAATGTGATGGATTTCGCCATTTCAATCGATCGTGTCCGGGGGAGCGTGAGCGGAGGAAATCCAGGAGCCGGAGACGAGAAAAATAACACAACAAGGCTTGAAGATCGAAGGAAAAAGAGGCTGGGTGTCTCGTGGGGATGCGCAGGGGTGGCCGGTGAAATTAATTATCTCCCCTACCTCCCGCTGATTCTCCATCTCGGCAACGAGCCGACACTAAAAGTAGAAACCCGATCGAGCAAGTATACTGGGTGCTTCGATGTCGCCGAGAATACGGTCGCTCTTCTTTGTTGGATAGGAAACTACGGATTGATTGTAAATCCGTCGCGATAAACTCTCGAGCAACCGAACGACGGTTTAAAAGCCGTCATTTGCATATCGATCCTGGATACCCTTCTCGTAACCGAGTGAATCCTTCGGACTCTGGATCCTCCAGCAGAAAGTTGCGGACAGTCCCTCGAGCCAGCCGTAAAATTCGCTACCGATCGATTGTAAATCGTTTCAAGCGAAGAGGAAGTTGAGACTTCCTCTCACTTTGATCGCCTTCAGAAATCTTGAATTTTCTATCTACGTGCTCTCACAGCTTTACATCGCAAAATCATGCAGATTCATAAAACTCGTAAAAATTGTAGGTGCAAGCGTGTTTTTCTCGGCACGATGTTTATTGAACCTTTCGCTACGATATCTCGGAAACTAATTTTCCGATTTGCTTGAAACTTCGGAGATATCTTCCGCAAATGGTCCATTTCGTGCCAGAATCGGGATTACTTCGATGAATCCAAGAATCCCGTTGTTCAACGTAAATTGGAATGTCCCCATTGAAACACTGCCAGCTGTTTTAAGTTCCCGTACTTCCTGTTTAATCTAATTTTGAACGATGGTCAATCCTTTAACATTTATTCGGTGTTTTCTTCAGGAGACTGTTTGATTTTACTGAAGAATGGCTGACTTCATGGAAACGTTACACTCTCTAATAATTAAACAGCGGACCTATATGCTAAATAAAAAATTTCTATTTGAATGGCATCAACTTGGAGTGATAGAGAAATTTAACATGAAAGTATTTTCAAATTTTTCTAACGTTTTATTCATGTTTGTCATAAGTGCATAAAATCCGTTATCTACTGATAGTTGTAACCACCAAATAAAAAGTTGATGGGTTTAGTAGTTTTGCTTTTAATTAATTCTATAAAGCATGCTTCATAAAATGGAGATATTGATCGGGTGTTTCGCTGAATACGATCTTCGCCGGGATTGAAACAAGTATCTGCCTTATGAAGCCAGTATTCACGGTATGAATAGTACTAAGTTCTACAGTGCGAGGAACAAATAATCCGACGCAACGGTCGGCATAAATATTCATGTTGTAGCGGATAGATCGTCGAGAAAACGGGGGATCGGCTCGGGCAATTATTACCTCGACAATGGCACCGAGTTATCAATAAAAGACGAGGGACTTGTTGCCCACGATTTGCTCGGCGAACAAGAGAATTCTGGTCGCTGTGTGAATTGCAGCCTGCTGCGAGCGAACAAGCACGTGTGCTTCATATAACTGTTTAATCGAATGAAGCGAGAATATTTCTCGACCTCGATAAACGATCGCACTAGCAACCGGCGATATACAAGGTGTTTGAGAAATCGTGCAAAAACCGAAGAAATCTTTCCTCCACTTTTTACGCCATTTATAAAGCACGGCTTCTCAAAGCAGCTCGACTCGTAGCTCCTTTTTTAATACAAAGTTGCAAGTGTAGTGTGTAATTTGAAATCTTGGAAAGTTGGATGGAAAGTAAAAAAAAATATGATAAGTAGAAATTGAAATTTGTACGCCCCTAATTCCCTAAGTGCCAAAATTCTCTCAGCAGGTGGGTGGTAACGTCTATGTTAGGAAACTTAGCTTCAAAGCACCATTAATTGACGCGTTTAACCAGCGGCGCTGCTCCTCAATTTGCTTTGAGTCTAATTAATTAAATTCATTTAGGGTATTTGCTCTTTTCTCATATTTTTCTCTGGTCTTAATTTGTTTCTTCTCTTTCACATGCACTTGTTGCTGCTAGGGTAAATGTAGCTATTACTACAACTGTACGTTTCGCTGCGGTATTTTTTCCCAATGAGATTAAAATACGTAAAAATAAATATTTTGTCCTGAATAAATTTTGTACAATTCAATGAGATTGAATTGAATTTTATTTTTTAATATTTTCTTATGTTATATGTATTAGGTTTCGAATATTATTATTTATGATAAATTAGGAATAATATTCAAATAAAGTACGATCGAAGCATGAATTGTACATTGTACCCAGGATACAATTTAATGTTCAATACCTTTTAAGTAATTAAATTATTGACTCGATCGCGGTTTTTTACCGAGGGATTTTATATTTTGATACAGGAGAATCGTGGGAAATGTTCTCTCTTTGTCGTGTTTTCATTTTGGAAGCGTATTGTACAGATTTATAAAATAGTCGACGAATTGCAGCGAAGTGAAACCGAGTAACTGTCGATACGGAATGTGGGTCGTGTTCATACAGCCTGAAGAAATACGAGGAACCGGATGTCTACTATTTGCCAATTGCTCGTATTTTTCTTTATCGTTTTTCGTTACCGTCTGAAACCTTCGATAGGATTCATTAAAATAAATTCGTAACCTATGATTATTTAGAAAGTTGTGAACGCACACGAACGAACAACGATACCTCGTTCGTCGATCAACATTTGCGTACTGTACGGTAACCTCGGTAACTGTATTTTACCACGCTTATATTAACTTGCCGTGAATGTTGTTGTATGCGTCAAATCTTGTAATCGAATTTTAAACCTCTTCCCATAGACCAATCTTACTGAAATTTTGTAAACACACTTGCTTCCGATGACAATAAAAGTAGAGAATAAAGTATATAGAAAAAACTGTCGAAATACCACGCTTATATTAAAATGCACTAAAAAGGAGAAAATAATTTTATTCCTGGTTTTCCATAAAATACCGAATCCAGTTAAATGATTAATAATATTTTTCCCCAAAATTTTAAGCAATTAGTTCAAGATTTCTTTTCTTTTAAACAAAATTAGTGTCGGGATAGATAGAAAAATTTAATATAAATTTAAATAAAATCATTACATGGGTGACTATAAAAATAAAAGCGTGGAACGCTAAACTATATTGACGTAATCTTCGTGGGCGCTCTACGCTTTTATATACAGTCGCTAATGTGATGATTTTATTTGAATTTATATTAAATTTTTCTACCTATCCCGACACTAATTTTATAACAGAAGAAATTTTGAACTAATTGCTTAAAATATTGGAGAAAAATATTATTAATCATTCAACTGGATTCGGTATTTTATGGGGAACCTGGAAAAAAATTATTTTCTCCTTTTTAGTGCATTTTAATATTAGCGTGGTTTTTAAAAAGTTTTCTTTGTATATTTTATTAAACTTCAGCAACTGAATAAGTAACACCGAGATCTATGAATTGTAACTCCCTCGCAGCTGAATAATATGATTCACATTTTGAATTTCATGATTATGTTCGCATCATGAATCATTAACAATACTCGTATATGCGAAAGCGACGTGTTTAAATATTAATGGCTCCTCAACGTCGACTAATGTTAATAATTACACGACTGAATTTTATATAACTACTCTCGATACAACGTGAAATGTAATATTTAATAAATGCTGCAATTCTTAATGCAGCTCCGCTTTGTGTTTAATTTACTGGGTGCGTTGATGAAGGAAGCAGTGCACCTCTGGCAAAAATAAATTATATGCTTGTTATTATTCATATACCTGACCTGGAATATATTTCTGTTGACAATCAGGACGAATGCAATGATAAAACTTGTTGTATATAGCTAGAGTATTAACACAAAGTTAATATTTACTCGAACAGTTCTTGCAACGTTAACATTTTCTGCCAGTGGCAGCATTTCTTTGGGCTCGTCAGCAAAAGCGTAAATTCGTACGAAGTTTCACAGTATTGAAACAAGAAACTCACGGAAGAGAGGTTTATGAGAGCGTCACAATGGCTTTGATTTTGCATCTTAATTGGCCCGGGTCCACAGTTTCATAATTCCGGTGTGTACAGTTGCCCGGGAAACACGGCGAGGCGAGGCGCTGCGCAATTCCGCGAGCGGAAAAGCTCGCGGGCGCGCGTTAACAAACTCGCGGCCGAGCCGGATGCGAGGATCGATTAGGACGCAGCTTCTAAGCGGAAACAGCGGCGGATACGTATCCGATAGGGGACGGTTTCGAGCGGAACTTAGTTTCACAGGAGCGTAACCTCGTTTTTCGCGCGGCTATCCGCTTTGCCGATCGGTTTGCGTAGCTCGTTGAGCCGTGGATCCTCCGAGAGAGTTAATTTCGAATTCAATTTAGAAATTCGAGCTGTCGACGTCAATGTACGTGGCTAGCCAACCCTTTACATTCTCGTTTCCCCGTGAACTTTTACCGGCCAACGTTGTCGCGCTTCGGAGATTATTTACGCGTCAAATTGACAGGCTGGTGGACTGGTGTCAAAGTTGTTCGAGTGTGAGAATGGTAGGGAACAGTGGAAAAATTAGGACGGTTAAAATAATTTAATTAAAAGAGAAGATGCAAGGAGAAATGTATTTATACTTGAAGGTCTTCCGATTAGGATTTGTAAGATTGTTTAATGATTGTTTTTAACTGTTGTTCATTTTTATTGAATTTGTACTTTGTTAGAGATGTAGAGATAATCTTACGTCAGTCTAGTGAAATAAGTACGATATATGGTCAGACAAGATAAATAAGCGCAATCGAATGGTGGAAGCAATGCAATCTGTCGTTGTACAAGTGAAATAAGTGCAATCTGTCAGACAAGTGAGATGTAAAAATGTCCAGGCAAGTGGATAGCAGTAGTCTACAGCGAAACAGGGGGAACAGGATGACATATAGTCAGACTAGTAGAATGAGGACGACGTCGGGTACACCAAGTAGAACAGGAACGACGTGTGGTCAAATAAATTGAACAGGGTGGACACGGAGTCAATCGAGTAAAATAAGGACGATGTTTAATCAGACAAGTAGAATATGGGAAACGTGTAGTCAAACAATTAGAATAGGGATGACATGCAGTCAAGCAAGTAGAACGAGGACGATATGTACTCAAAAGTGTAGAATATGGACGACATTGTCGGACATATAGTCATGACATATAGTCGGACAAGTAGAATGAGGACGACGTCGGGTACACCAAGTAGAACAGGAACGACATGTGGTCAAATAAATTGAATAGCGTAGACACGAAGTAAATCGAGTAAAATAAGGACGATATGTGTGATCAGATAAGTAGAGTAGGGGAAACATGTAGTCGAACAATTAGGAGAGGGATGACATACAGTCAAATAAATAGAACGAGGACGATATGTCGAATAGGAACGACATATAATCACCCAAGTAGAATAGGGACAACATATAATCATCCAAGTAGAATAGGGACGACATACAGTCAAACAAACACGATCGATATAGCTTATAATCAGACAGCTGCATCTGGAGTAATTTGGCGGAGAACAAGTAGAATAATGACATATTCAAAGACATGTGAAGATACTGATTGTCTATGATCGGACAAGTGGATACATGGACTATAACTACAATCAGACAAATGCAAACAATTAGTATCTATCATTGGAGAAGTGAAATAGGGATGATCTATATTCTGACAGGTAGATCAGGAATAATCTCGGGTTACACAAGTAGAATAGGGACAAATTTGGATTAGACAAATGAAGATGATGATTACCTACAATTAAACAAGTGAAAGTAGAGATTACTTATGAGTGTGCCAGTAGAATGAGACTACGCTATGGGTAGACAAGTATTAGAATAGAAATCACGTGTAATCCGGCAAGTAGAATAGGTGTAGTTTAAGGTCAGACCAATAACTTAAAGGACTACTTACGATTACACGACGAAAATATATATTGTCTATGTTGAAACAAATGTAATTCGGGTAACAAGTATAATTTTCTCTTTCAAATCTTCGCACAGTGTGTCCAGTATATGGGCGTTCGGAAAAAACCATAATTCTTAAACTAAGTAATTTTTGAGTAAAGTACCTTAATACTCTTTGAAATTAAATGCAAAGATGAATCGATTAATAAATAAAAAAAAATATTTTTCTTAAATTGTGATGGCCTCGTTTTTTTGTGATTTTTTGTTGCATAAAAAGCGCTATGCGTCTTGATGTGGATTTTTATCCATTTTGAGCAAATATGAGCACATTAAACCAACGGGAAATTAAAGTTTAATATCCCACCAATTAATGTACAATAATTTACAGGAGTACTTTTCGGTACTTTTTTAAAAACTCGAATCATAGTTGATAAATATTAAACATAAAAAATTAGGACAAATTGCGATTATCTCAAAAAAATTTATTTTGCAGTTGGAAGGATTTATGATACTGAACGCACCCTGCAAAAATCAAATTAAGAAACCAAATACATAGCTTGCGAGGGACTTATGTTAGTTTTAGAAACTTCGTTTTGCAATGAACATTTTTAGGATGGACAAATTTACAGATCGTACACTTTGATTTTCGGTCTTTTTTCCATTGGACGGCACACTGTGCTTCGTGGGGAATTCAGCTCGACGATACACGATAAGATACTAATCGTCCACAGGCTCGCTGCCACAAGATGGACGCAGCGGGTTGCAGGTTAAAACGATACCAACTACTAGCCGCTGCCACGAGTGAATTAGTCACCTCGCAAGCGATACAAATGAATCGATTACAAAATAGGGTGGGGTTGTAGAGAAAGACGATGGTTCTGTTGAACACGATTTGCAAGTAAATGACGAGCAGAATGAAGACGTACTACCCGGCCTTGGAAATCTGATTTCTCCCGCGTTCTCTCCGATCCACGGTATTCCCCGGGGAATTTGTTCTCGCGTTTCAGCCTTGCGTCGGAGCAGAGTTTCGATTCCGTCTGTGCTTGCGTTCTAACTTATCTCGCCGTGGGGCGACGGTGAAACGCGAGTAGTCCGTCTCGTCCCTACGATACACGACCGGGAGATTGAACGGCGGTCCTCTGTCTATTTTACGACGGGAAGAGACCGGCGAATGTCACCCTGACAAACCATGCTCAACTCGTATCCATGCGACCTGTACACGTACACGGTGACGCTAAAAAATTTTTGACAGCTCGTTAACGTTTTAAACTAAAAGTGCTTGTTGGCCAAGATGAAGATGAACGCGTCTCGAGAAAATAAAAAATATCTAAGTAATGGATATTTCATTACTTTGAAAATACATAATTTTCTCAAATGTGTAGATAGTTAGAACGTTCACTAGAGAAAACGATTTTTTCTGAAATTTCTTGTGTGGATATGTGCGGTGAGAATGAGAAAGAAACATAATGAGTTGAGATGAAAATGTATGAAGTGAATTTGGTAGTGTGAAATAATGAAATGAGTATGCATGAAGCAGCGTTTGTTTGAACATTTTTCGGTTTGTTAAATAATAAGACAATTCCATGCACTGCTTGAACATTTCTCCAATACAATAGTGAACGAAGTACAAGATGAATCGATCGAAGGTGAACTGTGACGAGATAAGTAGAATAGGAACGATATATCTGTGATCAAACAAATGACACGGTTGCTCTGCGGTCTGATAAATGGACTGGCAACAGTTAAAAGTCAGATGAACTGGCTAACAACACTGTATATCATCGAATAAGTGAATTATCAACGATTAATGGTTCAAGCAAGTGGTATAGGTTTAATCTGTGACCAGACATTTAGAATAACGATTACACTTAATGAAGTTATATGAACATGAACGGTCTAATAATTATGGAAAAGAGAAACTAAAGTACACTGTTACATTCTACTGTGCCCTTTCCAGTGGATTATAAAAGATAATTTTTCTTTTTAACGATTCTTCATCCTTGTTACGCTCTCTCTTCCTTTTTAGAACTCAATGAATTTTTACATTGAACCAGTAGGGTGGTTCTTAGTTTGGACTTTTGAATTTCTTTTACGGCACCCCGCAGGGTTGTTTCAAATAATTAAAAAAAGCCTGTGTAAAGTTCGAGCTCGATCAGATAACGGGAAAACGTGCCTCAAGCCTCTTAAACATTAAAATAATTAATTAAATGCTGATAAAATCGTTTTTCTCGAATATCTTCAAAACTATAATATTTACAGTGTCGAAAAATATGTTAGACAAAACCTGTAGATCTGAGTCCGATCGAGCTCAAAAACTTTACACAGACTTTATTTTAATGATTTGGATCAACCCTGAGGGGTGCCGTAAAAGAAATGTTAATTTCTATTGAACCAGTTTTATTCGATGCTTCGTACGTTTCAACTGAAAACTAAAAAATTGTTGGTTTGTGACCAATTGAGAAAATCTATCGAGCGTTAATTGCTGTCCGAATAGTATTGTACGCTGGAATACAACCGAAGAATCTCGTTTTCCGTGTTCGGTTTCGATCGATGCGTCAGGCGAGAGTGCTTTGGCCGGATCCACTTGGCGTCGCATCGAAATTGTAACTCCCTAACGATTCCAACAGATTCGGACTGTTGCCCGTGGAAAGCAGTGACGGACTCTCACGTGGACCGAGCCGATACACAATTCGACGTTTACAGCAGCGGAGAGAGGAGCCAGACGGCAGGGGAAGGAGGAGGTAGGTGCGTGAAATCGATAAACTCGGGATGACGGGCGGACGGACGTATTAAATCGAATGGCCGCAAGAGCAGCGAAATCTAACGGCGCCATGTCCCAGTCATCGGTGAGTAAACAGGCTGCTCGTAAATTAGTTTTTACTTAATAATCCCCTGGACAAATTGAATTCCTCGGCGAGGATTCCTCTCACGGAATACCGAGCAGCGCGACGCGACGGCTCCTTTTTTTATCGGCGACAGGCTGACATTGTCAATAGCGTTCCTGGACAAGAGATAAATTGACAAGATGACCTGTCGATAGACCGGCCCTATGCTCCATATAAAACTCTTAGCGATTTTATTTTATTTATTGTCCCAGAAAGAACGAGTGACACGCGGGCTTGCGTGAACGAGTTGGATTAAAAGTGCACAATTTTTGCACGAGTTCGAGACAAATGTAATTCTTCTTTTAATAGTTTCAGCGCACAGTATAGTGATTTGTATTTCACATGGTCCAATTGTTGACGCAGATTATTGATAATACAAAGCACCAACAGCTACAATTCATCAGATAACGTCTAGATCATGAATCTTTACATAAATGCTGATTTCTGCCAGCTAATTTACGACCGGAGTTGAGTTAAACAGGATTGAACTTAAATTACGAGAGCTTCTGTTAGGTTCCAAATAAAATCAAAATCTCGCTGAACTTTGTTCCATCCGAAATCAAGCGAGAAAAAGAGGACTCGTGCCATGCAGACACCGAAAAAAATCTCCGGAGTTCAGAAAATGAATCTAATCTCGCAGATAGTCGCGTCGAATCCCCCATTAGAATCCCGCAAGTGTTTTCTCCCGAGCGGCAACGTTCCAAAAGCGAGACATAAGTTCCGTACGTGACACCAGGATCAAGAATACGTGCAGACCGTGGCAAGAATAAAATTCTACGATTCCTCGTCGATTAATAATACCCCTGCTTCCTGCGGCAATACGAGCAAAAACAGCAGATGGACAGTGAAGCTGGCAACTGTTTTTTTCAGTCGGATGTTTCGGGCCGAATAACATGCCCTTTTGCGGGTCGGCTGGCCAATCGGATTACGTCGGATAATCCGGAGACCTCGAGCAATTACGCGGACGACGATTCCGTCGTCGTCCTCTTCCTCGGGTTTATTAAATATCTGGGATACAACCCTGCTACTCTGACTTCCCGTTTTTTTACACTCTCTTTATATTTCTTTTGCTTCCTTTCATGGATTCTTCCCTTTCAGTCTGGAAACGTGCCGTCTTCAGATCTTGCAGAATAGAAAGATACAACTGAGAACGCGTAGCGGATGCTTGCCTCGAAATAACAAACGCAGCTGAATCTTTTTGTGTTCTTCGCACAAGATTCTGCTATTCCATGTCTTATAAACATGGGAAACTCTTGTCAGTATATACAGGGTGGACAACGAAGCCTGATCAGCTTAGATTATTCTGCTGTTAGTGGTTTGATCGGAAATTTGTTTAGCTAAAATAACATGGTTCGAGGAGAGCTTTAAAATGATTGCACCAATTTTTTTGTCAACCCTTCTTTTCCAGAGTTATCGAAGTCATCTTCAGTGTTTTATAGTACAATGTTTGAACAACCATGTTTTAGGGGATACTGAGACTAACGCGGCAAGCTTCGTAACAAATATTTATTACTGAATCTAAAAAGATCAAAAAAGTCATTTGTTAACCATTTACGCGAGTGTACCTCTGCTAGTGGACACTAGCAATTAAGGAAAATGGTATTTTTTAAATGTTTCTTGGGTTTAGATGAAGAAGAAATGCTATTTCGTCTGAGTATCTCCTAAAAGTTGGGTGTAGGAAAATTGTATGTTGATCTATATAAAAAACTAAATATGAGACCTTGATAAATATGGAAGAAAAGAGTTGCCGAAAATTTGGTATCGAATCACTAACAGCAGTATAATCTTGGATATTATTTCTAAAGAATATATATAAAGATATTTAAGATATAAGGATATTTATAAAGAATCCATAAAAGGATTCATACAAGGACTGTTACTTAATATACGCACAAATAAATATTTCGCGCTGAATAAATTAGTACAATTACACATGTTATTATTTCATGAGAAATTAGGAATAATATTAAAATAAAGTACGATCGAAGCATGATACCGCAGTAATCGGTACAGTTACCTTACATTTCTTCCCTTACAGAGTAATTTCGATATGTCTCGAGTAATTTTGTTAATTAAGTTTTCAAATGTACTCTGATGCGCTGCTTCTTAATTCGTTTGCACGTTATTCTATTAAATCCACAAGTGTGTTATATGTATTGCTGTAAAAACAGAGAGGTTCGACAGGGTGAGCGGGTAGATCCAGCTAAACTTGGACGATTTGAATATTCAATCCTCTTCGAATTTTTCCTCGCAGCTGCCAGGGCTCCGTTTATCTCGGCGAAGTTTCATTCTATTTCCCCGATCGCAACGATTCTTTGCGTCCCAGTTTATTCGTCGGTTCCGAATCTCCCTCGGCGGGACCGAAAGAAACCGAGAACTTGTTCGGAACTGTTCTAATTCGAGGCTGATCCGCGTGCCTGAAATTCGGCGTGACGAGAGGGGTCGGATCTCCCCGAGAGATCGCAGCTCGCGGGGGCGACTCCACGAGTTTCTGCCAGTTTCTGAAGTTGATCCTTCCCCGGAGACACCTTCGCGACAGGGAACTTTCGAACTGGCCAGGATCTGAGCTGCAAACATAATGCCGAATTATAGCGTTATCGCGTCAGCATCTCCGCGTGCGGGCGTATTCCAGCGCGGGACAAGGGACGCTTCCAGTTTCGACTCGTCGAACTCGGTGGTATCGATCTTTAGAGGACTTTTCGAACTTCCAAACTCGTGTAACACCGACGACAAAATCTTCGGGCTTATGGTCTTTTTCTGAACTCTTGGTACGGCGTGGCCGAGTCCTTTAAGTACTCCAAGAACCATTCAACTTCTTAGCACCAGAAAATTTAGATGTTAAAGTGTTTCTAAGTATAATAATTTATATTACTACGAGCAATTAAAGGTATCCTCCCACTTCATCCTTAAATTTTTAAAATCGTTCGATTCATTTTCTCTTGGCCTTGCACTCGAATGGATTTACGACACATCAAAGGCTATATTGAGACACTGGAAGACCAGAAAGAGCATACTAGAAGTTGCAAAACACGTGCACTAAAAACTCGTTTTCTAAAATATTGGGAAGCGAAGCTCGTATCGTAAATTCAATGTTCTACTGGATCCTGAACAGAACCTGAAGAGCTCAAAACGCGATTGGACGTCTCCGGAAGTTCCTCGGTAACGATACAGCCCCTTGGAAAATTTTTATGCAGCCCTGAGGCTCGAAGATTATGTTCTCCCGTCCGGTCGGTCCTGTTACCCTTCGAGCCACCTTTTTACGATTGCGGTCGTAAAGGAATGTATGTGTGGGGCATCGACGCAATTTTCGAGGACGCGATATTCGAAATACGCGAATATATACACCGAGAAGCTCTGCGATGCCGCGGGCCGGGTCTTGCATATTTTTTACAGTCCATAAATCCGGCTAGAATGGAGATTCATAAAAAGATTCGCCTGAGTGGCTTGGTAAAACGCCGCCGCGTGGAATGAAAGAAACTTTATCTACTGAGCGAGTGGAATAAGTCTGGCTAGGGTCAGACACCTGGCTGATAGCCGGAGCCTGTATGTCAATGGGCTCTTATCGAGAAACACACTGTAATAATTAATCCTGCATTTGGTTTTGGGGAACGAGGGTGTTCATGATTGAGAGGGCTTCGCACATTTGTCACAATAATTAGTAAATTGAATGGAGAATTTTAAAAACGTTTAGAAGATTCAATGATGCGATTGTATTATTTTCAACTTTTTAAAATTATTAAAAAAAGAAATAAGTGTATTTGTTGATTTATGTAGATGGACTATCTATTTTACATAAAATCCGCAGTCTAGTTATAATTATATAATATTTATTGAATACTATTTTGTATTTGTTTTATAATGATTTAGAACTTTTTTAAACACCGATTGAGAAAATATTTGTTCTTTGAAGAAACATTTTTATGTTTATATTGTACTTTACAAGATCTATTCAAAGTGAAACTTCTACTTTCAAGAACTTCACTTTATCTGTTTTCATTGAAACTTATAATGTGAGAATGTTTTTTAAAATACGACCACGATCCGTGTTTTAAACAGGATCTATTATAAAGTTTTATAACTCTTTCGATCCTTGGTTGAAAACTATAATAAATAGCTCCTATTAAGCAACTTGTAAGAATTATGATGTCCTCGATGAAGTCTAAAGAAAATAATTTCTGTAAGCTGCGTTGTTTCACCGTTCGCACGTGGATATTAACAATTTTTCTTTCAATTCATTAAATAAATTAATTTAATGAAACAGATACACAAATTAACAGAATTTGCGGGAAATATTTATTGCATCGCTCTTAAAATTCAATAATATGCAGAATACTCACAACAGTATTATCAATAAACAATCCATATGCGATTTTAATCAACATAACGAGTTACACGTTTCCTCCAATAGTACGATATTAATGACACAAAGGGTTCGATCAATAATACATTGAATATTCCAGCGATATATAATAAACATTTGCAGTAACATATATTACATTTCCAGCACAAAGAATTTCCCAGTCGTGAAAAATTTCTTTTCTCATACACTAAACATTCATAAACTGCTGTAGAAGAATCCCAATCTAATAATGGAAAAAATTGCTAGGCATGTCGGGTCGTGTCTGAATTTTAATTAATAACGAATAAACACTGAGAACAATTCACCACTTCCAATATATTGTACATAGTATTATAGCAGAGAGAATGAAATTCCTGCATGTCCTGCAGAATATTCAAAGTTAAAAGAAAAAGTAACAATGAGAAATAATTTTCTGTAGGAACTTCGCACAGAAGCGTTATCAACAGATTTGGACGCACATTTTCGATGCTGTCGTCCCCGAGCCACATTCCAGACACCATCAACCGGGAAACTTACGAGCGACGAGCGCGGTTTTGCGAATCGATATCGGTGGGAATCGCTCGCCGCGGTTTTACAGCGTCGTCCCCTCGCAAAATTTCGTTCCCGGGGGGTTCGTTTTCCTCGTCGAAGAGGGCCACGACCGTTTTAAATCTACAGGATCGATTCGAATCTGCAGAATCCATTTTGATCGACGCAACGGAGCCGTCTCGAGCTTCTCTGGTAACGCAGGCATGCAGGTAAGCAGAAATTTATGCGCGACAGCTTCCAGCCTGTCGTAAATTCGAACCTCGGTTAAGGGACGATTTGCCGATGGTTGAAACGCGACGGGCCGGGATCATGCAACTTTGGGAAATACGAAGCGTATCAGGCGTGGCCGTTATCAGTAAACCTGGCGGAAGCTTCTATCGCCGGGAGAACCCTCTGTCAACCTCGTCTAACGATGTCACGTGTCACTTTCGCACGAAAGCCGATATTAATCGCGAAACTTTTTATTGGAAGCTTGGATACTGTTGCTGGAAACGAAAGATTGAATCGAGCCCATCATGTTCACCGTCCGTGATTCTTTAAAATGTTTCTGTCTCGGCATATGTGAATTGATTTTCTCCAAGTTCTTGGTGAAAATCAAGTTGTTTCGTGCAGATTTAAAAAAGCTGTGAGGGACTGTCGAATGGAATTCAACCTCTTTAGCATGTTCTTGTTACAGACAATACAAAAATCTATATCTTCTGTTATTTATTTATTCGTTTCTAATTTTCCTGTATCTTCTCCAACGTCGTCCATACCAGGTGAAATTTTGTTGTTCATCGGCTCTCTGTAACAGGATGGAAAATATTTCTGACGTTTCTACCCTTTTGTAGTTCACCTAGCAATTTCTATCAGAGATGCCTAAGATCCGTATGATACCAATAACAATAAATGGATGGCAACCAGATCCGAGTAATGCATCGCGGATCCGCGAAACGAACGGATCAACATTAATCCTGCAGCAGCGAGTGCAGCGTTGAATTCGAAATCCGCGGGGAAGCGAATAGCAGATGTAGGTTAGTTGAAAAATTCGCGGATGGAGGCGCAGCGATTTGCATCGGTATCGCTTTTGCAGCTCGGCGGGCATCGAGTTAGGCGAGCGAGCTGGTGAAATTTGGATCGGATCCGCTCTCTAAACCCCCGGCAAAAGCCGATTGCAGTCTGACGCGACTAAGCTTATTGTTACGAGCGGCAAGACGGGCGCATCACTTGCATCGGGCTCAGCTTGCGGTAAATTTAGACGGTTTGCTTCGATTACAACGTGAGATTCTGTTAGTAACCTGTGTTGCTCCGACCCGGAGCCTCCTGAATCATTCATCCCTCGTAAAACCCGGCTGCGAACCTCCGCTCCGTGTCGAGACAGTCTCGCAGTTGCTCGGATCGATGTATCAACGGAATCGCTTTCCGAACGGGGCGCAGTTTGTCACGCGGTCTCAGGCTCCATGGCAACAGTCGACGATAAATTTTCCGGTGTGAATTCGCGAACGGACACCTCCATCGATGAGCCCAGCTCGCCAGATTACGCGAACTTGCTGGATAAAGTGCGATCGGCTGCCCTCGCAAAGGTCAGAAGCTAAGCTGCTGACGGCGCAATCGCGTGAAATGTGTACGGCTTAAAAGTTACCTCACGGTTCCTTCGTTGTAATAAGCGGATGAAAACAGTTATGATATCGTTAATGAGTCTTGGGAAGTTTCGGAACATATCATCTTTCAACGTATTAGCAAATGTACTTCGTTAATAATTCACGAACTAGCTCGACGCTAATGACTAGACTGCGGATTTTATGCATTTATGACAAAAATGGGTAGGTGCAATGTAAAACAATGGACGAATTAAAAAAATTTAAGAACATCAATTTATACGTATAATATAACTTATGAACATTATTAAAGAATGAAAGAAATTATTACTTGGCCCTTGTTTGTTGTAGTTGGTGCAAACCATTTTTATTTTGCATGAAGTTCAGCAGTCCACTAATGACAAATGATGTGCGTTTTCTCTTGTGCATGTCTACTGTGTGGAGTTAACAGGTCTTAGAATTCTTGTTAAAAATCTTGGCTGATAATCGTTAGCCTCACAATCTGATGGAAACAATTTGAAAATCACTATCAACTATATCATATTGGTCTTACCGTGCTTTGCCTCGCGTGACTGCGTGGATACGGCATCCTGTACATTCCTAATCTCCCCAACCACCTCCTACACTCCACAGGAGTTTGGTGGGGAGGACCTACGAGTCGTCTACATCTACATCTGGACTACCATACCGGGCTCTCCACTAGGAAAGGAAATTCTATTTAATACTACATGTATATCGAATAGTCACGACGTAGATGATTGATAAATCCTTCCAAATTCTATGCACCCGAGCACAGGAATCTTATTTCTTCGTGGAGAATGGATCGATATCTCCAAGATTTGTCAAGTCTGATGATCCCGGAGACGGCAAAATTGAGAAATCGCATGCAAAAGGGAGTCCGATATCGTCCCAGACATATCGATTTGCAATAACGTTTATTTCCGTCTGGCGCTTGCCACTGACCACTGTCGCTGTCCGCTGGCGTGATTTATTTTCGTATGATTCTCAATGTAATTAATACACAATTTCTTAATTATAGCGACTAATTGCTTTCGTGTCTCGAGTATGCGCACGATTTTAATTAAAAGAACTTCTCCGCATTTTTCTGTTGGCCTTTTAATTTTATATTTCATTGCAATTTGTAGTGACTTAATATTGGTTTATATATATTTTATTTTTGTTTCTGTTGTTAGAAACGATATGAAATATTATTAAATTTTATAAAAAATTCCGTGAATTGTATTTTATTCGTATATTTGTAGTTTTAACAAATTTAATTTCAATGCGGTCATAAGAGAATATCAAATTTTGAGAAGCATATGAGAGTTGAAAAAGTATCTTTTACAAGACAAGTAGAAAGGAATTGAAAATCTTACAGTGTCCAGAGTGCAAAATGGATGAATTTTCATCTGGGAAGCGTGTGAAAGATAGAAAGCTACATTGTACAACGGAGACAAGAAGAAATGGAAGATTTCACGGTGTCTGAAAATAAGAAGTGGATGAGTTTTCTCTTATTCATTTCACGATTTGTTGAAGATTTTTATATTCGTATGAAAGCACGAATTATTGTATTTTCTTAATTGCGCCTCGTTATATTATAAATTTCGAAGCACTTCTGTACGCTCGATCTCGCAACCGACTTTCCACACTATCATTCGCCAATTTACAATTTTCCCGACCCTTCAGAACTATTCAGTACATCATCGAATATACGCTGAAGTTCTCATTATCGCTTGATTTGACGACACTTGATCGTCAAATTCGTATATAATGATCCTCTCGAAACACAGCAAGATTAGTTCGCGCTCTCATTTTGACAAGAACGTTCCACAGACTCGTATACAAAACGCGAAAATGCGATTGATTAAACATCGAGTACGATCCCGGGCAGAAATTTCAAAAACCCAAACCTTCGACCTTTTTCGACGTAGGAACAAAACGCGATCGGCGTATATACCGTCGAGTGCCCGTTGTTATAAGTACCTTTGCAAACAAGTTGTTCACACAATTCGTATCCGCGCCACGGTATCGGTGTTTATACGGGCGTAGGGGAACAAAGCGTGAAAGCAACGTCGACGCAGCCGGATGCCGCACATATGGAATCATCGAAAAAGCACGGCGAGCGAGAATTTGCATTTCAACTGATAAACAAATAATACATAGTAACGACGAAATCGCGGACGATTACACGATGAGAATTTCATCTGGGCCCAGATTATTCGTCGAGATACACCGTCGATTATTTATTTAATGCGTTATTTAATCCAGATGATTGGATAGGTCACCGGTTTCGCGTTCAAACGCCCTTCGTTTCACAAATTCCGACTCTCCGCACAATACAGCTCGTCTTTGGCAAAGAATACCCGTGCAATTGGCCAACGAGACCGTTCAACCGCGAATTATTCATTCTCGAACCGTTTTCATTCACGTGTACGTGTTCCTGCTGTAAAAATCAATGGTAACAGTTCGACTGGCAATTTATACATTTTGGGTAACTGTACCAATTACTAGTCTCTTTGTTGTTTTTAATTGCAGCTACTCTTCTTTGTCATAAGTGCATAAAATCTGCACCTGCACCACATAAATCAGTAAAGAAATTAACCCTTGGTTAATAAAAATTGCTGTGCCATTATTCAAAATATTTATTCACACCATTTTTACATTATTTAACAGTTTACACTATTAAATATGTTGGTATCTAATTAATTGGTAAACATTTAAGTATTGTGCGAGAATGGAAATATTCTAGATGGAAGAAATGTTTAATTTTCGAGTTGAAATAGCTCCGAGTGCAAAGGGTTAAAGAAAGAGGCTGCTCGGTGGATTTAATCTCTTGCAACAGATGCAGACCATTTTTATTTTGCATAAAGATCCGCAGTTTACAGTGATTCGTTTTTATAGTTGCTCGTCATTCGAATAAAAAGAATAGAGGATAACACAATGGTATTTCTGGCCAAGAACTAATAAAAACGACGCGAATGGACGAGATTCATTGCGTTTTAACGGCGTTGCTTTTATACCGAACTCTAAAAATTTATGATGATGTATTACGATGATGTTATGGACGATATATCCTCACATATGAGGCTGCAGCTCTCTTCGAGATTGATAAAGATGAAATGTTCCGGGGAAATAGCGGGGCAATCTCTTAACGTGTTTCGACCGCAAAATTTCCATCTTTATGCAAGAATTGAAGGGGAAGAACGTCGGGTAATACATCATTCATTGTGGTACCCAGTGTATGTCGATAATGGAATCAATGTCTATTGTGTTTCGATGAAATCTGTGTTTCACGAGTGATCGATAAGATTTTTATGTTGGGGTGAAACGCGTTTACTTATGAAACTGCAGAAAATTTAGTTAGCATAGCCGCCCATAAAAGAGTTCATATGATACAAGGATGCAGTTGATTTACATGTTATCAAACTAAACTTTTTACGAAATATGTGAGCTATTATAGTTCAGATTACGCTGTGGGTGTTGTTATTCATTTCTTTAGTGCTCGAACGCAGAGTAATAATCCTAATTGATTGACGCAAGAGAAGGAAGGGCGCCAAGTTAATTTACACCGCGAATAGTTATACGAGGGAAACGCCGAAGTACCCAGGACATCGTAGATCCTGAGCAAGCTGCCAAGAGTCAGCATACATCCCTCGTATTCTCTATTACACAGGAAGTTCGAATCGTGACTGGACTGAGGACGTAATCCCATTGCAGCCCTCTAAGGTCCAATTTTACGACTATGTAACAGCGTCCATTAGAACGTTAGAGTCTCCATCAAAGAGCAGCATTTCCTCGCGACACGTGGGAACGTCTGGTTCTCCCTCTCTCTCTCTATTTCTCTCTCTCTCTCTCTCTCTCTCTCTGTCGCTTGCGGTCCGATGCTCACGGATCTCCCAGCACAATCTCTCGGCCAGTCCATACACATTTCTTTCGGAATCTCATCGGGTTTCCAGTTTCCATCGCGGACCAAAGAGAGAAAGGCGCCGTCAAAAGGCGTTGGTAATGAAAGACAAACTCGCCGATGCTCCAATTACGTCAGGATCATCCTATCTTGGCCGTTTCCCGAGGGGCTCAAGAAAAGGGAATCGCGAGGGAAAGGTCGCGACTTGCGAGCATATAACACGAGCGCCCTACCTTCATTTATTCACTCACTTTACGCTGGCGCATTAACAATCGAATCATTAGCGACCACCTGCGTTCAGTTAAAACAATCATCGTTTAAACGACTTGAGGTTTTTTGAAAGTTCAAAAGAATTATTTTACTAAAAATTTTGTGAGGAATATGTATGTACGCAGAACTTGCAAAGAAAGTTTTGAAATGTCTCTAAAAAAACATTACATTCTGATTCCAATCAATGGAGACTCGCGCTTTCCTCGAACGGATTGAATCGTCGGATTGAACTTTGTATAAGTTTGTCTGGTCGCGCACTGTTCATCCACGAGAGATTCCAGCAGCATAAGCGGTCTTGTTTGCGTTTGTTCCGCGAGATCAGAAATAAATGAAGCGCCGCTGTAGGACTCGACATCCGCGCGGCGCGAGAGCACGGACGCGATAAACTCGGAAAACATTCGCTGCCGAGAACGATGGGAAAATATTTATAACCAGGGCGAGGGGAAAAAAGGCGACAAAACAATCGTAGTCTTGGTCAGGAAATTAGTCACGGACAGTTCTGCGTACCAATAGACTGATATAGATAGCTCTATACAAAAGAAGTATTAGATAGAAGTTGTTGAATTAAAGAGAGTCTCGTGAAACGCAATGTAAGCAAATTATTTTTATGAATTCGTTTCAGACTGACTACTGATAACACATGGACAAAATCTCGAATTGCAAAAGCAACTTCTTTATATTCAAATCTTCTTATCGTTAGTTAGATACATATTATGCAAGTCTTACAATTCTCTTCGATGTAACTATTATTAGCGTACAACATCTGCCACGCCAACAATGGTCAACATCCTCGAAGAGGTACACAAAACTTGCATAACGTCCAGGGAACAATAAGAAAATGTACAATTTTTCTCGTAAATAGATGATTTTATTTAAAAACTCACCAAATTAATTTCCGCACACAATATCGTCGCTGCACAACCGATTCGAAGCAGATAGACCGAAAGTCATGAAATTAATTCGCACAGAAACAATCCCGTTCCTCGAGGTCGGCCATTCAAGAAAATCACTAGCCCGTCCGTTCTCCATGTCAATTACGTTGTTGATCGTCCGATCGGGAATGAGTATTCTATCAGCTGCGTAATTAACTGATCCACAGAGATTGGCAACGCGACTCCCGTCAGCGTACGAATACGATGATTAATCGATGGGGATGACATTGCTACTCTGCGAGCCTTGCTCGCAGGCTCCGATCGACATTAATACTCGTTGCTTATCGGCCAGCAATGTCAAACCCGTGAACCGAATCGTTCCCCAGGTATTTCGCAAAATTTCGGTCCTCTGATAATTACGTGCACGATATCCACGATTCATAACCCTTTGTCCTCATCAGTTTCAGTCCTGCGAATTTACGTGGGCGTGAAAGACAGCTGTTAGCGCTCTAAACGCTGTTCGCGAAGGTATTTTTGTTAATTAACTCCTCCCCGCGTGCAATTCTATTTAATTCCAGCCGACCGATGCCTGTCGAGAATTCGTTCAATTAGTTTGCTGCGAACGATTCCGGCAGTTTTGAGGCTCTGTTAACCATTTTCATCCGGAACGACAATAAAATTACGGAATTTCAAGCTAGAATTGTTTCAGATTGTTAAAATGAAAATATTTTATTTTCGTAATTGTATACTTCATTTGGGATACTATTTTCTTCAAGCAAAATAAAATTTAGTGTCTGTCATTAGCTTAGCAGTTCAGTAACTATATTTCATTTCGTTTTGAAAGGGAGGATGTGTGGATATGTGTGGTGAGAATGAGAAAGAAATAGATGAAGTAAATTTAAATTTCTAATAGAAGTGAATTTGGTAGTGTGAAATAAACAAATGAGTGTTATTAAATACATGGTATGTTTATAATTTCATCCACTGCTTAAACAGAGGAGATAAATTTTCAAGAAAGAAGATTTAATTCAATTTCTTGTAACAATTCCAGGAAACGTTGATTTCGTATAAGACATAACAGCAAACAACAATAGCATCGTCGAATAAATGATTGGCCACGTTTCCCTATTTCCTCTTAGCCAACCACTGAATATTCTAACTGAGGAGACACGTTTTGGCCGCAGCAAAAATCCAATCATAGAAAATCGATCGGTGTCGATCCGATTTTTCCTCGTGACCCACAAAATAAACAAGAAATGCGGATATCCTCGTCGGAAATAGAAATGAAATTTCTCGTTGTAAAATTGGAATCTTGTAGCCCGCGACATTTTGACATAGCCGTAAGAATATTGGCGATCCCGATGAATATCCGAGTGTAACAACGGAAGTCGAGGTATACAGCACGTCCAAGGGACGTTCGCGAAACTCGCGGGAACCGGAAATTCCGACCGAATCGAAAGCCAGACGGAAGTTTCGAAACTCGGTTACAGGATCACCGGTCCCGATCGTGTTGTATGCCGGACGATATGGATATTTAAATAAAATCGATAGGGAAACTAGCTGCAGCTCCTAATGAAATATGTATAATTGAGGAGAACTTCCGAGAACAAAAATTGAATCGCTTCCAAAGTACGTTCACGAATGCTGCGATCATTAGAATACAGATATTTATGCCTAATCAAAATTGACAGACAAACAGAAATTCTTTCTGTCTTTATCGATTTTAATCAATTGACACGAATAAATTTTGATTCTTTCGATCTGTCTACAAATTGCACGTCTTCATTTTTACCATAAATTCATAAAATCTAAAGTCTAGTGGTCTTCCACTTTTCGTTTATTAAACAACCTCCTTCTTCACTGATCCGTATAATTAATTTATGTACTTTGTAGGAAATATTTTTCCGACCTTTCGCGAATGAACTAGAAACGTTGTATCCTGTCGAACAGCGATATGGAACGGAACTTTTTCAAAAGCTGCTGGAGATATTTTATCCGAAATTCTAGTGCCAGCGCACGCACAGTCTGAACATCTCAGCTTTAGTTTCTTTTGCTCGACGATAAGCAATCTCCCAATTTTTTGGAACACGAGGGCGAAACGAAGCGAATCGTTTTTTCCGGAAAGTTCACGAGACTTCCTGTTTTTCGACAGGAAAATACGTTCGAAAGGAAACGTTTGGTTTGAAAACACGAGTGCAAAAGTAAACGGTGAGTTTTACCGTCAGCTTTCAGCCGTGACATGTGGAAATGCGAGATAAAAAGTAAAACATGAGACTTGAAAGACTAGGAAGTCTCCAGAGCTCCATATTTGGGAGGTGTACCATGTCAAAGCGGTTTTGAAAAGCGTTCATCGGTGGAATTAATGACTCGTATAACCTATATCTCGCTGCACCAAACGCCGATGAAATGTTTACACTTTTCCAACACTTGTGATGCATGGGGATCGAAGTTAAACGCAAATGGCTCGTGCGTGCCATTCGTCGCGGCACCATAGAATTAACTGCTCTAGAGAGTTCCTGCTATTTATGGCCTCAGATTGTTTGTTTCATGGCCCAAGTTCGATCGAAACTCTCGGATGCCCAACCGATGGACTGGCCAGGACCGGTGTGCAAACCAACGAGTTTGTCTTTCGAGCCCAAGCACGGCCCGCTTGTTAGGGACACGCGCGAGTTTAGACCAAGTTTACGACGGGAACGTGACCTTTTTGCCATTTTTCAGATTAATACCTCGGCTTGCGTTTTCGCGATGTGTCATTGTATGCGGGATGTGCACCCTCATGAATCTGCAGCGAAATCTGAAACTGTTTACAAAGACGGTATACAGAAATTTAATGGGTATTAACTAAAATCATTCGCCAAGAGAGTAAAACTTTACTGAAAATTTTGTTTCGTTATTTCGCGGCTTGGTTATTGAGCTACAGTGAAGTTGCGTTTACTGTCCGCGATCACTGTCCAGTGTCTACCCAGTGACTGCATTCGGCTTTCTTTTGAAATCTCGGCGCGGTAGACGCAGTCATAAAAAAATAATATCGGTATGCGATCACTGTCCGTGCGGAACACAGGCTGCTGGACAGTAAACGCGACCTTACTGTATTAACAAAAAACACAGACCAATCAGAGCGCGGCTACCGTGGACGGATTTCGGCCACCGCCAACGCCTCGCTCAGCTCTATCCGCGCTCTGATTGGTCCGCGATTTTCGTTAATAACTCGTTAACACATCTGCGGAGAACATTTTCGCATAGGAGCATGTTACTTCAATCAGCTCAGGGATCACCCGTTTCAAGGAAATACAACATTGTTGTGACACCCTGCATAATGAATGTTAAATGAGGAAGAAGAATTTGCTAATTTCATCGTGAAGAGAGTTCGAAGTCTGAGAAAGTAGCTAACATTGTTTTACAACAGTGTTCTATTAAAGAAGCGTCACGTGTCCCCGTGCAAAATTGTTCCGTTTTGCCCGGCAATTCCGATTGGCAATCGGGGATCGACTTTTATTGCGGTCCTAGGGTCTTGAAGCCGGGGAAAACTATTGGAGGTTTGTGGTGCATCGGAACGACCGCCTCTCGTAACCGCTGACATTATGCAGTCCACGGGTGCAACGATTGAATGGCCGAACTTTCGCGGATATTTGCGCGTACACGGGGACCGGGCAAGATAAAACACGAACGCGAGCGACGGGGGACGTGAACCAGTTCGAACCGGGACTATTAAGCATAACTACGGCAGCCATCGATGCATCATCGAAAACGATGGCTCTCCCATAAAAACATTAAACTGTTGACCGGATGATTTCCCGAATGAATTCCCATATCGACGCGAGCTAGACAGAACATGCAGCGACGATTATTTTCGGCGAACGTAATTCCCAATATCGAGGCATGTCAAAAACTTGGAGCATCAGCGGAATCAATTTTTCAAGAGTAGTTCGCAATTTCTGCGAATCACGATTTTCGCAAAAATGTCATTTCACGTCATGTAATAAATTAATTCTTCCAAGTTCTGCGAAAAGCACAATCCATTAGGTCGGCTTTTTTGAAAAGTTGTTTCATTTAAAAGAGTGCACGGCTATTTATAAAATAAGAAAAATTGCGCGAACTTATTTAGTAACATTTTTTATAAGCACGTTACTAAATGCGATGTTCGGATTTGTTCGGAAATTTTACTGAACAAAGCCATACTAATTAGAGATTTTTCTGTAACTCATTTAGTGGCACGCGTACTCTGAAACGTGGTCAAATGGCATAAATATCCAAACAAACTTTTTGATATGGTTTTAAATTCAACAGAAAAATCACAAACGTGCACTCGTTGAGATCCGGCGCGGCCGTAATTGCAGCTCGCGCACGAGTAAGCAAATTTATTTTGTAATTTCATCAATCGTGATACAACGAATGTGGAATTGGTCATTTGTAACCGTTTGTTCAGGTACTAGGTAGTTTCAATATTAAACTCATTGGGATTTACTGTCATGAACAAATTTAATGGTAATATTAACTTTTCATTATAAGTTGCATATCGATGTAGGCACAAAAGGGTAACGAATTCACACCCTTAAAAATTATAATTATTGTGTTTGTACTTATATTTAAATTTTTATTGACTGACGAATGTGTATTGACGATGACCAAAAGAAACATTGAAATATCTGGATAGTAAGGGCTTTCAAATTAACGCTAATCAATGCACAGAGTATAATAGCGGGGTATAATTCCTAAGTACACACCTATTAGCTTAACAAGAGAATGCTCAATAAGGATTAATTTAACAACTCAGCTAAAGTAAAATTTCGCAATTTCTCTAACTAAAGAGAACTAAACATTCAAGACAATTTCACTGATACAGTAAGACAAAGGGTTCTATTAAAATTTTATTTCTGACGTGTACAGTTAAATTATCGCTGTCGCAAGACATTTTACGGAGTATCCGACATTCTACCTTGATAATTCAAGATTCAGAGTAAAGTTTAAATTTAAAGTACACTCGATTAATCGAATCATCAAATCCACACTTTTGCTGTCCCAATGGTTAGCACCAACTTTCAAAGAAAGGTTATCACGGTGGAAATGAATCTTTCACTGGAATAATTCTCTGTGAAACTAGAATCTCATTCGATCGACCTCTGCGGTCCATTCGCACGGTTTGATGTTACATACAACTTTTTGTAATTATTCGCGTCGGATATCTGTCGATATCTACGGCGCGCTCGTTACCTCACGACGCGACACGACGGAGGAGCGCGGCGTTACAGCCATCGACGCCAATTGATTTTTTTTAATCACCTGGACACGGAGGTAACTCCGAGAACGAATCGCTGGTCGTCGGGACACGCCCACGCAGCATCGGACTCTCCCTCTCTATTTTCCTCTCTTTCTTTGAACAACTGTATAATAAACCGACAATGAAAAGCAAAATTGGTCGCATCATTCGTGTGCAGCTTGAACAAGCTAAAATTGACGGGACGAACGGTTTTATTACCTCCAAGAGATTTCCGGCGGTGAACTCCGACTCGAAAACCGGGCCGGAGGTGGCTCGGTTCTCGTCGAGGAGCTTCCCGCGCGGCAAATCTGTTTTCAACTCGGTTACTCTACTTTATTGCCTCATGGAGCATCCTCGAAATCCGCTCAAGGAGAGCCTGTAAAGTGTTACAGGCGAACCTCCAATGAATTTTTGACGGATCGCGCCACTAGACCTCTAAAATGTTTAACGAGTAAGAGGTGTACCTAACCATTGATCGATTACTCTGGCGATTAACACGCAGAACGCATGTGATTCGACGTATTTTGACACGTGACTCCCAACTCGTAATATTTTATTGGACCGACTTTTATTGTGTAGTTATTTGTTCATTATCTAAATTAGACTGTTCTGGATGATACCGTTGGATGGTCGAGATGTTGCTCTAACCGTGAACTGGATTCCATTATCTACGAGTTTACATTATAAAACTATAATATTAAAAAATGCAATAAACATATGTTTCCAATGTTCGAGTTTTCTGTTCATACTCTGCGGCCAACATGTTAAACGGTTTGTATAATCGATAAAATTGGTAGCAAAATAGGCTAGCAGAAGACAACCTGTTGATCCGTCATTACACGAGAACGAGGAAAATTGATTTACAGTTACCCATTTATGTAAAGCAGATTCGCATGTAAAGCTCTTGTTGCCTTCGGAGCGCCTCAGATTTCCCCTGCGAGCAACATGCCAGGGCCAATTATGTCAAAACCATAAATAGGGAAATGTTGTGTAAGCTCCCCACTTCTCATTTTTACTCTCATTCGTTGTGCTAATAAGGTGCCTATCTTGAGACAGTAGTTAAAGAAAGATTGCGATAGAAGACTATTTATCTTGCTTTCTGTGTATAAAATGGGCGTGGCTTTCTTCCATTTTTGGGGGCGTGGCTTGCTTCCATTCGTGATAGACTCGGAACAGCTCCTTACAGGGCAATCTTCGCTCATAATTGCTGTATAATGATATTCCAGAGTAAACTGTTAACGATGGAAGATTATATTGCTTTCTCTTCGTACATAGTGTCTTCGATGGGCGTGGCTTCGTTGTCCTTACTCTTGACGGATTTAGAACAGTGCTCTATAGGACAATCTGTGTTTGCAATGTATTTAGAGCTATCTACATAGTACAAAGAAAATGACTAACAATAGAAGACTGTTTTTCTTTCTCTCTGTATAGTATGTCCTGAGTGGGCGTGTGTTTATTGTCCACACATTTCACGGAACCAGAGCAACGACCTCGATTGACACATTCTACCTATTACAAAAAATTGTTACAAATCAACATTTGGGAAACATTCGGCGAATTGGACAAATAAAATCAATAAAATGGACAATTAAAGAAATACTGCATGTAACCATAAAAATGAGAATACCAAGTCAGTTGAAAGAGATAAAGAGAGACAGATTATCTCAAAGTAGATCGCATCTCAAGAGAGATAAATTGGTATTCAGCTAAAACAATTTAATTCTACAGCAGATTTTCTCGAGAATTTCTCAGTTTCGAGATCAGTCTACAAGCTGTCGTTCAATCACGACATCCTGCAAGGCTGCCCATTTCCCTCGAATAGCGAAAATGGCTTCAAGAGACGTTTCCTACTTTCGAGAAAAGGACAAGGTTCCGACACTCCCGCGTTTCGCCAGACTCAGCACTCGCGTATTTCCGTTTACCGAAAAGCGAGAAAGTCGAAGTCAGCCGAGTTCCATTCAGCGCGACGCAACGACGGAAGAAAAATACAGCGAGCGCTTTCACAGTGGATCAGCTCCGGGCGCTGCTTTGAAGTACGGAAAACGCGAGTGCAACGGTGCGTGGATGATCCTCTGAAAAATAGTATTTCGAAGCGACAGGCGACCGAATTGCCGTGTTTTTTTAAATAAACCAGCTTTGTCGCGACTAAGTTCGTTTAACAAGCAGAGTGGCACTTTTGCCGCGACTAATGGTCGCTTTAGAAAAAAAAAACAATGCAAGACCGACGGAGGTGTCGCGAAATCGCAGGAGCTCCCATTGGCCACCAATTCGCTAAGAAGATACGCACATCGCGGGATTAAGTTACTCGAGGTTATTCTTCGGTCTGAACCTCGTGGTCTTAATTACTCGGAGGAGGTCTGCGGTCCCGCTGAAAGCTGTGTCTGGATTCGACCCGGAGAAAAGAAGGGCAGATCTCGTTTCTAAAGGGAAATACTAACTTCCACAGGGAATGCAGCTAACCGCGAGTTTGCTTTGTTGCTCTCGACATTATCTCGACCCGTGCTTACCTCGAGGAGATTACCACCTGCTGTTTAACGACAGATTTCTTTCATTAGTCGACCATTTAAGAACAGAAAATTGACCAACTGCTTGGGGAATTGTATTAACTCCGGCGTTAATCGTTTATCTGTTTGCTGGCGTCTAATGGTTGTGCAGATAAGACCCGTGGTGTAACAAAATCATGTATGAAGCGGACGGACGTGACGAAGAACTTGTGTATCGAAGGTTCGGATATTCGAGGTTCAACTGTATCTACAGGATGAGTCATCTAACACAATTTTAGAGGTGGATGTTGCAAACCAACCCTTTGAGTAATTCCATTAATGAAGCTGAGAATATTTTTCATTCTTGTTCACGTTGTTGACTTTAAATGACCCTGAAGGACTATATCGTTGAAGTTGTCTCGCGAAAGGCTACAAACGTAGGAGTTCAGAAATATGTCGTTCCATTGAAGAAAGCTCGGTTGATCTTCAAATCTCCTAAGCACCACCACCTAGAAAAAAGGTACGTACACCACGTAATAATGGGCTCCTCGAAACCAAACAACTTTTGTCACATAATGCTGTTAAGTGACAGCAACATTCAGGAATATCGATGATCCTCTGTCTCATGGTTCACCAATTATGGAAGAATTAATTATTACTCGATCTCCTTTTCGTTCAGAACGTAAAGACATGATCAATTCGGTTATGGCACAGTAAAATCGCGACCAGAACGTGGTCCGAACATGTCAGCAAGCGTTCACCTTAAGGACACAAGGCAACGCGTGTTTAACCCGCCAGTACTGAAAGCTGCTTATCGAATGTCTTCCGAACTGCCGTTCAGCAGCCAGTTCGGATAAGGTCAAGCCGAGGCGATCTCGAACACCTGCTCGACACTGCACCGCCTCGTTCACCTTAATGCACACTTCATCTATGCTCCGACGAGGATAATACGCCGGGATGTGGGCACTAATGAGGTCGAAGATCGGAGGCTCCTATCGCAATTGGAGCGAGCGAGCTTGGAAATTCATGAGGAGCGCCGGTTCGAAACTCACGGAACAGTTATCGGCCCGTGAATAGATTGCCCTCGGAATTACCCGGTCGCCGGTCGCGTCGCGATCATTTCGACGCGACGCAACAAATGAAAAGTCCTCGTGTGATACCGCGGTCTCCCGAACAGCTGTTGCCGCCACGGAAATCGAAGACATGACTCATCGCTGCAATCACATACGATTGACTCCGAACAAGAATCGAACAGCTGCAATCGGATCTTCTTATTAGTTTTTATTGGCTTTCCTATTTTTCGCTTCACCAGCATTCCGGTCACAGTGACCGATAACGGTTTTTTGTTCTCATGTTATCGTTACATTGCAGAGGTGGGTAATATACTAATCCTCATCCGTCCCTCGTGTCAATTTGACACAGTTTTTCCGAAATAAGTTACACTGTTCTGCTATTTGTAGGTAAATTCGTTCGAAACTTGGTGATTTTTATGTTTTTAATGCGAAACATATAACTGCAAAAACCTAAAATGTAATTGTTAACTCATCAATTTCAAGGAAAAAAACATCGAAAAGTAATTGTTTGACTTGTTATTTTATCGATTTTTTGTATCACTGTGTCAATTTGACGCCGAGGGTACACATTCAGTTTGTGAAATGAGGGACGGATGAGGGTTAAATAAGATATACATTTTCGAAAATAAAATATTTCTATTTGAACAATCTGAAACACGAAATAAAATATTTTACTTTTTTCGTCGTTATAATACTCTGAGGAACAATGCTATTAATAATGTAAACGATACTTTGAATCATGGTAAAGCAATTTTTAGGAATCATGAATGCATAAAACCACAATAAGCATGCGTTCGTGGTTGTCATAAGTACATCGAATCCGTAGTTTAGATATCATTATTTCTGAAGAGAAATTGTTATTCTACATCTCTTGTGTTTCAGTGAGAGAGGATTCATAACTAGACCGTGCAGTTTCATAGAATATGAAATAATCTCAACACAATTTTCACAGATTAAGTTTACCCGAGGTATGTTTTCATTCCTTTTGAAAATGTGACCTAATTTCATTTATACATAACATATAAAAACATTGACATTACACTCGAATTAAAAATGCACCCGTGGAGAAGAAAATGGGCTGATACTGAGTGCATATTATAAATGTTCCATTTCTTGTAACGAAATTGACATAGTTACACAGAGTATGTCAGCGAACTTTGAAGCCCCAGTTCTAACCATTTCTCCTGAATATCACATAATGTATACATAAAAATGTACAACAATACAGTCTTGTCATTCTCCTTACTTGCAGCCTAACTTATCACGATACAAAAGTCACACTGCGTCCAGAAAATTCAATTGTGTGCAAGCAGTGTCAGTTTTCTTCCGAAAACACTCGACAAAGGAAATTGCTCGAGTTGGCACCAGTTCAAGAAAGTTTGCACCAATCGGCTTCACAAGAAACTTCCGCAAAATACAATGGACTTCGAATGTTTTACGTGTTGTGACTGAGTTATGACACGGTTTCTAGGCTGTCGTGGGACATGATGCGTTTGCAAGCATCATTGATTATCGATGGAATTAGCCGCTATAATTAGAGGCGACTCTGTCCCTGCTCGAGCACACGAAAACATGCTGTCCAATTTTCGGGCCGCGCCGAGCCGAGCAGAGGCGAGCCGCGCGCAGTTCAACGATCAACGGAGAAGCTTCTTTTCGGATGGACGTAGGCAGACCGAGAATTTTAGCTGTGAATTTCTCGGCGAACACGCGACAAAAACTGCCGCGAAGTTTGAATTGCCCGAGCCGTGGAAGCGGATCTGCCCGTAAGCCGAAGTGTAAACGACAGAACTTTCGCAATTCCCTGGCATAGTCGCCGCGAGAATCGGCAGCTAAAACTGTGCACCGGCGTTTAACCGTCCCATTCCGACGCAGGAAAAAATTCAGGTGCAGTCGTGCCAACTTTTCCAATTCGAGGTCCCGGGTGCGGCTGGTGTTCCCGTTGATACGATACCGGAGGAGGAATATTTAAAATGCATTTGCAGTTCGAGGCGAGGCTTCTTTCGAACGGAACTTTCGAGCCAGAGAATATTAATTTCCGACGATCCACGGGCGAATCGAAGTCTCGCTGACCAGGATTTTCTTATAATATAACTTTATACACTTCTTGTGCTCTGCAGGAATAAATTATGTGTACTCTGATTAGCGTGCAAGACTCGGAACTGATATTTTATTATTTTCGATTACTTATGATGCAGAATGTTCTATAAGTAAGGGAGTGTCGTAAAGGGTGGGACACCGTATAAGTTGGGACAGTACGTGTTCTCCACATTAACGCACTGTTTATTAACAAACTTTTCATGAGCGTTAGAAGCATCAAGTCGTGTTCGGTGCAGCTGTGCCAAGTAAAGGCTGAAAATATCTTCAACCCCTTGCCGTACTTTAACCAGTCAAACTCGTGACGAAGATTTTAACAGAGTCTAACAAATACGAATGTTATGTCTTTGTTTTTAGATAAAATAAAATTTGATTCGTTTGTAATCAATGTTTAAGCACTAAAATAAATATAGACATACAAAAAATATACATTTATTTTTCTCTTCTACGACATTTTTCGGGATAAAGACGTGTTAATCACTGTAACTGTAAAGAAAATTATACGGCAAGGGGTTAAAAGGTTTTAGTATGTTTCTCATTGATTCGTTTAATCCAATACAGAGAAATAACGATTAAAAAAAGCAACACCGAGAAAAACATCATCCAGAAAATCAAAACCGTCAGCAGCAAAACGAGCGAAGCGGGAATCGTCATGATCATCTGATTTTTTGGATTCATTTACTTCAGAAGATATTTCATACGACACTCCCTTACAGAAAAGGTAACAGCATTGATTTGATTAAATTTTATTTTAATTTCAATTCAGTTTACTTCAATTCCATTTTCATTTTAATTCCAGTCCCAACGTATGATAAGCTCAAATTCTTCACATAGCGTTTCCTGGTCCGGATAAGAAGTCGAAGCGTCTCCATTATGGTCTGGCAAGATCAATTCCGTTTTGGACGATGTTTTTTTTCTTCGGCAGCTCGGAGTCTGAGACCAAGATAGGTTTTTTCGACAGTATCGTGTGGCATTGTCACGGGTACACCGCGAGGCAAACTGGTATTAAGAGACAAAGGACGAGGGTGAAATAGAGAAACCGGGGAGGGGTGTCGACGCTAACGGCGTCGACAACAATGGGGTGACAAACGCAGAGAGCGGTGAATTTCACGTTCGACTAGCATAGCGTATCATAGTGTATCAGTCATCGATATCGCCAATAAGATCTTAGTGGGTCACGGCACGCCGTTTCACGAATCGCTTCGCGATAATACAGATGCTTTTAACAACGGCACGTTATTAATTCCGATTTTCTGGCAAGATGCGATATACAACGGACTAGATACCCAATTGTAATTAGTGGCGGATCGATACCGTTTCGACGGTTACGAGAAATGCTTCTCATTAGGCGAACGACTACTATTGAATTCCTGCTTTGCTTCGGGTTCAATCTGCACGGCGGAAATTTGCAAAAATCGCTCTTCGTCGTACTTCTCATCATAACACAACAGAAATACATTAACACGGATATAAATTTATTTTAGATTGGACACAACGACATTGTATCTTTTTCGGTGTACTAATAGTAATATTAGTAAGCATAAAAATGACAGAACGTTTTTAAATAGAAAATACAGGTTTTGCACCCCGAATTCACCCTTTTGCCAGTCAAATACACCCTTTTGCAAGTAAAGTATTTTTAAGTATGTTTTTAAAAACAAATCAAATCAAATGTAAATTAATTGTTGAGAAATTCAAAATTTTATTTATTGCAAAGATGTACATCAAATGCTTATTTATAAGTAATTACCAATTCATTAACTTTGTAATGAATGCAAACTGTGTGTAGAAATTTACATTTATTATAGCCATTTTCTGATTATTAAATTTTCAAAATGAAAGTGTATGTGTATTTATTGAAGCGCATTGAGTATTGAGTCCCATGTTTCCCTTGCAGTAATGACACCGTTCACGCGTGTGTAAATAAATGTACAATTTAATCTAAATAAATAAATAATTGATTTTAAAAATGGTGAATTTGGAATGTAAAACCTATAGGCTCTACCATTATTTATTGTTAAAACACAACATCCAAGATAAAAGTTTTCAGCATTTTATTTATTCGATACTACGGGAAGACTATCCATCATTGAACAGGAACTCAAGAAACTGGGATCCAGGCTACACAATTTCTACGTTCCGTTCTTGTCTATATTTCAATTTGCTCCGGAGGAACGAGCAAAAATCGCTCGATGTCTGCGCTGTTTTCAAATAAAAAGAAAACGACCGGTTAATGGAACTACGAAACGACCGGGGCAGGTTTTATATTCAAGATCTTTAAAGTTCCATCAACTCTACGACATTGGCCGATTGTTTCAAATGGGACTAGCGAGTCGTGAATCCGATTTCGAAAACATTTTAGCCGACCAATTTCCATGGGGCTGCGCCACGGGTATTGCTAGGCCATTTGACATTAATTGCTTCGGCAAGCGTAAACCAGAGTGACGCGTCACGGAGGATGCAGTCGATTTCATTTCACGCAGAATATTACCTGGAAAATGAACCGTGGCCTCGCGATGCTCATCTCTCGCGCACCGTTTCTGTGTGCGTCGTTTTTACACCTGTGAATGCGGTCGCTGGATGACGCTCGTTTTATGCGAACAATGCGCGTGGCCCCGAGGCACGGAGTCGATCACGATCAAAAAGAGATAGATATCGATCCTTCCTCGTCAACCTTTTATTTATGGGAAATTCCCAGTGAGATACCAGACACACATGGTGTTTTAAAAGTGAAAACTTCTTTAGGCGCACCGCGTACACAATTGCTGGGCAGTGAATGAGTCTGATCCGTTACGCTCCAAAGTGAAACGCTATTCGGGTATATGTATAGCATGTCGTTTATTAACCTGTTTAATATATGAAATTGTATGTATATTTGAGATGCTTCCTCTGGATTAATTTGCAATTACACACTTGAAATATATTTGTTTAATATAAATATTCTTCACACCTCAACATTATGATTTTATAGAAACAAATAGTAGCCACAATGCCGGTCACGATTAAAATATGTCAGGATTATAATTGACTGTTTTGTGTAAACAATGTTTTGTTTTCATTGTCCAGTACAACTTGGCAGCAGAATTTCGCAATACACGCCTCGTGGAGCTGTAAATATTTATAAACTGAATTATTATTATTATTATTTCTTTTGCAGTACTCTACTTTTTGATTGCACTCAGATGGCAAATTATTGCCACAACAACGTTGCGAAGAATAATTTTTCCAATACTTATATAATATCCTTTTGCATTACTCTATGCCACGTGGAACGCAATCGAGCGAGATTGACAAACAGCGAATAATCCATTATAGAAACTGCGGGAAAATTCATCGTGAAATTGCAAATTTGATTAACAAGTCCCGGCAAACAAAAAATATATTTCTGTATTTTATTTATGAATGCTGTGTATATATATAAATGAAAATCCATTTTGATATTCTGTTGAACAAATTATTTAATTATGCAGTACTTCTTCTTCAAGTGTACTTCTTCATAAAGCGTTCGCAAGAGAATTTTTACACATGTATAATTCACATTATTTGTAAATACTGATTGTACAGTAGGATGGACTTTATTTTCAATATAATATATATATATATATATAATATTCACCACATCCAGTTAAAAATATTATGTTGTGATTAAATATGACATATTCATGACGAACGTTAATTTCTCTACTTTTTAAATTAGCCTAACAACACAACTAAAAGAATTGGTACTTACACAATGATACAATTTTAGCAGGTACAGCTAAAGTCCATTCTAGTATACAGCGTACATTAACATTCCCAAACACATATACTACACTTTTAGCTAAAAATCTTCCCAAAGAACGGAACGGAACGGAACTAAACGAAATTACACCTCCCTTGGCTCTATATTTTTAAACGAGCTTTGCCGATAAATGAACGAATCGAAACGGAACAAAACGGAAAAACGCCTGTTTCATTTTTTCTCGAGTAGCATGATGAATTTTCGATATAGTTAAAACAGCGTGACGTTTTTCCCGCACGTGCGACGGGAGAAAGAGAGAGTCTGAGAGACGGACGAGTGTTCGAATAAGCTTTAATGAAACGTTTTTCCGTGGACCGGTCGCCCTGTGATCTCGGTGTGTGTGTGCGTGTGTATGTAGATGTATGCGGAGTATATTAAAGCATCGATTGCGTCGCCGTTGCCTTCGGGAAAGTTGATTACTACGGCTTAGCGGAACGAACGGCGTCGATGAGTTTTCCATTTCATCGTCGTGCGTCGCGTTGCGTCGCGGCGGCTAGGCTTCGATCGAGTGCATCCTCTCCGATAGAGTGCATCCTCTCCGATAAAGCAACCGTTCTTAATCCAATATCTAAGCCCGGAATACTACTGCGTAGTATCGTCTTGCGATTCAGCAGATGACGGAATCTGCTTCGAGAAGCTTTCAAGTCAGCTGCGTGAAAGAAATGATATCGGACGGTTTCGCAGTGCTTGGAATTTTACTATTCGCTCTCGAGTGGTTTGGATTATCCAAAACTGGGTCGTATCGATTAATTAATACCACTGTTTCCGAGCAAGAATAATCGACCGCCGTTTTCGTTATCGAGATGCTGCGACGTTCCCACGGAAACCATCCTGAAATACTTTTTTGATACAGCTTTGTATGTGCGTGTATTTTTGCAAATAATAATTATTCATCATTAGACTGCGGATTTTACGCATTTATGACAAAAATGGGGGCACGTACAATTTAAAGCAGTGGACATGTTAAAAATATTTAAGAACATCGAGGTATTAGTTTCAGGTTAATAGCACGATTAAAAGAAGAATACAATTTTTATTCGTCTCTCCTGTGCCCTGCAATCGAAGCGAACATTTTTTATTTTGCATGAAGATCCGCAGTCTATTCATCATTTAGAGGGATCATCTTCGTGAGCGCTCATTGCTAATAAGTAGACTGCGGACCTTTGCATTTATGAATAAATTAGTTGGGTGAAATATAAAACAGCAAACGATTAGAAAAATTCGAGAATATTGTAATATTGTTTTTAACGTAACAAAGTCATTAAGGCATGAAATTAATTTTTATTTTAATCCTGCTTCCCGCAGAATATTTTTATTTTGCATAAAGATCCGCAGTCTACTAATAAGTAATGAGAACCTGTGCTGATCTTCTGCCATATATCAATATATAGGTTGTCCCAAAAAGGTACCACCTTGACAAGATGATCCCGTAGATATGAAGTAACTTTTTGCCTTACTTTGCGGAGATGTTCTCCGCGGCTTTGCTAAGAAGTTATCAATGAAAAACACGGATCGATGAGGGCGCGGCTAATGTCGACGGATTCCGGCTCCAATGCTAACGCAACACTCAACTGTAGCAGCGCTCTCATTCGTCCGTATTTTTCTTTAATAACTCGTTAACAAAGCCGCGGAGAAATTACCTCGGGAATCACCCGTTTGAAGGAAGTACAATATTTTTGGGACACCCTGTATAGCTATTTTCCAAAATTGAAAACTTCTCTGAAAGGATCAGAGGTGCTATCAATACCATCAAATGAATTTCATGAATGCTTCCACGTGTAGCAAGGTCTATGCAAGGAAATTATACCTACCAGAGAGTGGTTGTTGGAGGAGATGCCGTTGTTATAGTCCAACATTAACCTCTTACCATAACAGGAAACCCGACAGTTTTCCTTAACAGACCTCGTATATGCTGTGATAGACCTGCACTCCATTTACGACGAACTTTATTTGGCTCGGAAACGAGCCATCTCCGTCCGCAAGACGACTGCCAGATGTTTCATTTATTTTTAAAAAGCGTAATCAAACTCTTTACACGGTTTCCGAAGGCTGTTTTCACGGCTCACGAGTGCCGATAACTTTTACGGTTGTTTGATCACAGCGTCTCGTTCACCACACACCGTGTTTGCACGTATGTCTACCCGAGTTGGGCAAAATATAATCTGATCACGCGTTAATAGCATCGATTAGCATGTCACTGTTGTATCGATTGCAAGCTGCTTTATAATTGTGAATTGCAATTCGCAGTAATTATCGCAGTTCCGACTGTGGGTCAATAAGAATGCACAATTACAGAAAGCGGCACGTAATCAAATTAACAATTGCAGTTCAATCGTCAGATTATATTGGTGGATCGGTTTACATTTTGCGCAATTCCAACAATCGCGATGAAATTCATACGTTTGCTTTTTCATGCAATATCGATGTAATTCTTGCACGGGATCTGGATAAATGGAATAATCTGGTTTTGTACTGACTCGGCGAATAATAATAAACATATATTAGATAACAAGATATCGTTTCCCACTAATTAAACGGGCACAAACAAAGAGATAAATATTTATGCTTTGAAAAGGATTATAATGTTATTTTATGTGTAAAATTATCTTTTAATCCAATCACAGATGAAATATCTTATACGACGACCGTATCGTTCAAGACATTTCATTTAATTTTATCCCCGGTAATTAGGTTATGTAACTTAATTTCTCACCATCATTTGGCACGCACTATAATTGAGCGGTAAATCGGTTCTTCCTTTAATTGAATGGCAACTTTAATTAATCAGCTATACGGTCCAATGCGGGTCAACGATTTAAATCCACACATTAGACAGACACACTCCCATGTCCCAGGAGATCAATCCATCATGCTCCGAGGACTTCGATCAAACTATCAGGATCAGGATTTAGCTCGGACGTTTTGCATAATAGCTCGGAATGTTTGTCCAAACGAGCCAGAGTCCAGAGAGTTCGACTCGTTAACGAACGGAGCAATAACAACGCGAGAATTATAACAACAGGCGCCTCTCTATTAAACCGGCAGGTGAAACAACTCCTCGACGATGAAAAATCACAAGAGCTCCTGCCTGACCTACAAAATTGTAGAGAATTATTCTAGATATGATAAATGGGTAGACTGCGATCATTGCATTTACTCGTCAAAAGTAAAAATAACAATATTACTCCCGTTGTACCTCTTGTGATTCAATTACGCAATTGAATTACATTGTATTTCGATTATATAGTAATCAATTACGTCGTAACTGAATCACATCATTTAAACCTTTCAATTATTGTAATTCAATTACTAAGTATTTTAATCAGATGTGTAATTGAAATACAACATAATTGAAATACAATATAATTGGAATATAATAAAATTGAAATACAATATAATTAAAATACAGCTCTCCAAATTATAGCCCAGAACTTTGAAGAAGTGCGATATATTTTTATGTTTTTCTTTCATATACTTGTTTACTGTTTGTGCGGCGCGGCGTAGTTTCTATTTCTCGTTCTCGTTCATAATACGTAACGCTATTTCATGTTTATGGTTGAAATTTAAAAAATGTGTAACGCTGAAGTTCTTTCTGATCAGATATTATGAGTTGATAAATAATGAATTCCTTCTGTTTGAAGCCTTCACATGGATTTTTCAACCTCTTCTTACCTATTATGTACTTTATTATTCTTTAATTTTTAATTGTAATTTAATTACATCGTAATTCGTAATTAATGTAATTTAATTACAAAGTATTTTATAATTGTACTCTAATTGCAATTACGAATTACATTGTAATTTAATTACAATGTATTTTATAATTGTACTCCAATTACAATTACGAATTACATTGTAATTTTATTGAATGAAGATCTGCATTATAAATTACAATATAACTGAATTACAATGTAATTCAATAACTTTGTAACTATAATACCTGGTGTAATTCAATTGTAATTCTGCACAACTCTGGTTCAGATAACCAGTGTGTATTTGGAATTTCCCCAATGCCACACACACCGATGCGAATACGTATGGGAAGGAAACGATCGGAAAGAACAAACTCGCTCGATTTTAATCTGCGATCCGTGGATTGCCAGTTGTTCCGTGGCTGATTACAATTGCAGCTGAGCCGGATTTCGAGGCAATCGTCAATAATTGGTGTGATTGGAGGTCCGGGGGAAAGGAGAAAGACACTTTAAATCGGGAGGCATTAACGAATCGATGACGGGTGCCCCGTCGTCGAAAGGCGAAAGTTGTCGTCGCGAAAGCGCTCCGCGCGCAGTCTCGGTTTAATTAGATCCTCGTTTCGGTCCCGTTTGCGGCGGAATTCGCCTCGCATCGGTGGAGAACGAGCGTCCAGTTAATTAATCCCGATCAATTTCTCGAGGACACGCGATCGCGTTCCCGTTCCCTTCGGGCCGGGAATAAATCATCGAGCGGATCGTACTCGTGATAGATTCTCCATGGCTGAAAAGCCCATCGCGAGTGACCCTCGCAACGGCGCCGTTATCGCCGCGCCATTCTTCCGGCTGCCGATAAGCGCTGGAAATATTTTCCAGAGTGAAATATGTGTGTCGCTCTGCGGCAACGCAGCTCGCTCTGAGATTTACAAGGGGCTGCGAGCGAACACCTACGCTCGAGGAACGCGAGCACAACAGCACGCGAATTCCATTCATCTTCCGGCACGCCGAGAAACGACAGGACGCGACGAGGCTTCGCAATGGAACAAGAATATAACCATCAGGATATACAGGCCCGTCGAATTATGAGCACGGAACTGCCATTCTTCTTACAAAATTCGTGTCTCTGGCAATCGTACAGTATTAATTACAACACAAAACGGTTTCAGAAACTTGTATATTCAGGCTAAAGCATTCGGACACGCCGTTAATGTCAGAAAGGGCATGTTGCCGCGGCAGTTGATGGCATCGGAGCGACGCTATCCACCGTAACATAAAGACTTTTACTTCTGCGAAAGTGGGTTTATTGGCAATTATTCCGACGTCGGAGAATCGCCGATGAGGGACGACTTGTTTTAAGAATCGGTCGACGTTGCCTTTAACGTCGACAGTAAAGAATCCGCCGCGGTCTTCTGGCACGCTGTTTGTAAATAATAATCCGTGGGAAGATGTCAGGCTTCAATCGCGATAGTAAAAGCGGTTTTACGCGAGAGAACGCGTAAAAATTCCCGAAATGTTTACCCCTTTCCGTCGCGATTGGTAACGTGACCAGATCGCGTTGCCAAAAACGAAACGAGTCCACATGATTCAATCGAAACGACACAAGGCAAATAAGAACAGCGTTGGAGAAAGTGCTTTTGCGAATGTAGTGTTACAGAAACATTTTTCTAAAAGATCATTTACGAACAGATTTTTTTCCATTATACTTGTGATCTCATCTGGAAAAATCTTTTTCAAGCGTTGTGCTTTTGATACACGCAAGAGGGAGACTAATTTTTTCGACATGTCTCAGCGCCCCGTTTCGCCAGAAATGGTTATCTTCTTTCACGAACGCGATCGTAATTTCGAAGATAAGTCGGGTTGCGTGAAACGAAGCAACCGGAAGGGAAAACGGGGGTACGGAAACCAAGGGAAGCCCGCGAAAACATTAATAAACGTCTGCAGCAAAGATTCGTTCGCATCTGAAGACATTCTCGCCGCGCGTACAATTTTCTCCGGGCATACGGGAAACGAGTATAATTAATATTTTAATGAAGTTCCATGTCAATTTTCCGGGATTCAGAGGCTCCCACGGAAACATCTCCATTCCGCTGGAACTTCTTTGGGGTTCGAGGACAATTCTGCTGTGCAGCAGACCGGGTGGCAAAGGGTCTTTAATCAATTTTTCTCCGGATGGAACGCGCTCGCTCGTTAAATCGCTGATAATTGTGCTGAAGTTGACGAGTCGATCATCCGGTTTTAAATATATGTATATACCGGCCGACGGAACTTATTGTTAATTCCAGAACGGAAAGAGAGAGGGAGAGAGAGCGCGCTCGGTTCCGTCGTTTAATCAGGCGATTCTTCGCTGCGCAATTTCATTCCCATTCCGCCGTTGCCGAGCCACCGGAAATCCAACGGAATCGATATAATCATTGAAGTAGATTGCGGCTCGAACGGGGAAAATCCGCACGAAGACCATCAATCACCGGGAACGGGACAAACGCAAGATTTTCGACAGCGGACGCTCGATTAATCCACGATCGACAACGGATCAGCCGACGACGAGTCTGCTCGACGACACATGCCCGCGGGAAACTTTTGTCTTTTTGTCCAGGGACGCCCACGCGATCCGGTCAACGTCAAACGGAATGCTCGTGACCAGAAACTGTGAAACTATATACAGTGTTCCCGCGATTGTTGTGAGAACCTCGGGGATATCGAGCCTCAGGAAACGAAATGGTACTACGTTTTTTTACGTGTGCCGAACATAGATTTCTTGGATAACTTTTCCAAGTGTAATCGACGATTGGGTACACAACGGTGCTAAGCGGGAAATTGTTGTATTGTACTAATGCTATTCCATACCTGAGAATGATACATCAAGTATCATAAAACCCCAATTTAAACACCCTAATACGTTAATTTCTTTGTAGCGCGATGGACCGCCCAAGGGGAACCCCCTAATAGCGGGGATAAAAAAGTCACATCATTCGCATACCCGAAAGTCACATCAATCGCGGGAACACTGTATTATATTTCATAAAGAATATTAGAGAACAGAGATTCAGTATAACAATAATGCATATTATGAGTTTACTAGCTTTCCTTTTTGTCATTTTTCCATAATCACTATTTAAACCTCACTCTAATGACGTGTTGCTCCTACCGCACAGCGGAAAAGAAAGAGGAACGGCGGCCGTATGCAATGAAAATGCAGCGAGCGGCCGGGGTTTTTTTGTTTCCACTCTAAAGGCGCTGTCAATCCTGGGGGCGAAGGGGGAAATACATCGATAATCTCTTCGAACGAGGCTATTACGATCGAACTTCATGTACAGGTAAGTTCGTTTGATCGTTTAATTATATTATTTCATAAAGAATATTACAGAACAGAGATTCAATTTAACAATAATTCATATTACGAGTTTACTAGATGAATTGCAATTTTCGTACTTCTTGATGACCCTTTCAAAAATTGTTGTTCAATAGCTTACAAGTACAACGAACAATTGAAGCTTTTCTATTTTTATCGTGTCGCTGATCACTTAAAGCGCGCACGCCGGACAGATGAGTCTGCAATTACTTTTACCCGCGTCACAGGGACGATCCGTCAACTTTTTTCGTGCTTCTCGTTTTTTTTCAGTTTTGATCAACCCTGATCGTCCATCCCCGATATGTAAATTTCTGATGAATTAATGGTCCGCCGGCATTTCTTCCACCAACTGGAGATAATGATGCGCACGCGCGACTGCTTTTTTCAGGGTGGCTGCCTTCCCCGTGGAACAGAATTTGAATTGAACTGGTCAGCTAATGGATCGAACATGTACAGGGTGTATAAAAAGTAATGGTCATCCGTCGTAGGAATGAGGAGTAAAAGAAACTTGCCGCAAAATTGTTTATACCAAAGAAAATTGCTGTTAAAGTTTGTTTTTACGTCAACACCTCATACTCATCGAGAATAGAGAACGTTTGAAAGGAATCACATATCGCAAACAAATTGCAATTGAGATATAAGCTCGAGATATGATCGATTACCAATTTTTCCGAAAATATTTTGCCAGAACCAGTCATAAAAATTTTCATTATAAATTATGTATATATTTACAGGAACCGCGATTGTTTAAAACTTAATAAGTAAATAGGTTCATATTGATTGCTATCTCTATCCAGTGTAAATTTATCTGTAAAAACAACTGTTAACTATTTATGCTTGACTATTAATCACAATCTGCACGGGAAGGACAATGGAAGCAGCAATTTCTGGTTACCGCAGGCATAATGCCAGCCGTAAATTATTGTATGATGACTGGTTTAATAATTATTTTTACTTAATTACGCCTGTTAACAGCAATTGTTTGAAAATTGAAACATCCATTTGCATCTCTGTAGCTGGTGGACTGCTACATCATTGTGCACTGTCCATGTAGTTGTTTAATACTTCGTAAATTAAAGACCGAAGTCGGCATATTAAATCTGCCTGAACAAAATTGGTTGACACATTTGTCCATAAAAACATGATGGAAGTGAAACGTTCGATGCGAATAAAATGGAAGGGAACAGTTTGTAAATAGGTTGATTATTTCACTGCAAGTTTTGTACGATTTTCTTAAAAATACTAGAATATTTCCATCAACGTGATCGAGCTTGCTTTTATTTCATAAATTACAGAGATGCATTTATTGACATCTGTATTCTTTAACCATTCTTTAACCTATCTTTAACCTATTAATTGGGCTATTTTAAATGCTACACGCAGAGAGAGAGAGAGAGAGAGAGAGAGAGACAATATAAATTTTCTCGTAATCAACATAAACAATATATATAGTTGATGGCAACGCGAATTCAATAGAAAAGTAAAACGAAGGTAAAAAAATAAAAAGAACAGAAAACTGAAATGGGTAATTTCGTAACTTCAGATTGTCACTCTCATAAACGGTTATACCGAAATCGAGTCAACTTTGGCTCCGGAAAGTTAAAAGCTCCAAAACAAGCGGCGCAACAATTCGACCAAGCGCTGGTCGATTCTCTCGACACGATTCTCTCGACACTTTTCCAACAGAGGCAACAACACAGAGAGGTTCGGGGATCGTCACGTGGCGATCGTTGTTGTTGCTGTTGAATCGCGACAAAATTTCCGCGCATTATAGGAACAAGAACCGAACGAGGAAGCACATCATCGGCGTTAAATTCCGAACACGTCCCGCCGCGCTGCCTCGCTCGGTTAATAAAATTGTCGCGCTGCTCCCGCTGCGTTGATGTCGCTGTTGTTCTATTATTGCTGTCGGAACGTGTCGTTGCGGAACGATCGTAATGAAAATAGTAACATTCATTTGTCCCTGTTTATTGCAACGACGCCCGGAGCTTTTGTAAAACGCAAACCCCGCGGGACAACGGAGCGGAAAGTGTTCGGCATTGATATTCACCGTGTCTCATTACCGTTAAAGAATTTCTGCGCCGGGTACGTGGAGCGAATCGAGACATTTAAATGATCCTCGTTACGACCTCGTCATCCGTGATCGAAATAATTCGCGATGCTGGAAGGAGTCCTGAAACTGCGAGCCATTTCATCAAAAATTGCCAATACCGCGTCACATACTGCCATTTAAGACGGTGTTCTTAAAAGTAGACAGTGGATTTTATGCATTTATGACAAAAATGAGTAGCTGTAATATAAGACAGTAAAAACATTAGACGAATTTGAAACAATTTTTGTACCATTTTCTATCAATTTTATATACAATATTAAGGAAGAAAATAAATCTCTGTTTCATTCCAGTTCGTTGCCATTCAGCTAGAAATTTTTTATTTTGCATAAAGATACGCTGTCTATTTAATAAGTCGAAAAAACGAAATAAACTTTTTTCTAACTTTTTTCTTTAATTAATTTAATTATTTATTTATTGATGCCATAAACCTAGTTTGGTTTATATAGCATACATAGAAATAACACTTTACAAAAAATTAGAGAAGTATATAACGTAATATGTAATATGTATAAAGTAGAATTATGTAATATAACGGTAAACTTTTTCCTTCATTTAGAAAAAGGTTTCTTCTATATTTTTCACTTATTTTGCTATGCAGAATCGTCCCAGTTGTTCTATCAATACCGGGACACCCTGTATGCACCCATGATCGAATATATTATTGACTTTTAGCCCCGGTCACCACTACTACCGAAGTAATTCACATTTGGCGAATTTTTCGTACGAAGTAAGCGATTCTTGTATCGAAAAATCGGATGAAACTGCGAGGTGTCGGTGGCGCTTAAGGCGATTAGGGCTCGCGATGAAATTTCGATAATGTCTTATCGCGTTGCCGCGCTCGTTACACGCGTTAAGCGCGCGTCAATTATGCGACGGGCTTGTTAAACGGCGTCGCTTTCGACGCGTTTCGCATCCCGCCACCGTCAATTAACGGCAACACGGTTCCGCAAAATTGGCAAAACAGCCGCCGTGCCGGTTTTTACTTCGATGTCGGGGGCCTCTCGCTCGTTGTCACGCCCGTCGAACGAGATAATGGCGTCGATCGCGGGCCGCGTTACTTCAACATCGTTCCGCTACGATGTTGATCAATTTTATTACAATTTTATTACCGCCTTGTTTGGCGACGGATTTACAGCTCGCCATGCTCGAGAGGAATTCCAGTTACATTCGCCCACTCGTCAATCATTCCGAAAAGTGTCTTGACTCCCTGTTTTTTACCGAGCCGCGTGGAGCTCGATTTATATATCCAATCCTTTTCACAGGAAATTAACGTCGTACCGAGCACTCATCGTTGTCACCGGAAAATAGAACATTATGCATTTTAATCGAGTTTGAACTGGGTAAATATTCTGCTGCAAATTGAATGCGACCTTTGCTGCAACGTTGTAAAGCTTTAATTCATTTTCTCTTTTGGAAATCGTTCTGTAGAGTTGTCAATTTTATTGTACATCTTGTTTTATATAATTAATGAATATTTTTAATAGCATTTAATAGATCGGAAGCGCTGTTTATTCCCTTTATTTTATAATATCGAGACAGACTCGTGTCGCGGCTTTTGAACAGAGTCCACTCATTTGGAAGCTGTTGATATCGTTTCTAAATGAGATTCTGTTTCATCGTTATCTTCCTCATCTTGCAAGATTTCATTAACGATAAGGAAACTTTAATACACATAGTTGTGAACAAACTCGTAGGGCTTGAGGTTAAGAATTCCATTATTTTTAATCCTCCACCCACTCGGCTTGTTTCGAAGAACGACCGATCTGTTTCTAGCTACCTTTCTGCTAAATTTAATCACGTTTTCGCAAGCACTAAAATTTTTTCACAGGCCGTCAAATTTTATTGCGGCTCTTAGATACTGTCTCTAGAGTACCTGTCAAATGAGATAATCCTGGTTGATAGCGCAGCCGGGGAAAGATCGTAAAGCTTAGAACTATCTTGGCAATCGTCTTCCTGAGTTTAATCCTGCTTTGCTAGACCTTACAAGACTCTGCAGCCACGAAACTGTTTTAGCTATACTTTCGTAATATTAAACCCTATTTTCGCATGCTCAAACATTTGCTAGGACCCTGGGTACTGCGCGTAAGGTTTATATTACCTGAAGCGACAGTGGACAAGAGTCATAACCACCGAGGATGATTGCACTCGCGCAAATGTCGTCTGAAATGATCATAGACCTGCCATATTGCGCGTTAAGGCCGTATCAGGTAATAAGTGTAATAATTTAACGCGCGCGACAACAGGGTCGGCGGATGTCTACTGCTGTACTGAGGAGCCGATGAAAATCAGCAACTAATTTACCTCGACGTTATCGCACCATCGTACAGCTCACTATAACATCGCAACGATGCAACGTATTTGCTCTATTTTCCGATGACGAAACGAGATCGCTCTTCTAGTATTAATTTCAATTTTTCCTACTTTACAAGACCCGAACCTCAAGTAGCACGTTCCAAACCTTGATCTTCATCGTACATGGTTTGTCTCGTACATTTCCGAATCCACCACTATGTCGACAGAGTCACCTGGAATCGATTATTCAACGCCATCCAGCGACCCACGCTGCCGAACACACTTGTCACTGGGAAGTTTCGTCCTGGGATCTCGAACTTCTCACTTAAGCCATCCTTCCACTCGGCAGATACGCCCTGAACTTTCGCAAACAAGTGTCGGTCACGCCTAGGTACAAGATACTTAACACAACAAGTGAACTTCACCGGCTATAGCGACCGTGGAGTCGACCAGCGCTCAAGGTCGTTCGAGGGACCAGCTACTCGCGTTATACTAGCTCCGCCATTCGTCTATTTTCGCGAGGAACAAGTGGGCGAACCACATTGGTCGTTAACCCTTTCGCTACCGTGGACGAGATATCTCGTTTCTACGATGTCGATGAAACGATGCTATGAACGAGATATCTCGTCACCTTGATTTCGTCGTACAATACTATGGACGAGATATCTCATGTATCTTTATTACTGATCCGAAGTGTTTTCTTTAAGTAAGTTTGACACAAGTAATCGATTTTTAAGACATGTCATCGTTGGTGGAAAGTACTTAAAGATGATAAATATATCATCTTTGATATATGGAATACTTGAAAGCATGGTGATTTATACAGAAATAACTGGTTCCCTTCCGTCGGCCATTTTCTTTTGCAAACTACACATTCTATTGCTGGACTATCCCTTGGCATTCAATACAAAATAAACAATAAGAACTCTAATTGTGTACAATATGCAGTATTTTATAGTCATCATCTTTAAGCACCTTCCAAATTTGCAAATAAGATACTTCGTATCAATAATAAAGGTACACGAGACACCTCGTCCATTGTAGCGTAAGGGTTAATAGAACAATAGGCTGCCCTCAACAAAAAATTTAAAACAGCTTTTTGGAGTTCTACAGTTTACTATAAACTTTACTATAATCCAGAGAACAATGGAAAGAATTAATTTGTCGCGTGTCATTGCAGGTGGAAGTTGGTTAGGTCGCAAGGCTGGTATCGACAGACGATGCGCAAATTATTTCGTGAGCCACCCACAACTTTGACACAGTTTTTTAAAGTTTACTTGTTTACTGCGAACTCCTTCCCTGAAAGTTTAAAATGAAATCGAGTCTTCAACATCTTCAAGCTAGAAAAATGGTATCCTTCGCAGACAACATTGAGCCTATAGTTATTTATTAAGGTGTCAAGGCTAAAGGGCCTCCGGAGAGAGGACTTTGCTCTTCTGGGAGCAAAGAAATTTTCTCTTGGACACTTCCTGGCTAAATGAATTATGAGAACCCATCAGCAGGACTTGCTGGTAATTTGGAAGGGCATTTAGTGTGGTTTAGAGTCGGTTGCCCGTGTAGTACTTAGACGATTAATACCAACATATACCTTAAATAGAAAATATAGTTAGTGATAATACTAATATATTACGTTGGCAACTAAATTCGCGACCTTTTGTTTCGTAATTCTTTTATTCTACCATTATAACCTGATTTAGTGACTATTCCTTTTGAACTGTATATCGTTGGAAAGCTCTGAATTTTGCGATTAATTTGATATAAAGTACTCGGGCTTAAAAATTATATATAAATGACTTTGTTTGATAAAATGTGGAGGTCGCGAACTTTAGTTGCCAACCTAATAATTCTATAAAGTGTAGCGAAAAGATAATAAGTAAACATAATGGGATGACGATGCTATTGAAAATCTGCTCTTCACGAAGGCAACGTTTATAGTTCATAAACATAAATCCAACATAAGCCTGAACTGATGAGATAAGAGCAAAAAGAAATCTTGTTTCTCCAGTGAAGTTTCCTCGACTCTTCTGACCCTATATCTCAGCTAAATGGATTACGAGGCCCATCAGCAGATCTCGTTCGAACTCCTGAACTGTTGAACGACTCGAAAGAATACGTGCTTTGTTTAAGTACTGAAATCTTCTGTTATTCTTTGTTATTAACGCGAATCAGCCAATCCAGTAACCATAGAAATTCCAGAAAATCGAAGTAACTTGGCAGAAGTATTGTAAAGCTAAGAGGAAGTGTCTTAAAAAGATATGTTTAAAAACTAATCCTGAGCATTACGAACAGTATACTCATTAAACGGGACAATAATTTAAGCGCTAATCTGAACAAATTGTTTGACATGCTGCTAATTGATAATTTAAGAGGATTAAATTTTGCGATGGGCGACCACAACGGTAAACGATTTCGCAGGGCGTGCAAAGTGGTGGATCGTGATAAAAATACGGGGGAGGAAAGATCGCGATTCGAACGAACGTTGAGCACCTCCGAAGATAAATCGTGCTACCAAAAATGATAAGTAAGGGTAGCAGACGGAGCCGGTGAGAGGGCGAGGGTGGCAAAACAGGGCGCGGAATAAATATCCCCGAGCTTACCATGGACAAATACAAGGTAGCCGACAGTCGTCGTTAGGTCGCCCGTAATTTAACCTTGCATGTGTTGCTGTTTGCTAATATACGGCGCCTCCGCGATGCTCGTAACCCCTGGCGCATTTCACGTCCCTTCTCCAGCCCCGGTGCTTTAAGCTCTCTCACGTGACGAGAATCGCGGAAACGCGAGAAACGTAACTGCTGCTGGTTACATTTGTTTCCAGAATGCAAATGACAAGCGAGCATGTCCCGTATAGTCGGCCCGACCCTTATTCCCCCTCTCGCGTCCCGGCAAGGGTTTCTGCCAATTACCTCGCCTTGCTTTTTACCGATGCTTTTCTGCAGATATTTCGTTATTATTACTTTGCTGGAAGAAGATACTCTCGTGTTTACTAAATTAACTGGTACATTTGGATGAGCAGATATACCGTGTGATTCACGAGAAAAGGAACAACTAAATAGCTCCGCTAGGCTTAAAGATAGAAGAGAATGTTACAGAGAAAAGTTGTACTCGGGTCAAATATGGTGATATAAATAATGTTCTGATTGATAATTTCTAAATGGCACTATATATTTTTACTTTTATAGTGTTGTAGCTAATAGTTTGAGTAGTCTGTTTGATCAACGGAATTTCTTAAGCCATTATGTTTCATAACACGTATACCGTTGACGGAAGGTGATCTCTAAGCGTACCCAAACAAGATTATCAACAAACTAACGTTTCTAGGAGAAACATTGCCCATATTTTAGGAAGATATTCCTTTAGATTCCTTTTAATTCTTTTATTTGCGGGGAGCACTCAAAGATTTCTCGTGAATCACCCGGTATAGATCAATTACCCTACGTGGAAATTTGTATACAGTCTGAAGACTAGCAAGAATCGTTTGGACGACTCTGGACGAACATGATATGTTCCCTAGTGGGTAGAGGGAGGGTTTTGAATCGGATGGTTCGTGGCACAGTTCGGTGGAGGAGCGACACACAGCGGTAAATTAGAAATGCCTCGGTTTCTCTAGGGGAAACAGAAATAGTGCGTGGTGACAGTTGCAAGATAAGGTTGGCCTTTGGCACGAGAGTCGAGGGACAGAGAAGGAGAGAGTGGGTAGCCTGGCATATTGACATCAACAGGTCCTTTCTGGGTGTGGCCAATCGAAACACACGCCGAAGGCCAAAGTCGTGGGCAGAATTAGCCGGACAGCTAGCGGAGCCGGGCGTGTTCGCACTTTGAAGCGGCGTTGACCGACTTTACGCCACGTTTCACCGTGGCCAGACGCGGCGAACGGAGGCAGGACGGGTTCGTCTATTAGTTTCATTACCGCGTTTCGCTCAAATTTCCCTGGCACCGCTTGCGGAGGAAAGGATTTGGCCCCGGGAAACACACACACACACAGCCTCTCAGCCTGTCCCTCAACGGCCCTTTGTCCTTTCGCGCCGCGTCCCGTCGCGCGCGAACCCGTGCCGAGCCGCGCGCTTTGTTCGCACTCTTGTTTATACCTAATAAACGGCGCCCAGGGAATATTCAATTATCTCGCGCGACACTTTGACTTGACGAGCCAGACGGGCCCCGGACAAAGGACCGACGAAGAAGAATATACTTTCCGCTCCGCCCCGTCGCACTCGATTATTCTCACTCGCGTTTTCATGCCCGCCGGACGCGATTAATTAATCCTCGACCCGCCGTCTGACCCGCCTGCTTCAACTCTCGGCTTCGGAATCATATATTTTTTCATTTTGTAATGGTGATGCAATCTAGTCTCTGACCCCTGTTCATACCTGCTGTCTGTTCCTTCCAATCAAATACTGAGAACCATTGTTTCCCTAGCAACATCGTAAAAGCTGGAACGCCTACGAAGCTCGAATCGATGACATCCTGTCACTCGACGAGCTCCTCGAGCGCGATTACGCAACTAGTTTTAATTAGTTATCTTCGTTTCCGCGAACCGACTGTTGCGCAACGAAACAACGCGATCCGTATACATACATACATTCCAGTCAGCAATCCTGCGGCCGCAACTTCGAAATTACCATGGAATTCGAGCCGAGCCGAGTCGCGGGTGCAGCTGGAAAATCGATAGTTTTCGCGGGAGAACGCAGCTAGATGCGCGGGTTGTTCTTTGCCGAATCTTGTTTGAAATGAAAATGAAACACAAAATGATTGAATAGGTATGTATAGTAGAGCACATAGAGTGACTGTACCGATTACTTCGACCGTACTTTATTCGAATATTATTCCTAATTTATCATGAAATAATAATATGTGTAAGCATTTTAGGACGTTAATAGGACATTTACAGGAAGAACATATTCAGGTCGTTAGCAGGACGTTTATAAAACATTTAAAAACCTATGTACGAATTGTTTCCCTAATGTTTAAAACTATTAAACAATGTTCATATATGTTATATGGTTGAATTGAATCAAAATTTCGTTTGTTACAAACTCACGGATTAGGTACTTAGTACAATGCAATCGCATATACGTATAGTTTGAAGCTGTTTCAAATTAAGAACATCGTGAAGTTTACAACATTTCTAAAAAATCTAAATAAATTCAACCTTGTCATTTTTATAAGGCAAAATATACAATGGATATACGCTGGAAAATTGAAGGGGAAAGGCGACATCGTTCAATCAGAGCTCTTCATTCATTTATTGCAAGATTTATAAAGAGATCCATCCCAGTTAAATTTGCAATCAGTCATTGTCGAAATCCCTTGAGTTGTTCATTTCCCCTCATCGAGCCAATCCTGTTTTAGAGAAATTCTTCGGCAATAGGAGGACTCGATCTCCCCTGGCCTAACAGCTTCCACGAGAGCACTTGCTCGATCTCATTTTTCCCTCCATATTTGTCTCCCGTAGGACATAAAAGACCATAGAACGAATCGCGGGGCTGGCAGGAAAGCTGGGCTGAACGGAGTAAAACCAAATATAGATCGCAAACAATGCTGAAACGTTGCGACGGGGAGCGTATTTCGGCCTATGACTTCATCCTGGGAATGCAACTTCGTGTCTGCGGTGCCGTTTACCCTTTACGATGGATGATACTTAATCTGGTCGCTGACAGTGATCGAGCAATCGCTATGAGGCAAGAAAAGAAGTTGAAGAAGAACTAGAAACTTTCACGAAAGTAGTCTTTATTGTAGTCTGATCACCGATGTACCCCGTGTCCCTTTACGAAATGGGCCATAAATTATGGTAGTAAACGAAGCTATTAGACAAATTTTTTAAATTTCCGTGGCCACTGGTAACGTTAGTTTAAGCCCACCTTTAGATAAATTTCGCGAAAAGAGGGCTGAGGAATAATTTGTACTTCGTACGTGTCTAATAACTCCGACAGTTATATCGCGATATGTTACATGTACCACACTGAAATTTTTAGCGCACACAAACAAATTTAAGTAGCGTGGAGAATAATATAAATTTTATCAGAAAACAAGAAGGCTCCGGCTATATGAAATTCGGAGTTCTGCTGTGTAAGCCAATGGCTCCGTTGGCAGGAATAACTTTCGCGAGGACGTATGTGCGTCCGTTGATCGCAAAGGGTCAGCGTGTCGCACGGTTCCAGCACCAAGGACGTTATTTTCGTACACGAGCGAGCAAAGCACTTTCTTACAATGCTAGACGGGTACGTGACGCCGACGACAACGACCTCTTGGAAACTCTCTTATCTGAAAGTGCCGGTGTACCGCGCGCGCCGACAATAAACCCACGGTGCACATTTCCTGCCAGCTCATAACGGCTGTGACTCCCGGGCTGCGAGGAAGAAAGGGATCGTGTCGCAAGATAATCGGCAACAACCCCGATGCAAACCCGGCAAATTGCTGTACATTATCATTTTTCACCGCGATGTTAACGTTCGGTTCGAATTTTCGAAATCGCGAGAGATTTTAGATCTCGAAAAATACTTTTCTTCCCACGGTTTAATGGTAGACTTCGTATCACGAATACAAAGCAGCCGTTTCGTTAGAATACCTCGCGGCGTTTTCTAAAGAAAGGTATATGGAAGTATATACATCCGCGCTAAAGAAACGCTCGGGAAATTGCTGGACAAGGGATGGGTCGTTATAAGGGTTGGCCGGCTGGTCCCTCAAGAAAGGAAGCCCAAAGAGAACAAGCCTAAGTGCCCTTTCTCCGCGGATCCGACAAATTCTGTGGCTCGTCGAGACGGAAGTTCTATTGCTGGAACACGAGGAAGGAGGATGACTTGGGGATGTGACGACATTCACTGTTTCGAAGAAGACAACGTGAACGTAACACACGAAAAACTGAAATTAACCCCATTACGTCAACATTCCTCGCATTTGTCCGAATTCAAGAGAAATTATCATTTGAAAAAGGTAGACTGCTCTACAGACAATAAAATCTGAGAACAATGAGCAGAGAAGAAAGGTCCAAAATACCATTGACCACCGATCATAATGAAAAGAAACAATGAAAGATGCAAGGGAAACCAGATGAAGAGAATCAAATTAGCTATTGTCCGAGGCAGATTATTCCACAGACAATAAAAATTGAGATTAATGGACGCTATAGCATGGCTCGCTGAACAGGATAAATAAGATCAAGAAATCGGGGATAAAGACCAAACAAATTTAGTAATCGATCGATGGGCACGGCGAGTGTGTAATAAAATTATCGAACACCCGATAAAAGTGTCGGCGAAAGTTCCCCACGCGTTCGACGATGAGACAATTTTTACTCCATATGCTCACGTGCCAGCAGGACCCATGCGACGCTCGGTACGACGCGCGGCGTGGCGTCCCGACGCTCCCTGTAGAGGTATAGACGATGTCGCCGTTTCGATATCCCTTCACAACTTTTTCCTGTCGACTTCCTGCCGATTCTCTTACAGTCTAGCCACACGAGACTTCACCAATAATGTCTGGAACGGTTCATCGTTTCTTGCGATTTTATTTTGGAGGTTCCCGACGTTTCACACACTTTTCTGATATTGCAAAGGATCCTCTTCAGCCGCGCAGCTCTCCATTTGGGAGTTAAGATGGAAAAGCTCCACCCTCAATCACACTACTCTCGAGGACTCTACCAATATTTCCACAATTCTGTTCTTTCAGCGAGCGGTCTTTGAGGATTGCATCGCAGCGCGGCGACTTAACGACCGGGCCATACTTCGTGAACTTGGAGTCTCACACAATGGAGGTTGAATTGAAGTTGCTTCTCCTCGAAACTTTGGCTACAGCTTCTCTTTCAGCAATTGATCTCTCAAAAATTTGTCGAGCACTGATTGAAACAGCTTGTTTGTTTGAGAGCGCACTTAGAAAGTTTCGAATGATTTTGAATGGGCATTCTTTTGCTGCTCTTCTTAATGCGCATCTGTTGCACAGGAATTGTGAATTATTATGCGTTAACTTATTTAGTGCATCCATCAGTTCTCGAAACTATTTGCTATAGTAACAAGTAACTGATAAATTTTGCATTCTGCGACCTAGCTTTTGACGCCGTTTACGTATTATAGGAAGTTTATGAGAATTTCCCTCACCTGGACCAAGTGTAGCAATTAATTCGTATATTATAATTCGTATTCGTAAAAAGTAATACATTATAAAAGATGCAGCCTGTCCACATCTACAGGTGTTGTTTATATTACAATAGAGAAAAACGATTGTATGAACACTAAATGAATTATTTTAATATTTAACGGCTTTGGGGCACGTTTTCCCGTTATCCCAGCGGTGCTCAAACTTTACACAGGTTTCTCTTTAATTATTTGGAACAATCCTGAGGGTGCTGTAATAGAAATTCAGAAGTCGAAAATAAGAGCCACTCTATTGTAAAATGTCCGTTAGCCTCTCAAAGACCTGCTTCCGTGAAAAGATATGTACGTGTCTTCTCTGAAATCCTCTTTTCCCCTTCGTTGTAATAAAACGTTTCCCCTGGACGAACTAAAAAATGTTAACGAAGTTGAGCGCGGAGGTTCTTTATGCACGACAATATATCTCTATTCAACTCCCATTTTCCCAGGCTAATCCTTACAAATGCGACTTTGCATAAAACATCCCCCGCGCCGAGCTGCAGCACCGTTGTGCTTCTCGACGGGAACAACAACAACGAGAGGCGAGCGAGCTCTAAAGATAGCCGGTAAAAGAGCTCCGTGGAGGTTCTGCTTGATAGGGAAAGGGGCCGTTGCGGGTGTATTCGAAAGCGGACGGCGTCATCGATCAAGGTGTAGCCTGAAGAAGGGGATGGTAAGGTCCGAGCAGCTCATCCTCACCGTCTTGTAATATCTCCTCCTTTATTTTCCTCTGTTCAATCGCATCAGTCTGGCCCCCGATACCTCCGCAGGAATAATGGCGTTATTGCGTTCCTGGGACCGGGAGGGACCGCGGGAGGGAGGTTTTTTAATATCCCCGCAGTAGACGCCATGATTCTTACCCACCCGAGGGGATATCCTAGTCCAGAGTGCCATTTTTTACACCACTTTCGGATTTTTCCTTAAGAAAATCAAGTCTGTTTTTTGCACACATAGAACGTCACGTTTTCACCTTTTTTAAGGATTTTTCTTGAAGAAATCAAAAATTGCTAGGTCAAGAGTAAATTTTTTTTTGTTTTTTCGGTTTAGCGGTTTAAATAAGTATTTCTTCAGATGTTTAAAATTATGTAGACTGCACTTTCTTGAACATGGACCTTTCAAAGAGGAATTGCGCTACTAGCTGACCCTGCCTACCAGTGCAGTTCCTCTCGAGGCGAAGACGGTTCAAAAGGGCCAACTTGAGCATTACTTTATTATTCATCGTGTATTTTTCCAGGGCTCTCCGGCAGCGGGCTCATATTTATTCGGAAAATATCGTTTTCAGCAAGCCGGGTGCCTGCATCGAACCTCCACCCTGCCGAGTCTCTTCGCCCGCATTAATAAATCTCTCCGAGGAGCTGGGGAGCCGTCGCTTCTCCTCTAGTAGCTGTCTTCTAGGTTGCTCTCGCAGCTTCTTGCGGATATCGTTGCGGAGAACTTTGCTTCTCTTCATGCTGCCTATCGTGCTTGCTAAATAATGAAAGACATGCTACGAACGTGGGGAAAGGAACTTTTGTTCTCATCGTGTTCGCGAAAGCAATCAATAACGCTTCTTTTTGAAGAGTTGTGTTCATTGATGCATCCTTTTCAGCATCTTCCTCTGCGTCCGAGTCTTTTGAACATTTCCAGTGCTGATTTGATGTGCCGGAGTACCTTTGATATTTTATAATGTAATGAGGTGAAAAGAAATGTCAGCACGTGGTGGAAAGTGGACACTGGCATGTGCATGCACATGTAAAACAATGGAGGACTTTTTACCATTTTATCTACAATGGGTGAAATATAATACTTCAAATATTTATGAGTATATTTAAAGATAATACTGCCAATGTTAGCTCAATGGGTTATGTCTCAAAATATTCATCTTTGTGGATGCATACTAGGAAGCAAAACATACCACACACACACACAGACACGAGACGAGGAAGACGTGAATCGCGCGCCGTCTCCCGTCACCCGTCACCAACCAACACCACCTATAGAACAAAGCCAAACAGCTTCGTTGTGACGTCACCGCTAAGCGGCGCGGTGTTCACGATTTTCTTGAAATAGTGAGATTTACTCAAATAATATACATATTAAACTTTATTTAGTTTACAATTATAATACATACAAAAATAAAATATTCAATCCTTTTTAACGATTACAAAAAATAATACAAACCGTTTGATGTTTTTATAAAATCATAATGTATATGACGCAATTGTAAATCTATATTTCTACTATACGAATCAATGTTAACACAGGCAAGCAGGTTTCCTTAAAGATAAATTTTAACATAACATTTTAACGTAAAATAGAATATGAAATAATTCAACCACGTGGAACATAAATTTTTGTTTTTACAGAATCTTAGTCGAACGTTTACTTGGTTTTCCACTTGCAGTAGTACGTTTCCTATTTCTCCTTTTAACAGTTTTCTTTTGCATTATTATAAGTAACTTTACAGTAATTGTTTAGAATAGTATTGACAGAAATATTAATAATTCGTTTCCACAAATCATCAAAAGAGTGCCGTCAGCATGCATTATTTTTTTAAAAATGAATTGAGATGCTGTAAATCTTCGATTTTATTTAATCTTAAAAAATGTTCGTTTTCTAAAAGCTTTACCAAATGCTGAAAGTATTCATAATAGTAAATAAAGGAAGTAATTGGTACGCAGTAATTAGTATTTACATGGCTCTTTTTTGGCCGCAGTAATACGTACAGAATATTATCGTATTTATTTTTTAATATTTCCTTATGTTGTATTAGGGGTTTTGAGGGCTACTTTTTCTTGTAATCAGAACAAATCATTCCTCCATAAAATACTTACACATATTATTATCTCATGACACGTTATGAATAATATTAAAATAAAATACGATCGAAGCATGATACCGCAGTAATCGGTACAGTTAACCTTGACACTTCACTTTTTTGCGTTTTCGTTGAAATATCACAACGCGAAACCCCTAGAAGCATAAAAATATCAATTTCCTTGAAAATCGTTATGAATTTTGGCCAGGTCGTTGAGGAATGGCAGCACTGTGGCCCCTCCCATTGTCAGCGAAAGAGGATCGCGCGAGGAGACGTTGGCTATAACGCGGGTTAATGTTAACTACCCGGCCGGTAATCGGTCGTAGCTCTCGGCTACGAGGGCTTTCGGACGTCGTGACGCAGGACGTTTAGGGCGCAACAATAACCACAAGGGCGGCTCGTAAATTTCGCTTCGAGAATTAAACCGTGCCATCTTAATTCCTCCGCTCTCGCCCGCTGTCTTTACCTCCTGCACCCTCTATATTCGATCCTGTGTTTATACGACCCGCCGAAGCGTCTACGTGACGGAGAACAACTTAAGAGAGATCTCCGTTGATCGTGGCCGAGCTAAACTCCTCCCCTGCGACCTCGATCCCCGCCGGATTTCATCGATCGATCAGGGGAATGAGAAATTTCTAAGGGTGTGCAGGTATCCCAAGTTGTAGTCGGATAGTGTCGGGATCCCGAATGTTTGCATTGTTCGAAAAGTTAAAACATAAAATATATTGGAAGCTGATATTTCTGAAGGATCCCCGCTCGATCCAAAGCAAATTTCCCGATCAGACCCGAAACCGAAACGTCAGGTACCCGCACACACTTGGAAATTGCGATCCGTCGCAAGTTGACGAGGGTGGTTTACTATCTGATCCAAGTATCAGTTGAGAAACACGTGAGATGTAAAGATACAGCTGATTGATAGGGTTTTTATTTGGTTCCTGCGCTTTGCAATTGACGCAAACAATTTTTCTTTAGCACAAAGATCCGCCTAATTATAAAGCAATATCTACATGCGTTTAATCCTTGGTAATCCTAATATTATTATGGTTTTCAATCTGAAACACCGTGTATATCGATCCATAACAGTTGTTACCCACAAATCAACGTTGGAGATCGCAGCAGCCATTCGATCATTCCACCGCGAAAACAATTTCTCATGTCATTTTTTCGCAGATGCGGGGAAAAGTTTTACACAAGTTCGACCACGGCGAAAATAAATGCTGGGGTGGGAGCTATCACTTACCCTCACCGGGGATGATAAAGCCGAGAACAGTATCTCTCTGGCCTAATATTTTCGTCTCGAGCTCTCGATTCGCTCTCCGGCAAGTTTCGCGACCCCTCGTCATTTTGCCCCGTTAACTTTTCGCGATGTCTCTCTCATTCCCTATTCGGTCGTTCCTCCATTTCGCGGAGACAGAAAAATAGGAACACGCGGTGTTGGGTCTCTGACGCGGTGAAATTCCCAAAACGCCGACGCCGTTAAAAATAATTACTCGACGTCGGCTACCGGTTTTTATGTTAACGTCGTTGGCGCTCCGCTAGAGAGAGGGAGAGAGAAGGGTAAAAAACGTACAGGCCAACCAGCCCCCTTTATCGCGAGGAATCGTTGAACGCTGCCGAGAGCGCAGGGGCGGATTTATGACGGGAATAAAGCGCAGGAGAATATAAGGGCAGAGAACACGCGTCGATGTCCTTTCCCAGAGCAACAACGCCCGTAGTTGTTCGACCGGCGTCCAGAAACTATTCTCTTGTTTCAACGATTATGGACGTTTATACCGGGTGTCCGGATGGACGGTTGTTGACATCGTTGTTGAAACAGCCGCAGAAATTTGTCTCCCAGGTATTAATCCTTTGAAGCTCTCATGTGTTGTCCCTAAATCTGCGAACGTAGACTTCTTTGAGGAACATATTTGTAACGTCATATTAAATTTTTGTCTATAGAGTCAAAGCGAAGCAGTTTTCAATTTATTCTGAAGCTCGACTAGTAATGATATGTAATATTAATACTTCATTTAAATTTAGAAAAATGAATGCTTATATTTCATCTTGGAGAACATCACGAGGGGTCGAAAATTCCAATCTGTTTCGTAGCTACTGTAAAACGTTCAATTTCCTTTTATGTGTATTATAAAAACTGTCATTCTCTAAATGAGATATATAATTTGTTGAAAATTAAAAACTCCATTTCGTTGGGAATGTGATATTATAAAATGCACATCTTCCGCTGATTGCAAGTGTAAAGACAATAATGGGTGAACTATTCTCCTCGGATGTGTTTCAGAATTTTTTTGGAGCAACGTGTACGAGCGTTCATACTTCACATCCGCAGTTCGATTACAGCAATCATTCAAAAAAGACCATTAAACTGAAATTCCAGATCCCTCGCCAACCAGGTAGCCCGGATTGTCGCGTCGGTAAAACGTCATTGGAGCGTAACAGGTTGCTACCAGAGAGCACTGTCCCGGGTCTACTCGTCGTCTCATTCGAAAGTTAAATCGAGCTATTGGAAGGGAGCGATCGAATCGCGTGTACGAAATTATGTTTGCGAGAGAATGGCGCGCCCGTAGTAAGTATAATAGAAGGAAAAGGGAAATGGAGTTCCACTTGTGTTTCGGTGACCGAAAAGAAGGCGGGTTGGTCTAAATAGAACGTATAATGAATTCGACGAGTATTCTCCCTCTCTTTCTCCTCTCAACGCGGGCTTTCACGGAGTTCATTTTCGAGTTCCAACTACATTGGTCCGTGAAATCCTAACCGAGTTTCTCCGCATTTATGTCGGGATAATAATGGTGGGTGTAGAACGGTTCTTCGGTGATGAGTTTTCAAATTCTCTTCGACAGATCATGCTCGCCCCCGAACATGTTCGGAAATTATAGTTTAATGCTCAAATATTTACGGCCTCGATGGAACTCCAGGCGAAACGTCGCGGTACGTCAATTTCTGTATTTTAAAAAAATGCAAAAACAGTGTCGCGAGACTTCGAAGTGTTCTGTCCCATCGATCTTCATGCGACCGGAGTGCAGCGAAATTCGCAAATAGCACCGCGCCATTGCATGTGCTAGTCATATCCGTTTCGTACATGTTCCTTGAATGTCAGAAGTTTACTTTGCATTCCAATAGTGTGGCAGTCGTGGTTACACCGCTGCTTCACGGATGAAATGCTCGAGCAATCGAAACACTCCTGTATTATTCACGCTCTTGTATTGCACAAAGGCCATCTTCCTGTTTCTTCTCTTACCTCGCAAACTTTAGTGTTACATTAGTGGATAGAAGTATTAAGCGTCGTTAAATTTGAATACCTTTTTGAGTTTCACATATATTTTACACGTTGGAAACTTTCAAGTATTTTATTAACCCTTGCACGGTGCTGCTTTCGTCCATTTTGACCCAGTTTTTCGAAAGCTTCGTGTAACTTTCAGTGTCCGACTCAACTTGGCTGATGCTTATATTTAGTATCGTAATAGGAAGATCGCTTCTTGAGAGATCACTTCTTGAGAGATCACTTCTGAAAATGCATGCGAGAGTACGTGATTATGGGAAGAATACCGATTTTTCGTGTAAATTCTAATTTCCATAAATTAATGTACCGAGGCTGAAGTCGCAAAAAGTTTGATCGAGACTAGACGGTGTGGAAATTTAACGACATTTCTAGTCATTTTTTTCTTTGCGAATATGTTCTCTGCGTTTTGTTACAGAGTTACTAACGAAAAGCGGCTACAGATGAGTGCGAGGTCGGTGTTGGCCGAGCTGGAATCCGTGATAACTACTTAACAAAGCTGCAAAAAAACCATTTCATCAAAAGGAATCACTCCCTTTAAGATAGTACAACATTTTTGGGACACCCTCTATATTGGAAGAATTACAGAAGGATAAAGTTTAAAAAAAACAGACCAATACTATGCGCATAAGACCGCACGACCGAAGTGAAAAATTCTATGGCGATTGCACACCTGCTTGTTTTTCGGCTCCCCGAGTTTACCCGAATAGCGTTTCACCTCGGAGCGTGACGGATCAGACTCGTTCGCTGCCCAGTAATTGTGTACGCGATGCGCTAAAGAAGTCTTCACTTCAAAAAATGCTGCAAACGTGTTGGTACGAACCAGAGTTAGGCAAAAATTTTATTTAAATAAAAATTTCGAACAAAGTGGCCTTTTTCCAAGTGGGTTTTAAACCGACTTTATTCGAAATTTTTATTGAAATAAGATTTTTGCCCAACTCTGGTACAAACAAATGATAATTTTTTCCAGACAAATTTTAGACATACGAATACGGCGCAGCTGATGAGCGTCGAGAATAATGAAAGCAGCGTTCACCGGATCACGGGCGCGGGCGCGGGCGGCCGCGACACGGGATGACATTTATTCGACCAATTTCCCAGTCCCGCGTCCAACACTGGGCTCTAAAAATGACATAAAACCAACCCGGCTTCAATATTCGCGTCGCTATTCTTTATGCGTTTCCTTTCGCGAACGATCGACACCGGCGTATACGTACATCCAGGAAATTGCGCGAGCTCGCAGATCCGTCGACGGAAGGGGGATTCGAACGTTTTCCTTGTGAAAAATTTCGGCGAGAATCAAACCGGAAAAGAAGAAGGAGAAGCATGATCGAAGGGACGATCGTCCGTCTCGATAACGATTCGCGGCGGTAAAATGCAATCGCTCGTGAAGCGAATTCTTTCGGCTAACGTTTCCGTGTGTCGGCAGATCCTTTTTCGACCAGCTGCTCTGAGGACGAATGGATTCTCGTTTATATGGACCGGTGATGCTCTTCGTGAGGGACGATGCACAATTGTCTCTCCTCTGGATCTTCAAAACTTTTCGAGGATTTCGAGAAGCCTCGCCAACGAGAATACATTCTCATAGAATTGTACAAATTTATTCAGGACAAAATATTTATTTTTACGTATTTTAATCTCATTGAGAAAAAATATCACAGTAAAACGTACACCCGCAGTAAAGGGGTACATTTACCCTAGTTCTTGTATTCTTTGGCTACGTTTTTTCATTCCTTTCGTTTGGGAATTATATTACTGCGTAGTTTTTAACATCGATGATTATGTTTTGACGTGACCATCGAGAAAATCGAGTTTGAAAGTGAATAAAAGAAAATGAAAAAAAGCATAGACATATACAGATAGACTGCGCCGTCTTATGGGCGAGTTGAAGCCCACAATGGCGGCGCGCGGTACAAAGAGTGAGAGAGAGAGAGCATTAGCCGGGATCCATAGCGCTCTCTTTCTAATTGACGTATTTTTTTTTAATTTTTTGCGCCGCCATTGTGGGCTTCAGCGTTTCGCACAGACCGCGCAGTCTATCTCTATATGTCTATGAAAAGAAGAAAACGTGCTATTGCTTGGGTAGGAATCGTCTGACGCGTCTGACCATGCTCAACCAATTCTACCTTGGCAGAACTTTAAACTCGATTTTCTCGAAAACGAAGCGTCAAACAAAAAATGTTATTCCTTTTTCTCGACTTATTTTTACATGTAGTATCACCCCCTGCTCGGTTGTACCACCCGCCCGGCCACACCCTGTATTACTGCGTGATTTTTAACATCGCTGATTGTGTTCTGACGTGACCAGAATGAAAAACTGTTAGAGGTTGCCGCGCAGTCAAAGCATTAAAGAACCGAACGGAAAAAAGTGCTCTCAGAAAATTCCGCGATCGTTTACGGTCCGTCCGGAACGCTTCAGAATGGTCAGTCAGCGGGATATATCAAAGCGTCTCATCTCCTCGTGGATCGTAACCAGCCGTATGAGTTACGGTGGGAACGCGGGCCCGTATGGGACAATAAAAGTTGCATAAAATGATAAACGGACGCGTACAAAGGAGATGGCCGCCGTCGCTTTACGGCGTCCACGAAAGGTAATGACATAGAATTAGACATGTGTAAGGAGAAGCGACTGTGGATCATGCTAGAGGCGCGAGGGTCTCTCGGATTCAGACATTCTTCAAACAATCGAATCATCGTTCCGACGCCTCGGCGCGGCGTGTATACTTTACGATGACTCTAACCCCGTGTGCCCCATGAACGATTCTGGTTGATTACATTCTCGAGTCTGCGTTGCGCAACGTTGCAACGTAAGAGGCAGCAGGGCAAACAATATGGGAGACGCCACGCGGCCGGTTGTTAGGTAAATCGGGGCTATTTCCGGAGGGCGGAGAGTTGCCGGCGCTACGTTACCCAACCTTTCGATTTTTATGAACCTCGGCGCCACCGTGGAACGACCAAAAATAATGGGTTTCTAATTTTTATTCTTCGCATTTGACTGAATACTAACGATTTTATTCGAACCATATTCTTTTATTTTATAGTCTATGATATAAATAAATTCTAAACAAATTCTTAAAACGAATATATCTTCCAGTCTGATTAGAACAGTGTGTTTTTAAATATTTTTTCGTTTTATTCAATGAAACTGAGAGTACAGTTGGCTCGAAATGAAAAGCTAATGACAACGGTATATGAAATTGTAGATAGAACTTTTCTCGTGCCTGACTAGTTATCGGGATGAACCACTTTGTATCTGACCCGGTGTATTATAATGTAAATCCGCTAGCGCTTCGCAACTACTTCGAATCGAATTCGAATCCAACCTCGATTGTCCACGTAGCAACGCGGATCACTCGTATAATCGAATTCGACATCGTTTTAGGCTCTGTCTCGTCCGGAGCTCTCATGCGGCTGACCACAATGCGACCGAATCCACTTTACACTCGTCGGAACCTGATCCCCGATTACTTAATTCTGTATTTGTTCGGATCTGACCACGCGTTCACCGAATTTACTTATTAGATACTGGTTTCTCGAAACAAAACACTCCTCATTGTACTGATTCTATCAAAGATTTGATATAATAGTTAATAATATTTCTTACATAATAACATGATCGAAATATAAAGTTTAATTTTTTTTATAAAATTTTTTTATTTCGTCCAAGTGAAATACAGTATAAAATTCTGATTTCGCATAAAATTCATACATGGGTCTTAATATCTGTAATAACACCCTTAGCGCAGGAAATAAAATTTCGCGTAATTTTTCCATCCAATAAAAAACTGTACAAAGTTCTCAACGCGCTAACAAATTTACAGTGAATTCATTTCATTTAAATATCCACATGAAACCGAATTTATCGAATTGGATTTGCAAATGCCCGTTTCACGATTCCCTTATCGTGAGCTATATCATGATCGCCGATACTGTTGTACAATTCCGAGGCACGATTATTCATTCACTCCTATTCTATCCTATATTGCATTTAAAATGAAAGTTCAGTCCGCTTCCACAAATAGAAACTCGAGCATAATATTCAAAATTCTTTAAAAGTAACATTTCATGTCGGATATAGCTAATGCAGAGTAATGTATACAGAGCTCTTTCACAGAGATTTTATTTCGTTATCCTGTAAGTTATTACAGATATTAATATTTGAACATAATCAATCATTTTGTAAGTTTTTTTACTACTATTTTGTTATACTATTGAGTAATATCCATTGCTCTTTCTGGCATCATTACATTCGATCAAGGTTAGTGATCGTAGTGCAAAAAGAATTATTCCCAGATTTGCACAGATTGAAGATTTACAACTAATTTAAGTAGAAACGAGCATCAACAGTAAGAATTTAAAAGTTTCTTAAAATATATATTTACTTATTAAGAAGTTTTGTGATCTACATATTTAATATTAAAATAATAAATAACATCATTTCACCATAATTTACATGCAACCATAATTTTTTTCAGCTTTTCAGTGGAAGCACTCTATTATCACGATGTTTCAAGGGTTTCCGATAATCTGAGGATAAAATGTTTCGAACAAAAGTTGAACAGTATTTAAACATCTACAAACTTCTATATATTTTCGAGAAAAAATATTTTCCAACAGAAAATAAGAATCATTTTGATTTTTCAAATGTTAAAATGCATTTTTGATTTCATAATGTCATAGCTGACGTTAAGACAAATTCAACGATCTACTATATTATGACTTTGAGCCCATAAATAACGCTAAAATAGTTTTTCCGACTTTGCGGGCCAAATACCCCACTGTGCGACAGATGGTTGAGAAATCGATGCCAACATTGTCAACAGTTTCGCGTCGAATTCGCGCGAGATCGCTCGCGGCCGCGGCCGCAGATGTTTCCAGTTTAATAGAATCGCGTCTGTACACGCCACGACCGCAACTACTTCGCATTAGCGCTGCGCGCCGCTATTTGCAAATCGGCCATAATTAATTTCCGCGTTGAAATTTGGGGATCGCTGTTCGCTGGAGAAGCGATTTCGGAAACTCCAATTTGCCTGTGGAGTCGTGCGGCTAAGTATGAAGCAAAGGTAGAACTCGTTGAGACTCGGAGATTGTTATTTCTCTTGTGTCTTGTCAGTGTCACGTCTACGGAGACAGTCAATCTCGTAAAGTTACTAGTATTTCCATGCTTAATAACAAAGCTGCAGAACACTGGATGTATTAAGTGTATGCAAACGTTGCAGTTTTCGTCAATTCCGCCTTTATATGCAATTCTTTGTTTTCTGTCCATGCGTTTAAATACCCAAAACTATACATTGTTCCATATACAGTGGGTACATTCTGAATGATGAAATTTTCAGCATGTGTATAACTAACATAGATCTACAAAACATATATTTTTAATTTTCATTAAGGGCCCAAATAAAAAAGTTTTAAAAAATGCCTTTTTTATTTTTGCATGTAGCCTTGTAAATTATCATTTTTGGAAAACCTTTTTTGCACATCATTTCATAAACCAATACTTCTAATTGATTATAAAAAATCAGATCGTTTGATACAATTCTAAAAAAGTTATTCTGTTTTAAAGGCCGTTCGAATACTTTCGTTACCCACTGTACATATTACCTATTCAATTTTGTCAGAAATGCATGCTATTGATTCTATCAAGTATTGACAATACAGGAAACATGTTTGCGAAAAGGAATTTAGAACCCTGTGTACCTCACAAGATGAGAGTGGCACAGTTGTATATGTTCAATATCATGTTTGCAGAAAGAATTCCATTTCAAAAGGAACATACACGAATTGCGAAAAATGTAGATATAAAATTTGAAAACTGTTGGGATAACGAGGTTTGGAGATCAAATATAGCCTTATATATTTAGTATTTATTTAAACTCCACAACACAATGAAATAAGCGTCTATCAGGTGTGAATTACAATAGTAAGTACTGTTCGCATATAACACAATAAGGTATTTTCTGACCGTTACATTGAAATGAAACTATTTACGGTTACAATCTTTAAATGCTGTGAGAGCTGTTACTAGCTCGGTAGGCTGGCTCGGACTGGACTGACCATTCTTTCTTAGGCCCTGTGGCAGGGCAAAAATAGCGACGCTTGAGGTGTAATAAACCTTCAGGTCAAAAGGGACCTTTCCTCCTCCGCATGTTCCGTGCATTTCGGTGTATACTCCAACAAAAACTAAAAGTTGAAAGAATGTACATACAGTAAAAGCTCCTTTGTTGTCCAAAGGCCGGGGGTTTGAGCGGACAACGACCGTGCCGGGACACTATTTTTGATTTATGACTGGGTCTTTAGTGAAACGGCTAGTTAAATGACAAAAAAAGCATTCGCAGTCAAAAGCGGTCAACTGTCTGGCTTTAAAAAACTCCTTATTTCCTTGCCATATTCCTTTCCTATTGTTCTCCGTTCTGCGCGGGTCTAGACAGTCCTGGGACACATCTGGCGACCAGATCCACGCAGGCCTAATCCTCTCGTTGACAGGCAGTGGAGTGGGTAGGCACTGGACAACGATCATGCCCACGATTCAGGACAACGAACGAGCGATTACTGTATACAAATCACTGTCTAAAAAATTATTAATCGTAAGAATATATCATGCAATCAAATGTTAATTATCTTTATAAATAATGAGTATTGTCAAAACCACTCTGACATGGGTCTGCTTGTTTTTGCTCTATACTCACCAAAAAAACAGTGACCTCTTCTTGTCAGTACTTTGTTAAATGTTACGATGACGGTCTAAAACAGTAGATGGGAGCGTCTCCATTTCCGTCGGTGGATACAACATTTTTTCCTTTTACCCGGCCCGAATGCCAAGTGAACGACGCTGTTTCCGGTATTTATATAAGTCTAGCTGCCAGCTGGAGAAACGATCGTGGGTGGTGCACTTCAGTCGGCATTTCTGTGCCGTAGGATCGCGGGAAATCCGAGGCGGAATGTGTGCACGCATCGGAGCGGAATCCGATCTCGAGGATTCTTCAAGATAGACATTTGCGAGATCCTATCAGAGATTTTATGCGCCAGTGAATAAGAATGGGCGGGGATGGGTTGTATGAGGAACGAGGAGGATGCCTCGGCAGCCTTGTATCTTCGGATCCCGTGTGGTCGTTATACGAACGACCGTCTTGAGCATAGCTGGAGGATCCGCGAGCTGAGCAGGAAGGCGGAATTTCTCGGTGAAGAGAGGAGGCTGCAGAGTGTTGACACTGGATTCGAGTGAATTCGAACGAGAAAAAATTGCTTGGTCGGCTGGAAACGGCACGGCGCTGTCGACTGTATCGACCATGCTATATGCCCGGAGGTTTTGCTGGTCGTTTATCCGATTGCGCGGCTTTTATTAATTGACGCTTTTCCGACCGGCACCGTTTGCCGTTCCGTCTCCGCCGCAGAGGCCAACACGAAAAAAGAACCCGTCAACGAATTACATCGCGCAGCCGGCTCCCATCTAACCGTTTCTGTTTTGTTTCTACGTCCGGCCTCGCTGCGGCAATGATCGACGGTTTGCTCTTTGCGCTTCGTGGAATCCTGTCTTCTTTTACCGGCACATAAACAGAGAGACAATTAAAGAAATTGTTGCTGCTTGTTTTAATAGCACAGCGTGAGTGATCGCTGGACGTCGGATTTTATGCGTATTTAGTGGGAGACATTTGAAACGGGGGGGAGATTATGAAAATTAAAAAGAATTTTTAAATCATTAAAGAAAGATGCAATTGATACAGACTATTTTTATTCTACATAAATATCCCCGTAGTCTGGTGTTCACAAGATTCATTCACTGTAACTTCTGGCAATCGAATTACTGTTATTCATACTTCTGTCAATTCTAATATTACTCCCTGGTGTTTTTGAAACTCTTTAACCCTTTTCAGATAAGGATTTTGAAAATATTAAGAACATTTCCTTCAGAGATGTAGATTATACAGGGTGAGTCGGGAGGAACGGACTAAACGCCAGCAGTGGATTGTATACAGGAAAATAATGTAAAAAATCTCATATGTTCTTATCCGATTTTCATCTGTTTTCATTTTATAGCGTGATTACAATTAAACAAAATTTCATACATTAATATTTCGGCCGCCCTTCGTAGACGAAGCCGAAAATGTTTAGAGGTCAATGGCGGTATTTTCGAACATTTATTAAAATAAGAATGATAACCGAAATGTTAATGTATGAAATTTTGTTTAATTGTAATCAGGTAATCACGCTATAAAATGAAAACAAATGAAAATGGATAAGAACGTATGAGTTTTTTTTACATTATTTTCCTGTGTACAATCGACTCCTGGAGTTTGGTGCCTTCCTCCCGACTCACCCTGTATATCAAAGACTTTTACACATCGATAAAAATGAAAAATACTAATTCATCGTTTGTTATATATACAATTAAATTCTTTGTTTCTAAATTCAGGAATCGATGCTTCATGTATGCATGTCGTTATCGCCATTGGTTTTGAAGTGGTAAAATAAATTGAATATGCTTTGTGCTCGATTGATAATGAAGTACCAAAGATCGGTGAAAATTTAAAAGGCACATCTTCATGAATACATTTTCCACGTCGCTACCGGAATAATTATTACGAAGAGCGCTCATGTTCGGATCAAACACCCTTTGTCGTCTACCGTTGCGTTTATCTCTGGGGCTTTTGAAGAGGTATTTTTGCTGGATCGAAGAGACAGAAATCGTCGTTTGGAAAAACGATGGTCCCCGATCAAAGCCCACTTCGTAATAGAAAAAAAAGAACATAACAAAGAAAGAAGTAGAATAGAACGATCGTTCGTCGTTGGAAAAAGGAGACGATGCGACTCGACGGGACGACGACGACGCGATGGTGTGCTCCCGACCACACCGCGAGTCTTTATTTTCATTTTGCCTTGCGGCCATTTATTTCCCACCCTTTGAATTTCCTCGTAAAGTCTCGCGCCGACCGTAATTTTTCCACATTTTCCTTCGTTAAAGCCCCCTGCGCAGATTGACCCGGCCGAAGTAATTCGTTTTCCGCGTCATGCGGCGATGAGAATGGATAGCAACGATTCCGCGCCCGTGAGAAAATTCAAAATTGCCATTATACGGCCGACGGGTAATCCACTTATTGCATGGAGGCCTCTGCGGTGCGGCGCGGTGGCGCGATCCTCGCCAATTACCGGCATGAATCGCGAAAATGAATAGGAGGATAAATGAAAGAATCGTCGCGACGCCGGGTAAATAAGCGTCCCACCCGAGAACCGGCGGGTCGCCCCGGGGAGTGGGTAGTTTCGGTAATCTGGAAACCGATAGAAAAGAAGAAGAATGCGACCGATAGGGAATTGAACTGCTTTCGCGATCTTCCAATGCTGTGATTCGCTAACGAATACTTTCAGAACCACCGATATATTATAAATATTTTTATCACTGGGTTGCAAATCTTCGTGCAAAGCCATTCGGAGACATCTCACATTTAGCAGTTCATTAAGATTGTGGAAATGATTCTTGCGCCATCATACAAGGAGAAGTATGCTGAAAATATTCCAATTTGACAAAATGCGGGACTATTTGGAAGTCGAAAGATATTCCATGTCAAAGGGAAATAACTTTGACAACTTTCATTAGTCCATTAAGAATTACTTAAGAAATGACGAACTGTAATTCTAAACTCTTGAGGTATGCATTTTCAAGGTAAAAGCTCTTCCTTAAAAAAAAATGTTTTAGAAATATTGAATAGGTTCGGCAGGGTTCACAAACGAAAATTAATCATTTTTTCGATCGAAAATCATATTCACAAAATGATCATTTTAAAATGCTGGTTCTAATTATAATTTTTGTTAAATTTCATTAAAGTTGACATTTTGTAGATGTTTAAATACTGGACAACTTTTGTTCGAATCATTTTTTTCTTACTTTATAAGGAACTTTAGGGAGGAACAGATTATAAGACTACTGTGCGTCTGTTAATTGATTCTGAAGAGTATTTCAAAATTGATTATACACGGTTAGGTATTTAAGGATGGTACGCTTTGATGGATCATCATTTATTTTATGGTATTTACAGTATAAGTTGTACAGTATAAAATGTATACTGCCATAATATTCTCAGTCAGTCATTTGAAACGGAAAAATTTTTCTCAGCTAAAAATGCATGAACACGTCATTAATATCGCAAGATTCGCGTTTTTCTGAAGCTTCCAGCGATTTCTGTGATATATAAGCAACATTGATCTTCACGAACGAGTTCCTGGGCGGCTAATAAATAATCCTCGGTGACACAATTTGTCAGGGGGCACGGTCGAGAGTCAACGACCATGGCTTCGCGCGTCTTTTGAGAAATCGGCGAACAAGGGGGAAGAAAGTTCGCTAACTTCCGACAGGTGGGAGCGTTTTCTTAACGGAAGGTCGTTGCGAGAGGAATAATTAATCGTTCGGTCTTATCGCAGCTGGCTAGCGTTCTCCATAGCGCGATACAAGAAAGACCTCGTACCAGTCCGGCTATAGTTGGTTCGAAGATGAATTTCTTTCGAAGCGGTTCGTAGCAGAGAGAGAAAGAGGGAGAGAGAGTACTTTCGGTCGAGTGTTCCCAAGTAGTCGCCGGGAATAATTTAATGCCCCAATTTGCACGAGCTTAATGGCTGCCGTCGTCCGACGACAAATGAATCCACCGAGCAACATTTTTGCGGAAGGACACCATCCGTCCCGACGCGACGTGGCGACTGGATTACTCGGGAAGACGGTGACGGCCCTTAGAACTTCCGGCTGTGAAATTGTTCTTTCTCAAGGACCATTTTATGCCAAATCGATGATCGGGTCATTCTACAGAGATTCGTCAAACCGATTGCTTCGTTATGTCCAAATTTTTTACCGGTAACACATACATATATCAATAAAGAAGAAGAGTAAATATTTGCTTCATATTTTTAGAATGCAGTTCTCAAAAAGTTACTAAATGTTCTAATAATCAAATGTCAGTAACGGAATTTAATCAAACTAACAATTACATTGCGGATTTTATGCATTTATGACAAGAATGGGTGAGTGTAATTTTGAGAGTGTCGACACATTACTTCCAGCTTAATGAAACCACTAAAGAGAGAAATAAATTTCTATTTGGTTCCGATGCTTTATAACTGATTTCAAGAATCTTTACTTCGCATAAAGATGCGAAGTTTACTAATTATTCTGCATTTAGCGCGAATGAAATTTCAACGAAGCTACTCGTTTCAATACAAGTTATAAATTGGCCTTAATGCTCAGGAAAAGAGTACGGCACTATGCCCGTGCGGAAGAGAAAGTACACGAGAATCCACTCCGGAAGTTGCGGATTAATTTGAGCGAACATTTTAGCATGGCGTGGAGTGCAAAAATGATTGATTCGACGTGACAATCCCATAATTAACGTCTCTGCTCGCTAGCAGCACGGCAAATTGCGGTGGGACGTGCACGGAAATTGCAAGTCAGAGAAGTTTGGTGTCTTCAGCCTGGAATTAACGTACATCCGAGGCGTTGAAGTGTTATTGAAACCAATCTACGCCGAAGTTCAGGTCGTGTTCAAGATAAAACGTTTCGCAAAATTACGGTCGAAATAACATTCGCAACTTTGCGAGCGGGATAACGCCAGCAATGAAAGCGTGAAGCACGATCGGAGTGTGCGAAACGTGAACGAAACGGAAATTCGTTCGATCGTGGGTTCCATTGAAAAGCTTTCCCTCGAATTCGAGCGAGTCTTGCTCGCGCGGAAAAATATTCGTGCGAACGAGATAGCCACGCGGATATATTCCGTTGATCTTGCTCCCTCTCCCTTAAGGTCGTGGTACACTGGACCGCACCGCCGCGCCGCCTGACCAACATCGACTTTTGCGTCGCTGAACGATGTGTTCTTTTTTCTCAATCCTGCACATGAATATTCGATAATAGAATTAGATTAACATCTTCCAAAACTTTGGATACAGAAAACAAGATTCGATTTTCGAAAAATTTTCGGCCGCCTTGTTGTTGAGTCGTACTACTGAATTTCGTGCCATCTTCGGCGATATCATATACTCCTATTACAAAATTCAATTTTCGATGTTTTCGAAAAATTTGCGGAAATTTCCGACCGTCTGACTTGTCGTTGAGTTGCACTACTGAATTTCGTGCCACCTCCTTGGATATTATATTCTCCTAATACAAAACTGGATTTTCGAGGTTTCTCCCCGTTCTGCCGTACCTGAGCAACGGCGGACAGTGTACACGAAATAGAGCAAAACCCAGTGTTCAAGCTATTAAACACGCGCTGTGGTTGACCCAGACAGCGTCGTTTTTTGAGGAAACTCCTTTATTGCATTGTATCTGCTCGAACAAAAAGGTTGCTCTTCCTTTTCTCGCGACAGCGTTTGTATCGCGACGCACCAATGAATTTTATACATAAATATCAATTCGAAAAAACACGGCATAAAGTTGTCCGACAAAACGAACGGCGCGCGGATTAATCGAGGATGACATAAACGAAGTTTGTGTATTTAGACATTCTTCGTATTTTTCGCTTTTCTGTATTCTACAGTGAATTTGTATTTTCGAGTTCGAAGTTATAATGGAACACTGTGTCGGGAACTTAAAGCATTTTTCCATTTCGAATTTGTGTTGAACTTTTAATTCATGTTTTACTATTGCACTAAATATAAACGCTATATAAATGTTTCCAAACTCATATTGTACTTGCAATTTATCCGTGAATGGACTTACTGCATTTTTGACAATATGAAGTTCAATCTATTCTTTATTATTTTGTGAGTCAATATTTACAAATTTATACGAGAACTATGCGATATTTTTGAAACTTGTGTTGTTGCAAAATTTTATTTTTAGAAATAATGCTCTCCAGGATTATTCAAAGAAGTTATTAAAGAATTATTTAAAAGAATTTCGACGTGTATTCACCGGTGTGAAACTTCCATTTCAGCACTTGCGTAGTGTTCAGGAAATTGGAACATGTGTTAAATTAATCTCTTCAAGGATCCGGTAAGAAATCGTCAGCCATAGATTAAAGAATTGCAAAATAATCACTGGTGGATCTAGTGCTACCATCGGATTCGCAGTTGGTTTTCTTTGAGAGCCACTGGCTCCCTTCAGCTTCTGCTCGGCCGACTTTTGAATACATCAGCCGGTTATGCGGGTGGCATCGAGAGATCTCCCTATCGCACTTTCCCCTTGTGTCCTCGTAATGTCGTTGATTTACATAGAAATTCGCGAGCCGCGGCTTCGGATGTCGGTGTTTTAAATACGAGCTCACGATCGGAATACTTGCCACGCACTTCGCTGCCACGAAGGCTTGGCTGGGAGGAAACGGTACGTTGGAATAATTTTACGGTAACGGCGGTGCAACAGTCGACACAATGGCGATGTTGCTGGGATATTATCGACGTGTTCCTCTCGCGACAGAGCAGGCGTATTCTTGCGGAATAACTTCCTTATACCGCTACAGGACGATTTTACTTCAACTGATTCTCTCAAGGAACTACAACTGGTTCAAATTCGTTATTTCTTCGAGGTTCTACCTTGCAATCTCTGTTCATCTGTTTGTTAACACGTGTAGTGACGTGTGTATTACGGTGGACCTTAGCTATACCTCCAGAAAATTATTTTGCTACATTTCTTTCACGCCGCCCCCTAGAATTGTGTCATTGGTAGACTGCGGATTTTTATGCAATTATGGCTCTTGAAAATTTTCAGATCTAAAAAGTCTACTATGTATCACGGAAAATAAGGTTCCCTTTGGTTCGAGTTTCTTAAAATTCGTCTACAAACATTTGAATTGTAAATTGCATAAACATCCGTAGTCTAGTAATTGGATAAGAAAATAATTCTTCCAAAAGATGAAGTTAATCGGATAAGAGGAAGATGTGGAAAATTTTACAGGAATGGAAATATATAGAGGAAAAACTTTTGATTGTAACTAAACGTTAATTTTTTCAATATAACAATTAACTAATACTCACATTTTTGTAAAAATATGTGTTACATTTTACGTATTTTATTGAAAGTACCAATTCTTTTAGTTGCGTTCGTATACTAATTTAAAAAGTAGAAAATTGACGTTTAAAATTAAAGCATAATATTTTTAAATGTACGTGGTGAATATTACACGATATGTAGTATTACGTAAACGGACTTGTCAGCGTTAATTCGTACAAAGTAAACTTGTGCTTGAATGCATGTAAGGAATTATGATACTTTTGGAAGTATACAATATTTAACTTGAATTTTAAGTGTAAGCTTCACATGTAGCGTGCAGTCATTTTTATTTCAAAACCTTGCATTCGATGTGACACGTCTCCCTAACGTCCAATTGATCTAAAATTTTCGATATATCATTCTCTCATAAAATGAAACAAGTTTCGGCGGCGGCACGGCGTGATGAAAATTTCATAGGTCTACCCTAGTGTGTATTAAGGGTATAGGTATTTGTGGTAATTCTCGTTAAGGGGTGAACATGGAAGTATCAAAATTTTGAGTAGCGCTTCGATCCAATTGTATCGTTTAGGTTTAGATATTGTATCAGTCTCGTCTTGAATATATCAGGCTCCAACAAATACCGTTCGAGTCTTCTTCTTATTAATCGAAATGGAATACTGTTTCTCAGTTATCGATTTTTAATCTCCGGAGTAAACGTGGATTTACGTCGAACGTAGGGTTCCTATTTCGCGTGGTACATTATGTACAATGAAGTAGCACCGACGAGCACGGTTGCGAAAGAAATTATAAGGTCAGAGGTTAGCCAGCTGGAAATACACCGCAAATATGCTTTCCTCACTCTGTTAACATCTGTTCAAAGTTAATCGACCACGGTCCTGGTTTATAAACCAAATATCCTTACTACTCTCACACCATAGTCGAACTCTGCATCTTAAATTGACAATTAATACCGTTCAAACAGCTGGCATATGCCGAACAGAAATATTCTTCATAATCATTCGAGCATATATGTATACTATCATAGTGATACTTGAAATGAAATTTGAAACATAGCTTGCATCAACATTTTAATTAACGTTTCCCGAAGCACAGGTATTTTGCCATCCAGTATTTTCCATTAAACGGTGTTATTTAAAAATAAATCTCCATACATATTCAAACGTGGGCATCACTTGCAGTGGTATTTTAATTAACCTTTAGCGAGAAATTATTATATTTCGGAGGTAAAAAGAGTCATTCCTCTGTGGAACATTGTTCGTCAAGGCTTTGAGTTGGAAGTTCTCCTTTGAGGGCGTTACGGTACTCCGTTAAACAACTTAATATTTATGTTAAGACACGTTTCTAAAATGTTACAGGTCAAGTATGATAGCTTAAAGTTAATGTAACACAAAATTGCATCTTTCACCCCACACGCAATAATTCATCTCTTCAAGGGAGAACACTCGCTAAAAATAGCAAAATTTCTATCCGCAAAATCCAGCCGATTTCTTTGGTTCGCGAAAGTATTCGGTGCGGTTTATCCCGGGGCACGTACGATATAACAATGGATAGAATTTACTGTCCAGACGACACATGGCGCCGCGGTCGGGGTCAGCGTTGCGGCTGCTACAACGAATTGGAGATACTGCGGCCATTAAATTCTTCCACGATCGTAAATCGATTAGCGGTCACGACCGCCTATAATTTCTGTGGACGGGGGCCGAGGGAGACCAAGAAAATGTTCTCCGGGACTCGCGTGGCATGAATTTGTCGCGTTGAAACAGTTTCCCGTCGCACAACCGCCCCCCGGGGTGAAATTCGAGAGGCGCGGCGCGGCGCGGCGGTCAGGCCGGCCTGCGAATCACACGTGGAACGCATTAACCCGCGAAACGCAAACCCCGCTGGCACGGCACGAAACTAGCGAATTTCATCGACGGAACTTAATCGACTAACAAATCGCCCGGCGCTAAGGGTTTGCGGCCGAGCCGGTGGCCAACTAGGTGGCCGAGGGGAGAAACTAACTACGTTCATTTTCCTACAATTCCCACGTAGGAAACTGGACGCGGTTTGCGTTTCGCGAACAACCCCCCCGGCGCCGTCTCCTGCAACTCGCGTGATTCGCGTCGCTGAAACTTCCCAGATATTAGCGAAACTGGACAATGACGGTCTTCTGGACCAAAGGTAACACGCTCGCTGCTGGCGTCGCGAACTCATGGCTGATCGTATTTTCCGCGGGAATGATAATTAGTGCGGGTCTCTTGTACAAAATGGAAATGTCCTATCCCAATTTTACAGGTAACAGGAGCCACATGCTATCTTTTACCACATTAATAGAAGACAGTAAGCCTTTCCATTGTTCCACTATTTTAAACTTTAACTGCGTGATCTAGCAGTTCATTTGGCGTCAAAGTTTGTTTATAAACAGAAATAAAGTTGACAACCATGACATTGATGTTTCCGGTGGGTTAATGTGGAAAAAAAGGACTGTTCCTTACCAAATCACTATGCTCTGAGCTTTTATGAAATTTTGTAAGTGAGAGATTAAACTAAACGTAGACGCAGAATGATTACATAAATTCTCCTCTCCTTACCGAAGTCTATCATCAAATTCCATCCGTTATCTGGCATTATCAAAAAACCGTTTAATCATCGTGAACGCCGGAAGTTCCGCAGTTCAATTATAACTTGCCGATGGTGCCGGTGCACCATGCACCAAGGATTAAAGTGCCTTCGGTAAAGGATTAAACAGCGGAAGTGACGGGGTAGGAGTTCGTCCAGTTAGCTACCTTGGGTTAGTGGTTTGCGGGCTTATTTTCGTATCAGGGGTGCAATCGAAAAGCCTGAAGGCGGTCGGCAACAATACTAAATGCGGAAAGTTAATTTTGTCGGCGCGGCGTGGGGCAGGAGGCGGGCGCAACAAGTTCGCGGGCGCAGCGCAAATTACGCGTGCTAAACAAACCGTTTCATAACGCGGTCGACCGCAAATTTCCGAGTTGAACCGTTTCTTCTTTTGTTCCGGTCACCGTGTACCGTTGCACGCCGGTTAACGAGCTGCTTACCCCTACCGCCACCTGGCCAATTTACCTCGTTCGGCCGGCAATAAACTCGATTCCCTTGCTCGCGAACAGCAGTGTCGCTTTCACGGTTTTCGGAACGTTTCCCAACGAACATGCCACCGGAATACCTCTTTGAATAAGGCTTTCTTGCCGATTGTATTTGTCGTTTGTACGCTTTTCTATTATCTCCGCTGCTGCGCCGCCTTTGTTTAAATTTTTCGGCTTTAATTCTACTTTGAGAACTCCCTGGAGCTTTTTTGAAAACGTTCACTACTGGTCTTTGTATAATAGAACCGTATGCGATTTGCGTTGGGCATAAAAGGTCTCGTGCGGCTATGATAGCACGGAAACGTTGTTAGTGGTTGTTCAAACTGTTGTATCCTTTTTAATCACAGCGGAACGGACTGGATTTTCATCCGGGACAAAAGATTTTATAATAACATGGATGATGTAGAAATGATAGAATTTCTTTTTATATTATTGCACACACAACGTTATTTATTGTACAAATTAGTACCAATTGAATTTAGCATTATAACTAAGTAACTTTTATATATATATTTAAAGTTGCTTTAACAGCAGAGGTAATTCGCAACGTGGTACATTTTTGACACTACACTTACCGAGCCTTAAAAGTAACTGGTACATGTCCCCTTATCAAAATGATAACACTGATTTTATTTAGACTTTGTTCTCTTATTGTAATACGTTCTCTACTAAAGATATCTATACAATCATTTCTCATGAAATCATCTTTATTATTTCAATAATTGTAAAATCAAAAATCTGGAACCGATCATTTTGATCGTTGGTGGTAGGTTTCGTGTTAAACTAATTGATAGTAGTATCTATCTGCATGTGAAATGATTAGTTCTTACAGTCTGCGAACGAGATTTCCAGTTCGATGATATTTCCGCGACCCAGAGTTAAACCAGCTCCGAGTACAAAGGGTCAGCAATTTCCACAGCAGACGGACAAACCCGGTACCCGAATGCGAGCTTCGAGACGCGCTTTCTAAGAGCCAGCTGAAAAAGTTTTTCGTCCGAAGTATGCGGGCAGAAGCTCCTTTATTGTGGTGGTTCCCTCGACAAATGGGAATCGTTCCTGGAAGATCCGCATTGTCGCGGGTCTATCCGGGAGTGACTGTGTACGCGCGATAGTGAGATCATTCCGACTGTCAGCGACCACCGTGAAACGAGTCGATCAGAGTTCGCCCATTCATCTTCACCTTTCCCATATTGTTCCGAAACGACTCGTCTCGGCTCCGTGCCCCATCTCCATACCACTTTGTCCCGTGATCCTTTTTGTGCTCTCCTTGCGAGAGAGCCCTCTGTCATCTTTTTTCCCTGATTTCCCGTGCATTCAGTCTCGGGCCGCTTTATCCGTTCGCCCTTTGTTCCTTTGCGCTCTTACTCTCATTCAATCCTTCCCTAGACACCGACCCAGACGGAATCGTACACGAATGCCGACAGTTTGCCTCATTCGCCCGAGCGAATGACGACGTCGACGACGCTATCAATGATATATTCCTCGATCTGTATCAACCTATCGCGCACTTCTTTCCTGCCTACTAGACGTGTGCGAAACCGGGACTCGTGCGTATCGGGATTCCTGAGAATGTTCGGGTTTCCCGAAAATCGTATTCCGTACAGTATCAGAAATCCCGCAACAATTCACGGGAAACCCGAACACCCCCGGGAATCCCAAAAAAGGTTACGGGAAACTGAAAACCCCCGGGAAACCCGAACATTCTCGGAATCCCGTCCCAAGCATCGGGTTTCGGGAATTCCCGGATCTCGCACACCTCTACTACCTACGCATCTCGAACTCGAATCGAACCGAACCTAACCGAGCCGTGCCGAAAAATCGATCCGCGGGATTTACATCACAAAAGGACGGGCGCGCCCTTCGGCAGTTTCGAGATAACGGAGCGTGCGTGTCGCGCGTCTCGTGATCCCTTCGTCGCGAAATTTAGCGGAGAAAGTATGCGGGCGCGACCCCCATAAATTTCCCGAGCGCCCGTCCGGGAACCGTCTGAAATCGAACTGTGTTCAACTCGCATTAAAAAAGTACGGGTACACGATTCCATCCCCTGGAAATCCGGCGTGTAAACGGGGTAGTTTTTCTGAAGAATCGACGGAGGGGACGTGGCGATAAAAACTAAAGATTTTGCGTTCGTATAATCCGGTTTGCAGATTTATCGGGCGCGTGTCACGAAGCGATCGGCGCCGATGTGTTTGCCTTTTGCTATGCAATTACAGGTGCAGCGTTTACATGGAAAAATATTCAATACGACGTAATTGACACGCGCGATATAAAGTTCGGATGACAGTGATCACCGTCGACGGCCGGAGGTGTCCTTTTAGTTTAAATCAGATTCTATTTAGTTCTATTCCGGAGGTGGAACTTTTCGTAGTGACCCGGAAATCCACGAGGTATTAATTTTTAACTATTATAAATTAGAGTACTCCTTACGTTTTTGGCTATGCTTTGGAGATTTCGATCGTTACCAACGAATTGCCTATTTATTGTTGTAACTTTTATACGAGGAAGTGTATGGAACCATGGCTCTAGCAAATGTTCTATTGTCATTAAAGAAAAAAAGACAGGAAAATAGGTGAAAGAACGCTCTTTAACGCTATATAGTTAGTTTTGCTGAAAGTATAACTCACAAAAAAGTGTGATAAGACAAACAACATTAATTTCAGGAAGAAGTGCGATCATTCTAAGACTTGTATGTTTGCTTGTTTCCAAAGTTCCGTCAAAAGATGATGTGCGACTTATAGCAATTTATATTTATACCAAGAATTAGTCTGTACATTTAAGAAGCTACATATCGAAGTTGAAAAATTGACTATTGTCCATGTTTTGGTGATTCTGATCCACTGTGAGTCTTAGACTGCGAAATTTAATATACCTGTCGCGTTCACTAGTGCGGAGCTATGTTTCATCAGCGAATTCCGACTGGACATATCGTGGCTCAACAGACGAGTGTGTGTCGGCGACGCACAATGGATTGGCCCTCTCCGTTCATTGTGTCAGCCTCATGGCTAATAAGAGGGGGTGAAGCATTCCCTCATATCTTCCCATGCGTGAGCCCACGTCCACGCGTGTTCGTTCGCCACGCTGTCGACTGAGGGAGAGAGAGAGAGAGAGAGCGAGTGAGGGGTGGAGGGAGAGACGCTGGAAACCCACCTATGGATACCTATATGCGGGTCATGGCGCATGTCAGGCCCGAGAGGGTGCGGCACCGGTAACTTGAGGACTAAACCGCGTCAGGGCGGATCCATCCTTTTCTATGCTCGACCGTGTTTTCCCGTGTACTCGACTCGGCCCGAGGCGAGTCCACCGGATACTCTCGCTCTCTTCTGGCTCGCCCTGCTTCGTTTTTCACTCGCGAACCCCTAGCCTCGGCCTTGAAGACACCGTACACCTAACATGGGGGTGGTTTCGTCAATCTTCTAGAAAATAACTGTTCTTTCGTTCAGTTTTTTTTTAACCTTTATGTAAATAATCAAAACTTTCTATGGTATTATCGTTTTATTTTATAACTTCAAGGATCAACGCTTTGGTTAGCAACGTAGCAACTCGAACAATTTCATGGCAGATTAGAGTGCGTAATATTGATTATTCTTTCAGTCGAATTCGCACTTCCACTGTACACAATTCGCCACGAACTTTTTCATTTCGCATTTCTCACAATTAGCTAAATGGATTATCCGAGTCTGTTCGACCCGTCTCTATCGATATTGAAACAATCGATCAGTTTCTCCACCGATCGATCCTCCTCTCCCCATCTTCCGGTGATCTTTTTTTTCGCAACGCAGCTTTCAACATTCGATTCGTCGACGCTTTCAGCGAGGTCTCGGGAATTCTTTCTCCAGTTGACCATTGCAGTACGAGATTCCTGTGCTCTTTGTACTCTCTGCCAAAACCAGTTCTCCTTTTTCCCATCGCCTCTGTCTCTTTTCGCGTTGACTCTACACGAGATAAGCATGACCGTTCTAGATTACGATCTGGATCATCGAGTTCCTTCAATTTTCGTGATTCTGCTCCAGGTGAAAATCGAGCTGCAGGAAATCCGACGCAAACAGCCCTGTTTCTTCTTGCTTTGTGTCACCGGTCCCCGTTTCCTTATCCACGTTCGCCCGGTCATAGAATCGATCGTCCGGATAGCGAAGTGTCATAGAAACGATTCTTGAGCGATTTTAGCAATCAACGAACTGCTTTATGCGAACGCTTTCGAAGAGGTTTTAAAATGATCGGAGGGCAGCGCGTTTCGTATAATCGGTCTCTAGTCACTCTCCACTGACTGCTAGCAGGTTTCACCGTTTATTGCGTGCTCAGTGATCGTGCGTTTACATTCATTAACAAAACAAAGCGCTGGGATCCTGATTTATCCGTGCTTTGTTCCCGGAATCACGCGAGAAGCTGATTCAACGGGATCGCGGACCGGTTGACCCTAACCTTCGGAAGAGAAACGAGATTTTCCCGTAGCCTTCCCACTGATTGTGAGCTCGCCAACTTTTCTCGTTCCGCAACGACTGGTGTACGCTCCATTGCTGCGTCCACATCAGGAGAAACGAGTTTCGTGAAGACAGCTGACGAGCCGTGACCGAGTCGCAATTTGCGAGCATCGCCCGGAAAGCTGGAACCGAATGTGCGAAAGGGGTGTAGAGATTTTTTGAAATCGTTGTCGCATATGTTGTCCATATGTGCTGTCACCGATGCTCTTACAAAATTGATTGGGACATTCGCGTTGGGACCGTTCTTGTTCCGTTCTACGATCCTGAATGATATAAGATTCATCTTTTGGTAAACGTGCTAATCTTTGATTTCTAGAATAATTGATAATGAATAATAATAAGCTAGAATAATCTATAGAATTAACCCTAAATAAACTAACAACTGATCAGACAGAAAAATCTCATCCTCGATTACATTTTCAATGTTCACGTGCATTTAATACACTAGACCAGGCCTGGCCAACCGAAGATCTCACGGGCCACTTTGATGACGCGTAACGTTACAGCGGGCTGCACTTTAGTTAAACACGCATTTAAAAAATGTAATACAAATACAAAATGAATAAAACTTTATTGTTATACTATGATTCAATATAATTAACTCTCGAGTCTTAATTAATGCGATATTTCTTTATCCTTTCTTCCACTTAATTTTTGTATATTTATGTTCGACGTTGCACATCTTTTGTTAGCTGATTTTCTAAATTGGCATCAATTAATGAAGCATGTGATGAACTCTTTGAAAATTTCATCTCAGAAAAAATGTTTCGCGAACGTATGTGGGTCCAAAAGCACTTACAATTCATTGTGCAAAATATCTTAAGTTGGAATATCTCTCGGATGTAATACAAGTATTGTAAAAATTAATTTCTGATGTGGACGCAAAAATTTGTTTCATATCTTTGTTGCACTGTAACTCTACTAATATTATATCAAAGATATCACATATAGAACTGGACTTCGTAGTCGCACTTGTGCATTATAACAATGACGCTTCATTTATTTAATATTTTTTGTATACATACAACGATAAACAGAAGTTCCAATAGAAATATAAAATCGCCCAGTGCGGCGGGCCGCGTGTTGGCCAGGCCTGCACTAGACGTCACTTGACCAGTACCTGTGAGGATCCCATCTATTTTCTCACAACGAGTTTGCCCAAACTCCAAGCCGTCGCCTATCTGCGTCCCCGTCTCATCAACTTAACCAAATTCCTTCAGACAAATTTCGCGGTGGTCGATTATTCGATTAAAAACTATCACACCCCCGCCCCTCGTGCATCCCCTGTCGAACGGCAATCCTCGACGCTGTTGGATCCCGGATTAATGCAAATCCCGCGCATGTTTATTCAACGGATATAACTCCGCTCGATGGAACTCGCCCGCTAATAAGACCTTCCGCGTCACCATCGAATTAATGCGGAATCGTCACCGCTCCGAATCCCCTCGAATCGACGTGGACGTTCGGACGAGTTTACCGAGGTCTCGCGAGAAGATAAGACTACAAGCCCGAGGCAATCGACCTCGGAAGTTAGTCGACTCCATGCAGCTAATGCGAACTTCGACCCGAATTTCGCTACTGTGGCAATTCAACCCGAAGCATCCCTGGACCAAACAACGATTCTAATAAGAAATCATATTCAGTAGATACCGCTTCCTAATATAATTTTTACGATTCCTCACAAACAGAGGATTTCTACTTTCTAATTTATAGTGATCATTTCCTATATTTCTTCCTCTTATCAGCATAATTGAGGTTCATATTTTTTACATACTGAAGGTCGAACTTTTATTTTAACTTGAAAGAAATAGGTCGCGAAACAACGCAGTGAATTTTGCTCGCAGATTCGCACGAGCGTAGAATTTCAATTCAGACAGTACCTATGCTGAAAGGAAACGCGAAGTCGAATTTTCTGCTTTGTTATGGATTTCTTCAGGCGATTCGGGGAAACAGGAGATGAAATTTATTTCTTACAAGTTTTGATAAATTGAAAGGAGGATATATAACTGCGTTACCTTCAAGTATGCTGATGCTTATACCGGTTGGCGAGCACGGTTTTCTGTAGACCACGGCCCTCATAAATCATTCTAGCGTATGTATTCCGAGAGGGATACTCAAATTAGTAGTTCGAAGGCTACTGTAGTCGAAAATGATTATATCCTAAATATAGCTGACGTAACTGGGTCGCGAAAAGAATAAAATTGCTTCTTTTCAGGGAAAATTGTAGCACTAGGCATTTCTCCAAAGAATTCCACATTAACCCAAATTATATTAAACATAAGGATAACAAAATTAATGTGACAGAAAGATGAACAATTAATTTTATAAATAAATAGAGAAGCGAGACCGTTCACCAAAATCCATTGGAAACGTGTCATTTTTATACAAGAAGCACATCAGATGTTTCAGATGACAGTTTGCGATTTGAATAATCTGACAATAAAATAAGACCATTCTTTAACATTTTACGTCTTCTTCTAGTTAAAATACTGCGCCCTTCATTAATCATTTTAGCGACGGAACCGGTTAAATTTCGAGAGGGAAGTTCATGAATTCCGAGTTTAAAGATAATTATATCTAAAAGTGACTACTCTAAAAATGATTTATACAATCCAAGTGTGCTACAAGTACGAATATTTCTCATACACAGAAAAGAAAATTTATATTTTTTGTATGGCTACATTTATTTTAATGCTCAAATATTGATTAGAAACGAATCAAATTGTTCTTCATCTAAAAAGAAAGGTGCAACATTCATATTTATTAGACTTTGTTAGCATCTTCATGACGAATCCCTCTCGTTAAAATACGGCAAGGGGTTAATCAACATAAAACAACAGCGTTGATCATTTTCCTGGTGTTTTTCAGACAACCTATAACTACACGGATCACTTGCATTTATCTCCAAGGATTGTTAGTTACAAGTGCCACGGATTAATCCTGTTAATCACATTGATTCCTTTCATCAGTATTCTAAGCGGCTTTCGATGGTAGAAAAATATCAGGCTTTGAGTACTCGAAGGAACAGCATCGGAAAAATCGTGAAAATCAGGGAAACATGTTTTACTCACAATCAGTGAAACAGCTTTTAAACTATCGCAGGGGTTACACTGAAAAAGCGGAGCGGTTCCCGAAATTAATTCGCCGGGCTCGGAATCGAATTGACCGAGTCCATTGGTGGTGCAGCCGCGCGGAAATCATTTTTCCACAATTCTTCCGTTCGCGAAAATTAAACGCGTGTCACAGGAGCTCGTTTGTGCGAAGAGGAAGCTGCATAGAACTCGGTCTCGTGAATAAATTTGAGTATGTGTGCTGAAAAAGAGCATACTTTATTATAAATAAGACAAAGAACCAGCACTCCTGAAAAGTAACAAAAGAATTTTCTAATTCGATGTAATGGGAAGAAAAGTCGACAGACATTTTCGGAAATCGCGAAACGCATATATTTAATTCAACGAAGTCCTTTTGCAGAGCACCCTCAGTCATCCCAGCTTGAATTTGCTCGTGACGGTGAGACTTTCGGTAAATAATCAAGGCAACGAGATCGTGGATTTCGTAGTGGATCGTAGCTAGAATAAGAGAGTGTCTTGGAAGGATAATAGAGTCCTCGCTGCAGGAATTCAATGGTCTCCCTCTGATTCGTTGCATGTTTGTCCTCTACTCGTTTAGATTACGCTTTAACACAATACCGAGCACGGAGGTCCCACAGAATCTCGGGGGAAATTTCTTTAAAATAAATTCCTCGAAAAGTGAATATTTTCGTCGACTTTCGAGACAGTAGGGGTCCGTTCAATTCTTTCTCATTTCTCTGAAGGATTATAAAGATGAGATATTATTTTAGAAATTAAAAAATTGGATCAAGCCTGGAACAGCTGATGGCGTTAATGGAACAAAACCTAAAATGTTAAAATTGACAGTGAGATAACCATGCAGTTCAAAAGTTCACCTGATGGGGTAACACACAAGTCCGAATTACTATTTCAACTGTTTCCAGGGCCACACGGTGGTTAACTTAAAAACCGCGACGATTATGGCAGGAAATGTGGAGGCGACATTAACAATGCAACTATCGCTAAGTGGAGGTGACGGTAGCTTACCAGTTAATATAAAAAAATGTGGAGTTTAATGCAGCTTTCATGGAAGCGTAATCTACAGCAGCAGGGACTTCAATAAATGAATGAGTGCATGAGTGGCTGCTTAGCGACTGCGAATGGAACTCCAGTATGAGTATTGATGCTGCTTTCAACGACAATAATCCGATCCATCGCTCACTTTTGACCGGCGGTAGTGTATGGACGCGCACCGGGGCCAGAACTCGAATTGTGTTATTCCAACGGTTGAAACTCAGTGACGAATGAGCTGCAGTATCGGTGTATCCTCGACGTAAAAACAATACGGACAACGGCAGCTCGCACGGTTTTAGCGTCTTTTAAACCCGCCCCGCCCGCGGGTCGTGACATTTCGAGCTTAATCCGCGCGGGCATTTATTAAGAGGATGCATGCATTCATCAACGGGAAAACAAGGTCTTCAAATTCGAGGAAAAACTACCCGCTGCAATGGTTCGATGTTTTTCAAAAAGCAATAAAACATTAATATCGCTTCCATCGTCCCATAATTCTTCCGTGTTCGACAATCCAGTCAGAAAGGTCTTAACAATTCATTAAATTCATTCATATTGGGTATGGTTCAAATTTAGAAAATTAAAAACAGATTTGATATATGAATATGTATACGTATAGGAGTCAGAGACATCTTGTGTACTTAAAAGGAAATATCTAATAGTGTCTGGTTCTTCTTCTACGGATAGAATCCTTGATCATTTACATGTCTATTGTGCGTAAATGTAAATTTGAACTTACAAGAAAATAATGAGATTTCAAGGTCCAGAGAAACAGTGCAGTTGGACAAGAAAGTTTTTAGCTTTACGAGCGTAGTTGCAGGAGGCTGCTACAGGAGGACATTTTTCAGGCTCGGAAATTTCTGTACTTCCATCTTGTTTTAAACGCGCCAGCGCAGCGTTCGATCGGCCATTGTAAATTTCCGAAGATTCTCGGGAGCATCTCCTCGAGGGACCGTTTACGTCCTTCGTGCTCCGTTGACCACGATTAAGTGAGCTCATTCTGTGTCGGCCGCGGAACGATTTTTCCATTCGCAACAAAAGAAAAACGAGATCGCGCCGCGATTTGCAAGGCGCACGCGAAACTACGTTCCCCCGAGCGTGAACAGCGTGGAACACCCGTTGGAAAAAAAGATCTCCTACGAGAGCGAGAAATATGGAGCGAGCCCGTAGCAATTTGCTCGTTGAAACCGAGCTAACTCATCGCCTACGGAGCTAACTATTGTTCGACCAGCGAAATTAACACTCTCCGGGCGCGTAGTCGAGCTAATTTCGGCTCTTCTGTTAATCAGTCCGCGCCCGGAAGTTATCGAATCGAATTCCTGGCCAGAATAGTTGGCGAATTCATTAGAAAGTTGTTAATTGAGTACGCGCCATAAGAAGGCCGAGGGCTGCGAAGAAAATAGAGACTCATCCTCGGATATTAGCTCCTTGACTCAGGAAACTGGCGTTGTGGCTAACGAACACTAATTCGTCTTGCCAAACCAAAACATACGGTCTCGTATCGTTCAGAGCCTGGTCCATTTCCGAATATTAGGCTCCGGTGTCCATTAGGGTAAACCTCAGCTATATTTGCTGAAATTTTTTGTGTGAGTAGTCTAAAATTAGATTAAAGTATATTAATATTACAATAAAAGACTATAAAATTTTAGGGGCGGTGCGAACAAAATTTCATCGTTGAAAAATAAGATCCATCATAGTGGCCATCGATCGCGAAACAGAAGAAAGGTTAAAGAATCACGCTGCAGAGATCCGATCTAACGATTCGTTTTATTTTTATTTCTACTAATATTAGAACGACCTACAAGTTGGAACTTTCAATGTCTTCAGGAAACTGTGAGGAAAAGAAAGTTTCTTTGCAATTTAACTTGATTCGATGCGTCTGCAGGTTGAATACTTGCAGATCGTGTTCCTTCGCATTTTAAACGAACAATATTAATGTCTGTACGCACTTTTTAATATTCTCGTTCGGAGTGTACTCAGCGTAACACGTTGTGATGCACGATTACTGTTTTCCGTTCTGCAAACTTTGTTAATTACAGCGTTTAGCAATAGCTGACTTTGGTAGCAGCGAAATATGTAAAAATATTTTTACAATATTAAATTTCTAACGAGAATCTGGTAAAAATGTAATATAGCGACTATTTCTCAAGGACCTTCGCGCTCGCCTTCATACCTGAATATCATCCACTTGTTGAGGGTGTATATCTACGTCCTTCATTTTACTCCCTGAAGTGTACTTGAAAATATTCATGTTTCGAATAAAAAAAGCTTCCTTGGATTGGCTGATTCTAAGCTTTTAGTATTTTTAAATCGCGTTACGCGATGATGAAGATGTAATTACTTTGAACTATTACATCAAAATCAGATTATGTGTAGATGTTCTATAGCTAATTGCTTGATCACTATATGCAGCTGGAACATTAGATTTAAAAGCATCGCTGTTAAAACGTGTTGCATCTCGTCCATTAACACCATAATTATCCTCGTCAGCTTGTGCATTAGTTTACACGCGCAAATATTTCCTTTTATTTCTGTTTCACCTTTCGAGTGGATAATTGCCGGTAGAAAAACAATGGTTAGATTGAAACTCGACAAGTAAATCCTTTGCAGTTGAAGCTATTTTACCTCGAAAATTAAACATTTCTTCCGACCAATAATAATTCCATTGTATATAATTTTTTTCACTTCATGGATACGAAATTGTTTCACCTTTTTCGAGTGGATAATTGTCGGTAGAAAAACAATGGTTAGATTGAAACTCGACAAGTAAATCCTTTGCAGTTGAAGCTATTTTACCTCGAAAATTAAACATTTCTTCCGACCAATAATAATTCCATTGTATATAATTTTTTTCACTTTATGGATACGAAATTGTTTCACCTTTTTCGAGTGGATAATTGCCGGTAGAAAAACAATGGTTAGATTGAAACTCAACAAGTAAATCCTTTGCAGTTGGAGCTATTTTACCTCGAAAATTAAACATTTCTTCCGACCAATAATAATTCCATTGTATATAATTTTTTTTCACTTTATGAATATGAAATTGTTATAATACCTCTTACAATACTTAAATGTTTAGTAATTGATTAGATACCAACATATTTAAAAATGTGAACAGTATTGTGAATAATGGTACAAGAATGTTTAGTGGTGACTCTGAGTTACTCGAATGCTAAGGGTTAAGACTGTTTTATTCGCAAGCTTGGTAACAATTTCTATGGTGTTAAACAAATCTGTGTCTATCGGAGCATCACCTAAAGAATTACGAATCTTTATTCTTCTCGTAACATTACCACCTTGCTTTTATATTTGCCCCCAAAGAAAAAGGGCTAGAAGGCAGGGGTCCCATTATGGATTAGCGACGAATTCGTATCTTGCACTGATGATTCCTATAAAAAATCGGCGACGTTCGCGGGACGATTCAATTAATTAGCACGAGTCAATACGTCATTGGAATCCGTGAATCTCGTCTGGCGAGCAGCGAACCCGAGCGTCGAGTTCCACAATCCTCTCGGTCCGGAGATCCACGCGAGAGTCGTGCATAAGGTTCGGTAATTATAGAGCAGGAACCTTAAACCCCACGATTCTGGGCACCGCTAAATTTATGGGCGTAATTACGATGTTCGGGTCCGACGCGCGACAACAGGCGATCGATCATGAATGGGGGACCGAGCGCGAGCGTCACGAGACTCGATGCATATTTACCCAAGCTCGTTCCGGTCCGAGTCATGGTTGTCACTCGGATAATACGGGTACTCTTTCCGTGAAATATGCTAATCATCCTCAAAGAGAGTAAGAGAGATAGAGAGAAGAGGGAGAGGTAGTTGTTGGCAGAACGTCCTCGCTTTCCTGTTCGTAAACTGTTTCCCCGAGCGATTCTTTTGCAGCGAATTTAGGGGACAGTTACCGAATACATAATAATTCCCCACATCGTACCCAGTTCGTCAATATTGAATATCGAAACGAGTGTTTTCCAATTAACGTCACGCACATGCACCATGCTTGTTCATGAATGCGTCACTTTATACATTTGAACGACGAAGTAGAATAAGACGTCACCGAATTATCTCAGCTATACCCTTTCCTATAGAAAAGCGTGTCCGAAATGTTTTTTGGACCGAAGCTATCTAGGTGGCACAATTGGCAATTTTCACCGAGCAATTTCTCACAATCCAGCGTCAACTCCTTCTGCGACTTAGGCGCCCATTCCCTCTGTAACGTCGTAGATTACACTCGAGAGTCCATTACGCGGTTCGTAAATTCGTTCCCGGCCGGATGCGAGTCACGTGCTTGACACGAGCGCGATTTACCGTCGATTAATTGAGGAGAAATATGTGCTTGCTCGGTGACGAGTGTTTGCTTGATCCTAATGGAGAATCGAAGATGGCTCTCTCTCTCTCTCTCCTTCTTGCAGCCCTTCGTGGCCCTCAGGATATTGGATGTTGGTCGGATTTTCTTGGAGACCACTTGCCGACGCGAGAAACGTCCTCCGGCTTCGATAAATTACTGATTCAGCCCCGGAGTGGAGGAGCCTGTTCTATAGTCCGACTACCGGTTCAGGCGCTTCGATTTCCATTCCCGCGGATTCTTATTTCTTTCGTTCCGTGCCACGGGATCGGGCTGTTTCCCGTGAAACGCACCCCTTGTCGACTCTACGAGATCAACGTTGTCTTGGACCCTCCAGAATTGCAGGACCCAACTTCTGAAATATCATTCCAACCCCAGTAACCATCTTGCTTGAGTACTTCCATTTTACTGATGAAACCATTGTGTCTTTTCTATGGGGTCTGCAACCCCTTTGCCATGGTTATATTTTTTATGGGACCTTGGGGACGTTTAGGGACGTTGGGATGCAATTCTTTAAGGGCTAATGAATTTTTAAAGCCTAATTTAAACTCTGGGGTTAGATAGATGGTGTTGATAAATAGGTTTACCAGATTGCTGGATAGGATGCTTACTTGATGGCTCTTTGAGTAACCTTTTAACTTTTGATCTTTGATCGATCTATTTACAGTCCGATTTTCGAAAGTTGAAACCTGATATGCATAGTGGCTTACAGTGGGTGCAAAAAGTATTCGTACGCCCTTTACAATAGAATAACTTTTTTATAATTCTACCAAACGACCCGGTTTTGTATAACCAACTAGAAGCATTGGTTTACGAAATGATATGCAAAAAAGATTTTCCAAAAATTATAATTTACAAGGTTACATGCAAAAATAAGGACGGCATTTTTTAAAACTATTATTCATTTGGGCCCTTAAAGAAAATTTAAAATATGTTTCTTAGATCTACAGTAGTTACACGCGTGCTGAAAATTTCATCGAAATCGATTAACATACATACATACGAGCTACGAGCGGTTAAAAATGGTAGAAATCGTAGTTTTCCACGACTTTTGATCAGTTTCTGGCTAAAATCCACAGAATCATACATCTTTCGATGCGTGCCGTTTTTTTCTGTGTCAACCGATTTCGATGAAATTTTCAGTATGTGTATAACTAACATAGATCTACAAAACACATATTTTAAATTTTCATTAAGGGCCCAAATAAAGAAGTTAAAAAAAATGCCTTTTTTATTTTTGCATGTAATGAAAATCTTTTTGGCATATCATTTCGTAAACAAATGCTTCTAATTGATTATACAAAATCAGGTCGTTTGGTACAATTATAAAAATGCTATTCTGTTCTAAAGGGCGTACGAATACTTTTTCACCCACTGTATATATGTATAATTCGTATAATAATTAATACATATGTAGTTTTGTAATATTATTATGTTTTGTACGTATAACTGCAATGTTAATAAAAAAATGTGTTTCTTCTTTATCCCGCGTGTTTGATGATGGCCCTTGGTGGTAAACGAATTTGACATATCTGCTTTAGATGCAGGAAGGAGAATTGGTTGGTCATGAGCAGACGCGTCAGACGATTCCCGTCTTGCATTACGCGTACTCGCTACACGTTCAAACTCTCTACTTTCTCAAAAACCAAACTATTGAGACACGACGTAATGTGCTGTATCCTCAGCCCGATCTGTTGAACCCTACTTATCCTGCCAGACCCTTTAGAATTTTTATAAAATCGTCTATTTCCCTTTCTCCCGGGAGACGATCATCTGCTGGACAGTCGATGGCGCCGAATCGGGCCGACATGGCATGGCACACGCGTTTTCCAGGCGTTGATCTAACTCATGGTGCTGTCAGTCTCACGCACACGGTGTTCTGCATCTAACGACATGGCAAAGCTGCGCCGCTGCTGCGGGGAAACCGCGACCGTGTGTCGGCCAATAGGGCGTACACGTGGAAACGAGGGAAATTGTGAAAACGGAGAAGGCGTGAAAAAATCAGGCGACAAGGGACGGTGTATGCAGAGCGTGGCGGCGGGTAACGAACGACCCAGAAAACGGCAAGAGAAGAAAAGCAGAGAGGCGGGATGGCCGAGCGTGCATGTTTTCGTGCGACTCGCTCCGCAATGAAAACATCTATCGAGCGGAGGAACAAGGTCGACCGTTTTTTTCCATATACCTGTCGCGCATTTGCATCTTGAACAGGAAATCCCGTGTTCCCGGCATTGCTAAATCAATGAGCCGCGTTCGTGGAAACCGTCGGCGAGCAGAGGCGACCCTGCTCGACATGAAAAATCATTCCGCGGCCGTTTCGCGTCGACGAACGTTAATTAAATTAAACGAGAGACGAACGATGATCATAACGGCTCAAGACACGCGAGCGTTACGGCGACGTTGATTCGTTTATATCAGAAGATTAATTGTATTTGAAGTTCGCCTTCGCCTATGTCTACGTCTTCGATCTATACGGTCGTGTAAACTTTAACAAATTAATGTTTCGTCATGAACGTACGGGTTAATTGAACCCGCTAATATTATTTTTCGTTCCGGCGACCTTGATTAGTTTATATTGGAAGATTGATTAATTGTATTCGGAGTTTGCCTTTATCTACGTCTACGTGTACGTCTTCGATTTACACGGTCGTGTAAATTTTGACAAATTAATGTTTCGTCGTGAATGTATGGGTTAATTGAACCTCCTAATATTATTTTTCATCGGTGAATAGGCGTCGCGGCGTGGAGCAATAACAAGTTGGGAGACGCGTCCTCGAAAGAGGAATTGTTTTTCCCGATAAAAAGCACCGACGACGGCGCGGCGCACAGTCCGGATTGGAAAATCGAGTGACATTTTGTCGAAAAATGAACTTTCTCATATTGACATGTATAAGGTTTGTGTTGCGTTCTAAACAAGAACCGATGTCTTTGATAGTATTGTAAATTTCTTTGTATTTCGTGAAATATTCATAAAGTGAAGACCCAATGTCAAAAAATACGAAGAAATTATCTGGGAAGGTACTAAGTAAATAACGAGTAAACAATTTCAAATATTATCTGACAACAATAAAATTGAAACAATGAATTACAAAATTATTACAAAAAATATATATTTACTACGATAATTATCAGTAGATAGGAATAATGTTTTAATTTTCATCCGGATATCTCTTATGGTTCAAGAGTTATAGTAAAATGTTGAAATTTTGCAATTCAGCAATTTGGTGAAAATCTGGGACAAAATCAAAGAACTTTCGATAGAAATGAGATGGAGCGATGCAATTTTTTAAAAATTAAAGCTGAAACTGAAAAATATGGGGAAAATAGGGAGATTATGGTACGAACGTTTTTTAACCTTGAAAAAATTCGTTGAACTTGCACAATTTCAAGATAATTTTGGTTTTTCCGATACCACGCGCGGAAAACATTTTTTTATAACAAGATGTACATCCACACATTTCCCGTAGATCGCTCTATCTCATTTCTATCGAAAGTTCTCTGATTTTGTCCCAGATTTCGATCAAATTGCCCACTGTGCGGCGCGGCGTTCTACGGTTTCGACGTGCGCACCTCTCGAAAATAGCGTTTTCCAACAAGTGCCCGCGGGCTCGGGATCCAGCGAGGCTTTTCGCAGTTTAATGGGGGAAGGGATTACCTACAGTGTGATGTCTCTCCGTTTTCCTCGGAAAATCGTGCACCCGTGCCGCGCACGTGGAGCACACAGTCGATAGACGCCGATGGATTCGCCGCGCCGGCAGGGTTTTCAAAGAGGCGGGCGTCGCGACGCCGTTATCTATCCCCAGTTTTCCCAAGATTTCGATCGCGAGGAATTTCCCGGTGGCCGCGGACAAATTTCTTCCCACTCAGGTATTGATTAGACAGCGGCATGGTCTCGCTTGTAAATATAAATTCCGCGCGGAGCCCGTGACGATGACAGGAAACTTCAACCATTGGACGCGCTCTACGCAATATTTATGGCGCGAACGGCGTAAAACGATCGGCCATAAACCGTATGAATTATTCACGCCCGCCTCTCTTTTTCGCGAACATATAATTTCCGCGGTATCGCGCGCGCTGCATAAATAAACGCGATACCCTGCGTTCTCTCTGCCCTACGGGATTCCGAATTCGTCGCGTGCTACCCGCGTCTTATGTAATGAAATGAGCAGAGATGAACACTGGGCGTCATGGGAAATAAGCATACAGGATTAAAAGATACTTTTATTGCTTCGTCTGGCGTAGCGCCTGGTTCTGGATCCCAGGATGCGAAACAGACAGATCCATGGCTGTGCGCATAGAGTTGCACGATTAGGGGTGCGGAGTCAGTGAGGACCTTAAAACTTTCTGGGTGGTTCTACATTTTAATTGATGGGTTTTTTTTAGATATTTAACAAGGCACGTGGCATCTACAAGATTGTTTCATTTGCAAGCCATTTTCTATTATTTTAAGCGTTTGCAATTTCGAGGGATGGAGCTCTCTCCGTTATTTCAGAACTTTCTACAACGTCGTACAATTATATTTCCATATGTACTCCGCTAAGCTATTTAGGTCAGTCGAGAAATGCTACAATTGTTTTAACATACCACGTAATTATGTAAAATACGCAACCATTAGTGAACAAGTCAGTTTCGAATCTGGCTCGACATAGAGCCACGGAGAGTGAAAGTTAGGATATCATTAAGAGAAAAATGAATGTTAAAAGTTCATGTTGTAACAAATTCGAAGGAGATTTATACATTTTTGATTTTCCCACTTGTTTCTAAACGGAAAGATAAAAAATCGATGTCTGGTTCAAAGTTGGAATAAAATTCAGTTCAGTGTACACTTAATTGTTTTCACTTGATTAGAGTCGCATTCCCTGTAAAACTACGCAAGAATCTTAATGGATTCAGAGATAGTTGAACATTGTAAAATGATCATATTACCAAGAAGCTTTTGTGTATCCTAAGGGTTAGTAACCCTATCCCAAGGATCGAGATCCTCAGAGATATTCACTGGTACACCTTGTGTTCCAAAACGAGAAAATCAGCCCCGCAGATGTAACAGACAAGTGACATAAATTTTTCTGAAAATACCCGCTAAATTCGAAAGCGTTAGGGGTAGTTTCGACCCACGCGCGTTGGCGTGGGACGCCGAAACGGCTGATCACCCTTACCTTCGATAGTTCCTGCGTGTTTCGAGCGAGGGTCAACGTGTCCGTCGTGTCACGCTGCCAGCAGCACGACGTTTCTCTCGGAGTAGGATGACCAGATGGACCCGGCTCGAAGAGGATGCTTTATGTGCGCCGACAGCAACAGTGTCACGTGCACAAAGGGTGAACGTGTTTTGAGAGAGCGAGAGAACGAGAGAGAGAGAGAAAGAGAGAGAGCGGATCGAAAGTCACCGGGAGCCACGAAAGGGAGCGACGTTGGGAACCGTGTCGTCGCGACGTGTGGACGCGCACTGCTCGAGAAACGCGGCACGATCACTGGGCGTCGCGACGACGACAACGAAACACCACCGCGACGACAACCACGACGCCGACGTCGACGTGTGCTACTAGGCGGTCGGTGGTCCAGGGACGTACGACGGCTGCGCAAGCGCCCCCACCCCCCGCACCTCACCCGATTAAATTAAACCCAGACTACCCTCTCTCTCTCACTCTCCATCCCTGCCGGCCCTTTTTTCCTGCTTACTTCGACTCGCCACCCTCCCTCGCGGAACCGATGTCCCGTCCCAGGCAGGAGAAATTGGACGGGAAGCAGCTTTTCACCTTCGTGCAACCGGAAATTTCATTTTTCCGGCCGTGATCGATGGATCCTTCACGAAACGGTGGGTCGTTGCGATTTATGCAGGACAACCCTTTCAGGCCGTGGATTTTTCGAGAAAATTATCTACTATTGGAAAATACGTCGAATTAACTTTTTAATGGCATGCTCTTTTTATTAGACGGCAGTGCCTTCAAGGCAGCTAGGGTGACTGTACCGATTGCTGCGGTATCATGCTTCGATCGTATTTTATGTTAAAGCATTTTATGTAAGCATTTTGTGGGGGAATGATGTGTTCTGAATAAAAAAAAATTGGTGGCCCACGAAACCTAATACAAAATAAGAAAATGAAGAAATATAGGTGTCTAAATAATAATAAAACTTTCCCTTATAATATAAAGAAATTTATATTATAAGAAATCCCTTGTGATATAAATAATATAAAGAATGTACAACCATGTGTGAACAACAGTTCACATCAGTTCACAACAGAGAAGAAAAATAGTCGTATTTTTACCTTTTATGAAGAATGTATTTTCAAATTCTGAGATTGACAATTTCGTTTGCCTCGCCAACGAGAATACAATCTCATTGAATTGTATAAATTTGTACAGGCCAAAATTTTCATTTTTACGTATTTTAATCTCACTACTAAAGGGGTAGATTTACCCTTAATTACATTTTTTTAAGGATGATGTAAAAAATGCATTTGCGCACACTCCTGAAGGGGGTAGTGTAGGGTTCAGGGGATCGGATTTTTCGAAAACGAAGCATCAAACGAAAAAATGTTATTCCTTTTTTTCGATTTATTTTTACATGTAGTATCACCCCCTGCTCGATTGTACCACCCACCCGGCCACACCCTTTATTACTGCGTGATTTTTAACATCGATGATTGTGTTTTGACACAATGGATGATGAGTGATGTAGGATGAAAAACTGTTAGAGGTTGCCGCGCAGTCAAAGTAGTAGAGAACAGAACGGAAAAAAGTGCTCCCAGAAAATTCCGCGATCGTTTACGGTCCGTCCAGGACGCTTCAGAATGGTCAGTCAGCGGATATATCAAAGCGTCACATCTCCTCGCGGATCGTAACCAGCCGTATGAGTTACGGTCGGAACATGTCCCCGTATGGGACAATAAAAGTTGCATAAAATGATAAACAGAAGTGTACAAAGGAGATGGCCGCCGTCGCTTTACGGCGCCATAAGATTAGACATGTGTCTTTAGAAACGACGTAATTTGCATTATTCGGATGCATAAAGCTGCGCTTGTAACTATTTTCATGAAGCTGCGACAGTAAACGCCTCGTAAACGTAAAAATAGGACTTTTGAGGGGAATCGCGAGCTAGATTGATCTTTTATCTAGCGCTGTTGACTACTGAAAAACCCCATCTATGCATTATCAAGAAATGAGAAGGCGCATCCCGTACCCTTGCAATCCTGGAAGCGAGACTACCCCCTTAAATAGGTATTTTTGATAAAGAATAATAAATGTTATAACATTTTCATAAAGCAATTTCAATTTTATAATAGAATGTAATGTTCTCTGGAAGTTCGTACGAGCTTTGACTGCTTCTAGACCTATGCCGGAGGCATTTCTAACCCACATCGAGATTTCACTAATGCATATTGACGGTCGCTCGACCTTATCCTTACCGCTACCGCCGGCTCACGAATGACTCCGACCATACGGAAGGTTAAAGAAGGGTCTCCGTACTACCGCAGGAAATAAAATTTTACCTCACTCTCGTTCAAGTGAAATACTGTATAAAATTCTGACTTCGCAGAAATTTATTCATAGATAGGTCTTAATACCTGTACTAACACCCTTAGCGCAGGAAATAACATTTCGCGTAATTTTTCCATCCAATAAAAAACTGTACAAAGTTCTCAACGCGCTAACAAACTTACTTATATATTTAATTATCGAATTGGATTTGCAAATGCCCGTTACACGATTCCCTCATCGTGAGCTATATCACGATCCCCGATCTGTTGTACAGTAACAGGAACATTTACCCTGTTCACCTTTGTGCAATAAGACATTTCATTTTCCAGCTGCGATCGATGGATCTTTCAACAACGGTGGCTAAAGGAGAAAGGCTCTAATGTTGGAAAATCTGTCAAGTTAACCTGTAGATATTATTTCATTATTTTCATTGAAGATCACCCATCAGCTATTGTATGTTTTATCAATTTCTCCGATTATCTCGGAAACCAAAGCCGAGCGACTGTGCACAGATAAGATTCGTTTAGTTTTCAATCTCTTTGCGAATAATTAGCAAGGCTCTCAGCATTTCTCGCTGGAAAAAGCCACAAAGCCAGGATCGTCTTCGCGAGGAGCAGATAATCCGTTTTGGTGTATCGGAAGCCCGACGGTTGCTAACCTATTGTCGGAAGTTCTTGCGAACTGGCGAAGTACCGACCAAAGTGAATTAAAGCTTACACTGTGCTGGGAAGGATTCTGTGCTTTATCGCTCGGTCCCATGGCACCCAGGGGCTGGCGATTCACGGACACACACACCCATACTTAGATTAGAACTTTCGAATCTGCAAATCGATGGAAATAGAGATATGGTTTGTTAAGCCGACCAGCATAGCCGACCGCAAATAATTGCGTTACTTGGGAAATAGCACGAACCTTAAGCAACCACACCAGTGAAAACGATAGCAGAATATCACGGAGGATCGACGGCGAGCGAAACTTTTGGCGTGCGCTGTACTCGCGGCAGGGTGGCCTGATTAATTACATAATTAATTCTTGGATTCTCGTGAAGCATGTTCTCGTTCGGCCGTTGAATGAGCACGCGTAAAAGGGAGCGCGCACGCGTTTAAATGATAATAATTCGACCGCCTACGTAGCCTGGCGAGCCTCGGTTAAAGCAACACTATTCCGGCACTCGTAAAGGGGATGCTTATGTGTGTCAAATCGAGAGTAAGTGCTTCAATTCCTCTCGCATTACCGATTTCTTCGGATCTTGAAGGGGCTCCTCGCGGTCTTCCTAGCAATAAACCGCGGCTCAACGGGCGACAGGTTGGGCACGTGCAGCAGTTGGCTCTCAGAATGCTGAAAATTTCACGAAGAAGAAGTGTCGTTTCTTACGGTGCAGTTTTACGAGACTGTAACAAGCTTTAATGACCAGGTTAATGGCCATCTCCTGGCGCCATTTAGATTTTAGAACTATGAGAATTGTACCACGATGGATCAGTGCTAAGCTCAACGTCTTTTAGATTTCAGATACGTGAAAATTGTATTAGGACCGATCTCAGAGATGACAGGTGTCTGCCAACGTTATCTGCTCGCGCGACCCCACGATCTCACGTTGTTCTTGATCGTGAGCACGAAGAATCGATAGGTCACGTTGCTGCTGTCGCAGGCGACGTCGCAGAAGAATGTACGAAGATAAAGACTCTCGTCGGAACGTCTACCACAGTCAGTTCACAGAAAATGTATCAAAATTTAATGACGAACTGATCCATACGCCGTCCTTATCCTGGCTTTGGAGGATCAAATCAGAACTGTGGCTGGCGGAGGACTTTGCCAGTGGAAATTCTAATGTGGGATGTACTATGTAGATGTCGGTGTCAAAGGGATCGTCTCTTTGAGAAGACATCTTTGAGGGATTCTGAGCTTACTGAAGGGCTTCGGGTCTAGAAGAACGAAGCTCGGAAGCTCTGTTCGGAGTCTGTTCTTGATCAGCAATCTCTTTTGTAGGTCCAGCTCATCAAGCATCATAAAGTACATTAACGTGACCAGAGATGGTTTTGTATAGAATGTCGATAAACCGTGTTCTTGATAGCAGGAAATATAAGTTTAATTAACGTGGAAACCACTTGAATAGTGGTATTTATAATTCAGAACGTAAACAGTTCATTGAATGATCGTGTTTTATGTCCATCAGAAAAAGTTCTTCAAAATCTGTGTTCTCGAAACCGGCGAGAATTAAATCTTTCTAAATAAGTAATTGGCCGCGAACGTTAATCGCTCGTGCTAATTCTAAACCGCATCCACACCGCCGTCGTACGTAATCACGCTGGATGATTCAGGAGCATTTAGTCAGCACATGTGTACTTCTCGGGAAGCAATTAATCGGCGAGCTTTCAATCCACTTATGTCCCCGATTTCGGTGTCGGAGGATCGGCGGCGCGAGAATTCGAATTCCTGTGGGTCACAATGACACCGATAAAATTAGCCGTCGACACGGTTTCGCAATAAACCCGATCGATTTTACGGCTCGCCGAATTAGGTTTACTCGCGACGGACCTGGATCTCCCAATCGCCGTTGAATAAAAGGCGTCGCGATCGCCCCGATGGACAAACTTTCGGGGAGAAAGCACGACATCACTAACGTAGAACGAGACTCAATCTATGTTACGATCTAATTTCGACGATCAACCACCTATCCAGTTGTTTAGTATTTTACTGCTAACACGCACTTCATTATTGCTTAACAAAGTAGGGGAGACCGGGGCTAAAAGTTACCGGGGTAGATTGTTCCAATCATCGTTTATAAAAAAGGAGAAGTACGTGCGATTCGTTTTCAATTGTTTTTGTTATAAAAGTTACGTACCAGGTAAGTGAATATTATCCGATCCTTACTTTTCGGCCTATTTAGATTATTTAATATCGATGTCACAGATTCTTTTATCCTTATCGATCAAGTATTATTAGTTATTTCATACCTATAACTAAAATATTGTTGCAGACTAAGATATTGTTTCCACGTGTAGATTTCCACATATGAAGTGAATTAGGTAGTAAGAAATAAAGAAATGAGTGTTACAAGTAATATGTTTTGTCAACTACGTGGTTCTAAAAACCTATTACAATATTTTAATAGTAAAGTTTAGAATTTTAAAATATAATAAGTTTAACAATAAATTACCCATTAAAGATGAGAGTATCTATACTGTTTCTACGTCATTTTATATGTTTCTTCAAAATCGGAACTTGTAGCCCCAGTTTTCCCTACAGTTTAAATAAATGAAATGGTTCACTTTTACTTCTTTTTGAAGAATTCTGTGGACTTCTTGCCGGGGATCAACAACTCCGCGACCTGTCCGGAACGTATTTCAAGCGAAGATTCACCTAGTGCTATACGACAAACGTCAGAGGAGCGGTTCAAGTGACCAAGATCATCCAAGACGTTGATCCCCGAGGCTCTGTGATCCTAGAGATCCGAACGATGGACGCTCGACGCGCATCACTTTGTCTCTGCCTCGCTCCTCCGGCAATTATTCATTCGCGAATGGGCAGAGGGAGGGGGAATTTACTTCGTCGAATAATTAAGGGAATTCTAAGTGTCCGTTTGATAGACCCTCCGTTGTTTCTTCTTCCTCCCGCTTCGTCAGCGTTTTTCAAAGCGCTTCAACTTCCGGAAATCTCGTTATGCTCGCCAGCAAGAAAATGGAACGTCCACGTCGAAACGTGCCGAGTTAAAGCTTTCATGGCTGTACTAGTGTACACGTACTGTGTAAGGAAGCGCTTGAAAATAGTATTACGCTTGTTCAAACGTTCTTCTCTTGCCGCTCTAAACTCTCTATCGGCTGTTTCCGCGTCTTTTCTCTCTCTCTCCGAATTCGACACGTTTATTCACGTATGCACCGCACGTAGCGAAAAATGCGAGAAATCAATATGCTCTGCGCATCGTTCTATTATTTATAAACCAGACGAACAATCCAGGATGCGCAGGAGTTTCATTTTTCATATTCAGTGAACGATTCGAATTCCGCTATTTATCATTCCATTAATCTGCACTTTTTTTATTCTCGTGTCAATCTAACAAATTTTACCTCATACGTGATATTTCTTTGTGATAAATGCGAAAGACCGGCATGCCCCGTGCACATCGTTTTATCGTCAATAAATGGTACGGACTATACCGAGTGCACGAGGATTCATTTTTAATTTCTAACACGTGCATGCTATAGAATTTGCTGTTCATTGTTTGTCTTTGCGTTCGATTCAAATTTTCCGAAACAGTGGTTATTTTAGAACGGGCAAGCCACACCGAACATGTTTCGAATTTTTTATTGTTGATTCATATTAAGTACTTTGTGTACCGGGTGATTCACGAGAAACGGAACACGTGAATAGCTCCGTCAGGCTTGAAGATAGAAGAAAATGCTGGAGAGAAAAGGCAAATATGATAATATAAAGAAATGTTCTGGTGCCATCAAAAGATCTTGAAAACGACAACAATCAGAACATTTCTTTATATTATCATATTTTCCTCCTTTAACGGTACAGCTTTTCTCTCCAACATTTTCTTCTACCTTCAATCCTAACGGAGCTATGTAGGTCCCCTGTTTCTCGTGAATCACCCGGTACTCACATTTGCACCATATATATTTCAACGAAAAAATTAGTAAATATCCCTTGAATCTAAGGTAAATTATCCTAGAAGTTTGAAGAAGAAGAATGACAGAAACTATTATAGAATGAAACGACAATGTGTTTAGTTTATCAGAGGATCAAGGATCGAAATAAATTATTCGGGAACATCGACAGCGGTTCCACGTGTGTAGAAAGTTCGGCCAAAATCCCCCATGGCTCGTAATGCCTCCGACTCTGCGCGGACCGTAACTACTAGCGTGTTCGTTCAAAGCCTCGCCTCGCCTCGCCGCAATTCGAGCACAACACGTATGATCGTGCGGCCCCATTGGCCATCACCGCGGACTGGTTCCCGTGTTATTTATTTCATTCGCATGACAAATCTGTTTTCCACTGAACGAGGACCTTCCTTACGGTGAGCGGCCGCGCGCGCCGAATAAAGATTTATGGAAGCGTCTCTTTAATGGACGCGTTCGAACGACCCGGGCGTATAATCGCCTCGGTGTAGGAACACTGTCCGATGTATCGGTGGCTATAAAGAAGCAGCGGGACACTCGAACCAGGATATTTTCCCGTTTGTCAATTAATTTTTCCGAAGCGGTCTTGAAATATTCACCGGTACGACCTCGCGTATTCTCGTTCGCATATCGATCTGCCCGAGCAGCAGCGGAATAGAGGTCGTTCTTAAATTGCCAAGCCCGGAAAACAATGTAAAGAAACGCGGCCCGAGACGAGACACCACTGGGGACGACGTGTTCCTGTCGGGAATGGCGACGCTGATGGAAAGGCATTGTCCAGGCCAATCGATAACGTTTTAGAGTAATAACCGCTTCAATTTACGACGCACTCAAGTGTTTTTACGCCGCGCCGGCTACCCTGGTGGAGTTCGTCGCTGCGTCGGAGTAAACAGCGGCCGCTTCGAAATTCAAGCGGGATTAGCCGGGGTTGTTGGCGTCGAAATCTTGGCGGTCGTCAACTAGAGCTTCCCTCGAGAAACTAACTTCCCCATGGTTGCGTTTACACTCGGCGCGGCACGGCGGTCAATTTCCAAGCATTCCTCTCGTTTATTCAACAGTCATCCAACTGGTCTGGCCGCCTCCGCCCGGATAATCTCGTTTTTGTAACGGCGGATGAATTACTGTGACCCGCTGCAATAACCCCGGAGTACTGTTCTATTATGTATATGCTGACATTCGCGGACAAGCACACGGACAGGCACGCTGCACGGTAATGGGATGGAATTTCGCGGGGAGGTCGCTCCTCGGATGACCTGGAAGCCTCGAGTTTAGCTGACTTGGCGCGCGTTTTCGTTAGAATCTCGCGGATATGGGCGCAATCACCGTTTGCATGCATGTCCATCGGCCAATTGTTTCGCAAAGCGAATTTACATAGTGAAAGCGGCCGCTCTCTCTCTCGCTCCGTTGATAAGAAGCAATTGGATTACTATGCCCGTTGATGAAACGTTCCGCTCGACGGAAACCGTCTTAATGTCAGGCCCTAAGAAGCGGATAATCGTCTGCGCAATATCGGAATCCGCAATATCAACGAACTGGATCGTAGGGGGAGAACAAGTTAGCACATGGCCGACGCGCCGGCACATAGTTGCGCGTGTTATTAACAGGAGGGTGGGTCGTTAAATTTCCCGCCGAAATCGGCCCTGCTTTACGAGCCACCCAAGCCTCGTGATAGACCCACTTCCTCCACGAAGCGTTCCTTCGTTGTGAACTTAGCCCCTACTTTGCCTGCTCGTCCGGCTGCTCGTAATTCTCACCAGGAGTTCTACGGCGCGAGGAAACCGCGATGCAGGCGGAAAGTTTCCTCGTACAATAATTTGACGCGCCCGAAATCAATATGTTGTTCTCCGTGGCCAACGACTGTTAAAGTCCACGTGGATCACGGTAGGACTAATATGTCCGAAATTGTAGTTCGAGTGGTTTTCGAAACTGGATGGACGATTCTACTCCATTCGGTTTCGATTTGGTTATGGATGCGTAAAACAGGTCTGAAAATATGTATGGGTACAGATGTAGCTCCAGGAATCTAACCACGACATTTTAATTAAAGAATTTAATTCAAGCGCTTTTTATCAGCTGTTGAAAAGCTGTCGCTAAATGAATCAATAAGAAACACGCTGAACCTTTTTGGGGCATATTTTTAGCCTCTGCTTGGCACAGCTACACTGAACATGACTTGTTGCTTCTAATGCTCATGGAAAGTTTGTTTATAAACAGAAATGAAGTTAAAGACATCGGTGTTTCCAGTGCGTTAATTTAGAGAAAAGCACTGTCCCCACTTACACGATGTCTCCAACTTTACGACAGTCCCTTACAGTTAACACTTTACCTACCGGAAGCCTATTAATACGATATTGAGGGTGACTTGCTAGTTCACAATGAAAATTGCTGTTGCTATTGAAGGTTCCGTTAAAAAGTGTTTAGCTATGTACCATAGATTTTTCAAAATTATGCAATAATCACCGATCGGTACTGTGTCAACACATTTTTGACGTTTGCACATTGTCCCAAAAAACCCCAGCGTGCCAATGCACAGTGAGGTATTTGACCCGAAAAATCAGCTACAACATTATGAAATCAGAAATGCATTTTCGCCAAGAACAAATGAGGTCCGCCCTACTGTGCAATGCTGGGTCGGGCCTTGTGGAAGCCCAGGCTCGCGACGAATCAAGCTCCAATTGAGACGGTCGAATGGTTCTAATTACGGTGTCATTGGCGATTGATACCGGGTCATCTGCTGCGCGATAGCGCGCGAACGAATTATTTCGAGTCCGACTGATGTAACGCCGTCCGGTTCACCGTATTGACCGATTGTGTTTCAATTTTCAGGAATCAGAGTAGCATATCGCGGGAAGCGAATTGATGAAACACTGCCTCGGCTATGCAACCGGTTAAAAATGCATCCGTTGCACACTGGAACGAGGAAGTTCGATTTCTAGACCGCGACACACTTTTCCGCTCGCGATTTAACCATGAATAATTGACGGGAAAGTGAATTGATTCGCCTTACACGGATGGACCCGGATACGGACGCGGATTTTTTCTCTCTCTCTCTCGCCTTTAGGCGACCAGCGCAAACATTTGTAAAGGTGATGTCCCTGGAGATGGTGTCGGTCCTTAAGAAAGGTAGGAAGGTACGGAAGGACACGAAGAAAAACAGCAAACGCGAGAAAGTCACGACGTTGATGGAACTTGAACGGAAGCTAATCGGCAGTCCTTGGGTTAGGTTGATGGCAACGAATCGTCGGCCACCTAGAAATACGAGAACGTCGATAGCCTGGAACGTTGTACATCTGTCATTCGTGGCTTGTATATTACTGCTAGACCGAGAAATATCGCTTATCTACGGAATTATCGACAGCCGACAGCGAGCGACATCCACATCGCCCCATATGACAGGCAAACGAGAATATTAGAAATCGAACGAGACAAGTGATGCAATAAAACTGGAGTGCCTGTCGGAATTTAATAGCCGTGTACCTCGAACAGTTACGACGAGAAAGAATCATGTGCACACGCTTGGTCCAGCCCGCGAAACGTTACGGTCGAACGTAAAACGTGGAGGATCGCAGCGAACGGATCCTGAATCGAGTTAATCTTCATCATTTTATTTGGCTCCTGGCTAATGAAGCATTCACGCCAGATGGGGAACGTTGAAAGACAGTACGAAGGACAGAGAGAATAGCCGAGAGGAAGAAAGAGAGAGAGAGAAAGGTATAGCGCTGAGGTATAGTCCGATGAAATAGTTCGGCAATCAGAGAAGCCCGAGGAAACGGCAGAGGAAGCCGGAGACGGATTGAAACAGGGAGAAGTTCCAGCAGGCTAATTATAGGAGTTCATTTCACGTCGGCCTTTAATCGCTCGATTACGAAGGACAAAGAGCATCCGTTATAATGGCCGGGTGAAGGTGTATTGAGCCTAGAATTTCGAACGATACCCGCAATACGACCCGACTAAGCGGATATTAATCTCGCGACCGGAACCGCGCCTTGAATAGATGTATCTCGCGGAAACAAACCGTACGTTGTGTTCCGTTATAATTTATAGGGATACGTTTATTTTCGTCCAGCGTAAGCCAAATTTATAATTGGTACGTTTATACTGATCCTCGGACTTCTTTTAGTGTTCTCGGACTTCTCGCATGTAGCCGGCAAGCAGATTTTATATATTAAGGATCGAATCGAAAATCGTAACCTCCCTCCCGTGTTTGCCATTACGTTGATCGGCGAGAATAATCAATGCGATCAATGCGAAACTGTCGGACGAATTAAACCGCCGCCGATCGGGGCAGTTTCCTTTGTCCCGCGCAATGCAATCGGTGCGCGCCAAATACTTTTGTTCCTTTTTTTAAATGGTGTGTTGGCTGCCTCCACTGCATAAAAAAAATAGAAATCCGTTCATCGACAGAACTTGTAACGAAGTCCGTAACAACGCTGCGAGTTACGCCAGTGTTCCGGGTTTTCGCATCCGACGTTCCATTGAAAGTAGTAATTGAACAGTGAAACATTTTATAACGAACCGCGGCAGTCCGACACGGCGGGTTTTATCATTAACGTTACGCCGGTTTTTCTCTTCGCGCGCGGGAAGGAATGTGTGTGTATTAAAAATGTACACATACCCGGGGAAAAACTGAGAAAATCTTACACAAAGGGGTAGAGTTAAGACAAGGGAGAAAAAATACTGTTCTGCCTACGAGCGCGTTAAAAGGGTGGAGCTCGGCCAGTTTCATTTTCAGAAGTTTCTGGAGCTCGGGCTTGCCAGACAAAGCCACCTTTTCCCTTTTACAACCTTCCTTCTGGCTCCTTCCGTTCTCATCAATGTATGCGAGCTACATGCGCGATAGGCTTTTCTATTCAACTGAGTAGGAAAGATCGTTAACGTTATTAATCTCAATTATAGTAAAATATAGAGCTCGCCACGTGGCGAGACACCATATAGTTCCACTCTATTTTAGGAGGAAGATTAGTCATTCAATTATCCTACCTCTCGACGTTCATACAAATAACCAAACTGTTCATTTTAGCGAATAAAATTATTGTGTTTCAATATTTTTGTTCGAGAGAGCTGTTTAAGTCTAACAGATATTATTGTACGTTCGTAATTGGCGCCGAATCTTTCGCGGGCAGCGTGCGTGAACGTATTAAAATACTCGTATCTCATTGGTCGAATCGACTCCGTCTCAGCCAATGAGAATGTCGCCATCAAACTGTGCGCATTGAGCTTTTGTTCATTGCGCAGCCTCCATCCACTTTTCGAATGGAGTTGAATGGAGCAGAACAATTAGTAAAAATGCAGAAAAATGGTAATGTACGTATAATTTATTGCTTTTTAATGTATATATGTACATCAGTAGTCACTTGTAATCAGTTCCAACCGTTAGACAATAACGATACATATTATTTGCTGATCGGATCATACACACATGATAAATACTTGCTTATTAACACAAAATGTAAAAAAATATGAAAGAATTTAAAATACATCGATTATTAATGCAATTTATTGAACTGATTCATATAGTGGTTGGGGGTTGATACTTTTCGTATGGAGCTAAATCAAGCTGAATCGCTGAATGGATCTAAATGGAACAGAACGATTCGTGATTCGTGAAAGTGCAGAAAAATGGTAATGTACTTATAATTTATTGCTTTTCAATGCATATATGTACTTTGGGTTCCGAGAAAACACTATTACTGTTTTATCATTTGATATAATTGATAATTTTCGGTTTATGTACATCAGTAGTCTCTTGCATCCAGTTCCAACCGTTATACAATAACGATTCATTTTATTTGCTGATTGGGTCATACACACATGATAAATACTTGCTTATTAACACAAAACGTAAAAAAATATGAAAGAATTTAAAATACATCGCTTATTAATGCAATTTATTGAACTGGTTCATGTAGTGGTGGGGGTTGATACTCTGTCTGGATTTATTGCGGAGACAATTCGCGGCTCTATTAGTTGGGCAATATTTATTGTTATAGTATCATTGAGCGTGCGTTCTTCCTCGTCTTCGATCAGTGTAAATTTGCCAACTGGCACTTGAACCTCGGATACGCCTTCTGTGAAAAATCAATTCTTTGTTTGATTGTCCAAAATTTATTGCTGCACAGAATGACGTCAAATTTACTTACGTAATACTTTGAATGTGTACAGTAAACTTTTTGGACAATAAGATACTACTTCTGCCACAATGAACTCTGAAACTTGTGGTGTATAGTCTGAGCCAATTTTCAGCATCTGAAAATTCATTTGTATAAATATACAGTGCCAGTCATGTTGACTATTTAGAATGCTTACCTTGAAGGCCATAACACATTTCAGTTCAGGTTTCGTTAACAGAACTGGGCAAGCTTCGAGATCTTTGCTCGTTAATTGGTTCCTCTCTTGCAACTTTTTGAGTAAATTGTTACCCTTGCTTTTAGTCTCGAGCGAAGCATTAAGTCGAGTCTCTTCATCGGACATATTTTCAAGTTTGATCTCTTCCTTCACCTGTGAGTTTGTGAAAGTAACCGGCGTAGGATTGTGACCCAGCGATAATAGGTTAGCGAGCTCATGAGAAGGTGCTACTTCGTTAGCGTAAGTTCCATTTATCTTTTTGTTTGGGGTATTTGGCTTTGCTACTGTTTCTGCAGAATCTAGATTATCAAACCTTATATGCTTGCTGGTTGAAATCACATAAGTATTTATTATTTTAGGTTTCACGGTAACAATCTCATTTTTAACAGATGGTTTAACCTCCTGTGTTTTCTTCTTTCGAGTACGTTTTCGTTTTCTTTTCGAACGTGAATTGTTGTCTATATTAAAATCTGTGAGTGTCATTCCATCTACTTTCGAGTCGCTTGTACTGTTCGTTTCATCTTCTGTCCTTTCGCACAATGTACTAGTTTCTAAAGCATCTGGAACAATATTTTTACATGTAGCATTACCTAGTTACGAGCAAATTGATAACTCAAAAGATTTTACCACTTTGGGACCTATCTAAGACTTCAATTAATTCATTCTTCTCAACAACAGTTGGCTCTGATTGAACTAGGTAAAACTGAGTCTGCGACTCTTTGTGTACAACCGAATCATTAACTATCTCTGTCTTTGTACAGCTGCTCTGAACTTCTGGTACTGGTGATCTACTTCTGGTTACTCTTGTAGGTAGATCTGTTTCGCTTTGGAGTCCTGTTCCTGGGCAAACTCTGTAATAATTTAGTAGAATTTTTGGTCACTTATATTTATACCAAATTGTTGTTTACGCGCCTTAGTGTCTCGGTAGTAGTTCTGACAGATAAAATATAAAATTTTATATATTGTCTTGAATTTACTTAAAAATTACCATTTAAATACAATTCATAAATATAATAAGCAAGGATCCTTACAGTATTGTCTCATTCTCCTTGAGAACACGAATATCCTCGTTAGGTGGTAGGTATTCAGCCTCATTTAGCAACAAATGAAACGGTTCTTTGATGCTAAACAACTTCGTAATGTGGTCCATTGCGTGAGCGATATGCAGCATCCTCGTGCTGTCGACGAAAATCCAGCAAAACCGACGAACATCATTGTAAAATTTACATAAATCTAGCTTGATACGAAAATTTGACCGGCACATCTTCACTGTCGAGGTTAAGTTTCATTGATTTTTCGAAACGTGCACGGTGCACCATGGCCATTTCCCTGTCGGTCGCTGGTAGAACCTGGTAGAACCACAATCTCGTCAGAGACTCCATTACCATTCAGTGTCAACACCCAACGTTAGCACGAAGATAAAATTTTATACTCCATTCGCATTACGTATATTTAATATGATTTGGCGGGAACAAACATACGCGATACTTTGGTTTAAATGTTGAATATGACATTTATAAAGCCTTTTTTTGCTTATCGGAAAAATTACTTATTCTATATGCATTGTTAACGAACAATACAGGGTCATAGCTACAGCTATTCAGGCAAACATTCAGATAATTTGTGAATCTCGAATTCAATTCAGCCACTAACAAGAAGTCTGATGCAGACTTTAACGACTACTCAAAGTTCCTCTGCCCTTCTATAGTAAGGGATTATGCAAATAAATGAATTAGTTGAAAGAAAACTGCAGCGAATAGAGTTGTAGAATTTATGTATTATATTCGAACCATTGAATTATTGATGGAAACACTTGAACTCTCGAATTATTCATTAATCAAACCAAATATTTCAAATAGAATTTACTATACTCCGAGGGAGACATCTTGTGATTGTTATGTTACACATCATGACTAAATGAACATGTTCTGAAGAGTTTAAGGCGACTATTGATCTTTAATATGGGGCATTACATGTAGTTTGAGAGGTAATTGATGTGTAACGTTATTGATACTATTATAATTTCTGTAGAAACTCAGGGAAAGTAGGATGTGTGGAGTGTTCAGGTGTTCTGACTTCACGAATATAAACATTTTTATTCAATGAGGATTCAGTGGGTCATAAAACGAAGACAGTTGGTGTCCATGGAAGTTGAATATGACATCCATCGTTTATTTAATTTCTGATAACGCAATGATACAAAGTTTAGAGCTTATACACTACTAGTGTTCTGTCGCCAGATTTCTTCGTCCGGAGCTACGCTAGGAATTTAGTCACAGTCGCGTCGCGAGCACCAGACCCGATGATCGTTTCCACCGGTGGAAACGGTCGGGTTTTTTGCCCGTTCAAGTCGTTCCTCGATCTAGACAACATTAAATCTAAAATAACACGAAGGTAACGGGATCGCAAAAGTCCAGGTGGATAGGTGTATGTATCAGCAGAAGGTACGCTTACATGTAGAGTCCTCCGAGCAGTACCGGAAAGCTTCGACTCGAACGCAGTTTACATTCAAATTGATTTATCAACCTGTTATCGTGATGCGCAATATTTCAATGGTTCATGAAACCCATAGATCGCGGGCAGCACCGCCCGCGGCCGATTAACCTTGTCTATTTATGTAAAATTATGGCCCAATGTGGGCTTCGATTCGACGAGATATCCACATCGCAATATTCTGTTAGTATTTACATAGATTCTCTACATTTACGCTAACCAAATTATATATCTATATATATTTATAACGAAGTATATATATTTATATTTATCTTTATCATTATATTTATATTTGTATTCATATTTATATTTAAATTTATCATTATACTTATATTTATATCTATATTTATATTTATATTTGTATATATATATATATATATATATATATATATATATATATATGTATGTATGTATATCGTAATATAAAGATGTCACTCCGTTTCATTTTCCCCAAAACGATATAATTACAACACTGTCCGACAAACGGAAAGTACATACAATAATAAATGCTCGCGGTCTAATCTTAAAATCAACGATCGTTGCATATGGTTCGCCGAATATTTTTCTTCGTGGATGTACGTTGCCGGCAATAAACGATAGTGTTTCAGTGTCTTTCAGCGTGCAGCGCGTACCGGTTTACACTATTTAGAATATTTAAAAAGCTAATCCGCGATCGAACAGAGTTTGTACCTGGCATTACAGGCGTTCGGCCTGCACGTTATTGTACTTACAAGTAACTCAGGCTCGGGCAAGGCAATCGTGTACAAGAATGTTTACTGATTATCGTAATTGACAAATAATTCGATATTCCACGTGAAGAAGAGAGAGATTCAGATATATAGAAAGAGAGTGAGACAGAGAGCGGTGTTCGCGTTATGTACAGCCGCAGATTTATGCTGATCGATAACGTATATTAACGCTGGAAGCACCGGATGGGCGAAAATAATTTTTCGTTTGCTTCATTTACCGAAATCGTGAAGCTAATTTTATTCGGTTTGAAATTCTGATAGATGAGTGTTCGTAATTTTGATAATAACGGGTAGAGGAGTTGCTTTCAGCGGTCGGCACTCCCAGCGTTAATTGCACGCGACGTGCATTCGCGAAGGTAAACACTGGAGCGTGGATCTTCATATTATAAGCCCTTAAATAAATTACAGAGCACAAGAGCGTGGGCGGCGATGGGAATTCAATTGACTGGCCAACGATGCTGTATAAAACGGTGTTCCATGGACGTAGCGCGTGTTGCTTGTAACGGGTAATAAGATAGCGGAGTTGGGCAGTGGGAGAGAAAACCCTGAAGTAGGATATTGTACAGGACACCCCGAAGCATCCGGAAAAAGATTGGACACGGTTTCGTAATTCGGAATAATTGTTCAACGTCCACCGCCCGTGGCAATTTGGTCGATTCTTTACCGACGCGAACAATTTCGAAATTTCTCATCGGATTCCAATTTCCATAAATCTACACAAATATCCGCAGTTACCGGTTGGAAGGGAGAAATCTCCCGCGACGCTTAATAATCAGACTGCAGATTTTGTGCGTTCATTGTTAGCAACACGTACGATAAACTTTAACGTAGATTGTATAGACTAGCTGAAGAAAGGTATTGTTTTGTAAATTGGTTCGTGAGATGGGTGTTTGCATGAAGATCCGTAGTCTACTGGAAATCGAGGATAAAATAGTGAGCACACCGAGCACGTAGACCTGCGCTAAGTACACCGAATTAATCGAACAGTGAAACATCTATGCCTCGGAGAGGTTGTCCCCCGATTCCGCGCAATGCCTCACTATGCGGACGTTTCTCCTGGTCGCATTTTCGGGGTCGGATCGGGTCGAGTCGAGTTGTTCTTTGGGGTCGCCGAGAAAATTGGAACCGGAGGCCCGCGGCGCGCCGGGGTCCGGAACAAGATATAAGCGGCGTTCATTCACGGAGAAGCTCCTCTCGAGCCCTCTCTTTCCGGGCCACGAGCGCGTCGTCCCTCGAATTCCTCCGAGGCGGCGCGGCGTCCGAGAGAATCGGTCGCGAACTCGGGGGAGATTTCAGCGATCGATCCGAGCGAATGGAAATCACTGATCGTGTTCGAATCGACGCCGAGCATAACTCCCCTCATCCCCCGACGTGGAAACGGCTGATCGTTCTCTCGGCTGAGACACGGACCGAGCCGGACCCTTACGAGAGAATGCAGGAATTCCTCTTGGACTCGGACCGCTCGCGGATCTGCTGCAGGTGCTGCAACTGCGCCGGCGATGGCACGTGAGCGCTGCTGCTGCGGGAATTCAAATGCTGCGGGGGAGGCAACGATTGACGCCGGCGACGACGAAGAGCCGGGCTCAGGTTGTACTTCAGCTTTGCCTGGATCAGCAGCTCCTTGAACACCTGCGAGATGTTTGTGTTGTCTTTCGCAGACACCTCCACGAATCCGTTCTCCCACGTGACTGTCACCAGCTTCCGCGTGCTTTCCGTATCCACCTGCAGATGAAATTCAGTCATTAACGCGTTGACAATTGATCTAGGGAGCACTGGGAGCTATGTTAAGGTTGGATCTCCTAAGCGCGTCCGGACGCAGCGTTTTGCGATCCTGGAGTCTCCTATATTCGTCACGAATGCAAACTTCCGCGTCCAGACGCGCTTAGGAGATCCTGCCTTTACAGTGGGCGATCGAATAGCTAGACACTTGTGTAGATTACAATGATTAGAACTTCTTTAACCTTTAAGAATTGCTAACATACATATTTAGCAGATTCTATTAAAGTATCAATCCTCGAGTAGTACGTCTAAAGGTGGTGCACCAATCAAACAGAAGTTTTCGAAGTTTGAGAAGAAGGGCAACTCACCGCCTGTTCCGTGGTGACCAAGTCGACCTTGTTGCCGACGACGACGATGGGCACGGCGCCCTTCGCGGTGTAGATCTGCGCTTTGAGTGTCTCGACCTCGCTGAAGGTGTTTGCGTCGTTGACGTCGTAGACGAGGATGAACGCGTCGGCGGACTTGATCGAGAGGTCCCTCATCGCCGGGAACTCGTACGAACCGGATGTGTCGAGGATATCGAGGGTCAAGTGCACCCCGGAGACGTTGAAGTCGCCGTGGTGCATCTCCTCGACGGTTCGCTTGTACTTCGGTGTGAACGTGTTGTAGAGGAACTGATTGATGATGGCGGACTTGCCGACCTTCGCGGCGCCCATCATCACGATCTTGTGCCTTATGTTGCTGTCGGCCGGTTTACCGCCGCCGCTGTCCGATTCCGACAGCCTCTCGTTCCTGAAACAATCATCGATCCGGTCCGAGTTTATTTCGGGCTCACGAAGCCTAGCCGGGCTTTCTCATCGGGTTGATGACGGTCGCGCCGAAGGACGATCAAACCGTCGCGTCGCGTCGCGCGCGGTAAACCGAAATTAGAGCCTACTGGAGGAGATAAAATTTCTTGATGTCCTCCTTCGGCTAGAGGATCCTAACGAGGGCTGAGGTTCGAGCTAAAAGAGGCAAAAGAAGCGTCACGCGTTTAAGGGGACAACGGCCCCCCCGGTTGAGAGAATGGCGCTAATGAACGTTAAAGATCCCTTTCACAGACATCAATGCCGTTATTGAGCACGCGTTTTGTGTCTGTCCTGGATTCGTGCGACCGTTACACCGCGGTTTCTGTACTGTCTCCTATCGCGGCGGTAGCGGCAGCTGTGCTCTTTGCATGCACCAGATAACAACTGCCTCTACCCCTAAGTATATCTTCGTCTTCGTCTTCGTAATCATCCACGCTTATTACAGGAAGGAGTCGGGCCGTGGTTATTACCGTCCGCACAAAGGAAGGAGAGCCGAGCTTCCCTTTTTGCGAAGTCTCGCCGCAAAATTAAAGCTCGGGCCGCCCATCAAGAGCGAGTCAAGAGAGGCCAGAGATGAAGAGGCTGGACGAAAGGAGGCACAGAGCCTAGCCGGGACCCGCGGGGTAAGTGGTTGAAGGTTGAATGTGTTTCAAGCACCGCGCTAGACGCTGCCTCTTGCTCGTTTTGGTCGCGTTTCTATGTTTCCACGCCGTTACACAACTTCCTCGCTTGCAACCCCTCGATATTCGAAACGCAAGATACTACACGTGACGGGATAGTAGTGTTTTCGTACCTTTAATTGCGTCGGCGATTGAGACGATACACAGTGGGGTATTTAGCCCGAAAAGTCGGAAAAAAGTCGATTTCAAAATTTTGCGTAAGTCTTAAAATTTGACTTATTTAAATGATTTAAAAACGTGAAACAACTTAGCAATGCAGTAATATCTGTCTAATTATGTTATAGTACAGATTGACATGTTCCTTTAAAGTACGAAATCACGAATAAAACTCAATCTGTAAAATGAGTGAATTATCGCTCGAAGATCTTTCACGGAACTATTTCTATGGAGCGTTAAGGAGATTGAAGTTAAATGAAAATTTCCTCTCTTCACTAGTCTTTTCAGTGAATTAAAAGAGTAATGAAATTGCACCATATTCTGCTGACTATCGTATTTGATGGACTTTAAATCGTATAAAATGTAATGAAGAAAAATCTTCAGTCCACCATGTCGCATGAATCCGCAAAAAAATTAACATTAAGTGGTGCATAAGAATTAACACATTGAATATTCGCACGAAGGAGAATAAATATTTCCAGTAGTGTACGGACGAGGTAAGAATTTTACGTAGAGAGGATTCTTCTGAAACAGAATATAGATTACAGGATGTTTGTTTCTGTAGATACATATTTTTATCTCTCAAACTGATTTCAATAGAATTTTATTTTTGTAACATTTTCGAAAAATATCTTAAAAATGAGATTCTATACTTTCGATTTTATTCCACACCGAAAGTTTTCAATACTAGAAATATCTAGTGATCAAAGAAACTAGATTTTATTTTTATATAATAAATTCCAAACATAAATTTATGGTAAAATGTTAAGTGCAGATGAAGTGCTTTGGCAGTGAAATGTTAAAATCTAGAAAGATAGGTAATCAATTGGGCTTGTGAATGGTTCAATCGTAATCCAAGAGATCTATCCAGGTGATTTTGACGTCTCTGCCATGCACTTTCAATATTAAGTGCCACAAATGCAGAAAAATCCGCAGTGTGGAGGCGTCTCTCACCTGACATGTTTCGTTGGCCCGTCTTCCTGGCCCTCCTTCAAGGACGACGGCTGTAGACTGAACCGACGTCGAAATTGATGCCGTCCTTTCATCATTTGTGCGGGTACGTTCCTATAAAAAGCAAGGTTCATGAGCTACAGCAGTCTATATGTATCACGTAGAACATAAAAAGGAAATTCGAGAGTGACGGGGTAGTGAAACGCGTCGTTCCGTCGACGTAAGGTATTCCCCCCTCGTTAAAGTGTACAATCTAATAATCTGTTTATTTGTATTATGTTTCATCCGGAGAATTGATTTTCTATTGACTTCTATCGTAGCTAATTTTTATAGTTCCTTGTAATTTTAACTATCACCTAACGATATCACCACTCATACGATCAAAATTCTTTGCTTCGTAAAATGGTCCTATAACCATCTTTTCGGCGTTTTGGAACACTGTGGGACGTGTCGACGGTTCCTTCCAATTTCTACGTGCTCGAAGCCAAAACTGCTGGCCGGTTCGCGTGTGAAACGTTCCTGGACAGCTATTACGTCGCGTCGTCTGCGCTCGCGGTTATAGATCTCTTGCGAGCACCTCGCAAGCGTGGGAAAAGCTTATGAAAACGGAGAGAGATGATACACCCTCTGAGTTATATTACACATCGCTTCTCTCTCTCTCTTTCCATTTCTCTATCCTCGCGCATTAACACCAGACTGTGGCCTGCCCGCTCCGATGCAACGGAGAAATATTTCGCCCGAGTTTCCGGGAGCTTGTTCACGCCCCCGTTTAATTGTTCCTCTCGCTTATTGGAATGTTTTGTCCTCGCCACCGCGTTCCAGACGGACCGCGCGAACTGCCCCGCGCGACTTCCGGAAACTTTCGACCACAGTTTTCACGGAGAACGGATCGATCGACCTACAGCTAGACCTCCGCGTTTCTGATAAATCTCGACGAACCACAAGCGTCGAATCTCATATTGATTCGTTCGATTACTGCGGTCGTACGAATGTTAATTCCCAGTGACCCTAACTGCCGGAAGTTTGCGCATCGTTTGTTTCAATTGGCGAATTAAAAAACTTTAAGCCAGCACACGGGAAATCTGAACATTTCGAGCCCCGGTTTTGAGTCCTCCAGAAACTTTCGAGTAGAATCTGAGGGAGGCTCAGTTCTACGAGGACTTCCAGAAGTACTTTAAGTATCATCGAGCCTCGAACATTGTCGAATCTTTTTCGAGGAGCTCTTCCAGTTCGTAGACGCGGTTTACCGGTAAGAAAGTCTATAATTAGACCGGGAAACTTCGCAGTGGAGCAAACGTCGAATTTTATTTTTCTCCGTCTCGGGAAATTACAAACAATAGGGGACTGTGTCGTGCTTTATTCAAGTTTGCGTTCTTGTGAGTTTTCAGAGAACTTATACCTTGCGCGGGCGTTGCATAAAGAACCGCAGTGTATTTATAATCTTACAATCGTATGAAAATCATTTCTTGAATGAACGCTGGCGGAAGAGAGAACTTCTCACTTAATTGAACGAAGTAGGACGCGTCTTGTTTTTTAGCTATAAAATTTCACAGGATGAGAATTACACAAAAAATGTATACCGTTGGAAAGGTATAGTTAACAGCTGCATTTTCGCTTTAAAAAGTATTATATAATGAAAGCGTTGAAGGATAACAAGTTACAGTCAGTTTTCTGGGGACAATGTTCTCGGCCACAAAAGTTATGCTTGTTTAAAGAGCGACTTTTAGCGTTTGTGACAGGTAAGGGCTCATAACTTTTGAACCACTGATCGCCTAGGATTGAAACCTGGATGTGTGGCATTTTCTCGCTAAAATATGCAGGATTGCTTAAGAAAACGGCAAAAATTTCTGGTTACCGAAGGTACAATGCAGTCAAACTTTTAACTAATAGAAAAGTGTCATGCAACTTCTTAATTCCTAATTCTTTTTCATGTTAATTTGATAAAATCGTAATAAGAGACAGGAGGTCTTGGGCATCTGAATAATTGCCTCGGCAATTGCACGAGTTCGCACATATTTCCCGCCGAATTTTCGCACAACTCTATCTTCCCACTACTATAGTATACATATATGACTATAATACATACAACAACGTTTCGTAAAAGGTATCGTGTGTTAATCTTGTCGCGAAAATCGAGCAGCCATTGTTGCTCGTGAATATTATAAAGGCTTTGTTCACGGCGGCGAACGTTACGCGAATCTGCGTAGGTAAAAAGGCCGCGACCTCGGCGACAACGAATATTCGCGAGTTTAACGAGGAAACGGCGCGGCGCCTGGAATCTCAAAGCTTCGTTAAATAGGATTCGTTGGGAGTTGGGAGCGATTAATGCTCGTCATCCTTTCGACACGAAGTAAGCTGGTATTAAGACGCGAGCGCGAGGATTCTCGGCTCGAGGAGAGAGGGCCCCCATGAATTTGCAAACACCCGTGAAAATTATTCACCGGTCGCTTACGCCGAACGAACCCACCCTCGCGAAATTATGCCCACGTTCAACTATATTTCGCGAGAATAGACATTCGCAACAGATGGATCGTCAACGTTATTAATGCTGCGACGGTCTGGAAGTTGCTGTCTCGAGTCATTTATGTGTAACTCATTTTGAGGAAAGCATTCCTACAGTGACTCGCGTTCATATTCAGCCATTTTTTTTTCAAATTGGACGTTACGAGACTTTTTGTGAAGCTAGAAGGATTATTACTGAAAATTTTGATGAAATTTTTTACATGTGTACCACCAACGCTTATTAAATTTTCAGCACAGGAACAGATAAAAGAGATGTACAAAGTGACCTATGGTATTTCCTCCACAATTCTGACCAGCTGAAAAACTTGCAACATTTCTCCTGCATGTCATCTAATTTTAGTTAACCTTTTAATTCATACCATACCACACACATTTTAATTCATATCATACCATAATTCAATACAATATCCACACTACTATATTCCGCTGCGTTTTTGTATACACACATTTACGGGTTCTTGAAGTATATACATTTTTTTTTAATAAAACCAGTTTTTTAAATTTACACACATTTGGAAAATTTTAAGAAAGTTTTTACGTCGTCCAGGTTTCGGCTTGTTGGTGGAAGCAATCAGAAATTTAAAGGGGTTTTATTTCTTATTTCCGGGGGGGAAGAGATCTCTCTCCGGGCGATCGGCTCGGGAAATGAAACCGGAGGAAAAAGCGGCCTGGAAAAGATGAAAATTTCGTTAGTAACGTCGTAAAATTTTCACTAGCTACTTGCGAACGATCCGTAAAAGCGACAGTGGCTCAATTTGCAGGATCGATCGACTCTTTCGCGTTCCCTAGGCGCGTCTCACGTTGATCTAAAAAACTTCAATTTTCAACATCGTTCAAAATTAATGAAATTTACCCAAGTGTATCACGCCGATTTTAATAAAATTTATACAGGATATAGTCTGTATAAACAATATATTACTTATTAATTGTTTATAAATATTTACGTAACTTTGTGCACGTAGTCTGTGGATCAAAATAGGGAATACTTATATCTGGAATTTTCTTGTTTTTATCAGTTGATAATAATTATTAAATATGTAAAACTTTATGACCTCATAGGGGCGAAAACTGTTTGGACTTGTTTCGTAAATGATAACATAAACTTTTACAACATTTGGAACTATAATATTCTGATGGATGCAGTTAGTTATTTTTTCAATAGTTAAGGGAGGTACCGAAGGTATTAATGTGACGCGGTACTAATCACTACTGTAAGGGACGTACATAATCGTTTATGGTCAATACTGCTTGTGAGTTTTCATTGCCTTAAGACATAATTATGTGCTTCCAATATAATGTGTATTTTATACGACCACATTCCTTGATCGAAAACACACAAATTTTAAAAAATTCATTAACCTAGATCCTTCAGTTTCGAGATATATATAAAAATAGGGTTTTTCACCCCCAACTTTGTGGGCTATTTTCACCCCATTAACATGAATGTCAGCAGCTAAGAAAATACGTGTCTAAATACTCCCTTGTAAGTTTTGCTATGACGACAAGTTAGTAGGCACATAAATGATGACAAAAGCTTTAAAGGGAAATGTTGTTCAAGTTGGTGACCTTGACAACATATTTCAAGGACATATTTCAACAATGCAATGAATTTTCTCTCTGCGTGTGACGATTTGGAGCGGATGGATAGGTTATTTCGCGTTCGCTGGGCACTTCCGGATTAATCCGAGTCCAGTTTCGTCGTGCAATGTTGCTAATGCCTATCGTTCCGGTGAACGGCGCCCATGGGCGTCCTTCGGCTCCTCGCTGTAGGAGGCGACATTTTCTAATCTTGTCCAGGCCGGTTCCCCGATTCTCCCGTGGATAAACACGTAAACTCACTCTCTCCCTGTAGAAACCGTTTACACCGGATCGATAACGGCCGCGTAACGCAGTTTCCCGCCGCGCGATAAGCTCCGCACTCCGCACGCGTGTCCCCGTGGCGGCGCGAGGCCAGACACGCGTTCCAGATGCGATGGAGAACAAGACCCGAACGATCGATAGACCGGTGTGATAATTGCCAGGCAACCGGCTGAAAACGACGCTGATACCGTCTCCCGCGAACTTTTTCATCGAAACTCATCCGACGAACCGTTGCGCCCGCTCGAGCTGAGTCGAGCCGAGTCGAGCTGGCTGGGCTCTGTGAATTTATTAACGGCCTGCCGCGTGATTTATAGTTTGTGGATGTTCGGGAACTTATAACGCTTTTCGCCGACGACCCAACGCAATAACCCGCCAGTTACAATAAAATGTCGTTGTATTTTTAACGCGAAACTGGCGAAACTTTCTGTCCAGTAATTCGGCTCTTTTCGAATTTATGTTTGGCTATTTTTAAGGAATCGCCTGCGGTACATTCTGTTTACTAGTGGCTTGCTTCGTGGTCGATAGCATTTGGAAGCTGATTGAACAACCACTTGGTCACAAAAAGATTAATCTGACAATATATCTGGAGATGAATATTTATTTCGTCATTCGAGTGTCCTATTGCTATTTAGAAATTTGTCATTTTCCTTTTAATTCAATAAACAACTCTTTCACTTCTTTGAGTCGTAGTATACATAGTGTATTCACGGTTATTAAAAGTAGAATACACTCTTTAATTTTACCCACAAATAACAAGTCGAGACCCCATAGAACTTTTTAATGGAACAATTCTACCATATAGTTGTTGCAGAGGAAGCTTAAATTGCCTTACTTGCTTTGATCAACTTGTTAAATTGGCTTGAACGCTTGGTTTAAAGAGAACATAAAAATTTTATGCTCCGAAGAAAGAAAATGTAAAGATCGTTAAGAGCCGCTCACTAATCAGAGCATTTTTCAAAGGGTCAAACATCGAATCATCCTTATCTCGTGAGGAATACGAAAATAAAAACGAGATGTACATTCAATTCTCTCAAATTAATTTTCATATTATTCCCCCAATATTATAAATTCTAATTTTCATAATAATTTAATACAATTATATCAAGATTCCTGACAAGATTTCATTTGAGATCAAGAGAAAACGGGACGGCAGTATACATATACCGGCTGATTCACGAGAAAGAGAACATCTAAATAGTTCCGTTAGGCTTGAAGATAGAAGAAAATGTTGTCTTTTGACGGTCATCGATGATTTTTAAATGGCACCATATATTTTTAACTTCACGGTGTTGTAGCTGATGTCAAGACGTGTTCAATGATGTCGTGCGCTATGACCTTCAAATGATCTTGAACTAGAAAATTCATGATAAAGCAATGATAACTTCAAAATGTGCAATCATTTTATTTGAATTAAAAATGTTTGAAATTATCACCTTCAGCAGTAAGATAAACATTTAAACGTTTAGCAAGGCAATCAATTGCACTTTCAATTGTTTCTGTTGAAATTGATCTACGAGATCGAATTATTCTTTCTTGCATGTCTCTGGTGTAGTTGGTATATGTATACGTGTTTACGAATCGATTATTCCACCGCATGTGCATTAAGAGGTCAATCAGAATCGGCGTGCCGTGTGTTCGCGTGGCGAGTTTCAATTCAATTTTTACCTCGTAAAGGGAAGATAAAGTTCCGATGTGAATCGTGACAAAAATTGAAGACGGCGACGTGGCGCACATGCACAAAGTCCGGGTTACGATGCCGGGTTATCCTTTAAAGATACCGACCCGGAGACAAACGAGCTTGGCGAAACTTTTGCGGCGCTCACGAATGCTGTTGCGTCTCGTGTTTTCCTCGGGCCATTAGAAATTACTCCGTGAACCAGCCAGCAGCGCAGCCATTCGCTTGTTAAACTTTTCCACTGCTTTCTCCTTCGAAAGAACCGTAGGATTCCAATAAAAACGCCACCACCGCGCCCGCTCCGCGTAAATATGTATTCGAGTGCGCGCCGGTCGTTTTCGTGAACGATAAAAGTGAAAATTCGCGGATGCCGCAGCGCAGACACGTTTTAATCCTCGCGTTTATTGGCTCATAAAGCTCTGAAGAAGCTGCAGAAGCGTTACTCGTATCGATCAATGTTCCACCGGCGATATTGCCGCCATAAACCATCGAAACGCGCCCTGTCCAACTTTTGAATCCAGTTCCTCGGGGATTTATTTCTCGCCGGTTTGTTGTAGGAGCTTCGAGAACAATAAAGGACGAATTTACTATCATCAGTTCCCTCACCCTCCACGATAACGCCTTACGAAAACCCCCCTTGCGAGATACGCAGTGGACCCCGTCGACGTCGCGCGCTACAAATTACGGTAATTAGGAAACGGGGCGATCAGGCTCCCTAATATATGAGTTGCGATTTGTAATTAACAGTGGGGGTTGCCGGTATCGCTCCTTGGGGAGACGGGTAATTATTGCTCCGCGACTCTTTGGAAGCATTCCCAATAACCGGAAACCTTGCTTATTACAAGCTCAGTTGATGCGCGTGCACATGATGCCTCAAATACCACACCGAGCCGCGGACTTGGATTACACTCGATCACGATCATCGTTCCGTCCCTCCCTCGCCGAAATTGGATCTTTCCATTCTAAGATTGCTTTATTGGGGTAAATGTATCTATGACTGCGGTATTTTTTCCCAATGAGATTCAAGTACGTAAAAATGAACATTTTGCCCGGAATAAATTTGTACAATTCAATGAGAATGCATTCTCGTTGGCGAGGCAAACCAAATTTTCAATCATTCTCATATTTTTATTTTAGACATTCTTCATGAAAGGTAAAAATAAGACCATTTTTCTTATATCTTAATCACAACTGTTGTTCACACGATTGCGCATTCCTTAATTACTTTAAATTGCATGATTCGCCTGTAAAATTTCCTTTTCTTGACTGATGTGAATTTTCTTATGGATGAACGAAATGTTCCAAATCCACCACTAGCACAGGAACTGGAACTGTTGCAGAAAAATATGGAAAAAGGGTCCGTAACATTATTCGAGTGAAAGACGATTTCGTGGTTTGTAAAGAAGTAAAGTAAACAGCAAATTCGCGGAAAAAAGCGTGGTTGAAATTTAGTAAATACGGTACAGTACTTGCGTCAGAGGTGTGTACAAAGAGGTTCCTTTGGAGTAGAGTGAAGGTACGAGTATTTTAGAATTCGAAATTTAAATTCGTGTCCCAAAGGATGGTAGAAAAAACAGGACACCTGTATTCTGCGCAACGCAATTGCAGTGGCATCGGACGAGCGAAAAATGGAGGGAAGTCTCGCGAGTGAAAAGTGCCTGCAGGTATCGTTACGGCTTCGTCCGTGTAATCAGATGCGTCTCGAGACTCAGGATCGCGAAATAATCCGGATTAAGTAGATCCTGAGCTCGTTCTCCCCTTGGATCCTAGCACCCACCAGCAAATCTTCCCTTTTGAATATTATGCCTGAAAATTTGCGAAGAGGGTTCCACATTGATCGACTTTTCTCAAGAATGGAACAAAACCAAGGAGAAAGATAAATTTTTTAAATTGTAACTTTTGTGCATGACATCTGGAAATATATTCTAGTTATACCTTATCAGTAGTCTGTGGAACTTCGTACAAAATAAAAATTGTCTGTCTCGATTAAAACAGACTGGTGTAAAATAGAAAGGCCTTTCGTCTTTCAATAATTTTAATAGACCGAAGACAAGGCATTAATGTCCTTGGAATTTTTTAATTTTTCTTTTGGATTTTAACATAAATTCGTTCGATTGAAATACAAATATATTCTAATTTTAGAAGATATCTTAACAGATACCCGAACCAATTTATGTTACTTAATTCTATTGTGAATTCAACCTACTTATTGTTCTCATAAATGCGAATGAATTTGATTCATTCGAAACATTTTGATCGATTCCTGCCCGATTTTTCAGACTCGACCAATGTAACGCTCTGTCACGATGTTTTCCCAGTGCGGGCATATCGCATCAGGCTAAAATTATGCGAAAGCGGGTGATATACGTCCGATCGATATTCAGATTATCCGAAAAAATGATGCGGGCAAGCGTAGGCGGCGCGTATCGCGCTCCGTCGTCGCGATAACATCTCTCACGATTTACAGCTAATTCGACGAACGCGCCTCGATTTATCTCGCGGCCACGAGCAGCTGAATAAATTTGTTCAACCCGGTTTATTTATAACATTAAGAAAGCCACTGCGATCGCACGCCTCGATATCAGGAATATAATAAGTAGATATGTACGGGAACCCCCATTTCCGAAGACAAATCTAGAGTTTTTAAAATATTAAAAATAGTGCTTTGCGACCAGATCATTGATCGTAACAGACTGCAGATTTTATACAATTGTGATCGAAATTAGTAGATTATGCAAAAAGTAGAAAATATTATACAGATTAGAAACACGAATAGAATTGATTATTTTTGATCTAGCAATACTTTACTTTATAAAGGTACGGCATAAAAAAGAAACGTAAAAGTTATGTTTGATAATTCTATATTAATTGTACGAATTTGAACAAATACTTTTGCACACATATTCTACAACGCTTCTACTTCAAGATGCGAAATAGAATATGGAAGTTTTGAAAATGCAAATCCAGAGAGCCCCCTTAAATCGTGGTCGAGACGCATCGATGCTTATTCCTTCACGAACGCGGCTATGAATATGCATGGGAGTACTGGCAATTTTCTTAATTGAAAAGAGGCTGTCCGGGGGGCTGACCGAGGCAACGGATACCGACGGCCATTTTCATTTCTTGACAAAAAGCTGGTAATGAGAGGCGACGCCCCCTCTGCCCTGGAATCTGAAATTATCAAGAGCCGCGGCGAAGGGTTTGCTTCCGCGACCGGGTGCCCCGGAGAGTGCGTAATTAGTATCATTATTAAACAAAGGAGTCCTCGAGACGCGGAGTGGTCGAAAGAGAAGCAAACGAGAGGAGGCGAAATGGGGATCGGGGTCATCGCGGTGTGACAAGCCCCGGAGAGATAATGAATTTCGTCGTCGCGTCCCGTCGCGCGTCGCATCGTTGTCGTTCGCTCGTCGACGGCACGCGTAGTAAACAGGTTGACTCGCGCGTCCATGGGATCGATCGGAAGTAGAATCGACGTTAAACAGACGCGACATCTTCTATCGGAAAACAGTCAGGCAACTTTTTCAGCCGACCCGTTAACGCGTTGGCATTAAGGCATTAACGCAGTCATTGAATTTAATTAATGTCAGCACCGCCGTCGTCGTCGCGACACATGCACACGCGGAAGAATTGCTGCGCGCGTCAATCCTGACGAAATTGCCCTCTTTCTCTATTTTTTTGTGCGGCGACACGTCGAACCGACGTTGACGGAATCCGTACGACGTCCACCCGTATTGTACCGAAGTGCCTGTGACCCCGTTGTTCCGGGTTTTTTTTCGGGAGAACGCACAGTGGTTCGAATGCCGCTACCAGCTGAATGAAATTTATTTTCAAATCAACAAAAATTAATTGTGTCAATGAGATTTATAATGACTTTACACTAAAAAACCTCAAATCTTACCCTTTTGCAGTCGGAGCTATTTTAATTCGAAAATTAAACATCTCTTCCGACCTAGAATAATTCCATTCTATATAATTTTCTCTATTTTATGGATATGAAATTGATATAACACCTCACAGAATACTCAAATGTTTAGTAATTGATTAGATACCAACATATTTAGTCATGTAAACAATATTTTGAATAATGGTATAGCAATTTTTAATGGTGACTCTGAGTCACCACTCGAGTGCTAAGGGTTAATTGTTAATGCTTACGGATTAGGCGAACTTCGACTTAACGGCAGGCAGTGAACTTATTCGGTCACATCCTCATAATCGATAGAAATAGCTTGCAAAATTCAAACGCACTTCAATCTTAAATGTATGTTCGAGTCTTGATTCTTATTAACAGATATGAATTTGTTTCATTTCGCGTAAAAATCAATGTACAATTGACGAGAAAATACAAGCTTTAAGATATGATTCTTCGGGAAGATTGTATCACGATTTTGTTCAATTAAACAGTTGTATGTACTGTGCAATATATGATTAGATTAGTCAAATAAAGCACACAACTTTTTCAGCCGACTGATCAGTCGACTGATAAATTCGTACGCGAAGGATAAATAATGATAATACTGCACGAAGGCTTTCCAATCTGAATAATTGCAGAGAAAAAATCAGAGATGGACGATTTCGACTCGGGCAGTTCCATCGTTGAAAATCCATTCGGAACGCGATCTACGCATTGGCAGCGATTCCGGCACAATCGCCGGCGGTATCGATTGTTTGTGGAACAACAAGCTCTGGCCGGTGGAAAATAGAAATGGTACACCGTCGTAAACTGTCTCGTTTAAGGCGTTCTTCCGCATCGATGGAAATTTTCGCGTAACGCGAAAAGGTATCGCCTCCTACCTCTCGTTCTCAAAATCCAGCAATACTTGTCGTCATAAAAGGTGTTTACCGTGTAACCGGCACGTGTGCGGACGAGAAAGAGAGAAAGAAAGAACGAGATAGAGAGGGAAGGACGTACTACACGGACGGTATAAATGCCCAGCCCTTGTGGAAAATGCTTTTACGGGCCTCGTTCTACCTCGTAAATTACGGGGGCAGGGTAGAGGCAACAAGTTCGCGACAGTTTCTCGGTCATGCGAGGCTCTTCGCGCGACCCAGTCGATAATCGATCGTCTTCGGTTTCAGTCAACTTGTCGCCCTTACGCACCAGTTGATTACATGAAACCGGGTATAGCCGGGCCAGAAGCCGACCTCGCTTTATGTATTAAACTCTCTTCTTTCTCTTTCTTTCTCTCTCTCGCGCGCTCTTTCTCTCCTCAACGAGATAGAATTTTCTCCGCTAATAAGGCGAGGGCTGGCTGCGACAGTATATATTGTCCGCGAAACAGAGTGCCAGATTTAATGACCAGGCAACCGGAGACCCGATTCTCGCTGTGGTTCGCGAAAAGCGCGACAGCATCGCGGATGAGCTCTAATTGCAAAGAAAGACTCGCGATTCTCCTCCGTAACAATCCTTCTCTTTGCTTTTCTCTCTTCGTCATAGACTACGGATGTCTTCTCGGCTTTAGTCATCAGGTGTTCCGAAGGAAGCTTGTCCTCTTGAACCTCTCGGAGCTTATCGACCGGAACAACTCCGGAAACTTCCGCTATTGCGCCCCGACGACTCAAACGACGACTCAAACTTTGGGAACAATCTCTCTCAATTAATCAGAGATTCGTCCGGAAAATCCTAAGAACCAAGGGTCTCGTGGGTGGAAAGAGAGTATCGACATCAGAGGAGCCGACTGACCGCTGAACGTCAGCATTCTCGACTTCCGGTGTAGATCTTGCTGGCGTTTCTCTTTCGCTATCCGCAAGTTTGACCAGATCTCTTCGCTTGCGGCTACCTCTGATCGGCTTACCAACAAGTCGCGTAGGACTCTGACATTCTGCTTGCGGGAGCATTCTGCCGGTCGGAATACTGATTTTCGATTCGACCTGGCGCACACCGCACGGTGATATCGCAGCCCCGAAAACCTGGCAGAAACTCGAAATATAAAGATTCAAGAATTCATGATTCTCCGTTAGTAAATTATAGTTAAGAATATACTCTTGTAGAATCAGTAAACATAACGATGTTGAAAAGCTAAGTTCAAAATTGGTCATTGCTATTGAGTTTAGTTATGGAGTGGAAACTAGATGTTCTAATAAGTATATTTTTATTTTAAGTACGCGACTTTGATACAATGCAGAATTTTGTGGAACTCAAACAATATCCTTTACGAAAGATAGAATACTTTGCAGGTTCTCTTTAGTTTATTGAGCATGGTTATTTTCATGAAATATAAATATTATATCATAGTAGACAAGATATACTGTAAATATAGACAAATACTATTCATTTGAAACAAAAATGTGGATACATAAATGTTGATTTTTAAATACTTGCTCTAATCACAATTATTAATAAATCTCATTAATTTTATCGTTTTCGAATGTCATGGATGTTTAAGAAGCAATATACATTCGATAAACATCGATTTCTGCAAGTTGCTTTTTTTATCAAACAGCTAGATTGAAGAATTGTTGAAAACCTTTATTGCAAATGTTATAAGCAGGTTCTTAGAACTAGGATTAACTTAGAATCGAAAAGAGCGAAGGAGGTTCTACGGAAAACTAGGTCACAGAAGTCGACTAATATTTCTCGAAACGAAATTTCGTTCTCGAGTTGATCGACTTCGAAAATTAATCCGGCACACAAGGATTATGACCTGGTTATCAAAAACAAGCTCAACAAAAATAATTAGCCAAGCAGCACGTCTAATTAACTTTAATGATTACCTTCAGAGAGTAGAAATTCGTTAAAATAAAGTTTGCAATATATACTTGATTTTGTTTTAACGCGGAACCCATCAACTGTACAAGAAAAAAGTGTACTTAAAATACACACTGCACGTAGACCCTACTTTAATAACTATAGTTTCACCCTGCCCCAATACAAATAGTGACCGCTAAAGAAAGCCGCAGGTCGAACATTCTTATTTTTAACTACAATTTTCTTATGGTCACAATCAATTGAATAGTGTACCGCACAACAGAAGTTGGAGTTCTTAATGTTCTTTAAAAGTTCTTTATTGGTGCACAACAATTTTCATATTTAATTTTTTTGAGAAAATTTTCATTTATCCAGGTATGTAAGACCCTTTGCAGCCTTGGCTACTTTAACTCGAAAATTAAACATTTCTTTCGACCTAGAATTTGGATCTGGAATATGTAGAACATTCTACATATGTATATGATTTTTTTCATTTTATGGATAGGAAATTGATACAATATAATAGCTCATACAATATTTAAATGTTTAGTAATTGACTAACTTTTACAGGTGTTTCAACTTCCATAGACTCACAAAATTCCACTATTTGAAAAAGTCGAACAAAACACTATTTTAGTTACTATTAATTTTATAAAGGTAAAACAAGGCCTGCTGTTTACTCTACCGGACTCAGAATTTGTGCCTTCCTCCTACGAATTATGATGTATTTGGTATGCAATCCAGTATATTTGTACGCGGCGCGGATGCAGATCGAAGTTTCGAACCTCTAGGATCAATAGTTGAGGAAGTATGGTCGCTTAAAGTTGAGCATATTTTCAGTTTCTTGACAGGTAAGGGTGCCGCCATATTGGTTTATAGTGACGGTCGCACGCCGCTTACTGAGTTGGTTAGTATTATGTCGAGGGGGATGCGAGGGGCGGCAAGGTAAACGGCTCGCGGTCGTCACTACAAACCAATATGGCGGCGCCCTTACCTGCCAAAAATACTCAACTTTAAGCGACCATAGTTCCTCAAGTATTGATCCTAGAGGATCGAAACTTCGATCTGCATCCGCGCCGGGTACAAATCTACTGGATTGCATACCAAATACATCATAATTCGTAGGAGAAAAGTACTAGTTTTGAGTCCGGTAAAGTAAAGTTTACATTAGCTTGTCCAACTTCTGTATTACGAGACACTATTCCATTACCACGACGATAAGAAAATTGTAGTTCAGAATAAGTATGTCCGACTTTGAGCGAGTGATACGAGTGATTATTTAAGACAATCTAAAGACTACACCATTCAGTAGAGAGTAAACTACACTTTAACATTCACAGCATAAAACAATCGTCCTATTTTTCTAACGATCGAGCGTGCGCTAAGTCGCATTATTATTATCATCAGTATATTTCCCGCGCGTGCTAACTCGGCCGACTTATTCCGACGTGATCCGGTTCAACCCTTCGATGGCGACGCGTGGTGAAAGCAGAACGAGATCCCCACGGTGACGTTCCACCCCATGGTCGTACAGGGTGTTTCTGATCTGGTGATACAGCCAGAACAGACAGTGAATCTGGATATGGTAAAAAACTTGGAATAAAATTTTCTCATCCAAGATTTCGTTTCCGAGAAAATCCAATTTGAAAATTCATCGAGTACTGATTCAGGCTGGCGTGTCCGATTATGGTCGACCAATTCTACTGCTCCCAAATATAAGTTTTTCCAATCTCGTTTGTTCTCGATCTTGTCCTCGATATTTTCGACTGTCTTCTTCCTATAGAGTCATCCACTCTCAGTACGATTAGATGGCTATATCGTTAAACGATGTTTTACGATCTCACGATGTTAAAGCCAATTTCCTCGGAAACGAAGCCTCATTTAACAGAATCGTATTCTACCTTTTTGAGCTTCCTGATTCTCGTAGAATCGTCCTCTTTCAGTACCATCAGATCGTCGTATTATTAACCCCTGTGTAGCCAACCACAATGAATAGACAGTTGAAAACTTTAGTATTTAATATCTTTTGCACAAATTTTGTATTTTGAGACTAACAAGGGACATTACTCAAGTGTAACGCGCTGATTTTAATGATATTTATACAGGATATGGTTTGTTGAAACATATTTGACACGTATTTTTTTATGCAAAAAAGATGAATTTTTTAAATATTGTTTAAACAAATAACTGTTTGTGAAATCTTTTTATACGACTACATTCCTTGATCGAAAACACAGAAATTAAAAAAAAAATCATTGTCCTAGACCTTCTAGTCCTAGATCTTCACCCTCTTAACATGAATGTCAAAAAACTACTCGTCATCAGAGAAACAGTTTTCAACAAACTATATCCTGTATAAATTTCGTTAAAATCGGCGTGTTACACTTGGGTAATGTCCCTTATAAGTCGACGTAATAGAGATAACAACATTTAGAGCAGTTTTGTAATATTTTTGAAGGAACATTAAAAAGTTGTTGAACGAAATGCAGTGAACGGGAACCCCCCGGGTTTCCGGTTGTTACGATGTCGACGTTGACTTTCTAAAAAAAAAAACGAAGTCTCTTTCTGTTCGACTTCAGATTCTACATATTCGATGTCAGAACCACTCAGTATGTACATCGGTATCGCGTCTCACCGGGAAAAGAGCGACGGTTGCGTCGACGTGGTTCGAAACGGCAAGCGACGCTCGGGGGCGGGGGTGTCAGTGGAGTCTGTTCGCCGCGGGACGCCGGAATATCGTGCCGGTGACACGAGGAGGGAAGAAGCAGAGAAAAAGAAACTGGGAAGCTGAAAAGGAGAACCCTGGGGTTGGGAATCGCGCCCCCCAGCTAGCTTAGCAGTCGTCTTGGCCGTCGTCGCAGCATGCCCTTGCTTCTCCGCTCGTCTGAACTGGATCGGTGCAGTACGACGGGACCCGACAGCATGGAGCCGGCCAGTTCCGTCGACTGACTTCGCTCCAGGTCGTTGCTCCACTTTGCTGGAACACGCGTTTCCCTGCCGCCACCCATACACACGCGCGCGCCGACGCCGACGGCTGATCGCCAATACCGAACCGGACAACCCGGTAAACACATGCGCGACTTCGCCTCTCACATTTACCCGCACCGACGCGTGAACGTCCTCCCGGTAATTCGCATAAACTTCGACCGTGCGTGCATTACGCGCCTCGGGCTTCTGTCATCATCCTGGACTAGCCGGTGCCCCACTTGTCTAGCTATCGAAATCTGTTCTTCAGATCACGAGATGATCGCTAATATGTGGATCTTGTGGGTTTCTTTGATAAACATCGACCATTGTGTCCATATCCAACATTTTATATGACGTGCGATTACATTGTAACGGTTGAACTTCGTAGTTTCAACGAAAATTTTTATATTAGAACTGTAAATTAATCCATAATCGTCGAGGAAACCTATGACAATTTTACTCTGAATCTTCACTCTCGAAATTTAACCCTTAGCAGTCGAGGGGTGATTCAAAGTCACCACTAAAAATTGCTGTACCATTATTCACAATATTGTTTAGATTACACATTTAAGTATTCTATGAAGTATTACATCAATTTCATATACATAAAATGAAAAAAGTTACACATGGAATTATTCTAGGTCTGAAGGAAAATGCTTAATTTTCATGTTAAAATAGCTCCGACTGCAAAGGGTTACTTATTATTTCGATAAGATGCATTTGAAGAATAGATATCATTCTCACACGATATGCTGTAACTATGCTAAAAATAGTGAAGGGTTAAAATGTCTAAAGAGACAGTGTATTTCGAACCCTGCCGCACTTTACCGAGTGGTCCCTGACTTCGTCATTTGTGTGAATCCAACCGCAACATGTCGAGAGCACATTCTCCGAAGAAAAATCAATTTTTTGAACCTGTTACCCGAGAACCCGCCCTTAATTCGGGAGACAGGTCCTCGAAGACGGACGCAGTCTTCCGGGAGGGTGGCCGCCGCCCGGGTCCGTAATCCAGGGCGTAGGGAACGAGAGGTCGGGAGACGATAAGCGAAATTACTTTTCCTCGACGCTGTTGACCAAAATACCCTATTTCCCGGGTTCGGTCACGGCGGAACGGCCCCATTTCGTTCGCGGAAAAATGGCCCGTTAATATCGTGCGGTTCCCCGGGCCATATTAAGGTCAACGAAACCGGTCGCGTTCTGCTGTATCTGGCCAACGCTGCTGGCAGCTTGCTCGCATAACTCATCCGGGATTGCGTTGGCTGGATCTAGCCACGCGTGCTCCGGAATGATGACATTCGGTCTGTTTGGGGCTACAGAATGTACATGTACACAGTATACGCAGACACTCTGAAGTACCTGGGCCATTTGCGCCCTATCTTCATGGGGTAAGAATAAGTAGGGCATCCTCGGGTCTCGAATCGGATAAGACGCGTCCTCGCCAGTTAATCCTGCCATTCGGCTAAGGTGATTGTTTGGCTCGTAGAGATGCATTTACAGAAAGCCAAATCAAATAGGAGAAAGAGACGGAGACTTTTGGTTACTTTACCGAGCGGCTCGCCGAGATCTGCGAATCAAAATGTCGTTACTAAACCGCGGAACGTTATGCAGCTTTTATATTCTCGTAGAAGATGAACAAATTTCCGTTCGGAAATTTCTTTCCGAACGACTTTTATCGAGTTCGCTATAAACAATGTTTAGTCGGCGTACTGTTTTCTTTCGATTTCTGTCATTTCCTTGTGCTCGATATCGGGTTGCGTCAGTTTTAAAAGGATGCTTCCGATGCATGAAGTGAAACGTTCGTATGTCGGAGACTTTCTACATTTTGCCCTGTAATACATTTTTGCAATAACGTTTGGGTTTTGTTAGCTACTTTATGCATTATGATTTTACTGCGAGTTACAGTTACAATTGAAGTATACAGAAAACTATTTATATACATATCTCGGAAACAGAGACCGAGCGGCGGTAACACGTACAGGAAAAAGTTGCTGAGAATTATGAATTCCGTAACATATTTGAGTTTCATCAAAATCGCTGCAGTGAACCCTTTTCTGAGTAATTACCCATTTCTTCCTATCACAAAAGATGTGGAAGTTATTCAGGTAACTCGTCTTAGGTGACTCATCCTGTATCAAGTTGTAACAAGTTAGAAAACAAAAAAGAATTAACGTTTTCAACAATAAAGGGCGAAGACACTAACTCGCTGAAGAGCAACGTGTTCAATCAACAAGCAACCCCACTAACATTTCCCTGAACGTTTCCAACAACTTCATTCAACGGAACCGAAAGGCATCATTAATGAAGCAAAAACATGCCATGATTTCGGAACAGCAATTAATATCCGTACAATTCACCCCCATTGTGCAGACCAAATAGCTTCCTTCGAATAAATGACTAATGATCTCCACCGCGAGCGGCAACAAAAGGGAGCGAGCGTGCGCGTAAACGCCGATGTGTGCCGTAGTTGGCAACACGTACACGGTTGAACCCGTAGACGAGTTCCGTTGTCCCCGAAACCCGAGTGAGCGGATTCTTGACACGCAAGAAATTTACTATTACCCTCGACCGAGTGCTCCTGGTCCAACTGGGACGTCCGGGGCCATTACTCCAGTTTCGTTCGCCGGTGTCTCCTTCGGAATAGTCCGCGGCCATTGGCCGTTCCCGCGTCGATGATCCCGGCTGCTTCCTCGCAGTGGAAGATTGCTCTCTCTCTCTCCAACTCTCTATACCGACAGCTATGCTCTAGCTATGAATTACGAGGGCTTTTTCCCAGGAACAGGATCGGGAACTGCCGTCGGACGCGTTCGACGATAATCGCTGCTGCGTTCGCCGTTCGCGACGCGTATTTACGATGGGCCATTTGTCAGCCGGATGGCCCCGGGAGCCCGAAGGGGCGGGGCTTCTCAGGACGTCGCCAGCTTCTTGCGTCTCGCGGAAGTATTCTAATGAGACGGAAAGCCGTTGCTCCAGTTCCGTTGGCCTGTTTCGGATGCTCCGCTACCCCAGAGCGACTCCGTTTGATGATAATGACGTCGACCTCGCTGAGCCGGTTCGAAAGAAACGACGCGGTTCGCTGATCGAAAAAGCTTGATAGATGAGCCTCGGCCTGTTTAGACTGACTGAGACGTTCTTCGCGCACCGTCGCCGCCTGCCCGTTTCTTCCATGGAGCTTTAGCCGAGATACGATCCTCGGAATTTCCATTTACCAGAGGCGAGGGAGCCACTCGGTGATCCCTGGACCGGCCCTTCGATTTATAAACCTTCAGACGATAGACCGGATTGGCTAGTCTTGAGCCATGGACATTGACAAATGTGCCCGTCAACGTGTGTTCTCTCGGTTTCGGGGGATCGATCGGCACGAGATTTTATGAGATCGTAAACACCTGATCACATAAACCATCATCCGGATCACCGCTTCTTTGTACAATGGATAAGAAAAGACCGGACCAAAAATATACCGGTTTTATTAACCAGATAGTTTGATTTTTTCTGAAAATTTTTAAGCTTCCTTTCCAAGGTAAAAGTATACCAGCAAGTTCTTTGATTGTGCACTTAAAATCTTGTACGAAGATTATTTTTGTTAACAAATAATACATAATAATAATGCAATAGTTGATATAGGTATGATATAGGTAGACTTGCAATATGATATCATTCACATCTTGAATTTCGTTTCCATATTCACATTTATGGGATCATCGATGCTACGCACCAGGCAAATTTTATTTAAAATTATAGTACCCCATTATTTTCATTTTAATGGAAATGGTATTTCTAGAGCAGAATAAAATATTATTTCCAATAGTGCGTGATAAATAATAAATAGTATATTTTATTTTAGATCGTGAAATATAACACTGTGCTAAAATGTTTTATTTGGCGTGGAGGGTTTTTAAAATAATATTCGAATTAGCAAGAGGATGAAACGAAAGCTGATTTCCTTTGCAAACGATTTTAATACGCTAATGCTTAATTGCACATTATATTTCATTGTGCTTCTCGCGTCTGTAATTGATATCAATGAATAATCGTTCGAAATCTGGTTATAGGGAATCAATACTGAGCTCGGCGAACCAAAGAATGATGTATGGTGACGAATGCCAGCAATCCATTTATAACGTAAGATAAAATCAACGCAGGAATTCCTACTCATTGTTGACAGACGGCCATAAAATTCGATACTCTATTCAGTAGGAAAAAAAGGTTTTAAAAGCTAGTGCGCATGTTGAAAAAGCTAACACAAACTAAGAGCAATAAGACATTTAGAAAAATATAATTTACACATAGTACATTCACAGTGTATTCACAATGTATTTAAAATACTGTCGATTATTTCGATAGCATAAATTCACGAGCTTCAGAAAGATGCGGTTTGAGCCTGGTTGAACCTCCAAAAGAATGAACAAGCTTCTCTTTCATTTCGCAATTTCTACAGAATTCATGGAACTCTGTATTTGCATTGGAAGTGTTCGAAATATTACGTTATGTTATCCTACATTTTCAATTCAAGAAAAATATGCAGCCACGTTACAAAACGCAGAACAAAAAAATAAATAAATTCATTCATTCCAGTTTTTATACGAAACTTTCTATGCGCACTGACAGTGCTCCAAATAGTTCTATTATTCTGCAACGTTAACTCTTTGTATTCCGTATTTTTGTTCAATTTCATTCCGAGCAACTCTCCATCGTTTTCAGTATTCTATTTGAAACGTACTCCAAAAACTGGTTCTTTGATGTTACGTTGAAAACAGCTTAAATACACGTTCATTGAATCTATAATTAAAAAATTGATAGTATATAAAATATAGTGCTTATTTAAAATGGCAATTTAATAAGGTCAGGTCACACTCGTCATAGGAATGCCTGCGGATAAAATATATAGGAGTGAAAATTCACGAAATAAGGCTGCTCAATTAAAAGCTGAAATAAAATAAATTCGCATTATTTGACGCTCGGGAGCAGTACTCATAGAAATACATCTCGTTCGAGTCTGTTCACAGTACATGTCTGATCGGATCAGTGAATCCAGAGGGATATGGCTGTCGACGTCTTCGATAATTCCGGGAGATCTCCGAGCGCGTCGGCACACATAAAAATAGGTTTGCCTCGACGGGTACCTCGATATCGACGAATTCTGAAGTTCGAAACTTTAAAGGAGCCAATAGTTCTGATATTAAATGGGCTGCTCTTTTCGGTCGGGCCATGCGTACACCTATACTACTTGTATTCGAGCCGCAAATCTTCTACTGTGCTCTTATCTCCACTGGAACATTTGGCAGAGCTATCCCATATCTATTCTTGAATCGCGAAAAGGTATTTCTTTTTCGAGAAAAATCACACTGACCTGTTTAGCTCAATCGTTCGGAAATCCTCGAACGTTCACACGATAATTGTTGAAACTGTCTGATAGGTAGTTGCAACACATTCAACACAGAACTTTTTAAGTGTTATTTATACGTAGACTGCGGCTTTTTATGCAAAATAAATAATGCCTGTTCCTCGTAAATATCTCCTCTGTACTGTCACGTTTTGATATTTCGCTGGCAATGAACCCTTCGCAACATTTCCTCCGTAACATCACGTTTTGCCTTTTTCCTGAACGATCTCCATCTAAAACCGATCTCATCGTTGCCAAACATATTTCTCACTCGCGGGACGCAAAAATTTTAATACGTCAACATCTTCTGACATGCTTGTATGTATAATGTACTTAATATCATGCACAATATTTACTTCAACACAATTCTACGAATGAAAAGGTGTAATAAAGAGAAATTACATTAATTTCGAAGTGTGCTATCTTTTTGTCCCGGAGTGTAGTTGTCCTGTATCCTCCAAAATGGAATGTCATTTCGCGAACCGCAAGGCTCAGTGACAGAAGACGGAACAACGTCCAGGAATCGGTGGCAGCCGTTGCATCCAGACTTGCTGACACACGCGTGACACTTGTTAGCGCGTATTTAGGTTAAGCCACGATAACGCAGCCGTCGAGAACGATAAACGCGTTGATCTCTTCGCTGGCTCGCATAAATTCCGGATACCGTTAACGGGTCGGTCGAGCGCCCCCTTTATTCCTAGCAACAGCGACATGACCTCTTCCACCTCGTTCGTTTTCGCGGAAGAAGAGGAAGAGAATCATACTGCAGGGTAGCGAAAAACGCGGCGCCGCGACGCGACACGACGCGACGCGTCGCTCGCTCGTTAAGGCCAGCGACCTGTGAAATTTCGAAATAGCATCGCGAACCAGTCGCGACGGCCATGAAACACAATTAAAACGGTGACCGGCGGCTGGCACGTACGGATGGTTTTTCACGGGCCGCGGCCGACGTTGCACCCCTTTTTTTACCGGCCTGTGGTCGTGAGATTGAATTGCGGGGAAAACAAAGGGCACCTCTTTTTCATTGTTTTGAAGACCGCCGATCGAATCGATATCGCGAGTTCCAGAATTTCAGTAGCCATTTTATTGTCCCGCGTGTCCTGCGTGAATCGCGAAATTCGTATCCGATGGAAACGATCCATCTTTACTCGGAGATGAACGTACAAAAATGGAAAGAGCGTGGCTGAATCAGTAAAAATATCTTTCCAACAAAAGTGTATTCTAGCAACGCAGTCGCATAATTCTAAATGGTAAAAGATCCTCTTGTTGCGACTTAACTTTTGAATTTACTTTTCACGTGTTTTTTTTAGTTTTGAAAACTGCCCGACGCAAGGCCGTCGTTAAAAAATGCAGTGGATAAATCTGGAACTGAAAACTGACAGATTTCACGAACATTTCGGTACACATTTCGCTCCCAAATCATCTGTCATCGACAAACCTCACATCTGTCCCATCAATCTCGCGCATTGTGTTTTACTTATGAGAACAGAATTATTCCTCGAATCCCATAATCGACGGGATTGCTTAATATAAATAAATCGTGAGTATGAGACAAAAGTAAGACAAAAGCCCACCTTTTAAATATTGAATTAAACGCAGTTCATCTAATTACTTGTTCAGTATTAAAAACAAAACAAACAATTCAATAATGATGAAAACCAATCTCTAAATAAAATGAAAACATCAATGTGTACCTAACGATTACTGTAACAGTGTACACGGATTAAAATAGTCTCGACAAAAGAAGATTGATTAAGCATTTTAACTAAGGGCGAGTCTAATTTCTTGCCGTGACTTGCAGGATAAGAGAATTCACCTTCATCACATTGAAATCCGACCGATGTGAATTCAATAGTATCGAGAAACAAACATCCACTACAACAACTCTTGACATTTTAGTTTCCGTTTGACTAAATAAATTGCTCTTTCACCAGCCAGGTTCCGTAGTTCGCTTGTTAGCGCGTTAAAAGCCGGGAATATTTGCCTAGTGGGAGTTCCAAAATTTGAACCATATGTGCCGCAATGTTTCAAATTTCCAGACGCGATGCGAACCACGGTAGCCCTGCGAATTTCGGATGAACGCGCGGGCGGAAGGTATATCGTGAAAATATTGAAATCACCGGCGCTCGGGTAACGGGTAGCTGGTCGTTCCGCGGCTGAATAAGACTTAATTGCAGCTGGTAATCCCGTTCCCCGGGCGGAAAATCGAGTTACGCGGACGCGGTGTAGATTACAAAATGATTTTCCAGGTTAACCGGCCCGGGAGAAACGTTGCCTCGACGTGTTCGCACTGTTCGCCGAGCGTATTAATGTTTATACACACGGCCGCACGCGTCCGGGAGACTTTAACGCCACGAAACGAGAAGTTAAGGCACTTCTGAGGGCATTTCCTTCGGCGGAAGTGTAGTAAAGAAGCTACGGTGTAAGCAATTTGCTAATTTCGCCGTTACACCGTCGACGGACACGTACGCGTACAGCTCGGCTCCATTGAGCGGGTCGCGAGCGAACTTTAATTCGGTTTCCCAGGCGCTCGTTAAACTTTTTCACGAAGGTGAAACCGTGAATCTTAACGTCTGCTTTCCATAATCCATTTTTCCGCGACGGTGACGCAAAGTTTTTCCGGGGTTCGATCCCGGGCACGCGGCCTCCGTTTCAATCTCGATGCTTATTTGGTAACTTCGTCGCTACGCGGAGGCGAAATCGCGCATGGGAGGATTCTCGCAGAAATTGGATGCGTAAATCCAAGGCTGCATCGCTGTTGCGACTGTGCCAAGGATTCCCGACTATAAATAGTTTTTGGGATAATTAAAATGGCTGTGGACCCCGTGCAACGCGATGATGTAAAATAAATGGTAAGGGGAATAAGAAAAGTATAGTTGCCAGCTACATTTTCGTTGCAGAAAGTATAATGATGGTGTTAACAGATAAACAGTTCTAGACTATTCTCTAAAGATAGTGTTTTCAGCAAAAAAAATTTTGCCGACACTCAAAAATCTCTAAGTTGAAATGAAGTCAAAACGCCTCATATGTTGTCAGTGATTTGACACAAAAAAACATTATTCACTCTAAAACATTCTTCCCCTAGGTAGTCAAAAGAGTGTAATGGTACGAGGGGACGGAGAAAATAGTAGGGCATGTGTTAAAGTTAATGACAGCATGTACTTGTAATATTGTATATATTTCTATATTTTATGCGTAGTTATACCCGTGTAGAAACACGTGTTCACTGTGCGAGGGACAAAACCAGAAGAACGCCTAAGAACCAACGCGACATCACATAAAGTTTTAAGATTTCCACAAAAAATCGTAGGTCCTAGAAAAACAGGACCAAACTCTTCCAAAAATTAAATAGAAAGAGTAGTAGAACAAGTGTGTTGTGTGCGAGGGAATTCTAAAGACAGTGAGGAAAATTGTAGAACCTCCGGAAACAGAATTAGCTCTACCAAAATAGTACCCAAGAAAGTTTACGCTTCGTTGGAAGCGAACAGAATGTTAAGGGTTGGAATGCTTATGTTCCCGGCGCCTACAAAACCCACAGCCTTGAACCGGATCGTGAGCTGAAGCAGAAATCCTTTGGACGGCGACGCAACGCAGTTTCGACTAAAGAAGGTAAAAACTATTCACGAGGAAATCCACTCGACAGGGTAAACAATGACGCGGCCCCGCGCGCTGCATAGCAAGTCGCCATGCCGCAACGCAGGAATTTTGACTTTCCGCGTGACAATGCTGGAAAAATCGATTGTATCGTTTACTGTGCAAACACGTACTCGCGTACTGTTTCGCGGAGGGTCCTCTGGAATTCTCGACACAATTGCCGCGGAGTTACAGGCGACTGGAAGTTTGACATCACTCTGTTGCCCTTTCCCAATTGGGCAAATAAGCCGGAATAACAAACTACCACTGCACCCGTCGCCCACCGTGTTCACCCCTTGATTTTATTTCTTTCTGTCGTCCTTATCGGCTGCCCTGTTCTATTTTTTAATCATCCGTGGGAGGAAATGGGGTTTTATTATCTGCGAACGCGTTTGTTCTGGAGATTAAGCACCGATCACACCCGGAAACATAATGTTTCTACATCTGCTGCGATGACGTTCGCACTTGATCAATTTTGTTTGAAATTCTTCTGAAAGCTCGGGATTAACCATACTTCGGTTCCGAAAATCGATTCGAGCGAGATTGATCTTGATGCAAGATAAAATTGCCTGCTTCTGGTGCAAGATACAGGTACTACATATGTATTTGATTCTGTTCTCGTATTTTTGAAATTTTGAAATATTTTCACTGTTTTGTGTAATCATACATAATAGACAAGGAGTAAATGCATGTACGAAAAAATTGTTGGATAGATTTAATACAGTAATCGCTCCTTCGTTGTCCAAAATCAAGGGCACGATCGTTGTCCAGTGCCTACCCATTCCACTGCCTGTCAACGTCGAGTCGCTCCGCAGGGCGGCGACGATTGATGTCGGCTCGGGTATATCGGTGTGAACACCACGACATTGACTCGAGGAAACCGAATTTTCAAACTTCTTAATTTTTATTATTTCTTTATGGGATTTTCACTAACTTATTTCTGGCATTTCTCTGATTAAAATGACACCAAACACGATATAGTTTCAACAGTATTTAGTGGTTTAATCGACGGTCAATGTTTCGAAGGCAACGAACAACAGCAACAATGTGGGCCTTTAAACTGTGCCGGCGACGGCGACACGCTTCGGTCACCCGATCCGTATCTCATTCTGTCCTTCTCTATGTTCGGCTTTCTATTGAAGTCTCGCTCGGCGGTCGGCGCGATATCTAGACGCAGTCATAAATCAAGAATAGTGTCCGGGCACGCTCGTTGTACACTCAACCCCCAGGCCTTTGGACAACGAAGGAGCTTTTACTGTATAGAGTTCTTTAATAAGATTTTCTCGAAACCAAATGGCAAAATATAGTTTTCAACTAACTTTTCCATACGAAATCACACTACCCTGCACACAAATAAATTGCCTCCAATTCGAAATACAAAAACGTCCACAAGTATCACAGTGTCCATAGACATTCAATCAAAAAATAATTGACAAAATAATAGCTTCCGACTGGGATGGTTTCAATAATTTTTTAACCGCGTACATATCACAAGATGACACATTTTATCTGCGACGATGAAACATCAAGAATCTGATGAATTTTTTAAAATTCACCTTGACAGAGGCTAGGATCTCAGCTTTAAGACTTCCTTCGCCTCTCTAGGAAAAAGTGAATTTCTAAGGTTCCCGGATGCTCGAGGAATAATTTGCGACTTTACCGGTGTTAACGGAGAATTCGGAACGCGATGGAATTCGCGTTTATTTAATGCGACCGGGTGTAGTCGTTGGCACGAACGGAGGTGTGAAAATCGAGCGGGAAATATAAACGAGGGAATATTTTCGTAGACATCGATGAAGATCGACCCTGTTGGAATCGAGTCTCGCGAAAGGAGAGGGTTGCGCACGCGGACGGTGACAAACCGAGCAATTTTCCACGACGCGTGACTATCCATTCTCAAAGAGGAATCGTGGTGCGCAGCATTCTTCGCGAGACCCTCGCAAATTCCACGCCCGCGGGACATTTTCGTCGTTTCCCGGAGATTTATTCGAAACGGCTCGAGGTAGCGGCGCTGCTAGGAATGCCGCCTGTGAATCTGTAAATCTGGAATCTCTTTCCGTCTACTTTCTAGCCAGTCGCAGTTGGAGACCTTTCAGCGACAGATAATTGTCGGTTCAAGGTTCATTAAAAAATCTGTGAAATTGATTTCATTTCAATAAAATGACAGATTGGGGTGTCAGGGGTCAAATAATTCTTCCGAAAGGTGAATAATAATTAAAATTAAATTTGCACGCAGAAGTGTATCGACTATGTGTCGCGAGACATAATACGAGCAGCGGTAAAATCGCGTTTGAAAGTTTATTAAAAATCATTCTGCCGGAACACGACCGCGGCCATTACCCGAGCTAGTTGAATTAAAAGGCTCACGTCGAAAAATTGTTCGCTTGATCGACCGGGAACAAGGACGCACGCGCCAGAGGATTAATTGTGCTTGGCGATCGATAAATCGAGCAAAGTTTGTTTGTTGGAATACGTATCGCGGGTGATCGGATCCATTGCGGAAGCCCTTTGCTATTCAGGGTGAGCGTAAAATAGAATAAAATTGATTACAGACGCCTCGCAATTTTCTGACAATCAAATTATAACATATACTCACCCCTGCGGAAATAAACAAAATAGAATAACCATGAAGGCACCACCGAGGGCCAATAATTTGTTATTATACGTTCAATCACGTTCTCAATAATTTCCCTAATGTTAATGTATCGTGTATCCCGGCAAATTGGTATAAAATATCGTAATTTAACCAAATTATCTACCAACTCAACAGCATTGTGGAAACAGGTAACAGTCTGTGCTATCTTGGAATTAACAGTGGCTCATAATCATGTAATGATGTATCGCGTTACGAGATTACATGAAAGCGAAGTTACATCGATTAACATGCCATTAATATCTGCCGCATTAATTTGCTGATTACACGCCGATGAATTACCAGATTCGTAACGTAGGCGTAGCTCTTTCCTATTCGCGGTGAATGTGGTCTCTCGCTCTCCTTCCCTCTCACCCTCTCTCATTTTCTCTCGTTGGCGTAGTCAATTTCCTTTTCGTCGGATACTTCGTTTATCCAATCTTATCTCTCGACTGTTCTTTGTTCGAAGAGGATCGTGAATTCTTTAGCATGCATCGACGTTTCATCGCGCTACTGTATCGCAGACAGGTTTCCACGCTGTTAGGCGACCTGCTCGTGTTTCCTTCAGAATATCGGAGCCGAAGTGAAGAGAAGCTCCCCGAACGATATGCAAATCTATCCATCTATTTCGTACAAAAGATCCACGCTCGATACTCTCACGGCTTCCGTAAAAATTAAACGCTTTTCTGGAAAATCGAGTTTAGAGATCCGCCAGGTCCGCGTGTTTCAGTATCTGCAGGAAGTAGAATTGGTTAGCCGTGATCAGACGCGTCAGTCGATTCCTATCTAACACCTCGCGTATTCACTGCATTTTCAAACCCGATTTTCTCGAAAGTAAGGCGCCAAATGTAGGAATGTTATTCCTCTTTCTCCGACTTATTTTAACGCCTGGAATCATCCCTGTATACTTTAAGTATAAATAATTTAACTATTCCAAAAAGTGAAAGAAATTCGAATTCGCGTTATCGTGCAATGCAGAAGCAACAGTTAGTGTACATAATTTTCTGTTGGGGCCATGAGAGACCTCAGCACGCCCCAGCAAAGGGTTAAATAATCCGCGAATTCCACGCAAAGCGATATGGAATTTACTATCCCAATTTTTCGCTTGTTACGTCCGTCCGGCTTTCCGCGCGTTAAAACCGCGTGAAAATTGTAACGTACACGGCCAGACCGTAGAACAGAGGCACAGGCTGCTCGAATTACTGGTTTTCGAGCCGAGAAATTAACTGTACGAGGAAATTAACGCAATATCAATTTGTTAAAACGGCAACCACTGTAGTTCCTATTTTTGTACTGTTACTGTGTTCTCTCAAACATAAACTTCTACTTGACTCGCACACCCACGAGTCTACGAGAAAATAAATCAACATCCAGCAAGAAAAGTCAGAATTTTATTCCTTTATGATTTCTCTTGTGATGTTTCCACTGCGTAAGAGAAGAAGAATACAATATGTTGTATAAACAAAGGAATTCTCTGTCTCATGACTCATTTTTTACGAGTTTAGATTACATCTTAATAAAAGGAAGAAGACTGTAAAACATCACACAAACAGGCGATTTTCTTTCTCACGAGACTGAATTCTTCACTCCAGTCTTCGTTATTCAAGAGAATGAACGCTGCAGCTTCGTGCTGCTTACTTTAAAAAATAGCAGAGGACTTTAGCGTACAATTAAGTTAATGTTTGCGGTCCCAGGGGCTGAATAAAAGCAGAAGATTAAAAAGGAGCACACGACTGACCCAGCAATAAAGAAATAATAAAACAACCAATGTAAGATGACATCCCATCGCAGCTGAATTTAAATGTCTCCCCGGACGAATTCTAAAAGTAATCTTCCAGGGAGGGAAAACTTTCTTCGAGGAAAACCGTTCTAGTTTGTTGCGACGCGGCGGCACGGAATCGATTCTCACCTCCGTCGGATCCGTTCCATTAACTTTTTTTTTTGTTGAATGAAATTTTCAATCGACCGCCCGGCTCTGTCCACATGAATGTCTTCGTTGCGGGGGGTGGACCAAAACTTTTTTCATCGGCTTCTTATTGAGCCGAGACAGCCGGTCATCGATGCGTTTTTAATCCGTGCCAGTAGACAGCCGGTTTATCGGTGATACGTATCCATTCATCGCGTTAAACATAAGCTCTTAGAATTCTCGGTGAAGAAGACGGATACCCTTGAAACATCCGCCAGCATCAGAGGACATTTAATCCTCTTGGGATGTACGCGTGAAACGCCCCTCTCCGGACGTTTAATCACTTCCCCTCGCTTTTCACCTTTTTCGAGACACCTCGCAGTTGCACGAGCACTGGACGAAATTAAAAATAGTAAAGTTTGACATTTTTAGCGGAGATCGTGGCTTTTAACGTGTCCGTGCGTACATGAGTACTGGAATTTCACTATTTCAGACTATTTTACAGTATTTTATGAAAATGTAAAGAATTTTTTATTCAGATTCGCTGAATTTATTAAAATTATCAAAGAAAGAAAAGAGTTTAGATTTTTATGGATGTCTTTATACTGAGTTGAATTGCAAAGATTATTGAAGTTCTTTATGAACTCTGTCGTGCTGGGTTTTGAAAGATCAATATGATACCAATGCATACGCATTCCACACAAAACTATTATATTATATATTTCGATATATATAATTCTATAATTCTAATTGCTGTAATCTTTCTTCCTTTCTTCATCTTTCTCTACACAGGGAAAAAGTTTTCTCTCGCTCCTGGCAGCGCTATATTTCTTGATCTCCTTTTTAATCAACTCTGCATCTGCATATCTCTCTCTCTCTTTGCACTTCTTGTTTTCCACTCTCACTTCTACCTTACTATTTTGTGCTCCCTGTGTATATACTTTTTCTCCCTTGCGTGCGTTTACTACATTCTCAGTATTTTATTAATTCACTTTTCACGCGCGCCAAAGGGCTATGTGGTTTGTGTAACGATGTAGACAAATTTGAACATACTGGAATTGCGCGGAACTTTGCCGTCTCCATGAACCGCCCAAGGGAATCAAAGCAGAATAAAGATGTATTTCATTTCATCAGAGTTTATGGAAAATTCGTATTCCGTCAAAGAGAAGAGCGAAAGAGATAAAAAGAGTTTTCCAGAACTCGCCAATAGACGACAATAGAAACACTTTACTTGGAGCTTCAAAAAAATGTTTATATTTTTCAAAATGGTGGATTACAAATTTTATAGTTTACATTCGTTCAGTACATTTCGTTCTTTTGGGCACGTACACATTACAACGTCCAGTCTGAATTTATTATTGCGAAGTAATGCGAACTTTTACGGTTCCATCGATTTAGTGTTATTGACGGCCTTAATCCAGTTGTTTATTTACGTTTTATGGTGGTTAAATCTCTTTGCAGGGTTTAGTTTCGTACACTATCAAAAACAATCAATCTCAGCGTTCGCAAGTTCCGCAATAAAATAAAACAAAGTGCTCGGCAGTCTGTTTTATTGTTATTGCTGCGGAGATTATTACTCTCCGTAAATATGTCCAGCGGAAACAGTCGAAACTGAATCGGTGGTATTTTCTTGTTGCTTCTTGTGTCTATACGTATTCGAACATGCAACAGACCGTCGCGGCGCGACACGCGGTGGCCCGGAGAAAGAAAATGCGAGAGAAAGAAAGAAAGAGAGAATACGATCGTTTTTCAGCGGGAAAAGTTTCAGCATCTGGCGCACGACAAATTGGCCGCTGTCCCCTTGATTCGAAAGCGATTTCTCGTCGAGCGTATTTCCGGCCGGACTCTCTTGTCGCGTCCGACTGCTGGCGTGCTGTGTCGGTATATCATTGAAGACTTCATTGGGTCAGAAACAAAATGGACAATTGATTAGAACTTCTCTGACGGTTTGCATACGATTTCACACAATAATCGCGAGCATTCCGATTGAAACATTTCGCGTTCTTCGCGATCGATTTCAGCCCGGTACAGTAATCGCTCCTTCGTTGTCCTGAATCGTGGGCACGATCGTTGTCCAGTGCCTACCCACTCCACTGCCTGTCAACGAGAGGATTAGGCCTGCGTGGATCTGGTCGCCAGATGTGTCCCAGGACTGTCTAGACCCGCGCAGAACGGAGAACAATAGGAAAGGAATATGGCAAGGAAATAAGGAGTTTTTTAAAGCCAGACAGTTGACTGCTTTTGACTGCGAATGCTTTTTTTTGTCATTTAACTAGCCGTTTCACTAAAGACGCAGTCGTAAATCAAAAATAGTGTCCGGGCACGGTCGTTGTCCGCTCAAACCCCCGGCCTTTGGACAACGAAGGAGCTTTTACTGTAATCGGCAATTGAACGAGGGTAAAAACCACGAGGCAGCCGCGGTTGGAACGTTAATTGCCCAGTCCGCCGCGGACAGGATAACTTACCGTCTTCGTTTAAGGGAATTGATAACGGCAATTAAGAAGATCGCGCTCGCCCCCCGTATTTTTCTTACGACGTCTCACCGAGAGAATAGATCGCGGCTCTGTAATAATAGCCGATAGGCGACGCGCGATTAATCACGAGTGTCCGCCGCCGCTGTAATTAAATGGAGGATAAAAGGCGGAAAAGTAGCGACCGGGGGATATTATCTTCTGGCGATTGTACCGAAGAATCGCGTCGATCTCGATGACCATCGCTTGATGCGCGAGAGCCGCGCCGGAACAATGGCGTTTCATCTGCCACGTCAAACACGCTCGGCGCTTTTGTCGAGCGAGCGCACGCCGCGCCGCACCGTCTCGCGCGGAATACTCGCCGATCGACGCGATGCTCGATTCGCGGAAAATTCGCGACCGGAACCGTGCGAAACGCCGCGGGAAACGAAGTTCCGCGCAACAAATTGCTCTGCGGGGCGGAAAACGCTGGAAACCAACAGCCATGGCTAGAAAACAAGTCCACTGTAAACTTCGATTACGGTTTACTGCATTACTTTTTGAATCTTTTACAACTCTATCAGCGATTTGCTGAAATTTGCGAGACACAGTCTTCGCAAAAATATTGATTCATCACGATTGTTTCAGGGCAGCGCTCCTTGCGATGGGGCGAAAGCAACCCTCAAAGTTGGGGGTTGAAAGTTTGTTTTCCTTATTGTCTTCGGAAACAGAGGGTGCGGCAAAATATTTTCTTTCCAACTGCGTGGTTCTTAATAGAAACTTTAAACGTGTCAAGAATTTTAATAATTCACAACCAGATTTAAAATATCGTTGTTTACTAGTTGTTGGAAGATGCGATTGTCTTTGTTTGTCTTAATTGTGAGAGTAGATTCAGTTTTAATGTGTACGATATAAAATAATCGTTATTATTACTTCAAGTTAGATTGTAGATTCCGTTATGTTTGGATAAACGAGGTTATACTGTAGCGTGTTATATCGAGTTTTCGTGTCTCGTTGCGTTTTACAGAAAAAATCTACCACAACATTTTACCGTTCCACTGCCGCTTTGTAAGCCAAGAATGTCTATATTGCAATTACGCAATTCTCCTCTACTGCAGTTATGTATATCACACACTTTCCAACCTCTCTTGTACATGTATACGCGTTCTGTTCAAACTCGAAAATTAGGTTGTATACGGTAAAGTCCAGGAGGCCTGCAGTCCGCGAGCAACAATTACGAAACAATAGGAATATTCTCGGTGTTATGAATCGCATAGGGAGGCGTCGCGACGCCGGATCTTTTCGGCGAGCCAATTTCGCGGAAGTAAACGAGATTTGCATAACACGGTGGAGTGCGGGTCTCGTCGCGAACCTGTTTCACCGATCCGACCACTTCGAAAATTGCTTGGAACTCTCTTGAAAATATTTCCGGTGAGCGGCTTTCGAGAGGCAGCCTCGGTGACGTAATTCGAATCAAAGCGGGACGCATTCCACCCCCGCGCCTCTCCTTGCCATCCCCCGCGACCACAATACCGGGAAATAACGCTGGCCTGAGGTATTTTTTAACCGGGACCGCGAGGGTCTCGCGGCGTTAAAATGCTTCCCTGATTTTCATATATTATTCAATGCCCCCCCTCGCGACGGAATAATTACGTGTTAGCTCTCTTTGCGCGTCGCCTCCCTTATTTTTCGTTCTCCGTCCACCCCCGCACCCCGTTCGACCACCCTCGGCGTTCGAAATGCTTTGAACGCTCGCGTTGAAAGCTCGCCGCGAGTCTTTTCTGTCTCGCGCTTTTCACCGCGCAGACAATCCTGAATAATACACCGGCGTATACAAAGACGCTAACTGGGAAGCATCCCCTCCCCGCATTTTTCTACTTCTCTTTCAAACGTCTTGCCTTTGCAGTTTTACCTGGCCGTCGCCCTTGGTCGATTTAAATTTCCGACGGGGATTACAAGTACGCGTCTCGTCTCGTTTCGATCGACGTATTTACGACGTTGATCCTCCGCTTGTTGATAAACCGACGCGACGTTTACAACGAGGCGATGTTGCGCCAGAAAACTTCAATCAGTTCGTGAAAACGTGATTCCTTGCGCCAGCGGAGAGCTTTGCTTGTTCTTATATTCGCCGGGAATTGTATCCTGTTTGTTTGAGCGAGGCGTTTGGATTCAGACCATGGAGATATTATGCAAGATAAATCACGAAAAACAGAACACCTGAATTTATGAATAGTGTACCTCATCATTGAACTCGTTTTGACGCCAGCTACAATACTACGACGTTAAAATTTTAAATTTGATGTTTAAAAACCCTTTGAACGGTTTCATTTCACTTTTGAAACTTTTGAACAGAGAAATTTAAGTGTTTTGTTATTCGTGACTCACCCTGTATCTAGAACTACAAGCTTTCAAATAAGAATATAAAGAAACGATTTTCCAAGAATTCAAAGTAGTCTAATTCGTAAAATGGTGCTGAAATACCGACAGCTTGTTAATCCTCGTTTTGTCGCAGGTAAATTTTGTTGGTACCTCTGTCACGTTTTCCGCCAATTGGTTTGAGTTTCGGATTCGAATCACGCGACTGACCAATTCGATTTGTATCGATAAAGTGGCTGAAATCAATGCCTGTGTATGGCAGCCCCGCGGGACGGATCAATCGCGTTCCGAAAGTAGCTTAGCGCTCTCGATGGAAGAACGACGAACCAAAGAAATTGGCTTACCGGGACGCATGGAACTAGCATGGTTCAATTTGTCCTGGAATTTTCCCCGTTCGCACCATGGACTACTCGAACGACCGGGAAAGTTTGTAATGGATAATGAAGGGGGATTCTGAGCCCCATGTACATCAGGAAATTTGATTTTTGCTCACGAGAGACCAGCATCTCCCGCGGACGCCGGGCAGGTAATGTTCGAGATTGAATTCCGTTGCGCTAACCGCCGGGGGTTAATAAATCTCTCGGGGCTCTAACCACACAGTAACTACTGGCAGACTCGCTCGGAAGATTTAATCATCCTTTAAACATGCTCGGGGAATTTTATGTTTATGTTTTGTTAATGAAATTTATGATAGACGACCTGGAAACTAACTTATTCGTATTTAGTTAGGTTAAAATACTATTTCTCTAGTGGACGAATAAAAGAGTCGAAAATAAAGTTCGGTTAAATATTATAATTACTAGCCTGCGGATCTTTATGCAATTATGGCTTTTGAAAATTTTCAAAAAATGCTAGGATATAAACCCTACGGAATTTAATGCGATTTTAATTTATTTCAGATCTAAAAAGGCTATTACCACGGAAAATAACATTCTATTTTATCCCACTTTCTTACAATTCGTCTACAAAAATTGAAAATTGCATAAAAATCCGCAGTCTAATAATTACAAATCATTTTTGATAAAAGGAGAATGTTTATATGTAGATGTAAAATATTCAAGTAGAATATGTATTTTCCATGTCTAATGGAAAACGAAACATACGACATAAATTGTTATGTTGAAAACTTAATAACCGATATTATACTGCATTTTAAAGGCAAAAAAAAATTAAAGCGACTTCGAAAAAACGCATTTAAAAAATGCACCCTACAAAATGCAGAAGGATGGTCCTGATTGGTCCATCCATCTCGAAGTAATCGGTGAACATACATAGAAAAAAAAAAGCGAAAAAGGCACATACAGATCGAATTGAGTAACCTCCTTTTTCGAAGTCGGTTAAAAATGTAAAGAAGAATGAGGGTTTGTTTTCGAGTAAACATTGATCGAAACGGTGAACACAGGTTGAACACACTATCCGCCATATTCGCAGGACGAGGAGTAACTGTTGAAACTGTTCCTTGCACGTTTCATTCCGCCGTATCTTTATATATTCAGTGGATCGCGTATCGGTCTCGAGCAAACATCCCCCAGCACCTTCGGGGGAGGAAATTTGATTCACGACTTTTGCGGAAAAAATTCGATTCTATTTCCATGATTCGACCGATTGAGCTGTTTTTGGTGGAAACCTGATCCCGGGCTGCGAGCTCGGACCTGGTTTCTTAGCGACGTTTCTTCGTCGGAAATTGTTCAAAGGAATACAATACTGCCTTTGTCTCTTGCGAAAACAATTCTTTCAGCTCTCAAATTAAATCGGTCACTTTGTAGCTCGATGTTTGAGCTTTTTACACATTTTGCACACGGTTTATTCGACCGAGAAACCGTCGACGTATTCTCTCCAACTTATTAAAATCAATAGAACAATTACTTCAAAATATTATCTCATTTTTGCCAGTGACGGCATTGTTCAAGCAGTGGATAGAATTATTAATGTTTATAAACGAACCATGTATTTAACAAAACATATTACGTGTAACACAAACGATGTTCAATCAACGACTGACAAATTCTCCAAGCAAACCGTTCCATCATGTACATTTATTTCTTTATTTCGTTCAACCAAATCCACTTCATACATTTTGCCTCTCGTTAGGGGTGGGCGGGTACCCGGAAATTCGGGTATTTTTCCCGGGTTATTTCAGCCAGTGACGGCTTAATACAGCCACACGTAATGATCAAAGGCATGAATAAATACTTTTTCGAAAGCCCGTCAGCCTGAACGAGCACGATATTGTTAATAGTAGCTGAGCATGCTTCTAGAAGCCCTCGACAGCGTTTCTCGAGTCAATTTCGCGTCGAAGGGCGTATAAACGTCGGTCCTCTTTGCTGACGGTATCCCATCGTCGTACTATCGAACGTCGGTCCTAAATAAATTTTCTCTGGACGATCAGCAGCTGTGGCCCGGAGTGGAATTCGGGGTTCCATGGAACGTCTCTGTCCATGATGCCTGGCTATGATTCGTCGGCGAACATCCGAACTAGGCGGGGTCCATCCCCGGTCCTATCTTTTCGCTTTGGTAATCGATACCGGCGAGGGTGCACCAAGTCAAACATTATTATCGACAACGGTGGCCCTTGTCCCTGTTCGGTGTCGCACCGTGTGCGCCGTTAATTGGACGTGCACGTAGATCCTGCGGGTTTACGGCTCGGAAAGCGTCTTGCTTCGCCAATTGTTCCACCGCACCGTGTCGCTAACGAACCGCGTTTCGAGGGAGTTTATTGTACTCTTGCTAACGCGAACGCCACCGTATTACAATTAATCGTTACCGTGGCCGGACACGCCGCCCTATGAATTTGCATTGTGCACCTCCGCTGTTATTGTTAACCGTCCGGCGACGCTGGCCGCTGCAAAGCGTTTTAGCGAGCGCGTGCTGGCCAACGATTCTGGTGGTTTCGTGGCTAAAGCCGAAGCTAATGCACCGGGGCTGTTGAAAATATCGTTCTATTATTGTTTACTGCGCACCGTGCTATTGTCGTTGCGCAGGCTCGATCCCCGAGAGTCCACTAAACCCTCCGCGACAGAGGAAAATGGTCGACCATCGATTCGATTATTTTATCTGGCGCTATGTTAAATCGTTGATTTATTCCAATACCCTCACAAAAATTAGATGATTTAAAAACCAAAGTTAATCGTGTTATTGCTGCCATTGGTGATGACATTTATGCGAAACGTCCAACCGTTTCTGCTACATATATTTATAACTGAAAAGCTGCGAAATATTAGGTTGCAAAGAAAGAAATGCTGGATTTTTGTTCCTCTGTTTTAATTGCAATTTTATACCAATAAGTATTTACCTTAATTTAATGAATTATATGTCATTTTAAAGCTTGTTTTACGCTCTATGTAATTATGCTTTTGATATTTAGTTTTATTCAAATTTTTATTTGGCTTTTATTTCAGGATGTCAAAACGTGATTTTCGCATTTTTTTCTATAAGTTCAAACTAGGCCGACGTGCCGCTCAAGCGGCTCGGAATATCAACCAAGTATGGGTCGAAGGATGTGTCAACAAATGCACAGAATTAAATAATATTAAATTCTCTGTAAAATTAATTTTAATACTATTCCCTTCAATAATATTAAAATCAATTCTCATAATAATTTAATGTTACTATTAAACAATATTAAATTTTCTATAAAATTAATTTTCATATTATCGTTTTTATTAAAACAATTGTAATCAAATTGTTTTTTATGTGAGTTATAACACTTTAAAAACAGGTTCAAATCCTGCATTTCTTTCTTTACAACCTATACCTGTATATCGAAGAAATCTCTCTGTAAAAGTACGCAATTGAAGTTTCTATCACCGCATGCGAATCAATTTTCCAGAAACGTTTCTTCGTGTGCATGCATTATATTTGACAGGGTTTAACCAAATCGATAAGAGTCGCAGATGGCATGCAACCGAACTGCAGCAAAGTGCTAAAGACAGAAATTCAGGACGACTATGCCAGAAACGAAAGAAAACAGGACAAAGGATCGGCAAGTGCATGTCGACCAGTATACTATATTTCAAACGGTGTTCTTAAAAGCAAGCGACTTGCATTCAGGAGTTCTTTTCGAAGCTACCAGAAAATAATTGTTTCAGGAGACAAGATGGCCTACCCGAGACGAAATTAGAATGATCGATTTCGGTATTCTGTAAATAGTGCCAACAAGAGAAATTCGTTACATTGTCCAAAGACAACGTCCAGGAAAACGTTGCTCATTGTCCATTGTAACGTCCAAACGTTCACGCGGCAGTGTTCCGTCGCGAATGCAATTTGCCGAAACGATTGCCAGTAATGAGCTATGTAACGAAATGACGTAGCCCCTCAATCAAGCTCGATTCGATGAAACCGGATCCCGGTTAGAATTCACTGGTGTGATCGTTGGGGATAACGTACATAGGTGCAACGTAGGTGCACGCATAGATGCAACAGATGTCTCGGTGAAGCTCGTGCGTTTATCGGCCCGGCTGTTCTGATCCAATTAATCTTCCCCCGTGCGAGAAAAAAAGAGAATGTCCGTCTGATAACCGAGACACAACGCTGCTACGCAAACTGAACTATCGCTCGCTGCTATTCATCATTCTCGCAATATTCGCAGCCGAACATCGAGCCGAGAATAAAGGTAACGTCACTGGGAAATGAATATCTGTCGTGTTCGATGAATCTTCGGACCCTCGACTCACTTTTTTTAATATCAAATCGTACTTTTCCTGGAGGTATCATTGCGACGATATCTTATGTATTCGTCAAACTTCTCTCTGTGTACTGCTATTCTAATGTGAAGTGTACATACAGGGGTAATTGGACCCCAAACATTTTTGGAGCAAAATGAAAGAAAAAATATGTCTGCATAGGTATTTGTGAAATTTTATTGATTTTTCAAAGATGAGTATACTAGAAAATTTTTGGAAATTTTCCATTCGTCAACTTTTTATTTCCGTTTTTGTCAGCCAGGGTGATTTTGCTTCTGATACACAAAACGCTTGCCATTGATTTTTCGTTTTTTGAGAGCAGTCTTTGGAACATTTCTGATAGTTTGAATGTTGCACCAACATTAGAGAAGTATGACTGGTGACAAATATGGAACACTGATTAATGGATACACACTATATATTTTCACAGAAAATATACAAGAAATAAGTTTCAGTCGTTGTATTCATTGAAGGTTATAATCTCACATTTCAGAAAGGGATTGAATAAAAATATAGCTGTTTGCAATATATCAAACACTGGAGCAGTAGAAGTTTTCGTTCAACGGAAAATATAATGTTCCTGTCACGTCACTAGCGTTCACTTGGCTGACAAGTTATAACTTGCACGGTGCCAAAATGGGTGAGTGAAGTAGCCTATATCTGGCTAACACATATCTGTTGACTAGATTCTTAAACATAGAACTGTTCCATATTTAGCCAGTGCCCTCTATCACAAATGCTTAAACAATGCTTGTTCCTAATCTTGTTCTTAATCTAGTTCGTAATTAATTATTCACATGAAAAAGACATTGATATACGACGTCATTTTCTAAGAAAAGCATTTTAAGGATCTTAATGAAATCCTCATCTGCAAAAGGTCTTTGTATTGAATGTCAAATTGGACTCGACACTTCTAAATCGGCGGATTAAACATGCATTGCATTATACATTATAATTAGACTGCGAATTTTATACATCTATGATAAGTGTGGCTAGGTGATATTATTTTAAGAATATTGTTACATCTCTTTCAATTTACTCAAATATTTAAACGATTAAATACATTTTCGTTTACCTTCTTCTGTTCCTTATAAATGATATTTAAACGATGAAATACATTTTCATTTAACTTTTCCTGTTCCTTATAATTGATTTCGATTAATTATATCCTGCATAACAACACGCAGTCTAATTATAATATTCATTTTGTATTATACATCATAATATTCGTTTTCCATGATACATTATGACATTCATTTAATTGTATATAATGCAGTGTATAATATTTATTGTTTTCAGTTTACAGGCAATGCACACGTATTTAGTTATTTTCATTATTATTGGTCTTATTGGGTCAAAAAATTTATTAAAATTAGTAGGGTAACTGTACCGATTACTGCGGTGTCATGCTTCGATCGTATTCTGTTTTAACCCTTTGCAGTCGGAGCTATTTTAACTTGAAAGTTTAACATTCCATTGTATATGATTTTTTTCATTTTATGGATATCAAATTGATATAATAACTCATACAATACTTAAATGCGTGGTAATTAATTCGATACCAACATATTTAATAACGTAAACAATATTGTGGATAATGAAACACCAATGTTTACTGGCGACCCTGAGTTACCTCTCGATTGCTAAGGGTGAATATTATTCCTAATTTATCATGAAAGAAGGCTGCTCTGTACTTTACCGGACTCAAAATTTGTGCCTTTGTCCTCCGAATTATGATGTATTTGATATGTAATCCAGTAGATTTGTACCCGGCGCGGATGCAGATCGAAGTTTCGAACCTTTAGGCTCAATAGTTGAGGAGTTATGGTCGCTTAAAGTTTAGCAAATTTCCAGTTTCTTGACAGGTAAGGGCGCCGCCATATTGGTTTGTAGTGACGGTCGCACGCCGCTTACTGAGTTGGTTAGGATTATGTCGAGGGGGATGCGAGGGGCGGCAAGGTAAACGACTCGCGGTCGTCACTACAAACCAATATGGCGGCGCCCTTACCTATCAAAAATGCTCAACTTTAAGCGACTATAGCTCCTCAACTATTGATCCTAGAGGATCGAAACTTCGATCTGCATCCGCGCCTGGTACAAATCTACTGGATTACATACCAAATACATCATAATTCAAGTATGTAAAGTAAAAAGAGTATGTAATCTCAAGTATGTGAAGTAAAGTAAAGTTTACCCTGAAAGAATAATATGTGTAAGCATTTTATGGAAGAATCATGTCCTAAAAACCTTATACAACATAAGAAAATATTAAAAAATAAAATCGGCAATATTTTGTACGTATTACTGTGGACGAAAAAAGAGCCTTGCACTAATTACTGCGGATTAGAAATCGAAATATACAACGGGAAATATGAGATTGATTGACAATTTTGGTGCCTCGCCAACGAGAATACATTTTCATTGAATTGTACAATTCAGGGAACAATATTTATTTTTACGTATTTCAATATCATTGGGAAAAAATACCGCAGTGACACGTACACCCTTAATCTTAGGCACATTGACTCTATCAATTAAAGGACTGTCTTTTCATCAGTTTAATAGAACTGAATCACTTTTGGGAATAATACGGGGTTACCTAACGAGGTAGAAACGAATTCGTTGGCTCTGAAAAGAGGAACGAGAGAGAAAACTTCGCTCGCGAGTCCAATACAGTGGCTAACAAGCATGTCGGTGATCCGTCGAATCACGAAGCGAATTGGAAACTTTTGGCCGCGAACGAGATTCCGATTACGTTTCTGTCGTCGGATGATTAGAGTAATAATGCCCCCAGTCGGCCATGGCAAATCGAGTGCCATTGAATATGCTGCCGGGAAGGGTTTAAATCCGGGGGGTTAGACCCTGCGATGATTTCCGCGCGACTAACTGCGAGTTATTATCCAACTGCGGGTAAATTCCCGTTCGGAATGTGTCGGGCACGTTTTCGCACGTGACCGGCGATCCGGCGGCTCGTGGCGGTCACGTCGGAAGTTGTTCAGCGGGGTGACCGTCGTTACGTAAAGAGTGGTCATGGCTAAACCGCCGGAAGTGTCCGGTCGGACAAAGGGAAACACGTTCTGAGAAGCTCTAGTTGAGCAACGGATGCCTGGCGTGCAAGTGGGAATACGCGTGGGCGAGTATTAAACCGGAAATTAATTAGTTCGAAAGGGAAAAACCAGTCTCTGTTTGCCTCTCTGTCTGTGTGTGTGTGTTTCTTGCGGTGTGTGTACGTCTATGAATATAGCGTGAACAACAATGCCGCGGATAACGAACGTCATTGAGAAGGTCCACGAGGGGATAGCGCGGAATAAACCTCGAAATAGGCTTCAGGATAAAATAGAACATTATTCAAATCGATGGTAAATCAAGTCTTTCGAGAGTTTGATTAACCCTCAGACGTTGCTCAGCACGGGGTCCAATTTCGTCGGTCGTCGTGTGCCCACTTTCGTCGTACTATCAATTACGCGGGTACAGAAGAAAAAGAGCATCGATCGAACATGCGAGCATCTGCACCGGGTGCCTGAAACTCGAAATTGCACCATCGCACCGTAGCGCGTCGAAAATTTTTGCCTTCGCTCCGTTTTTTCGAAGGGCGACACGTTTTTATATAGAACGATTGTAAAAATATTGAGTTGTTGCATACGCAATTCTCACATTTTTAACAGTAACATTCAACCAATACGACTTTCTACTCCAATAAATTTTGTTTAAAAATAAAATGAAATATATCGATAAAAACAGAAGATTCGTTCCTTGTTTTCGATGTTGCGCCATATTTCAGTGTACAGTAGTCACTGCACTGTTGATTTTCGTGGAAAATAAAAATTTGTCTCTTCCATCAGGAGAAACGGAACCTGAATGAAAATGCAGTTCTTCTGTTAACACGTTGCTTGCCAAATTGCAGCTCGCCGAAAATTCAACAGCAATTTAATTTAGCTAATGAAACCGAAACTGAAAACAACTCGGAAAAGGTCCAGTCAAGGTTCGCTCCACTGCACAAGCAATTAAAATACTGTTTCCTCTCGAACAATTTACACCGTTACCGAACGCTCTCTTAATTAGATTTCTAGAACCCCCAACAGAATCAATCGAATACAGCATCATTGGCCAGTTTTTCTTCGAAATAGTCGGGCTTCCAATTTGCACCAGTTCGACGAACCGGGGTCCACGAAGTTGGATCGATCTAATCGAGCGGAACGTTGAAAATCCAATAGCACCGGTGATATCTACTCGGAGAAAACGACGCTGCGCTCGGTATCGAGAGTGGGGCGTTGTTACGGCAACACGAAAACAAGCCGGAGTCCATAACTTTCTTATCGTTTTGAATAAAAGGGAAAAGAAGCTTCGGGACGAACTTCCGTGCAGGAGTTTCCGAAGGAACGAGCTCCCTCTCTCTCTTTCTCTCTCTCGGATCCTCTAGAGTAGAGGAATAAAAAATGCGTAAAATCTATTACCTTCCCGGAAAGTTGGCTAGCTCGATTCGCTGCAACCCCGTGGGAAACCCGTTATGAAGTTCCCGTACAGGTGATACCGGCTGATGATCGCGTAAAAAGTTTTCCCGGACGAGTTCCCGTGTTCCTGTTTTCATACACGGCTAGTCCCGGGACGCGACGCGTCCTATTTAAAGTCGCCGATGGAACTTGCTCCCAGTTAATTATCGATGCCTCGACATGATGAACCTTCGCTGAACAGTCGCCGCGAGACCTTTCGAAGAACTTTCGAACCCGCGCTGTTTTTCGAAGGATTTTATAATTAATCTCGATTCAAGCGGCAGACCCGTCCTTCGAGAATATTTTCCGCTTCCAGAAATCAGTCGCGGTTGTTTGCGTGCAGTTATATTTAGGACTGGCTACCCCTAACGCGGTCATTTACTTTCTGCAACGTTAACGTACCCGACAGGAGAACTTACGTGTTCCGGCACGGCAGACCTTCCACACAATAATACATCGGTGTTCTTAAATATACTGTTTCAAAATGCAGCGACTCATGTTTTCTGTAAATACATGGAAATCTGTCTAACGTGAAAAAATTATTGATCGAATTCAGGAGAAAATCAGAAGAAAAGAAATGTTAAATTTTCTGCTTCTTCTATAGAATAAAGTGGGAAAGCTAAGAAATAAATTTTCACTAGTGTGTCAGTTTGATACGATCAGACAAAATAAGCTCGAGAAAAATGAGAAACGGATGGAGGTTACTCAGTCTTACAGATAACACATGGCTGAGGGTTAATCTGCCCAGCAGCCACCGAAAACGCACCAACAGCGTTCTTCCCCCAAAGGAGCCATAAATCCCGAGGCAACTCCGCCAAAAATCTGCTAGGTGTGCCACGATCAATGGGAATCGACGACTCATCGTCGAGTCACAGCAAGCAGGCGTCTGACCCGAATCGCACCGGAATCGAACCGGAACGAGGTGTGTGTGTATCACATCGGCCGGCGTCGCTCGAGATATACGCGTCGTTAAAAGTGGTGCGGGAGTGTCGGCACGAAACATGAAGGGAGGAACCGAAGAGAAAGAAAGAGACAGATAAATGGAGGGGGAGTGCGGGAAAGCTGTGGTTTGAAAGGACTTTGGTAAATGGCGCAATCTACCGCGCCATTTCCGACACCTGACGGAACAGTTGCGCAGATAAGGCTGGCAGGAAATGAGGAAGCGGCGACGTACGCGATGGCCGCGTGCCGAAATCCTATCGAAAATCGCCGATCCCCACTTGGGGGATTCTGGGGCAGAAGGGGGACCCGCGAAATTGCCTCGAGAAACGCGTTTCTTCCTCTCCCACGAGACGAGGAAGACCTTCGAATCCTGGAGGGTTTCGGCTCCTTCCCGCGGGAACCTCGTGATTAGAGGCCTTCCTTGTGTGTATTCGGTTTAATAACGGTGAAATCTCTCGGTGCTTCCTCGCCAGGCGACGGACGAAACGCCGCGTCGGATTCGTTATTAGAATAACTACAAAGAGGCGTGTGTCGCGGAAATGCGCAGCTCGGCTTCGTTCCGCTTTGGAGCTTTTCCGAGCAGCTGTAAACAGAGTTTACTGCGCCGCGAGATCGCTAGGCGTGTTTACCGACTGCCTCGTCGTCTTACATTAATTTCGTTTCCCTGAGATGGTTCTCCCGCTTTTACGGACTCTTGGAAGTCGCCTGGGAAGCTGAGAATGAAGAGGGCGAAGAATCCCTTTGCAGATCGTGTAGAAGGCAATTATTTTATTGAGGAGTAGATTCCTGAATGAAGATCTTTTTTTTTTTTAATTAGGAAATCTCCGTTGAGATTTATTTCTGAATGAAGACTGTTCTTGGACGCTTAATTTCGGAATTCTGATGATGAACGATATTGATGATTGTACAGTGTACAGGTAACAATTTTCAGAATCAATTTTTTGAAATGTTTAATAGTATGTTACGTAGTACCATTGATATTATTGCTCCTGGTTCAATAATTGAAATTCATTCATTTGAAATTAAACATGGGAACTGAGATAGACGATGTCTTTGTGATGCTGGGTCAACATGGATCCGGACCTCGACGTATTCGATATTATATTCTATAGAATTTTCATGTGAATAGCCATCACACTCTAAGTCGTTAAACACTGTTGTCCTCCTTTTCAACGATGGATAAATAACACAGTAAAGACAAAGTATGTCACCAGAGTAAACGAGTTTGTATTTAAATGTTTAGTTTATGATAATACATGGTAATGTTTTAAGTTCATAATAGCAGTGTGGTACATGATAAGTATGTTAAATTATGGTAATTATGTGAAAGTCCATGAAATATTTATATACTCAGTTTACGGTAACTTGAAAAACACTAAGGGAATTCGAATTAAAATGAAGAAATTCTTGAACGTCTTTAATAATTCCTGAAATATCAATGTAAAGCACACATAATCACAGAAAGATAAATTTTGAGAAATTTTTGTAGTCAAGTTTCAAGCATTCTTATGTAATATTTTATAGTATTATTACAAACTTTATTGTTCAATAACAATATATCAAACCACTACAGTTATAACAATGGTTGCAAAAAACTTGAGCGACACAAAGCTGCTTTGTTTACTATTTTCTACTGCACATACGCTAATGATCTACTGCGATCACATCTTGCCTCGCTGCACTGTAAAATGTAAACATACACCCGTAAACATCGCGCCATATATGCTCTTTTTACGTTGTTACACGAACACTGCTGCAATTTTTGCTGCTCGTTATACGAACCCGTGTTAACACTCCTACTATGGGACCTGCTATCATAAGTAAGCCCACAAAATCAAAGTTATCCATTCAACCCCTGCATAAACATTCTCTTAACATTTTTATTATGCTCTTCTAAAAATATTTCAAAACTCTTCCGACCTATATTTTCAAAATGAAAATACATACAAACACGTTCGATCGAATTTATAAATTTGGTTCGCTTACGAAACAGAACCAGCGACTAAAGAGTCGTATTTACTAAATTCAACGTAGTACCATTACGAGAATGAATTTTTTACAGATCAAATATCAAGGCACCAAACTAATTTGTAAATGTATTGCTTGTGAAAATGTTAAAAGAAACAATGAATTTTAGACTTTTACCAAACTCGGTGAAATACTATCATTGCCAGAATGAAATTTTGAACATCAAATATGTAGGCTTCAATCTAATTTACAACTTTTGATCGCACACGAGTAATTTCAAAGAAACATTGAATTAATATTTACCAAACTTGGTGTACATTATCATTACAAGAATGAATTCTTTGACATCAAATATGAATGCTTCAATCTAATTTACAAATTTTGATCGCACACGAAAAATTTCAAAGAAAAATTGAATTAATATATATTTACCAAACTCGGTGTATATTATCATTATCATAAACTATGTATATTATCATAAATTTTGATCACACACGACAAACTTCAAAGAAACATTGAATTAACATAATTATAAAAATGTTTGTTTCGAGATCAAATACAAAGACTTCAGACTAATACATATATAAATTTCAATTGGTTTTGAACGAGTTAGAAGAAACACTGACCACTGACTGGTTACCATTTTTCGAGCCCTGAATCATATTTAGCAAGCTGAACTGTAGCATGATTACCAGAATAAATCATTAAATTCCGACCAACTGCGTCACTCATAACTCTTCGTGGCAGTCTAATCGCGGTATTAAACGAATCCTAGGGACACGGGAGTGCGCAGTGCGTGCAGTACTGCAAAAGCTAGAGCGACTCGCGTTGTTTTTCTGCGCATTTCAAAGAGCGATTCCGATTGAAAGAGCGATAAGCCGTTTAAGCGTGAACGTGCGAGGAGAATATTCCGTATTCAGGCTTGTTCACGCAGCCGGAAATCCGCGTGGGAAGATTAGATGCCACGGTTCCAAGGGTTAGCTTGGCGAGAATGCGCTCTCCGCATTGTCGGCCGCGATACCATTAATATCTCATCAAACATGCCCAGCTGTTCCCCTGACGAGCAAATTGCTTCCGATCCGAACCGAGATTCAACCTATCCCTTCTGACACCTAACGTTTCGAATTGGCAAAACTGTCCTGTCCCGTATCAGGCGGAACGATGTACTCCTGGGACTGAATGCGTTCCCAGAGTCGCAGAACTTACGGACTCGCATTAAGAGCCGGCGAAGTTTGCCGCTGGGATCGTTAGCAGGGTTAATAATCCGCGGTGCTGGCTCGTTTAGTGAATTTACGTGTCGCCGAACTTCTGGAAAACTTCCCAGCACCCGGTCAAAGACCAGCCTTTGCGGGAATACGATCCCCTTCGGGCTAGACGATCCTTGGTTTGAATAGCCGAAACACCTTAACGAGGTCCTGTAAGACTCTTTTAAGAGCCCCACCAGTCTATTATTTATTTTAATCCGTTGCCCCCTTGCTATCGAGATGGCAGGCAGGCGAACAATTAACACTGGTACCACCAAACAAGGCGAAATGACTTGTTTCTGATCTCTTCTCTTGCAATGATTAAAATGATAAAAGTCTTGAGAATTTTATGAATGAACATTCTCATTGAACCACCTGTTGTAATAACAATTGCACAGAATCTAAATAAATGCAATCTTGTTTAATACTTCCGATTATTTAGCTACATACGTTTGTCGTGAACATTATCTTTTACCGAGGAAAATTGAATTAATTTCGAGTACGTGATTATCTACATATATGTATTCATAGAATTTCAAATTTTTCTACGATGATCATATTTTATTACTTTATAAGAGTTTCATTTACTGAAATGTTATAAAACTGTGAAGACTGAATTATTGAGATAAACGCTCCTAACGAATAAATAAAAAATCTGAAACCGGTCATTTGACCAGCAGCGGTAGGTTCCGTGTCGGAGCAAGCCTTTCTGTCTCGCTCACAATGGATCCAATCGACGCAAAGCTCGAGGACAAGATATAATCACAAGGATAAGCTTCCATTGGCCGACCGCACTGAACAGGAGCGACAAGGGTCAAGTCCCAATTCCCTCGGTTCCTTCAACCGAGAAGGCGACGTAGCACGCGTAGCTGCAAGACGTTAGCCGAAGGAAGCAACACGTAGCAATCACTGTCACTCTCGAAATACTGGTTCCGCGTGTGGAAGTCCAGTGTCGCCGGTCGCTTACCTGAGATCTCTGTAGACGAAGAAGAAGAGGAAGAAGTAGAACAAGTAGCAGAAGAAGAAGAGTGCGTTGGCTTCCGGTTAACAGGTGTAGAGTCGGTGCACGTAGCGCGGGAAAGGTTCGCGAGGCTCTTCAAATCCGCTGGTAACTCGGGGTGTTGCGCCGGGTTGGTTTCTCCGCTGATCGATTTGGTTGGGATCGATGACTGACTCGGCGAACACGGGGGATCGAGAGAGGCGGCTGGGATATCGCGTGGATCGCAGGGGGACCGTGATACAGTATAGAGATCGACGTGGCGCGCGGTTCTCTTCGGGTTTTTTCGGTCCGGGTTCCTGACGAGCGCAGCGTTGCGGACGAGCTAGCTCTGTCCGGTACTTCGGTGCCGTGCCGGGTGCTATCCTCGAAGCATTCGGTCGGCGTCTGCGCTCTCGTAACCTTCCGACCTTCTCTACCACCTGCACATCCCCACCGGAGCGCTCGGCGTATTTTATACTGCAACCGTGCCGGGTTACCCTCCTCCTAACCCCTTTGCCTCTCTATCTGTCTCGCACTCCCGCCCCGCCCTTCCCTCCGCCCCCTTCTAGTACATCGCAGTACCCGTCCCACCTGCGGCAGTTACGATCGCCTACTATCCAACCAAGGCTCACCTGACGACGCGACACCACCTGGTGCTGCACCTGAGAGATAGGGTCAACGCTTCTGCTCCACTATGCTTTACTCTGCTGCTTCCGCCAGCATCTTGGCGATAGCCACCGAGTATCACGAGACGGATATTCGGATAGAGTTCAGTAGCTAATGCTCTCTCCCAAGGCTCACCTAATGATGCAACTGAGAGCTAGGATCAACGCTTTTCCTCCACTATGCTTCACTCTGCTTCCGCCAGCATCTTCACTGGCAACCCGGCAAGATGAACGTTAGGTTCGAGTTAGGTACACCGATAGGTGTACACACAAGTTAATATTTGCCGCGGAACTTCGTTGATTAGAACTGGCTCGCTTCGGGCAAATTGACGCGTACCCGGAATAATGCGTTTAACGGTTATTAGTGTCTTACGGTTGATGGAACCTCCGGCTCTTTGACACAGATCTTTTAGACGCTGTTCTAACAATGTTGTTGCGGCGGATATTGCATCCTGAATGTTGCTGCGTGAGTTAATTCAGCTGGCGACGGGGGAGATATGATACACGTTCATACGAAAAACGATGGATTCATCAGAGTTCGGCTTTGAAATCCTATTACCTAGCTGAACAAAATTCTTCCGCATCTTGTGTTTTAATTTTAATTTTCTACTCATTCCGTTCAGACATCGACGCGGAAAAGAAAATTGCATTTCGTTTAAACTCCTTCAAAGTTGCTATTCCGAACGTTTCAAATGATTGCAATACCTACACAAAGACAAAGTAATTTCGTATTTAAAGAGCAAATTGCTAAGGGTATACAACGTTACTGTGTCGAGTCGAGTCTCCCTTATTTTTACACGCTTTATAAATATGTAAGGGCTGCTACTGCGGATTTTTATGCAAAATAAAAATTTTCTACACCTATTGCAAGAAGTAGAAACTAAATTGAATGTTACTTCTTCCCGTAATGATCTTAATAGAGGAGAAATTATATATTGACATCTTCAATTTTAAAAATTTTTCGACAACTTCGATTTTCATATACTCAATTTTGCTATAAGGTTGCATTTTGCTATCCTTAATTCTGTTATAATTGATAAGTACAACTGACTTTGTTAAAGTTTACGAGAAATAACAATTTATTGAATCAAGTGTTCTGATTCAGTACAATTTTTAGGGACGCTTCTGTAACACTCTGTTAATATGCTACAGCAATTTGCACACTGATTAAATAAATAAACGAGTTCTATTGTATCAAGCTCAGCGTTTAGAGGGTCGAATCGCTGGTAGAACGACTTCGATGATTCCCGGAAAGTCCCCGAACAATTCCAGCCGCGTTGATTAATCAGTTAGCGTTAATCCTAGATCCCGATTGTCAGGATCGAATAATCCGCAGCGAATTGAAGCGAAGCCGCAAGGATTTACAGGGTCCTTCGGAGCGCGAAGGGTTCCGGCACACCTGATCCAGACGCGTTCTCTTATGTCTGCGAGGTCTCGCGTTTCTGTAAGAAGATACGAGTCGCGTAACAGATAGTAAACACTTATTCGTCGTGCATAATGCACGGTGCACATGCTAGCTGCTCAAATATTCGATTAATATTTACCCGCGAGCCAGCAGGTTCATCAGAGATCACGACTCTGGTTGAAATATTTACGCGCCCGTACGGGCGGACGTTCGATAACGTATTCAAAATTCTCGTTCCCCATATGCTATGACGGTGCGCATTCGTAACAAATCGATGCGTGGGATAGATAACGCCTGCTCGTGAAACTATCGACGCAAACGCGCGCCCGTATAAAATTCTCGATAAGACTGTTACCAGGTGTTGCGATCTGTGGATCGTCGAGTCGGGCTCGTTCGCACGTAGTTCGAACATTAATTACCACGCGAGAAACACAAATGCAGGGACCAACTCTAACTTGGGATTTAACTTGTTTGATGGTGAATGTGAAGAGCAGTAAGTAAATGGATGGGAAAAATCCCATCAAAACAAAGTAATTTAGTTAACGAGACACTGAGCTGCAGCGGCGAAGTTTATCACAGTGATTACTCTTTTAACTTCATTTGGCCAGTACAAACTTTAATGAAATTCGGTTTGCGTGGTTGGATTGTGACTAGATATTAGTTCTTCCGCCAGAGAAAAACTGTGTCGGTCATTTGAAAATGAACCGATGGCCATCTTGTTAAGGGGGTAGATTCGTTTCCAGAATTACAAGGGTGCGGGATGTGCGCCTTCTCATTTATCGATATTGCAAATATGGGGTTTTTCAGTAGTTAAAAGCTTAAAAGTCCTATTTTTACGTTCACGAAGCGTAATTTGCATTATTCGGAAGCATACAGCTGCGCATGTAGCTATTGTCATAAACAGGGACCAAAAATAACAGTTATTCTAATATTTTCTACAATAATAATTATTAATAAAAAGTTGATTATTATTGAAATTTAAGATAATGTACACAAAATATATTAAACACCATGTTTCCTAGCATCTCCGTTTCCGAAATTCGCGCAACTTTGACGAAGCCTACTTTCAAAAATATGAGCCAAACGAATGACTTACCGAAAGTCAGCACAATTAATAATAAGTGAAGTGAAGATTGTCCCACTGGTAGGTTTGTAAAAAATATAGTGGGCCGTTAGAGCATGCAGCGCGTCCCGCAACAATGACGTCGCGTCGTCGTGTTAACAGGCTTTCGCCAGGCCCGGCCCTGCCGTTGGGAGTGGTGTCGTTCAGATCGTCGTTGGCACGGTTCTCGCGAAGCCGTCGAAGTACCAGCCCGGTAGAGTGGATGTTTACCACGCGGTCTCTCTCGTCGCGATCGACTGGAACGCGAGGTCGAAATAAATATTGCCATCGTTCCGATGCAAATACACGAGGCGCCGTTTATCTCGTGCACCCGACAAGGAAGAGGTATCGACTTCCTCCAGCCTGCTCGGCAATATTCCAAGCATCGGCGAGCACTGATCTAGGCTACGCGGGCTCCTATAAATTCTTTCCTCGCGTCTTCTGAAGCCTCTGGGTAATGTATTCGTGAGTTGTCGGGATCCGTGGCTTTGGCTCGTTCTCTTTGGAACGATGCGACGACGGGTGCATGACGGGACCCGTCAGCCTCGGTCAACGTTCCGAGTGTCAGACCGGAATCAAATTCCGTCCGGTGGTGCAGTGCTTCTACCGGGAAGCTATTCCGTCGGCCGCGAATCCATTTACCTGGACGAACTAATCAAAGTTGCTCGGCGTGCGGGGTCTGTGGGTCGTTTCACCGAAACACCGGCCGCGTAACACGTTTCCCGAACGACCCCTGAACGAACCCCGTCTTACTCGTTCGACGAGGAGATTCCCCCCTGATTTACGATGCCTCAACCTCCGCGGTTCGATTATGTATCGATCAGACCAGCCCCGTTCATATCGCGATACCAGCACAACGGTAACCACGTTCCTCTAGATTAACTATCCTTTTTGTTACCCTACCAGTCTCCGGGAACAAGTTCTTTGAAACGACTTCGTGTAACTGACACAACTTCTGGTCGATGATTAAACATTTCTTTTTTAAAGTGAAAATTTCTTTTAACGCACCGCATTCACAAGTGCTGGGCAGTGAATAGAGAAACAAATAGATGTGAAATCGCGAAAGATGTTTTCACTTCGGTCGTGCGGTCTTATACGCACAGTATTATTGGTTGGTGCAGAGCTGGGTAAGATAGTATTTTAAATAGTAAATAATTATCCTATTTATTTTTAAGTGTGCATATAACTTTAAACGACGCAATACGGTGACCGTTACGTGGTGAGTACGGTTTTCTATTTTTTTTTTGTATTCAGAATACATTCTTCCATCAAATGCTTACACGTATTATTATTTCATGATAAATTAGGAATAATATTAAAATAGAGTACAATTAAAGCATGATACCACAGTAATCGCTCCTGTTACCCTAATTATTACACATCTATTGAGAATGGTAACTTGATTAAAAGAGTGTTTGAAGTTGAGCGATTTTTTAGTGCTTTTGAAAGGTAAGAGTGTCGCCATGTTGGTATGTACTCTGACATCGTACATGACCCTGCTTCAGTACCTGGTTCTTTTAGCATCGCCTGGACGAAGTCTTTCGATTTTTGTGCCGCGAAATGGGCGAGAAATATGGCGCGTCTTATTTTTATATTATCATTGTTTGACGGCTGATTGTAGGCGAAGTCATCATGAGCAAATGTCGATGAGATGCACTTGTTACAGAGAATGGCCAGAAATCGCGGTTTCGATCCCCTTTCTACTTAGATGGCTCGAAGCGTCTGACCACACTCCAACCTATTCTACTTACTCGATAAACTGAACCGCTTCATCGAATCTAGCTGCAACTTTCTAGGATGCACGCGGTCTTTTCAATTATTAATGACGATCATGTCAATTTATTTGAGCATGGGTTTCTTCAGAATTTTGCGAATATTTGTTCAGTCTTCCGGTCAATTGCACTGTAGGAGTTAAGTCGAGCAAAATAACGTCGAAATTGGAGGAATACTTTCTGAAATAACAAACGATATGAGGAATGTTCTTGAGTTCCAATTTTATAGTTAAATTAATTTGCAGAAATTGATTAATCGGATCAAAAACAGCTGGATAAAACGATAAACTATCTATTAATTCTTCATCTGACTGGGTAGCATGTGTTCATTGATAACCAGCCGAAAGAAATTCCATGTGGCGCGTGCCGTTTTTTTGTCATCATATAGTACCGCCTGCGAGCGATAATCAATGAAATCGCGGTGTCGGTTAATTCTCCCGTACCGATTGGTTTCAGCGGTTATCGGGTAATCGAGGCATTAATTGTGAATTTTATGATCGGTCATTGCCGCGAATTTGCCGCACCACTAACCATAAATTTCTCTTTTTTGCATAGGTAATCGAAGAGCAGTGGAGTTCGAATTCGGTGAACCATCGTTCGCATTTGCATGGAAAATATCGATAGCAGTTTTGGTATCCTACTACATATGAGGAAGAAGCCTTGGGTATGTACAATGTGCTAACACCTTTCTGTTTACCGTGTATAACTGTAAAAATCCTTTACAAAATGACAAGACTTGAATAAATCTACTATATTTATTGAATTTCTTACGAAAGTATAAATTAGGAATAATATTAACAGAATGTACGATCGAATCATGCTACCGCAGTAATCGGTACAGTTACCCTATGTAGAATATGCGAACACTATTAACCGTGTATAACTGTAAGAATCCTTACAGAAATAATAAGACTCGAATAATCTACTAGATGTATTGAACAATTTCTTACAAAAGTATATTCATAATTTCGGTAATTGCAACATAAGTTTCTTGGAATCAGAATAACTGAAATACGCAAATTCAAAAGCAGTGAATGTAGACAAAAGAGGCTGGAAGAAATGGCACTTCGTGGATGCTAGTTTCGATCAAGGAATAAATCGATTACCTCGACTAAAATCGAATACCCGGGGGCGGGGTACATCGAAATCAGTTTCCCTCTCGACTGCGCGAGCGTAATCGGTTCGTGGAACGGTAACGTAATGTCGCGCCGGGTGTCTGGCCCCTGCGTCCACGTAAGAGAAGTTCTTCGCCTTCGGAAACGAAGTGTGAATAATTCATTTCGACGGGATTTAACTTAGTTCCGAGGAATGTCTCGTCCCGTTTCGGTTCCTTGCCTCGGAAAGCGATTAGGAGTCACGAAAGGTAACGCGGGAACTTTATTTCCCGCGGCCTACGGCTCCTTTCCCTGCCCGGCCGCCATAATTTCATCGCGACAAAACGGAAAGTATCAAGGTCAACGATTTCCAGGCTCGCTCTCCCCCCGTGGCTCAAGTAGGATCCAGAAGTGGTTAATTTTACGGCAGAAGCTTAAGCAGTCTGTGTCCCGTCTGGGGCGCCTGTATTAAATTGTTCCTGAGACCCCTCGGGGGGGATTTATTCTTGTAAAGCAGCCTTATTTAATACACAGACGATTTCTCTTTAACCAACGACCCCGTAAGCGTTCCTCACGTTCCCCACGACGCACAGTGGGGTATTTGGTCGGAAAAAAGTCGATTTCCAAATTTTACGTAAGTCGTAAAATTTTTGGTGTATGTCTTATATATTTATAAAACTTCTTTAACGATTTTGTTATCCCATTGAGCAATATCCAGTGCACTTTCTGGTATCATTACATTCGATAAAGGTTTGTGATCATAGTGCAAAAAGAATTAGTCCCATATTTGCACAGAGTGAAAAGTTATATCTTATTAAAATAGAAACGAGCATCAACCCTCGCAGCGTGTTTCTAATTCTGAAGTACACATTTGATTTAAAGTACAATAAATCCGTAACAAAAAATTCTAAATCAACTTTTGTAGACTTGCCTTCACAAATTCATATGGAAACAGAAGTGTAAACAAAATTTTTAGTCTCTGTACATTCGCTTAAAGTTATAATTTGTTAAATGGAGATAAACCGTTTTAGTGTCTCGCTTTTATAACAAAAAGTATGTCGGGTTAAAATGTTTTCTCCGCTTCGTCTGTTCGGAACAACGTCGACAAAGCTCGAAAAAGAGATTCCGATTTTGGAAACTATTCAGAGGTGTGTCACGTTTTACTAGAGAGTCTCATTTTACCGTTCTCCGCGCGAAGCAACACCCCCGCTCATGCGAGCTGATGTTTCGTTTATGTTTGAACGATCCTAACGATATCGAGCTGTCGGTTTGGGTGCGTGGGGGAATATCAGTATGAAGTTACGGTCAGTGAAGGCATGTTTTTTGAAAGCGTGTGTGATCGTCTGCGGTAATAATCAGACTGAAGATTTTTATAGGTTTATAGCTCGTAAAAAGTGGAATGCGAAATCAATCTCAAAATATTTTCAGTGTGCTGGTAACATTCTTTCAGGAATGGAAATTTAGTTCATTTTTTTGTAAATTTTCTAACCTTGTTTATAAAGCTCTGGTTTTTCATTAGAAACCTCTGTGGTGCCATAAATTTTCCGCACTTAAAAATGTTTCCACTTTTGTTTTACCCCAAGAAAGTCTCTGGTCGGCGAAATAACTTTTTCCCTTACTTCAGTGTTTTGTAAAATACTGCACGAAAAAGGCTGCTCGCTTAAAAATCCGAAGCTCGGTAAACACGGCCTCGGAAAAACAAGGAAGAAAGAGACACTGCAGTGTAGTGTAGCTAAACTGCGGATCTTTATGCAAATGCAAATTTTTTTACCGCGCCTTTATGGACAGTTTCACAGATACGTGCGGGGTGATGGTCAGAGAAATTGCAGCACTTCAATGATATCAATGTTTCTCTGTTATTACTGGATTGTGAACGTTTATGAAAACTGCCGGTCTTTCAATTTCAATAATTGTGAGAGAAAAAGCTGAGAACATAGAAAGGTAGCTGCAGTGTCAAATAAACTTCAAAGCACGAGTTACAAAATTTGTTCACCGCAGTAGTTGAAATGATTGTTTATCAAAAACAATGTACCGGGCATAGTATTGAATTTTCGTCGATATTCAAGATCGATCGAGGGTTCAATTAAAAATTGCCTGGATCCGAGACAAAAGCGAGCCGAACATCGAAAAATGGGGGAAAAATTCCGAAAACACGGATAAAGAAGCGTCGCGCCGTGTCTCAGTTTACTCATCGGGCAGGAAATAGAACTCAATGTTCGATGGTATGCCTTTCATTCGGGAACACAGCATTGAAACGGAAACGCGACAGAACGGAATTTCCAATCTCCTCTCATCCTCGAGCAAAATCAAGCCCCCGAAAAGCTGCTGCCGGTATGCAGTGGACTGTCACTCTTCGTATCCACACTCGGCCTCGTAAATTCTCACGGACCAACTCGCTAAATATGCCACGGCTATATCCCCGATATTCCATTAACTTAAAAGCCTAATTTGTCCTGAGGACCCGGCGCCACCTCTCCTCGATATCTTATATTTTCGTGTGTATTTTTCTTTCGTGGCTCCAACAACAGAGAAACAAAGTAGAATGAGAATTAGAGTGGCTGATTATCAATAGAAGAATGTATCAGTCAAAACAGTCTATTAGAATGACCAGTTATTTTTCTTTTAACTTTTAACAGATATAGACGTTGCGTCTAAAAGATATTAAGTAAAGTAAAATTAATTAATATACTATGCACTAACAATGACTGACGAATGAACATCTTATAAAAAGAGAAGATTGCATTTTTTTAGACTTTGAGCGATTTTTATTGATATTACATTGCAGACCCTTGTGCAAGATAAAGATTGTCTACATCAATTGCAAAGAACAGTAGCCACAAAGAAATTTCTCTCTTTGTTCAATAATCTGAGTCACTTGAAATTAGTATATCGATGTTCTAAAGTTCTTTAAATATCTCTTGTGTGTTTTAAATGCATCAAATCTGCAATCTCATAACATGATATATGTTAGATGAAAGAAATTTATTTAATCATTCCTCCGGGAAACATTTTTATAACTTAATAAATCTATAACCGATTATTAATAATTGACAATGCTAAGCTTTTACGGTTGTCGTTATTTTCTTCGTGTATTTGTAAAAAGAGGAAAAGGAAGAGGCACAATAGCAAAGAGAAGGCGGTGAATTGGAGTGAAAATAGAGAAGATGGATTTAGATAGAGGGATGGAAAGAACAAAAGAGGAGAAAGAAGTATACCAACGCAACGGAGCAGAAAAGAAAAAGAAAAATTAAGGAAGAGATTGTAATGCAAAGAAGGCGTACAGGAAAAATAAAAAATATTGGTGATGGAGAGAGAAAAGGGGGATGAGATTGGAGAGATATAGAGAGGGGGCAGCTGATACAAATTGAACGTGAAATGAAATTCAACGTGGCCGAGACCCGAAACGCGCCAGAAAAGAGGCAGGCCACGATTTACACGGGCCGACGGCTAAATGCCCCGTGAAACAAGCCACGTAGATCTGATTGTTTCGCGTTATTGCGGTATACGATATTCCAGCTCCCCCTCGAAAACCGTCTTAAGAATCGCCACGAACCTTGCCGCCAACGAAAAGCCTCGTTCAACATTACCCAATTTACTTGGCTTCGAGTCGCTTGAATCGGTGTAACGTGAAGCCACTTGAGTAACATGATATCCATTCTGTTGAAACACTTGACTTCCGTTCAAATACTCTTCCGAGGTTCTCTGGAATTTCTAGTGAATTTTGGCTTGTGCAACTACAAAAAAGTTATTTCCTAGGGTAAATGTACCTATTACAGCGGATGTACATTTTACTCTGGTATTTTTCCAAATGAGATTAAAATACGTGAAAATAAATATTTTGCCCCGAATAAATTTGTACAATTCGATGAGAATGTTTTTATAATATCAGTTTAATTTATTTTCTTTTTTTGTATTGGGTTTTGAGGGCCACCAACTGTGTTTGTATTCCGAACACATCATTCTTCCATAAAATACTGACACATATTATTTTTTCATGATAAATTAGGAATAATATGCTGAAACTCTTTCTCGGAGAGAATTTCTTTGAGTTTTATTTTAACCCTTGTTTGTTTGCAGTCTGTGCTGTAATGTATGCTACAAATAATAAATACAGCCTCTGTATTAACAAGTGAGTTCTACGTCCAAATATTTACTATGCGATGCTTGTATCTCGCCTGCGTGTCTTCACGTCGCAAAGGTTTGTGCAACATGTTCTATTTCTGGACACTGAGTGGTCAATAATAGGTAAATGGTTAATTCAAGTGTCGCGTGCACGTATCCACGAGCCTGCATTCGCTATAAGACTTTTAACAGCAAACAGTAAAATAGAAATATTATTAATTTCGATTGAAATACGTATCGAGTTTTGTAAATTGTGTAATTTTAGAAACTACTATAGTATATGATATCTACATTGCAGACAGATCTGCAGTCTGCTCGCGATCGTAGTAGCCTTCAACTGCCTTCGTGGCAACAGGTGCATTTTTCCTCGGACAGCTTGAGAACCCCAAACTCGACCGATGTAAACGAGGCTTGCCCTTCACCGCCCACGCTTGATATCGTTAGAACTAAAATGAAACAAAATTAAATGCGCTTGGAAATTAACTGTGTGCACGTGGCTACGCAAAGGGATGACATGTGACACAAAGTTGAGAGAATTTATGACCATAAAGTTATAACTAGATTTAATGCATTTACAACAAAAATGAGTACCCGAAGCTTAACACAGTCAAAAGATTAAAAGACTTTAACGGTATCAACATGTTGCTCTCAACTCATTAAAATGATTAAGGAAACCAATTTATATTTTGCTGCTGTCTCATACAATGTATACAGAACAGCTTTATTTCGCATAAAGCTCCGTTTAAACATTTTCTCACACGGCATAAAGATTTAACTGCCAGCTGAACAACCACTGCAACCACAAAAGCTGTCAGCGACTCAAATCATGGCGGCTTTAAAGAACTACGAGCACATCGAGGCAAATGAACAGATATTTTTATCGACTGGCAAGCAACGAATGTTTATGGGATCCGCAGGATGCTCGTCTTCGGGACTATCAATGTTCTCTGGCGTTGGTCCGATTCGTTCTGGAGACGAAAATATCGTCGAAAACAATGGAACGGAAACGGGGCGGACTGCACGCGTTTCCCGATGCGTCACGCGGGACAACAGCGAGGAAAAAAAGGACAGAAGCGAAATATCACTCTTGCGATTCCGATTGGCAAAAAGCCGAGTATTCTTGCGGAATCACCGCTCGTCATCGCGTTGAGGATGCTCGAGATTCTTCGGGAAGGTTTTTACGCGTGGACGCGCATAAAATGGACGACAGCGAGCTCCTTCTCGGTGATGTTAAAGGGGATGCATGAGAGGATGCACGAGGAGGATGCTACCCCTGGCGTTTTCCTCGAGGTCCATCCTTTGAGAGCTTCCCGACCTCTCAAATGCTCGCAATTCTCTTTTCACTACTACCGTTATCTCAGAAAAGTTAGATAAAAGTATTACAGATGCTGAGTATATAGGACACATTCGCATTTGAACCGACTTCTAGATCGAACTTAATTTCTCATACAGAATTGTGCTTTTCGCTTGTGAAATTTCAGCTGTATTGTGTCAGAGTGATAGAAGCACAATGCGAATTTTAGTGGATACGAAATCCCCATAATTAAACCGAGCAATTATGTTATGTTTAACGGTGCCTACATTGGATACGTCATAGTTCAACGTAAAGTCACTATTAAAAGATATCATTGTGTGGCAGAAGTTAATTAATATCAAACCGTAATACTGCAAATGTTTCTCTTTTTCAAAAGAACTTCCAACTCAATCTACGATAAAATTAGGAAACCCTCGCTTAGAATCTTGCACAGGGGATGTAGCCAGGGGCTGTTTAATGCCTGACCCAGAAACTGAAACTAATGTTGGACTATAGTAGCTCTAAATTCCATTAAATTATAATAACACGAATATGTATACACAAAGAGAAACGGAATAAGGACACAGCACTGGATAACAGTGATGAAGCCACTAGCGAATGAAACAGTGATGAAGAGTGACGCAAAGTAAGCAGACCAAATGCAAAATTGTAAAACTATTTAAACAATTGAAAAATACTGTTATGTATTATTTTGTGCTCACTACGATCATCAAGAGAAGCAACGGATGTGTATATAATATCTTCTGTGCCTTGCACTTATTTCAAGAATGTTTATTATTACTTTGCATAAAAATCATGACACTTCTCGACTTATTAAAATTACTAAAAAAAACATTTTTGTTTCATATCTGTTTCTTTCAATCAACATAGAAAGTTTTTATTGAAAATTTCAACAGAGGACATTTCCGGAGCAATCGTTACTGTTTTATATTTGTTATTCTGATTAAATCTGTACATAAAGAGAAATACAGGGATGATTCACTGGCGCGCAGAGACACGCGATCTTCCAATAATGCATCAAGATTTTCGATCGGTATGCGCTCTATTGATTTACCGCAGCAGATGACGGCGCCGCTGATAACAGTAAAAACAGACGCCAAGCCGCGACCGGGGCCAATAAATAATGAAATGAACCGTAATTTTTTAACAGAGTTTCTACGGTTTTTCGCAAGAACCTATTAATCTTTCGTTTCTTCCTCCTCTCCTATCGGATACTAGACAAGTGGCTCGGGACACGGAATAGATTCGGGAACTTCGCGAACCGGTTATTTAATCGAGCCAAGCTCTATACGATAAATTCTCGCTTATATGCCATCCACTGAAACTCTTCGATCGTTTGTTTCCCGGGGGGGAAAAAATACTGCATTTCCTAGTTCGAAAAATATGGTCAACTGTGCTCGAGTTGACTTCCGCAACCAGAATTCTCTATTGCAACGGGCTGATTAAGCAATGACTGCAAATCACTGTAATTCATCCTTATTTGATTTTAGTAGCCGGTAGAAACAAACTAGATTTAATACGATCATTTTGAACACCTAGGAAATTGGCTTTCGAGCATCTAAATTGTTAAAAAACTGCTTTACCCCATCAAAAATGCAACGTGCTGACGATTTAGAAAATTAACGATCGAGTATTCTGGATATAGGTTTTGCACTCCAAAGTTACCCTTTTGGAAGTCAAATTCATGCAAATCAATTTCACCTTTTTTCAAATCAAATTCACCCATTAAGAATATTTTCGTCATTATTGCGAGGGTAACATAAAACTCAACACGTTCCCATAAATACATTCGCTCTTTCACTTTTAAAATTTATGAATCACAAAATGGCTACAATGAATATATACATATCTACACACAATTTTCATAAATTATAAATCTAGTTGATAGTTGATTTGATCTTTTTTACAAAAAATTTACTTAGAAATACTTTATTTGCAAAAGGGTGAATTTGGAGTGCGAAACCTGTATAGGAACATGAAGAAAATTTGTCCAAGTTTAGTCCAAGTTAATTCTTGCAGGATTATTTTTTACGAAATTACAACAGGTAAATATCGTCAATTTCAAATACTCCTTTGATCCACTGTACATATTTCGTAATTTATACGGTTAGGTTTTCACAAGTTTGCACGGATTTTTAAAACCCATATTCCGTGTAAAGAAAATTGAGGTATGTAACATTACTTTAATACGAGAAGCTATTACTGCTCTCTCGAGCCAAAGCCAGGGATATTTTCGTTATCAATCAAGTACGACAGTGAATTAAATTAAAGATAGAATCTTAAATTGGAAACTCCGTCCCGTCGGGTTCCAGACACAAAGGAAGTGTTTCTAGCCTGGAAACGAAGCGGCGGCGTCGCCGCGCCGGGATGATCTCGTTGCCGAAAGATACGTATCTGCGTCGGACGTTGGTTGTGTCGGACGGATAATGGTACCTCGCACGAAATACCGTAGGTTTCCGGTCACGGCGTAATTCACGCTCGAAACGAGTGACCGTGCGTTTCCATCGGAAGGGAACGATGTATCGGGAATGGAAGACCCTAGGCAATTACACAACGCGTCTATAGAAACGTTTGCGAGCGTAGCCGATTTCGTAATGGCGACGGATTTTATTCGAGCGCTGTAGTCATCGGGCACAATAACGTTTTCCTCTCGCCGAGGGAAAAGCACGGGGAAGCCGTTACACCATGGTGGCGAGGGTGGACGAGGATGGCAGGGGAATTGTAGAGGGTGAGATTTTGACGATGGAGCTTAGGATCGAAGTACTTCGCTGCCGTTGCCGACCGAGGTGACATAAAACCGGGTACGTCGACTGCGAAACGGCCCGAAATCTCCTGTTCTACGACCACTTGCTGATGGGAAATATTTGATTCCTCCCAGCTATGGGAAAACTTATAAAGGCTACCGGGTAATTGATATCCCTGAGTTGTCTGGGTTGGACGCTAATATAACTTTATGCTGAATAAAAACTGCCCAATTCCAAGATGCCGAAGTTAAATGAAAATGTATTTCTCCTTTTATAAGTTTTGCATTCTAGGTTTTGCACTCCAAATGTACTCTTTGGCGAGTCAAATTCGTCCTTATGCAAATCAATTTCACCCATTAAAGAATATTTGAAATTAATTACATTTGAAAGCATCTCCCTTGAGTTCAGAAGAAGTCACCATGGACAGAAGGGTACAGCGAAGTACGGAGTGAGGTTAGGCACTGGTTGGCTTTGTGACGTTAGACATACGTGAACGGTATCATTACTGCGAGGACAACACAAGACTCGATACGCTTGAATAAATACATATGCACTTTCACTTTTAAAATTTATTAACCAGAAAATGACTACAATGAATATACATGTCTACATGCAGTTTCCGTACATTACAAATTTAATGAATTGGTAATTATTTACCATTTTGGAATTTCTTAACAAGAACTTGCTTTACAATACTTTATTTGCAAAAGGTTAAATTTGGTTTGTGCAAAAGAGTGAAATTGATTTCCAAAGGGTGAGGGCAAAACCTGTAATCATCTTGGAAAGTCGAAAATAATGTGAAGTTATCCTTTAATTCTTCTAATGTACCTTTCTTATTTTGCATTACTTCCATCCCTCCAAATATTCAGAAGATTGCAGTCGCAATGAAAATTTTATAAGCGATAGCTTTTCGGAAATTCGGTATTTCCTTGGACGTGGATCGATTAAAACGACAACACAGATTTTTCAGTACGCACGAACGGACGGATGGGCGGGCGTTTATGAATCCCGGGGTAACTATCCGAACGATTTTCTGGTGGACGATGTTCCGCCTTTGGCGATAAAACTTTTACTGCGCCGGAACGTTTGAATGCGATCAACGATCCCTCGTCCCGATCGAGATACCAGCCGTGTACCATTATGGGATTTACGTTCCATGGTAAATTCGCCGTAGCGTGCCGCACCGTTCAGGTATTAACGTTAATGGGGTTCCCCCATTAATAATCGTATCGGATTTTGATGCTAACAGTCTGATTACAATCGAGAAAGTACCCCATAAACATGCCACTGATTGAAAGCGAACCATCGCGTCGCGTCGCCTTCGTTTGTTACTGCTTTCAATCGCAATCGATAACGGATTCTTCATCCCTTCGTTCTGCCATTTGTCTTGCTTTCTTCGCCGAGCCTGATGGTATTAGGCGCAGCTTAGTTTTATACGGTCCACCAAATCTAAATCTTTAGAATTCATTGGCTGATGTGCCATCGATCGTAAAAATTCCTCGAAATTAAAGCACTTTATTTAATCGAACTCGGAAAAATCACAGAGACTGGTTTTAAGACTTACGACGCTTTAATGGGAGAAATTAATGCCACCATTATCAATGAATTCATTTTTGTAGTTTCAATAATTATCAAATAGCAGACTGGTCTTTTTTATAAAATTTCTTATATAAATCTTGTTTTCGTATAATATAAATTTTATTATTTTTCATTTTTACTATACTTTTTAATAAAAGAACATTTCTATTAAATATACAAAACTTTGCATGATGTGCGCAGTCTGCCCACGACGAATTAATGCATTTTCACTTGCAGTAACGTATTCAGTCAGGATCAATTTCTCATGATTCCGTGAGGGAAGCGAGAGAATATTAAGAGCGTAATATCTCAAGAGAAGCCCTCGATCCCTCGATCGACCTCGTTCTTCAGTTTCTTCTTCTCGCAGCATCGCAACATCGATCATTCGTTTCTCGGCTCAGTTGGACGAAGCGATTTCGCCGAGCTTAAATATTTCGCGTGCTCGCGATCGAATTTCACTTTGTCTTTGGGCCGAATGAATTTTTCAAAGTACTGCTATTGGATGTTACCTCGAAACCAGCTGAAATTTCGTAAAAACCGTGAGCCGGGCAAATGTTCCATTTGCGAACGGTAATTTCCGCTCGATTTCGACGATTGTTCGCCGAACGATGGAACGACTGGGAAAAGGAGGAACGGAAAATCAAAAACGATAATTTCGAGCGACACGGTTTACTACGATCGGTTGCAGATTCTTGCTCGACCATTTGCATGAAAATCATAGGTAGGATCGACGCATAGGACGCCCTTTGAACTTTGGAACTGCTCGAACTTCGAAGCTGTTCGAACTTTGAATTGCACTGGGGACTTTTTATTTATCGGGTCGAGATTTTCGATGGGAGTTTTTAAATCCTTTTCACTGTCCGTAAGGTGCATCATGCTTTCACGAATGCTTATCGAAGTGATCCTATTCTACTTCAACGTCGTGCATCTTTGTAAAAATTGAGATTTGTTATATATTGCCATTTTTGTCTGGGTTTTTATTGTTAGTATAACGCGGAAACATGACGTTCGATTAAAATCAAATTTATAGGAATTGAATGAATCAAGAAGCACAAAGATCAGTTTGAGCAAACAATAGTAGCCTTATAATGTTTGTAACATTTGAATTTCTGAGACAGATGCACGGTCTACAACGAGATGGACAGTTCGAAATTATTTAATTTCTCTCAATATTTTGTATGGTCGATTGATTCGAAGTTATGGTCTGGTAGAATGATGCAGCCTGTATAATGAAGTCCAGTTCCGCGAATCCAAACGGTTCGGTTGTTGGGGTGGAGGGAACGTGATTACGCTTCCGTGCGACGCGTGGTACAATAGAATTCTGGACCTACCTACAACAGGCTACACCGAATGCTGAAACCTGTTGCAACGGGGTGACACGACCTAACGCCGACCCACCCCTGCAATTCGTTTACTTCTCCACCCCTTCCGTGGCTTCTTTAAACGGTCCCACGTCCGGGATTCAATTCTTCCCCCGGCGAAAGTGATTTATGCAGCTTACCTTCGCTTCGGCTGTATCGACCCGGCCCGCCGTTGCTTGCCATTCAATCCTGTACCATTCGATCGGGCATCGTCCCGCTAATGGGCTCTATCGATATCCTATCAGCCCATAAATGTCTAAGAACATGCATCCTTATGGTAGACAAGAGCGAAATTTTTATAATACGGCTCGTTGCATGGCGAATCGATCATCTTCCGATGCAGGAAATCTTGCTCGTGGAAGCGTATAATACAGTGCACACGATCTTAGGGGAGGTTTAAGTCATCATTTTATTGGTTTCACATTTGTTTGCACGGTACGTAGCTTTGTATTTTGCAATTTTTACATATCTCGATGGAAACGTTGTGCTTAAATGTTCCTCTCAGAAACAATTTATCTTAATTATCTTGTAATTGCTCCAATTTAATTTCTTTACCAATATCTGATCAGCCTCTAAATGTCTAAAAGCTTCCAAGCTTGCAAGTAGGGATTGCAATCCCGCAAAGCGGGATCCCGCGTCGAAATTTCCCGAGTTTCATGGCTCTGCGCTCTTCACTTTAAAAATAAAAATTTTTTTTCTTGTATATATATATTAGATCGAAGAACTAAATCCTCAGTCCCGCGGGATTAGGGATTGCAATCCCGCGCCATTTTCAATCCCGCGGGATTGATGTGGGGTTTACTTCAATCCCGCGGGACTGAGGATTTAGTTCTTCGATCTAATATATATATATATATATATAAGAAAAAAAATTTTAATTTTTAAAGTGAAGAGCGCAGAGCCATGAAACTCGGGAAATTTCGACGCGGGATCCCGCTTTGCGGGATTGCAATCCCTACTTGCAAGCTTGTAGAAGACAAAAATCGAGAGAAATTTTTATAACATCACTCGTTCCACGTCGCATCGATCACTTTCCAACGATGAAAATCCTGTTCCCAGTGACGTATAATATACTGCATTGAAAATCAGGGCGACTTTAAGTCATCACTTTGCTGGTTTCGAATTTGTTTGCAGAATACGAAACTTTAAATTTGACAACTTTTGCTAAACCCCTATCGGCAGCCTTGCGAAGTTTTATCTCGGTAGCTCCTTATCGGATTAAAACGATTCTTCATCTGCTCTAACCCGGAAGTGTAGCCTAACTATCCCGAAACAGTTTAAATTACACTTGCGTACGACGGACAGAACTGTATTGACCGTACTTGCACAATAGCCGATACTTTGTGTGACAATATCGATTTGTTCCGAAATTGCTTTTCAAACTTCGCTAGGTCTGTACTGCACGGTAGCTGTTCAATCTAAAACGGTTTTACATTGCCACCATTTATCCGTGCCTGTCTTGAAATTTATAATATCAGAATTCTAAGAAAACCGCGACACCCTCGAGAAAATAAAAACAACGTGTCTCCACAATAAAAGTATTTTATTAGCCTCAGAAACATACCTACTAAACATTCACGACTAACAAAACCTTGGAAGCTCTCAACTTGAAGCACTAAAGCACGAATTTACAACCTGAGCAATACGAAAATTTAATGCAAAACATGAAAAAGAACACTGTATCAGTTTCGAACTTTTTTTACGGGGTACAATGTACTTACTAAAGCAAGTATAACTTGAAGATAAATTCTGAAAGCACAAACAAAGCTGAATAATTTTCTGAAGACAGTCTGGAGGAGGCAACTAAACAATGTCTTGCTCGCAGCAATTGCAGAATTGTGGGTCAACGTGCACAGGTTCAGTATGGTTCAGCGCATTCGCGAGGCGATTAGGCGCGCTCGCGTTACCTCGACAGTAAATAATTATCGATCCGCGTTAAATAATGTTGTCGTCGGAACGGTATTGTCATCCGTCAAGGTAATTTGTCGACGAAGAGAGATAGAGATAGGGATAGATTATCGAACAATTGCGCGCTCGTCGACGAGCACGATCTAGAAACTGTATTTCCATCGGGGGCTGTGCGGAGTATTGCATTTGTCGGCGTGGAGCTTCGGGGAAACGGAAAATCGATGTGGCCGGGAAAAATTCCGCGCCGCGCCGCGTCGGGGAGAATCGGTGGGAAAACGAGAACAAGTGTCGCATTGGTTTGATCGCGTTGTCAGCCGGCGGGGTAACTTCGTCGCGCGGAATTCTACAGCGGAAATGCTTGGTTCTCTCTCTCTCTCTCCCTCCCTTTCGCTCCCTTTACCTATCTCCCTGGAACTTCCGGACAACACGCCCCGGAACGGAAACAACGGGTCCTCGCTCCATGGGGCCGAGCGAGGATTATTAAGGTCGGGGACTTCAAAGCCCGATTGAAAAGTTCTTCGAGCGTTCGAAGTCGCTCCGGCGATCCGTCCGTTGGAATTTTCGCGATCGGAATTGTCCCAGGATCCAAGAATATTCTCCGGGGACGGGCCACGGACACTCGGTCGCAACAGTTCTTAACATGGCGACAGCAGGTGTCGCGTAGTTACCGCTTTGTACAGATTATTGCCCCACCGACGGGAGCAGAAATTGTGTCAGTTCTTCGCTTAAGTGCTCGAGATTCGCGAAATTAACTTGCAGCTGGAAAAGCACCGCTTTCCACTGCTACTTTGCTCTTGGTATTTCAATTATTATTCTTTGTGACAGCTTGTTTCTTGTTTCATTCAGTTTGTACATTTTCGTTCTACAAATTTTTTCTTTCATTCCTTATTTCATTTAATCAATTATAAATGGGCCCTCTTCACGGCGAGAGCACGGAAACCACGCCTCTCAAGACGTTTTGTACAGTGGGAGCAATAAGACCACGTCTCTCAGGACATTTTACACATTGACAGCAACAAAACCGCGTATCTTAGAACACTGTATATGTAAGCAGACACGAAACCAATTCCATTCCACCCTAAAAATGTACATATTTACCTGGAGCAACAATGAATTTCTTTGTCTAATGTTTCAAAAATTCCCACAAATCATAAAACACCGATTGCACGAGATATTTTGCAGTGTGCAACAGCAAACATCAATTTATTAACCTCTCAATATGCATACCGTGGTATCTGGTTAACGTGTCTGATGACTGGCTGTCCAATTCTACTCTGCGCCAGAACTCCCATGTTTCAGTGATATAGGTCAACGATATCGTCGCATATTTTGTATTCTTCCAACCCACGCTCCAATTTCGCGCGTCTGTTCACGAACAGATCGCGCCCCTCGCTCCAATAATAAAAATTACCCTGTTTCTCTCTCGCGAGTTCGTCGCGCAGCTGTGCGTTTAATTCGCTAACCATTTTAATCAAGCCATTCACGTCGCCGATTATTCCACAAACTCGGGACATGTAATTCGCGCGAGATTAAAGCAGATTACGTTCTCGCGAACAATGTACCCTCTGCGCGCCCTTACACGACGCAGCACATTAAACAGTGCATTAAAGTACATCGAGCCAAAAGTTGCTTAATTTTCGCGCCCGCTGCGACGGCTTCGCAGGCGTCGCAATTACTTCAATAATGCGTAATTAGCGCAGCGACGCGCGGCGCACGTGTCCTCCAGCAAAAGGGCGCGCAACCTATTTATCTCGTTGCTAGATCTTGAGTCTGCGGGGATGATTGATCATCGGATAGGTCGGCAATCATCTTGTAGGAGAGAAATTCACCGTCTATGCATTGGAAACTAATCTGTCGCAATTTATTGCGTCCCGACGCCGACGACTCGAACTTGCGCCGACAATATTCTTCTCCCCGAGAAAATAATAACGCTAATTACTCGACGCCCGTGATGACCCTGGCGAAATTGAACCTGATTGTTCATCGACTGAATAGAATCATGTATCGCGCGCCGCGCCAAGCGGATTGATAATGGTCCTCGGCACTTCCGGCCGTTCTCGTTTGCTTTGTTAATCGCGCATTGTTTGCGCTGCCGGCGATACACCGTCTAATTACGCTCTCATAATTAGACAAAGGCAAAAGTAATGGCAACGGGACGGTAATGTTTCGTTAAACACGCTCGGCAAACAGGCAGGTTTATCGCCGGTTTTGCGCACCGGCTAATGACGCTGTTGCTTTGCGTTTCGGGTTAGCCTTCGTGAATAATTCCGCTCGCGTCCGCCGATAAAGCACGCGCGTTCCGCACACAGACGGCGCGGCGCGCTACGGCGATTCCGCGAGCGAAAAGCCGTACGAACAATTTCCATCTTTCTTTCCCCCGACGCGACGCGACCTTTTACTTTTTCATTCTACGCCCGAACCAATTGAAATATATCTGGGATGTTCGGGAAAATACGGGGTTCACGCAGTCGGTCCAAGGACTCATTAATATTCTCGTTACACCGTCCCTGGACAGCGCGTCGCTTGTTTTCGCGCGAGTTTCAGACGCGCGGCCAACCTCCGCTCATACTCCCCGTGAAATCTCATTAATTCGCGTGCGTCCCCTCGCTCGGAAAAATTTCACGCTGTCATAAACGATGCGCGCCAACCGGCCATCTAACGCAACGCTAAACGTCCTCGCGCTCCTTTTAAATCTGATTTAGTCGGCGCTCCCGGCGACAAACATGTGAAAAATGTTAATACCTTTTTCATTTACTTCCGGACCTGTGCCGCACGAGAATGGAACACGCTTTACCACCGGTTCTACTCGAACTCGCCCGTGATAATTCAGTTCTCGCCGTTGTTCAACGTGGCGATGCGCTTTTCCCGAGTTTCCATGAATATTTCCTGAGTGACTGGGATAATAATTTCACCGACGTTGCTTCTCTATTGATTCAGGATAAGACTGTAGAGAGCAACAAATCCACACCCACTTTGGGCACTCCACCCAAAGAGAACAACGAAGCCACGCCTACTCAAATCACTATACTCAAACGAAGCAGAACAGATAATCTCCTGCGTCATCCTCTAATCTCATTTATTTAAACTAAATAGCCATGTGGTGTTTGAGCAAAACATGTTTCGACTCGATGTAAATGAAGACATAATTTTGCGCCACTGTGAATATTTGCCATGCGTTTCCTTGAAGCTGCACGCACAGTTGCAACAAGACGTTGTTCCTGATTTTCTGTCCTTCACGCGAATGCTTTGAGTATTCAGGAACAAGGAATGCACGCTAGCAGCGACACGCTTTTAATTACGACAGAACTCTGAACACTGCGCAAGATGCTTTACGCGTTGGTTGATGCCATAAACGGAGCAATAAAATGCCGGAAACAGTGTGAATTGTACAGGAATGTACACAGGCAACGGTGCATGCGAAACTTTTGTGCGTTTCATTAACACGGTGAGTTTTGAACGATTTTTCTGTCCTTTGCAGACGATGTTGGCTGACAGATAATTTAAAGTTACGTTATTTCGCAGACAATTTAAACATGAAGGATTGATGAAATAATTTAATTCACTCAGTTTATAATATTCCTAGTGATTCAACGTGAGACATATAAATCGCAACACCGAAAAATTTTCACTTATGCACGTACAGAAAAAATATTCGGGAAAAATTCAATTTTTCGGAAGAACACATCCAACTAAGAGAATTTTTAAAGAATAGGGATCTTTTTGAAATTCACATTTCACAGAAACAAAATTGTACTTTATTTGGTTTTATTGATTAAGATTATGTAATTTAATGCGTGGTCGAGTTAGAAGAGTACGGTACACATACGTTTCAGAAGACGATCAAAGCGGTCTACTTTGGCCATTGCTCGCCGAACTCGTTCAATTAGCCGACGCACGTCCATGGATCGGGCTTTGACGGAGAGATCGATCTCTTTGCTCGTTTTTGAGGGTGCGACCGGTCACGTAACCGCGACATACGTGTTCGAAATTTCGAGCAATCGTATCTCCGAGTTTGCCGCTGCGAGAATGTTCGTCGTTTTTCAACAGGCGTGGTTCGAGAGGCGAAGAGAACATATTAATCGACACTTTGGCACGTTCTGTAACACGAGCACCTGGTCGAACGTAGTCTTTCTCGTTACTCGAAATGAAACGTTTCACGGAAACTTGCCAAAATACTTTGCACAGAGTTCCTGTTAGCTCTTTGATGACGGACGGGCTTGCTGACCACCACCATTCATACTGAAGGCAATAAATTATGCCATTACTCTGTCACGTTGCCAAATAGAATTCCCCGACTTTCTTTCCTCTGACATCTTTTACGTAGATATTTATTGGACATTTTTTTATGTCTACATAAATAAATTACATACATATGATGAAGAAGATGGACCAGATTATTAAATTTTTTCATATCTGTTACGTCCAGCACAATTATTACAGAAGTATATTGAACCTCGTGGAAGAGGGTTAATTAACCCTTTGTAGTCGGAGCTAGAATACTTCCATTGTATATGATTTTTTCTCATTTTATGGATATGAAAGTGATAAAATACCTCGTGCAATACTTAAACGTGTAGCGATTGATCAGATACCAATATACTTAATAATGTAAACAATATTATGAATAATGGCACAGCAGGTGAAGAACGGAGATAGGGTAACTGTACCGATCATGGTTTATCATGAAATAATAATGTGTGTAAGCATTTTATGGAAGAACGATATGTTCTGAATACAAAAAAAATTGGTAGCTCACAAGCACAGCCATGTACTAATTACTGCGAAATATACAGGGGGCATTAATTTAAATAAATCCTGATTACAGTAACAAATAATTTTTTTATTTATTACGTTTTAAAAGAATAAACCTTTTACTAATTTGAAAAGCGTAGCATAATATCACATAAATAACTAAATACCATCTTTTAACAAAAATACTTGAGTAATATTTATTATGTTTAGTTTCAAGCTGTTTTACATTAAGAGTGATTGGTGATCGAGATAGAAGAAAAATGATCCTATTTTTAACTTTTATGAAGAATGACAATTCTGATTGGCTTGCCAACGAGAATACAATCTCATTGAATTGTACTAAATTCAGGACATGATATTTAGTTTGACGTACTTTAATCTCATTGGGAAAAAATGCCGCAGTAAAACGTACACCAGCAATAACGTAGGTACGTTTGCCTACGTAATTTACTTATTTAAGTATGCAGGTTCATTTGCCCTATTAGACATCGTGTAGGATTTGGAAACAGGAAAGCACACGGTCCTGTCAGAAGGATCCCACGGTATCTTGCAATCTCGTTAGTCTCCAAGGAACATAAACAGCAGAGAAAGCAAAAGCGATAGCAGGACGATTCAACAACGCTGAAAGCTCACCGGCTCTCGCTCGCAAATTATAATACGCGAACTGGAGCACCAAGGGTAGTTTACGCATGGTCTTACCCCCCGGAAAACAATCTCGCCGACACGGCCGCAGGATTCCCTATCCACGAAATAGCTCGAAAGTGTAAGCTTCATTTCCATTTCCGTGATATCCGGAACCGTCTACGCGCTGCGCTAAGTACGGATCTGCGAGATTTGCATCCGATGCGTCGCTTTAATTGTCAAACTAGGCCGACGCCGATATAACTTCATAGATTGAATTCAAATGCGCCGATTTTCACAGACTAAACCGCTCCACGACGCCAACCGGCACGGCATCCCCTCATACTCCATGCAAATTAAGAATATGCTAATGTTATCGTTAGACGGATTAACCAGACTAATTGGTCGGCCCCGAGTCGGTTAACTTGCTGTTCGAACCGGTCCGATTGTCTACGAAGTTGTTCTACGAATGGTAGCGACTTTTCTACGTAAATTAGATAATGATAGATTATTTATGGTAACAACTACTATAATGGAATATCGTCGTAATCCGTAGCATACAGTGTAGAAATCTCGGAAATTTTCTTTACCTGTTTAATTCTCACTTCTAACAATTAGCGATATATAAAAATATCTAGAATTTCAACAAGTACAATTCTAATGAACAGTGATCCTTTACTTTCATAACAATTCTTTCGCGTGTTGCAATTGAGAACACTTTATAAATTGTTCATTTTTTTTCGACGATTCTGGGACTGTATGGATAAAATTTTTCAAAATATCGTTTCAAATATTTTTTAAATCACGTACAATATTTTATCTCCTCATATGCACAAATAATATAATATTTGCACGAATATTCCACGCATCCCTGAATATACTTCACTCAATGAAATACAGTGACGGTAAAGACAATTGCGAAACAAATTATGGCAATGACCGCGTTAATTTCATGCTTCGTGAAAAGCAAACCAATTAGTTTTTCGAGCGTTTTTATCTAAAGCCGTAACAAATAGCATTGCTTTCACGAATTTAACGAGATCTCTTTGTTAAATTTTTGTAGTGTGCCATTAAGAGAATGTGTTGCATTTAATAATATACAATCAAATAGTGATAAGTGTTGATAAACATACCACTCTTATCGTTAGTTTGCAGATTGAGCTTTTTAAATTTCAAGCTTGCATCGAGGTTCTACTGTACTTTCAATTGTAATTTTTGTTCGGATAGAAAGATCATTTTGGTGATAACGCGCCAGGGAAGGTTCATCAAGTTTTGCAGGTTGGTTTGGCGGGTTGCTTCGGGCCACCACGTGGAATCCGCACGCGCCTTGAAATTTTCTCGGTCAGACTTTGGCCCGCAGGCTACGGGAGGGGGATTACGATGAGATTTACGGAGACAATCACGGATTTGCGGCTGTTGTGCTTGTCCGGGATTCCCTGGTGCCCTGCGAATTATTGAGTGCTCTTCCGCGCGGCGCTGTTTACGAGCCTCGGAAATATCGATAAACAAATAGGCTCACCATTAACCGACCGCGCAATCTGATACACTCCACGTCGAATAATTCGACGGAAATAGTTTATCACCTGTTTAACAATGCTATCGGGCCCGCGCGGTACGTGTGCATAACCCGCGGCGGATTTCACTTTAATTCGCAGCCCGATGAAACCCATTCGCGTCGTTTCGTGGCGTCGACCTAGTGTCCCTGTCCACGCCTTGATATTTTCCTCTCATTTGCAATGAAAGCTTTGAAATTTCGAATCCATAAACACGAATGGCTAATTATCCAATTTCATCTTCAAAAGGTTTTCGACATTATATTTATAGTAGGGTATTCTGTTTCACATCATCAGATTGTGTGAGCATCAGGTTAATCGAATAAAAATACTTCATTTGATGCATCAGAATAATGAAATCAAAATATTATGTTTCATGCATCAATTTCAAGTTTTTCTTTCCATTTGAAACATCTAAATATAGTTGAACGTTTCACGGACGCATAAAGGCATACTCACTCTATTGCGACTCAAATTAGTCGAACGATATGGCCGGAATTTTTTTAATGAAAAATATTCTGTGCCAGGTAAACCTTGTAAGAGTTTTATTCCCCACGTCACTAAATAAGTCACGATAATGTACTTATAATTCTCCGTGGTAACACATTGTAAGTAACCCCACGCAATAAAATAGAATTTATATGTATACTATTTCAGACTCTCATGCATGGATCAGATTTTATTCATGAGCCAGTGGGAGTAGTTCTGCAACCTCCTTTCGCGTGCTGCTTTTAATTTTCTCGCAGCATGCAGGAAACGAAATTCTACCTCGTAAATTATCATTTGTTATGCGTATCTCATCGCGTAGTGTGAAGAGCTTGCTTCGTTCGACAGTAATCTCATTCTCTGTTGCTAGCACAAACATATAACACAAACGAACAACGTTATTCGATCATCTTTCTCACAAATTCGTACCTCAAACTGAAATAAAAATAACACAGATTCTTGAAGAGAAAGCGATATTCTCAGTCAAAGAATCAACATTTATGAATACATATCAGGATTTCGATCAAATAGTATACCGATCATTGAAGTAATAAGCTCCTCCTTCACTTTAATGTACGTACTGCTGAGGCCTTAATTTGTTCAGTAAAAAGGCAAGATAAGTTTCTTTTTGTATTTTTATTGTATCGAAGTAAGTATCTAAATAATAATAAAACTTTTCTTTTGGTGGTCGAGATAGAAAAGAAAATGGTCTTCGTTTTACCTTTTCCGAAGAAAGCTTTTTCCAAATCCTGAGATTATAAAAATATGAGATTGATTGACAATTTTATTTGCCTACCCAACAAGAATACATTCTCATTGAATTGTACAAATTTATTCAGGGCAAAATATCTATTTTGACGTGTCTGAATCTCATTGGGAAAAATACCGCAGTAACACGTTCACCCGCAGTAATACGTACATTTACCCTATCCAAGATAACTGATCTGTCCAAAATGTAATAAGAATGATTCACAATAACAACACTGATCAGAGCATGCTCCTTTCGACTTCTAGGTTCGCGGTGAAACATCGTGTGTCGCGGTAGTACATAAAGCACGTCGCGGTAGCAAATCCTGCGACGATTTATCATGGGACCCGTTTCCTTGTGTATCGCGACCGGGTCTCGAATTAATCTTCCCGGAGGAAGAATGCACACCGAAATAAAAAGTCTCTTATAAATCCGGTACGTAAACGGTTCTGTTTATATTTAAAGGGGGAAACTGGATTTACCGGAGAGACACGAGTTTAACAATAAACCGCGTTCTTCGCGGACCAGCAGACTTTCAAGTTGGAGCCTGTCCTTGTCCTGGAAGTCGCTCGCAATCTTTTGGCCCGGAAACGGCTCGCGAAGTCACTCATGCGTCTCTGTAGAGATCCACTTCGATGATCTCGAATCCCGGAACCTCCAGCCGACTATATAGTCGTTGTTTTTGCGACTGAACGTTCCGCAGTGTATTTCCACGGCTCGTAAAGAGGATTTGCTGCCGCGATTCTGCTGAAGACGAACACCGTGTGCGTGCATGTGCTTTAATTAGTAAATAGACGCGTACCAGACATGTGATGAGTACGTACTGTGGAATCAGGCTTAATCGAAACTAGAGGGAAATGTTGTAAAGCTACATTTAACCTCGATCAGGCTTTCTCCGAAACTATTGTCGTTCTCTAAAAAACTATTTTCTAAGAGCATTATTACACTCTTTTCGACTTATTAAAATGGTTAAGAGACAAGTCAGCTACTAATGAATAGACTAATGAACCCTGGGTTTGTTTCATTGAAAATCTTTTACCGAGAGTACATCCAGAAAATCGAATAAACTATGTCAATCGAAATAAGCACTGGAGTAATTAAAACAGAATTTAGACCCGCGTTCCCGAAATTTACCAATTAAAGTGGAACACTGGCAGTCTAATGATAGCGATAACTTCGGAGCGAAACGGGGGCCTCGGAATTTAATAATTAAGTCACTGGTAATTCCCGGTGACGCCCGGCAAACGAACGAATTGTATCCGCGCGCATTAATTCATGGACGCAGTCAGGGAAACACTTGTCAACTCGGTCGGTCGGTCGGTTAATTAATAATTAGCGGATGGCAGGTTGGTCGCACCGGTTGCACTCGGCCGCACTCGGTGTGCATCGCTGCATCGCGAGTGTGCCGGCTGTAATCTCGATAGCTCGGCGAAAGACACGCGTCCGTGACGCTCCTCGGAATTAGGGGATGTTAGGACAGAGCGTCAGCTTGTCAACGCAGTATGCTTTACCCACGGATCCCACTAACTTCCGGAAGTTCGCACGCGTGCTTCTGTTTATGTTCGACACGTTCAACTTCCGGCCAAACTGCTGCCATACCACCGCGCCTGCCGAATCGCTCTGACGGACAACTGTTGATAGACCGTGCCCGCGAACTTCCTGCATACGGATGCAGCTCGATGCACCGCGGCGTTCCACGCTGCGGATTTCGAGCTTTGCGCGTTGTTTTGTCACCGATAAAAAATTCCGTGGGATTTTATTTCTTGCGCCAGGAGCTCCGGTCTCTTTATTTCTATGCGCATACAGCGCCCGACTTCGTTGAAACGCATAATCTTCTGCAGTGCTACCTTTTCGGAAAGAATTTCCCTCGTGCGACCGAACTTTTGGAAAAGTCCATTGTGAAAAGCAATTACTGGGTTGGTCTTTTACAAGTCCTGTTGCAAGCTTCAATAAATTTAATTTTATTGGGTCGAGTTTATCATTTAATTTATTAGAGACAATACCGAACGAGAATATTTTCTTGTTCAATCGCAGCTGTATATTATTCAGCTGACATCCTTAAATTTCCAATTATAGGTTAATGAGTTTTCACGATAGCAGTCGCATCGGACATGTTAATTGGACTGTTGTTACTAATTGGCGAATCGTGTTCGTTGAAGCGCAGCGTTAAGTTTGAGATTTAATTAACTGTCTGTGCAGCTGTATGTAATAAATTTTCTCGTTCTCATTCGTGTAAACCAATATTATTGTCTGAGGATCCGATAAATTTAATTTGATCGAGTCATTATATGTACAATATTCTAATAAATGAGCTGCGGATATATTCTGAGCGGTAGACTTCAGTTAAAAAACAAGGGGATTGTGTTTCCATTACTAATAGTGTCTTAATGTTCCTGTATGAACTAAGGTTGAATGTTCTTCTTAATATCTGCTTGAATCTACGGCGTAGATTTGGCAAGCACCTTCAAGAAGCAAAAATAAGGTGATGACGACCATGTCTATCGGAGATTCGCGCAGCTTTTATTTGATTAAAAAGACGGCTCTAACCCGGTGAATATTCCGTGGGATCGGTCGGGTACTCAAGGCATTATAGCGTCTATTATTAAGGAAACTAAGCAGCCTGCAATCTCGCCGGCAGAGGGAATTCTTTATAATGGCGATGGGAAATTTTCTGTAGCACGTGTTCCGCGAACAAGAACATGGTTTCGGGATAACAAGCTGCGCGCGATCTCTGTGAAAGCATCGTGGAAAAGAATGTTCGCGAGTAGACATTCTCGTAATTTATCAGGGCATCGAAGATTCCGATTAAATCCAGATTTTGCTCTAAGCACGTCGTAAAGCTGATATATGTATGCGGCAGGCGTTCAGCTGAACGCCGATATTCTCTCGAAGCGAATCTCGACGAGTGCCCCGCTCGATTACTTAGCATGCAGTGAAATTTTACACGAGGTTCAACCCTTCTGCCTCGAAAAATATGGATTTTTATGGAATTGAAAAATTGTTTATGCATGCAAGCTACGTGTATTTCACATGCAAGCATTGTGAACGTAAATCAGACGATTTAGCCGGTTATTATTGAGTGAACAATGTTTTTTTGTGTCAAATCATGAAATCAATTCAATCAATCAATGAATCAATTCAATGAAAATTGAATATAAGCCGTTTTGAACTTATACGGCAAAATTTTGCTTTGCCGAAAACACTGTCATCAAAAAATTGGCTAAAACTTTTTACCCGTTCACGCAGTCGTTATAGATTGTATATCGTTGTACATTCTACAGCGAAAATGTAGCTGGCGACTATACCTTTCCACCGGTACAAATTCTTTAGCGTAATTCTCATCCTATGAAATTTTATAGCTAAAAAACAAAACGTGCTCCAACCTTTACGACAGTCCCGTACCACGGTTGACATAATCGAGCCGTTTAAAATTTATTGTTCGTCGCGGAGATGAATCTCCGAGGCTAGTCCGCGCGTTTAGTCGCTGCAGCAGCCGAGGGAAGTTGCCAGAGAGATTATCCGAACTCCCACAGGGAATTAAGATCTTTGAACGTGAATTCCCGTAGCGGGATCCGCGAATAGCTGTATCGCAATGACCGCTCAAGTACAATAAAGCACAATAGAAGCGGATGTAAGCACGGTAAGTGACCCGTCGCGTCGGGAGACTCGGAACACCAACGTTGGAAAGAATGGGCTCTGAAAGCTTTTTTCAATGTTCCACCGCCCGCTGTTCGCGCGATGGAGCAGGTAGAGTGCTTACGCCATCGATTTCAAGGAGTAACACTCGCTTGGGGCCTGAGGAAACTTCGATAGACAGCGAGAGAAAAAGTGAGAGAGAGAAAGAGAGACACAGGGAATTATAAAGCAGCTCTTCCATCAAACTTTTCAGTTACTCTCAGTTATGTTGAAATCATACCATTTACGAAAGGTTTTTTTTATATATAAAATAAGAATAGTCGGCTGTCCGAGCCGCCCACCATGTGCCACGTATATATTTTATTACTTGCAGAAAAATATCATCTTATACTCAAAAATAATGCCAAGGAAACGAACAGTTTCGCTGCATTTGACAGTAACATTATCTATTTTAATCGTAATTGTACCAGGGACATTTTTTTTATTATTGAAGTGAAGAAGAAGATTCCAAGGCAATCCACGTCAATGTGGATCGTGTATAGGGGTTGATTAATCGCGATTTGCATGTTCGAACGAAACGTCGTGTCGCGATTCGGCCTCATGAGTCGTAGTTGTCGCAAATTCGGCGTGCGCGTTCAATGCGCAATTAATCGTCGCGTGGGCGCAATATCAATAGCCGAGCGCAGACGGCTCGGCACAATCGTTGCGAGTCAATCGGAGGAGATTTATCGGGTTGGTCCATTCGAGATCAATGGTGACTGTAAATTATCGGAGACAATCGCGCGAGCGTTATGCGACATGAGGCACAGACACGGTAAGTAAATCCGTTTCTGGCCGTGATAACGCAGAAACGTTTCGCGAAATCCGACGTTGAGCATTGTCGATCCGCACGGGAATAATCGCCGGCGAAAATGTATTTTGCGTCGCTTGTCCGTGTAATTGAAGCTCCCCGGCGCGGCGCGGCGTCCACGGAGCGGGCGAATTTTTAAACCATTTTTCGCGTCCGTTGATTCGCGTTTTAAAAGTGACGGTGACGGCGCTGACAGGCGCTAATGCGCCGCGAAGCGAGCTAATGAAATAAACAGCCGGAACACCGGCGAATTTCGGAATCGCACGGTGCAAGGGTCGTGACAATCGGTGACACCTAGAAATGAGCCAGAACCCGAAAATTACAGGATTTTCGACAATTTTAGGGATTATTCTCGACAGCCTCAAATGCATACTCTCGAGAATGCCGATATTAGGTTCGAGAATCCAGAAATTTCCAAGATCCCAACTCTTCTCGACCCGTTTCTACTATCGTCGGGTTTTCGTACAGCTCTAGTGTCTCCCAACGTTTCATTCATTTCACGGTTACTCTTCCCGGCCACGTCTCAGAATTCCTCCGCGGCGACTCCTCCGAGATCGTATTTAAACGGTCGCGTGCGGACAACTGGAACGAACTCGTAACGAAAAGGAGAATTAAGGTTGTCTCCTCCGTGATACCTTATCCACTGATCCACCGCCTTACCCGAGCAACTTTGTCCGAACTATTTGCTCCTCTCCGCTTACAAACTTTCCCCCGAGCTTTCGAGCGAGGCACAACACACCTAAAGAGCACTCTGCGCTAAAACGGAAGCTCGACGAGCGCACTATTTCATATCTATTGGTTCCGCAGGCCATTGCTGTGAGTGTTTATGCAGTGGAGTCGCATTTTTCTAACTGATTGGTAGACTGCGGATCTTTAAAGTTGGAAAATTTTTTAAATTGAAGACGTCAATATATGATTTCTCCTCTATTAAAATCGTCAACGGAAGAAATAACATTGAATTTGGTTTTTATTTCTTGCAGTCGATGCAGACAGTTTTTCTTTCGCATAAAGATCCGCAGACTACTGATTACATACTAACAAACGTGAACAGTCCATTCTTGTGTCCCATTTGTAGATTTTTCAACATGATTTCGTAGTTCTCCGAAGTAACACCTTTTCTATGACAAAGTAGAATCTTTCCTCTTGAATTTATACCCTCCACAGTCAATTTAGTAACAGATTTATATGAATTTTTATTGAAACTTGTCATCGGTATGCGTTTTCATTTTATTTCTATGTACCAGGAGAAACCTTTAATTCTGATTGCTATACAGCGGATCTTTATGTAAAATAAAAATTTTCCACCTGATTTCCAACCAACTAGAGTGAAATAGAAATTTATTTTCTTTCTTCATATTTTTATTAAGTCGAAAATAATATAACTGTGTTTTCAAATTTTTGTTATAAATCTATATAACGCTGTCTACTGATTACTATACATATACGTGACTTTACACATGTAGTCTACTAATTGCACGGTATAAATTAACGGTATCCGCTAACGATGGTACACGATCCAAGAGGATGTTAAAGGGTTAACTGCCATGTGCTTTGGATTTACAATGTTCCTGTCCAGATTTTATCACCAACGCACAGTGATAATCTCGCCGAATGCAACGGCGAAATCGTTGACACGGAAACGTTCAGTTTGAAGAATAGTTACGCGGAACTTTGCGAGAGCCGCGATATACATATATATTGTGGCCCTTCTTTTTGGTCTCGCGGCAAAGATTGGTTAGATTGTCGCCAGCGACAGCGACCGAGTTCGCCGATGCGAGAGATATTTTTCGAAAGGCGGGCGTCCCCTTTGTACCCCCTCCCCGGAATTCACTCGGATCGGTAACCCGCAGAATTTCTCTCGTCGGTATATCTCTCTCACGAGATTTTCAGCCAGCCGGCCCCGGCGCGGCGTTCCACCGCGATTATATTTCAAAATTTCGTTTCGACGCGCTACCAGAGCGACGTTCAATTTACGACGAGCTTTCGATTCCTTGAAGTCGAACGAGCAGACCCCCTGGCGTTGTAACTTACCGTTGATTTCCGACGTAATTCTTCGATGCTGCGATTTGTGGTTGGTGCACCGAAAATTTTCTGTCAATGGCAGTATGTATTTCTTGCGTTGCTTTCTCGCAATGTTCTCCGTAGTTTTAAAAATTTTCTTCTTGTATTGACTCTACCAGACCTGTCAAAATTATTCTTCAGATTTTTCGGACTGTAAAGATGGTCTTGTGGACACTTACTGGACACGAGCGTGAACCTTAGCTATGACTAGACTCCGAATATCTGCTCAAATATTGATGTTTGTTGCTGAAGCTGACGTGAAAGTAGCATTTGTTGCTTTATTAAAGGTTACGGTCGATTCTGAATATTCAAATATCAATACACATTTTAGACTTCATATTCTTGTAGCTGATGTCAAAACGAATCCAACAACCTACTTTGCTAAACCATTCAACTTCCAAATAGTGCTAAAATCTTCATGAACTTGAAGGGAACATGAAGTTAGATAGTTGAGAAATAAGGTCCACCCTACTAGACACACTTGCTTATTCGGACGTATTTTAGGCTGCTCTTTACTTTACCGGACTCAAAATTAGTACCTTTTTCCTACGAATTATGATATATTTGGTATGTAAGCCAGTAGATTTGTACCCGGGGCGGCTGCAGATCGAAGTTTCAATCCTGTAGGATCAATGGTTCAGGAGCTATGCTTGCTTAAAGTTGATCAATCTGCAGTGTTTGTGACAGGTAAAGGAGCCGCCATATTGGTAGTGACGGTCGCGCGCCCCTTACCGAGTTGGTTGTGATTAGGTCGGGGTAGGGGGGCAAGGACTGGCGGTTCTGCAATATGGCAATATTCCAATATGGCGGCGCTCTTACCTGTCAAGAACACTGGAGATTACTAAACTTTAAGCAAGCATAACTCCTGAACCATTGATCCTACAGGATCGAAACATCGATCTGCAGCCGCCCCGGGTACAAATCTACTGGATTACATAACAAATACATCATAATTTATAGGCGAAAGGCACAAATTTTGAATCTAGTAAAGTAAAGTTTACCCGTATTTTACGTCGTATTCGTACAAAAATAAGCACAGCGGAGAAAATGAATTTCTTAAAAAATTCTGGAATGACGTTTACAAGAAGCAAAATTGCATTGTAGTGTCCGTGAAATATGCGAGCTAAAAGGCAATATTTAGAACGCCTGGCTTGCGGGATTAAAAAGAACAATTTCGACAGGATTTTAAAGTAGCAAGCGAAGAGAAAGAGACGTCGATAGTTTTTCGCGGAGGAACGCAATATCGTGGCGATAAATTAGCCCGGTTGCTCGTTAGCTCCAACTACAATGCTGTCGCGATCCTGGCATGCCCGAGTGTGCACGCGTCTTCCTCGAATAAAACAGAAATTTCATTGTCTTCGCTGAGACAAGCTCCTCCCATTGCTTCTTTCGCTGCCACAGAAAAAAGACGTAAATTTTCGAACCCTATTGTTCGGGGAATTAAATTGTGACTGGACATTAAATGTAACAATTAACATAAAACTGAGCTGCCTGTTCTATTCCTCGTGGCTACTTTATGCTAAGTAAGTGTGCCGAGTTAAAAAGCATGATAACAAAAATTCGAGCTGCACACGGTTGAAAAAGAGGGTAACAAAAATTCGTGCACCGAAGTGTTATAGGGCAGAATAAGAGGTTCTGGATTTATTAGAAGAATGAATAGCAAAAATTTCGAATTTTTTCAAGTCGTTAAAGAAGAAAGGAAATTTCGATTTGGCTGCTACGTCTTGGAATTGATTGTGACAATTATTATTATGCATAAAAATCCACAGTCTAGTTATTCTGAAAAGCGTACGGAAACATTTCGGTAGACTGTAACGAAACTAACGACATACGAAGTTCCTACAGCCAGGAAAGTGTCTAAGGGACTGTATCTGTGTGTGTGGGTGTAATTAAGTGATTACCACAACAATACGAACCTAGACCATGCCGAGACCACCGTCGGACAGGTCGGAGTCGATCGATGTGGTTTGCCCGGTTGCCGAAGGGTAGCATTGCGAATTCTTTTCGCGATCGTGATGCGTTCTGGCAGCGCGAGGAGCCGGTCGAGTGGTTCGCCCACAGAGTCATCGGCGGCATTGTGTGTGGGAGTCGATTGATGAATCCGGCGAATGTAATCGTGCTTGGACTGGATGCTGGCATGCAGATGCAGAGTAGACCGGGATGAGAGGGTGGAAAAGTAGAATAAGAGACCAGAAATTCGATTCTCCACTCGGCGCTGCCAGCTCTTGGAAATTCGCGAGGCGAGGGCGCGGACGGGCCGTCATCCTGCGAGGCAGGAATTTTCGGAAAGAGACACCACCGACGCGACGACGAAGCCAAACTGCAATTTAATCAGGGTCTAGCGTAGATCGCGTTGCTTTCGCCAAAGATGGATGCTGCGATCGCGTGCCCACACCCGGTCGAATCTAATTAGCCCGCTGGAATAGAATCTGGCTGAATTACGAGGCCACGTAATCCGCGAGCATCGACCGAGCGAAACCCCGTGCCAAAAGCGTCGCAACGCAGACATTAATCCCGTTGTTAATGAGACTGGAGATTTTATTTGGGGCGTTGGTGTATCCTTTCTCTCTCCTCTCCTCTCCTCTCATCTTGCTTTTCCTACCGGTTTCTTAGCCCCACTCCTTCGCCAGACGTGGAACCTTGGATCATTTAATTCACCGGTCCAGGAATAATTGAGAGATAAGAAAAGAAATGGAGAAAACGTGCCAGCGCCCGGACGAAAATGAATTGCGACTCCCCAGGCTCCGCTAATGAATTACACCGTCACTTTATATTTTTTTCTTAATTAATGAACGCCGCCTATTAAGCGCGGGAATGCCGCTAAATTGCTTCGCTCCCGTTCGCTCTCCGGAGCGCTGGCCGCGCTTCAATTGTCTCTCTGTTTTGTTCTCTTGGAGAGCTTTCTTCGAGGCCTAACCGCTGATGAGGCGTTGTCTGAGGTGTAAGTATTGAAACGAAGGCGGACGGACGTTTGGTATTGTGTGCGTGGGCTGTTTGATCTCGTCGTTGTGCGATCTGGTAAAATTTTTTGGTAAGCTAGCTAGAAAATTTTAGAGTACATAGTTAACAAAGTAAAAGGTTAACAAACTATGCATTTGAGGTGACTCGTCATGGGAATTCATCGAGACCATTTAAAAGTGTTTTCTAGGGAATAAAAGATGTTGCATTCGTTCGAAATGTGACAGGAGAATTATGAAAACTTAATGAAAGTAGAATAGAAGTACAGCTTCAAAACTGATCGATGAATTACTGAACATTGAAAGAGCTTTGAGGTTTTAATCAATTGATCTTCCAAGGTTGTTTAAGTAGGTCACCCCGAGATATTAGAATTGCGAAGAGACTCACAACTCTGAGGGTGTTAGCAATGCAAAGTCCCTGTGAACTTAGGTACATTCTCTACTACATGTTTGTTCTGGTTATACCAAAAGTTCTTACTTTAGTAGTGGCAGTCTGTGGGTACTTCGAGATGCGGATAGTACTTACGTGTTCCGTTACGTGATCGTGCGTAAATTTTTCCTAATATGCATGCAATAATTTATTGAGAATCGATTAGTCTTCAAGGTTCTTTGAAATTTGATTTCAACGACATATTCAAGAGTCCTCTAGGGATGCAAAAGATTAGAATTCTTTTAGAGATTTATAAGAATACCAAAGGTTTCAATAGAATTCTCTTAGGGATACAAAGAATCACAAGTGTGTGGTGAGTTCTTCCAGTTCTAGTTGAACTCTCCTCCAAGACCCTGAAGTACTCTCTCGAGTCCAGCAAAAGTATCATTCCAACTTCGATTCGGAGTCCCACACGAATCGGACTTTCGCGTTAAACGAAATATCAGCAGGGGAGCCAACGAATAACAAAACAACAACGAGGTTAGTTCCCATGTCCGATGCACATCGACAGGAGTTCCGGCTTGTATACTTCGTAATAATTCTTTGTAACCGCGATTTACGACGTTACGGCAGGAATAAACGAAGACACCGAGGAGAACACGGCCGCAGGGACTGTTAACGAACGCGCTGCAAACACGCGTTATACCGTAACGAAAACGAATCGTAGTCCCCGACGGTGATAATGAATTCAAATCGATTTTCCTCCGCTTCCTCTCGCTTCCCAGACCCTCTCTAAGCGTTTCTCCTCTTTCGAACAATCAAGAAAAGGCCAGGGGATTGATCCACGCGCCGCGCCGCGCCGAGAAAATCCCCGGTAAAATGCCCGCGGATGGTGATTTACGCGCGCCGTTGCGTTGTGGAATAAATTCGAAAAACCGCAGTGCGCGGACTCTACGCGATTTATCTCTGACCAGATTTATTTGGCAAAGCGCATGCGAGTTGAAGAAAAGCGCGCTCGATCCGCGCGGCGTCATATTTGCCGGGATAAACAAACAATCCCGGGACCGGCACTGAACAAATAATTTCATTCCATAAATCTTTGCTGTCGAACCGGACACGGTAATTTTAATGCTATCTCGACGCCCTGTTTTTATTAATAGAACGCGCGTTACAGGATTCCGGGAAAAATTCTTCTCTCTTTGTAATCCTGTGTTTCGCTAACGCTCCGTCTACACCTGACTGTGCTGAAAACTTTTTTACGGATCAGAATTTTTACTGATACATACTTTTATTAGCTGTACAAATTAATTTGTGGCTCCCAATTAATTAATTGTAACTTTATTGGAGATTATTTTGTAGAATCGAATGTATTTTCGTTTGTAAATTTGTTTGTACTTTTTCTGTGGACGTCTGGATCATTTATGACTAGACTGCGGATCTTAGTGCAACATAAAAATTGTTTGGAACAATTGCAAGAAGATTCAAACAGATTGACATTTTTTTAAGGTGAAAACTTGTTTAAACTTGTGCATCGCTTATACAATTGTTGCTGGGCAGTGAATGAGTCTGATCCGTCACGCTCCGAGGTGAAACTATTTATCGTTTTTTTCTTAGGTTCTAATAATATTGAAGATATTGATTTTGATAGTAATAATATTCATATCATTCATATATCGATTTTAATCGCCATAGAAATTTTCATTTTGGTCGTGCGGTATTGTGCGCACAGTATTGATCTGAGATGTTTTGTTCGGTGATCTTAAAACACTAAACTACCATCACCGATCAAAATGACCGATTCCATATTTCTCATATTACGATTATTGATATAATAAAAATAATGTCAGATAGATACCTTTAGTGGAGCACATGTTACAATAGGAGCTGCACAAAGTCTAAATAAAATCAATCTTGTCGTTTTTATAAGGGAACATGTACCAGTTACTTTTAAAGCTCGGCAGGTTTAGTGTTAATAAATTTGAAAAAATATATCGACGTCTTTAGACTGTTCTAAATTGCACCAACTCGTTTGTGCCATGAGTGCATAAAATCCACAGTCTAGTTATGGAAGTCTTGAATGCTGGGAACCAGGAAAAGAATCTACCGATCTTCTTTACATAGTTGTTTACATAGTTATATTTTTCTATATAGTATTCGGTATTTCCATTGTTTTATTATAGTCGTAGGTATTCTCTCTGTATGTTCCGCTTTACGGAAGAGTTTCAAGTTCATAGACTATACAGTAGCAATTGCTGAACTCGGCAAAACTCCACTTGTAAAATTTTCTCCCACGACCTGCACATTTTTCAAGCGTTCATCCAATTCGTACATTTCTCGAGTAATTACACATTTCCGCGAAGTCTGCAGAAAATCAGAAGTACAAAAACCGAAGACCTACACCGAATACTAAATTACACTAACTCCACTTTATTCATTCAAGAGAGCACTAACACTGTGGACGTCCTACCGTGCACTGGAGGGAATAATTCCCTCCTGAAATAAAATGGAATACTCGTAGAAAACGGTCCCAAAGTACGTCAGACAAGTGTAAAAAAAGAAAACTACAGACACAGAAAAATTGGTATAGTCTCTGCGAAGTCCCAGAGCTTTGACAAAAGCAACAGGGTACAGTTCACAAGGTTTCGTCCTTGGCGGAGAACGCAGGATTCTCCCGGGATTCTCTCGCGTCATAGGACAATTTCGGGCAGTCCTTTTGCAGCTCGTCCTGGTTGGTCTTGCAGATTCGATCCGGGCTGGTCTTGCAGATTCGATCCGGGCTGGTCTTGCAGATTCGATCCTGGCTTCGGCTTGTCTCGCTGATTACTTCCGTCAGCTCCACCGCGGTGGCGAATCTCAACGCCTGAAAGCAGAGTAACGGGGTTCTAGTAGAGAGAGCGAGGCTTGGTTTTCCGGGTATTGCGTCACGCGGTTCCTCGATGCGTGGTTAGTTAACTGTTTGCTTTGGTTTCCTCTGTCCGATTGCGTCGGATTGTGTCACGGTGTACGTTCGTTGTCGCGAGGAAATCGAATCGAGCCGGCCAATTGTCGTCGACGCGACACGACGCGGGGGTGAGAGAACGACAGCCACCGCGCCGCCTCCGCCGCTTGTAAACGGCTCCCTTCGCGGAATTGATAGGGCAAAGGGCTGTCTATCGCAATGCTCGCCGGGCCACAACCTCCTCTGTCTTCGAATTTGCTATTCAGATTCCATGTTTGTCGATCACCTTCCCGATAATTAAACCTTTTCGCTCGGAGCCATTCTGACACCCATAAATTCCCACGGAACGCGCTCGTCATTTCAATTTCCCATGATTTATTTCGCTTCCAGATATACAGGGCGAGTCACCTAAAACAAGCCACCTGAATATCTTCTACATTTTTTCAAATAGGGAGAAATGTTTCAGACGAAAAAGTTGTTTGGTTTCAAGAGGACCATTACATGGTGTACATAACTGTTCAGGTGGAAGTGCTTTGGAGATTTGAAGGCCAACCTAGGTTGGTTTTAAAATGGAACTATATATTTCTGAACTCCTACGTTCGTAGCTCTTTGCGAGACAATATCAACGATAGTCATTCAAAGTCGTAAAAACGGATGAAAAATATAAATTCACTGTGAATGCTTACGTAATGGGATAACCCCCACATACTCTATATATAGAAATTTCATTAAAAAAATCCTTTGCAATGCAATGAAAAAATAAATTAAAATGTTAATCTTTTGTAACGTCATATAACTTTGAAGACATATGCACATTGATTGTTCACGGTCTTATTGTTCGAACACTTTGTTTAGAAATTAATCTTGCTACTATAAAAAGTGTTAACATGCTGAAACCAGGATTGAATATTCTTCTCAATTTCTGATAATCATTAATGAATGGAATTAGCTTCTCCAATTTAGCACCTGAAAAATTGGAATTCTCACGAAGCTCCGCAGCTCGGTGATTTCCCAGACAGTGCCAAGAGACGCGAGGTTCAACTGTTCTAAAATTTTCATGGAGGAATAGTTTGCAATTCGATTAAGAACCGTGATGAAGTATTGAAACCCCGTAACGCAGATAATGCTCTCAGGCTCCGTGAAAGATTAAAGAAGGAAGCTCGCGAAATCCCCTCGTTTTCTCAGAGCGCCGCGAGCCTCTTATCGGAAGACGGGGAAGTTGCATTCGACTGGAAGACTATATTTTTATCAAGAGCATCGAATGCAAAATTTTCGCAGCAAAGAGGAACCTTCCCTTGAAATGTAAATTAATTTCGTTTGGAGGAAAGGAGCTGCAAGACGCAAAGACCGTGTTCAAGTTTCGCCTAGTTCAAGTAGGAAGCTTCTCGAAATTTGATAATTAGCCGGGAAAGTTTGCTGAAAAATTTCTGCACAGTCAGACAGCTGCCTCCCGCGGATTGCGCTGAACGACGGAAAGATTCGCCAATCCCCTCTCCCCCTCCCCTATTTTCAGTCCTCGTAAATCACGAATCCCAACTGGCAGCAGATAACCTCGTTTTATGTTATCAACTAACCTTGTTCCAGTTTAGATCCGGGCTTTCAGCGCATCGCTTGTTTCAGCTGTTTCTTTTTTCCATAAATTACACGTTTCCATTTCTTCGTTCCGCTTCCATTTGAATTATCCTGTCGCGCGGCACGTTCGCACCTTCGCGGAAATAGATACTCTCACTTGAACGGGTGCAAACTGCAGTTTTTAATGTGCGACGTCTCAGAAATGTGTTCCCAAAATTGTACTCTTCGACGAAAAGTGTCAAAATTACTTGGAGTTTAAATAAAGTTAGCTCAAAACCAAGTAATTTTTCAAATTCTTTATTTCAAAATTGTTGAAATTATTAGACTGCTGATTTTATGTATTCATGGATATTCATTCATTTTATGCAATTTGAAACAACGAAGAATTTCAAGTGTACTATTTTCAACTGGACGATATTTGTATTTGGCTCCTGTTTCTTACAAGCGATGGATAAAATCTTTATTTTGCATAAAGATGTGCAGTACAGAAATTACAAAGACTCCTTCACAGGAAATGATTGATGCTCTTGTTATTCTCATAACTTTAAAAATATTTACACATTCACAATATTACGAAAAAATCGTGCTACATACGAATCTCGAAAAATCTTTAAAATTAAGAATGTAACTTCATTTCGGAAATGAAATTTTGCCAAAAACTAAGGGCGATGGAGGAAAAGACTATGTATTTAGAACACCAAAAGGATCGTCTGCGAGTGATCGAAACGCGATACTGGTCGTTGAATAATGCAAGTTTTTCTCCGAAAAACCGTCTGAATACGACGCGACGCGTCCAGAGGCGAATGGTTAAAATTCGTTCGTTAGCCGACTTGTTCACGGCCGTGATACTTGTCCCATTTCGTCTGGCGTCGCATGCACAAACCGACCCGACAAGTGGAAGATCCGCGGACAAATGAAACGCAAATTCGCCGCGGCATTATTTCCACACGCGGCTCGTTTGTTTCGTTCAATCTCCCGGCAGTGGAGCAACGTTGATGGACCGACACGGAAAAATATAATAGATATGCAGCACTGCCACTAAATTAAACAAACCCGACTCTTCCGGTCGCGTCGTTGCGCAAACTCGAATATTAAATGAATTTCACCGTGTGCCGTGTGGTTGATATGATCCAGACCCGGTCAAATATCAAGTATAAAACCGGGCGATAAGGGAAACGAGATTTTATGGAACGTCGCTCAATTTTATGCTCGAGCCGATCGAATAAACCGGAGACGTTCGTTTGCTCGGGCAAACGATGCAAATTTGCTCGAGTCTAATGGGGAGCATAATATGTACTTTGTTCGGGGTAATTACTTACGGACAATATTGCTTCTTTAATTTTAACGAGCACGATTTCATTAAATTACTGGTGGAACTTATTGAATTTCAGATCTGTTGTAATTTGCAGTCGAGCAAGGGATATTTGGCAATGCTGGAAATATTGAATTCGTTTCAAATTTTCTAAAACATCCTGCAAAATATTTGAAAATTTACTTTTGAAATATTTATGCAGTTGTAAAAATGAATTGCAACAAACTGGAGTAAAATGGAAATCGATTTTCTTTCTTGATACATTTAGTGGATTGAAAATAATATACCAGTATTCTTAAATTCTTCTAATGTGTATACTATTTTAAATTACTACTCGTTTTTGTCATAAATGCATAAAATCCGCTGTTTAGTTACCAAGAAGAAGGCTCTTTGAGACAAAATCTTAATGTTTAAATGAAAAGTAGATTTGAGCTTTTTTCAATTAAAATAGAATTTAGTACATTCGCTTCGTTCAACCCTCGTCCGTTCCTCAGGATGAAAATTCATCGATTTTTCTGTATCTGGATGCAGTGATTTTTATATAGTGGATACTTGATTTCTTTCTGCCTGTATTATACATGTATGTGCATATGTATATGTATATTCTTCATGCGACTACAATGGCGGAGCTCCGTGAATCCACCTATCGGACGATATTTCCGCGTAATAGGATCTTCGGAGAGCCGTTCGCCTCCAGTTTTTCAGACAATTCGATTACATTCTATCCCATCGAACGCAGCGCGGTCCCTCCGCGCGTGACTGATTACAAGATTAAAACCGAACCCGAGAGGAAAAACTTGGGACCCGCTTAACCAGACCTGCTCTCGCTAATTTTTCTGACCTATGCATCCGCGCGAACCTCTCTCCGCTTCCTGCGAATCAATTACGCAATTTTTCTGGACAGTTTGCCTTCGCGCAGCGCGCCGTTTCGAGCGTCGTCTTGTGCAATGGGCAAAGTGTTTCTGGTCTGAGATGTTTCACGATAAATGGAATTGGCTAAATGAAGTATGTCATAGTTCGTACTGAATTAGGAGCAGTTTAAGTCATCGGTTTCCTGAATTCGAAGTGGTTTAGGAAATACGGACCTTCGAAATCTGCATGGTTTCAAAAACTGACACCATTTTTTATTGAAATCGTTGTAATATTTTAAGATCATTAATAGACTGCGGATTTTATGCATTTATGACAAAAATGGGAACGTACAATTCAAAACAGTGGACATATTAAAAAAATGTAAGCACCAGTGTATTAGTTTCACCTTGATAAGATAATTAAAAGAAGAAATTTTTATTTAGCTCCTGTGCCTTGCAATCAATGAAAACATGTTTTATTTTGCATAAAGATCCGCAGTCTAATCATTAATTCTTTACGGTACAAAGAAACTTTGTTGCTAGAATAATTAACTTCTTGTTCTGAAATTTATTTTCACTTAAATAAGTTTTTAAGCTATACATTTCTTGAATATTAACTGTACAAATCACCAGGTCATCTACATAAAGTACCACGTATTTTTCGATACATCGCCTGTGTCCAAAATATAAATGCATCTATCTACGGGGGAGTTTTGAAAACCTACACTTTTCAGTGTTTGTTCGAAAAAATTAAACCAGCATCTTGCTGCTTGCTTTAACCTACATATGGCTTTATTTAGTTTATAAACTTGATTACTTCTACTTCTACTTCCTTCAGAGACTTGCCTATATGTAGACTTCCGCTTTCAATACTCTACTCAGAGTTATAACTAAATTAAAATCAAAGTAAAGCACCATTATGAATCTGAAACTTGATATTCTCGCAACCGGTGTAAATGTTTCATAATAATCTATTAACCGTTACCTCTTTATTCAAAATATTGTTTACATTATTAAATACGTCGGTATATAATCACAGTTAGTATTGTACGAGGTATTACACCAATTTCATATCCATAAAATTTTAAAAATCATAGGGAATGGAAATATTCTAGGTCGAAATATGTAGCTTCGAGTGCAAAGAGTTAAATATTGTTGACTGAACAGGCGGGCTTTATACTTTAATGGGTTTCCAAACTCGTCACTTTTATAGCAAATACCTATTTACAGCTTGCAATATTTTTATTTTCAGGTCTTGGCACTAGAGCCCAAGTATTGTTGATTAAAAATTTTTCGGCTGCGGTGTCGTTACCATAATGAGAGTGAAAATGAACACACGTGGGTTTCCGTGAGTGACCGTGACAACCGCGTCATTTGTTATCGAGATGCAGAAAGTGTACAAGTGTACGACGCAATATGGTGACCGTTACGTGGTGAGTACCGTTTTCTTGTTTCTGTATTCAGAACACATCATTCTTCCACATCAAAAGCTTTACACATATTATTATTTGAACAAACTACGATCGAAGCATGATATCGCACCAAATGGGTGAAAATTGCGTAATTCTTTTGAGGCGAGACGCCGCAAAATAGTTCCTCCATTTTAGCATTAATTCATTTAAATTAGCTAGATTTCAGGACACTGTGTTGAAGTGATACATCTTCTGTGGCGAAAATTAGCCTTGAAACAGTTCATTCGCGTACTGTATACTTGTAGAAGTTCATCGAAGTCCGGAAAATGGCTGACAGCTCGTGTTTAAAGCGATTTAAAGGGGAAATTACTCGATGGGATATTCAAACATTCTGCGGCTCTGTAAACATTTAGCGGAGCAATTGGCAATTGTCCAGCCTCTCTGGAATGGGCGTGACCTCTCGGCCCCGATTTGCAAGGGGGTTATAGGATGAAGAAGCATCGGAGATTTAAAACTCGTTACCTTTCGCCGGTCCCGGTGGGCGGAATACAGAATCCAGATAATGTAGGACACCATTATTATAGCCGGTATACAGACGCCAGCTATGGACGATGAGTCCCGTAGCAGAACATGATGCAGCGCCAGCAACGTGATCGCGAGCACTGCTCCGCCGGCGACGTATCTTCCGGTCTGCCGTCGCTCGTCCTGCCAACAAATACCAAATATCCGGTCAGTGGTCTCCGAGTCGCGCTCTGGTTATGGCTCTCGAGGAAATTCGCTAGAACCGGGGCTATTCTTAACGACGTTGGAATCGCGGAAATTTGATCAAATTGAAGACTACCCGGAAGCAATTGGACACGCGTTCTCTGTCGCCTGCTACTCGTCGAAACTTCTGTAAAACTTTACGAATTTGTGCAGAAAACAACAGCATGTTTGCTAAAGTTTTTTATAAATTGCAATTATGATACATAAACATAACGAGCACCATGAAATTGTATTTCTAACAAAAATATTAAAATTATCATCGATTTAACGAATTTCAAGGATCTTCCACCGCATTAGTCAAGAAATTCAATCAATTTTGTTTTCGGAATGAAAAGTTTCCAACCGGTAAGATGGAATCAAGCGAAGCATACTTTTGTGAAACTTCTGCAAGAGGTCGATCCCGAAGAACTACAATTTTCGAACATTCCTGCACAAGAATTCTTGGAATACGTCGCCAAGCTGGCTTACTCAATTAGCTATCTAATGTTTAGATCGCGTATTTTCACTTAATGCACTCGCCATTTTGTCGCGGCGAACGAGCGCGGCATAAATCCCGCGCCTTATATACAAAATGTGGTGGAAGATGAACACGGCTGGCGGAATGGACGCGGTTCAGTAAAAATTGCAGCTATAAAACCTGATCCCGAAGGTGAAATACTCGCGCCGGGACTAAAAAGGATATATATCGCCTGTATAACTAGTGCGAATAGATTTATGAACGGTGGCTAACGATAAAGTACACGTTCGAGCGAGAGCCGAGGACGCGAGCGTATCTTCGGGGTGGAATAGAAATAGAAGGAGGTCGTCACGAGTAAAATAAACCGGAAAATTTTCGAGTGAGACTGACTAGCAATCACGCGAGAACAAAATGTATTCGTATTTTTTGAAGAAACAAACAATCAGCCAAATGTATTTTTTCACGATATCATTCGGTTGCGCTAAATTCGGATCTACATAGATGAAATTGAACACACAGGCCTCAACTTCTAAAAAACGTGACTTACGTCAGGAACAACGCGGCAAATAGTCCACTAAAGCTACACTGAGTGTAGAAAGTATTCGTACGCCCGTTAAAATAGAATAACTTTTTTATAATTGTACCAAACGAACTGATTTTTTATAATCAATTAGAAACATTGGTATAAGATATGATATGCAAAAAATGTTTTCCAAATAATTATAATTTACAAGGTTACATGCAAAAATAAGAAAGGAATTTTAAAACTTTTTCATCTGGGCTCTCGAAGACAATTTGAAATATATGTTTTGTAGATCTATAGTAGTTACACACATGCTGAAAATTTCATTGAAATCGATGAAAACACACACGAGCGACAAGCGGTTGAAAATGGTGAAAATCGTAGTTTTACACGAGTTTCCATCAGTTTCCGCTTAAAATCGTGTCGTTTTTTCCTGTGTCAACTGATTTTGAAGAAATTTTCAGTATAGGTATAACTACTGAAAGTTTATTACTTTATTTCAACCCCCGGACAGCGGCTCGCTTGTTTTTTTTTATAATAATATCATTGATACTGTTTAAATCCACGAACTGCTTTATTTATCAATTTTTCAAAACACATTTTTAAAGGAACTTCGCGTAGCTACGTCAAAATTTTATTGTTACTAGTTATGAAATGATGCTTTTGATACCCTGGGTCAAAATAGACCCAGGCTCCGCTGTCGAAGAAAGTTAATATTATTCCTAATTTATCATGAAAGAATAATATTTGTAAGCATTTTATGGAAGAATGATGTGTTCCGAATACAAAAAATAAATTGGTAGCCCTCAAAACCTGATACGACATAAGAATATACCAAAACATAAAATCGATAACATTTTGAACGTATTACTGCGAATGAAAACGAGCCATGTACCCAATACTGCAAACAATATTTTTTCAAATCCTGAGATTATAAAAATATGAAAATATTTGACAATTCTGTTTGCGCGTCGCCAACGAGAATGCATTCTGATTGAATTGTACAAATTTATTCAGGGCAAAATATTTATTATTTGAATGTGTCATTGAGTAAAAAATACCGCAGTAATAGGTAAACCTACCCTACATGAAAAGAAAACGACACGACTTGTGGGATGACCTAATACTCGGCATTGTGATGTCGACGACGTGCATCGGGGAGCAATTAAAATGGATAAGGCGTGATAAATATAAAACCGGAGGGAATAAATTCACGAGGGGTCACGCTCCCGTACATAAGATTTCAAGGAACGTATTCCAGTCTGAATAGAAATGAATGCTGCGGATCGTCGTTGAAGAAAGATAAAGGTGCTCGAATCCCCCAGTGAAGAATATTATAATCGTGATCGAGTCACCAGAATATACAAGAGGGATACTTTATCTAGAAAAATAATTAACGACTCGCCCGTCGCGCGCGTCGTTCGAATTGTTCTAACGGGATTTCCTGGCCCGGAGTTTGAGGAATTTTTCAGGTTAGCCCGCGAACAAAGAACTTGCAGAAATACGAGCGGAAGGCGAGTCGAAATTTATTTATCCGACTCGCGAACGCAGAGCACTGGGATTTCGTTAACCCGGTTCTCCCCTCGTCAGTCACGGTTCGACGGAGTCGCGGGGGAAGAACAGGAAACGGGAAAATATAAAGGAAAAATGAAAAACACACGTCCACACACATACCCCTCCTCCCCGTGGACGGCATTAAATTTTAGGATAGCGATCGCGGACCCGAAGTGACAGCTCCATTTCCATTCGCGCGGCGCCGATGCAATTTAACCTGTCGCGAGGCTGTTTTGCATTTCGCGTTGCGGAACACGGCCGTACGTGTGCGTGGCTACACTGCTGCACACAAGTGCCGTAGATGTCGCTTATTTCTGACAAATAGCAGTTTCTTCGGGAAACTCGAATGAGACAGTGTGTCTTGGTTGTAACATAAATTTATTCTCGGCTGCAGATGTATGTTCCAATTTGAACGATTTAGGCGAGCCGTTTAATGCAAAAATTCATGCAGGAATAATTAATTGTTCCATATTTGGGACATTCGGTTGAAAGCAACGTTTAATTTCTCGTACGAACACATTAATTTGTACATAATAATGGGAGGTAACGTCAATATAGACACAATTTCATGAAAACAATGGAGCATAATAGATGCATTGGAAAAGCCATGGTGACCAGTATTAATTTAGCGTGGGAACACGTGAAACAATTCTCTTTGTGCCTGAAACATCTTCCTTGCAGTATAATTTAATTATAAAAATCGTTATGAATAAAATTTCACGCTTTTCTCATGCTAGACAGAAACAGACGAGATACTTTGTTAAAAATAATTTCTGGAAAATAATCGGGAACCTCTCTGGAGGAGATTTCATTTGTAATTCATTCGTGAGTTTTCCTGTTGACCAAACAAAGTCCACCCTTATCGCGGTTTCTGCCAAATTATCTCCAAAAACTGTGGATTTGCATAACGGATAACAATGGGTGGTGCAAGTGTCCAAGTACTTATGAGCGGTAACGTACCGAGTATACGCGTGTACACACGTGTCCCGTCGGAATCACGTAAACGCGACCACCAACGTTTACCTATTATTATCATATTCAAATTGAACCACCGTCGGACGTAGATAGCCGCGCTGCACGGAAACGGTGTGCACTATGATCTATTTCGCTATGAGCTGCGTGAACGGAGCCCGGGGCGTGCGTCGCAAATACGTGACTACCTTCTGCAGAACCCTGTGATTCCTCTATAGATCGAACGAGATCGACCATGGAACTGGCTATATAAGTTCGTACTTTGATACACAATATTCTTTGATATTTGAAATAATATTAACCTCACTGAAACGCAGTGTGAGTAATAATATCTCGAAAAGATTCTATTGTTTATTTCGAGTTCTACTGTTTTATCTAGCAATGGTCATTTCGAGAGGATTGACCAAGTGTTAGCGTACGTTGAGACTAAAGCTATGACCTGTCCACGCCGAGGATTAGTGGCTCCGATGTAGGTATACTAAATCCAGGATTATTGTAGGTATTCATGTCGAATGAATAATCGGCACCCTCGGGTTCTCCTGTAGGAACATCTTCAACGTCTGTTCGCGTGTTAGAATTATTTTATTTTTAGTTAATTCTCAATCAATCCTCATCTTGCTCTTTCAACTCCGCTGGTGCCAGATTGGCAAAATGGTGAATAAAGTCGGCGTAACGAAAAGAGAAATAATTAACTTTGAAAATTCCTTCGAATAATAAGAACCTGAGATGAAATGATTTTTATGCAGGATAAAAGTATTTCAAGTGAATCGTAAGAAACGGAAATTAAGTGAGAATGTATTTCTTCTTTTACTAATTTGAATAAGTCGAAAGTAATGTTATTACATTTTGTTATTGCATTTACATTACAATTTCATGCATATTTCGCAAAAATTTAACTTTATTTTATTACTTAAGAGTGGACTACGAATTTCATGCATGGTTCGCTAAAATTTAAGAGTATTATTATATTCTTATAAGAATATAAATTTTTGCGATACATGCATGAAATTCGTAGTGCACTCATAACTAATAAAATAAAGTGTAACGTGAATAGTAGACGAATGAATTCCACATTTCAAATTTATCCAGAACCATTGGAACATGTTTCAAATGGACAGGAGTGAGGGATGGGGATTAAACACGTTCTCGAGCGTGATTTGATCTTGTTTCAACGTGTTTAGGACGTAGAAGATTCATGAAGCCAACCACTACTGGGGTTTGTTGTTTGTTGAGACTAGACTGCGGATGTTTTCTCAAATATGGATGTTTGTTGCTGAAGCTGATGCGAAAGTAACATCTGTTGCTTTATTAAAGGTTACGGTCGATTCTGAAGGAAATAAGAACTCCGGAATTTGTTCAATATTTTGGTACACGGAGCTTGAAGTAGTCGTGTTTGTTGCAAATACCGTGTAGATTTTGAACACGAGTGGTCACTTGGGTGGACCTTAGCTATATCTGCTGAAATTTTTTCTGCGAGTTTTTTTTTTCACGCTGCCCCCTAAAAATTGTGTCATTGGGTAAGAAAGTAATTTTTGTCTTGCGTCTGATACAGTTTCAATTATAAATCGTTTTCCTTCTTCATTTCGTGACAGAACACCGTTAAATTCTTGCACAAGTTTGATTCTTCGTTCTTCCGAATCATTAACTACGTTATAACTGGGATCACATTGCCATTCTGAGGGTTCCTCATTTATAAAAAAATCTAGGGATATTGAAAATCTTTTAAAACAATTTAAAGTTTTGTAAAAATTTCATAGTTGAAAAATGAGGTCCACCCTAATGGTCACATTACAATGCTTCGTTGAAGGTTTAAATATTTCTAAAATCAAAATAAATACCCTGACGCCCGCAAATATCTGCACAGCCTTTAAAAAGCAGCCACTTTTTTATCGGAAATGTTTCTTTAGAAATTCTCGGCGAGCAATCATAAATTTCACTTACTTTATAGCCGTTGCTAAAAACGGAACCTTTTCAAGAGATATTGCACATTTTTCAATATATGAAACGAAAAAAATGGGAGGGGGAGCAAAAACATATAAAAGGTAGCACCCACACGTGAAAATAGTACTCGTGGAGGTATCATACTACAGAAAAAAGACCCATTCTTCTATAATTTTACTTCATTAGTTGTCTTTAATGAGATGCTTCGAACAAAATTGCATATAAAGGCCAAACATCGATTCGTATTCGTTTTACCAAGGGAACAAAACAATGTTTTACTAAATCTTTTTTTGCAAATCTAGAAGGCTCCTTTAACAATTGTTATGTCCGAGAGATATCGCTGAAAATATTTTTACTTTGATCAGTTCGTAAAGATGAAAACAATAAAAAAATTCAATTCGATGTCTTTAGTGCCTGTCTGTAATTATATCAAGTATAGCAAAGATAAGTCTATCTCTGAGACTAAGATCTGCGTACAAAATAAACATGTTGTGCATCAACTGGAATGAAATAAATCGTAAGTCACAGAAATATTGTTAAACTTCTGTAATTCTTGTCTTCTGCCAACCTGCATCTACTCGGCATATAAAATCTCAGGACTGCAATCTATGCGCTCTTTAAATCTAAAACAAGTCAGCTTAGAATAAAGGAGGTGCTGCTACGAATTAAACAAAGAAGCTTGAAAAAATGAAGAAAATACCGCTAGACCATAGCTAGGAGTCTGTAGTCAAAAACTAAAGAGAATTCAGCTAAAAATAGAAAGAGGAATCACGGTCAAGATAAATGTAAATCGACAACTAACCGAAGTGGTGGCGGTGTTCAAAGTATCCCTCGAGGAGGAGGAGGCTTCCGATCGGAGCGGCATGGCCGTGACAATGACATAAAGCACCTTCCCCTCGACAGATTTAAATAATCCTCGGGCTTTGAAATATTCCGGCTTGTTCCAGCCTCCCAGTCACGAACATAGATCTCTGGGGGTGGACGAGAGCACGGTCTCGTCGACGTATCCGGAAAATCGTTTTCGGATTCACGCGGCGACAGCTCGCGTCGTCGTGGTCGTGGTCGTTGGGTGAAAAAAATCGACAAACGCCACGGGAGTCCTTCTGACGGGCATTTTCGCCGGCGGGCTTCTGCTGCCAACCCCTCTAAACGGGGTGGAGGGAATGATCGGCGTGGTGCACCCTCGAAGACACTCGCACAGCAGACTCGTCTCAGTAGAAAGAACACGGTCCCGTGAACTCCGCAGCGAAATTTACGAGCATAGTCACCGGGAAATGAAACGTTGCCGCTTTACAGCGAGCCTGGTTTAATTAAAGGCGAGCCGGAACGCTCGCTGAAATAGAAATTGCGCGATGATCGCCGAGCGTGAACAGAACGATTGCTTCTCGCCCCGCGTTTACGCGCCGGCGAACGTGATCGCGCCGTCGAAACACTGTAGATATGTCCACCGCAGAATCCCGAGGCGAAACCATAACGCGCGAAAATTCCCTGGGAATCGCACAACTCCGAGAAATTCACACCGGAAGGGCAAACTTATTTTTATTCGAGGAATATAGTTCGGTTCGTTGTTGCATTTGATGCAGAGAGTCCGAGATTATTAGAACACTCTGGTTCACCCAGATTATCGCGAGAACCGTTTCGAGGATCCTCGAGCTGGCGCGACAGCGAGGAAAATGAGCGATCGGAAGCGGATCGTGGATCGACGCGGACCGTTTACAACGCGTGCCGGCCGACACAATATAAGCCAGACAAACCGGCTGGCATAATAAACGAATTTCACGCCACCGACACACCCACGTACGCAGATTGACGCGGCACGATGCCTCTCAAACATGGCGCGCCATGCGGAACAGGCCGAGGATCGCCTTCGCCGAAATTAGACGATCTTTTCCTCGTGCGATTCACGGATCCGTGCGATTCAATTCCTGCATGGAATATTGAATATGAATAAGGTAGATGTCCCCTCTACAACCCATTTAGCGGTGCAGTTTTGTAAAAATAAGTTTTTTCAATATAAACCTCAAGAAATACAATAAATAAACTGAGAATGAAATTTAAAAAAGTATACTTGTACCTCATGAATAAAAAAAATATCTTTAAGTTTATCAATTTGAGATTTTATATTTAAATTCAATCATATAAATTAAAAAATTTGTACTCCTTAAGGGTAGTAGGAATATTTTGAGAAAGTAGATTTCTTTAGAAAAACGTGTTTTTTCTACAAATAAAGTAAAATTGCAGATAAGATCATAATTTTCTTTACCAAGATGCCACTTTGTAGCGAAGCAAATTCCCACAAGATCGTGCATCTTTATGCGTTAGTGGCGTATGAAAATCTCCGGAAACTAATAAAATGAAAAAGTAATTTGGTACGCTTTCGTTTTACTACCCGCAGCAGCAAAAAGTTAGAAGTTAACCAAGCACCTAACGCAATAACGAAGATTACCATACATAAATAAACTACTGGTATAAAATGAGATACGTATTATTCCCTCGAAAAGTGCGGAACAAGAAAATCGTACACCGATTCGCAAAGAACGACCTATCGTCGCAATTGATCGTAGCTGAATTATTTCCGCTTTCGTGGCTCGCGAGAAACTCCAGAAACATCAAGTTTAAGATACCTAATCTATCGTGCCGGGGAAAACAAGTTTTATCAGCCCACAAACTTCTGCGATTCCCTGCCGAAGCTTCTTTAACTGGGGGTTCTTAAACCTTTCTGCGCGGAATCTTGTTCGATCCTCGAATCTGGAGTCGCTGCGAACCCATTTTCCAATTTACTGAGCTGCTTTCTTCCTCAGCTCCTCTTTACATTAGTAACAACTATTTGATTCGACCCTCAGACGGTGGACACAATTCTTTCAGTTATCTTGTTCATAAATATCGAATAAATTGTTTCTGTATACTTGTTATGACTAAATGGAGATAAATATTTTGTTAATTTCTGTTTACTTTTTAACACTGATCCTAACGAGCCTAAAAAGTAATTGGTACATGTTCCCTTATAGAAATGACAAGATTGATTTATTTAGACTTTGTGCGGCTTCTATTGTAATACGTGCTCTACTAAAAATATCCATACAATCATTTCTTATACCAATAATTAAAACAAAAAATCTGGACCCGGTCATTTTAGTAGGTGGTGATAGGTTTAGTGTTAAAAATTCGACAACCTATACTGAGCTACCGATACTGAAGTTCAAAAATTGTATTCTCCTGTAAACCTCCGCCAACATTCGCATTGTCATCAAACCAGGAGGCAATGACAGTCGGTCAGCTTTAGGTGGCCCAAAAATCTCACTGTGGCCAAAATTCCCGGACAGTGTGACACGAATAAGCTTATTTGAATCCCAAATAAACTTTATTTATTTGTCCGAAATAAATTTTGCCGAACAACGAAAGAAACTCGTACGAATTGAACTTGATGTTGGAACGAACGCACCAATGGCCGTCAGAATCGCTCCGGTTACGACCCCACGTAACAAGTTCGAGACGTTTTAATGAAGAGATAAGAGCAGGCTATACTGTGTAGCACAAAACCCCCCACGATCGAATAAAGAAACGTTGCTCGAAGCCATCAATCGCGCCCTAAAACGGTACATCGCTCGTAAAATCGATCTTCCTCCAACTTCGACACGAGTTTGCGGTCTTTTCCGGCGACGATTACGCGATTATGTTTCCATGTTTCGTCGCCCTTTTCTCCAGGAAAGGAAACATTTCGGATCAAAGTTATGGCAACACCAATGTCCGACCATTCAGCTCGCATACAGCTCGATCCTAATCGAGACAATTCCGACAAGGATTCTACTCACGTACGAACCGCTTTTCAATCGCGTATAAGCGAAGCCGAAATCAGTGGCGAACCCTTCCTGTTTATGCACGATCGGACCCGGGGGATTCCCCGCAAGCAAGAAACGCCGTCGGAGGAAAACGGCCCTGCCATACCGCGCGCCGTGGTGGCCTTAATAGAAAGCACAGTTGACCGGCAACTGGTCCAAACTTCTTGCTGTTTGCTCCTTTTTCCAAAGACTTTCGTTGGCTTCGGCGTCTTCTCCGCGTCTGATGCGACCTAGTTGCACCGAGAGTCCAAGGCATTGTCAAATTCTTCCTCCCCACATACGAGAGAGTCCTAGCAAAAACGGACAAATAACAGGTCAGCTCGAATCAAGCCCGTAATAGCCGGAGACGCTGTCGTTTGTTCGGGTTGTAGTCTAATTTTGCTCAAGTCTTCAGTAAATGGTCCGAAAAGTTGACAAGAAGTCAATACAGTACAATTTTTGCTACCCGATGTAATTAAAGGTCTGAAGAATAAGGCTTCCGTATTGATTTTTTTATTTGTACGCCCGTGAAGTACCCTATTTTATCGAAAGTCAAGAGATTTTATAGCACTCTTTGTGTGTTCTTAAACAGTCTCTGAAACGGTGGCTATTTTATAAGTGTTTTAAGGAAATTGTGTAAATTCTTACATTGCAGAAGCTTTTCGCACAGATTTCATATCGTTGTCATCTCAATTAGCATGTACACTGCCCAAAATTACCATAAAGCCACCTGATTTTTTGGTGAAATCTTATGATTATGTCATGGTAATGAGAAGCTGAAGCACGATCGCATTTTATGATTAAAAAAGAAACCATTTACATGATTATATTCATAGATACATTATTTATTTACAGAAAAACGTAGTTATATAGTTTAACAAAAAACGAACTGCGAAATTTCCATAAAGCCACACGTTTTTTAAGTAGATAACATCAAGATTATCGAAAATTTCTTCTATATTTACAAATTAATGCTTAGTATAATTGCCATTTCTTCGAATAATTCGAAGACATTAATTGAAGAAAGAAATTAATTAAAATAACTCAGAAACAGAGTTGTACTGTTTACAATTACCGTATACTTTTCTTGCAAGTATTCCCCAAAGATTCTCAATCGGGTTTAAATCTGGCGAACAAGCTGGCCATGTCAAAATCCTCATATTTTTGTTGTCTAACCACTCCTTTGTTTGTCTTGATGTATGAATTGAGGCGTAATCACGCTGAAAAATGAAATTGTCAGTCTCAATTTCTTCTGTAAACGGTATTAAGACCGTAAGATCGTAAACGAAAAAATAGGACTTTTGAGGGAGATAGCGCCCTAGATCGATGTTTTATCCAGCGTTTGTGACTACTGAAAACCCGGTACTTGTATTATCGAGAAATAAGAAGGCGAATCCCGCCCTCTTGCAATCCTGGAAAAAGGTGTCTACCCCTTAAGTTGGGCAGGGACGCGCGATTTCTAATAAGATTCAGTGTTTCCGAATTGATTTAGATCCGCGACGCCCACCTTGTCGCATTCCAGCTCTCGACCCGCAAGCCTGGTAAGCTCTCTGACCTTTCTACAGACCGAATCGCACTAACATAGCTCCCGGTATTCCGGTAATTGGTCTCTCGACGCCGGCCAAGGAAACAGCGCCGGAACCGTGGACGACAGACAGCTTGAAAAACTTTTAATTGCGCGCATCTCGGCCGGCATCCGTGGACGTCGCTGTTGAAGCATGAATCGACATCCACGGATTAAAAGCATAGTATCCTGCCTCTTCAGAGTGCTGCGAGGGTGCCGTTAAACTCGCGTATATTGGATCTATGGCGCTGTCCACTCGCTCGAAGTGTCGTCGAATTCATACTCGTATGACCTCCATTGAAAGCATCAATTCAATCTGCCAAGTTGCTTCAGAAAGAAACAAGTGCTTGGTTTTGATAAATCGAGTTCTTTCAGTGGATCATGAATTTTTCTGCCATTCTTCGTGTACGGATATTATTCTCTGAAGTCCAGAATAATGGAAACATTGGTTTTATCGATTAAGTTTCAGTCGATCTACAGTTTTGTAAGTGTCCCTTATAATCAGTAAAAACTGTGTTAAATTGCCAGAAGAAAAAGAAATCAATCAGAAACGTTTTCAATCATTTCATTGAATTTACACGTCGTCTCTCCTTGCATCTTGCAACTCTTGTATTCTATATGCTTATCCAATTTGATTTGGTGAAGATTTTTCTTGAATCTACGCAGTAAACCAATATTTCCAGCTATTCTTAGGTTGTCTAATAACTTCTTCGTCTTCTCACCACGTTCCTCGTTAAACTCACAAAACTTGAACAAGATAGTCGCGAATTTCGAGATCGTGTGGCTTCGTAAAGCTATTAAAATGCTAATAATTTTGTCTAAGTCGAAGATAATCGAAATACAATATAAAAAAAAGGTATTATTACCGTTATCGAGCAATTGCACAAGGTTAAACAACATAAAACTTTCCGCAGCAGCGGGCGCATTGGAGAGCTACAGAAACCGCCCTGCGGCATGGTTAATTAACCCAAGATCGGTCTGGCATTTTTCCGTTAGTGGATTCGAAAGCATAATTGCGTTCGCTCGACTCGTATCCATTTGCGTTTTCTTGAACGCCGCGGCGCGGCGCGAATGCATGAATATTAAGCGGCCCCTTCAACGAGCGATAATTGATTTCCAGCGAGTGTTCTCCGATATCTCGAGAAACCGAAGAAATCATCGTTTTCTCGAGGTAGATTGCCGCCAATTACAATCAATGGAGCGTGGGTGGTTTTCCCCGAGGATAGTTTCAAACGTGCCAACCCACACGCAACGATAAATTTTGATGTAACTGCGAAGAAAGATTAAAGTTCGCAACTTTCGTCTGTATGAGAACGGAAGCCTCTTCGCCTATCGGGTTGTGCGAACTCATTCCTTATTCCGGGTCGGTTTTTCTCGAACGTTTGCAACCAAGCTTCAGCATCGCGATTCTTCGGTATTGTTTATCCTCCGGCGGCAATTCGCAACACATGAGGTGGGTGGATGGCGCGCGTGCTTCTCGTCAGTCGTCACCTCGTAAAACCGACGACGTCGGATCACGACGTAAACCTTATGCAACCGGAGAATAGAGACTGAGTCAAGCTAGAAACGCGAATATCTTCCCTTCGCGTGGCATCGAAATTTGATGCATTTTTTATCGATTCGAAATGGATAGTGTATTCTACGCATCGTTCGAGTAACCTGAATGTTTCACGTTCCGAGAAGCAATTTACAAAATAATTTACACTATAAATATACAGTACACAATAATTTATTTCAGGATTTTGGACTATACTTACTGTTTCTAGTATAAGTTGCGAAATAGAGAAGAATCGATGAACATTTTGTCGGTGATCGGGCTGGATAGATTTTCATTTATTTAGACTTGCGAAGATATTGTAAAATTTTTAGTGTAAATCCTACATTCTCTTGTACTCACACATCTCCATTTCCTTTGAATACTGTTGCAAAAAATGGTAGTTCTCCGGCCAACTGTAGTCCGTGAGCAGAGGACGCTCTAATCAGTCTCCAATATTAAGTCGATAAGGAAATCTACTTCGTAGTAGACCAGTCAAATTACGACCTATGGGATTTCGTGTGTGAACGCAATCACGGACGAGGTTCGTCTGTGATAATACTGAACGAGTAAGTAAAAAACAGTTAGCATTTCTCATCCGCTTGTATGAATAATAAAATATTAGAGAAGACTTGAAAAGTCCGAAAATTTCTGCAGGAACATTTTCCAAAGTCTAAAGGCAAGAGTAAGAAATGGGAAGAGGAGAATCGGATCTAGGGAAGGAAGGGAAGTGTAGGAGGAGATTTAAGGAAGCGAAGAGAAAAAGAGATTTAGAGAAAGAAAAGGAAAGAGTGAACGGTCTCTGGGGAACAGAAGGAGTGAAGGGGGTTTAGGGTTGGAAAGGAAAGGGATGGACGTTACCAACAGATGATCCGTCTCAGAAATACAGTGTGTCGTCATCTGACGTTGACTTGCAAAGGCTTAACGAAGTCCCATGAGGTCACCGAGCTCGTCGGTGATAATGTGTCAGACCTATTCCTATATCTCGTCTGTGGTCTCGGCACGGACCGACAAGGGCTAGTTCTGGGTTAGTTCTGAGTTATTTCTATGTTAGATTTGGATATGATTGTTTAATTTTTATTAAACGTAAACCTGGTAAGGTAGAAAATGACAGTAAAATTATAATACATTTTTTTTCGAGTCGGCAGAAATCCCTTTGGGAAACACGTTTTTAAGTCAATCCGGTTTAACAGACATTCGGAAGTTTACCCCAGAAAAATGCATTGCAGGCAATGTCTGTCGGTAGCGGAAGAACTTTTAGCGATGTTGGTATTTCAGATCACCATTAGTCCAACGTTATCCCCGCGCCCAACTGCCAGGTGGCACCTGGTCCCACTTTTGGCGCTGCTGAATAGCAAAGGGGCTGGCAGTCTTATTTAACGTTAATCATTCGATAACATTATAAAAACATCAATCAAGTCTTTAACTAGCATAAATCGATATTGTACCATTCTGGCCTCCATGGCAGAACCCGGAACATTCTACGGGAAATTCCAAATATATTTTAAATTTTATCTTAGCTTTGGATGTTGTAAAGGGTTCTCCAATTCGTTTGTTTTTATAATCTCGAACCCTGCAGATCCACAAACTTTCAAAACCTTCTGTCTTCCCAGATATAGAAATTCCGAGTAACAAAAAATTAAATTATCTTTAACACTGTCAATCTATAAATTTCCACTATCTGTTACCCAGAATTCATTTATGAAATTCCATTCAGGACTCGCTCGAGTCCGCCAAACGATACAGGCTTCGACGATTTTCTTTACTCCGCGCCGTCAAAGAGATGCAATTTTAAAAATTCTCGGGCACCCTCTCGTACGACAGCCGTTACGGGATTCCAAGCATGATTGCGGTCGCAATATTCCTCGAAGGACGATTATCCTTAGGCGACGCGAAGGGCGTGTTTCTCTTCCCCTAGATCGAACTTACGTAAATCTTCAATTAACGAGGCTCGTCGAGTGCTCGAAAATCGGTGCGCCGTGCGATGAAAACCCGATATCCTTGAAATTGACGCGACATGGGCTCGTATCATTATCCTCGCCGTTGTAACGACGACAATTATTTTCTTTGTCTCGGTCGTCCGTTCCCATCCGTCGCGTCGGGGACAAGAACGACGAGAAACCGATCCACGGAGAGCGGCTCAGATCAAAGACCGCCAGGATCAAAGCTACTCCGACGTCATCGTTCGTTGATCACGTCTCCTCCCCGCTGTCTCCCCGGAAAAACTTGGAAATTCAATTTTCCCGGAGCGCACGCAACCGGGTTCGATTCCTTCCCCGCCTGAACCAATCCGAAGTTTCAGCAGTGTCGAAATTATTCCAGATTTTACAGATTCGTCACTAAATAAGTCGGCTCATACAGAAATTTTTCTTAGCTAAAATAAGAGAGCTTTAAGGTGACTATACCAAATTTTTTCTCAACCCTGTTCTTCCAGAGTAACCAGGATCACCATCACTTTTTTATAGGTTCAATCAGACAAATTCGGCAAGCACCACAAAAAATATTTATTCTTCACCTAAACCAAAGAAACAATAAAAAATATCATTTACCATAATTGAGTCGATGCTCAAAATGGTGTCCACTAGCAGCAGTACACTTCCGTAAACGGTTAAGAAATGACACTTTTTATCTTTCCAGATTAAAAAAATGTATAATATTTGTTATGATGCTTGCCGAATTCGTCTCAGCATCCCCTAAAAAACGGGTGTAAAAATATGGTATAGGTTTACCTAGAAAAAACTGAAGGAGACCTTGATAACTTCGGAAAAAAGAGTTGACAAAAAATTTGGTGCAATCATTTTAAAGCTCTACTTGAGCCATGTTATTTTAACTAACAAAACTTCCGATCGAACCACTAACAGCAGAATAATCGTAGCTGACCGCGCTGCGCGGTCCACCTTGTATAATAAAACATGTTATCTGACAATATGATGTGTGCACATTGCGACAGAAACATTTGGAACAAATACGTTTGCACAGATCCATACAGAGGCTGTTGAATTATGAAAGGTGAAACGTCGCTAAACACAAATCTAGAGCCTATTCGTGTAGCGGAAAAATGTTTCAGCCGTTGTGCGTCAATTTCGAGTTCGATTCGATGTTTACGCGTGTTACGCGGTCACGTCCGATACCGATGATCGATCTTCCTCCCGTCTTCATGGCCCAGCATGAAATATTACGGGCAGGACAGAGGCTCGACACGGATTCGTTCCTCTCTTTTTATCCGACGTTTCGCGTGGTCCCCCGACCATACAGCTAACGCTGCGAAACACACACGACGCATACAACGTTGGCAGAGAACGACACGAACTGTCGCCTCCGCTCATCGTCCTGGCCATCGTACGCGTTTCCGAGTGTACTCGAAACTGTCAACGCGCATCCATCCAGTGGCCGGTTAACTCGTTCGTACTGGCCATAAAAAATTACGAGACTCCCCGCAGCCGTGGAACAACGTTACGCGCCCCCGCAAACGCGCGTCTTCCTCGCCGCGACCCAGTTTTCACGCGCGAAATCGTGACCGCGTAAACGATACCCGCTGGCGAAAAATATATGGAACACGTGCCGCGTCGGTGTTATACACCGCGACGCGCCGCGCCGGGACGTGATACTCGTTGTTTTGTAGACTTTACAGCGCGTAAAAACAGAATTGCTTGGGTAGAGAGTGATTTGAAGAGAACTATTTTCTAGAACTCGTTTTCTATCGGTTTCATTCGGGAAATCGATTAACCACGTTCTAATTCGTCTTACATGTAATAATAATCTTTTGCCCGCGAAGGGTTAAGAAGTCTAATTATCGTTTCTCCTTTCTTGGCTAAAATACAGTGTAATCATTCCAGCAATCGTTTTCAATTATCCGGTTTCACAAAGATGTCTCGCCGAAATCTTCCATTTCTCCACAAGAACGGAAACCCTCAGTCTACGTATCCTCTCCACCCAAAGACATCGTGGCATTGACCAGCCCTTCTCAAACACAATTACGAACGCCAAACAGAATTTCCTTGAAACCCGTCTCTTAATTCCGCCAATTGCCGTACCAGAAAAAGCCGAAAGAGGTAGGTGGACGAACCGTCTAAATTTAAATCCTGAATTGGCAGAATAGCGAAAAGCTCCTTCGCTCCCTGACCTCGCGAAGAAGTCCCGAAACCCGGAGGGACACGGTTCTGTCGAGGGCTCACGCGATCTTAATTAACAATGTCCTCCAATTTGCTGGTTTGGGGACGTCGAACGCTGTGCCCTGGTCTGTAGGGTGGTGGGGTCGGCGTAAATTTATGGGACAGTGTGCGCGCAACTTCAAAAGCCAACTCCCTAGTATAAATCAGACGGGGGGCATCGGGGAGCCGAAAGGAACGAGAAGGCGAGGAACGAAGATGTACGGCCGTCATTGTTTCGGCGTTCGCGGGGTGAATAGATCAGGCCCCTGAATGAAGGTTAATCCGCATTCATAATCGGCCACGCAACGCACGCACACGCAAGACTTCTGGGGAGGGGAGGAAGAGAACCGTCTGCGAGCGACAGCAGCAGCGTCCTCTTCTTCGGCGTCGTCGTCGCCACCGCTATTCACCCGTTAATTCTCTCTTTCTTCAGCTTTCCGATACCTGAATGCGACCGGAAGCCCTTTCACGCGTCCCGATTTCGCCTGAATGAGACCGCGAACGATCACAAAACCGACTCCCACCTTTTTCAATTTGTATTTCTCCGCTTTTGGCTGTGACCCCCCTCAATCTTTAAGGCCTCCAGCAGATATTCGCAGGTCGAAGGACACGCGCGCGATTCGATCTTCCGCTCGATCGTGCCTTTGGCCCGGCAACGGATCCACCGGCAAACAGAGATCGAGGGATTTCAAGGCTGGTCCGGATTATTCCGAGGGGTGAACGTTGATTGAATGTTCCCGATGCTTGTACCTTTCGTTGTATAGTCGGCCCTCTATTATTCGGACAGCTATTATCCGAATATACCACTCGTACGGACATATTGGTCCTGCGGCTAGACTTTCCTGTCCGGAAGCGTGTGCTCCGTGATTCGATGCTTCGCACGAGCGTTTAACTCCTTGCTATACGATTTCCTTTGTAGCTGCGAAAATTGGGACTTCTTTGTCGACGACTTCCTAAAGGAAAAGGGAGGTTTATATTTATTTATGTTTATACGAATTGAAAATAGTTCGTACCTTTCTCCTGTTCATGTTTGCCATAGATGCCGATTTTTTCCGTGTTGTGTTAGACAGAGACACAAGTCCTAGGCAACATTGCACAGAATGATTTATCTGCTACGCGGTAGTCTACGAGACGTTGAGCGCCGAGTTCTGCTCGAAATATTTCCACACGTGACTACGAGTATAAGTTGCAAGTTGGAGAGTGCAAGTTCACCTCGCGATTCCACTGCACTTTACTTCGCGTATCGAGGCGTGGTGTTTGCTTTGAAAGGAGAGGCTGAAGTTACCTAACGGCGCGAAAAGATGACAGATTTATGTAACGGAAGATTTTCGCGGAGGGAACACGCGGGCCGGACGCGAGCGCCCGGGATGAGCGGTGTCTTCTTTTTCTCCGGGAAACTGTTCTCGCCAGTCGCTCGGTCGCGATTCCTGGCAGTCGCAGGCGGGTCGCGTCGCGCGCTGGGATGCACCGCGCCGAACAGTCTCTTCGTGGAAATCTGGAACGGGTTGATCGCGGACAAGCACCGAAACACACGGTTCAGCACTCGTCGGAGCACGCGAGAATACGGTTACCGGTCGGTTTACGTTTTCAGAGCTTCGCCGGATGATGTCCGTTTCTTGGATCGCTGCACTCAGCACCGAAGACGTAAACATCGGCTCCAGCTGCAGCCTGTTAATCCTTTCTCCGTAACCCGAACCTTAACCTTAACCTCGCAACTGCACCGCGGGCGTACCTCCGCGTATTTGTTCCTAGGCTTCGATCTTAATCATGCTGCGAAAAACTGGTTATTCTAATGCACAAGATAGCGTAAAACTGTGGCGATTACCGCGTTATCATGCTTCGACCCCACAGTTTATTTGAATATTATTCCTAATTCATCATGAAATAATAATATGTGTATGCATTTTATAGAAAGGATGATGTGTTCTGTAAATATTAAAAAATAACTGAGGACGAAAAAGAGCCATGGTCCAATTACTGCGGATTAGAATTCGAAATATGTATACAAGCGTACGGAAACAATCTACGTATTTCGACATCAATTTACATAAATCCCGAGTACAAATAAGTTTGTTACTTATTTCATTTAAAATGTATGAACCTTTTATTAATTTTAACACCATAAATAAATACATTCTTTAAAGAAATATTTATAAATTAAGAGCATTGTGAAGTTTACAACATGATGTCACAATTGCATTTACAATGTAAACTCCTTTGTCTTATTCAATTCTTTTTTTGTTTCTAGATCCATAAGTAGATCTTTTCGTGCACTTCACTTTACCTTGTTTTTTAATTTTTGTTACTATTTTTTTCATTACTTTTGGATTTAACTTTGCCATATCTTCTTATTTCACCTATAATATTCTTTATCTAGAATCGTATTCCACCTACTTACGTTCATCGTAGCTGCAATTCACACATTCACACCGCAGTATTAGAGACATTCCTAGTGAGTTTTGTGCCGCAATTATGAGCCTCTTTTTTATTAAAAAGGCAAGAGAAGTTTCTATTTATATTTTTTGTATCGAAGTAGGTATCTAAATAGTAACCCAACTTTCTCCTATGCAATTTAAAACAATATAACGAATGTAGAATCATGTGAACAACAGTCCTTTGGTGATTGAGATAGAAGAAAAATGGTCTTATTTTACCTTTTATGAAGAATGTTTTCTTAAATCCTGAAATTATAATAATAATAATAATGTAAAAGGTACATTTACCCTATAAATACCTATTAAAAGATACTTGAGTCATCGTCTGATTTTTATACAGTTATTTTATATGCATATCGAATAGCCCTGAGGACATAATTCGATGAAGAGACGTCTCATTCAGCGTATATATCCCCGAGGCAGCCGGAAACAAAAATTGTGGCAGATTATTCATCGGACGGGTGAAAGGAAGTATTGAAAGGATAATTGGCTGATTACCTGGTTTTTCTAACCGTCACGATGGGTTCCGGAAGCCTCGATCGATCGATCGGTAGTCTCTATCGACGGATATTCTCGTCGGACAGCGAAAATAACCGTGACGCGTCACGTCGCGTCGCGTCGGAACGCAATAATGTTCGAGCACAATCGTCCCTATTGTCACGCGGGAACGGCGTTCGCGCGACGTCACTGAAATCCCTCCTGGCTTTAATTAGCAGGTAATAGGCGCTCGGGTGATTTTCGACTTGAAACGAGCCGTTGTGGACGCGACGGGATCGAATGGCGTCGTTCAAACTGCGCGCCGAACATTATGCACTGCATAATGCCGTGCAACGAAGAACCGGATAACGATGGTTCGTGGTTCGCATTAGTACGGGCTGATTAAAGCTAAAGGCTGTCTCGCGCGAGGCGTGAAATCTCGACGAACAACAAATTATCTGTTTCCAGGCGCTCGCAGAAATAATCGGACCAAGTCTGTTGAAATATTAACGCTAAACACACCGTGCACTAAAGACACAACCGACATCTGTTATCCTATAAAATAAGAGTCTCTGGAATCGTTCACAGTAAATAGCACAAGCCTAACATAGCATTAGCCTTCTGTATTTAAATTGCAAAAAATGGTTATTTGTAAAATAATCTATTAAAGTGTTGAAAATCCACACACAATCGTTTTTGAAAGTTTTCATGGATATTTAGTACACGAGAGTCCGTATGAATCACTTATAGGAGGCATGCTACGTTTCGATCCAATTACAAAGACTCGACGCGACTCAATCATCGACGCAACTCGGCCAGATAAATTCTCTGTTGATCTGTCTCCGATCGCGATAGGGCCGACCAACGATATCTCGACTAGGTTGCACATGGTGTAAATAGATAATAAAACCAAGGGAATAGTGTCCGGGATCGGCGACTGGCCGGCGTCGACCGTAACTGCAGCCCACGCTGTTTATCTTCTGTCAACTGCCGATAGGAAAGCTTGCACGGGGCTCCAAAGTCTCGGCAGCGATGGCCTCGAGGCGGCAGAGTCACTTCAATCTCCTGCGACTAGCGTCTCTCGGAAACCTTTTGAGTCGTCATTCGTAATCAGCTCCCTTCTGATGCTTGGAATCTTGTAATCTTCGGCATGGAACATTAGGGCCTTTAAGTGCCTACCTCGTGTCTCTAAATACCGAGATATCAGAGACAGCTGATTACAAATATTATTTAATGCATCACCCTTCGCAGTTGATTCTTCCAATTGTTTCGAGCCAAGCTAGTTTTCGTCTTTCTGGGATTCAATCAAGCCAATAGACTCGTTCTTTTTTTGTCGTGTAAAGGATGTGCTTAGTGCTTAGATGTGCAACTCTAAGCAATCATTAATAAAGTGTGTCTGATATGTATTCTTTTTTGAAAAATTCTTTTGTCGATGGAACTGATTCAGATTAACACATGAGCATTATCAGAGTATCTAATGAAGTATATGCATCTTTTCATTGTATAAAGCAGGTGGTTAGTAAAGGACCGAATCCATTAGTAAAGTGAATTGAATTTACATTAATTAGTCATCATGTGGATCATGTAGATGCATGAATTATCAGGATTGAGAGGATCGACTAGCCATCGCTGATTCGCAACCACTCGTCTCAGTATCGCTCGAAAAAGTTCGCAATGTGTCTCGACGCAACGCGGGGCCCGACGCGACACGACGCCAACACGACGCGTCTGGGCCCCATCTTTCTTGCCGCCCACCGTCGGCCATTTCCTCTCTCCCACGTGTCAATTAGTATTCCCGTCGATTTTCGTTTCTTCCGATTTTTAGCGCGAGTGACGCCCGCGACGCACATCAACCGTCATCAAGCGGAAGATTATGCGTCGAGCCGGCTAGAATTAAGATTCCTATGGCCGTGTAAACGATTAGAGCCCGGCATTATTCGCGTCGGGTCGTCGTTGATGGTGTTCCTCGAGCTGTATAATGGCCGGTTCATTAAACGTCGCGACAAAAGTGGCAGCGATTATTGTTGCTTGGCAAACACGCGGGTGTCGCGACGGTAAACAAAAACCGGGAGCGTTAGTCATCGAAGGAAAACGGGAGACGGGGACGAGGACACACACCGTGGCCATTGAAACTCGCAATAAACGAAACGCACCCTACTGTGATACATCAACCCTCCATGCGCCGTCGAATTTCCCATAGATCAGTGAATAAGTCATGACTGTGAGAGCGTCCGTAATCCTTCGTTAAAGAGAGGATATTTTATTTAAAATCCCGAAGCCTGCGTTGGCCAGGTTAATCGTCATACTTTTACGATCGCACCGGGCGGATGAAAAATTAATTTTGCATGTACATTATGTTGAAATGATGTAATTTATTATTTTAATACTCCCTCTGTCCCATAATAATAGTAGCAAGTGAATATTGAAACGGCAATTATTGGCGAATGCAGCTGTAAGTTATGTTGTAGCGCAAAATTGCGAAGCCTTCAATCAAAATCAATGTTTCATGACATCTGTCATTTGTTTTGACACATCTTTCAATTTTTAGGTTAACCTGATTGTTACGAATTATAACTACTTTTCTAATTTCAACTGCTGATCGAAATCAATTTTTTTATTTCAGTTGAATATCAATCCATTGTAAAAGCAAAGTTAAGCCCACGCATATAGGGAAAGGTTCGCAGCCAAGGGATCCTACCTGCAAGTTTAAAATGCAGTAACGAAATTATTGAAACATCCAGAAACTATATGAACACTGAAAATAAAAATTAGGAGTAATATTTTTAATTTATTGTTTAATGTAATCTAGATTTCTGATAATAAATGTTGCGTTCTATATTAATTTTCTGTTGCTACTATTATTATGGGACAAATTAAATTAAAAAACTAAATATGCATGAATCACGAAAATACAATATTTTTCAATTTTCATCAGGAAACTAATTCCTTTTCAAGTTTCAACATCTTCATTCATGTCTCAACAAGTTTTCTCGTAGTAAAATAACTTACAGAAATCACTGATCGATAGACTTGATCTATTGGAAGTTCTTCGATGTCAAACAAACCACGAACCTCAATCCCATGATACAGTCGCCAGCTAATCATAAGAAGGCCAGCGCTCTTTTCAATCAAGCGAGTCCAGGATCGTCTTCGACGACAAAGAGAAAAAGGAAAAGCTGTGGCAGAGTCTGGCCATTAAAATTCATGGCCGGGAAAAAGCCAAAAGCCCGGGCCACGCATCTCCATACATTACAATTTTATAAAAGTACCCGGGAGTGGATTTGCATGGTTCGATCGCGGTTCGATTCGTCGTTCTTACGAGTCTCGTTCCGACGAATGGATACCCGTGGAGGTGGGCCGCGGCGGTTTCGGTTGCGGGGGAGTACGGTGCCGGAGCACAACGAGCCGTTTAATTATTTTTATGTAAATGCCGACGGGGGTGGCTCCGGTCCGGGGGATTACTCTTGCAATTCCGTGGGATGAACGAACGGGGCCAATTCGTGGGGCTCGCGTAATGTTGCGAGAACGCGATCCGAGGGATGAAGCCTCGTGGGGCTGTTTACCCCTCGGCTCCGGCCGAGAACGGTGATCGTGTCGACACGCCGAGAAACAGATGGCAACGTGCTCGCGTTTCCCGATGAGAAACTCGGCCGGTTTATTTCTTTCCTCGTTCCAGGAGCTGGCCGCCGGCAGATTCCGCGCGAATCGGGCCGAGAAACTGCTACGGGGGGTTGGGTGATCACGGCCGCAGGGGGGTGAACGGAATTCAAAAGCATCAAACAGCTTCCACGATACGTATTCACGATTCTTTCGTTGTGGGGAAATGAGGCTGGGGAACGAAAATTGGGAGGACAGTGCTTTGATGGGGTGATCTCTGGGGAATGTAAATACTTTTCAATATTTGATCGAGTCTCTCTGGAAAAATCGAGAATTAGAAAAATCAGTGATTATTGTTCTTACTATAGATCTGCTGGGTGGAAAATTCACGTTTGTCTTGTTAAAATGACTTTGCATCTATTTCTGATCGAATTCACTTTTATTTTCAGATTTGTTAATAGCATATTACTCGTTATGAAACTCCTCATCTAAAAACCCACAATCTTCACAGTTTAGGCATAACAAATGATTAATAATCCCAACTGTTTTATCTGTAGTATTTCATGTGGAGCTTCCGCAAAGAATTTCAGTGGAAAAAAGAGTAACTCCCAACATCCATCCCCTGCATCCCTTGTTTTTGATAAAGAGTCGCACGCTTGGTTCGTGGCGCGTGGCAAAGCTGCTCCACGACTCCCGCTGGCTCGTCTTCATATTTTTGTCGTCCCTTTCATCTCAATGACGTCGTTCGAGGGATCCTATCGAGGCACCCCCTAGTAACAGGACTCCAGGGTTAATGACGACTGGGCCGCATGAGACCGAATAAAACACGCGGAACAGGACGGGGTCCTTTGCGTCGTGGTTCTCGGATGCTTTCGGGAGTGGATCGATTGCGGAACCGCGAAACCGAGACGCGTACGACGTCTAATATGAATTGTTAATGAAGAGAGGCATTGATCGCGGAACGGGTCCGTGTAATACCGGTATCTTGGAATAATTTCGGGGGAGACTGAATTTCCATACGCGATATCGGGCGCGAAGGAACTTAACGAAAGAATGAGCCTCCTGATCAAAGCTTTCCTCATTAATGCAAAAATACAGGGTAGGGCGTTATAAACAGGTCATTTGAAGAACTCGGTTGCTTTTGAAGATGGAAGAACGTGCATCAGACCAAACTTACTTGGTATCGAGGCGCTCATAATCTGATGTTACTAATTTTTTTATAGGTGGAGACGTCAAGGGTTGTGAAAATCAACTGTCTTTTTTTTAAGGAACGATATGGTTTTCTCTTTACATTCTAGTACAGCGTTTCAAAACAAATACAATCACATACTATGGAGGTCATTCAAGCTCAATCAAGGTCAACTGCAATAGAAAATAAATTGTCTCAAAACATTTTTCTTTTAGGTTATTGTATTCGTCTTGAAACACTGTACCAGAAAGTAAATAAAAAACAAAGTTGACCTTCATGTCATATCTCCTTGACACACGTCTCCACCTATATAAAAATTAGAAACAACAGATTCTAAACGCTCTCGATACCAAGTAAGTTTGGTCTGATGCATTTTCTTCTCTCTTCCAAAGCAAGCGAGTTAAGCAGGTGATCCGTTTATAACAGCCCACCCTATATAGTGCCATTTAAGAAAATTATTTTGTATAAAAATCCGCGGTCTACTAATATTCCACCATTTGCACTTAAATATAACACCATGCGCTGGATATAGTTGGATTCTAAATTCTCTTGGCCGCCAGAGGAGGCCAGAAAAGGTGGCACGGAGGAAGAAGATTTCTCGAGCTGGAAGAGGGAGGACTGTATGTGTGCGAGAGACAGAGAAGTAGAGAGAAAGAAAGAGATAGGGAATCAGGAAAGGATACGGCTTGGATCGCGCAGTGGGGTGGCGTAGGATTGGTGCGCCCCGCATAGACACGTGTTACAGCGGAGGAGACGCGTGAAAGCATCCATCAAGACCAGCATGGTGCACCGCGAGAGCATGATCTGGGTTAGGTACGCAGCTGCTGATCTTCGCTGTACCGTGTCGAAGCCCGTTTCGCTGGCTGGGCAAGGCTGTCGGTGAATCCTGCCGACCTGGGGCCTCTCAACGAGGGTGGATGTTCGAAGCGGGACGCTCCCTGGGAGGGGTTGCGTACCTCGAAGACGAGGGACAAAAGGGACAAGAGCGCGAACCAGGCGACGGTATTCGACTGGATAACGCCGGATCGCGTTAGGTGAACTCAATTGGGGTGGTTACGCAGCCGGAACCGTCCGGGATCGAAAAGTCTCCCTTCTGTCGCCCTGCAAGACGTTTTTCTCGGCCTACACCCCCTGGCCATACGGGCCTTTGATCGATATCTTTAATTTTTTTCCTCGCTGAGTTGCAGTCTTCCCCATCGCACCATCGGATGACGAAGTATTTGATGTAGCTTTTAGGTCTGTATCCTAAACATTGATACATGGGTCGTTGTGTCAGTACAAATTGTCTTGGTGATCCTTCATGTGTGTCAAAATTGCCAAAGCTAAAGATTTTCAAAAAACAACCCCCCCCCCCCCCACCAACCTCAAAAAATGATCGATTAAGATTACTCGTTACGTTGTATTCGTAAACTGTGACGCGTACGCGGAATGTTCACTGGTTGACATCGTGTCCGGGATTCTAGCATACCAGGATTAAAACAACCAGCTGAGTCACAACCTAAGAAATGTCGACAAGCTGATACATCATTAATGAAACGCTGATTTCTGTGCAGAATAAAAATTGTCCCTGCACCTGTTGCAAGAAATAAGAGCTACATAAAACTTTCTTTATGACTTAACCAACTACTATCGATCAAATGAGCATGATCGGTCTTATATGGTATTTTTAATTTTATAATTATTGAAATTATGACGTTGCTTACATGAAAATTGATTCGATACATTTCTTTAGCCAAGCAGATATTGTAATAAAAATTCAGTGTTCGGTAATTTTAGTGTTACCGTCTCTACTGTTCCAAATCACAGCTACCTATTTATAAATAAATGCTTAGTCACTAATTTCGCCCACGTGGAGTTTTCCGGGTTCGTCGATCAGCGCGTTAGAAAGGATTTGTTTTCTACATTGAACCAAAGGGAGATCGCGTCGACGTTACGGCGTCGATTAGATCGAATTTGCTTCCGGTTCTGTTGTAGCTCGTCCGAGCACGGTGCGATTACGTCACGGAATAAAGGGCCGCTTATCGATTCAGTTTTCGCAGGAGCAAATAAACGCGTGGTTTCTATCTTGATGCTGGTGAATACGTCGTTCGAGCGTGTTTGCACCGACCTGGCTCTTCGCCGCACGTGATTATGCGTATTCAAACGAGCGCACACCACCTCATCGCACCGGGCCGAACGGTGAGAATAATCCCGGACACTCGTCGAATCGAGACATCGGATACTTTTCCGCCACATAAATCAAGAAGCATTTACGCCTCGGCTTCGCCGAAGGCTGCACCGGTCTCTCATTCTTCTCTCTCTCTTCTTCTACGCGAATCCCGCGCAGCTGGCGGTCTCTGCTCCGCTCCCGCGTGCCGTTCTTATTAAACTTTCATATTTCTATGCATCTTGTAACTAGTAGAAACGCCTCCGCGAGATAACTTTTATCCTCGCGACTGCCTCCCGCCGAGGAAAAATCATATTAATGTTAATGAAGACGAGGGGTTCGATGCGCCGCGCGCCTCGTTGAGAGTTTCCAAGTTTCGACGACGACGGGAAATGTTGCGTTAGGGTGGATCCGGCATCAAGAGGCAAAAGATTTCTACTCCAATTAGAAATTTATATGCAGCGGGTTAAGTAAGAACAGCGCTCTCCGTGACAGAAAGACTCGGACTAATTGGTTTCTGGCTTTTCATTTCATAATTACTCGCGAGTTGTGAAGGTGCTTTTGTGGGAAGTGGTTCAACTGATTTTTTAATTCGGACGACATCCAGTAATGGCTTCTAACTTTGCTTTGTACAAAAGAATTGTGTTTCTTATAATTTCATCAAAATTGTAATTTTGTTACGTAATTTCTGGAGTTTAAATGATTGAAGAGCTGCTGCATCGGAGACAACAAAGAGACCAGTGGACGTGTAATGAATCACATTTAAAACAAATTTTGCAGAGGAAGCTCGCCATAAAGACGTTTTCAGTTATCCCAACGAAATATTATGGCATTTTGCAGACACGTTTCATGCTCATCCTTGCAGATTATTTAGCAAGACAGATATTGTCCGTCGGATTTCTAACGGCGTAGAAACATTTACTCGTTGAATGGTCCGTTTGTTATTCCTGGCGATCGATTTAACGGTTCGAGGATGTATTTTCGCTCTTGCTGTTTATCATTTCTTCTGCGCCCGAGATGAATCGCAGATACCTATCGCGACGAATCGCATCGACGAGGTCCTTCCCGTCGTCGTTAACCGTTCACGATTGTTAACAGGCCCGTCGTTATTACTTGAGAAATTTCCAATTTAAAACCTAGCTCGGTCCACAAGCATAAATATTATGATGATGACCGGCCCAAGACGGAACAAGCTCTTTGCGAGTTCCGGACTCGAATGTTCGAGTAATGAATGGAGGAAAGCGGACGACAACGTTCCCCGTCGCGCCGGTCTTATCTGCGATCACTATACTAGGGACGCGAACTTAATACACCCTCGGTGCACAATGCACCCCTGCCGACAACGGTCGATGCGCGATCAACAGATACCGCGTTATCTGATGCATCACGATGCGCCGCGCCGCGCGCAAGCTTCAGGTATTTTCCCAAATTTCTCGGATGCCGAGCGATTATCATCCTCCGAAGAGCCCTTGCTTTCTTTTGCCAATTTTCTTCAGGTTCGCTACTTTAAATCCTGTCACCAAATTCCGGACGAAAACCATCATTTTGGAGACGAAGCCTGAATCATTCTATTCTTATTATATTGATAACTGGACTGCGGGTTTTATGCATTTATGACAAAAATGGGCACGTACAATTTAAAAGAGTGGAGGTATTAAAAAAATTTAAGGCCACCAGTGTATTGGTGTTGAAATTGGCAATGAAATTTTTATTTGGCTCCTGTGTCTTCCAATCAATGCAAACGTTTTTTATTTTGCATAAAGATTCGCTGTCTGTTAATAACTATACTAATTTAGATGATAACTAGACTGCGGATTTCCATGCACGTGAAATATGCAAAAAGCATATGCAAATATGCATATAAAATATGCAAATATGCGCGAAAAATATGATCAGAACTAATACAAAGAGAGATTTATCATTCATGTTTTGATTAACAATTTATTTATACGGAAACACCATAATTTGCGTTACAATAAATTGCTAGCAATTTTCCCATGCTTGTAACACTTAGTTGTTGGCGTTTGTCAGGCAGGTATACCTTTTCCATGTAATTATCGAATTTTTTCAAAGTTAATGTATTTTCTGCATCCATTCTAATATTAGAATTTTACTAAACATTGATTCTTGACAGACACTGCGAGTTTGGTAGCGATTGATGGCCATGTAGCAAATTCTGTGCAATTTCACGGTACGGCTCGCTTTAGGAGAACGCGGCTGATGTTTAATACAAACAGTAATGTGCAGGAACAGTCGATATCAAGTACGGAACAAAAGCTTGATGGTATGAGTTTTAAGCTCTCTCATTCACTCCACAGGCATTATCACCGTTCTTCTTCGTTCGATCAGAACGCCGCCTCTTCCATGATTGGTTGCCACTCTCGTTCGCAGCACGTGCGACCCGCAATATCGAAAACTTCGCCCTCGGACGAGTGAAAATTCATTCACCATCGAACGCGCTAATTCTTTCCAAGCCGATCCCGCAGTGCAGCCAGGCCCTGTAACCGAATGTTTTCACCATTTCCACGCAGGTGCGAATGTCTCGTGCAGATACCGGCCAATAAAACACTCGTTTGCCGGAACTCGCTCGTGTACATATCTCTTTTTCGACCCTCTGTTCGCGAAACCGGTTGCAGTCTTCGTGCTGCGTTTCCCTTGGCGTTCGAACGTTATTTTCGAGCAGACCTTTTCGAGCTTGAACTGCTCTAATCGATTGAAAATTCTAAATTTTCTTTAAGGGATGATTGGAGCGATAAGTTGCACCCTTTGTGAAAGCAAATTAATTCATCAACAATGCTTAGGGTTGTGCTCCGAACGATATGCTTTGCTTGTACACGCAGTTTCATGATCTTTTTCATTTCCTGGTAGCCCAACTCCCTCGTCAGACCAAGAAGGGCCGGGCGGGTGTCCACAGTGCCTTAGCCGAACGAACTCATTAAAAGGCGACAGTGCAATTTATCCGGCACCGGCAACACCCCGCTTATTTCCTGCAGGAAGTGCAGGCGAGGGCCCAAGGTACTCGACGTGTATCTAGCCAACGACCCTAAACGTCATCCACTGTCCCAGGAGAGTCTAGGGGATGGTCATCGTGACTGATGCGAGATAAACCCGAAAGAGATAGCGCGAGAGAGACGAGGCGCCAGTCTCGCGTGTAATAATACTTGGAATGACGATGCAGTCTCGTAGGACAATCGCGCGCAGGTTCTCTCTGGGTGTCGAAACGCAATTCATCATGCTGTTTCCCTCTGTGATGGGCGCGAGGGGTGTAGGAAGACCGGAAAGGGAAGAAAGAGAAGAAAGGAGCGCATCATGTTGGCAGGAAGAGGAGCGCGAAAGAAGGAGAGGTAAAAAAGGTTAGAGGGCTGGAAAAGCTGGGAAGGAGGATCGAGGAGAGAGACGGCCGCAGGGCCTGTTGGTACCCCTGCACGCACTCGACGCATCAATCTTCTTCGCCAACAATGTTCGCGTAAATTACCCTCATCGATATCAAAGTGACGAGGGTGGCAGTGGTGTTGGCGTAGCCGGGCGATGGTGGTGGCGGAAGAGACCGGCCCTTATCTCGCGCCAGTCAGAAAATTGAGTTTACAAAGATCCCTTCCCAAGCGGCGAACAGCTCTCGCCATCTAGTCACGCGCGCGATACATGCCTCGCTCCACCTTGTTCCTTAAAAACTCGGTCGTTCCGTATTCCCGGCACTAAACTTCCTGCCGAGGATGTGCCGAGGTGGAATCTTATTGAAACAAAGTAGACGACCCGGGCCCGACAATGTTCCGCTACGTGTAGTCCATGTTCGAGGCCAATTCCGTGGGCTGAAGAAAAACGAGAATGATTGCAGCTTCGAAACCTAATTACAAGAGAATATTTCGGATCAAAAATGTCACTTGTATCGGGCACGGACAATACTCCGTGATCTCCTCCAGCGAGTGCAAATATACGAACATCGACATCAGAGTACCGAGAAGACGATGTCCATTCAATGATAAAACTCTTTGATTTGTGATTATTTGGTTCTGTTCATCAACGAATGCGTGACTTTTTTCGGATTAAAATTATACCCAACACGACACTGTTTGGATCAGAATTACTTGTTTAATACGCGATACAGATATCACTTCTCAGAATGTGTAATAAACTGAACTTGAACATTGACTTTTCTATTGTGAATATTATAACAGACACATATTTATTTAGAACCGCAGAAATTCGGATAATCGAGGATCTACTGAATCGTGAATTGAACGAACAAATGTGCGCCGAATTGTATCATGTTTGGGCTTGTTGTAATCAGGAAAACGTCACGATGATGTCAGGAAAGCATTGGATCAGCCTTAAAATGTTATCATTTTTTATCAGTTTCAACATTTTCGTGATTTTCGTTCTTGAAAATATTTGCAGCTCCTAGGTGAGCACCCAGTATACTCGAACACGCGTCGCGGTAAAAGCCTCCGTCGGAGATGATAAAGGGGTAAGATCGGTGGAAAACTAAAAAGATATGAAATTGCGGCCGATAAAGCTCGGCTGCCGAGAAACTGGCAGAAATATGCAAACAGGCGCAAGAAGCCACGTGAACCGGGAACACGGTGTGGCAGCTCGTATCAAGGAAGGACCTAATACAAGAGCACCAGGCTGACCGCATAGTTTGAACGGGAACTGCGATTGGCCCATAAATTAACGGTGATAGCGGGCCTGGTGGCAAGCGGCACGACTAAAGCGTGTTTCCGATGTGTACACTGGTATCGGGTTTTGAAACATGGTCCCAAGTACTCGGGTATTAACTATTCTTGTCTAGACCGTGGCATCTGAGCCCAACTTTGGGACTCTGATATTGCGAAACCGGAAAACTTTTCGTTACCTAACTTGCGTGCACGTTTTCCTTCATGTTTCAGCTAATTAAACGAAAGAAAAACGAAGATTAAGTTCGTTATAAACGGTCAAGTATATCCTTAAAGGAAAAAATGGATTTGCATGGCTGCCATTACATTATCTCAAGATTTATTCGAGTGATTAACTTCAAACCTGGCGTGTACCTTCGGGCAACATTTCGCTATGGTTAGCGCCATGATTAACAAAAGAAAATCAGGGATTACAGCGGGGAACGGGAATATCGAAGTATCAGGATCGATTTTTCGCTCGGCTTTTGTCTTTCACTGTAACATTGCGGGAGAAGATTGTTTTTACTAAATTTAAAACAGCTAAACTAAAGAAGTTTTCACTTCGAAAAGCCGCGTCTTCGGAGATCCGTCGATTTCTCCGGGCTCCTGAGCAGCCGCGAAGCGCCTCGAAACAAGCAAGGGAAAACCGCGTTGCCAGGGACATTAGCCCGCGTAACTTCCGCGAAGCTCGGCTTAATGTACCGTTATGATCTTTATGGGAGGCGTTTATGGTCCATTACGATTGAGTTTTCGCGCCGAAAATCATACAGACGAACCGTCTGCGAGATCCGCGGCTCGTAAAGTCCTCTCTTCCCATTGAGGATTCTCCCAAAGAGCAGTTTTGTTCGATTATTGAATTTTTGCCGTGCTCGTCTCCCGGGTCGATCGGCGAAATTATGGCCGTGACGAAAACCCTCATTAATTGTCCCGTTCCGGGGGGTTGCGCGCGCGCGGACACACTCTTCCACTTTTAATTACATCAGCGCAGCCCCGTAATTCTCCACTCGCGCCGATTTTGCCGCGTAATGAAAATCTCGAGCTAACAGGATGATCATCGGTAGACGAATGAAGCGAATTTGCAGTAATCGCGAAGGCAGCCGGGGATATTTAATTAACGAAGCTTATTTTAATCGTCCCCGATAAACCGTGGCCGCCTCTCGAACGTCGTCCGTAACAGTCGCGTAAACTGGAAAAGAAGCGTGTCTGGTGAATCGGCGAGCATGACCGCGCCGCGCCGACTTTTTGCGCTTTCCGAAAGAATTGCGTTAAACCGCGTGATCGGCGCACAGCGAAATTAATCACTTGGCAAACGACACCGTTTACGCGGCAAATTATTGGCCGGCCGGCCGCTCAAAGAGATACTATCTTTAATTTTCGCGATATACACGGGTCCTGGTCTACACACTCGATTATCGTTCAGGTTGCGCTGCCGGACAACATTACGAGTGGATCGCGGATTTTATGCGTTTATAACGTTCTCGATTTTTAATACTCGGCAGAGTTTATCGAGTTTCGTATTATATGTTCATGTAAGTTGAACGAGATTTTACTCTAACGGGCTGAACAAGTTTCGGTTCCGTTTTCTGTAAATTGGTTCTTAAACAGCTCTAAATGGCTCTGTTCCACGTGCAATTAACGCGTGCTGATATCTGTAATTTACGTTTATTGAGATTGTCAAGGTGCATCCATAAGGAGTTATCCAACACATTAATTCTTTTGGGTACAGATTGCCTAACAAATGGCTAAAAAATTGGATAGACACATTCCCGTTAGTTTTATTAAGTAATGTAGATTAGTCAGTTTTAATGGTCCGTAAATCTAGTGTTGAAATGTGTCTCGCTGGCGTATAAGTTGAACAAGTTTTATAAATAACGAAGCGTCCAGGACGTGGCAGGACACCCAGTAGATGCGTCGCTGGATCGCAGCGATGATAAAGATGATGGTAAATTGCTATTAGAAAAAAAGGTGGTCGCGGCGAGCGGTGGACCGGGGCCGGAACCCGGCCATGCGTTTAAGTGCACGCGACAGAATGCATAATATAGATGCGCCGTCGATAAAGCGGACGCGCGTGCAGTCGGTGTGCCGCGCGTCGGGCCCGCGAGGTTGCTCTATGAGCTTTCAAGGCTGCCGCGCGATTATCTCGGTAACGGTAACGACGAGCCAGTTCTCCTTCGACAAGGGTCGTGTTAATTTCCCACCCCCGTCGCCTTTCTACCAGAGCCTGCAACCACCCCTTCGGCTTCGGATCGCTATGATCGACGACGTCTCTCCCATGGGCCCTCGTATTTATGGGGCTCGAGATTAGCTCCAGACCCCGGCCCGTAACCTTTTTCGACGAGCAAAGACGACTTTTATGGGATCGCTGCGTAATCGGGGATACGTTATCGTCGTCCCTGCCGCTCGAATAACTTCATCGCGAGCCTCCTCTCTCGCTCTCGCTCCCGAAACGCCGATCATCCGCGGATTCCTGCCCCGGTAAATATTTTACACCGGTGTCTGCAGCCGGCTCGGGTAAATTTAACCGGTCGCTGAAAAATCTTGAGCAGAAACAAACGGACACGCTCGCCATAATCGCCACCTGAAATATTGAAGACTTCTTTTATGAGCTGAACGTTCTCGGAACACCGACTCCGAGATGCGCAGGTGTGCCGGAGATCGGATTTACTTTCGCGGAAATTTTCTTATGACGTTGCGCAATCTTTGCCCTGCATTATTAACGCGTTCACTGCTAGAGATGAACACTAAAGAACCTGTTGTACACTCCCGTCCATAAGTCACCGGATTTTTTTCTAATGTAGAGAACATGTAAATTAAATCTGACCAAACTATCCTATATTTTCCAAATTTTAATGATTCTTCTTATATTTTTGAAATGAATTATTCTTCCTGAAACATACTTTCGTATCACTGAAACCAACGGAAATAGTTTCGATGAGAGTCTTAGGTGCCTCACCCTGTATAATTGTACATAGAACCTCGCAGGATCGAAATGATCGAATCAGTGGAACCGAAATTGGAAAATTAATATTTACCATTGTGTGTAAAATGTATGTTATTCGAATGTCGAAATACACAGCGAAACAGTGTACTTCAGACCTGATCTATCTCAAAAGAGACCGCAGCCCCCATGAACCTTGAATCTCGACGAACCAGGACCGGGTCAAACCGGACCCCACAACCAAGGGGGTTAAGCCAGCGTGTAGTTGTACTCTCGATCTCGCTCGGTCGATCGAACAAAGCCCGGATCGTCTGAATTGCCTCTCGCAATTCATAATGGGGATAGTAGAGGGGGTTGCATTATCGTGGCGCCCCCTCCCTTCCTCCGAAGCGCATTACTTTCCGAGATACGATCGGGCTTCGATTCCCTTAATGAGTAACGGTCGATCGAGCAATGATTTCGCCGGATTTCGAAATCGGCGGAGCAGCGTGGATCAAACCGGTGGTGCGCCCCCTCCGCCCGTAGACAACGGGGCCGGGGGTAGATAAAATCTGTATTACGTTTAGGGACACGCACGTGCAAACCTATTAACGTGTGCGTCGCGACGCTGCCACCGCGAAAGAGAGAGACAGAATCGTCCGGCGGATCCACGTGATTTACGCGCGCCAGAGCTGCTCCGAATTCCAAAGCTTCCTATTAACCGGTCCCTCCCTCGCGGATGTTCGTAACGAATTTTGAAAAACGATTTTATCGGGCAGACTCGATTGTGCTCGATAGAACGCAACCGGCGCGGCTCGACGCGGCGGCTCGCGATATATTTCACGGGGACAGTCGCGTAATTGCGGCATACATCTCCCGACGCCCCTAATTTCGCTATAAGTCTCGCATCAAGGCGAAAAACCTTACCCGACGGAAAACAATTTCTCCACGGTTTTTATACGGCCCCGAACCAACCGGGAGACGCCGAGCATCGTTTAATCGACGAAATTTCCTGGTCCAAAGTAGATTCCCAATTTTCGCGACGAAGAAGTTTAATTGCCGACGTCCGAAAAGTTTTAAAGCGTTTCCGCTTGTCCGCTTCCAACGAAGACTCGTTCTTAACCGCCATGCTGGAAAAAAGAGCCGCCGAGGCGGTTTTTACGCCGCGGGAAAGCTTGTCGATGGCGGTTTAAGCTCGAATCAATTTTCGACGATGGACAAGGAAGATGAGGGCCCGAAGAGCTTCGGAGAAGACGATATTTTCGCGCGAGTTTCAACACTTTGCAATCGATGGGGCTTTGGGGGTAGAGTGCTGGTGCTGCATGATCGATTATGCGTTTCGACATCGGCACGGCTGCTGTTGGAGACAATGGAACTGCGACCTGGAAGTGATCGAGTTATCTGTTGGTCTACGCCGAGCCTTTTCATCGATATATTAAATGTACCTATTAAAAATCAGAAAAATACAACTTATTCTTAAAATGATTGGAAGAGGATTTTCCAGACGATTTTTATTATCCGTAAAGATCCGCAGTCTAATGATGAGAATGACTGCATGAAATACGGAGTGCCCCATCTGTGATTTAAAAAATCGCAAATTACTATTACAATATTATTAAAAATGAAGATGATGTTCAGGTGACTTCTTTCAGCTGAAACACGCGCCGTGGAAATTTGTAAATACACCAATACAATTTAACCAGCGCACACGTTCAATTGATAAACGCAAACGTGTTCCAAAAAAAAATGTAAAAAATATTCGGTGTAGCTCTGATTCCATGTAAAACTAACTACGCCAATTCGTGCAAATGACTCCAGTAATTCGATCACACACTGGAATATATGTATCTCAATCTGAACTGAAACGTTGGTTAGCAACCTCGAAAACACAACCACGAACAATTCTATAAAATATCGCAGACGAAAAAAACACCACGCTTTCCATATTTCCCTCACACGGTTTCCCGGGCTAACGAATCGAACGGTTCCGCGTCAATATTTAATTTAATCACTTCCGGCGGTCCGCAGCTGGTAAACAATTCTGCGAAGCGGTTGCGCCACGTTTTCTCGTCGATTAGAAAACAACGGGATTCGTTTGTTTCGTGGTACTCGCGGCTTGTAAAATCCTTCGCTTCGGTTCTCGGCTTGAATCCGTGCGCGCGCGCACGGTAACGAGACCTCCAAACGTTTACAGAACGTGGCTCTCGTTTCGCGGAACGGGATCGCTGTTAATCTCACGAACCTAACGCGGCCATAAATTAGCCGAACGAGCCGGCGTAGCGGCGAGCGTGCGGAAAGTGTTCTATAGCGAGCTGGTTTTCGCGGTCGATGGTTTATAGACTCGATCCAGCGTACTGTTAGATTCCGTTCCCTCGGTCATTATCATCCTCGACCTTCCCGCGATCGAGACCCGCTATCTTGGTTCACCTAAGCGTCGATTCGCGCAGCCTCGCGAACACATACTCTCTTTGGAATCGCGGCAACCTGGAGATGGTAATTCCACGATACCGGATCGCCAGCCCGTGTTTACTCTGTCAATAATAATGAACGCAAGGGCGGTCGGCGGCGGTTGTATATTTTCCCAGAGATCCAAGCGCGACCATTGTATCGTCCCGGAAGACCTTCGGATCTGATTCCATGATCTTACGCCTTGCCGATCGACTTCTTCCACGGTGTCGGAGATTTACTAGGGACCCTGGATCCGACACGCGGACCCTGTTCTCGAGATCTCGAGGATCACCGTGCATTCATAAATTTCAGAGTTAACGATCCGTGCGCTGTTACTCAACACTTTCGCGGCACCACCGCGACATAACGCTGCTCTGACCGAGGTTGTAAAAGGAGCGCGGAAAAGCGGGCTGCGTTTCACATTTCATTTGCTTTTCTTCATTGTTGAATGGAACTGTCAGGCAACATCACTTCTTTCAGATTTTTTCCGATCGTCTTCTCCTTCTTCGCGAGCGGGTGCCCCAATACTCAGCAAGCATGTCCGCTACATGTAATAGGGGAGACCGGGGCTATAAGTTTCGATTTTGAAGAAACATAAAATGAAGTAGAAATAGCATAGATGCTCATCAAAGACGATTCTCTTTTCTGTATTCTATTGTAGCCTTTTATCCATCTTTTAGTTTTTTAATAAATCTGGACACAATCATGTGACAGACGAAGTTTATTGCGAATGTTTTTATTTCTTTTTAAATAAAATACTAACTATTGTATATAATACTATAACTAAATAATACTTCTTCAAGACTAAAACACGACAATAACCCTTTGCACTCGGTTGTCCCCTCTGAGGCATCACTAAAAATTGCTGTACCATTATTCAAAATATCATTTACATTATTAAATATATCGGTATTTAATCAATTACTAAACGTTTAGGTATTGTACGAGGTATTATACCAATTTCATATCCATAAAATTTCAAAAACCATAGGGAATGGAAATATTCTACATCGGAATAAATGTTTAATTTTCCAGATAAATAGCTCCGAGTGCAAAGGGTTAAAACACTTCCTATGTTGGCATTACCGAACAGCGGTACATGCGTCTGACAGCAAACTGGTGTCCGGTAACTGGGACACGGAAACTGGTTATCACAAATTTCTTGTGTCCGGTAAATGGGACCAAACCTTCGGATTAAAACTTCCTTGATATTTCTTTTGCTTTTTAACAAAATCTCCAGAAAAGTTTGACGATACAGATAAAAAGGTTGATAATCAATCGTTTATCACTAGACTGCGAATTTTATGCATTTATGACAAAAATGAGGGGGTGTAATTTAAAATAGCAAAAATATTGGAAAAATTTAGACATATTATCATATTATTCTCAACCTACTAAACATAATAGGAAAGAAAATAAATTTCTAATTCACTCAAATTTGTTGCAATTCAAGAAATTTTCATTTTGTATAAAGATCCACAGTCTATTTATCGTAAATAATGCAAAATAAATTACACAGAATAAGAATACCTTCAAATTAATAGAAAACTTCCAAGTCGTCACTAACTACTCGGTAACTGGTACCTTTACCCTGTCTACGTTTCAATGAACAGTACACAAAGAACGCATTAATACCTGTCCCGCGTGCAACGTGTTAATAAGAAAACGTGCATAGGAGATGAACGCAAACAAATTCCGGAAAAGATGAAGATCCTGACGAAGAAGGTGGATGAGCTCGGGTTTCTCCCACGGAAGAACAGGACAGTGTTCCACGCAAGGTACCGTTGCACTTCCGGCTAGGAGACCGGTAGTGGGAGCGAGCACGTGGTCGCGGATGCGCCCCGCGATGCACACGGAACAAAGAAGGGGGCTCGGTGGTTGAATAAGGGCGACAGCAGTGGATTGTATGCGCGCGCAGCCTCGGGCCACGCTACAGCCGGTGGCTCGACGCTCGGCCGCGTGGTCGGGCGATCGGGCCGCTTTAGTAACTCCGTAACCGTCGAGCGGGAGAGTCACGTCCGACTTCGAACCATTCGAACGAGCGAGACGCGCGAAAACAGTGCTTCTGACCGCGTACCTCTAACCGAATCTTTTCTACGTCACTAACACCTTCGATACTGAACCCGAAAACTGAATCTACCATTGTAGAATTCATACCAATCCTTAACAAAGTCAGTGTTTCGTGCGTGTGTAGTCAGGTCTTTGTAACTAAAAGAATCGGGCGAAGGATCGAGAGAGCCCTTCGCTCCTAGGAGTCGAATCTCCTCAGAGAACTGTTGCAAACTTCCACGGTGCTTGATAATCGGTTTCTCTAGGTAAATTGTCTCTGTGCGTCGCTGTTCCCTGTGATGCTCTCGACCTGAGCTCTAGAAGGGATTTTCAGAGGCAAATAATCACAATGAAGGCGATTCGCTTAGCTGCGATCCTTTCTGCGCTCGCGATTCTCGCCGAGTCTGTGCCGACAGATTCCGCGAAGCCGAAGGTGGATGTGCTAAAGTGTTGTCTCGATAAAGAAGAGCTGGTGAACGATTCCAAAGGAATCCCGGAAACATTGACCGACTGCAAGCCCAGCAAGAAGGACTGGCAACCGAGGATCTACTCGCCGGTCTATGGGGACTATATTCAGATACCTCGCGAATGGAACGTCATCCGAGGGAAAAAGCCCGATTGCGACCCTACGCACGAGTTGACCTATCTGCCCTACAGAACCACCAGTCCATTCGTCCTTTTCGACGATGGCCAGGTGGTGCTGGATGTTCATGCTGGCAGCAGTTTGGAACCGGGGAAGTACTGTGCGGACTCCAAGGCTCTGCTTGCATGCCTGCCCAGGAGGATGGAGGGAAACCACGCGGCCGCGACCATGAGGCCGCGCGTGCGACACTGCTGCGGTGAAAAAGCTGCGTTTCATGATGAAAAGTGAGTTTGCGGAGTTTTCCTTTCTGTTGAAACTTTTGTGTTGAAAGGTTGCCGGGGCGATGGTCTTTGTTCCCAAACATTGAGGTTTTAGATCGTTTATTTGGATATTGATATTAAATAGTGGACATATTTGACAACACTTCGTGGTTGTTGGGGTACTTAGAACTGCCCATAGATTTATTTACGAAGCATTAAGACATTTTTTTAAGATACTCTCTTTAATTCTTGAGTAGAGGATGTTTCTGACAGCTACAACACACTTCAGGATGATTACAGATTTATTTAGAAAGTTATACTGTTCTGTTAATTGTAGGTAAATTTGCCCGGAACTTCGTAACTTCTATTTTTTTAATGCGGAATACATAATCGAAAAACCCAAGATTAAAATGTTAACTGATCACTTTGAATAAAGAAACATCGAAAAATAACTGTTTACCTTGTTATTTCATGAATCTTTTACCACTGTGTCAATTTGACACCGAGAGAGAGATTCAGTTTGTGAAATGAAGGACGGATGAGGATTAAATAGAGGACTTTTTTAGCAACAAAAATCATTTGGACGAATTGCAACGTTGATGAATTGATTCTGAAGCGCATCGTAGTGTCCCGAGACGCGCAACGGCGACGTTCTCGTTTGTAGATTTCATATAGACTCGCGGGTTGACGTGTTAGATTCTTGTAGATTGAACATCAGATTCCGGGAGAGGATCCTATTAGCTCGGACGGCTTAATAGGCCCGGCAGAGTTCTAGTAAACGGGCGATCCGGGTCTAGTGTGTTCTAGCTGTGGTTTTCTCTCAACAATCTGTGGCTAATGTCAGTCGAAACTCGTTTAGAGGGTTAGGCTAATGCGAGCCTGTCAGGAATGGTCCACGAACTCCGAGACAGCCCGTATGTCTCATGGGTGCACTTGGTACTACGGACGATTAAATTAATATTAGAGGCCATTATCCGGATAGATTGAGATTTAACTCGGACGTAAACGATCGGTGACACGGTATATCTATACGCAAGCACCTGATAATCAATTACACGATCAAACACACGGGGCCGTGTGTTTACGTATCCCGAACAGCTGAAAGTCAGGGGTCAGCGTCCCGTTTGTGGATACACGGGAAGAACGCCTCGTAACTCGTGATACACTCTATTGTCGAGGTCGTCGGTACAGAGACGCGAAAACAGAGAGCATGATAACCGAATAACTAGCGCGGACTAATGGTCGTGTCGCGTGCGTTCTCCTTCACAGAAGCGGATAAACGAGTTTAAGGCCTGCTTAGGCGTCCTTCCCTATACCATAGTCTAACGGCTAACGTAACAGAACGAGCGCCCCCGGCCCTCCAGAGTGTAATACAGCAACGTCAAACTGGAATTGCGCTCTCGAAACATACCTTCCGACCCAGACCCAATAAACTAAAGTGCAGGGCCCCGACCCTCGGCACCCTGCTGCGCCGCACAAAGTAAATTTTTGACACGATGCACAAAAAAATCTGCCCTGCGAAGCGCCGGGAAACTTATGTTGGGGCGAGGACTTTGAAAGCGCCGCAAACTGTGAGAAAGATGCTGGATGACATTCTTCACCTTTTTAGATCGATGGATAGATCCATTCACGCGTTTACTACATCTTTTTTCGTGCATTTCTGTCCGACATCTGTTCCGTGTTTTCTTTCAAAATCAGATCTGCGTTGTTTAATACAAAATCCTAAAGATTAGGGATTAACCTAAATAGCAGAGCAATAACGATCTCGTAGGATTAAAAGAAGAGGCTTCTTCGGAAGAATCATCGAATTGAAAGAATGGTCGTATAAACTAAAGGAACGAATATTGTAATTGGATCGGAGAAGACGCAGAAATGCGGTGGAATTGATTGGTCTTTTTAATAATAAGCGCGTGGATGGCACGGATTTCGAGGCAGCGAATGAACCACGCAAGTTTGTGAAACGATCGGTTCCGACGGATCCGTCGTGACATTCTCCGGGGTCCGGATGGAGCAATCCATGCGGCGATCAACGAAAATTTATCGGTTTCACCTGACTGCAGCGTATTTTTATTGAAAGCCCGGTTGTCGTTCGACACCCGGGTCAAAAATAAATGATTGTAGCCGTGCCGCGCGCGCGGACCGGGTCGGGTCGGGTCGGGTCTCCCTCGAACGCGTTCTGTTTGCGATGCAAGCGTGACGTTCGGGTAAACAAAGAACGAAAGCCGGGGGCTCCGTTTTAATCGCGTTCCCAATCGGTCGAGCTTGGGCGTTCCGTGGACTTTGTTGGCATTCTGTGTAGCCAGCTCGCGCGTTTCCTAGATAAATTCCTGCGATACGGCGCTTTTTTTTCTGTGGCGCGTGGTGCCGACTAAAACAGACAGCTAGAACGAGAAAGAGAGTCGACGAGAGGGAGAGAGAAACTTCTATTCCCGTAGCCGTTCCCTATTCGCGTCTCAAATTCCGTGAACCGCGGATCCCTCGAGCACGAATTCTACGTGACCGCGCATTTTGAATCCCTCGCCGCCGCCAATGTTAACACGCTACTTACGGAAAACAAGACGCTACGACTTTCACTTCTTCGTCGATTAGAAATGGTTTTTTACGGACTTTCGGCCGATTCTGGGTCATGGGTGATGATCTAGGCGTCCTCTAAAACTGATGGGGAGAGAGTTACTTTTCTTTGCAAAAAATACAGCACACATACTATTTCTCCACCATCATTTTTCACCGAGATAAATGTGTTTTATTACCTTAATTGTGGAGTTACTAAATTATTGTTGAACTTGTATGTTACAAATGGAGTAATGATGTAATGCTGACAAATGGAAATATTTGAATGTTGCAGGCACTCCTGTGTGATTCTAAACGAATCTGTAGACGATACGCCGCTGTTACCGAACGTGTCCTCCGCTGTCGAGATTATACCCGGTTTTCCAACATGTCCACGTTCTGACAATTTCTCGATTGTTGGCGATACGAAGGATGCGATCTTGTTCCCGGATGGTAGCATGGAGATCGGCGGGGTCACTTTACCTGCTGGTCAGTTCTGCGTAGAAAGGATCAAGGAGCTAAAGGTGGCCAAGGTGTTCGCGTGCGCTGAGCATGATTCACAAAGGTTCGTTCGAAACATACCTGGGTATAATCCTTGTCGGATCCTTTGTAAACTTTACTGCTACTCGAGGATTTCAAGTTTTACTTCGATACTCGAATTCCTATTGTTTTAACGCTTAGCACTCGAGTGGTGATTCAGCACTCACCACTAAAAACTACTGTGCTATTATTCAGAATATTGTTTACATTATTAAATTTGTTTCTATTGAACAAATTACTAAACATTTAAATATTGTATGAGGTATTATATCATTTTCGTATTCATGAAATTTTAAAAAAATCGTATAGAATGGAAGTATTCTAGGCCGGAAGAAATGTTTAATTTTCAAGTTAAAATAGCTCCGACTGCAAAGGGTTAACTATTGCTTCTCTAGAAAATAAATTGTAAATTGTATAAGTATTATAAATTATGTATATTATAAATTATACAGGGTGAGTTACCTAAGGCAAGCTACCTGAATAACTTCTTCGTTTGTTGAGATAGGAAGAAATGTTTCAGACAAAAGTTAGTGTTTAGTTTCGAGGAGCCCATTACGTGGTATACATATCTGCATAAAAATACATATTATAATCGGAATTTCACTGTTTCTTTAATTTGCACAATGGTACCAGAAGCATTAACATATCTTCGCTGTAGTATCGCAGCAGCGTGTCCGCAATTACACACGCAATGACTTTATTACTTTCCTTCTCGTTTCTCTAACGGAGGCCGCGTCAGGATTTGCTCTCGTTAACGCGTCGGTCCTCGAGCTTAGCGCAACGAGCGTCCGTCTCGACGGACCTCGTTTCTTCGTTAAGGGAAATTAACGCAGCGAGCCAACGTAAAACGTCCACAAACTGTTCAACGTCCAGAGAAACCTTCGCTCGCAAACCGTCAACACACTTTGGCAAACAAGTTCGATCGTTCAGGGAAAATGATTGCTCGCGATTCGTCGGGTTCGGATGCAAATCGGGGTTAACGGTACGCAGCTCCCTCGGTTCCTTTTAATTCATTTCCGATCGATCGTCGCCCGGTTCTGTTCGACTTCGCTGGGGATCCGACCCACTTCTCGAGTTTTTGCGCGCGAAATCTGCACGTTCGATCTCCGAACGCATCGTCGCGGCTTAATTGCGCGAGCTCCGCGTGTTTCTACAACGCTTCGCGGCGACGACACCACCAGAAAAAGTCGGCTGCGCCTCACTTTCACTTCTCTCACGAAGTATTTCTAGGTCACATCCGAGCGAGTCATCCGATGATCCGCTCGAAACCGAGTTCTTCCACTAGAGAGGAAACGCGGAATATCTTGACGCTTGAACTACGGAATTGTTGGCATTTCCGGTCGGTAACGAAACTCGAGACTCATTTCAGTGACAGAGAGCATCTGATCGCATGCTCTGAGCATTGCAAAAATATTGCAGGATGCACATATCTGCACGATGTCGAAGGAAAAAATTAAATTGTTCTCTTCGCGTCCGCGAAGTGGAATGTCTTCGTCTTTTTCTTTAAATGTGGAACAAGAAAAGTGAATGTTGAGTTGGAGAATTTCCAAGAACTTGGATTTTACAGTAATAACAGAAAGAAACCATAGAATGTTCACTCCGAGGACTGCACGAGAGGGGATTTTCCGATTTCCTTTGCATTCGATGATAAAATCAGGAGCATCGATGCGGTCGGCGCAGATTCCAGACATCAGAAATTCGAAACGGAATTTCTTAATCATCTTCGAATGCCGGTATATATCCGAATATTATGGATTCCGTTTGGAAGGGACGCTCGCTTTCGTCCGGCGTGTTCGTTCGGTCTCCGGGATTCCGGGACGACGGTCGGTAATAGGGTCCGTGGCACAAGAGTCCCGGAAATTACACAGAAAACGTATCGCGGGTTGGCTGCACGGGTTTCGCGTGTAATTTGCAAAGCAACGCTCGAAACTCAATTAACGGGAGCGTTTACATGTGGCTCGGCCTCTCGGCCCACGCCCCTCTCTCCTCTCCTCTCCTCTCTCCCTCTCGTTTCGAGAAACAGCCAGGCTTTTACAAGTGACCGTCGCGTCGTCGCACCACCTGAAGCTCCGGCCTCTGTCGCCGACGTTCCGTTTCGAATTCAAGGTGTTTCGATTTGCACAGTGGTGGCAGACGCTAACTCTGGGAAAACCGGATCGAACCCCAAAGAAAGCTCACGAGTCCGAATAGGGGGCTTTAGGGAACGAAAAATACAGGTCTCCCTCGTTAGCGTCTCGTTTTTGTTTTCACGAAATAGCATTCTGTTCTCTGACTATGGAACGCCACCGAATTGCTAGATAATGGGAAATAGTCTTCACTAGGAAGAAAATTCGTAATACTCAGGTATAAGAAAATTTTGGGTACCCGAAGTCGAAATCGGGTCAGGTCGGGTACACGAAAATTTATAATGTTCAGTTACCCAAATGCCATAGATATTCGGGTTCCCGACCAGGGCCGAGTCATCAAAAGCCGAACCCGAGGCTCGGGTACCTGACATTTTCCCGTCCACTCCTGGTGTCCACTACTCTATAATGTCGCACGGTGCATCTCGAATCATAAAAAATACCTTTGCACCCCTCTTCATCTCGATAACGTCGCGCTACGTTCCTCCAATCCCGTTAACGAGGTAAACACGTACAATTCTACCTTCTCCATAAAATATCAGCTATCTTCGTAAAATCACTTCGGTCAGCGTGAATCCGAAAGGATGATCATACGTAGCCGATGATCAGGGAAACGTTCCTCGTTCTTTCTCTCCTATACTTCCGGCAGCTGGCGTTCCCTCGGTACCCGTCGGCGGTGACTAAGCCGAAACCATCTCTGGAATCGGAGAAACGTTTTCTCTCTCTGCAGGACTTTCACTTGCCTGTCCAGAACAGGTTGTGGATTTACGTCGGAATTCAGGAACTCGTGTGTAGCGCGGCCGCGTTTCGTCGAACGAGAAGCAACTTCTCGGACGAGCATGATCTGCGGGATTTGGAACACTGTGTTGTTTTAAATGGACGGATCTCGCGCGCGCGTTGTGAGAGACGCGCGGTGATTGAATGATGGATTAGATTGATTCCCCGGCGTTGCACTCGGGTTAATCTGATCTGGCGATGCTTCACTTTTAAGTTTATGTGTTCTAGTTTATATTCTTCGTTCTACTTTTTTTCAGAAGTCCTACAGTAATTTATTTTTATGCTGGTATACGTTGAGGATTTGAATCCTCAAAATTTAATTTTCAACTTTTCAAGATGATTGGAAAAGTAAATATGGTAGATGTACCCTCTGTAAGCCATTTAGTGGAACAGTTTTTTCAGTATAAAACATCAAGAAATAAATAAGCTAAGAATGAAATTTTAAAAAGTATACTTGTAGAGCTTATGAATGAAAAAAAATATCTTTACCTTTATCAATTTGAATTTTCATAACAAATAAAATCAACTTGCTGTCCTTACTACTGGCATACTCATGTACCCTCTATAGCCATCATAAAAATAAAGTAAATTTAACAATAGAAAACTTAATTATTAAACTAATTATTTAAAAAACTAATAATTTTTATTCATAGAGCAGGTTTATAGCGGAGACATTCGACTGGCTCATAGTGGGGACATTTACACCCCTAACATTTATGTTACATTTTCATTTAATTTTTATTCCTTAGAAAAGTATGTTCCCTTGTAAATCAACTGTAAGAAAGAAAGTATCACTAGACTGCGGATCTTTATGCATTTATGGCAAAATTGAGTAAATGAAATTGAAAATTGTAGGAAAATTAAAAAAATTGAACATGTCAATATATGATTTCTCATGTATTAAAATTATTGAGGAAAGAAATAACATTTTGTTTGGTTTCTATTCCTTGCCATCGATACAGACTATTTTTATTTTGCATAAAGATCCGCAGTCTAATAATCACAGTCTACGTAGAATTTGTTTAAGGCGAATCTGACGAATTGTTTCTCTCTGAATATTTCCAGACCAAAGATGCAAGCCGCGGACATCAGGTTCACCTTGTACCCCGTCGGCTTCATCATCAGCGCCGTGTTTCTAGCAGCCACGTTAGCTGCCGGTTGCCTCCTGCCAGTCTCTCATCACGTTCTGCATTGGCGTTGCCAGACTCATCACGTCGCCTGCCTAATGCTCGGCGATATTCTCATGGCCATCATTCAGCTCGCCGGCGTTTCCCTGCCCGGTGGAAGCTGCAAGGTGCTCGGTGAGTCATTCTGTTTTATCGGTGTTTTCTAGTCTGGGCAACGCGCGGCTTCCCTCGACCCTGTCTCCCCCGTGGGAGCCGATGGTTTTTCGGGGAGATTAAATCGAAATGAAGAACCGGGAGCTGGTTACCGGCTCGGGAAATTGTCTATGACTCAGGCGTGAGCCACGATAGTCGCGATTCTTCAAGGCCTGTCGACGATTATGTAAGAAGCCGCCGCGCGAACAGAGTTACCTACCACGCCCTCCAGTGAAGTCCGTGGAAGTCAGTAGAAGTCCCATCATCGATCGAAAGCCAGAATTATTGACTTCCAGACCTCGACTCCGCGTTTTTAAGGTCTTCCAGCTTAACTGCAGAACGCGTAAAAATCCCGCGAAATCGGAGCAACTTGCTTAATGGAACCGGGTCTAAAATCGAGATTTATCGTGGTCATAGAGTTGCTACGCTAATCCTCTTGCGTAGCAAGGTCATAACATAATTTAGCCCGCTCGATGTATCGGCTATAAAAGTTAATTCTTTAATCTGAACATAAAATTGTGTTATCTTTACGCGGTAATAGTAAACGTGCTCAGGCTCAGCATGATGCGGCCGTATATTCGCCAGGATTTTATTTATTTCTCCCACCCGTCGACTTCGATATTAGCGTTGAGTGCTCGTTCGCAGCTCGTAAATCTATAGTGTTTTATATATGAAATATAATTAAGGGAGCACTTGGATTTATATCGGACCGATTCGTTGAAGCTTCTATAATTCTCTCGACCCACGCTAGCCTTTCTCCGATTTTAATAATCTCCCCAAACGCTGCTCAATTATGTATATTCATTTCGACGCCCAACCCGACTCCAATGGTGAAATATTAATGGCGACAAAATAACATTTCACTTCTAATCACGCGAAACGAATTAATTGTATTAATTAACGCACCTATGAAATTTTCAGGATTAAATTCTCTCGCCCATTCGCATTATCATTCTATTAGCTCGCGGGCGTAAATGCTGCTCTGTTATTTTCTAATTTGTTCTAGCAGCGAGCGTTTAATAGTAACGAGGTTCAATAATTACATAGAATTACAACGGCAGACCTTAGTAATTGAATTTCGATGTACCCTTCAAAACCCTTCTCCGAGCCACTATATATTCTGTTAAACAAGGAAAACAGAATAATTCCTTTACTGGAAGATTTTTTCAAATAAAGATAGAATAATAATTCTACTAATTTTATTTAACACTGTAATGAATCTTCTCTATGTTGCACACTGATTTTCATATCAGCGTGGCAAGGTAACTGCAAATATCAAACTACATATACACCCGAAGGTATTTTCGTAAATTTTTACAGAATTCTTGATTCTGTAATGAATGTCATCCTCTGAAAAGATTTCGGCGTAATATTTCATAGTTGGAAGATATAGGATACGTTTCATGAACAATATAAACGAGTTTGCAGTTACGTAAAATTTCCACGTCCAACGATCAATATTCCAATTACAACTATCGCGTTCATCAAACACAAGTTAAAATGTCGCGAGAAGTTCCCGCCATGAGAAATCAAGCGATTAACCTGGTCCAAGTTCGGTGGCCGCAGCGTCACCCAGTTTCCCGCAGTTAATTGGCAGTCCACTGTACTTTTCGAAAATGCATGCCACTTCTGACGCAGCACCGGAGTTCCGGGCGAGGAAAGGGGGTGGGAAGGAGGTCGAAACGTTTCAGGTTCAGCCGAGTAGAAGGAGCGCAATTTCCCGTTAAATTAATCGCGGGCGAGTCGATTAAGCTTCGCACGCGCGCACGCGGGGCTCTCTCACTATGAAAAGCAGAGGGTCGAGCAGCGTTTCGCTCGCGTGCAAATTTTTCGCCGCGAACAATCGCGCGCGGACGATGATACGCGCCGAGCGGGAAACCATGCGACCAAATACACCGATGGAATTCGAATTCGAGTCGACTGGCCGCTCGGAACGCGCTTTATTTGCCGGTTCCACCCCTGAAACTCCAGGCTAATTATTCGGATAATCGTAGTAATCCCTCGCAGAGCCTCGTCACGCTCTGCCTTGCTCCCGATCGCGCGAATCGATTACCGAGCGCACCTGCGAGACCCGGTGCAGGCCAACAGAGCCTCGGACCAACGATTTTCTCATTTGCATCTCGTCCGGCCTCTGTGTCCCCGACATTATCGCAACCGGCCCGGCCTTTTTTCGCGCAAGCAGATTTTACCTTGGTCCGTTTTGCCCGGCAATTATGTCCCGCCGCGGGATAACCGCCGCCATTTGCATAGAACGTATTTCTTTCGCTTCGACCCTGTAATCCCTACCAGCCACGGATATATTTGTGACCGCCCTACGAATTTCCGCGAGAATTTCGCCAACGACCACGCGCGCTCGCTTTCCCCGTCTCTGACCCCACGTGCGCTTCTGCGAATTTTATTTATACGTTGTTGGCTTCGTAAATACCATTTGTACCATTCTTCTAATGTCATACTTTAATATCTGTGTTGCTAACAAGCACATTTAAATACATCCTTCCAAACGCCTACTGAGAAAACAATCATAGAGAAATAGGAAAACTGATGGCGCCTCCGGGGCACTTACGAAATTTCTACCTTCTTTGGACTGTAATGAAAACCTTTAGCAAAAGAACTCAGTCGAGATCCTGAGAATAACACCATCAAAATTTATAAACTGAAAGTTTTTACATTTTTTCACAGGATTCTCAAATGTCAAGGCTGCATACAACACAGTTTTATCGTATCGTAGCGAAAGAAACGTTTCCAAAAGAACGAGAGAATTTTTAAGAATTTTTAAGAGGATTCTTGAAGATCAAACCTGAAAATCGTTTTTCGGAATTTCTCTTAAGAAAGCCACCAATGGAGTGGGAATAATTTTTTTCTTGAAGTAGAGACGTTGCAAGGCATATTAATAATATTCTTTATAAATTGAAGGCGAGGTATAGTTGTTAAATTATTCCGTCGATAATAGCGGCAGGCTTCTTGTCCGAAATATTGTGAGCTACGCGAGTTCATGAACACGCATGCCGACCAACAGGTTTATAGCTTCCGGTGATGAGAGCGTTTCAGGTTGCAGCGAAGGGCCGGGCCACGGATCGTGGGGAAAGGAGAGAAAGTGGGACAAGGCACGTCGAGTGACCCACAATCGTACTCTCCCGGTTACTTCTTGCTTTTTCTTCAATGCTCCTCGCTTCCCCAGACGGCGAAAACTTTTCGTTCTCTTATCGGAGAGTTTCATCTCGATTCTATCGAGGGGGGAACGTTGCTGTGTTAGTGGAATGTACACTGGCTCCGAAAATATCCGACCACTTGTTCGATGAACAATGAACTTTGCTATTTCAACGTACCGAATGCGACTGAGTGCATTAGCATTTATACACTTGGTATTAACTCGTATCATCGAGGAAGAAACATTTACAAGTGAATGGCTTCAAATTCTTGTCGAAATTCTGACTACCGTAGCCACTATAATATCAGTTAATCTTTAGGAAAATCTTTTATATGTTTCTTGACTGAAAGATTGCTCATTTCCTGTTTTAGATACTGTCAAATAATCTAGTTTCTTCACTGTTGTGTCACTTAATTTGATGTATTTGTTTAACATCTAGGATCACACGAATGAAACTGGTGGAATTAAAGATTTGAACGAAAAATTTTTAGATCCTCTAGTTCTACTATTTTTTTGTGATCTCGCAATTTTCTTAAATCCTAAAGCTACCGTTTTTTACTGGACTTACCTTAAAATAGATTGTGGATTCTTATGAAAAAAATTGTTTTACGTTCTGCTCAAAATAATCTTAATTATCTGATAGCTTCACTATTTTGTGTTTCACGTCTCCATTTTTTCTCGCAAATCGAATTCGAAACAGTGAAAATATTCCAAGAATTTATAAATACTAGAATTATACGTTTTTTAATTCTTGTAGCATTCCTTACACATTTTAGAACTGGCCATAGTCGATGAAATTATCCTTTTCTTGATAAAGGTTCAGATATTTACAAATGGTGCTCCAAATAGCGAGTAAATGGAGTATGATATACATAGAGCAATTAAAAGCTACAATTTCAGAACACCTGACAATACTCACTCGTGTAACAGTCCAATTAGGACGTTGTGAGTAATTAATGCAGTGTTCCGGTAACAAAAAGCGACTTCGGCTAACAGAGCCCATAACTTTCGCACGGAACAGATCGCGCTTCCGTCTCGTCGGCTCCGAGAAGCGTGAGTTCGTTGCATATGAATTTTTCAGCTCGCCAATCCGGCCACGACCGACTCGGCCAGCTATAGTACAAGCAATACAAAATTTAGATAACTCTCGAGAGCGACCGCGGAACGCGACGAATCGAAGAACGTCGCGAAACTCGTTTCATCCGAAGAGCAGAGAAACACGGCGAACGAGGGTGTAAGAGTAAAGGAGAGAAAGAAGGTATTAAAATTCACGAGCGTTTTTAATTCGATTAGTTCAGTGGTCTTTGAAGAACAAGACGGTGGCAACAGAGAGAACCAGCCGGGTTGAAAAATTCAACTCGATTACCGCCGCCAGTGGAATCTAGTTTCCCGACGGCGACGCCAACTTCTTGTTCGACGGTTCTCTGCTTGCGAGCAGAATAATTCGCGGATTCGGAAATTTACTCGCTTCTTACGTCGACCGTCTCCCCCGACCACATTCGAGAAAGAGAGAGAGAGAGCTCTATTTCCGGCCGATCAGTTGAGCTCCGGCGAAATAAATCGACGTTTCCAGACAGGCAGCGAGCCTCGACAAAACTGAGCAATGTGTTTGACTCTCCCGAATGTTCGAATTTATTTTTCCGTCGGATCAAGTTCCCGGAAGCTCGTCGGAGCTTCCTTCTGCTCCCCGAGATTCGAGACAGCCCGTCGGATAAACTGCTCGGGTCGTTTACGACGGTTTCGTCGATACCGCTTTGCGTACCCGGTCATTCCACGCCAAATCGATCACGGTTCCCCTCAATGTCAAGAACTGCGCGCGGAATACGATGCTGTGATGTAATACATGCGAAATTAGGGGGGAGTTCAGTCTTCGCGCAGTGGGAACAATGGCCGATCTACCTGGACGCTACTTCCAAGTCTCGTGGAAGAGTTTATAGCATCTTTTCATTTCATACTTGGAATTTCATTGTTAAAATATATATTTTTTTATTATGAATGGATTGGGGATGAAAATTATAACATAGAAAATTTTCTGTTGTTCCCTTCTCTGAATAACTGCTTCCGAGAGATTGCATACATGTCTGAAATTTTATAATTTTTCAGTCATTTGCAAGTCGTTGCAGCTAATTTTTCTTTCGCGTGACAGAATAGTTCATGTAGATTACAAAAAATATATTAACTATTGAGCTTGTTCAAATCAAAGTTATAAGCTTAATTTAATTACTAGATGTCAGAAAAAAGAACGCTTATAAGAAGGGTTCATTCAATTTACATTTTCCCTGTAATTTTTATTCGAAACAGAAAAGTATATATTCGTTTTCAATTTACGTAGCTGCCATTATGCTATACGGTACACTTCACAAATAATCACTTCATTTAAAAACTTCGTGATACTGACGATTTGCAACGTTCCGTGCGACACTATGGTCCGTATTTTCCGCGGGTCGCGTGTTTCATGCATTTCGTTAGTTCATACCGGGTATAAAAAGGGCAAAAAACAAGTATGTATATTCCTTAAAATAGTGTACTTGGGTATTTCCACTAATAAACTGTACTCTCAAAATCACGATTTTTCCAGCTAGATTGGGCATTTTTACCACTGTGCATCGTTCAGCCGAATTCGAATTCGTGTTTTAAATATCGATTGTTCGAAGTCTCCAATTTTTATTTGGGGACCATTTATCCGATCGAGTCGATTTTTCTTTTATTTGCATTGGGGAGGTTTCAGCTATTGCAAAATTCATGTGTATTTTATAAACAAATTCGCAGCTGAATGATCACAACGATTCTCCACGAAGTAAGAACCTTTTCATAAAGCTTTCAGCTCTGAATTTCTCAGTCATTTCATATTTGAAAGTTTTTATCTCAAAAGCTATTTGTCGGATCGAGACGATTCTTTTTGCACAATGTTCTCCGAGGTTTACCCTACGACAGGAATATCTTCTTCGCTCGATTCCTATCGGAGCAGCCGCGCGGCGCATATTAATTGCGTCCGGAGATCTCGGCCGGCTCTAAAACAGGATAGTTCGCGTTTCACACTGTCGGTTTTACGTAACTCGAGCCCATCGGGCTCCCGGGTACGTGTCCTCGAGGACGATCGAACGCGCGGAATCGATTTTTCCCGGCTACCGAGTCCGACTTTCTGCGGTTTTCTGCCTCATCTTCGTGTTCTCCGGCGCGCGAGCACGCTTCTCCGGTGTCCGGTTACGGAGACCGTAGACAAGGTAGAATTTCGTGCTACTGTGGCAGGCTTCGAAGAGTACGACAGCGGCAGCAACGACTCGACGTGTTCAGCTAACGGTAGCCGATCTTTTTCATCGGCAGAAAACGTCTCTCGGCGATCGTTCGCGGAATCGGCGTTGGCCTTGCCTCGCTGCGAGGCGAGCCATTGAATAACGGGTTAAACGTTTCGCGCGGCAATTACCAGAGTTTTTCTGCGCCGCGGAGCACTGTGTCTGGCGATGTTGGTATGCGGTCGAACCGATTACGAGGACGTGTTGCGTTCCTTTTTTTTTCAATTGCGACGCGATTTACGATCTCGCGTGGTGCAACGATACGGCCCCACGTTGCCGTGACGAGAGAGTTGCGTGCGATCGACGACGACTGTCTCTCACGGTAGCGAAAACACCTTCGACTTAGGGGACTGTTCTCGCTTCAAGGGTATCACGGGAAATGTCCAGCTTACCCGTGAGATCGGTTCCGATGCCGCGAAAGTGGATTCCGAGTGCCTTTTGTACCAGATGCCTTCGAAATTGGTAGCTCCGTGTCGGTTTCAGGAAGTTCGATCGACTTTCGTGTTGACACCGATTGCAGTTTTGTGGTGTGGCTAGTATATGCAGTTCGCTTTTCACCGTACATAATCATGTTTACGACGCTTTACTGGAGAATGTGCAAGACAGAAAGGTTTAAATATGTAAAATGTAAATTTTTCAATGTGTGAAATATATTGGGTTGGCAAGAAAGTAATTTCAGTATTTCAAGGTGAAATAAAACCCAATTTTTGGAAAATTTTGAAGCTTTATGAGCGCGGAATTATGAAGCTACCAGGAAGGTGGAAAAAGATCATCAAACAGGATGGAAAATATTTTACTGATTAAAGTTCATTGCTTGAATAGAAAAATTGTATTTTTTATTTCACCTTAAAATACCGTAGCTACTTTCTTGCCAACCCAATAGAATTTACAATAAAGAAAGTTCTGAAGGTGTAAACACGAATGACAGAAACTCGGGGGTACGTAGAATAGAAAATATTCGGTCTCTGAGATAGAAGGTTACCAAATACAAGGAAATAACATTTGATAGTCTTAGGAACTAGGAGAAATTGAATTGAATAATAAGGAAGGTCGAATGCGTAAAATAAAAAATCCCTATAGGCGCTACGAGAGAAATAGAAAGCAGAGACTCTGCAACATGTAGAATAGGAAACGTTCAGAATAAATAGAAAGTATCCGATAGGTAAAATAGGAAAGGTATCTCGTGTCCCCGAACAAAGTCTCGGGACTAGAAGAGAGGACGGGATCGTCATCTGGAACGTATAAATACCGAGAGGCGACAAATCGTAGAGAGAGCCAGCAGCGAACCGGAGAACAAATACGGGCGTCGTCGTTTCAACAAAAATTCGTGACTTTTCGTCGGAGAAGTCGTCGTGTTTTTGCCGTCATTAATTCCGGGGATATCGCCCTCGTCACAGCGGGGGTGAGTTTCTTTCCCCGTACGAGACGGACAGAGATTATGGGTCCCGCGTCTTTTCCACTGGCCAACGAATGGAAGCGTACGAAAAGAAAACAAAAGAGCCTGTCTCTTTTTGGTGGGCTTTAATCGAGAAAATGAAGGAAGACCGCTCTTAAAAATCGGTCTGCGACCATAGATTTTCGGCGAGATATGCTAGAGAGGAACATTTCGTTGGGCGAATGCGTTTTCCACGTAATCAAAAATAGTGAGTACAGTTTATAAATGACGAAATGTTGTTCATAAATATATCTTCACTTTAATGGGTTTAACATTTTCGTCATATTGTGCTTGCATTCCCTCAGTTTTATTACGATAAAATAATAGTACATAGATTGAAATAATTGGGAGTACCGGGCAGTCGAAGTTACAGGTAACCGATGGTGCGTGGAATATCGGTTTTTGCATTCGTTTAAAGCAAGACGAGGATCTGCGTCGCTGGCAGGCCGACCGTACATGTAAATCCGTTCGAGGAAGGCACGCAGCATGGCAGAATCAAAAATAGTCCGGACTTATTGGTAGTCATCGTACGCGAGCACCGTCTCGATTTATTATTCACTGTAACAGCCAGCAAAAAGCGCGGAACTAATCGAGACGCGGCAAATGGAAACCTGCGCTCTCGATTTCCCGTGGACGGGTCTCTGGTATCGACGGGTTTTTCCCATAAAAGGCGGGTTCGGCTCGCCATTGCTCGGTCAAAGTCACGGCCGAGGAAATCTCGGGTCTCTTCGTGTGTCGTGTTTTCTTAGGAAACACGGTTTCACGTGGCCGGGGTCCGGGAACAGATATCCGAAAACTGCGTGGGAAAAAACGCTACATAATTCTTCATCTATTCACTCTCGCACAATATATCCGAGATTATTTAGAAAACTAACATGGGATCAGTCGATCTTTGACAATTATTTTTATATAGGGTAAATGTATCTATTGCTGCGGGTGTATGTTTTACTACGGAATTTTTTCCCAATGAGATTAACTCTTGTTAGCAGTCGAGGGGGATTTTATTTTTTAATATTTTCTTATGTTGTATTAGGGCCACCAATTTTTTTTGTATTCAGACACGTCATTGTTCCATAAAATGCTTACACATATTATTATTTCATGATAAATTAGGAATAATATTAAAATAAAGTATATGTGTGTATAGTAATTATTAGACTGCAAATTTTATTCATTATAAAAAAAATAGTAGGAGAGAAACAGTGCTTTTCAATTCTATAAGATTATTTAAAAAAGGAAGAAGAAATTTCCTATTAACATTCTATGGCTTGCAATTGATAGAGACATTTTGTATTTTGCATGGAAATCCGCAGTAATTATACATAGAGGAGTGCTAAATGAAGCATCACAAGTTAAATCCGTCAGTCTCCATCAGCGCCAGCTATTAAAATGTTAATCGTCGTACTATGGAAATTCGACCTAGAAACTTTCTTGAATGAAAAGGAAATCGCTGGGCATATTTGATCGGCAACACAATGAGCGTGGGCGGAGACGGTTTTTCTGCTCGTGGTGTCACGTAGAGGATCATTCAGCAGATATATCGAAGCGGCGAGATCGATTAGAAAGGAGTTACGACATCGTGCTCTCGCGATCGTCCTTGTAGGTCGGTCTCGTCACGACGCGACGTTGCGCGCCGCGCCGGAAGAACAGTTTCCATGAAGTCATCCAGCTCGAGGCACGGGAGGCACTCGCAAGGTCGAAAGTAATTAAAAGTGAATCGAGCCTGGTTAAAGGGAGGCGAGGGGCGAGAAGGGAGTTCGCGGTTCACCGCAATCAAAGCGTTATGAAACGAAGACATCTCGTTGGTATCCCTTCGGGTGGAGCTCTGCAAAGCCGAGCACTGTACATCTCGAAATATCTACAGAAAGTTCCAGCCGCTCGATGACTCTGATTAAGGAAATCTTTTAGCGTGACAGGTGTCTCTAAGACTCTTACAAATTTTTTTATGAACATTCAGTAAAAGTTATTACCATAATCTCTTCGTCCCCATCTGATTACTTGCTTCTGAGGGACGATTATAAATCTTTTGGTAGGAAGTAATTTAATTTGGCTGCAGTGGATCATTTTGCTTTAATATGCAACTGCAATGGCGATTTAATTAACAGAAAAATATTGAAAATTTTTTTAATGGCGACACTTTGAATATAAAGTTCCGATTCCTTCAATTTTCGTCTATTTTCGAGGCTGTAATAATTTAAAAAAATTTATTTTGGCATGATTGTGATACATACTGATAATAGTCACACATGTGCTGAAGATATTGATGCAATAGTTTTCGAGATATCGTAGGTAACCCTTTCGAAAAACATTTCAATAAGTGCCAGGAGCGTATTTTTTTAAAAATATACTCTTGACGTGTGCAAATAGAAACCGATTTTTTGGGCCTGTTGCATTAGAATGTCCCCTTAATCTTGATTCGACGATCTAGAATCAACGGAGCAGGCCTATTTTTATCCAAAAGGGTGTCGGTCCCGTGGCCCCTTCCCTTTGAATCATAATTGCGATAAGTCGACCTCGTGGCGAGCTGTGTGGAGCTTATTGTGGGCTGCCATAGCAGCCCATCCGCCAACAACGAGCCCTTCTATGCTCGTCGACAGTCCTGCGAGAAATGCGACATCGTAAACAAAATAATGCTTGTTATCATTTCGAACAGGTGACGAAACCGTTCCGAAAATCCTCCGAAATGATCTTATCATCTCTTCGTTACACTGTTCGTTATTTATCCCCGGGATCGTTCTTAATTAAAAGATAAGACACGTGGCAGAATGCGTAGCGACGCTATCTGGTCACTTTCTTTCTTGGTCTGTTGATCGATGGCTCGGCTAATTAGCCTGAAACGTCGGCACGCGCGGATTTCGTGTTCCAACCGTGGCGTTGCGTTGGGGGATATAGCTTTTCGCTCTGTGCGCGAACCAGTCCCTCTTTCTCTCATTTTCTTTCTCTCTCTCTCTCTCTCTCTCACCGTGTGTCTTTTTTTTCGCGTGGCCACCCACACAACGACACTTATCTCGCTCATCGACCGTGTCCCCTCGTGGAAAACGCGCGTTTGTCTGATAATTGTCGCCTGTCCCGAACACCGGCCGCGCGTTTCGCGCAGAAGTCACGGGCTGGAATAATTGAAAACAATTACGGGGAATAAATTGTCGGCGACTTGTCCGACTAAACGGACCAGCAACTCGACAAAAAAACGATCCACGAAACACTTCACGGCTGGCACTTGCCGCTTGTTCGCAAATTCGAAGAGGACGCGGAATTCTTGACGCTGCACTCAGAGTGACTGACTTTGGATACGCATTGTACAATGGCGGACATCGGTGCTTCTTCGGTGGGACATTATTACGGTTCGAGTTGAAAAACTTGATATGAATTGAAAATGTTTCGTTACAATAGTCTAGATTTAGTACTGTCCATTTTACTTTGCTGCGTCACGCCCTTATTTAAGAAACAATTATTTCACGTTTGAAAAATTTGCTTTTTTAATTTGAAGATTAAACATTTCTGCCGACCTAGAATAATTGCAATGTATTAGTTTTTTTCATTTTATGGATATGCAATTGATATAATACCTCATACAATACTTAAGTGTTTAGTAATTGATTAGATACCAACATATTTAATAATCTAAACAATATTGTGGATAATGGTACAGCAATTTTTAGTGGTGACTCTGAGTCACCCCTCGACTGCTAAGGGTTATTTCAAATGTATGGTCCAATTACGAATGATGTAAATGATCTTGACCGACACATTAGTAGTCCAACTAATTTTCGAAATAATTCACTTAAAATTTGATAATCTCGAGTATCTCTTAAAAGAGTGAGAAGTCCGTGAAGACAGTGAAATACGTCTTGCTCGAATCATTCTGAATGAAATTATTCGATTGTAAGCATCGTAACGTGATTTCCTGCTTCGAATTCGTAGGAAAAATTGAGATACATAATACGACCACGTGTTTGCCATAATCGATTGAATTTTTTGGCGCTGTCAATCGTCGAACAAAGTGAACAAAGTCGCAACGACAACGCGCGTAACGAGTAGCAGTAACGCCGGCGGCCGCCGTGTCGTAAATAATTTCCCCGTAGCAACGATAAAATTAGAAACTCCGAACCTAATTTACTTTCGAGCCGAAGTTATTATTGCTCTACCAGCAGAATGTTCGGGCGCGGGTTCTCTCTTGTCTAAATATTATGAAACGTTCGCTACAGGTTCAGCCATTTTATAACAGTGGGTAATCTCTCTCTCTGGCCGCCTAAATCCCACACATATCCTCCATTTTTCTGCTTTCTACGGATTTCTGCTGTCCGCAGTTCCGCTTTCGCGCGACGGAAACCACCGAGGCGTGCGCACCGTGTGTCCGACGGATAATAAAACCGCGAGACCGTGACAATTCGCGCGGACTAACGCAAAAACCGTCTTAAACCGTTGCCGAATCAGGACCGACGATTTTCCGACCAGAAGAAGAAGAAGAAGAAGCTTCCGAGCGGATAACTTTCACGAGAGGCATCGGGACGATCCGAGTTCTCCTCGGTTTCTCATTGTTTCGCAATTTCCATTGTCCAAAAAGGACGATTAATTCGCTATCAGAGGTTTTCGCCGATCCATCCGCCCGCACCCGGCGAAAATTATCTTCGAATAATGGCTAAGTAATTCGGCTACAATTTCACTTATCCCCGGAATATTTAAATTCTAATGAAAATGTAGATCAAATAGTATTGTTGAAATGAAAATGCTTGAAAGGTTATAAAGCACTACAAGGCACGAAATAACATCCGAAATATTCAACTGTCAGGATATGTATACCACCATTTTGCGATTTAAAATTAGGTTAAATGGAAACAATGCCATCTCTACATGAAAAACGAAATTACTTTCCGAACTATCTAATACAATACCTTGATTGCTGTCGTTGAATAAAACCTCTGCAAATAGTAAATTCACCAGGACTAAGGATGATAAATATAAAATACTCCATATTTAACACAATTAAAGTTTTGATTAGATCTTCTACATCAATTACAATTACCTCTCTGCATACCATACAAAATAAACAATAAAAATCCTAGTTGTAACACCTTCCACCAACAATGACACGTGTTAAAAATCAATTACGCGTGTCAAATTTTTAAATAAAACGCTTCATATCAATAATAAAGATACACGAGATATCTCATCGTCCATAGTATTGTACGACGACATTATGGTGACGAGATATCTCATCCATTGGAGCGAAAGGGTTGAGCAGAGGGAGGTTTTTGAGCGGTCCTATAATTTTGAAGCAGACGAAATAATTTGGCAGGGACTCGTAAAGGCCGTCGCGCGAGCGTATTTAATAAATGCGCAGCGAGAGCGGGATTTGGTTGCATCGATTGCCTATCTGGAAAGCGAGAGCGGGCCGGGTCGGACCGGGACGGGTCCGGTTAATGAATAATCAGCCATCGTTTCGCGTCCTTTTTCCGCGGATTCCGTTTGCGCGATTACCGGGGCGCTTTAACGGGCTACCGCAGATAGGGAATACCGGAAACACCGTCGAAAACAGCGGCGTCGGGCGTCCGCGCCGAAACTCCTGCTCGTAAAAGCTTTGGATACGGGTCTATGAACGATCGCGGGCGCTGGGATTTCCTCGAAAGTCCAGTCAGTCGTTTTTCCGCGGAACCGCCGAATAAAAGCGCCTGGCGAACACGAGCCGGAGTTTTGTCTGGTGCCGCGGCAAATCGCAGCGTGCCATTTTTATGTTTGCTCTGCCAGAGAGACAGAGAGAGAGAGGAGGCGGAGCAATATGGAGAAGGGGAATAGAAGAAGGAAAAAGAAAGAAGGGTGATTAAAGAGCGCCACGGCGCTCGCGGGCAAGAACAAGCACGAGAGTAAAAAAAACCGACGAATCGTATGTCATATGTGGGCGGGGGGTAGTGTGCAATTGGAACCACATGGCCGCATTTGCATCTCTTTTTTGTATGCGGCCACAGGAGGCGCGGCGCGTCGCGCTCGGTTCGCGCCGACCGCAGGATAACAAGAACAAAAGTGCTTCTAATTTTTCGGAGACAAAAGGCCAGTCTTTCGCGGAACTTCGGAAAACGGCTTTCAACTATTCCCGAAAAAAATCCTTTTTCTACACGCGGCACCCCGTTTATCTTAATGTTCTTTCTTTGTGCTCCGGACATTTTTCGTACCTTTCGACGGTTCAAACGTGCTACGAGCTTCTTCCGCTTTGTTTCCTTGTAACGCTCTTTTTCGTTTGACAAATGTTTCGTTGACAGGGTGGTTCTCTCTGACTCGATTTTTGTGGTGCCAACAATCTTGGACTGAACATTTGAACAGTTTTCTACACGGAGTTGCGGGAGGTCAAAAATCGACAGGTCTTCTGGTAATAACTCAGTATTGCGCATCAAGTATAACACGAAAACAAAAATTGAAACTGTATTTCTCAACAAATCGGAAATTCCGCGAAATATTCTTCTTGCAAGTATCGAGTGCCGTATAAAACGGAGATCTCCACGCACTAATTGTCAATAATTGCGGTGGAAGGGGTATAAAAGGCGGAGAGGGCGGCTCGTAAACTATTTCAATAGCGTATCTGGCAGCGGGCGCGCGAAAGTTGGGCGTCAAAAATTTTATGCGAAACGAAGCCGGTTTGTCGACCCCGTTGCGGAATGAAAAATGGAGGACGGCACCGGTTACGGAGGAACTTTGCCACCGATAGACCGAGAATAACAGCTCGTAAAACTTGCCGGAGACACGTTAAACGCGATACCGGTGGCAGCTCGCTGGTTTCATAAATTCCTGCCATTGTTCGGGCTGGTTTCTATCGAGCGACGATCTTGATTCGGGAGAAGAATCAACGGCTCCAGACGTCGTTTCCCCGGGCTCTCTCGGATAGCGAAAATAAGGCTTGAATATTTCCCTTCCTTTATCCAGAAGAGCGCGATTGTCTGGCACACGCTCTTCCTCGGACTGCAAACGTCGGCGGCTAGGCTGGGAGAACGATTGGGAAATAATTGACCAATTTAAGGTTACGTGACTGGAACGTGTCTCGTCGGGAAAAAGACACGGGGGAGAAGAGAGAAAGAGAGAAAGAGAGAGAGAGAGGGTCGGTTCTGGTGGTCCCACGGGCTCTTCTCCACCCCAACGAACATTGCCGCCCCCTTTTTTCTGCTCCCCCGATTCGACTATACCTTGTCGACAACCAGATTACGTTTCTGTCGCGCTGTAAATATGATCGATGCGTTCCGTTCGGCTGGATCGAACCGGGTGCGAGCTCGAGACACCCGAATCCTGTCTACGACTCGAGATTGGATTGAAAGTCGCGGCACTCTGATTGAACCCGCGATCGGTTCGTTGCGATCGATTGGAAACCGGATAGCTTCTACTTTATTCCATACTATTCGCCAGAGCTCTGGCGGGCGTCATTGTGGATGTTTGTAAAGCGTGATTCATGTTACCTGCACTGATTCATGAAGATACTTGAACAATTACTGCAGCTGTAGTTCGGATAATACGGGGATAATAATATGGTCAAAATTGCGTTGTGTCTGGTATTATTTCAATCAAGAGCACGTCACGAGCATAACGGCAGGAATTGTACGATAAAATAATTGAAAATAACAAGGATTTGCTACTGAATTATGTAATATTGTCTGATCGATACGCTCATGTCAATGTTTGATTTATACGATACAAGCAACGCTTCGGCCCCATATTTTTCGCACATGCATCGATGCGTTGCTGTACTTAAATTTGACAGACTCGAAGTGAATATGAAAAGGTTAGCTGGCGTTTGGATAAGAAATCGCGTCGACAGTTAATTCCACGAGAGGTTCGAGACGAGATTTGTAATCGGTCGACGGGAGCAGTAACGATAATTGATGGATCACGACCGAGCAGCCCACGGGAAACGAATCGTTCGACGCGGCCCTTAAACTGAATTAATCGAACCGGGTTGTACACACGCGCTGGAACCGTGGATACCCGATGGATCGTCTCGCGTATTCGTCCCGGCGCGGCGGCAGGACGCGCGCTGTAAATATGATAGATGAAGCTCGCTCATGCTCTCGTAAGGACCGGGAAATATGTTACGGCGCGAGTCCGATTCCGATGTGAAAAATTGGCCCCGGCCCCCGTCGGTATGGAATTTCCATCCGTGACGGAGCCGGCCGACGATAAATCTGGGTAAACAGCGTGCAGAGGCCAAGGCATTTTTTGTGCCAGGCTGCTGCAACGACGGACGTTGCATCCAGCGAGAGGGAAACGTCGAACCGTCCCCGTCGAAAGAACGAAATACGATCGCGCGTCCGTTTTCTCCGCGTCGAGGAAACGGTGCGCGGGGGTGGCGAAATCCGCGATAAATAAACCCATCCCCTGCGTACAACTCCCAGGCGTGTCAATTTGGATACTTCTTTACGGCGCCGGAGACTAAGGGAGTCTGCTGTATCAAGGTTTAGCACCCTAAACGGGCATGAATTACTCTGTTGGAGAACATTATGGACATTATATTAGATTAGAACCACGTGTAAAAACTTTACATTTCTTTTTAGATACACGGCGGGGTTCGGACAATATGACCCTATCTAGCAAAACTAATTTTAATTCGTGTTCTTGACTCTTAAAGTTATATATTTTCCTTTAGTTTGCAGTTTGAGTTAAATGTCGAATGACTGTCGTACGATCAACTTTCTCATCTCTTGCATCCCGTGATGTTTCCCGAGGATCTGCCTCGCTAATAGCCCTCAGTTCGCCATTATCAATTGCAGAAGGAGCTGGCTCGGGACTGCAGGAATAATTCCATTAGCCTGGCGTCGTATCTTCGTGGCCTCTTTTTTCCTCGGCGCGGCGCCAGACTGGGCGAATAAAATAATTGTCATCGAGCGGCGACGCATGTCGCGGCCGTGCGGGTCCACGAGGGACTTGTCTAGGGGTAAACCGTGTGGAATAGGGCGTGTAACTGCATTTTCTCGGAGAGAATCATCCCCCTGGAACACCGTTCGCCGGGGGTGAATATGCTGTAGCTATCTCTCTCTCTCTCTCTCGGATATCGGGTGGGGTAAAAAAAGTCTCGCGATCTCGTGCGGTTTGCGGGGTGGTTTCCGAGGGCTGCTGGCCGTTGCGCCAGGTGGAGAGCTTTCTTTTCATTTGTTAACGAGGTTAGAAGCCGCTGGGAGTAGCGGAAATAATTTTTCCGTCTTCTCTCTCCGCCCTGAAACCAACCGCGAGCCGCTTACCGTGGCCGTGCTCTCCCGTCGCGCCGCGCCGGGCAGGAAAAGCCCCGAGAAAACTGATTGCCCCGGCTTCCCGCGAAATCACGGCGTTATTTATTTTTATTCCGCGCTAACGTACCGCGAAAAGCTCTCCACGATCTACGCGAGAGCCACGATCTACGACGCCCACGCTCCCGGTGATGCGTCGCGCTAAATCATCGGGAGGCCGCGTGTTTATCGTCGAGACCCCGCGGCGAAAACCAGCCAGGTGAACGTGCGGTAAATTCGTGAAACTTGAAAGAGAAGCGTCCCGGCGATAAAGTGCCAGGCATTAAAGACGGGGTTAGATCCAGCGAAAGAGAGAGAGAGAGAGAGAAAAAGTACCGCCTCTCTCTCTACCCCCTTCCCCGCCACTCCACAAAGAAGACGGGAAAACTGAATCGGTTTTCGCAGAGGGAGCCTGGTCTGGGAGAGACGGTCTCTCGCCGCGGCGAAACGTAATCAGCCGGTGATATCCTTACCCCTTGACGCCACCCCTCGAGCGCAACACCCCCTCGATTTACTCGAGTCCTAACGGGATCAAATTATTCGGATGAGTCGGATATTTGTTCTATCGCCGAGCCGACGGGATATTTCTACGACGAAAAAGAGCGCGCTTCCACCTCCTCCTCCCACGAGAGGGAAACGTAATCACGCGCCGATTTCTTCCAACCCCAGTCCTCGGGAAAAACATCCCCCGACGATTTCGGCTTGATAACATTACCAGAACTCGGACCAGCGTGGTGGGGAATGGTTCAACGTATGTTTCGAACTGAATCTGCAATACTGAAGAAAGTTTCGCGATAAAAATCGCTAGCTACACAATTACCTGGAAAGGAAAATTTTGGGACGCTCGTTAGAGTCAGTTTGATGTATGGTACACTTACCCTATGATAAATTGAAATGCATACCTTTTTTACATACAGAGACTCCTCTCGTCATTTTACGTTAGAAGCTATTCGAGTAGCAATATCGGATTAAAGTGGAACAGACTGTTTAACCCTTGCTACTACTTGCATTTCTTTCAACAACTTGTTAATGTTCCTCTAAAAGTATTACAAAATTTCTCTGAATGTCCACTCTTTGCTCGCTAAAATATCAATTCATAGTCTTAGAATGAGAATTTGTTTGAAATAATCTATACATTTTGGTTGGCTACATAAGGATCAACTGTTTACCACTTATGGTTTGGAAGGGCAACTAACTCGGAGCACAAGTTTTCCAGGGGAACCGCAAACGTGCGTCGAGAATGGGGCATTTCTCTCTTTCTTTTCGCCGGAAGATCGCGGGATAGGGTGTCCCGTGGTCCGTGACCGAGGCACGAACGAGAAGACCGATGGTTTTCTTGCGAGTTCATCGCGCAGCCCCGGGTAAACCGAGAGAACAATTGGCTGTGGGACAAAACCGGCGAGCGTAAATTGAAAGGAAGAAGAAAACGGAGAAGAGCGAGCAGCAGAAACGGACGTCCTACCGATCAGCCGCCGCGTCTGAACGACGACGCTGGTCGACGCGACGCGACGCCGCGTTCTCTCGTTCGATCCCGTTGTTTTACAATCGGCGTTCTGGAAACTCGGCGGCGAAGAACACTCCCGAAAAATGGACGCATTCCAAACGGAGTGAAACTGCCGCCAGACGCGCATACATGGCCGCGCGTGTGCTTCCTGGCCGACTCAAACCAATACACCATATTTGCGAAGTCGCCGAGCCGGCGGAAAGACGCTCCGAGCTCTCGGTTTTCCGCTCGGATTCGCCGGATTTTATCCCTTCGGACGCTCGCCGAGACGGAACTGCAATCCCTATAAAATTGCTCCGTATTCTGCGACCGACCCCAACCCACCACCTCGCGATTTTACTGCATTAACGTTAATTCTGACCAGTCGCGTGAATTCCGGACGTTTCTCTTCGTTTTCTATCGTTAGTGTTATTACCGCCCGTGGAAATGGATTTCACAACTCGCTCGAGCAAAATATAATCACCAGAGTAATTTACGAGGTTCAATTATTGTTTAATTCGTTCAATCTTCTGTTTGCTGTACGCGGATCGTGACGTTTTACAAGAAATGTTCACTGTTTCTTTAACCCCCAACTTTAAGGGCTGTTGTTACCTTTTTAATATGATCACTTGCTAATAAGAAAATCAATGAATACATTACAATTCTAACATTCTTTTTACCACCGTGACTTCATATTTTCGAATTCACATTTTATTTTGCTTTTAGCTCAGTGTTTTTTACTGCCGTGTCTTTTACAAACTAATTTTACGATAATCGTCCTAACCAGAGGATTTCTCGACGTTCTCCGCAGTGCGTCGCTATTTATTTCTCTGTTCCATCTTCCTCAGCGACCAGTTCTCCTTTTGCGAGCATTTTATGATTCGTATATCTTGAAACACAAGAGAAATGATATGGTAAGCGTTTGAGCCGACGCAAGCGTATCCCGCACGCACCGCTCGCGGATCAGACAATACGCTAGCTAGATACAGAAGCAACGGCAGCAGCCTCATAGAAACAGTTCTCCTTTCTTTGTCCGCGGTTCTTCCTCCATTTTCCCCTCGGCCGGGCCTACATTCATCCTCACGTTGCTCCTGGCGCATCGTCTTTGTCCGCTTCGCCGCTCCGAATCCAGAATCCGGCCGTTTTTTGACGGACGTGAAAGCCTCGACGAAGCAGCGGAAAGCCGGTTCCCGCCTCGTCAATTTTTTAACTTTGTGCGGAAGGCAGACGTCGATTGACGTCTTCCACATATTTTCTGTGGCTTCATTAAACTGGGAAACTTCGTGCAAAATAAAAATTTTCTAGGTTAATTGCTGGAAGCAACAAGAAAATGAGAATCTATTTCTTTTCAATGAAGACCTAACGTATACGTCACAATATATCGTTCACACTGTGTTAACATTTGAACATCCTTCTTAGTGACGTGCGTTTTCGAGTTCGCTGATTCCAAGCGCGTTCTTCGCGATGTTGGGCGCGAAATCGATGAATCACTCGGGTCGGGTCTCTCTGGATTTTCAGACAGGTAAATTATCGCGTTCCTCCCGACCGGGATCGAACAAATGGGCGGTGATTCATGCCTCCGCCCAAAAAACCACGAAACTATTATTATTATACCGTTTTTATCGAGCTGAGGCTGTGCAGCAGCCTTGCGGAACACAAAGCGCGGATCAGAGAACTTTCGAATGTGGAAAATTTAATACAATTTGCTGTACGGAGAACTTATTCCACTTCGTTACTTCTCTATCTATTTTATAACTCTCCTAGAAAATAATTGACCATTTTTACACTGGAAGTACCAAACAAAGTGACTTGGAGAATTTCTCAATATTAATACAAATTCTTTTAAAATATGAAATTACAAATTGTCGGTAGGATTAAATGCAAAGAAAATTAACACGCTCATTATCCGAGTATTCAAGCTGCGAATATCGAGAATATTCATAGATAGATTACACCGTTGCTATACACATTTCAAAGAGGCTTTTAAGTGAATTTTATTTCCATAGTTTATCGTTTCCATCACGTATAATTCCTTGAATTTTCATTTAAAATCATCGCGACCCATATGCGGGAAATGAAACTGCGAAGAAAGTATTAAATTATATTACCTTCCAAAACGACTAATTAAACGTCGGATCCGATTCGAAGCCTCTCAACTACTTGTTAATGGAAGCCGTTGATATCACGGCGCAAATAAAGCGAACTGTAATAAAAACGATCATCTTCTATTTACGACTGACACGGCACGATTAATGTGTTAGCAGTCATCAGCAGCCAATTTAGAGCTAAACGCGTTGAAAAGTCGTGCGATCGCAACCCTTCGCTGTAAGTGAGGTAGCGCTGACGATGCTGACGAGTAATCGCCGTGGAGAAGTTATTGCTGAAACGGAGTCGATATTTTTCAGCCGCTTCTTATCCCGTGCAGTCTAGTCCCTGTGCTGATCGGGTTCCGCGGAGGATCGTAACGATGATTATGGGAGTACGGGCAGCAACACACCGGTGCGGCGCGTACATGCGTCTCTGGAGTCGCTGTAATAACGATAGCGGTAATAAATTGTCGTTGGCCGCGACAGCACCGACCATATTCACGATTATGACTGTAATAAATTGGTGGACAACCGCTGGGTGAACCGATCGCGCTTATTATTATTAGAGCGAGCACAGAGGCGGTTTCGCGCGGCCGATTACACCGTGCCTCGCTTGTAAGTGAATTAACGCGAACCGCGGACTAATATCCCATAGAAACCCTACCCACTCCATACGATTTTACACTGTATCCCGGCTTTTTTCCTCGGGATCTCCATACGGGGACGATAATTATAGTGGTTCTCGCGAATGGTGTCGCATTTATCGCAAACCGAGCGCGAATATATCGAGCTATCCCGTCGATGGGACGAGTTCCAGCCACGGGAAGATTGATACACCGTAATCAAAAGACACTCCGTAACAACCGTGGGACTCGGGGAATCAGCTAACCAACGCGTGACCGTGAACGTGTACGGAACGTGTTCTAAAACACGAGCACACTTTCGCCGACGACGGGTTGCCCCTACTTCGGATCCTCGCGCCGTTATTACCGCAAATTATTTGTCATTATCCTCCGCGTTCGCTGGCTCGTTTTGCGTTATTAAACCGCGGACGTTTATGCGAACTCCTTTTTCAGAGACAAATTTTCGCGGCCGCACCGGCCGGCGAAAGTAATTCGCTTTTAATCTCTCGTAAGTGCGACGACGGTATTGGACCGGAGCTGGAGGGTTTGCAATTTTAAGCTTTTCGGAAGACGCGCGAATTTTCCACTGGCGAAATGATGACTCAAGATCTTTCAATATTGTGTTCATTATTACGTTTGATTATTTCTAGAATTCTGGATTCATGGAATTGTAGAGCAACAAATCTCTGTAATCGATCATTCTGATTCGTTCAATACAATTCCAGTGTTGAGGAAACGGTGATAATTAGACTGCGGATCTTCATGCAAAATGAGGTTCGAATTTCCCGCGCGTCGTTTCACGCGGTAAAAGTGAGCGGCGGATCCTCTGGAGCGGGTTGTTCGCAACCGTCGTTTCATCGCGCCGCGCCGGCGATGGAACCGCGCCGCAGTTATTAAAATTAGTTGCGCGGGACGGGTAACAGAATTTTTAGGTTGGTCCCGAGCCCCGTGGAAATATTTTTCGGCTCGCACCCGATTAAATTCGCGCGGCCCGGCCAGTCTGCGCAATAATTCACGGGCGGCGCGGCGCTCCGCGTTGCCGGATCCTTTTCCTCGTTTTTCCGTTCCCCTTTTTTGGCAACGTTTTTAAGGCTCCGTGCGCGGCTAATAGGAAAAGATTGTGTCTCGCTAGGGTGACCATGCTCTCTCCGGTTCTCCCCACGGCTCGTAGTTCTCTCGCTCGATTTATCATCGTGACGTGTACTGGCTGCGCCTCTCTCCCGGTTAGGGGGTGGCTTTCTCTATCCTCTTATCCCGGCTCTGTGCCTCTCTTTCCCCCTCATCCATCCCCCTTCCCCTGCAAGAGACCCGCCACGGGCTTCTCTCATCCCGTGAAATTAAGGCGAATCGCGAAGTTTCGTATTTCACCGACCACCCGCTCTACTCTCTCGTATGCGATTAAGTTTCCGTCGATGCCCGATAAATCCTTGCTGAACCTCCTGGCTGGTAGTTACGCTGGGCCGGCCGAGGGGCTGCGATCGAAACCTCATCGTTGTTCCCGTGACCCGTGAAACCCCATACTATATTTTCTACGATTGCGGCATCACGAGATGAACCTGAAGTCGTGGCACCGCTCTCTTCAACCCTGCGTGTTTAACCATCGCGCGCCGTTCTGAGCATTATTGCAGTCGAATCTCGCGTTCGAAATTGATTATAAACTTTCTATCGCCACCACCCTTTTCTACGATTTTCATGAAATTCTCTCCGGTTCTCTGACTATCTTCGGTTCGGATAGCCAAGGTTCTATTAAATCGTCAATTAAACAAGTACACGTTTCAACTCATTTCAATCAGAAAAGTGTGACAAATGTGTTAACAGAACTTTCACAACGAAATACTTGCAAACATCCAAGACAATTATATATAAAAAAAGGGATGCCTATTGAATCTAACAATTTCTGTATTAAAAACTTGAAAGATATATTCAGTCTTCAGCTGGACGCATGATTAATCCCTACAAAAGGGAGCGTAATAGAACTGGAAAGTTCACTTTCGCTTGAAACAGTCCTGGAAGCCGCGACGGGGTTGGAACGCGTGCTAATCGCGGCCATTTAAATTCTCCGGCAGAGCGGCTAGAACATGCAGGCGCATAATTGCGTTACGAATCGAGTGGCCCGATAAAACCGGTATCGTCCCGTCTCGTCCGAAAATAACCATTGGGGACGAGACGAAGGGAGGGGCAAGATCGAGTTCTCCTGTTCTCCTAGCGGGAACCCCCTTCAATTATCAGGGGTAGCCGAGTGGCACGATGAAATTCGAATTCGGACGAAATTCACCGTGTTTCGGTGGTCGAGTACCAATCCACGCCCGGCTCCCCTCGAGTGGGCGGGAAATTCGAAATAAAAGGAACTAGACGGGACGGGACGCCTCGCCGGACCTTCGGAAATTTATTCACCGCGTCCGAGGGAAGTTAACGGAGAGAACACCGGTCGTCGACGCTTGAATAGTTCCGCGGTATTACCCTGCGCGAAATAGTGCTGACCGGTGTGATCCCGCTGCACTTCGTTTTAATACATATTCAGGCCGGGGGCCGGAACTTGCTCGGAAAGACTCCGACATCTTCCTACGTCGCCGATCTTCCTTCCTCCGCGTTTCCGTTTTCTTCCGTTTATTCCGCCGGGTTTATCGACGTTGAAATTAGGGGGCGTTTCTGCGGGTATTTTATTATTCTCTGGTTCGCGCGAATACATTCGGGTCGTCCCACTCGAAATCGAACACGGTATTATTTAACATTTTGTGGGAATTTGAGTACGTTGTTGTCTTGAGTGATATAGAACCACGAAGCGTGACCACCTTGTATGAACGTGTTTCTAAGGGTTTTTTGAAGGCGAACTCGGTTTTTATTGCATTCTATCGATAGACATAATGCAAATTTTCTGTACGAAATGGGACTACGTGTTGAACTATTAAATGTGAGAATTATATCAAGACATACAATGTTCAATTCAGCGTAGAATGCCGCTTTCGATAAATTAAGAATAAAACAAACATAACATTTTCTAAAATCAGGCGTTTGATCGTGTATTTGCAGACTTTTGTATACTACATACGCATAAATCCTAATTCAATCCAGGCCATTACAATTTAAACGCCTCATTACCTGGTACGGGAATTATTGATGTCCCCAACTGCAAATGTGATTAATAATCTGAATAAATAATGACATTCAAAACATCAATCATATCAGGTTGCCAGCGTGATCGTTGTGTAATAGTTTACCATGTACATGCTTGTTTACGTGATTACAAATAATAATAATATTAATAATTCGCTCATTTATTTCGATGATGCCTGATTCAAAAGTTTCCGAATCTGGCCGTTAAAAGCCGCGTTCCTCGTCTCATCTTTATCTGTATATTTCATAACGGAGTTCTCGCTCGGCTTTTCCGGAGCTCGAAGCTGGCGCATAATTCCTTTCAACCCTCTCGGCCCGGCACGATCTCATTGTAGCTCTGTCGGGGGTTGAAGTGGGTGGAAAGGGGGTTGGCGAAAGTTGCCGGTCCGCCGAAAAATACGCGGTTGCTATTGCTCTTGTCGCTGTTGTGGCGCCTCTCGTCGCTTCGCGGGTTCTCGGTGCTCGGTTTCCCGTAAAAAGGCACCTTTATTCGACGCGTGCAACTCTTGCGCGCTCATGCTCTCGCGGAGCGAAACTCTCGCGTTCCCTGCCGTGCCACGCTGCGCCGTGTCGTTGAAAAGCGCGTCGAGATTTTTCTTGGCTCGGTTCTCGCGCGCCGTGTCTTCCTTTTTGCGGTGGCCGTCACTCCGGGTAACTCGGGGTTTTCTTCTCTTCTCTTCCTTCCTTCCTTCCTTCCTTCCTTTCCTCCGGTGTCTGCCATGAATTCCCACCCCACCGGGACACCGGTTCTATGTGCCGGGGCTTTATTTACGTGTTTTCGGCCGCGTACAAGTGTCCCCGACTCACCGGGCGAACTTCTCCGGCAGTTTGCGAGGAGAATCATTGCCCCCTTTTGCCCGATCCCGTGGGTGTGTCCTAGCTTCCCTAGTGGAAACTAATGGAATCACGTTGGAGACTTTTCTTCGAGCGTACCTACCCACCTACCCTCTTTATTCTAGAGCTTGCTGCTCGTTGGCTTATTCGCGGATGCCACGACTCACCGGATTCCCCGATGCCGAACACACCAGCTTCCGACAGAATTTCTGAGCACGCCGAACTTTATCGGGCCCCGGGAATATTCTCTATTTTATTAGGAGCGGACTACCCGCGAGAGCCAAGTTTATTGGCGCCGCTGGATTAGAACGGACCAAGAGGCTTATGCGTTGGAAACCTCCGCCCGGATCGCTGATTCGATGATAGAGACCGGTGGACTCGCTTCTACTCCGTAGCGTCGCGATTCTATCCTGGCGATGCTACCAATCGTGAGAATGTCGTCAGTTCCTGGTCAATAAGGGAAGAGAGGAAATTGCTTCTAATGTCCCTGGGAATCTCAAGAATGCGACGTTATGGAGGGAATAGTACATAGCGGAGACAGTACAACCGGACAGAGGGTTATTCTACATGTAGAAATAAATCGAAAAGAAAAAGGAATAACATTTTTCCGTTTGAGGCCCCGAGAGAATCGAATTTAAAGAAGGTAGAATTGGTCAGATTTTCTCTAAAACGAACTTGTTGATCATGAAACGTTATATCACATTGTTCTCTTTTTTTATGTAGAATCATCCCCTATTATATATAACAAATAATACATCAATTTAAGTGATACAAAAGTAAGAAAAAGAAGAAGCAATAATGGTAGCCTCGTTGCATAAGATATAGCCGAACCCTACACCCAATAAAATTTCTTTGAAACCGGAGCATGCTGTGTCCGAATCCACCCCTCGCCAGTTGGCAACCTGTAAATTGGCAAACTAGGTGATCGCGAGTTCCTATCGATTGAATTCCGCCTCCGAAGAGCCGAGGATCGGCACCGAGCGGACGAGCCGAGCGAGAGTTCACCGAAGCGTGCTAATTAAAATTGATGTCGGGAGAGGCGATGGTGTGAGGTGGCAGGAGAAGAGGTCCCCGCGTGAAATATGAGAAACGATGGGACACGCGGGGCGCGGCGCGAGCCTCGAAATTTCGAGACCGGAGAACGCGGGGGCGAAGGTGGAAATCGCGGCCCGAGGAAATTGAAACCCATAAAACATAATGGTGAGCGACACTCGGAGGGATTTACGGGCATCGCCATTTCCCATGACCACCTCATTATTTCTCGGCCGTGTCATTTCGCATTCGCGAGGCCACGTTACGTGCCCGGAATGCCTCTCGGACCCCGGTCCTCGACGACAAGCGATCATCCTTTTCACCGTAGGGAAGAACAGAAGTACGCTCGCGCGCCAGGTGTTGCTGCGAGCTGCGACACCGTCACACTGCCATATGGTCGCGCTATGCCACAGTGCCGTAACATCGTCGCGTCCTGTCGCGTCGTGTCGGGGCGAACTGTTTCTCCTCGAATTTGCATGGAACCACCTGAATATGAACTCGCTTCCGCTCGATTTTCCACCGTCGATACACCACTAAAAGTACCGTAATCGAAACAATTTTCGGACTATCTTTCTTTGAATTCAACTATATGACTTGACGAAATAAAAATTTGTTTAAAATAATATTATATATTCATATGCTTCAAGTATTATTTCATCTTTTGACTGTTTCAAATCGCCCAGCTACTCATTTTTGTCATAAACGCATGTCCGATCAAATACTTTTTTCTGGGGATGAACAATAAAAATCCTGAAGTAATCAAAATTTTACTCACTCAACAGTGCATTCACTGAAATACAACTTCGGAAAATATAAAGATCCCGTTTAAAGACCGTCACTTCAGAACGATGTTCTCTTCCCAAGTTCCGCAGTGTAATAGCCAGAGTGAAATACACCGAGGCTCTACAACGAGTGTGCAACGAATGTAGAATGATTCCCGCATAAAAATCGTCCAGCATCCTCATTTGAATCGAGAGCGGTGGCTATTGTTTCCCGGTGGATCGATCAAGCTCGTGGATCGAAGGAGGATCGCATCGGACGACTATTTACGTCGTCCGGTCTCCTAATGGCACTCGGTCCTCGCGAGGAAGAGAAGAAGAAGAGGAGCTTGTGGTCTTCGTAAAAAGGGGGGACTCTTTTCACGCGGCCGCGACAAAGGAGCCCCGAATGGCGCTCTCGAGCAAAATAAAAAGGTGGCGGGAGGTTAATCGCCGTGGCGAAAGTACACACTCGCCTCGTACGTTTTCTCGGTGCACTTATCGGCCGGCAGAACCACCTTCGCCGTATATGCTCGCTTCCACTCGCCACTTACGCGTGCTGACCGACATACAAAGGAGCCGCCGTGGTTCTCAACCCTTGCCTAACATCCTGTGGAATGTTCAGCCTGTCGAGAGAGACAGAAAGACACCTATCTGTTCAGCTTTTACCTGGGCATAGCTCTATATTTAAAACATTGTAATTTGATCACAAAAGTTAGTGAATATTTTGTCAAGCACATTTTTTTCTCCTTGCGTGGCTGTAAAAAATCGAAAAAAATTTCCCATGGCATGATGCTGGTTTTGACAATAGCCACACATGTCCCGAAGACGTGTGCTAAATTTGAGTTCGAGTGGTACGCTGCTTTCCAAAGTATCGTGACAATTATCTCCGAAAATGCGTTTAACGTTTCGATTTTCTCCAGCCTCCGACACGTCACACTTGATGAACTATAATTTTGTTATTCTCTCGAACACGGTTACAAAGTTTTAGGAGTATGTTTCTAAAATACTATACTATCGATATGCGCAAAAGAAAAATCATGTGGAGGACGGAGAGACGCGGCTGTTATTTACCTGCGTGACTGGGACTCCGTCACGGTGTCGTTGCGCTGTCACGTCGCATTACCGAGTCCCCACGGCTCACAATCGTGGCCATTATGTTTCCACCGGTGGCACGAAAACAGTGGCTCTCCGAGAGCGGCTCAAGGATTTAATTGAGGCTGTTAGCCGGTCGCCTATTCTTCGAAAGTGAGCGCGACACTGTGCCGATTGTCCGCGGCGCGGCCGGGTTTCGAAAGAATCGGGTGTTAAACGGATTCCTCTTTGTTCCGATGCTTGCGTGGAGACTCTCCGGCAGAGAAGCGTAACGGGAAGTCGGCTCCAGTGAGAGAGAGAGACACTTGAGCCCCTGGATAGTTTGCCTAGCAATCGTCTTCCGCTCCTAACGGAATCTCACGACTTTCTATTATCGAAGTATGCCAAACTCTCGCAGGGATCGTTTCTAAAAGACTCCGCAGGCCCACTCGGGTCGACCTGGTTCGACGAAATGGGGGAAACGTATCAAGGAGTTCGAAATTGTTGACCTTTTAATTTACGAGGGGATAGTAATCACCTGCATTTTATATTTCTAATACTGCGCTCGCGATGCACTTTCTCACAGATGCCTCTACTTGAATCTCTCACTTAATATGTTGACCTTCCAAGGTCATTCAAGGTCATCAAGTTCTTGAAGTCAATCAGCACTTGTTCTACTCAAAAGAGCGAACTGATCGCGAGAGTGACTTTATCGATAATTTCCTGTGAAGCCTCATTAGATGCCATCATTGCTTGCCTATGTATAGTCATCAGAAATCCAGCGGACAGATCGGTTGCAGATCATTCTCACGTTTTCGAGGACGCGGCCAGGAGTGCTCTTCGAACGTATCGCCGATCGAGTCTTTTCGCCGGCTCTTCCGATGGGAAAAAACGGGGAAAAAGGATGAAAATGTGCAGCGTATGGGGGAGCACAGCGAATCCCCTCGAACCCGTTACGGTTAGCCGATAAATTGCCGCCGCTTCTGGAGCACTTTGAAACGTTCGCCGCGATCAGCGAATCGTTATACTACGTATAAAACGAACGAAATTGCGTTTGCACGCTAGTTTCGGCGGACGATAATGCCGACACGCGGTTCCATCGTGGAAAAAGGCCTGCTGCAGCCAGAGTGTCTTCCGATCGTCCCGGCGACGATACTTCCTGCCATTTTTCAACGTAGACGCTACCAAAATTTCATTCTCAGTTTTGCGTATATGAATCCTGTTGTGAACAGGACATACTGGGGTAAATGTACTTATTACTGCACAGAATTGTGCTGATTCAATTACGTTGTAATTCAACTACGTCGTAACTGAATTACATAATTCAAACCTTTCAATTAATTCAATTACTAAGTATTATATTTTAATCAGATGTGTAGTTGAAATACAATATAATTAAAATACAGCTCTCCAAATTATAGCCCAGAACTTTGAAGAAGTGCGATATATTTTTGTTTTTCTTTCATATACTTATTTGCTATTTGTGCGGCGTAGTTTCTATTCCTCGTCCTCGTTCAAAATACGTAACACTGTTTTATAATTGTACTCCAATTGCAATTACGAATTCCATTGTAATTTAATTGAATGAAGATCTGAATTATAAATTACAATATGACTGAATTACAATGTAATTCAATTACTTTGTAATTATAATTCCTGGAGTAATTCAATTGTAATTCAGCACAACTCTGTTACTACAGGTGTATGTTTTACTACGGTATTTTTTCTCAATGAGATTAACCCTTAGCAGTCGAGGGGTGATTTTATATTTTAATATTATCTTATGTTGTATTAGGTGTTGAGGGTCGCCAATTTTTTTCTGAATTCAAAACATTCCTCCATAAAATGCTTACACATATTATTATTTTATGATAAATTAGGTATAAATTAATCGGTACAGTTACCCTAATATGGTAACTATGACATAATAAAATGAAAGAATCGACGAGTCGACTCGTCTTCCCTAGTGAAATGGAAACAGTCGATCCCAAGACGCAGCAGTAAGAAGGAACGCGAATGATACCGTACAGGACGGAGTCTAAAATCCGTCTCGTGGGTGGAGGATGTTGCCTTCCCTTTTTCTTATTTAATAAATTCCTCGGAACGATAAAATCGTCGATCGTCGTCGATCTTCCTCGAATTCCTGAACAGTAATTCCGCGACGGAGCAAGGCCGACGAATGGCAGGATTGCGTGGATTCCTAACGTAACTGGGTCCGATCGAACAGTAAGCAGATATTTTAATAATCCTGTTTCAATTAAACGTCTTGGTGACTGTTTAGCCTCGATCGAATGCCTTCTTCGATGTTTCGGTGGAGGCTTCGCTTAATCACAACGGTATAAAGTATCCCCCGTGTATTTTACGGCCCTCCGATCCGTTGTGAATTATGCGAATACCGAGAGTTCATCGATTCGGGAGTTCGGAATTTTAGTTTATTTCGGAGAACGAGAACGTTTTTTTATCGTTTGGTGTTTATTTATGGAGTACTCTAGACATATGAAAAAATGTTGTTTTTTACGGATCATTGTGAATTTGGAGATTGGAAAAATGAATAAACTACATTCCATTTGTTTAGAAAATTTCTGAACAAAACAATGATATGATAAAAAGATTTCCATCAAGAATCTCGATGAACATCACTAAAATTGACTAAATCACGGCCAGTTTGAACACATTGAAAATCTCCCAAACCGTGTCCCGCTGTCTCTATTTTCCGTCCCGCTATGTTTGTCGCACGGTCGCGTAAAATCCGCGGTCTAGTTGCGAACGATATTCGAAACCCGCGAAACGAGACTGCCTATTGGAATTGCCGGGGATTCGTGAGTACATATTGAACTTGATCCCATCCCCATTGCTCACGGTGCACATATACACGCGATCGCGTTACCTGCGTTCCCCGGGCGCAGCGGACTAATAGCGCCGAACTGGAGCAGGCAACAAAGCCGCGCGAGAACGCTCCGCACCGCTCCGCACCGCTCCAGTCGGCTCTGCTCAAGCCAAGAGGGCGACTCCGGTTCTCGATAAGTAGAGCATGAAGCGTAAGCAAGCGAGAGCAGTCCGGGGGAAAATGAAACGTTACTGGCGCCGAGCAGAGCAGAGCATTTCAGAGCGGTGCGGCGCGGAATGGAGCTGGAACCACGCGAAAACAGGACCGTTGTCTCTCTCTCTCTCTCTCTCCCCCCTCCCTCCCCCTGTTTCTCTCGAGGACCGTTCTTGTTTACACTCGGGCCACTTCCGCCGGAAAGCGGACCGCACAGCCGAGTTATTGTTCCCTCGAAGAGCTCGCGAAACTCTCTCTCTCTCTATCTCTCTCTTCGCGTTCGTCGTCGTATGAACCTTGGATCTACGGATTCGATCTCTGAGTCTCTCCCCCTTTTTCTGTTTTCTATTGGGAATCGATTCGGGATTACGAGATCCTTCTCCACCACCACCTCCTCCTCCTCCTCTTCCTGGAGTGCAGAGGAATTTATGGCCCCATTGTTCTCGCTAAAAGTGGACCAGCAGCTGCCGATGGAAACCGGGCCGCGCGGTGAGCCAAGCGAAGGATGCTTCGAGGAGGAACTGGTTCCGCTGTTTGCGAACTCGTACAGCTACCGTTCGCTCGTGAAACTACTCCGCTCCCGTCTACGTATATCCATCTAAAAGTCTGAAGGATGTTCCCGGAGGCCGCGCGGACCAACCGACCGGCGGCGGCGTTTCTGCTCTGAAAGTTACCCGATAATCCTGTAACTCGCGGATCCTGGACAACTTAAATCCTCGATCGCGTTATTGACACGTCGAACCGTGATGCTGTGAGTCCTCGAACCAAGGCTGAACTCTTCTGGATGGCTCCCGGGCGTCGAAAGTGTCGTTGATCCCCTTACGATCGATTTTTTACTGGATTGAAGCCTGATAATGAACTATTTGTCAACACTAGATAATAATATTTTTCATTGCAAACACACAGAAGAGACATTTATTTCTTTTCATAATGTGATTGTGTTATCACATAGGCCCTATGGTGGAGATTTGTAGACAAAACCACCAACCATATCCCAACCAATTCTCAACTGTTGGCCACTGTTGGCCAATCATAAACGTTACCAGTGTAGGTGTTAGATGTTAAATGCGTTGGTGTTGGTGACGATCGATCGTCGGCGATCAGCTGGGACGATCTGGCGATCGTCTGCTCGTCTCGCTGGTTGTCATTACGAGCCGACGATCGATTTTTTATTAACGACCAATGTTCGTTTTGTAAGTCAACGTCCGTGGCCCCGTTGCAAGCACCGGTTCTCGTCCGATCACCGAAGCTAAACAACGGGGACGCTGGTCACCGCTCGGTGGAAAGCCGGGGGTGGCCCAGGGTGGTTTTTCAGCGTGTTGTTGACACATAGGTGGTTCGGAACCCACCTTAATAAACAGTAGATCCAAAAATATTAAAGATATACGAACAAATGCCCCGAACAACCAGGCCGGTGTCGCTGATATGGGGGGAACCCCGAGGTGCAGCATGCCCCCCCCCCCATGTGTGGGGGATCACCAAAATTGAGTGTTCGTTTTGTAAAATTAACATTCGATAGCGAGTGTCTGAATGCAACGAACCGTTAAAGAATAAACATCCATTTAAATAAACCTCCTATACTAGGGAAGTTCCGAAATAAACGATGGGAAATTCGATGGGTCGGAGTGGATTAAGACAGCAGAGCCCCGCGCATTTTCTGTGTCGATAGTCGATAGACGGTTATCGAACTGTTCTATCGTGACCGGTAACACGAGAAACTGCCATCCTCGCTCCAGCTGTCCAGGGGAGCGAGTATCAAGCTGTCCGTAGGACCGCATTCCGTCAACGGAGCGGACGACAGAGACCTGATTCGCGCGACTGGTTGCCGGTAACGGTGTTTCCCTCGTCAACGGGGGCGCTTGTTTAACCGTTGCACTCCCGGGCAAAAGATCTGAAAGAGAGTCTCGGTCTGTGTCTCTCGATACCCGATATCCAATGCGCCGGATTTAATCCAACAAACCGCGGGGTTAGTGGACTAGAACGCTGCACTCGCGCGCGGTGCGGCGCGTTTCTGCTCCTCCATGCCACGCCGATGCTGTTGCATATAGTCTCGGGCCCCCGTCAAGCACGATGTCAAAGCGAATATGCAGTCCGGCCGTTTGATTTTTTGCCGGCTTTAATCCCCGCTCGGCCGCGTAACGATCCCCGGCACACCGGGGCTTTTTATTCATGCTGCGCGGAATAGCGCGGAGCAGCGCAGAGCGGCCCAGAACGGCGCACGTCCGCGCAAAAAGCCAGCTCTCTCCGCGGTAAATCGCGTCAAAGGACGTTGCTGCGCGTATTATCGATTCCTAGTAGCTTTTAATCCACCGGCTGGCCGGCGCGGCGTGTCCGACAGCCGGAATCCTACGTTCCGCGCTCCAATTTCAGCTTTAATCACTGATCAACCGACACCAAGAGATCACCCGCCGCAACTCGCAACACGGTGACGCAATCGCCTCGACGTTTGACCGGGTATCGTCCGACGGTTCCCTCGGATTTATTGCGCCAGGCGGAGATCAGCATGTCGCGACCTTGTTAGTGAGACCTGCAGCACGATTTTCTTTGATGATTCTGGCCATGTCTTAGATTCCGCTTGATCGTTGACGACAAGGGACTAATGTAGTGTACAGGGTGTATGAAAAGTAATGGTCATGCGTTCTAGGGGTGAATCTACACATCTGGACCGGTAGACAGTTGCAAGAGAAACTTGCCGCAAAATTGTTTATGACAAAGAAAATTGATGGCAATGTTGCTTTTTACATCAACACCTTCCACGAATCCAGAAGAGAAAAAGTTTGAAAGAAGCCACATGTCGCAAACAAATAGTTATTGAGATATAAGCTGTTAAAGTTCTTGAAAAATTTGATTGTGTGGAATTATACGTATAGACAAAAGTGCAAAATTGCAACTTCAAATTTATTTTTCGAATGGGCAGGAAGACGATCACTTGCTGCAGGCCTAGCGACGAATGTCCCTTTAAATTTTGTTTGCCTTGAGGCGGGTACGTGATCATGATCTGTCTCATCGACACGATTGTGTGGACTGTAGTAGTAGGCTTTTGTCTATACGTATAATTCTACACAATCAAATTTTGCAAGAACTTCAACAGCTTACATCTCAATAACTATTTGTTTGCGACATGTGGCTCCTTTAAAACTCTTTCTCTTCTCGATGAGTAGAAGGTATTGATGTAAAAACAAACTTGGAAGATAACACATAATACACGTTCGCAAATATTTCCTGCAAGATGTTGAGACGTAAATCTGTAAAATACCAAGTCGACGATTAACGGGCGAACTACACAACGGTTGAATAAAAGAAAATCGCATGCTCGGAGTGTTCGCATAAGGCATAAGCAATATCAATCGACGAAATGGCTTTCAATATTGGCCGTGGTTTTTTCGCTGTCGAAACCGGCGCATCAGATAATCGCGTTCACGAGGGGTTAATTTTCTCGAGCGAGTAACCTAACCGGTCTTAATAGCGATAGACGCACGGTCTCTCGGGTCCAGCCTGCAAAGCGAACGAGGCTCGCGACGCGCAAGAAATGCGATAGGATGCAATTAATCGAAGCCTGTCGATGATAATCCGTCGCGGACGCCTTGCGAAACATCCGATGACGTATTCAATCTCCTCTACTCGGTGGCTACGTAGGTACTATTTACCCGGCGCGGCGTTCCGTTCGGTTTTCAGAGCGGAAATTTCGCGGACAACGCGATCTAATTAGAAACCGGATGAACGGACACCGTTTTCGAGGCTGTTCGAGAGGCGAAACGCAGAAGCTCTCTCGATATCGTCGATATTAACTCTCGAGGCCGACGGCTACGGTGAATGCCAATGAACCAGACTCCCGCAAAAACCAGGTTTGACGTTTCCGATTCGCTCGCACGATTTTCGACGACTCCCGCATGCGAACTTACTCCGGTTAATGCTTCCCACGTGATTTCAATGATAACTAGGCTGCGAATGCTCGCGCGAATTCACGTTCTCGTTGGCAAACACGCGTAGGACAGAATCGAATAAAAGTCTTTTGCTCGCGACTGGTTCCTGTCGATCGTTTCAGACGTCACGTTTATGAGACTGTTAGAAAGCACGTAGTCTGCATAAATACTTCGAATCATTTGTTATGATCAACACTTTCGGAGACATTTCGCCAACCATGTTTAAAAAAGATTCTCCTTATCCGAACCCATAAGCTCGTTCCCGCTAAGGGCTATTAAAATCGTCGTGTGTCATTTGTCCAACATCCTCGTTAACAGTGTGTACACAGTGAGTCACTCAACCCTGTCGCTTCAAGTTGCACAGGAACAGTTACAGTTTCTTCTTTATTTTCTTTGTTCGTGGACCTATGTATTACTCTCCCAACGTAAAATGTAACACTTCACGACACGATTTTTAGCAATTTCTGTTATAAATGCCATGATAGAAATTTGATTTCGCAATTTCTAGCTTTTGAAGCTGTTCAGTCGAGTCAAACGGATCAGAGCACCGTTGATTTTTCACGAGGTCTGTTTTCAACGATTCCGAAGACACCGCGTCGCCCGAAGCGCATTAAAATAATAAGCAGTCGCATTAAAGTGATTACGGTGCGGCGCGAGGCGACCGCAGGAGCCGGAAGTTCAAGTGTCCCCGTTTAAGAGGATCCGCGGCGGTGTTGGTGGTCGCCATTGTTTTTCTTCCCGTTCTTTTAACAAGCTCAACGAGCGACCGCGACGTTTTCGCCAGCCGCGGAGAAGAGAAAAGAATGACCGAGCGAGATCGAGCTAGCGCGCTCCTGCACGTCCCAATGAACCAGCACAATCCGTCGGCACTCGGAAAAATTTCCCTCCTTTTCTCACCCATTCTCCATCTACCAGGAAAACTCCCCTGTCTCTGTCTCTGTCGCCATCCGTTCGACGTCTTTGTTCCTCGCAAGCGAGCCCTTCACAGCTCGCAGGGACTCTACCCCGACGTCTTTTGTATTTTCCAGCTGAAGTTCGAGACGAGTTTAAGACCCCGGGTACGTTAAACTCGGGGAAAACCCGAACCTCGGCCTGACTGACGTTGCGAATCGGTAATTCGAATGTTGGAACAATTTTTTCTCCGATCTTTCCTTCTGTGATCCGTGAAAAATCAGCTTATAGAGCATGCATAATGCATAGCGACGGTGATGCATTTTGTTCTCTTTTGTAAATGTTGGCGGAAACAGCGTCATAACCAAAATTAGTATACAGATGAGTAAACCCTTTCAGAGGGTTGCAACAACTGTCCCATACGCCATACATCCTCTTCCGTCCTAATACCACTGCGACACCGGCGCATTCTCGGAAGAAGTCGAAATCGTTGGTCAAGGGCGCGCCCTTGATGGTCCACGGTGTACTAGGTCCACACATGTCGAACACCTTCGTGAAACAGATGGTCCCCAGACTTTTGACTGGAGCAAAAAGGGCGGAGGCAAGTTGTCGAGCCAGCATAGAGAAACAGAGTTACACGGAGAGGAAGAGAAAGAGAGACAGAGAGTTGGATAGAGAGAGGCGGCGAGGCGGCCCGCACTGATTTGGCAGCTGTCGAACACGTTCGGCACTCGTCCAGCTGCCACGTTAATTTTCCTCAGCGCCGCCGTAGCCGTGGGGGCTGCAATTACGTTCGCCTCTCTCTCTCTCTCTCTCTCTCTGCCTCTCTGGGTCCACGACCAACTAATCGGTATACAATCTACGAGGTAAATTCGCGAGGACTCGAGGCAGGAAGTTTTCGAGTGGCTTCCAACGGATAATTGGAATGTCCTGCGATATGTCCCGAAGGATCGTCTAATGGCACTTAATCTTCCTGTTTATTTGGAAACAGACGAAACCTCGAGGACGAAGATGGAGAAAAGGCGCTCCCTTCGCTCGTCTGGGTAGAAATCTGCCATTTCACCCACAAGGAACGACGCGACGATTGATCGTTGGTGTTTCATTCTACGGATGTTATCATAATCATCATTCAGACTTCTTGGTATTTTTCATAGCCACAGGATCTAGAAAGTAGACAACAATTCTGCCGCACTGAAGTGGCTACTACGTGTGTATTCGTTTTCCTTCGGTGACTGGTTCGACGAAGTATAGCCGGCTTGTTTGACTCTCACCGCTTTTGCATCGAGCGAATGGAATATCCGAATAAACGGGTCCGAATTCACGATCCGCGGATAAACGGTCGCGAATTCTCGAGACACTTCAGCTGGGAGCGATCCGAGACTACTCAAATTCCCGTGGAACGACCACTCGATCGCGCACGCTACGGTGAGCCCCGAAAATCGCACGCGAAACCGGCCCACTCCCTCTGAAATCCAGAATAGGAGGGTGCGTTTATCGTCGCGCAAGGATTCCGCAGCCAAGGAGAGTTTATTCGATATTCCGCTCGCGGAGGAAGCCGCTCCGATGTGTCCTCCCTCTGCTCTCGGCTCTCTTCTTCACCCCTTTACCGTCCTCCTTCCACACCCCCGCAGCCTCATCCCCCTGGCTCCGTCCTTCGTCGGAGATCCGCAGCAGGCCTGACTCGAATTTTTTATTAAATCCTCGCCACTCGATAATGGCGACTTCTCGTGTGTATCGAGATGAAATGCAATTTTCATCGGCCGTGTACACTCCGCGCGATGCGAACCCCTCGCTCTCGCCCACGGGGGTTTATTTAGCCCTCCTACCACGCCTTCCGATTGGATGCTCCCGCTGCTTGCCCTCTACGAGCCTGCCACCCTCACCTTGCCCGCCGCAACCCTTCGAGCGAATCTGAAATAAAATCATTTCGCTTCTTTCGCTTCGAACACTCGCCCCTCACACCCCCGTCAACCTGGGCTTCCTTTGTGCTGCAGGTGTATCCTGTTTCCTCGGGCGAAATCTCTTCTCGCGTCGTGCTAATTAATGTGGAAATGGTGCGAAGTCTGTAGCAAGAGCTGCAGGTATCGAAGGGTGCGAAGGGGGCAGGTGTTTTGTTCCGGGACTGAAGTGTCGAGTACATTAAATTCAAGGTTGTTGTGCCAACCCTTAATGCTGTGATTTTTTACCACGTTTTTTTATTTTTCTCATAAGAATTTATGATTATTATTTTGTCGTAATATTTGAAGCATGAAGAAATGGACAAGAAAAAGTATCATGATCTTGTTGAAAGAAGTTTTGAGAGTCTCTGCCAGGAATTTAATCAATCCTGTGTTTAATTGTGTAGTCCTTAGTTCCCCTAGAAAAGAAAAAGAAAATTACTGCCTGTACTTTGGCTATCTCTACGAATTTTTTATTTTAAATGCTTTAAACCGTTCGAATTATAATTGTATTAATACCCATCCACGAACTTTAATGTACATACATTTTCAATTTATCGAGTTCGAAAACCGGAGGGAAGTTTCCCGAGTCTATTAAGAGTGAAATTACGTTCGAAGGAGAGAGGGTAAAAATCTCATCAAATTTAATTCAACATCCTGCTGCACCGAGTTTAGGATATCGTGAATATCATGAATGCATAAAACCTGCGGTCTAGTTATTACTAAACTGTGAAAGTTTCGAGATTTATAGCATCTTCTGTCGTGCAAAGCAGGGTAAAATAAAGATTGTAGGAAACTTTAGCACTATACATAGAAGAGTGTGAACAGGTCATTGTGTGTCTTAAATTACTCTTTCTTAAGGTATAAAAATTGTAAATCTTTCGTTGATCGCACTATGTGAACCACTTTTAACATCGTCCTGTCTGTACGTCTAACATTTAATATATTATCATCACATTTATAAGTTATTAAAACTCGATTCTATCGCTGAGGGTACAGCAAAATCAGCGCGGTATCGAACGCGTTAAATAACGACCGGCACCGAAAAGCTTGAAATGTGTCCCGAAAGCTTCGATCGGCTCGGATCGGCGCGACATAGCTCGAAGATCGCGGAGGCAGAAATTTCTGGCCGGTTATTCGGGAAACGATTGGTATGTCGCGATAACGCGGATAGAATCGCGGGCACCGGTAAAACGATTCCGGGCCGCAAGCTACAAATAGGCGGCGCAGATCTTTATCGGGACGATCGGTCGCGGAGGTAGATTGAATTTCGAGCGGATTGCGCGCGCCCTGCCGGGGTTATTCCGGGGCGCACGTATAGCCTCCCAATTATTCGAGCAAACATGCGGGTATGCATACCTGCTGCCCTGAACCCCAGGTGAGTAATCAAGGTGAGAGCCGCACACGATGTACACAGGAGGATCGCGGTCGAATTCGTGCGAGGGGACCGTGCACTGCACTGTCGGCCCCGTGGCCTCCGTGGAATTACCACGTTCCTCGATCGGCCAGCACTATTATTTCGAGAATGATAATCCGTTAAAAACACATCGGTCTCTGGCACCTGCCATTCGGAACCTGTTCGCCGTTCCGCGACGCAAATCGTCGTGCAATTTCCTGGAATCAGCTGTGTCGACGTGCAGAGCTCCACATTCGGAATGATGTACGGTCATTTCGGGACGGATGCGCCACATTTTGCTTTCTGTTTATAAAAATATTATTGAAAATAAGTGAAAGCATAGCTGGGCATACTTTAAATAATTCTTGAAACCCCTTTAATAAAATATAACGTTGAAAGAGTAAAACTTTTATATTAATATATTAATATGCTGTTTAAAAATGTTCGAGAAAGTGCATCTCTCCATAGGACCTGGGGTTGGATGCACTCCTTTCGTTTATGACCTCTTCTCCCTGCTTCTATTCTTATTTTTTTGTGGTTGAATAGTAATTTTCATGACTGTTTGTGAACTTTTCCATTGCTTTGAAACGACGATGCTACTAACGATGTAAATGAGGACCGAAAAACAGTTGAGAATTGTCCTCCAATAATGCATCTATCCCAAAATGACCCTAGCCAAAATTGCATAGATCCTAGCACAACTTGATAAAAATTAGTCTTCTAAAAATTCGATCGTTCGGAACGTGACCTGAAAAATTAATATTGCTTGTTGACTCCGACAGTTATTTCAACATAACTATGCTAATTCTTGTCCCTCGCAAAGACGAGTTAATAAAGGTTTAGAGCTTAGAATTTCAGACCAGGCTTTTCCGTGGACTATTGTGCATTGATGCCACGGCTTCAATTTTCTTCCTGATTCCCCGGAAGACAGTCTGCCGCTGTGCGATCCACGCTATCCTACTTTTCGATAGTGATTACGGGGATTCCAGCTCGCCAGGAGCCCGGGCTCTCTTTTCACGGTAATCCTGGATGAGAGACGGACGCGCGCGCGCGCAGGCTCCGTTGGATGAATAAAAAACGGTTTTTCGGTGAGCCCCTCTGGATATTGATAATCCAGTAAAAATTTGAATCTGTTTAATTCGATAAAATTACAGCCTTTTCGCCCTTAGAATGGTTCGTGCTTTTAGAATTCATGTTCTCTTTTTTTTTTCATAGAAAAAAAAATAAAAGAAGATGAAAGGATTTCGAGCTCGCGGTAATGGAGGCGCTCTCCGAGCGTATACTAGCTTATAGAAAATGGAGTTGAGCGGAGTTTTAATGGGTTTTGACTGTGTGTGTGCTATACATTTGTAATGCTGAAGGACTTATAAATGATATCGGAGTCGAATTTATTTAATGTCAATTTCGAGAGGAATTCTGTGGGAGATTTATCGTGTGTAAACAAACTGGAGAAATGGTCCAGAAAATGGCCCAGAAAAATGTCACCGAGGCAAGATGAACCTAGACAAAATTTCGAGTTCTTTGTCGAATTTAGATCAGTTGCTATCATACAATTAGAAAGTGTCTAAACTAACTCTCTTTCGTGTACTTTTTCAGCCAACAAAATATAAAATCCTGATTTGAAGAGGTGACAGAAGTTATATGCTAGAATAGTTGGAATAAATACAACCAGAATAGTAGAGAAATAAATATTCACAGTCCACTAAGAATGCTTCACTTATGCTCAGACTCGCTTCGATTATGCGATATTGCGAAATCGAAGAAACGGCGAGGGCAGGGGCGAATAGCTCGTCTATCGTGGCTCGCGAAGTGGACGACAGCGTGTCTACTAAACGGCGCAATGATTAACGATCATCCCGTGGTAATTAATGATCGAGCGCGGCGGGGACGCGTCCGGGGCGCTCGCTAATTTCGATCGTTGTCATAATTAAATACGCGTGGGCATACAGGCCGGTCTGCGGCGTTCTGTAATTTGGCGGCGCGACTAATAACCGGCGCGAGTCCCAAAGCTTGGGAAAATATTTCGAATAACAGAGACGGCAGAAAATTTCGATTAATTTCCCACCGGCGAGCGTGAAAGCGGTGGATAAAGACAGATAGAGGGAAGGGGGGAGGCAGCCGGCGTTGCGGATTCGGTTTTCGTGACGGGGATATTGCGGAAAACGGCCGTGACGGGGTGAAAATCGGCGACAAAGAGCCGTCCGCGGGTTTCCCTTTCCTTTCGGGGAACTCTCGTAAAAGAGTTTTAAAACTCGACCCGTTAAAACGAACGGGGACGGGATTGGTTTTCGCGGTAAAGCCCCGAAGTGGTTCGCGATCCGCGGTCTTAGACGCTGAGAGCTCTGGAGAGTCTCTTTCTCTCTCTCTCTCCCGCTTTCTCCCCCTCTCCTCCTGGTATTATGACCGCTTATTGTCTTCGGTTCGCGCGCACTTTGCGCTCAAGAAATCCCCTCTCCTCCTCTCTTCCCTTGCCTCTCCCTCGGATTCTCTGGTTCTTTACGGGGCCGCATTAACGCGGAACCGGCTCAAGAGAATGGCTCAATTCCCGCTGGTAAATTAATTTCCGCCGATGAGGAGAAAATTAAAATTCCCTCAAGGTGTGCCTCGACCCGCCCCAAGCGCCCTCTCCCGTTCGCCACGATAATTGTTGCCGACGAATTCCACGGTGTATCAATTAATGCTCCGTAGATCATAGAACGTTCTGCTAGATAATCTCCCTCTCTCCGGGGATTTTATCGATTAGTCGATAATACGTCGGTGTTCGGAGCCGATAACGCGGCGAGAGGAACGCGGAAACGCGTTTTCGACTTTCCCGGAGGTTGTGCAAACACGTGGACCAGCCGTGTGTACCATTCCCAACGCAACCGCGTATTGTGCGTGCCTCGGAAGCGGCTTTTCAACCGTTGCCAAAGCCGAACAATACCCGAAGGAACGCGCCGCCAACTCGTGTATACACGGTGTCTGAAAAAACACTGGTCCCGACGGTCTCTTTCGAACAAGAGTACCTATTACATAGTCAGAATTGGAATTTGCACGATGATTTTCTTTTTGGTAACCTCTTTTTGTTTTTAGACGTACCGTGTATTACGTAAAAGAAAATGAATTCGAGAGGAACAATAGAATTCTTATACAGAAACATTTTTTTAGGTACACTATATGTCCTGTAAATGGTGGAATAACCACAAAAGTCGTAATTTTTCAGTACAAACTGAATCAGAAAGAAACAATAGAACTTCTCATAGAAACAATTACCCGAAACCATGGTTTTCCCGGCCATAGAATGCCTCTTTATCAGAACAGAGGCAACGCTGTACGAAAAAATGAATTGGAAACAGAGAATGAAATTTTTGGACTCGCTGTACCTCGCTGAATAGCAGTTTCGCTGGTCTGATCATTACTTGCCGTTTATCTTGAAAGCGGAACTTTGAATGATAAATTGAAAAAATAAATAAAAAGTATAATCGTCTCGAATAAGAAAAACGAAGTCGAAGACTTTCTTGAAAGACAGAAATAAAATATTGCGTATTGAATGAGGTGAATGAATTGAAGTATAATAAAACAGTGGGTAAAATAAAGGAGCCACAAAATTTTACTGTCCTATGAGGGAACACGGAACGTTGAAACGCGCGTTTTACGGTGATTGACTGATTTCGGTGGACATCGTAATTTGGACTCGGTGCTCGAGAAGACCCATAAAAGATCCGGTGATAAAATAGAACCTCTAGTGGTCTGTCCCTCTGATTTTCCATATGCATCAAGTATGCGTATTTAATTTTATAAAGATAACACGACTGCATTTGTTCAGATTTATTCGGTAATTTTCTACGAAAGCGTTCATCTCCTCAATTTATTAAAATGTAATATACAGAGTCTGGAACTAGATATTTTCACTGGTGCAGGATATATGCACACCATCTCTAGAATAAACACGAGGAATGTTAACTCTTTCCATAAATCGGATTTTATTAAAGAATTAAAAAATTTGACTTTGCTGTAGCACATTCATTAAACTAAGTCCTTTCAGACGTCGTCTAATAATTCATCAGTGACTATGTTAACAAACGATCTCGCCTAACTCTCATCAGCCGCAAGAATGTCGCTTTTCAAGCAGTTCTCCACCCATTTGAATACGAGAAGCCCACAATCGGGACAATTCCCCGAATTCCTTTCGGAACGAACGCGTCTCAAAGGCCAAAGTCTCGCGTTCCGGAAAGTTTATTTTGGAAAGTATTAGACCGAGGAGATCGTTACCTTTTCAGTCGATCCTGGAATCGATCGTTGACGGGAAAACCGTGGTTCCCCGAATACCCAGTGCACGCCTCGGACAAAAACTGTGCTCGTAGGGGATCCGTGTGTGTACGCGAGCCTATGCGGCTCTCTGTTACGTCTGCCATAACAGCGCCTGGCTGCAAACCACGCAAAACCGAATGCCGCTCTCTGCCGCATACCGAAACGAGTCCACAAAAAGCGGGACGCGAAATCGATCAGCCCGGTATAAAAATACAGTCGAGTTTTCGGCGTGCAGCAACGGGAACACGGGGGATGGGAGGATCGCTTTTTTCGCGTCTCTGCGAAAGGAAAAAGTCGGGGAACCGGCTCCCATTCGTATTACCTTTGTGCTCGCGATTCCTGGTTTCTTCTCTAAAAAACGAGCCGCTCGTTATGATTTTTTAGACCGAGTAACGCTTAATTTGCCGCCTCGTATGAATGGTATCGTTGGACCTCGTTTTTACGCCGGAAATGTTAGTTAATTCCTCTGTAATGGGATTGAAGGAAGCCTGTGCGTACAATTTTATTAACATGTTATGTATTTTATAAATCAATCGATTTTTCAAGTACCTAAAGAATCTACAGAATTTTTTACAATTCCTCTTTTGTTTTTCATTTTGCTTGGGTTTTTTGAAGAAAGTCTGTCGTACGAGGTCATAATCGGGGTCATCGGGCCCCTTTTTCAAGTAATAAACTGTAACACATTATTATATCAATTGTTTAATAATTTTGTCTGTAAGTAGCACCTTGAAGTTCTTGGAACTTCACGGAAAAATTAAATCTTATGTAACAGATGATTATCACGTATTCTAATTTCTTTCATTGATTAGTTTGATGTCGGGTAACGCGTTCTAAACAATTTTGTTGCTGATAGATGCACTCATACAATTCATTTACAGTTTCAATTTATCCGAATGAGTGTTCGCAACGGAACACTGATACAATTTTTTAAAAAAGTTGTATCGGTACGATCAGGTTCCATAACAATTCCATATCACTCGACCGATTCGAATGATCAGAACTGTTTGGGAACGAAACAACGATACCTTATTCATGCTTTTCAAATCACCTTGCCGCGAAGATGGTTTCGAGGAAGAAGTTTCCCGGCGACCGGCCGCGAAACTTTTCCAAAGCAGTGTTCCCGCGGTGTTTCAATTTTCATGCGAGACAGTACATTTATTCAAAGATACGCCGGGCGAATGCGGCCGGTGAATTTTCAATTGTTGGTGCGCTCGGCGGAATTGTATCGAATTGAAATTCTGGCGGAGCTCGCCGCACCGCGCCGGTAGCCGTCAGTTGCAGGGATAAGGCCAGAACAGTTTTCAGACTGTGCAGACGCCCGTGTCTGAGATCGATCTGCTGTTTCCCGTAGTTTTGACGAGCATCGAGATCCGGGAAATCCGGACGGGTGGTAGTCCAGGTCTCGGTTGTCATCGGGAGAAGGATGAGAGAAGGAACCGGAATTCGCGCGCGTGCTCCACCGGAATAAAACGACTCCAGGGGGGATCGATGGCTATTGAACGTCAGTCTTGTTAATTATACCAGCCAATTAGCCGTGGTTTCCCGCTCCTGTCTGTCAGGAACAGCTGGTTGTTCCACGCGCGCTACCTAAGGTCAACGCGCGCATAATTTCCTGACGTGCGACCACGCGCCGGTTTTTTCCTCGAACGCGTCGACGTTAACGAAATTCGACACGCGAAACCTCGGGGCCTCCAGTCTCTCAATTAATTTTCCGCTGAGCTTACCTCCGCGGTCCTTTAACCTCGCTTTTCCTACTCTCCTCGCGGAACCACGTGCTACACCGTGTCACGCGATACAAGAAGTGGAGGAAAAGGTGAGGTGGAAGGTTTTCTACTCTACGATTTGTGCTTCATCAGAAGTGTAGCCTACAACACGTTGATCAATATTGGGACACTTGTTGGCAATGGAGGAAGGAAAGATTCTCGAGTCATTGGAGCACTTGAATAAATATTGTTGTAGTCGGAGGCGGTTGATTAGAATGATCTGCAGTTAGACTGAGCCTTGCTTGTTTCGTCTTTCTTTGTGTTCAGTAGAGCCTCGTTTATTCTAGTCTTCGATATATGTACAAATTATTTATCGTGTTACTAGTATGTTTCACAGAGGAACAACTCTACTAATCTATACCAAGCATGTCAACCAAAACGGTAACCCATATGGTTTTTTAACGTTTGACAGTGATGGATTTCTTAAGATTAAAATTATAAATACAGTTTTTTTTTATCGAACTGCAGCGAAAGAAAAATTATTGTTCATATAGTGCACATTATACAGTTTTTATTGTAATATTTTCTGTGTTAATAATTTAAGGTAGTTTAATATTGTATAACTGCAAATTGAGAACTCTATTATTAGGCGTTTTCCATAACAAAAACAGAAATCGCGTTGTCACAACGCACGTTAGAATGATGACTTTAGTCTTCGCGAAGACTAAACCGCGCAGAAGTCATGGTTTTTAATAGCAGTAATGATTCGCCAGACCCAAAAAGGTTGAACAAGTAACATTTTAGCTCGTAAACTGTCTCGCGCGATGGGATAAAAATAATGATAGCGTGAATAGCTCCATTGACCGCGTAATAGCAGCGATGTTATTAAATGTAACCATGATTAAATCTAATTTTAATATCACGTGACCTTATATATTTCATAAAATGCTCCTAAGTTCCATGTTAATTATTTTTTTAAATTATGTGTACAAGCCCAGAGAAAGTAATCTTTCGAAAAGCCCGGGGAAAGTAATTATGGTCCAAATATAGTCTTCGTGTGGTTTATCAGAACTATCAAATGTGCTCAAAAATGTTTATGAAGCCGTTAGGAAGCCTAGCTACTATGAAGTCGTGAAAAACATCCACTTGGTAAAGATTAAACACATTTAATTTTTCATTTGTTCTGCGTTTCACGTATTTTACATTCAATTTGAATGGCAAACGTGCCGTTCTTTATTCCGATGCGCTTATTTGAACAGAAATATTTTTTTAAAACTTCATTCATACGAACCTGAATGAAACTATCCATAGCTGCCATAGAATAGTCATAAACATCCAACTTTTAAGGATTGAATTTAAGAGAACGACGCAGGTACCACCTGCTTCTTGCTCGACTGCAATCATTATCAAAATTGAATTTTGTCCAGCTAGATTGTGGGAACAGCACGCTGTACACCGTTGCATTCGCTGAAACAATTAACCGCGTCGAAATGAACAGACAAACGAGCGATTCGAAGACAATCGACGAGTCTGGGGAGTAAATCGAGAAGCAAGAACACTCGATTGCAACCGCGAGATCCGGGATAATCCCGGATTCCCTCACGTGTCCGTCAAAACGTGCACCGAACAAGGTCTGCCGGTGCAATTGGCTCTCGCTTCGGCCGTTCGGTTGTAACGGAGTTTCGGGCGCGTCGCGTCGCGCGTGTGTCAAGGCGCATCCGCATGTCGGTCGCATCCTTTGGCACGCGTAAATGCACAGCCACGATGCACATGCAGCTACCTACCCACACGGCACGTTCCCTCCCGACAGATAATCGATACACGGGACAGGAGAGACCATCGATGATTCCTGTCATTAGCTCGCTACGACTTCCGATCTCGGACCGGTAGCAATTTGCGCGCATCGATCCTCCCCGTCCAGTAATTAAAATCAGCAATCAACAGACCGTAATCTTCAGGAAACATATCGAGACGGCCGAGCCTCTAACAAGAATCGGATATGCGTTTTTGCGAAATCTGCTGCACGTTGCTGCCGCGCGTGTAATTACCACTAATCGAGTTTCTTCAAAGGAAATGCAAACGTGCAGACGATTTTTGAATTAATGAACAAGCTACGGTTGTATACAATGTGGGAAATGGTGGTCTCGATTATTCGTAGACTCAAGGATTGTTCGAAATGTTGCAAATATTTTCTTTACAGAAGGGAAATACATTTGAAAAGGCAATTTGCGCGGTCAATTTGTCGACGATGGTTGCCAATAGGAGCAATGGATGTGCCAAAAACTTTCTCTTGAAAAATTGCGGCGAACGAAAACGAGCCGTAGAAAGCTTGGTTTCTATTCGAAACTATCTTGTTTCGCCGACGATGTTTTCGCTCGCAGTCGCAATTACAAACACCTGATTCTCGTTCTTCGCCGTTTCTATCGGTATTCCGTCGAGAACGCAGCGATTTCCCCGGTCGAATGACCAAGAGGCTCGCGCACCTCGATGGCCCACGCGTAATAAATCAAACGCATAAACTTTCGAGCAATTTTTCCCTTAGCCGCGCCGGCTGAGATACGAAATTGATTTCCCTCCCGATGGAAAATCCTATTCCCGCGAGGTCACGTTTCCCTAATTACCCTCCAGGGAGAGAGAGAAAAAGAGAATTCGGATCGGTCCGCCGGATAGAGGATGTGGGGAACATCTGTTAGGAAATCGAACGATTTCCGAAATTGAATCAAACCAAAGCGGAAATTGCGTAATCGCGCGAGAGGCGGGGGCGGGACGTTTCACGTGGACGAATATACGGGGTGTCTGGCGCTGGTGTATGCAGTCCACTATTCCGGAAACCACTGGACATACAAAAACGTTTTTCTCTTGCGCGAATTATGTGGTAATAGACTGCACACTTTTTAATAGAAGCGAAATTTTTTTATAGAATTAATTTAAAATAAATCGCATTATAGCAGACTCTAGCACTCTCTATAATCGTATTGATTTCTTTACCGAGTCTTTGCATAATTTAAAAAAAACAATTACGCAGGATTATAGGATAATACCATATCGTTTGTACCATTAGTTTCTGTGCATGTCCCTTCTTTGTTATTCTTTGTTATTATACGTGTGGTCCTTTATCCTTTTCTATTGTAAACATTTATGTAAGAGGACTTCGGTCCGTCTATAATAAATAATAATAATAATAAAATCTTGCGATGATATGCATCGTCGATGTCATACGTTTGTTCTACTCATTTTTATTGTTACATATTTATTATTTCTATTTTACTGATCATACATTTTTATCATTATTTTTCTAGTCTGGTTTCAGTTTATAGCTAAGGTCTAACATAACACATTTTATTGTTCCGTCAATGCTTTAGTAAACAATGAATTTCTTTGTTGCAATTTTGAAATTGTCACTTGGAATTTTCTAGTCACACAGAAAATCTGCATTCACTGAAAAGTTTAAAAAAATTCATTTCCTCTGTTCGATTTGGTTTAGAGATCGTGGTTTTGAACGTGTATTTACATATACGTACTTTATTAGTGCGTGTCGTTTTAAATACAAGGATGCACATGTACTATTTCACGTGTATTTAAATACGCGTGCATTAATGCATCCTTATTTTAATTTGTATAATTTTTAGAACATTGATGTTAATTTATGTATGGAGACTATGGTTTCACAAATTCCACGGTAGTTGGTACAAGAATAAATTTAAACATCGTTTTCAATAGAATTGAATAGTATTGCCGTATGTTTAAGCAAACATTTGGGATTTAATTACAATTCGAAGCCTGCAACTGGGAATTGTAGAATCGGCAAGAAAATATTTCAACATATCGGCAACAGCAATTGCACCGGAAGGGGGTTTTCCAACATCTAAGAATATTGTTATCCAGAAACATATCAGATTCTTCTCGAATAAACTACAGGGTTAGTTGATTACATTTTTTAATGGGAGTGGTTTTCAAATTAATTTTTTTATCGATTTCATATACCCATATTTTGCTTTCGAAAAATCCTGTGTCCTAATAATTAATACGAATTAAAATGCGTATTTAAGCATACGTGAAATAGTACACGTGCACCCATGTACTTAAAATGACATGTACTGAAGTACATGTACGTAAAATAAACGTGAAATAGAGATCTCTAATCTGTTCCCATCGATCAGTTTAATTTGTCCACAGAGAATTTTTGCGAATCGAGTGCAGAAACTTTAGTCCAGACACCCTGTAGATAGGCTTCACCGAAAAGCACCATCGGTAGTGTCCGGCAGCCCCCTGGGTCCCCCTGTGGACCATGCTCCCAGTGTTCCACCTGGATGCCCGAGACCGGAGAGCACGTTGGATTCGGCGCGCATTCGAAGCGTGTCCGCCGGGCAAACGCGACTCGAATTCGCGCCGATCTTACACACGCTCCCCGAGCCGAAAGCGTCGTTCCGGAACGACGTGGACCGTGACGTGGACTGTGTCCTGACCCGTCGACGGGACCGAAAACCCTAAAACCCTGCAACTCCGCTGGTTGGACTCTGGCGCGTCGCGATTATTAGAGATCGCCGGACCAACTCGTCCGAAAAGTGACGCTGTTTGCTTAGGATCCCGCTGACATGCACGCTACCCTCGCAGACGATCGAACTCCGTCTGCCAATTCTTTAAATCGACCTCCCTCTTGCCGACTGGACCTCATTCGACCAAGATATTTATCGATGGGTTTAATACTTTGGAGCTGTCGTAAACCCATTAACCATCAAATTAATATTTTTTAAATTTTATTACACAGAAAAGGGTACACTTCACCAATTTTGAAGACCTTGAAATATGTTGTCAAAGTCATCATTCTGAACAACTTTTTCCTACATATGTTGCCGCCGAACGGTTTTAATTTCCGAGATATTCTCAAAAAACTGCTTCTGCTACTAGAATGGATTCTGCACACAATTCTGCGTAACAAAAGGTAATAAAAATACACAAGTTGTATTTTTTTTGTTTCTCCGTGTTTACAAACTGAAACGTGACACATCTAAAAGCATTCTACCATGATACCTAACCCAGACCTAACTCAAACCAAATGAAAAAGCACGAAAACTATTTCTATAAATATCTTGAAAACAAGGACCAAACGGCGGCAACGCGTACAGGAAAAAGTTGCTCAGAATTATGAATTCTACAACATATTTGAGGTGTACCCTTTTCTATATAATTACCTGCTGCTCTAAATTGTTAGTATTTATATACTTAATTAGCTTTGTCTTTAATATTACTAGAATCATTGCAATATTGAATTGTTCTATCTTCTTCTAATTCTGCTGACATATAAGTTTCTCCTTCGGCAGCGAGAGCCCGAGGTAAAATGAGAAAAGTCTAAAATAAAATTACTCGCGTCGTTCACAACTAATAAAACAAAGCGTAGAGCGTATCCTTCACTCAGCATCCGTGAGGAATGTATCAAATTGACACGAGTCTCGAGCGAGTGTGTTGGGCAACAAAAGCCGGCTACACATTTTTCTTTTCCAAGTGCCCGATATACGATTCAATTCCTCGAAGAAAAAGCTGCGAGCATTTAAAAAAGCCATGTCCCCAAAGATTTAAATCGTCGAGCGTCCTCGGTAGTGCGTCGACCCCGGACCGGTCGTAAATCGGCCGGAGCGATCGTCCCTGGTGGAAAATAAACGGACGGTGCTCGTTCCGCGGGATAATCGATGGTAGACGGTGATTTTTCCGGGCGGGTTCGCAACAAGTGAACGAGAGAATCGTCGCTTCGAGGAGCGAGATCTTGCAGCCGCCGCCCCGCGCCGGAAGAGAACGAAAACGAGAACGAAAACGAGAACGAGACACCGAGAGACCGATTCGAAACGTGGAAACGCGGCCTCGGAGGGGCTCGGAAAGAATGCAGAGAGACAAAAGACAGCTCTCGGAAAAATATGTATCGCGGAGCACGCACGATTGCACAACGGCTTACGGTGGCTGGGCCTCGAAGATTGTCGTTCTGGCAGCCGGCCAGAGGCCGGGGCAAAGTTCGGCATTTTCGTTGCGCCCCGGTATAATAACGCCGCTACCGGCTGCCTTAGGAATTCCGCAGGCTTTCCAGCCTCCGCAGAGAGATCCGGCGAGAGAGAAAGAGAGAGAGAGATACGAGTGGCTTTAGACTGATGGTCTACGCGCGTTTACCAAGCCATACGGGGTTAGATCTCCACGTGCTGTTGCCGGTGGCAGTGTGCGCGCGTCGAACGCCGGTCGATCGCAGAGAGTCGAGAGGGTCCTCGAGGGTTAAGCCGCTTTCCAATGTTGCTCGAGCACGCCTGTACACAGCGGCGCTATTAAATCGACGACCTCACGAAAAATTCGCCCCCGTTCACTCGTTAAAATCACGGAGACCCAGCGACGACGACGCTTCCCCCCTCGACGCTCGCGCCTTTTCCAATCCTCTTTCGCGTCTGCGTGACGATTCCGCGCTGGTTACCGGTCTCAATATTAACCATCGCAGTCGTTACCTCGTATATCGTGAAATGTCCGGTTTCAAATTGTCGGGTCAGTTGCGAGAGGGAGCTATGCCTGCAAGATTTAGCTTTCCCTGCACAGAAATCATAGCAGATAAGTAGACTGCCGATTTCTATGCAGAATAGAAGTTTTCCAAGTCAATTGGGGAAAACTGAAATTAAAGTCTTCGAAGGGGCTTAACGAGGAGCCTGCGTTCGTTGATCGCTGCGCAAGCTTCTCGCACACGCGTCGTTCCTTTTTGCAGATTCTTCGGAAAAACATAGTATCCTCGCGCGAAAACAGCGATATACCACTGGTCGTCTCAGGACCATCGCCGAATCCGCTCGTATTTTTCGGAAAACCACCTCGTCCATTATTCAACGTGGCGCGCGCGCGACGTCGTCGTAACAATCCCGGGGACACGTTCGTATAAATTCTCCGGGCTCCGGGAAGGGAGACGACGAAAAAAGGGGCCAGGAAAAGCGGGCGAAGAACCCCGCTAATTGACGTCCCACGAGAGAGGCTGCGTTGTTTCTCTTTGGCAACAACGACGACGGGTCCGGGTCGTCCACGAGGCCGCGCAGGGTCCGGCGCGACGCGGCAGCATGGCGTGGCGGCCAGGCTTCGTTCGTTAATTATCCGGACGCAAAAAGGAGAGACCGGGTGTTGTAGCGTCCCGGGGTAGAAAAAAGAGAAAGCGTCGAAGTTCCCCGACGAAGCGGGAAATTAATTAGACGCGAGGGGGTGAGGAGGGGCGAGGAACGTTCTCCAGGAAGAAGCCGCTTATTCTCCAGGTAATTCGTCACGTGGACGTTTACGCTGGGGGTTAAGGGGTGCTATCCGAGTCGGGGGTGGCTCCGGGGGTGACTGACGAGCTCCTCCAGGAACTACAACGACGTCATCCGGCAGCAATTTCAGCAACACTCGAGACAGAGGCTGCGTGGGCCTGCTGGCGTCGTCGTCGCGAGCGCCGTATCCTCTCCGGCGAGCAGCCATAAGTGGAGATCTCTCGAGTGCCACCGCACGCACAGAGTCTCTCCGTCGTTCAGTCGATTTGTTACCGGGTTCTCTCTCTGACTCTCTCCCTCTCTGCTCTCTTTCTCTGCTACGTATCCCACGGCCACTCGTCCGCCCCGATTGGCCGGCGCTCGTTACGGCTAAATATAACAGAATTTCATTGGAACCGGTCGTTGATTGCTCCTCGAGGACTCTGCGCCGATTAGAGCGACCACTCGCGCGAGAGGAACAGCCAGACGAGAAAGTGGCTCGTCGGCGAAAAGTTGCCGTGATTTTCGGGGGCTAATCGGAAGCAATCGAGACCCGAGGCGCGCCGGGATTCAAGCAGGGTTTCCCGCCACTAGGAAACTCGTTTGCATACATATACAGCTCGCTCGTTGCGCCGAACAATGGCAAAGTCGAAATTTATTAGCAGGGATTCGCATAGTCCGCCCCTGTTCCAGGATTAAGCCTCGGGAATCCTCGGAGCTTCGCCGACGCTCGGCCATTGATAAATCGTGCGCTGATTCTCGACGACGTCGGACGCCGTATTCTAAAGACCGGCTACTTTGTGCACAAGTTTATTTTGGTAACCTCCTTCGCACCTCGGGGGAACGGCCAGGTTGCGAAATATCGCGAAGACGCATATGTGTCTTCTGGCAACAAGGAAGTGTCAGGCGGATGATTGACGCGGGATCACCTGTTGTACGAGCGCCAGTTGGGAAGTTAACTTTTCGACGTCTGAGAATGGACTACATATTTAGGAAATCTTCGGATTCAGAAAGTCAGAATAGATAGATTGAGAATTTTTATGTATTTATTACGTGTGCAGGGTCGTGAATTATATTGTATCTATCCAATTTCTAAAAATCATGAATTGACTTATTCTCCGAACTGTAAAATTTCAAAAACTCGAGGTACAGATTTTTTTTTAGGAGATGATTTACAACGACGCGACGTTGTCACGGTAAATTGTCTGATTTTTGTGAAGGACGCCGTATTCCAACTTTCACAGTTGACTATTTTCAGATTTCTACTTATCGAGAACACAAAGTCACTTTATTGAGCCAGAGTGTAACGTGCCATAGCAGAGGTTTTTGACAACTGACTGCCGATACAGGATTTCGGGGATCTTACATACATACTAATGAATTATCTGGTATTAAGGGTATAAAGTTTTGGGACAGTTGCGTCATATGGATGACACAACGTTTTCGGACTACTGATGATACAAAGTATCGGGACGCTGAATCACTTGGGTCTGGTGACGTGTTGCGAGGTTCGGAATCTTGGTCTTATCGGGTCGTGACACCGTCCAGGGACGCAGGGATAATGTATCGATTATGTCGAGCACTCCGTTGGCATTGTTCACAGCGGAGTCGTAACAACAGATAAGTTATGCTCGCTGGATGATCTATCCGGCGACGATTGTGTCGCGGTTTCGCATTGGGCGGTCTAGTGTTCCACGGAAACGTCGCGAAGGGATGGTTCGCGAGTATTTATACACGGACGACGCGACATGCTGATTCACCGAGAGTTATTTTAGAGCCCTCGCCCTTAATTACTCACATTAGGGCCGCGAAATCCAGGAGTCGACGAAAATAGGCCAATCTGCGGTTTCCGACTCGATCGATCGCTAATCTGAGTTAAAGTTCGCAGTGGCGAGGTTTGCGGATGTAAGCTGATAATCGTCGGCGTGTCGCTTGACCCCTGATCTAGGCAACTTGCGAAATTTCTTGCGAAGAACGTGGTTTACACCGTGGATCACTTGAAAATACGAGGTTGTGGGCAAAAAGTGGAAGAAATGATCGGGAAATCTAGAACCTTCGATCAATATTTGCGTCGATTGGCTGACTTGTTGTTCGCTGTCCAATAGCGAAACTCTGTCAGGAAGCCTCGCATTTCCTCGATGTAAAGTGGAAAAAGTATGACCGATTGCAGGAGTTATTGTTTTCCGAGCAGGAGCCAGTGTTTGCCAGCGCGACTGCTTCGTCAACAAGTTCTTGCGCCACTCATAAGTTCCGAACGATGCGGCCATGTTTTCTATCTGCCCCGATAATTCTTCTTCTGCTGTATCCTAGCAGGGCTCAGCAGTTCTGGAAAGCCGTTGCTAACACACGCTTCCATTATGGCTTCTGCATTGTACCGAATGAATCGGAAAATAGTGCAATTTGTACAAGCTATTAACACTAAACCTACTGGGTGCTAAAGATGGCTAGTATGTGCTGTCCTTTAGAAATAACAAGATTGAATTTATTTAGATTATGTACCATTTTTATTATAATATATACTTGAATAAACAAATCAATCGAATTCTCATGAAGGCATCTTTATAATCCCAGTAATTGTAACATAAAAAATCTGAAACCGGTCATTTGATCGACGGTGGTAGGTCTAGCGTTAATCAATTTCACTTACTGTAACTTAGGCAAATAATCTCACAACAGAAAAATTGTCAGAAAAGTCAAGAAAGGGAAAATAGTGTTTTACAGAAATGAGATTGCGACCATGGGGGACCACTTTGTAGATTAAAATAACTAAATTCTTGGCTCTCGCTCTACTATCACCTGACTAATCATCGACATTTAAAACCGTCCACTTGGTCGACACTCCTAAAAACACAAGATTTCAGAGGCGAAGAGTTCGAGAAACATCCTCTCGATTAATCGTTTCTCGAGGGGCTGCGATGCCCACGCGCGAAGTTAAACAATTTAGTGTTCCCCAAAGACACTCTCCTTTCATCCGTGATTTGGTTCTGCGATTCCGTGCTGCAGGGAAAATAAATATCGTGGCGGCGCGTGTAAATTAGGACAAATCCGCGCGAGCAAATGCGGGAACGATGTAAGCGACGGTTTGTTTTCTTTGGTGTTGCATAGAGAGGGGTTCAGGGCGGCTCGTGTACACACTTCGTAATGCATTCTTTCAGCGGCTAACATTATCCGTCGTCCTTCGGAGCCATCGAGCTCGTCTTTTTTGCTGGAACACGAGCGAGATCGCGCGCCGATTCCGCTCTCGACACACAGCGGCCCAGGCAGCCGATCCAGCAGTTCGTTTGGTAAAAAGTAACTTGTCTCATGTCGGTATATAAAACATCTACGCGACTTTCTAAATGTTTAGAAATGCCAAAAATATCGATATTAATGAAATTTAATAAAAAAAACAATAATTAGACGACCTACATTGTTATACCCTAAAACTTTCAAATTTTGCGCGTGAATTGCCTCCATCGTTCCATTATTTTAACGGGATATAATTAAACTGTAGTAGCTCAGATCAATTATAATTTTCAACGAGATTTCAAGATCTATATTTTTCAAATGAAATATCTTTTGTTGTCGAGAAAATGGCTCCCGTCAATGGACCGAGCAACGAGTTAAACGCTTTTTTCCCTGTCGAGGCACACGAGCCTCGCTGTAAATATCCAGCGAAGCGTCGATAGCGCGATTATCGCGGTGAACCCCTCTCGCCGTCTCTGTTTCTCGTTTTTTTTGTTGTTGTTATTTTCGCGCTCTACAGGCTTCCGGGTGGAACGCGCACGCGTTCGTATTTCACGCAGGATTTATACTAGCAATCCATTTCGGAATCTAATATTCGCCGCATCAGTTTTATCGCGGGCTTGATTAAATTGGTTCACAGACGCGCGGACGCCGTGCCGCTCAGCGCGGCGGCGCCCGTTGTTTGTCGACGCGCCGCGCCGCGACGCTCGACGCGATACCAGTTCCGCGGAAATAGGAAAAATTACTTTCTTAGTGGCACTGCTGATTGCTACCGTGTTCCGGGCAAGAATTTTTCCGGCTAATGCGACATTCGTATCTGGTTGAACTAAACCTAGTTTTCCAGCTAGCATTGATATCGAATATTATAATTCTATTTTGAATTATCCGCACCAGAATTACCAACACCAGAAAATCCGGCGGTTTTCCGCGGATAACGAGCCTCTCGTTCGCCAGGTGTTCGTAGACATTTAAAAACGTCTGAACGGTCGAATCGTGTAGCATTCCCTAAATTCATTAATTCCTCGGCGTTTCCGTTCCATAAATTTTTGCTTCGCCCCTCTCGCGCGGCAGCGTTTATTTATTCACGTTAATCGTTTACACGGCCGGGGACCGGCGTATCATCTCCACCCTTCGCGAAATGATTTTCGACGCGTGCTCGCTACGTGCCACCAATTAATTCCGCTCGGAATTATGGATGTAAAGTACGCATCGGCGAAACGTTCGCCCGCTAGCTCGCGAGCACAGCAGAGCAGAGCAGAGTTCTCGAAATAACGCGGACACGGCTGCCACCCGGCACGCCCCGATAACTCGTAAAAACGCCGATCGTAATTCGCCGGGAAAAGCGCGCGACTTTTATTAATCCCGGCGAATTTATCCGCTCGGTTGAGCTTGTAATTCTTGCCAAGACGCTCGAGTATTTTTGCACCGAGCGGAATTGGCGGCGCGAACGAACGAGCGAATATGTGCGGCCACGTTCCCGGTTACAAGTTCTCGCGGAAAGATCCCGGCCCAGTGCGTCGCGTCTGCTGGAGGAACATATCGCTGCCGACACCGTAAACATTACATCAGGAGCGAGCCGTGTTACATCAACATCCACCGGAATGTCCAAGTAATGTGTCCTAACGAGAGTACATTAGCCGCGTGTCAACATCGCGTTAACACGTGCAACGGTACATCAACGCCGCACACAACGGATAGAAACGCTATACCAGAACAGAACCCAGCGCTGTATCAACACCGAGGACTGTATGTTTGCAGCTTGTAACCGCCTTATACAATTCCGGAGGTCGGGCACAATTAGGCGAGCGTTGAAAGCGCGAGAATCGAGCTCGCGTAGATGAGAACAATAGGGGAAAAGGCAATCGTTTATCAGATGGAAAATTGTTGCTCAGATACGAACATTTTATTTTCAAATAGACAAAATGAATTTCACCCTACTATTTCTACCCTAAACTAAGTTCTTAAATAACTTTAGTCTTGGCGACTACGACAATTAACATCGGCCGCATGCATCATCTCACAATGTAACATTCAAGGGTAAAACTTTAGAGCCCGTATCTGTAAATTGCACTCATTTCTGAAAATGAATCCTGTTTACTCTGAAGAAATCGGTTAGGGGGACGAAGGCAACTCGTGACAGCTCGCATGAAAAATTTCGTTCGCACCTAATCGAGAGCAAGTAATGCTGAACGGTTCCATAAACGTTCCCGAGTTCAGCTGGAGGGGTGGAGGCACTCAGCAGATGAGTCTTCGGTCGTTCCACTCGAGCGTTTCTCGCTTTTTCCTGGCGGATCAGCGCTTCCGGTGTCCTGGGAATCAAGTTTGCGTCGGACTGTCGCGTCACGTTGAATCGCCGGCCCCCGGTGCGTCGTTCTTTCCCCCGGATTAACGTTCGCAACTGACCGATCGACCGTCCCCGGAGTCTGTCGCTAACTTTCATAATTCATCGGCAGCGTAGCAACCCTTTCCGGCTTAGCCGAGCATGAGCACGAGCAACGTAAGCGCGACGAGACGAGACGAGCCGGAACGGTGACGCTTCGCTCAGCGCGTTGAATCAAACTCTAATCCCATCTAAATCGGGACGGTGTAATAAATCCGGTATGATTTAATTACGACTCGTCGCGGTGCCATTCCGAAGTATTTAACTTAATCACCGATGTAAATGCCGCCGCCATTAATCTCGGAAGTTGCTGCCGGCTCGCTGCCCGCGTTGGGGTTCTAATCAATTTCTTCCGCTGGATCCGAAGACACTAACTCCCCCGGTAACTTTCGCTGCTGAAGCGACTGGAACTTAAATTAAGTCTCTTCGCGTTGGCTCTCTTAGGGCACTCGATCTTCTGTATTTAGGTATGTTATTGCGTCCTGTTAACTCTAGCGTTGCGAATGGTAACTTCATAATGCTCTGGCTGCGTTTTCATCCCTGATCTGCGAACCTCCCAGGTCTTCGAACACGTACGAAGCCATACTAAAGACTTCTAAAACCCTTCGTGCATCATTCAAAAAGCAGGGAGTTATTTACTTTTACAAGGACTAATCAATCCTTATGGCATTGAGTGGATAACAACGTGATTGGAAAAGATCTGACGAAAGTTTAACACGATTATTCGATGAGGGGGTAGCTGGTTGAAACACTGGCACAGATTCCGTTTTAAATTTCATCGGTGCGTTTTAATATTTATACGCCACCCCCTCCGGGACATTAAAAGACACCAAGATCGATATTATTTACGAGAGCCAGAGGGGGTTGCACGGGTCCCCCGGGGCAATTAGATGAGCGCGCGAACGAAGAAAAGGATAAACGGCGGGGTCAAGGCTGCGCAATCTAATTCCGACCCCATGCAAATCGAGGCCCTTAACTAGCTGACGTTTCAACCCTTGACACTCGCCCTCCTGTGCGCAGCCTGGTAACGTAACATACCGTGAGCCTCTCCTTCGTTCGACTCTCTCTCTCTCTCTTGGTGACTTAAATTAACCCCTCGGACGGTTTCCCGGTCCTCTTTCACCGGCGACACTCGTTATTTCCTTGTTTCCTGCCCCTGCCCTGGCACCCTCCTCCTGCTGGCCAAAGGGTTCGTATCAACGACCGGGACGAAATTAGTTGTCACGATAATGAAAAACAGCGGGCCGCAGTGTCGCTCCCGATTGCGGCGATACCGGAAGCTTTATTGCTCTCTCTAACCCTTTACGGTCGCTTTTCCCCGGAAAAACAGTCGTTATGCTGCTCGATTAGGACTCTGCTGGGCGGTAAATTAATTCTTTTTAACCCTCCAGCGCAGCGATGAGATGAATTCTCTAAAACCCTTTAGACGTTTTTAACCCTTAAGGTACGGGATGAAGTCTCTAAGGCTATTTAGCAACTTTCAACCCTCACACGCTCCTCTAAAGTAGTTTCTTAAAAGACCATAAGATAGTACTTCACCTTACTCTTTTGCTTCTTACTTTAAATGTATAAATTGAGATTCATCTTTAGTATAAAGTTTTACGGATGTACATTTTGTAACACGGGTTTCTATCAATATTTTCAGGTGAAATCATTGAATAGACTTTTTTATTCAAGCACATTTCAGGTTAAAAGAGAAACTACTTTTCACGGCACTACCCATCAACGATTTGCAACGTTTCGTGGAACTTATGAAACACAAGCGGTTCAATTAAAAAGCGGAGATGAATTTACGCTTTCCAAACGCATCGCTGCGTCCGGTGAAGACAGCGAACAACTTTCTTCTGCCACTCAGGATTTTCCATGGCGACTTCAGTTTCCCGAGGCAGTTTCTAATTGTACAGCGCGAATAATTTCTAAAGAAGCTCGCCCGGCGAATAATAATTTTCCTGTTGAACGCGCCGGCCATGCTAAATGAGTCAGCGATGGAAATCGCTGTCATTCAGACGGCTCTTTAATCGCCGGAAACGCGGGAAAGTTTCCACGTTTCGAACGCGCGCGCGTCCGGAGGTTCATTGAATTCGCTCGGATCGGATCAACGAGTGGAAACGGTGTCAGGGCTTTAATCAGAGCCTGACGAATCGTTACACGCAGCATCGAGGCGAGCAAACACGCGAAAATCGAGTTGAATCGGGTTCCGAGAATGCAGCTTCGACGCAGCTGTTTCAATCGGCGGCGTTTCAACAGGCGAAGCTTTTCCCGAAGAAAGGAAAAGCGAGGGTGGATGGAAACGCCATTACCATAACAAAGAGGCCGCGATCTCGCGAGACTCTCGATTCTCGAGCCCTCCTTTCGCTCCCTCTTGTTCCTCGCCGTGGCCTCTACAACCCTTGACTATCAAATTAGGAATACAAAAATTTTATTACACGCTGATTCTTCGGAAAACTCTCTCGCCATATTTACCACGTCGCCTTGTTTAAACAACAGCCACATTATTTATTTTCTTGATTAAAAGTCTGAAGCAAAAGTAGATAAAGAGTTATCCTAGAAATAAATCGGTGGTCAGGCAAGAGGAACTCGATTAAAATTTTCTAGAGGTTCATCGGCGTTGCGTCGCGTCGTTTCATGGAAACGAAATCGAAATTATTCCGCGTTCCACGTACCGTTTCGTCGCTGTCGGAGACATCGAAACTCCGCGGAACAAGAATTCCCCGGTTTCGCGAATCGATGGACGAATCTCTCGCGATTCGCGCGGCCTCGCAACACCTGGAAATTAGTCGTGTGTCCTTAGGCGTTCGGGGGTTGATTAACGAACCCGCGAGCGACGCTTGTCGCCGGGATTATTCGCTCGCGAATTCACCGTTCGCCCGAGGTCGCCTGCGTGTTCGGGATTAACGGCTGCTACGTGGGAAAGACTCGCCGATAATTCTTCGTCGAAAGGGTTACGCGTAGGACCGGAGGCTGCCGGCGGCGTTTATCGTGCATCCCGCCCCGGAAATAATTAAATTTCCAAAACTAATTACGCCTCGTTGCAATTATAACTCCGGCGACATTCATCCGTGAACGCCCGCCCCGTCTCGAACCAACGTGACGCGGGTGCGGTGGGGGCGGCCGAAATCGTTTCCACCCTTCTTTCCAGGGCTGTAAAACACGCATGTCGCTGTATGTTTGCGCTCGACCGTCCGTTTCCCATTTGCCGGACACGCTCTCGCTCGAAATTGCCGCCCCTGGTCATCGAGTTAGGACAGTTAATATTTTTCACGGTTTCGGGAGAATTGTAATGCCCTCCGCACAATTTCGGAGATTTTTGTAAGCTAGAGATGCACACAGACGGCCTGTATAGAAACTAACCTAACAAAGAAACGTTTACTAAAATGGAGAAATAGTAAGCCGAAATTTTTCACACTTTTACTTCTCTCGAGTTCTGCTTGCATAGTATCTGTGCATTTCTTCGTACCTCTTACCTGTATATCTCGCGAGACGTGGACTTGAGATACTTTCACTGGGAAACTAGTTTCATTTTAACGAGTCCAAAGTTAGCGTAGCCCGATAGCTAATAGCAAACTGGCTGATTCAATATATTCAATGCATAATTTGCCACTGAAAGCAATAAGTGAACCGCGAGTTTCGATGTCAAAATTAAGACATTATTAAAATGACTAATATTGTTGTTTCATTTTCACCATATGAGGACTGTTTAAGACACTGTAAGAAACTTCGCTCACATTTCCGATAAAATTAATTCTGAAAGCGAGAAACATTGTACCAACTTCATTAAACAATTCTACGTAGAAACACCCCCGACATCTCAACGATATCGAATTCAGTAATTTTAGTCCTACAGTTCTCGAAACACGAGTCGCGTGGGCAATCCGCGCAACTAGAAAATTCGAATGGTCTCCTAGGCGAATGTAGTCGGCATCGCGCGCGTAGGCCGATCAAATAAATACGCTGCGAAGGGGGCAATATTCTTTTTATCGCGGTCCAACTGCGAAGAACATTGAGGACGGGTAATAATAGTTTGATTCGCTCGCTGGGGTTTATTATTGCAGATCGTCGGGGCCGTTCGCTCACGCCTGTTCTACTATTACGGAGCGCTTCCGCGTAGATTTCCGCGGTTCTCGCCTGCGGAAACTCCCAACAGTCTCGACAAGAATTGCTCTAGAGCTTAATTCGCACTACCGCGATTCGCGAGAATCCTCTCTGCCGTCGCGCATCGCGTAGCAGACGACACTTCAGTGTCAATGATCCGACGTCGCTGCGCGAGTCGGAAAAACGAGGAAGAAAAATGCTCGACGACACTCGGCAGACGAGCCGCCTGGAGGAAGAAGTTTTCCTAACAGGAAAATAAAACAAAAAAAAACCGTTCCCGTTGCGACGCGCGTTCGCTAACGGTGCTTCTGATCGCGAACATCGCGCGGATGTATCGCCACCGACGACGAATGAACAGGCGAGCATGTTCGCGCGCATGTTCAAGGAACGCCGCGCCGCGCGCCGTTCCGGTGACGCATGAGAAACTTTTGTAACCGAGCCGCCAGATTTGCATTCGCTTCGTTATGCACCGACAACCTCTCGAGCACGAGGCTCGGCCAGATGTTTACAATGCGCGGATTTTTCCTGTATGAACGGATCATGAATGGAGGCGTGCCGCGTGTAATTAACGCTCTTTTCCGTGGAGATCGTTCCCACAAACGTGGAAACGTGGGAAATCCCAATGTTTAGATTGATCCTTCTGACTACCTGCGGACAGTGAATCATTCGGTGAATTTTAAACGGGACTGGAAGACACTAGTTTACACAAACAAATTGATTCCGGTCGGAATCAACGAAGCTGAAATTAAGTAACATACCATTCGTAGTGTGAACACTAGAATGCGCGGTGTCAGTGCACTAAGCACCTTTTATATTAATATTTATGGCATTATGAATTTTAATGCGACCGTGCACTGTATTATGTATGATTCATTTGTCTATATCTACCGTAAATTATTCAACAACAGTATTGTTTTCTGATCTACAAATTTTACAGTTTATTGAGATGTATTATTGACTAACTGTTCACTTGATTTCTTTAATTATCCGTGCAGTGCTACGTTTTGAAATTAGTTCTGCATACATGAGTAAACAACATTGAAATAACATGATCATTCATTCTACTGCACCAATGTTCCTATCCACTAACCGCTCAGTGCTTACGAGGAATAATTGTAGTAAATGTCCCCGCAGATTTTCGAGTTATTCCCACGTCTCCTCGGTAGCAGAACAGACACTGTCAGTGCAGTAGATCAAATATACGAGCACAATAACTCGAATAATTAGACAGTGAGGTTCCCCCGCGTTTGGCAAACACCGCTGAGCAAACTGCCCCACCCCCTCGTGTCGTTCGAATCGAACCAACCCCCTTAACATGTTTTTGTCACGGTTGCCATTATGCTAGTGCCCCGATTGGGTTTTCAGTAATTCATGTAAGCGTGTGGTATGCTGGGAGTGGTTTTCGACGAGCCGGAAGACCCACCCCCGATAAACCCTCACCCCAAAAGTCGTCTCCTTCGTTGGTTATCGAAGCCACTCTTTCAACGAGACTCTCGTCGAACGAGGAGAGCAAAATAAAAAGCAGCGAAAGCTCTCGCGAGTCTTTTGTGCGCTCGATCGAGGGGGTTGCTTTTGTGCCACCCCCGCGTCGCCGGATTTCTGGACGCGCGTTTCGCGATTGCGTTTTCAGAAATTAATGGCCGGCCGCGGTCGGGCCACGCGCGAATTCTAAGAACGAGTGCGGACGACACCGTGAAAAATTTATCGGGACCGGCGGCCGCCCCCTAGCGGCCAGCATCTTTTCAAACGGATCTTCACAAAAGCTGTCGCTCCCCGGAGCTTTGTCTGGCCCCCGACGCCGCTCTGAACACTCGCCCCCTATCCCTGTTCATGAATCTTTGAGGATTCGTCGCGTACCTGGCAATCGGACGTCTCCTTTTGTTTCGAATCGCCGTGTACCCGTGCCCCCGAGTCCTTGGGGGTGGCTCTGCTGAAAGAATGATCGACGACGCGTCTGCCGCAACGCTTATCGATTACCTCACTGGCTTCTACAGCCCCTGCAATTTTAAACGATCCATATATTATTTCACTTCGTTAATCTCGATTTGTTATATCTTGATAATATCTCTCGCCGTTAGAGGCGTTGAATACGTATACGCGTTAGATGATGCTTCAAATGAAAGAAAAATAAGTACGAATAAAGGATAACCGAGAGTTATCTTACATCAACAAATTTTAGGTAAAAAATTTCCCATCTCTGAACGATACAACACCGATAGAACGGAGACGGCGGAGGATCCGAATGAAAAGAAACGTTTACTTTAGAAAGATCCCGAGTAGGTACAAATGGATCTATCGATTTCGCGTCCCAACCACAACGATCAGAGTTCTTTCGATTTCTATCCCCTCTGGTCCAGTAAACGAGGCTTTGTTGTCGCCCGTGGGAAAAATGATTTTCCCCAGGGGACAGATCAGTAAGCGCCTTAACCACCGGCAAAGAAGTTTCTAACGAAGCCCGTTTCTCTTGTTCTGTTTCAGCGATCATGGCGCATTTCTTCTTCCTGGCTGCGTTCTTCTGGCTGAACACGATGTGCTTCAACATCTGGTGGACCTTCAGGTGAGTCTCTCTTTCGTCTGACGCATAGTTAAGCGACGGGGATTCCGTGACTGGGATTTCATTTGCACTGGCTCAGTTGTCTCGAATCGACGCGGGACGAAACGAATTTGTCGATCGATCAGCTTAGTCGTAGAATTCTGTCATTCGAACCACGAATTTCTTGAGAATGCATATGTCACGCGAAAATGATTTTTCTGGTCTCCGATCTACTATGATAGATTATTATACAATTTTAGTTATTATACAGAGTTAGTTGTTTGCTACTAACAGAGTTGATGAATTGCGGTTAAACTCGTTTACCACCAAGCGCCTCATCAAGTGCGTGCCGGTCTGTTAATCTTGGCCTCTCCGCAGTTTTATTACTATTTAACGTTGAAAATAGTGGTTCGCACATATACATATGTGCTACCGAACTCAGTTAAAATACGCCCAACTGCACATAACATATTGGGAGATCGCTCGACAGATTAATCGTAAAAATGTGGAATCCCAACATCCATATATCTTTTTTTCAATACGGAATCACACTGCATTTCGATTGTCATCAACAGTTTCAACTTTTTTGGTCAGGCCGCAGATTGCATGTCGATGGGTCGCGTGCGTGGCATGCCTGTTATAAAACGTAATGAAAGATGATTTCTGAGCCAAGAAAAGTCTCGCGCATCGACTTAATGTAAATTACAAATTGTTTCGACGCGATCCAGTGGAAATTAGACCACTTTCGCAAACGCCAACGCGCTAAGCGTTCAGTCAGCGTTCCGCGAACGGTCGGTTAAAAATTCTGAAAATCCGCGTGACGTTAATTGTCATGGAATTTCCGCGGCGAGTTAATGGTAACGTTTGTCGGAGGGGGGGATGTTAGTGTGGGTGTGTGTGGAGTATCCCAAGACGTAACCCTGGATCGTGTACGCTGTCAATTAACACCGGAGGGCAGGTTATCGACCTGGCCGAGTTACGGCTCGCTCGTCCGCGTCGTCTTCGATCAGAAGGCCACTCGTTACTTCGCAATTATGCAATTGCCGCGCAATTACGCAACCACCGGCGGCAATTAATTCATCCCGTCGGCGAGTAAATCGCGGCCCGACGATACCCGGCCGGTAACAGTTAAGTGGACGCCCGAGACTGTTTCTGCCCGCGAAAAACCGCTTCCGGGAGGCACCCCGTTGCCTTTTTTGCCGGTGAAGCCGCGAAGCCAGCCGGGAATAATCACGGGAAACGATCGGCAGAAACTCCGGCAAGAAACCCCGATGCGCTACGCCGATAAATAATAACTATTAGCGATCACTCGTTCCGAGCGATCGCCTGTTTGCCCGGTGATTTATTCGCGAGACGCGTATATGCCCGTGAATAAAAACGGCGAATAATTACAATTTATTCACAGGCCAACGGCCTTTCGCTTAATAGACAACAACTATTCAGCGAGGATTACTTCGGTGAAAGGGGCAAATGCATATACTCTGAGTAATTGCCGACGTACTAAAAGTTCACCGAGGAACTTTTTAGAAGAGTCAATGACTCTGCGGAATGCGGTTCGAACGGCTTTCTTACTCGCCGCAGTCTCCTCGGAAAAATCAATGATCCTAGAGAAATTGATTTCTGTACACCGTTTGCACCCTACTGCCCCGTGGAATCCCGAAATTTATGCATTTGCTTGGGTTGCAGTCGAAGGAATTGCACAATTAGGCGCGCGAGGTCCGCGGTAGCGCGTATTTATTTATGGGCTCATCATTTTGCCAATAGATGGTTTATTAGCTCGTAAACCGAGACTTTGATCCTTTCACTGGGTACTTCTTGCCTCGGTGAAGAATGTAAAAATCAGTTAGCGTATTCACTGTGTAATTGTCAGCATTCGTAGCTGTTCTTTTCTGTCTAGCTAAGTATCGTGGCAAAATGTTTCTGGAAAACAGAAAGTATATTTTCGATCATTAATTAATTTGGTAAAGTTCTGACAAACAAATCCACAGGTGTCACGAATACGTAAAGATTCACAATTTCTTTATAAAAATTGAGGATTCTTAGAATTAAACATGGATCCAAGCTCATAGGTAATACTAATTTTAAACAATACCAATTTCATTAAAATTTATAGAATGGAGAAGGGTTATTAATTTAATTGCTTCGATTTTGTGGGAGCTTCGTTGGTTGATATTCGGCATTTGACGTATCAAAAAAAAATGGTGGTCAGCCAAACTAAGGGTCCAGCTCGGAAGCAGAATTGGCAAGCGAATCGTTAGCGACCGGATTACGTTTGAGACGATGGGGGAAGAAGCAGGGCGCCGCACGCCTCGGTGAAAGATGGGATCAAGATCACTCGGTCGACTGGTTAATGCGATGCAACACGGTCGCCATAACGGGTCCTCCCTTCTTCTTCTGCTTCTTCCACGTCTTCGTCGATTTCTTTCATCCGATCCTTCTCGGGCCGCCGTCTCATTTCTCACCTTTTTTCCTCGCCGACCCTCATCGCGTCTTCTTCCCTCGCAGTTCTCTTCAACATCTCACTCTTCTCGTTCCAACCATCTGTCGAACGAACCTGTACAGTGTACACACAATTTCATTTTGCGTTGATTTTATATCATCTTACTCGTACAATCTTTCCAATCATTACTCCTTAATCCTTCAGTGCAGCGGGAAAGAACTTTGTCGTCTACTTTATCTACTGTTTATCTTAATACTTCCCTGCATTGAAGAATAAACTTGCTCGTCTATCAACCGAGTCCTCATAAAAGAACGCAATTCCTTTTGCTTCTGATAAAAACCGTCACTTAAAAGTTGTTTGAAAAGTGCTGCTACTAAAAGAAAGATTCGCGTAGTCTATTAACTCTCTTGTAACGTTCAATAAAACTGTGTTCGATAAGTGCGCAGTAAAAACAGTGTTTATATTCAATCAGTCCTCTCTTTACATACTACCAACTGAAGAATCGAATACTGAAGGGTTCATAACAGGAAAATAATACGAATTGCTTCCTGATTAATATTATTATTTCATTACCTTTCATAACAATAATTTTATTGTTGCACTTCGACAACGTCTGTCGTACCTCCATACTTTCCTTTGAATCGCCGATCGACCTGCGCCATCGCAGAATCCCGAAGCAATTAGCTCCGCCACACATAACTGATAATCCATCGATTATGCGCGCCCCGCAGGCTCGCAATTATGTATTATAAGAGTCGAAGTAACTGGCGGCTTCGCGCGCCAAATTCGATTCGGGTTTCCATCCGTGCGTGAGACCACAGAAACTTCGCCGAACAACCGGAAGTCGTCGGCCGGCTCGTTATTGCACCGCCGCTTCCTTTCCGCCAGCGGTTTAATTGCGGAAAAATCGGGTTTACGCTCGGACTTCGATATCCCATTTACCTTTTTATTACGCCCAGCCGTTTCTTCGTTGCTGCCGTGCGGAATTACGCGCAATTTCCCTTTTAGTAGCGCTTTATTGCCACGGGACCCGCCGGAATTCGCGGCATTCGCTCTTCCTGCGGACCTCTTCCCCTTCCCGAATAGTCGGCCCTCGTTGAAGAAGGCAAGAATTACTATTATTACTCCGAGTTTAACGACAGGGATGTGTGCGATTAAACAAAACATTTTTTTGACGATCTGCACTCGTGTCCGAGGGGTGGACAAAGTTCTAAATGCAAGATCCACGATATTCGCACTGTGGTGGTGTTCATAATTTGCTGTTCAATTTGTAGAATAGCTAGACTGGTTTCATGCATTACAATAAAAATGAATAGGCGAAGTTGAGAACAGTAGAACTAAAAGAATTTGGGAACATTGGCGTTGAACACAAGGTGTCTATTTGGCTCGTACATCTTTCAACACATTCTCGAAAAGGCTCGCGCACGTTCAGAATACAAACTAGTCAAACTTTTTCCGGAATCACCGGTTTGCGGTCGGATATTCACGATCCCAATTTCCAGAACTATTTTCCCCCGGCAAATACGAGCGAATGACCACCGATGATCAGCATCGATTCGTTCGTTTCTCGGGATCGGCGAACACAACTCCCATCGAGACATCGAAAGCGGCTTTGCGCGGCGGAACGGTTTTCGACTAAAAATAATTTTCGGTTCGATGGATCCGCATCGATGACCGTGAGTTTTCGCGGCCGCGGTTCGACGAACCTTCGTTTCCGGGGCTCTCTCTCTCTCTCCCCGATCAGTCCTGCGTTGCGTTTCCATCCCCCGTGTGTTCGCTTGCGTTCCGCACACGTCGAAACGTCAGCGACACGTGCGCGAGCGGAGCCGTGTTGTATCCACTTGTTGAGGTGTCACCGACACGTTGCGTTCACGGTGGCCGCTCGCCTCCCTGATTTTCCAGCCGGAAAATTAGCCCGGTGTCATTTGCGGCTGTGCACACGGACCAAACGTTTCCGCAATGGTCTTGCGGATCCACCGTGCTACCAGCCATTCCTTTTTAGTTTTTTTGTAGAGGCGGTTGCCACAGCGTGACTCGTCCTCGGGATGTTTCAGCTGCTTTTGCCTCTTGCTCGCGGTAGATGCACGTATGGGGATAATTACTGGTGACTATTTAAATGATTTTTAATATTCGTGATCCACAGCCAAGATTTTCTTAACCACTTCGTTCTCACTGACGAATTATCTCGCGACGTCGATACCGTTCGGGTAATGTCACTGTCATGTAACCACGCGGCTTTTCTTTGCTCCGCCTGAGGACACCGCTTATTTCTATGTCGTTTCAATCAGTTCCTGTTTAAAATGGTACAAAAAATATTCCTTTTATTTACTAGACATCGCAATATGCAATTCTCTTGCCATATGGAACTGCCTTCATGCAAACGGAAAAGGTATTCATGACGTAAAAGAGGACGTAATATTCGAATTTCTGGGAAACTACTACAACCCAAATTGTTATTAGAAAGGGAGAAGAAATCATTTTCATCCACTTCGTCTGCACTCCAGATGTTTGCTGAAAAATTTACCACCAACAAACAAAAAAATTCATCCCACAAAGTGTTGTGTATGGTGCAGAACAAAATCTATCCGCGAAGAAATACGATACTATTGTATAAATTGTGATGTCGCGTTATTTGCAGTTCCATGTTTTGAATGATATCACACAGAGAATCAATAAATTTAAAATATCCTGAAATCAATGTTTCTCTTTACCTATATCGTTCCCAGAATTAATAATTTTTCGAATTAAAGCTCTTAACGTAATCAAGAAGCACACGAGTATTGCGTCGCGGGATAACTCGTCCTGGAGAACGAAGTGGTTAAAGATTATTCGACAGCAATGGCAATTTTCGTCGTGAAACATCAATGTATCACCCTCAATTCATTAAACTTACTCAAGAAATAAACATAGCTTTCTATTTAGCTCCTGTATCTTGTAATTAATGCACAAGGCGTCTATTTAGCTCCTATACTGTGCATTCGATGCCATGTTCATTTAACTCCTGTACCTTGCAATTGATGCACAACATATTTCTCTTTCACTCCTGTATCTTGTAATTGATGCACGAAATGTCTATTTAATTCCTGTGTCTTGTAATTAATGCACACAACTTCTATTCAACTACTGTAGCTTGCAATCGATCCGCTAAATATCCATTTAGCTCTTGTACGTTGCAATTGATACCTTGTATGTCAATTTAGCTTTCGTACCTTGCAATTTATACTGAAAATTTCTAGTTAACTCTTGCCTTTAATGCATAAGCTGTCTTGTACTTAGCCTTTGTATTAGGTTGTAAAGGAAGAAATGCAGGATCTTTATTCCTTTGTTTTAATTGCAATTTTATACCAATAAATATTTACCTTAATTTAATGAGTTATATGTCATTTTAAAGCTTGTTTTACGCTCTACTTAATTATGCTTTTGATATTTGATCTTATTCAAATTTTTATTAAATTACTTGGCTTTTATTTCAGGATATCAAAACGCGACTTTCGATATCAACGAAGTATGCTTTATATTTTCAAATACATAGAATTAAATTCTCTGTAAAATTAAGTTTAATACTGTTCCGGTCAATAATATTAAAATCAATTCGCATAATAATTTAATGTTACTATTAAACAGTATTAAATTTACTATGAAATTAATTTTCATATTATTGTTTTTATGTGAATTATAACACTTTAAAAACATAGCTTTAAATCCTCAATTTCTTTCTTTACAACCTAATATCTTGCAATCAATGCATAGAATGTCTACTCGCTTCCAGTACCTTACAATTGATGCACGAAATGCATATTTATCTCGTGCATCTCGCAACCGATGCACAAAAATGTCTATCTATCTCTGGTATCTAGTAACTGATCCATAAAATTGTTATTTTGCATAAAGATTGAGAATCTAGCGCGTCAGTCGCCGGTTCTCTGAGGGTACTCGTTCCGTGAGAGCGAGTTGCGCAACGCTTCGACGGCAATAACTTATCAAATTTAATTAGCAGCGTTATGGGCGGCTCAATAATTGTACGTGCACGCTTGAGCAACCGCCAGAACTGCGACTGCAGCAGAAAACGACTGCGTCACGGTTCAGTATTCTATTGGAGATCGACCAGATCGCTTTGTTCTTTGAGTTGTTCCGAAGCGTAGCCGATACTACGACCCCGGAACGAGATGCAAGGTAGATTACACACCTGCAGATTTATAGGATGTTTCCGAAACCATGGCGTATCCAAACAGACACGGTTTCGTTGTACGAAAGTGACTGCAACAGGACTGAATGTGAAATCTCATGCGAAGATTCACTTTCGTTTTATGCTGGGAATCGGAGTTATGAGTTCCGTTCTTTAATTGTTATTTGATGCCGATCTGCAATCGTAATTTTAGTCACGGTTACATGCAAGTGGCTGTTAGGGAAGGTAATTGTCGAAGGAATTACAGCGCATTTTTCTTGTATACAGTGGGCGTACAAAGTATTCGGACACCTTTTTAAAACGAATAACTTTTTCAAAATTGAACCTAACAGTTTAAGTTTTTTTGAGACGTTAGAAGATTACTTTTTAAGTTATTAATTTTTAAAAGGAGTACAAATACTTTGTACACTGTACACCCACTGTACCTTCTCTCGAAGTTTAAAGTTTAAAGCTTGCAGCTTGTAGCTTGAGAAACATACGTTTTCGCTGGGGTTTGTTAAAATTTTCATCAAGCTGACGAAGTTTCAAACACAGCTGTTCTCTAGGAGCTGCATTTTTTGCGAACCTGATTTCTTCGAAACAGTCGGAGGTATTGATCCAGAAAGTTTTATAGCACGCGCGAACTTCAGTTCCCTTCCTTCTAACGTTCCAGTACCTATTTTGTATCCGCTAATTTTCTCGGAAATTCTTGAAACTCTCTAGTTACGAAGGAAAGAGAAATTCGTGTACACTCCGCTCCTACCTGAAGAAGCAGAGTAGCATTTAAACTCATTAAGCGCGGCTTCGACTAACCAGCTCGCCTCTAACGCAGTGTTATAGGTCACGAGGTTAATTGGTAAAAAATTGAACAGAGGCCCATAGCTCTCACAGCCGTCGATAGAATCGCAACCGAAGTGGCTAATCGTGATCGAGTGGATGGCTGGCGGCGATTCAGAGCGGCATGGCAGGAAGAGTGTTTCCCACCTTGTACCAGCGGGAACAGTAATTTCCATTGACGACGGTGTGTAGCGACTGGGCGGGTCGCGATCGTGGGTCCAATTAGCGGCTAACCCGCGGCTCCGAAGCGTCAATGAGAACCCGATGCCATCACCGTTACGGTTAATTGAGGCTCGGCGAGTGCAGGAGCAGCCTAGCCGGTCGGCCACCGTTCTTCCCAAGTTCTTACCTCGAACTTGCTCGTTGTTTGCGAGCGAGCGAGCGAGCGCGCACGCTTGTGCCCATTTTCTGAGAAATTCTTCAATTACCTAACATATCCAGCAGCTTCCCACGGTCACTGCACAGCTCGTTGCAGACGGCTGCACTCTCGCGATCGCTGTCGAAGCGATCCACGCTGGCGCGCATCGCGCGTCGCACGACCTCGCAGCCGGTTGCAGTTCTCTTCCTGGCTGCTCCGCGTGCACTCAGCGTTTCTTCTCTAAACGAATTTGCATTCTAGAAGCCCCGGCTACGCCGCGGTAACGCTCGTCGGGAAGATTTCCCGGGGCTCGGCACGATACTTTCGACTGTCCTTTTTATGGGTGTTCGCGGGCTTTCCCGAGGAAACGGGAGAGCCGGTGCGGCGCCCGGATCCGCCCGGATTTTCGCCGGAAAAATTCGCCCCGTGCAGACAACTTTGCGAGATAGCTCGCGGAAATATTTTATGCGGATGCGAGCCCCCCCGCGCATCATGCTAAGAGCCTGGGAAATGAGCACCGAACCCCGAGCAGGAAGCCAACGGGCATCGAACGCGAATCACTTTGACCACGCACCATCTAATGGCCCTCCTCGGCTGGCTTTGCGAATTGTTCGCGGGAAACCTGGCGGATCGATCGATATTTTACATGGGTACTTTACACTGTATCCCTGATTTTTTTTGGTAATGGAATGCGGTATATTTTTCATCTGAAACGCAGCTGAACTAATCCTTTGCTAAATCCAATAGTACTGTATTTTAATCGTGTGACGGGAAGAGATGGCAAAATTGATGATTTCTGGGCATAATGGTCCCTAATGGACTTCCAGAAAATGGTTGTGATTTCAATAGAACGACAGACCGCGGATTCCGGCTCCGCCCACGCGATCAATCGTCCTCGACGTGGAAGAAACTCTAATCTCGATGCTTGAATGTGAAACAATGGTCAGTTCTGACCGCCGAGAACAAAGGCAGAACGTGTCGTCTGAGAATCGTTACGGTGCAGTGTTGTACGCACGGCCGATGTACGTGTGCGCGTGTACACGTGTACACGTCGGTCGTTAAGGTCTCCACTGTTCCCGAAGAGTGGCTCATTAACTTCGTTTATCTCGTTCTCGATAGATGCACCGGGGTCAGTTAGTTTCGCTGGATGCGCGGGCTTTGGGTTTCTTGTTTGTCGGTCGACCCTGGGACTGGTGGAACCTATGCTGTTATTTAAGCACTAAACCTCTTAGTGGAAACTGTCCAATAATATCACCTCGAACCAGTATATGGGTGATTAACCGATTGGAATTCTTGTGCTTGCGCGAATTCTTCTAGTCTTGCGTGATTTGATTCAAAGAGGTTTTCAAAACATGATTTTACTACTTGTCGGGGTTTCCTTTATCTTTTTAGAAATAAATTTCATGAGTTTATAACTTTGATCCTCTATAGTCTATAGCCTTGAGCAACGTATACTAGAGATCGTATTGTGCTGTCAGTGGACAATCCATGGCGGAGTGAATCGCCACTATTGTCTCTTATACATTCACTGAATCGTTTCATTGCAAATAATCTACTGCATTCATTGCTTCCTGATTGTTCATTATATTATAGACCTATAACAACTGTTTATTGCTTAAAAATCAATGGCATAGAACATCAATTTATTACTGCTGCAATTGACTAGATAACAGATAATAACTAGGCGTGGGCTGGTACCCGGAAATTCGGGTTCGGGTTCTCTCCGATCAATTAATCCATAAATTCAAGTTTTTTGAAATTGTGAGATGCGGCGTTTTTCCTTACAACCACAGAAATAATGTTATATACATTTTCCGCACAAAGACATTCGACATTCGCCAAGGATGCAGGGTTAATAATCCCAACGGGAACTCGGTTCTGGAAGCAAGATACATATTACGGCGTTATAGGAGACATAAGCAAGCATGCAGCGTCTCCTCGGCAGACGCGAGGACTCTTGAACTGTGCTTGCGAAGCTGTCCTAATGGCACGCAACGGAAGATGATACTCTAATCTCCAAAGTCGGCGGACTGGCCGGTATTAATCAAGCCGAAGGGATCCGTTACAGCTTGCAACTCTGTTCGGTCGGTAAATGAACAGCCGCGGCCGGAATCTCTAATCAACGGGGACCCGGTGAAGAGCCGGAAGCATCGTCGTAGCTTAAACGAGCCCGCGATATTCGCGGAGTTGGCAAGAAAAGCCGAAAAGAAAAGAACGCGAGAACCGGGAGTTTCGGAGACGCTGGAGACGTGATCAAGAACACCAGCCGGTCGGTTGCGGTGTGCATCCCAACGAGGCTTGATTAAGGCTCCCTTCTGTTCCCGAGCACAGTGGCTCATTAATTCCGTTATCGCGTTTTCCGTCCCGAGGCCCCGGATATCTCTTGACCAGCCCCGAATCGAGAGAGGAGCGATTGATTCGAGAGGGAAAAAACTGTGCTTTCCCCTATACCGAAATTCTCTCGTGGCTTACCGGACATTCGACCGTCATCCTCCGCTGCACCCGCCGCCGTGAATAGAGGACCGGTCTAGGCCCTGGTATAAATAGATTGATTCTCATTCATCGGAAATTCGCCGGGGCTGCCGTGCAACGTGCCAAGAGGAGCGTGACCCACATTACCGCGATCGGGTACAACCCGTCGAAGAATTTCGTCACACGGCCATTTTCTTGTCGCCTGATTCGACACGATGGCATATGGAGTTCATTATTGATACCATTGCTTGGACCAGCGAGCATATTTTCGAGACGCGATGTGGAATATTGAGGTGGTCAGAGAGAGACTTGCCAGTTTACGTCGTGTCGCAAAAATATGCGGTCTTTCGGTCATTTCTGAATAATTAAAATATTTTTTTTCATTGTATAATTCGTTTTCGATTTTACTTGGAGGACATGAAAGAAATTTCAAATTATAGTTATGCGATTACACTATTATTACGAAACAAACTAAAATATTGTAACGTTTTATCGATTATTGCACTATTTCACACATTCGCTTTAGCGTGTTGTATTATTGCTTGAAAAATATAGAAGATACAAGCGTTCGCAGCTCACAGAAAAAAACGCCGCTCGCTGCTAACTAAGCTATGCTGCGTGAGCATGTTTTGGAATGTGACACGTCCCTCTACGTCAGCTGGCTACTGCTTCTTTGACTATCGAATTATTCTTCTGAATCTTCTTTCTGGAACTACTGAATCTTTTATTTTTCTTGCGTTCTGTGTTTTTTTTATTGAAAATAGGAGTTCTATTCATTCCGTGTACTCGAGCGTTAAGGTGTGAAGTCATGTGTACATAGTACATATCCATAAAGAACACGAAGAATAAAAGAATTATATATTTCCCATGAAAAACTCTTGCACCGCTGAAACTAGTGAAGATGTTGTAACTTCCATCCACAAAAGATTCACTTTGTATATTATTTCAAAGGAAATTATAAGACGTACCGATAATAATAGCATCCATGGTCCTCCGAGCCGCGTCTTTTTAACCGTGTTACATTATTACAACAGAAGTGCATTAATTCGCCGCATCCGTGCACAATAAAGAAAGAGGATTGGTTCTTTGTGCCCGAAGAAGATGATCCAACGAGAATAATCGAGAGAGAGAGGGCGAGAGAGAGGGAGAGAGAGAGCCACTCTATATTCCGTCCCGGCGAGTTCCATACGGCTGAATGTCCACGCTCTCGGCCCGATGAACGTTCGAACGATTCCCTCTGACGTCCAACTAATTAATTGAATTAAGTAGTTTCCGTGGTCCCTGCTCGGTATTCTCGTCCGGAGGCAAGAGGGAAGCTCTCGGAGAACGGGCTTGCTCTTCTTTTGCGCCCGGCTATCGTGTAACGCCGATGAATACCACGGATTACAGGCATCTTGAAGAGACTTCTAGTTCGATGGCCTTTCAAGGGGAACTCCGGGACCGGAGGTAAATTAGTTTAACTCCGCGAGGCAGTCCGCAGTCCACGGTTTCAAGCAGGCAGGCGCGACTCGAGACTCGGGAGTCTCGAGACTCGACTCGAGTCGACGGGGAAACTTCGTTCGAGGGATTCTCGAGGACGCGCCCCTGCAACAAGATATCTCGCTGACCGTCACGTTTGCGGTCGTTGCTGTCGGTTTACCAGGTCCTGCCTATGTCGGAACGACGCGAAGTCTAGTTGCACCGGGGCCAAGTTTCGGACGACGCCTGTTCCACGCTAAGCAACCGGCAAACCGGTCTCCTTGCGCTGTTGACACTTCTCGGCCCGTACCGTGTCCAAACAGTGCTTCCACGAGGACTCGAGACTAGTATTGTATAGCCATCAGAGCTTGGACATCGGAATTTACAAAAATTTCAAACAGAATCTGGATTTCTTAAAGCAGGCTCGTACGTTGTAATTTTCCTTCCTAGAATGAGCCTCCGGTTTTTTAGATATTTTTATTTAAATTTGTTGACGTATCTAGTAGTCCAGATCATATGATCTACGTGCAAGACACCTCTGTAGGTTCGGTGGTAGGCCATCAACTTACTACAGCAGGCGACTAAGGTCTTTTTCCCCAATTTTTACCGTGGAAATACATTGTTTATATGTATATTATTTTTGTGATATACTGTAAAAAGAACTGTAAAAGAGAAGATCAGAATAATATCTTAGCGGGCCCAAGTTGGCCGTTCGTATTATAGTGACGTTATTGGCCCTTCGTTGGCCATGGTCGTTGGCCTAACTGCATAAAAAGGTGACAGTTCTAACGGTTTGCCAACCAATATTTCAACAAAGGCCCAACAAAATAATCTGTTAGCGAATCAGACTTTTAATATTCTTCGCAGCTATTTTCAAGATTCTAATCGTGAATCGTAATAATAATCTGAAGATATATAATCAGTTTTGAAAGATTCATCAGTCAGCACGATGTATAGTTGTCTTAAGGGATGAAGCTTCATGCTGAATAGCATATGCTGCCCACAAATAACCTATTCTTCTTCCTGTCGTCCCCAATTAGAAAATCTCCTTCCTGTATCACGTTCAGCCGATCCAGAAGAGACTTTCGATAAATCCTTCGAGCAATAGATTTTCCTCTTTTTACGAAAAAAAGTCTGTTCGTTTCTAAACCGGCGCGGATATTCTCGATCAAGGACGCGATCGGATTCCGCGGTGTCCCAGTCCCGGGCGTCGAGTAAAATTAAAAACGGTTGCGCGGCGGATAAGCCGGCAAAATGGATGAGGTCCCGAGGTGAAAGTGTTTACGATCCATCAGCCGGTAAGCCGGCAACTATTTCTGCCTCGGACAGATCGAGCGAGTCGCGCGTGTCCCCCGTGGTAAAAATTTTGTTGGCACCGGACCTGGCCGCTTGCTGCAGGATAACGTTGAAAATCGGGTGTGCGCCCGGCGAATTATATATAATTCGTGGACACACCCGCGGAGCTTCTCTTCTCGTCCGGAGGCTCGTAAATAAAGTCCGAACTAGGTTCACGAAACTAGGTTCGCGAAACTGATACGCTGTCTCTCCTCTGAATAGTCGGATCCGGACGGGCTTCCGCGAATTTCTCCGCGAAACGCGCGCGGGTCCACGAAACCGTTTCCAGCGGTGGTGGTTCGAATGCAATTAGGCTCCGAGCACTTGGCAGTGTGCTCCAAAGTTACATCGATACGAGCTGTGAGTCGAGCTTGGACAACCGATCCTTTGTCCTGACGTGGAACACCGCTTAATTGACGATTAAATTTTCCAAGAATTTTTTCGAATGTTGGGTTGTCCCAAAACTTTCTGTCGCGATGTTTCGTGCTTAAATAACATGTTACGTCAATTGCACGAGGTTTGAAGTTTCCTTTTTACCAATTCTAGTCAGAATTATTCTTCGAACATTTAAAATGTAAATGATGTTCTGCGTCCCACATTTTTTTTCACGTTTGATCAAACAATGAGATGACTTTATTTCTCCATATATGTACTGACATTTTATGAAAACATTAATACCTTTGCCTGTTCTAGGCAGTTCCAAATTCAACTGAAAAATATACGTACCTCTCCACGCTTGAATATTAAAGTTCAAATGCATGTCATTATGCACATGCCGTTCGCCACGAAGAAACATGTGCAGAAATCATTCCTATAATGAAAGAGGAATAATTCCACAGCTTTAAATTGTATGTACACTGCAATTTACTTTCCTCACGCAGGAAATTGCATCTCCGCGATTCCCATTCAGGTACACGAATCGAAGCTCAGCCAGCCCATTTCCTTTCCCCTAGCGAAACTATTGCTTCCAGCCATACTCCGGTCCCGAAACAAGCCCCTAAAGCCGAGCAAGTCGATAAACATCTCAAAAACGACAGCGTGTCTCTCGATATAAACGCGAAGCCCGACAATCCCATCCGGAACCAGTCGAACAGGTCGTCGGGAAACGCAAATGGTCGGTAAAAATCATTCGGTTCGCCGCCGCGCCGATTGGGAGGCTTGACGAAAGGAAGAATCGCTGATGGGGGACGTCTAAATATATAACATTCACGGGTAATACACAGTTGCGCGGGTAATTGCATTACCGCAAATTGCTACTCGTTACCAGAGGCTGCGGACCGAGAGCGCAAGAAGGAGCCGTGGCCACGAGAAAATCGAGAGTGACGGCACGGCGGTCTCGATTCGCGGAAAATCGAGCATAGGGCGTGTCCGGACGACGAATGATAATATGATCCAGCCTCGATCGCCATCCGGGCAGCTCTGGATCAGGCTGGGGTCGGCGGGTTTAATAACTTGCGCTTCGTTCGCGGTGTAATTGCAACGGAAGCTGCAACACGGTGCATTAATACTTTGAGTGATAGCTGAATAGCTTCAAAAATTCCACAAAATGAAATTTATTTATTTCACTAAACACTGTCAACCTTCTCGTATCTCGCAGATACTAAACAAATTCGCTACACTCGAAACAATTACGCAAACTTCGTTAATAAATGTACAGCGGATTTTTATGCGGGAAAAGAATTGTCTGAATCTTGTTCAAGATCAGAAACTTCAAAAATTGAATTCCGACGACGGAAAACGGGTTTCCAGCCCACTGTACGTCGGCCGGATCGTTAATCGCGGCAACATACCCTCAGTTCCTTGGGCTCTTTCCTTGGACGGTTCGGTCGGCTCGTTACGCGTTAGATAATGCATGCAAATTGCATTAACCAAACGTGACTACCGGTTCTGGGGGACCGCCAGGGAGAGCGTCGGTCAGCTGTCGCCTAGTCAACGACCTGTCCATGTAAAGATAGACGAATCGTCACAGTCGGTTTACCGGTGCAGCTTCCAGGCCAATCTATTATGCGCGACTGTCAGCCCGCGGCCGTATTACGGATGTCCACCGGAGACCAACGCTGAATCATCCGCGACGTTTTCGAAACTTGCTGCTCCCTTTGAGCCCGCCGCCGACGCCCGACGTCGTGGTCGTCGTCATCGTCGAATTGTTCATCGCGTTTTCGACGAATCCTGCCTCGTCTCTCCCTCTCTATCTCACTTCCCCCCTCATGCTCTCTTCCCGTCGCGTTTCTTGCGAGGCCAAGCCTTAATTATTCCGCGGACGAACCGCGCAAGCTGTCCCCCTGAGGTCTGACGAGTGGTTCTCGTTTTAATCCACGGTAATTAGGGACGCTTCGGGCGGCCAGCAAATAAATTGCCGCCTATCACCAGGTAAATTGCCGCGTTTCTTATTGCGGCTAATAATGATAATTCGTTGTAATTGACATACCCCCGCCGGACCCGTGTCTGCCTTCCAGGGGGAAAGTGTTGCGTCGTTGCGTCGCGTCACCTTAGAACAATTTCTGGCGGTCATATTTGAGCGGACTTTATGGGCGGCTGTAATGTATGGTATTTGAGGTGTAAGGTTCTATTATAGTGTACATTCGAAGAGGTGGGGACGTTTGTTGTAATTGATTGCGACGGTAATCACTGGCTGTGCTCATTTATCACATTGCGTCGTGTAAGAGCTACTATTACTATGCTTGTCGTTCGTTTGTCGTGTGGAAGCACTGGTTAGATTTGCACATTGAAAAATCTTTGAAAAAGGGGTGGTGTTTTTAAATGGCCTTATAAAGGCTTTTTTTAGAGGCTTATAAAAATTACTATTCTTTATACACTGATTTATTATATGCAATTTAACAATTCGACTATCCATCTTCTCGTCGTATTAATTATCATAACATCGACCCAACACCAAGATAGAAATTAACCCAAGAAAACAAGGGTCGGCAGAGTGTCAAGAAAAACACGAACACACACTCGAGTCGAGCGAAGCAGCTCCGCACCATCCATTCCTCCATTATTCCGTTCGCTCTCGTTTCTTCCTATTATCGTGGCTACTCGGCCCGCGCTCCGCCCACAACAATAACATAATTGTATTAGTGCTGGAGCCGCAGAGAGGCGCCGATAGGGGAGCAAAGAGAACAGAGAAGAGTAAACACGGTCGGCGTTATCCGATCGTGACGGGGGAAGGGAGAGTAACGCTCGACGAACGAGTCCTCGAACGATACGCGCAATCGAATTTCAATCGACTCGCGGCTTACATCGAGCATGGAGAACCGGTATCCAAAGACTAATACGTCTCGGTTATCCTCATTTGCGTCCGGGTGCATCGGCGTGTATTCTTTTTCGCTCGTAATTCGTGTCTGAACAGGACCTGACCATTCTACTCCTCGTGAGTAAATGATTCATGAGAACCGGATGCATTTTCACAGCCGATATTTTCTTCTAATTTTGGAGTTTCTTGCTTCTTATAATAAATATTTAAGTTATGCTTCTCTAAACGCAATTGGCATATATTGCCTTATAATGATGACAAAATTGCATTTATTTAGATTGCATTCCAGTTTTATTTAAATATGTACTTCAATAGAGAAGTTCATAAAAACAATTTCTTACAAAAAAACATATTTATAGTTTTAATATTTCTAAAAACACAAGTCAGGAGCAAGTCATTTTGACTCAGCCGGTAGTTCTAGTGTTAAATTTACTTTTTACCAGAAATTTATTAAGTACACAGCATTTCTAATCACTAGACTGCGGATTTCATGTATTCATGATGAAAATGAGTTGGAGCAATTTAAAGCAGGAGACAGATTAAAAGGATTTAAGAACTTCAATGTATAGATCCTGTTAATTGCAGTCGGTGCAAAATATTATTCTTGTTTTGCATAAAAATTCGCAGTCTACCAATCACTGTGGTCACGAAGAAAATAATACGGCAAGGGGTCGGACATCCGCATATCTAATCTAACAATAAGAGATACGTCAACATGTCTAGGTTTCGAATGAAAGTATGTAGGGTTTTAATGCTCCCTGTCCTACATTAGCGATTTCACAGTCAGCAGGCCTGCTTGGAGGGATTGTGCGAGCGATGCAGCACGCAACCGTCACGCACGACTATTACCTGGCCTCCGTGCAATAGGAATCGCTCGAGTGAATCACGCACCGGGCCCGGACGTCAGGGAACCGGCTTCCTTTTGCCCGGAACGCCCCCGCGCTCCTTCCACGAGCCCGACACCGTCGATAGAATTTCAATTTCGCAGCGTTAATACGTCGGCGATCCGATATCTTCGTCCCCCGAGGTTATTTACATTTCACCTGGGAGAGAGCCGTCGATCGTAATTGGCGACTCCATTCGATCGTCCGACGCGTTTGCTCGCCGTATCGAGACGGCACAATCAACCGGAGACGGTGTCGACCAATCGAGAATCTCTTTTAGGACGCACGCTCCGATAGAGTCCTCCAATCAAATTAAATGGACCGCGGAGAGCGATGAAAATGAATTTAAATTTTCCACACATTTTAACCCCCATAATCTCCTTCGGGAACAATTGCGCAAAAGATACTAGCACTTCATCTGCTGGTGATTGAACCATATAATATACAGGGTGAGGCACTAAGACTTCCACCGAAAATATCTCCGTTGTTTTTAGTAATAAAAATGTTTGGTTCAGTGGAGCAATTATTGTGACGGAGAATTTTTTTTCTCCAAGTTATATTTTCCGAGATCAAGGCCATCGTTTTTTAATCGAAACGGCGTATTTTGATTAGTGTAACGTTATAGCTAATGAAAAGATAAATTTAACCATGTAAAATGTTTCACTCAAGTTCTATCTTCAAAAGCAAGCGAGTTGTTCAGGTGACCTGAATAAATTGCCCAACTGGTGGCTGTGGAATTATTGGAAGTCTATTATCTAAGGGTAACATATCGATCAGTAGATATCGATGAGCAGATGTGGATGAGGACGCGCGAGGAAGAGGATGCTAGTTCGGAGGCTGACAGTTAGCGCACGTACGCGCCGGGAGTGAGGTAGCCAATAAAAAAAGGGCAACCACGTGTATCCTGGAAGAAATCTTGGCGACCGAAAACGGGGGCCCAGGAACGAGCTGTACAAGCTGCATTATGTAGTCCTCGAACCAGGACAAAGACGTATCGCGCGCGCAGAGAAGGGGATCCTGCTGGAGTGCAAGGAACTTCTTGGCAACTCCTTGGCACTGTTCCCTAAGAAACCAGCGCAGCGGCCTCTGGGGGACCATGCTCCAAATCCTAACGACCGTTCATGATTTACTCGGAGCTGCGCTAACAGCGAGGACATTTACAATACAGCTCTGTCCGTACATTCGGCAGGAATTTCTTTGGACAGCTGTCTACCGACGACGCGACGTCCCCTCTACAATCTACTATAATATGTCGAGAGCGTTTCGGTTGCTCCTCGAGATAATGGTCATCGGATAACGTCCCTTTTCACCGGAGACCAGTGTCTCTAGATGATGAACTGGCGCCTTTGATCTTCCGAATATCTGACTCCGAGGAGGAGTTTCTCGGTGTGTCTCTATATGGCTTAATTACTCAACGATCTTCTTCTTCGTCTTTGGACGATCGGTGAACTGTCGCCGACCCCTCAGTCGCGTTGATCTTGGTTTCTGAACTGAGTATTGAAGTGGGGTGTCTGTTTCAAAGTATGTACCGGGAGTTCGTCGAATTATGCTATTTTGGAAGATTGGTCTCGGATGCTGAGTGTTGGCAAATGTGATCTTGTTTTCTTATTTCTTAGGTTGAAAACTCTGGTTGTGGAACATTAATAATAAATGCTAACCTTGTAGTACCTCCTTAAAATAATTAGATATTCGTACGAGATTCATTCAAATCAATTTTGATCTCAAAGAGGAAGGTTCAGGAATGTGTAAAAGTTTACGAGCAACCATCAAACGCGCCCACGTTAGACTTTATAAATGCTCATACTGTGATGTAATTCGTCGCATCATGTTCGTCGTAATACGTCCCCGTCAATTGTCTCGATGGATGCGGTGATTCACAATTACAATTCATGAACGTACCACAGGTTTCGAGTCTTTTTATCTTCCGACGACCCGCTGGATACCAATAAACGCAAGGAATGGCAATCTTCCGAGAATAGAGCAGAGTCCAACAATGTTATTCAAGGCAGGTTACGCCCGGATCGCGAAATCCTTCGCGTTCCATTGCCTCCTTCGTTTTCCATTAATTCCTAGTTCTACTCGTTCCCGGTTTCGTTAGCATACGTCAACTCTCGGTTAATTACCTCGAGCGGGTTTCACGGAGACCTGTCGCGTCGTTTCGAATCGAATCCGCGAGCGGAGCCCTAAATTTCTGCTCGTTATCCTTTCCGCGGCTTTCACGTCGTTACTCGGGCGCACGGTCATGTACTCTCGTTACACGCATGATTTGCGCGCGTGCGAGCAAGCGTAGGAGAGCTACGTCTCCTTGGAACTTCGTACCGGTTCGAGCTCTTCGATAGCGTGTAGCGTGATGTCACGCACGTTTCAAAGATGTCTTCAGGTTCTCGAAGAAGATCTGATGGATCGGAAGGACAGCTACGTTCTTGATCTATCTTAAATCTCGACACAACTGGAGTGTGTATCGAACAGGGATTTACACGGCTTCGGGAGCTAACTCTTGGTGTACTCCAAACTTAGCTGACTTAGAACTGAACTCCCACTGAAGTCTAAAGCCTTGACCTACTATAAATGTTGGTAAAGCTTGTGTCTATATTCAACTTTTGGAATTTCAATTGTTTCGGGAGCTGGACCTAGATCTGCACGAACTTGGCCTAGGCTAGGAAAAGTTATGGTCTAAACGAAAAGGAGACCTAAATCTGTTGTAGTCTAGAATACAGATCTTAAATCTTGACAAAACTCGCGCAGACCTGGTCTCGGACCTGCCTCAAGCTTATCATAGATTAAGACAGGAACTCGACTCGATCGATTCGACCTTGTCCAATTGAGAACTGTCCCAGCGGGCCAAGCACCCGATCACGCGTTTAATTATCTCTCGCTCGTGAAGACGGAGGCTCGTTCCGACGACGGAATCCAGATAAGCGATGCTAGCCGAAGCTAAGCCGCTTCAGTAGTCCTACAGCCGAGGACGATCGTGGAATTACGAGCTGCTCGTCCGACAGTGAACTCCCGGAGCGTGACATTGTCACGGATCGTATTGCACGATATGCTCGTCTTCCGTAACGGTGGTTCGTGACTACGAGACCGAGCACGGTCAGGCACGGCTGACGAGCTTAGGGTCTCGAAAGCGCGATATACTTGTACGTTCGCGGATAGAACGTCCGTCCAATTCTGTCTAACTGGCGATCAAGTGGTTTTTACGGTGGCATGATTGAAACCGGGCGTAAAACGGAATCCGCCGCGGCGGGTGACCCCATGTGGATCGACTACTACTCTCCGGCATCGCGAGATCTCGGTGCCGGAAGTTAGTATGCTGGCAGCGATCCGCGAGACCTAATCAAGCAAACGGCGACCGGCGAAGAGGACGAGATGAAGCTGGAAATTCTAATCGAATGTCCGCGAGCTGAGCAGCGTGGTTTAATCGAGTGAGCGATGGTAACTCTGTCTTCGGGAACCGTGGCACCATTATATTAGGTGAAGTAAAAAGTTCTGAGCGTTTTTCGCTTTATTTCGTAAGCGAAAAACGCTCAGAACTTTTTACTTCACCTAATATGATATTCATAGAGGACTTGTAAGAAGAACTTTAATTTATGGCATCGGGATAGGATTAACCTGTTCAAAAAAGCTGATGAAAACGGATTTGGAAAATATATTTGAATCAATTCATGACCAACTAATGTCATCAAGTAGAACATGATGCCTAGGCTAGATTGGATCAATTATACGAGCTCTGAGCAACACTTTCACTTTGCATTTAATATATTATCACGATACATTTGATCAAGATGCATCTCAACTTTTACATTCGGCATCCAAATAATGAGGATGAAGACTGTACCCAATTTTGTAACGTTACTTTCGGCCCCATTCCTCCGAAATTGGCGAACGAGGTCAGGCCAGGGTTCACCTGCCAGCAGGAAGCTTGCGTTGGGCCTACCGTGGGCCGCGAACTCGGTAACACGGTAACGCCGTCATGAAAGTGGAATGAAAGGGCGGCGAGATGGGGGGCAGAGAGCAAAAGCAGGGGGCACGGAAAGAGAGAGGGGCCTGTGTCGACGACCCCGGGCTCCGGTAGACTGCACCTGCATCACCTGCGGCCAGGCTCCTCTCGTCTCCGACGATCGTCGGCTTCGTCGCCGTTCGACCGTGCCGCGAACTTGATCTTAGCCGTGAAAAAGTTGCTTGGCCATCTGCGCCGCCGAGGAAGAAGAATTCCTGACGTGTGGTGCACAGGCCTACGCGTCCACAGCCACCCAAGGTCACGCGAGCGAGTACGTTAAGCAAGAAAATGCAACACAGAATCCGCGGAATCACGTTGCTGCCTTCATCCTTCTCTCTCTCTCTCTCTTTCTCTCTCGCTCCCTGTCTCTCTTCAGGCTCCCCTATCGCGACGAAGATCGCGCCAATGTCTTCCCTCGTTCGACGCGGCTCATTAACTACGTCTTCGTCGGCTGTCGCGACCTTCTGTGAATTACTAACCCTCCACGGGGTTTGGGGATCCCGGGTTCTTGGAATTTCTTGAATGTTTTAGTCCTGGGGCAAGCAGGCGGCCGATTATTGCGATCCTGTGTTCGTGGCGTGCGAATTTAGAGACCCTGATGGCCTGGCTAGATTTAACGCCAGCACTACCTCGCCCTAAACGAGACTGATGGATATGTGTGCATTCCTTCATGATAATGACAGGATTGAATTCAAAAATTTCATTCGTTGCCTTAAACAGATCCCTGTGGTAAATACATAATTAGCACGCTATTAATTTTGGTTAATACGCATGTTCTCGTACATTTCGTAAATTCCCATTAATGCCATGCAAATATTAATGCATGTTGTAAATTGTAAATGCGTAAAAATCCACAATGTATTTAGTACACCTCATAAAAATGTCGGATAAATTTAATTCCCAGGTGAAATATTGGTCTACAACGAGTTCGCTTTCAACTTCATGTGGATAAATGGATTGAAATACAAAATAATTTTCACGAGATTTACTTGGATTCGACACGATGTAAAGTAACATTTATTTAAATGAGTGGATTGAAATACATGCCAAAATAATTTGCACGTAATTCGTGCTTAAATGCAACACGACGTAAGGTAACATTTCCGCTATCATTTCGAAAATAAAAGCAATCAAGCGGTGCAAACAATCCATTATTTAAAAACCAGCTCATTATTCATCCTCTTTACTTCTACCAAAATTCGTCCGATTCGAAACAATACAGAATCACAAAACCCGCGATCGCTGTTTTAAATCGTAGAACGATCTCCAAAAAATTGATTGGTCCAAATACAAGCTTCATAAAATATTGATTGATCTTAAAAACAAAACGTGGTTAATCGAACGACTCGAGAGCAACGTAATCCATTCTGAGCGACATATTCCCGTACAGAATCGTTTGTCTACATCTTTATTACACAGGTCTTGCCCGTTCTTACGGGAGTTTCATAGCCGGGTGTAATTATTTTTAAGACGGGAAGTGTTTGGCATAGGTGCGCGAAAGTCACGGAAGTCTCGGCGCCGAAGTTTCGCAGGGAGAGCACGCTTTATAATTGCTGCTCCGCTTATCTTGATCGATGAAAGGACCTCCTTATACCACGCCACCAATTGCGTCCTGTTGTTTCCATCGCGCGAGTGTAACGGTACCATGGTACACAATCCTCGCTCGGAAACTCATGCAACCTGTATCTACCGGGCGTAGATCTTATCGGGGTACAAGTCGTGCACAAGCGAAGGCATGCCCGGCCGATCGTAGCCTTGGTTTTCATTGTTCAGTCTACGGGACACGTTGCAAACGAATCATTCTGCGAGTTCGTTCTACCGTTAGACTGCTCTCAAAACTTCTATGAACCGGTTGTATCTCCGAGGCATTGTTCTTTTATCCGCGGTCGGGGCATCTTGGGAAAAGAAGAGGACATCTTCCTTTGAAAACACAGTATCTAGGCCAATGTTTAGATTTTCTATCGGGGAACCACTGAACCTGGAGGACTTTTCGATTCAGTTTTAGACATACTCCCACAAGGTTCACAAAGGGTCCAGCAAATAACAATTGTGATTGATATCGTGTGCAAAACAATGCTTTTAGGCTGAAGGATAATGCCCCAAAATTTTAAGTCGCTAATCCCTCATTTGAGGGTAATCACCATATACTGTATAATTTTTTTCTCGGTTGTCAATTAAGATATTAAGGTGAAGAAAACGAAAGTACTCAAATGTACCTCCTGCATTTCATATTTTTTTTCACAATTGTAAGTAACTTATTGAAGGGTTGTGGTTGCAAGCAACACTTTGATTGACGCCTACCAAAAAATTTAAGAACAGTGTTCCGTTATAATAGAAAGTATGCACCTAGTCCCCTATTTAGCACAAGCGTGTCTATACTACAATTAAGCAAGAAAATCGCTTGGCGAAGCGATCGGCGAGGTAAAAGAAATATTTGTCGGCGTCCAGCGGTAGAGAGCGTCACCGTTTATTTTCCAACGTGGAATGCAGGACCAGACGCCATTTACTCAGTTATGCGAATGATACAGATCGTAAACCGATTGCTTTTCTCGGGATTCGAGGATGATGTCAGTCGCGTATTCACCTCATCGAGGATTTTATTCGCCTATTCCGCGTGTATCGCTTTTAAAATTCATTCAATGTTCATGGGACATTTCTATCGCATAAATTGCGCAGACAAATTGCTATCGGTAGACTGAGAATGATAAAATCTAATTGAACCAAACAATCCAGCGTGTTACAGAATTGTACTATTAGGACTTTCCCGTCCCTTCGGTGATGGTTTCCAAGAGATAATTCAATTACTTGCTCGCGATGGAGGTCCGGGAGCCTCTGCTAATATCCTGAAACAACACTGGTTACGAACAGCGCAATGAAAAGGTTTCCCGTGCCAAGTATCGGAGCCAGAAAAGAAAGCAGCACGCGTCCAAGTGGGGAGAAGCTTTTACCGGTATACATATAGCGAGAGGCATCTTCGCGAGAAGCAATCCGCTCGAGAAATTACACGCTGCCTAATTGCTCGCCTAATAGACCGCCGGGGTCATCGTGATCTCACGTTACTCGGCCGCCCATTTCCTCGCGGAAATGAGAAAAGACGATCGTCGCTTTTCCCCTAACTGTACCGCTTCTCGCCTGACTTCCACCTCCTCCTCTCGCCCGATTTGTTTATGCAGTCCGTTAATTAACCTCGATAATTAGCCTCGTACTTGGTATGCATTACCCACTTCGCCCGCTTCATTCTTGCTCGCTTAGAACTTCACTCGCGCGTGAGCCTACGAACGAGTTCAGAAGGATTTGCAAATGTGTCGCTGGTTGTAAAAGTTACTTGAGGGATTACTTGTCAGATTAGAGAATAATTATAGTTCATCTTATTATTGTTCTAATAAACTGTACACAGAATGTATTATTGCAAGTAACTTTATGAAACCTTTGCCAGCACATTTTTCTGATTAAAATGAGTCCAAACACAATTCAGCATCGAGTACAACTTTGATTATCCAAACCGGAGTTGTCTGAATTTTCCACCAAACCGTGTCACGTTTGCTATCTTTTCAATCAGAGAGAGTGTCGCGAATATATTGGTACAAGTTTTACAACAAAGAAAATCATTAACATTACAACCATGAATGCGTGTAACTCTGGATCAGAATGAAGTGAAATCCCGCGCGACTCATTAAAAGAACCTCGCGAGTTCGAGAATCTCACGGTACTGGTCGAGCTCATCAGCCTCGCGAGCACTCTTCAGCGTTGATCCGCGAGCTCGTTCCCGCGATGAAAGTCGGATCACCGTGGAATTTGAGCAAAGCGGTTCGACGGCGGATTCCGCACACGTAGATGCGCTTCGTATGCAAGTTTCGTCCGCTGTCCGGGCCTCTTTATTTCGAAAATTCCACATTCCTCGACCGGAATAATGGGCAGGACTCGTTCCGACGATTCATCCGCGAGCAATCTCGCGCCGACTGGAGCCCGCGAAGAGCGCGAAACCACGCGAAGAATGCCCAGGAGTAGTCGGTCCAACATTTTAATAAACTCCTGGCCCCCTTACTTCACCTCTCGGCAACTTCCCGAACGTCCTTTGAACACGGTTTAGCTCCGGACGACACGCAGCAGCAGCTTTGGCGAGAAGGACCTGGACCGGGCCGGGCCTCCGTGAGAATCGATCAAAGGACAAGATTGAGCGGGCTAATTGGCGGTAGGAGACTCGGCCGGAGTCCCGTTGATTGCTGTAATCGGTGACCCATTGTCGTTCTCTATTAAATTAGAAGGAACCTTGACGCGCGATACTCCGTCGGCAGTGATTCTCAAAATAGAATCGATAGACGCCCGCGGTACAGCTGTCTTTCACCGGAAATGCCAGCTCAATGGCCGTCGTAATTGTCGCGGAGAAAAGCCTCCGGCCAAGCAAACCCGTTTAATGACTCCACCGGGAAATTCTGTCCGTTTCCGGATTACTTGGACCATTTGGTAGATACGCTCAAAAGAGCTATAAACGTCGATTGACTGTATCACAAATTTGAGCAAAATAGGTTAGTCCGTTGGTGCAGAGGACATGCGAGGAAGACGTCGGCTGACAGGTGCATTTGCGGCGTTGCATATTACACGATTCCAGCGAGGATACCTCCGTGCATAGGGAAGACAAACTGCCATCTGTTTGTCAAAGACGCTGTTTCGGGAAGAATACGTCATTCGCTGTAACTAACCTTTCGCGGAAATGCCATTTGAATCTAAAACGCGGCTGATGTGTGCACCTCGCTTTATGACTATGTCAAGATCGGTAGCACCGATTTTGGTAGCACCGGATGATCGGAATAAAATCATATAAATTTGCCATTGCATGTATCCTGTTTCGTTGTAAGTAGACTGCGGATTTTATGCATTTATGACAAAAATGGGCAGGTGTAGCAGTGGACATGCTAAAAATATTTAAGGACATCAATGTATTAGTTCTAGTTGAATAGGATTATTAAAAGAAGAACACAATTTTTATTTTATTAAGAATACATTAACATTTTTTATGTTGCATAAAGATCCGCAGTCTAGTTATAAGTAAACTAATAAGTTAATCGCGCGCGATATTCAGTCGTCTATAAACCCCAATAGAAAAAATTACAAAACATTTTTGATTTAATAAAACCTTATAGTCACCTTAATTTTTTAAATGTCACTATGCGTTTTTTATTACGTATTACGAATCCAATGAGTTACTTTATAATGCACAAATAGTTTTGACCCGCTAAATTGGCATTTTCGGCCAGTCTGCGACGCCTATTCTCGTAAATAGAAGAAACGAAGATAGAAGAGATATTAAACGTAAGACGATACCGCTAGGAATGATCCTGGAGCACATTCGGTGGCAGGAACTATGGCCTGCAAACTTTTCGGTGAACCCCGTTAGCAAGCCCGATTATTTGCCTGTAATTGCACACAAAATCACGGTTCCACGGTAAACTCGGAGAGTGGCGGAGGCTTTCAGAGGCAGAGTCGCGTCTCTCTCCATTAAAGATGATAGTTGCCACCGCGAGCGCACCCTCCAGCGAAATAATTGAATAATTCAGGCAGAAGCGTCGCGCGCCAGTTTGCGGAGTGTCAGGGGCCCGCCTCGTGGCCGTGCGCAGGGGTTCTCGTCTGTTTCGGTGTCGCTTTTCGCGTCCGCTTGATACCGAAACCCTTCTTCGTACTGGCACGGCGCTGCGACTCGTTTTCGCGTTGAAAGGACACCCGATACGTGGCCCGTCTCGTTTAGAAGGACACTTAATCCCGCACGGACCGCAAGGGCTATTTGGGAACCATTCTTTCCCACTCGACGGCAATCTTCGTCGGTGCACGCTTCCCTTAACCCTTTGGACGCGAAGGATGAATGCGAATGTCATACCTGTTATACTAAATCTCTGTATCCTCGGGTACAGCGCTGTTTCTTCGGGTATACATTTGTCTGTGTTTTTCCCAAGACTGCTTCAGGTTGAAACATCCCTAGAAACATTCGACATTGTTTCTCGCGAGCGAAACCACCATAGATTTCAAGATTGCAGCTTTCCCTTCAAACTGAATCCGGACTCGTTACTGTACGATTTTTTTCTACAACATACCAGCCATTTAAACATTGCTTAATGGTATGCCCATGTATAACAACTCCTTAAAATCGAATTCTTACCTTACATACCTGGAATCTAATTGCTAATAATTTACACAAGCCGCAAGGATACTCATACGACCATTCCGCCGTTTACGGAGCCACTGTCGCGGATTAGGCCGCGGCGCATCAAAAGGGCTGGGGCATGGTCGTAGATTTTCTAAAGCCGACTAGTTTCCGCGGAAACTCCTTTCCGAGGAATCGATTGGATCAGGAACGCGGAACGATGTGGAACAAGCGTAACGCCCGCCAATTAGGGGCGCGAGCTTCTCGCGAGTGGTGCGTACGAGGAGCGCGACGATAAAAGACGAATTATCGCGGTGCCTTATCGCATATTAATTCGCGAGGATCGCTTAGGAGAACAGGGCTCCTCGACGACGACGGCGGCAACGGCGCGACGCGACGCAGCGAATCGTTGAGCGATTCGCGAAACTAGAGGCGGCTTGGTGGCACTTATCAAAGAGGGTGGTCCTCTCTCCGGAGGATGTGTCACTCGCGGCACCACTCAAATCAGATTCTGTTCGCTTAACGCCCTGTCAGTTCTCGCTTTGCAAGCGCGTTGCTCGCTTCAGGAATCACGTCGGCGTCCGTCAGGCCGGTTTATTGCATTTCCAGCGGGTTTCGTCTCGTTTTCACGGTTTGTTTCGCCCTTCATTTCCCGACGCCCCTCTAGCCCTGGCTGGAGAACGAGCCTCGACGCCGACGACGACGTTTCTTCGGCGTCTGCACGCCCCGAAGACGCCCGGCGTCTGACACTTTTCCCCGGGTCCCGTCACCCTTGTATCTTTCTCCGGCTTCCGCCTACTCTTTGTCGTCTCCTCCTCGTCTTCGTCCTTCCCCATTCCACCCTCTGTTCACTCTTTCCTCTTCGCCTTCTCTCTTTCTCTTTCTCTTCCTTCCTTCCTTCCTTCCTGACTGCCGTCAACTTTGACACAAAGAATTCGTCTCTTTTAGCCCGTCAAACTTCGCGCCGTCTTCAAACCTCCTCATCCTTCTTCTTCTTCGTCCCCGTCTGCTTCTGCCCCCTCTTCATATTCAGCCGACAATCGGATCAATCCACGCTGAAGGGAAATTTATAACCCCGCGAGGGGCTGTATCGCGACGAGATAACAACCTAGAGGTGGTAACTCGATAAGACCAGCCAATGGGACCGCTACGCTCTGCCGCTAGTTGTTTTACTTATTGAATTTGATTAGCCGATTAGATTAGACGTTTCGTTGGGGAGATCCGGTTACAGGATACCGGGCTAACAATCTTATTTTACATGCTCCGCGACGCTAACGAGCAGCCTCAATGTTTCTGGAAATGCTCCGCTTAATTGGACCCGATTGACCTGTCGGAAACACCGTGTAGTATACTCCCTTTGCGCCCGGCGACTCCCGGGCTGTGAAAAATGATTTCAGCTGTTCGAGACAGATCGGTGACTTTTTTCAACAGACTTTTTGGGAGATGATATCTCTTCTGTAACCCTTCGCCTTACAATTTAGTTCCAAGGTTTCATATTATAATATACCATTGTGTCTGACACTCTAAATACGCATCAATGGAAAATAATGTAACGTGGCTGCGTTGCTACTGCATAGATTCATTTATGTGGGAAAGTTAAAAATAATCAAGTTTCACGGCCGGAACCTATGACGTCTCCGAGACGTCTTTTTAGGGCATGTGGTTAACTTAAATGTTATATTTGGCTCTTCGGTGCATCATCTCGTCTTATACAGAGAATAAAAGCAGCAGAGTCACACAAGCTCAGACAAAATTCAAGATTCTAGATGGGAGACATTTATATTTTTAAATTATTTTAAGTTTTACGAATCCTTACCGATTCTTTAAGTTCATAATTCTCGATTTCCTTTATTTTATCCAATGTGTTGTTGTTGCTAGAAACAACAAACTGTGCGCGATACAACAACGATCTCTATCCATTCCACCTCATTCGTGCTGCGTAAATATTAGCATAACACAGTCAAATTACAATGTTCAAGAACCAACATACCGCATCGAATCAAGCAACAAAGATTCGTGTTAGAGAACCACGTCTCCTTTCTTTCTCGGTCTCTTTATCGAAGATTTAAAAAAATCTTCGAGGTCGTTAACGTCGGCCGAATAAGCCGCAAGAGGTTATTTTTGTTTCACCGCTCACGTTTTTATTCGCCATCGGGAAACGCCTTCCGGGAATACTTTTTCCCGTTGCACGCGCTATACTTTGAACGGATGCCAATTTCTGATTCTCGTGCTTCTGAAATGACATTTTTCGATCCGAGCAGCTTTGATCTTTTGCATACGTATTATTTACTGTTCTCTGCTCAACATGAACCTGCGTTTTCATAAATACGTATTACATTAGGGTGGCTCTTATTTTCGACTTTTAAATTTCTTTTACGGTACCCCCCAGGGTTGTTCCAAATAAATATACAACAAATCTGTGCGAAGTTTGAGCTCGATCGTAAATAAGAGCCACCCTAGTATTGCACATTAATTTTTGAAAATGGGATGGATGCAGCACTGTACTTAAGGTATTGTAGTTCCGCTAGGTCTAGTTCTTGCCGGCTGAAAAAAATATGTTTGGGTACCTCAATGGTGCAGTGAAATGGTATTAAAGTTGCAAGAGGATTGGTTCAACACATTTCATATAATAAATTCACAAAGATGTCCTCTTGGAACGTCGGATTGGATATCGCTCGAGCGGTCACGCGCAAAGATCCGCTTCTTCGACTTGTACGCGGCGTCTCGACGAGGATGCGTGACTTGATGCACGCGTGTATGGGTACGCATATGAAATTGCCAAGGCACGAAGCTTAGACGGGCGAAAAAGGAAGTCGAGTGTCGACGGAATGCGACGCCGGTATGCCGTCGTTCTCTCTCACTCCCTCTCTCACTCCCTCTCTTCGTCTCCCTCGTGCACGCCGCCGCTTTATTTGCTTTGCCGGCGCCTGTTGCTCTTAATTGAATCCCGTTTCGCGCGGCTGCCCGGGAAAATTGCAGCTTTTCCTTTTTCGAGCTGTCGGGGAAATTTGATATTCCCCTTATTGGCTGCGAAAATCTGTGCACCGTGGCGCGCGCCGTTCAAAATTCCTTTGTCCCCTCGTTCCCGAACGAAAGCTGAATGAAAAATCTTTCCGATCTGGAAAAAAGAGGCAGTCTCTGTTTTTTTCCCCTCTACCCGGTATCGCGGAACTCGTCTCGAGTGTCCTCCACCTGGAAGTTTTCGGGAGACTCGTCGATCACATTTTTCCTCGTTTCCCTGACAGAGCACGGCTTCCCCTAGTCTTCAGTCATCGATCAGGACTCGAAACTTCCGAAGCAGTTTAATAAATCCTCGCGTTTAACCCTCGGCGAACGGCACACGGCCCAGAATGACCCGATATGAAAGTTTATTACACGTATTTTCGGGAAGGTTTGGAATTATAACACTCGAAAGCTGCATAAGCATTCTGTAATAACGAGGGAAAAAATTAATCAATAACAAATCTACGTAAATATTCGTACTACACATTTGAAGAATTTATGAAGATGTATGATTTTATATAAAACACATGTGTACACACGTGTTTCTGGAATCATAAGCGTAGATTTGGAAAAACTTGGATAGTACACAGTCAATAATGCGTTGAATAAAAAGAAATTCGTTTTTCAGATTTTGCATTTGATGTGCGTTCTCATGGCCACCGAGAGGCCATCGAAAATAGATGAACCTTGACAAATATATTTATAATTTTTGACACAGACATTTATTCAAGCTGAAACTTCTCATGTCAGTACCACGTAGGATGACGTGTCTATAATAAAACAACGAAAAGGCTATCAAACCGTTGCGCGTTGAAGAGGAGAAAAATTAGAAACATTCAAAGTGTCGGCCACTTTAAGCTTGTAAATGTTACGTCGAACACATTGACAAAATTTTTTATTAATTCCTAGGAATCTAAGACTTAGCAATATTTAATGCAACCGCATTTATTTATCCGAACAAGCTCAGTGTCAATTGTATTGACAATGAGTATCCGATTACTGAGCTTCTATCAACTGAACAATAGCAAAGAAATGCAAGTAGATTAGACTCTTCAGTTGTTGAAGCTACATTGTGCACCATCATGCGACGAGTTTAGCGGATGAAGGGGGTTGTGACGAATTTAGGGGACGGATGGGGATCGCCATAGAAGAGGCGGCCAGCCGATGTTCTCGTTTATTTCAAATCAGATCCCCGCGAGGTCCTTCCTCGGTTATGAATGAGGCTCAAAGGCGTTGTTCGAGGAGCTCGCGAGCTTGTGAAGGGGCCCGTGCCCCCTTTCGGGCTCGGCGAGCAAACACACGGGATTATTAAACCGTCTACGCGGCACCGAGACGTTTCATCTTTGATTGGCCTCGACGTAATGGGAATACCCGTTCGATTCGAAGTTCGGCCGAGGGTGATACGCACACCGCGCCTTGCTTCGGCTTCCCAATGTACACACTGTAGGGCCCGATCTTTCCCTCGGCACACACCGGTTGCCTTTAATATTACCACTGTGTTCGATACTGATGAGAGCTTTAATTATGCAATTCGGGGTGCCGTGGAACTGGGATCGGCCGCGTGTAATTACGTGTCTCGCTCGACCGACCTATCTACGTTCCATACAGTTTTTAATACGACAGAAATGCGCGATTTCCTGGGTTAAAGTGGACCTGCTTTATGAGAATCTACAGGACCGAGAGCACAAAATAATTTTTTACGTAATTTCGAAATTGTTAAAGCCTTCGAGGACTACTAACCAGATCAGGCCTTAACCTTTGACTACCTCCATGAGGCGTGGTAGATCCCAGTTATTTCTACCAGACGGGTTAAAAGACACCTCTTCCTCGGATCCTCAGAGTTCACTTCATCCAAACAATATGCCCAACTGCCATCCACCATAGGAGAACAACGTTATCGGGAGTGATCGTCAGAGTCCCCCTAACAATAATCGGGAATGCGATCGACGATAGTCAGTTGGCAGTCTCGTGACGCGTCGAAGGGTCTCCATAAATCATCGTTCACGGGGTACGCGTTCGACAAGGTAGCCGTGGAAGGTTTCGGGGGTGCGCAAGGAGCAAGGACCGCCGAAAAGAACAACGGGGCTTTCAAGGGAATTGGAGTGGCCACCGATAGGTCGGTTTGGCGATGAGGAAAAAACGCGAGAAGTCACCGACGAGGCACAAGAGAGAGCCGTCCAATCCATTAGGAATGGGACAACGAGAGCGCGGCGGCTCGCCTTGCAAATATTTGCTACATAAATCCGGCTGGCGAAAACGATCGTCGGAGCTCGACCCCCGCGGCGCTCGACATTCCTCTTCGCTCCTCGTACCTTCTCCGGAGGATCCTGCACACGCCAGGCTCTCCGGGCGAATCCTGCTGGGAACAACTTCGAGAACCGACAACGAATGGAAACACGAATATCGGGTTACAGCCGCGAAACACAACGGAAGCCGTACCAATTTGCATACGAGCCAGTCCCCTTTTCTTCGCGCCCCCGCGAAAAAGTGTCCGCGACGCGACACCACGCGACGCCGTCTGGGAGCAATGTACGGCTGCAGTTTGAAACACGGACTGCTGTGGCATGTTTACTGTTATCGATTATTGCTCGTTCACTGGGTCAATTACGGATTCCGGCCGGGTAATTTGACCGTGAGAGACCGTGAACGCAAACATCGACGAACCCACCGCGTTCAGTCGCTACTCGTAATTGTGGCCGCTTTAATCATCGCGCGAACCTTGCTTGTTGCGAACCGCTAATTGCAAGCAGTTTCCTGCAAACCTCTTCCGAGGCCTTAATATCTTTTTCTAGACGATTAGCTGTAGAAGCTGATTACTTTATAGCAGGGGTGGCCAATCTTTTGCCTACCATGCGTAAAATTATTTCACATACGAGTTCAGGTGCGCCATACAACTCGAGCACTTTTTCTACCTTCTTACGTTCGTTGTTGCGGTTGGAAAATTGGTATAGGGGTAGGATCTGCTTCGGTTAGGGGAGGAAAAGGTATAACTCAATCGCGCAACTAAATTAATTAACTTGCGCCAGTTCAAAAGACACACGCTCATTAGAGCACTAATCTACAATAGTGAGAAATGATCTTTTGGACGAGAGGGCGATCCTATAATTGTAAACTGTCAAAAAATTGCGACGAAGTGATGAGTAAGAAGGCTGTATAAATTCAACTGAGAGATCTCAGGCGTTGAAAATATGAAGATGGATTCAGTTATGGCGCCTACTTCAAAAGAATAAGTATAGGCGCATGCGTCGCAGGTTGGCCACCCATGCTTTATAGGGTAACTGTACAATTTATTTCAATATTATTCCCAATGTGTCATGAAATAATAATATGCGTAAGCATTTTATTTATTATTTTTGGTAGGCGGTGAAATAGGGCACTCTACTCTAGACATCACAAAGATGTACCAAAGGAATCCCTGAAGTCCCAGCACCCAGGTACCCAGTCCTCCACCTGCCCAGTACCCAGACACCTGGCCTGAGGACCATTCTCCCATCTTTCACATGCATCTTGAGCGATCCTCCTAACCACCTGAACAGACAAACTCAGACCTCTAGCTCAAGCCTAAGTAGATCGTTGTAAGTCGGTTTCCACCGCAAGAAAAAGGAGGGGGTAACACGATTCCGAAAGTTGCTCGACACCGTGGAACGCGCGTCGCGTTCCAACCGGGGAATTTGCACGGCAAATAAGCGGCTCGGCCATCGCGTGTACATAGCGTGCTCGGAGAAGTACAAAGAGAGGCACGGAAACGAGAAAAGAAAATCATTCGATTCCCCGTCGTCGGTTCTTCGGAGTTCTCCGCACCGCGCCGCTCCGTTCTACACCTTTCCGCGCCCCTTCCGCTCCCCCTCCCGCGCCGTTTTCGTGTACCCTTCATTCCCCCAGCGTCAGACGACCTTCAATTTCCGGCGGACGAGAGCAGAAAGCCCGTTTGCACGATACCCACGGCAGGCAGTTCGCCTCGAAACGATGCCTTGCTAACAGCTACAGAACGCTGGCTAATTGCGCGAGTCAGGGACGCGCGATGCCTCGGACGGGGCTAAATTAATTTCGAACTAATTGCGCCCGTCCGAATCGGATACCCGACGGCCGGTTAATTGATTCCGCGAGGATTCGTTAGCTTTTTCCGGACCTGCGGCAGAACTGCCTATTCTCGCGACTCTGACATCCCGATCTGACAAGCGAATCGTGCTTCCAACGGGAATAAATTATTATTAACCTCTTCGATGAGGTAAGAATTTTTAAAAGAAGTGTGTGTCGTGGGTCGTTTTCTCAATTGAAGCTAACATCCTTTTGAAATATACACTACCGGCCAAAAGTTTCGAATCACTTGCTGATTTCTGTAAATATCGTATATACCGATAAATTTTGAAATGATCCATCGTTATTATACCAAATATTAACTTATCTAAATATTACTTATATTACAAGTATTACTTATATATTTATTTAGAATTAAAGTTTGTAATTAGATTGCAGCAATTCCTTATGACTATAATGCTCTTGCACAGTTTATATACCCAGTGTAAGGCAATGCTCTTTTCTAAAGAGACATCTTCGGCAACTTCTACAAGCAGCATGGAAGAACATCAAATCAGAAACTACATATGTCAATTCTTAATGAAAGAGCAAATAGAAGAGAAATACGTATTCCTTGATAAATTAAAGAAATAATACAAAATGTAAAACATATTATTCGTAAATTTTTTGACAAATAATTTTACCTTGGTTGCTCTAAAGGCATTCAGTTTTTCTTATAAAGTTCCGAAGTGTTCAAAAATTATCTTCCTGTTTCAAAAACTTTTTTCACGACTATTGTTGTATGAACAGTAATGCTGGTAAAATATCAATGTTCGTGATTTTGGAAGGTACAATATCCTATGTACAGGATACTACGTACAAAAGTTCTCATTACTTTTAGAATCATAAAACAGCTGTAGAAACATCCAACGAATTTTTTTTGACAAATCCAATACGTTTCAGATCGTCGCTCGTTCATGTAAACATCTGTTTTGTCCGAGGCAGCGCGCGTTTTTCGCATAAACAGTCGCATTTCCCTGCGAAATAAGGGGACCGAAGACTGACGGGTATGTCGTGTATATCGAGACCGTTAATTAATTAAAAAGCACACACGGCCCCAAGCGGTGATTCGCTCGGAACAGCCAATTACGGATATTGGAGAATAATGACGGCAACGAAGGGAGAGCTGTCGGCCGCTGTTACTCAATTAGCAACAATTATGATGCCGGGAAACAATAACGCGCGCGCCTCCCTGGTCGCCGGGAATCTGTCCGCCGCGCCGCGCCGAGCGAGAACACAACGAGTGAAAACGCGTCGACGGGAATATCGAGGACGTACGGGGGTTTGGGGCGTCGATCGACGTCATTGTGAAATGCATAATTACAAAAAAAGCATTTTCGCCATTCTCTGCGATTCATTCTCTGCCGGGAAAACGGCAATCGATGTCGACGCGCCGCACCGCGCGGATCGAGATGGACAAACACGGGCCGAGTGAAAGGAAAATGAGCGTCGCTTGGCCATTGTGGTGGAAAATAGAATGAGGAAGACCGAACAGTTTCGATAATCACGTTCCGTTTTCTATTAAACTTTGTCACAGCTCTCCCGCCCGCCGCTTCGAATAATTTTATGAAACAACCTCGTCATTTCTGATGTCTGTTCGGGAAGGTTTCGTTACGAATGGTCCATGGAATAACAATAGTTAATAAACAAATCCTGAAATTTGTTTATAAGAGACTACCAAGAGATGATTATATTCACTTCGCAAAGAAAGATTCTGGACATTATAAGCTTCGTGAAGTCCGAGAAATTTTGAATAACGTGGCAAGAAATGATGACAATTCCCTCGTGAAAACTGAAGTGGTGTATACGAGAGAATTTTCTTCCTCGACAAAATTGAATGAAGTTTTCGACGCAAAGTCGGTAAAGTCGTACTCCGCAACAACCGAAGACAGCCGAACAAAAACAAGAATTTAAGTTCCGAAACAAAGTTGCTTTCTAATCCACGGCGAAAACAGCGAGAAAGAAGCGGCGGGGTTGGAAAAAATTGAAAGACGTGCAGGCTGAGTGAACGCGCAAACGAAAAAGAAAAAGAAACAAGTCAGCGGTGAGGTAACGACGGAGGGAGCTGCAAAAGAAGCAAAACAGGTGACGTGGGTGGAGGGGTGTATAAAAATTAAAAGTCGATAGTTAGACAAAACTAAACGGGAGACGGCGGAGTAAAAAGTCATGGATCGGAAGACGGGGCGGCGCGCTGCGGAATAAAAGAAGAAACGCAGAAGAAAGGAGACGCGAGAAGGAAAGTAAAAAAGGAGGAGGAACAGAGCGAAAAAGAAAGAGGGAGAGGATGGAGGTCGCTTGTGCCTGGCAGTACGTCGAAAAAAGAGGGTCGGGATAAATGAGTTAAGTTAGAGCGACAGAAAGGGGCCAACCTCTACCAGGCGCCGTGTCTGTCCAGATTGCAGCTCGTGGACGGAAGAGGAAGAGAGCGAAACGAATCGCGGAACAATAATGCTTAGAGCGCCGGCTACGATTAAAGTATTTCCCTTTCACGCCGGAATAAGTAAGGCGCGTAGCCTTTTTTCCTCTCCCAGCCGGTAATTCGATTTTGAAAATGAAAAGGCTCGACACCGGTGCGCCTCGATATTTCATCGGTGCCTCTCCTCCTCTCTCTCATCCCTCATCCCCCAGCGATATCTTAAGGATAAATCTCGTTTGCGAATTGTATCCTTTCTGCCTTTGCAGAGCCAGCCAGCCAGTCGGCCGACTTATTTTTCCATTTCCGACTTTTCCGCGTCCGGGCAAATGAAATAATTCGGATCAAAGCACGTTTAAGGCGCATCCGCGAGATATCCGAGACGAACGCTTCTCCTCTCGCGAATCTCTCAGATTTGATCTCGTGAACTTCCCAAGCGTAGTTGGATCACTGCTTGTTTCTACCTAATTATTAGGATGCTGATTTTATGCATTTATAACGAAAATGGACACGTACAATTTAAAGCAGTGGACGAATTAAGAAGATTTAAGGACATCAGTGTATTAATTTCAGCTCGATAGGATAATTAAAAGTAGAATACCATTTTTAATTTTCTCCTGTGTCTTGCAGTCAATGCAAACATGTTTCCCGCAGTCTACTGATTATTAAAAAAATTTATTCATGATTTGATGCATTTATGTAAAAATCGAATAGGTGTAATTTAAAGCAGTAGACAGGTTAAAGGAATTTGAGAATCTCAAATCCCTCTGTCTAACAATTTTCAGGAAATTTGCATGAAGTGTTGCAAAATAGAGTGAGCACATCGATGATTTAAGTGCCGTGTCGCATTTTAGAGTTCTAACATTAGTAGAAGCATATATCAGCGGAGGTACCAAAACAGTGAGATGATTCAACCTGGTCAAGAGTATATTACCGACACGAGTACGGATACCCGACACTCTGAACGTAAATCACTATAGCTACGTTATTTGAAATAACCATGTCACCCGACATGATATAAGCGAGCCGACCAAGCACGCGTCGCGTCGCACGCAATCGAAAATCGCATCCACTATAACCGCGACAAATGACAGCCGACCTACAGCTTCCGGGGGCCAGGAATCTGACTTTAAAATGAAGACGTCTCCGCCCCCGGAGAGAGACGGCGTGCTCCGAAGATCACCCGGCCGACACTTTTCGGCTCCTCTTTCAACGCGGCTCTTCCCCGGAATAATACAATCCGGAAAGCCGAGCAGACACTTCCTGACGCGTATTGTTTTACACCGACACGGACGAAACTGCTCTTCCGCTTTCGAACACGTTCCGCCCCCCGCACTGCTAGTTCCAGTATAAAGCCACCGAGCGTCTTCTACATAATCCTGTAGGACCTATGTACATTAAGGTGTAGGCTAAAATTGTTCAATTTCATGAAGAAATGATATATCTAAAATTTTAGATCAATCGGAAGACGTACAGCTAAAGTCCACCGTAATCTACATTACAGGTTCACAAAAATTCTTCGACGTATGTACCAAGTTTAATTTTTCTTATTCACGTTAATCTGTCTGTCGCTTTTCGTGATAGGAAAAATGTGTCGGTAACATTTTTCCACATTTCACATTTCGACCACCATACGCCGCCTCGCAGATTCCACGCGCGCCTTCGGATTCGCGTGGTTCATTCCCGGCGTTCCTCCGGCGTCGGCCAATTAATCGCGCCTCGGTCCGAGCGGAAAAAAAGAAGAAAAAAATAGAAAAGGAAAAGAAGAATCCAGGTCGCGGGTTCGAAGGCTCGTGTTAATGGCCAGCGCCTCGAGTCGGCTCGTTAATGGCGCGGTGCCCTAAATCCCGAGCAATTATTTGCCTTCGGGCCGCGAAGCGCGAATCAGAGATAACGCGTCGAACAAACAGTCCTCTCTCGAGACACGGAGAAACGCAGCCACCGGCTAAGCCAAACCGCAGTCGACGGTTTACCGGCGACGCTGTTTTACCCCGAGATGACCTTTGTCCAGAAGAGGATGCACGGTAAACACGGATTAGAACGGAGGCTAAGGTCTGCCGTATAATGTAGCCTGGGCTTGTAAAATTAATGTTATTTAGTCTCGGCCCGGCGAGCACGGTGTTATTTAGTCTGATGCTTTTCAGGTTCAGGAAGGTGTGGGCGTGACTTAATGCCTGTTTGATAGAGTTTACACGTCGGATTGTTTGGATTTGGTAGTATCTAGACTAACGCCCGTCCGAGTTTAGCATACCGTGGCTCTGCGGCTTAATCTGGTCGGAATATTTCCTTGACCTAAGGAAGTTCTAGTTCAGTGGCAGTGGGGCCTGGACCTGCCCTAATCCTGGATCAAGACTGCCACTGAAGCGTTAAGGAGTGATACGAAATTCGAAAAAGGTCTAGCTATCAAATCTTGAAACGATGGAGTTCAGTTGGGATCAATCTTGTGCAGTTTACACTATGATCAGTACTTTTGCTACTCACCGAGCTCATTCACCCTTAACATCGCCTTCCTTTGATTTGGAAATTGAGTCCTGTTCATCAGTCCCTTTGTCTTCGATTCCCACACTGAAGTAACTACTTGGCAAGTCTGCCACCACCTGGGAAACTCCGAAAAATTCAAGTTTCACACTTCCTAAACTAAGGACAACGCGTGTACGGCACTCTGCAAGCTGAGGAGCCCTTGGCCGCACCCTAGCGAACCAAAACACAGCGTCGGTACTTGCCACATCCCCCTAGTGTCTACAGTCAACGGCTTCTTGCCTTAGCACCCTCTACCAAGCGAACACCCTTCGGGGTGGTAGTTTATGCTCCACGCAACCGAGGTTTAGCCGTTGGCGAGAGAAAACTGCTCGTAGCGCAATTAAAGTTGTTACACTGTAATCAAATCGGTGATTAATATACAGGGTGCTCGTGGCTTCCCTCCTGTAGTTGAACTCAGCAACCGGTAGTGTATAGGTTCACCCTTGCTCATGCTCTTCCGCTCTCTCGGAAAGGGATAGGTTCGCACGTGACTCATCGGAAAGGGATAGGTGCGCACGTGCGCACGCACATTTTAATTCGAGCACCGGACCAGCGGCGGCTTGCTTTATTATGCGTGCGGCCAGGCATACCACTATCCCAGGTACCGTGGAAAAGTGCGTGCCCGGACCCAGGGAGCACTGCGAAACGAGAACGTGCCGATGGCTCGGTCTCACGCGAACCCGCGGAAACTTCCCTAACGAACCCATCCCGCGAGTATTATCGCGTCGGCTGCGTTTCCACGAAGATCCGACTCCACAGGCCAGAAGCAATTGCCTGCTATAATAGTCACTTCGCCGCGATTAGCGTGATCATCGCAGCGCGGACCTTCGCCGAGACACGCTCGACTTTTCCGCTACAATCATTCTCTGCAAAAACGAACGCTCGGTATTTCTGACGGTGCATACCATTTTTAGATTCCGAACTTTTATATTGAAAATAAAACTGAATACCTTTGCTGGTTTTTGTAGGTGTACGAAGATAAAGACATTGAAGACCCTTAGTATGTTGATTGCAAGTCTCACTTGGTGATCAGACTCAATTCTGACTTGTCGTTGAGTTGCACTACTGAATTTCGTGCCCACCTCCTTCGATATCATGTTCTCCTAATGCAAAAGTCAATTTTCGAGGAAATTATTCGAAAAGCACGAAAATTGAGTTTTGTATTAGGAGAACATGATATCGAAGGAGGTGGCATGAAATTCAGTAGAGCAACTCAGCGACAAGCCAGACAGTCGAAAATCATTGAAAATTGTAAAAAATTGTCGAAAATTACCGAAGACTCAATGATAATTCATTCGTCACAAAAGTGTTCGAAGTAAGGAAAGGGAAGGTGTGTAAATGAAAATAACTTTGTTATTACAAAATGGTGGTTGTACAAAAGTTTATTGCACACTTATATAAGTACAATACATTACAAGTAAAAAAGACATGTTTAAAATTAAAACTAACAAACTTAAAACATGGTAGGATTTAATAAACAAACTATCATGTTCAATATATTTTTTATTATATATTAACAACGCTTCAGCGTATTGGTTGTCGATTTTTATAAATAATTGTATCCGTGTCACACGATCCTCTTCTCGTCGTCTTATATTGCAAAATGCGTAGTACATTATATTATAAAATGTCATTATGAAGATATCTTTGGACTGAAACAGTTGGAACGTGTAACTTACAGCCGTAGGAACAGCTCGAGCATAGTCTTTTTGTCAGAAACAGTTATCCCGTTGGAAGACGCGGCGAACAAGGCGAACTTGGAGGAATTGTTAGTACTATTTCGAAGACCACGAAGTTCGAGGTTCCATTTGGAGAGTACTACGTTGCCGCTGTAGATTGAGAAGTCCGATAGTCCTTCTCAGATCGTGCAAACTTGCGGATGAAGTACATTTAAGCGCCACTTTGCTAGTGTAGTCACGCTCTCCAGCGGAATTAGAGGATACCTCGAAGCGTTTAAGCTTTAAAGTCATTTTTTTATGGGGACGAGGCGTTTGGAATGAAAAAAATCCCTGGGAACCAAGTCGGTTGGACAGTCATCGGATTAAGCTTGATACACTCACGGTGTTACTTTGCTCGTTTCGTTTTAGTTTACCTTAACTTCGCTCTTAATCCTTTAATTGCTACCGCTTCAAGCTGTTTTTATTTTGGATCGGCCTTATGATTCTTTCTTGTTCGCAGTGCTTTCTGACTCTATGTATGCAGTATCTGTTATTTAAATTTTCTTGCTATTAATATTACATGTATACATACAGGTTGAACAACACTGACTTGATCATCTCGAAGAAATTCGTTTGCTTTTTATGACAGAAGAAGAAGATTAATATAAAAATAATTAATAAGCAACAAGATATTAAAGAACTTGAGGAAGTCGATATATTATTCTGAATTTATTAAGATTATTAAGGAAAGGAGGAGGAAGCTTCTCTATAATGTTTATTTTGTAAAAGGATCGGCACAGTCCAGTTGTTAATATCTAGAACTCTATATTCGTTTTGGTAATTGTGCTACGTCACTTGATCCAGGATATAATTGTTCCTGGGCGAGACAGAGAGTCTCGTTGAAATGAACAAAACCAGCTGCGTATCCGGAAATGTCCATATTTCGCGCAACGATCCATCACAGTCGAATCGGTTTTAGGGGAGCAATCCTTCGCGAGGAAGATTGAGCCGGCCTATCCGCGAAATCTCGCGTCTCTAGTAAATATTGATGTAACAGCCCGGCGCTATCTGAATATTGCGATCGATCTATCGCAGAACGGGGCAAACATCATTGCGCAAACACAGACTTTCCGCGTACGTTTGCGTACCTATACGTACTATACGCAGGCGCGCACCTGTATTAATTCCATAATGGAAAGACACGTAATTAATCCGGTGACTGCGGTCACTCGTGCGCCGACGGGGAACATGTCCTGGCCAACGACGCCGCCGACAAGTCCGGTTGTTGCGAATCGCCGAAACGCGTCGGCAAACACCGACGCGAATTTTTTCCGGCAGAATTCGTTACGCGCCGCGTTAAACCTCGTTCGCGCTTCGGGAGTCACGTCACGCGGTCCGGACAGGAATAACAGCGAAGAAACTTTTACTCTTCCCCTCGTTTAGTCGCTTTCGATGCTACCTGCCGCTAACTGTCCGCGCAAAAACCAAGCCAGATCGAGATCGGCGCTTCGCTTTTCATCTGTACGTTTGCTAAAAATCGATGCACAAAATATTCTACCATCGACGCACAGTGGTTCGGGCGGCCAATCTGCCAGTTCATTTGGTAAAAATCGGTATTTACTGCATCTACTTTAATTAATTACTTTCGAAATGTTTAGCAATGCCGAAAATGTCGATACTAATGCAATTTAATAAAAATTATAATTAGAACCAGCATTTAAAAGTGAACACATTTTGTCAATATGATTTTCGATCGAAAAAATTACTAATTCTCTATTGCGAACCATGCAGAACCTATTAACTATTTTGTAAAAGAATTTTCTAAATTAAGAGCATTCTTTTACCTTGAAAATTGCATACCTCAAGTTTAGAATTACAGTTTTTCTCCAAGCTGTTTTGGCATCATTTAGGAGACTGAAAAAGAGACAAATGCTTCTTTCGAACATTTCTCAAATTTCAATAATTTTAGTGGCATTGGAAAATTTTTTTATGGATTGAAACCACTGCAGAGTTAAAGATGGAAGTCTCCCCTTCATAATGACCTCTTTAAACTTGATGTACGATTTTTTCCACTTCGTTTTATTCGACTTCATGTGGCAGAGTGTAACCTACTGTAACAATTTAACTACCGGAACCGTCAAAATGATGGACTTCGTGTTTTACGATTTGCGAGATAATAAAAATGCTTTTCTAAGAATTCCTTGAATAAATTCTTTTACTAGAGCGTATAACGCGCATAATAAGGATCGCACGAAATCTACATAAATACAGCCTTGTTTCTTCTGTAAAGCAGTATAAACTAGTATAACATTCATTTCACGGGATAAATCTGTTTGTAGACAAATTCATAGAAGCCGCAGAAAGCGTCCATACAATTAAAAAAATATTTAAGACAGAAAATTTATAAGAAAAACTGAATGATCCCACCTAGTCTCCTGTAAACCCAACATCCAAAGTTGGTTTAGAATACATTTTCATGGTGGTGTTCAAGGATTAAGGAACGAGGAGAGCGTAAGCTCATTTTTTGGGATAAACACGAGCCTGATTGAGAACCTCGGGTAACTATCTTCTCGCTTTCGCCATCGTTGAGTGAGTAGGTGTCATAAGCGCGAAGGAAAAGGTGTTCCGCGACGAACGTCCATGATCGATCACCGTCTAATCTCTTTACCGGATAAACGTGTCTCCGTCTGATAACGAGATCCTTCTACGGAGTGTTTTATGGGTCCTCGGCGACCGTTCAATTGCGCCGGAACAAATTGCTCGTGCTCACTGAGCGGAAACCGCAATTTCAATATCTTTTTCATTTTATCCATCTTTGTCTCAAAAATCTCAAAACTCAAGCGTTCCATTTCAGAGAACGTTGCCCTAATTCCAATTCATCTTACTTCGCGAAAGAAAGCCATCTAAAAAACGATTCTGTTCATGCAAAAATTGTTTGGGACAAGGTACGATCCTTTTTAGCGATGACTGAATAGTGGAGCGGCGAAGATCGAGGATAGCAACGAGGTGAACATCGCGGCAAAATCAAACCAATGTAATTAAATGCAACGGTGTATGGTGGAGCGGTGACGAGAGGATAGCGGTGCACATATGTAGAAACAAAAATCACAGCTCTCCTCTATGCTGCGCTCCACACCACACACACACCTCGACGCTCCACTATATATTCTCGTGTTTACAGTCGCCACTCGATGGCATATAGTTATATCTCACCGGTGATTTTCGTGACGAGCGATCCGAGTATCGAAGCAGATTTCCGAAGAGCAGCTTCGCAATTTAAATCTGGGAATCGCGCGTCGCGGTTCGCGCTGACGACCGGGCCCCCCTCCATTAAATATTAGTTTTGAATTCGACTCCGCAAATTCGAGAAGCGCAGCTCCGCCGCGTTGGTCGAGCAACGTGTGGCAATTGCGTTCCGGGCGGGGCGGAATGCGATTCCAATCTTGATTCTTCGAGCCCAGCCAGTGTACCTTTCCCGCTGGAAATTTCCGTCAAGATTAAAATTATATTTACACGGTCGGCAGCAGCGGGAACGGGACGATGGATTTTCGAGTCACGCGCGACTTTTTCCGTCCTGTGTACACACAGGGATTTCTTGTCCCTCCTCTGACGAACCGTCGACGGTATCGCGCGTGGAGATCGCCGCGCCTCGGCCCCGAAAAATACCGTATATTCGGAGATCGCATCTTCTGTCGTCGGTAACTCGCCGAAAGTCCTTTGTACTCTCTCTCTCTCTCTCTCTCTCTCTCTCTCTCTCTGCTGTTTGCTTAAGATCAGCTTAAAATCCTTCGTGAATCTCGAAGGGTCCATAAATCATCCGACTGTCGGCGTCCCGGGGTCGAGCAATTAGGCCTGGGCCTCCGTTATCCGCCCGGCCCGTCGGCTTCGTCCTTCCGGTTTAATCCTCGCGAAGCTTTCGAATACATTTTACTGAAACAATGAGGCAGATCATGCTAAGTCACTCGAGAACAACTGTTGTGTCTGTTAGGGTTTCGTCTTCGAGCGATTTTTCTTTAATCTTTGCGCGGGTTGACGTAAATGTGGATGGTATTTTAGTATCACAAGCCTGAAGACATTCATATGGTAGCAACCGTCCTCTAAAAGTTAATTTAGACGTTCAAGTTTTTAAATAATCAAAGATCATTCAAAAACGATAATAATCCTAGTACATACTAGCATTTATGGATGACCAAGGGTGGTTAACGGTTGGGAGTTGCTTGGTTACAAATCGTTAACATAGGGCCTACGACAAAAGTTTGTGACAATTTGCCAACGAATATCCAACGTTCGACGTACAATTATTATAGGTGGTTGGCGGTAGGGCATCAAGTTGACTACGCAGGCGGTCCGGGTTCAAGTCCGACGTGGGTATTAAGTTTTTCCATTTTTTCAAATTTTGACCGTGGAAATACACCATATTCTTTACATGTATATTACTTACGATATACTGTAAAAATAACTGTAAAAGAGAAGATGATAATAATATGTTAGCGAGCCCAGTTGGCCGTTCATATTGTATGGCCCTTCGTTGGCCACGATCGTTCGCCTACCTACATAAAAAGGCGACATTTCTAACGTGTTGGAAGAAAAAAAGTAAAGGTGGCGTTGGCGGCGTTGAGCGGGAAACGTTAGTAGAGAAAGGACCACGAGATGATAGATAGTTCCTCTCCGACAAGGCATTGTTCAGATTTATTGTTAACTTAATATATAACCGACTCTATTATAATAAACTACTTATTCAAATGTTAATACACCGACACGTGTTTAAGTATCCATATCCTAACATAACGGTTCGCTGAATAATATTGCAATGAAGGTCCAACAGAATGTCAACCGTATATGCTACTAGGATTTGTACATCCTACTATTATCAGAAGCAATGAAGAATTTGTGAAATCGAACAAATGGAGACCGGTGATACAGCGCAGGCCGCGACCACCGCGCGTACTCCATTCAAAGTAGAGGATAGGGAGGTTTAACCGGTGGTTTCCGGAGTTGAACGAACACGCGACCTTCCCGGCACTCGCGATCCTGTCGGCCGCCACATTCCAGCGAGGCGATCAGGTTTATTAACGCAGAGAGTCTTATTTGCCCGGTGGGTGGTTCCGCGACTAGATTGCCGGTTAAGGGTTAACGACACAGCTGGCCGCTCCCTCCCCGCAGCGAATTGGCCTGGTCGCAGGTTATGGCATTGTCGTAGAGGGGTTCTCCATAGGTACAAGCAGAGAGGGGGATGGCAAAGGGGGACACACACACCTGGTGCAGGCGATGGTGGCGCGGTAGACCGACGGAATTCGATTAATCCCGTCGCAACGGAGGATCGATCGGTCCCTGGGTCGACTGGACCGGAGAATCGGAAGCGCGCGACCCGCTCGCATAACGTTTAATTAATCCGCCGCGTGTGCACCCACCCCCACCCCTCGCCCGCACCAGTACCCGCCGCGCTGTCTGCTTAAAAGGAAGGAAGCGGAGCAGCTCCGTCGATGTTTATTAGCGCCGGAGCTGCGCAACCCGGACCAATATGTTGCGGCGATCAAGCCGGCGCGCGCGGCGGCTCGTGTTTGTTTATCCCACATCAAAAGGACCGACGGTTAATCATCGCTTTCTCCCGCGCAACCACGTTTCCGCCGCGCGGAGCCTCGCAATTCCGCTCGCAATTCCTCCGATACAAGTGCCTCCCGCCAAGTCTTCGCTGCTGCCCCCGGCGCAGCGCGCAGACGATATCATCTACAATCTCCTCAGCTACCGGGATCAACCGTTTGGATCTCGATAAACTGGATCCCGATCAACGCAACCGACGGACCATCCGCGTGTACTCCGGTTTCATATACACACGTCGAGGAAAGTCAATGTTTGAGCTGCGATCTCCGTGGTTGCGGTCATCCCCCAGGAAGATGGACGCTTTGAGATTGATGCGACCACCAGAACCATGCATTCGACCATCGCCGATTTTCGTTGAGACATGTCTTTGCCAAAAACGTCCGTTCCCCATTTCAGTTTTGAGCACGGGGGTGAGAAAATTATTTGATTATGTCCCAATGATTTGTGTCATTTAACGACCAAATACCGAGATATATATTTGAACGTAATTATATGTTACAGTTGATGAAATTTTACTCATTCTGCGATGCACTAATGAAAGTTTCCATATAAAAATGTTCCTGGGATATCATGAGAGAATATACCAGAGCACCGTTGTAAGGTTAATATTAATTATGATCAAATTGGTTAATGGAAATCAATTTTACTCCGCAGTATTGGACACGTTGCAGGATAATCAAACTTTATTCAAGTCTTCAAATAACTACGTCAATGTAAATTCAATAATTATCGGCCACCCCAATAGTTCACTTTAGGGCTAATCTTGTCTCGTGATACCACAATTTATCTTTTCATGATATTTATGCCAACTTGGTCACGAAATCGCTGTACGTTCTCCATACGTTTGCATCATCGAGATTTTTTGATGGACTAGTAGTTAAAGCTACCACACCTGGTTTCAGAAACCAGCTGCGCAGCACGTGTTCGATATCGCCGCTTTTCACCGAGTAATCCACCGGTTCGGTGGTTTAACCTCGTGCAGATAATAGAGTCATTATTACTATTATCGTCCTTATCGCTCCACATTCCAAGGATTAGCACCCGATCATACTCCATTAACCGACCACGCCCCGAACTATCCCAAATTCGTCCATGTCCCGAAAAATCGCATCGACGTCAGTGAACGTCCTACTTCGGAAAGTTCACGAGTTCGTCGCTAAATAGAGTGACGTGAAAAATGAAGGGCGTGGGCAATATTTAAGCTAATCCGCTGGGCTGAAATCCCGGTGGGCGAAATAGTCGACAGTCGAAAAGCCTTCGGTCTGACCGGTCTCGGTCCGGTTCGTTCGCCTCTCTGCTTCGGGTCGATTAATTAAAAATTACCCAGGAGTGCAATTAGCCCGAGCCGAATGGATCGATCGAGGAAATATAGTGAATTAATTAAAGCTGTTCGTGCGCGCACGAAGCGGAGACTAATCGCGCACCGCCATCGCTGGCGAACATATAGTATAACACGCGTCCCCGTGGCTCGTACGACAGATCGAAATTATCTTTCGCTCGTTCCGCGAGTGCAAATGGATTAAAGACGAATAACTCTCACTCCTTTTCTCCCTATCTCTCTGTTTTCTTGTAAGGCGTTGTGACCATATTTCAACACTTACTTTTCAGAGTTTTCGGGGTGTCCCAACTTATAAAATTTTTTTTGCCGGAGACATTATCTTCATAAAATTGGCCATAACTTTTCATCCGTTAACGCTATCGTTATACTTTCTCTAGGGAAAATTTAGCTGATAACTATACCTTACCAACGATATACAATTTTTTTGCTTAATTCTCATCCTATGAAATTTTATAGCTGAAAACAAAAGTCCCTTACCAAAAATTACCTCCGATTAACATAGCCTCCAGACGCAACTGATTGAGTGCGATGCGCATAGCGACTGCCCCCCTCTTTTTCTTCATCCCTATCAGTCGAGCGTCGACGAACTTCGTGTCGTCTTCGACGGAGGCTAGACCGACGACCTGACCACCGTCAGGTAATTACCCGTCTTCTCCTTTCGGTCGCGTTCTTTCGCTCCTCTATCTTCCGGCGCGGCGGTTTTTGCACTGGATTCCTCTACCTGCCTCAATGTACCGTAAAAACTCATGACTCACCGGTAGATTTTCCCGCACGATGAAACGTTATCGTTCCGAGAGACGGCATCCTAACGGATACCACGGACGATTGCCAGGGTCGCGCCGACCCCAGCCCGGAAGTGCTTCGAGGCGATCGACCGTGGAAAAAATATACGATCAAACTTGAGAGCGTGATTTATTCCCCATTTCTAGTGAGATTTACGCTCGCTTCGCTCCGGAGAACCGCGAGGCTTCGCGGCTGTGTTTGTCAGCTTCCAGTCATCTTCCAGTCATCAAAATTGGAAAAATCATTCTACCTTTGTATGCTGGTTCTGTTCGTACAATCTCAAGAATTATTAGACTACGGATTTTGTGCATTTATGATCAAAATGAATAAATCCCGTGCAGGACTGTAAAAATATTTAAGTATACACTATTATATTATTTTGGACTAATCAAGATTATTAAGCACGGAAATTAATGTCTATATACATCTCCTAATTACATTAACAAGCCTCAAAATTGCAAAAATATACTTTTTGGAAACACCTGAAGGACTCTTTCAAACATGCCTCGATGATCAAAAGTTTCACCGATGGAAAACCAGGAAAAAAGAATTCTCAATTAACGGAACACACAATTTTTGAAATTCGGCATACCCGCGACCGTGTAACGGGGGCGTATTCCGCAGGTATTCGATAGATGGGGTGGGTTGCGTAAAGCGCGGCGTATTATAATTATGTCGTAATAAGTCCCGTGACACGTAATGAGTCTTTTGACGGGGCCATAATTAGAACTATCCGAGCGAACATCAAAGTAGAGGGAGTGAGATAAAGCGACAGGTCGAGAGAAAAGGGGACGAGAGCTAATTGCCGCTGGTTTTTCGGGTTAATGTCCATCTCTCGTTGGCACTTGCCGCTGCTATTTGACGCCAACTGTCCTACCGGAAGTGAATCCGGAAACCGCGTTCCGCGAGGAACAGTCGACCCGGCGCCATGACCCGCCCGAACGGCGGCGGGTCGCCGGAACTTCGTCGAACAAGTTCTCTGTGGCGGGTTGTGTCCTGCTCGAACGACTCTTCCAAGTATCGGAATCGCATTTAAGGGAGTAGAGTGTTTTATCATTAAAACAAGTTGAATTTTTATTCAACTTTCTTGTAGTTTCATGTTACCAAAATTTGAAACCCTTGTGTGATTTAAAACGTCTTTATCTGATCCGACACAAAATCTCGATTTGCCTCAGATTTTAAGCAACATTCGTCGCTGCCATTTTTTATTTTAATCTGGACGGGCATTAAATTCTGCAACGTTCACAAGAGAATTCCCCTTTAATCGATCTGTCGTAAATACCGATCACGCTCGGCCAGCGGAATCACGTTTAATCGATCTGTCGCGGACAGAGTGATTCCTCGAAGCGTCGATACCGCGAACTATCGATCCGCGTCCTGCAGATTTAAACCCTGCTCAGACACGGCGGAAACCGCGCGTTTTCTGTTTTGGATTGTCGGACCGCGCGGACACGTGTGAACGAATACGAAGACGCTAATGTAAATAAGATCCGCGCGATCGAAAACGCGCATTTTGCGCTGTGTGAACGAGGTCTTATTGTCTCCGGACGAGCAATGCTTTTCTGCTCGTCGCTTTTTACACTGTTCACGTTTTTGCACAGACTAAAGGATTCGATCCTCCAAGTTTCGTGCCGTTTTGCTCGGTTTTTACACGGGAGAACTTGTAATTAACCTTTTTCGATGCTCCAGTCTTTTTCATCGAACTGGTCGCGAATCCTATTGCAATATAGGGATGAAAGTACGGATAAGGAGGTCGACGGTTTTGAATGTCCAGAGAGGAGAGGGTTGTTTTATAACGATGTAATAAATCCGACAGAGTTGCCGGCTGCATTAATTATCCGCGCACCATTTTGGCGGACGAGCTCCGGGGGAACCTTTACCGAGTGTTCCTTCCTCGTTAACAGTGCAACCACCGGACCAGTCAATTTGTCTGGTTCTACATTCTTTATTTTTATACAATTTATATGACTGAAAATCCTACTAGTTCTGAATAAATGAAATTTTGTCATTTTTACGAGGAACTCGGAACTGGACGCTTTTAGTGCTTCGAAATTACTACTGCAGCAGTTTTAACAACTGTCAACGATTCTATTTGAAAATTCTATCAAATGTTGACTCACAGAAGACCACTATATTAATGTCAAAGAGTAATCGAATGTAGACATTTATTTTTGCTGCTGTCTTTTCGAACAAATCGAATTTTATCAGAATTTTTCGAAGGCAAAAGAATTTTCTCGTTTAATTCTATTACACTACCTTTCTGCTTACTGTTTCCGTAGAGATGAAGCGATTGCATTTTTAGATTCTATAAATGTGAACTCACGTTTTCCTGTGACACATAAAGGCTCCATAATTTTTCCAAAAATATTTCTAAGAAGAAAGTGATCATAAACGACCACATCTTCGGATTAAGTAGCCTCGGTAATTCGCAAGGACCGGTTAATTAATCGCTTAATAGTCTCGGAGCGAAGGAGCCGAAAAAGGGCCGCATTAACGTGGACGTAGCGCGGAAATGAGCGTAGGTGCGCCGTAAACGCATTAAACGGCAGCATCCTGATTACGTGGGACGTCACGGGTGCAATTAAGCAATTGGTCGCGGTTTCCATTCCGCAGACACCCGGAAACGGTGGACGCGACGAATGCGCCCGTCGAGACGCCTCGTCGGGAGCGTGACGAGCGATCTATCAGGCCGGGGCATTGCCGGCCGTGCCGCGGTGTTAATTTTCCTCATTAATCCGACCGATGCCGGCTCGCATATCAATGTTGTCCGTCAATCGCCAGGAAACTTCCCATCGACATGGATGACGAGTTTACCGGGCTTGATTTATGGAGCCGAGCTAATTGTTTAACGTCCCGACTCGTGCGCGACTCGACAGCAGAATTCTGTGTGCGAGCGTGCTTCATTTCGCGACCGGAGAAACGTGGTTCGCGTGACTTACTGCCGAAAATTGGCAATCCTCTCCTCGAATGCTGAACTCCATCAACGGTCGATGGAAAGAAGTCGGGTTACCGTAGAAGGCTGTTTAACTTTTGTGATCGTACATTTATGAAGAGTTCGGTTTCAATATTTCTGACTGATTAAAATCATTGAAAGAAGACATTCGTTTCTACGTAGATCTTTACGGTAGATCTCTCTGATTGATCGTGGACCCATCGGGGCCAGATCGCAGGCGATTCGGCAACGACCCAACGAGTTAAGGAGCCAGTAAATCGTCGAAAACTCGCATCCCCGCGGTGGCACTTCGCAGTCCGATGGATTAGGCGACAGAACGCAGTCAAGGGAACAATGTCGCGGTATTTGTGGAATACGGCCGTTTCATTGCGGACTGGTTCGGGAGTTTGGGTTTACGATTCGCGACGGAATGGTCCTCTCCATTTGGATTCCGCCCGGTCGTCCCGTGGCACGGCGTTCAAGTTCAAACAGGAGACGTTAAAGGGGACATAAAGCGGCGACAATGTAAAGAATTCCTCGGAAACAACTCTCGGCCAGACAGTTGGGAGTCCGCGATATTGTCCCGAAACGCGGGCTTATTTCTGGAACCGGTGTCGTCCCAGGAATCGCGTTCTTCGCGTATTCTTAGACCACCTTTCGGCAAGTGGGACTCTTGCGGACGTCTTCACCCGGCGAGACAAAGGTTCCGAGGATGTCGCGATCATAGAATCGGAGATCCGAGAGAGGAACGGGATTTTAGGAGAGGAGAGATAGAAAGAGAGAGAGAGAGAGGGAGAGCGAGCTAGGCCCCTATTGGTGGAATCGTCAAGGTCTTGCAGTTCCTGGTTTGAACGCAAGGATGATACTAAAGCTTAGGAAGTGCATCGATATCAATGCATGATAATCGAGAGAATTTCATTCTGCATACGTTCGTAGGGATCTTAAAAATTCGTCACTAACGAACACTATTTCTAGAAACAAGTGATCGACACAGTAGTACAACATTTCCTCCATACAGGATGTTGCGTGGGGTAGCGATTGCCCGTTTCCTCGCAATCGCATCAAGAGATGACAGGTCAAGCTAAATGGAGGTAAAAGGGGCAGCAAAACGCGACGCTACGGAGCCGGCTCCGCATACGGGAATCGTTGACGGGAAAGGTGTATCGGGCAATCACGATCAAAAGGAAGCTCTGGTAACAGTGATTACGCGTCGCTCGTCGGCCTGGCCGCGTTACAGATCGATTAGTGCGAGCCTGGACGGATTAATCGATCGTCCATTTTGCCATTTCCTGCGAGAGCCACGGCTGTCGACGGCAATTCGCCGAAATCAGAACGGCACGTCGAACGATCGCGCCTCGCCGGGGCCAATCGGCTGCTAATGGATTTATAATTTCGACCGATGTGCCCGCGGCACACTCCTCGCACTTTTCATTTGTTCCGAGTGTGTTGGTACACGCGTTCCAACACGCCAAAATTAGTCGAACCACGAATATGAATTGAGTAACCTATTGTCATGGGAACCTGCATTTCGATTGTTCTCCTTATCGTAAAATATATCAGTGGCTATTTCTAAAATTCTATGTCATTTTTATCGCTCGTATTTCCACCTCGATTGTTTTCTCAATTTTTGTCTTATTTTTATCACTCTCCTTGTCACTCTCTTACGAAAATATTTTTAAGAGATACATACTTGAAACTTCAGGAGAGGACGACGGAAGAATTTTGCATTGCTTCGTGCGATTGGAAATAACGAATTTTTTGGGGATATTTAAGTTCCATATTGTAGATTACTGTGGAGTAACAGTGGCTGTTTTTATTATTTCCTTCGATAATCTTTACTAAAGATATTGTTGAGGAATACTTGAAAGTCGTGGAAAGGATCACCGAAAAAATCTGGGAATTAATGAACATTTTTTTAAATGAACGATAGCTGCGAAGATTGGTAAAACGACCTAGAAATAGCGAAGAGGATTATGCTCCAAAGTTTTTCTTCGCTGTCGGCATTAGGTTCCCAACATTTCAATGAGGGATTAACTTGGCTTGTGGGAGGAACTTTATTTCTCACAGCCAAGAGAACAGAAAGTTTTCGTGCAATACATTTTCGATTTATAATTATACTGTTCTTCTATTAAATGCACACAATGATTTCTTTAAAAAATTTGCGATGGGTTTAGCGGTAATTAAAATCGGAATGGAGGCAATCGTCCGCAAAAATCTCCGAAAATGTCTGGCGTCTGGAGATCGGTAGATATCAGGGGTGGAAAAAGCGAAGACAGAATTGCGGCCGTGGATAGGTTACCTATTTCTGTTGGCACGTGCCGTAACTTCCTGTCGCGGGCAGTTTAGGTGGTTGGGGGTGAACAGGTTGAGGGTGAACGGTAGCTTGCCGTTGACAGATCGGACCGGACCAATTGGCCGACATCGGAAATCGGAGATTTCTCGTGGAAAAGCGGCGTTCCCTCCTTGAAAGGACTCGATAACGCGTTCACGCGACACAAAAGGGTGGCAGGCCGGGGTCAGTTGCGAAATCGGAACCGGGAGGTGAACACGACAAACCTGTCCGGTCGGCGTTTCTCTCTCTCGTGGTCGAAAAAAACACCGTGCAAAAATTGGGGTGTGTGCACTTTAACAATGTGTAATGGGTGGCCATTCACACCGACGCGACGCGAAGGATTAACTCGGCGCACGGACCGACGCTGTTTACGCGTTTCCTATTCGCAGCTTTTTTACGAGCACTCCATTTTTAATACCGGCAGAATCCCCGAAAAATACTACGATTCTGGACGGTGGTTGTTGCGGGGACTTTGTGGCTCTTTGAGGACATGTATATTGTTTACTGTTTGCTTAAATTTTTAGGACGCATGTTAACAATTATGGCAAAGAGTAGTCAATAGGGTGGCTCTTATTTACTCCTGTCAAATATTTTTGTAAAAATGTCTTTTACGACACCCCTAGGGTTGTTCCAAATAATATAAAAAAATGTAGGTAAAGTTTAAGCACCCTAGGATAGCTGAAAACGATTTTATGAGCATTGAATTAATTATTTTAATGTTCAAAGGCCTTTACACAGATTCTTTTTAATTATTTGTGACAACTCTGGGCGATGCCGTAAAAGAAATTCAAAAGTCGAAAATAAGAGCCATCCTCTAATCACTCTGATTCTGCAACCCATTTCCATTTTTACAAGGAAGACACTAATCAAACCTCGCGCAATCTCAATAATCGGCCAAGAAAAAATCAGAAACACGTCATTCTGACAGAGGTGAGATAATTCTAGTGTTGGAAAATCTAGAAATCGAACGCTGATCTATCCATGCAACTGTGAAGCATGAAACGGTTACAAAACAACTCGTACAAATCAGCACAGACCTTGTCGGACTTTTCCTAGCGAACCGGTCGTGTTTCAGCCTAGTGCGTCACAGTCTGCGATTTTCCGGTAATCTAAGATCAAACAAACAGCCGTACAGGTTTACACAGCGACCAATAGCTCGGCCGGCACGCGAACGGTAAATAGTGGAAAGAGGGGCTGGTGATAATGTTTGCGGCTTGGCTCGGTTGACTCGGAAGTTTGTCGAGAAGTTCCTCGAGGTGCAGGTCGTCTCTCGGGGTACACGGAGCATAAATTAGGAATGGAAATCAGGCATAGGTACAGCGTTGCACCCCGTTGCACCGACGACGAAGGAGCAACAGCGGGCGCAGAAACTCGCGGCTCAATTCAATACCATGAAATCTGGATAAACGTAGCGGAGATACTTGGTTGCGTCAATCGCCCACGCGTGCCCGGCAACCAGAGTCGCTCGATGTTTATTTACAACAAAGTCCCGTCGCGCCGGATGGTCGAAATTATCCAAACACTTCCGAGGTTCGAAGCGAGCGCGGGACGATCACGGGGAACGTTGACTTTAGGCCCTTTTTGGTTCTTTGGCTGCGTTTCATTTTACTCCAGATGTAGTCAAACTTGACCTGGCACAATCAGGGACCAAAAATAACAGTTATTCGAAAATTTTCTATGATAAAAATCATTAATAAAAAGTTGATATATTGAAATTTAAAGAAAAACTGTTTCGATTGCTCGAAACTAACTGTTATGAGCGATCGAAATTAATTTCTCTCGACGATAACATTTACCAACAAAAGAAAAAAATTTTCGGTTACTTATAATCCTTATTTGTAACCAATACGATTTTAGTCGATGAAATACTTTCTTTTTGATTATAACAGTTATGGTCCCTGGACACAATTGCTTTCGCTTAACTTCGCAAAAGAACAATAAGAATTCAGTGTAACAGCAGTAGTAGCAGTTTTCATTTAACAAATTGACTGTTTCAGTAAAAAATCGTCGATCTATGCAATTGGCTCTAAAAACACTAGATATTTTTATACAAACTAAATATTGTCAAGACACGGGATCTACATACAAATTTATTCTTTCCCTCAATGTTTAAGCGTGTTTAATCAATGTTGCTCATTTACGTGATAAAATGCATAAAATCCACAGTCTAATTGTAACTGTATACAGTTTATTCAGGCTTCTTATGCATCCTCCGGTTTTGCAATGTGAAAGGCATAAAAGCAAGATAAACTATTCGAAGATGACTGTTCCGTGTTCTGTGACCACGATGCAGGAAACAGTCACTCTCCACATCATCGGCTGAGATGAACGTCCAGAAATATTTGCACAGTATTCCATGTGCAATGCAGTTTTGTTTTAAGTTTAATCGGACTGTTTACGGTCGCATTTCCGTCGTTTCTGACACGCTGTTCGTGCAGCCTGCATCGTTCACGCGCGATTCGAGCGCAATTACGCAATTTGCACGCGAGATTCGAAATTACGGGCGTTACTCTCTTCCTAGTTACTCTGTCTCGTTCTCTCGCACGCCTTCTCTCCCTCTCTTTTTGTCTTCGATGTATCCATCGATGTAATCGACCCTCTTCGAGTCACGAACTCGCGATCGACTCTGGGAATTTCTTCATGGTCAGACCCCTTGTAGAAGGATTATGGACCCTGGGACTATCCGATCGGTTGGAATAACCCATTCCAGTTTTATTATCGAAAATTGCTGATATGGCCAGAATACTTCAGTGGAAAATTATTAAATAGACTTTCGTTCATTCGTGTTAATGCTGCGATAAAGTGGACTCACGACAAATGCATACTTATAGGAGGCTAATCAAACTCGTTATTAAATCTTATTATTAGGAATTATTTCCAGTTACACAGGCCGGTAATAATGACGACTGCCGTAAAACATGGCGATCCAACTCGGCCTATCATTCCATTTTCTCAGCTACAATAATCACAGCTGTCTTTAATAAGATCCCGGAAGAGGAGAATACTGTATTTATGTTTATTGTGTGCATACATTTCCTTCGATGCTTAAATTTTAATAACACAGGAATAGAATATTTATCTTGCCTTAAGCGAGATGAATAACAATCATATTTTTAGTGGAACAGATGAAATAGATGAAATTGTAGTCACGAGTCCGACGCGGTATTATATGGCAAGTGGTTACAAATTTATGTACTAAGTAATGGTTATTTATTTGTTGCAGGTAATTATTTTCGCAGTCCATTTTTGGGGAGGAGGGTCCTTTTGGATACCATCCATCATAGTAGCTGTCCACCCCATCACAATCACTAAAGTCTGATGACGTTTGGTCTCTAGGGGTGGAGCAGACAGCTATTATGACAGACGGTATGTTCCCTTTAATTTCTTTTTTCAAAAAACAGACTGTTCATTTAACAATGTTACTGTATTTAACAAAATACATATAAGTGGTGTCTGCTTTATACTCTTATCTAGCTATTTACCGCTTCAAATAAATGATACTCGTTTGTTTCTTATAATAATACATATCAGGGAATGAAGATCAACAGTATCCGAAGATAATTCATCAACTGCCAGCTCAATTAGTCAAAGTTTTTCTCGAAAAAAATTGAAAAACACATGTTCGACCTCCCACGCAGCGATCAATTACCGGATTCACAACATTGCCAGAAGATCATTAAAATCTAATAATGATTTCGAGTCGAAACGGCACGGCGTTCTTCGTGGACCGGAAGTAGCTCGTTCCCGCAGCAAGGGCAAACGCGTCGCGTCGGCGACTGGCACTCGTAAACCAGGAACACAATTACAACCGCACGAGCGAGTAAATATTGTTCCAAGCGGGGAGCAAAGAGACTGAAACGCGAGCGAACCGGCCAACCTCGCTCGAAATTATGTGCATCGGAGTAGTCACGATGCGGAGCGGGTTTCCATCGGCTATTTAAAATTCGCTTCGCCATTGTTTTTCCAACGTGCATCGCGCTGGCGTCGACGTGATGGCCAAATTCGCCAAAAAGGCGGACAAACGCCATATATTTCTTAGCTATATTCTATTTATTAATAATTGGTTAGTCTTTTAGCCAAAAAAATTCAGTACTACCCTTTCCCTGAGATACAACACCACCCTCATGAAGAATGTTTTATATAATATTAGAAAGATGAATCTTTGCCTGATGAGATAGAATTTAATTGTTTTCAATTTTGTCCAAATGAAATGTAAAATAAATGGACTACATAATCGTACGTTAATTAAATTCCACGAACCGCAAACTTTCTTTTCAATTTTGTCCACATTTCCGATCAAATTGACGATTATGCAAATTTTGAAATCGCATTTTTGGGCCAAATACCCCACTGTGCGACGTGTAAACTCACTAGTCGCATAACCTTCAATGGGGAACAGTTTTTCACAATTTTTGCCCTCGCCACACAGGAACAATTGTCTGCAGTCGATCGATAGTCGTGAAACCGGTCGAACGGCCACGTGATCGATTAAAAGACAGAGCAAAATAGAAAGGAGCGTGAAAACGAGGCGAAATTGCATCGGCGCGGCGTCGGCCCGCGTGCTCTTTCCTCCTTCCAGTTGCGATTCGCGGCTCGGAGAGAGTGCTCGGAACTTCTATTATACCTCTGCTAATAACCAGCTCGCGATTCTCTGGACCGTAACGCGATACGTTTACGAAACCGTGAGCTGTAACGTCCGGTCGACGCGCTAACGAAAGTCCCGTCTCCACTTCTCGTGCAAAGCGGAACACACACATACACGCGTGTGTATATCAACCGTTTTTTACCAGCAAGGCCCCGGTATCGTCGCAGCGTGTAATTCTTGTCCCGTGTACCGTAAAACGATAATTACGTCGCGCGGAAGGCGGATCGATTTCGTCTTCGACGTGACCGTCGCGTCGGTCTTAAGTTACACGATATTCGCAGTATACTGGCTGGACGTCATTGTCCGGTGCCGTTCTTTTGCATACCGGAAGTATCGTCCAATATTCTGCTACAGAAACATTATATTCCTTTTTCCCTCAACTCTAATGCTTCAGAATTGTTCAACATTTCATGTAAATTAGTCTGTACTTACCCAAGAAAGTAATTAACAAGATTTCACGTCGAATTTTGAAGAATACATTATTTAGAGATTATTTACTGGTTCTGTAGACTATTTGGAAGATCTTAATCGCGTGAAATTGTAAAACGATACACTTGCTGCGGTAATACATAGATCTCTCTGGGTGGATCTATTCGATCTAGACCGCGACGGTATTAATGTCAGTGCTGATTTTTATGCAGTTGCAACACCTACAGATTTGTAGATTTAGACGGAAACATGTTCGGGTCGATTTTCTTTTAGATATTTCTTCTCAATAGTCTTTTTAAAGCTCGCCTCGATTTTTCGAAAGTCCTTAAATGCCTGTAGGAGAATATTTCCAAAGGCCTATAGCATATATGCTATCGATCTGTACAAAATTGACCTTTTCGATCCGCTGTACAATATATCAGGATTTTTCCTTACGAAGGAGCCGAGACGTGAGCACCGCGTAGGTCCGCCGGAGTTCAAGGTCCCAAGGATGGTTGCGAAACGATCCAGGTCTGGGCAGTTGGCCTGATCCAGGTTAGCGTACCCAGAAGTCCGGGGCTCGAAGGAATAAGGGATCAGCGCCTAGCAGTCGAGCAATAGCTACCTTCTCCCCGCTTCATCAATCGCTATCTGCGAATTTCGCAACATTTATCGACCGATCGTGAAACACGCTCGTAAATACTGGCCGGAATAAACGGCTCGGCTGTCTCTTTCTCTCTTTCTCTCTCCGTCTCTCCTGGGAGCGTGTTTCTATCGTTCCACAGCGGCGTGTCGGCTAGTTTCCTTATCTAATCACGCGTCGAGCTGCCGCGCGCGCCGTGAATCACGATCACGATCCACCGATCGAAACAAAAACGCGTTCCCCGTGCGTCAACTGGTCCTCTCCGCACACGCCGGGTCGGCGGCTTTCGCCATAAGCACGCCTCTCACACCTATGCGTACCCCTGATCGACCGGTCCCTCTCGCATTCCTGCGGTCCCCGCTGACGTCATCGGCCAGCCTTTTTAGCATCGCGAATCTAGCCGAGGAATCGGCCGATCCCACGGCTAAAGGTTCCGATTAAAATCTTTCTAGGTGAGTCATCTTTGTTTCGTACTGCCCGCGGCGCTCTGTTCATAGAGTGGTCTGCGTCTGGATCTAATTAGGATAGCAGATATATGGTTCGTACGGACTGTGATCGAAAAGAAACCGGTCTCGATCGTTTTTACGAAACCGATATCAGATAAGGTGCATTGGCTGATCAAATTGTTAGTGCCAGTTTTTCTTATCCACGTGATGAATGATGTTACCTGCAGCTATATGTGTATTCGCGATTCATGAACATCAATAATGATGCATAAAGAAAGAATAGGAATTCAGCGTGGTAAGGTTTTCATTTAACCCTTTCGCTTCAATGGACGAGATATCTCATCATATATCTGTGGACGATGAAATAGCTGGTGTACATTTTTTTTTATAGAAAAAGTATGGCCAATTTAATATTTTTAATGCTATAATAGTTTCAGCCAACTTTTCGGAGAGAATATTCCACTGTGCGGTGGTGGCGGGTTCAGTATTGGAAGAGAATGGAGAGGGAGAAGAAAAAGCGCATTGAGAGGGAAAAGAAGAGTACGCGGGTAAAGGGGGTGCGCGCGTCGGCTTGTCGGGTCCCGAGCCAGGTAAATAGTTGGCATAATTGCGTGACGCTTAGCGCATTCGGCGAAGGAATCATCGCCGGTCGTATTTCTTGTCGCGGAACGATGCGCACCGGGGTCGTCGACACGCGAGCCGCAGAAAACATTGCACCGGCTGCAGTTCGCAATTGGCAAGATGCGCCGGGATCCCCGTAGGACAACGTCGGCTGATTATGGTCTTCGCGTGGGTCGTGGTTCTTTCCAGCGATGCTAGAGCCAAGCCGGGAATAATGCCCACGACGAGGACCCACGACGATCACGAGCCGTGATCATCAAGGGAGCCCCTCTCGTATCCTGCCTCGAATCTTGATTGTTGACGTTGGCGAACATCGGTTTTTCGATAAATCAAGCCGCGGCGATCTAGAGAGGTGAACGCACCTGGTTGGCTGCTTCTCCCCCTGCCGCAACAAATCATTTCGCGTCCAAGGAAAATACACGCCCGAGGACAACCGCCGGCCATCGTAATTTCGTTCGCGGACTAACGATCCTATCGCCGCATGCAACCGAATGCATAATGGATCGCCTGCTGACAAATTCGCTTGGTTTCTTCTTCACCCCCCGGAAAAAGCCGGCCGAAGACTGCATTATGTTTGACGGCGTTGGGCAATTTTCTGGTCGTTCATTATACCCCCACATTTCTCCTCGCACAGATGTGGCGTTGATCTAACGGTGTGCTCGGCTTTTTCTCGAATGAGGCGTAGCGTTATTAACATGGGAACTTTATTGTACTATATATTTTCAATGCAATACTGTTTAATGCAAAATTGGTGTAAGTCGATTGTTTCCATTCATTTGTGGTTGTAGACATTGGAATCAATTTATCCAAAACGCCGATGTTCTATCTTTCATTTTACTACGATGCTTTCTGTTCGAAGAATTACAGTTCTTTTATCGTCAATGTCCAGGAGTCAACTGTTTCGACTTACGTCGTTCAAATCAAAATGCCAGAATACTTTCTCGAACCATTGTACACGTTTATGCTCGTTCCCGCGGCACCAAGTGTTTCCCAGTCGCTAAATCCGGCGCCCAACATCGCCACGGGATAAGATTCGAGCCGAAAACCCGTGGCAAGCGTTGCAAGCCGGCAAACAGGGGGTAAAGCTGTTTATTATCAGAACTTGGTGGAACTCGAGGAAGAGGGGTCGGGTGGGCCGCAATATGTCGCGTCGGCGAACTTTTTCCGTTACCGAATAATCGTTTAGCGATTAACGCGGCGAAAGTTAGTCGGTCCGGGGTGTGGGTGGAAGGCGTCGTGTCTCGTCGTCGTCGGGTTGGTACTCGGAGGAGCAGAACAGCGTGCGTCTGGCGTCGGGGCGGCAAACCGAGACACCTTTTTCTCTCTCGCGAGAGAGAGAGGAAGAGGAGAAGCCTGACCATCTGCCGCCAGAGTCTGCACGCGAGAGGAGAGAAAGAGGACGTTCGCGTGGAGAAATGCGAGCAGAGAAATGCGGGTTACTGATTTGAATATCGGACATGGGGCCAGCGGGGTCCGCGGGTTTAATTAAAACCGCTGTTTCGCTCGAAGTGCCGCTACGTGTCGTGTCTAAATGAAAATCGAAATATCGCCGAGCCTGTCCCCCACGCCTATGACCTTCCTCTTTTCTCTCCACGTCCGGTGCTCCTGGTGCCCGGACTCTCCTCCACACACACTCACACTCGTACATACATCCCCCAACTCTCTCCCGCCACCCTCGTCAAAATCGTCGTCCGCCGACCCGGCTGATCGGTCCTGATGGAGCCTACCGAGTTATTCGTCATTCGTGAAATTGGAAAGCTCTCCGCGAGCGGATATTGGATGAGCGAGACAGAGCACAGACTGATTCCGAAAGGAGCAGCTCCCCGGGCGGAGTTTGTACAGGGGTTATATTAGACGAGCAACCAGCCAAACGTTACCCGTAGGAAAACGAACTCTGTCGCGACCCAGGACTCGCGCTGCTCCAATACCGGGTTCGATTCTGCCCGATTCTCGCGGGTACGTCGACCGAAAGGGATGGGGCCTTGGGGAGGATGCTGCTGCTCTTTCCGTGGAATGCGCTTTTCTTTTTAGAAGGAACACCGGTTTCGCGTGTCTGCCATGGGACCGTGCGAGATACCCGAAAGTGCGACTGTCTTGTTATCTGAGAGGCGGAGTTATGTTCCTGGGAATATGGCTCTTGTGCGGTTACACTGGGATGTTAGTCTTCTTACGTCTTACATCCTTACATCAGAGATATTTTTTCTAGTATTGTTCTTAGTAGAAGTCTTGCTCCTCGGAAAGAGTTATAGTTTCCATCAAATTAACCATGAAAATGGTTATTTCCACAAATCTCCAGTCTACATAATAAATGAAGCGAACCAATTTCCTCGAAGCTCCAAGATATCGTCGTGGTAAACCATTAAAAATCTTCCTCGGTGGTATAAGCTGCTTCTTACCGCTTCATAGGATCAATCATTGTCCAATGGGACCAGGGTTACTCCAGAACCGTAGTAACGCGCTACAGCTGGTACACCTAATCAGTTTCGCGGTGCGCTTTCGTAGTTCACGGTGCGCGACGAAAAGAATTATACGATTGGTTGGCTCTCGCAGCTCCTCTCGGGCCGGAATATTCATAGAGGATTTAATTACATCTGAACAAACCCTGGTGCAGAGAAGAAGAGACGGAAACGTGGGATAGTAGAGAGAGAGAGAGAGAGAGTGAGTGAAGGACCGCAGGTACCAGCTCCGCAGAGTCGGAGCTAATCGGCCGCGAATTCGCGGAACGAAACGGATCTCGCAGAAATTTATCGGCGGGCGTTAATCGCGCGCGACATGGCGAGGGCGGACTCAGGAATTCGAAGACATCGGTCCACCGAGCTGATTCGCCGTGAGGATTCCGGGACGAGTCACACTTTTCCATGAAATCGTCGTCGGTCCATCCTCGGTGTGTGCATCGAGCAAGCGTTTCTTCTCCTTTTCTGGGACACCGGGAGAACGTCCCTCGGGGACACCGTGGTGTATGTACTTGTCGCGAGAGAAATTCGATGAACTCGTTGGAGAAACGGTCTCTTTTCAACGTCTCTGCAATCCGTTCTTTTGACCGTCGAGCGTGCCGGAGACCGTGAAAAATATTTTCGATGCGAGCCGTAAGCAAACAATAATCGCGCGAGCGAGCGGTTGCATCACAGCCGCCCACGCGATAGATTCATCATGCCGGCCCGTTCGTTTCCAGCTCACGTGTCTGCCACATGTTCGTTCTCCTATTCCTTCTTTCCTGTTTCCTTTCTTCTAGCCATTCTAGCCTCTGCTACGTGCTACGACCAAAACCAGACTGATGGGACCTCGTTTCGTCCTCGATAAATGATCGCGCGCTTCTTCAGCGATTTTCATCCGGCCCAACGAACAGCTTCCCCATTCTCTCAATCTTTTCTCTCCGCTTCTCTCTTTTTCTCGCGCCATCTCGCTCGCTCTCTTCCTCTCTTCGTCGGCGGAAGAGTCCTTGATAAACGATCGTGGCCATCCACCGTGCACTTTCCCTAGACCGATTCGATCTGTCCAGCGAGCACGGGTTTTGCCGCCCTTTGCAAGTAAATTAGTGCTCAGTCGCCTGCCCATCGATCGCCTGTCCTTCGCCCTGCACCCTTCGCCTACCGTAAATTCGACCGGGCAGCCGCAGCTCCTAGAATCACCGCGACGTTTGATCCAGTCGCTCCTGACCATTGTAATGAGCTCTGATCCTAGTGTAGATTTTTGAGAATTGATCTTAAATTTTCTTGAACTCGTCCGAACGTTTTTAACGATTTTCTGGGCAACAAGTGTCTTCCAACTAGCGTTCTAGTTGCCACCCGTCCGGTTTTTCCCGGAGTTGTCCTACCTTTTAGTGCGTCCGGGGGAATTTTCTTTAAGAGTTCGGATTTTTCTATGTTACTCGCTCTCACTTGCTCCACAACTCACTAAAAAATGATTCCTATCTACTGATAATTATCGTAATAATGTTTTTAATATTTTCTGCTTGGATTTCCCGTCCGAAACATTTCTGTATGGTATCATATCTAACTTAAAAAGTAGTTAAAAGTGTCCGGGTTTCCGACAGAAAAGTCTGGGGTTTTTATGTCGTTTTTCATGGTTTCCCGATTTTCTAGATGGCAACCCCACTTTTAGGCTCTCAATTTCTCTGGATCGCCGAAATAGACGACAGAGAGAAATAGAGAGGTCTTCTATCACCGCCAATGCCTAATTTGCAAGATCCAGAGCCCCCTAATTATTTTCCCCCATTTAAAGCTCGTGTCCCACAGCCATTCTAGACGCAGGACCCGACTCTCTCCCCGAATCCTCGACCGCTTTTTGCATTTAATCTCGAGGTTATCGACGTCGCGTCGCAGCCAAAGAGAAGGCCCTCGACCCTAATTATGGGCGAGCCCCGTAGCTTCTTCCTCGACCCTCCAGACACACACACGGTTAAATAAAAGTGGCGCGACCGTTTCTGAAGCATCCCCTCGCGGATTTTCAAGCTTCCTTTCGCAACCTAATTAGGTGTGCCGGTGATCGGCGCAGTCTCTTCCACAGGCCTCTCCGAAGCCGCACGAATCCTTGGGAACACTGACCCAGCCACGTTCCTCACCCCGAGTCTTCCCAGAATCCAACGTTATCTGGCCGAAACGGAAATAGGGATGGCTTCCAGTGGCTGCTCGACCGTTGGTTCGTTAAAAATAACCAGAGAGAAGAACCGAACGCAGACGATCGGTCGATCGGCGGTGAACGAAGCCGCGATTTTTCTGCCGAAGCCTCGCCACACCTTCGTTCATTCTTTTCTTGTTGCGTCTGACTCGGATTCTTCTTCCTCGGAACCTGCGTTCCTCTGTGGATCATAGTGAAACTAGCGTGGCTGAGACTTAGAAAGGAAAATCTACGATTGAGATGAAAGGTTCTTTTTCGTAGCCGGTCACCTGCTTCTTAACCCCTCGGACCTGACATCAGTTCGCCGCACAGTGCCTTGAGAAGCCCGTTCGTTCCTTTTCATCTTAATGTCTTTATTAACAACCGAGAGAAAAAGATAAAGTTTATTAATTAAATTCGAAGTTAGCGACTTAAAATTTTGAGGGATTATCTTTCCAAGCATTTTAAAAGCATTGTTTTGCACACAATATCAATCAAAATTGTCGTGAGGGCTGCTGGACCATCCTGCTAGAGCCTTTCCGATGCAGTTTGCCAGCCTCCCCCACCTAAGATAACAGCGTGCGCCTTCCTAATTTATAACAAGGGCTACTATGCAGCCCGAAGCGGGCCAAATGTTAGGCGTTGAAAATTAATTATTCAGTGACAATGGCGAGATCCTATTACAATGCAGCCATCCCGAATGCACCGGATTCCTATGGGGCTCTACCCGACACTGCCTAAACGTACATACAAAGCGAAGCAAGCTCGACCCTCGATACTGAAGAAAGATATCGCATAAGCTCGAGGCGATATCCCCGGAGCCGGAGGATTAAGCACGGCACTATAAGATTGCATGAAGCTCGAGATAGCATACTGTAGCCAATGAAAAATTTCCGGATTAATTCATCGGTGCCAGAGATCCGGTGGACAGCGCTGCGCATTGAGAAGATCGTAAACAGCTCTCGGATGCCGGAGAAGTAACAGACGTCCGTACACAAAGGGACCGATGCATGCGCGTCGGATATCACGCGTGGAACGAGCCACGGGCTCCGCAAGAAACGCATTAACCAGTCTCCGATAAACGAAATATAGCGACATAACAGTCGGCGTGGCCGGAGAGAGAAAGAAAGTGCAACTCGTCCCTGCATCCTCGGCGCAACCCTGCGCAGCTACGTCACGCGACAAATGTCCCGTAATGGTGCACCGAGACCGGCGTAAAAACACGCGTGCAACGTCTGTCACTGGCGTCTGGCGGCTACAACCCTTGAACTTCTATCTTTAGAGCCGGTGTCTGCGGGTAGTGCACGCTTCTGGAGTTGCTCGAGGCAAGAAGGCGAGTCTCGATCAACGTCCGCCACTGTTTCTCGAGATATCGAATGCAAAAGGAAGTGCCTACTTCTTGAAGTAAACTATTTTAATCTTGAAGCTTGTTTCAGCGGTTTTTCGGTCGCTTCCTTCCAGCGAGAAAGGTACACGCGAGAGTTCCACGCATAACAGCATCCCTTCGCCACCCCTTCGCCGCCAATTAAGCTGGCCTAGCTGAACAAGCAATATTCTAAACATGCTGGAATGTTGCCTGCACTTCAAACTTATCTGCAGGCCGTTATGTATGAACAAAACAATGCATTCGTGCAGGCGAATCGGAGTATTGCATTGGAGTACGTGCACTGTCTAAGCTGCTGAAGTGGTAATTGTTCACTTGAATTGTGGATTTTAGCGAGAGTCTACAGACATTTTGTTGGAGCCACGAGAGACCTCTGTATACCAGTTAAGGGTTAAATGTGCTTTTGGAACACGTGTAGAGCTATAAGGTCCAATGCACCTGACCATTTCTAGACCTGTAAGAGCAAAGACAAAGTGACAACCGAAAAGAGTTTGACTCGTCCAGGCCAGAGAACCCCTCGAGCCTGGTTCCGCGACAGGGTATAGCGATGTTGGGGCTGATCGTATCGTGGCGAAGATCACGGAGCCGAGTTCGAGCGTATCTTGTCGAGCACGGTGGTCCCGTTGATAAAAAGACGATCCCACCTCTCTTCTAATCGCGATGTCCCCGGGGTAAGATCCTCGACACGGTGGAACGAGATTAACGTCCAGCTGCGTCTCGCAGATGCAACTCTCGCGCGGCGTAGAGTTTGGCTGCCATTAGCGAACCGTCTGGACGGATGAAAGCTTCGAGCCGGCTGGCTTCCCCCCTCTCTCTCTCTCTCGCTCTCTGTTTCTCTCTCTTCTGCTCCGTCTTCTGCATCGTTCCGTAGGCCCGTGGCTCGAAGTGGAATAACTGCTTGGACCATTAGGCCTGAATCCGGCTTAAGCGAGAGAGGACTTCTCGGCTCGATCTCCGGGGCCGGGAGGCGCGACTCGCCGCGCGGAAAAGCCGGCGAGAATTATTTATCGGCGGAATTATTCCGTGCAGAATCGAAGGAGCCGCGCGAGCCCGCTCGTTACGCATTCATGTGGCCTCTATTATCATCCGTCTACGTTGCAGCCGGATGAAAGACGCCGAGGAACTGAGAGGAGGGCGGCCTCCTCTTCCCCGCAACGGAAGTTCGGTCACCCACGAGCCCTGACAAAGGATCCATTCTTGCGGCGGGATCCCGACCCCCCATTTTCCGTTTGGTCGTAACCCGACGGTGTGCCCCACTCGTTAACGCTTCCATTTTCTTTTCCATCGACCAAAGTTTAACCCCGCAAATTTACGACATCAATGGTCCACAGTCAACGTTTCCCTGGGAATAACCGCGATCGCGTTGCCGATCCTTGTACCGTAGGGAGAGCAAGAGTTGTCGAGCGCCTGGGAATTGAAGGGCCATGGCTGCTACTGGCTGTAGCTAATCGTAGGCAACTTACAATCTCTGCACTGTACCTTCGCGTACGGCAAGCCTGGGCTACGGATTCCTTACGAGTAGTGTCGCCAGATGGAAACTCGTCTCCCACACTATTTTGCCCCTTCTACGACGCTGTTCCCCCATTCTTAGGCGGCGAGCATCCCTATCCTTCCGCCACGGCCCGGTCACGTGACGCGTTTCGTCTCTGTCACGCGTGTCACAATGTCATGTGACGGATCCGGTAATGGCGGAGAGAGGGTAACTGCACTCCCCTCAATGTCCCCGGTCTGACGACACTGCTTACGAGCTGCCGACGCTCGAGCCGCTACCTCCACAAGTGATCACCGACCTCTTCCAAGCTGAATCTAAAAATAACGAGTAGACTGAGCGCACCAAACATTAGTAGAAATTCATTCAGATGTTAAACTAACTAAGTAAAGCGTTACGGTACCCGAAATTCGCTGGATCTCGACGAAGGGAGCGCGATGGACCGTTTCCCGGCCGCGGCGTGAGCGAATTCAAAGGGCCTCGGGTATCTCCGCATACTTTATTATTCTGTGGTTGTCCCATGCAAGGAACCGGAGCTGCTCCAGTTGCAGGCGCCTGCATAGTGCACCGCAAAAACGACTGGAAATCCGCGGGATGCACCAGGGGCCCCTACCGCTCCGGTGCCGGTTTTATCGCTCGTAAAGCACGGGGGTTCCTCGCGGCTCCCATAAACCGTTCTCCGCGGATGGCTTTCTCGTTCACGCTCGCTCGTAACTCTCCCTCCACCCCCTCTGGAACGGTCCCCGGCCCACGTTTCGTCGTGGACGATCCTTTCAAACAATGCCACCTTCCAAAGGTGGGCTAATACGGCCGGTGCCTGAGCTTGACGTCGGTCTTTTAACCTGTCGCGCGCACTCCCCGAGGTTCGTCCGTGAATGAACCGTCGTCATCCCCGAGTGCACCGCGCGCGCGCGTACGGAGTGCAATAAAACAGATAAAGGCTGTAAAAGTGCCGCCACCGTCCGGATAGTGGATCGAGATGATTGCCACCTCGCGAACGTTTCGGCAATAACACCGAGCTGGCGGGAAACGAGCGGCGCGGGCTCGTTGATTGAAACAATTAAACTCGGAGTTCACCATCGGTCAAGTTTTTGCCGGCGACAAATTAAAAAACTTGCCGGCTAACCTAACTTGCACCGTAGTCTCCGGAAACTAAGGACCTCGAGGTGACTGGAATCAGTGTGCACAGGTGGAACGGTGCTCTGTGGTCGTTAATAATAATTGAAACAATGAACTCGGACATTGGAGCTTTTGAACCTCGTTAGAGAACTTTTCCCGCGGCTGATCGAGAAATTTGGCCAAAGGGCTTTGTTCCTTACACTGCGGGTGATTGAGTTTTTCTTCCGTTCAAAACTTGCAGTTTTGTTCCTACAACAGTTGGTTATCATTGAATGATTATCACAGGGAATACTGTTTACACATAGGATTGCCATCCGTTCGGTGCTTCCCGGATTTGTCCTATTTTTTAGTGCGTCCGGGGATGTCCGGGGGGATTTTCCCCTGACCCCTTAAGGGTCCACGATCGGATTCCATCCAAAATCGGACTCTTTTCGATAATGAATACACTGAGTGAGCGTTAATAAAACCGAAACTGGAAAGTTGAATATTTGCGGCATAGCGACTTCTAAACTGCAGACTTAATGTGCCCACAGAGATCGAAAGATTAAAGACTGAAATTAGTTTCGTACACTTAAATCTTAGTACATTGTATGGTACTTCTAGTTCGGTGATAGGGTACTTTGAGTTTAAAGTAACTCTTAATTTAATAAAATGAAAGACTAATTCCACCGTCCACAAATTACGGTAGAAAGACGTAAACCTGCATAAAGAACAGCAGAACCATGATTATACTTTCTACGCTTTTGTATGTACTGCATGCTATAAATGAAAAAGATCGGTCTATCGATTAATCAGTCATTTGCACCTCTGAGTTTCTAAATTCATAATTGGATATGTTAATTTTCTGGCTAACCGCGCGTATCGAGATCGAGCGTGAACGGTCTAAGATCGTGGTGATCCAGAGCGCTCGCTAAATCCACGGATCGATGAAAGGGATCACTCACGGTCGGTAATCCGAAACGGTTTTTCGATCGATTCGAGTGCCGGCTACGACGCCACCGGCAAAAACGCGTCTCGTCGCTTCTCGCGGCGCGGCAGACGCGCATCAACGAGAGCACGTATTAATTAGGAAAGGATCTTGCGAGAGACTGAAGAAGCCTCCTCTCGAGAATCGCCAGGGCTTGTTTTACGACCGGGTTAAGCATGGTTCGTTTTATGACCGCGCTTTTTTCCCCTTAATTTTATAAGGAGAATATAACTCGGGGCTGGCACGCGCTCCCGGAGACTCCATCCAGGCGGATGGATCCGCTTTATCCTTTTCCTCTCCTCTTCCCGTTTATGGTAACGACGCTCAGAAGTTGAGAGGACCCGGCTTAATTTTCATATAATTAAGGAATCAAGCTGCTACACAAATCGGTCGCCTGGATCTCGATTTCAGTGACCCTTCTTACAAGGGGATGAAATGTTCAAAGTTGGTATCATCTGTTCTTCGTTTCTGCAGCTTAATCTGTCTGTAAATTATTTATACGTTTCGTTACTTAATCTGTATGTTAATTATTTATCTTTCCATCGTATTGATTTATCATCTTCGTGTCAATTTGACATCAAGTTTGTATTAGGTGTACGCAAGAGTTCCAGTTAAGCTTTTTACTTTTACTTGTTGATCATATATAGACTGTGGAGATCATTTCTGCATTGAAATCGATGCGGCAAATTTGTATGTTACCTAAAAATTCTAATAATATCTTTTTATTATCGTGTCAATGATTGTAGTGTCACTTGGTGCGAGTCTTCGGATAGCGTTCCCGCGATTACAGGTACGATTAAGTCGTTTCGGGTGGACGAGCGCATTGGTTCGTCGCCGATTTTCCGGCGTGGCGCGAAACTTCGTGTCCGGGGCTTAACTGCCGGTGAAAATCGGCTTCCGTTCTATCAATGGCACGCGTGCACTTCGGTTTTGCGGGCGAGCATGGCGGACTAATGGCCATTTATCGACACTATCGGCCCCGGGTCCCGGTAAATGGTGTCGGCGCGCGAGGGCAGGACGTTGAATGCCGCTACCGTACACAGTTCGACGTCAAAGAGCTTCCTTCGCCGGTTCGGGCGCAGTCGGTCTTGCGGATTTGCGGTTTCGGGCCATCGCCGGCTGGCCAGAATTCGATTGACAGTTTTCCAAGTATCGATCCCTGGCCGCATAGTTACCCGGGAACCAGCAGACGAGTTTCCCGCGCGTCGCGTCGCGTCGCGCGATTTTCCGCTCCGCGTGCCGAGAAGATGATCGAATTCGAGCGTCGGCGGGTGTCGCGTCGGCCAACCTGAATATGAATGGGGAGGACAGCCCAGCTGCTTCTTCCTCGAGATCGTTTCGCGATCGAACGCTCTCAACCGGCTCGCACTCTCGCGCAAATTACTCCCGAAACTTGGCGACGATCGATTACCGGAGACTGGCTCGAGGATTACCCTGATAAATTCGCCGAGTTATCGAGATGATGAATCGTCTTCGTGATCCGGAAGACGGAGTGGATCCGGATCGCGACCTGGCACCGCAGTGACGTATGGTATGAAGTTTCGGCGAACGGGAACCGCTTTTGTTTCGCGACGCCACAGCTCGCGTGAGAAATGTACCGCGCGAAAACGAATGCACGATAGCCCCGGATAAACGATCGTGAAAAATCCCCGCAGCCTCGCGGACATTTATCTGGCCGGCTTGCGTCTAGATCCCCGGGATCCGAAGTTTTGTAGCTAACCGTTTCGCCTCGTTCAATCTCGAAGAGGGATCTCTGTCCTCGCGCGTTCCACGTCGGCCCCCCGGAAATTTGTTAGAGCCCGATGCAGACGCGCCTGCGAAAATCGAACGATTTGTAAGCTGGCGCACAGCAAGCGACAGTTTTAAGGATCGTATCTTCTGATCGGGTCTGCTGCCTCTATTCACCTGCATCCGGAATTTATTGCTTGATCTCGGTTCGAGCTGTCTATACCTGTCCTCTATACTATTAGCGCGCATCACTAATAATTGACACACTCTTTCTGAAATCATAAAATAGTTCTTGCAGAAATGATCACGTGGATGATCGTTATATCGGTTTTTCACTAGTTGTTTATCTCCCAGTATTCCGCAGTATGCAGAAGACACTGCGCGGTGGCAAATGCTCCGTCAATTTTCTGGGACAATCAGTTCGGTCTATTGGCTCGGAGACCGTCGAAATAGACCATTTCTTTTCATCGTTCCCGACTCGCAGGGATTCCATCAAAACGAGGAAACATTCTCTTCCTGTCCCATTGGATCCTTATCTAGCGAGCCGACGCGACGACGTCGCTCTGAACAGAAACCAGACGGCCAATCCCACGAAAGACGTCTGTTAGGACAATAATTCCCCAGCGGTGATCGAATTATACGCAAACAAACTGCCAGCAGTGGCGACTACCGGTTCCGTCGCACCACCGTCGAGTCCACCCTTTTGACCTGTCCTCACCCCTGCTGCCACCCACCCCCTCTGTCTCCTTTCTTCGAGCATAAACTCTCCGGCATCCCCGCAATTTCTCTTGGCCACCCCTTCCGCAGACTACTTCTCTACTGTTCCGCATTTGTGGCCCTTCATTTGCAGATAACCACTCGTGGAACCGCCAAACAATCAGCAGGACCCTCGAGTGCATCCCACCATTCATTTCCTTCCTTCCTTCCTTCCTTCCTTTCTTCCTTCCTACATTCTCTTCGTATCTTCTCTTCCTCCCTTTCCCTCAGGCGCGTTCCTTTTACGCGCGACAACGTTTAAACAGCTAACACCTGGAAAGGATTCGCGGCGAAGGGGATGAAAAAGTGGAATGCCGAGGGCGGACGCTTCGAATCGTCTCGAGAACCCCACGGACGGGGGTAGAAAAAAGAATGAAAGGGTGTCGTCTGGCCTCTGAACCGACTACGAGCGTGGCGTTCGCGCTTCTTTCGTTTTTTAACCCCCGCGGAATTAAATAGCGACGCAGGGTCGCAGCCTCGTCACCAGACTGGCTGCGACGACCAACCTGGTCCTTTCACCGAGCCCTTGTCCGGATCACCCTACATCTGCTGTTTACCTTACTTCGTGCTGGTCCCGGCATTAATCGCGGCGTCGACTCCGTCTTAAAAGACCGCCGGAAATCCTCTTCCAGGACCTATTATTTCGATCCAACCCCTCGCCTTTACGATTTCATAGAGTCCGTGGTGCGTGCCATGGTTTCCCTTCCTCCGCCTAAACTCCATGGTAGTTTTGATCCGAACACGTTTACACGTTGTTGCAGCTTTCGATCTGAAAATATTTTAAACGAGCTCGGACAACTGAGGCCTCAAAAAATATTTCCTATCAATTTTGAAGAAATGAACAACTTGATTGAGTATATTATATTTGATCATGTATTGAATAGAGGACCAAAGTCCTATATTTTATTCAGTATTATATTTTTATACAGTAGGAACAGTGGAATAGAGAATAAAAATGAAGAAATATTTCCAATAGGAAATTGTATTAATACAATATCCAGCTATAGATTTTTTTAAAGTACAGGCGGACGGTCGAATTTATTGGATGGAAAAAATATCATTGAATTCTCTGATCCAGTAGTCCGATCAGTAAAAGGGAAGTCGAAAGTAATTAGCACTGTCATTTAATTTCCTCCGTTCGCGAAACTGCGGAACGGCCGCGTTCGAAATATGATATAGAGTTTCCTCGTAAATTATCCTCGTAGATGGACCATCGACGGGCATCTCATTTTCGCGCATATATTATACCGTGGACCGGAGGGTGCGCTGTTTCTTTCGCGTGCTTGTTGCGGACTCGCGCGGAAATTTGATTTACAATGACGCCGCTTGTTACTGAAAACTGCGGCGAACAACACGGCGCCGCGATAAATATCGGGGACGCGTCGCGGGATTAATTAAATCAGAGTGTAGTTTATTCGCGACGCGAGATTCGTTAATGAATTAATTGAAATATCTGTCGGTGGTCCGAGCGGAGTCCCGATCCGACAATTATCGGGTGCTCGTGCAATTTTCATTACCGTGGCTCGGCCGAACGGAGAAAGAACCGTCCGGATGGCCGGCGCGTGTTATCGCATGGTCTCTGAGCGAGGGGGAGGAAAATAAAGGGGTGAAACGTGGTCCATTCTTCCGATAATCGTCTGGAATCCCTACCAAACGTTTCCTACAGGTGCAGCGCGGCACCGGGACGTCGTTCATCTCATAGATCGCTTCCTGGGGATCCAGAAAGTCAAGGACACGACACGGAATGCGTTCAGATCTGAATTTGCGAATTTTTCTGCATAGATTTTCGCCAGTTCTTCTCCGAGGCGATTCAACCCTCGCATTTTTATGTGAAACAAAAATTTTTCAAATGTTCTTCATCAATGACAGAAAACAAGCATTAAATAGAAATAGTCCTCGAACGTGTGTAGAATGTGCAAACATGAGATGAAAGAAGCGCTGAGAAGATTCGAGAGAGGAAGATTCCATCTCGAATAAAAATGCTAAAAACGAATTCGTTTCTCTTCAACCAATCCTCCAACTTTTCCGAGTTCTCGAGCGCCGTGGTCGGGGGATGACATTTCGGTTTTCTCGCCCGGCAGACACCCCATAGAAATCCGCTGCCCTCTTGTTCTTTTTTTCGGTTTCACCCTTGGCTCTTCCCAAACCCTCTAAGTGGATCGATATCGTCGCGGGCCGCAGTGTTTTGTATATCAACCCTCTGTTCTGTAGAACGCGCGACGTTTCGTCACCGCCGATGGAGGAGCGTGCCGGAAGAAGAAGTCACTCTTCGTTACCGCTCGAGGGCCTTGCACAGACCCCGCGATAGCTTGTCCTCAGTACACCCTCCTGTTTGTTTTCCTTCTGGTCCCTTCTGTTTTTCCTCCATTAGTGAGCGCCCCTCCGCGCCACCCTGTAACACGTGCGGCGCACCATATTCCTTGTCCTCGTTGTCTCCGGTCTGTTGTCGTTCCGTTATCCGCGTCAATATACACCTGACAGCTTCTCACGACGATCCCTCGACTTGTCCGGCTCCATCTTACCCGCCGACCCTGGCTTCTTCGCGTGACTCCGACGAGATTGCGCTTCTCCTCTCTGTTTCTTCAATGGCGTTCGTCTTACTCGATAGACGAATTCGTCTTGGGATCTCGAGAAAACCCATTCGATGGGCTTCAAGACCCTGGAAGGGGAGACTGATGTGGACACTTGTGGGCGTCATGAATTAGCCCCAACTATTGTGCTGAAGACGAGAAAACTGTTTTCTGCGCCCTGATTGTGGCCGCAGGACACATGCAGTCTTTGCAACATCGAAAAATATTCGTACACTACAGTAATCTTTGAGTATATGTGACAGAGATGTACACGATATTTGTGATAAATTTATCCCTACTGCTGGAAGATATGAATCTGTAATGGTAAGGTTAGATACATCGGTGAGACAATATTTTCCTGATTAAAATATTTGGCTGGTTGATCGAAGAAGGATTCTCGAAACAGTTCAATCTAAATCGATAACGACTTAATCCAGCACTGCAGCTAGGTAATTGTTCTGTTATCCGAACACTGGTGCCTCTCAATAAGGATAATTCATTCCTTGCAATCAACCGAGGTGAACGTCCAAAGATGTTCACACAGCAGCCTTGCATTAAGTACAACAAGACTGTTAATTACAGGTAGATTCTCGTCGTTCCTGACAGGATCAGCTTCTGCCGGTCGCAGACGGAATATGTAGTTGTCCAATGTTCCGATGATCAAGACTACCGGGTGTTACTCGCAAAACAGCAGGATCGCAGCCGATCTTTCTGGCCGCAACACGCCGCGGTTTCTCGTCGATTATGCAACGGCATTCCTCGAACCAGTTACGTCAAGGACGCGCGTGCACCACGCCGCGCCGGTGCACTGTGTTGCAGCTCCTGGACTGCCTTCGGGACGAACAGCCGCGACAGGATACGGACCATCGATCATAGCTCGCGAGTGAAAGGTGTCACCGCTCTGAGGTTCTCGTTGATCGCTTTTCAACGTTTGCAGATTTCACTTCCCTTGCTCTGCAGTAATCTACGCATCTAGTGTCAGTTCCCATCCGAGGCAGTTATATTGGCGGGAATGTACCGAAACAATCTGTTCCGGACAAAAAAACTCCAGGACGTGTCCTACGAGTTACAAAATATACACAAATACACTTGTTGAACATTAATTTTTCATAGTCAAATCTTAACAATTTTTTAAAATTCTCTGGGATGCGCTCAAGCTACCCCATTTTATCGAGAATCTAACTTTACTAAGGCTGAAATCGCCGCGCATGCGCGAGAAAAGATGCACCATATCGGAACACTGGGTACGACCATCACGGGGATCCCCGCTCATGTATAAAATGTTTCTGGTGTTGCGAATTTTTTGTTTGATTCTTTGTTCAATAAAAGAATTCTTTAAAGTGTGGGGATTATTATAAAAGTTTGTATACAAACATCTTGTGCTTGCTAGGATTTTTTCTTATACTTCACAAACTTGAAGATACCATAAATGCATAAGAGATCTGCAGTCTAGATTGGTTACATTTTTTAATCAAACACTTCCAACCAACCATGTAATACCAAACAATTACTCGATTCACATTCAGAATCCACTCTCGAATCCACAAGAGAATCACTTTTCAACCAAGCTCCGCCCACGCAACGGCGTAGAATTTCGCGAGCGAAATATTAACAGCTCGGGGCTCGAGGTCTCGGAGCATTCCGTCGGGTTCACGGTTAATGAAAGTTCGCGGCGCTCGGTGATCGAGATCCAGGCACGCCTCCTTCTTGTCGTTGGATCGCGGCAATTCCGTAGAGCGGCGCGTTGCAGGGATCGAGGCGACGGATCGCGACCGCTTTTTCTCCGGGGAAAGGAGCCGACCGAACTTGTTCGTGTTGCACGCGAGACCGACGATAACGTCGCGTGAACCCCCGCGATCACCTCTTCTCTCCCTTGATCACCCGATAACCTGGCGATAGGTGCACAAGCCTGATACGCTCCGCTTGACGAACTTATCGTGACCGCGACAGGATTCTGACACTTTCAATTTTCTACCCCTAACCGGGCCGCGAAACCGACTTCGACTTCACACGAACTTGCGAGTTCTGTTGCCAAGCCTGTTAACCTTTTGGCTACTGTTGACGTTGCTAGGGTAAATGCACCTATCACTGCGGGTGTACGTTTTACTGCGGCATTTTTTCCCAATGGGATTCAACTGCGTAAAAATAATTTCTTTTGGTATTGAGAACACATCATTCTTCCATAAAATGCTTACACATATTATTTTTTTTTTGCTTATTTTACGTAATATTTTTATTTCATGTTAAATTAGAAATAACATTAAGATAAAGTACGATCGAAGCATAATATACCCAGCATAATTTCTATGCCAATTAGCTAGTGGACATCGTAACGAATTCAATGAGTGACGGTTAATAAAACACAAACTGGAAAGTTGAAATTTGCGGCATGCTGACTTCTAAATTACGGACTTAATGTGCCCACATAAATCCAAAGATTGAAGACTAAAATTACTCTCGTACACTGTATGGTACTTCTAGTTCGCTAAAAGGGTACTTTGAGTTTAAAGTAACTCTTAATAAAGTGCAAGACTGTCGTTCTAATTCCAGTTTCCACAGATTACTGTAGAAAGAGCTACACCTACACAAAGAACAGCAGAACTATGATTATACTTTCTACGCTTTTGTACACTGGAGATACTTATCAAATTTAGTACGCTGTCAGTACAATAGTTAATTCTTAATTATCCTTTCTAAAGCTTTAATTTTCTTTTTAATATCTTGCTTCATAATTCATCTCGTAACTACCCTTATCGTTCACTTATATTTTCATAATTTCATAAAAGAACATGGAATTGTACGTTCATTTTACGTCTACGTTTACTTTGAAGATCAAACACTGATAACTGAGCCGGATATGTATGCAAATTTACATTTTCAGAAAGAAACCGAAATTAAATCAAATTCTCTTTCCCTTCGCTGAGATGCTTTGTGTAAATTACGAATAAAATGAGACTGTATTATTATATTCTCACAAATCTTATGTTCTCTTGAAAACCTTTTTACGTTGTGAACGTATTTGCACATCCAGACAAGCTGGTAATCGCTTTTCCTGTTAAAAAAATTAATTATTCCCTTTGCGGGCTTCGATGTATTACGATCGAATAAAGTACAAAGGTACTCCAAGAAAAATCTCGAAAACTGTCACAGTCATTTACTTGATCAAAAAGGTCGATTCACATTGTCTCCGGCGAACAAGAAGCGAGAAACTGCACACGTTTCTTTGAAAAGATCGTGTCGTCGTTTATGCGCTAAGTAACCGCAGGCACGTAAAGTGTTAATAGTCGCAGACCCTAGTCTAATCCCTGCAGAAACCATCAGCAGACGTAATCCATCTCGGTCCGGGTCCAAAGCACGGCCGAGCTTAACCCAGAAAGACGCTCTTCCGACGCATTCAACCATCCAGCGAGATCGTTCCGCAAAATGGGAAAGACACCAGGAATTTCCAGCTGGTCTGGCTTGACGAAGAGAGAAAGCGAGAGAAAGAGAGAGTGAGATGGGAATAAAAATGAGAGCGTGCAGAGTCGCCGAAACGAGGCTCGGTGAAAAAGTTCTCCGTCAGGCGGTTTGTCTATTGTCCGCCCCCTTCAGTCGGAAACTTCCCAAGAATGCCGTGCGAGAGGGCCACGTGTGCCGCATGAATTATTTCACGGGGGCTTTTCCCGCGTCCCCGCGCTGCGGGAGCGATGCAGAGCGGCGCAGAGAGCGGTGCGGAGTGAAGCGGAGAGAACCCTTCCGCTCTAATTGCCGTAATCGCTTCGGTGACGTTACTCCGGAATATTGAAAATTCTGCGCGAGCCAGGCGTCATTGCCCTTCGCCCGTGGAAACTCTTCGCTCGTTCGTCTTGAATTACTTCGCCGGGGGTGTGTTAAGCCGGCTGAACACGCTGAAGGGGTGAAAACGGACGTGACAGAGCGCGCGGGGGTGGATCAGGGAAGAGGAAGAGGAAGCCCGAATGGGTGGCGACGCGTTCGAAACGCGAAAACGACAGACCCTCTCCTCTTCAGCAGGTCGTTATCTTCTCCGGTCGTAATCGACGTCTAATTCCGGAAGCGCGATATTGATTATGCGGAAACCGAGCGACCAGCGAGCGCGGCTGGCCCCTGTAATCCCGCTTGCGAGAGACCACCGGCCGATCCGTCGAGTTTATATCCTCCGTCTCAGAAGCAAGAAGACGCGGCGAGACCGGCAGCCCTGTAATTGTCGCGATCGTCGCCGGTTATTGCGGCTAATTAACGTCCGTTCGTTAGCTGCTCTTTCCACGGCTCCTCTCCTCTCGACTCGTTGCTAACCGCCGCGTAGTGTCCTTCAGCCGGTCTGCTTCTTCTTCGAGCCGGCTCTCCAGCCGCCGAACAGACCGCCAAAGAGTTAGCCTCTCTCGATCTATGTTAGCCCTAGAGTGATCGGGTCCTTTCTTTAGATGGTAATAGCCTATCCGTAAAACTGTGACTAACAAGATTACGAAGCCACTCGTAGAATTCCTAATGAAAACCATGATTAAAATTTTAGCCGTAAAATTTTCCAAGCATACACTGGACACGGTGGAAAATGTCTTGATCATTGAACAAATACAGTCAAGTGGTTCTGAATGAATCAGAAGGACGAATTTCGCAAGCAACAAGACAGTGGAATGTTCAAGAGCAAAACGAACACGCGGCAACGAAGATCGCGATTTCAATTAAATGATAGTCAGAATCAGAATGATTTTACAAGGAAAACTTCCATCTCCCGTCTGGGCGGCTATCACGGCCGGAAGATTAATCTCGAAAAAACGAACGTAACTTTCCGAGCGGAACGCGGAAATGAAAATTCGGTCTCGCGGACGAATTAATTTCACGTCTCTCGCGGCGTGTTCCCGAGGCGTGGCGTCGCGCAAAGAAACTTCCCACCGGGAAAGAAGATCAGGAATGATAATCCGCGACGTTCGAAGGGGCGTCACGCGGGGAATCCGGCAAATGTTGCGTAGAAACGATAGTGGCCCGAAACTTTGCCCTTTCCGGGAACGTATGGAAAGCGAGACCCGCGCTTTATTGAAAAGTTTCCGGAGAGCCGGTTAAGTGCGAGCGAAGTTCCAGGCAGCAGCGGCGCAAGAGCCGCGAGGATTTCTCGCTTCGGAACCGCGCGACGGTGGTCCCACACCCGCCGTCCCCGCGCGCGATTTATCTATCCGCTACGCGGTTCTATTTGCCCGTTTACCCGGAGCTGGATCCCCCGGTTATCCGTCCCATTGCTCCCTTATCGATCGTGTACCGGCGCGGCAGCGGTGTGTCCATTTATCTGCTGCCCCGATAAATCCTCGACGAAGAAACCGACTCTCCGCCACCAAAGAATGCGCTTATTGCGGTCAATTAGCAACAAGATTGCAAAGTCTATCGTTAACGTCTTAACTCGTCCGATTAGGTGTCCGCCAGGGAGACCAGTTCCATAGAGAGCCGCGCCGCTTTACAAGATAATCGATCACGCAATTAGTCTACGCGCCAGACGTTGCCATTGGGAGAACGGATTAATGGACAGCACCGAGATATTTTATGATCGTTCCATGATTCTCGCCGAACCACCGCCGCGTCAAAGGAAGACAAATTCCCGGAAGGTGAACTCCTCGCTTTGGAGGTCTGCGAAGGTTTCTCAAGTCGCTTGATTCTCAGCTGGAGGGGTGCGAGAAGTAGAAAATCTCGGGGACCCGATGGTCGGGTTCTCGAAAATTTCGGGATACTCGAACATATCGGAATTCCCGAGAACCTCGAAACTCCTGAACAATCCCGATAAATTCGAGAGTTCCGAAATTTTCGAGAACCCGTCCCAATTCCGAATAAAATTCTCGATCCGTCCCGACCCGACATTTACGGATCCTCGCACACCTCTATTCTCAACTCAACATAGTGTCCACTCGCGAGAAATACTATGGTGAGCAAATCGTAAGAGTTTATCACGCAGATTCTTAGCAGTTCGTTTGATATTTTCATAGCCGTCGTCCGTCCCTCGGATCATTAAAATTCGTCTTTGCCGCACACTGATCGTAAAAAGAGTAAAAATGCCGCATCAGTTTATGTAAATTTATGCCCACAAACTAACATACCTGAGATAACGAGAATGTTAATGAACCAGCAAGATTCAGCCTTCAGAATAAGACACATTCAACCCGAAAAGATTTATGACAGACTTAATATTAACTAGTTGCGAGAGTCTCGACTTTTCGACGACCAAAAAGGACTTCAGAGCTCGCGGAGCGTTAATAATCTTCTAGATTGCAGTTCATTAGATAATAATCAAGTGGATAACAAAGTAACAGGCCTTTCCAACTCCGTTTACTCTCGAGACCGCTCCGAACTTTCCCGCGGTGTGTAATGATTTATTTCGAGCCCGAGGATCACTCGCTGGCGCGGCGTAGCGGTCGGTTTGCTCGCATCTTTGGGGACGCAAATTTATGCGCGAACGGATGCGCTCTCGTTAATTAGTAATAACAGCCGCGTAACATTCCGTCAGCGGAAGAAACTCTGTCGTGACATTGACGTCGGTTAATCAGTGTGGTATGAGAAAACCATGTACATCTTGGAAACTGGAGGAAGGAAAGTAGCAGGTGAATGAAACGGAAAAGACGTAACTGATTACTTCATTACACTCACTATCTGCTGCGAACAGAGGTGGAAAATCGGGTTGTCTGTTTGCTCCCACGTACAGGGTGTATACGAGAAGTAATGGTCATCCGTCCCAGGGGTGAATCTACACCTCTGGATCGCGGTGGACTTTGTGAAAGAAACTTGCTGGTTAGGTGGACTACAGTAGTAGGCTTTTGTTTATACACTATACATATAACTACACAATCAAATTTTTCAAAAACTCTAACAGCTTAATATGGTTCCTTTCAAACTTTTTCTCTTCTCGATAAGTAGGTGTTGATGCAAAAACAAACTTTAACAAGAATTTTCTTTGGTATTTACAAGTATCCACCGATCCAGAAGTGCAGATTCATCCCTAGGACGGATGACAATTAATTTTTATACACCCTGTACAAGGAAGAATCTCGAAGGATTTTTCGCATGCGACAGCTTTCACCGGATTTGAATGTTTCCGACTTTTCAGTGTTGTGGCGCTCCGCTTTGATGCCTTTACTTTAATTGGACACTGGTCGCATTAAGAGCTCGTATTAAGGGATCGAGCAAAAGCGGCGTGCCGGACATTTTATCGTGGAAACGGGGATTTTTTCGTTCCTTCCGCGTGCACGCGAGCCACCGTACCGCGCCGACGAGATACATAATATCTTCTCTGTCCATCTCGGACCGGCTCGTAATGACCTATCCTTCCCGTTCCGTATTCTCTGCGAGCCGTGGCGCGATACCGTCTGCTAGAGCAGTACCTCTAACTGGCACTGCCACTAATTGCCGTCCGTATAATTACCATATCGGGCAGATAAATATAGGGCTCTTACCTTCTGCCTGCGAGACAGTCGGCGGCGTTACGCTCGCCGCGTGCGCTTGAAAGATACAAGACCGGCAGACAGAAGAACGGGGGTGGTCTGTAATTTACGCATTTTTATCCTGGACGGACGGGGCGACGACGCGCGACGTGAACTTCATGATACATACAATATCTCCCCTCCGTTCTTCATGAATCGATCGTCCTTTGTCTCGGAAAATGCTCGCGACAAATGTTTCTACCTTGTTGCCGCCCCTGCGCAACAGATCGATGAGACGTAGGTCTTTTAACCCTTTCTGTGCTTGTTAAAAGGAAAACGTACTGTGAAAGGAATGGTTAATTTTTAAGTAACACGTACTGCTTCTTATTCTTATCAACACGCTAACCTTATATGTATACTGCACAATATGTTATTATCGTTATCTAAATTATAAACAGACCGCAGATTTTTAATGACAGGATTAATTAATAACAGTTTGCCTATATAGAAAGTCTACTTTTTCGAGTAACTGTTATCGTCGATTCAATTTAATTGCCAAATGTATTAATAATTACCTGAATATAAACGCGACGATCGAAGCAACATTTAACTGCGTTCGTATTTCATACGACGTATGGGTATAGTCAATTACTGTACAATAAGGATTCTCGTTTCCAAGTTGGCCGCCATCGGACTGATTAAAAAGAGAATGTAATGCGGGACGCTGATGGCGACAGCGAACAAAATTCTCAATTGGTTTCCCTCCGTTATTATTATTTGCGTGCAAATACGCGAAACAAATATTTCTATAGCGTACACATTTTATCCCGGGCAGATTCCACGTTCGCGATTTTCAACCCTCTACAAAATAAACCGCGCAAAACGAATGTTCCTTGTAAATCGCAGGACCGAGTACACAATTGTATCGGATATTTGCGTTGCCGTAACAGTAAATTTTTTTATTTATTGCCATCGTTTACCGGCGCAAGTTTATTTTCCGTTATTAACGTGACAAATGGGTGGAAACGGTGATGTAAACGTCTCGCTTACTTTATTTGCGCAGACACGACAAACACGTGACAGTGTACAATTAGAAGACGCCGTTTCGATGGGTGCTTTTGTTCGTGTTAAATCGATTGGCACCTTTTGTTTACTCTTTGCTTTGGTGTAGGATGAAAGATAGCGTGTGTAGTAAAAGATAAGAATTGGAGATAACTATTTCAATTTTTGACATTGACACCCCTGGAAGAATCATAAATAGACTAACTAGAATTGCTATGGTGTACAGGTCAAGACTTTGAATCCTTCAATTTGTACGGCATCTCACATTCGTGCGATCTCTATTTCATCATCGTGGTAGTCGTCGACTGGGAAGCCCTTCACGGAGAATCCATTATTACAAAAATAACCTTTATCTCTTCCGTGCTCCGACAATGGGTTATATTTCCTGCGCTGGAGGAAGAAAGAAAAGAGATGGAGAACAAGCTTGGCGTAATCCTCTTTGTCACGGAAGAAGTCGTCGTTCGCAAATTGCCTGGCTGCGTCGACTCCCCGTCGGCGAGCGATACACTCGTATCGGCGACGCGACGTTTTCTGGAGCGCATGAGAAACAGAGGCCCATAAAAATATTCGCGATACGCGAACAAAGATGCCGCATAAAAGAAGCGGCAGCGCGTGATGCACGCGTGCGCGCGTCCGTGGCCACGGTAACGGCTCCCTAATTTTCTGCGGCCGTAATATTTAATGCGCTCCCTCGCGATCCCTGGCAGCGGCTCGCCAACAATCTTTCTCCCTCGCTCTCTGCCATACACTCTCATGCTCTCGCCGACTCCATTTTCGGCGAGGGGAAGCGGGGACAGGGTGGAAAATTATTGTGGCGCCGCGCCGACATCGAAGCGAGACGTGAAACCGCGCGTCCCGGCGCCGAATCCGCTCCTATTCCGCCCCATTCCGCTCGCAAAACTTTCCTCCGGACCCAGCCGAAGACTAATCGCGCGGCTCGGCCGCGGTGACGGCTAATTAGCGCTCCCGGAAATGAACCGTGCCGCGAGGAATTAATATATCTCCAGACCACCGTCCCTCCCGCCCTCGTCTCATCCTTCTCGGACGAAGACGTCCCCAGGACCAACGACGATACCGGAAATACTGCGAGTCTTGGTAGTTCCCTTTGGTCCGGTGCTTTACGAGCCGAGTAAATCGTGTGCCGGTGATTAGGGAAATGATCGCCATGGCAATTAGACAAAGAACGCCGCAATTCCGGCCCGCGGACCACTTACCACCGCCGCACGCCGCGCCCCGCCGCCCTGACGTACTCCGCTTCGCGTCTTCGGGTTCGCTGAGGTACGGTTACGATCTCGGCGAGATTATGGTATCAACGGTCCCGAGTAATCGAGTCGCGAGATAGCCGATTGAGGAGCACTTTGCCAGTCCACGATTCGGGATGTCGGGCTGGCGAGGGGTTCGAACTGGCCAAAAAAGCGAACAAGATGGCTCGGAAAGGTAATTACGCTGCTGTTAATTGTACAGGGGAATCGAGTCGAGAGATAACGGAATAGAGAGCACTGTACTGGTACGAGGATTGGAATGTGTTCGATTAGAAGTAGTTCTGCAATTTTCAGTGGGACACGGGTGCAAGTGTTTTGTAAAGCAGGATTTTGTGATGTTCTTAAAATTCGACAAGTGTTTTGTGTCATTTAGCGTGTGTGGCGTATGTATGAGTGAATGAGCGAGGAAGGAAGTTGGCGAGTGAGAGCGAGCGAATGAGTAAACAGAACGAGTGATAGGTCGAATGAGGAAAGACGAGAGAATGTGTGAGAGAATAAGAGAGAGAGAATGAGACGGAGAATTCGCGAAGCATATTCGGCGACAGGTGCGTCGCAGTAGATCGTGAACGACAGTCAAAGTGGGCAGACGTACTCTTGAGTGTATTGCAAATTGTGTGGATTTTTTAAATGGTTCGAGCTGTTCAATAAAAGTTACAACAAGTGGATTAATTTCAATTAAATTGGAGATTTAACGCACATAGCGGTAGATGTTAAATTGTTCTTTAGAAATTTTTTTGAACAATCCTTACACCAGTGTCATTTAAAGAATACTATCCTGTCCTAAAAATTCAACAGTACTTAACGGTGAACCGAATAAAATTAGCGAGGGGTGGAAACATACCACAAAATTCAACTAGCCAATCCAAAGACTAGATTACGCTACAATTAACGGCCCGGAATAGTGGAGTCACGAGATAGCCGATCTAGGACCACTTTGCCAGTGCAAGGATCAGGATATCAAACTAGTGACGGCTCGAAACGTACCGAGAAATTGAACCAGGAATTCCACGAATTAGATTACGCTACAATTAACGATCCGGAGTAATCAAGTCGTGAAATAGTTGACCGAGGAGCACTTTACCACTGCAAGAATCCGAGTAGCAATCTAGTGGCGGTCCAAACGTCTAAAAAAATTAACCAGGGTAGTCCGCAGACTAGATTAGGCTACAATTAACGACCCGGAATAATGGAATTGCGAGATAGCCAACTGAGGAGCAGTTTACCACCACAAGGATCAGGATGTCCAGCTAGCGATGGCTCTAAACATACCAAAAAATTGAAGAAAGAAGTCTAAATCCTCGTACAGATATTCCTAATGGATTTCAAAGCTTTTCTACTGTGAAGCAGACGCTGAACCAAACGCCGAAGTACTTTTCGTGGAACCCCCGTAGGTTCCACTGTAATTTATCTCAGACTAGCTGAATCATCCCTCGGAACGTTTCTTTTTATGATTCCCGCTTAGTCCGACGATACCGGGGCCTCTCCCCGGGTCCCGCATCAATTTTCACTTTTTGACAACAGCCATGGTCGACGTTTGCCATATCCGCAGTAACGTCGCTCCAGATAGGGTGCGATTTACGAGCAGGCAACCCTCCGCGTGCAGTAAAGCCGCCGCGCCGGTCCCCCGCTCTGTTGTTATAGCGACGTTAAACTAGCCAGACAATGACGTAGCTTTACGATTCCGGCAGTCATTGGTCGGCTGATCGGAACCGAAATATAATGAATCCGAAGTCTCGTTAATAATCCCGGCACGGTAAATCCGCGACCGGATCGGGACTGACCCTGTTATCCGCGGCTTTACCCTCTGACCGTATCAGTGCATCTCCTCGTGTCTGATCGCAATTTTCTTCTCCTACATCGAGCGAGATCAGACGTTGACACTTGCAGGAACGGTTATGCAGTTTATTGGTCCTCGTAGCATTCGAGTCATTCCATGCCAACTGACCATTAGTACACGCGAAATCGCCAGACAGTAAAATCTTAGTCAGAGAAGCATGTTAAGAATTCTATACATAATATAGTCATCCTTTTCATTTATGATTAACTTAACTTCCAACGATAATGGAAACTTTTTGTCAATGGGAGCTGCATCAGAATCGGTGGGTGTTGAACCGGTATATTCTCCGGACCACAAACGGTTAAATATTATTCGGTAGCCGTGAACATTTTCCATGAAAACAATTCCGCCCCTAACATCGTCGCAAAAAGACGAAAACGGATGATTTACTTTCAGAATGGTGCAGGACGACGACGCGATGCAAATGTGGATTCGGTGGTCCCCGTCGGCGGCAATTAACCGCGGCGCACAGATTTTCCCGTGTCCTCGCGTTTATTACTCGTCACGGTTAATTAGATCGTTACCAGCGGATTCGCCGGCCCGGCCCGACGCGGCGTCGCGCTGTGGCTTGACACGCAAACGACCGTCATTCCGCCGGGGCGGCGTCTGATCTGCATGTCGGCGGTTGGACATCTTTTTTATCGCACCCCATCATCCCGAGAAGCTCGATTTTTCGGGGCTGGAAGCCGGCCAGCGATTCTCCTTATTGCGATCCGTTCGTTCGCCAACGCGATTTGCATCGGTGAGGGACGGCGAACGGTGTAACTTCCTCGGGAGTACAAGCGCCTCGCGCGCGGTTATTGTTCGTCCGATTGTCACTTAGAACGAAAATAGAGCACCGGTTGCTGTGTCGCATCGGCCGACGCGCCGCCTCTCGAAGTTGAAACACGACCCGGCACCGCGCCCCCTGCGAATTGCATAATAACGCTCCCGGGAGTCCCGGCGTGTTTGGCCGATGCTAAATAGTCGCGAAACTTTCCGGCGAAACTCGGCGCTCGCGCGCGTTCCGCTCGGTCAGGCCTTTCAAAAAAGGCTTCTCTCTAGCCGGTGTTCGACGGTGTCTGTGGAATGCCCGGCATGCATTAATTGCGTCCAAGGTAATTGTTTCGCTCGTCACACCGTGGACGAGTTCTACGAGGGCGTCGATAGCTTTGCACCTTTTCCTTTGCTCGTCTTGCCTCGCCTCGCGCTCGAGAACCCGCGTTAATTGCCGACCAGTTTCCTCCACGATTTCGACGAACACTCGGTACCACAGGGAAACTGGAAAACTCGGGGAAAATGCACAGAATTCTTTGCAGCGCGTTTAGCGTTCATTGTTGCCGACGGCGTCACTGGTTTTCTGCGCGGTTCACGAATCTATTAAAAAGCTCTCTGGCTTCAACTGGGGATTCTCGTGTAAAGCAGGAAAAACGGCTAATATATTACTATTTTTCTTCTAATAAAAAATGTACCATCTTCGATGAGAGTTGATTTGATAACACGACGTGAAACGATAACATTTCCAAGAAGTATCTTCCCTACCTAAACACAATTCGCACACGTATTTCAGTGAATACAGTCATCCAACTAGAACGCGCAACCTGTAATCGTTTCCTACGTTCTAAACGAGTCTCGTATAACTCACGAAACGTCCGGGCATCGCTAATTGCGTTCGCGGGGGTTAATTGAAACGAAAAGCGTCGGTTCCCTGGGTCCTGATTACGCAAAACGGCCTGGCATCGATCTCGAAGGAGCGTGGTTCACCGATGGAACGAGCCTCGGTGGAACTTTTATTCCCCGTCGGTTCTAATGGCGTTTCCCATAGAAACTCGACTGCGGGATCACCGAGCGGGGGTGTTTTATTGTTCGCATTTCAGGGCGGCGTTTAAGTGCACCGAACGATCTCGTGTTTCGTGGCTTCCGCGCGTGGCTCATGTTTTCTCTATCTATCTCTTTCTCTCGTGTGTTTTTCCTGTCTGACCGGTCGTTTCCCTTTTTCTTTGCAGGGATCTGAGACCAGCCAGTTTGGAGAAAGGCCAAGAGGCCCTCAGACTGCGAGTGTACACCATCTACGCTTGGGGTGGGCCGCTCTTGGTCGCCGGGGTGGCTGCTCTTCTGGATCATCTTCCGCCCCAGCCGCAGTACACGTTCCTCCGGCCACGATTCGGCGAGAAACACTGTTGGTTCTATGGTAAGTTCCCCTTTTCCCTTTCCCCGTTCGCATGAGATCCTGCGCACCAAAGCCCGCCCGGGAACCTTTGAACTCATCCCGGAAAAGTTTCCTGGTCGGAAGAGTCGCTGGAGTCTCGAGCAGCTTGACTTTAATCAGAGCGACGCGTCATTCACTCTCGACTGATTCGGTCAGCCTGCTTGGAAACCAGCCCGTTGAACATTATCAACCACCCCTCGACTACGGGTCTGTACTCATTACAAATCAAATTCCGAGCCTCGCTGTTTGCGTTTACACACGCTTTACTCCGAAAACAAAATTTGACTGTGCAAAGAGTAACTGTGGCCGCGCAACGAACCAACCCCTGCTGTTAAGGGTGAACCCTTGGGCCGCGAATGCGGGTCGCTTTGTTCCTGCTGAACCTGCTATTTATTTATTGTTTGTGTGCGACAGTTTTGTAGTACCGTGTCTAATTTGTTTATTTATCCGGTTGGGCGGCTCGATGCGTATTTATCAGGTAAAGGTTTGTAGAAAATTGAGTACAACGGAGTTACTAAAACATTGTTCACTGGGTAATGTATAAAAGCTTTTACAATTTCTAGATGATTGGAATATTGAACGTAGAAACGTCACCCCCTTTGACATGATGATCTAGTAATTTCTTTTAGAACTCTCGGGTTTTGTATTGCAACAAAAATGAGAATTTTAATTACAACAGGAGATGAAGTTGAAACTTTAGGATACTCGGGTTTTATGTAATTATGAACGGAAATAGTTTATACGGAAACGAAGTTCGATCGAGGACTATCAGGAAGGCCGAAGGAAATATTTACCGGTGCGAAATGGATCTCGGGAACGGAAAGAGGTTGCCGGGGTAATTAATTCTCGGTCGTAGTACGAGCGCCGCGAATTAATTCGATCGCGTCACACGCGACTTATCAGTGAATTAATTTACCGGTGGTTGTCGGGCCGCGGATCTCTGGTGTTCCGTTGTTGGAACGACATTCAGGGGGCCGGACTTGCTGACATTAGTAACGGATCAGTTCCACAGACGGTAATGGAGCCTATTACCGAAAGTAATACACGCTGGCAGGAGTACGGTTAACACGTAATTCCCTGTGATCCGATTATTCCGCTAATTAATAGGACTGGTCAGTCGTGTTCGGGGCGCTGATTAAATCGGTTTCGTTAACCGATCGATCGACGGCCTTCTGGGGGAGGGGCCGCCGCGGATTAATTGGTAATCGAGGCCTGCTATGCTTTCGACAAGAAAATCATTTCGAAGAATCTCGATGTACACCGTGAACACTTGAAAATTGCATTACAAGGAACGCTCTTTTAAGTTATGTTCATGCGACAGGTATTAATAATTTTATTAAATACGGTGTACATAAAGTGAATGAAACCAAATAGTCAACGTTGTAATACATGTGAGACAGATTGACGTCTACGCGCTGCGTAACTATGAGAACGGCCATAATTCGTACCAGAGATCACGTCGGAGGGTGCGCAGACTGAACTTATGCGGTCGGAAGAAAAATTAACCCTAGCAACACGCCGCTAATGGCGAATGCCTCGCTAAGAGGATTACTCGGCTCCCAAAATATCTCGTTATGGCGTGTACTGCCGCGTCTCCAGCCTCCGTCTTCGGGCCCCTGATTTTTGGTAATGTGCACATAGGCGTAATCGGCCGAGATAAGAAACAATGGCACACGCTATCAGCGTCCGCATAGTGGCAGGCGCGGAGAGCAGCGAGTACTTCGCTAAGAGGATTACACCGTTCCCGAAAGATTGTATTTAAGTATGACGCAGGGTGGCCGAATAAGAAGATCGATACCCCCGGAGTACGGTTAATACCTCGAATCCCTAATAATAACCGGCGCGAGCCCTAGCTACCCTTCTCCCTGTGTACGTGTGCATGTATGAGTAGGTTGCACCAGCGCACACCGACCGAGGATAATAAGGAGCCGAACGGTAATGTCGTGTCTTTATTCGTGGCCGAGGCTCCGGCTACGGTTGCAGGCTATTTAACGAGCAACCCCCGTAATCCACATCCAGTGCACTCCGTAATCCGGCTGGCATACTCCTCCCTCCCCTATGCTACTCTCTCCCTCTCTCTCTGTCTCTCTCCGTTTCTGTTGGTACGCGCGTACCCGCGCAAATACTCGTTTCAAACAGTGGCGGCTACCGCGTCGCGTATTAATTTCCCGCGGTCGCGATATTTATCGACGACGGGAGGAGAGGGCCGAGGAGCACACCCCCCGCGGCGAATTAATGTTTAGCTTTTATATCCTTTGACAAATATAAACGCCCCCGCACATCCCCACGCGGCCCCGCTCTCTTTCTCCCTCTCTTCCCCCGCGACTGTGTATTTTCGTTTCGGTTTCCGGCCGACCGGGACCACCGGGCTCCGGTTTTCGAATCCTGCCCCGATCCATCCCCGCAAAATCTATCCACCCCCGGGTTTATTGATCGTGCGCCGTGATTTTATTGGCTAGCTGGCGCACGTGGCGCGACCCGGACCCGGACGCGGAATCCGCTACGAGTTTCCGCGAGCACATCCAGAAACGGGGATGGGAAACGCGATCGGTGCGTTTGATTGGAATTCTTACCGTACCCCGACCCGTTTATGGGCATCTGATACGGGGATCTGAATGGCGAAATGACGATTTCCATGGGGATTGATTGCGTTTGTTTACTCTGATGGGAGTACATGCGTTGGCAGGGGAAAACCAATAACCAAAGTTGACATGCCGAAACATGCTTGTAAAAGAGATTGCTCTGTAATAAATGCAAATGAAATTCATCAGACGGTGTCGTCAGAATTGCCACGTTTTAGGATATGCATCCATGTTCCAGGGTGTCATTTTGAACACTTATACTAGCAGTGAGTACGTAAATAACATATTACGCGTAAATCGTCAAATAAAACATGGGAAACGCACAGCTATAATTTCAGCATCCCTTAAATACGGAAATAAATTTAATAAAATAATTCTCGGTCTCTAATTACGACCTTTTTAAAGTAACGAGTCTCATATTAGGCTGCTTCACCCTGCGCCCTATGTCCATGGGGTACGTCGCACCCTGTTTGGAAATTCTACGGGTGCGCAGCAGCGTTCTACGCGTGCAACCCCTAAGCGTTCGCTTACTGGCCGTATTACCTGTGCATTTTGTCGGGGCACGATTTCCAAGGGGGGGTTGACGATGTTCAGGGAGGGTTCCGTGCGTAGGGGTTGGGACTGGCTGGCGCCAGGATTATCTGCCGACCCCATCGTCTCGGGCTGCGTTGTTACGGGGTGTGCCCGCGTGACGTAGTGGGGGGATGTGAAGTGTCGAGGGTGCCGGAAAGGGAGCGAATCGACAGAATCGGTGGGTAGGATGGGCTGCGGAACGAGCGAACCTGTCGGTGGAGCGCAGAAATTACGTCTGAGAGTGAAAATTTAGTAGGGTGCGTCCGCGTGTTTACGCAACTTTGAACCTCCCGGTAATTATTGCTACATGTTTTGATCCCCGGTAGCTAGAAACAAGGGGCGCGAAAGGGTGAAGGGGCCGAGGAGCCAAAAAGAAGGCGAAAAGAAGGGCGGCAGGAATGGAAGCGTGAAGGAGGACGAGAGCGAAAGGGGTGGGAAAACGCGGGCTAACGTCCGTTGCAGAGCCCCGTCTATCTGTCCGTTCGTCCGTCCGTCCCTCCCTCTGCACCCCTCATCTGGTCTTCAGGTACAAAAGCATTGTGTCAGGACGTAACAACTCGCGATAGTGCGACGCGCAGCTTCCCATGGGGCACCATTATCCTGATTTAGCGCCACGGCTACGACTCTATTTCCTACGCGTTTCCCGGCTACGCTTCCTCCCTTTGTCCGGCTTAGCTTTATTTGCGCGAAAAAAGGGGAGGGAACGCGAATGCGGCGACCCAGGCTGAACGGATTGACACGTTCGAGTGCCCTGCACACCTAACCCGCGGCACTCGTTACGATCTCTCCAATGCGATTACGTGATGCCCGGCACCGTCGCGTCGGACACCATGAGACACCCACATGCGCGACAGACATCGTATACTTCGCCTTTGAATGCGCCACACGCATCTTCTATCGGACCCTTAACAAGGAACGACGGTCCACTGACTTTTGCACTTTGCGACCGGTGCCTTTGTCATCGTGGTTCGTAAAAGATACGGGAAAAGGGAGTGCAACCCTGTGAATGTCGGTCTGCCTCGTGTGGACACACGGATGGGTCTGCAAAGACTATTTCACCATGACCGTTGGCCGTTAAAAGAAATATGTGCATATGGTCGCTAGTTTATTAAAAAAAAATACACAACTTTGCCATTTAAATCATCCCTTTATCTCTAACAGTCTCCAAGATATTTAACTATCGTCAAACGTCGTCCCTGAATGGCTAAGGCCTATAGAACAATATACATCAGTCGCTTTTAATGTTTGGCAGTCCTTAAGGTTCGAAGATACTTCTTCAGGATAGTCTGCTGTTACTGCCAGAGAATTTCGCAAAAGCCATAGAGGGGCAGAAAAATTTGGCTGGTCGAATGCAAACGAGGATGGGGAGTGTAAGGGGTTTGTCGAGGAAGGGATGTTTCCCACCCTCCGGGGAGCGAAACGGCCTCGAAGAGGGTGAATAAACGGGGACGTAAGAAAACTCATTTACCAGCACATCGAAACGATCCGTGCTCGATGCCGGCATACTGGTATTCAGGCCTCTCTCTCACCCCCTCCCCCCATCGCCGTCGCGCACCGGCATTCTGGCGTTCCGGTGTTCCGCCGCGCCCCATAACAACGTGGGCCGAAACGATGGGGTAGAGAGATAAATCTGGTGCCAGCCAGTCCCAACCCCGCAACGCGCTCGAAACCAGCGGAACTCTGGTTCCCCTCGCCTAAGCCCGCTAACTACCGTGCGGCCCACTAAACTGCACACGTAAACGCATAGTGGCACGCGTCTGCGGGGGTCTTTTGGTCTAGAATTATAAACAAAATTGTCTTTTTTGCATTTTTCTGAAGCACGCGTCTTAAGAACATGTCTGCAAAGGAATTGGTTAATCTCGTGAGAATAACGAAGTTACGGATATGCCCCTCTTCAAAGAACTATAATTGCAAGTATTTTGACTATAAAAAACTGAAGGTGACCTTGGTAACTCTTAAAGCTCTCCTTGAACCATGTTATTTTGGCTAAGAAAATTTCCGATCGAACCACTAACAGCAGAATAGTCGAAATAATAGGCAATATTGTATGCAAAACTTCAATGCGAAACAGTCGTCCGATTTCTTTGCAAATATTTCGAAACTGGGATTACAAATAGACGTTCTAGACCCCTTGAGTAGCAGACAAGCTTCCCATTCGACGTTCCTTTGTGTGGGTACGTGTTATTAGCGCAGCTGCACGCGTCGCCTGGCAAAAACCAGTCGCGGGATTTCAGGGCTGTGTTGCAGCGCAATTTTCTGGCAGGAAATCGGCCTCGTCAGACGGTTTCCTGTTCCGCGAGCGAGGGAACCGAGCCCGGATCGTGCGCGACGATTCCACGGGAAATTGCGGCTACATGCTGCGAACCCTGAAGAAACAGGGGAAGAACCTACGCGGCGCTGGTTAGCGGAGATTACCGGCCTCGTTCCGTTGTTCCAGGATAGGAAGTTTTTTTCTGTGGGATTGGGGAGATGCGATCCGACCAGTGATAACGCTGTTAGGGCGATTAGACGGGATGGTAGATCCTGGAGGCGGATCCTAGGACCATGGAGTCCTGATCCTTGCGGTTTTGATAGGGAATATTGAATGTCTCTGTGGTAGACTGCAGATCATTCCTTGGAATTTGGTTGACAGCTTACCTAGATCCTTCGTTGACTATTCATTGACATCGATTTCAAACTATAAAATATTTCTGTCAAATACTTCTGATATAAAACAGTCAGCTGAATATTTTTTAGTATCTGGATTGCCTTCCTCTAAAATCATTAATCGTTCACCAAACGTTCGCGACACGGTTGAAGAATGAAGGGTTTCCAGAACTTCTTCCGTTGACTCGTCATAGGAAGGTTTCGCAAATACCAGTCACCCGATTCTTTGTGATAGCGTTTAACCTTATTCTCCTGGTATAAGAAGAAGGGATCCCCTAAGAGATTACCAGAAGAAACTCGAGGGAATAGACGGGAAAAGAATCCTCTAAATGTCGAGGAGGAATCCTGAAGAACTGCAAACCTAATCCAAGGGATGAGTCCTCTGGCAAGCCTAACATGAAGCGCTCTTTGCGCGTTAAAGGGCGACTGCCATTGTAATAATTCACAGTATCGTTTATGTAATAATAATAATTTGGTTAATTAATTTTCTGATAACAATTGAAACATCGGTGTCTATATATAAATATTTTTAAATTAAAGATTCTCTGAATGTTGCGTCAGATCATACTTCCCCGCCCATTGTTCGATTTATGTATATGCATGAATAATGGCAGAGAAAACTAATTAGAAGACCCTCAGCTATATGAATGGCGTTCGTATAGCTAACAGTTTCTCGCTGAGGGAAATATTGAACGTGTCCATTTGCGAGTTTCAACACTTTCAACTTACTGTTCGCTCTCCGCTGGCACTCTCAATACACCGTGTACACTGACGAATTTAACTCTCGAGAGCAACTCGCGATTGTTTTACTCTCAGATGGACGCGTACCTTAACAATGTGATCACTCCCTGAACAATGGGTCACAGAAAGGTGGAGGAGGAAAGGATCAATGTTTCGTCCCACAAGAATTTCTTTGTCCGATCGGCCGGGACGATCCCTGCCGTGTCCGAATTAGCCGAATTCATCTGGATTCTGAATAATTGAATTTTCCGGCCACTTTGGAATCTAGACGGTGTGGCAAGGAATCGCGATGAAAAAGGGAGAGAAAGAGAGAGAGAGAGAGAGAGAGAGGAGAGGAAAAAAGGATCCGAGGACACGTTTCGTCGGGAGCGGCAGTTGGCCAGCAGGAACGGAATATTCAACTAACGTTCGCATACATTAGAATGGTAAATCTCCGGACTATCCTCCGTATCTATGCAATCTCATGCCCGTGGAAGTTCGGCAGAGCCGGGTGAACACCGGAGACCCGAAACGATAGGATTAGAGAGATAACCTGTCCGACTCCGACCGTGCGAAACGCTACCCTCGAACACCCCCTAGCTCTCCACTATCACCCCCTCGTTCTCAACGGGGGTTGTTCATACTAGACGCGTCGTTGTCGTCGATATTTATTATCGCTTTGCTCGTGCCGCAAACTCTTATTGAAAGGCACGCTCCCCGCGGTGTTTCGCGCCCGGGACCAAACTATCCGGGAACTCGTTTCGAGCGGGCGCCGCGCGTCGCGGTGGTTTAATTGGCTGCGGATTCAGGGAAGCGTTTGTCATTCGAGGATGTAGAATCACCTGAGCTCCCCGGAGGCACCCGCTAGAATCGGTATCGACGGGGGAATTCAATTTCCGCGTTCGGTTTACAACTTCGCAGGATTTCCACCTGGAATCGGGACACGGGACCGGGCGGCTTGAAATTAACCCTCGCTCAACCTTTCGACCCCCATCTAAATACAATTGATATTTTTTTCGGTGTAGAAGAGACTGGGGAGGTGTTATACCAAATCTGTGAAGCACCTTTTACATGTTTTACAAAATTTCATTTTTATATGATCCACTTTTACATGTTCGTCCTTTAAGTTTAACCCTTGGAGGACAAAAGTGAACATATTGACGACAACAAGACTATACATTGCCTACCAGAAGCTGTAAATACGTCATTTGAAAACATCAGCGACTATTGTTCATTCTTCCTATTATTTAATTTTTCGACACATGATTTGAAAAAGCTTTGTTCAAGCAGTGGATGGAATTATCAATGTTTATGAACGAAACGTGTCGTAATAGTATCATATCGACTTTAAATTTATAAAATGTTTCGACTTACCCCAGCTTACTATATATATGTTTTTTAATTAAATGAATAAGCCGATATCGAAGCTCAACCTTCGACCTCCGAGGGAAAAGACGGATGCTCTCTCGACCTCGTGGCTCGCATTCATCGGGCCAGAGTAAATCCGATAATTCAGGCCACTCGATTCCTCCGTCGTTTATTTGATTCGTTTTTTTTTTGCTGTGTGGCTTCCATGTGCATCGTTGCCGGGGATTTCGCGGCGTTTAAACGCGACGCGTCGGATCGCTCGATTATTAACGTGCTCGCAACGAACGGGCCGAATGTGGGCCGTTATCAATTTCACCGATGGGATTTCCGAGCGGACCTCTTCCACGGAATTCAAAGGACTTTTTTTATCCCCGGTCGTCGATTCAGTCATTATTCGCGTCGTTATCACGAGCGAAACGAACCAAAACGATCCGTTTAATCATCCTCGAGACCGGTCGCGCCTATTAATTACATCGCGCGGGCCCGTTTAAACTGTTTGCGTTCGAATGGCACCTCCACGAACCGAATCCACTCGAGCTTACATATGTGGAATTCGAACGGTTCCTCGCTGAGGACATTTCTACATGTGCCATACGTTAATCAATTCGCGTGTGTTTCATGAATTCCTTAGAATTTCGATCAATGGGAGCGCCGTAAATACTCGATTGCCGGTTTTGATGTACATATTTATGTACGAGTTTCGGTACTGTTCTATGTGTCCATATATTTCACCATTGAACATTTTATTTTCAGCTTGGGCGGAACTTCAAAGAGCATGTGATGTGTTCCGATCCCGGCGAATCAGACATAATAGCTACATTTATACTATACATATACAATTAGTGATAAATTACGTTTCTTTACAAACTATTGTTCTACGTAATATAAAGGAACAAGGAATGTATTGTCCGATATGTCTTCTAAAATACGTCATTAATTAGTTTTGCCGAATGCGAGATCCCGGTCGGGACGGGAATTTTTTGTGGGATCGGAACGGAATCCCGGGAATATCTGTGATTCCCATATTGAAGTTTTTCTATATACCGTACATTGTCGGGAATCGCAAAAATATCGGAAATCCCGTATATTTTCGGGAATCTCGCGCACCCCTAATATTAACACATTATCTACCGACGATTATTCATTTTTGAAAGTCCATGGCTCATGGCTAAGGATTTTTTAATAGATCCCTCAACAGCGACAACTACCTCAATCGTGAACCAACAAAAGTCACCCTTAATAACATAATCTAATCATTTCGTTTGGGATTATTCTGTAAATAAAGATTTTCAAGCTTCCTTTTGGTACAACACAATTTGTAGATAATGTGTCAATCAAATAAAGAAGCATCTTTAACAGTTTGAATCCATATTCATTTTCACGATGAAAGTTACTTACGCAACATCATCCCCTACACTTCTCACGTCACGGCAATTTTCCGTTCGCGCTTTTTGCCTCGGCTAAAACATATGCAAACAAGACGAGTAGCCGGGTCCACGCAGACCCACCACAGCCCTCCGCTATGTAATTAGAGCGAATCCCGGCCACGGGACCGTGAAATCGCGGAAACAAGTTCGTGGAACGTAATCGTTTGGGGAAGGGCGTGTTGCGGGGGGTGGGCGATTAGGACACGCGAGTCGGCAACGAAAACGCGGAGAGAGGGAATTAGCGAATGCTAAAGAGCCTGGTGGAAGTGTCCCGGGTCGGAACGGTTGTTCGGAATCCCCCCGGCGATCCTGCTTTATTTATCGCGGCACTCTCGTTTTATTGGCCGCGTTCGCAATGAATCGGAATCGCGCGCCGGGGCTGGGAGAGAGGAATTCTCTTATTGTCGTTGTCCCGAGGTTGGAACCTCGTAAACTGGGCTTGCCGGGGGTTGGCGAGGGTGTGGCTGGATCGTTGTTTCACCGTCGAGTTTCCTGTGTATCGCGAAACACGCTGCAACAACAACAACAACAACAACAACAACAACAGTATCAAATGGAGGAGAACAGTTTTCAAGATAGAATTAGTCCGGCAAGGATTTCGATCGTGATTCGGTCGAGGTTCGGCGGGGGGTAGTATCCGCGGTGGCCATACCGAAATTCGTTTTCGTTCAGCCCCCGTCCCTCTGTCCCCCGGAAAATTCGTTTAACGGCCGATTTCGGGGGCAGCGGGGCGCGACGCGGCACGACGGCTGAAATTTGTTGGCAACGGTTTCGCGGGCTCGTTCCCCGATACGCTGATACAAGCTCGCACAATCACTTTCGATTATCTGAAAAACCGTCGGTGATTAAAATGACGCCGGCGATAAATCTGCCGCCACCGTGGAAAAAGCGGTCCCGCCGGAGGAGGAGGGGTTCGTTGGGTTTTGCGAGGTTTTGGGGGGTTTCGCGGGGGCGGACGGAGAGAAATGCGAATCGAGGCGGAATCGCTCGCCGCTTCTCTTTCTCTCGCTCCGGGCCGCCCGGTCGGCCGGCTAATTATATTTGACAGCGATTTGTGCGCGCGAATTTAACGCGTTTTTCAAATTCCACGGCCTCCCTCCCTCCACGTTGATTTACGCGCCGGCGCTCGCAGCTTCCAGCCGCGAACATTGTAATTGATAAAGCGAGGAAAGCTTGTTGTTGCGCGCGGATCACCGCTCGTAAATCCTTCGACGGCGCTCGATGATCCGGAAAAACATCGACAATTACAACGACGTCGAACAATCCGTCACTGTCGCCTTCGTCGAGCCGCGACGGCGACATTAACGCGCCACGTTCTCGCGACGGATCTATCCGGTTCGCGAAAACTGGTCTTGTTGCGAGCCTGAGCGCCCGATGACGGTAATAGCGGCTGGTCGGCCAGTTTTGTTGCACTTTAAATAATCCCGCGCGCCACGGAATTCCCGCGATCCCACGCGAATAAACTAATTCGTACTTCGCAGACAGAAAGTTTCGCCTGCTTGTCCAATTATCAGTCCGACCACGCCGCCTCGATAGTCCCGAGCTTGAAATGCGAGAGTGAATGGACTCGGGATAGCTGCCGTGAATACCGTTATAGTCGTTTCGTCCTTCGTACCGTGATTAGTTGTCTTCTAAATTCCCAAGTTACAATCCCGGTAAAAACGCGTTGCAAGCGTTCACTAGGAAATACATGATTTCCGGTCAAATTTTGTGCTGGCTAATCAGAAACGATTCGATTAATTTAAAAAAATTGCCCTTACTGATCGTGCAATAATTTTAATCGTTTCGATTGAATGTCTAAAAACATAAGAACAGTTGAGTTTGAAAGGTAAACGAGTCTTTCGATTTCAAACTAAAAATAGCTACTGCCATTAAAAAAATGTATAACAAAACCTATATTCATCCATCATTGGTATTTAGAAAACAATGACAGAAGTTCACGTATGACTAGGTCCTATGGTGTCAACAGTTTCAACGAACGCAATAACTCTAAATCGTCGAAGATCGCAGCACAAATTTTATTTTACCCATTCCGCTACAAATTACCATAACCCATAAATCTGTAGATCAGCCCCAGATTCGCTCGAAATTCGCGTAATCGATCGTCGAACGAAGTTTCGCCGGTCGCCGGAGAGCGAGCGCGCGCTTGTAAATCGTGTTTGCGTGCACAGGTTGACCCCATAGGGGTGCGTACAAAGGGTCGGTCGTATGATTGACAAGCGGAGGTACGTGTATTTGAACGGTAATTTTATGTTTCATGCGGTAATCCATGAAAACATGTAGCTTCATAGAATTCGTCGTAAAAAGGTACAGTTAATTCCGTGGACCCGTTTAAGGGTTGCAGCATCAAGATTCAGAGAGCGCAAGAACGGGCAGAGCGACGGATACTTATCTGCTCCCATCCCCATCTTCGCCAACTCGGGCAAGTTGTCCTCACAAAAACGTGTATATCTCTGCTCACGCTCGAGCGAACAAATCTATCCGAAGGGGCCGGCTTGTTCTCAAGCGGTGGTGGTTGCGACGGAGGTTCGAAGCCTGATTAGAAACGGTGATTACCAGGTACACACGAAAACTCGAAGGACGAGGAGAAACTCTCGCGGAGAAAAACATCCGTGTCCTTTTTGCAAACAAAATCTATTTAGAGTTGGATGATAAGAGAAATCATCCCCCGTCGCGCCGCGCCGCGCCGGGTCGCCGAGGGAAACTCGGCTGATCTTGATAGAAAAAGTTTCGCGGAGGCGCCAGGACCTCTCCGGAAGGATGAGAGGTCCCGCGGCCGAGAAAAAAGTTGGTAAATTTTGGTCCCAGCCCGCCTGGACAACCGCGGAATTTTGAGTTGGTCTGATGAGCGGCCGGATAAAAGCCGGAGAGCAACCAGCGGCCGAGTAATTTTAATCAGAGGCCGACATTTTCGCGCTGATTCGGTAAAGTAAACAGCAACGCTAAATATATTTCAACAGGCTGAAATTGATAGGTGTCGACTCGGTTTGATTCAATGCGAATATAGAGGATCGTCTGAGTGATCGTCGACGCAACAACCTCTCGTCGAGCCTCCGACTAGAGTGGCTGAAGGAGTCGAATCACAAAGGAGCTCCCGCGCTGAAACAATAGAGTCGTCGAGCGAGGAAAAATTCGATCGTAATCGATCGAATCGTTGAAGCGCGAGAGCGCCGCCGGAAGTGGTTAATTAAATCGGGAATGCGATCTCGACGGTACGTGTTTCGCGAATAATCGTGGATCTGAGAGCACGAGATCCAACGCAGCTCGGGAACTCGATATACGCGAGTGTATTTCGAAGCTGCGTTTTCTGTTGGCGCATAGTTCGTGGACTGGAACAATTTTGGAAATTGTTTTATAGAATGCAAGACCGATAAAATGCACGGGAAATCGTGCCCCAAGGCACTTAAACATTGAAATAATTAATTTCATACTCATAAAACTATTTACCTTGTCGAAAAATATGTTAGATACAACCTGTAAATCTGGACCGTGTTTTATTTTGAACTTACGGAACTTACGAACTCTGGGGGAGGGATGCCGTTAAAAAAATATTGACAAAAATTTTTGATGAGAGTAAAGACGAGCCACCCTAGTGGACATTGCAGAGGAGGGGAAAGAAGGTCTGGATCGGGATCCGCGCGGCATAAGAAACAGAGCAGAGTAATGAACGAGTTACGAATCTCGGCAGTACAGGGAGCAAACTGGCGTCTATATTTGCTGGGTTTTGGCGGGTCGCCAACAATAGCTGTTCCGGCCAGGTTATATCTCACTCCATGGCAACCCATAACAAACATAAGTGAATTATGTCGACGCGTGCCGTTCGATACTTTACGGAGCCGATTAATCGGCTTGTCGGGAACGCTCCGCGAGATCAATTGCGTACGTCGGCCGTCATCCTTTCACCCTCTCTCTTCCGTTCCCTCTCTAACGACGCCAATTTATTCCGCATTATCCGTTTAGCCAATTTTTGCATGCGCACGCGCGATCACTTTTTGTTCGCGAATGGGAAGCACTGGGGATCGATTGATCGAAAAGATTAACTGATCGGAGCGGAAACGGAAGCGCCCGCGGCTCTAAACCGCTCGGATCCGCTCGAATCCGCTCGGATCCTGGACGCCGTCGGGTTAACAGCCTATTAACTTTATCGCGAGCACCATCGCAACAATATTAACTACCCGAAGTCGCGGCCTTATTACCGGCAGTAACAGTTCTGTCGCTGGTACTAACAGAGTTAATAACAAAGTCGTTATCATCCGAGGAATACCGTATCAATACGCTGCTCTAGCGGCCAAGATCGGCGCAGATTATACCGGGAGTAAAGTTATTCGCTACACTATGGACTTTGTGCAATTTACGGCGTAAGACATTTAGTACGGTGGGATGATCAATATACAGCTGTGACAATTTAATTTCCTTCGACCACGATGTGTATAATCAAAATGAGTTGATCAAATTCAAAACCGAGAAAATGTTTGAAACATTTCAAAATACCGTGGTGTTATTTTCATTCCTTTCAGATTATTAAGAAAAGAAATGAATGTCCATGCAGAGCTCCTGTATTTTGAGATTAGTAGGCAATTTTTATTTTTCCTGCTTAGTCCTACCAAGACAGCGATGCAAACACTGTTAGACTCCAACTTCAATCCCTTTATTATCCCTTTGTTATTGATTATCGCCAAGTCTGCAAGACTGTCCATCAAAGAGCAATAATTCTTCAAAAAGACAAATTGCTTAGGCTTTCCAGACCAGCTACGTTGCTCCATCTGCAATCCAAAAATTCTCTGCCAGCATAAACATCCTAATGCCCGGTTACCGGCAATACTACCACGTTATCTCGTATCGATTCCCCATCGCGGACACGTGCTCCGCAGCCATGACGATTTCGAGATCAGGGCGAAGTGTATGAGGCTGTTGGTTCGAGTATTCACTCCCCAACCATAAAGCGACAGTATAGCGCGATCAAACCGTTCGCGAAATATCCTCGCGAGCTTCGATCCTAGGTAAAAGTGCGAGGTTCGAGGGAGAATGGAAAAAAAAGAATCGCGCGTGCCGTTGACAGCTAGGATATATCCTCGAGGCTCCCTTTTCGCGATGATGCCGCGCCGGATAGGATTAACGCGACAACTGGGTCAGCTGCAGCCCAGTGTCAGGGTGCGGAGGTGGATTGGAGGAGCGTGCATCGGCATCCATGAAAGTTTTGCGGCGTAAGGATTTTATTTATGAGTTTGTTTGCGGACGAGCGCGCGACCCTCTCGCCGATAAGTGGCCACGAGGCTCTCGACAGCCGCGTGCTTCTGGCAGATTGCACGCGCGTTCGTTTTCGCACACGGGGTTTTTTTTCGCAAATGCCGGGGTTGTACCCTCGATAACCGGTCCAGGCGACGCGGTTGTTTAATTACCATAAAACTCGCGGGTGGCTCGCGAATCCGGGCTCGACCGCGGCTAAAATTTTATTACCGCCACCATGACAAACCGGCCAATTACTAACCACCGATACGCTAATAGAGTCGTTTTTCACGAATGCCAACGAAAAAGAAACACGAGGGACAGAAAAAAGAGAGAGAGAACCGCCGAACGATTCAGTGTTGAACAAAAACTGCGGGAAAAAAGTTTATTCTTTATTCGATCGAGGTAACACGTGCTCCCCGACCGCAGACCGGTATGCGGCAGTACCTACCGATTCGAAAAACAGGCCGCCATCGCGAGCCGATGGACACCGCGAATGAAATGCTACCGCGTGTTGGTCGATTTTTCTAAAATATACTCCTGTAAAAATGATTTTGTACGCGGGAAATTTAGCGCGCCAGGAAAACCGTGCTTACAAGATGAACTTCCCATTACTTCAATTTTTCCCGTTCTTAGGAAAACTATACACGAAAAGTTTTACAATTATAAGTAGCACTTCTTTCATTTTTGTCTCACTTTTGCGAAAGAGTCTACCACTGTGCCTCGCGTAGGGGTGGAAACCACCCTGAGGTTTGTAAAAATAGGTTAACTATCAAAATTTTATCCAAAGTTAAGTACATCGAAAAATACTAACATTTCAAGGTATAAAAATATACCCTGCAGTTTTATCGATATCAGTTGTCCCGCGATCAGCGGGAAAATGAACGTTTTCGTTTCTGCTCGAGTTCCGAGCTCCCCATCTGACTATTTAATAGGCAGAAGAATAGCGAGCGTACGATCATCGTCCCCGGGTCTACCCGCCGACAACCCCAATTACCCATCGATCCGGTAATTGTACCGTTTTGTTATTATCCTGTATCAAGGAAAAACTTTTCCCTCGGCCGGTTGATTCAGGGTACACGCGCGCATAAACGTTCCTCGGGGGTAGGTTTACTCGTACCAATAGCCAAAGCAAGGTATCAATTTGCTCGGGACTAGTCATTCGCTCTCTCTCTCTTTCTCTCTTCCCAGCTCGCGTTTATACTTACTGGATCGACTCGGCTCGACTGATTCACGAAAACTATTCCCGGCACCCCACACCGTTCGATATATCGCATCAAAACGAACCGTATTCATATTCATAGGTGTTCCGCGAGTTCCAGGGAAATTTCGCGATCTTCCAACGATCCAGACACGCATCCCCCAACCCCTCTCTTCGATCCCCGAAGTCTACGAGGTTTCGATAAGTAGACGGTGTCGTGATCCGATGTAATTTCGGACCGGGAACGAGGATGGATTCGCGTGATCCGCGCGAGAATTCCGTGACGCGATTTTCGCTCGTTGCGCTTTCCGGAAGAAAGGAGATCCGAACGAGGGTCGACGGTGATTAGGCTGTTGCGCGAACGAGCTATCGCCGGGGATTCCCGTTGCTCCAACTTCTGTGAAAGTTTGCCGAGCGAGGATTTTTATCGGTGATACCAAACTGTTTTCTTCGCGGTAAAAATCTTTACACAAATTATGAATTACTACATTCAAACACTATGTAATTTTCTACGTACTACAGCAGTCTTGAGAGAAAATGGAACATTACTCACCGGTTTCTCCGAATCAACCAGCAAAAATGCGAGCTTCCAGACAGCATATCAACAACGCTACTCCCCCGATGCAGTTACACGGGAATCCAAGGGATAATCGTACAGTATAAATCTTGGACACTCCCCGGAGGGTTCGGCGAGGCCGCAGAATGCCCGTTGATCCTTGGAAGAGCGCCGCGCGAGGCTTTACTATCCTCCGAAGGGTATTCGAAACGAGAGACTGATAGAAAATAGGCTGTTCCGTAACTAATTGGTTTCCATGGAGCCGAGGTTTCCGAAATCGTTTCGGATAACGAGGTCGCGGGCGAGAGAAAGAGAGAGAGAGAACCGTCCGTTAACGAAGCAATGGAAATTGCAGGGAATAATGACGCACGAGGTCCGGGGGAGCCGTAACCGCGAGAAATATCCGAAAACCCGGGACCGGCCGTAATGGGATCTTGAAAAGGGAAACAAATGGATCCAATTAACGACGTCGAACCGGCGGAATATTGAAAATATCGGGTGAGCGTAATTAAAATGCGCCGCGGTCCCTCCGGAACCCTTTTAACGAAATCATTTCTACGTTGCGCCTCGGTGGATGCACGTGACCGCGGGAAATCTCGTCTCCCGTTCTCCCTCTCACGTGTGTCCTCTGTCTTTCCCTGGCGGACAGAATCGTCGGAAATAAACCGGACGACGTAACGGCAGTTTACCATTTCGAGCCGCTCACGCAACACGCGCGTCTCCTTTGGCCGTCTTTTCGCCCGTGTCCCCAGACCCGAAACGCAACTAAAACAAACTGTCCCTGTCAGCGGGCCGCGGCTCCCCGATTTATCCCTCCCACCCGTGAATTATCGATCTATTTGCGGCTGTTCGCGAGATTTTTCCTCTACCCGTCGCTTTATTTCCGTCCGCAACCGTCCTTGAGCGTGTTCCTATCTACTACCCTGCTCCCACCGTCGCTGGTCCCGGAAACGATCGGTTTCCCGCTTATACGACGGAACAAACCATCCCGAGTCGCTCTCGCAGGAGAGCATCGACGAGTGTCGCTATTTTCATTCACGGAATTCCTCTGTCCCCTGCACAGATCCTCGAAGCTGTCAATTCGCGCGAGAGCCCGAACGGGACACCGAGCGGCGCTGTTTACGTTCGCAGAACTCGTCTATTTTCGCCACATTTTGCAACCGGAACGATCCAATTACACACGCAAATGGAGCACCAATTTGCGCGTCGACGGACGGCCCGCGCGCGCGTTTATTAATCCGGGATGGACGCATTTTGGCGATAGCTTTTGTCGGCACTTCGGTTGACGCTTCTTCTTTCGATGACGAAGGATATTTGCTAATTTTGCTCGTTGTTACTTGGGCTATCGAATGTACGCCTCTTTAAGTAGTATCAGATCCTTAGCGAGTTAATTCATTTCGAAAGTCCTAAATTGACATTGTTGAACGACTAAAAAGTTAATGAAACATAATGTGGACAAAAGAAATTGGCAAATGTATCTTCAATAGTGGAAGATAACAATACATATTTTTTAAATGGCATTGTTAGATGCGGTACAACGCAGTTAAAGAGAATTTGAAAACCATAATACAGGACCACAATAGTAAACGAAGTGAACTACATTTTTAGGTTCTATTAATATATCATTATATATTAATTTTGCAATAATTTTTGTATTTCCTGGCTAAGTGGACTATCGTCCATCGTATTCGTTATCAAAATTTAATTTTGTCCAGCTAGATCGTGGAAATAGTCCACTGTACCCCGGTAGGTTTAACATAATGAGAACCTGAGGGCTATAATGGACCCCGCTACGTTCCACGTCACTGTAGCACCTAATCCTCTTCGGGACGAGATTTTACGTCAAAATTCGTCTACGACGGATTAGCGGTTGCATGAAACGTTAAAACCAACATGTCCACACGCGAGAAAGAAAGCAGCACGTGCACGGAGCCCCAAAGTCCACTGTCAGATCCTAGATCATAAACTTGCTACTAGTTCAAAGCCCTTTGCCGGCCCCGTGATAACAAGCAACCCGTACGAAATTATAATAAGCAAAAGCTCGAGCTGCCATGGCACGGGAGTCGTTCAACCCAGCGGGATCCGTCGTTTCGCGATCGGCTAATCGTTAATGGCGGTCGAACCGACTTCCGGTTAACCGGCGCTGCACGGTGGCAAAACAACTCGTCCTCTGTTTCACCAGAGGCCCGGTGAATCGAACCGACTACTCGACGCACACACCCGCTTGAATTAAACGTCGTAAAGATAAACTGGCTCGACCATTCAAGCTTGATCGGATGGTTTATTATTGAACGGACCCGCCAGCAGATATTTAGAGTGTATCCAGGTCCCGGCTTCTGTCCCGATGCCGCTCCGAGTTCTTTCCTCTTAACGACGCGGGATAACCGCGATTAATCGACGGCCTCGCGAACCATAATTAATTCTTAACCCATTGCCGCATATTTCAAAATATTTTGGGGCTAAAGAGGATGCCTAAAATAATGATCGTAAACGTTAATCCAACCGCTCAGACCAGCCACCATTAAAAACGAAATAAAACAAACTGAAATGGAAACTGAACAAGGGTGGGGTCCAGCAGGTAGCTCGGCGACTAATCCCAAACCCTAACCAGCGCGCAGCGCCACCATTCAGGGATTATTTCAGGACATAATACACCTGAAACAGCCCGAGTAAATATTCTTTTCTTCTGATTACAGGTGACATGGAGATCCTAGCATATTTCTTCGGGCCGATCGGCGGTCTTCTCGCAGTAAATCTCATGTTCTTCGCGGCAACGGCCCGCGAGCTGACGTGTGGCTTGTGGAAGGGTGAATTCGTCAAGAGCACCACGGAAAGGTGAGTCGAGCGTTCCAGTATAAAAGCTCTCGAGGAGAAAGAACCTAGCCCCGACATCGGGAAATGAGGTCCGCGGTTTACTGTTCGCCGAAATTCCCAGTGAACCAGCGCGCAGAGCGCCTGTTCCTTCAACGGGAGAGACAAAATATTTACCTGCGAAGCTTCCCGAGGCGAGTCGCCCGGTTCTGCATCCCGCACCGCATCCAACCGCGCCTTTGTGTCTCGTAAATATTTACGGCATTTTTCCGCGAACGTTCAACAGTCTCTTTCGCAACGGTCGAGCGCAAAAAGGCTCGAGAGCAGAGAGCCGGGTCGGACCTAGGCAGCTTCGATCTCGCTGGAAAGCTTTCCGTTTCCGTTGAGCGTTGCCAGAACCGACTCAGCAACGCCGAAATGGACGCAGAAACGAAGCCGGTAGCCGGCGAGTTGCTCTCTCTCTCTTTCTATTTCTCTCTCGGTTATTTTCAGTTTACCGCGACTGGCACACGCTGAACCCTGATCCAAATCACGTTGAACCGCAATTCGCTACCGTGGATCCCCATTTCGTTCCGAACGTGTCCGGAGAAGCTGTTTCCCGCTAAACAACCTGAACTTCCTAGGAAAAAGAAACCGTCGAAGATCCATTAAGTCCGAGGTAATCGTGGAAACGGCTCGTTCCCGCGAAATCGCGCGAGAAACTCTGGCGAAACGATTACCGGCGAACCTGGGAACCTTAAACCGCGAAGTTAAAGAAGCTCGTTTGTTTGGTCGGCTAGAGAGGGTGGTAAACGCGATACACAACGATCAACGGGAGCAACGGTAACATATCGGTGTAGATAGTTTTGTGAAACGCGATGCGCTCCCGGGTATCAGAGGCCTGGTCGCGGTCTTCTTGTTTTCCTCGTTTTATTGCAACGCGCGCGGACGCGAACGATGCTTTATTTCGGCACGAAGGACAACGCTCGGGGCCGATAAACATCAAGGATAACTCGTTCAATCCGAGACGTTCCCCGCGGATAATCGGGATCATCGAACGCGCTCAGCCTCGGGACATCCGCTTCTATGGTCCTACGGAATCCCAATGCCTGCGAACTTACGCGGACAAAGATGAAGATTGGCGAGCGTTGATTTCGGTATTTATAACGAGATCGGGGTGAACGGAAGGGATCGATTCAGCTTAAACCCGGAGACTGCAGGGGAGGTCACCTTGGCTGGAACGATCGAGAGTAGCCATTTTTTACTAGAACGATTGAGAGATACGGGAAGCTTGTCTGATTAGCGAGATAACTGACCACCCGCGATTTTGGACAGGATAGTCTGCTGGAGCGTTAAATAGAGATGCTTATCAGTAAAATGTGTACACAGTGTACTGGGACACTAAATCCTTTTTGATATTGCCGGCGCCGTTGCGTTCGTTCACCCTCGTGAGCTCCTCAAGATTTTTGGCTTAGACACTGCAGAATCTCTTGTCTCTTTATGACCCTGTATTAAAATTTGATCTACTTGTTTAATGCGTCGACTGTTCAAGTATAATCCTACGAAATTTCATATCAAGTTTCCATACACAGGAAACCTCCATAATACATAGTTGGCATATAATTTTATCTCTATTCCGAACTTCAGCTAGACTTTGAACACATACCACTTTATACACTGTTAATTTTTACCTCAATTGAAAGCTGGAATCATAAGCTATACGAAACGCTGAAGAGCATTCTTGACAAATTATGAGATCCATTGTTTTTGCCTTGTTTTGCACAGCGTTTAATAAAAAAATGATGGTCACCTACATTTTATCAATGCCAATATGTATTTTTTATTACGTATTATTGTAGCTAACGTCAAGACGAATTCAATGACCTACTTTACTATGGCTTTAAATCTTAAAATAATGCTGAATAGTCTTCACGCACTAGATTGACATTCTCGCCCACTATGAGACGTTCAAAAGCCTTGGAAAAATAGCCGAAAAATGGCCCAGCACGCATTGTCCAAGCCAAGCAACTCAAAACGAAGCGATTCCCAACAAACAGGACTATATCAGACTGATCGTACTTTCCTTTCCGTAGCCTGGTATTGTTACAAAATGGTCAACAGTCCGGTTTCGGCCCGGCAATTACCTTGGCCGGGCGAGGACGATGATTCACGCGGGCCGTTTTCGAAATCCTGCTTCATGAAACTCACGGTTTACAATCGCGTCTGCGCCGACGCTCGTCGAACGCTCTAAACAACGGCAAAGATACGCACACGGAGTAGTCGTAAACCATCGTGAAATTCCCGGAGAAAATTTTCAGATCGATGCGAAAAAAAATATTATCTTCCCTGGTGGACCCTCGCGCGACTGTGCTCTTCTTCGCAACGAGTTGCCGCGACGACGAGTGCCGTTTGACGACTCACATTTTTTCGGATATTTATGCGAGCGTGCCGCCGCGCGCCGAGCCTTTTTATAGAGCGACGGGGCTCAAAGGAGAATTTATTTTATCAGGGCCGCGCGCCGACAGATATCAGGCATCGAATCGTTATTTTCCATTCGTTCACGGGGTCCCTCCGTGCCACCTTTGCTCCCTCTCGTCCCGCGCGCGAAATTGATATTGACGATCTCAATTTGCGATTCTCTTTCGGCCCGAGCCTCTACCATTTCCCTTTCGCCGTCTCCCTCTCTCCTCCCGTCTGTTCCTTTTTGTTTCTCGTTTCGCCTCGTTTCCATACGGGATACGGCCGCCGTAATGGCGGATACAGATTCTCTGTAGCTCTCGTATTCGTTTCCTACGGTCGCCCCCTGGTTTTCTAACCCCATACGTAATTTCGACGAGACCAGGCTCTTTTTTATCTGGTACCGCGTTGTTCTGATAGGAATATTCAGCTCGTAAGCGAACCACAGGGCGGACAGAGAACGCTGCCGGAAAAAATTACCGTTGTCTCCACGTGTCGCGCGGTTTGTCGATAACTTCTGAACAAGCTGCTTCAGAATCTTCGTGTACACACAGACTTTGTGTGTACATACTGTGTATACCTAGGTAATTTCACAGTTTGGTCTTGTATTTTGTAGCAGATGCTTCCGCGGATTTACATTTTTATAGACAATTCTCTGCCTCGTCAGGAAGTGATGAGATAATTATTTGTATTGTAACACAACTGTGGATTTTACACGTTTATAACGAAGTGGAGTAGGAGAAATTTAAATTATGGGAGGATGTAAAGCGTTTGGGAATGGCAATATATTATTTTCTATGCATTGGGTTGGGAAGAAAGTTCGTCGCGTTTTCAAATTAAGAATCGAAGATAATATTAAGGTATTTATTCATATGTTTATTCAATAACACGAGAAGTTATCTCGGAAATGGCAATAAGTAATAGAAGAGGATGGAAAATATGTTATTGAATAGATCTATGAACAAATATCTGAATTTTAGCTTTCAATTTTAACTTACAAACACTACGAACTTTCGTTCCAACCCAATATTAAAATTGTTAAAGAAATAACAAGTCTTCTTTTCTGTATGATACCGTATAAGTATTGAATGTATCAATTGAAACACGTGGAAGAAATAGGGATGGAAGAAATATAATTTAATTGCATCATTTAACATCGCGAGATTTACCTATACTAACCACTATTTTTGCAAAAGATCAATTATCCAGCATTGAAGCATATTTCATGCCGCTTCGATGCATCATACTTTCAACGGCTCCGATAAACTTTGAGAAATCGTCCGGACCGTCTTTTCTCGGACCAACATAAACGACCTCGCATTTTTAATGTGCCTCGCCTGGTAAAATTTCAACAGAATATTCATATTCATCCGGATCTTGAAAGAATTTCGTGAGCATTGCATCGACGGTGTTCTCAAATACACTTATACTAAATCCGACTGAAAACACTGACTCGGTTGAAGAATAAGACGAGGGTCAGACTGTTTTTCAGAAGATCCGTGAGCCTGTATGCATGACGAAGTCCGCGTTAGAAACGAGCGCGTAGAATCTTTTTCAGGGTGCACAAATAAATACCGCACGCAAAAATAGAAATTGTTTCCGATCTCTGTCAAGGCTGATCCGCGGATCTATGTTAATGCTATGTTCCCCTACGCTCAGCTTCTCTTTGTTCACTGTACAGTAGGGTGGACAATACTTTCCAACTATGAAATTTAGAGCGCGCTATCCACTAACATTGGTCCATTTCATGAAAAAATGATATATCTAAAATTTTATTGTTTTGTTGCAATTGAAATAATAAAAATGATTGTATAGATATCTTTAGTAGAGCACGCATTCCAATAGGAGCCGCACAAAGTCTAAATAAAATCGATCTTGTCATTTTTATAAGAGAACATGTTCCAGTTACTTTTAATGCTCGGTAGGTCTAGTGTTAAATGTGAAGAGTGCACTGAAAATTGAAGTTAAATATTTTATATCTCCATAAAATATCATAATTCTTTATACATATTCAAGCACAAGTTTACTTTGTACGAATTAAAGTTATTTCACATTAATTGTCCTGCTTATGTTTGCTCTAGATCCACCAGAAAAAGTTTCATTAAAATCGAACCCAGCACTGTGATCTCTCCTTGTTAGTGTTGGAATGATTAAGAGAATAACAAGATTACTTCTCGTAATTGAAGAAGACAATTTTTATCTAGCATAAAGATCCGCAGCCTTCAAAAATGAATAGATTTTTCCCTCGTCCCTAGATCCCTTGTCGACTGAATGCACTGCCAGCTCGTACCGCATGCTCCACAATGTCAGCAGTGGCACAAGCAACAGTTTCAAGGTTCGGAAATGAAACTCGCCGCTCCTCCGCGAATGTTACACCGGGTCTAGCACGGTCACGGTTTAAAAGTTGCAGCATCGCCGCGAAAATAAACGCGCTGCGAATAAAGCGAGAGATCCGGCTCAAAGGGACCTCTTTTGAGTTACGCCCGTGCCAGAGGCGACAAGGTTGAACGTGATAAAACACGCGCTATAACCGTCGTCATGTCGTATGATGCTTGTCCCGCGAGATGCAGCCACGAGACTCCGGCCCGGAACGTTTCCGCTCTTCGAGGTTCCCGCGATCGTAAACTCGTGTTTTCGTTGGCTTCGGGGATGCTTCTGGCTAGACGTAACCGTGGCCGGAAGTCGTGGCGAAAATTACCGACCTCGCTCACTAACATTGTTGTTGTTCCAACGTCAACAGGACTGACTACATTACTCTCGATCGCTTATCCGAAGTTCAAACGAACAAAAACATCAAATTTGCATTTTTCTTTGCAAAAGGATGCTTTTATAAAAGATAGAAGCGTGCAATCTGAAACTTCACATACTATGCTTTTACATAAATTGTTTCCGTTCGGCTTACTCATAAATACAGCTTTTTTGCACGGTAGACTATGACGCTGCGCGTAATTTCTTTATCCAAGAAATATCTGCACTTTTGACGTCGAAAAACGACATCTATGCAACCAAGTGGCCTGATTTTAGGTCAGATGATTATAGAATTCTTTCTTAAGATATAGTTAAAATTTCAAGTCGGTCGGTGATTGTTCCATTACTTTCTTCTTAATAATGCAAAACCCGAGACAACGTAGTCTCCACGGAAGCGACCCGAAATGTGCACTTCTCTAGTCAATAACTTTGACGATATTATGAATTCTGACTTGAACTTTTACAGTGACGTTGTTAAAGAGTTAGACTGCAAGATCCTGCAAAATAAATTCGCCAAATCGCCCGTGTTCCCTGTTGTTTTTTCAATAGTTGCCTCTTTTTCGTTCGATTCGCGGAGACAGTCGGGTCGCATCGATTTCTGATAATCCACGAAAGTTGATTCGATATATATATCGGAAACTTCGCGCAACGTGATCCTCGCATACACACGCTCCTCCAGATCCCACACATGCAACCATAACACGCGTACACACTTTCCCATGTACAGTTTTTCGCCGATTTCGCCGGCTCGCGAAGGATATCTGTTTCATAGCGTCGTCTAGACAAAACGCTCACCATTAAATAAATATCCGTCGCATTATATCGAGAGTAACAAGCGATCGTAGGCACTATATTGTCGACTGTCGGCGACGCTTTCCCGGCGATCATTTTTTCCTTTTCCTCTGTTATTAATGCCGTCGATATTTCCGATCTCGGCAGACGCTAACAATCCATATCCACTCTTCTGTCTCGTTACGTCAATTAACTCGTCGGTGGATCCACGAGCCTTCCTTTCCGAGCGGATAGAGTGGCATTAATTTGAAGCATCGAATAAAAATACAAGCGAGTGTCTGCCGCGAATGATCCTCCTTCGTCTGCCATTGGTCGTTGCACCTCGCTGACGATCCTATTTCTTCTTTTTCTACCACGGCCGTCGCAATCGGCTTTCTTCTCGTCTATTTTCCGCAGAGCAACTTGAAACTCGAAGATCCCGAGATCGAGTGAGGCGACACGTTGCTGTTTAAATTCAAATCTCGCCATCCCTCGTAAGCTCCCATCCCTGTATGCACACACGTTGTAAGTTTCCAATTTTATACAGTACCCGAGTGTACTGCTGCGAAGAGTATCTGAAATTAAATCTTAGAGTACGTTGTTAGAAGAAATGTGTGCGTTAACACGAGCGAATGAATACTTTTGATTCGTGCAATGAAAGGTTCAGAAAGTTAACGGTTCAATTTTTATTCTTGTCACGTGGATGCTTCTTGAACCTCGAGCCGAGTCTTCCACTCTCCAAACTAGTATCTAATTAATTCCTCTTGCATATTGTTGCACCGTCGAATGTTTCGGATCGGTTTTGTACAGGTACGGGCCGCGCTCGCTCTCGGTCCGATGAATTTTCCAGGGGTTCCGGGCCGATGAAACTTTCATTCGAATAATAACCGGTCGACCGCGGGATTATTCGCTCGTATAAAAACCGGATCAATAATAAAACAGGCCGCGTGGTCTGTGGTTTAATCGCCGGGCAATATTTCCATTAGTTCACCGGGATACGGGGTCCGGGGCTTGTTTGATTTTCGATTTTACACGGTCGTTCTGCAACGGCATAATATCGTCGTACATGCATATATCCGCCACGGAACGACACACGTGTTCGACCGTGAGTAATAGAATCGGACCAGTGCGCGATTTTGTCCGAGCATGGGCCGCCGTTCGCGGACCAGTTTTGGTTAAAAGATGGTTTACACCGGATCATGTAAAATCGAAACCCGCGAACACACGCATCGAACCCAAGCGAGCGATTCCGCGAGCGGAATAACAAGCAACCGTTGCACACAACACAACAATCCCTGAATCCGGTTGAAAATCCATCCCGTGTCGCGTTTCGAAGCTCCATTGTGCCGCCGGTCGATCGCCAGACGCGTAATAGCCCGGTCAAACTTTACGCGCCCGTACGTCCGCCTCGCTGATTTGACTTTCATAATCCGAGAACCCACCCGTCCACCCCCGCCCAGATACGATATATTTAGGGAGCCCGAATCACTTTCGAACTTGTACGCGAATCGTGATCGCTGCCCCATCGAATTTACCACAGACCTTGCCGAGGATCAGCCCCGAGACTTGGTAGAATGGACTTGCTATACCATCCTCATTTCATTCACAAAGTGGGAAATCTTTGAATTTTCGTCATTCGAATGGAAGAGTACCTTGTATCCATTTTTATACATAAAAATATTAATCCTACAAATCGGATTATTGCGAGATCAAACACACTTTACAATAATATTGATTTTTTAAATGGCACGTTACAGGTATTCAAAACAAAATTACGCGAGATTATTTGTTAATACCGTACCTATATTTAAATGTGTAGGCTGTATAATTTTTCATTAATACTTTGAATGGAAATGTTCAATAATAAAGATTAATTTTGAAGATATCTCCGTACTTACATTCTCTCCCTCTTGAAGAAAACACGACACGTTGCATTCGATCTCAGTAAGCAGCGTAGAAATATTTTATACCCTTAGAGAGAGAGAGAGAGAGAGAGAGAGAGAGAGAGAGAGAGAGTGCTCTATAACAGAAAGAATAAATTCATTTAATTCAAATCGATCGACCGTCGAAGACTAAATAACCTGATTAAAATTCCAGAATGACTCTCGGCTATTTTCTGCTTTCAAAATGGTCTGAAAAATCGAAATAAACTCGGAAGTATAAACCCACTGGAGTATACGATAAATAAACGAATTACGTTTATGACACGAAGTTCGTAAATGGACAATTGCCGTGCAAATGCATATCTATATCCGTCTCCCCTATGCAGTACTTTTGAATATTTCATCCAGAATATTACGATTCTCGGTACGGCGCTCTCAAAAGAACTTTTCCAACTCCTGAAATATTTACGATTGCGGTTTCTGTCATTGATTGACGGTTTTCTATTCGGGAGGGGAATAATTGCGGGATCTCCGGACGTCCAGCTCGTCGTGTGAAAAGTTTCTGTAGTTCAGAAGCATAATAGAGTGAACGGTAAAGACTCGTAAAAGGTTCGAGGAAAAGAAGCGTCGCTTCTCCGAGGGGTTGGTAATGAGCAACTGTCAGGAGGACGTGGAAACTGTGATGGAAGGTAACCAGAACGGGGGTTCAGTGTAACCTTCATAACGCCATAATTTCCCGACACACGACACCGTAACGGGTCGCGAATGTTCTGCCGGAACGTATTAATAATGCTTTGACTTCGACCACAATGCGATGCATACATTACGCGCGCGCGGCACAACGTGTCATGCCGAACAAACGGATACGTTTGCCGGGTCTGATTTATGCCCGTCGTAATTGAACGCTGTGCTAATTGAATCGAGCGCCGGTTTTTCGAGCCGGAAATTCGTTGGCTCCGCTCATGCTACTCGATAATGCGCGAATCAAACTGGAACAGGTGCGCTTTTCATTGAGCAAAATAATGTGGGGACAATCGGCGGCCGCTTGTTACCGCGACCGGACAATGAAAAATTCATGTAGGAGCCCGCTTGCTCGGATCTTGGCGGCATTTTGGCGAGTAATTAGCGAACGATTGACGATCATATCCAACGATAATATCTTCATCTGCATACCGTTCGCACAAAATAGGCTACGACTATACTAACGCATATCGAACTCGGACGAAGCTGTTTTTCGTCACTTTACGGGACAAATCTTTCGCCTAGTTTAACAACATCCTAAATATGAAACGAAATACATACTTATAAGCGTCTTATTGTTCGCAATAGCGATTCTATCAATAACAGTGATGATTTCTTTGATTCCAGAGCGGCGTTAGGACGCGTCTGCATGAAGCTGGTGGTGGTGATGGGCGTTACCTGGGTGGCGGACGTGGTGTCGTGGGTAGTCGGCGGGCCGCAGTACATCTGGTACTTCACGGATCTGATAAACGCCTTCCAGGGCGTGTTGATCTTCGTGGTGGTTGGTTGCCAACCGCAAGTGCGTGCTGCCTTGAAGAGGCTGTGCAACAGGAATCCGCGAACGAACGCCGGAAGGCAGGGTAACGGTCTGAGCACGACCAGCCACGGGATGCCCAGCATGGGGGACAGCGTCACCCAGAATCCGAGCACGAAGACAGCCCCGTTGGAGACCATCTGCTAAAGAAAGAGAGAGGAGAGAGTGAGAGAGAGAGACAGAGAGACTGGCTTTTCCCGCCACGGTGATTTAGCGGGAATCTTCTGATCGCATGCAGGAAGCTCTATGTCTCCCGTGGATCGGGTCTGCGGCCTATCATCAATAAACAGCCGATCGACGGGATCCAGAGGACGGGGCGCAGAGCTCGTCCACGAAGAGATAGACGTCCAAAGCCAGACGCGGAAGTTAGCCGCGGTTGATCAGGCTAGGAGACCGGAAGAGAACACAGTATACGAAGCGATACGAGCGTTCCCACCGGAACGCAGAGGCGCGTAGACGTGAAGGGGTCGCGACGATAGGTCGAGGAAGGCAGGATTTTCAGTTTACAACCCGGCCGTTGTCGGATCCTCCCAGAACAATACCGATCAACACCGATCGGCGACGCTTATGCTGGATGCTCGATAGCCAACCACCGAGCCGGGTCGACGACCTCGAAGACCGTGAACCCTGGTTCCGGACGACTTTTCAAGCGATCGAGAGAGACTCTCCGAGGCAGCTGTACTCGGATGTAGGCCTCGAGTCGGAGGCTCCTAGCGCCCGAGGTCGTCGACCTTGACGACAGAAGTCCCCGCGAAGAATGCGTCGACTGTCGCAGACGACTGTCCCCGTGGACCCGGCCGCGGGGAATGCGACACGCCGAGAGCCTGTCACGTTGAATAGTTCATTGTCACGGTAGAACACAATGGGAGAGCGGAGAAAACAACGCGATGCCACAAATATTCATAGAGACCACGTTCAACCTTCCCCGGGGACCAGGTCTCTCTTGTTCCTCGGGTTCTAACCATAATTCGTGCATCGTCGACCTCGTCGCCCGCAATTGGAGTTGTGCGGGAACCTGACGATCGGACCGGGTCGGGTTCTCGAAAATTTTGGGTATCTCAAATGTGTCGAAATTCCCAAGATTTTGGATCCGAGAATCCGCCCTGGTAACGAGAAAAAGTTTCGACACGTCCCGGCCCGATATTTTCGGGTCCTCGCACACCTCTACCCGCAATTGAACGATGAAGATCGGGTGTTTATAAAGGGGGAACTAATGAGACGACGCGTGCCCGATACGAAACGCTACTTTGTTCGAATGTTATTAATAAACGGCGCCAGTCGAGGTCGGTCCTGATTCGGGGTGAGCATTTCTCTTCCAGCAACGGTAACGATGATCGACGACCGTCGAGAGCAACGATCCAGCTTTCTTTCTTTCTCGTTTGTTTTTACGCAATGACTCGGCCCGTCCAGGCCGTGGTCAGAATTCGCATTCGACGAACGATTGCTACGTTCGGGGAAATCGAGTTTTAATCGCGACGGTCGGGATCTTGGAAGAAATTGAGATTGAACAACTCGTTCGCGAAATCGTTTATATTTGCCGTTTTTTTTCAGAAACGAAGTTCTTTATTAGGTGCAAGTTACTTTTTACGAACGTTGTAGATCAGAGAAATAATTTATTCAGTTGTCAATGTTGAACCGGCGCCTGAATTGTTGAGTATATTTAAGATGATGAAAGTTCCTGCACTATATCGAAACTGTTTCAAAATTTATCATATGAAGTCAGAATTTTTGGAAGAAACTGGCAATCGTAAGGGTAGATCGTCGTTTCCGAGGGGTGTTAATTATTCGTTCCCTTTAAAACTCCATTTATTATTCGTGCTGTAAGTAAAGTGCCAATTTTGGAGAATGAAATAGCCACACCAGATCAGTTTATCAGATCAGATTATCTTTTATATATTTCGCAACCAGTTTGCTTTGAGCTGCTCATCTCTCAGTCCTATCAGGATGAAATTTTCAAGGGGAAAAAGCAGATCGACCTTGACCCCCGTTTCACACTAAGCTCCGTAGAAAATCGTGCTATCCCATGGTGTCTACTTTCGGCCTGGGCCTTCATTATTCATCGAGCGCGCTCGAAGCCGCGAGCGATCGCGCTTCAATTTTCTTTAGCATAAATTTGCATCGACACAGTCGCGTTCGAGGGGGAATCCTCTGGCATTGGCATGCGCGACGTCCGGAGTTTTACACCGGCAAACCTCGTCATCGATCGGGCTTATCGATTACTCGTTAAATAACCCGATTCCGCGTACTTTTCTGCCGGGCTTATCGGGCGTAATCCATTCATGGTTTCATCCCGGCGTACACGATTTCTTGCGCGATCACGTTTTTTACGACCGCTCTCCACAGCCGTCCCGTTCCGGGAGAATATCCGCTCACTGCCAACCGTCGATTTCGATAACAAGACTTGAAAACAATTAGCAAACAGCTTTCGCAATAGACAAGGTACTCGGCGATCGCGTCAGTAATTCTGTACTCGAGACACACCGAACCGAGCTTCGATATTTCTTTATGCAGACCTTCTTGGTACCTTTTTTTTTATTTTACGAGAATGATAGGAAGCCCTTTATGTTATTTTATTAACGAAGATTGCACGGTATATGTTTGTTCTATCCCTTGTAGCTTTTTACGAATAGACGGATATGATTTTAGTTTTCGCTTATTGTTAGTTAGTACTCAAAGCAAAGAGGGATGAGAACAATGGTTATCGGACTGCTAAACATTATGCGTAAGTTATTAAGTAAATTATAATAACGAGGAGTGAGATCAAAAATAGATATTGTTCTGTTTGTTTTAACCATTCGCGAAGAAAGTCAATTTTTATTTGATTTATGTTTCTTTGAGACTGCATATAGTTTCACAGTCTAGTAAAGCAATAGCACACACGTGCGCTTGTAGCCTTGAATTATTTTTCTGTTTCGTAAACAACCGAAAGAAGGAGTACATGAATCGGTCGACTCGAGTACAGAGTGTCCACCGGAAGCACAACGAAGCGACATCGTATACGATTTGCGAACCATGTTTTTGTACTTTTCATACCGCAGATTTTCGAGATTTTACTCAGGGGACACCGTGATCCGACGAAAACCGCGAACGGCTCGTCGTTCACGATCTGTCAAAGGGCGAGTTTTTTTTTCGTTCCTCTTTTCCCCGTTGAACGATGTACACTTCTGTTTCCTTCAACTGTTAACGTGAGTCACGCATCCGCGGTGACGTACACGTAGGTAGGTCAGGGCATAATCGATTCGAACTCGTGACAATACACTCTAGGAATTCAATGCCTTCGGAAATGCCTTCCAAATGTGGTGTTCAACGTGCCGAATTGTATACAATGGGGAACCAGACGAGACCAGGTGAAATCTCCTCTCGGTTCTCGCGTTCAGCGCGTGCGGCCGCGCGAGATTACCATTTCTCTCTCAAGCCACGATATCCGGCCTGCAACTTCCGTTTATATTCGCCCGAGATCTTATCCGTCGTCTGCATAGTTAACCTTTCGAACAAAAACTACCCTCGGTACACTCTTTATCTTCTACTTTTCCTTCGACTCGCTCCCTGTCGTGGGTACCATTTTCAGTACACCTTGAACTCAAGGATTGACGACGTAAGCATCGGGAAACAATGCACAATAAAATAATTTGACACACTGCCAATTTTAGACGAGCGTACTTCACTTTTCATATCGTATTTTATACTTTTTACAATGTTAATGGCAACACGATGATCCTCGTTTGTCTCTCGTTTCTCTTCACTACCGAACTTTTCTTGTTCCTCTGTAACAAATGGATCTAATGGCAAATCATTTCATCAATTACAAAAATGGCCCAACAGAGAACGTCCTTATACCAACTCAAATTACATAAGGATTAGATGTGTGTTACAAATTAATTGTGCTATGGGAATCGACTGCAAAAATGGTTCCACAAAAGAAATCTCTATATCAACACCAGTGATACCAGAGACAGACGAGGGTTACCAATAAATTTTTACAAGCGAGCTTTACAGTTTAAATTGAATGCAAAAATGGCCCGACAGAGGACGTCTCTATACGAAATGGCAAGTTTCTTAAGAGAAAGCAATTTTTGACGGCATTTCATACCCGTCTATCCCGCGAAGTAACGATATAAGTAAGTTCGTAGTTTAACGAGCTCTCGAGGGGTTAATTAATCACGGTAGCTCGTCGATGGGGTCACGTTCGAAATCCCGACCCTGTCGGGATCGCGAAGTTTGAAAACCGCGTGGAGTAATAGCTCGCCGCGCCCCACCATCGAGAAAGACAGATATAAGAAACAAGCGTCGGTATCGATTTCCGTATCGAATTCGCGGCGAACGTGATCGGAAGTGGCCAGCGATCGCACGCACCGCATAAAACCTCTATGTAGAGTTAATAACGCCGCGCTCGAGTTTTGCTATTCGTCAAGCAACACGTGCGTGGCCGTTTGACGAGCGGCACGAACCAGCCGCAAAGAGTAAAATCGTCGTCATATGTTTCTTCAGGTGCACCCAAGAAACTGAGCCGCGCGCACCCATCGCTCATGGTAGTCAAAACTTTCCATTTCCATTCGAGGATCCTCCGAACCTGCGAACAAAGCCTAACAAAAAAAAACATTTAAAAAATCGAAAAAAGGCTGCTGTTTAGACAAAAAGCACACGATCCTCGAGCGGGAGCGGATCGTTTCACGAGCCTCCTTAGTTCCTTTTCTTCTTCGGTGTGAATGAGAGAGCGGACGGGGGCGTCGTTCGCGTTTAATGACGATGACGGGAGAACCAGGAAATTTTCCAGCTCGGGGAATCAAAAGAGAGAGACGTCGACGACGTCCCCGTCCTCGCGTTGCGTGCGTCTAGTGCGTGCCAGGTTATAGCTGTTGCGAGTTAATCGCGTGACAATGCGAGCGTGCGAACGGCACCGTGTAATTAGTGTATTAACGAGCTGTAACTTCGTTACAAATCCCCTTTCGCTGTGTATAATCGCGGCGAACAATGCGCGACATCGCACGGCGACGGTCGCCGCGTGGCACTTAATCGTCGGGGGACTTTCTCGTCTTCTGGATCAAGGATCAATTAAACGTCTCCCACGATCCATCTGTCCAAGATGGACGCCCGGCCACGAACCCGTCGCAGCGCGTTTCGTCCTCCGTTGATCGCCACTCGCCATCGCATCCTTGTAGATAGCATTCACTCGTCATTGTATTACGTGTATAATTACTGCGGACGTTGGATCGCGATAATTCGACGATAACGCTGCTCTAACGGCCCACTAAATCTGTAAGTTATTATTAGGCGTCCGACAACACCGGCAGGTCCCATAGACCGCGGGGCTACGCGCCATTTTGCGGACAATCGGCTGCCAACATGGACAATGGCACGCCGAATACAAGCTTGAAATGAAGTTCATTAGCTGCACCGATATCCAATCCAGTTGCTTGATCTCTGCCGCTGTGATTCTCGTAAATCAAAATGGTAGAATTACTAATTATTATTAGTTACTTGACAACGAAGTTTGTGCTTCTACACTTTAAGTTTAGTTCATTTCAGAACGAATAAATTGCTATTAAGTGCCACAAATTTTGTAACAATCGTTTTTAAGCAAATTACTGGTGACCACCGTGGTACAAGTGCATCAAATCCGCAGTCTAGTCAACGACAAGAATGATTAATTATTCAATAGTACACTTTCAGCTCGACATAATTAATTAAAATCGACTGCATTAATCATTAGCAACTACGTTTTTAGCTTTTACCTGCAACGTGCTACTGACATTTTTGAAAATAAAAATGGCAGGAAGGTGTCTTCATATAAATGTGAACTTCATACAGCTTTTAGAGACACTTTACAGAATATTTAAAAGCACGATTCATTATTCAATAGTGCAAGACTGCTGTACGTCATCGTTTAAAGTCGTTCAGTCGTAGCAGGACGTACCAGTTTTCTTTTTAATCCATTGATTGGTGCACCTAATAAACTTAATTTCTTAACGAATAAAAGGTAATAATGATCTAAAAAGGAGGCTTAAAGCAATAATAATAGTAACTCTACGATGATCGCTCGAGTCTGTAGGATCTGCTGGTCGATCGGACCCCAGTGTACATTAACGTAACGTCCGTCGTAGTCGGCGGATAGTTAGTCAGGTAGTTAAGATAACCTAAGCCAAGGGACACCCGTAGCCTTAAACTAATTTATTCGGAGTAGACGTTGTTGGCGTACGAACAATAAGATGAACGGTAATGTATTAGGCGTAGCGCTGTTGATATTGCCGAGATAGCCGCGCGTTATCCTGCGAGATGTACGCGAGCATCTCTGGTAAGTACACGATTTGAATCGATAGCTCTAGGGTAGCTGGTATACGCGCGCATTTGTGCGTACACTATCGCTCAGAAATAGTTGCTCAGTCACCACAGTCAGTTTCTAGGAATACAGAGAATAAGAGACAACATGTGCTACATGTTTTCTAATCGATCTTGCACCGTTTCTTTCCGATCATGCGAACTGTTCACTGTTCAGTGAAATTGAGCAAGTAAAACAGTGAAAGACTGCAAGAATTGATATTTTATACAGTTTATTAAAATCATTAACGAAAGACTGAAATTTATTTTCAGCTCCAGTTTCTTACAATTGATGCGGAACGTTTACATGTTGCGATAATGAACCACACCGTCTAGTTATGATACAAAAGTTGAGTAAAATGCAGACACTAACTTGAGCGCCGAGGAAAAATTGAATAAAGCGTCTGCAGCGCCGATAAAATCGATGAATCTTGGAATTCATTGGATTGTCGTCTGATCAAATGGTTTTGAGCGGTAGTGTACTCGGTAGCTTGCCAGTATAGAGGCGTAGGGTTAAGGTGAAGCTTGAGAATCGCGCGAATCAAGCGGACTGCACCTGAGAGACCGAACGTGTGTTCTCCAGCGAGGAAGAAGGAGAGACGACCGACGACTGTGGTCGTTCCTGGAGAAAATCCGCAGTCGTTCGAGCAATGGCTCGGCCTATTATCGAATGCCGCGTGCCATCGCGTAATTTACGTGCGTGCACGCGGTCCCGCAGCGGAAAATCCAATGTTGAATTTAACATCGCGACGGTCGCGGATGGAACGCGCATCGGTATGTCGCGCCAAGATCTTTGGAATAGCATGAGAATGCTTCTTCTTCCGAGCCTAGATCACTCGAAACTCCAGGTGGATCTTGCTGGTTCCGCGAAAATCGTTCACTTTTTGTACATTTTTTACACTCGCGTCCGCGCACGGCTTGCGTCCGATGCAGCAGGCAATTTTTGTTCGATGTTGTGCAGACTGTTGAAAAGAAACGTGTGCGGATTTCTTCGGAGAGAATACGGAGGCTATATGCATACAGATTGAGAGAGAAAGAGAGCGTGTGCGTGTGTGTGAGAGAGAGAGAGAGACAATAGTATTAACTGGTCGAGCCCAACCTGAACTAGCCTTGCGGCGAGGCTCGTCTCGGCTCGATTCACCATGTAGAGGACTGTCGATTCACTTATGGTAGAGAGTTTACGATTACAACGACCCTGTACTACGACCGAGCGTACACCATTCCTGTACAATGTATCGTAACAGTATTTACTATCGCACTAATGGTAATAAACGATAACTGTTAGTACGTTCGCTGGGAGACTTCATTCGCCACCCCCTGAACTATCCTGAACCTCATATAATGTCCTAGAGACTGTGTTTCTATATAGAAGCGACAATTTCTTACAAAATTGCTGAACTGATTACACGATCTCTCCAAATGGAAACTAGACGCACAAAATTCCTAATGTTGAAATTTTAAGTAGGTTTTATGCAGTGATTCATTAAGAACGCGGCTATTCTTTCATCCCCTTCAAACTTTGTTCGAAATTATCCCCTACAAAATTTGGACAATAACTCTTCGATGTATGTACTTGATAGCGTCTGTGCATTTGAGGGTCATTCCACGGAAAATATTTTCTTCCGAGGGTACAGAAAAGCCGAGACAGAATCAAAAATAGGATCAAGTCACAGAAAATCAGGACGCCCGGTTACGCCACTGAAATAAAATGATCATCTGCGACTTGACGCATTCCAAAATTCGCCGAGGTATCTGCGAATCTATCTTTCGCGGAACGAATGTCTGTTCGATCGTAGCGTCGGTCAAGTGGCTCATAAAAATCTCTATGTTCCGATAAACATCCGCAGTCTAATTCGAAACGACCTCGAGCACCATTCGCCGAGTTCTCCGATTTACAACGACGCGACGGCGCCAGTGCACGCGCCCATAGAATCTAAATTGATTAGCCCAATAATCGTATAACGACGTTTGTCCCGGGTATGCATCATCGATTCGGTAGCGGGAAGTTTGGAGCCGGACAGACCCTTTCTAATTCAATCAGGCAACTTCCCTGTCACGGACTCGGGCATTAGCCGAGCGAAACCGGAAACTTCGACCGCATTGTTAGTCGGGGACAATTACGCCCGGGCTCTTATTAAACGAACGAATTTTACAGTTGGTTAATTAGATCTGTGTCCCCAGCGTTGCGTTAAATTCGGAGTCTGGAGGGAGAGAGAGAGAGAGAGAGAACGGTACCACATCGACAAGAGTGTCGTCATTAATTCCAAACGTTTCGAAACGGGGGCAAACATCGACACCCGATAATTCTTGTCGAATAGGCGAGCCTTTATTTAAGGAAGATCGATGGTAGCAGGCACATTGCATCCGGTGGCCGAACCGACGGGGGCAACGACCCTTTGTTTACTCAGTTCCTTGGTCGAATGTTTACTCGCTGATAGTTGAGTGACATCCTCAGAATTTGGGTCGACGTTTGGTAAATGATTCCGTTCGATATTCTCGGCGTGTGACTTGCCTCGTTGGCTCCGTCGAGTGAGCGTGCACGATAATACATAAATCTGAAACGGCCGCGGTCAGGCTTCAAGGTGAAATTGTTTATTTGGACTATATCGACATTATACAGTACATGGATTCGATTTTATGTAATATATCAGTCGCAGAATCGTCGAAGGAGTCACGCCTGAGATTCGACTGGCTGCCGCTATCTGTGATCATGCAAATGCACCATCAATGGTATTGAAATAGAAATACCGGCTAGGGTGTTTACTATTTAATGTACAAGATGATTCACATCATTCTGTCACCTTAAATTGCTCAGTAACTGTTTGTTATTAAAATTCCAGTCAAGGTGAAATTTAAGGTCAACGAAAAGGTCGTCGATGAAGTAAAATAACAAAAAATTAATTAGTAAATTGCAGACCTCCCTATTGATAGCATACAATTTTTGTTCGGAACATTTTTTTCATTTAACAAACAGTTTACAAGTAATTTAAGGTGTTAGAATTAGGTATCACAACTCGTTACTTACCGTATACGGCTGTAGTTTCGATAATTTTTCCTTTTCCTCTATAGATATGGACAACCTTTTTCTAAAACAATACACAAAAACAGTTACAATCGTTTACAATAATAGTTTACAATAATATTGTGTGTTACAATAGTAATGTATAATACAAATTGTAGTCGATGTCCGAAGGTATGATCATCTGCTCGTTCTTGCGGATTTCATTGACCTCGTGCTGTTGTTCCGCGATCCCATGCGCGTAAAGCCCCTCTATCTAGAAGATCAATTGAGCGGTCATAATAATCAACGATGAGCATATACTGATTTACCGGCATTAGTTGTAATGAAACACGCGGCAAGTCTGATGTGCGTTCGATAGCGAAGAAGACGCAACCGCACTGCATAAAATGATGTTCAATACCATCAATCTCCGTGCGACTATTGGATCCTCGCTTAAATGTTGAAATCGATCCGGAAGTATTTTAACTAACGCTTCGATGGGTACATCTTCCTCGTATATACTTAACACGTCGAAGGCAGACTTGCGTTGAACATTTTTGCTTCGTGGCAAATTCAGCAATCTTCGCCATTCCGCGTTTGGCCGGGTTTCACTTTTCAACAACTCCATACTATCTTGTAATTTCGACAGAAGCCTTTCCGTCTTCGACATTCTCTCTTCTGATACACAACCCGTTTCGTAGCCTTTCTTGGTGAGCCTTTGGTCGGCGTTATCGGGTCGCAGGCTTAGCCTAAACTCCGCGCGGCTAGTGAACATTCTGTAAGGTTCGTTTGTCCCTTGAGTGGTGAGATCGTCGATAAGGACGCCTATGTAGCCCTCTGTCCGACTTATTATCAACGATTTCTTCTTAAGAACCTGGTAAATTAATTCTGAATGTTATTTTCACCATATACCTGGAGCAGAGATTGGTACAACTAATTACAAACCTTAGCTGCAGCATTAGCGCCCGCTATTATACCTTGTGCAGCAGCCTCTTCGTAACCAGTGGTACCATTTATCTGTCCAGCAAGGAACAATCCTGGTATCCTCTTCGTTTCTAATTTAACGTTCAACTCTGTAGGATCTATGTAGTCATACTCGACGCCGTAGCCAGGTTTCACTACAGAAATATAGTAGAATCTTTAGTTACACGATCGAAAACATTTATTATGATTAGATTTCGGATTTTATGCAAAGTAAAAATTGTTTGCAAGCTACATAAACATTTATTTTTTTGCTTAATCGTTTTAAGAAGTTGATAATAATACAAGGGTATTTTTAAATTCTTTAAATATTTCCATTGTTTTCTATTTAGTTTACCTATTTTCGTCATGAATACATATGACCCGCAGTTATGATCGAAAGGGCAACTTACACATTTTGGCATTTTCTAATCCCGGTATGCACTGAATCAGCTCCTGCTGCTTTTCTGGTGGAAGGGTGCATGATAATCCCGAGGGATATATCAAAGGCGAGTCTAATCCTTCCGGTTCCAACCAAATTTGGTGCTCGTTTGCGGGAAATTTTAAGATTTTACTCTCTATGCTTGGGCAGTACCGCGGCCCATTTATCTCTTCCGTTATGTGCAAATTACAATGCAAATTCTCTTTTACTATCTTCGACACGCCTTCTGATGTAAATGTTAGATAACATTTTAATTGCTTCTCTACAGGTAGCCAGACGGAGTCGCTCATGAATGAGAAAGGTGTTGATACTTTGTCCGGTAACTGCACACTACATTTGGAAAAATCTATGGTAGATTTTTCTAATCGTGGTGGAGTACCTAAAGAACACAATGGTTCCGTGAATGTAATACTAGGTGGTAACAAAGATAGTTAAAGTGGTAGATACCAGTTTTCAATCTTCCCATCCTGAATCCAACTCGTTCCAATGTATTAGCTAAACCTATGCTTGGTTCATCGCCAAGTCTTCCAGCAGGTCTCTTCTCTAAACCAATATTAATTTGACCCTTCAGGAAGGTGCCAGTTGTAATAACAACTGCTCCACTGTATATTTTTGTACCATCCTCTGCAACAAGTACATTCTTAATTTTTTGAAAAACAGATTTAGCATAGTCAAAATATGAGCATACTTAGAATTATTCCATGGCATCTTGGAGAATCTCCTTGAATAATTAAATCTTCTACCGAGGATTCGCATATTTGTAAACCAGGAGTGTTGAACAGTTCTTTCTGTAAGTGTTTCTTGTATAAACCGCGGTCGATTTGTGCTCTGTAACCCCATACAGCTGGACCTTTGCATTTATTTAATATGGTATAATGAATCCCAGACAGGTCACATATACGACAACAAACCCCATCCAAAGCATCTACTTCTCTCATGAGATTCCCTTTGCCAATTCCACCAAAGGATGGATTGCACGACATTTCTCCTGTTCAGTCAAAACGTTGTTCTGAACTATGATTTCATAAAGCTTTATTTCACTGTATCAATAAGAAGTATGCAAAAATCCGTAAATGTTAACTGACCGATGATATCAGGATTTTCGAGAATCCCAATACATTCGAAAACTCAAATATGCTCGGAAATCCCGATATATCCGAGAATACCGTCCCGATCCTGAATAAAATTCTCGACCTGTCCGATCCAACATTTTCAGATTCTTGCACACCTCTAATAAATAGGAATCATACCTACTGTGCTTTTCTTGTGGGTGACCAATAAAGTTTTAGCTTTCATTCTGGCAGCTGCTGCACAGGCTTCTGTCCCAGCATGACCACCCCCAATTACAATGACATCAAAGTGTTCATTAATTGTGGATGATGCATTTCGTATGCACTGGTAGAACCTTTGTCTATAGCGCAGTCCCAAAGAGGACTGTCCAATTGTTTTCAGGCTCATGTTACCTAGGATAAGAAAATAAAACGCTCTTTACATTTTTATAAATAAATTGTTGTTTAATTCATTATAATGAAATATACAAATACAAAATTTACAAAAATCAAGTAAAAAATATAAAAGAAAAAAGCGTTCATGATATAAAAAAGTCATGAGTTTCAAGTTTTTTAAATATGCAATTGTATTTCATTGCATCTTGAATCTTTGATAAAATAAAATCAATGCAGAAATCTGCTTTATTCTCAAATTTTATGTTCATGTATTGCAAATTATTTAGGAACTCCATAACAAAGTCAAAGCAATTCATTGCTGTTTCATCATAATTTTGAGACTTCCACTTTGCAGAGTCTAACATATTTTTTAGAGTTGCATCCCAATGGTAATCCCAAGAGTTAGGAGTTATTTTGAATGCAATACAACTTGTCCACTTTGATCGGTCATTCAAGATGATGCCTTGTTTATCATATTCATAAATAACTCCATTTGAATCTGTTATTCCTATGTGCAAATCTTTGAACACATCATAATCATTTATGAATGTGCCTTGAGATGGTCTAACAATTATAGCAGCTGGATGATGCATTGCATTTGTGTATGGGTATGGTACTAAAAAAGGCTGTATAGCATAATCCAAAATATCTGATTGACAAATTGGACACACTTGTAGAACCCTTCTACAAAAAATGCTTTTTGAGGTGCAATGACGGAAACATATAATTCCAGGATCAACAGCCATGGTGTTCCTGTGCTTTCTTTAACAGTCTCAAAGAAGTAACATGTTTATAGAAACAAATGAGACAGATATAACCATCAAAAGCTATAAAAATAATTAATTTCCTTCATTATTAACTTGGTTCATGTTCAGAATATAAAACAAGGCATGCTAAAAACATTTACCTTTACCAATGGAACGTTATGACCCGCATTAAACGTTGGAACGTTATCATAAAATATAAATCTATTAACTAAAGTTTATACATTTGCAAGAACATAACAAGTATGTTCCATACTTGTACATAACCTCAAGTTGTGTCACTTGCACTGTATATACAGAACACAGACGAGGTAAATATGTGATAATGGGGTCACTCTGGGGCGCTAGCGCCCCAAAACCAACGAACACCAAAATACATTGGGTGTCAGGTCTATTCCTATATCTCGTCTGTGGTCGTACTAGGGCATTTTCTACAGAGTCGGTAATTCAGAACCGTAGACAGAAAAATACATTTGCATGCAATGTCTGTGCTGATCTTGTTCGTGTCAGATTCATGTCATAGATGTGTTCGTGTATATACATACACATCGGAGAGGGTGTTCACCAGTGCCAGTGTTCGCTTTTACTTGCTTTTCTGACAGTAGCATTCAGAAAGAAAAGAACCGCTAGCAAACGTTACTTTTCGGGTTTGTTAACACGTTGCTGACCCAAGCTCCGTCATGGACGATTTACAGAATTATAAACTGCAGTTACAGCAGGTGAGAGTTTTGTTTTTCGCTTAACCTCATCGAAATGGTGGAATGGCGAGTCCATTTTTGGTGATCCCGTCGTTGTTTACGAGCTCCCAGGCAGAAATGAATTTTCGGTTTTCTCGGTTTAGGTGGAAGCAGCGCTTACCACGGATCCAACAAATGAAGAACTCCTGAAATTGAAAATTGATCTCGAGGAAGTAATAGAGCTGACACATGATTTAATTAAATCACAACAACAGGAAAAAAGGCAAGCCAATGGCATGGATGCTAAAGATCCTATTTTACTTGCAGTTCTGGCCAATAAATGGAAGGTTGGTGATCAATGCATGGCACCCTGGAGCGAGGATGGCAAGTAAGTAGTTCTTAATGCCACTTATGGATATATTATTCTCCCTTTCGGAGTCTCAGGTTGATAGAAACAATATTTTGTGATTACTGTTTCATATTATAATCTTAGAATTCACTAAATCTTGATGTTAGTAACGCTAACGTGAAGATAATGTTGTTTTATCATTCATTTAAGCAATATGTAAACACGAAATACTTGTTGCTTAATACTTTGCCTGAAAGTCACTATCATTTCATTCATGATATTCTCATGGCAACGTTGAATATCTGTCCACAAGCAACATATCTTTTATGGTTGACATATAACTTTTCAGATACTATGAAGCAACCATAGATGCAATAAGCGAGGATGGAGTTGTGAATGTAACTTTCAATGAATATAAGAATACAGACGTCACAATGCTAAGTCAGCTAAAATCGGTAGCCAAAAGGCCAGCATCGGATTGGGCAGATCAGAAATCAAAGTAAGCGATTAGTTACGGTACTTAATTTCCTTCACGAATGATTTGCCATTGATATAATCCTTCCTAAGTTTGAGTGTATGCCAGATTTTAAAGTACATTGTAGGTTGTTTTATAAGAAGCAATGTTAATCATTAATTTTTCTCCTGATCCCTCTATTCCTAATTGGCCATGATAATCACTCCGCTGTTCGGTGTGCCTTGATCTGAAATTCCAATATTGTTGATTTGTCCCTTGGTGATGCGCTATCTATGTACATCGCCGGAAACCAGGAAAAGGTAACAGGAAATATGAGATTTTATTGAAATATTAATTTTATTGTACATGCCATGTATGGTTTTAGTGTTTATTGTAATGGATGAAACCGAGAATTGAGTGATTGAAGATGATTGAGACTAACAATTAAGTAAACCCTAAGTTATTATTATCATTTATAAATGCAGAGTATATATCCACCTATTATAAAATAAATTTCATAAATATGTATCTATTAAATAGTCACAATATTTTTAGATTTAGCAGAAAATGTATTGTACATGCATCAGTATATTGTCCTGATGCAGGTCTTCACTCAGTTGCTTTAATTGAATTACTCCTATGTGTGATAGATTCATTAATTTACAGAAAAATGCAAGCTGCCGCAGTTGCAGGTTCGGATCCTAATAAACAAAGGGAATACCTAAAGAAAAAGAAACAGAGGAAACTTCAACGATTTAAAGAACTCGAGGAAGAACGTGAAATGGAGAAAAACAAATGGCTAGCATTTACAAACAAGGTAACACCAACAGTCTGATTTATATAAATAATCCGATCAAACGTTTATAATGTTTTGTTTTTTTTTATGTTGCATAAGCAGTCTTCGAAGAAGGGTGTAATTAAAAAGAGTATATTTGCCACGCCAGAAAATGTAAATGGTCGAGTAGGAATTGGTACCTGTGGCGTGAGTGGCCGGGAAATGACAAAATTCAGTAACGGTGAAAAGTGGAGGAGGGGAGCATGAATGTTATTGTAAATACAGGAATTAACATTTCGCGGGATAGAATTATCAATTATTGTTATATTACATTGAACTTGGTTCTTGAGGAACTGACAAAAAAAGGAAACGTATGTTTTGTGTTATGAGACATGAATGAGGAGAGTGTAGTTGTATCTTGAGACTGTGTGTAGACATTATGTTGCAAACGAACAATGACCTCAATAAATCCTGAAATTATCTGGATTTTCTACCTTCATGGAATGAATGCGTCGTCACGAATGAATGTATTTCTAGATTGATACAATTATGTGGGTATGATTTGTTTACAATCTATAAATAATACGAATAAATGTATATTTTAAAGTCAGATTATGTTTATTAAATGCCTTCGTGGAATTCAGGTAACATTAGGACTACCGACAAATGAAATAATTTAGTTTTAATTATACAAATTGCAAGAATACATTTTACGACATTTAATGAATGAATTTGTTTCCTCATTTCAAATAAAAAATCTGAAATATCCATTTATTTCCTAAATCAATTTTCCACGTCTGGTGTGAGGCAAGATCTTACGGAACACTAGCCAATGAAAGCAAAGCATGCTGAGTAAGTATATACTGCATGCACGCACTAACACTCAACTGCACTCAACCTATTTACACCTGTATATGTAGTACTGTTAGAAAGATCAAAAATGGTCGTTCTATTGTGGAACAACACGTCACCACTAGGTGATATATTTCAAGCGATAAAATTGATATAAGAAATTGATAAACTTCAAAAAAATATGAAACTACTACTAAGTTTTGATGATACAGTGGTGGCAGGCGATAACCACTGATTCATGTATATCTAGAGAACGCATTCTAACCTAACCTAATTAAGATTGACAACAGACGTATTAAGTATATTGAACGCTTTTTCCTTGCTGCATTAGCAAAATAATTTTATATTTATTTTATTAAACACATAAAAGCAGCTATAATATTTGCTTAAACTGCGTTAATCAGTGCTTTATGTACTACTACACCGAAATTATGTGTTACTACATTACTATTTAGACATGAGGCATATTAGACAAGGCTTTTGTATTTGTTTATCAATATATTCTATACTACTTTTACAAAGTTGGAATTGAAAGAATAAGACTGATATTGTTACCGCAAAGTAGCTAATTACTGTACACAGTATCTCAATGAATAGAAACATGGAATCCAATGACAGAAATCAAATGTCAAACGGAGATGCTGCGAACAATAAAGACATTGATTGGTCCAGGTATGGCTTGCATAATGTAGAAACTCAAAGAAACAATGAAACAAGAAGGAATAATGGAGAGTATGAAGAACTTGGACCTGAAATGTATCAAACAGGAGCGAATGAGCTATTTGCCCAAGAATATGTAAGTAATTGCACTAAGCAAAGCAATGCTTGTATTTATATCTTTTCATATATTTTCAGAGCTCAGATCCTTGGTGGAAATCAAACTTTTTCATTTCTCAACCTGTATTGTTTGGAACTTGGGACGGTGTGTTTACATCTTGTCTTATAAATATTTTTGGAGTAATTGTTTTCTTAAGATCTGGTTGGATAGTGGGACAAGCTGGCGTTCTTAATGCAGTACTAATTATATTATCTACAGGTAATTGCATACAGTTGCTTAATACGTTAAACGCCATGTAGGTCCCTAGGAATCAGTCATAAACTTAAATTCATGAAAAAATGCATACTTAATAGATCCCTGTTTTTTTCAGTATGCACTGTGCTAGTAACTGTACTATCTGCAGTGGGAATATGTGAAAGATGTCGAGTAGAAAGTGGAGGAGTTTATTTTTTGTTGTCACACGTGTTAGGGTCAAGATTTGGTGGATCAATCGGGCTATTATACTGCTTTGGACAGGTGAGGCAACATAGCAATTGGTAGCAATAATGGAAAATTACTTGAAACTCTTGTTGTAGGCGGTGGGTTGTGCATTGAATGTATTAGGTTTTGGAGAATCTATGGCTGGCTTGGTACACTTAGAGTCTGCTTGGGCAGAGCGTGGTTTTGCATGTGCAGCTGTTATCTTGTTATCTGTTATCAATGTTGCTGGTGTCAAATGGGTCATAAAACTTCAATTCCTTCTCTTGTTAATTTTACTTCTTGCTGGAGTAGACTTTGTGGTGGGAAGTTTTACTCATGTGAATATCGGTAAGATTCTATGTGCTTTTAAAATAAAATAAAAATTCGATGTGCTTTCTAACAAATAATTCATTTCATACCTGTATAATTTTGCGAATATTGTAGAGGCAGGCTTCGAGGGCTGGTTTTCAGGAAATTTGAGAAATAACACTTTCCCTAACTATCAGAATGGATATAGTTGGTTCACAGTGTTTGGTGTATTCTTTCCTACTGTAACTGGTGTTTTAGCTGGTATCAATATGAGTGGGGATTTACGACATCCGTCCACTGATATCCCTAATGGTACCCTAGCAGCAGTTGGAACTGGGTAATTACCGCAACATAAATTTACATAAATTTACATATTAGAGTTGTGCGAGAACCCGAAAATGTCGAGTTGGAACGAAATTTCCGGATTCTCGAATAATATCGGGATTCTCAACAATTGTCGAGATACCTGACAATATTCGCGATCATTGGGGGTTATTAGCGTGCTGAATTCTGTAATATTTAGGAATCCCGACATTTTCGGTTTCTCGCACACCTCTACTAAATGTATCCGCCAGGAACTTTATATTGAATTTTCTATTTTCAGAACCTTCTTGTATCTATGTTTCATTCTATTTCTTGCGTCAACATGCACTCGTAATGCACTCCTGACGGACTTTATGATTGCATCAAAGGTGTCAGCTATCTCGGTATTGTTGTTGGCGGGTTTGTACGTGTCTTCGTTTAGTAGTTGTTTGGGCGCTATGTATGGCACACCCCGAGTTCTTCAGTCCATTGCTAGTCAAAATGTTATACCAGGGATGAGTTGTCTACAAAGAGGGGTGAGTCGAAGTGATGAGAGTTTTGTTCAATTCATTAAGCTTATTATAAGGAAATTAAACTTATTCTTTAGAGGGGACCGAACAAAGTGCCTGTGTACGCAATGTTGGTAGTTGCCGTTGTTACATTGACGTTTATCATCACTGGACAAATTAATACGCTCGCGCCAATTGTCACGATGCCTTTCCTCTTGACTTACGCATGCTTAGACTACGCGTATTTTGCTCTTGCGCAAACGTTTGATATACAGTTGACTCGTGAGCAAAGATTTCGAACGCAATCTCCAACGTTTGACCGCAATTATGGAGCAGCGAGTAGGGATAATTCGATACCAGACATGGACAATGATTTGGATAATCTCTTTCCTGAAAGAATCAGGCATAAAAATCTTGTGGTAAGTATACGTGATGTTGGACCACTATGTTGAGATAATAAGACATTATTTTGAAATTACTTATAGAGAAATCCTAGTCTCTCTGAGAATAACGTTTATATAGACTCCTCGCCGAGTGTTGATGAAGGTACTAGTCCCGCGGATAATACCGAACGAAAGATTCACATCCATAATAAATTGGGAAACTGGTACAGTCCTTTGTGTAACAGATGGCTTTCACTATTAGGTGTAAGTTTCTATATGCTTTACGTGTATAAGTTGTGCAAATATGGTTTTGACGAGAGTATGAATTACAGTGCCTTATCAAGTTGCTGATAATGTTTCTCGTTCATTGGGGTTATGCCATTGCCAACATAGTCGTTGTTTTCCTTGTGTGGAGCTACGTTGGTCATGCTAATCCCGCCGTGAAACCGGGAGTATCATCAGAATTTAAATTCTTCAGTTGGCTGAAGATAGCGTTATTGAAGCTCATGGGGTATTCATTCAAAGCATTACGATAATTTACTATATTTATAATATAGTGATTAATTGTTCGATTTTTTCAATTTTAGAAGGAAAGTTTATGACTACGAGCAAATTGTTGTTACTCCGGTCCATCCAGGAGTTGAAACGTGTTCAGCTCAACTGAACGAAGAGAACGAGGATTTCGCTGGTAGAAGAAGATATCATCAAACAGCCACGGTTACAGGGCAATATGTGAACATTGACTAGAAACGAAAGACTGTAAAATGTTTACAAAAATCTGATTGAAGAGATATACATATACAACTAGGCAGGAGGAATTGCAAAGGAATCGCATTAATTTTATATCCTACTATATAGAACAAAGAGAGCGTTGCGAACTTTTTAACGCTATTAACCGCACAAAACTAGTCTTAACCAGAGTACATTTCATATCTTAGGGACATGGAATTTTTTATACAGTGCAGTATAATAGCCCATTAACGATACTAACAGTCTCCATCAAAGATCAGCTGTTATAACTTTTTCTAACGATTTACTCTACGTGCAGTAGGCGCAGTTGATGCAATATACTGCCAGAAACATTTCTAAAATGAAGGGTCCATTAATTCTTAATTTACATTGTTTTAATAACCATAGTTTGTAATGCGAGATTATTTATTTTTTAGCAGTACTACTAATTTGTAGTTAGAATCGAATCATAGTATCATAATATGATTGTATGGCAGCGTCATCATATTTATATAATAAATATTCTGTAAATATTTAGTGATAATATATTTACCGAACATTTTTATAAACGTCTTTGTGGCGACGAGTATGTCGATAATAAAATATAGATTAGTACACAGAAATCTTGTATCCCTTTTATTTGTTAAAGATAGTGAAAATTATAACATGTCGCCAGAAAAGGGAGTATTATATGAAAATGATATTTTCAAATATTTTCAAATTCTGGAGCCATACAGTGACTCGGATTAATATTCGGACACTTTAAAAAAGACGATAACTTTTTAAATATTGTACTATATGATTTGAACTTTTTTGGGAAGCTAGAGCAATTAGGTTATTACAGGATGTGAAAAAATTTTTTCAAAAATTGCAATTGATCGGAATTCTAGAAAAAATGCTAAAAGTTGCATTTTTCAAGTTTTTTATGTGGGCCTATATTGAAAATTTAAAAAAAATATGTGGATCCGTATCAATTAAACATATTCTGAAAATTTCGTCAAAATCGGTCGCGTTACAATGAGCTGCAAACATTTAAAGATGGTAAAAATGGAAGATTTTCACGATTTTCGACCTTTAACCGCAATAAATCTAATAAGGATTCTTACATTTTTCAATGCCTGTCGTTCTTTCCGCATCAACCGATTTCGATGAAACTTTCACAGTGCATGTAATTGACAAATATCTACAAAACGTACTTTTTAAATTTTTAATATAGGCCCACATAAAAAAGTTGTAAAATGCAACTTTTAGTATTTTTTCTACAATTCCGATAAATTGCAATTTTTGAAAAAATTTTTTCACATCCTGTAGTAACCTAATTGCTCTAGCTTCTCAAAAAAGTTCAAATCGTATAGTGCAATATTAAAAAATTATTGTTGTTTTTAGAACGTCCGAATATTAATTCAAGTCACTGTATGTGTTAAATTGTGCGACTTCTACGCTGAAAATGTTGTAGGTAAACAAACTACAGATCGAGGCCAGCGATCGGTGAGCGAGTGCGAGGGCGATATGTTTTCGTTCGCGGTCGAGGTCGAGGCGTCCTAGCCCTCAGTCTTTAGCAGTCTTTAGTCAAACACGGCAGGCAACGAAACGTTCGGCAGAATAAACTGTGTTTTTTTCCTACGCATTCTAAATTGAAGTATCTTTCATTTTCTCGCCTTCTTAGTTCCAATTTAACAATATGTACTACAAAATCAACGTAGTATCACCGACGAGATTCTCGTCTGTGGTAGTATGCATTAGTTATATCACAGCCTACTGTAGTAGAGTAGGCTGTGGTTATATGTATCATATTTTCGCGCTCTTTTCAATTTTACAATTTGTATCAGTTTTATTAACTTTTGACATTATATTATTATGTTTGAGTTAAAATAACAAGATTTGGGATACAGGAAAATAGTGTTAAAATATACGGATAGTTTAAACACTATTTAAATCATTTATGAAGTAGACTTCCGGCGATGTCGTAACACGACTCACGTAGTACTTGAAAGTATTACTGTTTCAAAGTTGACAGAGAATGTTGGAGTGTCGTCATTCTAGTCGTTTTTTAAAACAATTAGTTGTTCAATTAATACTGTAGTGTATTGTGAGGTGTAATGTTAAAGTATAGACGAGGTTTTTTATTATTTTAATCCTGTTAGACATTAAATAGTTAAACAACTATTTTGGTAGGACATTCTGGTGAGTATAATCATCCTTCCATTTTCCTAATTCTCTTACTTTGTTGAGTTAAACATTGTTTGATGAAAAGCAATAAGCTCCAGCAGTATAATTATATTTGCAATAGTTAAAGAAACATATAAAAATCAGTGAAATACTGATATTTCGATATAATCTAAGCAAAATTAAATCGAATTGTGTGGGTTCGAATGGATTGGAGTAAACTGGAGTGAACCAGATTATGTCCAAGCGCTCTGCAACGGGTATAAGCGGTTATAAGAGGATTTGGGCGGATTGAAGTGTATTAGGGCAAATTTGAATGGGTTAGAAAAGATTGGGTTTGGTTGGTATGAATTAGAATTGACCGGAATAAATCGGGTGGCTTGGAACAGAATGATTGAACCGGACCAAGCTGAACCGAACTATGAACTGGAGAGAGTAAGAGAGAAATAAAATAAATCATATTAGGATGAACCGGGCAAGGATGGATCAGACTAAAATGAACCGGAACAGGATGGACCGGAACCGAATGAAGAGGACCAGGATGAAGTAGACCAAGCTGAACCAGAATCGGTATGAATCGGATTAAGCTGAACCGGACCAAACCGAACCAGATCCGGATAAATTGGAGCGGATAAGAGAGCACCAAAATGTTTAAATCGATTTAAACCAGAAAAAATGAACCAGAACGTATTACAGCGAAACGGAATAAATCGGAAGTGTAGAGGGCAAGAGAGGACCGGAATGAATTGGAGCAGGTTGAACCGAAACAAAATGAACTAGAACGTATTAGAGCGGAATGGAATGAACCGCAACGGGCAAGAGAGCATCAGCATGAGTTGGAGTTGAAGTCAGAGTGAAACGAAGTGGATCGGAGTGGCTCGAAGCTGTTTAATTACGGTAATGAAGTAGTAATGATTATATCGTATATAGTAATTAACAATAGACTAATAATTATGTTTATAGTACGCTGATTACATAAATATCTATATAAATAAACTACGAAACGAAAACTCATTAAAAGTTGTGAGCAGCGTACGAACATCATTTATTCACGATTAGTTGTTGTTGCGTTTGGTTAGTACTTTGGCCATGAAAATGTTCTAATCGCGTTTTCATGGTTTTGTTATTAATCGCTTCGGATTCAGTAAGTGCTGCAAGCCGCTGGAACCTACGTGGTGAGCTTTGGAAGCTTCGAGGTCCGCGGTGATCTCGCGGTTAGCCGTGATGGTTAACCTTCCCTTGCGCACCAGCCTCTTACGTGGTTGCGTTAAAATCATTCCCGGCGCCAGAATGCGAGATAATTAGTTCTGGAGAATCAACATCGCATTTCTGAAAACCTCCTCCAATATTTAACGCTATGCCTAATATTGATCACCACAGCTTTCCAAGCAAGAGGTCTAAACGTACTGATATGATATTGAATTGATTCTTGCAAACGAATTGTTCACTGGCCTACAAGAAAATTGCATCAGTGAATAACAATTTTGATGTGTTCCTTAACTTTTTTTCTACTGCACAATTTCCTAAATATGTTCCAAAAGTTAATTTATAGTTTACGACCAGTTAACAGATTCAATAAAAAATATTAAATACTCGTATTTTAACTTTTTAATTTGTATGAGCATTACGTAATCTTATGTTGTAACCTAATGAAATTGTGTCTAGGCTGCAACGAAGTTCACAAACGCTCCGAAAATTTGATCATATTGCTCCGGACGCATATGAAGAGGACACTGCTAGATCATCATTTTTTTCAACGAGCTTCAGCGTGGTTAATCTACACCGAAAATGCGCGAGAGAGTACGTTTGCTATTATTAATAATATGGAAACTAATAAATTCCTGAAGTATCCGGTCCTATGCGCGCTAACACTGTTTTAATCGAAATTTACTTTGACAGGGTACTGCCTACAACCCTGGATACCCAGACTGGTCAAGTGTGTGCATGCATGCATCCCGTTGTGCGAGATATTATAAATAGACTGCGGAAGTTTACGCAAATACATGTTTCCATTCAGAAAGGAATTGGCGTGAAATCAAATTTAATTTTCTGCGTGAACGGTTCATGCAAATTAAAATCGAAATGGGACTGTATTGAATATTATCGAAGCCCATATTTTATTACCATTTTGGAAGCCTTTGTACGCTATTCAAAAATTTCCGCGGTCTAGTTATAAATTTGGAATGTCGACGTCTTCGTTATTAACGCTTTCCGGTTCGTCAATAACTTTGGGTATGTACAATTCAAAATCACTTTGATTAATTATGTAGCCACCGCAAAAAAATTAGTTAAATATGCGGTGCAATCAATTTTTTAATCGGATTTGCGAACATTTAAGTGAGGAGTATAGTCAACTTTAAAAAATCATGAGGGTTTCTGACCAAAATCGTGAATTCTATTTCAAAGTAGCACCAATTTGCCAATTTGTCAATTCAAGAATATAAGAATTGAAAATTCATTTCATATATCCATTTCTACCGCATATTTTCCAACGAAAAAATTAGTATAATTTCATGGAATATGAAGGAAATTGTTCAAAAAGCTTGAAAAAGAAACACTCCATAGTTTCTCAAGCTCCCTTTTAAATACTACTCGACAAATATTGATTGTAACAGAAGACATTCGTTCGAACTGTTCATCCCCGGGTATCTAGTCTTCTTATCTACCGTGTAGTATACCTCGCTCCATGTTGTTCGAGATTATGCTGGAGCCGTTCGATCGAAAAGTCCGCATATTGGATTCTTGGATAAGCAGAACTCAAACTAATCGAATAAAAACATTTCGGTAGCTCGGAAAAATAAAGCTCCACGGAAGTCTTTGATAAATGTCCAATCCTGTACAACGAAGTTGCGAATGTTATTTTCAGAGTTTTCGTAGTTTGTAGCTGAAGAACTTTGGTAAATAGATTCCTGAGCATCTTAATTTCACATTGAAGCTTGGATAGAGTTGTAACTTACAAATAGTCACCTGGGAACGCTGTAATTTGGCCCTGTTGACTACACGTGTTTCTTGATCTTAATAACTAATAAAGCTGGAGCACCTTGCATCTATATTGTGGGATGAATTATACATGGCATTTGAGATGTACGGATTTCGGCTTTAGTCAAGACGTGGGCTCAAGCGTTAAATCGATGGAGTAGTGTACAGAAGCGTAGAATTTATGGGAAAACTTCTGAACTGGGAACTCTTCTGTATCTGTAGATATACGAATCTTAAAGCAGAAATTGAGTAGCTGTTAGTATCATCAATTGTGATTTTCCAGGGACAGAGCGTTTCAAAAGATAATGTTTTCACATAAGCAAAGTATCTAGCATAAACTATTTACTTGGGAAACTCAAGTTATTCTCTGTACATTGGAAAAGATAAGACTCGCCCAAATAGGGTAGCGACATTAACATAAATCATTACCGCTACGAGCTAAACTTCTGCAGGGATTATATTCTCACGTATCAGGTAACTAAATTCAGTCACCTTTTCTCGCAATTCAGCTGCTGTTTCTCCACTTCTCCAACTTTGAGAGTTATTTTCATGGTGTTCGTACATCCTTTACCGCGTGGACTGCCACGCGAATTTTATTTCAGTTTACATATATCATTCTAGTTTTGGAAGGACATCGAAAAATGTAAGAAATACAGTAAATGGGTACCTGGTTGCCTACTTGTAAGGGTTGAAGGAGGGTACGGAGACATTTTTGACTGACTGTATTTTCAAAACACAATAACTCAAGTTATTAATTTTTGGGAGAATCTATTACCAACAGCCTCTCACGTGTCAGACTGTAGCTTCCTTAAGAGCAATCGTGGGGGTGGCGAATTCACGCCTTGGCTGATCAGGCGGGTAAACCTGCCCCCGCCCGGCTCGAGATAAGAAGAAACTACTTCATCAGAGCTGGGGTCCTTGTAGCACCTAGGCTAGGTGTCGGTCGAAACGAGGGTTGTCCGTGCGTGGGGGTGTACGATGACGGAGTTGGGTGACGGTTTTCGAGTGTCGGCCAGGCGGGAGGGTTAAAAAGGGGGTTGTTCGTCGATGCTGGGTCGGCGAGGACGGCTGGTGGGGCGAGGGCGGGTGGCCACGTTCGAGGGAGGGAGGGTACAGCGGGTAGGGGGAAGGTCGGTGGCCGTCGGTGTGGGATCCTAGTCGAATGCCGGATCCGCGGTGGTAACTTCAGTGCGCGATCAACCACCGACGTGTGTTTACGGTCGGAGCTCCAGCGGAAGCTGCGAGGCCTGGCTGCTGCGGGGTGAGAATTTCTTTCTTTCCTTTGCTGATCAATATGGATCATTTTGCTACCGTCGCCACCACTGTGACCGACCACTCGATAAGTGGGATTTTCACGCGACCATCGATCTTACCGTCGACTTTGATCCCTCGAACCTCGTGCTATAAGTGAATCTCCATGGTCCGAGAGGGTGAGATCGTGACTAGAGGCTGAAACTGATGGACTATCTTGTAAACGGGACGTCGAGAACTGCCCACGTGTTCTCGATGCCGCTGTCCCGGACCAGGACTCTAACGAGCTGCCACACTCGTTACGAGTCTGATTGGAATTTTGGCGGCGACCTTTCTGTGGGAGAGTAGGGTCCGAGAAGCATGATCCAGTGACGAGTGACGACGAGGAGGTTTCGTTGATGAATGGTGAACGGTTGGGCACGAGTAGCTTGATTGTAAGGGTCAATTTGGGTTCCGCAATTTTTGGTACAGCCACTGGTGTTAGGACTTGTTTCGTTGTTGTGTGCCAGGCTTTGTGCGAGATTCTTCCGAGAGATCTTGAGGATCATTATCTCCACGCGGTTGGTTGGAACCACGATCATAGGGGTTGGAACTTTATTGATTTTGTGAACATAGTTTATTCGAGCATCTGTTAAGATTGAATAGTAAAAATGCTTTGTGTGCATATGAGGTAAAAGTGGTGTGAAAATTGAGGTCCTTGTGAAAAATTGATGTATTAATGATTATGAGGATCGGTGTGTTCTTGCATTAATTTGTGGAGGGTGCAATGTCGAGAATAATTGTAGTTCATATAGACCGATTTATTGTTTGTAAAATTTTCAGATGGTTATAGATCAAATTCAAGTAATTTGTTGTGAATCATATCACCCCAAGAAAACCAGCTCTAACCAAAAACAGCTAAGGTCATTCAAATGTAATTAATAATCTAGTAGAATTAACAAATTTTAAGTGTACATATCAATGTGTGAGAATTTAAGTTTTCATCTGATTAAAAATTATAGTATGTTATTTCTACTATTGTTTCTCATGCAGAAAGGATTTCAAGTAGTATGCTCGTAATTCGAGCACGTGGTTGTAACACGTGGATTTCATCCACCACGGCACACCGATTATTCCCAAGCGAAAATAAGCCGTGAATTTCGCAGTCGAAAACTTTCGCATAATCGAGGCTCATCCCTCCACCCGAGTTCGAATTTCTCAAAGCAACCGGACCGTTTTTTACATGTCGATGCATCGACTCGAGATCGCGTTTGCTTATTCCGGCTACTTTTTATCGTTACGAAGAAAGTTTCGGAGGAGTTGTTAGGAAGTTATGAACCTCGGTGGCTGTTCAGGGTCAAGGTGTCGATATCCAGCACTTGCTTCGCTTTACAACGCCGCGGTCTATTCAGAGGAAACTTTCGGCCGTATTATCTACCGAATAAAATAGTTTCTCGCGGTGAAATTGTTCAACACGTTGCTTGTAAATTGTCCGCAAAATTGTGGACAATTTAACTCGTTCAACTCCCGGCAAATTCCATTTGAAACTGTTCCCGAATTACGCAAATGTGTATTTTAGTTCCACTTCGGATACTGAAGTCTCATTTTCAGATACTAATTCATGAGCGTGCTTGACCATTTTTGTGCAATGACATGTACAATACTGAAAGGGAATTATCTTAATTTTATAGTCCTTAACAGAATGATGCTTAATAGTAAATTATTTTAATATTAATCTTCATTTAGTCCGAGGTTAAAAATGTAAAATTAAATATTCCGATGCAAGCTTCAAACTGACATTATTCACTAAAATCGATAAAAATGCATTAGTGAATGATGCACTTAACAGAACACAAATTTGAATTCCAGTGAACTTACTGGAACATTAATGTCTTTTCGAAGTATGTATATTTTTAAAGCGTGTATTCGTTCCTGCTTGAGCGCAAAAGTGTTCCACCATTCCTCGCGTCCGATATAATTTAGACTGAGGTTCGGTTCGATTTTTTTTTGTATTCGGTACGGGGGACGTTTGATTGCGATCTGTCATTCGGAACGAGCGAAGAAAATAGGTCAGCCGAACTGTTTTCAAGGGTCTGTCTGCCGCGTGAAAATTCGCGGTACGTAGTAATCGTTTGATGCCGCTTTCAAAAAAAAATTCTGGGTGGAGGGTTGAGACACTTTTCAAACGGAATCGAGGTGGGAAGAAGATAGAGGATCGACCGAATGATTTTCTCTTGGCCGAATGTTGAACGTGCTCGCCGGGAATTCCGGATAATTGTGTCGATAAACCGGGATGTGTTCCAAAACGAACTGAAAGATGAAACGTGCCGTTACAACGTGTTACAGGAATATTTCAGTCGATAGAATTCCGATTTGATACCCCTCCCCCTCCCGCCGGGGGTCGATTAAAAACAGGATATCGAATAGGAAACATTTCGAAACCTTTAAAAACTTTCTTTTTAAGGCTGGAGAAAATCAAATTGTGAAGCCAATATCAGATCGCCATGATTTATCCAATTTTGTATGAATGAGAATTGTTGGAAAATGCATCGGCATGCTTGTCATGAATTGCTTTTTTTCCCTGGAAAAAATTGATCATACATATTTTAAAGCGAGAGAATGTGTGCGGTAACTCGGATTGATTTTTATCCGATTTTCCTTCCGCTTTGCGTTCTAAAAGTAATTTTTCTAATAAATCTCATTGTTATTCAGCATTAGAAGAATGATTTTAAAGGAGGTAGATTAAGAAGTGAATTATATTTATAATGACGTCCACCAAGTAATAGAAGTATTTGGTAATTTCGTAGCTCAATATGACAGTGTCTCAAAATTGTTAGATCACTTTGCGGGCTAATAAGATCTGATTGAAGATCAATACGACGTCAAATAGCTGCGAGGTGTCATCTTGAGTCTGTGGCGGGTTCGACGACCGAAAGTTCCATTAGCTTCGAAAATCTGAAGTGTTTGGTCCGAGGAATTCGGGGAAATTCAATAATTCCTTTCATTACCCAGAACTATTCTAATTTCGAACGGTGGGACGGATCGATACGCGTTATCCGACATAATTATTCCGTAATAAAATTTTGATAGCGGCCCGAGGAGGATTTAATGAGCAATAATGGAATCTAAAGAATCCCGAAACGGAGAAGTTATAATGATAATTTTTCCGCGCCTCGGTCGGTGGGGTTGGAGGAGGAGGATTAAAAGACGAATACATTTCCATTTTATGGACTGTTTTAGGCGATCTCCTTCGCGGTGGATATGGCCGATCAATAATTCAGAGATTCCCGCGCTTGTTCGTGTTCCGCGGGGAAGAATGGTTTTTCGGAATTCCTCGTAAAAGAGTATACCGCCCGGCTGTTTTTATTCGCAGTAGTAACAACTTTATTCGCGGCCGAGCATCTATAAAATGATCGTAAAACGTCCTGTACAGGTGTATAAAAAAGTGGGAGTGGAGGAGGAAAGGTTGAGAAAATGTATCGAATTTTCGTTTTTGGATTATTCTGTTCGCACCGGTCTTTAATGTTTTATGAGCCACTCGAGAAATTGTTTCTCGAGTGCGACGGAATGACGATGAGTTTTGGGTTCAATGTTCTGCTGGAAATGTCTAGTCGTGAGCATTAATGCTCTATGAAAAATTGATGTACTAATGTCTGTGAGAACTGACGTTTCCTTTAATAATTGATATAATTAATTTCTCATTGATTCAATAATGTAGCAAACAAATGGATTAACTTACTTTAGGCTTTGGTATACGTTGGAGCGGCACTTAACATGTTGAACTCTTCTAATGCTTTCACAGTTTCATTCCTCGTCCATTCATCCCTATCGCAAACGCATAAAATCCGGCAGGATCACGAAAGCGTTAAATCACGCGATGCTCAAACAAGGGTTTATCTGTTGGATGATTCAACCCTCTGGTTTCATCAGCGAGAGTCCCAGAAGCTCGGCCAATTAATTTCTTGGAGTAGCGGGGGCGTCGCGGGGCGATTTTCAGTGTCAAGGTGGCCGATGGAGAACACGGATCGAAAGGGGGTCGGGGTCGTGCTGCAGGAGTATTCGAAACTCCTCCGGTAAGAACGCCAGGAACGCGGTACTACGGGGGTGGTTGCAGTATCGCAGTGGCGGTTAAGGTGGTGGTGGTGCCGGTTTGCGGTGGAACACGTAACCCACACTCTGCCTCGGCTCCGGCGCGCTAGAGTGCCTTAAAAGTGGTGGTGGTGGCGTGGCCGTGTCGTAGTACCAGGCGGTCGTAGCAGCGCCCGGGTGGTAGTAGTAGTAATAGTAGTACGATAGTGGGTACAACGCTATGTCTGGCCGAGTTCATGAATGAACGACCACTTCGCTTTCGCGCGAGCGCTAATGGGCTTCCTTTCTCGTGGATCGAACCGCCCCCGCATTTTTGTTACGGGCCTGGCCGGCCCGCACCTGTTACCAGGATCGCCAATCGCTGCGATTGGTAATGATTTACTGGCACTGGACCTCGAACAAAATAAAATACCTCCTAGTTTCAGGAAATTCTTTATTAGACAGACATTCATTGTAGTGCACTTATCCACGAATCAATCCACGATATTTTCTATTGTTGAAGCAATTGTATGCACGGGGCAACTAAATGTAAGAGTTAAATGAAGGAAAGAATGTTGTATTTAATGAAGGTATTATTTGAGACAGTTTGTTACCGAGAAAGATTGCACGAAATAAAAACGTAGAAGTTGAATCGAAGTACGATTGAAAGATGATCGATTCTGAAATAGCGAGAAGTTATTTCGCAACGACTGCACGGAGTAAGATTGTTATCGATCGGGTCAGAATCATGCCTTTTTCAGGAAAATCGATTATACGAATAAAAATTATATAGGCGGTCCCTGTATCGCTCTTTAACAGGCGTAATAGCTGTCCGGCGGAATTCTGAAATAGTCAATGCTGGGTTTAAGCAAAACGGAATAATTGAAACGTTAATTCGCCAGCATTGTGCCGGCCGAATAAAAATACGGCTTCATGAATTCTTGGCGATTATTTGATTTTAAAGAGTCCGCTTCTTATTGCAGCGCAGGGACTTCTTCTTTGGCGAGAATCGTCGGAGTACGACTGAAAAGATTTCATTTCGTCCTGGAATTGTAAATTTAGTTGGACGACGACTTGGATTCGACCTCGTTTTGGTATTAAACTCTGTTCTGTGTTAATCGGCGGCTGTTTGTGCCGACGTTCTGAGTAAGATCGAGTGTCAAATACAAATCACGTGGTAGATTCACTGTTTCATTAATCGTGTTTGCACATGTTCGAAAACTGAAATGGTTCATCGATTTGAATAGGACTCGAGTCAAATTTTGATCAATCATGATCTACATATTTCATCTACATTGAATCGACTAAATCTGAATCCGACTTGATTCCACCTCCAACCAAGTTTGACTTAAAACTGGATTGCATTCTCATAGATCAAACTTTGGATCAATTTATACCAAACTTCAATCAAGCATTAATCAACTTTGAATCAAACTTGGCAACACCAAACGTGCATTGGAACCATCGAAATTTCTCAGTGTCAACAATAAAATTCTAATTCGATTTCTCAACTCCTGCGGAAGATTCCAATTACCGCAACAGAATTCTAAAATATCCTGAATTGCCTTCAGCTCGTTACCACCGCGTAATTTCCGTTCGCATACTCGTAGCCGGAAATTGCTTCTATTTGTTTCTCTATTTGTTTCGCATTCTCTTTTTTCTTGCAACAGCCGATAATTGGTCGTTTCGGTGGTCGATTCCGCTTCGACTCGTTTCTCCGGGCGATAACGCGTAATCAAACTATGAATATTTGCTCAGTCAGCGGTTCGGTAAGCAAGCCTATATTTTTTTATAATTATCCCTGTCGACTCGGTATTTGAAGTGCGCGTGACCTGGTTTCCGGCGCGTTATTTCGGCGCCGTGTCGATCGAAAGACACGAACATCGGCGGGAGGCTCTGTAGCATGTTTGGACGGCGACAGTAAAATCCTGATAGAATTTGTATGCGATTTCGGTTAGGCGTGTCTCGGGGTCGTTGGACGGACTCGTAAACCCGTTCGATGCGTCTCCTATCCGGTGTCTCTCAACCCTTGCACGCTGGCTTTTAGTTCCATCTATTTTTTTTACGACGTGTTTGTATCATGTTTCCGCCCCAGCGTGTTTGTGTATTCCGTTCGATCTTCCATCCAGCGACGAAGACTTCATCGAATTAAAAATTTAAACTGCTTGTTTTTCGACGAGCGTTCAGCGAAACCTTACAGTTGCGAAAACTGAATTAAATTGAACTACATTGAACTAAATTGAACCTGGAGAATGAAGTGTATTAGGGTGGTTCTTACTTTACTTTTGTCAAAATTTGTTCCAAATAATTCAAAAAAAATCTGTGTCCATAGGCCCATAAACATTAAAATTAATTTCATGCTCACAAAATCGTTTTTCTCAAATATCTTCTAAATTATTTACAGCATCGAGAAATATGTTAGTGAAAACCTGTAGATCTGAACAGGCTGTGCCTTTTATGTCGTACTATTTTATCTCGTAAAACAAACGGTTTTCGAAAACATTGAGAAAAATGAAGAAGAGCCATTCTAATGTCTACAATATCGAGATATTAATGAAATACAAAACACACACAAGGAATCAACTTTTTAAGTAAAATCGATTAGATCAGAATTTCCAATTATTAAAGCTCGCGATTAAACACTAAACACCATCAAAGTGGAGAGAACTCGTCGCGTAAAGCGAAATCGATTACCCATTTTGGACACCGGAATACGTCGAGCGAGTGTAGTTTATAGATTATTCTAGCGAACACACACAACACGACGCCGAAGGTGAAATCGAACGTTCGCGATAAAATTTCATTCTCGATCGGCGCGTCCTTATTAATTACTAGTTAATTTCGTCGGAACGAGACCCGGAGGGCACGAGCTTGCCACGCGATTATGCAGCGCAAATATTTATCGTGATTCCATTACGATATCTGTGCGCGACTTCGCATCGGATTATGAATAAAGTAGAGACCGGAAACGTGGGAAGAATTCGCAACACAGGATCTATACCTTCAATATTCAATTTATGTTGCAGCATTCGAAACGGTATGATCGCGAATTTCGTTGGATATGTATCGATCAAGTCGATAATCGTTGTTTTAATTATGTCGGCCGACGCGTTTCATCTGCTTTAATTCGATTCGCGTTCTCGCGTTTTTTCCCTGGGACAATGACTTTTCCGATACGTCGCAAGAAAACGATGTTTGAACACCGTTCGATACCTTTTCTGCGTTCGCCATTTCAATCACGACAGGGTCGTTAAAATGCATTAAAAGCAACGTGTCGGCGCGGCCGTAGTCTCGTGGAGAAATATTTCACGTTGCCGCCGAACGCTTTTTTTCCCGGGGTACGGACAACGAATGGCGTCGCGACGCTCGATACGACTGTCCGGTTTTCGCGGAGAATGAAATTGATGGTACAACGGCCGACATTATCGGTTATTATGTCACGAAAGACACGTACCGCGAATGCGTAGCGCAGTCGGCCGCGTTTGATGCGTGCATTAAGCCGGGACCGGTTGAAATATTAAACATGATGTTGACTCGTCCGCAAATAATCACGCCGTTATCGATTACCGGTAATGATTAATTTACGCGGGACTAAGCCGTGCTTGTAGCTGCGCCTCGAGTTTTATGCCGGGCTCCTTTCGATTCGGGAGCATTCTCACGTTCTGCTCGTGTGATCGTTTTTAGGTGAAATTTTCTATCGTTGAAATGATTTTCAGAGTATTCAAGTTCATCATCTTCATAATCATTTCCATGTATTTTTAACGAGGATCCACTCCAACTCATTCCCTCTTCTCAAACTTCACGTTTAAGCGCTGCAAATAATTTCCAGTCTATTTGAACCTAATTCCTTCTGCCACATATTTCCACTTTAAAACCAGGTTCAACCCCATTCAACAGTGTCCACTTAATCACTATAGTAGAGGGACATTTTCTTCGATCATACGTCGTTGTTTCACGGACCCAGGGATCGCGTATCACCGATAAATCGATAAGTTACGTCGCCAGGGGAAGAACGCAATTCCAGCGGACATTTATAACTTGACTGGAGTAATTAATTTCCCGGTGTAGTTACGAATTAACGCGGCGGCGCCGTGCCATTAATCACCGGTAGCAAACCTAGAAGCGAGCCGCGTTAATCAGTAATTCATACTTTCGCGTTAATTCAATCGGTCCGCCATTGCATCGAGAAATAATGTGAGATTTATTTAATCGACGGAATGGCGAGAGCGAGAGAGACAGAGTTGGACACTTGGGGGATTTAACGTTTTACTAGAAACTCGTTTTACATCGACGGCGGTATCCGCCGTTCTAGTATGTACTCGGAAAATCTGAGATATCTACTAATTAAGACACCGAGCACCACCGTTACATCTGCAATTAACACGCTCTGTCTACTTAGCTTCTCGACATAACTGAATTGAAGTGAACGCGCAATTTGTCGCCATCGCTTCATCAAAATTTCCCCGATTCGTGCACTCGCGGGATCAGTAAACCATGTAATTCCGCTTCGATCAAAAGACTTTTAAGGTCGGAAACCGGAAATGGTATTCCCTCCGAGGGAAGTGTAAATGACTCGGCTGCAGCTTCCGCCCTTTGGCAACATCGTTGCTCAAAAGTGCCGTGGCAACAGGACTCGCAATTAATGGGGAAAAGTAACTTGTGAAAAACCAACTCATTACATACCTTCCGACGGATTTCGAATACGCGCGGCTTCAAGAAAACGGCCGGCAACATGAGCGAAATTAACATTCGTAAACGGCACAAATACTTCTTCGACTGTTCAACATAATCATTTTTATAATTATCTATCGTGAAATTAATTTTAAGGTTGTATGAATTGTAAGAAACTTCCGTCACATGTTCTTGACCGTTTACGTGAAACTTCTTCAGTTAACTCTCCGACAGCGGAGCCAGGGTCCATTCCTCGGTTTCTGACGAGTAATTAAAATACAGCTGCTGCATTAGTAACAATAAGAAGATTGACCTGTCTACACAAAGTGCCTTTAAAAATGTGTTTTAAAAAATTGATAAGTAAAGCAGTCCGTGGACTTAAACGTCATTAACAATATAATTAAATTTTTCCTCTTCCTTATAACTGTTTATTGAAAACACAGCTTTATTATTAATTGTTTGTTTTGCACACCGTTTTCATTCGTTATCTCTTAAAACGGGGGTAGCTGTTGCGTAAACACTGCAAATTCTTTATTCGTTCACGCATGAATTTTTATGTCGAAAGTGGAGTTTTGTCGGTAATTCCGCGTGCGAATTCACGACCCGCGTGTTCGTATCACCTATTTATTAACGCAATAACAGAGGAATCGCGACACCGATAGTCGGAACACGGGGCCAACGAAATTCGTAGTTAAATCTATATCCGGGGCTGGCGAAACTGTCGGGAAACAGGGAGCGCGGGGGTGTTCATTAGCACGGTCGGCGTTGGAGCGCGGCGGGAGTTAAAGCAGAGATTAATGAGTATCACAATCGTCAATTGTTCCCGCACGTCGGGGTATCACACGCGACGACCGGGAACGCCACCGATTGACACTGCACCAACCCCTGGATGGATAGAGGGTTTGCGCCGGGGGTTGGAGAAACGAAGGGAGGGGGGTGGAGGCAGGGTGTGCAAAACAAAAGTTTTTCCTGCTCTCGGCCGAGACAATGGGCTCCCACTTGCCTTTTCGGAAATACTTTCAGCCACTCCGGCTCTCTTCTCCTTTTCATGCTACTCTCTCTCTCTTCCCGAGTCCAGGGGAAGAGAAAGTAGAAATTCTCGGAAGTCCCTCTTTCTTTCCTCCACCCGCTGCCACCCCTGGCCCGTCGTTCGTTCTTCTTCCGTCAACCCTTCCAAAGGGAATTCAACGCCGATGGAATGCGCTCGAGTGCCACTCGGCTGCGTATCGACTCGACGGCTGCCAGCACGGGATTGATACGAAAGATCATCGTGCTGGCGATGGTATCGAGTGCGCCGACGGTCGATCGAAGTGTCTTTGCATAGCGGGATAACGATTTTATCGGGAACATTGAAACCCACGGGTCCCAGGCGTGTCCGCGGTATCGGCGAAATCCTGTTCCCGAGGTCTTCCCGTGGAGATTTTTTAGTTTATTTAGAGTCAACATTTTATAAAGATTTATCAGAACAATTCTCTCCGTACGTTTACCAATTATTTATACAGTACATCTTGGATACTAACAATGACTTCATTCGTCGAAGAACTCGATCCTTATTATATACTTGTGACTTTAGATTTGGATTTGAATCTGTAGTTGAATTTCTCCTTCGGAAGAGTTGGACTTAAATTAATCAATAGGACTTAAGTCGCGGAACGGGAATTCTGGAGTGGAAATCAGAACTAGCTGTTTGTCTCTATAACGTCGAACGAGTTCGTCGGGATTGGCACTCTGGAGAGCGCCGATATGACGATCTAATAATGCCCTAAGACCCGTCGAGCTTCATTAAATTTAGCATAAAACTAACGGGGATGGCATTAACGTAACTGTTTTAAAAGGGAAGAGAAAAATAATGATCTCTCTGTCGGGGCGCTCGGTCGTAGTCGAGTCGTTCCCGCGAGCTTATTAGAATTTTTCGTTTGAGATATCCACTTAATTGACTCCGTGTGAAGGGATGAGAATAAGGGATGTTAAGGTGGGTGGACAGGGAAAGAAAAAGCGGGTAAAGGGGTACGAGAATAAGTGGTGGATAGAAAGAGAGCCACAGCCCGGGGTCTGGTGGACTCGGGGATGGGGGCTCCATTATCGTAATTAATACCATTACAATTAACGCGCCAGAGACGTCGGTACGTTCGTTGGCCGGGCTGGGGCTTGGATTCCTTTTACTGCACTTTTATCGCGACCAAGCTTTTCCGGCTCCGTAACGAGCGGAAACTCGGCTCAAGATTATTCTTGGATTTCTGTGCACGCGTTTTCGGACGCCCTTTTCTCCTTCTCCTAAGCGACATTTCGCGAATGTCGCTGTCATTGGTTCGTCGACGCTGCGACTTGTTTGCACACACACTTTTGGTCACTTACACAGTGCCAACAATTACTGTTCTACTTTTATTACAAATAGGTAAATATAGGGTTGCTGTCCCATGGTATACGTGGAATTAGTGTCGTTGTAAAAGAAAATTCAAACTTCCGATCGCGATGTTCGTGTTCGGTTCAAGGATCATCTTCGAACGACTTTCACCAATAGTCTTCACATTAACGATGAAAAGCTGTGTCCTTGTTAAGAAATTGTTGTTTGTTCGATGCTAAAGTAAATTGTTATAACATTGAACGCGCATTGTAGTACAAGTATATGTAAACAAATCATTTGCTCGTAAAACGAAGGTATAAAATCTTTGGTGTTGTGTGTTGAGGGTCTGAATTCCTCTAGAAAGTGAAGGGAGTACAGTGTACAGCGAGCGTCTCGAGCATTGAACAACTGGCAGGTATTCTTGGGGGCGAAGATTTCTGGAGCTGAAATAGCGAATTCATCGTTGGTCGGAATTAATCATATGAACCGTTCCGTCAGTTTTTCATCGTCTACTGAATGTTCAATTTAGCAGGCCGCGCGCGGCTCCATTACCATAATCAACGGGGCCCCCGGTAACGCGTGCCGGAAGCCTGAATTCCTTTCAAGGCGGGTTTATCACTGGGAAAGGGTTGTTCTGCCGCGCGAAACCCTCGTTTCGAAAAGTCTTGGATTTCCGGGGCGGGTCTTGAATGCGGCCCGTTTCATTCCATCTCGTTTTACGCTAGTCATCCTCCCGTTTTTATTGCCTGGCGCATTGTTGTTCCGCGTGCACAAGCTTTGCACTCCTAACTAACTCTCTCTATCTCTCTCTTACACTCTCACTTCCTCCTCGCTCTCCCGTGTCTCTCATCCATTCTCTCGAACGTTTCTCCTTTCTTCGCCAGTCAGCGAACACATGTTTTACGGCGATTAACGTTCCGCCGAGTGTAAGCCCGACACATAACTCTCATTCATTAATTCGCTTGATAGATTAATCCGCGACGTTCTGACGGCTGATTAATCTTCCGCGTCGAGCGCGGCGCCGCGACCGATAGATCGGAAACGTTAGGAGAACCGGATCGGTGTGGCGGGTTCCTCGTTAATCGCGGGGAACAATGGGCCACGGTGCCTGTTTCAAGATAATCCTTCTTGCTGAGCGATCGGCCAAACTTATATCGAATGCTCGAACAATTGAGTTTTCTCACGGAATTGATCGTTTCGAAGAAATGCTGACAAATTTCCGTCCTCGAAAGTGGCCGCGTGCTGCTTTACACTCACTCCGCCATTTATGAACAGAGAATTGCTTAAAGCTCCGTACTCATTACTCGGCAAGAAAATTACACCGCTTCTTAACCCCACAATCTTTTAATACCTTCATCCATTGTAAATGTACGATCAAGGCTGAACTGTTTTCATATGATGTAACAATATTTCTCGATGAGATATCCGATTTTTATAGACGATGTTATACAACTGGTTACACAATTTCGTTCACCCACTAAATGTGTACACAAGAGATGATTGATTATAGAGTCTTAATTCTCTGTTTATTCGTTAATGATTGAAGATTAAGATTCTCGTAAATTAATGGAGTACAGCGTGATTGATTAAACCGCGATTCCATTTTAGCAATTGGAAATTTCGTTCTTTTTTTGATCGAATATTTCAATAATCTCGCATTGGAATATTCGTGTAATTTCGCTCTCTTTTACAGAACAACAAGGCGAATGTCTCAATTAAATTAATTATCCCCAGAGATCAGAAATCTGCGAGAGATTACAATGTTTTCCTTTGATGTGCAACGAGCGCTCCTATATGCAATGCGCGTACGATTTTCCGGGGGGAATCGAATTAAAAGCTAACGGACTATGGTTGGTTTATTGGACGGGTGTGCGGTCGAGCAAATTGACGGCTAAAAAATTTAAGTCACCGATCCCGGTCCATCGTGGGCGTTTTTCGTTAATAATCGTTTCGCGTTGTTGTCGGTGGCCGAACGTTTTCGCGTTTCCGCTGACTGGACGCTCGCCGCGCCGCGCCGCCGCCCACCCTGCTGACTTGGTGTTATTATTCTCCGTGAAAATTCTGATTTATTTGTCGATCTGGATTTTAATAGCCCTTTTATAACAATCAACTATTCCGGCTCGGTGGCTCGCGGCCCGAATTGAATTATTCCCGTCGCTTTTTTTTTACCGTTCTCTGTTTTTTCCACTCTTTTGCCCACCTAATAACTAATTCCCCGTGTGTCATCAATTTTTTTATGAGTTGTTTTAGTGTCCGTGATCATTCGGCCCCCGAGTCCCGTAACTGTTGTCGCTGCACTCTCGAGCGCGTTTTTTAAATGCATTTTTCAATGAAATTTCAATGAAATTCAATCGGATTTTTCGGTTGTTTTTTATGCGATGAAATTGGTCGCTGGGGAATTTAATTGTCTCAACATCCGAGAAAGTTGCCTAAGAAAACATGAATCTGCATGAACCTACTCTCTAATTACTAGACTGCGAAAGTATATGCAAATTGACATTTCCAGGGGTTATTTTATGAAAAGCGGAAGAAGAGTGATAACCTCCTTATTTTTACGAAAGATTTCTCCTGTAAAAGTAGAAATAGTGGTACTGCTACATTTCGTAATATTCGCTAATTTTATTATCTTTTACGACGCTGTTTATTCTGTTACCACAGACTCTTCATTCTAACTTCAAAGTTTAACTTATTGACAGATCAGTTTCTCTGATCAAATAATTACTATCATAACTCCGTCTGCTTTCATTCGAAGTTTCTGTACGTGTTCGTTTCTCAGTTCATATTGTACCATTTTCACGTGAATCTCTATTCTTGTTTGCTAGGCACGGACACATTGTCTCTTTCCCAGACGAATCTATTAACTTTTTTCACGCAGGATCACGCACGCTGTTCGACAGAGAATAACTATACCTCGCGGACTCGCGGAGAATATGTTTCCCACAACACCGGTGCGCTGCGCCGCGGCAGAACAACCGGTTTCACCAGGCTCTCGCATAATCGTTCGCAGTACCGTTTTTCACGGTTCGCACTATCATTTTATTCGTTCCATTTTTTTCGATTTCTCCTGTCGCTGCAAATGGCGGTTCTCACCAAACGCGGTTCGCGATCCACGTAAATATTAGCCGGTAATCCGGGATCGGGCTTGACATTAAAAATTCATGGCTATGGCGGCGCGGCACGGCCGCGTGTATTTCACAGGCCATCGACGGGAATATTTTTCGCGGATACGCGGCCTCGCGAGAATATGCGAAAAAACACGAAAAATCGACCGAACGATTCTGGTCGGGAGTTTATCCCAAAAGCCTAGAATAAATTGAGCGACAGGGGCTGGCCGACTTTATTCTTGGAAAACAACAGTCTTTCAGAAACCTTGAATTATTTCTGAAGTTTATGGTTGCGCGTCGGTTTCGTCGCTTCTGCACAACTTTCTAATCTCGTTGGAACAGTATTAAGTCTACAAGTACTTCCAAGCCACTAAAATTCAAAAACATTTTTTACTTTTACAAGATGGATACTTTCGACGATTTCATGACAGTCATGGCTAGATCCATTCAACTCTTGCGCATTTTCGAATCTACTTGTTTGAAATCAATGTTACCTAATAAAAATAAACAATTAGAATTCCGAGAGAGCGTTTGCTGCAATTCTGGCTCAAAGTTCGAACTCCTGCTATACGAGGGTGCTAAACAATGGCGAATACACTTCGCGAGAATTTTAAATGCAATTTGCTTGGAAAGATTGGAATCTTCTTCTTTTTTACGAGCGATTTATAGGATTCTTTTAAAAAATTGATACACACAAACGCACGGCAATGCGCACACGCGTATTGCACGTATTTGAGCAGTGTAAAAAAAGTTTACGATCTGTTAAAACGCGGTATTCGCTGCCTCGGCACCGAGTAATCTGCAGTGTAAAAATTTACGACCGTTCACGCCCCCCGAATTTCTCTCCGGTCGTTCGTTCGAAAGGGTAGCTGGGCTTGCGCGACTGAGAAACATCGGATACTGGAATGCTCTTCCGATTTCCCATGCACCTGCACTGAATTTCGAAGCGTTTCACTTCAATTTCGACACTTGATCCGATGGAAGCATTTCGAACAACCTCTGCATAATTATTATTTCTGATCGATCAGACTTCGAACGCTGACGGTAGACAAATCTCCGAAAAATTAATTATTTTATTTTTATATCCTTGGAGTATTCGAATTATTCTTGTACTAGGTTGTAACAACTAGAGACTTACGATTATAAATCCAGTATTTACAAATTTATTAAAATTCGGCTACATTACTGTGTTCAGCGATAACAAAAATAAAAATTAGAAGCTTACGTCCATAGAAAGAACTAACAAAACAAATGAATAGACTCTTGGTTAAATTTTTAATTTACTAAATACTTCAAAGCGAGAGAGAGAGAGAGAATTATGTTTTCATAATGTTTGCAAAGAAGTCCAGCCAGGTGAGACTTTATTGTCCTTCCGTCAAGTGAATTATGCTGCAATTCAGTGGTAAGTGATTAAAGGAACGCGATTTGAAGTTTTTGTCCGCGTCCGTCGGGCAACAATGCTCGTTAAAATTGCTCAAGAGTCCGGTGACGATAATTCCGCGGTTTTGAAGAGTGTTCACATGGAAAGCTGTTTTCCGCGGAGCGATGGCTGACCACGACAATGGTCCCCCGTTCATTTTGCACGTGCATACGTCATGGAAATGTCATTTGCAGCGTTCGCGTAGTACGTGCGTCGGCCGGTGTATTATGTAATTCAGTGCTCGCAACCGGGTCACATGAGTTACTGTTCCATGAGTATCTGGTCGGTGTGGCCAAACCGGCCGCGCTAATTACAACACAAACCGGCGCATAATCAAACAGGTAACAAGCACGCCGAGTGGTCCGTTGACATATTATTAAACACTTAAGATCGCTTCCGGTCACCGTGAATGGGACCGTGGACCCCACCCCGGTGTTTGTTAACAAAGATTGGTTCGACAAGTTCTTGGTAATGTCGACTTAAATCGCGAAAATCGCCAATCAGTTTCACGTTAGTACCACGATTTATTAATAAAATAGTAATTAAGCATGGTCTACAGGGTGTATAAAAAGTAACATTTTTGCTGAATATAACCGTCGACCGTATCTATCCCATTCATCTGATATCGAAGCTGTGTTCCACTTGCCTGACCAGAAACCGAGCATACTACTCGGCTGGTATTCTTATGTATAACAATGAATGTAAGATTTTCTTTCATATTTTACAACTTAAAATTCGTGATCTGCGTGGACAGGGAGACGATCACTTGGTACAGGCCTAGCGACGAATGTCCTTTTAAATTTCGTTTGTCTCGAAGCATGCACACGATCATGTTTTGTCCCATCGACACGGTCAGGTGGACTGTAGTACATGATAAAGTATAAAGTATCAAATTTTGCAAACGGTTTAACAGCTTATATCTCAATAAGTATTTGTTAGCGACATATGGTTCCTTTAAAACTTTTCTCTTCTTGATGAGTAGAAGGAGTTGATGTAAAAACAAACTGAAACAACAATTTTCTTTGGTATAAACAACTGTACGGCAAGTTTGTTTTACAATTGTCCACCGATTCAGTGGTGTAGATTAACCTCTAGGGCGGATGACCATTACTTTTTATAGACCCTGTGCAGTAATGTCAAAATGTTTGAGGTCGCTCTATTAACCTCTATTTTCACTCTGGTGTAGTCTGTGGTTGAACCGTATGTTTGAGAAAGTGTTGAGAATGCAGGATCAGATATGTCAATATTAATATTAATTAATATTCTCACCTTCAACATGTCTATGATACATAAACTCATTTTTTAAAACTGTGGACTCGGTTTGGCTACAAAATATTACACGACCATGATAGTGTTAAAGAAACTCAACCGGGGTCAGTGAAGTAGAATTGTAGAGACATTTCCAGATCAAAGAGGCGGAGTAAAGATATCCACAGGTCGGCCAAGTACTATAGCTTGGTTTCTGGCCAGACAAGTGGAATACACTGTCGGTATCAGACGAATGGGATAGATACGGTCTACGTCGACGTTTATATTCAGCAAAAATGTATCGTCTCCCTTAATAGAATTCTCCGACTATAATGCATTTCGCGGTATCAACAGAATCGATCTCGCAGAGATTTAAGTGAAATATTTCCACACTCGCGTTCGAATTTAAGTGTCCCATTTCACAGCAGTTATCGAAGACTGAAAGCGGGAGAGTGCCCGCAGTTCCAGATACTCCCGACGTCAATCGAACTGCCGTGAAACGGCCTCGGCGTATCACAATATCTTCAAATTTCCACGCGGACCGTAAGGACAGAATAAACTACGACATCCATACCAAGAAACATAAATTTTCCACGGTACACGGCTGGGGCAACTTCGAACTTTCCTCGCACGTAGTTTCGCAGCGTCTACGACGAAACTTTTCAAGCTCCCCAAAAGACGTATCGCAGGGTATCGCGTACATGCTCGCATGGAAAACTTTCGTTTTTTTTTCGACGCGCATTTTCTCTCTCTCTCTCTCTCTGTTCTCGCGCACAGCCAGTCGAAAGATAACGTCGTGGTGAGGAAATTTAAATGTGAACAATGCTCCGGGAATTAGCATAAGCGCATCGATCTTACCGCGTCGGCCGCGCGCGTCCTCGCAAGAAAGTTTCGCGAAAAAGGTCCGCTGCAGTCTTCCTATTTCCGCGGAACAGTCTTCCTTTGCGGTCCTGGCTCTCAGTATGTAAATCTATGGGAATTAAATTTAAGCATGACGAGCGGTATTTCAGAGGCAATTTGGAATCGCGGTGTCTTTTACGCCAGCGGAAACGCTCTATCGACGATTACGCGGTTAAATCGGCTTCACGGAACAAAGTATGAAAACGTTACGTATGCGTGGAGTCATTGCAATTGCATTTTCAATTTAATCGATCCCGTCAAGACCTTTACCGTTCTAGAGGAAAACTGTTTTTGCCATTTCATTGGAAGCGAAAGTAAGCTTGTGTCGTAAAATTTCAGGTAAAATGTCTATCGAAAAACGATCATTCAACCCTTATCACACGAGTCATCACTAAACATTCCTGCACCATTATTCACAATATTGTTTACATTATTAAATATGTTGGTATCTAATCAATTGCTACACACTTAAGTATTGTATGAGGTATTATTTCAATTTCGTATCCATAAAATGAAATAAATCATATACAATGGAATTATTCTATGTCGAAAGAAATGTTTAATTTTCGAGTTAAAATAGCTCCGACTGTAAAGGGTTAACTGGTCAGAAATGACCAGAAGACCAAACGAGGTTTAAGTTAGATGAGCCACGGTATGAAGCAAGTAGTAGAGCACAGAAATTGGTCGGGCGACCGAAATGGGATTACATACTTGTTGGAACTATTCGTGCGAGCGGAATAAGGACTCGGCATCTCACGTTGTCCAAGGACAGTTTAGCGGCCGTCAAGTTCATTTATCCCCGTACTGTTATCGCCGTGGTGTATACATACTCGTATACCTCGCGAGCGGTACACAAGGCGACGAAGTTTCTGCGGCTCCGAGCCCGAGCCGCGGTTTCGCGAAGTAGTTGGCAGTCGAACTCGGCCGGCTTTAAGGTAGCCGGCAGGTTACACAGCGCGAAATAAACCCGGGACGTCAGCGCTCTGAAGCGGCCATTACAGGATCACGTTAATTACACCAGCACTTAACGCGCCGCCGTGGAAATTAACGGGGGCTTTCCGTGATACGTTCTTTTCGCCGGGGCGACGTTCTTGTTTGCGCGAAAGCATCGATCCTGTTCGCTCGGAATTTCCGCGTTTTTGTTCGTTGTTTTCTTGCCTCGAACGGCAAGCAGCAGTGGCAGCAACGACTATGCAGTTCTACGTTTCCCGAACGAGAACTAACTGTTGATCCCAGGATGATATTCGTACAGCGCGTAGACGCTCTCAACTATTCGCGTCCTGTTTTTTTACTGTTGCTCGTCCGACATTCAACGAAGCTTGCTCGGCGAGCATTTACGACGAACAAAACGGAATTATGTATCTTCCAGAAGATTTTATAACGCGACCGTTGCGCGTTTACGATCGTCCACCTTGTTTCGCAATCTTTCACCCGCTGTACTCTTCTTCGCGAAGCGGATTCGACGAAGTTGCGCCTCTGAACTGTCTTAAAAGAGGGTGCGCCGATGGACGAAGGAAAGATCAGTTTACGAGGGAAGTTAGCGCACGCCCCTTCTCTCACCCCGGGGAAGAAGCGCAGATTTTACGATCGTCCGAGTGTGTATTAATTAAACGGTAATCGAGTTGCTAAACTGTAACTATGTTGCCGACGCTTCGTGCACGGTGGGCGTGAAAAATGAAGATTTCATGACACGAGCTGCCACGGAATAAGTAATATGCTTACTAACTTCCGAAAATTATCAGCGGCCATATTTTCGCGCTTTAACCTATTAACTCGGCGATCTTTTAATTTTAAACAAGGTTTACGTGAACACGCCAGGTGGATGCTGCAGCACTTAACTAAGCAAGAACTTTGGAGGAAAATAAAATGTTTTCAAAAGCTGATGGAAAACATAAATGACTCAAATTTATTCGAACTGTAGCTATTTTTAAGTTGCGGATACAAGTGAATTATATGTTGAGTATTTAGGCAGCTGGAATAGCGATTATTCCGAGCTAAATAGGTTAATAGAATGTGTCCCATGTTGTGCTAGACAAGTAGAATAGGATGTGATAAATCAGACATGCAGTTCACGTTTATGTATAACCAGTCTAATAGAATAGGGTCAAATAACACAGAATAATACTTAATGTATCAAAATATTATTCATTATAAAATAATGGTTTTGCAAGTGAGTTAAGTCTACATTTAACCAACCAAGTAAATTAGTGTCGTATAAAAGAGAATGATACTATAACATCCCCTTCGGTATATCTACGAGAGATCTATTTCTGCGATAATAAGTAGACCAAGTTCGTCAACGATCAGGCAAGACTTGTCTCGACTCACTCATAGTTTTTTAAACTCAAGTGACAGCTAACCTGTCTTGTGACCTCAATTATTTGTATATTACAAGTGAAAGTAGATTATCTGTTCTACTTTGTACTAATAAGTAGAATAATCCGTAACAAATCAAACAAGTGGTTTAGAAGTAGAACAAGTCAATGAATTATCAAACAGGCGGGACTCAGTCTTGGCCAGAAAATGTTTATATTTTTTAATAAACATGATTTCGAAAAAATTATTAAATCTTCCTGCGAGACTTTTCTGTTCGTGTTCAAAAGTTGCTACAGTTTACGGTCGGAGTTTTTCAAACAGTTTCAAAGTCGCGTGGTCCGCATTCACCATCGAATTGAAAGCCACGGTTTGATTACTGGACTGAAAAATTTGTCGGCCGGTGTCGTCGTTGTCGCGTGTCCGTCATTGAATGGACCGGTGTCCACGTGAATGCGTGTCCACGCAGCCGTACGTCACGCATCGGTCTAGTAAACGTCACGCGCTCTTCGTGCACCGCCGCGGTGGATACGCGGGGTTTTAATCAACCGCCACGTGCAACGGGGACACACCGTTCACCGGATAGAGATGATTTTGATCAGACCTGCCGTAATGAAGAGCGCCGGGCGTCTTGATCACGCTAATTGGAAAGCGCGGCCGGCCTCATGTGGAATTTCATCGGGATAATTAACGCGCGAACGCAAAAACTTCGACGATAAACAGGAATATAATCGGATGCGGGGGTTTTCATTGGTCCGGAGCGTTATGATCGATTCAGATCAAACGGATCGGCACAGTCAAGGCGGATCTCGAAAGACAGAGCCGTGCATAAATTGAAATTAATTAAGCCGACCAACGTCGAAAAATGTTACGTAATATTCGCTAATTAACTCCCAACGTGTGACCTGTCGATTAGTACCTAGTGGCTTTGAAAACTCTGACACATAGTCATCATTCATAGTCGAGGATTTATTAATAAATTTATCGTGTATCCTTTGACACAAACAGTCACTCAGAATGCTATTAATATTATACAGGGTGGGGCACCTAAGACTCCCACCAAAAATATCTCTCGTTTTTAGTATACGAAAAAATGTTTCAGGAAGGTTAGAAGAGAATTAGGAATGGAACTAGGAACAGAACCCTAAAAAAATTTTTTTCATATTATCAAAATCCTCACGCTGTATAGGCGTCATAAGTGGTAACACATTTTTTGTGACATTGGAATAATCACTAGAGATACGATTATCATAAAATGTATTCGCTTTTTCGCATTCTTTGCCATGAACATAAAAGAACGTTGCCCTTCTGGAAATACGAGGAGGAGCCTGATACGAGGATCAAAGGAGCCTGGTTTTAATAACGGTTTCCGGCCGGTTTCCTTGTCCGAAGATAATCTGTTCGTGTCCGACATGTCTGCAAGAATCCTCTTTTCTTCGCTGAACAGTTTCTATCGATGAATCCGCAGCGTAAGCACTTCTCGAGCGCTCTTCCCTCAGTCGGAAAGAAGCAACTAAGTAAATAGGACCGTAATAAATCCGATTGTTCCTATCTTCCGAGGCACAATGATCAAGTCAGTTCAGATTTAATGCGAGTGACCCGAGAGGACAATGTCGATGCCCGAGCCTGCAGTACGCTCCTTAAAAATATCCTATTATTTACGGTTTCCACTTTACCTCGAAGCTATCGCAGCGGAAAGCGACGTAATGCGATTACCAGTGGGACTAATTCGATTAGCGTTGGGGTTTGAAAGAAAACTCGTGGAGAATGAAAGGAAGTCGAGGCTTCTCGAATCTGCATCTTGCAGGATGAATTGGAATTACTGTAGACTGACCGACTACATACACTGAGTCATTGACATACATTAAAAGGAATTAAATCTACAATAATTGAAATTTCTTACAGATTGGTTTTATTCCATTAGATTCCCGATAAGAAGTTTTTAGACACGTATATGTAGGAAGGGAAGAATTAGAAACAATAGCTAAGGAGAATATTTTGCGAATTCCCTCTCGATTTCCGGTAGCCAATTTCATCACACATACTAGTACTATTACCAGCCAGTACCTACCCGAAGAGAGAACTGAAATAAGCGGATCAATTAATTACATCTAATTTGCACGAGGCCAATGAAACAAAATCAACTTGGAAGAGACTTTAACGAGATCCAATTCCTTTTAAGTGTCGAGCCAGGATCTAATTTCTCGAGCTCGATCCGGGACTGATCCTTCTTTTCTGTTGAAGAGGATAAGAATTTGAAATCCAGCTCAATCGTCGAAGTTTCGTTGTAAGAAACGAACGTTGTTCGAAAAAATCTTTCACTCACCGCCGCGCCGGCGGGTCTGACACCGTTCCCATCGTTAAACACGATTACGCGAGTGGGTAAGACGGAGGTCGGAGGCGAAAAAGGAAAAACCGGAGGAAGACGGATGGACGAAGATCGCGGCACGATTATCCGTAAGGGATAAGGGTGACCGCGACGTGAACTGATCCTCGTTGGCGCAGGGGGAAGAAGGAACGGGGCTCGATCCCACACCATGGATCTCCGTAACGTATCGTGGCGGCATCGAGCGATTTAGAGAGAGAAACGAGCGCGCCGGTTAAAAATGTTTCCACCGCGAAGCAGTTCGTTTCCGGAGCTCGTTCCGCGAGTGGTGTGCGAGAGTATATTCGTGGAAAAGGCCGAGCAGCAGCACCGTGCGCTGCTCGAGCGGATCCGACAGCGAGCAGGGCAGAGCATTTTTACGGTTCCCCGGAATTTCTTGGACGTTGCTTAATTCTTGCCGCCCCAGCAATTGGCGAACGCTCCTCGGAGCTCGGTGACCGATGTTGCGCTTTGGAAAACGTTTACGGACTGAGATAATTAGGGCAGGTGTTCTCTGAGTTCAGACTGCACTAAATTTTCCATTACAGCCCGAGGAAATCTTGTATTTATTTAGAAATTCAGTTAGTGCGACGTTTTAGCATTGAAATTGTATTAGAGCACGAGATATAAATGGAAAGAGTCTTTAGTACTTAGATAATGTTTAGTTAGGTCAGACACAAGTAGAAATTCTCATCTGCGGTCGGACAAGCAGAAAATTCCAATGGACAGATTAGTCGAATTATGGACTATGAATAAAGAAATAGATAATTCGAGTGGTCATGCTAGTGGAAAAGTCCTGTTTGTGGTCAGGCAAGTTGAAAGTATCACACATGTTCAAACCAGTAGGAAATGCAGTTCGTGATCAGACCAACTGAAAGATCGTACGTGACGAGATAGATAGAATAAATGCCATAAATGATCAAACACGTGGAATAACGGTCCCTTTTATGGGAAGTAGAATGGGATTCGTTTATGTAGAGACATGCGGGTGTACTGGATTTTACAATGTTCCCGGCGACATAAACATTCATGTCGAGCGTATCTTAAGGGTAAAGATGTTTGATCCAGATGCAATGAAATTATTTTTGTTACGGAAGGGTGAATGAATTTTCGGTCGTTAATTTTGTCGAAGGTAGAAGGAGCCCCCGTGAAGAACCAGTAGCGAAACTACGCCGCTGGGAATAGATATATGTAGAGCTGCAGGGGGATTTGGCGTCTCTATTCGAAGCGTAAAATCGTCCAGCGGTGCATTTTTATGCCGCCCCTGTAATTTCTCGTCCTTCCACCGACACTTTCCTCCCAGTTTCTTATTGTTGTACTTGGTGCTGCCCGATGTTTTGCTAACGTTGCCTCGAGTTACCGGTAACCATCATTCCGTTCGCTGCTTTATGAGAGGTATAAGGCGTTCCCGGTTATAGGGTGGACGTTTCACCATTCGGCCGGGTTTATTTGTCCCTTTTAGAACCGAACGCAACAAATACCGCCGCGGTCGCCAAAGTCATTTCCCATTTTATCGGACGGCGAACCGGATCGTCTTTCAAATTCCGATCGGGGGCGACTAAAAAGTTTAATATGATGCTCCACTTTTTTTTATTGCCGCGACGCACAGTGGGCCAGAACGACGAATTAGTTGTTCACGCCAATTTTAGCATTATTTCAATACTTGAAAACCATATTAAAAATGTAGTTGGATTCGTCTTGATGTCAGTTATAATATTATTAAATAAAAAATATATAGTGATAAATAAATAATCAAGGTGACCTCAATTTTTTATTAAACATTGTATAATTATTATCTTCAAATGTTCTATATTGAGATTTATTGAAGATGAGTACTGATTACTTTTTGTAGGAAACATTTTTTTGTTATACCACTATGCGACGTGACGTATTAAAATCATTCTACGTCAAAGTCGAACCGAGGAAAATAAGCAAAAAGTTAAAATGCCAGTCGGGTAGACGATTTCGTGGATTTCCTGGCGAAAGCTCCCCGTTCTTTTTTGTTGCACGGATTTCCACGAATTTCAAGTGTGAAATACGCCTTAAAAGGTCAGCCCTTAGGACAGCTGCCGACACAATTCGCCAGGCGGCCCTTTAAGAATGACATTTCGCTTCGTAACAGGGTCACACGGACATTAATACGCCACGGAATGTTATCAAACCGACGCGGCGAGAACGACGCCTCGCAATTACATTCCCATGAAAGACGCAAACGCTTGTTAATGTTAATAGAACGAAACCTTGACGCTTTCGCCGACAATTTCTCGACTGTTCTGTCGTCTCGGAAACTTTATACTCTGTTTCGCACACAATTATGCCCCGTAAAACGCGTTACGAGCGTCTCCTCGACGTCAATTAATTCGTTATGTTGTACTCGTAAAAGCCGCTATAATTAATAAGCTATCCGAACGATCCCCAAAACGACCCCCGTGAACACGGGTTTAATGGAAACTACGGAACACGCTGTGTCTCTTATCGATCGTTTCACGAAAAGATACGCCAACTCGAGCAGAACAATGAAAAGCCCCCTAATGCAGAATCGAAACTCTTATTTTAAATGAAATGCTAGTCATTCAACGTGAGCTTAATTTATTAGCGACTCCCGTGTCGTTCCATTTTTTACCCTCGCTAAAACAATTCGTTAACTATGTTTCATTCGACGATATCGTTTCAGTTTACCATTGTGTTAATTTGAGAGCAGAGAACAAAATTAAATTAGTAGATGAAAGTTAACTAATCATGTTATGAAACGTAATGGAACCCGACACATTTAATTAGCTGAAAAATTTTTTGTATACATAGAAATGAGCGTATGTTCAGCATACTTTTATTAAAAAATATAACTTTAAAGAATTTGCGCGGATTTCCAGCTCCACTTTTAACTTTATATTTTATTTTCTCGCAGTGCACATACACGCTATTCGAATTAATCTGAAAACTAATACTGCCAACTGTGAGTCTACATTTGCCGTACATGTTGTATTTGAACATTTAAAAAAAATATCTCCGGGTACGCATTTCGAGGTTTACAAAGTCACGGTGGTGGTATCGTTTGTCGCCGCTGTCGATGGTTTGAGGGGACCCCTTGGGTTTCCCGGACTGTCTAAATAAACACGGCGTTGAAGAGCCACTCTATTTCCCTTGAAAGGTCTCGTTGGCCCACATCGTGGTCTCGATGACATCATTATCGCGGAAAAATGGATCGCGCTTTCACAGTTCGTTGCTAAATTGCGCGAGCGTTTCTGCGAGCCTCGACGTCCCGCGCCGCGTGCGCGCGAATCTCTCTCGGTGACGGAGCAGGAGTTACTCGACGAGGGGGTGAAAAAAAAACGAGGAGAGAGAGAAAGGTTAGATAGAACAAGCAATAGAGAGGGGGGGGAGGAGAGGAAGAAAGAGGGGAGAGGAAAAAGGGGACGCTCCACTCTTTTGGCGCGCGGAATCTCGCGCAACTCGAAAATGAATGGCACTTCAATCCTCGGGGGCAGGACGAGGGGTCAGGGGCGGGAAATCTCCGCCGCCTGTGCCTGGGCTCCATTGTAAAATGATACAAAGAAGAAGGACAAAGCGAAAGAACGGAGCAGAGATTCTGCCGTGTCGAAACGGACAGAGAAGGAAAAGTGGAAAGACAGGTCGCGGATAGCCGTAGTGTGTCGGCGAGAGGGAAGAACACGGCCAGAGCAAGAAAGAGCGGAGAGAGAAAGAGAGAATAGGGAGAGAGCAAGAGTGTCGCGTGTCTGTTCAAACATGCTCGTCCCCTCTCGCCTCGTCTTTTCGTCCTCTTTGCGTGGCGCGCGAGTACGAGGGACCAAGTCGAGGAGAGCACTCCAGCTTCATTGCATAATACATACACGGGACACCGAGTTATACTGGGATTGTGTGCGTCGCGAGCGTTCCACACGCTGACATGTCGAGAAGGATCGCTACACCGACCGGGGACGAGACCTACGGTGTTTGGCAGCGGTAGTTTCGCGGGATCCGGCCGATGCGATGATTCGTTGGAAATTCAGTCGGCGTTCGTGGTTCGATGAACCGGCGAATTGATTTCGTTCGCGGTTACATGCGACGCTGAATATGCTCGCATATTGGCGGGGATGACGACTCGTTCCGCTGAACCTTCCCTTTCCCTTGAAACCGTAACGATGGGAATTATGTCTGTCCATTTTTGCGACGGCAAACGTCGCGGATTTGCTATCCTCGACAAACAAACCTTGCAGAAACTTTGACTATTTCTGGCTGGCACAGTGAATTGATCCTGTAACTGAGAAAGTATGATAAAACACGATTTAAAAATTCCACGGTCAAGTAAGAAGTACAGGATTTTTTTTAATAAGACAGATGGTGTAGGAATACCTATATTCAGTTAAGAAGTATAGAAACCTCTCATTGATCAAACAAGTGGTACTTAATTCATGGCCAGGCAAGTGGTATAGGATGGACTTTATTCAGACGACCAGTATAAGGACGTCTATGATAAGATAAATAGTACAGAATGGACACTATGTAAAATCAAACGAGCAATGAAAGCGGTGCTCGGGGACAGTGATTATCATTGACAATTGTCTGACAGGACAGCCAGAAGAATATTAGTACGTGATCAGAGAGAAGCGGATTGACACAATTGCAACTGAACCAAGAAAAATGTCAAGTATGAATAATCGATGCAAGTTTGAGGATTCGTAAATTATTTGTACCGCGTACACGAATTAGTGAGGCCGCGTAAAAACGTTGTAGAATACTAAAGTCTTAGAAAAAGTGAATCCAAGGGAAGGTAAATGATCGAGATGCAAATGTTTCGCCTCCATTGGTGTCGCACATCGACGGTTTGGTCGATTCGTTCTGCTGGCAAACTCGATTCTCCAGGACGTAGTTCCAGCGGCCTGGTAATTTGATTATGTTCCATTTGCCGGAAGTGAAGCCCGGGCGACTTCCTTTCGTCGCCGCTCATTCTTAATTCAGTTCTCTTTTTCGCCTTTTCCATCTTCGTTCGGTATATCGATCGGTCATCTTGTTTCGGTTACCACCACCGTAGCGAAATATTCTTCTCGCGACGTTCATCGTCGGTGCTTTCGCGTTCTAATCTATTGGCGATATACAATATTTCGCGGGTTATCATCACGACGCGTCTTTGCAAGTATTTCCCCATGTTTTCCACGCTAAACCGGTTACTTCCGTGAATGAAAATTTAAGCGAGGTTGCGGGAGGAGGGAAAAAACCGTTTGCCTAGACCGGACAATAGGCGGCGGGGAAAAAAGAAACGCGCGGGTGGACATTGTTCTCCTAATGACTCGGTTTTTGTGGTTCCTACCGCGGCCGACGTTGTCCCGCGGTTGTCTCATCTTTCTGTTTTGCGCCGGCGGGATTTTTCTCCCGCGTTCTTTTGGCCTCCGAACAGAAAAATGTTGTTGCGCAAACAGCGCCGGGTATCAGATGAATTTACAAGCGAATCTAATACGGGCGCCGCGACTCCGTGTAAACTGAAACGTTTAAAAATAGGAATCCGGTTCCAGTTAGTGAATTTGCGATGCACCACGTTATTGGATAAATGTTTCTCTTTTATTTTAGGGTTTGAACTTTTCTTTTATTCATTTATATTGTTTTGCTTAAAACAGGATTAAAACTGCATTACACTCGAGTATTTCGCAATTTCCTCTTACGCCTCTTTCTATTATTTTTCCAAGCAGGGGACTTACGGATTACTCCAAGTGGCTATTTTTGTTTTCCTGATCTGCATAGATGCAGTCGTTATCGATTTAACCATATATGAGTTTTCTACGTTTGGATAGTCTCTGCAATAGTTTACTTTGAACAGAGCAGACAAGTATACAGGGCGAGGATACTCTATTATGTATTCATTCTCCTTTACGTATAGACGCGTTCTCATTGTGTTTGAATCTTTATGGGACGCTTGTCCGATGGAACGTTGATTCATACTACTACTTTTCTTATACTACTTCTTTCACACGCAAGAACGGGATTCTTGTTGCAATAGAATCAAATTTCTTTACATCAAAGCTCCATGAAACCATCCAAAAAATCTTACATCGCGTTTCTACTTCTAATCATCTACAAGCTTCTAATCTACGGTAGATTCAGTTGCGAAAAATTTTGCAATATTTCCAGAAATGGTTCAGACCGTAGCATATTCGGGAGGGAATATCTTCAGTTTCCCACACGCCGTACAGGGCGAGACACCAAGACTCCCACCGAAAATATCACTGAACCAAACATTTTTTCGTCTTACTAAAAACAACGGAGATATTTTCACTGGAGTCTTAGATGTCTCACCCCGTATAGTCGAATAAGATCGTATGGGACAAATCCTGGTAAGACAAACAGTAACGTTCTACCTGTTGAACTAAATATACTTGTTCATGTACTTAAAGTGTACAGCAAAATCGATTCGTCTCCTAAGGCACACAGCTGCGTAAAATCCCATCTTGTAAGGGATGATAAAAATCGCTCACCCGTTTCATGAACCTTCATCTTGACACGAAACGTCGCCTCAGCTCCGCCTCGACACAAACAGCCGAAATGCAAATCCACGGGGCGAGTCGTTTTAAAACACCGGAGATTGCGGGGGATTAAAAACCGAAGCGGAAAGGGAGCAGAGTAGGGGATTGGATCCGCGGTAAGACGATTCTCGTCGGTCCCGTTCCCATCGTCGTTTATCCGGTTTTTAAAGCCGGGGCCAGCGTTGATATCCGATTCGTGTACCATGGGGGAGGGATTCGAAAATCAGCCATTAGGATTACGGCGCGTGGCGTAACCCGGGGAGCGTGTCCGATTCTTCGAAGTCCAAGAAACATCCGGCCTGCTTGCTCCCGTTGCGCCGAGCCGCGCTGGTCCCTTAAGCTTCACCCGGCTCCGGGAGCCACGGCAAGACATTCGAGCCACGAAGCGATGTACGGGTAAACACGGATTACAATGGCCGTTAGCTTATCCCACCCTTGTGTGCAATAGAAAAGTAGGAAGAAAACCTTAAGGGTACCTCGTTCCCTTCGTTCGCTCGGCGAACTTTAATGGCTCCCCGGTCTGGAACTTCTTAATGCGTCTATTTTGCGAGGAACTTTAGCCACCGGAGAGCGGCGGAGTACTATATCGGGCCATCGAGGGTATTGCACGATCGAATCATTGTGGCCGCCACAATCACCGTTGGGAACAACTTTTCGATCGATACCCGAGCTTGATTCGTTCCGTGACTAAAACAAGTCAATCTTGCTCTCGATGTTTGTCGTCCACGGAATGTCCTCAACGCGTGGTTTATAAAATTTTACGGTCGCGACAGAGAGTTGTAGCGAGCCCGAAAAGACCTGTTTGTAATACAGTTCTTCAAATTTAGGTGTCCAAGAGCGAACCACAGATTCTGCAGTGACTAGTTTCGTAATTATCAACCATGATTCGAGAACAACTGTGAGATCGATTATTTTTAAACTTAACAGGAAGAATCTTGACAAGTAGTATATGTCCACCTTCAGTCAGACAAGTACAAGTTACGAGAAACGTATCGCCAGCACTTTGATATCGCATTTAAAAAATGTAAAGGTACAAGAAAATGGAGAAGTAGAATCGCTTTTTGCCATGAAAGCGGGATGAGTTCTGAAGCATGCTAATCACAGTTCCCTCATTATCCCTGGTACAATTGGCGAAAGTAGTCGATTCTGTGTTCGACCGAGCCGTCTGGCGTGCAGCATCGATTGCTCTCGAGGCGCACAACAGAGCGGCCGGTCACGCTCTCGCGGGCCACGTGATCGAAGAAAATCCTGCGTGACTGGGCGAGAGGATTTAACGACCCCCGTTTATATCGCGCCACCGTTAGCCCCGGCTGGGGCACACAATCCAATTTTTCCGTTCCCCCGATCCCGTCATTCCCCTTACCCCCAAGGGCCGCGGTAATGCGTTCCGTCGCCCTTTTCATCCCCGTCTCTTGCACCTTGATCCTCCGCCGGAGGCAATTATCTATGCAAAGAGGCGAAAAAGTAACGACCGACTAGACGCATCGACGCGACCCAGACCAGCACCTGGAACGCGTGTCGGAACGACGCCGTTTTCCCCGGAGCCGATCGACGGTTTAAGCTCGTTGTCTTCCGTCCACCCTCCTCCCTCCTTTCGCTCCCCTCCTCATTCTCGCACTTTACACCATCGAGCGGCTCGAAAAAAAAGAAACGAGAAAAATATCGACCGACCCCGGACACCCCGTCCGCGATAAGCTTTCACGTTAATGCCGGTAATCCAGGACTTCTTGGAGGGATCCGGTCTTCGCCGAGTTTTAAAGGGATTTCGTTCGGAAATGAATTATTCCGCCGACTTCGGCCGATGCGAACCAAACCCTTTTTCTTCTATTTTCGGTCCTGCAAAGGCTCGACCGGACTTCCGGTTTTGAGCCGAGCCGCCCGGCCGTATGGGCATGCGCATGCGGCCACTGTGATGGTAATCCTGGGTTTACATCGAGAAATTTGGAATTTTGTTAATTCACTGCAGTCACGAAGGCGGTGCTTTAAATTTGGAAAGCTCGCTTTGCGTTTCGGCCACTTGATGCCTGTCACGGTAGAACGGCCTTTCAGCAAATATTTTCAAAAATGTATAGGAGTAGAGTGTGGCATCAGATTGTAAATGTTCCGAATTATTCCCGTTGTTGACGTTAAACTATTCCGGTTTCCAAGTGAATCGGGATCGTCTTTCGACAAACAATTAGACCTTCGTTCAATTCAAATGACTGCGGATTCCGGATCGCACGGGCTTACTCTGATTCGATTGGCGTAGGAGATTACTGTAAGAGACGTTTATGTAATTCACGGTCCCCTGTTCGTTCCTTAAAGGAACAAGATTGTACTTGGAGCTTCTCTGGGACGAGGTGGAATTAAACCAATGGAATGTTCGGTGGCGTTCTACAGCCATACCCGTGAACGGAACGATCGTTGAAGACGATGTAATTTCTTGATTAGAAACCAAAAGGGGTCTACTGCTTATCGAGTTACTCCTGCAACATACCGGGGAACCCTCCAAATTTATTCTTAAGTTTGCGGCTGTCGTTGGTCTGCTGTCAAAAAAAAATTTTGACAAAACTTTTTGGAAAGAGTATTTAGAGCCACCCTAATATAACATATATTCTATCTATTCTAGCCAGTTGAAAAAACCCTAAAGTTTTAAACCTAGCCAAAAAGCCTAGTTGATGCATGTGCTACGAGAAAATTCCAGATTGAACCAATATCGTAGAAGTTATTCTCTGTCAGACAAGTAGTACAAGTCAGTACACGAACCTACACAAGAACCTACCAGTGGCTAATCAAAGAAGAAGAACAGAGACTATTCGAGTACGATTCTCTCGAGTGCTGATGTAAAATCGGCTAAATGGAAGACGCACTGGAAAATTGAACTACAAACAATGGGCTAGTGCCTGCGTCTTACTCGTCCGACGGGTCAGCTGTACGTTACAGTATAGAACACCAAACGCCACAACGAGAAACTCGTTTTCCGCGCATCAAGCAACGCCGAGTGCAGCAAACAGAACAGGGTCAGCCAATAAACGGGTCCGTCCACTGTACACGCGGCTTCCACTGACGGGGCGACATTAATTAATTGCGGTCAGTCAGCGGAAACGACGTCGAGGTCCTATCACCCGGCAAATTACTCGACAGCTTTGACCCTTCGCCGAGGAGCCGGCCGATGCCTTGAAGTAATTGAAATTTAAGACGCGAAACGAGCGCATCGACGACCACTCTGCCCAAATCCCGTCGTCGCTTCGACCCGATTCGATCCAATTAGGCGTCGCCTCGAGGGATCGGGTGTCTACTCACTACCTGACTCCCTTTCTCCCTCTCTCTCTCTCTCTCTGTCTCTCTCTCTCTCTCTCTGCCTATCTTCTTCCGACACTATCTAGACGTAGGGCCCCGGCCAGATTCGATTCCGTTTCCGCGTTTCTTTCGTACTGCCTGAGCGCTTCTCTCTCCTCGCCCTCCGTGTTTCACCCTCTTCCGTCATCCCCTTAAGGAACGAACAAACAGGGACCGCGGTGACGTGAACTACTTTCGAAGAAATTCCAATTCCGTGGTCGACTGAGTGTCAGGATCGAGAGGTTTTCAGGGAGAAACGAATATCGGATGTTCGCCCGGCTTTATGGATCCCCGGGGATCTATTATTTAACTTGCGGGTGGCGAGTGTTACGGTAGGCCTCGATGAGATCTTTCTATGCTTTGTTATTTAGCCGGCGAAATTAACGCTTCAGGGTCTGTCTTACGAAACCTGAAATTTTGTGACAATTTTCACGTCCTGTTAAAATACTCAGTCTTGAGACGTGCTTAGTGTGTGGCCGATTCGAGTTTCAATTTGGGTCTACGCTGTGTCCGATTTTAAACGATGCCATTCTTGAGAGGCCTTTCCGTATCTCTTTGATGAGTTTATTGAGAAGGTGTCAGTTGACATCCTTGGGAAAGTCGTACCATTGTCAATGGTATTTGACGCAGCGTGTGCCTAAACATAGCGCCAAGGGCCCGCGTCCCTAAGACTAATTTATGGGTTCCAAAGAGTGCGAGGAACTAAATGTTTATATCTCTTTCTTTCGATATTTGGTGGAGGGAATTTTCCCCCTACGAGGTTTCTTTATCATTGAGCACCGACGAGACACAACACTCACTTTTCGAGTAATTTTGTGAGAAACTGTTCCATAACGGAGAGATTAAAAACCGATTGGACAGGAGGGTGGTGTGACATCGGTTGCAGAAATTTTCGGAAGTGTCAGGATCGACGTCGGACTGGTCACATTATGCATACGCGGATTATTCGTTCTGCGTATTAGGCGTGAGACCGGGGCAACTGACGTGCACGTCGACTGCGGCGGGGCTTCGAAATTAACGGACAGTGAGCGTAATTATTTCAATGGTCGCGTCGGCGGCCGGTCGGCTCGCTGTTCGACCTACATACCGGCAAAGCAACCGAGCCACCAGCTACCAATCGCGTTGAATTAGCGATCCGGCCTACTTAACAGAACGGCACGCCGCCGCACCGAGCCGGTGAACGGCCGGTTTGCGACTGTTCGCGATACGGCCACGTTGGACGCCGGGAATTCGACCTATATCGATTAACGCCGGTGAAAGGATTACAACATTCGAACACGATGGCTCTGCTGATAAATGAATCCTCGATTTCTATGCGATTGTTCACCCCCCATCTCCCTGCTTCCTCCTCTGGGAGCAGAAACCGTCTGCGCGATCGCTAATTCAAAGGATATGAAAATCCCAAGGGAATGAAATAAAAATTTCAATAAACCAGCCTTTTATCTTGTTTTTAAACCGGCCGACCGGGAACGGCGAGAGCAGATCGCCGACTTTTCCCGACGGCGTAATACGCGTCGAAGCACGGCTTAGCACAAGAATTAACGATGTTTTACGTTATTTTCAACCCGTGCCCCCTTAATTGGCTAATTAAACGCCCCATTGAATTGTAACTTCTATAAAATAGTTTTCAGCAAGCATTACCCGGATTATTATGCGGCTCTAAATGGAGTATAATCAGTCGACGACATAAATAGTTGAAATTAATCTAATAAGGGATTTATTGTACAGCGAAACGGAAATGCTGTTAATCTGGTTTTGTTCGACCGGGGAATTTCGTGCGCCAGTGAAAATTTTTGCACAATTATCGAACACCGAATATTTTCAGAATTTAACCGGTCTATTTATTCGCAATTTATTCGACAATTACTTTGGTAAATTAGAAATTTTTTCCAGCTCTCATTAATGTATGAACGATAGCTTATAATATTTCTTAAATACTTCATATACAGGGTGCATGTATAACGTATATAAAAACTGCAATAATATGATAAAAGGAAACATAAATAACATATTAACAAAAATTAACATAGTATGGACAGCAGAGTGTACCCATACTTCATTTGCATAAGCCAAGGTATACGCAAAAGAAAGAAATAACAATCTCACAACACGCCAATATATACAAGCTAAAAAATATTATAAAAAGGAATCTAATAGATAAATAAATAAATAAAAATATAGACAAAATAATCTAGAGTTGTCTATCGACGTCCAAACCGTAAAAGGTCGCACGACGCCACACTGGCGTCAGCGGTCGTTCGGGTGTAAAATAAACGGCGGAAGTGCGTTATCGGAACTGCTGATAAAACTGTCGGCGCAGATAACGTTTCATTTCTGGCCTTAATTAAAACTCGTGGGAATGTCTGCGGCGCCGCGCCGTGAGACAGTTTGCACCTGCCGACATTTAAATAACTGTTCCGTAACCGCGAATATAAAAAATCGGGATTGAGCCGTTTCATCGGAGAAAACCACTTCACCGTACGTTCGCTAATAAGAAGCTCGTCCTGGATACTTTCGCGTTAGGGAGATTCGAGCAGAGAAGGGAAACGCATTGAAAGTGACACTGACACGCGTGGGCGGAGTGTGTTGCGAGAGGGACCGTTGAAAGGAGAAGGCAAAAGCATAGTAAAAGCATAGAGGAACGCGTTCTTTATGGCCCCTTTGCTACCGCTCATCAGGCTCGCTCCTTTCAACCGATATCAGGTATTTCCTGATTCAAATTTTTCACGCGACGCCGTTCCCTCTAACGACTTCGATCTGGGTCAGCTTTTATTAAAGCTTCGAGTTTCCCCCCTCTTCGTGATCCTCCTTTTTTTCGAATCGTTACTACGCCACCGTACGTTTTGATTTCGGAGATTACACCTGTTGGCCGACTGCCGCATTAGCGCTCTGTTCGGCGAGCATCGTTGCTATTTCAAAGGACTGCGGCTTAAAAAGTATAAAAATTAAGTTTCGACGTTAATCCTGTCGCTCCGGAACGATAAAAAAACCTTCCGAAAACATTTGAATTTTTCAAATATTTTCTATCGAAATAGTTCTTCTATAAAAATTACCTGAAAGCAACCTAGTTTAAAAAAAATAACTAAAAAAGCTGTCACTTGAGTGTATAGATAATTACAATTATGGAAATTGTCAATATCTTCTCGTTCCGTTTATTACGAATATCATAGGTTTATAAATAAAATAGATTTTTTTATCATCCTTCTGTGTATATTCGTTGTAATGTTTGGTCTGAGGCAACCGGATTAGTTGCAGTAACAGGAGAGAGTGGCTAATAGAGAAAGGCACGTGGAATTCTGGACTCTAGAGTAAGGTTGGAATGTCATGAATGTGATTTCGAAGTTCCGGAAGTGAGCTGGGAGATGGAGGGTGGCTTAAAAGTACAGTAATGGTTAGTTAGCTGTCGGGAATTTTCGCTTTTGAGATCCTTGCAACGAGAAACACGGTACAAAAACAGTAAATATCAGGTTGAAATGTCACTCGGAAGTGGCTTTGAGTGTTGCGTGAACATGAAAGTACAGTAATGCTTCGCTACTAGATCACAGTTCTTTGAATAATGCAACTTTCGTAAGGTAGTTACACTTACAAGCGTAAACGTTGTTCCATCAATCATGTTCGAAGATTATAGTTTATTTCAAGCAACTAGGTACTGCTACTTACAATACAATCTCTGGATTCTGTTATGTTCACTTTCGCAATGAATATCACTCGCCAAAAGTAATTTTTCAAGGAGTACTAGATTTCTGGAAAAATTCGAGATTGTGATTAGTCTTTGGTTTTTCATCGAGAATCGATTGACACGTTTCACACTCGACGATCAACGTTGTACAAGGAGGTCATTAGGGATACAGAGCAAGCATTGCCGCTCTCGACGAGCAGGATCATCTTCATAGAACAGCAAAGCCACATTGTGGGCCAAGTGGGCTGGAGGCATTCGGTTGTCCACACTCAAAGGCAATGGAGACCTGAATATGGCAGGCCAGGTACTCGTACCCCGAAATTCATTGATGGAACGCCCGCAAACAGACAGCATACAACAAGCAATAATCTATACTGCTCGCTTCGACATGGCCAGAAATGACACTTGCCATCGGCGCGGTACACTTGACAATTGACATGTCGAATCACTTTTAGCAGCTGGGGAACACTCTGAAAATCTTTCCCCCAACCAACAGACTTTAGAAACTTATTGCACTGCTATTTAATCCATTATACCCTCCAATAAATATCGAGCAAAACATATTTTTCACTTCAGGCTGTTGTTTTTCCAGCTCCAAACAATTCTCAACGAAACAAAATACGCTAAAATATTTTTTTTAAATCCTTTAAATCCGACCACGGTGCACTTTCGATCGCAGAGAACAGGTCATAGTGTTGCTATTCACCAATTCTGCGGGAGCATTGTGCTAATGGTGCATCCCCGCTGCACCGCACTGCATCGGCGCGACGCGTCTCGGCGGACAGTATGCACCGGGCTCCCGGGTCATCCGTCGACCTACTCCTTCGGCACAGCTGTCACTTGAGGGACCAGAGTCGCACCGGTGCGATATCGTAATATTCTCGAAATTATTAATCCGCTCGCGGCACGGGGATCCAGGTCGTCGCACGTTCCGCCTTCGCCGAGGCTAGTGCAACCCGCAGCAACGCTTCGGCCCGGTGAATTTCGTGGTAGCACAAGCGGACAAGCTCCGCGAGAGCCGCGGCGCAATTAACGGATGAATACCAGCGAGATAACAACCTCAACTTTTTTAATAATAACGCCAGTTTTTAGCGTTGCCGGTCCGCGCCGAAAGAAACCGCCCCCCTCGCACGCGCTGTCAGACCGCCGTTTTCCCCTCGCGTTTGATTCCTCTGCGATTGCGGGGAGGATAGAACTGTGTACCTCTTTTTCCGCGACCGGCCTCTTCCTTCTTCCTCTTTTTGCTATTTTCGCGAACGTGCGAGTCGCTCCCCCGGTTTTTTTCGTTCTCCCTTTGTTGGTCGGCGACCATTGTCTCCCGCTCACGCGGAAACTCGTTGACGACGGCTTCCGAACGGCCACCATGATGGAACTTCGTTGAGGGCTACCGCGATACATCGGCCATTGTCTCAGACTTATAATCGCGATGGAATTCGAGTAGCGAACGATTCTGAAATGCCCGCCGATCGGGGATGCAGTTGCGCTTCGATTTTTTAATTGTTTAGGTACCCGACGGGTTCTCGGTGCATTCAGCTGCAATGCGCGGCCCTTCTGTTTGCTAGAAGTTTGTAACGAGCGGGTATGGGGATCTATGGGTTTTTCGTATGGAACATGGTCACCGCTTTTTTTCGAATTTGTTTGTCGCTTTTGTTCGAGCACTGTGCTTGTTTTCGTACACTGTGTTTAGCTTCCGGTTGAAATATTCGTATTTTGTGTACTGGGTTTTTGTGAATGCACGACGTTGCCTGTGCTTGTGTTTCCAACCGGAACGATTAGAATTTGTTAATAATTTTAAGGGACGCATGTGTTAGGTGGAATTCTTGTCTGCGTTTCTTTAAACTACTTGTTTTCACATTTTACATTGTCGTTTTTCTGTTGGTAGACTGTTAAGCGATTGCGTTGTGAGTCCATTCGATCTAGAAAAGTATAGTTTACTTTAAAAAATATTCCAAGACAGTCGTGAAATTTCAACGATGGCTTAAATAATAATTGGCACATGTGTGTCTGACCATATACAGTCTATACTACTTACGATCGATAATTTTATTTATTACGACCGTAATATGAAACGAATATTTATTTTACAATTGAACACTGTCCAGATTGTCTTATCTTTCTCGAAATCCTCGAGCTTCAGTCTGCTGAAAGTTCAAAATTCAAATCAACGCAATGCAACAAACAAACCCCGCTGAAATCTAAACTTTTCGGTGGATATCGACAACCCAATCGACTCAGGCGGCTTATCACTCAAAGGACGCGTGATCAAACTTGCCGGAGGTCTGCGGAATCGCTGTGGAAAACGGAGGAAGCGTCACCGTGACGCGGCCGCCGCGCCGGAATTAAATTGCAAAATAGTTTCGTGGTAAATAACGAGCGGAAAGTTTATCCGGAGTAGGTGGCGGGCGGAAAGGCGTCTTCTTCGTTTGTTGGGAGCCGGCGGTATATAATGTACAAGGTACATGGGGTGAAGTCGGTGCTTGTCTCCGCCGCGAGCCGTCGCAACGGAATCCTGAGAGGGCCGAATCGAATCTAATTACCAATGTGTAGATATTTACTTCGTGCGCCCGCAGCCGCGAGCGCCGCGACGCCGAGGTAGAAGGAGGAGCAGGCGTCGGCGACGAGCTCGTTAAAAATTTAATTTTCCACGAGGTCGGGGCTGAGCCTTTCCTTCTCTGCCAAAGGTCATCCAAGACATGTACCGGCCGGATGAAATTTATTTAACGCCGGTGCCGATTTGCGACCCTTCTATCGATCGAAAACTTCTTCCACATTTTCTTCTTTTGCTCTTTTCCATCCTCGTACACGTTCCTGCAAACTCGAGTTACCAGTAAATTTTTACTTTTTTATTGGTCCGTCCAACTCGCCACTTATGTAGAATTATGTTTACTCGATTTTTTTTTAGAAATTTAGATGACTAATCACGTGTTCCATTTTCTCAAATTTTGGGTTTTAAATGTGAACTTTCGCGAAATTCTTTGTGAAATCGCATATATTTTTTTTCTTAAAAGTCATACAAATTTTTTGGATCCACTTTATCACGTGTCAAGGTCTTATAAAGAGAACTGTGTTTCGAAAAATCCTCTAAGATGAACCGTTAAATTAATATGAGCTAATCCGTGGGACTATGATTTTCCCATTATCCGATCGAGCTAAGACAGCACAGATTTTTTTAAATTATTTGGAACAACCCTGGGGGTGCCACGAAATAAATTCAAATGTCGAAAATAAGAGCCACCCTAATGCTGGTGTTGTATAAAATGATTCTACAGATCTGAAATCTAATGACAGCGACATTTCATCAGAAAGAAGAATAGGATCACAAATAGCTCATGCCAGGGAGAGTAATATTGCTCTATTACGAGATATGGCAGCGTTGTTAAGGTATACGTTTAATACATTGCTCACTGAAGCCTCGGTTCCATTTTATTTCCCGAGTTTCCGCGCAGCGAGCACGCGTGCAAACTTTTAGCAAACAACGTTCAGTGCCGCTTCTCAGATCGACATTATCGTGGGTCGGAAGTTAGGGGTTAAACTCGTACCTAAGAATGTAATATTGCATTCTTCGATCGCAGTTTCTCTCTGTTCATATAGTTCCGCGAACTTTCGAACTGCTGACTTCGATCGCTTTTTCGAAACTTTTCTCTCGGTAACGTTGACCTCTCTCGATCCCCTACTATTTTTGGTAATCTTATAATTTTCCTCTGAAGAGTGGAATAGTGCTGACGATCTGAGCAGGGGTCGGTTGCGTTCACGAGTTTTCTAACTTTTTCGGAGATTGCCGGTCCTCCCCAGTAATTCTGTTTTACAGTCCGTCAAATGTCAAGATCGCGTACGTTCCGCTTTTTATTGGTTAGGTAGCTGGACGGTAATCAGTGTGCTCAAAAAATTAAACAGAAAAATATTCATTGTTAATCAAACTGTCTACACATAAATTATCGATAATTTAATTCAGTGTTTGGCGAATTTTTATTCTATCATTCTGATATATTTTATGACCTGTTGACGTATTAATCCTCATTTCATTGCAGTCGTTGGATTGAACGATTTTTATTGGAGACAGGATTTAACTTGTTACTCAACGATGATAAAAACGTATTGATCAATGCATTTTCATTTTTCCTCAAGGTACGTCACAATCGATTACGACTTCCACAAGTTCGTTCTCGAGAAAAATTGTATGGTGCCCACTCATATTATATTTCCCTTTAACTTTTTCTTGTATCGCTTGAAACAGAAAAAAAGTCAGCAAGTAACACATAATAAAAGGAGAACGGCAAGAGAGGAAAAATGTAACAAAAGAAAGCGGAAGGAAGCAACGAAGTCGACTTGTAAGAAAGTTTCAAGACAAGAATAATAAACGTTCTTTTGAAAGTGCAACATTTAAATTGATTGCAACAAAAGCTTCCAGCGATCGTCAACGAAGAAGCAGGGATTGACACATTGGCAGTTGAAGCATCGTATCGTTCGTCAGTGGGTTTTGGAGCATCGTTCCTCGACGGCTGCCGTTAATTTCATTAGGTGGTAACCAGGGGGTAACGAGTGCTTATAAGTAACGAGACGCCATCGAGCTTCGCGGGCACCAAGCCGGATTTACATTCCCGGCCTGTTACGATTTCATTTGCATTCGGCCGCGCTCCTATTACCGATTTCGTAACGACCGAAAAACGAGGAGCACGACACCGGTGTCCTTTTTTCCCCCGAGCCCCGACTACCGCCTCTTCATCGAGCCAGACCGTAATCACAATTATCCGGGCACCGTCGCGCCCGTAGAACCGGAAAAATCGAAGGGTTTACCCTCGTCTTTACTCGTTACCCCCCCCCCCCCCTGCTAAGCACAGGGTTGGATTAGTCTGCTAGAAACCCCGAGAGAGCCTGAAGAACGGCACTGTGATGTTTTACCTTGCTCTTGATAAATATTGGACGTCGGCTTTAACATTATTTTATGTTTTCCTTCTTTTGATCGATGGAGCATTGTGAGTGTCTGATCGTTCGCTGACTTGTACTACTTGCTGATTTATTTAGTTATTAACGAAGGTTTGATTTGAGGTTTGCATTATGTTAGATAGGGTTGGACTAATTGGTTAGACATGTTGAGGGAGTTTGGTTGAGTTTGCTGTGTCTAATCAGTGCGGTATTATACTACTTAACTCTTTAGGTAGATTATTATCGATCTCAATACCTGTGCTATGTTTGAGAAATAAGCTGAATAATTTTCTTTTAAATTGTAATCTCTAAAGAAGATTATAGGTTGGAAGATTACATTATAGTTGCTTGAAATAATTGATGAATTGTTATCAATATTGAACGGTTCTTCGAGAAATTCTTAATGAATTGTCTTTTTACTTTTGGAACTTATCGTTCAATTCATTTTCATTGAGGATTGAATTTCTCCTACGACTACTTACACTCAATAGAATTAATGCATAATTATTTGTATCAGGTAAACGTTCAGAATACCACCACTGATTTCCCGTAGACTCACACTTGCATTTACATTGAGAGTAAGTAATTCCTGTCTGACAGCATGTAATTTTGTATCACTCGAGAACCAATTTCCAGAGACAAACAGACATCCGTTTCCACTTGTCCAAGCAAATGCAGGTTCATACTACTTGCGTCTTGCCTAAGTGCTTCTGTCTGAAGATATATAATTTTGTATCGCCGGAGAACCTATCTCTACAGACAAATAGACTTACTCTGCCATTGTAACTATCTCTGTACGATCTTCTACAATTCTTGTCGGTGGAACTCCACACTGAATGCAGATGTCTTCATCTACCTTCAGCATATTCGTAGCTTCCAACCCTTTCTTAACTTTCCGTGAAACATTCTTTTAATTTCTTTTCTTTTTTCTGTAAACGATTGTATATGTACGTCGATGGCAGGGAAATGATTGTTATGTCAATTCCATTTATCTTCCTCAGTGTCGTCATAATCGTCCACAATAGGAAGCTCAGCCTGGTGCAACGATTAAAATAGAAGCTTGCAAGCAAGTTCGAACAATTATCCGAATTAAAGTGTGCAACAGAACACCAAAAGGATCTTTTGTGTCGACTATGTCTGAGCATCGTCAGACAATTAGAACAAGAAAAAAGCTTTTCTTACAAGGACGCAGTCGCGGTTCTACCGTGGAAGTTAATCATTGCCCGAGAGCTTCTAGGCATTCGTAAATTCCGTATCGATCTTCGTTAAGTTGGAGTTTGCATAGAAAAGTTGCGGGACTTGGTTCCATTCTCCTTAATGCCCGATGATTTTGTACACGGTCGGGGGGGCAACTGTTAGCCGGAGGATGGAGTCCCTGGCGGGCCAGCTCGCCGATGGATCGCTTTCGAATCAATTACATCAAGATTTCCCAGAGCCTCGGCGCAAACAAGGCGCCGCGCCGCCATGAAAACTTGAAAAGTATTTCACCTCGTGGAACTCGACCGCCAAGGCGGGTAATGAAGTACCGCCGAACCCCGCGGGAGTCAACAAAGTTTCATTAAAGCGGAAGCAGCTCAACCTGCTACCGTCCCTCATAAATGAGTATCTTCATGTATGTAACTTAAATCGATTCCCGGCGAGCCGCCGCGGCCCCACACTCGGCGAAGTTTAATTCCCTTCGCCCTCCAATTATACCGGATGCGGCACTACTTTTGTTGAACTTTGCGTAATCCAGCGTGCGAGGCGACACATTCACAATTTCCAATTCGAAAAACACGCTGCACTCACAGTTTCACTAATTCACAAGTTCGTAGAATAGTGCAGGATACCAATACAAATGATCGATGAATAAACAAGATCTGGACAAGACGAAACCGTAATTAGAGGTCTGAATTCATTAGCAATGTTTATTCCATGCATTACAATCTTCCACCGGAGTGCAATTTTTCACGAAACCCGGTTCGTTTGCAGAAATGATTAAACCAGAAACGAAGAAGACGAAAGCCTGCGAGACCCTTTTCGAAAAGGATTTTTCTGCAATTTTCGTTTCCGAGGAGGATTAAACCTCGTCCTAGCAATTTTCCGTCGAAAATGAGACGTTTGAATTTTATCCCTCGCACATTTTCGTTCCCGAACCGGGTCTCGCTCGTTGTTCGACGGGTTTGCACGCGAATTTATCGGCGACGCATAATTACTTGGTTGAAACGCGTATTACAACGCGTTGAAAAACGCGTTAATTCAAAAGGATCCGTGTCCTCGATAATAGATTTAATTTCAACGCCACACGTCGGTCCGGATAATCATGTTCCCTACGATAATCAGAGGATAATGAATCGCCATTATACTCGGTCCCGCGAATTGAAAGGCCATCTTACGAATCTCGGCTTTTCCAACTAAAACGAAATTAGTTGGATTCTGTTCAAAATAATCGTGTTACCATCGACATTCAAGAATGCTCGTTAGCAGCCGCTCTCAACTTCAAATTAATTTCGTGCTCGTTTATTGCGTAGAATAGAAAACTGGCTCCGATTCCTTAAAAGTTTTGTCACATTTCACTTTTACAAAGGACTTCTATAAACATTTTTTAAATAAAATTATCTACATAGAAAAACGGGGACGCTGAATATGGTTAATTCATGTCACAATTGATATAATTATTAGATGGATCTTAATAATAATAGTTTACTCCACGTTTCGACAACTTCCAGAAAAATTGTGCATGCAAAGATAAGATGTTCCATACATTCAAAGAGGATACCATGGTTCGTTCACAAAACAGAGGACATTTTATGAGAACAGAGGGACCGACGCGAAGCTCTAACGTAGATACCGTGGCATAATCCCGGAACTTTCGGACAGCGACGGTTTTATCCTGCCGTTTTCCATTCTTTGGGAACGGTTCGAGAAACCGGCGATTATCCCACGGACAAACGTTTGTCGTCGTCGACGCTACGGTTTGGTTACGAAAGTTCACGGAACCTGCACGATCCCTCGTCGAGAGAGAGAGAGAGTATCTAGCAGACGTAATTGACGCGTGTTATGGTGACGTCCCTATAGCGGCGGCGAGAGCATGCTCGTGCGAGCGCAAAATCGAATCGTTTCCAGGAGGCTGCTTCACAGTTTATTGCTGGATACCGTACATCGACGTTGCATTCTGGGAATGTCTCTACTCGGAAATAATCTGCCCCCTCTGCTAATCCTTCTGCCTATTGTTCGTCTGGCTAGTATGACCTTTCCCCAAAATTCATGAACACAAACTCTCAAACCAATTTAGGCGAGCCCGTTTGTCTGAACGCTGCAATCTTCCGAATGACTATTTCATGGAAAATTTATTGTGGCTCATCAATCAGTTCATATATGTGCTCTCAATTCTTGTGCGTCTATCGTAGAGATCTTCCAAAAATTATGCATTACGTCACGTAAAAGTATCACATAAAATTGTTACAACATCGACTATGGCGCAGTAATAAAAAGGTACAGCATTCCGTTAAGAGTACTGGAATATTAATTTTTTAAACCGCGTCGTGTAATAGGATTTTCGTAGTGCTTTTGAATTGGGAACACCTTGTAGAAGACCACCGAAATTCGCAATTTCAATTTCCAGGAGACAGAATCACGATCGATCGGATTTATCATAATTACCATGAAATTACGCTCCCGTATTCAGATCCTCCGTTGAACGTCCAGACGAATTCCAGAATCTGAATGACCGAGCGAGCCGAGCATAATCGTCGCGTGGTATTCCATAAAGTTGCACGCGGAGCTGCGATTGATTGATTCGGAAATGTTGTGGCTGATGCGGATGACAGCTGGATAATAAGCCTGTCAGTGGACGACAGAGCGGTGATATTAGCATATTATTTTTCCCCGCCGTGAGTGTTAAGTTATTTGACTGTGATGCAACCACTAAATAGATAGACGACGTCAATTTTCGAAAGTATGCAGTGAGCCCGAGTGCTCTTTGCTCCGGGTGAAATTTAGATTGCCCCACGGGGCTGATAAGATTAGAGAAACAGTGACCTTCCAGCGAGTTCAGCTTTCATCATCACAGAAGATAGGTTTTGGTATTGATATATCGAGCTTAGTGCTCCGTGGGGCAATCTGTGCTCACGTTTGCTCTAGGGAGACACTTCCAAACAAACAAGTTGTGTGGCGTGACGTGAGTGGGCGTGGTTTGGTTGCTCTCGATTTCAGTGGAGCAGTGGAGTAATTTATGACCACGTGTACTCTAGAATGATGCCTCAGGAGCAAATAAAAGTCAAAATGCTCTAGGCGGCCGTGGTTTAGTTACCCCAAGATTGTAATAGAGCCAACATAGTACCTCCCCAAGACAATTTGTAGCCATGTTTGCTCCAGAACACCATTTCAAGCCAATTATACTACAAATAGTGTGGAAAATTTTTCACTCTACTCGTTCTACATGAAATATTTTATGTGGGTGTGTTTTATTTCCTCCGAGCTTCGGATGGAGCCAGAGGCACAGCCCTTACCTACTCCAGGGAATCGAACGATCGAGGATTCAGCGATGCAACGTTTCCACGGACAAAAATTGAAAAATAGCAAAGAGAGAGATACATTCTTTTTTTGCAAATTGCTGAACGTCGCGCTTTGATGTACGGGGATAGGGGTAGACGCGAGCGTGGGTGGAAGAAGAGCTTTTCATCCGTCACACAGCAAAACTCTATTTAGTCGAACTCGTGTGGCTCGCACGCATTCACCGAGCACGTATCCCCGGTTTTCTATATTTCGAGACATTTAAACGATGAAAAAAATTCCTGTTTATACGGCTCTGCCGGCGAACAATGGTCCACCGAGGTGTCTCGCATTCGTGTTCTCTGTACATGGAATCGGTGAACAGGGGATGGCAGACATTAGTGGGATTACAGAATACCGGGGAAAGTTGAATAGAACTTCATTGGCCAGAACGTAAATTCGATTTGAACGATTCGCTGTTTATCCGCGGGGCTTGTTTGTCGTGAGAGAAATTACTTTTCAAGAGATCTTTGAGACGCTACGCGGAAGATGTAATGAAGGCGGAAGTTGAAAGGAATGTAATGAGTTTTACGAATGAAACGATTGTGCCGAGTTTTATGTTTGGCTGTCCACGGGGAATTGCGGTGGTATGAAAGATGAATGGAAAGAGACGTTCATTGCTAATAAAAGTTAATACGTTTTATTAGGAAAGGCTGCAGTGGAGTTTACAGTTGAAGTGATTCGGTATTTCGATCAGCTGTTTCTTCTGATTGCATGGATGGAAGAAATGAGCTAGGAATGTTTGATTGGTAGAAAAAGAGTTTGCTTTTCAAGTATTTTATGCATGTGGGAGGTGAAAGAGTGTAAAACAACTTACGAGTGTCAAACAATATGTTTAAACCTTATGTTTGCCTGTGTCGTTGAGTTACACGTTCAAACTTTCAATATCCATTGAGAACGCGGCGATACACAGTGGTCCGAGCGGCCGATTTCCGCGGCATCATACAAGGAAAAGTATACTCAAAAAATATTCCATGTCAAAGAGAAATAACTTCGACAACATTCTCATTAGTTCAATAAGAATTACTTATTTAATAAATGGCGAACTGTAATTCTAAATTTGAGGTATACATATTTAAGGTAAAAGGATGCTCTTTGTTGCAAAAATTTTTTTTAGAAATCTTAAATAGGTTCGGCAGAGTTCACAGAAGAAAATCAGTAATTTTTTGGATTGAAAATCTATTAATAATTTTTATTAAATTTCATTAATATCGACATTTTTGGCATTGCTAACCATTTAGAAAGAAATGTAGAATCATTAAATACCGATATGAGACTACCGGACAAATGAACTACTAGATCGGTCACTCGGTGATAGGGTGAAAATCACGAATGAGATGGGGGTGGGTGAAAGAGGGGTTGTGATCAGGGCATAGAATAGATTAGAAAGTCGCAGGGGAAAGTTTCCGAGACGAGGCAAAGGGCCGGTCGCGGGGGTGGTTTCGTATTTAGTTGAAAAGCCAACGGGCGAGTATTCGTGGGATAAAGTTCGCGGGAAAGCCTGAAAAACCGGATCGCGGGGTGGCCGCGGAGAAACGCGCGGCGCGGGAAGAATACGTGAATCGCGATGCAGTTAAAAACTTCGGATGTCGCTTTCGCCGGGGGTAAACTGCTTTCACATCGCTCTCCCCGTTTAATTAATCTTTCCGCGCGAAACTTCCGACCGCGACGCAGCGCGGCGGTCGAAAAAAGTCCACTGCGTTTCTTCACTGTCGTGGAAGCAACGGGAAAACTGGGACCCACAAATTCTCGATGTCCCCGACGTTGCTTTCCAATGATGGCGACAAATAAATAATCTGCAAATTTTGTCCACTTATAAATGTTACTGGCTTCAAATGTCTGTCAGACATTTTTGAATATGGAACGAAGCTTCTAGCGTCTTTATTCTTACGGAAAGCGCCTCACGTAACACATAGACACTGGAAGCATAGCTTTAGGAATTTTTCTAGAGAAACTTATTCTACTTCTTAGAAAGTAGAACAAGACTGTAAATGCATATAAAGTAAAATGATTGGAAAAAAGATTTGCAGGGAAGAATGGGCGCTCAGCAGCTTGATATCATTAAAACTGGAATACAAAAATAAAGAGAAGCACCATTTTATAATTGAAAAAATGTAAAAGTATGCAACGTCATTGAGAATGCAAGGTGACGATGCAATGGTGACGGAACACACGTTCGTCCGCGGAACGAGCGCATCTACATTAAATTCGAGATTAAATTCCGCTTTTTAAAAGAATTAATAATGGATATCAACGTTGTTCTAATTTCTTACGAAATTAAAATCTCCCATTTAATTCAGAGGAACGTGTATCTCGTTTTAAAACTGCGCAACGAAACACGGCTGCGAACGATAAACGACCGTGCAAGTGAATTATAAACGGTAGCGCTATTTTTACACCTTTTTGTTTTTCTAAATAAAGCACAATCTCGAAGCGGGTAACGAAAGAAAATACGACGCGATAAGCACTGCTTCCGCAGTGAATTTTAATTTCACCTTTTATCCCGTTCCTACCCCGTGCTCTCTTTCTCTTTCTCGCTCTCGAGTTAATTTTGATCAGCCTTACTCAGGATTTTTTTCGCTACGCAATCTTTTTGACAATAATTACTTCGTAATTCGCGACTAAACATTCTGTTGGCTATGAAGCTTAACGTGATAGTGGTTTTTTAAATTAAATTCAAACTGTTTAGGAAATTGTGTTTTTCTGTATTGTATTTTTACTGTTTTCTTGTTTAAGACGATTGATCAACAAAAATAAAGAAGCGTGAAAAAGTGTACGAAGCGTAAAGGAGAACACGACGATTTGAATGAAATTTGACACGCGTATTTTTTTTTAGCTACTGACATTCATGTTTAAGGGGTGAAAATATCCCTCAAATGTGGGGGTGAAAATCTACTTTTCAGGGGTTACACTTGGGTAATGTCGCCGAGAGTGCAGTGATAATTGTATTAATGGTACGATTGTACGAATCGATGATGGACAAGACGACTGCATTGCAACGATACCTTATCCGTGAACGAGGATATCTGCGTTGTTGTATAACAAACGGATTGAAAGTGTAACCGGACACTATTCCCGTAAACGCATCAACGTCACTGAAAGAGGATCCTGGTTGTCGAAACTTCGACGCCGATACAATGGCCGATCACGGTCCGCCTGTTTACTGATCCACTTCTTCAACACCGAATATTCGGTGTCCACTGAATAATAAATTTCATAAACAACGTCATCGTGCACCAGGCAAGATAAACAGCTCGGGAGAATATTATGATAATTACCGTAGAAGGCTGCACCGAAACGCACAGTGAAACTCAATATTTAAACTCGGCTCTCGCAAAATCCGCCTTTTCCATGCATCCTTTATCCGGGGTTGTTTTTGCTGATTCGATTGACAATGCATTTTTAAAACGTAGTTTCCGAAAATCAATCATTTTGTGCTGGACAGGAGAAATTAGAAATGTTTTATCCATTGTTAACAGATTGCGGATCTTTATGCAAAGTAAAAATGGACTGTATCATTCGAAAGATATAGGAGCTAAAATTGTAAATTTTCCAGGAAGAAAAAATTAGAAGTATTGTAGGTACAATAAATTGGTAATGAAATAATCTTCCAGCCTTTCTCTCTTATCTCAATTTACTCAGCAATGTATTTTCACGGAAAAGCTTCTAAAAATTAACAAATTTTGTATGAATAAAAGAGAATTACTAAAATCTTCTTTACGTCCTCGATTTTTAATGAAAATTTACCAAGCTCCACTTCGTCGAACCGAACAGAACCTAGCTTAATTACGTCCCGACTTTCGACCACGAGGCAACAAATGCAATTTTTCCGAAGCCATGGTCCCTTTTCCAATAGATTTTCTGCATTTCAAGGCGAGCTGCTCGCAATGCGAAATATTTTATTGTTCCTCGTAGATCTACGAGAAAAAGGAATGGAAGCGACGATCTTGATTCGTCGAGGCGCATTACAGCTGTATGTTCGTCGACAGGCTCGTTTCGTATCATCCTTATCGGCGAAGCGCGGTCGATTCCTGAATATTTCCGCGCCGCCGTGCGAAGATGACGAGCAGACAGATTTCCAGGTGTTCGCAAGCTTGTTCCCGGCGAATGAGGCGAACGTCACCGGCCGACTATTGCTTTTCGTCGGCCGTGAAAACACGGTCTTGTTCCCCGGAGACTTTTCCCCATCCTTTTCTCTTCTTCTTCATCTTTCTCCGTTGCTAGCAGGGATCGAGGATTTTCCATCTGTCTGGAAGAGATCGTCGCAGTCTATACGCGCCTCGTCTCTCAATTCCTCAGGAAAATTCGGTTTCGGCAGGTTCTATTGATATTGCGCGAAATATACTCTGTCTGATCCAGCGATTGTTCTATGTATATGTATACACGTGGCGAAATCGAATACGTGTAATATCGTGCAGCAAAGGAGCCTCGTGCTTCTATATCGCGGCTCTGATAATTGTTATATTGATTTCTTGCGAGTTGCACTCCCCCATTTTTGTTATAAATTCCATAAAATATGCAGTCTTCTATACAGGGTGGGGCTTTATAAACAGGTCACCTGAATAGCTCGCTTGTCGGTGTTATCGTTCACAGTGACCTATGAACGAATCTTAAATTCGTCATAAAAGATTTTTCGACATCTTAAAAGTTGTTGATTTTACAGACAAAGAGAACGTAGAACAAAGAACATTGTTTTACGTTCAAAAAACGATGTATTACATAGTTTTATGTATTACATAGTTTACATGCTAACATGGTAGTAAATATAAAATGAGTGCTGGTAGATTATTTCTTTCGAATTGAAATAAAACTTCCACTCTTCTGCCATGACTATTCAAAGTGACTGTATTAGTACAATAAATGTGAATTTCCTCTTTTGAGTATTGATCGGACTCGGGGGAATTTCGTCTGGTCTTTTTTCCTCGGTGTTTCTGGACCACCGTGCCATTTGATGGAAACACACAGGTGGAGCCCGGTCTTGTTTCACTTTATACGAAAATCGAAGAGCGGGTCTCACTCGGCGAATGTACGGCTTTCCCCGGATCTAATATTCACTAAGGACGAAAGAAATGGCTGGCTCGATTCCGGAACGACTTTATTCGACACGCTCGGTCGCGATCTCTTGAAATATTGCGGATCCTTATTCGTTTATTGATGTCTCGAGAATGTACTGCGGAAAGTTTCGAACGTGGTCACCAAATTTTTTGCGAATCGATCAGCACTAAAAAATTTAGAAGTATCATTCAACATTTTTCTCGTTATAGACAAAGTTTGTCATATCATTAAAAACAATGGAGACATTTACTATTCAAATAGTAGGCGACTTTACCGTGTGCATCGTTTTATAATAATAACGAAATTGGATCTATTCAGACATCGTACAATTTTTCTAATAATACACGGTTGAATAAAACAGTTCAATGAAAAATTTCTCACGGAAACATTTTCAAAACCGGAATTTTCACGTAGTATCAAACCTCCATATTTCTTTATTAATTTCAACTGAATGTTTGATTTTCATTAAAACGAAGTTGAAAAATTTGGTTTAATATCGCAAGACTGATATTGTAAGGTACTCTTTAGAATCGGTAAAAAAAAGGAATTATAGCGCGTACAAGCGAAACGCATTGTTTAACCCGGACTGATTTGGCGATCATTCTGCGGCCGACGCGCGGCGCGGCGTTTACTTGCTAACAATTTCAACGGGAAATTGTCAGTGCGGGCGCGGCGGATACGAAACAAATGAAATTTTCACGGGCTGTAATAAAAACGCGGAAAGATATTCCATCCGGCATCCGGTAATTTGTATTTGATTTTGCCGGGGCAACGTTTGCACGGTTTTCGATAACGAAATCGATGCGTGGCTCGCGTTTAATCGTTACGAATTCAACGAGGGAAACTGATCAATGATGACTGAAAGAGAAATATAATCTGTTTGGTCCTGTTTGTCGAAAACGGTAACCTGTTTGCACAGTTGCCGAATAATGTCCTGTTAGTTCTGCTCGGCAAACCGTGAGCTCTGCGATTAGTTTCCGCGGCGCTTCAAATTATTCAAGGTATGCGTGTCGCGGTTGTTTCGACCGGAATCAACCGTTAGGAAATAAAACCGCATCCGGTCACGTGTCCCACGGAAACAGCAACATTATTCCGCCAAGATAATTAACGGTTCGTGAAAACATTTCTCAGAATTTCTTTCGCGAACGTTTTACTTTTATCTAAAATCGAAAACGCCTGTTGCGGCGTGTATTGCAATCGCAAGAAATCAATACGCTTCAAAATCCCATGCAACAATATCGATGTGCCACTCACCGGCTAAAAATTCAATATCACTTCAATTAGTAAGTTCTACACTGATTTGTTTTATTTATCTTGATTTGGTAACGTGTTTCATCGTACTTGTCTAGATTTATTAACGTGTTATAAAGATTTATTAGTCTTTCCATTCTTCGTAAGGATAACAAAATTTGGAAGTAGAAGTCGTGCTATTTAAAAAATTTAAGAAACATTAAGGAAGCTATGTTGTTTTCATTCAACCGAATAGCTAAAATTTATTACATGATTTTTAAGTAGATCAAATACTAGAAGAGCATAAAGACGAATACAAATAATTTAAAGAATGTTCAACATTTTTTCAAACCATTTAATAAGAATGAAAAATTTGGCTGTGAAAACCATTTTCGTAGCCTAAACATCAACAGCGAAACATTCAAACGGAAAACGCGATAGCTTAATAAATATCTTGGGAAATAGACGATGGCAATTAGCCGCGTTAAATTTCAGGAATTATGTTCGACCGGGTAATTACGAACGTGGAACGATCACACGTTAATCGTCGATGTTCGCAACGAAATATACTCGGCCTACACTGAAACGCCCGATCTCCAGAGAATTTCGGAACCGATAGTGTTGCACTGTCATTGCATTTCGGCCTGTGTTGCACTGAAAGATTCGCACGAGCGAAATGTAATCTGAATTCCGGCCACGTCTGCGAAAGTAGACGGGGATAGGCGAGAGGAAGCACAGGCACACGCGGACAGGGACCACCGGTGAAACTTTGAAATATTTCAACGGGAAAAGCGCAAGTGCTAAACAAGATCCGCAGAGATTCCGGCGGTGCATCAAAAAGTCGGATTCACTTTAAAAAATGCATTTTCTCTGTACACCAGCCCGTGACTTCTCTACGGCCGCACGTCTCGTCCCGTGTCTCCGAATTCGCCGATGCAACGTGTGCAACTACTACTTCGTGTGTCACGCGGAATGCTCTTCGTTTGATTCAATTGTATGCGCGCAAAGATCAACAAATTGCTTGTGTGAGTCTATTCGTGATAGGAAATGCCAAGGGACGTTTCCTCGCGAGGCGAGCATTAAATTCCAAAAATTTTCGCTTTTGGCACATACCTAACGATTAGAGTTCGTGGTTTCGAACGTGTATTCGCATACACATACTTTGGTGCGTACCATATTAAGTACCCGAGTACACGTGAAATAGGGATCTCTAAAAAATTTTGAAATCGACTTTTTCCGACTTTTTGGGCCAAACGCCCCACTGTGCGGTGGTCAGACGTCAACAGAAAATCGGGAAAAGGGCAATCGCCCGAGGGAAACGGTTTGCAAACTGTCGAAGATAGTCGGCGTAACGAGGCCAGCTCGCGATCGTAATTCGCTGATTACAAATTATTAAGTAAACCATGCCGGAAATCCGGACGCGGCATTACCGGGCTGAACAGCAAACAGATGAGTAGGCGGTGACAATTATTGACGATAAATTTGGCCCCGGATAGTCGGACGTCGTGCCCGTTTGTTATCAGCCCGCGGAGCCGGATAACAGATTTCGTCCCCGCCGCGATACACTGGGAGGCCCGCGCAAAACACCGGACGTGACACCGGGTAATTGTCCTTAACTGTTTATAACACCGGCAATTTTCGACGAGCGTCCTTCGTCGACGCGTCACAGAAGATATCCGAGCCGACGTCCGGCCGAATTGGACGTTTATGGACGCCACGCCAGCGACGATTAAAATATTTTAATTTGGTTCCCCGATGCACGATCCGTGTGAATTGGCGCATTCATGGAGTCGCGAGTGAATTGCGGAGTTTTAGCGTCCACTGCGATTTTGGGCTTTTCGAACTTCGTGGTGGAAAATGATTGAAGATGGCATCTGACGGAAACACATTTACTAAAAGTAACACTTCATGAAACCTGTACGATTAAAAATTGTACACTTCATAGACTACAAGCTAATAGTACAAAAATTCTTATACACAAAATTCTAGAAAAACTCCTATCCAAATTCGAGTTCCACTGGACTCTCGCGTTTGAACAAAATTTATTGGCAAAATTGGACGAAGCCAGATGCACGACGTGTGCTAATATGTCCCACGAGGAACAGTGAAGGATACGTAATAACCACTGAATTCTACAATAGGAACGCTTTGTAGCAATGCTCCACGTCTGAAAGCCGCTTTGAGGCTTCCTTCGACAGGAACAGAAGAACTTTCTCGCTGGAAAAAAGTGCGGTACGCGAAAAAATATCGCGATATTGGGAAATTTAGCTCGAGGTGGGGGATCGGCGTAGGACTATTCTGAAACCGACGCCTATCCCGGTGAATTTGAGGTGTCGAGACGCTGACGACGAGCGTCTACTATCGAGTTTCGCTTGCGGAAGAATGGAAATTCTCTTTATTCGCATCAAACCCAGTCCGGCGGCCGCGTTCTCGCATAATAAAGCCGGCATGGGAAACGTTCCGTGACATTCGAGAGTCTCGCGTTTCCACGCGTTATTTGCGCCCTGAAAACGCGCGGAACACGTCGCGCTCCCTATCGAGTCTCGTATTCCATAAAGCACTTTTCCACTGTCTAGGTTCTCTCTACCATCAGCTTGCCTGTGTACGTGTGTGATCTCAAATGCGTGCGCGCCCTTTTGTAATTTTCGCCGCACAGTGACGCGTTCGAGGTTATTGCATATTCGATGCGTTTCGCAAACCGAAGCTTCTTAACGCCGGTATACTCTAGGGACTCATTTCCTGTTCCTCGAGCGCATTAACACCGTGAGAAAATACAAGCACAATTTTCTCGAGTTGGAGACGGAAGTTTAGGTGATTTTGAACTAGGGAGTTTTTTTGCCAGATTCGTTTGTTATAAAATCTTTCTGATTGTGAGTTTAGGAAATTAAGGTTTTATTGGAAATAAATGACTAAAAAATATTGAGCAAAACAGATAATGAGGATTCAATTTAGAGAATCGCCTGTATGCGGGGGATGATGTTTGGCCTTTTTTTGGACATGAGATTAATGCAAAGTTTGGCGGCTTCGAAAGGTACGTCGAAGAATCGGCCGAGGTGCTCCCTGAAGACTTTCGCACGTCATGTCTATCGGGGAAATATGAGACAAATTTCATTGAAAGTTGGGGGATGCGTGGGTGGAGAAGGGGATCCGGCAGAAGTCGCCGGAATCCCAAGAAAGTATTCCCGGCCCCGCATCCGGGGCCGTGTTTCAATTCGAACCATCCGACGCAGCTCGTTCCAGCGGAACTTTTTCCCGCGGAGGCGTCCCACCCTCTTCCCCCGCGCCCGGAAGTTTTGAAATTCAAATACGGCAAAGTTTTGCCGAAGAATAACGTTGTCCCGGTTGTATCGTAGACGGAAACTTCCCCCCCGGCCAGGGGAGATTCCTGGTATGCTTTCGCGACGCGTTCTCCATGCTCTTTCAGCGCGACACGTCAGAAATTTCGAGCAATAAACAAGTCGCGTACCTTACAACGTGTCTCCATCGTTCGCGTTACGATCTTCGATCACAAAGTTCGAATTTGAATGGAAGATTATCGGGAAAGGCGTACAAGTTCGTAAAATCTTGTCCGTGGAGCATAGCTTGATTGTTCGTTGTTTGTACCTTCTGTTCGTTCGTCTCTGTCTCTAGATTTATACCGAGGATCCGTGTAGAAGAAGAAGCTCGTATCCAAGAGGAAACATCTTGGCAACGTTTCTTTTTCTTTGGACGAGTGTTATTTGAATTTATACCATGTGAAGATTACAAAAAGAAAGTTTGTTGCTTGATATGCTTGCATGCTTTGAGAGGCTTCTGAAACCTGTAACTTGTGTACCTAAATGATTGTTAATATGGGTTTTTCCGATGTAAATCTATTTCTATGGGGACACTTTTTAAGATTCAGCTGATCGCGGGAAAAGTACTAATTCATGCTAGTATACAGTTGTCTGCTTCTTCTTTTAAGAATCACAGGAACTTTGGCTGGCTAATTTTCAGAAATGGTGCCAGAAGAGAAAGAAAACACGATGAAGAAAGTTTAAGAGACTCTGTCTGCAGACTCTTCCGTCCCATGAGAATAGAGATGAACATTTATACGTGCTCGCAACTTTTAAAAATTTATTATAGGATCAAACTAGATGACGTAGAGCTTCAAAACTTTTTCCAATGTATTCGTACGCGACTCAATATGATCGATAAATAATTGATAATTGTCTCATATTGGTATTTAATGCACATTACTTTCTAAATGTTTGGCAATGCCGAAAATGTCGATATTAATTAATAAAACTTATAATTAGAACAAGCATTTAAAAATGAACATTTTATGAATACGATTTTCGATTAAAAAATTACTAATTTTCTTTTGTGAACCCTGCTGAACTTATGTAATATTTCCATAAAAACTTTTTTTCTGTATGAAAAGAATTCGTTTACCTTACAATCACAGTTGGTCATTTATTACATAAGTAATTCTTATTGGACTAATGAAAGTTGTCCACCGTTAAACTCTTAATGAACTGCTAGATCGGTCGCCCGGACCGCTGTGCAGCGGGGAAAACTGCAGGCATTCTTCCAGGACCTCTATTTCGATACGTCACGGAAATTTTCGAGTAATAACGGGCGACGTATCGAGTCGAGAGACTTCACGTCGCAGGTTTTCGTTCCGTCTCGAGGTCTCTCATCGTGGTTTCCCGTCGAACAGAGTACCGTTTCCCGCCCCCTTTTCGCTGTCTCCTTTTTTCCTCGCGTTCGCCCCTTGACGCAAATTGCCGCGTTTCAAACGCGCCGGTTAATTAGATATTTTCTTTTCCTCGAGCGCGTTTACTCCGGGCCCCGGCGCGGCGTGGCGCACTGCAATGGGAAAGTTTTCCCGTCCATGTTATTTCCCCCTTTTCGGGAACGGGTTCCCCCTGTGGCCTGTGCACGCGCCGCGCGCGACCGCTAACGATTTTAGCCCCTCCATTTCGCGACAATGGGAATTTTCAAAGCGGCCTCAAGCACCGCGTTTGTACTTGACAATTCCCCGGGTTTATTACGGTCGCCGGTGATGTTCGACGTGTCCGGCTCTGTCTCCCGTTTTCGGGACTTCCGACGGCAAACCGCGCGGAAATGCGTTCGTTTTACGCGCCAGTTCGGCCTAGCTGCGGTCCGTTGCGCATTTTACACACCTGTCAAATTTAGAGGAATTGCTGCGCTGCAAATAAAGAAATACACACCGATCGATCGTATCACCTCCTCCTTTTCGAAGCGGTTCAGAAATAGGCGTGCTCTTCATCGTTTTAACCCTATTTTACAAATATACGGGGTGGTTATAATGCTTACTGAATTTGTCTCAGTATCCCCTAAAAGATGGATGTAACAGATTCTAGATTTACCTACAAATAACTGAAGGTGACCACGATAATTGCAAAAAAGTGTTGACAACAAATTTGGTGCAATCATCTCAAAGCTCTCTTTGAACCATGCTATTTCAGCTAAAAAAATTTCCGATCGAACCAGCAGAATAATCTACGCTGACCACGCTTCGTGGTCCACCCTGTATACATATTATTTTTTCATATTAATACCGGGAATATTCAAGGTAGACAAAATTATTATGACGCTCTGTACAATAGACCATGCTAAAGACCATCCACAACTGTACTCGTACATTATTGACCTGCATCACTTATTTGCGTTAGACTACATGGTATAAACAGCCTCAAAAAATCGAAGAAAGTTTAAAGTAGACTCTCACGGAATTATAAATTTGTATAAACATTCACACGAGACTGGTCGTCTCATTTGCTATAAAATTTCCGAAAAATTTCGTCGAACGTGACTCCGTTGGCGACAAAAATTGCCATGGGCTATCTGACAGTAACAGTCCCGTTGTTTTTCTGTTTATAACCAACGGAAGAGTATCGGGGCGTAGGTGAAGAGCGGGTTGGCGGCGCGCCGCGCCGGTATTCGCCGCGAACGGGTAGAATTTTCGTCGGGTCCGTTAAGTCGGTAAGCGGCTTACGATTTCCGTTCTACGGTTCGCCGGCAGAAAAGCTCTCAAACGCGGAACGAGGCAGGGAGGTGGGAAAACTAGGAAGTTACCGAGCCATAGACCAGCAAACGTTGGACCAGGAGAGGATTTCTGTTGGTTTCTGAGAGGAATTAGGAAAAAGATCGACGTAGTCCCGCGATTTTGGCTACCCCGACGCGTAATTCCACTCTCCGTCGGTTTTCAAACGGGAATTTCATTGTTTATGGCCGTCTAATTCCGCCGATATAGTGCTGGATAATATGATAAGATATTTCACGCGTTTTACGAAATTTTCTGTGTGATTATTCTGGAGAAGCATAGGACATGACTTTTATAAGAAGAATTGAACATTAAAATATGAACTGATATCGCGTTGGCAATGTTATGTCGCATTTCACCAATAGTATGAATCCATATTCTATTATGCAGAATATAATATAAAATTGTTTGGCCTTCGTATACTCAGAATCAACGGTCCATTATTTTCATATGCTGCGCACGTTGTCCTCGTCATTACATTATGGATATAATTGTATGAATAATATAACAGACCGTTTGATCTGCCAATTTAGTCTCGGGTTCGCTAGTCAATAGGATGCGTAAGTAACAAGTGTATTTGAGACACGCTTGCGACTTTCTTCCTTCCCTTTTCGTTACGATTGACGAGACGTCTGAGTGTCTATAAATTGTATCGAATTACCTACCGTGCGTTTCTCTGAGGTATCATATTTCGTGTTCGTACGCAGAACTGTCTGATCCTTTTATTATACGTATAAACATTCACAAAATGATTGTCGTTTATAATTTCGTTCAAACAAGACCAACAAGAGTTGGCGTTCCCATCGCATACAGGGTGGTCGCGATAATCTGTACCAGGGTTTTTTCGTAAACGGTAAACATTCGAAAAAAGACCGAAGAGGAGGAAGTTGTACTATATTTTACTAGCAATATTTTGTTTATTTTTAATATTTTTCTAAATACAGAGGTAACCCACATTTTTTAAAATGGTATAACAATATACTAGTAAATACAGTATGTATTAGGAAATATTAAATTCATGTCTCTTATTTCTGCCTATGTACGACCCTGAAGATCATAGTATACTACCTGGTTGAACTCGCCATAATGCCCGCTTTCATTTGATGTAAAAAATATATAGCATTCGATTCAACAAAATAAGGGTCACCTTTGATTCTAGAAAAATATTAACAATAAAAAAATTGAGATACGCTATCATATTGCAAGTAGAATAGTACAACTTCCTCCTCTTCGGTTTTTTTCTAATGTTTACCATTTACGAGAATAACGCTGGTACAAATTATTGCGAACACTCTGTATAATGTAAAAGGTACAAGACGATACAAATATTTATGTACAAAATGCAGATAATCGACAAATCATCGATACAATCATTCACGAAAGTGTTTCACACGCGGCGACGCATCATGTAACTCATTTACACGAGCGCGCAGGCGTTCCGATTCTTGTCCGATGTAATTAATTCCATTCCGCGGCTGCATTCTATTAAACGCAACACGCCCGGAATTATTATTCTAATTAATATACGACCCTCGATGCGCACGTTATATTACCGTACGACTGTTGCTCTATTAAGCGGAAGCGCCTTCAGCACCTTGACCGGGTCGAATTTAAATTTTAAATGGCGCCGCGGGTCCCTGCAAGTTGGAGGCCTTTCCGTCGATACCGGCGGAAAACCGTGCTGGTCCGTAAATTTTTCGGTGATGGCCAATTTCAAAGCAAATCGACCATTTTCCGACCGATAAAAGGATCCCTTTTTTTATTAGATTGAAATATTGCGGCCCGTGTGACGTATGAAATCGTCCTTAGGCTGCATCGAATTTTTCTAGGAAATATGGCCACGATTATCCTGTCAAATTATTAACCAGATTTCTTTTAGTAATGTTGCAATTTGAATGGCCCTTTAAAATTCAATTAGTTTCGTGCAATACTCTCGCTGATTCAATTAAAAAATATGGGGACGAATATGCTGTTAAAAGCCTAAGAAAATACATTTGTTTAATTAATATTGCAACTTAAATGAGCTGCTCTACAATTTTACGAGTTGGCTTCCAGTTTTATCTTCAACTGTAGCAAGCGATTTTTCTATTTTATTTTTAACATGAGTGGCCGATTTTTCTGACGGGATAACAAATTGTTATTCCCATTTTTTTTTCAGCGTGGGAGCTGCAGTTCGGAGGTCCACCTGGAAATCAGATTTGAATGGTCCAAGTATCCTGACGTGAGTATCATCAATCTTATCGTATCCTCACACTGCATACGACATTTCCATAAACACACTCCAAAGATACAAACAGACATCTACAAAAATTACTTAATTAGTTAAAAATAGAAAGCGAGCTTCGTTAATTATCGCTCTTGCTTTCGCTGTATCTATTTCCCCGAAATGGGATTTCCCTCGTTAAAACCAAATAATAATTATTAATTAAATGGTTCCAACCAGTATAGAGAGCTCCACTTAACAAAGTTCAGTTTTAATAATTTTATTTCAACGTGTCGTACTAGAGCAACTAAAATTGACGCAGCGTATTTATCGCCGGGAAATTGGAGAGTTGTAAATTATTGCGGTCTCGATTTTCGAGATATGGTACGATCGTGTCATCGGTTAACTGATCTATGCAATGGCCGGCCGGAAATTAGTTGCGTGTTTAAGGTTAATTCGTTACCGATACCGGACGACGCTCATGACGTCGGTGAACGCTTTTAAGTTATTACCAGTCAACGACTCATCAATTATACCCCGTTCGCCATTAAATTACTATGATTTCATAGGTAGACTGTGAGTTGGATATTTTAACCGCTCGGATGACGATGACTTTCTCACTAGCGATCTTGTTATATTAAAAGCCTCGCGCGTCATTAATATACTTCATCCTTAATTATTATGGTGTGAAATTGATACGATCTTCTCGATCAATTGTTTTACTTCCGTACAAGTTGGAGACAAGAAGTTTCACAATTTTGTTAACACGTTTCCTGTGTATACTAGATACTTAATGTGTTCTTTTTCGCACAGAACATTGCTGTAACAAACTAGTTCTAGTGATGGTGGTTGAGAGAGAAATCGTAAGGCAAGGGGTTGATAACGCAAGAATCGGTTAAACTTTCACTCAGGGGACCAAAAATTTTCAACTTTTCTGAATGTAATATTATACAATTCGACGAAAAAATGATGAAACTTTAAATTCTAGTACGAGGAATCCAAGACCTAACCCAGACCTAGAGGAACTTTAGAGCAACTTTAGAAGAAGTTCCAAATTTTCCCAGAAACACAGCAACTTAACTCGCGTATAACTTTTAAACGAGTGAACTCCGCACACTGAAACTTGGATTCCGCGCACTAGAATTGAAAATTTTGATATTACATTAATATCACAAGAATCAATTTGAAATCCGCAGGATTTAGCAGGATAAGCATGGTCCAGCGGCCTCCACGACAATTTTTATTGACATCGTGTACAAAACAATGATTTTAAGTTGAAAGATAATCTCCCAATATATAAATCTTTTAACATAATCTTTTAAGTCGCTAACCCCTCATTTATGGGGGTAGACTCGTTTCCAAGATAGCAAGGGTGCGAGTTGCGCCTTCTCATTCATTAATAATGCAAAAATGGGGGTTTTCAGTGGCCAAAAGCGCTAGATAAAAGATCAATATTCGGCAGCATGTAGCTGTCGCAGCTTTATGAAAGCAACTATATTAGCGACTTAAAATTTTGAGGGATTATCTTTCATCTTAAAAACATTGTTTTGTGCACACGATATTAATAATCATTATCGTGGGGGCCGGTCGATCATACTTATCCTGCTAGACTCTTAAAATCGATCGATCCCCAGGAAATGATGTTGTCCGGTCGGTTTTCCAAATTGCAGGCTGATATTCGGACGTTTCTGAGTATTCTTATTCCGCGCATGGTGGCGTGCGGCATGAATGCGTAAAATCCTTCAGCGGGGTCATAAATTCTCGTCGACGGAATCACTTATCCCCGGGGCCGAAACGGTAAATTACACGGTTCCACTCGCCATGACTGACAATCGTGGCTGACTTTAGAAACGTCCGGCACAACGATGCGCGCGGTTGCACCGTTGCAACGTGGTGCATGTGGCTGGTGCATACACGGTCGATCTGCGTCCGTGTGAAAGGGGGATCCCACGGTCGTGTATCGTACGGTGTATGGATGTCCAATGGTCAAATACACGCTAGGTCGAGCACGAACGCATCAGAAACTGTCGTGTCATTACTCTGTTGCGACTCGACGTTGAACGGAGAGCACGGGCCGAGGATCGTGGACGGCATCCGTTCGTCGTTATCGAAGGGCGTGGTGGTGTATCACCATCGATTTTAATGCCATCCGGTCAATGGCAGACCGATACACGTGTTTTCGATAACGAACTTCCGGCGTACCTGCCGCCCGTTATTAGAGAACCGCCCCCCGCGCCACCCCCGCCGACGCTAATAAAATTTCCTTGATTCATCCTGCTCGATATTTATTCACGGCCGCATCGTTGTAATAGCGCATCGATCCGACAATCAATCCTCTGCTCTAGCAGTTACGATGACGAGTCGAAATTGCATCCAGGGTTCGCTAAATTGATAATATTTCTCAGTACGAATTTGTATGTGTTTTTGAAACATGTCTATTGTTCTACGAATTTTCCTGGACGGGAATAGCGCCCATAGGAACCTCTTCAAACAGTATTCTTACGAAATAGAGATGTTCGAATCTGTGTATAATACAGATTTTAAAATAAGACATTTTTAGTCCCATTCTTTTTGTAATATGTATGTATCCAATGGAATACATTCGTCGAATAATTCCTATTTATTCATAATTAACGTATATATTTGCAATTTCCGGAATCAGTTCTTGTTAATATCAGCAGTAACAATATTTATGTTCCAAAAATGTTTATTCTATCCTCTCCACAAGGCACGATTTACATATCAATATTCCAACATCAATGTCCGCTGTAATCACTTTTCGAAAAACATCTCACAAAAAGTTTTCCTACTCCTGTCGCTGACAAGTTACGAGCTCGGAATAATTAGTACGACGCTCACGGCCATTACTATCACGATATATCCCGTATCCTTTCAGAAAGCAGTGACCATAACATATTATGAGCTTGTATTTCAGCGTTCGAGAGGGTGCAGGTGTGTTTTACGTGCCATTTTGCGCTCCTTTCACGCAGAATGGAGCGTTGTACGCGCTGACACGGTGTTCCCGAAATCACGAGAGAGCACTGTGAACCTGCAACATATTAATTTCCAATTTGTCTTCGAATTTTTGCATAATTATTCCGGTGACATCGGGTGCACCAGGTCACACGGGGCCGATAACGACGGGTCGTCGTATTCAGCAGGTAGCGAGGTCGGAAGCCCGGGTAAAGGGCAACGGCACAAGGGTTCAGCTCGCTCGACATTGTTAGGACAACCTTTGATCTACGCGAGCCATCCACCTGTCGCTGCGTGCGTAATTAGCGGGGAAACAGTCGCCTCGCGATACCACCAAGAAAAATTCGCCGCGCGAACCGGATCCCTTTGTCGCGTCGCAGAACCTACCGGTCGATGGCCGTCACGCTGCTCGATCGATCGAGGAACTGTCGTCAATGTGAACGAGCTCGCCGTTGATAGTCGTTTTTGTCGAACGAAGTTGATAAGTGAAATCTCGTTGCGGTTTATATGCAAAAATTTCAGGATAATATTCCGAATTCGGAGGGTTCAAAAAATGTTAGAAATATGTTGGCAAAAGTTTCATAAAGAAATATGATTGAAAATTAAAAATTGTTGCCATTGCCCAGAAAAGATCGTATTCGTAAAAATATCTGTTGAACATCGCTGTAAGAATCCAACGAAGCAATAATTCAGCTAAAAAGGACATAATCGCGCACAGTCCTCAGCAGATGTACATTAATTTTAAGTATGATACGGCAGAACATCGGATGAAACGGAATTTTTCTGCCAAGATACACCGTGCACGAAAGAAGAATGTATTTCATAATTCGGTCGGCAAGAAGTTTGAGAACAGAGATAACTTACCTAAGTGCGTCAACGAAAAAAGGTCCGCCAAAAACTCCGCAAAGAATATGCGGAATGTGCAATGGAAAAGGTTAAAAGCGCCTTTAAATATTTTTACCGTTCCGATATACCTATTCCACGATGTCGTAAAGACGAAGTTTCAATTTAAAAATTGACAGTTAGCTCGGGACGCTTTAATCCGCTGCTTCAGACGCTTTATAGCGTACCGTCGATCGTTCCGCAACTTAAAAACCGGGAGCGTTACGCCTTCACTTTGTACTTACGAGCTTCCTTATTACGTTCGTAAATGGTAGAAACATAGACTACTAGACAATGATGTAGAACGTCAACTTTGGATGCAAATTTTCCGATTTTCAAACTTCCACACTTCAGCTTTAGGATTTCCGGACTTTCAAATTTTCAAGCTTGCAGACTCTCTCGACGCTTAAAATTTTTCTTTTCCAGCTTCCAGACACCAACAATTCTAATTCAACAAGTTTCCAAGCTTTGAGCGTTCTGAATTTTCAGATTTCCAAATCGCTGTCTTCAAGCTTCAATTTCTCTGGCTCTTTGACTGTAAATCTTGTTCACTCCAACCTTCATCTATACACGTTTTCCTCTATATCCCGACTTTCAATTCTCCAAAGCTCATCAAGTTTCCAAGCAGCGATATTTCCTTAGTTGCTCAAAGGTCCATCACCTTCACCTTAAGAACCCCCATCAACCCCTTCACTTGCCGGAAACTGCTGGACAGAGTTCATCCTGTTCAACAGTACCCCATCTTCTCGAGTCGACAAAATTCCCCAATCTTCCCCATAGCCACCCTGCTCTAAGATCTTGCAAAGGGTACAAACGACACACTCGACTGTGATTTCACCTATAGTGCGTTCACTATAAAGCTAGACTAGCGGTGCGACGCAGAAAAGATACAGAGGTGGGAAAGGGAGAGAAAGAAAAGAGGCATAGCACAGTGCTCCTTTTCATTGATTTAGCTGGCCAGAATTATTTATAATATTGAATGGTTCTCGGACGTTTTCAAACCACTAATATCATTTTTTATTTGTTTAAGTACTTTACAAACATTTTTTAATGCTTATTCAATATTTTGTGATACATGTTTAAATAAAAAGTTATTTATTGTTGAATTAAGCAATACATATAAATGAATGATAGGGTAGTTGCAACTGTGTTTTAAGCCTAGAAAATAGAATCAGAATTTCCTCCTGGTTACCATGTAGTCGGCAAGCGACCGTTGGGCGACGCCGCTGTTACAATCTGCTTTCTAGCTTTAGCTCCGAGCAGCGGAGGAGGACAGTTCTTAAATAAATCTTGATTCATGTTACGAGTCGATTGGTAAATCCTGGCCTTCCCGGTACCAAACCTCCTACAAGTTTTCAGAAGTGAAGGTTGAAGTTGAAGGCTCTATCGTCTCCATGTTTGCAACCTCCATCATCCCTTTCGCTCGTCGGAAACTGCTGGACAGTTCATCCTGCTCAACAGTATCCAGCCCATGCTCTCGAGTCCCCAAAATTCTCCATAACCACCCCACTCTAACAATAAGTAGGATCTGTCAAAGGGAGCGAGCGCTACACTCGACAATCCTTCAACAAGGGAATCCCTGATTTCCCCTGTAGTGCGTCCGCGCAATCACTATAACACTAGACTGGCGGTGCGAATGAGAAAAGATACATAGAAAGGTGAGAAAAGAAGAGAGCGAAGAGAGGGGTAGCAGGAAGCGCGCAATCGAGGATCCAGTGGATCCTCCCTCGAATTCTTCGATCGGTCGTATTTGCTATGGTGCGGGGGCGTAGGACGACCGTGGAGAGGTATTTGCCCTGATGAAAGGCCCTTTCAGCCTGAGACAAAAGCGCCGCCGGGCTTCCCGGCCGGGCGATCGATCCGCTCCTATGAAGGGACAGATGGAACCTGTGAGCGGACTAATTCGAGAAGCCGTTCTCGAATCGGCGCGTCGCGACGCGCTGAGACCACCGACGCGACGCCGATGCCGTTGCGATCCAGAGCGATGCAACCCGGTGCAACTCGGTGCAACGAGATCCCAGCCGAGGCTGGCAAAGGATCACATTCGAGCCGAGTCGACCGGAAGATGAGCGGAGGATCCAGGGGGTCCGTTTCTGTTGCTTCTGACTCCATCGCTCGTTCGGCTTCTGCGTCCCATTCGCGGTGTTCTATTAGGCGCGTCGTGAATCGCCTCTTTTTAACTTCGATGCAGCCTCCTCTGTGAATATACTGCTCCATCGCGGATGGATTATCGCGCGAACAATAGCCCGATTTTTATGGAGTCGGCGATGGACCAACATCTCTAAAGATTCCGAGTTCTTTATGCCAGTTGTTATACAGTGAATGCTCTAATTGTTAATTATTGAGTGCAGCGTGGAACAGCATAACAACTGATTTGGAAAAGGAGCTGATAAGTAGGCGAAAAGATTGTAAGAAGTAGCTTTTACTTGCATTGTGATGAAATATTATAGCGATAAGCGAGCTACAAACATGATGCAATCCGATATCGCAAATTTTTCTATAGACGAATTTCGAGTTTTTATTAAAGGCTCTCGTTCAATATTATTGAATTCTTTGAAGCGTTTTTGACAAGTCGTCGAACGCCCGCTGTATGAAGTATTCGATAAAACGCTGGTGGAAAAGTGTAAAACATATTGTTCATTACAAAGTAATATTATCGTTGTTTAAATGTTAATTTGAATATTTCTTTAGACGTTTCTTCATTAAAATCAATCGAATTTGAATAAAAAAACTTTCTTCTTTGACTTTCTCTAAATGTTCTTAATTTTGTACGATTTCTGGATGCGAGTGTACCTTCGTTTTCGACGCAGACACGTCAAATACGACGCCTATTTATAATTCAGCGCGGGGTGCGCTATAGATTTTTGTAGTTAAAATCATTCGACATGCTCCACAGTGCGCTCTTTCATAGTCGTTGTTAAAATACGAGAGTGTCGGGTCGTCGTTCTAATAGAAACTGTGTTCGATTAAATATTGCTCGGTCGGAACAGCGCGAAATAATGTGCCGGCCGTCGCGCAGTGTCCACCGCGACAATTTATTAGTGTTTCCCTCGTTATGCATTCAGAACGTTCACGGGGTTGGAGACGCGACGGTGCTTAGAGGAATCTTTTTTTTCCGTGGCGCGCCATTAAAATTCCCAGCGCGATGAAAATATTTCTTAAGCACGGTTCGGCCCACTACCTCTTCTATTAAACTGAATTCTTTAAACGCGTCCCCTGGGGCCGCTCGAAACACGACGAAATTTCCCATTTGCGTTTCTTTATTTCCTGCTAGCACGCGATCTTGGTTAACCGCTGGCGAGACAAAGTTACCGGGAGATACGAATTTCGCTCTGGAGAGCTGTTTTAAGTGGAAATGTGACATAATGTTATTTGTTAATAGGTCACTTTATTGTAGTTTATTTCATTGCATTCTATTGCTATTTGCATGATACTTCGTGAACAATATTTTTGAGGAAAAACATTCTTGAGAGCTCCCCTCGATAGTTGTTCCGCTGTGGTGACGGAGCTTAATGTTCTATGTGAACGATAATCAACGTGATTTCATGTAAATATTTCTTCTAAGCTTGTTAGTACGATTCACAAGAGTCCAGTCTCAAGTAAAAATGCATTTAACTTTTTCCTCGTACTTGCTCTTCCATGGAGACGCAGCTTAATGGTTCGTGTTTGCATTGTTGGAATAAACTCGCACAAGTCCACTCGAAAATAGCACTGGCTCACGAGCCACTTCCGGCAACAGTTTCCAATAAATATTCTCACCGAAACGTTCGAAACATTGAAAACGAATATGCAACAGCACTTTCATCGCTTTTTTGAAAATGGAACACAGTTAGCGATAAGAGAAATGAATTTTTCTCCGGAAATCATTTAACACGATTCTTTTTTATGAATCTCTGACGTTAACTGTATGTTACATTTTTGCCACGTTTTACACGTTTTACAAAACGATCTAACAAGAACATGTATGTATATGTATACGTATATGTAACTTAATAACGAACGAGAAACAGTCGGTCAATTTTATTTATGAATATAGGTCGACCGGTGCCGCGAATGCTTGCGGTACATTCAAAATTACCATCGAGTTGTTATTGAAAACGTGAGATAAGCAGAATTTATTTGATTGCAACGTTGCCTCCATTTAATTAACTGTAAAACGCACGGCCTCATTAAACGTTGACAATAGCTCGATCGAGATTCTGCAGCCGGGCTCTACTTCGCAAAACGGCGCTTTCATGGTTCGAGCATTGTTTTAGAAGCCAATTCAGACTCGGGACATCTATTAAAGATGGCCGGCCGGACCCTAACTTAATTAATTGTAAAGCACAGAGTTGGTAATAGCAATCGGGATTTTTTAACGTATTGAGAACGTTCAAACCTGTATTTTAACATTAAACCACTGTCACTACGTAAAAAATACATTTGCTTCCGAAACCATTCTTTTATCTAAGGACCACATGAATCCATGCTTTTAAATACAATTTATTGACAAAAATACAGATCTGACGTATTCCATTATTTCAGCCGTTGATAATGTAGAATGATCTCTAAATAAGAATATTTTTATAGAGTATTTTACCTTCGCCATTCATCTGATTTGGGGTGGGTGAATTAGAGTTATTACTCCAATTGGAACACATAGTTTCCCACCGGTATTACGCTTCGCGAAAACGGACTTGAAATTGGTTGGTGGCGGACAGAAATTAGACAAGCCAATTGATGTGAAATAATCTTATGTAAGGAATTATGATATTTTCGGAGATATGAACTATTTAACTTAAATTTTTAGTGTTCTCTTCACATTAAGAGTGCAGTTATTGTTACTTTTATTTCAAAACGTCGCATTTCATGTGCCACGTCTTCCAAAAATATGACTACAAATTCTACGACAAATGTATAATAATAAAATGAGGTGCTCGTTTCAGCGACGGGTTCATGAATTTTTTCAGGAAAAATTCTGAAAAGTTTTTATTGGAGCGGTTGAGCTGACGTGACTCTTTAAGGTCGATCGGGATCAAGAGACAGCTGTTCGAGGTGTTCTTTTGAACGGTAAGCGGTTTTTGATCGCGCGCAGATCCGTGAAATTCGCGTTCTCGGGCAATTCCGCGCGACAATTACGGTGAAATCCGCGATTGCGACCCGGTAATGCCGTGACACAGTTCGGAACGGCAACGAGAAGACAATGGGGCTGTACTCTCATTTACGAAAAGCACCCTGAGAGGGAGCGGACGAGGCCGACGAGAGCCGGGCCACGTTCAGGCAAACCTTGAGCGGCCTTTTTTTCGGCATAGTTTCTTCAAAGTGGCCTTCGTCGCTTTTCAAGCGGATGCTCGTGTTTGAAAGACTCTTGGCGCGGTTTGTCGAGCGCCTTGCTTGATATTCCGAATACCGATGGTCGCAGTCTCCTCGTTTTCTTTGATTTTCTACTCTCCGACCGCCATTATTCAAATAACTGGAAGTTGACAACATTTTTTTAAAGTACTTCGCAACCTCACTGTCCCCTTTCTTTCATTTTTTCCGCACCATTATCCAAATGAAAGGAAGCATTAATTGATCTCAAAATATTCTTTGTTAGACATCTTTTAACACTAAATCAGAATTTCTGTTCGCAAAATAAAATAAAAACCAGGTTGATTTTGTTCAAGTAGTAATTGGAATTATCAACATTTATAAACGCATCATGTAGTTAACAAATCATATTACATGTAACACAAACAATGTTCAATCAACGACTGACAAATTTTCCAAACAAAATGCTCTCTCATGCACACTAATTTCTTTATTCGTGTACACGCATTTCTTTATTTCGTTCAACCAAATTCCCTTCATACATTTTGCCTCTCGCTCACTATGTTTCTCTGTTATTCTCACCGCACATATCCACACAGATTTAGTGTATTTTATACGCGTTGCATGAATGAGCTATTATTTTAAATTTTAGGCAATGAATTTCATTAAAACGAAAAAGTCAGTGAAAACTTTGAACAGAATTAGACACATACATATTAAATGAACGGTCGAGAAGAATGAGCAGGGTGATTTACGGCGACGAAAACTCGAGAATAAAACGCGACAACCAGTTTTAAGTTTCGGCCATAAATCCCAAGGATCCGGAGGACTTGAATTTTCGTCCACGTAATTAGGTTCGTCGAAAATAAGGCACCACTACGTATAATATGTATTCATAGATAGGTGTGCGACGGTGCGCCGTTCGTAATCGTGCAAACGTACAATGGTAGTTTCTCGACTTAACAAACCGAAACATTTTATTTCGGACGCTCTGGACGGAACCGTGAAATTTTAACTCGTCATATCCGGTGCTTCGTAATAGCGAGACGTGCGCGGCCGCGAATTGTGCCGTCGTAAAAATGTTCGGTTCGCTGGCCGTCGACTTTCATAACGTCAACTCTGAATTGCTAATTAGTCGCATTCCGCAGTAATACACCGTATTATTTCTTAATTCCTTTGCACTCGGAATAAATGTTGTCTGCGTTCTCACTTTTCGGCGAGCGTCAAAAAAATTGTTCGTCACGAAATCTGAATAGGCGGCTTATTAATTTCAGGAGATAGAATCATTTTTGGATGGGCTCTCGGTTAATAAAATATATGAAATTCTTTTGGTATCCAGGATCGAGAGATTAGAAATTAATTAGACAAATTTGATAGACTTACTGACGAAATATGGATAATAGGCGGCTTGTTAATTCGAGGAAACTGGAATAATTTTTACTCGTTGAAGGATTCTTCAGCACACACCCTGTTAACGCACGAATCAAAATTTGTTAAATCCGTCCAGTTTGTCTTGAAAAAATAACGAATACACTTGAAACAATTATAAATATGTGTGCAAAATCCTAATACGAAAAGTTCAATAGTTGTACTCAAAAAAATTCCTAAAATTTGGAGAAACATTGAAAACCAGAATAGCCCCTTAATCGTCGGATTCGTTTGGCCACGAATCTCGACGCAGCGACCCTTGTCGCGTTTCAACCCTCCTAACCACGAGTCCCATAAATAGACCAGGGGTTTATCGTTTGCCGGGGCACGAAATCCCCTAAGGGCAATCATAAGGTGTTTATATTGCGTGACGCAACGCAACGCAACGCAACGCGGACCAACCACCCCCCGGCTACGGGGAGCTAATCGTCGTCGGCGCCATTGGGAGCTGGCCGATCGAGCTTGCACAGAACACCGGGTATTTAGATGGTTATCCACGATTAACCCCCGCGCACACCCCTTCCGAACGGCTATTTATCCTCTGTAAATAGCAATTCTATGGATTAGGGTCCTTCGCGGGCCGCGGTATCAGAATATCTGAAAGCCGCCGACAATGGATACCTGTAATCGCGTGTTGTCGATTAACCATCCTGCGGGTACCCCGGCGCTCACCCTTTACTCAAGTTTCTGTTTGGACCATTAAACTGTCTTGTCCACTGTCGTTCGGCCCTCAGATCCTGCAGTGACATTGTGATCTGATTTCGAAAGACCACGAACACTGTTTCTATACAAAAAATATAGCGACTCCGGGAGACCGATGCTATGAGTCCCGATTTTGAAGAAACGTATGAAATGGCAAAGAAATAGTACAGATACTCTCATCTTTGCCGAGTAATTTATTGTTAAATTTATTATATTTTAAAATTCTAATCTTAAAATTACAGTATTGCAATAGGTTTTTTATAGTTTTTCATTTACTTGTCGGTGGGCGAAGCGGAACTTTTTGCCTCGTTCTGAAGCAAGTTGTTACTGAAGAATGAAATTTGATAATAGTTACACAACTTTAGTGAAATATTGTATTTGTTAATGAAATACAACACCATTATGTAAATATCAAAACAAGCGAAAAATAGTACACTCGTGCAACTCATTTCTTTACTTCGTTCAACCAAATTCACTTCATACATTTTGCCTCTCACTCATTATGTTTCTTTTTTATTCTCTTTGCTATTAACATTGATATCTTCGGCTAAATTGATTTATAGATTACAAAGTATTAAGTATACATTGTTCCTACCATGTCAAATATTTTACTACCGTTCCCACGCCTGAAATTGACAATTCCATCTAGTGAAAGTTTTAATTGATTTCCATCAGTTCTGAATGCATTATAAAGCTAAGTGTACGAGTCACCGACATCCAATTGATTTTATATTCGCGTCGCAAAAATAATTTTGCGGCTACCAGTAGAATCGACGTACCGCGCAACTTAAGCGAGACAAAAGGGACTATTATTTTATTTTCAGCTGGGGCTCAATAGTTGAAATGAATTCTCCTCGGTGGGAGTGTTCGTGTTCGTGTTCGCAAGGCGCACGGTTCCGTTCGTCGACAAATATAATAAACTGGCACATCGCGAGGTTCGTTTCGCGCTCTCGATTGTCGATCTTTTATTTAACCTGTTCGCGCGACGTTTCCCCTCGGCTGCCGGTGCAGGGAATTCACAGAGGAGATTTATATCTCGCAAGTAACTGCAACGCCGGTAACATCCCTTTTCCGGAAGATTGTATCTTTCAAAGGAACAATTTAAAACACTAGCTCGCCATTTGCATGGTAAGCACTTTTTTGCCGGAAGTTTCAATGTACCCGGGCTAGAGAATGTAATTTCCCTGGGCCCATGAGTCCTGATCATAAATACGAAACTAAGCTTCATAAATATAAATTATCCCAAAGGAAATGTGAGGCGGCCGGGAATCTTTAATCTCGCCGTCGAAAATTCGATTCCGATCGATTATCTCGACACGGAATTGCGCGGCGAGCGTGAACTCGCTTCTTCCATTGCCTCGGGCTATTTTTTGCCAACTTGATTCACTGCGGAGAGCGTCAAATTGTCAATCTAACACGAACCAGCACCGTTCGGTTTTATTTCTTGCCGTAAAAGACACGAATAAATCATATAAGTGACAGCGACGCGACGACGGTTCGAAAATTTGTTTTTGCTGCGCTTATTTTTATTCTTCTTTTTGAGTAATTAAAACAAGTTGGGTTGGTGATTTAGAAATTACTGCCATTCGGATTGAACTTTCATTCAGGGGACCAAAAATTGTCAACTTTTCTGAATGTAATATTATACAATTCGACGAGAAAATGATAAAACTTTACATTTTAGTGCGAGGAATCCAAGTTTCAATGTTCGGAGTTCACTCATTTAAAAGTTATACACGAGTAAAGTTGCTCAATTTCAAACACGTTTGACAGGTTAGAACGCTGCCATATTGGTTTCCAGTTTCCAGACATAGGAGCGGGTATGATCTAGTGAGCGGATCCGCTAGGTCTGGTTTAAGTCTTGGATTTCTTGCACTAGAATTTAAAGTTTTATCATCTTTTCGTCTAATTCTATAATATTACATTCAGAAAACTTGGAAACTTTTGGTCCCCTGAGTGAAAATTTAACCGCCATTCAGCTTAATAAGGAAGACAATGTCGACGTTACCAGCATCGCGACATTTTGTGTAATTCGAGGAAACAAAAAGGGAAGGCTTTAGTCATGTATGAGACAATTATTTTTAATGCTACGTAAGCACTTGTTTCTCCGTGGAACGTGTGTCTCCCAACTCGAAATTCTACCCAAGTATCTCGGAAACCTGTCTACTTTTATTCTCATACTCTCCTTTCTTCTCTGTTTCAAATTCCTCTGGGCAGCTTCTATCGAGAGTCGATTACATTTTGCGATTAAAATTTTAAAGATTGATAGTAAGAGAACAGAATAGATCTCTATACAAATTTGTCCTTTAATAATAGTTTACAAATATCCCTGAATATTGATCCTCGACACTAGTTAATTTGTTGTAGATTACTATTAAACTAATTAGCAATGTTGATCATACACGCAGCTCAAATAGAAATTTTAGCAGTGAATTTGCGTATCCGTAATAATTTGGCAGGGATCACATACATTATGCATGATATATGTATAGTGCTATGTATATATAACTTGAAACAACAATTCAAGAGTAATAATACAGGGACGCTCAACAGAATTGAATACTATTTTATTATAAAATTTATATTAATGCAGAAAATAGAATTCTGTCGAACCTTATTTCTTTAGAAAACATTATTATAACAGTAATATTTATTATCTTTAGTTTTAAGCCGTTTTAAATTAAGAACATTGTAAAGTTCACAACATTTCACAATTGGATTTACATACAATGTAAACTGCTTTGTCTTTCTCAATTCTTCTTTCTTTTCATTTCTTAAAATCTCCATGTAAAGTTTACAACATTTCACAATTGGATTTACATACAATGTAAACTCCTTTGTCTTTCTCAATTCTTCTTCCTTTCCATTTCTTAAAATCTCCATTCTTTCTTTGTTTTTCTTAACTTTTCAGTTTTATAAGTAGATCTTTTCCTGCATTTCACTTTACGTTGCTTTTTATTTTTGTTACTGTTTGGGAAAAAATACCGTAGTAGTAAGGACATTTACCCTATTCCCAACAAAATCAAGTCAAGCTGCCACTCTACTGCTAAAAATTTACGATTAATAACTCACTGTTTTTTTTAAACAATTCTTCTATCCGAAGAAGATATGAGATCAAAGAATATGCGTCGATTTCGCCTTGAAAGATCCCCAGCGGCCCCAGCACTAAAATTTGACGATGAGCGATATATTCTCCGGCGCGCGGTGGATTTTTCACGATTCCAGGCTCGAAGTCCGACGGACAGTCGGGCGATTTAAATTCCGCACGAGTGCCGGACCGGTTCGCAAGAAGTAGATGATCAGATCGGTCAGATATGCCCGATCCAGAGACCGTGGAAGCCTCGCCGGGCGATTTTCCGAACGGGCCGGACAGGTCAATCGGAATTTTAAATCGACACGCAGCCTCGGATGTTTGCCCGAAAAGCTTTCAGCCCGTAAATTATTCATCGTACGCTGCCTGCCACCGGCTCGGTGACGCATCGAAAAGAAGAGCCTGTTATCCCCCGTGTTGCTTCTAATGATCGACATCCTGCTCGATCAAAGATCATTCCGATACCGAGCGAGAAAAAGATACAAAAGGGACACCGCGCCATGCCGCGCCGCTTTCTGCACCGTTGTTCCGCAAGCATGTCGAGCACCGTTCGCTCCTCGAACTTATAATAGCCACCCCATAAGCGATTTTATCGGACTCCGCTGCAGAGTATAGAGCCTTTGTGGACCATTGTGTTGCTGTTGTGTTCGGCAAATGCGTTATTTAATCTGCGATTTTACCGATGCAGCTTTCATCTGTGGAGTCTCCTTTCAGGGTAAATTGTTTGTGTTGCGATTTTCGATTACCTTACAGTTCATATATCTCCAAGTAATAACTACAAGTAATGACTACGATAGATGAAAGTAGAAATTGGTTGAACAGATACATTTTTTTTGGAGACGTGAGAGAATAGACGTAAAAAGGCCAATGATAGAACAGATACATTATTTGAATCGGTTCACGAAATGGTAGAAAGAAAAATTAGTTCTGGAAAATTTGCGATCCAGCGTAATTGGCTTTATTGATTGCAGAAGTTGGCAAAGAGGTTTAGAGTGCAAGAATTTATTTATTTCTATTTGGGTCACCGTGGAATCGACGTTCTCGACGTATCACTGTATTCGATCGACCAATCGCATCCTCCGCTCCTAAGATACAACCAGCAGCGTCTGGGAAACGTCAGCTTTGACAAGATTGCCGTCGGTAAACCGCGTAATTGTCCCCTTCGAGGGGACATCGTCGGGGTTCGTTACGATTTAATGAGCTCACTTTTTCTTCCCCGGAACATTGAGCACGGGGTGAAGTTCGAACGTATTTCCCTGGTCGATTGAACGGACATGCTCTTTATCTGCTGGCCGATCGATTCGTCTTCGCCTCTAATGAGCCGGAACCGTTCGGCCATCGATGTTCGATAAATTATCGATGATATTTTCGTGATTCTCGAAACAGCTAGACCGGGAGCTCGTGAGTGGATAGATTGCCTCGGCCGACAAATTGATTTTCGAGCGTAACGCAAATAATATTTATACTGAAAGCTACGAGCTTCTGCCGATGAAAGTTTCAACAGCTTTACTTACAATTAGATTCATTATATTCATTTCATTTGGAGTATACTCATTTTTCTCTACTAGCTGTTGAAGCCACTTAAACCTACAGTATCATGTTCGTTTTTCAGTAAATGAATATTTTGGAGGAGAATAATTGTGTACTTACTAGTTGCTTTATATAGGGTGGGGCGTTAAAACAGGTCACCTGAATAATTCGCTTGCTTTTGAAGATGGAAGAAAATGCATTAGACCAAACTTATTTGGTATCGAGGCGCTCATAATCTGATATGAAAGTCAACTCTGTTTTTTTTTTAATGTAACGGTATAGTTCTTTTCTTGTGGGTATGCTTTTAGTCTGATGCATTTTCTTCTATCTTCAAAAGCAAGCAAGTTATTCAGGTTGTATTTTCCTGATATCAAATAGTTAGTTATTGTACTAACAGTATAATAAAAAATTTCTTCCGCGTCCTGCGCAACCACAAAGTTCTGACACAAGGGCAGGACACAGAGTTCTTCCGACAGATATCGTGCGCATCAACGCGCACGAGGACGGCGCGGCGCGACGAGCGGATATAGAGATAGCGGCTTCTGGCCGGCTCTCTCGGCAGAAGGACGTTGGATTTATGTCCTATTCATTACGTAGCGACACAGGGACGCGGTGTCAGAGGCCGCAAATGCACGGGGCAGAGGCGGAGAGGCCGGTGCAGCGGAGTGCACCGCGCTCTGCACCGCGCTGCATCGTGCCGCGTGCCATCGATCCCGCGTCTGCTGGTACCGGTGTGTTTACCGTGCAACGAACTGCTGTTTGTTCGCTGGGACGGCACGCAGCCACTGTTCACCGTTACGTGGCGATACATTAATGACAGCCGGACGTCGCGTTGGTACTGCGCGCGGATAACGGCTGCGCCGGATGTCGCCAGGGTTACGTCCGCGCGCGCAACCGCTACCTGCGCGTCCCTTGTTTTCTTAACCCTTTGCCTGCTGACGCCGTGTACAGGGTGGTCGAACAATCGCTCGGCCAGACAAGGACGCGAGTGCCAATGGATCCCGCTGGGAGATCGATTCGAGCTGTGGGAGCTTGCTCGAACGAGCAGTTCGGCGGCTGAGTTTCCTCAGGGCACGGATCAATAGTGATCTATATAGTGGGTCAACCCTCAAGGTTAGCGCGTGGCGACTGCTTCCAATGATTTCGTCGCAACCATGGCTAGAATACAGAATTTACTATAATCCTCTTACAATTCTGTTTCGAAAAAAATTCTACTCGATCCTTTATGCTTCGTTCAGGAAAATATCTGTTTCTGTGAAATTTTTCTGGAATGAATCTCTTCTGTGAAAAGTTTCACCAGAACAATTTAATTAGAACATTCATTAAAAAAGCTTCTATAAGGGATACAAGTATAATCAACAAACATATCAGTGTTTTTCAAGGGATTTACCATTCCGGGCCAGTGTGAGCTGTTGCCCTGCGTATGTTCCGCACAGGCTCTCTCCGGTAAATGAACGCGAGGTAGCATGAGAGCGGGAGCAAGAGCGGTGTGGACGTCAACGGCACCGCGGCCGTCCGCACGACTATTTAACCGGGTATCCGGTGCATGGCGCGGCGGCCGCACCGCGGTGAACGCGTTTGATACGACTGCACACGCTTTTCACCGGCGCTATCGACTGTGGCGACACTTTGTTCGAAAATCGTGACGTACGAACACGCCCATTGTACGGACTGCACGGTCGGGCCGGCCGCAAACCAGAGCATTGTCTCTCGCCGACTGCCGATTCCCGCTCAATGGTAATCGAGAGTCGATTAGAAAATTCGAAGTGTTTCGACCGTGCCAATCGACGTCATTACACCGGTGGTACCTGGCAAGTTTAAACTTCGATGACGGAAGCTGCTCGGGCAAGATCTGATAAACCTTTTTTTTGTTTGATGGTTTTACGTCGCTTCTTCAAATGCTATGGTTATTCAGCGACGGTACCTAGAGTTTAAGGTGGGTTCCGAACCACTTTGGGCACCACAGTTTTAATTTTCAGAGGTGCCGGCGGCGGGATTCGAACCCGCCCGAAGATCTGATACCTGAAGATCTGGTTATATGCAAATCTCGATCAGCTGATATCATGAAAGGCTCCACAGATTCTAAACATAGGGCAACGTAACCTCTTTTATGAAATACCAAACATAGCTCACGTTCTCAGACATCCCACTATTTTCGTGTGTATTTCTCAATCGTCCTTCATATGAAAGGAGGACTCTGTCCAGCCGAAATACGGGGCATACAAAAATTCTCGCCCATGTTTTCGCGATGCCGGCCTCCGTGTATGCCGGGTCATCACACGCGCGCCGCACAATGGCGCCGCAACGCGCGCTGCTACGCCCACAAAGAGGATTGCCCGCAGAGGCAGTTGCCTGCACCCGTACGCCAACGAGAAATCGCCGGAGCGGAATACTCGGCGACCGGCTTGATGCACGCTCCTGTCGTAATTCAGCGGGAATGGTCGGGCCATCAAACGCGACGATACCGTACCAGCCCTGGTGGTTGAACCAACAGATCCCTGGACACGTTGCTCCCCTCCCCGAAAACGGCCGCGTCTGTGAAGTGGTCCGCTCTATCTTGACCTAACTCGATCCCCGAAAAATCTCAGCTCTCTCGATTCATCTTGCGGTCAGGCTGTTTACCCGCGCACTCCTCTCTTCCACGGCGATTGCCGCCAACGTTATTGTCTTTGTTGCGTGCTGGGGATTCCTGCGGAATAGAGCTGTGTACTGTGAGGAAAGCCGTCCCATGTGATTGAGTTCTGTGGGCGAGAATGCCGGTGCGATTTCGGAGCAATCCACGCGCAAAATTGTCACCACTCTGCGACCTCGAGGACAGCAGAATAAGCATGGTCCGGCGGCTCTCATGACAATTTTTATTGATATAGTGTACAAAAAACAACGCTTTTAAGTTGAAAGATAATCCCCCAAAAGTTTCAGTCGCAAAACTCCTTCGCAAAGCCACGGAGAATATTTTCACAAGGGAAAAAGTTACTCCGCATGACCTCAGGAATCATCCCTTTCGAGGAAGAACAACATTTTTGAGACAGCCTGTATAATACAAAATAAACTTACTGAATTATAAGCTTAAATCGTACATCAAGTTTTCTGTGTCGTTGCGAAGAAGAAGCTCCAATCTTGCAATGTTTTTTAGAGGCGCCTCAATTTGATAAGAGTGTAGTGGATCAGGAATGGTTGGAAACACTGTGTTCTAGAGCGTCGGATTGAACAGATGATGATGGAATGTTCTCGGTACACTGGCTATCAAGAAGTTCTGAATCATGACACAGTGACTTCATTTGTTTATTTATTCACCGGTGAGTAAACACTTCCGTGTACACGTGGTAATAGGTAGCCTGAGAGGGCGGTTGCATAGCGTCGGTAAACATAATATTGTAGACACCGCGTCTAAATGAAGCCTGAGAGCTAAACAAGTCTCTCAGCATACTAGAATTGCTTGTATCAATAATATAGTTGAATTTGCCTTACATAATTCGACGTCTAATTCCACAGAAAGTACATATCTTAGCAAAGCTAATCTTGTTTACCTAAATGGGAGTACAGAAGAATCCCTCAAGCAGTTAATCCTTATATGACCCTCAGAAATGGTGGCCTAGCAAATCCTGGGATAATGTTTCATCCATTTTTGCTTTACACTTTATACCAACAACTTATACTTCACTGTAACAATATTCGTTAACATTCTCGGCGTGTTCTCTGTTTTGTGTTTCACCGACTCAATTTTTTCAAAAATGCACAAAATCCACATTAATCTGTTAATGAGATTGACAAAGATTGTTTAAAAATATTTGTAGCCAATATAGGGACACCTGTAGATTGCCTTAAAGAAGCCTCAACAAGTTGAGAAGTGTAATATTTTTTTTTAATATAACGTGGAACGTGTTTGCAGTTTTTGTACTAAGTACCAGTTTCGATGAGGAACATCAACCATCCGCGTTTCCAGCACCGAATATCGGAGCCAAAAATTGGTAAATTAGTGTCTGCAGTCGAATACAAGCCATAAAACGGATTTTCCTCTCGGATGAACATCCCGAGCGAAGGATTCCCGCGTCCCACCCCCGCCGTTCGTCACTTCCGGCAAGGTAACCGGCTCCTGAAGAACTTTTATCGCGCGTCAGAAAATTCACCCTCCTTCCACGACGAACGACAGGAGCCGGGCGTGTGTTATCGGGATATCGGATCACTCGATAGCGAGAAATCGATAGCATTGTCCTCCTCCTCTTCTCCCTACGCCCCCGCGCGCCCAGGTTTTCGGAGAACCGCATTACCGGCTTCTCTCGCCCTTCGAGGGAAAGAAGCCCTTCGAGCGAGGTTTATTAAGATTTTCGTGCCCATCCTCCCTCGTGAATCTACTGGCAGCGATTCGTGTCAAATAGTTAACACTTTATTGGACCGATTTAACATTCTGACAACGAGATCCGCGTTGATTAGATTTTCCGTTGATCGAGGCTCCTTAGAGGGTTGACAAGAATGTAGCGAACATACTAGAAAATTTCTATCAAATGGCCTGTTAATTAAATCGCTTGCAAAGAATATAAATTACATCCTGTTACTTTCTAATAAAATGTCCAGCGGCAGACATTCTTTTCAGAAACAACACGAACAGTTCGACATCGTAAATTCTCATTTAAAGACGCTTTCATGTCTACTATTTTATCACAAATTCCAATTAATTATGAAAATCTGCGTAAAATTCTACGTAATTCATTAAAACAAAAACTTGTAGAAATATTAAATTGGTTCGGAGGGTTTACAAAGGAAAATTAGTAATTTCTCGATCGAAAATTATTCAAAATCTATAAAAGCTTGTTCTAATTATAATTTTTATTAAACTTCATTAATATCGACATTTTCGGCTAAACATTTACAAACTAAGGTAGATACATTAAATATCGATATGAGATAAGCCATTTTTTACCAAATGAACTGATAGATCCGCCGCCCGGACCACTCTCTGCGCGAGGGTCGGAAATTTTCAATTCGTAGAGGATTTTTCGCGGAGCATAGAGTGCGTGCGAGTGATTGTGTTGCAGTGACCCGGTGGTCACGTGAACCTGGTCGCATTACCAGCGCCGGTGAGCACCTAACAAACTGTAGTGGAGAGACTCTACACCGTGAGATGCTTCAAACTGATCGTAATTTTTTATTTCTAGTTGAAAAGTCTCGTTTGCCTGACGCGCGATAGGAGACACCCCGCTGTGTTAACGACGCTAGACGGAACACGCGCCTCTCACCCCACTGCTACCGCTTACCCCCCATAAAAAGATATAAAATATCGCGTGGTTTTTCTCGTTTCTGATAAAACGGGTTACTACTGTGCACATAAATTTTACTACACCGACCAGATGAAATGTGCGATCCACCGTGTCCCCGACCTTCTCCGCCCCCCCAGCTCCGTCTTTTCCCGGCCTCTGTTGCAACCCCCTCGTCGTCGTTCCCGTCTACGATTCTGTTGGGATTTCGGTCATCTCTTTTTTTCTCTCGTCGAACGTCGATACCCGCTCGAAACTGGTAATGGAAACATGAATTTTAGATGGCCCGGAAGATTCTGTTAATGGTCATCTCTTGCATCTGGGTTTCCGCGGCCGCGTTCCACCATCCCTGCGTTCGGGCGCGCGGGGGTTGCGACTGCGAACGGAAAAAGCTCTGTCCTCCTTGACAACAGCTGAAAATGGAAAAAAATAATGTGCTCGGCTAGAGAGAACGGGAAATTTCATCCCCGAGACGTACACACGGCTTGCCAGCGGCGGGTTCGCCCTAAATCTAAATGGAATTTGTTTTGCAATAATCTGATGCTTGCACAAGATTCCAACTTGAGGATGTGCGGTGGCTTGCAAATGATTTTTTTAATGAAGAGGACTCTTTACTAGAGAAAATGTTTACATTGTTACCCGGAATGTGAATTTTGATGTTTTACTCGACGACTTTTATGCTTTGTTTTGTAATTACACTGTGGGGTTTTGTGTAAAGCAGGAAACCTCCGTGGTAATTATTCTGGTACGCTGAAAATAATGTGAAAGCATTTTCAAGTCTTTCTTGTCATGTAGACAAATCATAACATGTCGTAGTTAATATAATGATGTTCATGAACCATTTCTGTTATAAATCTATCAAGTCTACAAGGCTTTGATTAGAGTGGATCGTGTAGTGGATGTAGAGAAGGATGGAATTTTATTTTATCTTAATGCTCACAATTAGTGTATGAAATATTTGGACAATTTATGTGCTCAGGTCGAAACAAGCTGTATCATATACATCCTGATCGATTTCGAGTATTCATTGTTCCAAAGTCCATCGTCAGTTACATTGAAACAAAGGGGGTTAATTCATTCCATTGAACTTTCGACTAATTTCATTGTTCCAATAAATGGCGCGTCGTCATCAATAGACTGCACACTTCGATGTTGTTGCTCTTTGGAAATGTGTGCGTGAATGCTGAACCTCTCACATAAATCAAAATGCTATATTAATCTAACCGCTTGTAAATTGCAAGAAGAATTTGTATAATCCAAAATCAGTTTGAAAAACAATATAAAAATACAGTTGAATCGCTACACAATTTTATAATTGAGTTTTTTGATAGAAACAAGAAGTACATGCACCAAAATGCGATTTTAATAAAAAGCAATGCAAATAAATCACTCTTTTTTTTATTGGTAATCGTAAAAACAATTTATATGGGTAAAAATCATTTTAAAAAATAATGTGAAACACTGTTGGATAAACGGGGAAAAACTTCTATATACAAATAAACAATGAATTCATAATTTAAGAAGAGAAATTGAATTTTTTTGGATGTGTGAAGTTAAGGGTTGACTAAAAGCTCAATTTATAAAACTAAATCAGAACACCGAAACAACAAAATTATTAAAAGGGTTACGAGTCTCACTTTTTCAAAGCATAAAACGAAGGTTTAACAGAGCATTTTGTATCTTTTGGATATTTCCGGAAGATGAGTGCGAATATACGTTAGTGCCACGTTTCGCAGTGCACTATATGTATACATATCAGCGAGTCGGGAGCCGCGATTTATTGAATGCGAAAAAAAAAGAATTCGCGACGAGCATTACACCTTCACGGAACCGGAAGAACGTGAATTCTGCGCTCTCCACCCCCGTCAACCCCCGACGTTTCCTCTGCCGTTAACGGAAAAATGTCGCCGGGAATTTATGCGGCGGAATGTCTTGAAAAAAAGGAATGTTGATCTCATTATTAGCGAAACGGGAGCGTGAAACCGCTTTGTGCGACTCGCTTTTAAAAAGAAGCGAAGCCCGATCGACGAGGATTTTCGGTTCAGCAGAAACAACAATTGTCCCCGGAGCTTCCTGCGCTTTTTTAAGAGGCCGGACGTGCGTTCGCGATTGTTCGACGCTGTCGGTAGCTGGCAATAATTTCATATTGTTTTTATTCGACTCTGTGGATTTTGCGCATTTATTACTCCGGCAATTGTTGGCAACGGGGCGATATTAAAAGTATAGGTTTGTTTTGTTATCCTCGCTGCTGTTAATTGAATAAACATCATTCGCCGCGTTGCGCATCGAATGTTTCCATTTCCTTCTTTTTGGTCCGTCCTAGTGCAGCGCGAATTGTTGCGCGCGCGCACGTCCGGTTATTATCGAGTAATTAAACAAAGTTTTTCAATCGAAACAGCATTCTAGGCTGTTTTCGAAGAGAGCGTCCGGTCGGTGTTGACTCGCACCTCGTGGATCGATAGCATCGTTAGCATAACACGAATTTAATAAAAAAACTGTTTGCGCGAGACTGCTTGGTAACAATGCGCTGTCCAATTTAGAACCGGTCCAATTTAAACAACTTTTAATTAACGTTACAACGAATACGCGGATCGAATACCCATTGCGAGAAAAAAAAAACAATATACTTGCAAATGATCTTTTTGTGATTTAATCACCCTAGGTTGTCACGGTTCACTTATGCAGGTTCGTTCGAAATTTATGTTCGTGCTTTTAGTAACATTATCGACCGCTCATTCATTTCTATTGAAGCTGTGAGATCTTCCGCCTTGTTTTGTTAATATGGTATATTTAAAGAGGAAAAAGTAAAACTCAAAATAGATTAGGAGCAATTTTTCTTCTATATCGATCTCCAAAGAACTGTTGTTCCCATGAATGTACATTTTTTATATTGACTTAAATTGCATAGGAGAAAGTTTATATTACCATTCAGATATTATTTATTATCATTTAGATACCTACTTCGATATAATAAAAATTTAAAAAGAAAATTCTTTTGCAACCGGTACAGTTACCTGAATATCAGCACGAACATCCCCAATTTAATCAACCGACGTCGATACAGAGTACCGCAGAGGCTCCTGTAATACTTAGAAAGAATCAAATTTCCCCTTTCCCATACCCGTAAAAATTGCCAGCATACTCTTTCCGACCGATCGAGCTTTCCGCTTTTCGGATTACAGTCGTTTCAACTGGGATTCGGCCGAATGGCAGCCTGATCAAAGGGAGTCCCGTAATCAACGGTGGCCGTCCAAAAATGTTTTTGATTTTCGAGATCATCTCCCCTCTCTCCACCTCCCGCTACTAGTTTCGATGGGAACGACAGCGTTCCGCATCACGATTTTTCATTTGCATGGGACCGGCCCGCCGTTCCTTAATTCCATAATTTCTAACCAGAAGGGTGGTGAGACCGGGAACAAAGGCGATCCTAATCATTGATTTTCACGGGCCCGCGACACCGGAAAATCGTTTGCGGCGAATCACATCTAAACACAACAATGGGGTATATGATCAACAATGGGCGTATTGTTTCCTCCGTCATCATCCATTCCGTAGCTTGCGATTCCATCATCGGAACCCTGGAAACCAAAACAACAAAGGCCATTTCCAATCACCGATACGCTGTTCGCATCTTTCACCCCCTTCTACCCCTTGTTACCACTCCTCCCCCACCCTTCTTTCGCGAGATAGCTATAGCGAATCCTGCGATAGCGAGTCCTCTTTTCTCCGGCGGACTTTTTTTTCCGCGTTCTCAGCTAATACAGACGCGTAGCCTCGTACAATGCTTCGATAATCTCCGCGGTTGTCGAGGGTGAAAGTTCTCCCGTCAATTATTGGCCGGATAATGGCGGAACCCGCGGATCGATTTCGTTTGCTCGTGTCTCATCCCCTCGTGACATGTGTCTGCACGTATTCCGCGGTAAACTTATTTGAACCCGTGATTTACTCTTTGTTTGTTTCTGTTTTATTGCCTCGCGCTCGGGGAATCGCTCGCTATCTCTGCTCTTATTTTAAGAGACTGCTTCTAATCGATTTTAATATGCTCTCCAGAGGGAATTTATGGAGTTCTGTGGGCTCAAGTTGAAGCTGGAAGATCGTGCTCCGTGCGATCATGGGAGAATTGTTGCTCGCGTTGAAAAATACTGAATCCCAATCGATAAACTCAGAGTAACGTGCTAGGATTTCAGGGGTTGCTTCAAATCGATTTTAAAATGCTTTTCAGAGGAAATTCATAGACTTTTGTAGGCTTAATTGAAACCTGAAAGATCGCACTTTGTGATAAAATTCATTAAGTTTGTAGGAGAATTCGAAATGATAATAAAAGAAATCAGAGAACTCTAGGTTTCTATAACACAACTCTTAATATCAGGATTGGCATAATTACAGTTGTATAGTACATTTCCGCTGAAAGGAAAGCGGATCATTCAACGATTCCACAACAAATCGCTAGCATCGTGACCTATCGCTTCACTTCCTAGTATCGAGCTGGTTCGAGATCGGGAAGAGCGAAAAACAAAGTTCCTCGACAGTTGTTCCCATTATTACCGCGTCCGGGGTTAATGGGCGAATCAGTCTGAAAGATTGTCGGCCGATCCCGGAGGACAGAATGCGAACGACCCGCAAACTTGGCGAAGATGTGCTCCAGAACGGAAAGAGGTAGACAAAGAGCAAGCTCCAGAGACAGAGAGAAAGAGGGGTAGAGAAAATGAGGGAGAGAGAGAGACAACAGCTCGAACGTTCAGTGGATCCAACCGGGAACTTTCTGTTTAAGTACGGAATAAACTTGTCTTAATTGTAACGTTCAAATACGTTGAAGCAGGGGGATGTAACGTGAGTTACATTTAGTCCCTTATCTTATCAGGGGCCTGGCGGTGTCTCGAGCATATTCGTAATCGTTGATGCTCCTCGGAGCCCGCTAATAAAACCGACGACGAAACCTCGATTATCGGGGGATATCCCGGGCAAGGTAATTGAATTTCTTGGCTAATGGAACGATCCCGGATCCTTGGTTGGCTTCGACGATCCTGAAATATGCCGGCCGAGACCGCGAAGTCCCCTAACCAAGAGGCGTGTGTCTCGCATCTCGAGCAGAAAATCACTCTGGCGAAAGTTACCGGAACTTCCAGACGCATCCCGCATAACGCGGAATTGCCTCCGCGAAATGCTACTGCGCGCGGGCCCATTGCCACCGACAGACAACGGGACCGATTGTGAGATTTTTCACCGAGAACCGAAACCCACCAAATAATTTCACTACTTCTTTCTTATTTCAGAGGGGATTTGAAATTCTACTAAAAAGTATATAGTGGTTTTCAATTTACATACATTTTATTATGCTATACACTTCACAAATAATCACTTCGTTTGAAGACTTCGTTTGTATTTTCCGCGTGTGGCATGGTTGATACATTTCGTTAGTTCTTATCAGGTTTAAGAAGGGTAAAAGACAAGTATATTCCTTGAAATAGTGTACTTCGGTATTTATAGGAATAAACAGTACCCTCAAAATCATGATTGGAATACCTGAGAAAAAAATATATAAAAAGCTTCTTAAAAACCACGCTTATATTATAATGCACTAAAAAGCAGGAAATAATTTTTTTCCTGGTTCTCCATAAAATACCGAATCCAGTTGAATGATTAATAATATTTTTCCCCAAAATTTTAAGCAATTAGTTCAAAATTTCTTCTGTTATAAAATTAGTGTCGGCATATAGATAGAAAATTTAATATAAATTTAAATAAAATCATGACATTAGTGACTGTAAAAATAAAAGCGTGGAGCGCCCACGAAGATTACGTCAATATAGTTTAGCGCTTCACGCTTTTATTTTTATAGTCACTAATGTCATGATTTTATTTAAATTACTATTAAATTTTTCTATCTATTCCGACACTAATTTTATAACAGAAGAAATTTTGAACTAATTGCTTAAAATTTTGGGGAAAAATATTAGTAATCATTTAATTGGATTCGGTATTTTATGGAGAACCAGCAGACAAATTATATTCTCCTTTTCAATGTATTTTAATATAAGCGTGGTTCTTCAAAAGTTTTTTTTATATATTTTATTTTCTACTTTTATTGTCATCGGAAGCAAGTGTGTATAGAAAATTTCATCAGGATTGGACTATGGGAAGAGGTTTAACATTCGATTACAAGATTTGACGCATACAACAACAACACGGCAAGTTAATATAAGCGTGTTAATGACTTTTGTTCAGCTAGATTGGGCATTTTCCCACCGTCTGTGGTAGTGGTAAAAGCTCAGCGGCTTTGATCCAGTAAATCCAAAAAATATTGTTAAATCAAATGGATCCATGTAAAACTAATCTATCAATCACAGTTCCTTCACCTCCTGACTTCAAGATCGAGTGAAAACTTTAATCAAAGCCCATCCCGAGATCACGAGAAATGCAAAGGTGTTCGAGCGGAATGATTTCATTGCCGATTCCCTTCTCCCGGAAACGGTGCGGGAGTGTGAATTTGAATACTTCGTTTCTTCGATTCCCAGTGTGTTTCGCGAGCTCTCACCGACGAGTTCAAGCCCTCGAAACAATTTTCTTCAACCCCAGTAAGAGGTGAATTCACGCGATCTCTGTCGTTCCTCGCAAAAACACGGTCCGCTGACCGTTTTCATGCGGCCGATGCGATGCCTTTCTCCGCAGACGTTTCTGCCGCGACACAAAGGTGAGTCGTACTCGAAGGAAAAGCTCGCGACTCAAAAGATTACCGCGCGATAATTACCCGAGACAAAGGAGGCAGTGCCTCGTGCATCGACGGTGTTCGACGCGCGCCGAATGTGTTTTCACAGTTTCCCGGCGCGGCATCAAAGCATGTAACGCGCGAAATCCTCGCCTATTCATCACCGAACAATATGATTTCTGTATAATTAAGAGCCGCTTAATAGGGAGTCGAGACGCCCCGGTTATAATTGCGGAATCTTTGCCTGCTTGCCGCGAACAATACCTGGGAGACCGGTGGAAATGCGACAAAACGATGAAGGGGCGATTTTAGAAGCAAAGCACCGAGATCGCGGATTCTAGAGCTGTCCTCGAAGCTTTTTCTTTATTTCTAATTTTATATGAAATTCTACAGTTGTACATAACAATGCAGTCTTTTAATAATTCTTGTATTAATTTTTGTCATAACTGCTTAAAATTCACAGTCAAATCGTCAACTTCGATAATCAGTTTTAATTTTAATAATCTATACATCTATGAAATTCTGGTGGTCATTTTTAATAAAAAGAACAATGTATTATCAAACTTTACATGTCCAAGTTTAGATTCATTCATACAAGGACAGTTCTTCTAATAATTCTTGGAGCGTCCTCACAGACTATTATTCTTCATCTATTGATTTTTGTCATAATCAATTTTAACAATCTTCGATGGTATTCAAAAAGTAATTTTAACAAAACGGATAATTCATTTCCAAACTTGAAGTATTTATTAGATGTATCGACACGAGTAGAATTCTTGTGTGATTTATTTTGTTGCTTGTCACAGGAGTGTGTTTTTTCACATTTTTTGGGAACACGTCTAAACCCGGAACGAAAATTCCCGTCACTGGTGATGGACCACTGCCTCAGGTGTTTTAATTCGTACTTTCCTCTCTTCTGAAATTAGACCGATCCATTTTTCGCCGCGAGTTCCTCGATTTTTGACGTATCGCGTTTTTTTCGCGTGTCTCGGCTGATTTTTTTCTTGATTTACGAGCCGCCGTTGGTGCGCCGGTCGTTTCCACGGCTAGCTTCCCGGTTTGTAAAATTCACGCGAGCCACTTTTACACGGAGTTCCGTTGACATTGTTTATTGTTCGGCGGCGTGCTCTCGCAAACACGGCGCGATTAATTTTTGTTACTGCGGCCGGCCGTAAATTCACCCCTGGATTTATTTTGTTTAGCTTGCGACCACGGCTCGCTGAAAAGAATATATTCTCTGGCACTCGTCTATCCTACAGTTTATAATTAATTAAACTGGATTCGAGTGACAGCGAATACTTTTATTGTTGCGAGTTTTCCTGAAATTCCTGCTGTTTCATCAAAAGTTCCGTCCATGGGACCGATAAAATTGAGTTGACAACTTTTCTATGATGTACCACTATTTTCTATGTACGTTGCGTACTTTCGATGTGTTCGATAGATGGAATATAGTTTCATTTTCAACTATATAAACTATTATAAAATTGCGGAATTATGAAACTTCTCTTTGAATTTATTTTCGTGAACCATAATAATTTAATCTGATGGTGGTTTGATTTAGCAGACAGATACCAGATTTCACGTGTATGTATTTTTAGCAGGGAGCAGCATATGCATCACAAGACAAACATTATCGACAATCCAGCAAACATGTCAATGTCTCTGTTCTTATCAATAATACCTCGCCGCAATTCGCACAATATGAAATATTAAATTATTATGCCACCAAACTCGAAGTCTACGTAATCCCCGCTGTCGGATCACTAATAGACAGCGAACTAATTCATGACCCATTAAATAGTTTTAATCGTAATTATCCAATCGCCAGAGAAATCTAAAAATTGCCCGTGTCACTGACGGAAGTGATCATCGATTCAAACAAATGCCAGCAAATCCGAATAAGTTCAATCGTCTCATTTTCAGAAGGCAGAAAGTGCCAGTCGCTTTTATTGCTCGGTAGAGAGTGTTAAAAATGAACTCCAGCCGTTACCGAAATGTAACGTTAATTAGTATTACACTGTCAGCGCAGGGAAACATAATTTCGATCCATGATGCCTGTTTAAACTCCGTTCACACTCGTCGATCGTCGCTCTTTGATTGTCGACGCGCGATAGAACCGCCCTCGCCCCGAACAACCATAGTTTCGGTCCTAATGATTTCGCTCGAATCGACGGTGAATTGTGGATGGGCAAACATTATACCGTCCTCGACAGTGTTATATATCTCGTGGCGGTATTCCAGCTTGCTCGTGTGCGATACAAGTTGATTGCATTTCAACCGCATAAAAGATTCCATTCGCGAGGGAGGAGAGCGAAAGCGAGAGGGAGGGGGAGGGGTGCAAGAGGAAGGTAAAAGGGGTGCACGGTTTACTTTTCCACCCCCATGGAGTCACCCCCGCCCCCCATCGTCTAGCACGTTCCTTACGATCCAACGGGCTTCTCTTCGGTTGAAAATTTATCCAACCGGAAATTAAACCGTGCTAGTCCGGCGGCCTGTCTATCTCCTAGCAGTCTGGTTCGCTCTGATCTCTCTGGTTTCTCATCTTCGACGATAAAACCGGCTGACGATTTGCACGATCAAGACGTCGTCGTGTCGTTCCCACTCGTCAACGAGGATTTGTATTCTCGCGACTGTGAACTCGACACGATTCGAATTCGATTCTTTCCTGTTCGCCGGTCGCTCCTCCCGGTGACCTGAGATATTTAGCCGTGCTCCGCAGAACGTGGTATCGATTCGGCTCGAATGTGGATATTAATAAGCACCGAGTGCACTGTCTGACTGCGGACGCTGCATCGGGTTCTGGATAAAATTATTTTCCGCGACGAACGCAAACTCTCGCGAATTGAAACTCGGTTTTTGCTGGGTCTGTCGTTACGTAGAACTGAATGTAGATATTGATTCCCGATTATTTTTCTGTACCTTGCCAGTATTGTTTCTAATGCTTCGTTTGATAGAATCTTCGTAAGAGACTCTTCAGTGAATGGGTCGTATCAGAAAAAGGCTTATACATCATCTTTAAAATAATGAACCGGAAGAAATCATTACCATTGTTAAGAAATCATTAAGAAAGATTATTAAGAAATCATTTGGTGGTTCATGATTGGAGTTATTATTACGAGACTGTGGATCTTTACGCGAGTTAAAGATTGTCTGCATCAATTACAATGCCTGGAACCAAATAAAAATGAATTTCTTGCTTTAATGATTTGAATAAGTTGATGATAAGTATATCGCAACTCTTACATTCCTCTATCGTTCTACTGTTTTATGTTTATCTTTCCCTTATTTTATCTCTTCGTTGGCTCGGCGAGACAATAGATACGTTTCACTTCCTGAAGAGTGCACTAGGAACGACTCCCGTCCTCAAAGAGTTGAACAACCGTGAAAAATACCCGAAATCAACTTTCTAACAGCGTTCCCGATGTCGTCTATTCAAATTACGAATATCGTTCGTGCATCATGACGATCGTGGAAGCGAAGGAATTGCCAACTGAAAAAGATGATGCCCGGGTATCGCGAGCGACGTAGATCAATCGCGGGTGTACGTGCACTATGCATTGAAAAGAGAAGAACAACGAAAACGAGGTTGGTTCGTTCGTCGGGCGAATTGATTGCCGGTATAGCGTTCTAGTTTTCCAATCGACGACGGAACAGAACGGGACGGTACGGGATGGAGAGTGGTAGCAAGCAGTGTGAAGAAGATGTTTAAGCTTCGAGCCCTTCGGCCAAGTGAAAATTAACGATCCGGTGTCTCTGTGAAACAGCGCGTCGCACAAAAGCCTCCTCAGACTGCGCATTGTTTATGCGCTCGCATCGATAACGAAATGAAAACGGAGAGACGGACAGGCCGGGGAACAAGAAAACAAGCAGGACTCGGGGACAAAGAGTCTCTGGAAGGATTCCTTTGATCTATCGATGGCTCTCCGACTCCGGTGCATTGTAATAAATGTTTTTATATGATCCGCCCCCGCGATACGACGACGGAGCCTTTGTCGACGGGGTTGGTGCTGTCGACGCTCGCGCCGCCCAAGAATTTCCCATTATTATCGATGCGAATTGTTCGCAGAGGAAAGTTGGTGAACTGCACGCGAGTCGAAAGTTTTCGGCGAGCTTGTATCCACATTTTCCGCTCCGATGGTCGACGTCGCTCTGGAAGGGGGAACCATCTTTCGACAGAGCACGCGGCCCGTGTTGCCGCAGACTAATGTTTGGGAACGGTTCCTCTCATTTGTTGTGTATTTATGGTGATGCTCTGTCTACCACTTCTTGCTCTCCTTTTGCCTACTTGCTATGCAGGCGTTCTTCTGATTTAACTGTATCGTTTAGCTACAGTGACTCGCAGAAATGTACGAACATTTGGCAATACATTTCTCGTCCAAAGGTCAATGAGTAGTCCAAAAAGATGACACTGTATAAAATTTTCTGTGCCAATACTTTCGTTCGTACGACTTCAGTCAGGAACCGCTGTCGATCGCACTTTCGATCCAATTGGTGTCTCGAAGGGGAGTTGATCTCGGACAATTCCTGGCGAGATCAAACCTGATGGTGCCTGGGAAGGTTGTTCGTTAACCGATTGCCTAATTCTCGGGCATCCTGCGCAGCCTTATTCCCCGCACGCTTAACCCTTCACCGATCGATCGGGCACCGGTTGCCGGGAACAGCTAAAAATGAGATAAAAGGGGAAGCGACGGGGTTGAACAGGAACCAGAGGGGTTCGAGGGGAGCTGAGGGATAGGCGGATAGGGGGTACGAAACGACGGGGTTCTCGAAGAAGGACTTCGAACGGGTTGCGGGGACGAGGGACGAGGGAAAGAAGGAGGATGTGCTGTCGTTCTGAAAGGATAGATTGTTAAGCTACGGCTGAATGGGAACGTCTCCTTTTTACCTCTCGTTCGGCTCTTTTCTTTCGCTCGTCTCGCAGCCGACTTTTCGATTTTCTACGTCGTCGCGAAGAAAGGATATTGTTCAGCTCCGGTAAGAGCAACCGAGAGACAGACGGCGGCGTGTCGAAAGAACGAGACGACGCGACGCGCCGCGACGCACAGCGCCGCGCCGCCGAGGATTTTTCATCAGCGTTTGCTCAGCCGAAGTGCTGATTAGTAGCGTCGATGAGATTGTTTCCGGCCCCGAGATCCTTCAGGAATCTTGGATACCATGGTTGTGTCCTCCTTGGCGGCGAAACTCGCTGCGAGACTCCTTCAAGATCGTTTGCTGTTAGCTGTATGCAGAAGTTTCAGGCTTCTTCGACCGTTCAAGCACAATAATTCTTCATCCTCTCCCAGGAATCTTCGTTCTTAATGCTCGTTTCTGTGCTATGAGTATGTCTAAGTAGTCAACTTTACTGTCGACTGGTAATATATCTAACAAGCACCGAGTGGAGTGTACATTATACATACATGCACAAGATACTTGTACGCTCATGGCTAATTGTAAGCCAGACTTGAAGTATAATTCTGTGGTCTATAAGACCGAAATGGCGGAGTGGAAAGCGTCGCGAACATTTTTTCTCGCGCACAATCCGCCCCGATAACTCAACGGATCAGAGAATTAGGAGTTTTCTGCGTTTCATAGGCCGCAATAGAACACTTCCACTGTAGTATACGTAGATTTCTTTGTACATGAATGGCAACGGTCGCGTAATACCGACATACGAGCTTCTTAGAGTGAAAAGTGCGATCATGAGCCAGATAAAACTGAGTTTCATGGGCTCCATACTTATCAGAAGAAGAAATTCAGTAGCTCACAACGCATTCAGTGAAGTGACCTATAATATTTCTTGTGTAGTAGAATCGGAATTCGAATTCAGCACACGTTCTCGCGCTTTTTGCGCAAAGGTGGTCGAGTGTTTTCTTTTGAAACTCTCTTAGAATTTGATCCTTAAGAAGAATGAATAATTAATCTCGCAGAATGTAGTGGATCGTGCTTAAAGTTTGACCTATAAAACATTTTCATCAGAGGAATGATTAATTTCTCGCTGAAGGTGAAAACAATTATGGACACCTGCGAAGACTTTTTCCTAAAATAATGCTGCTGGATAGTTTCCTTCGATGGGACCGTGTATCGAAGAATGTATAAGGAGGTCAAACAAAAATATAAATACTTCCATCGCGAACTTAGCAATCCGAGTTCTCCAATTCCCAGCCAGGAAGACTTGGTGCGCTATCAAAGGAACTTTCTTTCGAGAACTGCACTGAGACATTTCTCCCAGGATGAGTACTATGTAACATCCATTACCTGTATAAGAATAGAAAAATGCTTCGAATAACGCATATCGTACGACAAAAGGGAAAACTAAGATCAGCCTTTGTTCTATCACAGCGAAAGCATCTTGTACGTGTGTACTGTATGTAAATACAGACGTATTTGGCAACATCATTTTGCCACGTCTCCTGTTACAAACATTTTGCAATATATTCACAAAATTTCGGTGTATTGTTCCATTTTATAATTATTCTGATAGAAATATTTCATTTTTATAATTTCTCTCACATTTTGCAGGTAAATTGCTAGGAGATTGAAATGTGAATAAGTGGTTTCCAAATTAATTTTCTTTGAGGGTAGTATGGGGAAAATTGGTGGACACAGAGATTGGCAGCTTCGTCGTGTGAGGCTTTCGAATGAGAGTGGTGTCCCTTTGGAAATATTATCCCAAAGTTTTGCTAACATCCTAGTTTCACGAGGGGCACGTAGTATCAGTGTGTCATTCGATCCCAAAATTAACAAGGCAGCTTGCTCCAGATTGAGATTAAATGTCACAATGACACTGTCCATCTTCCTAATGAAGTAATATAATATTATATATCTAACATATCATACAAAGTTGAATGAACGTCTGAAAGTATCAAAGGCTTTACAATCCCTTAACAAGCCTGAAAGAGTTTCTTGAAAAATAAACCTAACACAGACCTTCTTCATTAGAAAAACAGAGTACAACTACGAGGATCAAAGACTTCATTGAAAAATTTTTATGTTCAGTCTTCTAGAACCCATAATCAACCGACACCTGCCTTAATCCGCTAAAAACATTATTAATCCTCAACTGCCAGAGTCTCGCACTCCCCACGAAACTTTAAAAAGAATGATAATCTAGCTATATTTATCACAAACAAGATTATACTCGCGTTACTTATTTCATTATAGTTAGTACGTTAGCTTGGACGTTTTAGCTCGCAGGAAACGTCGATCTATGATACAGGAAGTTAAATTATATTACAACTTTACCATTGACGTGTCTAATCACTTGCGGAGAACTGAATTTTCGATCTGCTTACATTTAAAAAATTAGAAATAATCGGAAAGTGACGTACAAAAGAAAGGAAGATGCATGAAGACAGTGTAGCACTATCAATATGTTTGAATTATAATTTGGTCGATCTTGTTCGATATTGTACTTTGTGTTTCCTACATTAAAAAATTTGCGAATATTACTAAAACAACGTTGATAAAAACACACGTAAAAGGTTCCGCAGTTTCCCAGTAAAAAGAAAGTGGGCAAGTTATCCTAGAAGCCACCATGCTCGAGACTAGAATAGCCCATTACCGATTTCCAATCGTTTTCCGCCAGAGGCGGTGTCTTAGATCCCTGTGTCGTTTACAGTTTGGAACGAGGGTGATGGGGAATGGGCGAAATCAGTCGGATCCAGGCTCCGGTTCCCGTCGATCGATCGCAAATATTCGTAGCAATCGACACGGCACAGACAGAAGCGAAACAAGCACCGCTCGAGTGCCATCGACGTCCGGATAGGATCGGCCCTCGTCGCTCCCGAGAGCACTTTTATATTACGTACAAAGTTGTATTCGAATTACAAGCTCCCGCGTCGATCCGACGTCGTCGTTGTTTGCCAGAGGATCGATAACGTTCCGCAGCATTTGGGAACGAGGGATCGAGAGAATCGAGAGAAAAACGCGTTCGATCGACGCGCGACGAGGTCACGCTTTTAATTCCTCCGACGCCGCGCCGTTCGTTGCTGGCTGCGTCCCGACGACAGGGGACCGACGTCGATTATTCCCAGTCGGTCAGACATTTCCCTGGTACCCGGTAATCGGCAACCGAGCAGCCGTTTGTTCGAGAGTTACCGAATTTTCAATTGTGCCTTGACAATCGAAGCGAGAAATTCTCGATAAGCGAGCATCCTCCGCGGTATTCCCTCTGCCTCTGGAAATCGGCTGGACGATCGATTGATCCTGATCGAAAGATATTCTCATCGTTTCTGTGACTCTTGGGATCTACCGGCGATTATTTTATAATTTTTGAAAGGCTAGGGCCAATGGCTCGAGATTTTTTAATAGACTCTTGAACAGCAACTGAAACTTATAAACCAACGACACGTTGTTGCAAATTCAAATATAATTATTATTTAGCTGTAAAATACTTGTAGTAAAGTACGTTTCTGACACAAAATATCAAATATCTCTTAAAGTATTGACATATCGATGATCTTGAATTAATACTTTTATACGTAGGATAATTAAAGGGATCGATTGGTTTAACAAAGTGCAATTGCACCTGGCGGGTGCATTGATGCATCCACATAAAAAATAAGGTCATAGGAAGTTGGGACGTGTTATGACATACGATTTTTTCTTGTATCATTGTTTTGTGTTATCACTTAAAAAAGAGCAGTAACTTGTCCCAGTTCTCAGAATCACCCTGTACATTTGATTTCTCTATGGATTGCGTGTGTCGTCCACACTATAGTAAATGAAGGAAGACTCGCGAGTCGCGAGGAATCGATCGCTGGCTTCCGGTCCCCTGGAAATCTCGGCGTCGAGTAACTCGCGGTGGAAGTTGAATAGCTGTGCCGCAGGGGCAAGACAAGGACGGGCAAGAGTTATGCATTATGATCCGGCGTTCGCAAACCCCCGAGTTTCACCCTCCGCCGCCAACCTAATAACATCACTTGTTGCACAGGCCGAGCTCCGTGACCCCGCCGCCGCCCCCTCGGCCCCGGCGCGACCCTTTCACCGGGGGTGCTCCAACCCCCCGACCTCGCGCAAAACTATTGCCCCGATCCCCACCCCCGAAGACGGGGAAAGTCCCGTCTCGAGGATACCCGCCCCCGTCGTCTTATGAATTTCATTTATCTCGGCCGGAGCATCTCGCACGCGCCGCCGCACCGTCTCGACGCCTCCGGAATGCCGACACCGTATGAAACCGCAATCTTTGACGGATTCGAGATGCTCGTCGATTGGCAGCTATTTATCTCAGTTCTCTTCGATGAGTCGATCACCTCTCTACGTAGTTGCAACATTTTTTCAGACGAAATTACAAATGTTACGGTACGTTCGTTGAATTCTTTTATACTGAAGGTATATCAGCCAACAAATTTCCAAACTCGAAATGAAAAATGAACATTCCATATTATTTATTTTCACAACATGCCTAACATTGCAAATCCATTTTTACCATCTGATTAAGAACAAGTTGCAAAATTTTGACGAAGATCTGCATGGGGAGCAACCAGCAGAATAGTAGACGAGGTCCAACAATAGAATCCTCTTCCATTGAACAGCAAATAATCGATTCTCCCCTGCGATTTTTAATTATATCTTTCTCAATCCTCGTGCGCCACTGTTTCCCAACCCCAGGCCGATGCACATTGACAAAAGCCGGTGTTTTCAAGCGATTAAGAATACAAATCAGTTCCGCTTATTTTCCCAACGATTCCCAGTAAACAATACGGAATGAAAATTAAATCGGCCGATTGTGTTGCTCTCCGCGTATGTTGTTTCAGTTTTCCAATCGGACTTCGTTGCCTTCGTTTCTGTTCGAAACACACGCTTCCCGTGGCGTTATGCTACCATGAAAAGAATACGAAACGCGGGGATTGAAGTCTCTTTTGACATCGACTCTAAATCGTCGGCGAACAATCGCGGAATGTGTAACGCTTTTATTTAGAGTTTTTCAAAACGATCTCGTTCCGCGATTGTGTTTGATGTAAATATCGGGCACGAGAATTTGTGACAAACAATGGCCGGAATATTGCGGAATAGAGGATGCAATTTCGTTCCACAAATTTTTCATGTACCTTTCAATTTCAGAATTTTTCTTTTACAATTCGTGAAGTTGTAGAAATATTTGGTAATTATACGGTAAGGACAGACACCCACTACAGCAAAGTCTAGCCTTTTTGTCTGCACCCCTACCCCAACAAACCTGAACCAGACCTATCCAAAATTCGTTTAAAATGGCGGAGTTGGTTGTAGTGGACGTAACAATTTCTTTTACAATTATCTCTGTCGACAATTATAAGGTCGAGCGGTGGGAACATGAATACAGAAATGTTGTTTAGAATCACACCCCAAATAATTTATTCTAGAACTCCGTTTCTAGATTGTCATCCCACGAAGGGCTAGGTTTATATACATAAAGCTTTTGAATGAATTTTGGATGGGTTTGGGTTAGGTCTGGGTGCGATTTCCTCTGGGTATATAATAATGTATATTACTGATGGTATACTGTAAAAATAACCGTAAAAGAGCAGATCAGAATAATATTTTAGCGGGCTCAGTTGGTCGTTCGTATTATAGTGACGTTGGCCCTTCGTTGGGCATGTTCATTGGCCCATCTGCATAAAAAGGCGATATTTATAACGGTTGGCCAACCAATGTTGCAACCAAGACCCCACAAAATGCCAACCATAAATGCTACTAGGGTGTTGATGCGAGTAATGTAGGATCAAAGTCAGACTTTCAGCTCGAGAGGGTTTTCCCAGTAAACAGAGGTCTGTCAGCCCCATCAGTATTCCTCGATCTCAATTAACTCGGTCGTAGGAGCGACTGGCATCCGGTAGGAAGTAGGGATCCTAACAGAAGTTCTGTGGTAGGTGCGATTTTTCCAGCGGTCCAGGCAAGTTTCCCAAGCCCCTGGTCGCCGCGCACCGGTGAAGAACATTTACACCGTAGGTCGGGTTTTCTCATTAAGGCGGGGTTCGTCCCAGAGTGTCCTCGAGGCCGGTATGATAATCGGCTGAATCGAAGATGAGTCGCCGAGGAAAATAAATTCTTCTTCCGACTCGGCCAGCCCCGGAGCCGGAGAGCTTGGTCCTCTCCTCTCTCCTTCCGTCGAAGACAAAGAGGCTTTATTATGCGCGAAGAACGGTGGAAATTGAGAACGAAGGGAGCCGGAGATTGTCGGCAATGCCAGCTCTTCCTGGTCCCGGGATAGCTGGCGACCTTATATCCGCAGACCGTAATTTATTACGCCTTACGGTCGCTGTTCTATCTCGCGGGGTCTTTATGAGGACAACCGACGATTTCCGCGTCGATTTGTAATAATGTAAGACCACGTTCCCGACCGTTGCGTTGCGTTGCGTACCGTTCCTTCAAACCGCCTCGGAAGTTAAGATTTTCGCGCGACTGGCTGCGCGGTGCTGGCGTATGAAAATACTCTTGACGTGAATTGAGATGGACGACGCTCCGTGGATTTAAGTATGGACGTCTTACGATGTTCTCTATCGGGTCGGTCTCGTCTAGAATTATATTTGCTCGTTACTAAGTGATATCTTTTTCATTATTCATTCAGATAGTTTTAGATATGAGATGTTCGACATGGCATATTCTTTTTCAGCTACAGTCTCAACTTGAAAATGGAATCTATTCTTAAAATAAAGGGCCCTCTCCATTAGGCCACGCCCACTCGTATGGAACCATACTTCTTGAATACTATTCTATATTACTTCATTTCGATCAGATTTATTGCATAGATATACAGCAAGAAACGTTATTCTACAAAGAAAATTTTCTCTTTTTGTTTTATAAGTAGCACAAAAGTTGTTGAGATTAATTGTAACCATGTCCAAGACAAGATACAAGACTAATTGACACACAACTTCAATTTTCCTTCCCTGAACGCTTTAGGACACACCCCTTCATTACACCGAGAGTTGGGCAAACATTTTATTTAAATAAAAATTTTTGCCCAACTCTGATTACACCACACCCACTTCTACCGCAACTCAGAGTACGGGAAGAGGGAAAACTTTCGACCAGCTTACTGTACGCAGCTTCTTTTCCCATGGAATTAATGATCGGGCATTCGCAGAAATATAATTTACGATCACCTGGCCTTCTTTTCCGTCTCCCGGCTCCCGTAAGTGTTTACGATGGCGCTCGATCGATAGACAGAGAGCCCCGCAGCACGCTAATTGAATACCTCCGATTTATCAGATGCTACGAGTGCCCTCGACGGGGGCAGATCAAGCTTTTTTCCCCGTCGCCCGTTTCCAATTTAGCGACCGGCGATTCCGTATATCGTGACAGGCGACAGAGCTGAAGAGAGCCGGGGGGGGGGGGGGTTCGGGACAGAGTGTCGCTTCGACCACTTTAACGAGGTCCTCTTCAGCCCTACCCTCTTCTTCATCGTCCTCCTTCCTCCCCTTACAGAGGGTCTCTTCTTCTCGCTTTTATTCGTTTCGTCCTAACCCACTGTTATTTAATTCCACCACGGCCGTGGTACGTTCCACGGATATTAGAAACCGCGACGTGAATTGGATTCGTCGGTCCATAAATTGCCCTCATTGTCATTTAAACGAGCCGGTAATACACTGCCCGGGAATTATGTTAACGTTCGCATGGACAGAACTTCGGATTATTATCGAGTTACGTTTGCCTGCGGTAAACGAATTTCCGATGTAGAATGTTCACTCGGGTGGCTCTTATTTTCGACTTTTGAATTTTTTTTATATTCATTTGGACCACCCCCGAGGGGTGCCATGAAAGATATTTTGACAAAAACTTTTGACGAGAGTAAATAAGAGCCACCCTAATGTTCACGTGTAATCTTGACCACCGCGCCGTTGCCATTTATCGGAAGAAATGGAAATCATATGGGTAGTGAATTAACTACTATAGTTACGAGAACGGGCTTCTACCATGTTTACGAAGCCTGATTGAGTAAACAAATGTAACGAGGAAGATTTTTGCAGGTAATAAAGCAACGTTAAAAAACTAGAACACGAGAAGTACATGAGAACTAATGAGGTTCTAAATGAAAACTGTGTAGGTTGTTTATCAACGCTAAAAACAGACCAACTAGAACAAGTTCGTTTCGCTGGAATTCAAACGGCACACATTCGCGGAGAAATATTTGGTACGTATTTTTTTATCGACTATCCAGGCTGAAGAGGCGAGAGTACAGCCCTCAAAGTCGAGGGTTGAAATACATTTTTCTGAATATCTCGGGTACCAGAGGGTGCGTGAAAAACATTTTTTCGAAAAAACTGTTCGAGCTCGTAATTGTGAATCTTCTTGTATAAAAGTTCGAAAAATAATGTCGTCTAACACTAGATTGATATAAAACATTGGATAAAAATTTGCATTAAATAAATACACAGAATCTGTCTAATTTAAAGCAGGAAGTATGTCAGAAGTTAAAATTTCCCGATGGCTTGTTTATTCCATAAAAAAGTGACTTAGTGACACAAATATTTTCCACGACGAAATCTTTGTTTGGACACAATGTGTACCTGTTTTTGTTGTCGTGACATTGTTTTTGAAAAATTGACAAGTTTACATGAAAATTCAGTCACGTATTTCTTGTAAATATGTTTTCCTGACACAGTGACTTTTAAATCTAAACATTTTTGGTTGTTTAATATTCTGAACGTATCGACGGTTTTGGACATTCTGTGATAATTAATTGATTGAAATTGAAATTCGATAGATACTAAAGTCCATGAGAAATTTCTATGAATATAATTATCGAATTTTATAAACGCCTGTACGAATCATCACCATCTCCATAATTTGCACAATTTTGGTCTAACCAATTACAATGGACGTTCCCAAAATGTGCAAAATGTTGATATCCGCGAACTAGATATTTGGCAATTGTAAGTAGACTTTTTGAGTCCGTCTGTTCAGAAATTGAATTTTTATGCATTTCGCAACTCGACCACACAATTTTCGTTTCTTCTAACATGTACAGAAAAGGCTGTCGAGCGTTTCAGTAGTGGTTTGAACAGGAATTTAGCAGAGACTGTATCCTCGTTTGATCTTCTTCCCATGCGAGGCTTTTTCCCGTTCGGTTGACCTGACTTCTCCGCAAATTTTCGCACGTACCTCGTGAAGTCCAACCTGCTTCAAAGTCGACGCCCCTCTCCCGTTCGCCTAACCGGTAAAGAGGGCCGGAAATTTCTCCGGTGCTGGTTCGAGAGAGCGGCTTCCGAAGAAAAAGCGACCGCGGACTGACAGCTGTAATCGTTTTCCTCGCCGATAAAGTGGGAGTGGAATCCAGATAAGGTTCCCTCTCACGGCGCGTCAGGAGTTTACGTTCCTCTTAAAAATCGGTCCCTGTTTGTATCCTTCGGCACAGTGTACACACATTCACCTGCATGTGAGTGTGTTTGCCTGTAAACTCGTGGAAAACGTTTCGAGCGTAAATTGCGTTTCGTAATTTCTGGCTGACGCCGAGCGGAGACACGTCGCGCGACCGGCGAGTTTAATCAATCAGAAACGACTTACCAAATTCCTACCCGAGTCCTTAACATTCTACTCGTAGCGGAAAGTTTGATTTCCCTTCGTTGTTACTGGAAATTGCGAAGCGGTGATACTGTGCCCATGGACAATCTGCAAATCTGTATCAGCATACGTTTATAAGAGATACAAAATTCGTTTTAGTCGCATGGAAGATTATTTATTAAGAATGGATTTAGTTATTTATGTGGTATTATACTATGATGTTAAAATTGACAAAAGGTTGATTCATTTAAAATTTAATAAATAAAAATGCCTAGATACGCGTAGTTTGTTTCCGAACGCTCGTGTATTCCGAATTCTAATCTGCAGTAATGAGTACGCAGTAATTGGTACATGACTCTTTTTCGTTCGCAGTAGTACGTACAAAAAGTTATCGATTTTATTTTTTAATATTTTCTTATGTTGTATTAGGTTTTGAGGGCCACCAATTGTTTTCGTGTTCAGGACATATCGTTCTTTCATAAAATGCTTACACGTATTATTATTTCATGACAAATTAGGAATAATATTAAAATAAATTGCGATCAAATCATAATACAGTTTACCTACAGTTTAACTCTTATACATTATTCGAAGTATTGTTTAAATTATTAAATATGTCGGTATCTAATCAATTACTAAACATTTAGGTATTGTATGAAGTATGAAGCCAATTTCATATCCATGAAATTTAAAACTCATAGGGGATGGAAATATTCTATGCCGGAAGAAATGTTCAATTTTCGAGTTAAAATAGCTCCGAGTGCAAAGGGTTAAGTACTATTTGGGACAGGTAACAGCGTCATCATCCAGTGCAATTGGGTTCGAAGAAACAGGTAGAAACTATTGTGGGTCACGGTAGGCAAACTTGTTTGGATGCAAACAGAATAAGCTGTCGGCGCGGCGCGCGGGAATCTGCCGTCGCGTAACGCCCGCGTAAACAACCTGTAACGCCGCCGGGCCGGGCTATGTATTATGGAATCCAATAACGCAACTTAAGACGTCGTTACACGGCCTTGTATAAACAGTGTACAGGACGGTTTATACATATAGTCACCGTTACGAAAGTCAATGAAAAAGCAAATGAATCCCACGATCGTCTTCTGAACGTCTTGTAAAGGATTTCTTGGAAATCCAAGGGCGCCTGTACTTACGGAACTTCAGAGGTACACCAAAAGATACGGAGGAGCTCTTGGTGGTATTTTCCAGAAGTTCAGAGGTTTTTGGGACTTGTAAAGCTACGTGAATGGCCTTTGAGGATTCTCGAGGACTTACCAAGGGTCCTTTTCCACTGGGAAATCAGAGAAATTTGAAGAGCTGCGAAACTCCGGCTTCTAAGCTACATTAAAAACTTCTGAGATGCTTGCGGACTATTTTCAAGTATTTCTGAGCTTTACTCATCGATTACTTGGAGAATATTGGGTTATCAAGGTCTAGAGGAGATTTGCAAGGATTATCAAGCTTTGAGAGAACACAGGAGCTTTGAATGGGCAATCAGTAGCATAAATTCGAAGCTCAATAATAATAATAGTCTTAAAATAAATATGATATAATGCTACGAAACAGGTTGAAACGTATACAGTAGTAAATATTTGTTTGATCAATTTTCAACAAAACTAAATATTTCTATGGCCACAGTAGCGAAAAATAAAGAGTACCAAAAACAAGTGTTTTTAAGTGTTACAGAAAATGTCAAAATTTTCTGACACAGGATAAGGAATGTCACAATATCAGAGCAGTAAAGAATCGGAAAACAATCGGTTCCCTGGAGAAATAAATATTTGTGCGAGCGGTAGGAATTGTTTCGGACAAAATTGAGGTAATCGATTGTAGTTAGAAATGGAAAGAAAATTGCGGCGTGGAAGAGGGTAGCTGAAAAATACCGAGACGCGAGTAGGAGGGCGAAATGTTCAAGAGGGCACTCGATGGTGACCGGTTTGATCCATTATTCACGCGCAGCGAGCCGCGAGACCCTTTTTCATTATTTCAGCCCTGCCCTATCGCGGCCAGCCCCGGGGATCCACGGTGAAATTTTCTTTCGTATTCAACAGGTGAGCTCAGACACGGGCTCTCGGGATAAGCGATTTAGACGTATCCTTCGACGGACAAAAGGCGGAGCCAGAGGTTCCTGCCGATCGATCCTATAACCACTTGCCGGTAGAAGGGGACTTGTTAAAGTGCCAACGAATTCAATATCGTAATTTTCTGGCGAAGCAGATTTTCCACCGATTAACTCGCGTCCCATTCTGATATCTCTCCCTGCTGTTCGCGGATCCTTTTGATACCCGCGGCAATAATGGGTTCGATTACTTCACTCGGAAACGTCCCTCGAAACACGCGAACGCATCGAAAGATTTGATTTCATGCTCGTGTCGGCTCGGAGAAGATTAACCCTCCCATGATCCCTACAAATAGTTGTGTCAAAGATTCCAGGATAACAGTTCGCTTATTTTTAATTTACACTTCAAGGCAACACGTTTCATTTGTAATATTTTAAAGAATTGTTTATTTCTTTTATGTATTATTAAAACAGACAAAATTTTAATAACATATTAAAAATTCAACAATACTTGACTGAATAGAAGAATAATGAAACGAAACATACGAACGAGAAATAATAAACTTGATTGCATTCGTACCCTAAACAGAACTTGTATATTCAAATCGACTGTGGCATTGCCAACTTCAGACAGCGTCCTCGTAAAATTGAAATAGAGAAGCACATTTCCTCGACGTTCAACCCCTTTAAATCAAAACACCCCTGTTAAACCACGCATCATATTTTCGAATAACCGCGGCCTAACGTCGCATAAGAAGCGAAGAGTAATTCACTCGGGATCAAACGCGCAGCGCGCACCCTCTTCGAAAATCCCACCCCTGTACTCTATCTTGCGTTTCGAAAAAAAATCTTCCATCAAGCCGAGGCTAGACGGGAAGAATTATTAAAGGTCTCGGCGAAGGGGGTTGGGAAGAGGGACGATATGAATGCATTATTCGTCGCTTCGCGATGCGACGAACACGCGGCGAGTAACCATAGATGAACGGATTTCGTTCGATCATGGCGGCGCGTGTCCCTTTGCGCGAAACCACCCCTGCGAACCCCCTCAAACCCCTTCAAACACCGGCAAATCCCCGCAAAACCGCGCGCCATCCCCGGTTCGACGCTTTTACCCGCGTTATGGTCGCGACTCGACTGCTCTCAAAGCTTTTTGCGGAGGTTACCGTTGAAAAGAAGTCACCGACCGTCAGGAATCATGTCATGCCGCGGTTCTCAGGGTTGGTTTTTACAGTTCGCAGCTCGAGGACCGGCTCCTACGCGTCTCTTCGCCAACACACACATTTGTTTGCGCAAATATGAACCCGTGAATGGCTATACGTTCGTTACTCGCCCTTTAGCACCACGATGGAGCACACGCGCGCGCGCGGGAGAAACGTAAATTCCTCTACGGTCGGATTCGATTCTTATCGCAAATGCGAAGTAATGGAGCCTTTCCGACTCCATTTTTACTCTCGCCGCTGCTCAAGCATTTAGGTTCGAATATGGTGCTCGACTCGCTCGCTATTTGCTTATGTTCGTCGATTCGCGAGCTTGCGATGCGAGTTTCCTTCCTTTTGATGCGTTCAATGTTGCTTAACGTCGTCGTTAGCCTCTACGAAGTACGAGTACTTTATTGCAGTTTCCGTCGTTAGTGATTTATATGAGCCGTTTAGTGCAAGTATGGTGCACGTCAATCATTGAATAATGAGGTATTAAGTAAAGGTTCTATAAAACGCAGTAATTATTACAACAACAATTATTTTATTCAGTGAAGATTCATCTCTTGAATTTACATTGTGCACAATAATTGGAAGCGAAACGAACTTTTGGAAACGACCTGATACAAAACTCCTCAATCATCATCTATACAACCTAATAACCCCGAGGTCCGGCGAAGCAAATGGCGGTACAATCTCGTGACAGTCACGCGCGCATCGAATCGATCCAATTGGATTATGGCTGCACGTTTTTCCTGGGTTGCCGGCAAACAAGGGTGGCAGGGGGTTGGACACGCAGTGGAGGGTGGGCCACCCCTAAAAACACATTCCGCTGGCTGGGCAGGGAAGCTTGGGGATGGCTCGCAGGGATGGCGGACGATGCCGGAGACCGGATGCGCGACGGCGGTCATTTTTCACGGCGCGGACCTCCGTTTCCGGTCCACGATTACCGCGAAATACAAACACGAATGGCGCTGGAAATATGTGAGGAAGGCTACCCTGTCCGGGGACGAAACAGAACCGGCGACCGGGCAGCAGAGCAAGGGGGAGGAAAAAAGGACAACGACCTGGACGATGTCGTCTCAGTGGCTTGGTCTTCTCTCCTTTGCCGAGGTATCGCACGAGAAGTTTGGGTGTGCATGGTAAATGAGAGAAAAATCGTTGCCGTCCGTCTGCTGGAAGATTGACGATCCCCGGTGTCTACAGGGTCATCCAAAACTTTGGTGTCCCCAGGGATTCGCGAAAGGGTCTAACAGAATGAGCATGGTCCAGTGGCACACACGACATTCCTCATTGATGTTGTGTGCAAAACAATGCTTTCGGGTTGAAAGATAATCCCCCAAAACTTTAAGTCGCCAACCCCTCATTTAAGGGTAATATGAGAGTAAACAGCCTAAACTTCTTTTCTCGGTTGTTAAATGCGATATTAAGATGAAAAAACGAAAATACTCTTGAGCATGTGTTCAGCATTATTCTGCACACGATATCATTAAAAATTATCATGGGGGCCGCTAGACCATGGTTATATCATATTAAGTTTGCTGATAATCTGTATTTGATGAGGATTTTTAATTTAATTTAATTCGGAGAATACAGGTTCGTTAAAAGGTGGTGGCCCTATCGATGAATAAATTCTCAACTCGTAGGAACGCATTAACGCACAGCAGAAAAGAGGAAATAATTTTTTGGGCAGTGTCGTTTCAAACGAGCTCTTTCTAAATTCATTGTCGGGATGTTGAATGTTTAGAAAGTTGGGTTTAGAAGTTGGAGAAAACGATAAACCGACGGCGCGGGGCTTGGCGGGAATTCAGTGTGAATTCGCCGGTGGTCGCGTACTTTGCTATTGAATAAAACAATAAGAAATGATCGCAGTAACGGCCGTAACACGAATCGACGGCGCGGCGGTGGCAGGGACCAAGTTCAGACAACCATAACCCCTTCATACTTATTTTCCGAGAGGCGTCACCGCTCCCTCGATGACAAATATTGCACCCTTTTCTTCGCCCTCCCCTACCCCATATTCTCTCCCTGGCCGATCGTATTTTGTCCCGGTTTATGGTGCGTGTACAAGGATTTACCGTCGGCACAGCATCTTATCCCCGGGCGCACGGCCTGCCGAAGCATCGGGGGTCACGAACAAGAAACTAGCTTCGAAAGGATGATTTATGGGCTGACCACGGTCTCGCCTCGAATTTTTCCTCTCTTAGGAAAATCGGTTTATCGTTCGGGGAAACGCGATTGTAATGTATCGTCTGTCCCGGGACTGCGAAATGCTCGCGAACGTTGAGCCGCGCGAAGAAATATGTCGGGGATCGTGATGTTTGCCGGCTGCAATCGGCTTCCAAGATGACTACAAAAACTGTTTAGAATTGATACAGTCGGTTTTGTTTTATACACGAATTAGGTGAACCATGAGGACTACATTTAAATTAAACATTTATGATATTTAGCTTTGGCCTGAGTAAATGACGATAATCTTTGCTCCAGCTATCAAATGCGTCTGGATTTATTTTAAACTATTAAGACCGAATTGGGTCTAATCTGGGTCTTAGATCTACAAACATAACTTTCGTCAACTTTAACTTTTTGCAGACGGAGCTGTTTTAATTCGAAAATTAGACATTTCTTCCGATTGTGGATATGAAATTGATATAATACCTCATACAATACTTAAATGTGTAGTAATTGATTAGATATACAAACATACTTAGTAATGTGAACAATATTTTGAATAATTTTTAGTGGTGACTCTGAGCCACCACTCGAGTGCTAATTAAAACTAAAATAGCGCTCGACTGAATTCCTGACTGTTGCACGCTATATGTGAACTAAAAATAAACCTGATACAATCTTCAGCTAGATCTAAATAAACGATAGAGCTCTAGTTTTGGTAATTTTGAACACAACCTCAATGTAAAAAATAGTCAACTGAGCTATTGTTAGGTCCGAATCGATACTGAATATTGGTCCAACGAGGGTCAGGCCTGCTGCAATCCTAGTTAGTCCGAGGTTAGGTCTGATTCAAATTTGATTGTCGCTACTTAAGCCTAGATCCTTAAGTTAATCCTAAATTAGATCTGCGTCGCATGCATGCTAAGCTTTCATTAAATCTATCTATGTTTGGCTAAAGTCAACCTAAGCCAGGATAAGGTGTTAGAGTCCTAGAATAGATCTGGAGATAATAATTTACGCAAATACGTACTCCACGTTGGTGCTACTGTAAATATAAATAATTGATTTAATTTTCTCGTCGTTCGAAGAGCGTCTTGTTTCAACAGAACAGATAGAGTTCTCGTTGCTTCGAACAGTCTTTGATGATATTAATACACCGTCTGTTTCTTTTTCTTCCTTTCGTTTCTGCCCCCCTCTCCCCCGACAGTATGAAATATTAAGATAAATGTATTATACGCTCGTCGAACGACGCCCTGAAAAATAGCACGTCACTCTTCAGAAATAAATGAATATCTTAGCCGCGGCACCATCAATCTTATTGCTTATCGACCGGCTGATACGTGTACCTACACCGAGGCTAATACGTTTCAATTCGATGGGCCGGGGAGTGTGCGGCTTCCATTTTTATTCTTCGGCGCACTCGAAAGTAAGCTCCCAGAACGGCCAATGAAAATGCTGAATCGCTCTCCCCTAACGCAATTTCATTTCGTCGAAAGTGCTCCACTTTGACTGTATAAACTTTTATATTATGTACCGGCCGGTTAAGAACAGGTTCCAAGGGCCTCGGCTTAAATCCATCTCGAAATTCGCTCGTTCTGTTCAATTATTATCTTGTCAAGTGATTCTTCTGCTTTCTACTGTTCCACACACCTTGCTCCAATTCTGTCTTAATAAACGCGATAAATGAGGAGAACGATGTAACGAAAATGCAATAACGTTCGTCAATCTTCATTTAAACAGAGAGACATATTTTTGTGCCAAAAATTGTTGAGCTGTGTGATCAAATAAACTTTGTATCTCGTGTAGCATGTTCGCAGAGCGACGTCAAATGTTAAAATAGCTTTGCAAAATTTTGAGCGTCTTTCAGCCTTCGGGTGTAATGAACCGAAAGTGGAACAGTTTTGCGGGGGGTCCAGGGTATCCAGCCACTCGGATTTCACCGGTTCCGTGTGTTATTAACGTTATTAAACGCCAGTTTGGTCGTCGGTCCGCGGTTTTTCGGTCGCGATCATTTAACGGGACCATTCGATCGAAATTTTCCGCTGACGCATGACGAAGAGAAACACAGAGGGCGTGAGAGAGCGAGAGGATAACTCGGTCGACACAGCGGTTATACACGGTGGCCCACGCACACGCGGAAACGTACTAATTGATTAATGGTCGGCAGATGTAGGGGCACCATGCTAATTTGCCCCGTGCCTGTTAACACTCCCGTAAAATCTGTTAAACGCGACGCCGTAATAAGCGTCACGCTTCTCCTGGTCCATTCGCTTGAATTTATTGAATTCGTCCATGGTGGGCGTCTGTGAATTATTTCACCTTTGTCAATGGGACAGTTATGGCTGCGTCTCTTTGCGATCATTAACATGGTTGGATATTTATCTTCGGAAATGAAATTTTACTGTGACACGATTAAGTAAATTCAATTTTATTTTATTTATTAAGACTTCTATGCGAAGTACAAATTTCCTGCACCAATTTTAAGAAATAAATATGAAATAGAAAATTATCTCTACCTTTATTAATTTGAATGGACTTGAAATAATACATTGACGTACTTAAATTGTTTGAATCTTCGTGCTTCTGTACATTTCGCCTAGTTAATTTAGTTAGAAATGCGTAAAGTCTAGAGACTAGTGACAAACTTTAACTTTGCAATAGAGATTTTCTTTAATAAATTACTGTGATTTTACGGTACTTTTCGGAGTGGTGGTTCAGTAGTCAACATGTTAACGAATCGTTCGACCCGCTTTCCAACTTTTGCGGCAACAATTTTGTGCAGGATGCTTTCGACGAATGGTGTGCTTATCATTAACGAAACGACCGAACCCTTTTCGCATCATGGTTCGTAACAAAAATTCCGTGTTTTTTGGTTTTCCAACACTACAGAATTTCTACAGGTGTAATATCGGAGTGCGAAAGTTTCGATGGGTTTTACTGTAATGGAAGGAATTGTACTAGCTTGTGGAAAATAATTTACGCAATGGTCGCTGTTATTTATAATTATTGTTATCAGAAATTAGATGAAGTTCGAGTGAGAATTAAATTAAACTTACAATTCGGAAGTTCTCGTGGGAAAGAAATAGGCGCAAACGAGGAATGATAAGGTGCCCATCGAGGTTTCTTGCCTCAATCGCTAAACAATTCGCTCTTTGTTGCAGGAATGCGCCGAGAATGCGTTGAATTGATTCCACTTCGACGAATTTTGGCTTCGGGAATGAATTCGACCGTGCTGCTCTTCCTTCTGACTGGTGAGTACTGGATTCCCTGAAATCTGTTAATAGCTTTCGCTCAAACGTCACTTGTAACATCAAAAAGACTAAACAAATTCAACGATCCCAAAGTAAAATCAATTTATCACTATTTTTCTAAAAGAGGGCCGAGGTTCTCCCAAAAAAGCAAGTCTCGTTTCTCTCGTCAGTCTTTCAATAAACCAATCACCGAGTAGCTCGACAACTTCGCTTATCGCGACCCTCGGTGGGTCTCGACGAGAAACGGAATCCAAATTACCCTCCGTTCAAGCCTCGAAAAAGATCGTAGATTGCCGGGAGTCCATTGTCTTAAGGAGGACCCATATAATAACAGCCCTATCTGTCCATTAATCTATACACAGTTGACCCCCCGCGAACACGCCCCCTGGGAACAGAAATCCCTTTCCACCCTTAGTGTCGGCTATTATCAAGGTGAGACGGAGACAGGCGTGGCCGGGTCGTATGGGGGCACATGAATAGGGGTAGCTTCGACACAAAGTCACATTCACCTCGAATACTGCCACTTCCGTTACTGAACTTGATCCCATTTGTTATTCCATTGGATGGGTACCAAAACTTCAGCAGACTTTTAATAGACCATCATTATTTCATAGACACGACAAGCAATTTTATCAAACACCTCTGCTAACGCTGATAATCGATCATAAAAGCGTATACAAAGTTCGTCAAAAAATAATTACCTAAAAAACTTTGAATTTTTGAAACAGTATTTTTAATGTGTTCAATGCATTAGTAAGGCGTTAGTAAGAATCACTAAATTTCCGTCAGGGTAAGTTTAGTATTAAACGGAATCGTTATTACCGTCGTTATTATTAAAGAAGCGTCATGCCAGGTGGAAATAGAGGTGGCCAAGTCACGGGGGACGTTTCCAGAACACAGAGGTGTCTCGGACACAAGTCACACCCCAATTGCTGCCAATTCTCTATCGTCGTTGGCAGTCGTCCATTTCTACCCCTCGCAGCTGCCCGGCATCCCGTTCAACGTCCCTAATGCGCGAGAAGGGGTTGAAGAAATTCATTCGTTCCGGGAAAGTTGAATTTCCTCGACAGCCTGGACCTCTCTGGGGATTTTTGATTGCCGCGGCGGATCTTGAAGGTCGAGTCTTACGATTTTATGGTAATGGAAGGGTTGCCGAGGACTGGAATTGACTTCTGAAGCGAAGCAATATTGGACGCTAATGAGGGTGGGACGCGGGGCACGATTGAGAGAGGTTTAATAGCTGCACTGAATTGTCCGGACCACTGTTGTTATGTCTACCAATGAGTATTTAATCGTGTAAATACTGTACCTAATGAATACATTGATCGTAATATTATGTACAATATTCGTTGCGACTAAATGGAAAATGATTTGATTCAGTTTCCAGTGGTGGAACATTGCTATAATATATGTTTATTTTTTTGCAGTTTATTTTAACGTGGTCGAATTAACAGCGAGGTCATTAGTGACTTCGTGGTTTACAGTTGGTTATAATATATTTGACATGTAATTTGTAAAAAGGCCTATAGCTAACATTGACATTAGGATGAGAGATCAAATTATAACAGTAGATACGTATAGATCAATGGATTTAAAGAAGAGGAGGAGGTTCCTAATTTTGTCTTGAATGTCCTGTTCGAATACGAGTAATTGCGACCTGATCTTTTCTAGAAATTTGGGAATCTTTTAGGGTTTCATAAACATTGGCTTTCATATCGTGGAGTTTGGTTTGGGAGCCATATCAATAAAAACTGTCATGGGGGCCGCTGGACTTTGCTTATCCTGCTAGACCAAGAGAATAGCAAACTTCAAAGGCTTCAGGAACTTCTTTCGAAAAACTCGATGTACGCTAGAGAAATGGTGCCAGTTCCTAAGAAAATGATTTAGAAGAAAACAATGGGTTTCGCCGTGCATTTTCACGAAATCGAACGACTCCTTTCCATCACGGGGGGCGAAAAAGTGTCCGGATTACAAAGGCGAAACGTGCACCGGGTGGTGACCAAGGTGGATAAAATCGATAGCCGGAACGAAGGAGCCCCTCGAAACGGAAACGACCCAGTAAAACGAAAGAGTGACCTAAGTTTGATTTGGCAGAGATCGACTGGTGGCTCGCAGCGTCCCCAGCCTTCTCCTCTCATCTCTTTCTCTCCCGTTTCTCTGGTTCGTTGGAATAGGCCGCGCTCTCCGACTCGCGCCTCTCACAAAGCCAGACACGGTGGAAAAAGGAAGATCGTCCTCTCTCGTACACGTCCATCGGTGGCTATCTACGTTGCAGAGCCTACGGTCGATGCAACGAAAGAGGGAAACGAACGGACCGGATAGAGAAACCGAAGAGAAAGACCGATATAGACGGTGGAGGGAACGAGGGGATGAGAGGGCTGTGACAGGAGGAACAGGGGGAAGAAGGGAGCGGAAAAAAAAGAGGAAGAAGTACGTTTGGTTTGGCAGCGGGCGGTGGGCGTCGAACTCGGGACATCGCGCGCGGATGACGAGTAATCGATCACGAGCACTGTGCCAACACTCCGTATCCCGAGGAGGGCCCAGTGATTCTCATTTTCTGGTTTATCGATGTTCCGGTTCGGAACGATCCCCGAAATCGCGATGATTTACTGCGAGATCGGCAGCGAGTCGAAGGACGACTACCACCCCCTCCTCCCGCCACATGACTCGGAGAAGTTCGACTGGCGGTGAACTTTCGAAAAAGACCCGAGGACTCGACAGCTTGATCTATGATATTCGCGTATTTCCCTCAAGCAAGACTAGACCAAGCTTTATGTATGTACCACGCGGTTGTATTTCTTTGCTCGGTCTTGCTGGGACCGGACGTGATTCTCGGTGTCTGCGCTTAGCGTCTTCTGTTTTCGGGAGACTCGGACTTTTTCAATGTGGCTTTTTATCGGGCTGTGTACTAGGCAGCTAGTTTCGGAAGAAATTGTTTGTTAGGTATCCTCTCTTCCAAAATAGCAACGATACATTCGTTCTGCCAGAATCGAAATCTGAAATCGATAGACAACAGAAAACAAAAATTTTCTCCACAATGTGCATTACAACAAATCATTGAATAATAATTTACTAGAACCAAGTTAATTCTACGAACGCATTTTTTCGGAACAAGTTCTCCATTCGATAAGAACGACTTGATTAACCATTGAATCAAATGTCCAATAATCGGGATAAAATTATTTATCGATTCCCAGCAGAGTCGTCGCTGGAAATCATTGTCTTCCCTTCGAGCTACTCACCCCATTTCGTTTCACGCGTTCGCGTTTACGATAGTTGTCAATGATCGTAATGCCTGTCTGTCGTTCGTACCCCGTCGCACCCCCGTGTTGTTCGACGAGCGAATGATAAAATCGAGATCTACAAAGTGTACAGCACGGTCGACAGCCGCGACAGTGAACAGACGTAAAGTACGCTGACATGTGCACGGGTCCCGGGGTATTCGTCCCGCTAGACAGTCCTATTGATTTCTGATTGAGGCAATCGGCGATGCCAACGACCATATCGGACAGGCTCGCTGAACGTTCCGAACTGCCTGCGGGTAGCCTGGATGCCCGAATCTGTCTGTGGGCTACTCTGGTGGCCAATTTTGCCGATTATGCCCGAGTGGCCGAGTGCCCGAAACTATCCAAGCGCCCGAATTCGTCCGCTGACGGTTAAACTGCACGATTCTGCTCGATTCTGCTCGAAAAGAGATGCCTGAGGCCTGAGTGTCCGACTCTGTCCGTTTGGGCCCGAGTGCCTGAATTTACGCGCTGGCGCTCGAGGTACCCGACTCTGTCCGTGAGTATTAAAGACATCTTCAACAGCCAAATAGAAATTTCTTTCTTCCTTTAATAATTTTAGTAAGTTAAGGACAATACACTGATGCTTGTAATCTTTTAATCTTTTTACGCTTTTAAACCTCAAAATTTTGTGCCAATTGAATAAACAGATTTAATTTAATACAATGTATTTTAAGGTGGAACATAAATATTATTACTTCAAGATACCGCAAAACCGCATTTTCTTTGCACCAACCTAATCAAAACTTTTACCAACGAATCTCCAGGTAAATACTGTTTGCCTTTTCCGTTTGTACATTCGATGAAGTATTAACTGAATTGTAGTACCTAGTACCAATAGAAGAGAATAGTGGAGAAGCATTATTTTCGTGCGTACGACTCGTTGATGAGTCGTCGACGGAAAAGGGGTGGTTCGTCAGCTTGAGTATCATGGTCGAAGAAGGGGGGTGGCAGGGGGATGATAAGTTGCTCGATCCTCGATTCGAGCAGCTCTCGATGGTAGGAAGAATTTCGCTAAGCACTTCTTCAAATATTTAAGCAGACCTACCGAGAACGATGAGTTGCCTTTATCGTTAATTTCGATGAACGAAAGTCAGCGAATCATCGGCGCAGAAAATGCTGACGGGGAAGAGAGAGAGAGAGAGAAGGAGGAAGAGAGAATCGGGCTGTTCGCTAATTATGACGGTGTACAAGGTACCGGGACCTCGGGCTCGCGATTCGAAAACTTTTTTTATTTAGTTTTTCCAGCAGGCGGAATAAAAGTTCGATGGGGTAATTCGTCGGCCAATTATCGCGATCCGATCATGCAAATTTTTCGCGAGTCAATCTCGAGACGGTTATTACATCGTTGTTGGTTTAGACACGTTCGAACGCTTCTTTGTTGTTTCGTCGACTGGTTGAGATTGTTTCGAAGCGGTTGCGCCCCGTTGTTCAGTGAAAGTTCGGCTCGTCTAAGAATCAGAATTTCGAGGTTCGATTAATGCCTGGTGCAACGCCCACGCTTCCCGCTAACTAGAACGCGGTTCGAACAAGTTTCCGCGGATTAACAACTTCGTAACGAGCACAATGAAGTATTAATTAATACCGCGTGGTTAATTAACGAGCGATTAAGCCGAATGACCTCGGAACGATAGCAATTAAGCGCTCCTCCGAGCGGGGTCAGCTGAATGCGAGCGCTACTTTCTTCACCGCGTCAAGCACACATAAAGATCTACTGAACAATATATTAAGAAAACTTGGCGAATTTATTTACAATTATTTACTGATTTTCCTAGCACAACTTTTCACTAACTCATTGCCAGTCAATTATTTCAACATTTCTGCAGACATATGAATTTTTAAAATCTAAATTAGAAATTTTCTTCCAGTTTTGTACAGTTCAAAATTAACGAAAATAAGAAACATTTAACTTGATCACCGCTGTTGTACAAATCTGGTAAACATCGTAAATTCTGCAATCGGCGGGTCTTTTAATTTTGCGTTTGATCCTCATTCCGCGGCAATTTATGTTTCATGCGACTAGTTCTCCCGACTTACCGTACAAAGAGAATAACAACTTTGTCGCGCGTAATACTCCGCTGAATCAGCTTCACTTTTGTCGCATTTTTCAAACCAGATTTCGCCGGTAATTTCCCAAGGCGAAGAATGTAAATTAAAATTCAATTTGCCATTCCGCTTCGCGCAATTTTCGCGATAGAATTACCGAGTCGGAGATAACTAAAACAGATAATAGAAAGTTTTAATTTGCGCGGCAAATCCTAACTTCCTGATCTCAATTAAGACGTAAATTCGATTTATTTAATAACGTGACTTATTTCACTGTCGCATAATGGACGCGCGCACGTGCACTCGAATCTCGCGCTTTTATTTTTCGCGGGTACAGTGATGCAAACGTTCTATTGTGAAATCTTGATTCTTGGTTTCACCGGTACCTCTCTTTTTTATCTTTTTTTTCTGGCAGCGTACAATGCTCTTCTTTTAGAGACATACTCTTTTGACCTGGGCTTTTCGAAACGTGCCCCACCCACAATCCACAAATAACGAGTTTTTAGAAGATTAAATCAATTTCCGTAAGTTCAATACTTCATATTGTACACAGTTAGAGTTTTTATTGTTCATTTTGTATGAAATGCAGAGCGACAAATTGTAATCGATGTAGAAGATCTAATATAGAAAAATACAACCCACAGAAAAAGATCTTATCGAACAATAGAATGTGCATTTTGCAAAAAATAAATGGCCGACGGAAGGAAACCAGATACGTCTGTAAAAATTGTTCCGTCATATTATAAATTTCACCATGCTTGGAAGCATTCCATACAAAATAAACAATAAAAACTGTTTTGAAGTGGGCGAACTGTGGTCGCGCCAATTTCTCGGATCTTGCCCGCCAAACTAATCTTGGGCAAGTAGTTCAAACGATAGGATGATATCGAAGACGCAAAAGACAATAATAGACTCGTATGACAATAAAGTACGTTAAAAGAAGCGTTTCGTCCCGGACCTGCTAGTGGACTCATCAGTAAGGCTGATCTAGCAGGTCCTGCCTTATACGCGCGCAGATTTGAATACATGATAATGTATAATCGTGAATCGATTGAGACGCTGAAGTACGACGCTCGCGGATCTAATGGATGAAAGATTCCGTACGCGAGGGATCTCGGCTGATGTGATCTCGTTTGTCGGATGTCCTGATCGCTGGACAACGAACTATCGCGATGCACGTTATAAATTTCACGAATGATTGACAAGACAACGGCTCGTGCGTTGTCTTGTCTACTCGAGGACTAGAGTGTCACGGCGTGGCGTTAGAGCGTAAAACTCAACTGACGAACGCGGTCTTTTCGCGATGTTCGTCAGGCTTCTCGAGCAGGAAATAAGATGCACTGATTGGTTCCTGCGGAAAGCTGCATTTCCCAATCAGTACACCTTTGGCAGTTAGGCCCTCCTTCCCGGAGCTCTGAATGAGGCCCAGGGAAGGAGAAGTGGGGCGATACCTATACTCGGTCGACGACGGGTCCAGGTAATGAGACACCGTACTGAACGGTCGCGGGTGGTCCCTCGGAGGGACTATATTTATGACACCTTGTATATTCAAGGGTGTAGAAAACTAAACGTTAGGCCAGATGCCTCGACTGGTCGCCAAATGACCCTAGTTCGGTTAATCCGCTACGAACGTCTTTAGTCACGAACGGACCATAAATAATTACCGAAAGAAAACCACGTGTATGGTTCCTACGCGACGGAACAAAAACCTTGGAATATTTTATATTTATCATCTTCAAGCACCTTCCACCAACGATAACATGTCTTGAAAATCGATTACCTGTGTCAAATTTACAAAGAAAACACTTCATATCAATAATAGAGATACACGAGATATGTATATCTCGTCCATAGCATTGTACGACGAAATTATCATGACGAGATATCTCGGTCCACGGTAGCAAAAGGGTTAATATGTACTTCTACTACCCCTCTACCTAGATGTCAAGTGGTCAGAATCTGCTGACATAATGGTCCATTTATTCCCTAATATGGCAGTGTAAATGTTCGAGATCTCCACTGGGAAGGGTTGTGTTACCGAAGAGATCTCGCGATGAAATGTTGCAGGCACAGCTGAGAGCCACGTGTAACGCGAATATCCGTGTCCGTAATGCTTTGACGAAAAATACAGACAGCGAGGCAGCCACCCTCGCACCCGTGGCCATCCCCGGTATCGATTTCTGGCCGATGGAGTATCGCGATACTCGCTCCCGTCCCTCGCCCCTCATGCTCTCGCAGTCGATCGCCATTCCTTGTGACGCTGGCTGCGCTGCCTCCTGTCTCCTCCACCTTTTTTCCTCCCCTCTGCCTACAGATACACGCGTGTATCCGCATCACCCGCCCCCGACGGTACCGGACACTAAGCGAAGGTACGTGTCCACTCGAAAATGGACGGTCTCACCCTCGGTGGTCCGACTCTGCTTCTTTCGCACGATTTCGGGCTGATTAGTGTTGTGACCGATTCGATGGAAAACCGTGACGGGTCCTTTTTGACCCGTGCGTCTTTGTTCATTTAACTTTTTGCGAGGCTCCAGGTCATTCGAGTCGTTTAAATTCGAAGAATGTCTTTACTAAGTAATATAATTTGCCAACTATAATTCTCTATTTTAATAAAAAGGAATACTTTATTGTCAGCGTTATAAAATGGATGCATTGAGGATGTTGAAATCATTATCGTTTTTTTAACAGGTTGTAAGATATGAAATTAAAATGCAGTTTTCCCTGATCCTACAGGGGTTTTATAAGCTTATACGTAGATAATCTTAATTCATAATTACCTCTTGCTTTACAGTCATATTCATTGCTCAAAAGAATGTCTACGTTTACGTTCAAAGGTAAACGTTGTCGGAGAACATCCTCTGTAACAAGCTTTTAAAACAGCTTCGTTCTTTATTACAGAGTGCAGCTTTAAAATGTTCATCGAATGCGATACTTCCCAGAACATTGTTCTCAGTATTCCTTTGTAAAATAATACAAACATAATTACTTTTCTCCGTTTCAATTCCCCGAGATTTATTGAAACTCCTTCATAAAACAATCGTTCCTTTTTTAGTATCTACCAGGGAAATTCCTTCCCTTGATTTATCAAGATGTGTAAAATATCGTGGGCGAAGTTTTTAATAGTTTTCGGCAGGATTTTCGACAGTTTCCGATCGTCGCTCGTGGTCTATCGGTTCGTTATAGAGATCTGCCGAATTCATCGGACATGTCTGTATTTTACCCACGATCCTCGGAGCTCTTGGATATTTTACAAATCATTGAAATCTTTTCACCACCACTGTGCGGAATTGAAAGAATAATGACAGCGGAGACAAGGGTGACCCGAATGTTCTGTATTCAATCCTCGGCGGAAATTACTTTCATTTTCGCCCGCGAAAATACCGAGGCGACGATGAATCGACGGTTCCCAGTCGTTCAGCTGCGAAATGCAACAATCAAACGACGATTAAAAAGAATGGAAAGCCGAAAAAGGGACAGCACCCCTTTTCCCGAGCTTGTCCGGGTGTCGTGCCTCATTAAAAACGTATTCTTCGCGAGACGCGATCAGCGATGAGATGAACGAGTTGAATGGGCACGGGAACCTCGCGGCGTGAAAAATAATCTTCGTTTTTTCTAACTTTCATTTCTATAAAAAACATTCCACTGTGCCCCGTGCGAAACTAGAGTGAAACCGTGCCCATGTAAAATACTCAGCCAAGAATTTATTTGAAGTGCACTTTTTAAGTTTTTAAAGTTGGGATGAAGCAATTACCGAATTTTTCATTGCTACATTCTTTTTACAAATTTTGCAAAACTTGTCGCAATTTAAGAACAACTTGTTCCACAACGGTGCAAAAAGTTTCGCTTCGTAACGTCAAATAAATGAAAAAATATAAAAAACCCATTACGGACGATGTAGAAAATATATGAAATGCACTGATTCAACAGAAACGTACGTATTCAACTATTTGTCTTGATTCGAACGTGGTCAGCTTCTTTTCTGAAATCTGTTGGTGCTGATGTAATGAATGCAGGATCATAGTTAGACTTTCAGCTCGAGAGGGTTTATATAAGGTTAGAATTTTAAAATATAATAAAAACATTAAATTACCCGTTCAAGATAAGAATATCTATACTATTTCTACGTCATTTTACACGTTTCTTCAAAATCGTAACGTATAGCCCCGGTCTCCCCTACTTCTGAAGTACCAGGAAATGTTTCACCTGCCAACGTGCAAAAATTTGGTTTTGCACAGCCATAAAAGAGATACATCGAGGGGAGTGCCGATTCGGGCATCGAATTCGCTTTATCTCCTGTTCATGTCGGTCGATAAGCGTTCTCGAGAGAGACAGAAAAAAACAGAGTGGGAGAGAAAGAGAGGACAGGGGGCAATTTCCTGACGCGGGTATTCTTTTCCACGAGAAGGGGGGTTTTCGAAGACCGTGCAGACGGCGGGGAGACGTTGTCGCAACTTCATTCGCTGACAATGCTTACGTTGCCATAACTCGAGGCCTTCGACCGCACCGTGGCCATTCTGAACTGCCGAAACGTGACCGTGTTCCCAGATCGAACCATTTAGTTTACGAGATAGCGCGCGGTATATCTGGTAACACGAGCCAATCCACGCCGGAACGGCGTGTGTAATCCCATTATCATTTTCGGTCGAGGAGCCGTCGATTAGTCGGTTCGGATTACCCGCGCGAAATCGGTAACTCGGCCTGTTTACAGGTCCAGGAATCAATGGCCGATAGCCGACTCCCAAGATGTTCAGTCGACCCGAGGAAACTTCGTAAATATCTCGTGGGAGACGGCGTTCGGCGTTTTCTCAGTGGTTCAATTGCGTCCAAAACCGAGGGAGAAATAAACAGGAACGGAAACAAGAATTATTCTTATATACCGTTTGCTTTGCGAGTGAAAAGAAACCGGCTTTTCGTATCCATTGCTTTAACGCTGAGAACGGAAATATTTCTTGTATTCTTTACTCTGGGGTGCAAAATAAATCTGTTTCTTCGACCGATTTCTTCGGCGCGTTGAAAATAAAAATATGTCGTGTTTCGAGGTTGAATATAACGACATTTGCTGGCACCTTTTTATGTAGGGTTGAAAATACGTGAGTTTCTATACATAGATATTGTATATCAGGGTCAAGAGTAAGGCTTATAAAACATAAAGTGACTTAATACGATATTCAGTGTCACAAGTGTGCATTGTCTGACCAATTTAGACGGTAGAGTTCATAAATAACGTACACACTGCTCGATCCATCGAGTCGCTCTTTCGCGGAGAAAATGTCCAATCGCGCTTCAGCCAATTCCATCTGAAAAAAGGCTGAAGTGGCAGGACAGTGTTCGAGGACATTCCAAACAGAAGCAGTATGATTTTCCGCGCAACCGAAGGACAACGTTTGCAGACAAAACCGCGTTGAAACGATATCGGGCGTTCTCTTCGCGAAAGTGCAACGCAATGTTGGTAGCGCGGCGGTCGACAGTATACATTGTTCTTTCGGGATATGGAGGGAATCGAAGGGGGTCGCAGGGGGAGGGAACAAAAATGGTTTCCCGGTTGGCAATTCAAAAATCGTTCCCCGTCGGCGCCGCTTCTCGTTCCCGACACGCCGGGCCAGGCCAGTTGATTAAAGCGTATCAACGCGTACGGCCGCGCGATAGCATGTGCCGGTTGTCGCGCCCCGACCGGTCGTTCGATTTCTGTCAGGATCGATTTTATCCCACGGCATTATGGTCCCTCTCTCCCACACACGCCGGATATGCGTCCACGGCGTTTTGCGTGACCGCAGAGGGCGTGTTGCCAGAGGCGCTAAAATGCGCGCTTAATATTTACTCCGGACCGCAAAGCGGAACGCATCGTTGCCAGGCATCGCGAATTTCATTAACAATATCGCCGATCAAATATCGCTCTCGCTCCACCCTCGACCCGCGATCGTTTTCGCTCCGATTACGCGGCCGTCTCTCGCACGCATAAATCTATAAACCCTGTTTTTAAACGGATCGCATCTCGCGAAACGCGGTTTTCGTTCTGAAAATTGATACCGACGTGTGTCACTAGACTATGGATTTTGCTACAAAATAAAAATTGTCCAGCTCCATTACAAGAGTCAGGTGTCCGGTGAAAATATCTTTCTTCAACCATTTACCTTATTTAGGCCATTAGCAAAATTCGAATTTTAACAAAACGTTTAACACAAAAAGGGTTAAGAAATAGTATTAACAATATTTTATAAAGAATGCAGTAAATGTAAGCCTACAGGGTAGTTCAAAACTGATGAACAAGCGACCACGACAACGTCGAAGTCCCCCACTCTGCTTCGCTATCGATCGATTAATATTTATTCCATTAGGGCACAACACAGCGAAAACTAATTTCACGCGTCGCGTGATCCCACGCCGAATCCGATTTTGATCTGGCGTTATTATGTACTTTTCGCTTCTTCTCGATCCCTACTCACCTCTCTCTCTCTCTCTCTCTTTTTCCACCCCGCTCTCTGGATTGAATCGCAGCCCGCGCCACAGTTCCGAGGCGTGCACTTCAAAGCGCCGGAAAAACGATGGATCGAGGTTGTTGGATTTTTTCCCATTTCGCCCAGTACCGACGAACGAATTTTCACGGATTATCCCCGGGAAAAGTGTGTGCTCAGGTATCGCGCGCACGCTCGCTACTCTTCCTCCTGTCGCAATTTTTCCATAAAGATCAATTAGCTTCGTTGTATGGGGAAAAAGTTTCTATTATCAGTCATTCTCGCTGGAAATTGACACTTTCCGTCTCTCGCGGGTCATCCGATATTTCGTTTATTTCTGTATCGAGCGCCTCTTTGTTGCGTGTTGTATATTTCTGTGAAATCAACTGATCGTTGAGACCATTTGCCGCAATGAGAATACTCACAATAAGAATTTTTTTATGCAGTTTCTCAAATTAACTTCTTTATTTGTAAAATAAAGCTAAATATTAAATTATTCCTTTACAATTTTGATAACTGGATGCATGGGCTTGATGTCGCCAATCTGGCTTTGTTCTCAGAGCGTTACTCAACATGAAAATTGTGTGTACAATTTGAAAATTGAAAAAATCACACCAATTCGGAGTATTTAAGAAAGAATTACAGCTATTCGAAGTGTTTACGATGAATGACAGCAATTTGGAGTGTTTGAAAAATAGGTCCTCGTGGCGACGATGATTTCGCCAGTAACCAGTGCTCGCGCTGCGGTTGGAAACGGCGAATCGCGGTGCGGGAGAGAGAGTTCGCCAATTTCCCGACTCTAATATCTCGCCGATTACGAGGTTGTTGGGCTGGCGGCGCGCAAACCCGATTTGTTGTGTCAACCTGACAGCTGAGACGAACTTTAACACGCAATAACGAGCGTACGCGTCGACGAGGCGTCGCGATCCCTAACGCCGCGTCGCCGACGGCCCGTGATGGATTAGACGCGAAAACGACACATGACGGATACGAAATGAAAATCTGATTCGAAACCCGCGTATCAATCGATCGATACCGCTCCAACCGGCCTCGAAATGCTCCCTCAAAATCGGTTTCGAAAGTTCTCACTCCGCGATACGAATTTCCCGCCGAATCGGTCCAATTCCTCTGCTGTACGCTGTGTGGAATATCGACTGAATCTTTCCTCGAACGACCCTCCATCTTAATCTTTCTTCCTTTCTTGAGAATACGTACTTTCTTATCGATATTTTATTTCTAACTGAAAAGATCTTTTCCACTTGAATTTTTTTATGTAGTTTCACAGCAAATGCTTACAATGTTTTTACTGAATTACGTTGAATGCAGTCGTTTTAGCCAGAGAAGCATCAAATACGCAGTCTAATTGTATCGTTTCTTGTCAGTGCTCAACTGCGATTATGGAGTCACTGGGAAATACGCCTCATGGAGTGGTAATGAAGGAAAGAAGGGAATAGTCGAATTTTCGGATAACAGTAATTTTAATAAAAGGAGTGAGCGCCGGTATATACAAAGGTAGAGACTCTAAATTGCGATGAAACTCTAAGTTGCGACTGGACTTTCTTCGAAGGTCCACGAAGAAGGAAACTCGCGGGGAAGTAGGGCCTTAGCCAATAGCAGCGTAGGAGGTTTCTACGCCCATTGACGAAATTAGAGAAACGCGAGATATAAACATTTTAGTTCCTTGCAGTCTTTGGAACCCATAAATTAATGTTAGGGACACAGGTTCTTGGCGTTGTTTTCAGTAAACTCATCAAACAGATACGGAAAGAACTCTCAAGAATGGCATCATTTAAAATCGATCACAGCGTACCCCAAATTGATACTCGAGTTGAACACACAAAAAGCACGTCTCGACAAATTGTAAAGGGATGATCAGAAGTTTCTGAGGAGTACAAATATTGTGGTATACCAATTTTGAATATTGCAGTGCAGTCTTGAAAATTGTGGTTTATACATGTATAGACCGAAGCTGTTCGACACAGTCGGTAACCTCAGAAAGTCGGTCAGCGAGGTTATGCAGAACTTTGACGACCATCCTCAACCAGCAGTCCCTGTCGTTTCAATCGGAGTAGAACGTGTCCCGAGTTTCGAAACGCGTTTTCGTCAGGTGATATCCGTCACGTGTCGCTTTCGACTCCAATCCATCACGGTCACTCGATCCGCCCGAATATCGAGCTTACACGCCGATACAAATGTTTGTGCTTGAAATTCAGCTACTTCCGATTCCCCTGTCCCCATGTTTTCAATGATCTCCTGCTTGTGAAAACTATCTCTCAAAATATTGAACTTAATTATCTTGCTTCATTAATGACCAGTAACATTTTGCTATGCTTCACAATGGTCCGGGCGTCCGATCAGGTTTAGCAATGCCGAAAATGTGGATATTACAGAACTTAAAAAAATACATGATACATGATGGATTATTGTTTACTTTAAAACTGATCATGATTTTTCAGGCAGTTCCGATAATGAGGCAAAAAATGTTTCAAACAAAAGCTAATCAACATTTAGCTATCAATTATTTATCAATTATTATTAATCAATTTTTAAAAAATGTTTATTCTATGAAAAATGAAGGTCACCTTTAATTTTTAAAGATCAATATATTTTTGACTTCATAATATTGTAGCTTATGTCAAGACGAATCCAAGGAGCTACATGTATGCTTGCTTATAATTTCAACAGAAAAGCGATTCCTACGAAATTAAATATACTCGGTGAGCCAAATCCGTTCCGAAGTTATAACACGGTACAGTTCGATTCCAAAAACGGTACCTGAAAGCAGCGATCACTGGGGAAAGTTAAATTATTCAGACAGTTCTTACCTCTTTCAGTGAGTCTCCGGTTCTATTTGCCCGAGTATTCGGGGCCCTCAAAAATAGAATCGCGAAGGTAGCCAGGAGTATTTATTGATCGGCGAATATTAACGTTGCAGGATTCGGGACCGGTTCACATCGACCGGATCCAACAACGTCGAAAACCCTCGTGAACTTTCGAAAATCCCGTTCTGGCAGCGGCGGGTTGGCAAATTCGTCGGATGCCTCGGTAACGCTGATCGCGGCCGAATTCGATTATTCACGAGCTCGGGTTATCTACATAATAATCGTCGGGATCCGATTAAATTGGTAAATCGTGTCAGTCATTGCTCGTATATACTGCATTCAGCACAATGATTGAACGTCTAATGTGCTTAGGTATTTCATATAATTAAATGAAGAATTATACGAAGAATTATCTAAATTACAATTCTGAAAAATAATGATAAGGAAAATATGCGTTGCAGGTTGCAGAGTTTCTATTTCAAGAATTCCAATTTTAACCCTTTGCACTCGACTCTCCCTTTTGAGGGGTCATGATAAATCTAGTTAACCTCAGTTTAAATGTGCTTGCGAGATCTGAAATTTTTATTTCATAAAATCTCCATAAATGGAGTAAGTATTTTCGCATATACTAAATAAATGACTTCAGTTTGCTGAGGATAATCTTCGAGTATAAGTGTTCCTTCAAATTTATAAAATGTGTAGGTTGAGAAAGATTCAAGAAGTTTGTGGAGAGAATGGACATTGGTCCGATTTCTGCCGACTGCGAAAATTTCGCAGGTAAAAGCGTGATTATGTGTATAAGCGACGCGACGGTGGTTTACCAGAACGAAAGGTACTCGGTTAGGATTTCGAGAGGGTGGATTCTTCGGGTTGCGGGTGAAAGAAGGGATCGCGGGGCGCGAACGAGGGGTGTGCACCAACGGGGGTGCCTTTTTTAGTCCACTTATCGGCGAACCACTCGACCACGATGGCTATATTTAATTCAACGCTTAGGCGGCGAGAGAGAACCGGGCCACTTGACTCTCTTCTCGCTTGGTTCGATTGACTTCGGGGCTAATTCCAAAGTATCTGGAGCGTCTACGGTTGCATTGTGCTATTCTGATGATTGTCGGAGGCGGGGACTGGATCCAGGCTTTGAATCGATCGTGTTCTAACATCTACACCGCAATCTCCAAGCTTCTCGAACCTATCCGGCAATGAGCATCCAAACAATTCTCTCAATATAGACTTGAAACAATTTTTATATCATTTTTCTCAAACACAAAGAGCAGAGTAATTCATAAAATAAGAAAAAAATCTGACAGCGTTGAGTATCCGAAATTACATGTGACGCCACCCTGGGGTCATCAGCCGTGACGGTGTTAACAAAATTCCAGAGGTGGATGAAATTTTTAACACAGGTCTTTAACTAACCCAGTTTCATTTTCGGGGAGGCGCTTCGTATAAAATTCCACTAGAACATTGCATATTTCTAGAAAAAACATTTTGTGCTCTGTGAAAATGTTCGCATACGATTTACTATACTATAACCAAACTGAAGTCTTTAAAGTAGGAAGCAGATCGAAGTATTGCCCTAGGATGTACAGTGTAATGTTTAGAACAATGCTTTCACATCTAAGAAACGACAATAGATATACTATACTTCCGCAGCATACTTTCCCACAATTCCAAGAACCGTGATTGCCCGCTGACAGGCAATCAAACAGCGACAAACAAGAAGCATTAGAGCTGGAGCCACCGGTAATTAAACAAATACAATTCCCGGCAAATTCGTCTGCTTCGTTCGTACAGTCGTGGATATAAAAGTGAGTCGTCGCGGGAGGGCACGGCGGCGGTAGGTAGCAGGGATCGATAATTCCGGCCATTATTGGTTATTAGTCGGTACGATCGATGCCGGTGCAATCTCCGGCCCCCGTCACGGCCGCGACGTTAAGTAATCTCTGGCTGGCGTGTTTCGTCGAATTATCGTCGTGTCCCGGCGTTTCTCGAGAGCATTGTCTCTCCGGCAAATCGGCAGAGCAGAAGGAAACACCGTCCCTCGAGTGGCTGGTGCTCGGTTGCGAGCCGATTCCTCGTTAAAAAGCGGACCTTCGTTCGCGATACTCGACGCGATCGCATAATGGAACCGCGGACGTGAAGTGTGCACACAGTAATATCTTTCCTAAAGAGCTGTAGGAGTGGGGGACGAGCAGATAGTCGGTTAACGGACAGAATAATGCAATAACGTTCTACTGTTATTAACGTTCATGAGTGCAAGAACAGTGAGACCTAAAGGAGATCTCGAGAGCTACTCGACCATATTTCCCGCACCGAGGACCGGGACTTTTTCCTGTTCACGTTTCCGCTTTTTTCCCTCCAGTCGAACGTCGTCGTCGTCGTCTGCCTCGGTTTCGAGCTGTCGTAAAATTTCACGGGGATACGGCCGATTATATGGGAACGACCGATGGGGGGTGGGAGAACGATTCGTATTCTCGGACCTATCAAGAAATTGACAATCGATAGACTGGTGCGCGACGAACACGATTCGTTGAAGTGTTCCGGGAACGTTTTCGAGATACGTGGCGCAGAAGATGACTATTACTGCGACGATTTTGCACCACTAGCATTTGCTCGGGGCAAAATTATTGGTGATTGATCGGCTAGAATCATTTTTATATAGAGGATTTCTGTTTCCTCTTCTCTTCTATGAATTCTTTTTTGGATCCGTTGAGAGATTTTATTATTCGTCCATAAGTACCACTTCTTTGGTTTGTCCCTCCGGGTATGTAGGCTTGCACAAACAAAGAAAGAGTACAATGTTGTTAATTTAAAACTGCTTCCAAGTACGGTCCCTCAAGGATACTTAACTCTTTTTTGTGTATTGATTTCTGCAAGAGGTGCCATTTCTTAATGGACAGCTTACCTGAATTATATTCAGAAATTCAATTTCTAAAACTCCGCGGTCTATTGATAACATTGGGTGTTTGCAACGAGAGTTATCGATTGTTAAACAATACTGCGTGGATCTTTTGATCCGCCACTGTGAAAAGCAACTCATCAACAAGTTATCAGATCAATAGAGTGTTCCATAATCTTTTTTTAACGGGACTCGACGAACGACAATAGTCGCGGGTGATCTATTTTCCGAAACCCAATTGTAACGCATACAGAATCAATCTCCGTTCGTCGAGGAGCGTAGCCGCGTTACATCGTAGGACGCGTCGCGCGTCGCGTGTTTCACAGTTCCCCGGATTTTTGGGTGAATTTGTTTTTCATTTGTCCGCGGTGATTGTACGCGGAGCCGATCGATATCGCAACACAGCAGACCGGAGCCGCGTGCTCCATGTTCGACGCAAACAATTTATTTATTCAAACAGAGTCCGCAGTCCACGTCCGGCCCGATCATTTCCCGAGGTTTCTTCTCCTCGTTTCGGATTCCTCCATGTTTGCGATTTGTTACCAGCGCTCGTCGATTAATTTTTGCCCGACGAAAAAAGTTTGAAATGAAATTTACATCGGGCGGGCGCGGGGAACAACGTAAACGTTGCCACCAGAATGACGTCAGTCCTCGCGCAAACAAAATTGATCCGCGTGTTCCACATAATATGTATTTGTCGAACAGGTGTCCAATTACATTTAAATTTAATGTAATATACATTCAATTTTTTGGCTGCGTCTATCAAATCTAGATTATTTAGATTTTCTAACAAGGTACCCGTATCCTCTTCATTAACCCTATATACACTATACAATATCAACAATTCCTCAAATTCAAACTTCCCAAATCCTCCCTCTAAATCCCCCTGTATCAAAAATACTAATTTCAAGCCATCGATGCATCGATGACCACCACACTCCGCCACCTTGCTTACCCTCGTCGATATTACCAGCCAATATCGTCGGTACTGAAATAGCATGCCGATCGAAACGTTCAGAATTATGTTCGTTCTCCATGACGATCGAGTCGAATCGCTTTCAGTGGAACAATAAGACTGGGACTCGCGGTTCGTCGCCGAAGAGGGACGCTTTTCTGCATCGCGTCGTTGAAAAAGGGGGTTGCGATTGAATTCAGCCCTCGCGAGCTGCGCGTCGCATCGCGGGAGGTCTCGGTTTATCCAAGGGTCTCCATTTCGTCGCTCATATTTGTACATTATCGGGTAGATGGGCGGGTGTGTGCGGGTACCGAGGGCGTCAGGGATCTCTGGGCGCGATGGGACGGATAGAAACGCTGAGCGGGCTTTTGACGCCGCGCCGGCGGGCAAAGCTTCGGGAAAGCGGCGGGAGCTTTGATATACGACCGGTTTCTCTCTCTACATATATCTCTCGCTCTCTCTAGCAATCTCCCTGTACCCTTCCGCGCCCCGGTGACTGCCAATAATCGAACGTTATTGCGTTACCGGATGCTGAGACCGGCCAACGCTTGCCCGACGCGGCGGTCGTAACACGTGCATACCGGAAACGGAGAACGGAGAACGGCTGTTGCACAGAGACGGAGCAAAAAATCCGGAACGGTAACGCGAAATTTCGCATCACCGGGGACCCGGTTCGTGTCCCCGATCCGCATGCCCTCTACGATCATTTAATTGTACCGTTGCGGTCCGGCGCCGCTGCGATGATAATTGGTCACGTGACGTTTGCCTTTCGGTCTTGCTTTGAGCCACGTGGTTTCCGGACTAATGAACGGGGCTTGGGATTTAATGCACCGCTCCTGAATCGATCCCGTGGTTTTCGCGCTCGTTGCGGTCCACGGGCGATCATCTGCTTCTGTGCGACCTGGTTTAGGTTTTAATGCGTCGCGTGTGACGCGTTCGTGTTCGCATGATGGAAGTGCCTGGTTTGATATGGAAGTTATTTTTTCGATGGATGATCGAGCGAAATGCTCGCTGCCTATGAATCATGAGGGGATTGACAGAGTAATTAGAGACCGAAAATTTTAACTTTTCAGGTTTTGGTTCACTGAAGAAATTGAGTGTGGTATAATTTTTGTCAGTGTTCAATTGATGGTGAATGTGCTGGTGTATTACCTGTTGTGCTTTTTGTATAGCGTGACAAGTGATAGGAAAGTTCGCCTATTTTCTTGTGTAAATACTATAAAATTGGTTATTTCTTCATGATTGCATTGTAATTTTATGCAAATGTGAATGAAGCATTTTGGAATTCGAGAAGCGAGATTCGCATTTCTACTGATATTTTAATAAAAATGGATTTGTTGGAATGAGTACAAATTATGCGAAATTGGTCATAAATTATCACAGAGAGAATTCCGTTCGAGAGAAATCCGTGCATTAATTAAACGTGAATAGTTTATGCATACGACGAACTAGTTTGTCTTCTTCGTTTTATTAAATTTCGATTTCAGTCAGATTCAATTCGAAACGTATTCCTGTAACATTTGTGAGACGCGTTAATGCATTCCATTAGATACATGCCATAGTAATGGCCATTATTGAACTGAATATTTTATCTGGCGCGTTCGATATTACAGCGATATTACTCCTTGCTGTCGTTTAACTTACACATAGAATTGCATACGTTACCTCTGCATCAAGATTATGTAACATTAACATGAACGTCCTTTGAAGGGAATGAAATTTTGCTGCAAAAGAGAATTACGTTCTGCTTTGAACTTCGGACTGTAAATGATTCTCCTTAAATATTAATTTGTTAGATAGACGATGTATTCAATGCGACTGGGGAAAACAGAAAGATGATACGACAATTCATTATTTCTAATTTTTGTAAAATCATTTACGATCATCCCCTCGTATTTTAATCTCGAGAAAGAAGTTCGTCCTGGTTCGAAGAGGACTGTCTATCAAAATTGGCTGAAAGCCTTATCGTAACTCATCGGCAACAGTAGCCGTTAATGACGATGGAGCGACGCGATGGCGGAAGCGTATCGCGAATCATCGTTAACGGGGAAATTCTGCGCGAAATTTACGGAAGATAAGCGGGATCGCAACGGTGTCGATTCCGCCGGGGAAGTTTCCCGGTAAACCGAAGTTCACTGCTAATTTCTCGTCCCGCCACACCTCAAAGTACACTTTAATTACGTTAAACGGGAAGTAAATTACATTAGAATGTCAACGCTCGAGGATGTAAGTCCCGGCGCGGCGTCGCCAGTCTCTGCCAGCAGCGGCCGACTCCATTTCACGCGGATCCTAATATAAGAAGAGATTTAATTAATTGTCTGGCCATTAATGAGATTCAGACCGAACTTTCATGCAATTAGGCGACGACGACGACGTTTCAAAAAAATATGCCATGGTACTCCGATTCTCCCATTAATCCCTCGATATTATTAAATTCTTTATACAGGATGAGGCACCTAAGACACCCACTGAAAATATCTCCGTTCTTTTTAGTAATACGAAAAAATGTTTCATTTTGGGGCAATAATTGTGACGGAGAAATTTTTTCTCCAGATCATATTTTCCGATACTTCAAGGTCATCGTCGTTATTTTTAAATGGAATGGCGTATTTTGATTAGTGTAACATTCCAGCTAATAAAAGACAAAGTCAAACCATGTATAATATGTTGACTTTTATTACTGTATTACTAAAAACAACGGAGATATTTTCATTTAATTTTGGACGTGATTAATCTGAATTGTTTGATAGGTTTGTAGGATCCTTCTGTGGACAAAGTTGTGTCAAAAAAGAAAATCGTGCCCTGTCATGGAATAAAGCATCATTCTATGCGGTTTACAAGGCGGTGCAACGTCAAGTGAATAGTTGCGCACAAAGTACGCACCGTTATTATGCCACCATTACGAAAACTGCAATTTTTGCGAGACAAGCCGCCAGGCAATTTCCCGGAGATCTCTGAGCTGACAACTGCTCGGAATAGCGTTTCCCAGCGGCTTATCCGAACTCCTTGTTTCCGGAATATATCAGGAATTATGCGCTGCATCACGTTCCCGCTGGAATATCCGGCGACTTGATTTTAAATTTCTTCCTCCTGTTGCGCGCACACGCGCATTTAAAACTGAATGACGTAATCCCCGGTCTCGCGATCATGCGATCCTCTTGCTGAAGCCTTAAATCGGATCTTCCGCGAAATTAGCGAGATCGGTGGACCGTGAATCCAACGAGCGAAAACTTTGATCGGCTAGAAACTTCCCATCCCGCTCATTTTACGAGAAAATAATTTTTCGAACCGTGAGCTTCCTCGTAATTCGACGGCTTCGTTGCGATTATAAAATTTGTTAGAGACTTGATCTGTATTATGCAGGAAAAGTTGCGTGGTTTGTTGTTGCAATTTCTGACAATGTTAAGGGTGTCGCGGCTCATCAAAATATCCGACAAAACCCTCACACAATATTTAGATACCATACAATTTTTAATTTCTTGCTGTACGTGCTGCAGAAAAGAAACTTTCCTAGATGTTACGTGAAAAGCGAGGTACAATTTACTAATTGGAAGCGTGTGCATGAAGAGTATCGTGCTAGTATCTTTTGTACAACTATTTCAGAGGGTTACTTCAACCCTGTCGACAACAATAAAGGGGAGGATTGAAATGACTCTCGAGGGAACATTTTTCTTCCCTTGAAAAATGCATGCGAGTTCGAGTCGCCCTCGAAGATCGGCTAACTTTCCTTTCGTTTAACAGTCGAAAGCAGCTGCGACCCCCGTCACGGAATCAGGGGGTGTTCATTGAATCGTTTCTGACCCATTTTCCACCCCGTGTACACCAATAACCTGTATCTTCGAGAAGGGGAGAGCCTCGGCTCTGCTGTTCGACCCAAAACGCATTAAGCGTTAACTAGCGCCGCTTCTCCCTTCGAACATGCTCGTCGCCATATTTGTTAGCGCCACGTGTGCGCACGGTACGCAGCCCAATTAACGACTATTATCGCGACCTTTTATTTGCAGACATACAGCGTTAATGAGCTTCGTCGGATTGCGATGAGCGGGGGCCGAGGATTAAACTTAAACGCTTCTGCTCTCAGCTTTCCTTCTTTGTGAAAAATCCCGTGGAGCTACGCCGTTGGAGTTTTTCAAACTCGACGAATGCCGGCTGTACTAACTATTTGATCGTGTTATATAGTTGAATCAATTAGTTATTACATATTTATTATTTCAGTAATTTCATTACGAAACGCCAGAAGAATTGAATACTCGATTTCGCGAATTGAATACTCGTGCAGAAATTTTATTATTTGATATCGATCGAATGGAAATACTGCAGAGCCTCCATCACTGAGCTGCAATTCATTGTTTCTCTTAAATACATATTTTTAGAATGAAATTGCTTAATGCTCGCGAATGAAATGCATTTTAAAGTGAATTTTATTCGTGTGTTTTTACAATGAATTTTATCCATGTGCTTTTAGAAAGAATTTTATTGTGCTTGAATAATATATACATAATTATATAATATAATTCTATAATATAAAATAAAAATTTTTTATCTGAATTGCAACAAGCTGGAGCAAAACAGGAAATTATTTTCTATCTTAATATGTTTAATATGTTGAAAACAATATAATAGTATTTTAAAATTCTTCTAATGTGTTTACTGTTTGGAATTACACCCACTTATTTTTGTCATAAATGCATAAAATCCGCTGTTTGCTAATCAGCTAAGTATGAAACAGGATAGTTTTAAAACGATAAATTGTGAATTTTACTATAAAAAGAAAGAATCGTATGCGTGACATCGATACAACAAATATTATTACAACTTTCAGTCTATCAGAACAGTCGGTTTTAATTAACAATTATACCAAACAAATTCCATCAACGACACGTTAAAAATCCAGATTTAACAACATCGCTCCTCTAAAACGAAGAGAGAAATTCTCGTACAGGTATTCGAAGCTGTTGAACTCTACCGAAAAAAGCATTTCCACTCGGCATCGAGCGGAAAGATTAAACCGAAAGTGCAAATGAAAAATTGTTTATTTGCATCATGTTCACTGCATCGCAATAGTGTTCGCAAAGGGTGCTCGGTGAAAACGCAAACGAATAATTCCGGCGTCGCGGACAGAGGGGAGAAGTGGCAATTTGTAAAGCGTGGCGGCGACTAAACAATTAAAATACACGTGCGAAAGACACTACGGCTGTGCGCGCGAACCTTTGATCAGAAGCACCGGTTTGCCGCGATAGGCGAGGTGATAGCAATATGTTGGGAACTGGGTCAAGTGCAGTTCAGTTACCCTCTAGGACCACCCTGCAACCTGCCCGGAAGCGTTTTCGAAACACAAAGCTTGCTCGATCGAGTACGGGATTGTTTGCTGTCGCTTGCGTACCTCGATCGCGTCGCTTAAAGAAAATAACGCCGATAATCGCGATGCTTATGCCCGAAATAACAATTTTTATTATTCCCGTTCTTGTGGTTCAAATGTTATATGTATACTATTTACGTACAGGTATTTATTTATTTAGCCTTACAGTCTCTGAATTTTTTTTCAGTCTATTGATGGTATAGCTTCCATGAATAAATAATGAAACAAAATAAAGACACTGCGAGATACCAGAACGTTTTCAAATAGAATAAACAACACACATATTTTCTGTATACATTACTTTCTGTTTATTGTATTCAGCTGCTCTAAAAAGAGACATTCCGAGACTGTTAATTTAATACCAATTGAAGCGTATTCAAAAATGTGTACATTCAATGTAAATCATAAAAGAATAACATTACCAGTATATTGTGTTGTCCCTACGTACTTGAAGAATATCCTGTAATTATTAAATTCACTGAACTATTTAAATTTTTGTCTTTGTTCTTTGTTTCAAACATAAAATAGTCAACAATTCGCAGAAATCATGGTAAACAATTTTTTATGAATTCTTTAAAAAAACCACGAGAAGTATGAATATATAAAAATAGTAAACAATGACAGCGACATTCTTGGAGATAATAGAGGAGCCCGCGCGAACCGAACGAGAGGTACCTACAGGAAAAGTATTAAGGCTACGAAGGTATTAAAACAATGTCCAAGCAAAAGTGGCATTTCGTTCAATCGGATATCTCCGGCGAGGGTATGGAACACGAGTGTCGAAACGTATATTGAATACCGTTGCACGAGGCGTTTCGACGCAAAGCGCACACGGGGCGCATCGATTGCATAGGGGTTAGGAGATACCGGCGCACACCGGAAACCAGGTCAAAAACGGTTCGGTTAGCCTGTCAAACGTTGTATCGCGCTTTTCTCGAAAGCCCTTTGAAAACACGAGAAGCCGGACTTCGGGAGATACCTGCGTTTCCCTCGGATTTAACATCAACCCCTTTCGTCCCCATCCATTCTCGACCCCCTCTTCTCAATTTCTGACCCCTTCAGTTGACCCAGCACTGCGACCATATGGTGTCCTTTGTACGATAAAGGATCCTCGATTGAATTCGCGTACAATTGACACCGTTCACCGGCTAAATAATATTGGGTTGACCTGACAAGTGTTCAGGTTTGCTAAGTTGACGTTCAATTGCAATCTACAGCGAAATCAACTAATTTCGATAAAACATCTTCGTGTCTGTGGTTGGAGCAGACTTTCGAGGATATTGTTTGATTGTAGGGTAAATGTACCTTTTTTTTTAATTTTACTAGGAGGGGAAATGCGTTAGGCACACCCTACAGTCATTTAGGGTAGTGTGGGACTACCCACTAAAGCCCCTCCTCGGTCAAAGTAGGGAGGAACTCCTTTCGCTTTGCTTCTCCTTTGTTCTTGAGGCGTTTTATCCGTTTGTCCTTTGTCTTTCTTTCGTATTGTTTCTCTTTACGTTTATTGTATTGTTTTGCTTTATTTTGCATACTAAGTTTCTTACGCTTTTAAATGAATTATTAACGGGTAACTGAATATCATTCGGCGAGAGCGGTTCGTTAAAAAGTTTTTAGAATAATAAACGATAGCACTCGGGGAATTTTTAGTGATTCTCGCGTGGCGAGGCGGTTGCGTTTTCTCCCGCGGCTTCATTTCTGTGTATATAGCCGACAGAATGCTGGTAGACGGTGGCAACAGCAACGGTGGAGATTAGTCGAGATTGTGGTTCGCCAGCGGCACTTTCTCACGTTACTGGCGTTTATTACGGGCCGCACGGTAAATAGTTAATTCATTAATGTGAATAACGTATCCCACACCGCGGCGTACCTAACCATAATAATTGTGTAATAAATCCGTCCAGCGTGCTCCGTCTTTATTTTTCGTCTCTTTCGCGTTTCTCCAAACACGATTTTAACCGAATGCGCACCTCCAAGGAAATTAAACAAACAACTCTTTTTTATTCGCCTCTGGATATAGTCTCCGCAAAACGTGTCTATCGTGGTCCCAAATGTTTACTTTCTAAATGTACAAACTTATAAACGAGGTACGGGAAATAAATTATAAGACGTTCTGTTTAATCCCGATGTTGCCGATTAATATTTTAAAATGAAATGAAGAAGGGTTCCGAGTCAAAATTATGATGAAATTCAACCCATACAAGGCGAATGCTTTTAAGGATTTCATTGCTCCGTAACTATTTTCATTCAAATTTTTATTCACGAATTGGATTTTACATATTTTTGAACCTACGCCCTTGAGGTCAACGTTGATCCTCTTATTGGACCTGATACAGCTAATGGCACAAATTGGCTACTAGAAAATTAAAATTTAGTATAAATACCTTATAAAATTGCACTAATAGAAGTCTAAAGCTCCAAACAATAGCTAAAAAAACGGAAGCTTTATGGGAACGGCTGTCTGGCGTTCCGCAACTTCGATTTTGGATTTCGTCCAGGGGCATTGCGCTCTGCGTGGAAATCCACGGAAAGAACAACGCGACGGGTAGCATCGGTTCCTGAAATTTCTCGGGTTTCGCCGAAAACTTGGGAGAGCCTATCGGCGAGCACGCTGTGGTCTCGTCATCTCGGCGAGACCGTGCAGGGGCGTAGGAGCTGCCGGAGTCTGTCGGCTGAACAAGGACGCCGGCTACACGAGTATAATCGGCTTACACCAACGCAGCCTGACGAGCCCGTGAACGGACGGGCAGACTTGATCCCAATAGCCTCGATACCTCCAAAGCCCCGATATAACTCCGCCGCTGCGCCACCCACGCCAGCCTGCCCCCTCAGACCCTACAGCCACCCACCCCCCGCGGTAGAATGACGAAGCCAGAGCCCCTGTCGCGAGTCCCCGGCGAACAGAATGGAATATACGGGGAGGTAGCCGGTTGATCCGTTCGTATTTCCCGCGGAACGGGTTCGATGCACCCGAGGCCTGGCCCCACGCCACTCAACGCAGAAATTAATGATGATTCGACGGAATTAAGCGCGATCAATCTGTCCCCCTTCTCTGGATCCGCGAGACAGCCTGGGGTAGGAGCAACATCCTGTCAACGGGATCCTTCGAAATCATTCGCTGTCGTTTAATTCTGCATTAACGTGAGTTTGCTGATTTTACGGAAACGCTTTCCAAGACTCGAGCCTCTTTATCGTATGTAATGCATTCGAATTTGTTTGAATGAATAACACAAAGTTTCCTTTGGATACATTCCAGTAGGATGTATGTATACTTCATTACAAATCACACGTGTACATCTCTCGACTTATACTCTGATATTCCTAACAAATATTTGAAACTACATCCATTATAGCATAAGCAGCTTCTTATATGATCTGGCCATTAAAGAATTCAGGTTTAGATGGAACGTTTGTAGCATTGGGTAAAAGTAGACTAGTTTTTGAAGCGAAAACTTGTTTTGGCGGATCGCGTACACAATTGCTGGGCAAGTGAATGTTTCTGATCCGTCACGCTCTGAGATGAAACGCTATTATGCGCACAGTAATGTTACTACGGATGATTAATATGATGTGAAGGCTACACGTGTATATACCTATTTTGGAACAGTAGAAATAGTATTTATGAAGAATGTATTACAAAAATACGAAATGTAGCAAAATCATTATTACCCATGTCATTGAAGAAAGTATATTGCAATAGTTCTACATACTTTAATTTATACTAATTTTATTAATATTCTCTCTCGTTACTCTTAAATACCAATGCTCCTATCGTAAAGTGTGACCCTGCACCTTTAATTTGAGCCCTTAAACGTTCGAAAATTACGATAAGAATGCATACTATAATTGGCCTGAAAATTTCCTTTGATAACGTGTATATTTTCTAAAAACTGGTGATCGCGGTTTTTTCCATTACTCAATCATACGCAGAAGCCGCCTACAGTACGAATCGTGACGTCACTAGTCACCATGTTTATTGGTATATTAGTGGGACAGTTCTCAGAACGTGACGTCTCGAAGGGAGTTTTTGGTGCAAGGTATGGGTGTGTATGAACTCGCGTTCTCAATCGTGCGAAAGGCCCTCGGCATATTAGGTGAAGTAAAAAGTTCTGAGCGTTTTTCATCGTCGAAATAAAGCGAAAAACGCTCAGAACTTTTTACTTCACCTAATACTTTAATCGACGGGGCGACGGACCAATCGCCGAGCCTCCCCTCCGCTCCAGTCCCAATTCGGGGGCAATCGCCGATCGTCGGGGACTCTGTTCGGGTCTCTCGTCCCTCTCCCCCAATGAAAAATTCGCGAGGGTAGCTATCCCACCACCCCGCCGTACCTCTGACCCTCGTGGATCTAAAGTTTCGGCCGCGGTAACATTAGTATAATGAGAGTGAAAGTGAACACATGTGACTTTCCGCGAGTGACCGTGATAACCGCGTCATTTGTTATCGAGATGGTGAAAGTGTACAAGTGTTCGACGCATTCTGGTGATCGTTACGTGGTGAGTACCGTTTTCTTGATTCATCCTCTCAATAGGTATCAAGATCATTTATTTGGATTTTCATTATTTTTAAAATTAATTCTGTGTTTAAGTGAATTATATATTTGTCACCGAATTAAATTTCTTCGCGAATCGTGTTGATTCTGAACAATTTTTCTTTATACATGTATCCGTCGCTCGGTCTCTTAGAGTTTCCGAGATATTCGTAAAATACTTGAATCTGGAATAAATTGTTCTTTTTTTTGAACAGTGCTTTCACCCCTTAACGATAAATTCTAGAGAAATTATACAAGAATTTTTATTTAGAATCGAACATTTTAAAATCAAGGTGACGTGTTCGTCGATTGTTATCGAATAACAGAAAAGCAACTGAGCGTTGTCTGCTTTTTCTACTGTGTAATTCACCAATAGGTTCGTCATTTTATGCACCCCTTGTTCATCGTGTGCGGATTCACTTTTTAAAAATTTCTCTAATGTAGAGAAAATGTATGAGAATTGCCTACCGGTTATCGAGATGCTAAAAAATAGTTGAAATTCGTTGGACAGTGTAATGAAAGTCGTAAGATAGTTATTAACACGGCAGACAGAATATACGGCCTCGTAGAGAGATCTCTGGTAACACCGCCGCCGCTTCCGGTAGAGTTATCCGGGAACCAGATAGCCCAGGTGCAGAGCGCCGTGAAATTTCGTGTCGTAATGAAAAATTGGACGGACGACGGGCCAAAACCGTTGCCGAAATAACGTCAGACGTTTACGGTTTGCTGGAAGGGACACACGGATAATCCATACACCACCAAGGAATCGTTTGTATTTTATTTAAAGATAGTCGGGTTAAATACTGCATCCAAAACTGAAGCGGATTATCCTTCGATCGGCAATATCGAATTTGTAACAGGAACCATAAATGTTACGTAGTGACAAAGTGTAAATACGCTGCGGTTACTCATGCGAATACATCGAGATATGAATATACGAAAAATAATAAAATATATTTTATTAAGCGCGATATCGTGTTACGTCAGTGTCAATATTTCGAAATCAGTGGCAGATGATAGAATTTTCTGTTTGATTTTCGTGATATATGTACCGGAATTTTATATGACGGTTTTGCGTTGTTATCGTGTAATGAAATTCAAGATAAAGGAGATGATTTTTGGTGACAGAAGTTGTCGCATTTTAAAATCGATAATCCGAACATAAAGTAGTATGGGAAGAAATATTCGAATGTATAAATTATATTAATACGAGAGACGCTCTGGCTAAAAAATTACGAAGATGCTAATTCTTTGATCTTGTCAATATCAGTTTGACTAGCAGACTACATTATTAAAACATTACGTTATGAGAATGAATGAGCATTATGTATAAGACTTCATTTTATGAAACCTATAGAAACCTATACATCATATAATAAAGCCTTATACAATCTCGATGAAAGAAGCATTGTTCTTTAACAAAATGAAATTTCTATAATTCAATTTTTTTACCTCCGCAGCTTTATTTTATTAATTGAGATTTTTAATATTGGAACTATGGGACTTGTCAAAATGACGAATTCCAAACTTTTTAATTTAAATATGATTATTCAGATTGTAGAGATGCATTCATAGGGAATTATTCGCGGAATTTATTTCTTTGAACGGGTGTTAAACAATAATAAACACTACGAAATTTAATTAATACTTTTTCAGTTTTGCGTTAAAACATTTGAAGAATGTCTGATATTTCTCCGAGTGTATTGCACGCATGTAAGTACATATTTGTTCGACATAAAGTACTGAATAAACAATAATTAAATAAAATATTCTTTGGACGAAATACACATTTTTCGCAGAATCACTTTTAAGAAACATTGAGAGTTAGCAGGTTGAAAGGGAGTACAATTTCCAAATCGTAAGTGATTTTGCAAGTTGTTACTAAAGAATGAAATTTGCTAATAATTGGAACTTTAATGAAATATTTTATTTGTTAATGAAATACAACACTATTACGTAAATAATATTCATTTATTTAGGTTTCGATTAACAAAAATATGTTATGTATAACAGAACATTAAAACAATATATTAACTCAAACATTTTCTTTGGTATGAAATTAGTTTGGCATTTATATTGCATAAATAAACAGAGCCTTGTTATTTTTGTCAGCTAAAACGTTTTAATCGCTTTCAGTGTTCGGTAGTTTCAGTATTAAAGACGATTCTTTTATTTCTTTATCCTATTGTAGCCTCTTCTCCATCTTTTAGTTTTCCTCGGTTCCTCTTAGTTACCTCGGGATTTTTAGCCCCGGTCTCCCTTGTCGTAAAAAGGGAACCGCGGCAAAGGGGTGGAAACCTAGTTAAACCCGGCCAGTCGGTAATCAATCGCCGGAAGAATAGCAGGAGTACGGGAGAACGAGAGAACGAGAGAAAAGGAGGGAAGATCATACGTTCGAACACGCGCGGCGAGTGATACTCGCGCTTTCACATGTGCCGGTAGACAATGGGCGAGTGTAATCCACGGCCAATCTCGCGGCGGCGCGGGTTGTCGCCGACGGCAACACGGGTCCGCGAGGGTCCGCGCGGGTGCGCGTCGAACCTTTCGATATTTTCCGATCTCCTCGACACACCCCCATCGTCGTCGCCGATCAAAGCGAGAGGCATGCGGTCTTCTGTTATCCCGTGGATCCCGGCGGACATTCTCTAGCAAAAAGCCTGAATATGTTCTCTCTCCAATCCCCTCTCTTTCGTGGGTTCTCTCTCGCCTCTTATCTCCGGCTGTCCGCGTTCTCCTTTGTTCCTCGCTGTGATACCCGCTCTTGATTCCGCCTCGCTATCCTACCGGTCGCAAGTGTCTGTTCGCTTGAAAAATTGCGTGCGTCCTCCAACCCGGCCTGGAAATACACGATTTTCCCCATCCACTTTAAAGACGGATAAGAGACACAGACGGTTAGGCTGAGGAGAGTTTGAACTGGCGAAGATTCATCGAGTTATTTTGAATCCCTTCGGCTTTTACCGCGAGTTCGGGACTGGAAGAATGACGGTTCGTGGGCGGTTGAAGTAGATCTTAAAAGGTTCTTCTGGCTCATTCTGTCGAATCGAAAGGGAAGGACAATTTTTAGTTATTATTCTTGGAGTGTGTTGCTCATTGGGTTTTGCACGCACAACTTTCCTATGAATGCATGATTTTTCCAATCGGAATGGAACATTTTCAAACAACTAATTTCTGTCTTACAATAAAGATATTCACCTTATCTTGCCCTTAATTATCAATATTGACACAATGATAAAAAATCAATATGAAAAATACGTCATTATGAAATTAGCAAACTTTGTAAATTCAATATTGTAGTAAAATGGGTTTACATTACATTTTCAAAAGCAACCGAGGGGGAAGGAGTGTTAAATTGTCAGAAGGGAGGAACGAGGCTTAATCCAAAAATGAAACCCAAGCCATTCCGAGCGATGCTTTCTCCAATGATCCCACAGTATGATTCTAAACCACAGCCATTTTTCGAACCCCATCGTTTGGCATTCCCAGCGCTATCATCCGATCAACAGGGGGTGAAAAGAGAAAGGCAAAGAAGGACAACCTCGGGAGATCAAAGCGCGTCGACAAACGCATTAACCGAGCTCTCGACGGTGAAAAATCGCGACGATATCGGCCGAGCAGGAGGGTATGATCCTCGCGCAGCCCGGAGTGATATTAATCCCGCTCGGAGAGACAGGAAAGCTGGCGAGAGAGGAATGGTGTGGTAAGAGCAGAGGCTGCGCGGCCGTGTCTTTTGAAGCAAGACTCTCGGTGGGCGCAGATGGCCCGAAGAGGGAGCTCTTTGTAGCTCGTACATCTCGCTAATTAAATAAAAAAAATCCCCTTTCTTCGTTTCGTACTCTCTCTTTCTCTCGATCTCCCTCCCGCTCCCCCTCTCACTCTCTCTTTCTTTCTAGCCGTGGGCTCCGGCTATTCTTCCGTGTGTCGGCCCGCGGGCGGCCCGGCCGTCACTCGGCGTCTCTGACTTCGCGCGAGCCATATGGGGAAAGAGTGTAGAATAAAGAGGGATTGTCGTTGCCATTGTTTCATCCTGTTTGCATTGTTCCTCGTGAATCCTCGACGAATAGACTGTGGCGCACTTAATGTTATTAATATCGCTGAATGGCGATTTCAACCCTTCTCGACGCACGATTCCTGAGAAATGGAAAAGGTTTAATCCAAGTAGAATGGGTTCTGAGAAAGATCAATTGTTTGCTTATTGTTTCTTAAAACAAATATTGATGGCAGTTGACATTATGGTATATCGTTGTTATCAGTGATACACTCCTAATAATTCATTATATCAATTTTTATGTGTGACTCCTCGTTACTAGAAGTTTATAAACCTTATAAAAAATCGTCTTGTATGTCAAATTTCCAGCACAAAAATAGCAATAAATTGTGTTCAGGTATCCTTCTGTTGTTTTCTAATCCACAAGATTCGTTGAAATGATTTAAATGCTCGCGCTTCCCAACGGGGCACAACCACCATTGGCCAGCGAACGCAGCGCGCGCAATTACGAATCGTTCGGATTAATATGCACTAACCTCTGCGCGAACGATAAAAACCGCGGAACAAAGGCACGCGTTTATTCCACAATGCCACTCGAAAACTACGAGCACGATGGGGAGCCGGCTCAGTACAATACGTCTGTAAACAATACCCGATATCTTTCTATCGATTCCGATCCGAAACCGATGGTGAAATGGCGATTGTATTGAGGCGTTGATGGATGACGAAAATCAAACATTCGTGAATGGGTTCACGAATTTCCTCGCGATTAATTGGCGAGATATTCCCGTAACAAAGTCTGATATCAGCTCTGCTAATAAATTTCATGATTCTTTTTAGTAAATTCACGATCTAAAAATTTATAGTTTACACGATTGTTCGTATATAATGAGGATCGACATAAATTGATCCACTGAACGAAAAGATCAAAGGGGGTAGAAAAGTCGCAAAATGGCGGTCTGGGGTAGAGAGACGCGATTAGTATGCTCATAACGAGTCGAGTTCAAAGACTGGTCAAATATTTACTGGGCTAAGACCCCTTTGATAAGTTTTTTTATTGCAGAATCCCATGAAATTCCCTGTCGAACACCTCATCGTTGCACAGTGGGTTGAAACGTAAAAAATACGGACGAAACTATTTTTGAAGTCATTTTTGAGTCAAAATTCGTAAAAGTAAAACTTATAACACATTATAACTTAGTAAATAAAACGATTTTCTAAGAAACTCAGTAAGAGTTATTCTGAATTTCTCTTGAACTTCAACATTTAATGGTGATATACGGAAATTGAATTTTGGTAAATAAAATACAGAGAATGATGGTTTAGTTATCTACCAATAAAATAATAATAACATTTTACATTTGTCTTTTAGTCGGAAAAATAGGTTTAGTCTGCGTTTTCCGCGTTTCAATCCAGTATGCGTCAGTTCTCGCACGGTTTCTCTCCCGCCCACGCGCTGACAATGAACTTGCGGTGGTGGATCGCTTTCGAGACGATGCACGTAAGGAGAGAGAGAGAGAGAGAGAGAGCTTCTCTCCACGATCAGGAATGCGAATCGACGTTGATTGCCTGCGAAAGCATCCCGGGATTCCCCATTTACCCGACGATAAAGCAAACGCCGCGGAAACATCGATCGCTCGTGATCCTAGCAACGTGATTTCGAACGACAACGAGTATTATAGCGAACAGAGAGAGTGAGAGAGAGAGAGAGAGAGAGAGAGAGAGAGAGAGAGAGCCCCGGTGAATTTCTTTGTCGTGACGACAATGAGACTGCTAATTCGTTTCTGTGTTTTCTATTGTGGGATTAAGAGCCGTCGCGACTGTTCAGCCGTCGCGTTTGCGACGTTGCTTATTTAATCAACGGGGGTGAGAAACGGGGAAACGGTTGCAACGGCGACTACGAACCTTGAACGAAAGAGCTGAAGTGGCTTTTGAAGCCGCTCATTGTGTACTATTCGTGTTTCACCATTTTGAAAAGTATATGAGCGCATTCCGACCGCCGCGGTTGTTTATTTAGCGCAGGCTGGTTGCATTATGCAAATGTATGGAACAAGTGTGCTGGATTAATAGGCGCAAAAATAAAGGGACCAAGATTGCGGTCTATTGTCGCGATGATTGCGTGACGTTTCAAAGAATGACTGTGTTTCAATTTTTCGTTGATCGCCAGTTAACGAGGCTGTAATGATAAATATACTCGCGTACTCGCCCATTAAATATGTTATAAGATGCAAGGTTTACAACCATATTTCCAGAATTAAGTGGTGAAAAAGCAACCGACCACCTTGCAAGATAAATGTGTCGTTCGGAGCGCTGTCAATCTGCGAAGGAGCCCGTCGGCAGACATCAAAGGGGATCGGGCAGGTATCCACGGTCGGAAACAATGTCAAGCAGAGCGAGAGGAACGGGCACCGTTCCCGGATGCTACAGGGAGCAAAGAACCGAATAAAAACGTCCCCACCCCTCCGCCGTGCGCGCGCTCGGAACACGATGTTCAAACATTCGCAGACATCGCGGCACTCGGATCTCCAATACGGTATCGACAGCCATTGACAGTTTAAGCCCGGGCTCTCCCGGGTGCGTTTGTAGATCGACGCAGCCGCCGCCGCCGACGACGACGACGAGGGATTCCCCGGTTCTATCGAAAAAGTAACGATCTGTCCAGGGCACGCGGTTCCTCTAGTACGCGACTGGTCGCGCGGAAATGCCGGTTGATGACGACGATGGTTGAAAGGGAGGGGGCTGGGTGCAGTGGTGGGATGGAGAAAACCGGGGGTGGAAAGGTTCATTGGAGGGCGATGAGGACCTGGAGGGCGAGGACCCAGCCGGGCGGTCTCGAGTGTCTTGTCAATATGTATAGTGTCATCGATGTCTCTCCACTGGACGACGATCCTTCCTATGCATCGTGTAACTGAGACGACGTGTGTGCGTCGGTGTACGTGCACCTCTGTGCCGACGCACACCGAGCGACGCGTGTAACTGCAACCACTTCAATTACTGCCGGCAATGATTTTAGGGAAAAATAGTTCTGGCGAGGGTTGAATCGTTTCGAAGTAATTTAACGCCATTAGCTTAGTTAGATGCAGAGTTTGGCAAAAATTTTATTCAAATAAAAATTTTTCCCCAACTCTGGTTAAATGTTAGTCGATTAGTCAAGGTCATATAAAATTTGAGTTCTCATGAAGGATTGTATGTATTGTGACGTTGCAATTTTGCCACGTCCCTTCTCCTTCTGTTTCGGAGACATTTCGTGAGCGATAAAGGACCGGACCGCCCTCTAACGGGACACACAATCGCAAATACAGGATTCGAGAGCGCTCCTCTGAGAGATTCCGACATTATCGAGGATCTTTAATGACATCTGTCGCGCGTGCCGAGAACGGCAAGTTTCAGAGCCGTACATGGGACGCGCCCAAGGAACCACCGACCGTCCGAATTTTCACGGGAGCGAAACAGCATCCCGCAGCTCAGGAAGCGCCCGACCGAAAGCAAATGGCCTTTTCGAGAAGAGATGTCGAAAAAGAGAACTGGTGCCAGTTCCAACGATACTTGGAGCGAGCGCACCCGGCGAACCAACCGGAGGCGTCGTAGGGACAACGGCTCGATATGACATCTCGTCGAAGAAGACGACCAAACCACTCTCGCGACGCCTCGCCCCTCTGAATAGAGCCATTCCCGGGGTCGGTGCCCTCGCATCCAAGGGAGGCAGCGCCTCCGCCCGCCTAGAGAGCAAGAAGCTCCCTAGGATATCGCGATATTGTCCGGGGCCCTAGGACGCTATAGGGTACGCTCCTGACGCCTAGCGTTTGTGCGGGAAAACCGCCATCGGGAATTCGGAGAAACGGTCGAGTGGGGGGAACCACGTTCGATCCGCTAGGCGGCCGAAAATCGATAGATCACTGTCGCGCTGGCTCTCGTTGACGTTTCACGTGTCCGCCGTTAAATTCGCGTTGCGAACCGTTGTAATTTGCGTCGGGAAACTAGAAGGTGCCTGTTAGGGGTTCTCGTGGCGCTAAGGACGAAGTTCACCTGCGTTTCAGCTGAGCCACGCTCTATCGAGAGCATTTTCGGTCTAAGAGCGAGCAAAGGCCACGAGAAACGGTAAGTCGCACTTGTGATCTTTTCGATGTTTCGTCGTCCGGCGGCTCGACCTTCGTCGCGCGAGGGCAAACGCTTCCCGTTCCGTCCTCGATAATTCGCTCGTACTCGTTTCGGGAGTGCTTTGAGTTTTCGAGTAATTTCGAGAGAGTTTTCCGTTGCGAGTTGCGTGCGTAGGAGTGTCCTCAGAGAAGTCGCGTTTCGTGAGAGCAATCTCTGCGTTAGTTTCGTGTGATCTCGAATCCTGTGTTTCTCGCCGACCATCGTAGCGTTCTCGTCGACGTTCGGACGCGTAACCGTCAGCGTACGCGTCATAGCGAATAACGTGCGGAAGTCTTCGCGGCAGTCTCGCAGTTCGCCGATCATCTGCGCCTCGCTTTTCCGAAGTCGCGTTGCGAAGGAAACGGCGATAACTTCCAGCGATATCGTCGCGAGCGAAAACTGTACGACAACCGCGCTGCGAACGAACATCTTCTCGCTTGATTGTACGAAGAGCGCGGGCTCTCGGGTCGCGGCCACGTGGCCGCTTCATTTTGTGAGACTTTGACCGCTGCAATAAACAGCTCGAGACCAACTCGTTGTCGAATTCTTCTCTTCCTGTGAGATCCGTCCTACCGAGAGGGCCGTCCTCGTTTTCCCGTGTCCGAACCAACTGGCCTAGTCGCGTCGTAGTTTCCGATCCGCGTATCTCGAAGATTCGACTCTCGGCCTCGGCTTCTCCGAGTTTCGAGTCTAGTACCGTGTTTCGTGTGGCATCCTCGAGGTGCCTGGCGCCCGAACATTTCGCGCTGAGGAGAGAATCATCGGATCTTCGAGGCTCGTTTAGTCCCGGGCGGACCGCGTGTACTCGGCTTGCACGCGGCCTGGTCTCAGCGCCTGCAAGGCCCGGAGTTGACCGGTTTCTGCGAGCATCACGCTCGTCAGAAAAAGGTTAACGTGACAAATTGGCGCCCGAACAGGGACCTCTCTCTCGCAAGGGATTTTCCCCGAAAACGGAGAGAGGCGCGGGATAACGTAGGACTCTCACAGAGGATACCGCGGAATTGCCTTCCAGAAATTCACGTTACGATCTTTCGGAAATTCGCGATCACTCAGAAAAACGATCAGTAACATCGACGGGAACGGCGAGACACAGGATGCGCGAACGGAGCTAATCGTAGAGCGAAGCACGAGATTGTTCTCAACGGAGTAGCGTAAGGAGACCACGCTCAACCGCGTTTAGTTTCGTTACGTTACGCGTGCTCTTCGAGCCAGCTTAACGGTAACGTTGGTAAAATATTGTAGTGTTTGGAAATTGTTGAAAATTGTAGAATTGGTTGTATTTTATTCTGAGGGAACGTCTTCCAGTGTCGGAAGCATTTCGGAAATTTCGAACGCGTGTAACCGTCACCTTTATCTCGCACCTGAAAATCAAATTGGTTTTGGCACCATTTTTTTTTCTCGGAGTTATTTTCGTTTAAGTTCGCACGGAAGCGCGATCGCTCTCCGTAACAATAGCCGTATTATTGGCACTCCGCGACTTCAGTATTGTATGGTACGAGTCAAGGTCGCGAACAAATAATATCGTGTAGAAAAAACTACTTTCGGTTGGCAATCACGGTTTGGTCGTTCGAGCAACAGATTTCGTACCGTAGCGAAGCATTGGGGGGAAGGTAGCGTCCGCACGCTTAGCGTAAACACCGCGCGGCCGTGAGACCTTGGTGTCGACGAGTTTCGTGTAACGTCTCGCGAACAAAAACAAATTCGAAACAGGCAAAACATACCGGGTGTCGCACAAATGGGTAGGTCAACGTGGACGGAGGAGGATGAGTCGAATTACAGCGCGTACGAAACGGACCCGGAGGAGGACGATGAGTCCGGTCTAAGAACCGACCCTGAACTCCTCCCTCCCGATCCGAGCGTAGGGACCGCTCAAGTATCGTAGGGTTGAAATCCCAGAAAGTAAATAGTTCGGTTACGATAACCACCGAAAGCGAACCTCCTCCGCTAGACCGTCGCGGACCGGCCACGGCGTACGAGGTCAGGCGAAGTTGGCGTTTAACGTTCGAAGGAAAGCCGGGTGAAGACGCGGAGGCGTCCTTCACTCGACTACCAGAGATGTGCCGGGTATCGAACCTTAAAGACGCTGACCCCGTGCGCTGTTCGCCGACCTGCTGTACCGGTATCGCAGCCTTGTGGTACGCGATGGGCTCGGAAATGTCGACCTGGGACGAATTTGTTCGCGAGGGGTATCAGAAGTTCCGCGATCCGGTGGGTTAAGAACTTCGCGAATTCGACTTCCGCGGGATTTGTAAACAAGGCCGAGACTAGCCGAGCTGTCCCTCCGTCGGCCAAACAACCGGCGGACAACAGCCCGTGCTGGAACGGTCGGCCTCTAAATCGGCCACCTTAGTTCGTTCTAGAGAGGAAAAAGGCGAATCCGCTCTCGTCGCGCGGCCGTCGCTCCCCATAATCAACGTGACGAATTAACAACCGTAGGGTAAACGGACTAAGGGATTTCGTTCTCTCGCTATCGTTCGTGAGTCGCGAAAGCAATATCGGGAGGAAACAACGCGAAAATCTCGTGGGCGACTAGACCGTGCCACTATTATCTTCGGGACACGGGCACGATAGAGCAAGCTCGTTTCGTATTGCGAAAAGAAGACCAGACTCGGGTGACTATCACGTGCGATTTCGACAATCTGGTCAACCTCGGGTTACGGGGACGCAAAAATACTAACGTTGCGTTTCGCATACAATACCACGTACCATACAGTGCTGAAGGTTTCGCTCGTGTTTAGAACTTCGGACGAGAACCGAGTCCGGCACCGTGCCGCTGAGCGAATTGAGACCCGTCAGTTGACCTTCCAGTAACACCCCCCGGGGGGGTGAAAAGCGAAACGTTACGATTTCCGTCAGAAGACGACGTGCGGCATAGAGGGGGATTCCGTTCGTAGGCGGCAACGCGTAGTACCTTCCGTCGCACGAAACATTACGGCGAAAAACGATCCTCGATCGTCTACCGGCTGAGTACCTCGGAGAGGAAGGACGTCGGTAAGGCCCTGGTATCCGACCGGAAGCCGTACACTCCGCCAAACCACGGGGATGGAACAACCGACCGCCCGACTCCGATACCGTCGCAAGAAGTGACGACCGATAGCCAAACCCTACTACCAGCAAGGGAGGAGACGGGACAGGAACCGGAGGAGCAGCTCGCCGATCGCCTAACCCCGCTTTGACCGCGGGAGGGAACGACGGACCAGCTGGCCTCGCTATCGCCGCGAGAAGAACCGTCACGCGATTTCCCCCTCGACGATGCAGTACCGTTCGGGGCCAGTCGTAAGACCCCGACGATTACACCCTCGTGACCGAGAGCCACGAGCATTCGATTCCGTTGCGCGAAACTGAAAAGGTCAACTGACGTTCGCGCCTCGTCCGAAACCCGGTCCGCACAATTTGATTTTTTTTTTGGTAAATTTCAGGAGTTTTGTATTTGTTGGGTGTGGTTGTCACTCCGTGGTGAAGGCTTCTCGTGTAAAGGACATCTCTTAGGAGGAACGCTCTCTCACCTGTCGAGCCACAGATCACAGGGGCGACGAAACCGTGTCGGTCCGGTCCATTTTAAGGGGGGGGGAGTTGTGACGTTGCAATTTTGCCACGTCCCTTCTCCTTCTGTTTCGGAGACATTTCGTGAGCGATAAAGGACCGGACCGCCCTCTAACGGGACACACAATCGCAAATACAGGATTCGAGAGCGCTCCTCTGAGAGATTCCGACATTATCGAGGATCTTTAATGACATCTGTCGCGCGTGCCGAGAACGGCAAGTTTCAGAGCCGTACATGGGACGCGCCCAAGGAACCACCGACCGTCCGAATTTTCACGGGAGCGAAACAGCATCCCGCAGCTCAGGAAGCGCCCGACCGAAAGCAAATGGCCTTTTCGAGAAGAGATGTCGAAAAAGAGAACTGGTGCCAGTTCCAACGATACTTGGAGCGAGCGCACCCGGCGAACCAACCGGAGGCGTCGTAGGGACAACGGCTCGATATGACATCTCGTCGAAGAAGACGACCAAACCACTCTCGCGACGCCTCGCCCCTCTGAATAGAGCCATTCCCGGGGTCGGTGCCCTCGCATCCAAGGGAGGCAGCGCCTCCGCCCGCCTAGAGAGCAAGAAGCTCCCTAGGATATCGCGATATTGTCCGGGGCCCTAGGACGCTATAGGGTACGCTCCTGACGCCTAGCGTTTGTGCGGGAAAACCGCCATCGGGAATTCGGAGAAACGGTCGAGTGGGGGGAACCACGTTCGATCCGCTAGGCGGCCGAAAATCGATAGATCACTGTCGCGCTGGCTCTCGTTGACGTTTCACGTGTCCGCCGTTAAATTCGCGTTGCGAACCGTTGTAATTTGCGTCGGGAAACTAGAAGGTGCCTGTTAGGGGTTCTCGTGGCGCTAAGGACGAAGTTCACCTGCGTTTCAGCTGAGCCACGCTCTATCGAGAGCATTTTCGGTCTAAGAGCGAGCAAAGGCCACGAGAAACGGTAAGTCGCACTTGTGATCTTTTCGATGTTTCGTCGTCCGGCGGCTCGACCTTCGTCGCGCGAGGGCAAACGCTTCCCGTTCCGTCCTCGATAATTCGCTCGTACTCGTTTCGGGAGTGCTTTGAGTTTTCGAGTAATTTCGAGAGAGTTTTCCGTTGCGAGTTGCGTGCGTAGGAGTGTCCTCAGAGAAGTCGCGTTTCGTGAGAGCAATCTCTGCGTTAGTTTCGTGTGATCTCGAATCCTGTGTTTCTCGCCGACCATCGTAGCGTTCTCGTCGACGTTCGGACGCGTAACCGTCAGCGTACGCGTCATAGCGAATAACGTGCGGAAGTCTTCGCGGCAGTCTCGCAGTTCGCCGATCATCTGCGCCTCGCTTTTCCGAAGTCGCGTTGCGAAGGAAACGGCGATAACTTCCAGCGATATCGTCGCGAGCGAAAACTGTACGACAACCGCGCTGCGAACGAACATCTTCTCGCTTGATTGTACGAAGAGCGCGGGCTCTCGGGTCGCGGCCACGTGGCCGCTTCATTTTGTGAGACTTTGACCGCTGCAATAAACAGCTCGAGACCAACTCGTTGTCGAATTCTTCTCTTCCTGTGAGATCCGTCCTACCGAGAGGGCCGTCCTCGTTTTCCCGTGTCCGAACCAACTGGCCTAGTCGCGTCGTAGTTTCCGATCCGCGTATCTCGAAGATTCGACTCTCGGCCTCGGCTTCTCCGAGTTTCGAGTCTAGTACCGTGTTTCGTGTGGCATCCTCGAGGTGCCTGGCGCCCGAACATTTCGCGCTGAGGAGAGAATCATCGGATCTTCGAGGCTCGTTTAGTCCCGGGCGGACCGCGTGTACTCGGCTTGCACGCGGCCTGGTCTCAGCGCCTGCAAGGCCCGGAGTTGACCGGTTTCTGCGAGCATCACGCTCGTCAGAAAAAGGTTAACGTGACAGTATGTATGTGTTTTGTTGCGTTGATCGATTCAGCTTGTGATTCTGCATGGGAAAGTTTTAACTTACTTAAATATATGTACGTGTCAGACAACTAATCATATTTATTCATTATTTTTTTCGGATATATATATATACATCCACTGACTAGTTCGGATAATGGAGGTTCTACTGTATCGTGAATTGAACAAATCATGTAGTGTTTGGTGTCATTTTAATCGGAAGAGTGTCAGGGATGGATTGGTAAACCTTTCATGAAAAAATAAATAAACATTTCGTAAATTCAAGTTCGTCGTGGTTTCAACAATTTTTAATATTTTTGCTAAGATCATTACTCACCCGGTAATTAAAATGGTTCTAATCGCATGCTCCGCTTTGTATAGATGCTCGGCGGGGGTTGGAAATTGTCTGGCTGGTAGCGCAAGGGGATGCCCATTGTGGTCACAGGTACTTGGTACAGGGCCAACTACACGTGGTTTCTATTTTTTTGCCTGACGTCACTATGCGCAGCAGTTCTCCTTCCGCGAGACATTATTTGTTTCCGCCTTCCGGTGACGCGTTTGTTAAACAGAGGTGGGGAGATCGTAAGGGAGAATGGAAGTTAGGTAGTGTGAGGAACCTCGAACAGGTTTTGGTGTTAGGGTCGTTGCAAGGACGAGGTACGTTGTGTGGGAGATATCGAACAGTTCAGCCGTGTAATCTCGAAGTCGATGGAGTCGAATGGCGGGGCTTATGCCGAGTATACACGTGAGAGTCGTTATCGGGAGTGGGGGACTCGAGGACATATGTAATGGCGGAGACTCTTGTGTTTGTGTTATCGAACTGGGAGGATCTTATATTGTAAGACATTCGCTCAATTCAAAGTGTACAGAGTTGTTATTGAAAATCGTGAAGTGGATACACATCTTTAATTTTTCAGCACTGAATTATTTGCAAGTGAATCTTGTAAAATTGAAGTATCTGCAACTCGAGTTTTTAATTTGTAGTTGTTTGCAATTGTAATATGTGACGTGGACACACGCGGTGTTTGGCATTTATGACTTATGCTGAGTATCCACATGGGAGCCATTATCGAGAGTGAAGTCCACTCTAATATCCCAAATTTAGGATTACTGCTGTGCCTCCACATGAATGTGCATATTCGTAGGAACAGTCGCCTCGAATTATAAAATTTCGAAGCTGTTACCTTGCACTTTGCGAGACATGCAACACTTTCGTTACGGTTTAGCAGCCACGTATCCAGAATTCTATTATTCAGTAGTCGCGAGCATTCAAATATTCGTGTTTTCTTTTTATGACTGGCGAGGTCACGCGGCTCTCGGATTTTATTATTCAACGGCTCGCTCCGTCGAATTATGTAGCCTCTAATACATTTGAATGGAATTCTACGACGTAAAAGCCGACCATATTTGAACATGTAATTCCGACGCTGTCAGTGCCGTGTTCGACCAATCAGAAATCCTCGTAACCGGTGCTCTATGCCTTGAATGGTGTCATATTCGGGCTGTATAGCTCTCAAAGTGGCGCATCCAAGTTTTACGATTACGATGGCCATCGCATGCGTATTTTATAACCCCAGGAGATTTCGTATTCGATTTTCATGACTCGCCAGGAATTGCACGCGCACTCGTTTCGAAATTACTTCGAACTTAATAGCTTTCCAATAATCAAATCCTGAAAATATTACGTCATCCAATTACGGTATCTCTTCCTTGCCACAGACTATTCTAATTAGCAAACATCGAATTTACACTTTCATAGGCTCTGGTAAAACGTAAGACAATTTTAATAGTTTAACAAATTTATTGAAATAGTATACAGGAACAAGATGTTTCATATCTAACGTAGGATATTATTAAATACCTACGTGGAAAGTATTCTCATTTTTTTTATGAAACTCGTAGCTTCTCTAATTTCTATTGTGAGAGTACTACATTCGAATTTTGAATGACTTTCAATATTTTCGATAATCGTAGAGATATTTTTGCTAGCCAGAAAATTGCTTATTATCGATCGGAGGAAATGAGCTTGTTTTTCCTCGGATGGGGGTCGAATAGAGGGCCACGTACAGAACGTTAAACGGAATCACAACGGGATATTAATTCAGCAAATTATTGGGAGTCACGGTGCGAATTGTATCGAGCCACGCGACGATGCCGAATTTATGGAAGCAATTTTCGTGGGACGAGAAATTAATAGGAAAAAGCCCCGTACATGATCGTAAACAACAGCCACAAATTTCACCGCGGTTATTTAAACGGGCCCGATTAAAATGTTGCTGTTATCGGTAATTATAACGATCAGCACGTGCGACTAATTAACGCGCCATTAGCCGTCAGCCGCCACTTTATAGGGTTCCCCGTATCTATCGGCGCAACCCCAGTCCGTGTATCCATTACCTATCTATCCGATTTCACTCATAACATTAAGAAAAAAAAATGAATCCTGTGCTATCAAACCTTGTAAATTGTTAATATCAATAAATATGTGTAATACAATTACATCAATTACAGTATAAAAAGAAAATTAATACAAGGAACACGTTACGGAAATTTTATCGAATATTCATCTTAAACATAGTGCTGGGAGCGTACTTATATTTTGGATAACTACTTTACGACAGATTGAAATTAAATACAAAATGAAATGATTGAGATGGAGGTCACTGGGACGATTCAGAGGAACGTCGCTGTTCAAATACCTCGCAGTGGCTGCTAAAGAAAGATTTCCATTTAGCAAATTACGAAGTCACGATTATCGATCGTTCTCGTTCACTGTCAAATTTCGTTTCCCTGGAAGGTTCGGAATAAAATAAGGAGGGTAGAGGCGGAATCCACGTTAATAAATAATTAGCCCTATAAATATGCGAGCGCGCGCGAAGAAACACGCCGAGGATTCACGAGCCTGTACCGGGACGAAAATATATTCTGTCCTGCGCGAATCGCGGGCGCGCTATGCATATTCAGCGCGGTCATTATAATCCAATATAATCTGGAATATTTTACGGGACGGCAAACTGTAGAGAGAAGGAGGCAAGGGGGCCTGACAAAAGGGGCAAGACGCAGGAAACGCGTATGACGCGCCCCACCCTAAACATTGTTTGGATCTGACCCCCCTTCGACACCCCGGTCTCACTTTCGATTAATTAAGTGCTCGACCCTTTTCGGGGGCTACGAATAGCCACGGGCGCACTTCGTGCCCGCCTGACTTCTGAAAAGTGTGTTTTGTCAGCTGGAAGCTGCGTCAGGCAAATTGAGCGCACTTAGTATTCTAACCCTTTTTTTTACACTTCCCGATTGTGAAGATTTTGCTTTTCTTAATAGGGACTCTGGATTAAACATTGGGTCAATTGTGACCCGTGCCTCAATTCTCTGTTGTGCTTACATTTCATTTTTAGGAAGATTAACATTGGCACACACATGAAAAATATTAAAGTCTCTTTAATCATTTCTTTTTATTCTCTAAATTTCTAATTTTTGATAATAAAATATTTTTATCTGTTTAAATGAAGATTAGAGAAGAAGCTTGTATTTTTTCAATAATGGTCCTTGCACCTATTTTGTTTAAGAAAAATTCTTAAAGTAGCTGCTACTTGATTAATGTTTTCTCATGTTTTAATCTCACAAAGCAGTCCATGCAAATGTAGTCTAAAAAATGTTGTTCATAGTTTTCAACCTGGTAGGAATCGCGTTTCCAGTAGGGAAAACAAACAATTCAACATCGATTGGAGAACTTGGTGTACCGGAGCACCATAGAAGCGTTTCAAAGGATTCTAATGGACACGTTCTTCTTTCCTGATCGTTCAACTTCCTGTTTGTTCGCCGAAGAGGAGAACTGCGTGTCGATCAGGCCAAGTTCCTCGTTATCGACTCACTAGGATCGCGAAACTCAGCCGAGCGAACTCGAAAACCAATAATTAGGAGCATGACGGTAATTAAGAATTATTGCCTATCGATCACCGTGCTCCCCGAGAACTTCCCCGCGAGACGGTGTGGTATCGTTCCTCTTCGGAAACGGGAAACCGTGTACTTTTGTCCTTTCCCTTCCGGTTCGACGCCTTGTCTAGTAATTTTAACAAGCTCAACGATTCGCCGATCGGAACTCGTTCGGGCGTTTTATATTTTTACAAGAGTCCACGATACAATCGACCATGCGAAATGGACGGTAAATTAACAGCCAGTTTACAGTAAACTTCCTTTAACCATTATTTGCGTCGTTGGGGCTCGATCAACAATTATTCGTGATCGTCCAAACGATTGTAGATGAACGTTGAGAAATTGTATTGCAAATATATTAATGATAGGGGAGACCGGTGCTAAAAGTTCCCGAGGTAAGTTGCTTGGTTCATTGCTTATAAAAATGATGAAACCATTTTTACGTAATTTTATGTTTCTTCAAAATCGGATCTAATAGCCCCGGTCTCCCCTACGCTCTTATTATTATTTATTAATAGATTGTGAATTTTTATGTGAAATAAACTTTGTTTTACCAATTGTGAATTGTGAATGGTATTAAAAGATCAAATTGCGTGTAATGATATTTGGTTAAAAACTGACGAGGATACTTGGGGGGTCGAAGTATTATGCATAAAGGGATATGCACGGAGATTCATAAGTTGCTTAGTCTCCGAGCTTAGGCCCCCTAAGGTTAAACCAAGGCGTAATTCCCGAGGGAGGATGGAAGTCGAGGGCAGCGGATAAAGCAGGCATTTCCAATAGAGAGCTTCTTTAAATCCTCCAGAGGGAGCGTTTCAAGAATCACTCGTTGCCGCTTTACGACAGAATTGACCCGCACCGTGAATGGAGTTCTGACGTCGTCGGTAGTTTTCACTCGTGAAAGTGACCGTGTCGAGTTCCGCGTCCCATTGTTGGAACACTCGTCTGTCTGCACCTGTATCTCTATGTATGTGTGCGTGTGTGTGCACGCGCGCACGCGCAAGTGTATCGACGGATTTAAAGGATATGCGACAGCACGCGATCCTCTCTCGAAAAATTTTCCACGAAGAATTCTGCTGCAACCGTTCCGTGACGTACTCACAGGAAACTTTCGAGCTTTCATCGAGCCGAGCTTTCTTCTTTGTTGACAGTGTTGTTGCTCTTCTAATGTGCTCGGCTCTTAGCAAGGCTTAGAAAATGTCGCGGACGCTGAGCCGGTTGTAGACTGTGGGCTTTGTGATTTCGCGACACCTGCTAATTTGCGGAACAGTGCCGGACTGAATCGAAAGAGAAATTTCAATCGGAATTTCCTATATACTTCTATTATTTATTATTCGCTCTAGGGTAGTGTATCTTCTCTAGCAAAGAATCGCACACCTAATCATTCAAAACGCACATGGAATTCATCTTTCGCAATCCTGCAAGGTGTGCATAGCGTCCACTATGGAACCAACGCAATCCTGAAATTTTATAATTCGCGAGTCGGTCCGTCGCGCGTCGTCGCTCGTCTTGAGCACCACTGAAGGTCGGACGTTTCGCGACGCATTCACGACAGAAATAAATACAGAGTGAAAAGGGCTCGGGTTCTTTTCACGGAAGAATATAATTGCCAGAAAAATAAACGATTGCAAAGTCTGTTTGTTCGCGCCTCTCCCGCCCCCTCGTCGGTTCCGCGCGCGCGCGTTTTCTCTGTGTAACCTGCCACCCGTCGTGTCCCCCTCTCCTTCCCTCTCTCTCTCTCTCTTTTTCTCCGTTCTCCCTTGTACGTCCCCGCGTGCCCCTTTCCTTTTTTATCCGTGCACACTTTCGCACGGTGTCTTCCGCCCTCTGGACCTCCGTTGGTTGCCCTCCACCCCCGTTTCGCGACGAGCCAACCCCCGTTTTCCCGGCACTCTTCAACCGGCGTCCCTCTATTGCGACTTCGTGGAGAAGCTCACTCGACTCGCGGGTCAACGAATTCGCAATTACGATCTTTCACGTCGACGTGACTACCTACTCTCTCGTCGACTTTGGAATCCCGGACGATATTCCTGGCTGGCTCTGCAGGCCGGGCTCCTCTTCCTCTTCTGCTTACCCCTTCGTCTCCTTCGTCTTCTTCTTCTTCTTCCTCCTCTTCTTCTTCTTCTTCTTCTACCGCATCACTCTTTACTCCTCCTCATCCCTTTTCTACGGCGTCGCCTTTTTTCCTCGATTTTCTCGCGTTCATCGCCGTGCTCTGCAACCCCGACCACCATCCGCACCACCCTTCGTCCACGGTCTTGTTGGTTTTTCTCGTCATTCCTTCGGCTGTTGACTCGTCCCGAGAGCTTTCTTCCACGACTCCAACCCTCCTAACCACCTCCACACCCACGTTTTGCACGGCCGCGGTTTCCCTTATCCTTCGATTCCATCGTACATCCGATTTATTCGCTCCTTACCTTTTTACCTGCGCCTCGCGATGCTTGCGCTCGGTCAAGTGTGCTTCTCGGAAGAAAAAGAAATCAATTTTTTAAATCGTCGACACGAGAAAACAGTCTTCATACTTCGCTCGTTCCTGGTCTTCTGAGAATTTCTCTTCAATCGGTTCATCTGTTTAGCTTCCTTATACGAATGGAAATTGTAATCGAGTTTTGCTTCAGGGGAATCTTATTGAAAAAAATAATTGCACTGCTTTTCTAGACCGTCGTGTTTCGACTGCTACATTTTATTTAGCAACTGTTGCTATTAATGAAACGAGTAAGACGCGTTTATTCATACTTTGTTTTCAATCTTGACTAGGGAATGTAGTTTCAGAAAGATTCAATCTTTTGAATCGTCATAACAAGAAAGCATTTTGTACGTTTTCTTGTGTTGTCATCTTTTGTACATCGTCAGCCATGTATGGAAAATTTTTTTAAAAATACAGACAATTTCCATCAAGCATCGCATGAGCTCGACTTTTGCAATAGCTATTCTCGTTCCTGTACACGAAGGAAGACGAAGATTCCGAACAAAACAGCTAAATTCTCGGAGCAGAGGGTGGCTGGCAAGCCGACTGATTGGGAAGACGGTTTCCGGTGTAGCATCTCGCGCTCGCGTCAAGTGCCCCGGCCGAGCCTAAGGCGATTATGGCACCGCCTCCGGATCTCGAAAATCTCATTACTGTCTCGACGGTCGTGTTCTCGAGGCAACCGGACGCTGTTGGCCTGCGAAGAAGAAGTCAAAGAAACGGGGCGTGCCTCGGTGCGAACGAAGCTAAGGGAAGAGAGAGAAAGATCAACGGAAGAAGATGTCGCGGGCGGAAGGAAAGTATTAGGCGAGGAAATGATGCTGGGAAGACTGCTCGCGTGTCAGGGAAATCTAAATCCTGCGGGTCTCGAAAGACAGGGGAGGTAGCGCGGCGTAAATTGGGAAAAAGTGCTCATCGCGTGGAAAATGGTAGATCCTTGCCGCGGGGAGATTTTACTAGAATGCAATACAGTTGGGAGACGCTGTAGACCTCAATTGAGTCGCAGCGGGGCTAAAGGAGAAGTTACAACCTCGACAGAAGCAAAAGGAAGGAAAAAGGAATATTGTGATTTTAATTACGATTCTTAAGGTTCGTCAAGAATTATTGAGTTATATCACTTGGTAGATCAGTATTACACCACTTTTCTGACCAGGTAGGGGAAACTGGGGCTATAAGTTCCGATTTTAGAGAAACATATAATGGTATATATATTCTCATCTTGAACGGGTAATTTATTGTTAAATTTATTATTCTAATAGGTTATTTATACTTTTTCATTTATTTTTCGTTGGGCGAAGCGGAACTTTTTGCCCCGTTGTGGGGCAGGTTGTTCTTAAATTGGATCAAGTTGTTACTGAAGAATGAAATTTGCTAATAATTAAAACTTTAATGAAATACAACACAAACAATTAACAAAATATGCTATGTTTAACAGGACATCAAAACAAAATCAGAACTCAAACATTTACTTTGGTATGAAATTACTTTGGCTTATATTGCGTTCAATTTCTTTAGCCACTAAGAAGGTGGAATGTCGTGTAAGCGATTGTTTTTATTTTTGTTTCCAATAAAATACTAACTATATAATATTTTTTTAAAACTAGAACACAACAAGAATTATATACATATACATTATGCATACATTTGTGGTGGCGTAAGATGTTACGGAACAATATGTGTCCCAAGCCAAAAATGGACAACAGAGTGCCTTTACCTACTTTTATAACAATTTTTTATTTCATTTATAACATTTATATCATTTGTAACTTTATAACATTTTTATCGTCTCCTTTTTATAAATAATGATCGGAATAACTTACCTCGGGAACTTTTAGCCCCGGTCTCCCTTATTATCAATTTGCAATACAAACTTTCATCGTTCATCTACAATCACGAATAATTGTAGATATCGAGTCCCCACGATGCAAACTGCAAACTGGGCTGTTAACTTACCGTCCACTTGACATGGTCAATTCGTCAATTGGATTGTGGCCTCAAGAATTATTCAGTTATACTAATTGGTAGATCAGTATTGTACCATATGTCTGACCATATACTGGTACATATCGTGCTTCTAGAGGTTCGTCAAGAATTATTTATTTGTATTAGTTGGTAGGCCAATTTTGTACATTTTGCCTGACCATATATCGACCCACACTACTTGCAGGACAACGTGGCGTCGGCCAGCACGTAGGATTATATATGGTCTAACACTACTTCCCCGATTATGTACGATCTAACACTACTTGCCTGATCACATACGGTCACGTACCACTTGTCCGACAGCGTACGCTCGCGTACCACTTGTCGGGTCACATATGATCGGATATTACCAGGCTGCGTAGATACCGCCTTGTACTATTCGCGCGGACATGTACCGCCCTGCACCGCGTGAAACCAATAAATATTTTAACACTGTTTCAACGTGATACAACGTGTGCCTGACCATTAAACTGTGAAATTTGCTGCATCTTATCTTCAAATATCCCTTGGCGAATTACTTATAAAGTGACAAATTGGTTCACAACACTTTTCTAACCACATTTTGACTTGTCCTACCTATTTTTCGCCAGATACTGATGTTACGCTTCCTTTTCCACTGGCAGACAAATCGAACATACCCATAAAAGTTTCAGATCAGATTTCTAAAAAATGTTTCCAGCTTCGAATACATGAAACAATGCTCGCCCGATCACTATGACTGTTTGCGAGCGCACTATTTATGAATTCCCAACAAAATCCGCGGGATCACGTCGCCGCCGTCGGCGTCGAATTAATTGAAACATAGTTGCGACTCGTGGCGCGTATCGCGACTCTCCGGCATCGATTTCTCGAAATAACGACCGGCGTTTGGTTATTCAAGCCCGTCTGTCTGTGCGCATCCGGTACCATAAAAAATGCAGTCCTGAAATCGTGGATGCATGCCTCATCAAAGGTGGGGGTGGGCGAGGTGGAGGGGTGGATGGGTGAGGAGAAAGAGAGAGAGCAAAATATCCCGCATTGATGTTTTTGCTTTCTCCGCGGATTCGCCGAGGGACCGGCGTATACTTTCATTTATATTTAAGTCACGTTCCCGCGTGCTTTCGCGCGCGCGTTTCGCACACACACATGTACACGCAAGCCCACCTACGTGTCCAATAATACGCCGGCGAAATATGTGAAACGGAACCGCTAACATTTATCGATCATCCGGCCGCGGTCTCCTTCGTTCGTGGAAATTTTCGGCAGGGCTGCTTTTCGACAATGCTCCATTATCTTAACGGTTTGGCCCCTCCGCTTGACTAGCCTCAGAAAAATTATTTACGGCAACGAGAAACAGCTCGATTGTTCCCATTCCTCGAAAGGAACGGCTATTAATCGTCCCGACTTTATCCCCCTTCTCCCTCCTGTCTCTGTAACGCCTCGCGCACATATTAATCGTTGATAATTAATGGCCCCGCGCTTTTAACTTTCACGCTCGACTAACTTTTTCCGCTTACCGCCCGAACATCCCCGCAGATCGCGAAACAACGAGCTCGCCGCCGTGCACCTGCTCCGACGCGAAAAAGGGGAAAAAACTGCCGCGATATTTTAGGCCAACTTTCAGATTTGTTAACGCTGAATCACGGTACCGTTTATTGCCAGACCTTGTGTACACTTTTATCTGCGCTCCTGTAATCTCCGGAAATTTTTTCCGGAGGAATTACCGGGGTCCAGATTGCTGCGAGCGATTAAGTGCATCCGCAGGAAAAAGAACTTGCTAAGCGTAAAACATAAATTAATTTACTGTTCAGTAGGAGAGTAACTATAACCCTTCCCGCAATAAAAAATGAAGTATCGGGATTAAGGAGAACGGCGACATTTCCAGAAATTTCGCCCTTTTTAATCCCTTTTTAATTTTTCACGGATTCGAAAAACCAAACAAAAAATTGTATCGACTTGATTCTGTTACCCTTTATAAAGACACACTTGTCCTGAACATGTTTAATAAGTTTGACGTCAATCAGTTGCCTACTTTTCAAAGTATTAACAAATTCGATAAAAATATTTCAGACGAACGCGAAGCTTTTAGACGCTCTTCCAATTTTGACTTCCTGTAACTTTGCCAATTTCGGGAATTTGAAGGTGCGACTTCGGGAACACGTTTCCGCGACCCTGTTAGCGAGACGAGAAAAATTGGAGTTTTTTCGAAAAGTTGTAGACCAGGATATCTTCTTGAATTCGCGGAACGACAGCCGTGCATCAAGCGATGCACTCGCGACTGCGAAACTTTCAGGCGCACAGGCTCCATCAAACGCAGTAGCAGATATTTACTTTTTCGGTTTTTGATGTGTATGGCGAATGCATTCGACTCGCTCTTTACTGGCGAGCGAGCACCGGGATATTTAGAGAGCTCGTCATTATCATTTCGGAGAGGAGAAAATTTGTGAATGCAGTAATTCACTGTATGGACAGACAATACACAATAGTGGTAACGTGTAAAAACTGTTCCATTCTCGTTGGCAGACAAACGGGGCTCGGTAACATTTCGACTGTTTAATTCACGGCGATGTTAAAACCGATGTGAACGATAACGCGGTAATGGCAACGCTTCGAAATGCTCAGCTCCGGGAATGATTGAAGCGATCCGTGTATTTCAATCTATGAAATTGTTGTCCGCGAAAGCTCGGGGATCTCTGTTTCTTTCTCTTCTTTTTTAACGTTATTACAATTATCTTGTTTGTCGGTGCATTCACCGTTGAAAGGTGTTTCTAGTTCGGTTTCTATGGCGGAATATTTCGAGAGCCGGTAACGGTTGAATACGACGGCGATAAAAGGGAAAAGGACTAAATAAACGGGAACAGTACGAGTCGTGTGACTCGACGCCCGGCTGTGAAGGGGTATGGTAATGGGGGGTGCATCGATCATTTGCGAAAATATCGTAAATAGAGCCGGCAAAGGCCGCTGCGCCGCGCCGAGTGCAGCGAATGCGAGAGAGAACCGACGGAAAAAGGGGAAACGTTAAAGAGGCGAGTTATTTTTACGTTGCGCCTCCGTTGTCGTAATTCAGAGTTTGTATGTCGAAGGATACGCGATTGTACAATATACTGGCATGGCCGTCGTTTCGTCTGCTTTTCCGTAGAGCACTTCTGTTCCACAAATCCCTAGTCTTATAAAAGTCCATTAAAGGTAACGTCGATTTAATCGATTTGTAAATACATTTTACGATCAGTATATTTTCAATCTATCCAGTTTCCATTCGATGACCAATATATCCTAAACAAGATTGTCGATCAGTACATGTATTTCTTTTCCGTCACAAAACCAAGTAATACCATTCCTTTGCCAACAACAAATTGTATAAACCAAACGAAAGTACATTGTACTGAATTGCATTACACCGGTTGTTCCAATATTTTGTTCTCTGGTAAATTAAGCACGACGTATGACCAACCAAGTAGTACACGACAATAAGCGGTCAGACAAGTAGTGATATAATATAAAGATGGATCGCACAAGTAGCATAGAACAATAATTGATAGGACATGCAGTATACAGTGTTCCCCGCGATTGTTGTGAGAACCTCGGGGGTATCGAGTCTCAGGAAACGAAATGGTACTACGTTTTTTTACGTGTGCCGAACATAGATTTCTTGGATAACTTTTCCAAGTGAAATTGTTGTATCGTACTAATGCTATTCCATACCTGAGAATGATACATCGAGTATCATAAAACCCCAATTTAAACACCCTAATGCCTTAATTTCTTTGTAGCACGATCGACCGCCCGAGGGGGAACCCCCTAGTAGTGGGAATAAAAAAAGTCACATTATCCGCATACCCGAAAGTCACATCAATCGGGGGAACACTGTATATCAATTAATTATCAGACAAGCAGTGCATAACAATCAATTTCAGATAACTAGTATACGCAAGTCAAAGGTATGACGTGCAGCACATACCAATCAATGATCAGACAAGTAGTATATGCCAGTGGACGGTTAGGAAAATCGTACAGGTCAAATTCTGAATAGACCATGTAATATTACACGATCTCTCGCGAACAGTGAACAATTTCATTTACGTAATAATGACTGGTATAAGCAAATGATTGCGAAACGAATCGCGGTTGAAATTCATGACGTTTCAACATGTAATGAGACCGATAGAACCCAGCCACACAATGAGTCGTTAATCGAACCAAACGACGAATGGTATTGCTATTGGTCTCTTTCTTTTTTTATTTGCCAGCCACGGCGGTTATTCTGAGTCCGCCACTGGAAATACAAAGTTGAACGAGCCCTTCGCGCGGCAATTTTCCACACGTGTCGAGCAATTACTCCCCTGCCCCTCATACTCCTCACCCGTGTTTTCGATTACTGGCGGCGCGAACGATTATTGCCACGAGTTAATTGCGGAATTCAATAGCGAGCGTTCTTGAACCACGCTCCTCCTCGAGTTCTTTGATGATGTAGTGGCACATGCAATGATATCCTTATTTCGTTGGACAGTTAACGGACAATTAATTGCGGTAAGATTAATATGATGGATCGAGACGAAATCAATATATATTATTGGAGATTGAATTGCTTCCCTGTTTGTGCATGATGAAAATGGACGTGCTTGCACCGATGAGGTAAATACATAGATACTAGAAATTTGAGATTATTAGTTTCGTGTATATTGCTTAACAAAATTAAGGGATCATCGAGGTTGTAATCGTATAACTTCATGTACACAATCCTTCCAGTATTCTACCTGTACTCGTTTTAAAGGGAAATTCTCAGCTTTCACGCCTTTAAACGCCATTTTATCAAAGGCCCTTTTTATTACAAAGTAGGGTGTGAAGCTGAACTTGTTTTCCATCCTTTGAAGTCATTATTTTCGACGCGTAAAAAAATTTGTTGTACCCTCTCGAAAGTGTACAAAATGTAGAATTATTACACTGAAAGTACTTCTCTAAAAAGAATTTGAAATGTCGCTTTAGAATCACAACGTCGAACGAGAGAGACCCTTCAGGTGTCCAATGTTTTAAGAACAATCGTCGTAAAATCTATATTTATGGTGTCCCGACAAAGGCTGTTTACCTTGAGGTGCTGCAACGTTGAACGTCGATCTCCGGTTTCCGGTTACAAAAGAGGTCGGCGAGAGTGCCACGCGGTACAGTTGCTTTCGTAACGAAACGGCGAGCCAGTAAAGGTCGACGCTTCTCGTTTAGCGCAAGGCGAAATTAAATCTGGCAAAAGCCAAGACTCTCGCTATCGAGCCTGTATAACAGCCGGCGACACGGCAACGAGGGTAGAAGAGCGGCACCCGCAACGAGGAGAGAAGGCAGAGCTAAGAAACAACGTTAACGAACGTTTGCCAGGGAAACAACGTAAACAGCATACAAAAATAAGAAAGCGTGCGGCGCTCGCCGTGGGGACCCGTTTTAAAAGCGTGGCTCGCCGACGATGAGAGGACAGTGCGACTTCCTTTCCCGCTTTTGACCCGTCGCGCGTCGCACGGTGATCCGCGCGGCCGATCATTTCATTTGGTTAGCACTTCATTTGGTAAACAATGTTTAGCAATGCCCAAAATGTCGATATTACTGAAATTTAATAAAAACTATAATTAGAACAAGCATTTAAAAATGAACATTTTGTGAATATGATTTTTGATCGAAAGAATTACTGATTTTCTTTTGTGAACGTGTTTAATATTTGTAAAAGGTTGGTAACTAAATTCGCAATCATGCTAAATCACGCGCAATCACGCTAAATCATGTATTAGGTTGGTAACTAAATTCGAAAACTTTTGTTTCGTAATTCTTTTATTGTATCATTATAATCTCATTCAGTGACCATTCTTTTTGAACTGTATACCATTGGAAAGCTCTGAATTTTGGGATTAATTTGATATAAAATACTCCTGCTTAAAAAATATATATAAATGACTTTGTTTGAAAGAATGTGGAGGTCGCGAACTCAGTTCCCAACCTAATAGAACAAAATCGACGATGATGGCGTCAAAAAAATCGAGTTGGCATGGAATGACCTAACAGTGAATCAACTTTATGGACAGCCGAGTAAAATAAAGTTGATTTTAGGTTCAGACAGCAACAATAAGATTTTTTCAAAATAAATTTCGTTCAGTTGTCTGACTGCGCGTGATCCAATTCTACTGGGACCAACGGCGGGTCGAAACAGAATTACGCAAACAAATAAAGCAGCTCAATGAAAATCGATATCGGTGGGTGGCACGCGGGGATGGAATCGGGGACGAGCAATGAAAATTGGCAAAATAACGTGATGAAAAAAAAGAGCGTGGAGGGTACATCGGTCGGAGGGTCGGATGGAGGGCATTGTAGATTGGATGGTGACAAGATGCGGTAAAATTGCAACTGTCGGATCTCACGTTCCACGCCCACACGTGCCACGTACAGACCTACGGTGCCGGGAGATTTTGCGAGCTTACGAGTCAGGCTTCCCTGTCGATCGACCGATGAATTTCGACGGGGGGCGGGAACCTTTGATATACGGCCCCGAGGATTGATCGAACAGTGGCGTTTAATATAATGTCGTTTCACTGGGAACTTTATTGGTTTTCCCATTGTAACGCGGAGGAATCTCGACGACGGGTTGGTCTGCCAGTGGAAGTCGTTTTAGTCGACCAATTTTGAAAAAAACTGTTCCATGAAACAGAGAAACACAAACTGTTCATTCTTTTGGTGACACGATTCCAACACTCGCGCGTTCCTCGGAGTAAAAATTCGCACATTATCGGTGTGTTGATTTTTGAATATTGTGAAATTATCCAAGGATCTTTTATGCGATTGTTATACAACCTGTTTGTTTTTCATCTGGTATACTTTATCTCTAGAAGACAGCTAAACGAGTGATATAAATCTCGGTACGATCAGACAAGCGATGTTAGTCTACGTGTACTCATAAAAGTGAAACGAGTCAACGTGTGGCGATAAAAGCGGTGCGAACCAATATATCGTCGTACAAGTGAAATTAATTGGCGTACGACGCGACGGTGTAATAAAAATAAACTTAGTCAATATGTCTTCATTCAAGTAGAATTCAGATAAAATGAACACCGCACTCTTCACAAAATTGAAGGATCAAACTCCTACAATTTCGTGTTGAAAAATTTTGCCACACCCTACCTGTGCTTATTTCAAAGAATGAAGTCTCTACTTTCACGTCTATGAACTTGGAGATATTTCTGAGGAGTGTGCGAGGGTTAGGTATTTATGTTTGATTCCGGAAAAGCTAGTCTCTCGATGGGAACGCGTTTCAATGATCCGGCAGTTGTGGATCGTTGGGAACGGAGAAAGATCTTCGAGCTTGTTCGAAGCCAAATTGTGATCGGAGGTACGAGTTTCGTCCAACGGACAATTCGGGAAAGCGGGCACACGGGGGACCAGCGGATTATCGATCAGATTATTTGGAAGACGCAGCCAGCTGTTCGGTTCGCAGACCGAATCGGATACACAAATTATTCACGTATTGGCCCGATAGCACCGCACACGCGCGGAACCCGACAACTTCGATAACAGGTTTCGAGGGCGGACGAGGCGGATGAAAGCGGAAATTCTCGGATGGCCGATTGAAATTCATACCCTTTGCCCTTTCGGACGATAAAATTACTGGGATAGACCACTAATGCGTCGAACGTTGTCCCCCGGAACGGTTCACGTTTTCACGTTGTTTCGATACAATCGTGTTCCGTTGGTCGAACGGAACGGTTTGAATCGAGGCGTTTTCATCGGCCACGTCAATTTAAAATAATACCGGGGGTATATAAATCAACGGTAATAAATTCGAGGAAACGAATAAATTGATCGAGTCATTGTACAGAACGCCGTGATATAAATTAACGGTGGCTGGTTTTGTCGGCGCTTTGTCCGATCGAGCTTGGAATCGTGTTGCAACGTTGGAGGATCCTGCCACGTCGAGATTCGCGGGCTGAAATGCAAGGATGCCGGCTCCTCTTTGATGCAACCGGTCCCATGAATGCATAAAATGATGGACGACGCGGGAGAATGGCGCACCGACGGATGTGAAGGTACAAATCAGAGTGCTTCCCATTGTAAATGCTGGCTCTTGTGTCGTGCGAGAGATATAAATTCATATGACATCGAAACATTTGACTGATTGTATCGAATGCATATCGACGAACTGTAAGAACTTCCCAGCGGATTTACATACATTCTGAAGTGGAGTAGAACTGCCATTCGGAGGACACCCAATAAAGATCGTATAAGTCGCGACGGGGGAAGATAAGAGCCTTCATTTGAGAGTCAAGTGGAACGTCAATCGATAAGACAAACAGAAGTCGGCATCATCAGCCAGTCAATGGAATATGCCAGCAAACGGTCAGACAGGTTGGACGAATCGGGAGCTCCGTAGAAAGTACTGGACAGAAAAGTAGTCGAAGTTCTGCCACTGATCGTCAGACCTGTAGTACTTATAGCTTTATTTCAAAAAATCTAAGGGACTGTCGTTAAGGTTGGGACAGTGCTTTTTTCCACATTGACGCATTGGAAACATCATGGTTGCCAACTTTATCTCTGTTTATAAACAATAATGATTCCTGAAGAAGGACGAAGATGGAATGATTCTTACGGCATCATATAAGGAAAAGTATACTGAAAATATTTTAGTTTGAAAAAATGCGAAACTATTTGGAACTCAAAAGATAATATACAATATTTGCGTGATTCTTCTCATCCTACGAAATTCTATAGCGAAAAACAAAACGTGACCGAACCTTTACGATAGTCCCTTATAAGTAAAGCTATGAACAGTTCTAAGCATTTCCAACGGTGAAATTATCGTAAATGGCCGCCGTTTGAGGATCAACTGGTCGAAATGAGAGTGAGCCTGTTTGTCGGGTGCTCGATTCCGATTTTACTGTCGCGCATGCATCCGCACACGCAGAGGAGACTAATGCTCAAAGTCGTCGAATCTAGCGTTACGCAATTTACGGTCCCATTGACAGCCAGTTTCGCTGGGTTTGGTTTCTCTGATTAATGCGCCCGTGATTTATCGTACACTACGGAAATACGTGCGGCGCGGTACGCACACACGAAGATTGATCATTATTATAATCTGAGGGGAGCCGGCGTTCCATGGCCATACGAAACATCTGCTACTGCGAACTCCTCTCATCTATCTCCATCTCGGCACCGCAGCCTCGAACCACGGGGAAACTCGCAGGAAAACATTTCTGTTCAGAGGGATCCGACAGAAATGTTGTCTCCTTGGCCCACCTTTATCGAACCATAAACAGATTTATTACTCGTCGCTTTTTATGATAATGCACATCCGGGTAGAGTTGTGGCCGACGATTACCGATGAAGTGTCGATATTTTATGGTTGTAATTTATCGAATCTTGTCGCAACATCTTATTGTTTGTTCGATGTAATCTCGGTGCAATCTACATCATCACGTGTGTTGCTTATAAGTAGAAACATATTTAAATCCGTGTAATCTTCGTATTAAATTAACTTCGGAGAATACTACGTAAATGCACAGTTGTCGAGCACAACCAATAAAATCAGATAAAATACAGATTTTGCCCGACTTTACAATAAATGCGTTGCAGTCTGCCTCGGACAGTTATCGATAATTTCATCGATAATCGCACCTCCTGTACCGATTATTGCCGATTTCCCACATTATCTTTCGTGATGGTCTGGCCATAAAGGATAGCCCCTCGAGGGATGCATCAAGGATCATCAGTCGAGGAGTCGATGCTGAGAAGATTCGAGAATAGAATCGTAAATTCGTTAATTGCGGCTTACGGGTCGGCGTTTAATTAATAGCGCGAAACGCTACGACGTTCGGTACCGTCCACGATCAATTCCGTTCGATCTGATCGCGAATTCGGCGCGGTCCTTCCGGACAGGAGGGGCAAATACAGCCTACATCCGGTTTATTAATTCAATTCAATCGCTCAGATATTCATCGAGCCGCGATTCCTCGAAAGAATGAAGGCATTCGAGTAAATAAAAGCGTCCGAGGCTTTCATTAAATTTACGATAAAAGTTGGAGAAAATGCTGTGAAAAGTGCTCTCTCTCTCTTTCTTTTTTCTCTGTCTCCTGCCCCACCCCATCCCTCCTCCTTTCTCTCCTCGATTCTGGTGTCTATTATCGAAGGACAAATCAATTGTCACTCGACGCGCTACGGAGATATTCATCGTCTTGGAACGCGGCGAAGTAATAATCGAAATGAAGAACCGGAATACGGATTCCCTCTGTTCCACGGTGATTCACGGATACTTGCCGCTTATTGTAAATTTTCTCTGTGGTGGGTCGGCCCCTTATTCTTATTCACTTGTACCTTCATTGACGAGCACAAAGCCGCCGCTTCGTTACCGAACGCCTTCTCTGAAACCTCCAGCGTGCAGAATATTTTCTTCGTTTTCTTCATCAGCTTTCTAATTGTTTTCCTAGACATGGACTCGATAAAATTTTCAGTCAGATGGCTAACACTGAAAATTCGACTGTTGGAATATTCCATAAAAATGATATAGCGGGTGCGTAATCGATCTATTTTTATTAGAGACGGTATTGCCAGAATAGTTGTATGTACCATTACATACGTTGCATATACAACGTAGAGCTGCCGGTTCAAATTGATGGATTTTGATCGATCGGATTCGATACCGTTCAATCTTCTTGGAAACTCTCTTAATTTAATCCTTTTTTGAATCTCGTGAAACTTTTTTGAATCCCCTGGTATTCTACTTTCTCTTGAATTCGATTAATGGAGAACTTGTTAACCATCCTGTATGTACGGAGAACTGGCTTTATCTGCCACAACTCCGCCTATACTAAATAAAATTTTTAATCATACAGTCGCTCCATGTTTTCGTAACTTTGCTCTTAATGAAACGTCTGTATCCCCTCAAAAGTCTGCATTCATTATTAAATTTTTCATTTTTCTACGATCATGAAACTTCGCAGCCTAATAACAATTATCCGCCAGTTCGCAAATTAATATTCGCTGTCCGACAGAACATGTTACCGAACTACTATGCCAACCACGTCCAGTCCCATTCGTCTGATTACACACAGACCCACGCTACTGGCAACAAACATTCCTAAGCCACTTGTCTGACCAGATTCATCCCTATACCACTCGCCGGGCCCCATACATTTCTAAACTACTCGTCTGGCCACATACATTTGTAAACCACTCGTCTGACCAGGCGTGTGTTTGAACCACTTGTCCGACCACACACGTGTCTGAACCACTTGTCAGGTCGCGTACAGGCCTGGACTACTCTGTCGACTGCATATATTTATAATCACCAAGTCGAACGCGTGCTGCGATGAATAACCAGTCTGACTATTTCCCGGTGATTCTCCTCTCGCACACATCTCCCTCGGAGCGTGCGCGTGTCGCATTCCAAGATCATAACTCTTTCGCGAAAGACGAGAATCAAGCAACGCGCCACACGGCTCCGTCTGGCAACTCGACGCTCGTCATGAAATGGAATTTCAATTTCCTGCCCGTGGAGAAGCCCAGCTCGGAGGAGCTCCTAACGAGGGATGCAAATTTCATCGCGGCGCGGAGTGGCGTCTTGCGATCCGCGCGCGCGTTCAAATCCCGGCCGCGTCAAAGCGTATTTTAAGCCACACCGCGGCCCCACACCGGCCTAAATAATTCATCCGGTGAATTATTTCCGCTCGCGGGGAGCCTCTTGATCGATCCCATCGATTCTGTTCCGTCGACCGGCGTCGACTCGATCGATCGCGGACCCGACGATTTTAACCGGCGGATGAAATTGTCCCAACCGCCTCCGGTTGCTCGAGAAGTTATTTAAAACCGGGCCGATTATTAATTAATGCTATCCCTGGTTGGACTGACGGTATGCCCGAACGGTCCGTCACCTTTATCGATCATTTACAATTTTAACAATAGTTCGGAGGGTTGCCACAATTTCGTGGTGCACTGCCTGTTTTTAGGTTATAGACTACAGATGTTTACGGGTTTATAGAATATTTTAGTGAGTGAAACATAATAAGAAAATTGTCTAAACATGCACTTTATGGAAATTGATGAAGTTTTGAAGGTTCACGGTCACATTTTTCCTTTTAATCTATTAAATGAACCGCATTTTGTTAGGATCTATGGTAAATGTATCTATTACTGCGGGTGTACGTTTTACTGGTGTATTTATTCCCAATGAGATTAAAATACATATAAATAAAAATTTTGCCGTGAATTAAATTTGTACAATTCAATGAGAATGTAATCTCGTTGGCAAGGCAAACAAAATTGTCAAACATTCCTACATTTTTATAATCTCAGGATTTGAAACAACATTCTTCGTACAAAGTAAAAACAAGACCATTTTTCTTCTATCTTGATCGCCAAGGACTGTGGTTTACATGATTGTACATTCTTTACGTTGCTTTACATTGCTTAGGGGAAAGTTTTATTATTATTTAAATACCTACTTCGATACAATAAAAATATAAAAAGAAACTTCTTTTGCCTTATGTTGCATTAGGGTCCTTGCCCACTAGACCGTAACCTCGGCGCGGCGGAGCGCTGTTTCTTTGTACTCTGATCAGGTATAGTGGGCGCACTCCCATTGAAATGCACAGGAGGCAATCCAAAACGGCGCTCCGCCGCGCCGAGGTTACGGTCTAGTGGGCAAGGACCCTTAGGTTTCGAGAGCCACCAATTTTTTTTATACTCGGAACACATCATTCTTCCATAAAATGGTTACACATACTATTTCATGATAAATTAGGAATAATACTAAAATAAAGTACAGTCGAAGCATGATAGCGCAGTAATCGATACAGTTACACTTACTCGATAGAAATGCATAAAATCCGCAGTGTATGGCAGAACTTTCTGGTTTGTTCGCCCAACTTTCAGTGAAGAACACAAGCTTCAGGTACTCTTCGAATTCCCCTGCGTTCAGCAGATCTGTCAGTAGAAAAATTCAATCGTACAGATGACGAATTGTGGGTGGGACGGTAGGCGAACGTGTTGAGGAACATTTTCATTTGCGTGCCGTTGTGGCTACGGTAAAAATGAGACGGTCGCGGTGCCATCCGGAGCGTAAACGATTTCCATTCGTCCGACCGGGATGTTTCATAAAGAAAGAAGCCTCCTCGAGGAAGCTGCGGTACGCACGCGACCTCTCATCCTTATCTTCGCCCATTACCCCCAGCGACAACGCGGTCCCGCGGGGAGAAACGTTTTCACGGCTGTCTGCGTGTCAGCGAAAAACGCTGCTCTTTGCGTTTCCCCTGTTTCCTCTGGCGGCGCGCGCTAACCTTGTCTCGCGATCCCGCTTGAATTTCCTGCGAAACGTGCGAGCTTCGCTAAAAATGGTCTAGACTGGAAATTCGGTCTTACTATAGCACAACACACTCGATCTATAATTCTCGCGAACACGTGGAACGTGACCTGTCTTGTAGAAGATGTTTCTAAACGCTGGACGTTCAACCCGAAAAGAGAGTGCATTCATTCTTAACTCTAATGTTGGTAACCAAAATTTTCTACGATATTCAATGATGTCGCACTGTATAGTTTCAGAGAACTGTTTGTTAAATCCGTGCAAATAATGCTAAATAAAACGTACAATGACACAAGTAGAAACGTGATCACCCAGAATAAATTTAGTGAACCAGTTCGTTAAATCTAGAAAGACATTTCGCGTATTGTTAATCATCAATCTAGAGGAGAGACACTATCTATTAATATATAATATCATAGTCAACATTAATTACATCGATTGTCCGGCAAGATACTGTCTTATTCTACTTACAATATTGGAGTCTGTCCTATTAATCTTGATATAAAACTTGTTCCACTTGTTAGGTAGAAATTCATTCTGGCTCGGTGCCAGTTTTATCTGCTTGCCTGTCTACATACAGCCACTCACAAAAGTCTTCGCGGACAGTGGAATAATTCATTCAATTTAATATTATTAACTTTTCGGGGTAGTAGGATGTTAAAGTATTTATTATTTGATGAATTCACTTTACCGTTTCGTATATAATCATCTTTTATTGGAGCGTTACTGAAAAAGCAAAACATTAAATTAAATGGAAGGGCAGCTTTGTGTACAGACGCCTTTGTAGATCACCGAGCATATTTGTTCAAACTTTTTATATTACGCTGTGAAAATGTTGCGCAGTATGGAATAGCGGCTTTTCCCGCGGAGTATATACGCGCATCAGAGTTTAACGGGGGAACGGAACGAGAGAATGATTTCCCTATAAATCGAAGAGCCACTTTCGAAAGCGCTTTTTAAATCCCCGGATTTCGAATTAAATATTTCAGCGGGCCGGTGACGCGGTCGCTCGTTCCCAGGCCGTTTAATCTCAGGCTGGCCGTAGTGTCAAATCGATGTGGAATGTAGGTCGAATTCGGCTTACCGGAATTGATTTCTCCGGTTTCTGAATTATTGTTGTAGTGCGCGTGCACTGGACTGTATGACAATCCCTCCCTGCCAACACCGCCGCCGTCCCCCCACCTTCCAATAGCACCTCCGCACTTCTGTTGTTCGAGCCCGAAACGCAAAATGCGCAATACCCGCATGCAATATCAAAGCGTTCATTGTCGAACCGCTTGACGGGACTCGTGCGCTCGGAAAATGGCCTCGAATGATACTGCCTGCGAATCGAGTAATTCGTCCATCTCCTTATCTCGCTAGTCGTTATTCAAAACAAAATTCAAAACAACTTATCCTCACAACTGAACATAAACATTACAAGCATATATAGAAATGAATTTTTGCACGATTCGTTCACGGATTTGGATAGTCCAGCAACTGTAGCAGAAGTGTATCACGAATTGCAAAACCAAATTTGAAGCTCAAAGGATTACCAGAAAGCTTTAATTTTATTTTGAAAATTTCTTCGGCGAAGTCCATTAATAGCGTTCGCTTCGGAGTAGTGAAATTATGAAATTCAAATGTTCGGGGGTTACGGAGTCTGGAACTTCACGGAAACGGTGAATGAAGTAACCGGGGGATCGGGCGAAATGAAAATTTTATGTAAATCCACGGAAAAAGCTGGGGCGCCTCCGTAAATACTAGTATCACTGACGGAGTTTCCCGTTTGTTTTTCAGCGTACATTTTGGAAATTGTGCTTGGCCAGCAAGGACCGGTGTTCGTTCTCGAGCCACCAAGTACCCTGGTCTTCTCCAATACCACGGGCTCCCAGCTAAGCTGCTCTGCCCATGGGAGTCCGACGCCGCACGTCACCTGGATAACTAGCCCAGATCAGAGACCGGTCACTGCTGTTCCCGGGCTTAGGTAAGCAATCAACATAAGAGCTTCATATGGGACAATGTGCCCGGAACAGTCCTCGGATAATTTCGATACCATCGAAATGAAATTTCCATCCGCTCTGGGACTACAATATATCTCCTCGCGTTTATCTCAAAATGGGAGAGAAGCAATTTATTTATACATAATTTCAAAGTCATTCCCAAGAAAACACTTTGTCTGATTAATTATTTACTTGTCAACATCTACTTGTTATTGCTGGCACTAATTTGCATTCACATTAAGCTGTTCATCTGTTACAGATTAGTAATTTCAATGTCATTCCCAAGAAAACATTTTGTCTCATTAATTATTGATTTGTCACACTTGTTATTGCAGGCACTAATTTACATTCACATTAAACTGCTCATCTGCTACAGATTAGTAATTTCAATGTCATTCCCAAGAAAACATTTTGTCTCATTAATTATTGATTTGTCACACTTGTTATTGCTGGCACTAATTTACATTCACATTAAACTGCTTATCTGCTACAGATTAGTAACTATAACACTCTACTACACAAGTTTTTACCTGTCGGATTAAACACTTACTTGTACTTCTCTGTGTAGCACATACATATCACTTCTAAATTCTTGCTTGAACATCGCCGTATCGTGTAGCAAGCTAATTACAGTGTTACGTCATTGTGAACATTAATCTCTGCTGCTGGTCTGACTATGCACGTTCCATATCACTTGTCGCATGGAAGAGCGAGCCCCTCGTTCATCTGACTACACGCCTCTTGTATCACTACCCTACTTGTTTGACTATAACCGTTCTAAAGCTTGACACCCTCTACTGGCCTGGTTATAAACAGCCCATACCACTTATCAACCGTAACACTGTCTGTCTATATGTAGCTTATATCACTTGCCAGATCTAGCACTAATATCCTCTCCTTACCCGACTACAAATTTCCTATATCAATTGCCGGAGGAAACAATGAAATAGCCTATTTGTCTGACTGTGTACATTCTATGCCATTTGCCGAATACAATAATGTTTCGTGCATTGAGTCTGACGGTATATACTCTATTCCACTTGTTGGGTACAATAGTGATATACTTCACGTGTCCGACTATAACTGTCCTATATCTTACCAAGGCAGTACACTTGCCTGCCCATAAATGTCCCATACTCCTTGCCAAATAAGACACTGGCATCCTCTATTCATATGGCCATACACAAGTTGTACTACTTACCGAAGGAAACACTCCATTGTCTGATTATAAACGTTGTCTACTACTTACCGACTGGAACAATTGCGTAGCACATTTGCCTGATTAGAATCGTTGTGTATCACTTTCAATGTATAATATAATCCTGACACTTTCTACTTGTGTGATGGTACTCGTCCTATATCACTTGACGAATCCAACACTGACGTTCTCTACACATCCGACTATAAATGTCGTATGCCACGCCTCACAGTCTGCGTCATATATCAATCGCCAGACAAAAGCCAGACATCCTCTACTCGTCCGACCATAAATGTCCTATATCACTTGCCGAATGAAACATTGGAATTTTCTAGTTGTCCGGTTATAAACGTTGTCAACCATTTACCGACTGGAACAATTACGTAGCACATTTGCCTGATTAGAATCGTTGTGTATCACTTTCAATGTATAATATAATCCTGACACTTTCTACTTGTCTGGTGATACTCGTCCTATATCACTTGGCAAATCCAACACCGACATTCTCTACACATCCGACTATAAATGTCGTATGCCACACCTCACAATCTGCGTCATGTATCAATCGCCAAACAAAAGCCAGACATCCTCTACTCGTCCGACCATAAACGTCCTATATCACTTGCCGAACGAAACACCGACACTTCTCCGTCCGTGTGACCAAAACATTCGTCAAGATTTAATCGTTTGTTCAGCAAGGAAAACTACGATAAACGGGGCCGTATGAGCCAAACGAACAATCGTTCAGAACGAAATCTTTTGTAGTAGACCGCGGGAGGGGGTGGGGGGTGGTAGATAATTCGATTTACTTGTCGCTGCCCGAGATTAGTCTGTCCTCCCGACGTCACGAAGATATTTGTCGAAAAAGAGCCGTCCACTGGGAAGGCATCCAACGGGGACCGGCTTTCGTTGACGAGAGAGACGGCTTCCCGTAATTCCGTTTCAGTTATCGAGCCGCCTTTGTAAGATACGCTTTTTCAGCTGCAAAATTCGCGACGCCAGTCGCAAGAGTGTACGACAAGATAGAAAATGGGTAAGCGGATTAGCGTGTTCGGGATTTAGAAGTTTCGAGCCGCTGTAAATTGCCCGAGTTTCCTAACGCGTTTCCGCGATCAAACTTACATTGTCTCGCCCGGAAAAATCCGGCCCCGGTATTGCGCTCGCAGAGCCGTCATTATCGCACAACTTTCACCGCAACCAATTAATAATTTCGAACCGGTCCGGTTAGCAATCACGGCGCGGCGCCTTTTTCTAGCGGACCGACCATCGATTCACACGGATCCATCAAACTTTACGTGTCGGGCAGGGAATGAAAAAATTATTTATTCAACCTGTTCACATGGTACACGCATGTCCCTTTCGGGAAAGAAGTACATAATGTATCAATGTGCAGACCCAGTCTACGCATAACAAGAATTTACGTACATTTCAAAGCTTGTGTCGTAGAAAGAATTTTCAAAAATTTTACTGGATCATATTGGGTAATTCTAAATGCTTAAGAGGAAATAATGCGAAGCAAGTAAAATTAATGTTACAGAATTCATTGATTGAATAGAAAGAAGATAAAAAGATCCTAAAACGTCATGGCATCACGTAATTAATAAAATGACGTAGAAATACATAGTACAGATATTGTGATTTTTAACGCATATTGTTAAATTTATCATATTTTAAAATTCGAATAAACATTAAAATTAAAATACTGTAATCATTTTTTTTATATTCTTTCATTTATTAAATATTAAATATAAAACAATCAGTGACATTAAATAATCGAAATAGACCAAAAAGTGAGGATCAAACAATATTGACTTATCTGGTACGTAACTCAGCCTTCGTTAAAAACAGACGCTACAAAAATGGACGAGAGAATGTCTTTACACAGTTTTATAACAAAAACAACTGATAGCGAATCGCGTGATCTTTTCCTTTTTATAAATAATGATCGGAACAACTTACCTCGGGAGCTTTTAACCCCAGTCTCCCCTGCGGAACTTGGAGCGGGTTCAGTTGACAAATTTTGTGGGTCATCCAAAGTGGAAGTATCTTTGACGATCGGACTCGGCATGACTGTCGGTATCTATCCTCAGGATACAGCGAGGCGAAGCCCTCCGGATCGTGTAAGATTCGTATTATTGGAAGTTTGATGCTGTACGCTCGGCAATATCGTAACCGTGGCACCTGGGGAAACCATTTCCTCCTGGTAATTGAAATGTTCCTTATCCAATGGCCGTCTCTCGTAAGTTTGTCCGCAGTTCGATGTCCCCGGGGAAAGCGTAAACTCTCGTTCCCATGACTTCGATAGATGGGCATCACACGTTAATCACATTGCCATGCAGCCGTGGCGGAACGATGCGAAAAACGAAGCCGCAAGCGTTCACTGTCAACCGCGTGCTGCATAGCGAATATTCCAAGACGGTTTTGCCAAGAAATACGAGTCGTCGCAAAACAAAATAGTGAACGTTTTTATTTTAGCTAATTTAATTGAAATAACGCGAATCGCGTGATCATACATTGTGTCATTCGGCTTAAGAAATTGAGAAACGTTTTTATAACAATAAAATTGGTATAAATGTTTTATTTACAACTGTCATAAGAACATGAAACATTCAAATACAACCAAGAGATGCGTATGTAAATAGGAACAAGTGGTACGAGTCAATATCTAATCTTACACGTGTCGTATAAATCCAGAAACGCCCAAGAGATATAAATGAAGATGAATAGAAAATATTTAGAGATATTCAGAAGACATGTACATGAACGAAAGCAAGTAGTTAAGATAAATGCTTGATCCACCAAGTGTCGCAAAGATGGAGATGCAACAAGAACCACTCGGAATGGAAATGAGTAATAAAAATAGACGTCTGATCCAACAAGTGTCGCAAGGATTGTACTCAAACAAGGAGTATAGAACGCCTTTGATCAGACACGCTCCTTTCCTGCTTGACGTTCGCTTCTATATTCTCTGCTCTCTTTCCAATGATACACCCCCTTGAAACCCTTTATCCTTGCGTATCTTCCTTCGCGGACCCTTCACCGACATGTATCTCTCCGTTGCAAACTGCTCTCCACCGTTCCCTTTATCGAACGCTTTCGAACTCGTCGGAGGCTTCTTTTCCTTGTCGGAGCGGGAGCCCTCGAGGGCACCGATACGTCTTTAATCGATCGGTGGATTCGAGCAACGGATAACTGGCAGCCAATTTCGCTCGAGACGCAAATGAACGCGACCGTTGAATGCCTGACCGTGGAGAGCGAAGATCGGAGGCTCAAAGGGACCTTGGGATCCGAGAATGGGAGGATGGAAACGGTGAAAGGGTTGCCAGCCCAATCCAAGGTTGTTTCCCCTGCGATATCCGCGAAGTTCTTTGCGGCCGGGGAAGCTCGTACTGTTTGTATCCGCTCCAAGAATCAAACTGTTCCGTGACTTCGACAGAAACGATCCAATCTTCTCCGCGGTTGATGTCTGGGATCAGCGAGGAATTCCCAGGTGAAAGTAACATTTTCCGAAACTCTTTACCAGTGATTGAATCCTGCGGTCTGAAGGCCGCATTCAGGCGGGATCCTCCGACGAGATACGAACGAGACCTTCCAGCGTGCTTCTCGGAATTTTAAACAGTGTACTACCAAAATCTCTGATGGCCAAGCGAAATGGGATCGACGAGTCATGGATCTCTACTATTCATTCTGCTTTACGTATAGACGCGTTTTCATTGTGTTTGAATCTTTCGGATGCTTGTCCGATGAAACGTTGGTTCATACTACTGCTTTTTTTATACTACTTCTTTGACACGCATGAACGGAATTCTTGTTGCAATAGGATGAAGTTCCTTCACTTCAAATCTACGGTAGATTCAGTCCCGAGAAAAATTTTTCAATGTTTCCAGAAATGGTTCAAACCATTCGGAAGGGAATATCTCTGTTATTTTTAGTAATATGAAAAAATGTTTCAGGAAGAAAATGTTTGGTTCGGTGGTGTAATAATGGAAAGCGGTAAGCATGAATATGGTCTTCATACGTTAAGTTACGCTTTTTGAAGAATAACTCATTGAAAAGTCATTTGCACTAATCAAAATACGCCGTTCCATTTTAAAAAACAACGATGACCTTGAAATATCGGAAATATCCCCACCAAACATTTTTTCGTATTACTAAAAACAACGTAGATATTTTCGATGGGAGTCTTAGACGCGTCACCTTGTATATCATGTATAAAGATGTGGTTAAAGAAGCATCTTGTTTGTACGAGTGTATTAAAAACGAGGCAGTTGAAACGAACGAAGGGAAGATCAACAAAACTAACGGGCCGGCACGAAAACCAGAAACGTTTTCTGGTTATGCGAACGAGGCACCTGGCATTATGGCTCGTGCACTGGAATTTGTCTTCTCGCGCGAGCGTTCGGCCAACGGGAACGACCCGCCCATTTAATCTGTGTCACGAGATTATTATATTTTACAGTGGCCGGCCAGACATCGAGCGGATGATGCATGACCGGGAGTTGGTTAACGCATCCTCGACCCCCGCGAAAATGGAACGGCGTGGCTCATGGGCGGTGCCACCCCCACGCGAGTGGGAATCTGTTGATGACGCTTGACGCGTTGAAAAACCGTGCATGACACGCTACCACTGCGTGTTCGACACGGAATACTGAACAGGGCACGGGCGAGAGAAAAAAAATCGCGCCGGCGTATTTAAACCATTACGGTCGCGTGTTGACATTATATTCCGCTGTTACGACACCGATTCGACAGTGCATCTGCCTCCACCAACACCAACATCAAACCATATTTCCCGTTTGCATTTTAAAAACATATTGTCACCATTTCCTCACCCCCACACACTCGCTCCTGAACGAGTCATTACTATACGCGTTACACGAGTAAAATTGCGCATAAATTGACTCGGAAGCGAGGTCGAAATTCGAACGTAGATTAGATCAAGTGTAATTCGCGAGATAGAAGGAATTTCGAGCTTCAATTGGAGATTGGAGGCCCGATAGAATTATTAAACAGAATTAACCGCTCGCTATTTGCGCAAATTGGAACTCGCGGAAAAACGTTTCGGCCAATTGAAACTCTTCATCAAAGAATTAAAGTTTTTTTTTACACGGCACCAGAGGCGGTTGCAATTTTCGTAGAAGGCTCCGAGGGGGTCCATGTTTCGTTCGATGGAGGTGGGAAGAATGCAAATGCGCGGGGGACGAGATAATTGTCAGCGCTACGGTCATTTCATGGTAATACTCGCCAGTCGTTCGTCTAATTCATAGGTTCCCTTTTTTGAGTCACGACTCTCTATTTAAAGCTTTTTTGTTCGGCGACCCCTTTCGTTAAACCTTAAGCGAATTATTGGAGTAACGACGGCCCTGTTTCAATTTACTTTGATAATTAATTAATGTACATATATTGATGTAACTATTTATACAAACATTTATTATCTCGCTTCATTTCCGATGCTGTAAAGCAAAATTGATTTATGCTTAACAATTCAACGGAAATGAATATTTAAATATATTGATGGAACCGTTCAAATTTTGTATCTCGTTTCGAAAATTCATTTAACAGTCTCGCATCTCCATTATAAACATTTTTAAGGTATTACAATTTCAGTTTCCATACATATTTTAAAAAATCGTGCACCCTGCTCTTGAAAATGTTGAAAGTTTGGCATGATATTTTCGAAAGGGATTGTCGAGCCAGGAAAAATTTTCAAAAAAGAATCTCCGAACAAAAATAGTCAGCAAAACTGTCTTCTGATCCCCAGAACTCAATTTTTTTAAAAAGAGGGGATCGCTTTTTGCAATATTCTGAAATTCAGCCACATTTTACTTCACTACAGATAGCCGTCCTCGCAACACAGGTGCGTGTCACGAATGCGAGGTAAATGGGGGTTGTCGTATTCAGGAAATGCGACGCGAAATTTCGATTTTGAGCATTGACCCGCGCGGTGACCGTTCCGTGAAAAAATCGATGCTCACGGAAATAACCGAATTTTCAGTTTCGATTATCGACAACGTGTCCCGGGCAAGCTTTCCCCGTACACGTGATAAATATGAACACGGATTAAACGAGGCGGGCACACGATGCTTGCCCGGGGAAATGATTTACATTAACGTTTAATGCGTTCAACTTCACCGTCCATGCACGTCAACATGAAATATCCGATGGCTGCCGTAAACTCTATAACGGATCGAAAAATTATTTTATAAAGCCCCGTATGTTATTAATTATCGCCATTTACCTGTCCAGCGGACGTTATTCTATTTGTTTGACGAGCCATCGACACCCTCCACTTGTCTAATTGATAGGCTATCGTTTGACGTTTCATAAATGGTTGGATCTCCATCACTAGCGATCAGATATGTTATCAAGTATCTTCTATAAACGCAGTTTCAGATATATTAAATATTTTTGTTGAATTCTTGATCTTCTATTTGTTTAATTATAACGTTTTTATTTGTCGGTTCGTATAAGGTTGACTTGTACTACACTCCTAACGTGTTAAATGTTCTTGTCCGTGTTCTTGTCTGATTGAGAACGTACTTATACTACTTGTTTATTCAAATGGCTTTACTTTAGGTTGTCTAATGCATTTCTTGTCTGACGACACACCGGTTGCCACTACTTGCCTCACTGTATACATATATTCCTGCTTCCCTAGTCCGGCCATCCATTGAGCTACTCTACTTGCTAGAACGTACATCTCCTGCACCACAATCGCTGCATCAATAATTGATCTTCCCTACTTCCGTAGTAATACATTTCTTTAAATATTTACAGGATTTCTAACATCATACGTTTTCATTAATGCTTTCTATGGAAAACCCTAATTAAACATTTGCTTCTTTCATTGATCAGGGATGTCCTAAAAAAAATTTGTTTACGCTGAATATTAACGTGGATATTATGCAATATTCATCGAAATAAAATTGCTCAGGCAGCGACCGCGATCATTAAACATCATTGAGCGCACCCACACTCGCTATGGTCGTACACACTCCTAATTAAAACATCTGAAAAGCTTCCCTCGCATTTTATATTCGGTACTCGCACGAGCGAAGGAAATCTAGGAGGAGTAGAATTTCCATTTCCGGTGATAACGCCGGAAATGGAAATGTATGCGGGACATTATGGCCGACGACAAACATTTTTTTGCTTCCGTTATTTGCAGGCAATTACTTGGGAATGGAACCCTGTACTTCCCGCCGTTCCTCGCGCAGGATTTTCGCGCGGAGGTCCACGACGCAAGGTACAGATGCCGAGCTACCAGCTCCGTGGGGACAGTGCTGTCTCGCGAGGTCACGCTTGGTGCTGGTAAGTCAACAAGAATGCACGAAAAGTTTTATTAACATCCCAAATCCGCTGAAACGTTTTCGCCACCAATTGTTGCCTACTGCTTTCTATGTTTTCCTTTCATTTTGACGTATGTATATTACGGTGGCTCTTATTTTCAAATTTTCAATTACTCTCACGGCATCCCCCAGAATTGTTCCAAATAATTACAAAAAATCTGTGTAAAGTGTAACGGGAAAACGTGCCCCAAGTCCCTTAAACATTAAAATTATTAATTAAGTGCTCACAAATAGTTTTTCTCGAATATCTTCTAAATTATTGTATTTACCGCGTCAAGAAATATGTACGACAAAACCTGTAGATCTGGACAGGCTGCGACTTCTATGTCCTCTTACTATTTTTCGTAAAATAAACGGTTTTTGAAAAAATCGTCAAAAATGTCGGACCAAAAACAAAAAATTTTGAAAACAATTTTCGGCAAGAGTAAGTAAGAGCCACTCTGATGTATATATAATTTATTTTCACGCACAACATTTTAGTTGAAACGAATTGAATCCCCTCAATTGTATAGTATTAATAAGTAATTTGATGTGGTGGAATATAATGGTCGCGAAATCGGGCTAACCAAACAATTAAATAATTTCGGGTAGATTTCGACGCTATTTATCGAGTCCTCGAATGGGAGCGAAACGCACTCGGTTAATGGCACGAAAATAGTGCAAAATATTGCGTAGGCTGACACGTTCTCGTTGCGCGGTCGTCACGTATTCTCCGTGCAGGCGGACACAAGTCTCATTATCGTATCCCAGCGCGGTACTCATTAATTACTATGCTTTTTCTCGTCATGGTCGCGCTCGACAGTGAGATGAAAATACTCACACGACACGCTGTGCCAACGATATACGGTATCGCGAAAGTAATTACGTTTTTAGTGTCGAATGAAAAAGACGCGTCTGGCCGTGGTCGTTAACGGATTGTCTGCTTCTTATTTTTTAATTAAACTGTGCTCCATATTCGCCGAATCCCGGTCGTAGCAAAAATAGCAACTCTCGAATGAAATTGTTTTATAATTCACAGCCAGTCTAAGACAATAATTGATTTTGTCCAGCTTAAGTGCCAAACAATTTTTCCAATATTTTTCTGTACGATGATGAAGGAACATTTTCTGTCAAAAATCAAATTTTACCGTCTTAAAAATTTATCAGACTTTTCTCCTACAGACTTTCGGATTAAATTGTTTTATGATTCTCAACCAGTCTAAAACAGTGAGAATTATCTTTTTAAATAATTGATTTTGTCCAACTAAAGTGCCAAACAGTTTTTCCAACAGTTTCCTGTACGATGTTGAAGAGACATTCTCTGTCAGAAATAAAATTTTAAGCGTCATAAAAATTGATCAGGCTCTTCTCCTACAGATTTTCGGATTAAATTGTTTTATGATTCTCAACCAGTCTAAAACAGTGAGAATTATCTTTTTAAATAATTGATTTTGTCCAACTAAAGTGCCAAACAGTTTTTCCAACAGTTTCCTGTACGATGTTGAAGAGACATTCTCTGTCAGAAATAAAATTTTAAGCGTCATAAAAATTGATCAGGCTCTCCTCCTGCAGACTTTTGGATTAAATTTCTTTCGCCCATACGAGACAATGGGGAGAACCAGCGAAAACGACCATTAGGTCGCAAGTGTCCGGGTCCGCAGGTTTCGTGCGCAATTCCCGGCTCGTTTCCGGAAGTGTTATCCGAGAGGCGTGATCGGTAAACACATCACCTACTTGCCAGACCGCATTGTCGCTAAACAAGCCGCAGGCGAGGCTTCCCCTTACGGTTTTTGCAAGCGGATGTGCGGATCAATGTTGCAGCCACACGCTGGTAACGGTGCTGTTACGTTAAGCACTTCCGCCCGGGGGAGAAGTAAAATCGCGGGTATTGTATTGGCTGGTTCTTCGTCCCGAATAACTTACCAGCTGATTATAAGTGAAAGCTGCTTAGCATAATCACCTGAATATTTAGCAGTTGCAAGGTAAAGTTGATTTTGCCGCCGTCGCCGCGCCGGTAAATAATCCGCGAATATTCCAAGATCCGTGGGTTCTTCCAGCCAGTTTTTCGTATGGCCATTGTGCGATCGTTATTTCTACGACGGTGAGATCGTGTTTACGCGTCTATCGTCCGAGAGAAGTTTCCTTTGGCTCGCGAAACGGTGTGGGAAATTACCGGATAGAATCGTGTACGATTCTTGCCCCGGCCAAACACAGACTCCCGCTACTTGTCTGATCAAACACCGAACTTATCCACTTGCTAACTGCATAGTTCCCTGAACCAGTTGCCCGATTACAGGGCCACGGGTCCCGTGTTGCTTGTGTGGGTGCTCGTCCCTGCGCCACTCGCTCTCGCTCGATTCGAACGTGTTACATCGTCGTCTTACAACATTGATCCTTGCATGCAACGATCTTCGTTACTTTCGCTCGAAATACTGTTGCTTTACCACGATCCACCGGGGAGACTTCTCTGTAGTGAGCCACCGAAACTGCGTCTCTTAGTCCTTTCTTGTCACGTTCGTCATGATTATATATTCATTGGTCGATCCGCGGAACATCGGGCAGCCCGAGAATTTATTTATCCCACAATTCGATTGCTGGGATCGCAAGAATGGTACCGGATAAGTGCTGAATGTAGATGGATGGTTGCACGGTGATTTGGACTACTTGTTCGAGTAAGCATTGAGTTGTACTACTCGTTCGATAAGGGATTGAGTTGCACTGTATTTGATAAATTAAGCATGGATTTGCTCTACTTGTTCGATGACGTACTAATCCATCCTGTATTCCCCCTAGAAGTTGTTGATCTCTTCCACTTGTCGGATTAGACGCTGATCTGTACTACTTCTCTGGGTAGTCGTTGGTTTGTACTACTGGATCGAATGAACACTGATTTCTAGCTATTATTGACAATGTTATTGTTGGATTATCAACAAGCTATACACACAATGAACTTGTTGTTCGTTGTCGAAACTGTCAATGATCTCAGAATCATTCTAAACAGAGATTTCAAAGTATCCCATTTGATAGTTTGTTTCAAGAGCCGGACTGTGAGGTCTAACCTAAACAGTCTGGAGACACGAGAGGATCCTAGTTTCCTTTCGGTGTTCCAACGGTTTTCTTTTCGGGATCAGTCGCAGTAAAGCGCTTCCTCTCGCGCCGTATAAGAAAGAACAGTTTTATTTTAAAAGTACCAGTCTACGTTTCTTAACACCCATTTCCAATAGTTACTAATTTTCTGACAAAGTATCTCGGCAGCTGTCTGGCCAACCACTGACTTCTACTACTTTCCCGACCGGGGTCTCCCGATCCGAGCAAATTCCACCGGATCTTTTCTCTTGCGCGCGGTGTCAATCGACGAATCCGTAATTCCGGTAACTTTCTGTCGGTATACGTGGCTCCATGCAGTTCCGATGGGACCGTCGGTGTCTCCTCGCCCTTTCCCGTCACGTTCGTTCTCTCCTCGACCACGTAATCGATCCGGCGGAAGACGGGAACACGAAAATTTATTTATCCATCGATACGGAGAGTCGGTTGGCCCTCGGGGAGAGGAGGGTTACGTGCGTACAATAAATGTCAATTACAGACGTAGAACGTCGGCCGTAGAACGTGACCGGTCGCGCGCGGCGCCGACTAAAAGTTCCCGAAGATCCCATTATGCCGGAAGCGTTGTAACGGACTGCGTTCCCACCGAGACATCCCCAGGTAAATACCGAAGGGAAAACGCCCGGTGAAAGCCGTTAAATTGTATCGGAGGAAGTTCGATTCGTGCTCCACGCTAGCCAAAGAGAAGTGCGAGGACCAAAAGAGGAAGGGAGAAAGAGAAGAAACGAGTCGTGTCCGTAGGAGCGAAATGTTGCTGTAACGGGACAAAACTTTGTCCGGCAGGGGGTTTACGTGAGCCACCATTTAAATAGCTGATTTTAAGCCGACCGACGCCACCGGTGCATACAAAGCTACCCCCTCGTGAATAGCACCTGTACATACACAGAGCTACCGAAATTAGAAGGGAATTCGGATTCCTTCTATTTAAGTTCTATCCGCCGCCGACTTCGATCCGCCACCCTACCCCATCGAACGTCAATGGATTCGAACCTTTCACAGTGTTTGCTACTGCCTGGCAATTTTTAACGTGACTCGGGTCCAACTGACTTTTCGAGAAACTATTCTTCCCGACGCACACGATTTTCCTTCGATTCAGCAAGCAGTAAGTCGTCTTTAATGAAATATTCTTCGACCAAGAGCAGAAACTTCTTCTGTGTCCTCTGTGGTACTGGTCATTACAAGATTATTGACCACGACCACTCACACTGTAACGACCTATACTACTAACAAACATTTTCTAATATCTCTAATGTCGTTATCATTGTTTGTTAGGGTGGACCTAATTCTTCAACTGTGAAATTTTGAGAACACCGCCCTGGTGTTCCATATCACGAAAGAATGATACATCTAAAATTTTAGATTGACGTCGGGAAGACGTGGGGAATAAAATTCTGAAACCCGGAAAAATATAGTGTTCCAATGAAATTTTCTTACCAATGACACAATTTTAGGGGGCGGTGTGAAGAAAATCCTAATAGCTAAGATTCACCCTACTGTTTGCTTTTATTGCTCACAGTGAATCCTGAATTACACAACAACCTCTCACGAAGTTCCTACTTTTATGAAGTATCCGCGACATGGAAATACGTGCTTAAAATTCACGCGAGAATTTCCCTCGGTCCTTATTTAATAGGTTCCCCTTGTACGCGTCCTAGGACAATAGCCACGTAAGCCGGCATCACAGCACGGGGAATAATACCTCGTTTCTTTCCCTATTCTCTTTCCGACCGCATTGCCCCCATGGCATTCGTTTTGTTTGAGTCGATGGTAAAATAAAATCAAACGTGAAAGATCGTGCTCGCCGTGGAACACGCAGCCAACTAAGAACGCATTCATTTGCATACATCTCGCGGATTTATTCGCCGTTCCACGATTCATTCATCCATTCATTTCTCGATTCACAGTAACGGAACAATGTGGAGTTTCAATGAAGCATAAACTGTTTATTCCAAGCGCCCCACCTTTTTCCGCGATGTCGCGACTCGTTACTTCACTGGCGTGCGGTCTAAGCACTCGACGGATTAAGACTGATACGAACATTTGAATACTGTCCAGTCTATTAGGGTTGACCGTGGATAAAGAACGAAAGGGGAGTCATGAGAAAGGGAGGAAGAGAGAGAGAGAGAGAGAAAGACATTCCAGTGGCCGGATTGCGGGACTCGAAAAAGGAATACTCGATTAGAGAAAGGGCAAAGTCGCCTGATCTCCGGCGCGCTTTCCATCTCGGAGCAGCCTTGCTCATCTGGATGCACGGTATCGCGAAGTGAAAGGCCGTGGCTATAGTAAAGAGCGATGCCGGGCCGGACAAGGCTGAAAAGCGATGAGGAATTTATCTGAAATGACATCGGGGCGACCCTCGTCTCCGGCAAAGGACTTATTCCCGAAGAGGGCGGCTGGGGGAGAGGCGCGGAGAAGGGTGGGGGCATGGCGGCATTGTCTAAAAGGGGAACCGTGCTACCCTTTTTCCCCGAGCACGTATCCCAAGCGGGCTACCAGCACCGCGAGAAGCCAAGGGACGCCGGGAATATTCATCGAGCCGTGCCACTTTCGATGATGATCTCTGACGGTACCCGGCACGAACGAGTCGACCAAAGCAACCGGGAGAAAGAGAGCGAGAGTATCGGGGATTCATTGTTTTTTAAAGGATCGGTAATTAATTAATTCTCGGGTCATACTTTACCGCTGGGAGCCCCGAGCATTCATCGCGGTAATTGGAACCGGTTGTTGCCTTTGCACGCGTTCGCCGCCGGTGTGATCGTACGCTGCGATTTATTTGATTCATTATTGTGGTCGATGGTCGGAAATATTGATTGGACTGTAAGGGTCTGATACGAGGCGGGTTGTACCACTTGTTTCGCTGTGGAGTAATTTAAACGATTTCGGAGAACCATATAGAGATAGGTTTACAATATTTCCTCTATTGAAAAAACGATTATATTATAGGATAAGAGCTGTTGCTCCTGTTTTAAAAAATGGTAAAAAAAGACATTATTCCACCACCTGTCTACGCAAATGTAGAGCTTCACTATCTCTCAAGAATTAACCACTTGTCCGACCCAATACTGCCTATTACTACTACCGCCAAACTTTAATTCCCGCCTTCCCAATGTACTTTTTATTATCGTTTCTCCGAAGATTGAAATGAATTTGCAAAATAAATTGCATGGCGTTTCGAATGGCTGGTAAAGCCCTGAAAAATGGATCCCTTGAAGGGGTTAATTCCGTCCGTACATATTGAACCGATCACGCTCGAAGGAATCAGCGAATCGAGCCGCGTCGATACAGAAATAGACGGGGAACGGATACGCGACGCCGTCACGTAAACCGAAGAAACTTAATCCCGGCGATGGTTGCGAATCCACGGAAATATCGTTGCCCGGTTGGGTGGAGATCTGCGCATATTGGCTTCATTTGCACGTTTCGTTTCGCCCGTCGTTTCCTCCCTCTCTCCGCAAGAATTTTATCTCGTCGCTCGAGCATTTCCCGACCTCGTAACCGGTCGTTGGGAAGCGCGCCGTCTCAGGAACCGCATCACTACCCTAATTTTTAACGGTTCTCCCGTGGAACACCTGGAATAATCAAGAATCTCATCCTTACGTCCCATCCGAGGATCTCTTTGTATTTTTTACAGCCGAGAACGGCGCTGCCTAATTGGAGCCGTTAAGTCGAGCTTAATTTCTATTATGTGTTTTACGGTCACTATTGCGGACGCTCTTTCCGCGACGGTATAAGTTTTAATCCGAGCAGCTTAGCCCGCGAGCCCTGAGCAACTAATTAGGATTTCGTAAATCGCGGCAGAGCGGCCGGAAGAAGAGCTTTTTTGAATTTTTCTCGAATAAATTTCCTGCGAGTACTCGCAGCGCGAGCGTGAAATTAACTTAACGAAGGTACCAGATTTCTACGGATACTACTACGAGATCGTAGATTTGTTTGTCCGAAGCTCGTCGGGGTTCGAGAAGACAGAATTTTCGGAGAGCTCTCGAGCCCGCGATGGACTCGGTCGATTGCTACCCGTCGTCGCGGGCAAAGTTCGCAAGTCGAGGCCGTCTAGGGCAACAGAAATTCTTCGTTTCGCTCTGAGCGAAAGTTTCGCCGCGGGCAAACGCGCGCCGAGCCAATTTAAGCCGAAAAGAGGAATTCGAAAGTCGAGTTTGAGCTCGATGCTCGTGACCATGTAGCCCCTTCTATGGGGAAAAACTTGGTCAGACCCCGAAGGGCTCTTGACTTCGGGGTCGCACAGTCGACTAGCCGGCTTTGGTTGGCTTCGGCGGCTGCTTTTAGGTACCGTGAGAAACCGGACTTCAAAATTGGAGAAAACACTGTCAGTATACTCGCAAAAATCTGAGAAGCGGTAGAAATGTATACCAGTATCACAAATGTGCTGAATTTATGACACTATTTCAAAAGTCAGAAGCAACCTCTCATTATTGAGTTCTACTACACTATCTACGATCTACACTACTTACTGATTTATATTTCTCGTCTCGTAACAGCATTTTTTTAAACCAGTTTCGCCAAATTCTGGTTCGCACTACTTGTTTCACTAAGTATCGGTTAATACTCCTTGCCTGTCCAAACTTGAATGTATCCTATCAGTTCGGTCAAATGCCTGCTCCTTGTGTTCACTCGATTAGACCTCGACATTCTCTATCCGTCTCTCTAAAGAGCTCTCTTCATCACTTGCCTATTAACATAGCTATCATTCTTTTGATGAAACTGTACTCTTACTTCTTGCTCGATCAAACATTGACCTGTGCTACTTGCCTAACCAAGCAGAAGCCTGTTGTACTTACCTACACGACTGCACTAGAAATTCTACGATGTTATAGTTTGCGTGAGTTGTGAATTACAATTCAGTGCAAACTGTAGTGAAAGTTTCTACAGCCAGAAGTTCATCTTCTATCTTTCTGTTCCGTTAAAGAAGATTAAATGATTCTACTTTATTCATGTGGGACATATTCCATTGACAATAAGTATTCATTGCGTCCATTATTTTTAGTAACTTTTCAACATCCTTAACCTCTTGCCTTACAATATCGTGTCAGACTCGTGATGAAGATTTTGAACAGAATCTAATAAAGATGTACATATGTTATTAATCTCCTTTAAACCGAGATAAAATTCTATTTTGGTTTTGTTGATGTATAGTTATTGAAGAACATGTAGGCATGCAATAGATATAAATTTTCTCCTTTTTTTAGGACATTACGAACTACAAAGAAAGTTCTAATCACTGAAACCGTAAAATAAATTGTAGGGCAAGGGGTTAACATACTCATAGTGCAACCAAAATTGCAGAAAATACGACGATCTCGTATCCGAAGGATCACATTGTTCGCGAAATTCCGCAATATATAGTTCCCATGTGACAATGCGATTACTTTAAAGGCGATAGAGAAAAGACTTTGTGGTCGACGGAACGCAAGCAGCCAATTGATTCCAATTACCGTGAAAGAGGCCCGGCCAACTTTAATTTCCATTAAGATCCGCGGTTTGTAGATAGCGGAATCCTGAGAGCAAGCGTGTCGCACAAAGAGAGAAGGGACTCTCCGCTCGCAGACCGTTATCAGCTGACCGTTAAGGATGCGCGCGAGCGAGAGAGCGACCCGGTGGCTTTTAAGCAGCGATAATTAACGCGGGAATAAGCAACGCGGTCCGTGACTCGAAATGTAAACGGCCCCGATGAATGGGGCGAACCCGGCGACCCCTATCCTCATGACCAATTAACTGTCTCATTCACGATGTCTCGTGCATCCATCCGGGGATAGGCAGTCGCGACGTCCGGGACGTCCTCGCCTCCGAGTCCGAATGCGACAGAGATGAAAAGAGGTATGTCTGGTCAAAGAGCGCGCGCGCGACCGCCTGCAAAGGGGGAGAGGTCGGAAACGAAAAAAGGAAACGAAATTGCGAGTCCGACTCCGGAGAAAGAAAGCCCGGCCAGGTAGGAGACCAGAACCAGAGGGGTGCGAGATTAGATGAAGATGGCCGACAGGAGATATACTGTGTCCGACGAAATGATGGAACGTTTGATGTACAGTGGCTCCTAAAAGTATTTGAACACCGAACTTTACATTCGAAAGGATGTAATTCTGTGAAGAAGAATCGTACGGCGATAAATCTGCTCTCGTTCTGGAGCTGAAAATCTCTATTTCCATCATAAATCGTTTAACTTTTTTCTAAAACTTTTTTCCATATAATATAGCGAGTGGAGATCTCTGGCATTCCCAGCATTATCTCCTCAAATACTTGTTTCCGTACAGTAAACTTGATTATTTTCACCGTTCCATCATAAACTAGCACATGTAGTAGTAACCATTTAACATCGGTTTTAAAGCAATCGGAAATGTTTCAATCTGAAACCGAGGAATTAAATTGCAAGGCAAGGGGTGAATTACGAAAAATCCTGAAACGTATCAAACGTCCCATCATTTTGCCGAGCACTGTATCAGGTGGGATGGCCGCGCAGGAAGGGTTGCAGTTCCAGGACAAAGGGTCGAGCAAACGGGAAAGAGCAAAAATCCAGGGGGAAGGGAATAAGAAGCAAATAGTGAAGACACACCGGTTGAAAGGAAAAGGGACAACAGGGACGGATTGGTAGGGGGTTTAACTCGGCTAGGGTAGCGAATCGGACTGTGCACAGCCCGAGAGAAAGGTAGGGTCGGTCTGCGTTCCCCGTGGGAGGGATGAAATCTTGGTGAATGCCGGGTCACTCGTTTAAATAATTAAACGCGTAATTACCGCCGGCTGGAACACATTTTAATGAACGGTGCCTTTTCCACGGTACCTGACCCCCGCACCTCCGACGGTTTCCCATCCCCATGAACCGAGAGAGACGTCGTCAAGAGTGTCGGAGTCGTCGACCAACCTCCCCAGACTTTTCAGACGCGAGTTCTGCAGGGCTCCGCGAAACTTTTCGAATCGAAACGGCGAAATAGATTGGCCGGTAACGAGACGCTTCTTCTATATCCAGGAGGCCGACGCGACGGTCAGTCGCCGCACGCAAACTTCGACTTCTTCTTCCGGCTGTTACCCGAGTTCCGGAGGCGGATCCCCGATTATCGGCCTCGAAACCCGTTTGTTAATGAGAACGCCCAGGTTCGATGTAACGAGGCTCAATTAACGCCGCGGATCCGGCGCCCGACGCCGCGACGCTCGCGATCTCTGCGACTACCCTTCGCTACTAATTACGTTTAGCCCCTTAAGCGGCCGACTTTTTGCTGCTCTTCGTGCGAATTGCTGCGTTCGGAGTGGGGAATTATTTCTATGGCAATAACATTATTTCGTGAAACCACGCAATTTTGTGCTCGTGCATCTTGTTGCTTACGGCGCACAGTGGAGTATTTGCCATGAAAAGTTGGCCAATATACGATTTTTCAAATCTTGCATAGGATGAACGATTCTGGTTGTCTGGGCTATTGGAATATATAAACAATAGTGTACCGGTTTTATTTTTCTTTATTTATGTATTTATACTTACGTCGTTATGCATTGAAAGTAATGTAAACTACTTATAACTTATAATCGTAAAAAATCTTACAGAATGATTGATTGTGTTCAAATATTAATAACTACGCTAATTTATTTGATAACGAAATGAAATCTGTGTAAAAGTGCTCTGTATGCCTACTTGAAAAGCTTTTGCAATGCAAGAATTTACACAACTTCTTTAAAACACTTGAAAATCGCTAATTAATGAACGCTGTTTCAGAGACTGTTCGACAACGCAAAGCATGCTATAAAATCTCTTCATTTCCGATGAAGTAGAGTACTTCACGGGTGTACAAATAAAAAAAAGCAATACCGAAGCCTTATTCTTCAGAGCTTTAATTACGCCAGACAGCAGAAATTGTACGACTTACGCAAAATTTTGAGATCGACTGTGCGTCGGTATGAAATTGTGGCAATAATGAAGTTGCTTTATATGTGTTTAACAGAGGTTGCACAAATTCTTTTAATGTTTTTACTGTTTGAAACGACACTTACTCATTGTTATCATAAGTCCATAAAATCCGCTGTGTAGTGATAAGAATGAGTAAGTAGAATATAGAGAACCTCGAAGACATTGGATACAGGTATTTTAGAATGTCGTTGCATTATTTTCGTACCATTAAAATTATCCAAGGAAGGAATACATTATTTCTGCAGGAACAACGATCTTGTTATGCATTTCGTTAGTTGTTACAGTCAGGGATGAAGGTATAAACTCGTATCCCGTAGCGGATTTTAGAATTCGTATCCTCCAGCGGAGGAAAAGGCGAGCTCGTAAACGCGTTACGTCCGATATTTAAATTGCGCCGCCGAAATGAGACAGCGTAACAGCGTGACGACCGACGACCTGACAGTACTATTAAGAGCAATATCGTACCTGGCCTGTCAGTTCCGAGAATAAATGGAGCAGCGACGGAACTGCTCGAGCTGAAAATGAATTTCCGGATGCGGCGCTAATCTTATCTCCGCCGGAGGATTCACCGTCGACGAACGTCCGCTTTTCTTTGCCCTTCCCTCCGCCGCCGTAAAACCGAGAAAATCCACCGGGCCGACATCAAAGAGAGCATCTCGCAATACTAACACATGAGCGTATTGTCTGATACCGTGGCTACCTTAGAAACAATACCTCTTCGAATCGGCTCGGCTTCCTGTTGGTCTTAGAACCGGTTCTTTTTATTAACTCTCATACGCTCCTTAGAAATAATCACATAAAAGATCCTAATAACGAATAAAAGATCCTAATGTAATAATTCACTCATTTCTGCACTTGCGTTTTACGCAAGCAGTTATAACAAAGATAGAATTCCATGTATTATATTATTAAAATTATTAATAGAGGGAATGCATTTTCATTGAACTTTTGTTTCTTAAAATCGACTTGGACAATTTCGAATTTGCATAAAGATCCGCGGTCCGAATAAAAATTCTGGCTACTCAGCTTAAAACGGGGATTAAAGGGGTGTCGAGTGCGCCAGGAGATAAACCATTCCGAACCCTCGGCGCAGCGATTTGTATTCTAAACGTCGATAGGGGGTAGTTTGTAGTTCGATTTGAAACAGAGCAGCGTGAACGCCATTCCGATTCTTCGATGGGTTCTCGGAGGCAAAGCAGAAACCCGGGGCCATTACATCCTCGATTTAGTCTGGGAATCGGGGTGGGGTCGTAATGGCATGGGCGCAGTGGCATCTTCCGTTCGTGGGGGTCGTCTCGTCGATTTTTACCGTGAGAATTTCACCGTGGTACCGGGTATCACGTCGCGCAGCGTGATTTATAACTTCTGCGTCGTCGGTGTCTTTCGCCGGGGCACTCGAGAAGGTGTTGGTAAACAACGTCGGACTCCATGAAAAATCCCCGGGCTGGTTCTATGTAAATACCATGAGAGAGAGGGATGGGGTGGTCGAACCGACCCCGAACTACCCGCCCCTCTGTACTCGCGACTCGATTCGATATCGTTAAACAAATGCCGCTTCGCCAGATATATCCTCGCGCGGAAAGGGCTCTTCTCAGTGATTTATGAAAGGCCAGCGATTAATCAGTTTCTGACGTGCTTCTTTACCGTTCACGGCGATCAGCGGATCCCCCGTGCGCACCCTTGCCTTGTCACGGAGCATTAATGGTAAATAAATGATCATTATTAGATCGCAATTTAGATGATAGTCTGCGCTCCATTGAAAATTCCTACTTTACACATTACTTTATAAAAGTACCAAAAGCACACATAGACCAACAAACTCTCAGGGAATTTTATTATAAAATGTATCTTTAAGTAGATTGTTAGTTAAATGTATGTTAGTTGATTTGTATTGTTTGGCAGTGAATGAATCTGATTCTTCTACGCACAGTAATGGTTTGATTTTTATAATACTTGCAATTACGATCTTTACGATAAATAATTGTATTTTTTTAATATACATATATTGAAGTCTCTAGATAATATCTTATCAATATTTTAAGCGCCAGGCATCGATATCCTTTACTATACTATATATGAAGGTGTACCTTGGAAATTTTTAATTTACATATTGCACCCAATTTCGAAATTAAACTGATAGATTGTTAATGACAGTGAGTACAATAAAGGTGAATCGGAGGGGAGAAGTTTTGGAACTAACGCGGCGGTTAATTCGCGCGAAATCACTGAGGATTAATAAAATATGTCATATAATGGAGCAAGCATGTCCCTTTAATGATGCAATATTGTAACACCAAACAATGGACAGTGCGTTAATAAATAATTCCACGCTTATCTGTGCCATTAATTACGTGTATAGAGTAACAACCAATGAATAAATAAAACTCTCTTTACATTTAATAACGATAATCTCGTTCAATTAATTAGTTCGACAGACGATAATAGTGGTGAAACCGTCACGAGGCTCTCGAATCACGGTTTTCGCGACGCGCGTAATGCACGCACCACGCGCTCCGAATATAACTTTGATTTTCGCTCCGGATTCGTAACAATGATAATCAGTTACTGGTTAATGCTGCATCAGAGTATTTACGGATGCAATGCAGTGCTTTCGAGACGGGGAAATTTCATTATAAATGCAACACAACGATTTCCAGTTTATACAAAGACTTTATTAACTGTTCAAACCGATCCACAAAATGTCCATGAAATAAAAACCTTCGCTTTAGCTAATTAAAATCCACAGAAATCATTTTCATCATGTCCCTCGAGCAAGTTTATCTCGCTTAATATTTTTCTAAAAATATTACACCCGGCTCGTCTTTCGCACGGTGTACATTTCCGCAGATTAATTTTTAACGGCGTTTTAACGTGTTTATTTGTTTTGACACGGGGTTTTTAGTTTCGTTTACTTTCATACGGTTTTGTCATTGTTTTTTGTGTACTGACAGGCGGATTTTTATATCGCTTCTGTGTTTTTTCACTCGGTATTCTACATCCATTTTATTTATTTTTAGTAATCGTTTTTTGGTAACGGTATTTCGCTGAAGCAGAGAAGGACGTAAATAATGTTTATATTAATATGATTATATGTACACGCAGGAATTAAAATTATGTTTGAATATATTTTTAATTAAATGCTGTTTAGTAACAGTATGCCATACAGACATGGCGTGTAACATAAAACTGCGAACACATTGCAGAATTCGATATTGTTGTGTTACAATCGATCTATTAAAAATTATTAAAAGAAGGAATACACTGTCTCTTAACTTATTATTATTTATTTATTTATTTACAGTTTATTTTAACGTGGTCGTTTACACTTGGTTATAACTAGACTGTGTTTCAAAGACTAAATCTTTATGCATTTATAAAATTGTTGAAATATTTTAAAAATTGAAGATGTTAATATATAATTTCTTCTCTATTAAAATCATTAAGGGAAGAAATAACAAACAATTTAGTTTCTACTTCTTGCAATCGATGCAGACAATTTTTATTTTGCATAAAGATCTATAACATATTATACACATCTAGTTATAACATATTAGACATGTAATTTGTAAAGAGGCATATAGTTAACATTGACATTAGGATGAGAAACAATAACATAAAATTATAACAGTTCATATAGATCGATGGATTTAAAGACTAGGAGGTTGTTCCACGAGTTGAGGTCATTTTGATCAGAAAATCCGGATCGTTCGAAAGAAAATCTGAGACATTCGAGTAGTGTATGGTGGATACATCCTCCTCGATCGACTAAGAAAATATTTATTTTGCATGAAGGCCTAGGGTCTAATAATTACAGTTAACTGGTACGGTTGCCAAAGATGTAACTGAGATTTTCTTTTCTGATTCTAGTGCTGACAGTGCCCGGCTACGACGTCTGGGTGAATAGATCCCCAGTGGTGGTGGGTTGCAACGCGGTTTTATCTTGCACCGCCCGGAAAAACGTCAAAGAACACCTGACAGTCACTTCCTGGTTCCGCGACGATGCTATTCTTCTGCCTGGCAGCACGGACACTGGTGAGTACACGCGTCCCTGTTTCTCAATTAAATATTTTTACGGCCGCCAGCTGAGTACAAAAAGCTCGCACAAAGCCGCGGCCAGTGCGGGATTGATCGCGGGCTTTTCAAACAGCCAGTTGTTCAATTTTGTTTTGTCGTTTCTGGCTGCTCTGTTTTATCCTGTTTACGTCAAGCTTTTTCACCGACGCGACGCTTTTTCGTTAATTTTAATGCGAAATTCGAGATTAAATTTTGTTTACGAGTCGCATGAATATTAATTGTACTATATTCTACAAGACGGTCCATGAATCATTTGCACTGTGATTCGAGCCGTCTCTGATAGTTTAATGTAGAAAAAAATTGCTCGATATCAATTGAAGAATTTCCAAATTACTGTAGCATCGGATAATTAAAATGAGACACGTTACAACAGAAATAATCATTATTTGAAGCTGAACTGTGGAAATATTTCTTAAAGCTGCTGATTGAAATTTCGTATTATTTTGTTGGAACACGTTTTGATTGCATAAGAGAGACACGGTCTTTCTCTCACGTTATCAGAGGCTGTTGGCATTTCCGCTGACTATTTGTGAGTACGAAGGTTTGGCTACGTTTATTCGTGCCCAGCGTTCCATAAAATATTTCATCTAGCGAACGACAACACGCTGTCGAGGTATTCCTAAGAAATGGAGCTCTTTGAAGCGCACTTGCCGCGCGCCTCAGGAATAGTTGACTCTAACTACTGTAAACGCGCGGAATGCGGTATTAAAATCGAAATCTTAGCGAGATCGTTTACGGGACAGACTCGGTGAATCTTCCAGATTTCATATTACGCTCATAACGTGAATCTCCAAGTCTACCTTGAAATTACGAACCTCCAAATGAAACTGTGACATCATTTTTTAAACGAACTACCAAACAATCATTTATATTAAACAGTATGAAAATTTCTGCAACACTTTTACTCTGGGAACGTTGACTATACTATCTGAATCGGGAAAATTAATTCTATTTCACAAATATTCTTGATCTGGAGAATAAATGTTCACAAAAAAACAGTTACATATCTTCGATCATTTTAAAACGAGAAAGACAACTCTCGGACAGACGGTTCTCTTAATTCTAGAATGAATGCATACTATGTACTTAAATCTGCAAACAAATCTGTATGCATTCAAACAGTGATGCAATTTTATCTGTCTCAACCGTATTGTATATTTTTGTAATTAATTTTGAAGCTCTCAGAAACGCAGAGAATTAAATATGCGTTCCGGAATCGTTATCAGGGTGGAGGAACGGAACGGGGTAGAAAGGGATTCAGGAGAATCATTTGTCCCAAGCAGCGCGTATTAATTTTCTTCACTTCTGTGTTACAATTACGTGGGTTGCCATCAAGAACGAGGCAATTCAGCGGAACGGCATGAATGGTATCGTAGCGAGCACCGGATCATTTATAATCTCGGAGCGGTGCCGGCCCATATTTGCTTAGCACGGGGCGATGCATTTTGTTGCAATGATAATCGTAAACAAGTCACGCGCACGCGGCGGATGCAATATTGATGGTGGAAGCCGCGAGCATCTGGATGCTGAATGAGCTGTCCCCAGCGTCGATAATTAGATGGCTCGGATTTATGCGGATACCATGCAACGGAAAATCCTTCTTTCGCATTTTCTTCGCGGAAATAAACCCTCTCGGTGATCCGCTCGCGTTCGTTGTAAATTCTGGCAAAAAAAGACCGAGAAAAATTCATTCCCCTGCGAACATCATTCTCCGACATATTCAGCGGGTGTTTCTTGAAATTTAACTTTCGCGTTATCATATTTAATCTGCTCAGGAGAGAAAGTAACATGCAAATGTTTTTTGTCGTTTGATTTTTTGAGAACAAACTTCGCCATCGTTCTATGCAACGAAAAGTTACAAACGAGTAATTTAATTATTTATTACCAGTTTCGGATTTTTCACTTTGCAATTACTGGAATTACAGAGATGCATTCGTGGCGGATGATTGGCTAAATTTCATTATTATTCAGAAACACATAATAGCAATAATATACAGGGTGGGTACTACATACTACTATTACTACACCATCGTGGATGTCACAAAAATGGCTGACAAAGTGTCTTCACCCACTTTTATAACAAAAACAACTGAATAGGAATCGCGTGTTCTTCTCGTATTTTATAAATAATGATCGGAACAACCGACCTCGGAAACTTTCAGCCCCGGTCTCTCCGCAAAACAAACCAACACGCTCTTTAAATTAAAATCTGAAGTATACCCGAATCGGGTTTCACCGAGCGTCCCGAGCGCAAAGGAGTAACTTCCTCTCGTAATATCCATGCGCAATCTCTTCTGCCGACTATTGGGAGGGAGGAGAAAAAGGGAAAAGGGAAAGCAAACATTCTACTCTCCATCATCCTCAGAAAGATTCTACTCCATCGTCGCTTGGGCTCGCGAGACTCGAATTTCTTCGAGGCAGCGGCGTTTTATTGCCAGGCGAGCGACGAACTTTGATCCTCCTCTACGTCACGAAAAAAACTCTGGGCGAATCTGTGCAAATGGGATGAGAGCGAGACAGGTAGGGACGAGAAGAGAAGAGTGACGGTAGAGAGAGAGGGGGAGAGGAGTGAATGGAGAAAGCAACGAAGAGGGAAAACGTCGGCAGGATGATCGCACGAAGCCTCCGCTCCGGGCCGCTTTGTCAATTATCCGGATTCGAACTTAACGACCGTCGTCGCCGTCGTCGACGGGAAACGAAGCCCGTTCCGCTTGTCGGCGGTCCTCGACGACGACATCGCCGATGGAAAACAGTCGAGAGATTGTACAAAGGCATAAAGCGTCGAGTGGAGCGCTTGAAGCGGGGCTGAACGCGCCCGCGATACCTGAAAACCACCCCCGCAGCCGGCTGTGTGTGCACGCGCGTGTTCCGCTCTCCCTGAAAAACCGGAAAAAGGGTCGAGCACCTATTTCCGGCGGCCCTGGGACGAGGGAAGGGCCGGGGAAACGGAGGAGGGGCCATTATTAAAAGCATAAAGCCACTTCCGCGCGCTGTTGCCGCAGCCCAACTTCAATGGAGGAGGGAGGATCTCGCGGCGACGCGAAAAATTCGCAGAGCACCCATCCACTTTGATATCCGGCGCCCAGATCGAACATTGTCTTCCCGGAATCCCTCTCTCCCGTTTCCGGCCCCTGAAGCCGCGACTGTTTTCGCTGTCTTTGAACGCGAGTGTGACCTTTGGTGCCTCGTGCAGAATTTTTTGAGGCTGGCGGTGATGGACCGTGATTGATTCGTTGCCAAGGTAATCGGTTCGGATAGACGAAATTGGTGGTTTGAATAGGAAGTTGGATGAGAGATTTGTTGATTTTTTTCTGTAGGTTTCCTGTCCTTGAAAAGGTTGAGTGGAAGACTTGTGGTTTATTGACAATTTTGCCGTTCTTGATTCATTCTTGTCTTATTTTCTTTGGTTTGAAAGCGCTTTCTTGCGGAAACTTCAATGTTTGATTTATGGTGAACTTGTGTTACTACCGCTTCGTAATTTGCATTCTCTTGAAACAATACGCCCAACGATAGCTATTTGGGTTTATGGAGATTATGCTATCGATTGAAAGCTGAATTCAGTTCCCTCAGAAATTGAGAAGAAACAATTATTGTAATAATAACGTTAATAATGAATCTTTTTCTTATTTATTTTACGTCGCTTTCTGACGTTAGTAATAGGTCTAAAATTATGGCGGCTAATAGTGGTTTATAGAATGTTCTGTCATTCATACATACCTCAAATTTAGAATAACTGTTCGTCATTTATTAAATAAATAGTATACTTTTCCTTGTATGACGCCGCAAGAATCATTTCCACCTTTAGCTTTCTACGGGAATTATTATTGTGTACAGTGTTACAGGTACTTCAGTGGATATTGATGTTTATCGAATGTGCTTTCTAAATGTCCATCACTCTCAAACACGATTACATTAATATGATTTATTAAAAATTGTACAAGCATTTGAAAATCAACATTTTATGAATGCCATTATGGATTATTGTTTATTTTAAAAGTGAACATGTTTTTCAGGCAGTTCATATAATGAGACAAAAAAATGTTTTAAACGATCTACAAATTGCAATACAAAAAAAAATGTTTATTCTATACAAATCAAGGTCACCTTTAATTTTTGAATATCACTACATATTTTTGACTTCGTAATATTGTAGCTGATGTCAAGACGATTCCAAATAGTGGAATCAAAACAATTCCAAATAGTGGAATCAGAACGATTCCAAATAGTGCTAAAATCTTTATGTACTAAATTGGCTGCCTGGTCCACTGTGTGTCGTAGAGATTGCAGAGTCTTTAAGGAAATCGTTGGCTTTGGGACAGTTGTTTTGCCGTAATAATCGTGATCAATTGCAATCGAATGGTACGGTTAGCCGGGCGCCGGAGACACTTTAATTTCAATTAAAAGGCCCGGCCCGAGCGAGTTCACGGGCAGACCGTCTGAGAGAAGTTTAAACGTTTATTTCCGACGCGTGGAACTTTCATCGAGGGATCCCGCGTAAACAATCCCCGAAACAGTCTGGCGAATAAAAAAAGAGGGGGAGAGAAAGGGAGAGAGTGCAAAGGAGAGTAGAAGAGAAAAGAGAGAGAGACAGAGAAAGAGCGGTCTTCAAACTTCATTTTCCATGGCGCCGAGACTTTCGCCGGTGCCTTTCCATAAACAGTCCTTGAAGCACCCTCCCGGGGGTAAATACTGCTATCCCTTCTACCTCGGCCGGTTTCATTCGTAAATTCGAGGCTCTGCGCCGATAGAAATTAAAACCGCCGCGAGAAGATTGGACCGTTCCACTATTGCGAGCTCACTATATCCGTGAGTACAATCCTTTTATTTGTATTACGAGATTCCATCCCAAATTGCACCATTTGTAACAGGCTCTTCCATCGAAATACTGAAATAAGTGTCGCCGAGTAGAATTTGTAGAAATGTCCTAGGGGGATTGATCTTTCGACATGAAATTAATTTATAGTCCAACCAGCCGTATTTTATTCATAATCACATATTCTAAGCACCCATTCGCAGAAAAGGATGTACAGCATAAAAACTAAGAAAATTTAAAAGTAAAACGTGAAGTGAAAAATATTAGAAAGATCTAAAAAATAGAATCGTTGAATTTCCAAGCAGAAATGTCTCGTCACAATTTCATCCCCGGTTTCTGCATCTTTAATTACCCGGATTTTCCGCGGAACACAACGATACGATGTAAAAAGTTCAATTCAAGTGCCGGAAGAATACGCAACAACACTTCCGCGTTGATTTGCATGGATTTCCATACAGTGAACTTTTTATCTGGCGCAATACGCGTCTCGTCGGTTCTAATATTTAACATATTGGCAGACGTTGGCCAATCGTGGTGTCCAAAATAGCAGTCAGCGCCGATACGGCACACGTCGGAGGCCTGGGCGCATAAGAATCGCGACATCTGCGGGATATTTCCATTCAGCTGCGCAGGAAATCGCCGCGAGTCCCGCAGGAGTGACGACAATAACGGACGGTAGCCGGGGAGGAACGGGGACAGAGAGACCTAAGCCAGGGACCGCGGCACTCGAGCGTTTTAATATCGGGAAATGGCGAAAACAAACACGGCAACACCAGAAGAAATATGGAAATCCCGGGGAAACACGGGAAAATATTCCGGGGCCGGGCATCGGTATGGACACGACGAGGAGATAGTAATATACGCTCGTACAGGATACGAGGCTCCCAACTGCAAACACCGAATCGCCAGGTCGCGTTCGGCGCGACAAAACTGGAAAGGGACAGAAAAAGAAACCGACCACCGACCGGAGAGAGAACGGCCGATTTATTATTCGAAATGAAAGTGCACTCGGCCGTGGAAGTGGCACAATAACTTCGGCGTTCTTCAAAATACAGCAAAATTCGGAGAGCACGCTCTGTGGATTTTCTTAGACAAATGTTATATTGTTACATATTTTTACAGCATTCGGTGATACAGCAAGAGAGAGAAAGAGAGAGGATTGTTGATTCAGAAGAATGAAAGAATAGTGTGTATTTTAATGTTTCATATTCTACTTCGCACCGAAGGGACAAGTATATGGTATTCGCTGTACTGCAGATATTTCATTCTTTCGAGGGAGACTGCAGATAAAACTTCAGCCTTGAGAAGAAGGAAAGATTGGGTTGTATTGGCGTTGTGTGTTGTTTTATGTGGTACTGTTGGGATGGTTTATTGTTATTTTCATCCGCCGCTTCGAATATGGCAGTACTCGCCTGATGAGAACATGTCACGCTTCAGTTTGAGAAGAGTGTATTTATTGTATTTCTTCTAATTGAATGAGTCCCGTTGCGCTTCTGACTACTTAGGATTTCGTTCTATTTACTTGGCTACCAACGATCCTACTCCACTTGTCTGAGTATTAACAATTTCATTCTACTTGTCTGATTATCAATGCTTTCATTCTACTTGTCGGTATTTCAAAGATCTTATTCTACTTCTCTGGCAGCTGGCCCAGTCAAGTTTTTTGACTAGGAACAACTCCATTCCATTTTGCTCGTTAAAACCGACGTTGTTCTACATGTCTTGCTATAAATGATACTATTCTAATTATCTCGTTACAAACGATCGTACTGCGCTTGCCTGTCTGCAAACTATTATGCTTGTCTGACAATAGACGTTGTTCTACTTGTCTAGTTTCCAATGCCGCCATTGTGCAACTTCAAACGTTGCTATTCACTTATCCATCTACCAAGATCATTACAAAGCCATAGTTGAACAATAAAATACGCATCTAACAAGCCAATATCTGAGAATATTTGTGAGACACGATACAGAACCAAGGTCTTGAGTACGCTGAAATGTTAATCCTCCGAATCCTCCGACTTGGAACAAAGTGTTCTACAGGGCTGACCAGCAGGATTCTCAATTCTACGGACAGCGTCGATATCGATCTTGTCTCGGTTGCGCCGTTGGCTCGCCGGAAGGAAATCCAGGACAGGTAATCGTCTAGCAGAGGGACTCGTTTCCCGAAGACGTGAAAAAACTTCTTGACGAGTCGTCGCACGCGTCTGTTAGCCTCACTCAATATTTACCGGGGGCCAGCGCGAAGTAACGAAGGCAGTAAACAGGAAAGTCGCTCGTTCGCTGGCTCGCTCGCGAGGAAAAGTATCCGCTCTCGTAAACGGCGACGAACAAATTGAAGAGCCGAGAAGGCAGCTTTGAGCGACGTCGCGGAGGAAAAAGGAATAAAATCGTAATCATAACGCTGCCTGCAAAGGGAACGGGAAATGAGGATGAGAAAGAGGAACGATGGCCAAGGAGGAGGAGGAGAAAGGGAAAGGCTAGTTGCTTTGAAAGTGTGTGCAGACACTCGTATGAGGCTCGCCCGGTGTCCGTGGAACGTCGTCCGAGTCCCGAACAGAGGGAAGATTTTCAGGTGAGACCGGAGCCGGAACCAAAGCCAGGACACCAGGAGCCAGCTCCGCCGGGGAATGAGATGTCAACATTACCCGGCCTTGTGAAGGGGCACCAATTACCTGGCTGGCAGAAGATAAACTCCTGAATCATTCACCCGCTGCAGGTCGATAGGAAGCCTCCGCTGTTTCAAACTACAACCTCCGATCCAGAAAAAAGGGGACTGGTATGCCCGTCCAGAGGATAAATATTAGGCTGACGCTCTTGTGCCAGCTCTGCGAGAGACGTTCCAGACGGCGGAAATTACGCAGCCAGGCACGGTAACTCGTCGACGCGGAAAAACAAAGAATCCGCCAAGAAGCTGGTTGCAAAAATGAACACTTCTTTCCGCATAAATCGATAACGGTGTACCTTAAAGAATAGCGGTGTATTAACAGGACATAAGAATCAAGAATATCGAGCCTCCCTTCCAACCTGCACATTACATATCAGTGAAATTATCGTTCATGTTTCAAAAAGATTTTCTTCATACTTTCTGAAAAAAATGTCAAACTTCGCCTTACCTCTGGCACTCAACCGGCTTACTCAACCCGTACAGCTTCCAAAACTGATGATGTCGGGCCGCATCTGCACCTTGCTAGCACCCCCAGGCTACAGCCAGGCTGCATCCGCAATGCACCGTGGCCACCCGGGTCCCTCGATTCGAAGAAAGTCCGTCGGTTGCATCGATCCTGGTGTTTCGGGTCCGCAGATCGCGAGCTCGTCGGCTGCCCCTTTGAGAGGCGATGGTGTTAATGAGAGAGCGCTGGCACGTTGCCTCGATATGGCGTGTGCTGGGGTCCTGTGTTCTCCACCGGGGGGACACGTGAGAGAGAGAGAGAGAGGGAGAACGGGGGCCAGCGATAACCGGTATGGCGCACACGGAGATGAAGAAGAGACGGCCGGCCTGCCACGTCGCGACGTGCAGGTGTTTCCGTGCGACGTGTACGGCACAATATTACCCGCCTAGTTACGAAACAAACGTATCACACCCCGACACGACGTGATGTTCTCCATGATATCCTGCCTGCCGCGCGCACCGCTCCCTGTATACCTGTATATACCGCGGTACCTGTTACGTGCACCCGACCGGCATAAATATGTATGGGACATGAATGCTTGAGCGTGTACAGGACGAACCGAACCAGGGAGTTAGCACACGTACTCCCAGGCCGCGGAGGGGATCAGCGGGGCTGCCGGATCTGCACATCTCCTCTCTCTCTCTCACTCTCTCTCGCTCTCTCTTTGGCCGTTCCCTTTTACGGGCCAGCCAGACCGAGGACCAAACGTATCGCGGTAACCTTGTTGCTGTTTGAATAAACAGCTAGGCCTCCCACGCTTTTTACCCTTTGATCGGACCGACGCTGCTTCCTTGTTATTTTCTGCCTACTCGCGGCTCTTCCCGCCTTCCTCGTATGCAGATTGCTTCGCCTGGGACGTGCTGTGAACGCTGCGACGTGTCTGGCGATGTGATTTGCGTTGAGTGTTGAGCTGACTTCTGGGAGCTTTTAGATGGCTGCAAATGGGTGTCTGCTGGGAATAATAGTTCACAGGAAAACTAACAGATCCACCAATATCAAATTTCGTACAATCGTTACTCGTACTTTGTGCAACATGCCTAATGTTTTATCTTGAATAGAATACTTGTACCAGAGGGCCGTTTACACTATCCAAAGTGTATATAACTGTTTATGTAACGGAGTATGTAATTTTGAGAATTTTTCGCAAGAGAACTGGCAAACTTAATGCAATTGTTACTCTTGCACTGTGCTTCTATATTTGTTCCATAGCAAATCGAAAACAACGAAAAAGATGCCTGCATTATTTCTGAAAGATCTAGCAAAAGACAAAAGAAAGACCTGCTGGGGACAAAGGTGTTGCAAGATTGATTTAGAATTCCGTGTGACTGTGTTGCACCTGTGCCCTGTTGAACGGGTGCCGTTCAACGTATGAATACTGAACGGTGTGTCTGAAGTAAGACGTGGTAGATGAAAGATACTCGGATCTACCGCGGAAAGTAGCTACGACCGACAGACACTCAATTCGGTATTAGCCGGTAAAGTCGATCCAAAAATGCTCGTCGACGGTGTCAGGACGAGCGGGAGGTAAATGCTCTCGCGAGAGAGCGAACGAACCGTTCGATTGAAATACGTGCCTGGAGAATCTGTCGCGAACGTGCGTCCGTCGAGCGCTCGAAGATTTCACGAAGTGGGATGGTTGGGAGCTTTTACGTAAACGCGGCCGTCTTCTCCGTTACTCGGAGTTCCACTCTTTGTCGGAGACACTTTCCGCTCTTGCTCATCTGAAATGCGCGTCTGAGAACCCCAGCGCAACGACGGGAGTCTGCTATTTCAGCGGAGAGCAATTATTTAGCGAATATAAACGATCCGCTTATTTCCGCCGACGAAATCGCAACTGATTATGCGGTGCTTCATGGGGCAGCAGATTATACGAATTAGTTCTTTCGATGTTGATCGGTAACTTGGTGGCCATAAGAAGTAAAGAGGACACTACAATCTTGAATACAATTGCAATTTAAGCTGGCAGAAATCATGTTTTAGACTCCGTAGAATTATTTGATTCTGTAATATTTTCTAACACAAAATATCAATTACCTCTCTCGTTTTATGAAAAATTTAGAAATTTAGCTATCCATTTACTTTGATCACCAGTGTAGACAGCTTTGTACGAACATTTCACAAAGTTCATATAAAGCATTCGCATTTATACTGTCGACCAGGGACGCCGCATCGAAATAAAGAAAACCGTGTCAGCGTGCTATCACCGTCGATTTTATTTTACTCTAGCCATGGGGCAGAACAAAATACGATCAGTAGAGAAAAATACGATCACGCGACCGGAACGAGCGTGCGTCCGTCATAGGCGGGAGGCGCTTTCGAAAATTCCAGAAGGAAGATTTATCGGCCATTTTCGAGATCGTTCCCAGCGCGTGTGTTTCCCAGGCTTACCCAGCGGCGGGACGGCCGCGGCCCCTGGGCCGTGGTTTTCGTTATTGCTCCGTTTCGCGAGCATCGTGTCATTGTACTCGCGAGATTCGCCCGTGCCGCAATCGACGTTTATTGATCGATAAGAATCGCGGATACGCTCAGGGGGGGCCCGGCGCGCATACGTCACGCGAAATCACTGCGAAACTTCTCTATGTTGTACCACATAAGATATTTTTGGTCCCCGGAGAAATTCAGCACGATATTAAAAAAAATAGCTGCAGGTCAAATCACAAAATATATAGGAGATTTAATTATTATACATAAAAGAAAATTTGTCTTTGGCATTTTTAAGAATGGTATTCCTCACTATTAGATTGAAAATTTTATGCACTTATATGAGAGAAGCAAATAGGTAAATTTAATAATATTACCAATGTGAAATTAAATTAAAATAAAGAAATGAATTTCTCTAAAACTCCTGTTCCTTTCAATCGATGTAGAGAAATATTATTCTCAAATAGAATTGCACGCTACTATAAAAAACGGTTTATAAAATTAAGTAGATGAAATTCCGAATTGTTGGAAAATTTGACAAATTGAAGATGTCAATAGACGATTTCTCGTCTATTAAAATCCGTAAGGGAACAAATAACATTCAATTTAGTTTCCATTTCTTGCAATCGTTGCAGACAATTTTTATTTTGCACAAAGATCCGCAGTCTAACAATAACGAATCAATTCAACGTTCACCTACTTTCCTAACGCAGAAATTGCGTCGACGCTTTAAATTTTTCATGGCTGGATCAACGGGATCCCATTCAATCCGTCGACGAGCGCCGAACCTCGCGAGCTTATTTGAATGCGATTGGAAGCTGATATGAGCGGGTGGAGGGGCGAACTAGCCTGTTAAGTATTTATAATTCAATCTCGTGCTTCCGGCACACCGTCGAATTAACTTTTCACTTAGTTGTTTCCGTTCCGCGGCCGAACTTCGACCGGAATTTTATTTCTCATCGGGCAGCCGTACCAGCCGGAAACGCTTCGACGACTCCTCCAGGGTGTGTTACAATCTCTGCCGAACCGATTCCCCGACGGAAATCTATTTTTCAAGCTTGCACGGCTGCCCTAATCCGGCTACCGGCCGCGCTTTCTTTGGTTTCAATCGAATAACGCTGTTGCACCCGATAGTTCTCAGTTTTGTACTTTTAATGAACGCGGAATGCCCGGATCCGTGCTCTCGTTCGAATGGAGATATCTTGTTGGTTAAGAGTTGTACGCGGAGAATCGATTCGCGGTACGAGTGGCGCGAAGTATACCGTTAACGATGGTTGCTTCGGGAAGATCGCGATGAGAAGCTTCCATGTATCTCTGTAATTATTTTGTATCAATGTTTTCCTTATGTGATCGTTTTAGAGTTCTTTACGTGGTAGGTTTAGTGTTAGTTTCCTTGTATGATAAATAAATTGCGAATTTTATGCATTTATGACAAAATTGTGTACGTTCAATTTCAAGCAGTCAAAATATTTAAAAAATTTAACCCTTTGCACAGTCGGAGCTATTTTAGCTCGAAAATTAAACATTTCTTCCGAGCTAATATAATTCTATTACATATGATTTTTTCATTTTATTGATATGAAATTGATATAATACCAGATTTAACTTATTATTAACAAATATAATAACATATTTAATAATGTAAACAATATTGTGAATAATGGTACAGCAATTTTTAGTGATGGTTAAATCAGGAGACATCAGTGTATTAGTCTCGGCTGATTAAGATCATTAAAGGAAGAAAGAAATCTATATTTGACTCCTGTGTGCAGCGTGTTTTCCGACGACTTTCACGTATCCTTGACAGGGGCGTGAGGTCGATGTACGTATACCCGAAGACACGGGAGCTGCACGGTGCTGAAGTTACGGGCTATTTATCTCCGTATTTTTATTCCGCCGGGGAAGGCGATATTAAATTGCTGCTTTCGCGGGCGTCCGCCCCCCGGTCGCATCCGGGGAAACTCTCGCCCTCGCCACAGCTACCGACCTTATTTCCTATTTCTTTCGGCGACTCTGTCGGAAAGAGAGAGAGAGAGAGAGAGAGAGAGAGAGAGAGAGAGAGAGAGAGAGCACAACCATTGGCGGATTTCGCGGGTTTGCCTGTGCGAGTCTAGTCCCTGATATACGGGGCCAATTCGGTGCTCAGGAAATAAGAAACGGGACCGAGGACAATAAATATCGGGACGCCAATGAAATTCGGTCGGTCGCTTTTTTGATCGAAAACAGTTTCTGCTAAAAATTCGTTTTGAGATAGACGAGCCACTCAGTCGTGAACTAAACTGAGCCTATGTGGAATCTAGTTGAGCTCCTCGTGGTAGCTCCTCCACCTTTCGTTACCTACCGCAGGTATTACGGATTGGAACAACGAATGTCTTCGGAAGAGGATCGAAGGATAAACGAGGAATCGAAGCTACGGATTACCCGTCGAATACGCCTCGCGTGGCAAATGTATTAAAATGAAGCGCGTTGCACAAGGGAAAAATAAAGTAGTTCTATCCCTCGGTACATAAGGTGGATCTGTTCGGTTTCCTCGAGTTTCTGCTCGCGAAAGAGGCTTTGCCTCCGATGCAATGGGAGAACGGGAACACAAGGGGAGAGGGCCGTTCCAATTGAAAACAAAACCGGTCGGTATACCGGATTTGCCGAGGTCCGGGCAGAAAAATATCACGGCCGTTCGACGACGAGGCCGTTCACGATACCCCCAATATTTTTCTCCGACTGGCTCTGATCCGCGGCAGCGAAAGGTTATGCAAAATCCTCGGCATCTGTCGATGAAATCCCGTCGAATCACCGACGGACGTACCGTCAGGCGTGAAATTTTCAATTTAGTCGAGCCAACGGCCGGACCTCGAGTCCCGGCGACCCCGTTCGACCAGACCATCCGATGGAGATTCTTTCGCATCGCGGAGCGAATCTCGAGACCGTGGAATGGTCCACGTGATCGATTTATCCGCAGATATTTTTTAGCGAAGCCGTAACTCCATTCCTGCCTGGTTTCTGCGAGCTTGAAACGCTTTCGAAAGCATCCTGCAATTTTTCCGATGATCCGTTGATGGATCTGGTGCGTTTCTGGCTGGGAGTTGCGAGATCGTTGCGAGATCGTTGCATTGTTTTGTTAAAGATTGACTAGGGTGTACGTTTTACTACGGCATTTTTCCCCATTGAGATTGAAGTACGTAAACATAAATATTTTTCTCTAAATAAATTTGTACAATTCAATGAGCATGTATTCTCTTGTTGGCGAGGCAAACAAAATTGTCAATCATTCTCATATTTCTATAATCTCAGGATGTATCTCTCGCGAGGATAATCTCTCGATCACCAAAGGACTGTTGTTCACATGATTGTACATTTTTTATATTGTTTCAAATTGCATACGGGAAAATTTTATTATTATTTAGATATCTACTTCGATACGTAAAAAGAAACTTCTCTTGCCTTTTTAGTAAAAATATGATACCGCAGTAATCGGTACAGTTACCCTACGTTGAATTAAATCGTTAATACATATAGTAAAATAATAGAATGTGAAATGAAGGATCGTTCGGTTTACGAACAATAACATTCGATTGTTTTGTGTGAATAGTATCAACTCGTTCTCTTCATAAATGCATAAAATCCTCAGTCTATGAATTATCATTAACCATAGATAAATTATCCATAGACCTAAGAAACCATGTTTAAAAGATAAAGTCTGCGATGCGAAGAATTCTGAAATGTTATAGCGACTCTACACATTCACGATATTGAAGGATTACTCCGCGCTCCGTCGAAAAACAATGTCGGAAACTCTGGTAACAAACAATTCGCCGCCGATTCCTTTCTTGCCGCGGCGCAGAACGGGATGGTCCCCTTCACAAAAACGCGATCCTCGATCAGTAAAGTGCCAGCAAATGGATCGCGTTGTTTCGCCGGTCCCGCAGACAATGCCGCGACGCGACAGAAGTCAGCGTCGCGATAATGAAAATGTGCCTTTCGCGGGATAGACGGGACCGAGGCAAGAAATACTACGACAAAGCCAGGGCGAGCATCGTTTAAGTTGGCGGCTGGTCCCGGTGAAGGCAAAAAACTTGGAAGAAGGATCGATAAAAGCTTCGAGGCCGACACGGCGTTCGCTTGGTCCTGCTAGGACATACAGAGGGTGCGAAGTTCACCGACATCGGACGCGACCCTGACTGAAACGCATAAAGCACCCCCGTAATGAAAGCGTTCGTGCGAACGACGGGTTCTGTTGAGGCACGCGACCCGCTCTCTCGCTTTCTCCTTCTCTCTTCACAGCCATTCTTTCGACAGATCGTACTCCTCGTCCCTGCTTGAAAAGACAGACGTGTACTTAATGTATTGCAGGTCGCAGCGACTCGGATATTGTTGGCCTTTGTGCTCCGCCACTTCTTTCCGCGATGGATCTTCATCTTTCCTCCCTGTGTTACTCTAACTGTCACTGTTTCCCTCTTTTCGTCGTTTGATTGTTTACTCGATGCAGTGCAACGGAAGTACTTCCTTGGAAAATTTCGTTACATCGATGGAATTGATTTAAGGAAATGAACACATACATACACACATTGACAAGTTAGGATGCATGATACCGAGTATAGTTCTCCTTCAACTGAAATTTCAACGAAATCTCAACAGTGCTACCGGATAGATATTATTTGCAGATGACCGCCAGTATGAAGAATACCGCGTTTTTTCCCAACACCTTGGCCATTTAATTTTACCTTGCAACATCGACCTGATTGCAGGTGGAAGATTCATGGTCACGTCCCAGGGAGACCTTCATATCAGAGCCGCCAGACAAGAGGATGCCAAGGCCACGTACTCATGCTTGACTCTTCACACATTAACCAGCGAAAGGAGAAGGAGCGAGCCTGCAACGCTGACAGTAACAGGCATGATCTGAAATTTATGATTTTTCGTTATCCTTCCTTCAAAATTGCAAGTCGATATCATACTTCAATCAAGAATTACATCTCTTACTTGTTTTCTTGTAAGTTACCACTGTTCATTTGCAATTTTTACTATGAAAAATTGGAACCACCACTCCGTGCTCAAATTGTGAAACTTTGCAAAATTCTGCATGAGTAAGAAGACTATTATGTGGAATCGACGTCAGACCCCCATAGAGCTGCTAATGTGAAAAGTTTCGAAGCTGCCTCGTGATTAATTTCGGATGTGTAATATTTCGAACGAGGTCCTTTGTTTTACCCTTTCGTGCTGTTCACCATGATCAAGGATTAACAAGCACCGGAGACAAAGCGTGTAAAATTTTAATACTCTCACCGTGGAATTTGCAGAGACGAGCGAATCCAATGCACCGAGACTGATGCAACGGTCCCAGATCGCCATTTCTGCGGAAAGCGGCTCGGACGTTCACCTCACTTGCTCTGCCCAAGGAAACCCGCCCCCGCAATTTACCTGGTATCGCGATGTTAACGGTTGGTTTAACTAGGGGATTGTTTACTGTCTAATCCGTAGCACACAGTAGATTCCATTATCTGACACGATCGCGTGATATCGACAGCGCCCGCACGTTGTCGTCCGAACATTGATAGCGTGACGTTATGATAATGTGACCATTCAGGGTGGATCAACAAAAATATACCAGAATCGTCACATTTATGTTCCTTTTTCTCTCTTATAAATTATTCTAAGTAATCAAATAAATTATTTCAGTCCGTGTACTACATGTAAAAAATGTTGCATTCATTTTGCGTCTACTGAGCTACTTTTTTCAGTAAAAACATGCTGAAAGGCATTTTATTTTTACATTCCAAATTCACTGACTGTTCCGTTAATGGAAATCGAGAAATTAATATTATATTCTATATATTTTTAGAGTTGATCTATGCCAGTTTAATTAAACACATTCTATGCGATATTAAAAAGTGAACTGGTTCGCATTCGTACTCTGTATTTATATTGTCGGCGAATATCGAGTAATTGATATTTTATTTCGATATTTGTTTTTAATCTAGGTCTGATTAATTAACTTCGATTCACAGCTATAGGACGTTTCATATTCATGCTTTTTTGTCACGCTGTTAATCTTTGGAATAATCCGTCGGTTTTATCAAGTATTCAAGAACGCAAGCGATTCGCGGCACGCGCTCGCGCGCAGATGTAATATCCGATTCCACGATCCTGTTACCAGCGCTATTAGATTACTATCCTCGGGATCGAAAACTAAAATATAACGTCGACCGTTGACGTGCTGTTTCAGCGAATATTGGTCGCGCGTATAACGTGCGCGGCTGTTGTTGCAGGACACTCGATATCAGTGGAATCATTCGGCCAGCGGATCCAACTCTGGGGCGATTTGATGCAAATTCGTCGCGTGGACGCCCAGGACGCAGGAAGATACATTTGCCGAGCCAGCAATGAGTTCGGCGAGCAGCGGGCGGAAACACACCTGTCGGTCACGTCGAAACTTAACGCGCGGATACAGCCCCGCGTTCAGGTGCGAATCCAGAAACATTTACTTCTTTTCTCGCCGAAACCTATCATCAAGCAATATAAACCTCTGAGGTTGCTATCGACTTTTCCGTTCCTATCGCAATTTCAGTTACAGTTGGTTATCGCGAAGTTATAAACAGGTCACGTGAATAACTCGCTTGCTTTTGAAGATAGAAGAAAAGGCATCACAGACAAAACTTACTATTTTTTTTATAGGTGGAGACGTCAAGGAAATATGGAGGTCAACTCCGGTACAGTGTTCCAAGACGAATATCTCCTTGACGTCTCCACCTATATAAAAATAGTAAAATCAGATTACGAGCGCCGCGATACCAAGTAAGTTTGGTCTGATTTGGTTCTTCTATCTTCAAAAGCAAGCGAGTTATTCAGATCACCTGTTTATTACGCTCGATCCTGTAGTTTTCAATCCGTTCGCTCCTATTAGGACAAAGATCTCTTTCATTCATTAAAAGATTCTTTAATTGTTCAGATTTTCAATTAATATATACATTCAAGAAAAGAAACAATGATCCTACAGGCTCATTTTTCCAGGTTCCAAAGAAAACAGAATCAAGTGTTTCGAATGTCAAAAAGTTCGACTTCTTCTCATGTCTGTGTTCAACCAAGGAAATTCAAAACGGATAGCATGAATCGCTAACATCTACCATTTAAAAACTATCATATTATTATATCATTGCGATATAACAAACTTTTAGAGGTCTCTGTATCCACGCTAGCTCATGAAACTCCGTTTCATCAGGACCTCACGTCACCATAGACTTCGTTATCCTGATTGCATCATCAGAACTCCGGGAACAGGCTTCTCATACCTAGCACACAAACCTTGGATCTTACTTCTAGTTTTTGATTTTTGCAATGATCTTTTCGTAGACGATTCAATCTCGCTGGAATTTCGAATGCGGGAATAGAGTCGCGTCCGCGTCTAGCATGATTGAATACGTCGAGGAGCAACAGACGCGGCTGACAGAATGAGGGGAAGAAGAACCGCGTAAATCGTGACACGGGCATTAACTTTCGAGCACGAATCGTTAACCGTCTCCCGGTTATTTACAGACCATCAATTCCGGCGAGTCCGCCACTATGAATTGCACAGTGGAGGGTTATCCGGTCGAGAGCGTCGAGTGGTTGCACGATGGTGTGCCGGTATTGACCACGCAGGACACGAGGATCAGATTGCTGGCTCCTCTGGTCCTCGTGATAGGCTCGGTCGGCCGGAAGGACAAGGGGATGTACCAGTGCCTCGTCAGAAGCGACAAGGAGAACGCTCAGGCCACCGCGGAATTGAAACTCGGAGGTATTCATGCAGATCACCTCCTTATTCCACGAACCATCGAAGACGAACGTCGCCAATTCACATCAGGCCCATCTCTCTAATCCCTAAAGTTCCGAACTACTACCTTGCCCATTTAAGTAGCAATGGCTCAGCACATCCTGTTCTCCAATTTTTCAGACCCCCAAAAATGCGTTAATGTTGAAGGCAAAATATTTTAGCTACCACAATCCTTGGCGTTCCATCTTAGCTACCAAGGATTGTCAATGAGTATTCGCGAAAGGCTTCTAGTGCAACAACTATGAAATTTTTCAGACCCCTCAGAATGCGTTAATGTTGTAGGCAAAATATGTTAGCTACCACAATCCTTGACATTCCATCTTAGCTACCGATGTAGTCATTATGAGTAATTGTTTAATTGTCACAGATACCGTACCGGAGCTGCAATACACGTTCATCGAGCAAGCTCTTCGTCCAGGACCTCCAGTGTCCTTGCGATGCTCAGCGACAGGATCACCACCGCCATCGTTCACTTGGCTCCTGGACGGAGAACCTCTGAGCGAGATCGCAGCAGGACACAGGTGTGCATCTAGATCGCATCGATCAATATTCCGCTTCTTAACTGGAAACAATGTCCATGCAGGTACGCGATAGGGCAGTACGTCGATCAGTCCGGCGACGTGATCAGTCATTTGAACATATCATCGGCTGGAGCTGAAGATGGCGGACTGTACGCCTGCGTCGCTCACAATACACTGGCCACCGTCGAACATAAAGCCAGATTGAACATTTATGGTAATCCACTTGAAATTTCATTTGCAATAGTTCCATCGACGTTGGCTTTTTAAATCCGTTTTCCATCGATTTTGGAAACACGAGTTCAATGGTACATATACTTATTTATCGATCTATAAACTGAAACACTATCAATGCTTTCTAGCTTTACCAAGTGCCATGGGTTCCTTTTAGCGTTAATATTGGAAGGATCGTGAGTAGCATTTCGAACAATCGGAATTGTCGGCGTATACATCGCGGATGAATAATGACTGGGAGAGGCGAGCACGGAGCGGACGGATTCCGTGGATCATTCAATATGGACGAAGCAGTATTAGAAGGCGTTTCACGTCGATTAATTATTTCAGGTCCACCGTATATCCGATCGATAGGGCCGGTCCGCGCGATAGCCGGTGTCGATACCACCATCGCCTGTCCTTACTCTGGCTACCCCATCACATCCGTCGAGTGGGCACGCGGCGGTGTTGAGCTTCTCCTTGACATAAGGCACCGCGTTGACAGCGAGGGCCATCTTACCATTGCAAACGTCGATCCTAACGACGCTGGTATCTACACCTGCAAGGTGCGCGCACCGTCCGGCGAGACTGCCAGCAGGGACATCAGATTAACAGTCAGCAGTGAGTATTAAGTGTAGCAGAATAAGCATGGTCCAGCTGTGCCTACGACAATTTTTATTGCTGTCCTGTGCAAAACCACGTTTTTAGATTCAAAGATAATCCCCCAAAATTCTAAATCGTTAACCCCACAGTTTAGGGTAATATGAGGGTAAACACCCTGAACTTTATCTTTTTTCTCAGTTGTTCATTAAGATATTAAGATGAAGAAGAAACAAAAATACTCGAACTTTACCTCTTGCATTTCATATATTTCTTTCACAATTCTGACCAAATTATGATGGGTAGAAAAAAGAAATTGACTTTTTTAGGGGTGGATATATTAGATAGATAAGAGTACATTGTTCTTGAACTTTCAACCTAAAAACATTGTTTTGTACACGATATCAATAAAAATTGTCGTACAATTTCTATTAATGCAAACAAATGATATTTTCTTTCGAATCTGAAAAATTTTCAAATTGGATCATTAAAACGTTGCTTTTATTTCATGCTGTTCAGTACGTTTGTTTCATTCGATGTAACATCTCGACGTCGAGACAGTGTCGTAACCGTACACGCTCGGGTTAATAAGAAAGGAGGAACTTGTTTTTCCCCGTTCACAGTCGACCGCGCCGCGAACAAGTCAGGAAGTAAATTGCACACCCGGAAGTATTCGTGTAGCGTTACTTTTTAAGTTTCTCTCATTTGTCAAGACGTTCGGAGGAGGGAAAGAGCCGAGAAATGAATGCGTGGGTAGAAAACAGTATATTCTAACCAGAAGTTTTTGATCCTCGTGACCGTTGCGACTTTATTACACTGTTTCTAAAATTCTAAAATGATCGTTCACTATTTTAATTTGTTCTAGGTCCTCCTGTAATGAGTCCCTTCAATTTCCCACCGAACCTGCAGGAAGGTGGCAGAGCACAGGTCACGTGTAGCGTTACTTCCGGTGATCTTCCTATTGCATTTTCCTGGCTCAAGGATGGCGAGAAGCTGCCATCTTCTTTACGCGTACGTTGTTTCCTCTTTTCTGTAAATAAGATATCAGTTTTGCTTGGTTCTATTATTTTCTGTGGAAATTTTTGGAAAATTGTGAGCCCCAAGATTCATTATTTAAATAAACTGAATACAGTTTCCATGTCTTGCATAGATTGCTGTATCTTCAACATTTCTCGAATTTTTTTGTCAGTAAAGAAAAATTGTCAATCGCACTATCTGTTCCAAAATCGATACACGCTTCGAAGCGTTTGTTTCTTCTTTTAACCCTTTCACTACAATGGGCGAGACATCTCGTCACCGTGATGTCCATCGCTATGGACGATGAGATATTTCGTGTATGTTTATTATTGATATGAAGTGTTTTACTTAAAAATTTGACATACATAATAGATTTGCAAGACATGTCACCGTTGGAGGAAAGATGAATATGAAATACTCCGTATTTTACACAATTAGACGTGACGAGATATTTCGTCCACAGCATCGTACGTATTAGTCCACTATCTATCCACGATCTATCCAACTATCGTCCACGATAGCGAAAGGGTGAAGCTTTGAATTTCACAGTATTTAAGAATTCTTTTGCAAAATCGAAGACACCAGGAACGAAAGTAAATTTTGTTTGTAGATCGAGGAAAGCGTCGCAGACTTCTTCAGCGTGCTAGTGTTCAACAAGCTCTCCTCAAGGCACAGCGGCAAGTACACGTGCGTCGCAACGAACAGCGCTGCCAAAGTGAACCACACTGCCGAACTTTTGGTGAAGGTGCCGCCGCAATGGATCTCGGAGCCGCAGGACGTGGCCACCCTTCTAGGCAACCCTTTGATCGTCTACTGCGAGGCGAAAGGGTTTCCACCACCGCGGGTCACGTGGCTGCGTGCCAGGGGTCGAACTCCCAATGACTATCAACCATTGCTCGACGGATCCGATGGTAGGTTGACCATACTACCGAATGGATCCCTTTGGACCGCCTCCGCAGGACCTCAGGACGAAGGACACTACCTCTGCAGAGCCAACAATGGCATCGGGTCTGGACTAAGCAAAGTCATCTACGTGTCTGTTCATGGTACGTGATGATCCTCTCTTGGCTGTCTAAACTGGCGAATATTCTGAGAGAAATCTAGGTTGAATTGAAAATTGTACATCGAGAAAGTTACTCTCAATTTGGTTTTATTGAAAAATGGTCTAGATGATTCACTCCACTGTCAGTTATAGAAAGAATCTGTGCAAATATTGTCTTTTTGAAATTTTCAATTTTTATTCGAACGGGATGAACATTTCTAAAATTATTACAAGGGGCATGTGCAGAATAAATTTGATATTACAGATACTATTTATATAATAAATTACCCAAGGTTAAATTTAATATATTTTTGACACCCTTAAAAAATGTTGCCCATAATAATATGTTTAGAATAAAAAACGGAGAAATGAAAAAAAATTATGCAGACATTTGGAAAGGGTGGGGGATAATGGTCCTCAGTCGAGCAAATTTTTGCGACCTCCTTGTATAACCCGGGCAACATTTCACCGGCTATTTGCGATATTATATCAATCAGCGAATTAGCCAGTTCAAATAGCGAAGTTGTGAGAGCGCAGCCAAAAACTTTGCAGCTTTGCTGCTCGTTTACCAGTTCTGGAGGACTTTATCTCCGCCGTTATATTTGCCCGAATCCTCCACTCGTCTCGTCGCTAATTGGCTCCTCCTTATTAATAGTTTTGAAGTGTCCGCGGGCATCACTGTCTTCCAAAGAAACTCGAACGTACTCGACCAGAGAAAAAAGCCATTGCTGCTGTAGTCGGGTCTCTCTCGACGAAGCCCGGCGGAATTAAATTTCATCCCCCGAATTAAAAACTGTTGCCGACCGGCGCGGCGGCGTTTACGGCGTTTCCACTGGAAAAGTCGATCGTTTTTTTCCCCCTCTCAACCGATGTGTTTTTCCTCGTTCCAGAGCCGGCGAGGTTCGAATTCCAGAGCAAAAACGTAACGATCCGTCGCGGCGAGTCCGTCACCCTCGATTGCACCGTTATCGGAGACAACCCGATAAAAGTGCAATGGATGCACAACAGCGACCGCTTGGACGCGAACAACCATCGGCTGAGCATAAGACAGATCAAAGCGGAGAGTGGACTGAAGTCCCAATTATCTATAGACAGCAGCGATCGACAGGACTCTGGAGTCTATAGGTGCACGGCTGAGAATGCTTATGGCAGGAGCGAACACCTGATCTACCTGGCCGTTCAAGGTATGCACTTTTGTCTTCGTTCTACTTACGATAAGAAAGGAATTTCTAACATGCTTCATTACATTGATCATCAATCGATAAATAGGACCCTTCCGGCGCTCTACGAATCCTTTTAAACAAATCAGAACGTACTTGTGTTTACAACGAATTTTAATATAATTTCTTATTTTTACTGGACGTATTAAAACGGGTTAGATTCAGTCATTTTCAGATATTAGAAAGTCATTTCATCTCCAATGTTTGACGTGTCTCTTTAAGCCGTGAAATTATTATATAAATGCGACACTATATTTAATCAATATTTAGAACTCAAACAGATAAACCAATATTCTAGATCTTTTATTCAACTATTCCGAGCAGCGCGCGAGTTTTAAATCCGGGATTAATCCGCGATAAAATACCGATTCGCTGAGCGATTTCGCAGCGTCCGGTACAAAACATGAATTCAATTTCCCAGCAGTAACGTTTTGTCCGACGGTTTCGAGTGTTTTCGAACCGTCCGAGTCTTCGATTGAAACCGTCCAGCATGCCGTTTCGGTTTTCAAAAACTATCGATACAAACGCGGCCCCATCCGTTATCCGAACGGAACGAACGGGCGTTAACGAACGCCAATGTTCCCATTCGAATAAGATTACTCAATGTTTTCTGGGTAAACTGATACTTTTCCAGGAACGCGACGCGATTCGCCAACGAAGAGCTTGACTCTCACTCTCTCTCTCTATCTCTCTCTCTCTCTATGCAGATCTATATCTCTATAGAATTTGTGCTATCTATAATACGCTATATCCACATCCACTTTGTGCCCACAGAGAGGCCAGATCCACCGGCCTCGCTGGAAGTCATAGAAATCGGCTCACGATCGATACGATTGCTGTGGAAAAGAGCCTTTGACGGAAACAGCCCGATACGGAATTACGTTATTCAGTATCGGTCCCTGAATCACGGTTTGACGGACGATTGGAACCCAGCGAAAACGCACAATGTCACCTACACACCGGGATCCTCCAGCACAGGGAACCCGATCCATCCGACGCAGAATGGTGCGTAACCATACATTTAATCCCGGACCGAGCGGCTTTGATCGCTCGGACATTCATGCGTTCCTCTGGATTCACGGGGAACGTCTGTTTTATGCTACTTCGTTTAGTCTATTAAAATGGATCGACACGCTCGGAACAGCCTGGTGCGTCGTTTTACAAAAGTTTTTAGCCAATTCGACGGTCAATGTTCATTCAGCACGATTGCAGTGGGGAAACACAGATTTCGAGACCGTGCAATTGATCTTTAATCATTATCGCATTTACCGTTAGTGTCGCCATTCGACGCTCTTTCAGAAAAATCGTGTGTTTATTATGTCAGAAGCGATTGTTCAGCTTCAATCTGGAAGATGCAAGCATAGGACAGGATTTTGAAAAAGATATAAGGAAGATCTTGATAAAAATATTGTTGTAGCTGATTTATATTATATAAATTGGTTAAACAACTAGTTCCAAATAGTTTTATTTCGCAATTATTGAACTGTTGAAGACATTTTATGGAAATTTATTGAACGTTATTATTATATTATACAGGGTGAGACACCTAAAACTCCCACCGAAAATATCTCCGTTGTTTTTAGTAATACGAAACAATGTTTCAGCATGAAAATGTTCGATTCATATTTTCCGATATTGATTAGCGTCACATTATAGCTAATGAAAAGACAAATTCAACCATGTATAATATGTTGACCTTCAATTGACCTTCCAAGAAGTTATTCTTCATAAAGTATAACTTAACGTAAGAAGACCATATTCATGTTTACCGTACTCTACTACGTTCAGGGAAAAAATGGTTGCTCCTAAGAAAATAGTGGATCATTTCAACGGATTATTGAATAAATTTGGTCTGTCAGCGAGTTAGAGTAAAGTTTCTGTTTCTGTGGTATCATTGTGGTTGGATGTGAACGTTTTAACGTGTTACTGTTCCTGTTCAAAGGTTTGTCTCCTTTCGAAGTCGCCAGCGAGAACCAGGAAGTGGCTCTTGTGGGCGGTCTCCATCCCGCTGTGACTTATACGTTTCGCATATTCGCTATAAATTCGATAGACGTGAGTGCATCCACTGACGCCGTGGTGGCGAAGACCCAGGAAGAAGGTAAAATACGTTTCTGTGTCTGCACGAGCTTGAAACAAGCTTACTATCTTACCGAGAGAAGGTTGAAAATAATAACTTTTGATGGCGCAGCGCCGACCGAGTCGCCGCAAAGTATCAAGGTGCAGTCTGCCGGACCTGGGGAACTTATGATTAGCTGGCAGGTATGAAGTGTTTTCCGGACAATTTATTTTTCGAATATAAAATTTAAATATGTATATTTCTAGAGAGCAATATTAATCTTCAGTTACTCGCACTCCATTTTCTACGTAACTGGTTACATGGACCTTTATATGACTCGAACATAAATCAATTTTTATTCAATAAAATAACTACTTTAATGAAAAATAGATATTTGCTAATGTAGTCGTCGCCTTTGTTTATGCTTAAAGTACTAAATTTAACACTTGAGATTGTAAGTACCATATGCGAGTAATTAAAAGTTAAATGCATAAAAATCTCGGTTGTGCTGATCACTAGACTGCGGATCTTTATGCAAAATAAAAATGTTCTACATTGATTGTAAAGGAAAAGAAGTAAAAGAAAAATTTATTTTATCTCCTAAAGACTTTATTACATTAAAAACGATATTACAACGCTCTTAAATTTTCGTAATCTCTTACTGTTTTATATTTCACCCAACCAATTTGTCCATAAATGCATGAAGACCCACAGTCTACTGATCACGAATTAGAGTTGGTAAGAATCGTAGGGAATCACTGACGAGGATTTGTTCGATCCGCAGCCACCCCCAAAGGAGTCCTGCAACGGGGATTTATTGGGCTACATAGTAACGTGGTCGGAGCATTCGTCTTCGACGTCGGGTGTGAACCAAAGCAAAAGTTTAACTGTGAACGGATGGACGAACACCAAGGTGCAAGTAACCGGCCTTAGGAAGTTCACCAAGTACGATGTATCGATCAGAGCTTTCAACAGCATAGCCAGTGGCCCGGCTAGTGTTCCCATTGTTGGGACTACTCAGGAAGGAGGTACAGCACTCAACAATTGGCTATTATATTAGGTCACCCTGCGGGTCGTGTCGTTTCTTCACAGTACCTCCAAGTATAAAATAATAGTAAAATAATCCTAGATTCAGTCACGTTCATTCTTTGATCTGTTTCTAGATAGAAAATATCGTTTTAAATGTTCCCAGTGCAGATTTTAATTCAACAAAATCTATTATACACAAAGTGTGGTAAACAACGACATAACTTATGGAACCATCTAATATATTATATGTTATGATATGTTATAACAATAATTATCTTGGATTTATTTATACAGTACCAGAAACTCCGCCAACACAAGTAGCCTGTGTTCCTCTATCTTCCCAAAGTGTGAAAGTTTCTTGGAGCGCTCCCCCACCTCATCAACATGGCGGAATCATTCAGGGCTACAAAGTATACTACCGACCAGTGATCACTGACAACAGTGAGTAAAAATTTAATCGAAGAAACTACTGAAATCTGCATAGAAAGTTGATGTATTTATAAGAAAAATGAGTATATGGGAGTAATCTAAAACAGCAAAGCCATTAGAAGAATTTTAGAGTTCTGTTGTATTATTTTCACAGTTTATTGAATAGATTAAAAAAGAAAATACTTTTCTATTTCATTCCGGTTTGTTGCAATTCAGCTAGAAAACTTTTATTTTGGGGAAACAAGAAAGGGGGAAGACCGATTGTTTAAAAATTTCAGTGGACATTTCGACGGTCGGCGAAGTGAAGAAGACCTCCAGCGTAGAAACCTACTTGCACACTTTATACAAGTACACGAACTACTCTATCAGGGTGTTGGCATACACCGGCGCAGGTGATGGAGTTCTGAGTCCGCCAATTTTTTGCGTGACGGAGGAGGATGGTACGAATCGATCGATCGACCCAATTAATTAGTAGCCTCCGGAAGGTGTCTCAAAAGAATCATTCCCTGTTTCTAGTGCCCGGTCCACCGGCTGGCATCAAAGCCTTGGCTTTAACTGCGGAGAGCATATTAGTTTCGTGGTTGCCACCCCTGCAGCCGAATGGGAACGTCTCCAAATACACGGTTTATAGCAGGGAAGCTGGCTCTAGCAACCACAATGCGCACACTATGCACGAACCTCCCTCTTCGCCGACCGATACGCTCACTATGGAGCTTAGGGGCTTGGTAGAGAGGTAGAGCAATCGAATTTTGAGAAATGAATTAGTAGAAAATTTAGAAGAATAAAGATAAAGATTTGTCTTCTTGTAGGCAACTGTACGAGTTCTGGGTGTCTGCGACCACTGGACTGGGAGAGGGAGAGCCAACACCTACTGTGTCTCAGACTACAAACACCAGAGGTTCGATGAAATTAATGTTTATGTACCTCAAAATCTCATATGTAATTTAATTAACAAATTTTAAGTTTTTTCTTTGTGGAAAACATATTGTTTTATTCGTGCAGCTCCAGCTAGAGTGGCATCCTTCTCGCAAATTTTGAGAAGAGCAATCAAGTCCTCGATTACACTATCGTGTCTCGTTGTTGGAAATCCTACGCCTCGTCCAATGTGGAAATTTCGCAATGGCCCAGTCTCCACTGGCCGTCATTACGAGCTGACGGCTGACGGCCATCTTAACATTCGTGGTCAGTTTCATGATTTACTTAAAAAAGATAACCAATGCCTAAATTTCACCATCTATAAAGAAACTAAAGATTGTAAAAATGAGGATGTAAAAATGAGGATGATCAATCGTTTAGGGTTGGAGCAATCGGTGGCCGGAAACTACACCTGTTCAGCCACTAACCTCTTCGGAGATGATTCAATCACCTACTCAGTGGTCGTAGTTATGCCACCCAGGGCACCCTCATTGGAACTGCAGTATACCACAACGAATAGCATAAGACTTCGATGGAGCCACCCTAACAGTGGCGGTGCCACTATTCAAGGCACGTTAGAGAAATTCCACACTCGACAACAAACTAAAACTTCTAAGAAACTGCAATTAATAGAGTCTTTATGGACTTCATTAGGCTACGTGTTGAGCTACAAAAGGGACCAAGGCGGCTGGGAAGAAATCGCATTATCGCCAGAACAGTCAGAATTTATCTTGACAGGGTTAAAATGCGGTTCCTCCTATTTGGCGCACTTGACAGCGCATAATCGAGTGGGTACTGGCAATCCGAGTACTCCCATAAGCGCGACTACCAAGGGAACTGGTAATGCAGATCATATTGTTAATCCTGCTAGTAATAGTTTCTTTATACCATCTTTATTAAAAAATATTTCTACTTCATGATTATGTTGTTAACAAGACAATTTTGTTGATTTTATCCACAGCCCCCTTGCTACCAAAAGACAGAGACATAATCACCGCCAACGGCACCTCCGTCAAGCTAAACTTACTATCCTGGCCCAATGGCGGCTGTCCCATACAATATTACACCGTAGAGTACAGAAGACGAGTCAGCACCGAGCCATGGATCCTAGTAGCGAGTCGAGCGACAGAGAACCTAATCATAAGAGACCTAAAAACCGCCTCGTGGTACAGCCTGCGTCTGACAGCTCACAACGACGCTGGATCAACGCAGACCCAGATGGAATTCGCGACAACCACTCTCAGTGGCGTTAGTATAGGTCCTCCGAACGATTTTATCATGGAGGATGACGTGAAAAAGGCTGTACCCAATCAGAAAGTCCTCTACGTGGTCGTGCCCCTCGTCTGCGCTATTGTGCTCATCATCTCGGCCGGCATTTTGGGATATGTAATGCTAAAGCGCAGTGGAAGGTACTTGAACACACCACAAAACATTTTATTTCATTCAGAATTCACCTATTTTTTTGCCTGAAGGCAATTTTTTCTGTCAAAGAAAAGAGTGTTTCTTCTAGTAAAACAATTTTCAGTCTGCTATATAAATTTTGTTATTTTTAATGGTTCTTTTGAATTCATCAGGGTTGAACAGGATGAGACATGGATTAAAAAGGTAACATGAATGTGTTTCCAGGGCAAATTATTTAGGAGAAATCCTTCCCGGGCAACAACAGAACCAGCAAACGGGATTAGGACTGGTCCAGCCACCTCAGCATCAACAACACCATAATCTATCCAGCTGTATGTCCACTGTGCAATTAAAGTCCACAGCTGAACGCGATAATAGGAGGAATCATCAGGTTTACACTAGCTCGCCGGTGAAGCAGGAGAACCACAAGCCGAATGATCATGGATCGGGTATGTGGACACTCTTTGAACTCGTTACATCACTACCTAGATCAATTTACGCAAAGGATAATACAGCTTCCATTAAAACGATGATGTGCCTATCCGGACGCATTGAAGAGAGTGTAGAATAGCTTTGAAACATTCTAGCAAATTAGTGACTTTGAAACCCAGTACACAAAAAGTTCGAGGAACTAGAATTTGCCATTTCCCTTGCAGAAATGTACGAAATCAGCCCGTACGCGACGTTCAGCGTCCCCGGAAGAGAAAATCGTTCCGTAACGACAGCGACGCTCGATTACACGATGCACTTCAAAACGTTCGGTCATTCTGAGAACGAGGACACCAACACGATCGACTACGAACGGTCCACCGTCGATTTTGAGGGGTAACAATGTTTTCTTTCGATTCCTCCGCGTCTCCAAACGCATGAATCTTGTCCAGCGAATGCAGAAAACTGCTGAAATTTTATTCGCGAGATTTTTTCCACGCCGTCCCCTAAAATTGTGTCATTGGGTAAGAAAATAATTCTTACAGAAGATGAAGTTAATCGGATGAGAGGAAGACATGGCACATTGGAATATGAAATTTTATACAAATGGGAATATACATAATAAAGAAAAGACTTTTGATTATGACTAAACATTCTTCTCGTGCAAAAATACTTATGGTAATAGTATCACAATGGTATTTTCTCAATATAACAATTAACTAATGCTCATATTTTTATAAATATTTTACGTTTATTGAAAGTACTAATTTAAAATGTGGCGAATATTACACCATATAAAGGCGAAGAAAAGAAAATAGAGGTATTGCGGTTATATACAAGGCAACAATTCTAAAGACATCTTACAAAACTTTTCATTGATGTAGTCTTTTTTGCGTCTGGATAGCGCTTTCTGTAGTCTGATACAGTATGCATTATAAATTGTTTTTCTTCTTCATTTCGTGATAGTATTTTATTCTTGACATAAAAAATTAATAAAATTTTAGATATTTCATTTTTTCATGAAATGGAACAATTTTAGGAGGCGGCGTGCTCAAAATTTCATATTTGAAAAATAATGTCCACTCTAATGCAAAGCCCCTCGCTTGACTTCCGCTCCGAACCCCTTTCTCTTCCTCCTTCTGGTGTTCTTTCACGCGCAGGTCTAAAATGTCAAGGTGGCACAAGCAACGATACTTCCCAAGCATCGCGGAAGCCGAGAGCAATCTGCGATCCAGCCGGCAGGGATCCGGAAGCGATACATCCGGAAGTCCTTGCGGAGAGTGCAAGCTGCAAGGCGCGTGCTACAGGGTGCCTGTCAAGCCTTGCAGAGGTAAGTCGAACATATTTTACCATTTACATTCATGTGATACTGTGTAGTTTAATATAAAGAAAGCATCGATGACGTTGCAATGTTGTTCATCAATCCCTTGTGCCAATTTAATGAGATTTTTGGTGATACTCGAAAAGGGCGACGTAAAATTTGTAATATACTTCACCAAATATATCTACAGTCTATGGATGAAGCTGAGTATTGTTCGATTAATTGTTCGATTGCATCATTGGCGTCCCAGTTTTAACGATTCTCAATTTTTTACGGCACATGCTCTACCGCTCACGGAAGTTTGGCCAAGAGAGAAAATTTTTAAATATAATAATTTAAAACGTTTCGCTCGCTTCAAGAAAGTTTATATTATTACATAGTAATCTTAAGTAACTTTCTACATAATTAATGAGGGTTTTTTGAAGAAACATTACAATAAACATTTTACGGGAGAAAATTCCTAAATGCGTTTATGGACGTCGGCAGTCGGCCAAACTTCAGTGAGCGGTACTGTATGAAGTGTCCCATGAATTGATTTTAGGAAGGTTCGTTTGCTTTTTAACACTTCTCTAACTTTCTTGTTGTGATTGAACATTTGCAGATGTGTTCTCACGAGTGGAGTCGAGTACAGAATCAAACAACGAAGGTTCACCCTCGCTTGCGAGACGACGAAGCCGACAGCCGAGCCGGTCCACTCGCAGGTAGCCAAGGTTTGTTTGTTTCCACATAGCACTCAGTCCTGATTATGTTCAGTATTTGTATTATCACGGTCTGATCGGTCTCGTGTCGGCGTGCAATAACAAGATAATGGAAAAATGTAGACCCCGGCCTAATTCACACCAATGTCTGAACCCTCGTATGAAACTTTATCTCCATTTGCACACCTTCTTGTGAACGATTTTGGAAGGACTTTCACGCTAAATATCTTGCAGCTTCAGCTTCCCTTTCTATTGTGCTTATTGTTTTTCTTTTGCTCCCACCTGATCCTGAGCGACTACTTTTTCCGTTATCAACGCCAGTATACGATGGCTCGAGAAAGTGTTCAGGAAAGCACAACCGTTTCTTTCGTGATAATTTTATGCAGAAACTTGTTAGATTCATATAGGTCGGATTTTGTAGTGCTTCAGATATACGCGAAGTGTTAGGCTGGTTTAGAACAGTTAATCATTTATCGTTAAAAGCCAGTGAAGGATTAATCTCCCATTTAACAGCGCCACGTTACAATAAAAACAACAAAAATGATTTTTCAAACATTATCCTATAATCGTATCATCGTTTAGAAATAAATGATTAATGTCAACTGGTTTGTTTAAGTACTGAAAAATCTGGAGTGTATTAATAGTGCATTTATCACGAAAACTATGAGTGTACAGATGCTTGTTTGAGGCAATCGTGCTTCGAACGAGTCAATCGACGAACAATAGCCGATCGTGAATTCTACCGGGCCGATATTTTGTTTTCCCATGAGTTCCACGAAGGAAATTAATTTGAATCGATTCCGCCAGCAAAATTCTATCGAGTACATAGCGAACCCTCGACGAAATCGGTTCAAGTTAATTTGCAAGCTCGATCGGATCCGAGTACACGGATGACGAATGAAATCTTCTTGTTGGCGTGTTTCTTTTTTCTCACTGTCTCTCTGTCTCTCTGCCGCAATTAATCCATCTATTTTCCTAAGACGTTTCTCTCTGGTCTATTTGTGCGTAGTTCGGTGGAGGACATGACGTTGTTGCCGCCAAGCGGGTTTAGCGACAGCCGCGAATTGAGCCACGTAGAATGTGACCGTGATCGCGATCGAGATCGTGACCGTGACCGTGACCGTGATCGTGATCGTGATTGGCAAGGTCTGTCAGCCGGGACCCGCCACGGCGGCAGCTTGGGTAGACTGCCGATCGAGGCCGTCGAATCTATGCTCGCTAGGTATCGACACGAACCTCCGTAGATCGTAGTAAGCTGACACGTTGAGATTCATTTCTTTAACACTTAAGGAGTCGCATGCATCCCGGCGTGATCGAAAAACCAGTATTTTATTCATTCGAAAGACACGAATTTTCCTCGTCGTTCCTTACTAACCTTGATCTGGTTTGTTCAGTTTTATCCATCCTATAGGTTTGCACTTGCAACATGCATTTCAACACACGTTTCGATTCCATGTTCCTTGTAAAATCACACGATACCGCTTCATGTAGAAAATTGTACATCGATTCACATTTTTTCTCTTAATTTTGTCCCCCACAAATCTTAATAAACAGTCTAAGAACCTCGTGAGCAAGATTAAGGAGAATCGTTGAATCTGAAACTTTCATTTTCAATCATTCATGCTAGTCTGTCGGAAGACGTTTACTGTTGAACTTAGTAGGCATTGAAAACAATCTTGAACGCAGCTCTGTGCTTTTTGAACCGCCGGATTGTATGTGTCTTTTCAAGTAGCACCAAATTTTCTTAGTTACCTACTGTACCCCATCAAATACTGCTTAGTCCAAAGACAATAGAGTCCTAGTGAAAGTATCGCACTTACTAGTAAATTGGTTGGAAATCGGAAACCTGCTGACTAACATGGAACACTAGATTCCAATTACTAGTAAGTGCATACGATCGTTAAATCGATGTACTACGAACTATCGCAGCTACAAACGATCCTCTTATACTTCGTTCCAGGTACCAGCAAAGGAAGGAGCAAGAGAGGCAAGAGTTCACAATTCACGTATGATCGGGACTAAAAGAATTCTGGCGGAAGGATTCGTGGAATGTAAATGGAAAAGACTGTCTATAAGCTCGCAGATTGTCAATGGGAGACTGTGGCGGTCGACACCCATTTTCCGCGAGTGCCACGGTGTAAAAAGGGGATTACAGAGCTGCTTTGGCAACGATCAATCACGCTGGGAACGGATGACGACATCCCTAAAAAGACGGCCGTTTTAATCGTAGAAACGTTCGAGAACAGAAAATAAGTCTGCACCTAATACTGCCGTTACGTTGAACGCCATTTTGCGTTGCCCACGACCAAAAAATGTACGACCATTTTGCGTTCGCTAACGCACGAAAGTACGAGAAACAAGAAGTCCCGGAAACGATCAGAGCATCCCCAAAGAGAAAACTCGGTTCGCTGGCCTGACGTTAGGAAACAAGTCAATTTAGCGACGCGAATAATGAATTACATTCGAGTATAATCGTTCGTTGTATAGCATAGATCCCGTGTGTACGTCGGTCACGCTGTTACAAACCGCGAGACGATCGGTTTAAACAATCGTCGATCGAGTTTTCATTGATTTTCCTCAGCAACGATCGAGTTCGTTAACGAACAACCATTTTCCCTCGAGCTCGGCTGCCGTAAAATCGACGACGAAATGGCCGACGAGGCCTCAGCTCGAGACCGAGGGCCAATTGTATACAATATTCCTAGTTATCGGCATTAACGGGGCGTAATTGTACGTCTCGATCTCTTTCCTTTGATCAAAGTGATTCCGTTGATCGCTCGTTTCGTAGATTATCAAATATTTATTGAGCGCGTCGATCCGCGCGGAATTGCGGTCTGGGGCGAGGCGTGTGATCGGGACAGAGATACTAGCTTCTAAGGTGTATATACATGTAAGCAACATATTTAGAGAATGGATAAATTATCGATATAAAGCAACACCACGGTCATCAATCGCGCTGTACAACAAACTTTAATTTTACCTCGGACTACCGACTCTAAATTGTGCATTTTAGGCGTCCTTTCCACGATGATCATTTTTTAAACGCATTTACGTACTTATAAGATAATCTTAAACGATATCATGCTCTTCGGGAGAATATCTAGAACGCTTTCACAGACGAAACAACCGCGCGTCGATTGCTGTTGAAGCACAACACATCTTTAAAGATGCCTCCCTCGGCAAGCGGGGGATAAATGAAAATACTGATTTTGTCAGCGCACAAAGAGGAAATGCCTATTCAAAGTTGGTGGTCCACGATGTTGTACAGTGTACAAGGTACCTAACTTTAAGGGCCGTTTTGTAACATAGCTATTATAAATAATAGAACGTGCGACCTTTTGCGATCTTTGCATTCGAAGTTTTTCTAAATTAGATTGTACTATTCGTTCCGGGCGGAATTGTTTGAAATGCGGAGAAGCAAAAGGTAGAATGTCGCTCGAAAAAGCGAGAGAACCGGCGTCGATCGAGGACGATCGACGATCTATAGATCAGTCGACGGTTCTCCGTTGCACAGACTGACGTGGGTGAAACTCTGGTCCCCGTGAATCGTTTTCGGGACCGAGGCCGATTGACTACGCTTACGTTCGTTTCTGCCAAACATTTCTTCGTTCGAGGCTATTGCCTCTCGATGATTATGATATTCGCAACGAAGCACCGGTTTCGAAATTCCAAGGCAAGGGCATACTTCACTATTTTTTTCCTCGGGAACAGAGAACGAAAGACTTACCCGAACAATTTCACTCGACGTTCACTTTCCGCAAGGTACATCTTCATCTCGAACGTCTCGAACAGACTGGATCACTTTTAGAGTTTAAACGCCGTGTGTTAACGTTAGGAGGGGAGGTGGAGGTGTCATGGGGGAAGATTTTTGTGTCCGACCTGATAAGTTCCGGATCAATGCATCGAATGCGCCACTAGTCCGAGCTTCAGGGGAAAGTAGCTGAATATGGATTGCATTTTATTTTCGGAACGTCATGCTTGTGAGTCGATTGCTACGGACAAAATATTTTATGAGTATTTGTAGGAATTTAACAGGCTTAATCTCTTTCTAAAATTTAACTTCATGTAGTACTTCTAATGATTCCTAAAAAAATATAAACTAGCCAGATACTAGATATTTATTGGCCAGATTCTTAAAGATGGCACTCTTTCACGTTACTTTGCTACTCCACGTCCGGCCACTTTCCTCTACCATCTTAATTTATGATAGTAACCGATAAACTGCCAGATCAACTTCATTTGAACGTCTCGAGATTGCGTCTTCGATTTCCGAAGTTCCTCTATTGCTGACATTCGCTAACGCGTGAACGAGCATGTCGAAAGTTCTTCCAGCGGTACTCGAATTTGTAAACACTTTAACTTTTTGACTCTGTGTCTTGCTATTGCGGATGCGAATGTATAATATATTGTAACTTGTGAACCACGCGAAACTGTACCGAGAAACCCGAAAATCCTGCAGGGTGTACTTGGTAGAAATTGAAAATGAAGCGAAGCAGAGTATGCCCTCTCGCGAATGAACGGTTTATTAATCTGTACAGAATGTGATGGACACGACATCTTCCAGGACGCGATTGAGTAATAATTTAATTAGCTTAAGAACGAGAGCGGAAACCGTGATTTCTGATCGGTGTTTTGGTTACGGCCGGGACTTGTGACCGTAGTTAGAAAAAGACCGGGAGATTAGGGAATTTGTTCGTTTTTTCTCGTCTTTCTGTTTTTCGTTCGGATGAGGAACGCCTGCGTGAATGATTATGTGTGATGCATAGGAGCTCGTTGGGCAAGCCCAACTGCGTACGAGCAAACTATTTGTACATGGAAATCGTGAGACTCTAGACATTTATGTATCATATCCTCGTATAAGTTATAAGTATTCGTGGACGAAACCCGATGAATCTAATCGTCGTCCATTATGGTTCAACGCGGCGGATGCGGAGTATAAACAAAACAATCGAATGTCGTAACGAAGTGTCAAACTTTCAGATGGTATGTTAACTCAGCTTGTTAATAAAGAAGGACAGACATTTATCCCGCGCACAGTTACTCGCTGCATCTCCTTAATAAGCTAAACCGTGCGACAAAATTTTTGTTTTATGTTAAATCAATTCAAATCGACCGCCATAAGCCGGAGGCGCTGCTTATTCGTGCTTATTTCGTGTAGTGGCAAAACGCTCAAACTATCAGCCAAATATTAGTTCGTGAGTCAACGTCGGATGACGCTACGGCTCATTTCAGAAAGCTTCCGAACTTCGCCGTAAGCGGCGCCTTATGGCGGTGAATTTGAATGAAGATCTTGCCACAATTTGCATTGTGCTTTATGGCAAAACCAGCAAGAATCATTATGATTGTTTGTTATAAATTATTTATTACAGTTAAATATATTACAAAAAGTAGTGTTTATTTACTGTTTAAATATTTCGAATCATGATTTACATTTACAGTTCTCTCGAGGCAATGATTATGACACTGCTGGTACCACATGTAATAATTGAAACAATATTATCCTTTAATAACTGCAATTGGTCGTAACTTTATGCACTTCCGAGATATCCCTGCTGCATGACACGTGTTTACAACGTCCGTTACATTTTTATAGGATTCCGGTGCTTCCTCCATTACCAGTTTCGGTGATGCGACTCTTATAGATATTCCCTGCTGTTCTAATTTCTGTAGGACTTGCATGTAATCTATATTTCTCCGTGATTTCGCTCGAGACAAAGCGCGCCCCTGAAAGCAATTTTCCATCAGTATTTGTTATATCATGCTGTAAGTAAAAAATATTGATACTTACTGCGCCGTGACAAGTCGAGCCGAAGGTCTCCTTCATACCCTGTTCAGTACCAGTTAAAACATAACTGCAAGTTCCCATGGTACCACCAATCAAAACCGGCTGACCCGTAAGTTGATAGTCCACTGGAATCAAGGGATGATGGGGTGGGAACGCTCTCGTGGATCCCTGAAAATATTAATTTTTTACGAAGGTCAATCAAACGTGCTTCTGACTAAAGTATAATATAGTTAAGTAAATTACTATTTTTTCATTTACCTTCCTGTGAACCAAAAGCGTCTTCTGTTTACCGTCGACCATGTGTTCCTCCACCTTCGCAATATTATGTGAGACATCGTATATAACGTGCATATCTAAATCATCAGGAGACATTCTGAACTGTTTTGCAAAGGCTTGACGACTGAGGAATGTCATCGAGCTTCTGTTAACCCAAGCGAAGTTGGCAGCTGCTGCCATGGCTTTTAAGTAATCTTGACCTTCTTGAGATTTAATGTGAGCACAAGCTAGCTGCCTATCATTAGTTTCAATGTTATCCCTCTTCATAGCTTTCTCCATTTGAACCAGTGCATCTATAAATCAAGAAGAAAGCATTAAAAATTGATACTATTACAAATAATGTTACTTCTTCAATGAATCTATTACCGGTGGCAACTTGATGGCCAAATCCTCTGCTACCAGAGTGAATCATAACACAGACCTGGCCTTTCTCTTCTATCCCCATTTTACATGCTGCCCATTTGTCGTAAATTTCATCTACCACTTGAATCTCAGCATAGTGATTCCCTGCTCCTAAGGTTCCCAGCTGAAAGACATGTTGTTGCAATTGTTGTTCACATTAAATAGACCTATTAGCCTTACCTGTGGAAGTCCTCGCTTCTTAGCCCTCATGGATACCTTCGAAGAGTCTGCATTCAGCATTCTACCATACTCTTCGCAATGTTCCTTATCTTCCGCCCAAATATAGCCTGTGTACAGTTAAGAAACAAATTGTGTTACTCCAGAGTAGTCATTCGAGTGCTAAGGGTTATCAAAAGTGGTTAGTTTTAATAAACCAAGCAAATACCTTCTCTAAGCGACCAGTCCATGCCCATTTCCAAAGCTTCCTCCAAGTCCCTGGCATTCATTGGTATGATTCCTTTAGAACCAACGCCAACAGGAATGTGATCGAACATGCTTTGTGCCAGTTGCTCCTATTAATTTCATTCAATTATATTTAATCCTACGATATGATTTAGTGAAACAAATAAATGAATATAAAGCGGTACCTTCACAGGCAACACATCCTTCTCGTACAGATTGGTTCTCAACAAACGTACACCGCAATTAATATCAAATCCCACTCCACCAGGGGATACTACTGACTTAGGATCGTCCATGTCAAATGCTGCCATATTGCCAATGGCAAAACCATAGCCAGAATGAATGTCTGGCAATCCAATAGATCTCCAGACAATTCCAGGAAGCGCAGCTACATTAGCAATTTGTTTCACTCCTGGTAGAAAACCTCCTACTGCACCGGGTCGGCAGGAATTTTTTAATTCATCCAACATTAAACGTTCCAGTGTTGTGTTTACATAAAAAACCCCTTCCACCTAAAAGACAAGAAGAGGAACATGTAGAATCTTTTATAGAAATTGTAAATCAAATACATACATTCATATTAGGTTGAAAACCTTTCTTGATCCTCCAACAATTATCATTTATCTTTTCTAAATACTTCAATTCTTCGTTATACTGCCTGACTACCATTTTTGGAGTAAATGTAGATCTTACGTCTGTGGAGCTGTGTGAATAATATTGGTTTTACAAATAAGTGAAACTCGCGTAATACACGTGCTATTCTTTGATTATTATTATAAAATCTGTCAGTGACAGAAATCAGCCGGCGAGTGCGAATGTACCAGCAACCACAGAATAAGAGAACTATCGTTTAGGGTTACGGTATCTCCAATTTTTGCTCAAACGATAGGCCTGCACCAAGTGGACGAAAACCTAATCTAATCCCCGTTAGGATGGTCCAGGATGGTCTGCGGGTAATCACCGTAGTAAAAATGAAGTATACGGAATATTCAGTTCTTACTATATCTCGTCTGTGCTAATAATACGCCTAAATCCGCGAATTATCGGTAATATTGAGCGCGACACCGAAATGGTACGGGCATTGACGAGATAATGTTAAAGACTGCCAACCTTATGCAGTGCTGAGATATTGTGCAAGGTTTCACCTCTGGTTTCACTCGCATGCGCGGCAAAAACAGTAACGTATCTATATTACGAGGATGAGGTAGCAGAACCCTGAGGCACTCATATTGGCAGGATTGTACAGGAACAATCTCTTCCCGACAAAAAGACTCCTTTGTAACGTGACCTACAAGTTACAAAGTATACACAAATACACATATTATAAGTACATTCACATTTCACTATCAAATCATAACAATTTTGTAAAATTTTAGTGGTGATCAAGGTATCCAATTTTCTCAAAAATTTTACTTTACTGAGGCTAAAATCGCCGCGCATGCGCGAGAAATTTTGCACAAACCGAATAGTTTACAGAGTTTGCAGATTTAGGTGTATTAGCAAGAATTCTATATTGTCCTACACATATTGTATATGTTTCGTAGTGAGATAAGAAGACTAGTCCCGCGTCTCGCAACGGGACAAGCAAAGAGTAGGGATGTAACAAGAAGCGATACATAGAAAGAAAAATACTTTGAAACAAGTCTCTCCCCGAGTTAGTCTACATTCTTGTTATAAATGTTTAGAATATAAGTTATGTATACGTAGAATACAAACATTTTATGTATGAACCTGCAATGAATAAATAAAGACAATGTAATAACAAAGAGTATCTGCGTCTTTATTTATTGAACCACCAACTTTTCCCGAACATCCGACTTGTCGTTGTGTTATACCACTGACGTTCGAAAAATTATCGGCTGTCTGGCTTGACGTTGAGTTATACTACTGAATTTCGTGCCACCTCCTTCGATATCATGTTCTCCTAATACAAAACTCAATTTTCGAGGTTTTCGAAAATTTTCCGAAATTTTTGACCGTCTCGCTTGACGTTGACTTGTACTACTGAATTTTCGAAAATTTTCGAGTGTCTGGCTTGACGTTGACTTATACTACTGAATTTCGTGCCACCTCCTTCGCTATCATGTTCTCCTAATACAAAACTCAATTTTCGAGGTTTTCGAAAATTTTCCGAAATTTTCGACCGTCTGGCTTGACGTTGACTTGTACTACTGAATTTTCGAAAATTTTCGAGCGTCTGGCTTGACGTTGACTTATACTACTGAATTTCGTGCCACCTCCTTCGCTATCATGTTCTCCTAATACAAAACTCAATTTTCGAGGTTTTCGAAAATTTTCCGAAATTTTCGACCATCTGGCTTGACGTTGACTTGTACTACTGAATTTCCGAAAATTTTCGAGCGTCTGGCTTGACGTTGACTTATACTACTGAATTTCGTGCCACCTCCTTCGCTATCATGTTCTCCTAATACAAAACTCAATTTTCGAGGTTTTCGAAAATTTTCCGAAATTTTCGACCGTCTGGCTTGACGTTGACTTGTACTACTGAATTTCCGAAAATTTTCGAGCGTCTGGCTTGACGTTGACTTATACTACTGAATTTCGTGCCACCTCCTTCGCTATCATGTTCTCCTAATACAAAACTCAATTTTCGAGGTTTTCGAAAAATTTTCCGAAATTTTCGACCGTCTGGCTTGACGTTGACTTGTACTACTGAATTTTCGAAAATTTTCGAGCGTCTGGCTCAACGTTGACTTATACTACTGAATTTCGTGCCACCTCCTTCGCTATCATGTTCTCCTAATACAAAACTCAATTTTCGAGGTTTTCGAAAATTTTCCGAAATTTTCGACCGTCTGGCTTGACGTTGACTTGTACTACTGAATTTTCGAAAATTTTCGAGTGTCTGGCTTATACTACTGAATGTACAGAATGGGGCAAAGAGAACACATTAACTGTTGTAAGTAAAATTCTTTATTTTTCACCTAGAAAATTACAATGTTGACCGTGTATTGTGTTCAGATGAGAAGAATGTCCTCTGCAGGAATGCGGTGACGTAGTTATGAATTCGCAGCCGATTGAATCACAGTGGAATGGGGACGTCTTGCTCCACGCGCATTTTCGTCTCTAACCGAAATATGTATTGGCTAGAGCTCTCACGTCTCACGCATACTGTGTAGCAGTAACATGTGATGTTAAACGTGAACAACGGGACTACGGAAGTAGTAGACAAGATACTATTAAAGACTGCCAGACCCTGCTAGCTTAAAGTAAATTCAGATACAATTTAATAAAATATATTTTTATATTTTGAAAGTCTTAAATTCTATTGATCGTAAATTGTAAATGTACAGCTATTAGATCGATATTACCTTCTATTGGTAGTGTACTAGAAAGTTCTTACAAATAGGGTCTGCCTTGAGTTATTCAGCGACGCGACGTAGGCAAATGGTTGCAGATGAACCCCGGGGATAACGTGGAACCAACAGTGATCTGGAATATCACATCGCTAAAAGTTTCACTACCGACGAAATACTCGTCGGTGGTTCCGCGTTCTGTGTACAGAGTATACAGATTATTCGACTACAGATATAGGTTGTACAGTAAAGATTGAATCTAAACTATAAAATTAAAGGAACTCTAAATTGTAAATTGTCGATCTTTTCACTCCTGTAATTTTGTAAGTGAAAACCAAGACTAAAACTTATTCTAAAACTAAAAGTTATTCGTCTTCATTTAAAAATTTGTAAATTCATATAACTCTATATTAAAATCAGCAGAGGCAGAATATTTTAAGAGAATCTTACCCGAAGTTATGTAAAAATTCAAAGATCGATAATTTTTCGGTAACGATTATTAGTTAATATTTTAATATACGTATGTTATTAGACGGATCTTGTACTGGTGTATAGAAACAAATTTCAGTTGCAATGTGAAAATAAATTAAAATCATCTATTGACGTATAAATATATATAGGAGACAAAGTATTTGATAAGTTACTTTTCTTTTATTATCTTGTAATATAAGATACATTGTTCGACAAACGATTATACAGACGTATAGTACTCAGCAATTCGTTCTCCTTTTTTTTTTCTTTTGGTGTATTTACAGTGACGTCGAATGCTCTCCCATATCATTCACTTCCTTAACTATTTACAAATTATTAATTGATGTTTATAATTCTTACACGATACCAACTGGAACCACTGCTTCATAGTTTCCAAATAGTAGTCTCCCTCTCTGTCTCATTTGCTTTCACACATACTTTTGTCAATTTACATATACCGCCGTTACAAAAATTTGGCGCTGATATAAGCGATTTAATGAAAAAGTGTGAGAGACGTTCGAACGTGATTTATACAGAACGATTTTCGCGAAAAATCGAAAGATTAAACGGGACGTACAAAGACAACGCATGGAAGGAGAAATCTTCAAAAGTGAACGAAACTGTACAACTTGGTGTAGTGATAAATCTTATAAGTATGCATGGCACTTGGCCTCCATAACCCAAGAAACTCACTCTCGTTCGGTATGACGTTTGCCATTCTCTTAAACCACGGCTGTCTCTAGTACAGACCGGAACACGTGATGTGGCAACACCGCATATAGATAGAACATCAGTCCGATCAGCTGGTCCGATCATGGTACTGCATATGCGCAGTAGCGTATGGACACGGCAGTGATATAGCGCAAACGACTTCAAATCACTTCGATGCGGACTAAGACAGCGTTGCCAAATTTACCATGTTCCAGTCTGTACCTAGTAGAGACGGTCATGTTTAAATTCGTTCGATTTGTACAAATATCTGAGATGATTTATTAACGAGAGTAGGAGTACGGGGAACTGTGAACATTATTATTGTTATCGTTCTCAGCTTAATGTTCTTAGGATCGGCGTATTTCTCCATTCAAACGTTTCGTACTTCAAGACAATGTAATAAAATTCAAACGCGACTTGCAGTGCTTTTGTAATAAAAAAGTGACAATTTATAAAATATATTTATACGCGTACAGTTTAATATTATGTCGGTGAGTATTCAGCTTCTTTTTAATAGACTGTTATGAACATCTTGTTGTAATCGAATGCGTGAAAAAAGTGTAAAAGTTATATTTCCATAAGTTTGTAAAATTAGGAGCATTCGCTTGTTATTTTCCTTCGAAATTTCCACATTTTCATGTAATAATATCACTGTATAATCCAGGCCTGTCCAACTTCTTCTTTGTCGCGAGCCACACGGTCCCCACCATCAATCAGTCCGTCCCCCCACTACTTAAGTGTGAAATAGTGGGGGAACGTCACCTCCCACTTCAGCGGAATGAAGAATTGACGGGACGCGAGGTGGACAGGCTTGGTGTAATCGATGCCTGATCATTTATGTTTTTAATATTAATTTCTATAATTTCGAACAAAATGGATGATGCTCACTGTTATCACTGTGTAAAATATTGACATGAGTTTCCATGAATCATACACGCGCGTACATTAAGGCTATTCTCACAAATAAACAACACAGTACCAAAGACTGATGGATTGTTCGTGAGATAGACTTTAACAAGAACGTAAATAAATGTTGATGCCATTGGTAATACGATTTAATTCGAGACATCGACCCTCCTGTACAAAGATTTACATTCAATGGAACGTGTAATATAGTGAATTCTATGAAGTGCACAGAAGTGTTCTTCCGGAATGTCGATAGACCATGATCAGTCTATAAGAAACTTTGATAGCACGTGTTCATGTGAATCCTCGCAGCTTTCGTTTAGACAAGAATGTTTCGAGAGTGAAAATAGAAATTTAGCCCTAATGTGTCGACAGCGTTTCTCTAACATGAAATATTACGTAATCTATCGTTAATATTATACAACGTTCAATCTTATATACAAGGTATTATAGAAAAGTTCAGCAACGGTTTCATCTCGTATGAACATCAATGTCCGTTCATGACCCGTTAATAATGATTTCTATCTGGCGATCATTTACCAATTAATAATACGTGCTTATCATCGAGTGCTTACAATTAATTACATTCAGCAGAATGTCGAGTCATGTTTGAGTATAGTATGTGCGCCACGATTTCTTATAGGATTCGCCGTAACGGAAGGACGGCAAAAGCAAATCCCACCAACTCCATAACTGTGCAAATTGAATCGACAGAAAATTATTTCCATCATTTCTCTTTTCTTCAAACCTCATTCTTTCCGTCTAGTACCTCATTCACACCTTCGCTTGAGCAATGGACACACGTTTTCTTTAATTTGAGATTATAAAGGATGTTTAACATCAGTGGCCGTTTTTCTTGACGAAACAAAACTGAATGGATCTAGGACAAAGCCGGCGAACTAGCTTTGAAAGGGAATTTTCTCGAATCCAGTGGAAAAAATATTTGTGTGAATATTTTTTATATATTATTATTATGTTATTTAGTTTTTAAATTCAAATTCATCGATAAAATTAAGATATTTATTCATAGGACTATCCATAAAGTGACAAGTTATCTTTTTTTCATAATTTGAATAAGTTGCATAAATGATCCATTGACATTCTTAAATTCTTTTAATGTTTTTACCGTTTCGAATTGCTGCATCTCGTTCCTGTCATAAATCCATAACATCCGCAGCGTAATGATCAGGTGTAAAACAGTAAGTTGATGCAATCTAAAACGAATTGATTTACAGTGACTCACAGTAATATTCGGAAACTCTTAAAAACACCATAACTTTTTAAATATTGGAATATACGACTTGAAATTTTTCGAGAAGTTAGAACAATTGGTTTGCTACACAACGTGACAAAAATTGTAAAGCCCGCATAAAAAAAGTTGTAAAATGTAACTTTTAGTATTTTCATTACAATTCCGACCAAATGCAATTTTTGAAAAAATTTCTTTCCACATCCTGTATTAAACTAATTGCTCTAGCTTCCAAAAAAAGTTCAAATCGCATAGTCCAATATTAAAAAAGTTTGGCGTTTTTAAGAGTGTCCGAATATTAGTGGGAGGGAGTCACTGTAGTTTAATTTACCTGTCATTCGTGAGTTATACGTAAACATGAAAAACGACTGTTACTTCGGTGAAAATTGAGATTACTTTAGATTAAATTCACAGAAATGCAAGAGATTTAACGAAAATTGTATTAAAACGATTCCCTTTGGAAACTGCAAACAGCGCAGTAGATTTATTAACTCGGTAAGCTGGTCAGACAAGGTTCGGATTTTTCTGTTTGTTTCGAAAGCGAAGATATATAAATTAGAATTCAGTTGGACACTTCCCTTGCAAAATTGTTGCGTTAAACTTTTGTGGCGGCCGACGAGTGCTTTGAACTTGGTTATATTTCCCTCGGGTATAGGGGAAGAAACCAGAACGTAGGACGAGGGGTCAGGAGATGTGTGGGAAGAAAATCTTATGAAATAAGAAATCTCAAAGTGACAGGGTATGCAATGGGAATACACGCTGGACCGGAACATCATAATAGTATACGATCATGAAAAAGATGATTCTCTTGGGAAAATGGATTGCACGTTTCTATGATCACATTCTATTTGAGAATCAGCTAGAACATTATGTAAAACGTTCTACACGTTTGCCAACTATTTTACGGTGTAACGAAATTTGGTACGAATAGCAACAAATTGTTTACAACGTATCAATATTTCACAAACTCCTTTTTATCACTGAAGTACTGGTCGTCCATCACTGTGTCGAAATAACTGCCATCTCCTGATGGACGATCAGTATTTATATGTGATATTTCGTAATGTCAGATGATATTTTATGAATCGATTAACTTTCAATTACCAGCATAGATTTAAACATTGCTATTTACAATACCCTCCGTGATTTCGTTGATAAACAAATTAAATAAAGAGAGTACAAGGTACAATTTGAAAAAGTAGTGACTGAATTTTTGTATTATTTTTAATTTATTAGGTATGAGATTAGTTAGGTGTACGTCAATATTTTATTAATGAACTCGCGTTCTTGTTTCAATTGCTTCGTGCAGATCGGTATGTCGAAGGCGTAACAAGTTCACAGATTGGAAAACTGTAGACAGAATTTTATCGCTACCTGCTCCAATGTTCGTGTCATGGGACTCGATGTAGTTATAAATTTTGCCGACACTGATAGAGATATTTCATATATTACTAACAGAATGTGCATGTTTGAAGTCAAACGAGTTGCTATCGTCACTGTACGTATATCAAGCTGAAGTAATTAGCAAAAGTCCATTAGAATAGATTGATTATCCACTTGGGAATTGTTAAAGTTTAATACCGAGTGAAGAGAGGGGGTATTATTGAAACTACGGGTGAACTTCCGAAATTGTGTAGGTTTGGTGTGGAATGTTAGTTCCGATTTACGGACCTGTGTCAGGCAACGGTTAGTGAATATTTACGCTAATTTTGACAAAATTAAATAGTGGCAAAAGATATTTGTTAAATCAACGAGATTGCTTTGGAGGAGTCCAACTAAGAAAAGAGAACATAAATCGTATATTTAAAGGAACACGGTTATTAATTATAAGGGTGTTCCAAGAATGTGCTCCCTTGAAAGGAGCGAATCCTGAGGACATTTGAAGTAATTTAATTAAAAAAGGAAAAAGTTACTTGAAATGACATCAGGAATCAGTCCCTTCCAAGGAAGCACAACATTTTTGGGACTATTCGGCCTCTAAACAGAACATGTAGTTTGATAAAGTAATTTGTTCTTGATATTTATAACAATTTGAAAAAGGGAGAATACTTGTTCGAATAGTAGAACTTTACAACTTTTTTTACAAGTTCCGTTGTCAGACCTTACAACGTCTTCAAGCAGCAGAGAAACGTACGCCATCAACCCTATCGTTAAAACTGAAATAACGTAACGAAGCTTGTAAAACATATTCCTTACGTTCTGATACCAAAATTTTATGCGACGTATAAACGAGTACGTCGGTACTATAAACTTCCCTTTACTATTTACTTCGATAGCTATGCTCGCTTTACTTCCTTTCTACCGAACCGTCTGCAGTTTCAAGAATTTTATCGGTTACTCTGAATTGTTTCGAGGAAAGAATTTTGGTTCACCGAACAAACTCAACGGAGTTGTCTGTAAAAAGAGTAATTTGAATTGCTTCAGCTTACAATTAGTTTAACCTGCATGTAGAAACAAATGTGGACAATATACGGGCTATAAGAAGGAATCGTGCAAGCTTACCTTTAACTGTATACGTATACAGTGGGTCCCAAAAGTACCTGAACACTTTCCTATTCTCGAGAAATTGTTTAAAAATTTCTTTAAAAATTAGTACAATAATAGACCAGATCTTATTTTAAAGATAGAAGCCACCGTATAATTAAAGATTAAAGCTCCCTCTTTACAATGAATGGTTAAAATTTGATGTGCCATTTTATCTAGTCGATTTACAGAACTTTGAATGGAAGGTGTACCGCCATCTTTGCAATAACATAACACCATTTTTGTTTTATAAAAGATCCAACAAAAAAGAATCGCAAATTAAATTTTAAGCAGTCGTCGTAAAGAGGAAAATTCAATCTTCAAATCTGCGATACATCCATTCAGAAAAATGTTTATGCTTTTACAGGCGATTTAATTGACAACATTTTCGATCAAAAACGTGTAGTCAAAACTGAACGATGGTCTGCATAAGTAGAGGCTTGAAGCTTTAAAACGAGGTGTATTACTATACTATTTTTTTTAAACAAAATTATCATAGTTAAAATATTGACGATTTTTCGAGAATTAGATATTTAGTGTTCAAATACTTTTAGGCTTAATTGTATTTACATGAATGAATAAAGAATCAGTAAATAAATAAACACGGCTACAACTGATTGTTGAACAATTAAGATTGCTTTAAGAGTGTGTCTGTTTCAAATTTCTAAACTTAACGAAATCATCGATATGTCCACTGATTCGTTGTGTGCTCACTGTTACGAGAATGCAAGGGAAATTACTACCCCTGATAGTGTGGTTCCAATCAAAAATTGGTTAGTCGGATATTAAGCAATTATTTCAATGCATATTTCAAATGAGACATTAAGCTTTTTTGTAGTTCAAAGAGATAGAATAGAACAGTCGGCCATATGCAAAGAAAATAATCAGTTTCTCTTGAATGTGAACATTACAAAAAATTACGTAAGCAATGTGAAGAATATAGACCACTATTAGCCTTCATTACTTCGAGTACTTTTTCGTGCCATCAGCAATTCCGATCGCTAAAGCTCCTAAAAAGATAACATTTTATTTTAAGAAGAGAAAATTTTAAATGTTTGTGAACAAATCGCACCCCGGCAAAAACAGTGACACAATTAAAAAAAAGTTTAGTTGGCCTCTACGTGCTAGGAAAACGTCGCAGTTCTAACTCCTAATTCAACCGCTATGTCATTTTTCATTTTGAGCTAGTTCATATTTGTAATGACAAGAACCATTTTATACAGCCTTATCTAATTGACTTCCAAAAATATTTTTCTGAAAGATTAAAGATGTACTATTTAATGGAAATTTTGTAATTTTCCTAAAATGTTTTTTGGTTGTGCGATATCTTATTTTTTTCCGAAGACGACTATTTTATTCTATTTCCATTAACATTGATTAAAATGATTCTGTACGTGAATAATGTTGAGAAGAGATGCTCGATTTATTCGATGGAATACTTTTCGACAGGGGTAGTATAATTGTGACTCGCTATAAATTGTCCAAGCGTCGGCACCTAGAAACGCGTTATGGCCTTTCACAATGAATCGAACGAGTGTGAGGAAGTTTGCTCGGTCAGCTGGGCTGAATCGATGGCTGGATGGGCTGGTGCAAGTACCAAAGTAAAGTTTGTCTTGGTTACCGGCCACGATCCTCCATCGAATCACCAACGGAGTGATAACGATAACTCTAGCAACTGCTCAAGCTAATATCGATTGTTATTAGACACCGTACGAAACTCGCTTGCCAATTTTGCTGCACAGCCGGAACCAATGGCCCGATGCCGGCGATCCAAAGATTGGGACTGCGTCGATTGTTTATCGGTCTCATATTTCCTCTTCTTCCTTTTCTTTTCAATGCGAAAAGATCTCAGCATTTTATTCGCTTATATCTTATGATATGTTACAAGAAACAGAAAAAGGTCACTTCTAAGTCACTACTACACACGGTTCTTTCGTCGGACGTACCGAGCAGATGCCACACTATTTCAGGATTGCAGAATAATTGTTTATCCTTTATTGTAGGCTCGTTAGAATTAACACCTTTTGCAGATATACATCGTATAACATAGCTGGTATTTAAGTTTGACGTCAGGCCTGGGACTCCTCTCCCTTCTCGTCCCTGGGTCTTCCCCGCCAAACTCCTGTGGAGTGTAGGAGGGGGTGGGGGGATTATCCTCGCAGTCACACTAGGCAAAGCACGGTAGGAGTAATGTGAAATACGAGTAGTTGATAGTGGGGGAACCGGTACACTGGTAGGAGAAGTCGTGAAGCGACAGCGGGGAAGAAGTTGCTCGGGCCTGGTTTAAGTGACGTCTAGAAACGTAACAAACATTTCTGTGACTTTAATATGCCGCATAGAGAAGATATTGATAACGATTGTTGTAAAAGAATGTTTTCGATTACACATTTTCCCAGTGCCTGATGAATTTAGCAATTTATTACAGTCCGAATTTTGGATGACCTTGGAAGTTTCCTTATCAGTAGGAGAATGCAATAATTTTGAGCAGATGTTACCTCGATAATTTTGGTTGATTTCATAAAATTTATTATTGTTTCTATTACGTGCACTGTGTCTTTTTATTGGATTTTCTCGCAGCTGAAATACCAGCAATTAATCAAATATCATTCGATTTGTAGAAGTAATATTTTAGAAGTTACTGACAAGGAGAAGGGAGGCAAACAATTGCATTGTTATGATTGAACAGAAAGTATTACGCGAGTGTTCTGCAATTTATGCGATCTGCATTGTACTCGACGAGGACGATAGTATTTTACAGCTAGCTGTGTAACGGACTATACATTACGCACTCCATAATCTCATAGTCTATGACAAATATTAATACATATTAAACAATATGGGTAGTTTCATATATGCAACACTCTTAAAGATTAGTGCTTATCTTGTAACAGTATTTTAGTTATTGTTCTTGAGCACAGTAGTGGAATGTGATTTCATTTGTCGCGGATAATTTCTGCGTCTAGTCGTCAGCTCGTTGGAATATTTATATTAGGAGTGATCGATTACATTTTCATAATTGTTAATTGATTATCGGTCACGGTATTGCGCGCGACCTGCAAACTTATAGTATTACAAACAATCTGTTAAAAGTTTTATAGAATATAAAAACGTTCGAGTAAAAATGGATAATAAAAGTAGATATGTACAAAAGTTAAAGTTTCCGTAAAAAATTGAACTTTTACAGATTACGGGTGTATAAAAGCTTACTAAATTCCCTTCCTCGAAGAAAATTCATTTGTTACGGTATTAGACTTATCGATACTTATACGTTAAAATCCATACAGGTAACGCTTTTTGTTTACGGCAGTGGTGGAGAGAATATTTCAATAAAATCGTTTATATGTGAACAATCGTATAATGCGTAGAATATGAGAAACAATGATAGACATGTGTATACGCATAAATATACGCGTATTTTATTACATAGAAACGTTCCATCTCACAGACTAGACGCAAAAATTAATATAGTTATATTACAAGTATGTAAGAATGTTTGTATTTCGTGAGTGCTTAAATATGGAATTTTAAGGTTTATCTATGTAAGGATGTAAAAACATTGAGTCTGTTTCAGTGTAAGTTAGTATATCATTTCCGAGTGCCGAATAGAAATAACTATGCAGGTGTTGAACTTACAATTTTTAAACAAAATCTTAATAACAGAAAAATCATAGGAACGATAATATCAGCAGCTGGCAAATATTTCATTTCATTTTACGTGTCGTCATTGACTCTCAAAACTAATGTTCGTAACAAAGTTCGTTAAGAGCAATCTGGAATTAACGTAGAAACGTTTGCTAGATAGAACATTTAGGATAAACGAAACACCTTGAAGACATCCGACTTGCTGCTAGAACTTCTACAGTACCATTAATGGACTTATCAAACATGGTACTGATGAGTATACTAGCTCTATATGCATAAGATTGAGCTTGGCTTGAGAGGATATCGCCATTTTGATTGGTTGACTGAAACAAATGAACTTGATTGCTATATGCATAGTAATTTCGATATACAGAATAATCGGTAACTGGTAGTGCAACTGAGAAGGGGGTGAATCTACGTAAAAAAACCAGTCCAAAAGGTTGAATAAAATTTGTTCATATGTCGATTCTTATTCAACAAAATATGACGAAAAATTCTAATTTTTACTTTATTTTTTTCATGTAGAATCACCGCTTTTTGGTCGTACCACATGTTATAAAAGTAATATTTTCGGTGGTATGAAAATTGAAAAATAATCGTAAAAAAGGTCCGATGCTTTTTAGTTTATAATCGTGAAAAATTCGGTAAGAGAGACAAGATTGAAATTGACTTGAACAAAGAAACTCTTTTATGCTAATCTCGGAAACGACATTACACTTACATACGTATATGTACTTTCTTTGAAATCGCTGCGTTTCTCGTGTGCAATGCGACAAATACATTGCTTGTATTTTGCGTTTCGCTCGGGATCATTTCTTCGGAGCATACACTGTGTATGTACTATGTACAGTCGAAAAAAGAACTCTGCACGAAAACGCTAGTTAAATAGGTATCTGTTATTTGAACGAATATTTAAAAACAATGGATACCTCGATCCTCTAGAACGAGTGTTCTCTTTCCGAGAAGATTCAGTAAGAAAGACGAGATTCATCGAAATGTATACGATAGCTGCTGCAACTATTTTTATTTTTTTTTTATTGAAATTGTTCTTGTGATCAACACGGACGATGAACTTAATCGAACGACTTTTCACTATACGTTGAAGCACGCTCGAGCGCGCGAATTATAATAGAACGAGTATTCCTCTATTTTTTAACATACATCTGTATCTTGCGTTACATGTATATCCACCGGGGTTACTTTTCACATTGTTACCTAGATCAAGCATACTTGTTCGAACTACAAGAAGTGTAAAGTTTTACATCTCGGTATTCTCCTCGGCCTCTTCGTCAACTTTCGGCAACATGTAAACACTAGGAATCGACGGCACGTGATCCTCGAGCTTTAGGATCGGCTTGCAGTCTCTAGTGACGTCTACCTGATTGAAAGTGTCCTTTAAGATATTGATTTCGTTCTCGTGGGCGAACAGACTGGTAGGTGGTTCTGTTCCGCATATGTCGTTCTCGTCAGTGCCGTTCCTGTGGCACAGGTTGCCAGACGGAAATTGTCACGAGGTCAACGCGAAAGGATCCGTCGACAGCTCGTCCACGCTCGGACTGGCTTTAATCGGCTCTGGCTTCTCCACCTGATGGCTGAGCCTATGGACAATCTCATCATGAAGGATGTTGAAGCACATCGCGGTGATTGCGATCCCAGACATTATGTAGCAGGAGCAGAACCAAATGGTTACGTTCCTCGACTCGTAAAGGTTTTGACGGGGGTAGGAACCGGGAACCATATCGCCGAACCCAATCGTGCTCATGCTCATGAAGCAGAAGTAGCTTGCATCTGCGAACAAATATGAAGCAGGATGTTTAAATGCACAATATAACCCTTTTATCGCTAGCGTAATCTTAAATGAAAATGCGGATCAATTCAAGTGCTTCCGTTTTCAGATTTGATGCACAAAAATGTTGCGAAGAACAAAAATGTTGTACTGCTATAATATGTATAATAATAATGTAATAATTTTTACACGTATGTTACTTAATTTCGCTTTGTACTAGCAATGCTTTAAGTTCGCAACATTTATAGTGTCTTATAAAATTAATATTGTGAGAAGTAACATATTTAACACCAGAACTACCAAGCACTAAACGCAATTGGCATACATCACCTTATAATAATAACGAAATTGCATTTGTTTAGATTTTATACCAATTTTGTTTAAATATGTGCTTCAATAGAGAAGTTGACTAAAAAAATTTCTCAGAAAAACATACTTATAATTTTAATATTTCTAATAGAAGAAATCTGGAGCAAGTCATTTCGACTCATCCGGTAGTTCTAGTGTTAATCCTACCTATTTAACATTCTTTAGAATCATTTAACAATTTTATTACACACTCCCACATAGGATGCTTATAATTGTTAATAATATGCAGAGAATATTTTTATTGTATTTTTGTAGGTACCAATCTTTATAAAAATTAGAAACGCGCTTCCATGGTAGGTAAAGCATGTGAAATCATTTTTGAGACATTTTCTGAAGCATATCGTTGTCTATATACCCCACGGTCACGCGTGATACGTTTTACACTTTCGAGGGAATGCGTCTCATCCGGGAAAAATCTGGAATCTCTTTTGCAACGTACCCACAAAGGACCAGTCGTCCAACTTGTGCAGAGTAAAAGCGCCTGCCACAATGTAGCAGAGTATTGCACCCAGACAAATGCTGATTGGTGCGAGTATAGTAACGTTTGGCCTGTCACCGGAGCCAAGACTCGACACTTCGTCCTTTGGGCTGGCCTTAATTTCCACTGTGCTCGTGAACGTTGACGCATTTGCGCGGACATAAAAGGGCTCCTGTAACTGCAATTGCTGTTGCTGCTGAGCCAGTTCCTCCTGCTGCCTTTTCTTCCTCATTCGTCTCTCCTTCTCCTGGGCCCATGTCAATTTAAAAGCAATTTTAAGATCGATCTACTAAGAAAGTGTCTTCACTTTCTCGTCCTGTTTCGCTATCTTTCTTTCAAAATTTACCTTATCAAGATCGATATGGAACGATACACTTCGTATATACGGTTTTGTCATAAAATGCAATTGTTCGAGGATTACACACGTCTAGAGACGCTAAAGGTGGAGTTATACTTGAGAATTGTTTCGTGATATTTTATTCTATTATTATTAATAAATGAAAAACTCGTTGTATAAAGAAAATGTTAATATATACAAATGAATAAGTGTTTCTTTTTTCATAATTTACAGAATTAGCAAAATCGTTAGAAAATTCTTATTTTGCATAAACATCTGCAGACTAATATTGATTCTTTTACACTTATAGTTCCTAGTTCTCTATACATATACTTTTTAGTAGAATTTCTAGAAAAATTTCTTGAACGATAATAGATTCCCATAAACGTATTTTTGCAAAATCAATTCTTTCTACTCACTTACAATTAGATGTAGGTATGTAATTTCTTAACGAAAAAGTTGCAGAAGAGGATTATGTAAAAACCTTAGAAATGGTGTAAAAGGTAGAAAATTCGATGAAATAATGAAAAATATTTGCTCGCATTTATTATTACTAATAATTGTTTTATAGTGACGAATGTTATATGTGAATATGATGTACTTTTCTAACATTACGTAAATAATAAGTGTTGTATACTAGTATATATCATTTGATTAAAATATTTATTCTCTTGTTTGCTCTATTTATCACTTATTGTTCCTCTGAGAAATATAACTCCACTTTCCAGCTGTTCCATAGCTTACATTCACTCTGTATAATATTAAAGATATTCATATTTTACCATGCAAGAGAAATGTAACTCTCTTCGGTCTCATGAGGACTAAACATCATATGTATATCTTTTCATGTGTTAGCACCTACACAGGGTGGTCCACATAAATGTAGCCATCTAAAAAATCTCCTTTATTTGTGACGACATAACAAATATTTTTAATTCATTGATTTATTAATTCAATGATACCACAAGGTGAATGCTATGAAATTGTTATTTTTTCTCTTAATTTTAAATGTCAGAAGTCACTTCAAGATCATGTTATTAATATCTCTGAATGCGTTTTAATGTCGACTAGAATATGCAAGGCAAAAAGACATACATTTACAAGAAAAAAATGTCGATAAAATTTGCATAGCATTCGCCTTATGATACTATGTACATAGCATTAAAAATATTTGTTATGTCATCACTAGACTGCGGATCTTTATGCATTTGTAGCAAAATTGAGAAGATAAAATTCAAAATTGTAGAAAAATTTTCAATATTGAAGATGTCAATATATGATTTGAAGGAAGAAATAACATTCAATTGAGTTTCTATTTCTTGAAATAGATACAGACAATTTTTATTCTGCATAAAGATCCTTAGTCTAGTCGGTCTATTGGTCAGTATTTTTCGATAATAACTCCTGAACAAAGCCGTGGAGAACACTTTTGCAAAGGAAAAAGTTATGTACTTGAAATGACCTCGGGAATTGCCTCTTTCAAGAAAGTACAACATTTTTGGGACAACCCTGTGTAGGTGTGTCTCATTTGTGAATTGCTACGATATTTTACGCGATATATTCTATTAATTAATGATTCTTCGCTCACCTCCATTCTTCTTTCATCGTAGCAACAATAGCCGCAATTCGAACAAAGGCAGCAGCAAAGAGCACGTGTAAAGACACCTCTGGCACACCTGGATAACAGACCTCCGGCACTCGATAGGTAAACCACAGTCAACGGAATCCCAAGACTGGCGTAACCCATGGTCGCGATTTTACCCCACGTGGATTTCGGCGTTATGCTACCGCAACCTGGAAAAAGATCATTAGGTATTTAGATAGGGTAAATGTTGCCAAAGTTACGTTAGGTTCGCCAAGTAAGTACACACTGAATTGAAAGTGTGTTTTCATTAAAGTGGAGCTTGAGAAGCTTCCGAAGTAAAACTTTTTAAGTTTTGAATTAACTTTTTAAGTTTTGAATTAACTTTTCCAGTTTATCAAGAATCGAAACGCCTTACACGTCTTTAACCCTTAAAATGTCAATTATCTGGCAGCCTCTACGGCGTTGAACTTTTTAAAAGAGATACCTCAGGTCTCAGTTTTTGTAGTGTTTTTTCAGCTTTACGTACAGTGGCTCCAATAGCTATTTAAATTTCCAATTCTTGATAAGTTGTCGATATTTAAATTATTATATTTTCGTAAACAAGAATCGTATAACAATAAACCCGGAATAATTTTAAAGCTCGAAGCTCGTGCTTTCATAAGCCATCAATCATATTTTCTGCATTTTTTTCAGATGTGTTGCACGATGTAGTGGATGGGAGTTTCCAGACACGTTCTTTCTCGAAAATATTACAAATTAAAACTTGCTAAAGTATAAACTAGAAAGATCGAAAAGTTCATGCACGTTTTTATACATATGAATTTATAAAGGAATTTTTAAGTACTTTTATTCTACTGTGTTTTTGGTCATGTGTTTAATAATGACAAACATATTTACAGAACGTTGTCCTTTGTCGTTCTCTATGGTTTTCCTCTTTCGTTCTTTTCCCACCTTTGTTGACTTCTCAAGGACAGTGCAGCAAGGACAATCTTTACATTTTCATGGAAGAAAAACCTATTCTATTATAGGTCCGAATATATGTTTAATTTTAGAGTTAAAATTACTGCAAGAGACTTGAGCTTAACTATTATTTATTTAACAAATGAGATCAGATATGAGTCTATGTTCTCTCCAGTCTATTTGAATCAAGTGTTAGTTTACCAACTGACCTAGTTTTAACTTATTTCATAGCATGAACACCTTTTAATTAATGCCACCCATTTTGTAGAAAAGGCCCGCTAGTGCGGCGCATCGTGAGCCGATCTAGAAAAGGAAAACGACATTTAACATTTCGCGAAAATGAAGAGGCGAAGGAAGGAGGCACTTCCTAGGTACGAGGGACAGAATCAGAAAAAGCAGAGTGGCGAATCGATTGGGCTGACGCCGCTTAAGATAATGGATCGCCTATTGGAATTGCTCTGGACCGTGCATGATAGCGGCTTCGAGTCCATTGCCGATGGAATTGCACTCGCGAAAACCTCGCGGAACTGCACGGAAGCCTATTCGTCACTGTCGTTCCGCCTTATCGTTCACAACGGTGTGACCCTTTTCGTATCCGTTATCTGTTACCATTTGTTAGGAACTACGGCAGATTGTCAGCTCGAGTTTTATTAGTCGAAGAGCAACAATAATGTGTATTGCAAAAGTGCAGGCTACCAGAAGTCCGTCGATCGTTCGATTCACGAATGCTTCTTAGGGGAAGTCTTATAATGCCCCTCCCTGTTGTTGTATTTTATTAGGTGTGCGTCCAAGAACGCATTAACGTACGTTTAAATTATAATTTAGTTTCAGTATAAAGCCTTTATTAGACACTGTATCGGAAATAAATTTTTAATCCTCAGGGAAAGGTAAGTTCGTTTAACTCTTGTGTAGCCAACCGGGTGCCCGGTTACCCATTTGCTGCATTTCTTTCAGCAACTTGTTAATGATTCCTCTAAAAATATTATAAAATTTCTCTGAATGTCCATTCTTTGCTCATTAATATATTCATTCATAGTTTTAAAATGAGAACTTGCGCAAATATGTGAAATACTAAAGGTTTTAGATAATCTTGGTTAAATTAAATATAATATTTGGACATACAGTAAGTCCTCTATAAACGCAAAAGCCTCGGGGGTATTCGTTTGCATTTGTAGTGGACGGGACACTATTTTTTGAGCTTCGAAGACCGAGCCGAACGTAGAGGACAGCCCGTGTAAAAAGAGACCGCGTGCGGCCGAAGCGACTGCGACTCTCCACGTCTCTTTCTTTCTGACACGCTGTCGTTCCTTGCGCCCGAAACGTTCATCGTTCATTAAACCACTAAATACAGTTGAAATGATGTCGTGTTTGGTCTTGTTTTAATCAGAAAAATGCCACGAATATATTGGTGAAAGATTCATAAAAAAGTTTCACACGACCTTGAAGGAGAAAAATAGTATTTCTTCTGCTTACATAAAAAAAGAAGACGAAACAAACTTGTGGGACAACCTAATGGTTCCGATAACTAATTATGGTTTTATAATTTCTCAAAATGATAGAGGAATCGTGCGATGCTGAAGTTGATTACTGCCGAAAGAATTTGACTGTCGCATAAGGTTGCGCGCACAGTTCGTTCACGAACATGAGAGTTCTAATTCACTTTAATGTTCTAGCCCCACAACTTCAACTCTGCCAGCGGAATTTAGTTGGTCGTAACGACATACGATGAGAAATCAATTAAAGGTCTTTACACCAGGCTGTACGTAGCGTATTGATACCGAAACTTCCGGAGCATCGTCGAAAGCATAGGACGACGTGATGTTACGGAGTAAAGTTTGCAACAACTGCTCGTGACGTTGCTGCATCTCTATAATATACGGTAAATAGTTCGGAAAGTTTGACCGCTTCTCGAAACCGTCCCGTCGCGGATACCGAAAGTTCATGGTTCGTCCGCATTACTTTCCTTAAGAGTTTAAAGTTCCGTTCTAAAATCTGTTATAATGGCAAGGGTAGCCGCCTGAATTCACTTCAATTTGCACTTGGAAGAATGTGGACCGCGTATCTCTCTTTTCGCGCTAAGAACATCAATTATACTCGTTTTATTATTTTTATTCAGGAACAGAATTATTCAAACTTTCAATTTATGTAGTATACATGTATTAGGCACTATAACTATGCTAATAGATAAGAAGATGCGTGGAGTCACATAAAGAAATCCTCAGTGCATTCAGGAGAAATACGAGAAGTGGGACCCTGTCTGCACCTATTCTTGGCTAACAGAGGAGGAAACGGGTGCGAGCCCTCGAGCGGTGGGGTTTTTTAGTGGATATTGCGCAAGCGAGCCCCACACTCCCCCTCCCCACAGACTGATATCTTTGGGGGAGGGGGCAGTGCGTAAAAGCATTTTTCCCCACCGCTCCTAAACAAGAAGAAAGGTACTATAACTATGCTATAGTAAAAATGCTTTTGCTGTCACGCGACGCTCACTACATACCAACATGGCGGCGTCCTTACCTCTCAAGACGGTGGAAACCGCTGAACTTTAAACACGCATAACTTTTGGACCTATGAACTCGTAGCATCAAAACTTGGACTTAAAAAGAGGTAAAAATTTTTGGTTTCCGGTGGTGAAGTACAGCCGAAAACACCTCTTCATAAAAAGCTGCAGTTCCAAATTGTTCAAATTTATCCATACGGTACGGCGGCAGATTCTCAATAGAGTATTACTGTATCACACGATTTTCAAACTAATACTTAACAATTAAAATTAAAATTTTGTTGGAATTAATTATCTTTTGTTAGAAAATGAAGGCCCGTGCAATTATCGGCCTCCTCGAAACGGCCATCCAGGTCATCGCATCCAGTTCTCCGAACTGCTTTTTCGGCCACGGCTCAATTAACTAGCGCGCGATTTGTCATCCGACGATTTTCAAAAACACCATATTACATTCAGGTAGAAGGACGCGTGGACGATAGTAGCAGCAGAACCGCGAAACGAGGACGGAAAAGCCGGAACAGTGTAACGAGATGACGGTATCACGATAAAAAAGGTAACAGACACGAGACACGCGAAGCGGAACGAAACGAGAAACGGAAGAGACTTCGGGGATTATTTATTTTCACGGTAACCGCAATCCGCGGCTGCATTTTCCGCGAGACGATCAACCAAACTGTCTGGAAAACGAGGAGAAATTACATCGGTAAAAATAATAGTGCATGGCCACTATTGGTCGGACCCGTAACCAATTTGCGCCTGCACGATGAACAGCGGGGACGAGAAAGGATCTCTATATTTCATGTCAGAACGAAGAAGTCAATCTTTTCACACGACATCGACTTCGAAGTCGAAATAGCCAGTACAACGAAATTCATTTCCAAAGCGTGTCGAGTTTTTACTGTATTCGTATCTAGGATACACTATCAGTCGAAAGCATGATTGGATTATTTATCTAACATAAGCAGAATTGCAGGACAGTCACTAGAACGATTTTTTATTTTGTAAATGGACACGCAGAGAACATATTAAGGTCAAACTCCGTTCGTTTCATGTGAAATGCAATATTTTTCTACGACTCAAGGTGGTTGAAGATCGTTGAAGGTCAACTACGATGGAAACGGTGTTGACCTTCATATATCCTCTACGCGTCCACCTACAAACAAACCAGTAACATGCGATTATGCCTTCCTCGAAACCAAGCAAATTTTGCAGGACACATTTTTTTCTATCACCAATAGTAACCGAGTTATTCATGTGGCCTGTGTTAAATGCCTCATCCTGTATACCGCTTTAAAAAAGACAAAGCTGATACCACAGCGGTAGCTATGAAATTGAAACTGTAAAAATTCAATTAACTTTTTATACAGCCAGTTTCAAGCCATTCCGTACATTTCCTTTACATACACGAAAACAGTGCTTTTTGCATTGCAGATTTCGTAACGGTTTAATAAATTGTTTAATTAAAAGTTCCATTTAATTAACGTTCTCAAAACTTTCGTGCCTGTCAAACGCAAAAAACGGTGTAGTTATATCAATTGGGAAGTTTTTGCGTTACACATGTTCCGAGTATATCTAGACGTGAGCGTATTATCCTGGGATTCGTGAATATCCAACTTTTAGTGATGAATTATGTATCATAAACGAAATTTCGTCACGTATGATGTGTAGCTGACCACAAATTCCAGTACAAGATCTCTTAAGACTGTCTTCGGGGACCTGAGGTGCGACGGTTATGGCAATCGCCCGTTTCGAGGGTAATCAAGAAATGCATCGTAAATTAATCCCTGATAACATTCTAATGTTATAGCTCATTTTTAATAAAGATTTATTGGCGTACCTATAAGGGTCCTTGCCCACTAGACCGTAACCTCGGCGCGGCGGAGCGCTGTTTCTTTGTACTCTGATCAGGTATAGTGGGCGCACTCCCATTGAAATACACAGGAGGCAATCCAAAACAGCGCCGCGCCGCGCCGAGGTTACGGTCTAGTGGTCAAGGACCCTAATACCTTAAAAGTAGAGTTCCCACAACATAAAAGTTAAAGTTGAAATGCTCCTTAGAGTAAAATGAAGCTAAAAAGTGAGAAAGTCCATGTAAAATCGAATGAATAAAGTTGAAAAATATAAGAGATATTTTCAACTAAAAAGGTGTTGGGTAAACTAATGTGGTATTGATGGGCGATTGAAAGAGAGGTAGAATTTGCAGTCTATTCGGGCTGAACTCTCACTAATGGAACCAACAATTTTCAACTTTTCTGAATGTGATATTATATAATTCGACGAAAACACGATAAAACTTTAAATTCTAGTGTGAGGAATCCAAGTTTTAGTGTGGTGAGTTCATTCGTTTAAAAGTTATATACGAATAAAGTTGTTCGATTTCAAGCGCGTTCCACAGGTTAGAACGCTACCATATTGATTTACCGATATAGGAGCGGATTCATTAGGCCTGGGTTACGTCTTGTTCGACGTCATTTTTTCGTCAAATTATGTAATATTAAGGGACTGCCGTAAAGGTTGAAACACCGTATAAGTTGAGACAGTGCTTTTTTCCACATTAACGCAATGGAACCACCAACGTCATAATTGTCAACATTGAGTTGACACACTGTAAAATTACTCTGTCTCTCACGTTTAACGTGATAAATAGGGCTATAGGTTCTATTCCATTCTAAACCTGGGTATGCTCTGTCTCTGTCTATACTGACGAAAGTGATGGCAAAGAAGACTCCTCTATGCTAATAATTGGTAAAAGAGCATCGTTTAATTTTATTATAAATAATCTAGAATTCAAAATGATGTGTTGTGTCCTAATAGTTTTGTGAACTTCTGTAAATACCAGCACGATTGTAGCTTTAAAATTCACGGATAAAAACCGCAATTATTTTTGCAGGAACCTAATGTTAACTATCAGGAGGTAACAGTGGTACACGATGATTTAGGGACGCGGTTCTCGACTTGCGTCGTCGTGGGGGTCGACTTATCTTGCGGGTAGCATCTACGTCCCAGTTTGAGCTGTTTAGTTTACCGCTCGAAATAATTTGCATACAGCAGGACGAGGGGCGCTTTCGTTGCGCAATAACATCTCGAAGATGAGCCGTATGTCGCGTTAGGCGAATGCAATGCGGGCAGCAGCACACGCTGTCGACTAGTACCCTGAGAGAGGAGCGAACAACCCCTATCCTGTGCCACCCTCTTCGTTGCCCGGCTCGTCGTTTCATGGCACAGGCCTGTCGAGATCCCCAACGTAACCTCCGAGCTCGTAATGGTAAGTCTCTCTGCGCGAGGACCTGAAATTAATAACGCGACCTGGCGCAAATACGGTGCACATAATTAAAGCGATATTACGATCTGGGACAACGGCTGTATCGTCTAGCTACCGGCTGGCTCCACGTTGGATATTATTTAGCCGGCCGCTGCGCTGCGCTGAGTTGCGCCTGGCACGCCGCGCCGTTGAATGCGCTTTGATTCCTAACTCGGATGGAAGCTGTTTGCGAACAGGTGATTTATATCGATTCTTCGTTTTGATGAACAAAGAGGAACGGAAGAGAACTGCTGCGGGATAACAAACAGACCCTCCCCTTTCCCAACTTGGTCGAAGCTTTTTGTCCGGGATTAACCTAATGGGTTCCGGGCTGATTTAATTTCTTTTGAAAACTGTTTTTACAAACGGTTTATCGTTTACAGGAATATAGTACCGGGTAAATGTTTTCGGGCAGACAATTTTTCATATAAAATTTCAATATACGCTGGAATGTTTTGTACGTTCATCTTTTAACCGGGCATGACAAGTTAATTCGCCAATCGAATTTGCCGTTACTAGACTGCGGATTTTACGCATTTATGAAGAAAAATGAGTGAACAAATTTAAAAACGCTGTTACGTTATTTTCATTTGAGAAGGACGATTACAGGCTGCCACACACGATTCATCTTGTCCCTTTTGTGTGTGCAGTCATAAGCTGCAATGCGAGGCGGGGCTTGTATGCGGCGAAATTGTCCGATTCGGAGTGTGCGTGTCCGTCAATATTGTCCGGCATGAACGCAATCACCACCGTGTTGACTTTTTCCGTCTTGCATTGCTTCTTATGATTGGGCAGGCGAAAGGGACGACACGGCGGAGAGTGTCTGGCGGCCCTTGCTTCATCGCAAGCGTTCGTAATTGAAAAGACGACCAGTGAAAAGATTATTTAATTTACGTATGGAGGAAGAGATAATATTTCGTTTTACGTGAACAATGCATTAGTGTTTATTAATCCAGATCTTTTTCTCCTCGAAATTAACAGTCAGAAATCTTAGAACTGCGCAAGATAACATGAATTTTTTTATCGTGACTGAGAATAAAACCGACATTCAATAGTACGCATTGAATCGGCTGCGTGGATCGTAAAGAATAAGGCATAAAAAGTATGCGCAATACCGGCACATAAAAGGTATCGAGAGTAGTATGACCATGTTATTTTTTTACCAAGGTATGTAGACCGTGTATACGAATTTTCATAAAAAATTTTGCAAGAAAATGTTAATTTCTAAAGTTTTTTAAACAAATTATTTTTTTTAAGATCAATTTTCGCTGCAAGATCCGTCATTCAAAGACGCAGAAATTGGATTTTGAAATTTCGTCTAGGTCTCATAGTTTCGGAGATATTCAATAAAATCGAGTTTTCATCCCCATCTTTAGAGGTATATTTTTTTGAGTTCTATATCACAAGAATTCCACTAAAATCAGCGTGTTACGATTGGTTAACCTCCTTTTTCGAGGATGAATTCTGAAACTAGAGGCTACTAGCTTTAAAGTGAGTCCAAATTTATTGTTGTGCGATCATTTTTTCCTGAAAGATCACAGTTCAAATACGAGCAATTGTTCGAGAATCAAACATTTAGGATTGATTTCTGAAGTATAAGCCTCTGCAATATTTGGCCAATCCTCTTTACAGATCAAATTCGTCGAAATTGAAGGCACCGAGTGAACTAGGCTTTGCCCTAAAATCGTCATTGATTGTACGTTAACGTCTCATCCTAGTTTTCCTTTCACGTTTCTCGTTAAGAATAATTTAGCTGGCAGGATTCTCTTATAAAACCAGAAGAAGAGAAGCAAAGTCGTGGCGGCAGACTAAAGAGTAGCTTACACCTTCAAGTATAAAGATCTTTCGCTCGATTTAGGCGGTAGGTTTTCAAGCTTTTACGAGTTGCACTCGTATCCGAAGACCCATAAAACTTCAACTTGCTTTGAATCTAACGACTTCACGTCACCTTCTATGCTAGAGAGCTCTTAAGATAACACCCCTTGCTCAAGCCGGCACCTTTTACCTATATCCGAAACTTTCATACAACATCCACAGAAAATAATGCGTGTACTCCAAATATCCGTAAATACATGTGCAAAATCCTGAACTATGGTGAAAGAACAGCCTTGAAAACCTCAATACCTCCTTAAGTTACAGTCTTTAAACGTCTACAAATAATTCCATTTATACACATCTTGAAGAAAACTTTATACCCAAAGAAAATGTAAAAAAGAATACGATGCTTCGTTATTTGAGTACTCAGTGTCTGGTGAATTAATTGAAGGGACAGCTGCTGCGTTAGAAACGACAGAAAGATTAACGTGTCTGCGAGAGATACCTCCAAAAATATATTTTTAAAAATTTATAAATGTAACAATGAATGGTCTTGAACATCTTCGATTAAAGTTATAGAATTAGTCTGTCGTTCGAGGGTTGAAAGAAGTGAGAAATTCGAGATGTTGATCGTGGGTCTGATTCGATATAATATGGTAAGGGGTTAATAAATAAACGAGGAGAAGAATTGTCATGGGCAATATACAGAGGAAGGATGTTGACGTGAGAAAAAGGAAAAAGATGAGGAAGACGTGAGAAAGTGGGCTCTCACAGGGGCAGGAGAGAAATCGGTAATAGATTATGTGGCTGGAGATAGGCATCCATAAGGGGAAGTAGAAAAATGGCAGACGGGGAGGGAGTGGAATTCGACCATTAACCAGCGGATGTGCATCTAATGTGTGAGGATGAGAGGTTAAATGGGAGAGGCGAAGAGAGGAAGGGGGAAGATATTATAGATTTGGAGGAGGAGGCAGGAAAGAAATGGAGGGGATGATTGAAGGAGAAGAGAGGGAGAGAGAAGCAGAAGCAACGGAGGAACTGTATTGGACAAGAGGCAAGAGCTGACGAGGGAATTAAGGAAATTGAGGAGAAGGAAAGGAAGAGAAGATAAATACGAAAATGCACCGGCAGCTATGTATGAGAGGAGCAGAGAAGAATAATTAGAGGAGATATCGAAGGAGGCAAAAGTAAATGCACATAACTTTAGAGAATAATTAATAACGAGAGAGAGAGGAAAATGATGAGAAACCTGAAGAGATAAAAACGGAAAATGGGGAATTATTTTAAGAAATTATTAGAGAAAGAAAGTATTAACACTCGCGCGGTCGGTAAGTCTTTTTAGACCCAGACCTTTATTAATATTTACATAAAACTGGTTACTCAATTCATTTATAATACATATACATATATTAGAGTACACTATTTGTAAAAAGTTTACATAAAAAAATTTATAAAATATCGAGTTTTTTATGACTTCTCGCAACAATTTCTACATTTGTTGTTTCCCTTGAAACTGTGATGTCTGGGGTCTACAAAGACCCGCCGACGACCGTGCGAGTGTAATGCATCGGAGCTACAATGAAATACGAAACGAATCGTGAGCCACGGTAAGGAAAATATACTATACAAATTATGTGAAAAGATATAAGAGGTGGGGTGATGATGAGGAGGGATTCGAATAATGAAAGAGGGGGATGCAAAGCATACGGGAGGGATTATAGAGAAGCGACGTTAATGTGACAGGGTACAAAATTTACGTACGTGTCAGTATTTGCAAATAGGCTAAAGAAGGAAATGAAATGGTACCGGATAGCCAGACAGGCTTTAGAAAGGGACTGCAGAAGGTGCATGCACGTATTGAACTCGATAACGAGGGAAAATGTGAAGCAGAAGAATATATCTTTACGTCGTTCACGTTCATGGGATAGTTTATTTTATAGTTTATAGTTTTCGTTTCAGAAGAGTTTTCTTACAAGAATAATTTTTCTTGAAATCATTTTATCCAGGTTTATAATTAATTTTTAAGATAATAGATGTTTGGACAAGGAAATTTATTCCATTATTTTCCATAAACAAATTTTTATAATTTCAATTATTGTAGAATCTAAAACCGGTCATTATTGTACTTCGCCTCAAAATCTTCTTCAAAAATTTGAGTAGGAACATTGCAGCTTTGTTTGGGGAAGTAATCACATTAACCATACTTCACTCATTGTCAGTGGCAATTGACATATCGTAGGTTTACACACAGTGAAAACGTGATACTGATTTATGGACGAAGATCCTTGCACAAGGGACCTTTACGTAACGTTCTGCGTAGTCTAGGTAGCAAAGCAGAGTTAGGGGTCAGGAGACATTGCACAGTTTGTGACGACGATGCCCTAAACTGGTGATCTGTTCTGCTGTTACACTTGCCAGAACGATGATAAACGAACGATACTAAAATGCAATTCTTTATCGGTTTTTCTTTTGTATTCATTTCTCAAGTACATATATTTATTTCGCGTTTATTTTCTATACTCAAGGTCACATAGATGTCATTGAATTTATCTTGACGATTGCTATTTCGCGACAACAATAAAAATATAGTTCCTCATGAAATGAAATCGATGTCCGTGAAATCTTTAATTTTTGTTAACAGATTTTGTTTCTCAAATTTTGTTGTAGACTCCAGTATACCAGTTACGGGTTAAAAGTTGATCGTTCTAACGTAAAATCGTCAACTTATGCAAATGGATCTAATGATTCGACCCCCCACTATATATTATCTTTTATTGTTAACTACTCCGAACGTAAATTAACCAGCGGCGATTGTAGCCTAGCACGAAAGAAAGGATGCTAAAAACGTGTGTTTCAATTTAGTAGGCAGAAGGAGAATAATAAAGTCCGGTTTGCGTGACACAAGTCGATAACCGTTGGGCGAAAAAAGTCACATAAACGTGACGCCGCGCGGCGCGGCGGCCGCTGAAGTATTTGAGTGCGACGTGCCATTGAAAACACGTGAAGCTGTTTGAAGTTGATGCAGAAAATGATATGGACGAAAAAAGTGTATCGAGATGAGGGGGAAACGATAGGGAAGATAACAAGGAGCGGTGGGAGCGCCCAAAAGAGTATAGAGATCGAGAAATAAAATGAAATAGAGGGGGATGTGGATGGAATATGGAGATTGTTTGGAGGTTCATGGAGACGGTGTGTACTCCTGATGTATGAGATACTTCCCCGTAGCTGCTTGTACATGCCAACACCGTCAAGGAAATGTTGCCCCATAAAATATATCTCTCTCGCGTTGGCTTCTGCTGCGCACAGGCCGGCTAGATACTTCATAGAAACGCACATTCTCCAGCTGAGCGTGTTGAAGGCGACACGTCAAGAGATAAGGTTGATGATGGGGTTGAAGGATAAACCACCCGGGGGTCGTTCGATGCGTCACCGTGTTTCGCAGCTTCTGTGCCGCAATGCTACCGGAGATTATTGACGAAATTTTCCCGTAACGCGTAATTTCCTCTTCCGGTAAGGATTATTTACCTGCGTTGCACAGCGTTCAAGACATCGCTCATATTTTAATAGAGATCCCATGAAATACTAATTTCTCGAAAACATAATTGCACATTGAAGAAAGCATATTGAGAGTCGTACAGAACTGGAGAGAGTATGTATGTATTTGCGGATATTATAATATATCATATTTTTGTTTATATCTATTTAAAAAATCATTTTTTCACATAAGTAGGTTAAAACTTTCGTGTAGAGAATATCAAGATGCAATAAGTGGCGCAATAAAACATATATGTTTCCATTTAAGAAAAAAGTTAATGACTTTCATATGTCCTCTACGCGTTCAGCTACAAAAAAACTATTAAAACGTCAGAATGTGCCCCTCTTGATACCATTCAACCCTACGTGAACACTTTTCCGCTACGAATAATAAAAATATATAATGTAAATCGAAGTGATAGTATGTGATAAGTATACTGCGGATGTTTATGCAATTTGCAATTTTTGTAGACGAATTTCAAGAAATTCGAATCAAATAAAATCTTATTTCCCGTGGTACTAGATTTTATAGTTCAGAAATAAATGAAAATCGTACTAAATTCTGTCATATTTTATATATAAATTCTAGCATTTTTTGAAAATTTTTAAAAGCCATATTTGCATAAAAATCCGCAGTCTAGTGATGAGTCACTCTGTATGTTATACGTTTGTGTGTTGATTCGTTTACTATAACTATTTACTATAACATTTTATTAAACGAAAAGGTGCTTCTGTTGTTAGGCTGATTGTGTTTGTACTTCGATAAACATTCGGCACGATTTTTATTCATTGATTCATGTTAAAACTGTTTATCCGCATAATTATGTAAATCACGTGGATAATTGTAAATCAACATTCATGGAGGGACACGTTAAGTCCGCGCGAATAATTTTGCAGAGTAGGTTAAAATGGATTTATAAACATTCGGTCGGACTCAAGTAATAAAAGCAAGCTGCAGTGAAAGCTTGATTTAGCGGACTAATTGGGGAGAGATGTACGTTACATTCGAATGTCCATGGAATAACGTCTGTGCGAAAACAAAAGCTCAATAAATAACGTATTATCTATTTTCGGACACAATGCAATCTGTTTTCACATTAAAACGAGAAATTTGGCTGCACTCGAGAATATTGTGCATCATGGAAGTAATTACGACTTGAGATAATATTGATCGTTATATTCTACGGGGTAATACATACCAGAATTGTAGCACACATTTTTTGTAATAGAATGTGAATTACTTTTTTCACATTAAACACAATCGTTTTACTATTATTCAGCTTTTACGTATCAATACAATTTTATCAAAATTACTTTTATGTAAAATTCACGAAAAAATGTTTCTGTTGTGTGAAAAATCTTTTCACAAGTGAATATTTTATACTTAAAATCGCATATATATTGTTCTCACTATTCTTTTTTTTAATGAAGTAAGTTGTGAGGAAATAAATACAGATTTTATATTATCAACATTTACATTAAAATTAGTTTTCTCCAAATTATAATTGACAAAAGGAGTTAGGACTATTTAAAATAATAAGAGTAAAGTAAAAATGAGCGAGTGTAATTACATAAAATATACATTACAGTTACAGTTTCCATAAATATTTATACAGAATAAGATACGGCAACGATTCCCCTCTCCCCTGTAACACTTAATCTTGGAACAACGCATTCATTTAATGTTGTTTCCTAGATTATTGTTTCCGGTGAGAAGAACTCCAATGTGATTGAAATGCGTGATTTGAAACTCTTAATGTCAATTTATTGAGATAGTCAGCATGCAAATGGAAAATTTCTGTCATACTATAGTTATGTTCCAAATTCATGCGATCGCTCAAACTTCGATAGCGGAGGTGACCAATCAATTCGACGGTTGGCAATTTCCAATCCGTAATTGTTTCTCTCGTACGGAACGCAAGATGTTCGCGACTCATCGAGATGCAAGCCCGGTGGTCGTGCCCGGAACATTGCAACGAGTTGAGGGAATAAAGACGCGATAAGGTCGGCGCATAAATCACGGGGAAAGCCATTCGGTGCTACATACATTGCAGGCTGTCTATAGAGTTGCCGTTATTGTGGCGATTTTCGCACCGGCCCGGTGCACGGCGGCGCCGAGCGTTTTACGAGTGAACGGGTCGAAGCAAATTGCCGACTTTTTACGAAATATGGCCGAGATCGGAGATAGACCGGCGAGGAACAGGTCTGCAACGTTTTGCAAGTTGGTAAAGTGCGGAAGAACATAAACGGTGGAAAAGAGTCCCCGGGAAAATTTATGTAATCCTTGTTTCCGAGACCGGGGGTATCTACAGGCCCCCGAAATACGGATAGGTTAATAATTCTGGGGACACCGTAAGTATGTCGTACAAATTTGGATGGGGACCAAGAAACTTTTCCAAAAGATCCCCCATTATATTCTATCCTATATTGAAACTTTCGAGAAGAGTAATCGTTTATCAGATTCAAACTTGGACACTGCCCAAGATTAGTTAGCGTGTAGTTTAACAAGGGCGTGTGTGTCGAGCGCCATCTTATTAGTAACGATCAACATTTTTATTTGTGTTGAACCAAACAAATGCATAGGTATGTATTTGCTGATATTTATGATGTAAATAATCGTCACATTGAACCCCTCCCATATCTCTTAAAAAAATGGTTTTTCGCATAAGAAGGTTAACACTTTCTAGTAAAGAATATCAAGGTGCATTAAGTAGGGCATTAAAAAATATGTGTTCCCATTTTACCTTCCCCAATCTGAATACTGAATACTGAAGGTTTTTTTGTACGATTCGTTTAATTGTTAATAACCTATTCGTCATAATTACATGGATCTGTTCCACAAATAATACTGTTTAATAGTATAAATATAATATCACGCCCTCACTATAATTTCTGAGGTGCCTCATAATGTGGTTCACTAGTCTAATGTTTATTAATTATTCATCATTGAATCAATTTTATATTGCCCTATAATATTATTGTTATCATTATACTGACAATCGCAATAAAGTGTATAGGGTTTTGAAAACGATATCATATACTTATAATAATGACCTTGAGAAAAAATAACATTTGCACGGAATTCGCCTTGTGACACCATTTACATTGCATTAGGTGGCTACATTTAGGTGGGCCATCTTGTATACCAAATTCTTCATTTTGATATTTTATATTTTAGATTTATATTTAGATTTTCCAATCTCACTATTTTTGTGACTTATTACGTGACGTTAAATATTACTGATAACGAAAGGACTAAATATTGCCGATAATAAAAGAGCTGCTTAATTTTTCCGAAAAAGATTTCGCATCCGATGGAACGTAGTTTACGAGCAGAAACTGTCGAAGACAAACTCATCAGAACGCTCGCACACATGGTATCAATGGCAACATCGATCCACGTTTTCTTCGGCGCGAATGTGTTCCAATTTCGGTACTTCAGTCAGTCACATCGCAACGCAGTGCAGCCGACATTCATGAATTTTATCTTTTCACTTTTGACGATGAGTACTAACACAACGATCGCTCGAAGACATTTTCTCTCCGGGTAATAAGAAGCGTCACCGAACATCTACAAGGAGCTCGAGGAGGGCACGAAAATTCCTCGGAATCCTGGAAAAATTTATGGTCTGGATGTTTACCGACGCTGAATTCTCTCGGGCTCTCTCAGGAAGCGCCAAGATAGCGGTGGCTCTATTTCGTTTCGCTCCTCCGGCGCTAGGGGGTGGCTATTAGTCGTAATTACTGGAGGAATAAGTCTCTGCTTAATACCTCCCGCTCGCACCCCTTTCATCTTTCACCTATCCGAGACGATATTCTCTCACCACCGTCGTCTTCCGGGGGTGTGAACCACTCTCCAGCAGGTTCTGCCGACCTACCTCGCAAAATCTTTCTCATCCGTACGACCTTCATTTCAGCTCGGGCAGAATGAAACAGTGAACCGGAATTGTCGCTTGCAGCTCAATATTTTCTCCTTCTCTCTCTTTCTCTCTCTCTCTCTTTCTCTCGTCCATACGTCTCATTAAATCGAGAAGTTAGGTAAATACATCGATACAACTTTTTATTCATTATAAAGAGGATTTACCTATGTGAAAAATTATTAGCTTTCAGTAGTTGTTTTAATTTATAAGTAAGTTGAGGTCTACGTGCATACAAAACTGTATTCATCACTATCAAAAGACAGTGACTATATTAAAGCTTACTCTATTAACTTAAACAGTTTTATTAACCCCTTGCCGTATCATTTTCCTTTATCCTCAAAAATGCCGTAGAAGAGAAAAGGAAATTTATATTTCTTGTATGGCTACCTTTATTTTAATGCTTAAATATTGATTACAAGCGAATCAAATTTTATTTCATGTAAAAAGAAACGCGCAACATTCATATTTGTTAGACTTCGCTTAAAGTCTTCATGTCGAGTGTGACTCGTTAAAATACGGCAAAGGCTTGACAATACAAAACTTTTCCAATGATTTCGTTCATGATTTATCCTAAAAGGTTTGTGTAATGGAGACTGTGTAGTAGCAAATTTTTTGTAAAAGATCGTCTATTTTTGTTGTGGATTATTCAAGGTGGTTTCTTTCCAAATAAAAACCGTGTGTGCCAGAAGTGCGCAAATTCTGGTTGCATCTTTGACGATCTCTGAAAAAGGGCTAAAAGAGCGGCGATCAGAAAGCTTTGACTTCAGGAATCATCGGTATACACAACCCTTCTGATCTCAAAAGGTGTACAAACTGGTTACCCACCGTATTTGCTAGACTTTGCCGCGTTTGAATATTTTCTTTCCCTCAAATTGAAAATGGAAACGAAAGGTCTTTTTCATCGTTTTAAATTAAATATATCAAAGCGGTTTTCACAGGTTTGCATTATAGTAAACGCGAATTCTTTCGTGAATTCTTTCGTGAATTCTTTCGTGAATTCTTTCGTGAATTCTTTCGTGAATTCTTTCGTGAATTCTTTCGTGAATTTTTTCTAGGGAATAACAGATCAGTCTTCTCAATAGATACAAATACAAAATTATCTATTAGAATTAACACCAATTTTTAGTCAAATATTGATATCCCTATAATTTTTTATACGTTTCAATCTATTGAGAAAATTGATTTTTTATTCCTCAAACTTATTTTTAAATATTTCATGAATCACATTTAGTATGTAAAATTTATAATCATATAGAATATACTGGAATATACTTGAATACACTGGAATATACTAGAATATATGACAATATAACAATATATTATACTAAAATATACAAGAATGTACTAGACGTATGTTGTGTGAATATATTTAATTTATAGTTGTTCATATTTTTCACTCGCATAGTATTGCATAGATCCAATTTTCAATTAAAATTTCGTAAAGAGTATTGAATTTCGCATAGAATGCGATTCATTAACGTGTTAAGGAGCTACGTGGTGTTCTAAGTGCCAGCAGTCTTCCATCTTTCTCAACTGATTTTGATCGACATTTGAATGTCGTACCAACCGGTACTCCACCGCTGTGAAGACAAGTTTCCGGTGTAATAAGAGTAAATCGACGCCCTTAGAACTCTGTCAGTTCATCTTCTTCCCCCGAGATTCATTAGTCTATGTCAGAAGCCGTTGTAAATGCAGCTGTGGTGGTCATGTGTCGATATTATTAATAGTAACGTCAATATAATACTTTGCTACAGGAACGAAGTATGGAAATACGTACTAGTCATGTTTCAAATATTACGTTTCATTCGTTTATAACAATTATCCATATATGCCAGGTGCAACAACAATGATCAATCTACACAACATTGCAAAGTATTTGTTATGCATGAAAATCTTTCAATGTTCCCATAATAGAATATATAGTTGAACATTAGAATTATTCTAACTGTTTTTAATAATCGCAGTAGCAACATTAATATTGCTAGATTATTTTAATTTTACCAACCCACATGTATATTCAATGTATTTCACTACTTAATAATTTTAAAGTTGTAAATAGCAAAACCGAACCAATTATTAAAAATTTTGTATGAACCTATATTTATTGTCGCAAACAATAATTGTTATTGAAAAAAAATATCGCAATAACATTTTAGAGAACTCTATTGTTTTTTATGTAAGTACTCAGGCAGGTAGAATGTAAACATGAATGTATGAAATTAATGAAAATTTTTAATAAATAATAATAATGAAAATTTTAATAAATAGGAGATTATCAACGACATTAAATTTAGTTTATGTGATAATGTTATCCAATGCTTCGATTAACTTTAAAAATCTGATTTTAAAGTTAATATCCACCAAAGCTTGATAATATAGTACTGCATCTGATCTATTAAATTCTTTTCTCTCGCCATTTTACTTGTGCTCTTTTTTTTTCTTTCTGCTCATTGTTACCATTTTACATATTCTTCCACACGCTTCACTCCATTACGCCCCTCTTTTACATAATTCTTTCTCTATTGCTCTTTTTTTCGTCCCGACATTCATTCTTTTTTCTATTTATCCGTCACATTTATCTGCGACGCGCAGCTCGGTTCTATTCTCCTTTCTCTGCATCAGCCGTGATGAGTGATCCTCTTTAACAGTCGAGTTATCGTTAGGCGATAGTTTAAAGAGGTTTAATATTTGCCTTTTGTTCCGTCCCGTGTATACAATGGATGTTCCCATTGGGAATGTGTGCATAGTCGGTGAGAAGCTTGACGACTGTCGCAAGTGATAAAACCAGAAAATCGAACCGAGGAGGAGAATAATACATAAAGATAAGGTGAGAAGCTTCGAAAGAGAACGATACACAGGGGAGGTAAGTCAAAGCAATATGCAGGGTTTTTTTGAAAACTATCGTGATTCGAAATTTTCTTCATGGAAGAGTAAAATCATGAACATCGTGAATCAACGAATCTATCAACGAATTTATCAACGAATTTATCAACGAATCATGAAAGAGTAAAAAGGTATCCTGTTTTTGCAAGCATGTGATTGTGTCTGTAATTTTTCTATGTGCATTATTTTTTCAGAAATTAAAGAGACGATCAATTTTTTAAATGGAATGCTATGTATTTTTTTCAAAGTTAAATATTTTATTTAAAAATCAATTTTTACCATTGTTTTTCACAATTCCCACCAAATTCCTTTTTTAACATATATTTATTACTAGGCTGCGGATTTTATGCATGTATGACAAAAATGGGTAGATGTAATTCAAAACATTAAAAGAATTAAAAGACGTTAATTATTAATAAACAAAATAAATTTTTACTTAGCTCCTGTAGATTGTAATTGATGTATAAAAATTTTATTTTCCATAAAAATCCGCAGTCTATTTATTACACATCATTTACTAAACTAATTCCTCTAACCTTACAGAGAAATTGAAGTCGTTTGGTCCATTCATAAAAAAGTTATTCTGACTTAAAGTGTATGTGATCAATTATGTGCGTAACTTTTATAATCGAATTGTAACAGAAACGGATACGTACTAATTAATATCTACTTAGGTCCATATTGGAATTGTAAAATCTGATTGGTCTGAAGTCTAAGCGACTGCCTCTAAGAGCACTTGAGCCCATTCACAACACATTCAGCCGTCCCAAATTAATAACTACTCGGAACTCCCGACATTTACGGTTTCTAATAAATAGTTTGAATAGAATGTTAATGGCTAATTGGTCGTCGCGATAAGATTTAAACGGTGGTCATTAGCGAACAATTAGGAGAGTACAGGGCAATACCATATCAACGTTAGTATTTATGGGTTTAGAAATCGACGGAACCGATGAGTGATCGTTAACTGCCTCTCAATGGATATATGGTACATATATATTTACTGTGATTCAATTTCTCAGGAGTTGAACGTGAAATTATATATTACATACTTAAATCTCAAATACAGTGGATCCGAAAAGCATTTGAACACCGAATTTCCCATTTCCTCAATAATGTCATAAATGCATAAAGCCAGTTATACATATAATAAATTAATTCAATAAGATTGTGTTTAGTCGCAATCTTTCATTCCATAGTTCCACATTCTACATTCATTTGCGTTTACAGTAAGTAACACAAATTAGCAATATACATAGAAATTTAATAAATTAAAGATATTGAACTCGAATTTTAATTTTCATATTTTCTAGTCAATGAACGGAAAGTTTAAGTAATTCGTGCAATATATGATCTATACAGGATGTCCCAAAAATGTTGTACTACCTTGCAAGGGGTGGTCTCATTAAGAAGTTATTAACGAAAACACGGACCGTGTTTTTTTGGGATACCCTAAATATAAATGGCCAAAACAGAATGTTTATTTTGTACACTTTCGAATATATGTATAATTTAAATAAAGAATATAATTAAATCTAATGTGTAATCACGTAATGTATATCACATAAATAACAGGATTTTTTTGAACGATCTCGTTATTTCATTTATGATTGATTTAAAAGTTACAAATGCATCGCTAACAACATGCAAGAGATGTACTAAAATTCCGTTTCACTATCTTGTCGTAGCATTTTTTGTAAAAACTGTTTGTTGCAGCATGCCCCGCCGTACTATGTCGTCGCATTGAACAAAGGTTTTGGATTAGTCTTTGCCGGGTTCTGCAGTAATCGGATATTGGAAAACAGAAATTCCCAGGTTCGTTGTTACCTAAAAGCACATTTCGGGCTTATTTGTACGGCGTGTGTTCACCCCAAAAGTATAAAATAAATGTTCTCCCCGATTAAGAAAAACGTGGAGAATACGTGCAAAGGAAGCCGATGCTGGTACATGGGTAATGCGGGGAGGGGGTCAAAAGTGTTGGATAAAACCCTTGCCCACGAGCGCGTACAAAAAACAAACCTTCGACCCGTTTCTGAAAACACGTTTATAATCCACGCTGCAGAACGCGACGTTGCAAAATCGCAAGAGCAAAAAGCGTCCGCGCAGAAAACGCGGAAATCGCCTCGCTCCGGAAACTGTCGCGTATATGATACTGGTTGGTATTGCTCCGCAATGATGGCAAAAGCCTTTCGTCTACTCTTACAATTAGTATACTAACAGTCATCGACTCTCGGTGCACAAGTTACCCAGGCCTGAATTAAACTATCGTCAACATTGATGAACAACGAACAAAGGCGTCATTAACCTAAAAAAGTTAAAAAAAGGAAGTGCTGATGTGCGACTTGTTTGTTCACGAAAAATTTATTACGAAATCCTGATCTGTGAATTTTCAAAATCAATTAAAAAATCGACAATATTGATGAACTGTGAATAAAAGCGTGCTTCAAGAATGAGAAGCATTTCGTTTGGAAGAGCTCATTTTTTAATTAGCAAATTAGCTCTTCTTCGTTGTTTTAAAAGGAACTCGTTTGAATTTACGACTCATTGTTTGGTTTGAAGGCACCAATGCGTTTTCTTCATGCTGTAACAGGAATTAGCAATGTAAAATAGCCCAACGATAATCGTGTATGAAATGTGTTATTTATTCGTGAGAAAATGTCAGATAGGTATAATACGAAATTGATGAAAATCGTGCTTGGAAACTAATTGCAGAATGTCATCGTTTAATGAAAGGATATTTTGCTTTCGCATACTTCGCAGACGGCTAATGGTGTTCGAAGCAATATTTATGACGCGGAAATCTCGCCATTGTTACCGAAATCCAAACGTTGCTGGACGTATGAAATATTAAAAAGCAGCAAACTCAACGCGAAATCGAATTTGTCGCCGAATTAATTTGATACTGCATGTTATTAACGCAGTCTATATGGCAGCGAGTAACGCCGATTTGTATACCAAAATTAAATCGTTCTTATCGCCATTATCGCCCTGCTTTTAAACAGATTATTTTAGAAATTTGATTTAAAGATGGAATCTAATTAAACTGAACGTCATCCGGCAAATTATAGCTTCAGGGTCATTTATAAACATGGATTATAAGTATTAACGATCTATATACTTTGCTCCGACTATTAAATTTAATAGTCGGTGAATAGACGGTGAAACTTTATTATCATATAAACTGGCTCTACTATTTCTTTGAGTTCAAATTATATCGTGTATAGTGTCATTTTAATCAGAAAAATGTCACAAATAAGTTGGAGAAAGTCCCATAAAAAATAATGAAAAATAAAGAAGTTTTGTAATTGGATTAGAGGCATGTTTACACTCCATCCGTGGAGGAGATATTCGTTTTTCTTATATCAAGGCTATTTGGTATACTGTCCCTGGCAACAATTATTCGATCAAACAAACCAAGTGTCCATCAATGTAATTATTCATATTTTCAATATGCAAGATACTTCCATGAACGATAAGAGTGAATATTCATTTTATTAACAACCATGTACACGATTTTGATCGAGTATTTCCTGCCAGGCGTAGTATATTACATTTCCAAATGATATATTTTTCATTACTTCTTTCCCTCGGTATCAAACTCCTCATCTTCTCGTGCATTTTTGTCACGGTGTCCGTTTTTTGTTTTCACTCTTCATTTAACCTTCCCCAATTTTCTCTCTTCTTTCTTACAACTCATTCAACCACCTGTTCCTATTCTTCCTTTTTCCATAATTCCTAACTTCCATTTTATCCCACTAATTGTTTTCACTCATCCTTTCTGTTCCTTTGCCTCCTTTCTCATTTACCACAATTTTCTCCAGTTACATTTTTGCTTTTTCTATTTTTACCTCAGCTCTACTAGCTCTTCCCACGTCCTTTTTATTTCTATTTTTCTGGCCTTCTCCGCTCTCACTTTCTGCTTTATCCCTTGCATTTCGTTCATAATTTCTTTTAATATTACCGCGAAATCCTTATCTAGCGCACCTCTTCCTTTCCTGTTAATCCTTTAATCATTTTTTCTCACATTCCGTTATTATATTTTTCTAGATTCTCTAATTTTAAAATGTAATTTTCACTCACAATTTTATGGTCAATCTAATATTTTCCACTGTTCATTCCTGTCGAGTTTCTTCTCGCGTGACGCGGCAGAGGTCCCAGATCAGGGAACCGTTATTCTCGAATTGAGGGGGGAGCGAATTACCCTATCTCTGCCAGTACCGGAGATTATTCCGTCTTTTCGACTTGTTTTTCTATGTAGAACTACTACCCGGCCGCGTCTACCACGATTTCGGAAACACTCTGTATCAAACTGGTTATTTTTGTGGTATATGAATTTCAGGTCTACAGTTTCGTTATTCAGAATGTCGTGTTGCAGTTGAAGGATTATCCCGAGCACTGGTTTATAGATTATTAGTCGCAAACAGAAATCGATCGGCGTTTCATCGGTGCTTGATATATGGCGGCGTGGAAAGGGTACGGAAATACGAGGATTATAATTTCGTGAGAAAACATTGCGCAACGGTGACGTGGGCTGTTTAATTCCGGTTTACGGAACGAATCGAACAAAAGGTAATCGGACTCTTTTGTGTTCGCGTTTCTAATTCACTCCAGCTGTCAACTAATCCCGAGTTCATCGTCGCACGTTGAACATTGTGATACGTCGGTGTTTCACAAAGGAAATTAATTTGGCGTACACGCTTTTTTATGTGTTCTTTCGCGTGTTGCGTAATTACAAGAGCTCACGCGTGCGCGGCCAAACATTATACTCCGGAGCAGAATTACCCAGGCAAATGAGATTTATAATAGCGCAACGACACGCCGCGCCGCCGCGCCGGTGTAATGAAATGCGGCCGGGCTAAACAAAATGAAATTCACTGACCGATTTTTTAAGCCGAAGAGCAATTCAATTTCTTTTTCGTCGGAGTATCTACATTCCGCTCGCAATTAAAATTTATGCGTTTGTTACAAATGCTCGGAGGGACTGCCGGAATATTATACGGTCGAACACTATGAACACTGGGCTTATATAGAAATTATTTAGAGCGTGGAACGACTATTAAATTAACATTTCAACTAGATATTTCAGCAGCCTACAATCGTGTAAACACCGCTTCATATATTATTGTTTCTTCGCACGGAGAGAAATATTTCTGCATAAACTTCGGCTCTTTTATCATATGTATATAATTATATCGCGTATTTAAACAAATCATTCGAATTTTTCATGTCGATTTATCCCCTCCATGTTTATGCCATCTTAGGATACTGTAAAATCGTTTTCTAAGAGAACGGTTCAGATTTCAGACCTATAGTTGCTGTGAGACTTTTGTTAGTCGGGAGTACTATGTCACGAGTACTATAAGTAGACAGCGGATTATATGGGTTTATGACAAAAATGAGTAGATGTAATTTAAAACAGTAAAAATATCAGAAGAATTTATACACACTGTTATATTATTTTCAACCCATTAAACATATTAAGAAAGAAAATAAATTTCTATTTCATTCCAGTTTGTTGCAATTCAGGAAGAAAATTTTAATTTGCATAAAGATCCGCAGAAATCTAGCAAGAAATGTTTAATTTTCGAGTTAAATTAGTTCCGAGTGCAAAGGGTTAATGCGGGACATCCGTCACTAAGCCTATACCAAGTCATCGTCTCCCTGCCCATTCAGATAGTAAATTTCATATTGCAAAATATGAGAGAAAACTTTATATCCGTTTTTATACACAAGAATACTAATGCTACATTATAAAATACTGATATAAAGTATAGGTACTTACAGATTTTTCAGAATCTTCTGTTACTCCGTCGCGTGGGATTCACAGCACACTACTATTTACCACGCCAATACGTCCGAATGAATGTGCCTGTCTTCCGGAGCCCTTTTTCGAAGCACAAAACACCACGCTTCTACACAATCACTGAACACTACACAAAACACCACGCTTCTACACAATCACTGAACACTACACAAAACACCACGCTTCCACACAATCACTGAACACTACACAAAACACTTTCCGACATCGTGACAGCAAACGAGAAGATGTTACTCCGACTATGATCAACATAGTTCTGCGCGCGAAAACTGTTCTCCCAGCATACAATGCATTCGATCGAGGCTGACACGTCACGTACCGCTTCTTCATATTATTGTCGCGAGCACAAAGGACCGATTACTGGCGACATACTTGACAAGGACGTTATAGCAGGCAAAAAATGCATGCAAATCGGCACTGAACTGGCCGATTATTTTAACACCACCCCACTCCTACAACTTCAACCGCGACAGATGGACAACACGTGCGACTGACCCAGCGAAGCGACGAGCGTCTACCCTTATAAATCACGCCATTTACGACCGAAGACAATGCGAAAAGGAATTTTTTTGGCAGGTCCCCACTAATTAACCTAAAGTTCTTGCGACATAACCGCGTACAATTAACAAACTCCACATTTCCCCACCTAAATCCACCCTTTCACGAAAGAACCGAGGTGACAATTGCAGGTTTTCGGAAAGTGTGTTATGTAACGTTTAGCGATTGTGTAGAAGTGTGGTATTTTGTGCTTCGAGAAAAAAAGCACCGGAAGACAGGCACATTCATTCGGACGTATTGGCGACTTAAATAATAGTGCTTCACAGTTATTAACCCGACGACCCGAATAAAGCGACGAATGTCCCTTTAAATTTTGTTTGCCTCGAGGCTCGAGGCACGCACACGATCATGTTCTGTCTCATCGACACGGACGTGTGGACTGTAGTAGTAGGCTTTTGTCTATACGTATAATTCCACACAATCAAATTTTGAAAAACTTTAACAGCTTATATCTCAATAACTAAAAGCCTTAACGTCAGTGCACTTAGGATAATTAATAACTTTTGTAGGGAATGTGAGATTAGTTTGTAAGTTTCTAACTTAGGATATAAGTAAGAGAATACTATCAATATGTATCTATGGGCCAATAAGGGCCTAAGATGTATTAATAAAAAAAAAACTATTTGTTTGCGACATATGGCTCCTTTCAAACTTTTTCTCTCCTCGATGAGTAGAAGGTGTTGATGTAAAAAAAAGCTTTAACAACAATTTTCTTTGTTATAAACTATTTTGCGGCAAGTTTCTCCTACAAATGTCCACCGATCCAGAAGTGTAGATTCACCCCTAGGACGGATGACCATTACTTTTTATACACCTGTACAATACAGCAGCGGAAGTTAGTGCAACAGAAATTTTGTTGGAAGGGTTGAACAAGTTATTCCATTGTAAAGAGAGCTTTCTTCTGACATTGATCTATTATTAATAATAAATGAGATAATGTGGTTAGGTTAGGTAAGGGTAGTTTGTATTTTGTCCGACTACCCCATCAACAATATATTAAACGAAATATGTCAGGCTCGTCAACAGGCGCATTAGGGGGTTCTGTATTCGGAAAATATTACGGGCTGCAATTTATTCCGAGAAGCCGTCCGCTTCTCGAAAGGGATAGACCAATCACGAAATAATTAGGCACTAAAGCGGCTTGCCTATTATGGGGGGTAATATAATTAATGCCGATATTACACCTCGCACCCGTTTACTCGCGCCGACAAGTCCCTCCCTATATTCCCGGGAGATTCTGAAAATAAAATCCCGGGGATCATCCAGCCAGGCTCGTACGTACATAGCGGGGGGTTTCTGGGCCAGCGGCAGGCTTTCTCTGGATTTACGAGTGGATATTATGCAGATGGTACTTGCATTAAACGCACTGACAGTGCAATACTGCACGGGTGAAAAAGTAAGAATGATGTGATAACCAGGGACTGAAACGATTCTGAAAATAATTGTTATATTATATATCGGTTCTGATTGAAACAGTTATGAAGAACCGAAATAATGTTGTAACTGTTTCGAGAATATCAGTTCTGGCTTGTATCGGTTACGGTTCTTGAGAACTGATATTATTTCGGTTCTATAACTGTTATTTTTTGGTTCTGGATTTCGGTTATGATTCGGTTCTGTCATTCCGTATTCTGTACGAGAACCGAAACCGATATCATAACAGTTTTCAATGCCTGGTGATAACCAATTCGCAAGTGGTTTATCATATATCACTTCAAATCGACGGCTTTCCTTTTGTCGGACGCGGCATGTTGACCCATTACACTGCTCGGCGACTGAGGCAGCTCGAGCTTCTGGGTCCTTCGTGGGGTATGCGCTCCAGGGAAGGGGGTAGGTGAACTCACTAAGATCGTAAAGCTCCGTCCGGCTTAGTCAATCATTAAATTAAATTAATCAATTACAAAGAATTATTAACCCCTTGCCGTATCATTTTCTTTACAGTTGCGGTGAAAACGTGTTTGTCCCAAAAACTGTCACAGAAGAGAAAAGAAAATTTGTATTTTTCGTATGGCTACATTTATATCAAAGCTTAAATATTGATTACAAATGAATCAAATTTTATTTCATTTAAAAAGAAAGAAAATTTTTAAAAAATTATTACACGATAAGAAATTAGCCCCAACCCATTCCATGCTAATAAAATTCTTTAAATTCCAGGGCTAATTCTATTGTCCAAAGCTATAAAACATTGTAAAATGCACCAGCAAGTTTGCAAAGATTCAAATGCAAAGCCGAAATAGCTGGTGCAAGATGATTTTCTTAGCGAACGACACAGTGCTGATCGATACTTGGAACTTTCTCAAAGTGTCACCGAGCTTGAGATAATACGAATATATACAGAGAGAACCTTCTTCGCTTTTCCTACTACCAACTTTCCTCTATTCGACCCGGTTGTCCAACCACGTGGCTGCAACTACTCGTCTGCCTTTACCAAAAGTTTGCTTATCCTCCGTTCTCCGGGGACAGATCGAAGTATGATCGAAAAAAGAAAGTACGGGAATGCTGACGAAATATAGTCCGAGTTTTCTAGTACAGGAGCTATGTTTATTTGAGCTACGCGCGAACGTTTTCGCTGCGTCATAACTATTAATAATACCGAAATGTAAACCTTGTTTTACAAGGGGCCACATCTACTTAATATGTGATGGAAGTATGAATTATTATTAGTGCGGATCTTTTTGCAAAATAAAAATTGTCTGCATTGATTGCAAGAAATAGAAACCAAATTGACTGTTATTTCTTCCCTTAACGATTTTAATCGAGGAGATATCATACTGTATATGGTATATTGGCATTTTAAATTTTTTACATTTTCCAACAATTTTGAGTTTCATCTACTCAATTTTGCTATAAATGCGTAAAGGTCCGCAGTCTAATTATTAGTAACTTAATTTATAATTATATTGTATAAATAAATATATCGGAACCGGAAGACCTGTGGTCGAACTCTACCTTCCCCTTCTACGACGCTATTCGGTCACATGACGCGTTTCGTCTCTGTGGCGCATTTGTCACGATGTCACGTGACTAATCCGGCACTGACACAGAGAGAGAGGGTAACTCTTTCCCCTCAATTTGTGCTCCCTCCCCTCATCCGACAACTCTGGCTGAAGTAGCCTGTATCATTTATAATCTATGTAATTAATTTTATATTTTGTGTCTTAAGCAATCATTACACTCATCTGAATGCAGGAAATGATTAGACATAAATATCCAGTTAATTACAGACGTCATTATCTTTGTTAATACTAGAATTAACAGAATTGCAAATATAAAAATGTTTTTGTCCAAAATGATCAAACGAACTGATCTATTTATACTCGTTACGATATAAATTAAATCTAAACAAATCTGATCTTGTAATTTTTATAAAAACTTAAAAGCTGGGCACTTTGGATATTCGGTAATTCCAGTGTTAAAAACAAACCCCGGCATGGAATAAAACGTTGATTGGGATTTATTCTATACGCAGACTAGTAGAGTTTCGTAAAACTCACGCGTACATCGTGGCATGTGACGCGTGAAATAAAAAAAAAAATTGTCGAAACTTTTGGAAAATTGTGAAACTCTTCTGAAATACTCTCCATTCATGAAAGTAGAAATTCGAGCTTAAATTGGATCGTATCAACGTGCTGTCGATAAATTGATGGAATTTAATTAAGAACGTTATCCAATTAGTGATTCGAGACGCGTAGAATTCAGATTGATGAAACGAAACTCACAAAAAAACGTTTGGTGCATTGTCATGATTACAACGTCGCTATTTATAGATTGCTCGACAAGAACCGAGTTTGACTTTTACAAACTGTTCGTCCATTTCGATGAAAAATTGGAAACAAGATTGCAAATACAGTGCGTTTGCAGTATCGGTGGATACGCGGAATCTTTAACTTTTCCAATGAAAAAGCGAATGACACGATTACAAATTTCCTATTCTGTTGACGCAATCGAGAGTTTTTATTGTTTTTTGTTTTGCTCCATTTGTGGCTTGCGCTTATTTAATTGCTTCACTCGACACTCCATGACGTTGATCGAATTTATTTTTGTTGCATGAGAGACCGTGTCGCCCGAAGACCATATTTATCCTTTTGTTCATAATAATTCATTACTGGATTTTATGTATTTGTGATTTATTAACATTATTAAGAGATGAAATCCATTTTTTATTAACTCTTGTTGCTGCAATTAATACAGAATACAAAAATTCCAAAAGTATACAACGCAGCATTGAATGTATTGTAAATGAAATTTCGCATTTATGTTTTATGTGAAGGGAAACCTTTCACTGTATGTATAATTGTTATTAACAAATTTATGTATTTTACGTATAGGTGAATCTAATTATTGAGTTCTTATTGCCGTGATTTCTCAAACGTTTTTGGTAGTCAAACAAAAACATATTTCGAATAAAAATTGTTTTGTCCAAACGTCAAAATCAATTTTACTTTTCTAATAGGATTATGAGTGGCACCAAAATCAATTGAATGACTTCCTTTAATATAATCTTCTGGTGAGTTTGAACTGAGAAAATTTGATTTTGTACATTAGTATTCAGTAGCGAATTTACTTGTGTGAGATAAGATAAATCTCATGTAATCGTCACACATGCACAAACCTTTCACAGAAAAAAAATCAAGTTTGCGAGCAGGTCGCTTTGACCCCGCGTAAATGGCGTGTCCATCAATATATCAACGGACTCGGTTGCGCCCGGTGAATAAACAATCTCAGGTTAGTGCGTTCGGGGGTAGCGATCTGAAAAAAGCATGAGACACGCGCACTATGTCGGAAGTGCACGGCAGAGTTACGGTGAGAACGACACTATTCGATCAAATAATTTTTCGACTGGGTCGGAAATTCGATTCGATTCGAACCGTTCCTTTTTGGTTGTTTGCATCCGCGGATGCCGACAGTGTATTTGACATTGACTGAGAAATGTGCACAACGCGTTTCGAATTTTCCAATCTGCGTTTGAACAACCGTGGGGGGCCGTCATTTAATTCCTCGGCATCGGGCAGAGTACGATCGCATTTTTTACCGTGTCGTAACGAATTTACCGGTAACCGCACGATTTGTATAACGACGAACGATCCACTGACGAGGATTACTACTGATCCGTCTCTACATTGAACGGCAAAAGCTTACTACGCTGCTTCTACTGAGCCGGAAGTTTGAAAACAGTTCTGCCAAAGTGTGCTTTGATCACTATTTTTCAACCTGTATTTGTGAATCAGCAAAAAAAAAAAATAAAAAGGAGTTCAGGAGTCTTATGAGCGGATCCTCTGGTCTGGAGCGTTATTTTGTAAGTCTTGCTTGGACATTTTATGTTTTGTATTAAGATTTAAGTGATTTCTAAGGTCACTTGCAATAACTTTTTCCTTTGCAGAAATGTTCTCCGATGCTTCGTTAAGGAGTTATTAACGAAAAACACAGACCAATCAAAGCACGGCTACTGCAGACATATTCCAGTTCGGCCAATACCAACGCGACGCTCAGTTGTAGCCCCGCTTTGATAGGTCCGTTTGTTCCGGTAATAACTCCTTAACGAAGCCGCAGAGAACATTTTCGCAAAGGAAAAAGTTATTTCAAATGGCCTTAGGAATCATTCTCTTCAAAAAGGTACAACATTTTTGGGACACCCTGTATGATGTAATTTTTTGAAGTCAAAATATTAAAAAATTGTTTTATTGGCTGAAATAAAAAAATGAAACAGCATTTGAATCGGTATGAATATAGTTATGGAATGCAGCAAAAGAAATAAAATATTTCATTATTTATATAGAAACCGCGGCATTCTGCATTTCGAATTTTGATTTTTCAAGCATCTTCTTCACATTTACCATAATAATCTATCATTAAATCGCTTTCGTGTTATTAAATAACAATTTGGGAGCACTAGATTATACAAAATTTCGCAAAAGAGAGCCAATTCTTTGAACCAGATGTTCCTAATATACATTTGTGTAGATTCTATTTTCATGTTCGGATAAGTTAATTGGTAAGTTAGAATGAGTGTAGATTGTTTCGTCCTCGAATTCCATCTGTAGAATATGTTTTTCCGCGAATATTTAAAAATGCGGACTTTGTAAAATGTATGGAAAAGAGTGCGCCGCCGCCGCGATTGACTCTATTGATTTCGCGACCCACCGCACCGGTGGGTTGTTGTAATCCGCAATTTGAAAAACACTGAGTTATGTAATCTGTATACAATCGCCATTGCAAACAAAAATTAATTTCTACAGAGTGTACTTCATTACACCTATGATCCTCGCTAAACCTCAATATTTATTTAATCGATGTCATACACACAATTCTCGTTGTATATTCGTATACGTATATTCTTCCCTCATCAAAATTCTGTAAAACCTCGATTATCTATGCATCGAAGAATATAAATGTGTGCATAGGCGAATCGTTGAATAACGTTATGACGTATGTAAATTGATCTAGAAAAAATATTAGTATAGGAATGAAAACTATTGACATTAAGTACGATTTGATTTAAGATAATCCGCATCAAATATACTCGCACTTCATTTATAGATTATTTTTTGTAACAGCAATGATATCACGTAAAAAATGAAATCACATACATGTATATTTATCTAGACCTCTTTTCTGTTCAATACATAAATTTCGCGTGTTGCTCGCCGTGTAATTACATCACGTAAACCACGAGCTGTCAATCCCACTTTATCAAAAATAATTATATTCAATCAGTGAAATATAAAGGCAAGATAGAAAAAGGACATGTTCAAGGATATATCTAAAAAGAGCTGGACATTCAAAAAAAAAAACTAGAAATTCCACGTGTCCAATGTAAAAATGCAATTTCGGTTCTGATTGTTAACAGCTGACAAGTATTCGTTTCCAGCCATGTCGAACAATGGTTGAAACTGTTGGATGTACTACGCGTTTGACGGGTGACGGTTTATTTATTCGTAACAATTGGAGTTGCCACATGAATTGTACTTCCTTTAGTATAGCACGTTCGGTTAAGCTCTTTAAATCCAACAATTTCACTATTTAATTTACATACTATTTGCAAGCGTCACTTTTTCCCCAGACTTCTTTTATTTATAATTGTTGCCTATTATAATATTACATCCCTTTGATAAACAAATGGCATTTATAATATCTATGAATTCTTTAGATGTGTATTAAATAAAACCCTCCAGGAAACATTTCTAGTACCATTAATAGCTTTGGGAAAATGGCTGCCACGTCTCTTTAGATATTTCGTTCAAATTTTTCAGCAAATACAAAATATTATATAATACGATGTTGTGTATTGATTTCTTCAAGAAACATGAATTTCTCGAATTTTTTAACCATTCGAAAGTGTAGACAGAAGGAAACTTAAAACTTTTTGAAACTCGAATTCGTGCTATTAGTGTGTAGATAATTGTAAATACACGACCTCGATGTTTAGCTAACCGGTGATAATTATGTTGAACATTCAGCTAAGAAGATAATGGTTCGACATTTCTGCTATGTGTGCGGATGAAAGAGTACGCCGCTGTGTAAGAAAAGAGAAGAAAGTATCGAGAAGAATGTGCTTCATCGACTAATTAAGTTGAATTGTAAGAGTTGAAACATTCTCAGAACTCATTACGAGTGACTAAATTAATTCAAGAATTAATTAAACAATGAAGGATTGTAAAACAGATCGTCAAGAGACTTCTGTCCGAGAAAGAATAATGAATATCTCGTTATTTCATGACGTTCTCGACAATGGGAAATAATTAAGTATCCCTTTCTCCGAGTTACAAGCAACAGGCTATAATGGTCTTAATATTCCTTTTCATTGTTATTATTCCAATTTCCATCGGTCTTAATAGTATGGCGAAATTACATCTGAGATTATACCGACAGATGAATGTTTCTATATCATAGAAATCTTAATATTTCTATGAAAAATTGTGTCATTGATTAGAAATACAGTTATATTTATCAAGAACTTTTCATTCTTTTTATTGCATAAATAATTAGGTGGATACTACTACTTGCTTTCAGTGAAGTTCTTAATAAGAAAAATAGCTACATACAGTACTTCTAGCGGTGTTAATTATTACTTATAAATTAGGCTCAACCTAGGTGCTTGCCTAAATTCTATGTGTCCCAGAAAAAGTGTACGAAAAAGATGGAGGTGATTCTAAGGCTTTGTTTCCAAGTTATTAACGAAAAACATGGACCATCATAGTGTGGTTACAGCGGATGATTTCTGACTCGGCCAATGGCAACGCTCAGCGGGACCTGTCGCCGAGTCGGAATCAGTTTGCTATATCCGCGCTCTGATTGGTCCGTGTTTCTCGTTAATAGGTCGAAGAAGGTGCTTAGAAGCACCACACGAATCACCAATTTCTTTTCCTACACTATTTCTGGGACACCCAGTATATACGCTAATGATACAAATGGGTTAACGCTCTATTTTTATCGAAACCAGTAAGGTTCTATCAGAATTTTCATCCACTGTAAACCTAGTAGATTCTAGGACAATGTTTCCTTAGCGATGCCAATTGTTAAAATGTGGCCGAACGTAAATTGGAAAGCATCAAATCTAAACTTGCGTTCACCGATCACAAAAAGTTGATCGGTAATCATCTGAAACGGGAACGGAATCGTTCTTAAACGAGCTGCAATTTCCCCGAGATCTCTTAAATAATGCACGAGTGAAATTATTTTCATAGTACAACAATGCGGTGCATCCATGCGTGAGCATCTGCCGTATTATAAATCACCGTCCACGAGTAATTTCCTTTCAAATTCCTCGGGTTTCCACGGGTGCGGCCTGGTAAACGTCGAAGATCGCAATATTTCTCCGCTTTCCGTCGGAAGCTTCACCGTACCGAGAGCAACCCCCGCCCGTCCCCGATTATTTTTCCCCGTGCTGATGCGGGGGTGAAGAACGGGCCGGTAGATGAAGGGGAGCCAGAAACTTATTATGCCGGGCTGCTTTCTGCCGCGGTTTATTTGAATATTGCTACGTGACCGTAATGCATGTCCCTAGTTGCGAGCGCGAGACCAGCCCCGAGGTGTTTGCGCCTTCATGGGCTAGATTCGTACGTGCGTATACTTATGGATGCACATCCGTTTGGTGCGTATTTTCGCGCGTGGCGACGGCTCGAACCCAACAACAACGGCGTGTCAAACAGCCACGCGATTTGTGACAGTCAATAAACCCTATGTATTCGAAGGCGAAATGGTTTCAACCCTGCGAGCTGTCTCCGAAGGACTCTTCCTTCGGCTCTCATCGTTTCTTGCCATCTCGCTGCTCGACCATAGGAGAGTAGTATCTCGGTAATTGTCAGTAATTATCCATACTTTATTTTAATATCATTCCCAATTTATCATGAAGTAATAATATGTGTACGCATTTTATGGAAGAATGACGAGTTCCATAAGTAAATCTTTCCGCGCACTTCATTTTACTTTGTTTTCTGTTTGTATTACTGTTTTCTTCATTATTTTTCGATTTAATATTATTTTTGTCGTATCTTCTTATTTTATTTATAATTATCTTTATCTAGAATCGCATTTTACCTACTTACGTGTTTCGAATAGGTACCTAACCCAAACCGTTAGGCTGAAGTGAACCTCGTTCCGATCTTTGGGCCGCAGTAATGAGCTTCTCCTTCACTTTAATGCACGTAATGATGTGGGTTTGCGTTTTTTTATTAAAAAGGCAAGAGAAGTTTGTTTTTATACATTCATTGTATCGAAGTAGGTATCTATGGTAAATAATAATAAAATTTTCCCCTACGCAATTTGAAGATGTATAAAAAATGTACAATCATCTGAACAACAGTCCTTTAGTGGTCGAGATAGAAGAAAAGATTGTAAAGATTATAAAAATATGAGAATGACTGACAACTTTATTTGTCTCGCCGACGAGAATACAATCTCATTGAATTGTACAAATTTATTCCGGGCAAAATATTTATCTTCTTTTATTTTTTAATCTCACTGGGGAAAAATACCGCAGCAATAGGTACATTCACCCTAGTAGAAATACTACTTTCGTTGTAGAGTGCTGAATGTACAGAAGATTAGCGATTGAAAGAGAAAGAGGAACTGAGGCTCGCCGTCCACTTTCACGTCCGAAGCTCTAATCGCTTATTACACAAGTAATTATGATCGATGGTAAACACGATGGTAAAAGTTTCATAAAAGACAATCAAAAATTAGAAAAATTGTAATCTTTTGCTACGTTTGCATTAGGGTGAGTCTCACCGATACTCGACCCCTCGCTAGCTCGGTCGTGGATCGTGTTTACCGCTTGACTGGTTCCAAGGGGATTCCCTCAGTGGTGGGGATATAATTGTGACAGTTACGGTAGAGATCTTCGCGACAGTTACGGAAGTATTACTGGATATGTGTGCTATTATTAATTTCCATTAATAAAAGGAACTCGAACTCGTTCAATGCTATCTCGACGACCCCAACGAACAATTTTGTCCAGGACTGTACCTTTGTGTCGCCCACGTCCGAATAATGGAGAAAGGCGTCCGTCTACGTTTCGATCGTATCGTTTCCGTTCTCTTTCGTTCCTGATTTATCGCCGTTCCGTCCGATCTCCGAATTGGCTTCGTGAGACCAGAGTATTTTTGAAATGATTGTGTGTGTTTGTGTGGTGGAAGCGTGAGGGAAGAGGGAATAGCGACGCGCGGATCAAGGATCATTCGTTGGACTTTACATCGTGGAAAGACAATTGCGTGTGATATTGGATGCATTGGATATCAGAGGTTCGTGTTTCGCGGCCGAATGCCGCTGAAAGAGGTACAGTTTGTGTTTCGGATTGCGATAGGATCCGAGTTCATGATGCGGACGTGATACCTTCGCTGTTTTAAGGATTCGGAATTTCAATATATCCTTTCGGAATTGAAGTGTCGCGTGCTTGTATGCTTGGATCTCTGCTATTTTTCTACTTAAACCCACAAAGATCGCAGCTGATCCGGCGGACACGCCGGGAATTGTTCTGTAAATATTGCAACAATTTAACGAGGAAAATGCTTATCGAGGACTGCCCGCGTTACGATTCAATATCAACTAGAAATGGTCCTGCGATTGATCCTGGAACGTTCCATCCATTGGCCACTTCAAAGAGAGGTCGTGGTCGACGGGAAACGGATTTTCCTGGAACTTGCAGTATTTGAAAATGACGTATTCAAATGTAATTTAGCAAAGCAGTAGCGCGCGCTTCTCAATATTTTCCGAGAAAATTGCATTCGAAAATCTCTTTCCCAGTCATAAAGAGTTCGCGTTAATCTATGAACAACCGGATTACTCCGAATTATTATCGCCCTACATTATGAAATGTTAGTGGAAATTATTTATAAGATTTTTGAAATTAGAAATGATATGATATACATATAATTTATTTCATACTCTATTATAGAGTATTCCAGCCAAGCTGGAAGTACTTTTCGAAATGTCGACTATAATTTGGAACAAGTTTCACAGTGGATGTAGTAAGATGGGTGAAGTCAAATAACTCTGTGACGATAAGTTTTAGGACAAAAGTTCTTCAGTTCTATTATACTGAGAATTCACGATGCTGTGAAATTTAACTATAAAAAATCTCCGTTTATCATTCCGCGCGGAGTTCATATATGTCAAACTTCTTTCTCTAGTCAAGTTTGCGATATTTTACTTTATGAACAGAAAGGATATTTTAGTAATATCCATCATAACTGTGTTATTATTTTACCTAATTTATTAAATAATAATTCACATTCAGATCCGCTTGACACTAAAGAAAAACTATCGCGACCGCGTTCCTTCCAACTATACAATTTTGTTGTTAGGTATTTGGTGAACACCATGTTTATGGTGCACTAAAAGTAACTATTTCCATTGCTTTATAAAAATAACAATATCTCGCAATTAATGCGACCACGCTAAAATAAACTACTAATAAAAAAAGAAGGTATTTATTTAGATTTTTAGTGGAATGTTTGCTCAAAGAAATAAATCTATTGGACATACACTCAGAATTAGCAGATTATGACTTGTGTCGGCTACTCTACTTTCCCCTTCTACGACGCTATTCCCCCACGCTTCCGCCTCGACTCGGTCACGTGACGCAATTCACCTCTGTCGTGCATGTCTCAAAATGTCATGTTATTAATTCGGTACAGGCAGAGAGGGTACCTTCTTCCCCTCATCTGGCGACTCTACTTACTCTCTCAATAATCGGAAATTAAAAAATATACAACGGGTTATTTTGCCGGGTCCTCTAAATTCAGTATTAAAAGTTAGTGGTGACTCTCTTATTAACTGAGGCCACAATTTTCTCGTGATCATCTGTGAGCGCAGGAGCAGAGAATTGCACGGAAAAGTGAAAAGGGACACGAGTAAGCATTCTTGAAAGACTGCAATCCACTTAGTTTCGGAAAATATTACATACATGGATATGCTTTTCAGTTGTCCGAAAAACACAAGGAAGAACAAACTAGAAAAATTAAATACTAGTGTATTCTGCATAGACTGCGCGAGAAGGTTTTTCCCTTTGCAGAAAGCTCGGCAGCTAGTCCGTGTCGTGCTGTCCAAATAATGTAAAACTTGTAGCTCGAACTTTTTACCAACAACCTCTCCAGCACCTTCATTTTGCGTCTACGTGTTTACGTTCCATGTACCTGTCACCTTGCTCCCTTTAAAAATATGTAACTGGAAACCTTTTGAGAACCAGACATGCATTCAATGTGCTTCAATGGATGTGCGTCCACACGAAAGTAATACCAGTGTTCATGAATGTTCAGCGAATTTGTCTGACAAATCCTGGTAATACACACCGTAGTAGAACAGTATCTTTTCAATTTTTAGATAAAAACATTAGGCAATACATCGCGTGTGGTTCCTTTCAAGTGCTATTTATCCTAATTCTAAAATGTATGTACATTAGGGCCGTATGAGAACGGCTGAATATTTCACAGGAAATTAAAAACGTAAAAAAATGTCTTCCAGAAGAGCTTTTTCGTTCGTAGAGGGACGCTGTATGCAGTTTTTTAAAAAGTCTAATATCTCTACCTCCATGGAAACACTTTGTGCACTATAAATGTCTCCATCAGAGCTAAAATGAAAAAATGGTCATGGACTCTTTTCATCCTATAGTATTCTCTGGTTCCATTAGATACACATAAAGGCAATAACCATTTGTTCAATTCTAAATAACTCCTATTTTAGTACCTTACTCGTGAAAGAAATTGTGTTAAAAATTAGACCATTTGTATCATTCATTGTAACAATTATTTAAACATGATATAATCAATGTTGTTAATGTTTGTATGTCAAATTTAATAACTCATATGTGTAGAACACAATCGATATCCACGCAGAACATTTTTATGTTATAATAACTGCGTCACACAAGGTGCTTCGTTAAATTGTTAAAGTCGATCAAAATAATAAACACATTGTAATTAAACTACGAATTTAATTTGATTTAATGTAGACTGTGTATGTATGAATATGTATATACTGTAATTTACCTGAGTGCAGCAGAAATAGATCTCAGTTGAGATCTGAAATGCTTAAAATGAAAAAAAATTATAATAAACACGCTTCTACATTTTATGAAGTTGGCCCAGCAACACTTTATGCAACACTTTATTCACCAAATTGATCTCGTCGCGAATTTGATGCTGTTAATATTTATATCCAATACACAGAAGGTGAATTCACTTAAAGCATACTTTCAACGTGCAATAGATATGTTCACGTTTTATCATCCAATAAGTTATATAACCTTTCGCCAGAGTAATGGAGAACCAAAGGGACCTATAATAATATCAATAACCCCTTCTACTCAACCTACGTTACTCTTTGCCTTTCCACCCTTACTTGCGCACATCTCATGATCCCCACCTCCTACCATCTCTGTCACACTTGTGGCCCTTTGACTCTCCCTTTGATTTACCGGACTAATTTCCTCCATGTTCGCCGTACTCTTGAACTCGTGTAATCCTTATTTCGGAATATTTAATCGCAGAGTTTGTCTGGCCGCGATCAATTTAGAAGCATTAGGTACTCGAATAAGTTTCTGTGGTTCTTTCTGTTAAAAGAAATGTCCTTTGTTTGAATAGAAAAATAGAGGATATTTTATCCAAATTATTTGTTTTGTTCCTATTTATTTCCTTTTTTTTCCAAGGTATTTCAAGGTCACTTCGTGTTTTCTAAATGGTTGTCATATTTTCGTTTTTATAAAGTAAGAGTTCTCTTTGTGATCGACAGTGAACAACCAGGCTACAGTAATGTTAAGAAGTAATAGAGACATTGATTGTATGTTTTCGAAGTTGTTCATTTTTGCAATTTTAGATTACCACAAGCTCATTTTAAAGACGTATGTTGAATTTGTTTCTTTTCTGTTTACTATCATAACATCAAAACAAGAATATTGCATTCAATTTATGAAACACGAAGTGACTTTGAAATAACCGTGATAAAATAAAGATAATGGTTCACAATTAAAATTGCTGTTGCTGTTGAAGTATCCATCAAATAATCCTTAGCCATGGGCTATGGCTAATTTTTTTAATTTTATGGATACGAAATTGGTATAATACTTCATTAGATGTTTAGTAATTGATTAGATATCGATACATTGAATAATGTAAACAATATTTTGAATAATGGTACAGCAATTTTTAGTGGCGCCTCTCAGAGTCATTATTCGAGTGCTAATAGAAGGGTTAATATTATGTCTTTTAATCATTTTTTACTAACAAGTAAAGTAAACAAATTATAATTCTAGCATTTACCCCACTAATTATAAGAGTTTGGAGTATTCTAGTTTATTAGTTTTCTTATGATAATGTACTCCCTTGTATTCGTTACTATCTTTTGCTGCGAATTGTTACTCGTATTAAACAAACTAGTATTCTAAATATGCTGCACTTTCTCCACATCTATGGAGAAACGGATATTTTTAGATTTTTCAAAATTTAGTGGAAAGAGACGACCATTAACGTAACACAGATTGTTCAATGTTAGCTTCGTTCTATATGATTACGAGATGGGGTGAGGCCATGAAGGGAAAGAGGCCACGCAAACCGTCGCGTCGGGAGTTTCCTAAAACGAGCCCCGTGGATTGGCATTAATTTTTATGGAAATTCAGACGCGACCCTCGGTTAGGTGGTTGCCGGAGCATGATGTAGGGAAAGTGGAAATGTCGCTTCCGTGTTCGCTTTCCTTACAGCGATCACCCGCAGCAGATCGCTGAAACTTTGTAAATATTGTTTAACTTTTTCTAACACCTAATTTCCAAGACGTGTAAAAATAATTGGATATTGTAAACTAGAGGTCATGAAACGTTATTTCGTAAATTAGTTTATCACTTTGTACACTACATTCCTTAATCTCTGACATTCGTTAATCAACTTGCTATTATTAAAAGTGGACAGTGCTGTTGGACACTTGATGATGCAATAGGGTGGCTCTTATTTTCGACTTTTGAATTTCTTGTACAGCACTCCCAGGGTTGTTCCAAATAATTAAACGAAAATCTGTGTAATATTGATTTGAAGATTCATTTTAGAGGATTTTTCGAAACGCAGTTCGCTTTATAAAAACCTTGACTCTTGATAAAGTGCAAACAAAAAATTGTTATGACTCTTAACAAAAAAATATATGCACTTTCCTGCAAAATAATCTGCAATCTAAAAAAAAAATTTCTGCAAGTTAAAAAAAAAATACATTTTTTGCTAATATTTAATCCCTCAAACTTTATACAGATTTTTTGAAATTGTCTAGAACAACTCTGGGCGGTGCCGTAAAAGAAATTGTTTGTTGAAAAAAATTGAGTCATCCTAATGATTTAACTTTAACTATGGTGCAACTGCAGCTGTCACAAATAACCTTACATTGATTCCGCTCACGATGTTAGTTTCATTTAAAAATGTAATGGCACTCCAGATGCTTGTATCATAAACTCAGCCCAAAGGGAAGCCTTCATGCTAATAACGTTGTAAAATGCAATTTTTATGAATGCGTAAAACATGTTTAAAACTATGATTAAGTTTTATCATATTTTCTATAGCAACTCGAATATAAAACACAGGCGTACATTACATACAATTATATATAAATAGCGCTAAATAACTTTATTTAACTCCAGCAGTTATATGTCGTTTCAATAATAATAATATAGTCTATTAGACAGTTCCTTAGCCCAATACCCGTTAGCTGGAGAGGGAATTAATAGTCTTGTTGCTACCAATTTGGGCATGATCCTTCGATAACGTTGTCAATCAGAATTCCAGAAGGCACACAAAGGACAAAGGGCACTGTCAGTGTTTACAGAGCGGTAGGGTAAAACCTCTATCCAGCAGGTAGAGCTGTCAGTTCCGGAGGCGTTTCTGGTGCAAGGATATTGGATTGTCTTGTTACACACCGTCCTTTCTCTTCCATCGTTCGGTTCAGGCGTCGAGATTCTAAGCTTCACCTACAATCTATACGAGGAAAAGTGATACGATGTGCTCGCAGTTTGCCTTCGTCCTGTATTCCGTGACGATCGATGGAAGGGGAATCGGTGCTGTCAGATCTGGAATTGCTTCGGGGATCTTTCAAGGAATTCTGGATGTCCATACAATGCTCGTATCGTTTTCTTCCAAGGTGAAGGCTAGCCACGAATCGGTCCAATTATTATTGCGAAATATTGACGTTCTCTTTAACAGCGCAAATTTATTAAGCTCAAAGTCATCATGCTCGAACTGAGGGGCTTCAATCAAAAGCAATTTTGATAACTAGACTGCGGATTTTTATGCAAAATAAAAATTGTCTGCATCGATTGCAAGAGGTAGAAACCAAATTGAATGTTATTTCTTCCCTTAATGATTTTAACCCCTTGTCGCACCTTTTTTCACAGTTACAGTGAGTAGAAGGGGAAAGAAAATGTATATTTTTGGCATGGTTATACTCATTTTAATGCTTAAATATTGATTACAACGAAACGCACAACATTCCTATTTGTTAGACTTTGTCAAAAACCTTTATCATATATTGGCATCTTGAATTATTAAAATTTTATATGTATTTTATATGTATGACTTTCTTTATTTTATGTACAGGGTGTTTCTTCACCTCTGGATTGCAAACTATAGTACTTGTCGCGAGGGACAGAAGTCTCAAAAAATACACGTCTCAAGACAGCTGTTCTCATAAAAAACAACTTTCAAGTTTCATAAACTATTTCATTCCATACGTCTACATACAAAGTGTCCCACAATGGTATAACCATAGAGGGGATTATACCACATATAATAGGAGTCCACCTGTCTTCCATCACTGAATATGATTTTTCGTTCATTTAATATAGGACTTCACGTTCATACATATAAGAGGATTTCACTCGGCTAGAGTTCAGTTAACCAGGCACTGCTAAAATTTCGTTCATATAAACGGAGTTTCACTGTACTTACAGTTTCTCAGGTATTATTTTCCATACTAAATTAACTGTTTCTCTATGCAAGTTTCAAAAGTGATAATAAAAATAGAGGTGGGATTTAGTTTTATGTTTATTTAAATACAAGACAGATTAAAACCTAGCACATTCTACATGTTGTACACACACATTATACACGTTTTATTGGATTATTACGTTCCAAACGAAAAGTTCATCCTTTTTTAAAAATTGATCTTGAACTTAAAGTCGCAATGTACTTTGAAAATAAGTGTCGTGAAAATTGGACCAATATATATTCGTCTGAAGCAATTATTTAACCGCTTATATCGAAATATGTGGATTCCCATGGCGGCCTGTAGCGGAAAAGGTGCCCTCTAAAATTTTTATTATAATATACATATTTATTAGTACCGTGGCCTCCCGGAATAGCATTTCCATGTATTGCGAGTATTGCTCAAAGTAGCCCGATACTTTTACGGGCGCGTTATTTCTGTCATTTATCGGCGGGCCGTGTGCATTGTTCAACAGCAAATTTAAATTTACACGGGTGCAACGCGTGGAGCAGACGGGTTCTCGTGTCAGTGCAGCAGAATATTCGTGCGGCATGCAGCTGTGTCTAGTACTGTAAATACAACGCAACGTCCGCGGCCGGGAACCATCAGCCTGCGTATGAGATCTGTGACGGCGCGATCGTTCCAACAAATAATAAATAAATAACATCTCGGACTGGCGCGAGTGTCGGGAAGATGCGTGGGATTCGTTTTCTTCGAGCCAATCAGCACACCCGAGGTTTCCGTGAAAGATGATCGGGTTGACGTCGGTTTGTAATCCGGTCACGGTGTCAACCATCGATTTTCCCCGATACACATGCATATGTATAGCCATATGTATGAATGTATGTACCTCGTTGCATCGGACGGCACGCAAATATTATATGAGTGCAACTCGGGTATTCGCGTTTAAATGTTTCCGCGTTGACGGCCAGTCAACCGTGTTTTGGACAGTTCAATTCCTGATGGATTCGGGTCACGTTGCATTGACGCCTGCGAGAATTTCAGTTATACGACTGGTTAAGTGATTATTCCTACTTTCTCGCGGCCTGACGCGACGGAAGTAACAAGATTGTAGATTCTGGAAAGACTGCGCGATTTGATTTTTTCAAGTGAAAACTTCTTTAGTCCATCAATCTGGAAATCCACGAATCCGGAAATAAATCTTTTTGTATTGTCATCAAATTCCTTAAGACAGACAATCATTAAAAATCTTTAATTGTTAATAATTACAAAAATATGTAGAAAAGTAGAACCAGTGGAAATGTATCGTGAATGAAATAGTCCATTTTCGAGATTACACGTTAAATTAGGCTTGACTAATGTGTTTGTTTCCTAGGAACCGTTTCCTATTGTACGTACCACTGCATGCACAACAGATAACTTCTCATGAACGGGTTGTGTAGAGATGTAGAACTCATTTCTTTGTAGTTTAATATCTTTCAAAGAAAAGAAAAGAAAGAAAATTGTATATCGTAGAATATATCATGTATATTAAAATGTTGTCTGCGTTGTATAAAGAATACAGAGTATTCATGTAATTTTATATTGTATTATCTAGTATCAGTTCTGAAAAGGGACAAAATTTCCGTCCAAAGGTAATAACAGTATTTTTTATTCGTTTGTTTCATCTCGTTCACATTTTACTTGAAAATTGAACGCTTACAGCACATTGATCCTAAATTATGTATATCGGTTTGCTCAATTTCGCCCGCAGACAAAGGTACGCTATGATATATCATATCAATACGAGTTCATCGTATAACGTGGCCGTGTTTACTGAAACGAAATTGAACGAACTGATACTTCGTAGTAAAGGCAAAGAACCGGAATGGAACTAATGAACCGACAGTTTCTTTGTCAAAACATTCACTTTTTCAAAATTATTAACATGCTAGGAATATTCTCAATTCTTCCGGTTATTTTATTTTTACACAAAGTAGATTGCTAATTTATCTTTGAGGGCGACATTATCGCGTGCTTGTGGTGCCACCTAGCAATACAACATACCAATATGGCGGCGCCCTTACCCGTTAAATACTGTGAAAATCGCTGAACTTTAAACTCGTATAACTTTTGAACCAGTGAATTCCTAAATTCCTGGTTGTCTGAGGTGAAGTTGCAGACCAATTGCTAGCAAATTTACACTTCTTTAAGGAAATAAAAAGCAAATCTTGTTCGTGGTACGACGAAGTAGTAAACGAGTGCAAAGAATAATATTTTATTTTTCATTTCCTTGTATGGAGAAAATATTTTATTTCTAATATATGATGCACGTTGCCATAATTTTACCGTGGGAGGGCTTACATGGCGAAATGGCGAAGCGATTGATTCGTTAACTCGTCCGTTCGAGAGTTTTACGTTCGTGGAAACGAGGCAATTTACTTTTCACAAGCAACGCACGTCGCTCAGCTTCGACGGAAATACATATGTAACGCTTTTAGTCGCCAAACAGCCCTTGAATGGGAACTCGTGTCCAATTCCAGCATCGAAAAAGCTATTTTTTGAAAAGGGAGAGTCCCATGAAACCAGCTGGACCGACGCGACGACGTGTATAACGAAAGAGGACGCGACAGAACGGAAAAGGAAATAAACGATCCCATTGTATAAACAGTGGGAATCCGAAGGGTTCGAAAGTTTTTGCGGTATTTCGCGAGAAAACTCTCCCTCTAGGAGGAGGCGTTATATCGTTCACCCTTTTTAACCTCACGAAACTCTTTGAAAATTGGCATCAAAGTTAACGATTTCCGTTACTTTGTGCCCTTCCATTGAATCTGGCGAGCTTTGCCGATTCTAAGGATGCACGGGGCCAACGCCGAAGCCTTAGAATCGGAAAGGAGGCGTCTGGCTTTGATAGCTGCTAAGGTGAAAAATATTTCTCTTGGTAGTGGCCTTTGGGAGAGGTGTGCTCTCTCCTCTCTCTCTCTCTCTCGTTTTTTTTCTCCGTGAATCGTATATCTTCCACCATTTTCCGTCCTCCTTACCAACGATGACGCAGAGAATTTGAGAAACTGTCAAAAGTGTCTACACCACTGCTGAGCCTCCACTGTGTACCTAGAAAGCAAAGATGAATGCTTCGAGCAAGAATATTCGCGCAATCAAGATATTCGATGCTTTATATTTATCACATGGAGCATGTTAAAATTATATTAACACCTACATGGGAAAAAACGGTCGTTCATAAACAATTTGTACGTTTATTCTCTATTTTGTCGTACAGTTGAATTGTTCTGTAAAATTATTGAATTCCTCTTTTCTTGCAACTCATTCCCTATTTCCCCTCTTTTTTCTACGATTGTTGTGTGCGTAAACAGCTTTCTCGGACAGTAATTCATACGCGATGGTTTGATATAATATCTCTTGTGCACTCGAATCAAAATCAGTGAATTATGTTTTGCAGGAGACAAATTATCTGAATAGTCGAATTCAGAGGCCGACGCTATCATTATCACAGAGCAGAATTTATGCAGGCAATCGAATCGAGACGACACAGAAGGGGGGATGGACCTATAATTAATATATGCTGAGTATCGCTTGTTGAACCTACTGAGCGGTTGATTATGCTTGTTACTGTCGCAGCATAGTCTCTGCGATAGAACAATGTTAGGCAAGCAGAGCTCCTCTACATGAATACGAACATATTTACCGCATAGTCCTCGATCTATTGAACTAATGAATCATTTGGCACTGGAAAATATAGACACGCTTCTCCGAAAAAAAATAACAAATGATACGTGAATTACTAGGCTTAGATATGTCTGATAAATCAAACAAGAATTCGGAAAAATGGACAAATTGTTTGTCATCTTAACCCTCTACGTTTGCACCACCTTGGGACATCCTATAGTTATATAAGGTAGAATAAAATAGTTTACGAAACTTGAACGTTGTTTTTTAGCAGAACAGTTGACGTGACATCTATACTTCTTTTGGGCCTTTTGTACTTTGCGATGAGTAGTATAGGATGCGATTAACCACAATTTTGAACTTAAAATGTAAGATGAAAGTTAATTTTGCGGTCCATTTTCTTAACAGATCTCTACCGATCCAGACGTACAGAATCACGCAATAATGGTCGCGACATATAATTCTGTACCACCCTGTACACTTCGGGCCCAACCCTCTATTTTTTTTTTTCAAGTATATTGGAATTAAAAAATTACCAATCCGGTGGCAAAGTGTGCACATTGTACCGCAACATAAATATATACAAAAAATAACCTGTTCGTGTTTTGAAAAATTCCACTGAAGTAGAAAATTAGAGAAGATGTCCGTTTTATATTCGACTAACCCTTGTATTTCCGTAAATATTGATGCACAGATTCATCGCACCGTGAAATGGAAAGCTTTGCACGGGCATAGTTTTCGCAAGATTAAACTCAGCTTTATGCAATGTCATTCCGTTTTCAATTCTAACATCGATTCCGCGAAGGCTTGCAAAACGTTGACGGCGACTGCGCGTCGGATGGAAAGATCGAACGCGATTGGAGTAGTCATAGGTTAGCGCAAGGGAGACTAAATATGTTTATAATTGTCTATGTATATTCATCGCTCCAGTGTAACAGCATGAGCGTACGATCAAGGGGAAAAAGCAATTTTTCTAGCGATGCGCATGTCAAAGAACTTTTTTTTCGATCATTCAATTTCCTTGGCGTCGCGTATTCAACGGAATATTCGTACCATAAATAATCAGGACGCGACACGACGGCACGTGAAAAGCTTAGCGGTTTTTGCTGCGAACATTTAATCCCCACATATCGATACTTTAGCTTGCATACGATCTTGTGACAAGTCGCGTGTATACTGCATGTATTTTTTGGGGCCTGTCGTCCGTGATGAAGCTCAAAAACCAGTTTCATGCCAAAATAAATTTGGTCACTATTCTAAGCCTTCTTATACACGTGAAAAAGGAACACGATTTCGCTGCGTCCTACAGTGCAAAAAGATGGGCGTAGGCAACGAACCATGGACAATCAAATGCCATTTCTTGTAAATATTTTTGTGTGTGGATTTTCGTGTGTGCATAGTTTCCTTGGTTAATCCCTAATTTTCAACGAATAAATATGTTTTTGGAATTATATAGTAAATAAAATACGTAGAAATGAATCCTGAATTTTGTACAATTCAATGAGAATGTATTCTCGTTGGCAAGGCTAACAAAATTGCCAATCATTCTTATATTTTTATAATCTCAGGATTTGAAAAAATATTCGTCATAAAAGGTAAAAATTAAACCATTTATCTTCTATCTCGATCACTAAAAGACTGTTGTTTACACGATTGTACATACATTCTTTATATTTCTTCAAATTGCATAGGGATAATAAATACAAACGCATTGGTAAAGGTTTCGTAACGAGATAACTAAAAGTAATAAAGATTCATCATCGCTAACCATTGCTAACGAGCAGCGAACACGTTTAATTGTTTCAAATAAGTGCCAATTAAACATCAAAGAACTGTCCCTTGAAGTGTATTTCGAATGAAGCACTTGAAATGGAAAAAATCAGAATGCGTATCTAGACTAACATGAAGATTACTAATATTTTGAGAAGTAAAGAAACGCAGTCGCATATTTTATTTCAGAGAAACATTTCGATGTTGGCGACTACGATGAACGTGTGCGCACACAGAAGTTTTCCATTTATGTTCGATAGCTACATACATCAATTTTACTTGGGTTGCCTTTACCACAAAGGCTTCCTTGATGTATGGTGGTAAAACGGTGCCATAGGTCTTGCAGCTAACACAGTTCTATGCGTACAAAGGGAAGTGGAATTCCCTGCAAAGAAGCTCGCAGATCATCGCGACAATTGCTTCACGCGTCCTTCGAGGTTTAGTAATGACTTCCCGGTGTAAAGCTTCCCATAGCAGACACGAACTTGAAAATCGTTGTGATTGTAGTCGTCGGGGCGTGTTTGCCGCTAGTAAATATCCAGCGAGTTCTTGACGTATCATCCCTTTTAGCAGTTTCATGAAGGCTCGCGGAGCCAAAGAGGACACCTAACCGAAACGCTCGGACGACGACCTTTATTCTCCAGTCAATAATATATACACTTTGTCCACCAGAACACGCCGAATTATAAATTCTGCACTTCCCTGTTGGCACCATTTGTTTCATCTCTTTTTAATAGGTTGAATTGAGCTCAGACATGGGTCTGCTTATTTTTTCTCTAGATTCACCAGAAAAAGTTTCATTAATATTGACGACCTCACCACTGTGACCTGTCCTTGTTAGTATTATTTCGAGGTTGCTTAGACAGTTGTTAGTGTGAGGATACTATCGTAAATCCGCGTGCAGAGTGTGCACCATGGGATTTCCTTGATAAATATTAAATATAGTTGTGATGAGTAAAGAGACTATGTGGCAGAACTTTCTGTAAAAAATTCTCAAATTTTTTCTAACAACAAAACTCCATTGCACGTACAAAAGTGACATACACGTGCCAACTAGTCGTCGAAAAATCCCAGTTTACATCGTTCAAACAATGGACTGAGAAGATAGAACTCTGGAAGTTAAATATTTGGAGAAAAGTAATATTCCATTTTAACTGGCAAGGGAATAACCTCAGCTGGGAGCGTTCAACCATTCGGGAAACTGTTGTATAAGCTAGCTCGAAGTCGGAAAAAAACGTGACGATAGCAAAGATCAGTACTAAACATCTAATTTCAAAAGCTTGTCAAATTGCCCAGACTATGAGAACGAACGTAATACATTAGAATATTCCTCTTTGCATTAGTTCCTTCTTATGTAAACCTACGTAGAAGACCTGAAAATAATTTATAATTTTCTCAAACAATGTTCCGTAAGGGTATAAAAACAATGTAACATCTATGTAATGTAAGCTACATGTAACAATACCATATTCGGTTTAAAGCAATAATAAATAAATATATAAAAACGGACGAATTTATTAAGGCACTGATACATAATTGTACGCACATTAAGTTGAAGCGATGAGAGGTATGTGTGTAGCTCTTCTAAACAGCATTTGGACCGTAATGTCCGGGCCATTTGTTTGTCAAAATGATAGAACGATAGCAGTTACATTCTGTTGCATATGAATTTAATGAGACCTTCTGTTGAATATGATGATACGAATTAAGAGATTAGGCTGTAAGATCGTTCAATATTGTTACGTTTGAGAAGGCACGCTCACCCAAGTCGTGTGCTACACTTAGGTTAGGGTAAGGGGATTAGAATTTTGGTTTTGGCCTTCATGTCAGATGCTCCTTGTACACGCAATGGTATTTTGGCATTACTAACATCTCCGTTACATCTGCATACTTCATGACCTTGCTAATTGCTCGGATGCAGTCATGTGTTAGGTACGCGGGGAATTTTCATGCATGTCACCGCAGGGAGCAGTTCTGTACTCGACAGTGCCATTGCTTTGGTCACTTTGTTCTAGCCAATCGAACACATGCGTATCCGCGAACGGCGAAGTATGCATTAATCAGTTATACCCACGATTGTGACCTAACTCAGCTAGTCGAGAGTCGTAACTAGCACTGGCACCTCCGCTCCAGTCCGTTCACGCAAGCTCAAATAGTCATTAACCACGGTTCCCCAGCATCTGCATATCCCCCGCAAATGAATCTCACATTTATTATTAAGCAATTAATGTCCTGGAATACCAGATCATGGTTACTAATTTCTCAAGGAGAGTTCCGTACCAAATTGACACCACCGTTTCGAGAAGGGTTCGGGAGTTATGCAACTTCTTAGTAGGTTCTATTTAACCTTCAACTAGTACATTGGGGTCCCCTATGATTACTACAAAATTTCTGAACATTCACTTTCGCGGTAATTATTTAAGGTACTGTCTATCTCTATCTATTGCTAACCAATTGACTTAAAAATTGTAGCATCGAGAAAACTAACTCCAAATCCTTATTTTTAATTTAACATGTTCGCTACCACCGTCACAAATATGTGACATCCATAATCTGACAGTTCACTTGAAAACAGTCAAATTAATTTTATGCAATTCGTTGATTAAAGTCATAGTAGAATGCATAATTTTCAGAGAATCTCTGTGACTTTCTTCTGCTAAACTGTTTTAATCATGCAAAATTGGGCACGTTGCATTTAATAAAACTTTCGAACAAGGAAAACATTTTTTTTTATAAGTTCAATGTACCAACAACATTCTTTTCCATTCAGAGAATATTTGACGGTTTAATTGCAAAATGATACAATTGAAATGTCAACGTTGTTTTTCGATTTTACAATCATTTCTACCCGTCCAATCATAATTAGCAATCTTTCACGGGTTTACGACTTAATTTAAAATGCAAATGACGCACTTGTGGAATAGATTATTTTGATGATTGCGATCGGATCGGTACAAATCAATTAGAGTCCACCAATTCCTGTGCAACAGGCAAATCACTTTATGAATTTCTATGGGACAATTAATACAATTACAATGTCATTAACTGAGTTCAAAGCGTGACTCATTTATTAATTATTATCAATCTGATACTGTGCCGTGATACACAATCTGGTGTAAAACAATGCATCCGTGATTCTGGAAGTGACCGTTCCAAATTCATTCGTAAATCATTAATCTGATAAGGGAGTATCGTAGGATATCCAATAAATTACAGTTCTGCAAAGCTAATTAATTATCCGATTTCCCGTATGCGAGGAGCCCTTTAAAAACACATATTTATCAAATATTTAAATTACTCTTTATTTTGTACTACTTATTCCGTTTCTCAAAGAAATTATGCTTCGTCAAAATGATCCTTCTAATGTAAGTTAAACATATTTTTGGAATTCCATTTATTAATTTTATAAGACAAAAATTATATCAGTTTTTAAAAAAGGAATAGAATAGTAGATCTATATTTAACCCTTCGCACTCGGAGCTGTTTTAACTCTAAAATTAAACATTTCTTTCCAGCTGAAATCTACATTTCTAAATGAAAGGTAAGATTATGAAAATAGTTTTGAAAAAAAGGAGCAGAGGGGATAGAGATATTCTTGTTGCGAAAAAAATACCGTCGTCTTCTATCGAAAGAAAACTGTGTAAGTTAGATCAGTCACACTTTTAATTTCCACAACCTACTCCTCCTTCAAGCTTTAAGATAAGTCAAGTCTTATGGTTGAACTATTTGTTTTCACGAAGTGATCAGAATTTAAATATCGACAATTTTCCGAAAACCGGAAATGTTCTAGTATATTTTGGATCTACCGTATGTCACTGTTGCAGCAAATGATCAATTTATACAAAACATGTTCTTGCAAAAGCATTTGTTTATAATAGTATTAAAGCAGTTCCGAATTAGACAGACGGGTAATACTAATTGAGTAAGATATTAGTACCATTAATGAAAGTGGTAGTTCGAAATTTTTCATTTTCTGAAACGCGAACGTTTACGTGACCAGCTGATTAATCGAAAAGAACGATGTATGACGTTGATAAGTTGCGAGCAGTCGACTGTAACGATCGAATTTATATTATAAATGAAGGGTCACGAAAACTTCAGGAGGAAGCGTTTTGGTAAGAATTGAACGGTTTGATGTCGCCGATGATGGTAGCGTAATCCATAGTACCAATTGAAGCTTCTTTCGTAGATGAAGAAACAAAAAGGTAAATGGAAAGGGAACGAGAGATCCATAGAGCAGATAGTGGGATCTCTAAGGTAAGGAAAAAGTAGCCGAAAAGTGTCTTCATTCTTTAACGTCCGACACGGATTATAGTGATTGATATAACGAAATTCACTGGCTTCGTCATAGTGTTCCATTTTCAACAGCTGACGAGTATTGATCATCAGCAATAATTTGAAAGTCGTGAAATTTATTTCTAACGAGCAAATAAAAATGAATTTAATTTGCTGAAAATGTTTTATATTCAACCTAACAATAACTCATTTAATTCTCTTCTATCCATTGTTTTCAAAACTTAATTTCTTCACCAGAGCGCCATTTTTTAAACAACTTAATTTTCCTCTACAAAATCTTTAAACTAAACTCGTTAAACTTTAAACACGCATAACATTTGAACCACTGATCTCCGAGGATTGAAACATGGATTTTTGGCATTTTCTCACCAAAATCTACTGGATTACATAGGAGAAAGGCAAAAATGTCTGGTTACCCACGGTAACCAGTTTAACTTTATTTATTTTTTAAATTAATTCTGTGTTCAAATGAATTAAGTATATACATATTTTTGACCGATTTTTATTAAATTATAAAATAACATTCGCAATTCCGATGAAAGGCAAGTATTCCGAAATTTTTTCAAGTCATCTATAATACTAACCAATTGTTCTAACTTCTCAAGAAAGGCGTGGTCCACTTTTTAAAAAGGTATTTATAAGACTTTTAAAAAACGTACATGTTAGAATTTTTATCATCCCACATGACAACGAAAACATTATTTTCACATCGATATTTTTCCATATTGTCGCGTAACGTTTTGTTCGAAAAGCGAAACACATAATACCGAGAGATTCCGTTTTGCATTTAGCTGTCAAAAATGTATCGATAATCCTGTTACGAAAAATCTGAGGACTACAGTAAAAGCTTCCCGAGGTTTAACTGTAGGAATAGCAAATTGCGCATCCGGTCCCAGTGAACCGTCGTGCGATGCTTGTTTTCGATCACGTCCGCTGCACCGTTGCTGGCTAGTCTTTTCGCTTTGACATCGATTTTGTATCGGACAGGTAATTACGGGTTTCCAGTTATCTATGCGAATCCACTGACAAGACGTGCCCCGAATTATTACCCTGAACTTCGTTCCGGTTATGTTCTTTTTTTCACTGATTCTCAAGGTAGAAATTCAACCGTTATTTCCAATTAGCGATTAATAAGTATTTAATCGTTAACCGCAATTAACGATTTATAAGTATTTAGTCGTTAACCGCAATCTCGACTAAACTAGAAGATTAATTGTTAATTGCTATTAACGATTGAAGTAGAAATTTATTCGTCAATCGTTGATTACATTTTTTCCCAACTCTGCCATTTCCCCACGCTTCCGCTGCGGTCACCTGACGCGATCCGTCACTGTCGCACTGTCACGTGACTAATCCGGTACTGGCTGAGAGAGGGTAACTGTATTCCCCTGAATCCACTGAGCTGGCGACACTGACTGTACCCTCGGAAGAGTTAAAGAGTGCAACGTTCCGTGTGTCATTAAAATCGGAAGTTGAAAGTCGAACAAAGAACTCGTTACAGAGCCAGGTACAATCTAGCGGATAAAAATGATAGCACTGGTCCAATTCACGGAAGGGATAAGTAACAGATCCGGGATTGGTGGAACAGGGGTCAGGCGCCGTCGGTGCTGCAGCGAATCGTGAGAAAGGGGTGAGTTTATTTTCGCGAGGCCGCAATATAACTTCGAGACTGGCGGTGTATCTCGAGCATTAAGGAAGCATTCGCCGTAGAAGTTTATCGGGTCGTGGGTTCGATTTTTCGGTCTCTTCAAGCATGTCGGTTCGACGCTGTTCTAGATTGCGAGTGGCTCGTGAACGGAATAAGAAGCAGACACGATATTTCTTCTGTTCAGCCGGTTTTTTACCCGTGGAAACTTACTCTCGATTCACCAGTCTACCACGACAAAAGTTCGTCGCCGGACACTGTCGAAATTGAGGTTAACGTTTCCGTCTGAAAAGACGCTTTTGTCTGCTCGATGAACATTTATAGAAAGTGAAAACCATGAATGCGAATACCCGGACAACGAGGGAGGGGGGCAGAGGAAATATCTTTCTTTAGCCTCGTTCTTTTCAAGTTTTCACCAGACGTTTTCAAAGGATGGGGTGTGCGTGAAATAATAAATGCAGTCAGATAAATGAAACGACGTTTATAACCGGTGAGGTGCTGTTCTCTATTTTCTGACCATTCTTAAGACTCACCGAACGATATTCTTTCCTGTTACATCATGAATTGCATAAATTGCTATATACTTCTATTTATTGTTAGCGTTAGTTACTTATTTATTACAACATAAGTATCGGTATTGCAATTGTTATTTTGTAGTTTGATCAATTGAGATTTTTGGAGTGAAAGCTTCTTTAGACTCGCCGCGTACACAATTGCTGGGCAGTGAATGAGTCTGATCCATCATGCTCCGAGGTGAAACACTATTCGGGTAAAATTGGGGGAGTCGAATTTAGCAGAGGAAGAGAGAAACAGACAGGTGCGTCTCTGGCTTTTTGCTGGGCAGTGAATGAGTCTGATCCGTCACGCTCCGAGGTGAAATCAGGTGAAATTCGGGTAAAGAAATTGGTCCGATTTTTTTTTCATAAAACACTGATAATATTGATATTCAATATTTACTATTCCAGATGGATTACTTATATTTAATTTAAAGATAAACGCATGGTGGTCAGAGTGGTTGCTCGTTTTGTATTGCGTTTATTAAATTTATTGTAGAATGAATAAATCCGTCAGTTTAATAATTTCTCACAGAAGGCAATTGCTGTTTTCAATAATTGTATAACAAAGAATCTCTGGCGTTGAATAAACATTGATGAAAATTAAGTAATTTTAACATGGAATTTTTTGTTATTGAAATGCATCGTTTAGTGTGCAAACACACTACCGTGTTTGGATTTCATTGTTTGACACTTTTTTGGCAAAAACGTCTTTTGTGCGAAGGCGTAGGGGGGCCCAACCAGTGTATAGTAGTTCTAACATCATAATGACATTCGTGAAGATCTTGAGCAAATGTTGTCTGGAGAATATTAATCCCTTCGCTACATCAGCATTGGCGAAATAGCAATTTGGCGGTATTGCAATATAGGCCACTGGCGTTACGTCTCGGAGCAAGGGAATCACGATGCACTCTTCAACCATCCCACAGTTCTAACTCGTGGAACTGGAGGTATAACCTTCGATACACTAAATGAAAATCCAATTTACGTTAGAGTTTATGTAACAATTTAGAAAAAGAAGTGAAAATCATAAAAACGGGTAGGTACATTTCAAACAAATCAATAATTTAATTTAGTATAATATATCATATTTTAAGGGGTAATATTGTATAAAAGAAGAGAAAAGTATAAAAACACTTACGTTTCGAACAACTCAATAATTTAATTTCGTACCATGTATTATACTTCAGGGGATACGTACATCTAGCAAAATACGTGTTTGAGAAATTTTATTATTAGACAGTGGATATTTATGCAAAATAAAAATTTTCTATTTAAATAGAAACAAACTGGAGTGAAGTAGAAATTTATTTTCTTTTTTAATATGTTCAATAAGTTATAAATAATATAACAGTACCTTTAAATTCTTCTACTATTTTTATTGGTTCATATTACACAATTTTAAAAAATGAATAATAATTAATTTTTCTTACTGTTGTTTTATTAATTTTACTTTTATTATGCAAAATAAAAATTCATTGAGAATTCTTTCTTCCTTTAATGATTTTAGTATGCTAAAATTGCTACATTGATATTCTTAAATTTATTTATTCAGCTTATACTAAATTAGTATGTATTATAGTTTGAATGGGTTGAATTTGAATTAGATTGAAGTCGTTAAAATTAATCTAAATTATACTTATGTATTTTTGTCATAAATGTATATAATCTAAAAATTAATTATTACATATCATGTACGTAGTTTTAATAAAATAATAATTTCTGAAAGAGACAGAAAATTTCATCTCATCGGAAAATTTCAATAAAGGAGCAACCGTTTGCAGCAACCGTTTGTAGTAGACAGGTTGTTAAAAACAGCGTTTCCGGTAAATGAAATATTTTCAATAACCTTAAACTGAACCAACTTTCGAGTAACTAAATGAAGCTATTATTTTTCATGGCAAATTTTGAAAACTCCATTTTTTTAAAAACAAAACAGCCTTTCTAACTGAAAAATGTAAATTTGCATATAACAATTTCCCGTTTGTTATTTTTTACATAATGGAAGTACAAATATGTTCGGAACTGCAATACTATTTATAATTAATAAGTAAAATGAACTATTAGAGTTACGAGTTGTTTGACAGTATTACTTGAGTACTCACTAATTCCAATGAAAGTTTATAAATCATTACATAAAACATATAAACATTAACTATTCACAAAACATTATAATTATTTAAAGTGTGCATAATTTGGGTTGAAAAATTGTTTTTATCAAGTTATAGTATTTCTAATTGCATTTAAACTGTTTTAGTTTAAATCTTCAAGTTTTATATGTAGATTATTTATGCAATTCTGGTCCACTTTTACTGCTAAATAATTCTCTTTCTAGAAATCGCGTTAATATTACGAACAGCTGAAGTAACATAGCGACCGAGTTTCGATCCACACAGAAAAATAATTTCCATTTTCATTGTATTTAATACGCTGTGTTCGAAAGAGAATACTAAATTACGTTCTACATTATTCTATGAATAAAAGACGCACACAGCAACAGAATAACAAAGGTATAATTTTACGTAAGGGAAACAATATTCTTAAATTCATTTAATATGTATTAAATCTGTTACCATCTCATTTTTGTCACAAATGCATAAAATGCATAATTTTTATTGAAACTCAATTTTTTATAAATTAGTTCACTTCGTATACAAATCCGCGATGCAGTAATATATTTTTCAATTTGTCAATAGTCAATACTAGTGTTAAATCGTGTACGCAATATCATTCGGCACACAACAAAAAACGAATATCTTCGCTGTTTTGTATCTCCACAATAAATTGTTTAAATGATGGCCTGACTTTGTTCGAAACGAATAAAGAATTCTACGATTCGACTGTACCTTCGCGCTCATAACAAATGTCGACCAAAATATAGAGAATACAGAACGTAGAATTGTATTTTGAAACTTGACGTTTGGTTTTCATCATGATGCTCTTCCCGTCAGGTGTGTTCTATGAGCGTGGGCATAAACCTGTCGAGCGGTGATAAAAAATTTTTAATCGTCAAAACGAGCTCGGTGGTAGAATGCGTTTTTAACGGTAGTTGTATGTCAACGCCGTCACGGGATCGCGTCATTGCCAGATTGGCTCATTTGGATCAGGGGTCTATTTCCCAATCTGATTTCTATTTGATATGTCGCTTCGACCAGAGTTGGACAAAACTTTAACCAACGATTGATGAATAAATTTCTACTTCAATCGTTAATCGTAATTAACAATTAATCTCCTAGTTTAGTCGTTAATTGCGGCAATGATTAAATACTTAATAATCGTTAATTGCGGTTAACGATTAAATACTTATTAATCGTTAATTGCGGTTAACGATTAAATACTTATTAATCGTTAATTGGGAATAACGGTTAAATTTCTACTTTAATCGTTAATTGCGGTTAACGATTAAATACTTATTAATCGTTAATTGGGAATAACGGTTAAATTTCTACTTTAGTCGTTAATTGCGATTAACGATTGCATTCATTTCAATTGTAATCGTCAACCGGATAATTGAAGAATGATTAACTGCTGAAATTTCGAAATGAAATACGGAAACAAAACTAGGTATATGAATACTGAAAAAAATGTAAACTGAGTTTAGGTGCAATGTCATTTGGTCTATAATACAAACTATTACAAACTCTGTTTACGTGCTTTTATGTTTTTTTTCGATGATTTCTTTTTTTAATCAACGATTGACGATTAACGTCATCAATCGATTGAATCAATCGTTGATTTTTCAATGATTGCCTTTTTTAATCATACACATTAATCAATAAATCTTGATGAAAATTTTGATCGATTAATGCCCAATTCTGGTCCAGATCCGTAATGACTTACACCAATGTTAATATAAACTTTACAGTGTATGAAAAACAAACTGTCAGAATAATATTATCCAATTGAATGAATATTCAAGAGACTTTTATTCAATTGTGCATTCACACATCGAGAAACGTGACTTTGCAAAAGCTTCTGAAATTCAATTTTTCGTCGAGGTATATATATATGTAACCACATAGTTAACAGGTATCGAAAAAGAAAAAAAAAGTTTTAATAAACACGAACTGGCAACGTGATCGGTTTTCCGAAATATTGAGTTGTGTTCGTCAAAGCGGAATTGTTCTTTATGAACGTACGCAAAATAATGGAAGATATTGCTAGTGCTCTACGCGTGCAACAAAGCGTAGTACACAAAATTGCTGTACCGTATGCAAACTGAATAATAGTCGCTGTATCTAGGATTACATCTATGAATCAATGCTCACCCTTACAAACAAAAATCCGTCGCCAGATGTTTACGACATTGAAAAGTAAATGAAATTTTTGTTAATACGAACGTGCCCAACTCGGCCAGTGAGAATGTTGGCAAGGTTTTGGCAAGGGATCAATTATGTAGAGTTGCAACTAGACTCCGGAGCACCGTGAAAATTTACATTCTTATACGCGGGTGCGCACAAACGAAAATCAGGAACAATTTTATTTTCTCGGCCATTGGTTGCTATGAATTAGGATCAAAGTACAAGTACGATAATTCGTTAAAATTTAACATCATGCAGTTTCGTTTTACGTAGAATTCATTTTTTGGTTCTACTTGAACCGTTTTTATTTTGCTCAGTAATTAATGGTAATTAAGATACACTAGACTAGGCAGATATTTATACAAAAGAAACATTTTCTACAGAAATTCTAGAGAACAGGAATTGTGTGAAACATTTCCTTGCTTCATTAATAAATCAAATAAGTTTAAAACATGTTGATAGTTTTGAACTACACATTTGAGGAAACCAGAAATGTTTAACTGTTTTAATGTAATCCTGTAGATTTTTACGATATTAAACGTGGTGAGATGAGAAGAAGGTGCTTGCAGGAATGCGTTGACGCAGGTACGAATGCGCAGCCGATTGGTTCAGAGTGTTTCGATCGATTTAAGGCATCCTCATTTTAGTTAGTAATTGAGATACGTTTTTCGTGGGGTGAACGAACAATTTCTAAAAGCCAGATATATTCGTGACATCGAAACTATGGTGGAGAATGGACAGGGAAGGCAGCGGCGTTATTTTCCAGGACGAAGGTGGAGATTGCGTTTAATGTATTCCCTAGGGTGTACAAGTTCTTCGTCCTCGCAGCCGCAGCCATCGTCGAGGACAAAGTTGTCGTCCCACCATGGCAGCAGGCCGCTGCACCGTAACAATCGCTATTGCCATGTTAATGACTGCAAGCTTACGGTGCCGGTTTCACATTGCCTCGTTCAGCTTCTTCATCGCTGGCTGCGTAGAACTTTACCACGTTATCCGCACTTTTTCTGAATACCTGAGGGAGCTAGAGGTGGAGTTAGACTAGTTTGAATGCAAATTTCGACGAAGAAAGATGGCACTTTCGAAACTAACCTGAAATTTTTGTCTCGTAATCGCGACGGATATTTCGATCTAGGTCGCCGCGAAGAGCTGACAATAATTTAGCTATCTCTATTGACTCCAGAAGTGTCCATGCAATTAGAGAAAATAGTTAAATGCATGGAATACCATTTTGTTTTTCTGGTGTCATTCTTTCAAAATTAATCGTGAAGAATAAGAATTTTTATGGATAAGTATTGAGAGCAGTTTTTATCATTCTAACATATAAACAATTGTTTAAATCAACTTACAGTAGAATAAGACATCATATTTTCGTAGAAAACAAACGAAAACAGTAATCGAACAAAAAGTAATTACAGTAAGCACGGTAAGACAATAACAAATTCGAGAAATACCTGAGACTACACATTTATCAGCTTCAGAGAAGTCACAAAATCAAACCTTCCTGTGACGTCACCAATGTTTGTTCAACTGATGAATTTCAATGTGTACAGTATTTAAAAAAACGAATGAGATAGTCTCTAGTTGATTGGCAAACGTCATTTGTATGATTCTTAGAAATAGCAATATGTCAGATTGGTTGTACGCTACTCGATGTTTGGTCAGTTGTTTCTATTAGTACGATGTCTCGTTAGTACTCTGCCGTGCGATATTCAATAAACTAATATTGAACTGAACAACGATGGTGAGATTATCAAACTTCCCCGGATTTCGAAACACGCAGGAATTATCGGTAATGAAACAGCTGACAAAGCCGCTAAAGCTGCCACTAAACTAACCAAAGGCGAAGAACACTTTGGGATAAACATGCCAAAAGCCAAGACGGTAAGACAATTATTGATTCCTGTATATTCACAAGGATCAACTTGGTCAAGTAAAATTACGTTACATGAAAATCAATTTTCAGGAAGTACCTAACGTCACCACTTTTGATTAAGAGAGCCAGAATATATTTTGATATACAAGAATGTACTAGACTGTATACCAGAATATACCAGAATATACCAGAATATATCGCACTTGCATCAGTTTCTTGCCGACAAGGACCAGGAGTTTTCTGAACGCGGAATTATGAAACCACCAGGAAGATGGCAGAAGATCATCGAACAAAATGGAAACTATTTGATTGATTAAAGTTCATTGCTTGAATAAAAGAATTGTCTTTAAATTCACCTTAAAATACCGAGATTACTTTCTCGCCAACCGAATACAAAGTCTACTGGTCACAGTCGCTCGTGTTTCCTGGATCAACGATCGAATCGCAAAGGGAGTCGAGCCCGGTTGATGGCATGAACGAAGGAGAACGCGGAAGACACAACGAACCAAGTGGTAAGTAATTAAAGATGATAATACAAACACGCGTGAAACTGAAGGAAGACGGAAGCAGGACGGGAAGGGGTGAAAGAGGGGAGACTTTGCGAGCAACAGTACTACCGGAAGTTCCGTAGATACGGCACCGCCGGAAATATCGTCAGAATATGCTAAAAGCCGACCAGGCCTCCCTCGCGGTCTTAGCATAACAACGGGCTGCCATTCGGCGCAAAACTTCTGAATATGCAAAGGATGCCCAGGGCCTGGAATTAAAACAAGAGCTACCTCGGTTCTCGTTTGTTCTATTTCCTCCGTCTGCTGAACACGCCGTGTCTAGCGAAACGTCGAAACATATCGACGGAATACCTCTTTGGTGCTACTTGCCACCTCGCTGAATAGCAGTTTTCAAGGCGCGACCGAGTGCCTACTAGAGTTCAAGCTGTGTCGAATCTGTTCGCCTCGATTGGACACACAACAACCTACCGGCGCGAGCTCGCGAATATTAATCGGATATTAACCCTTCAGAGTCGGCGACCGTGCACCGTGTTTATGCTACAAAGAACACAATTGCGAACAAAAGTATTGGCACAGCACGAAATTCTACATACTAACACTTAGGGAGACGTAGGATAGGATTTCTTTCGATATAAGACGACGATGTTTTTCTCGCAACTACTGCTTACTGCCAGAACCAGTGGGTAGGGTAAATGAGCCTATTACTGCGCGTGTACGTTTTACTGCGGTATTTTTGTTCCCAATGAGATTAAAATACGTAAAAATAAATATTAGATGATTGCATAAGTTCGTGTCCAATTTTCATAGATGTCACAAACTGTACTGCACGCGAAGTGTAAAAACATTTATTTAAAATTATATATAGTCCCCATTCTTTTAAAGAATTTTCGTCGTAGGCCCTATGTTGTGGATTTGTAGATAAAACCTCGAACCATTAAATGCTACTAGGAATACTCCCTAGGTCCTCCCCACCAAACTCCGGTGAGGAGTAGGACGAGGTTGGGGCGATTAAAAACATATTAGATCACTAACTTACAAAATTTAAAAGTGTAACACATTGTGGACATACATCATACTCGGAGCTTGTAATCGTATATTTTAAAATCGTGACGTATTTTTAATAATAATCAGTTACAAATAAATGGAAACGGAGGGGACAACATTTTCCTCTCGAACGCGTTCTCCGGCCGAACAGCGGTTTCTGAAGATTGTCTTATTGTTTATGAATTTATGCTGTTGTTCTGGGATAAATACCTTTAAAAAGGACGGGGTGAGGCAGTGCACCGTCTGCGCGAAACGGTCCTGGGAAACACGGCGGATTACATGGCTAAGTTTTTGCGGAGAGGACTGTTGGAAGAAATGCAGCGACCAAATGGATGGTCAATGTATTTGTTGGAGTGCTGGTACTATGAATGTGCAAGTCCGACTGTTCTTGTGAAGCATATTGCTGCGATATTCCATGGAATTATGGCACATACATTTTTACGAGATAATATGGGCTTGAGCTCTGTTATATTCGAACACGTCATTTATGATAATTTTAGATGTTTCTTGTGAAAATAAATATTCTGTCCTGAATAAATTTATATAATTCAATGTGAATGTATTCTTATTGGCAAGGCAAACGAAATTGTCAATCGTTCTCATATTTTTATAATCTCAGGATTTGACTTTATTATGCAGAAAATCTGAAACTAAATAAATTGTGACCTTCCATATCAATAGTTACAATAGATTCAAAATAATATGAAACTGTAATAAGATGAGCTTGTCTATTATAATACAGGCGTTATTTTACTCCCTTGATCTTACGATTTTTATTGAAAAAAGACATTTAGTTTTTACAAACTTAAGTTTGTTAATTCAGATCCGACATACATATGTATGAGAATGAATATGATTGAATTTTACATTATTTTTATTGATTTTAGTACGTCATTGAGTTTAGTACAACATAAATATTTTATGTAGTCTTAAAATATTTATGGGCTCCAACTTTGCAAATAATCCAAAATTTTTTGAAGAAGTTCTTTTTTGCATTGTGATTAATATTAATTACATACATCACATGGGAATGTATGTATTTTAATATGGGGAAACAGCAAGTTTCAGGGAACAACAAAATTTTTTAATGCTTTATTCTTCAAACTTTGTTGTATTCGAGTCTCCAAGTGTTTTCATGTGGAACATGAACTAACTTTCCTCGCGAGAGGCGTATCGCATTAATCAAAAGCAACTATTCTCGCTTTCTTGTCTCGTGTCGACATCGTTCAACCCCCTTGCAATCTTTCTACCAAGCAATTCTCACACGTTCTATCGTCTCTTTTAAAGTGCTCGTTTGCTTCGAATTCTTATTTTCATGCACTGTACTATCGCGATTACACTTATCGAATCTAAACCCTTCCGTTCCCACTAGAAATAGAATAACAATACATTTATTTCCTTATTTATCTACTTTGTTTAGCAATTTTGCCCTAAACTTTGCACTAAGTTAAACTTCACTTTAGAGACACGGAAATTTTCAACTTTTTTTATATAAACTTGTAGATTTTGATGAGGAGATGTCGGAAATCTTTCTGGCCAAAAATAAAATTCGATAAAAAATATTCACACATTAGTTATGTGACTTCACAGTTCCACGGAGCTACAATAGCCTAATAGTTAGTTATTGGTGCAGAAATTACTTCAGAACATTATGAAAATGCTGTGATTTATTATGTTGCTGTAATTTTACGTTTCGTCATTTAGTTAATTTTCTACGCAGCCATGAATACATTACTGCCGCAGGCATAATTTTAGAGTACCGGAGTTATCACCTCGTGAAAGCACAAAATGACATAAAATGTTACTATTATTTCTTCCATCAAGATGAGTATATGTAGGCGCAGAGTGCTCGGAATTTTTTCACGCGTAACTTGTCCAGGAAAAAGAAACATAGAGAAGAAAAAAGTATTTTGTTCTACGTGGTGACAACGAGTCGATTTAATGTTGAAACTTTTGTTTCCCTCTATATAGCGATAATAAGTTGATTAATTTCGAAATTAATTAGTAGTTTTCGAATATTATGATTTTATGCAAAATAAAAGTTGTCTACATTAATTGTAAAGAGCAGGAGGAGGATAAATTTCTTTTTTGAATATCTGCTGACTATCGAAATGCCAAAAAAAAATCGTGGCGGCTTGGGAAACCCTGTATAACATCATATGTTCAACTTCTTAAAATTATTAAACGATGAAATACATTTGGCTCTTCTGCTTCTTGCGATTAACGAAGACAATGTTTCTAACAACTATTTGAGCTATCTACGAATTTTTCTTGGGCAAAGAAGGCTGTAGCTAGACGTTTACTATCAAACTATCAATTTTTCTTTCGGAGTAAATAAAAACGAATCGGAGGTAGGAACCGAGGGAGGGATAAAGTGAAGCACAATATAAAGAAATGTTCTTCCTCTGGTAATGCGAGCCCCACTGGTAGGATATAGAAAAACCGTGCAGGTCGTCCGAGGCTCCGCAAGCCACGTATACCTACGGACGACGTTCGCGAGACAAGAAAAATTAGGGGAGATATATATTTTCAGATGTTCGTTTCACCTATTCAATCTACAATTTATGAAGCATCGCTGTCGGAAGAAGAAACGTAATCGGAAAGTTACCCCCGGTCGGGAATGTCGTGGAGGAAGCAAGGGAATCTGCGAGACGGGGATTCGAAGGGAGAGAACGAGATTAAAAAATATATCCTGCGAGGGCTACAATTCCAGAAACGATCGATCATTCGTGTGGGGGGTGAATCACGTGAAACGGAACAGCTAAATGTCTCTGTTGGGATTGTAGAGTGGAGGAAATGTCAACGAGGAAACTTGTACCGTTCAAAAAGACAAATGAGAATATAAGATTTATTTGACGCTCTCCTGCTCCACATTATTCTCAAACTTATTTTAATTTGTTGGGAAACGAGTTTACTTGTCTAAAAGGTCGTAATTTTTAATCCGTTTTCTGAGCCCATTTGTATTATAAAGATGAATGAAAAATAATACTATTTTTTATTTATCATAATTAAGAAGAACAGTTTCAAACTTTTTCTATAAAAATTAATACATTCTGATAATTTTTCAGGTTCCGGCTGCTAACCTAAGCTGTCGCTCGTTCACATAAAGCTTAATAAGAAGATCAACGCATCTCGCAGATGCACGTTCGGAAATGTGTTCAGAAAAACAGTTGAATCGGGATTTAACCATTAACAAGAAAACATTAGGATTAACAAGAAAACTGGGCAGATAAAGAAATGTTCTTGAAAATAATAGTTTTGGTTGGAATAATCCTAATAAAATACAAAAATAAAGGTTTTCTATACCTAACCCGATCACATATCAATGTAATTAAAGGGCGCAAGTACCATAGCAAATATTGAACGCTATTTAATAAATAGAAAATTTTCTTAACAATATTTAAATTAAAACAATTCTTAAACTAATAATTTTTCGACATGCATAGATTAATACTTTCTTATAGAGAATAAAAAACTACATCGGTGCGTAAGAAAATAAGTCCTTGACGCGTCGTCCTACAAAAAAAAACCGATAATACCAGTGTGTTCATCTCTGGAAACCACTTAATCTGTATCCACACATTTCTCGCTGCGAATAATAATAATGACGTAAATCTGGTGACACATTCTGCATAACTAATATAAATCTACAGATCGTATTTTTTAAATTTTCGTTAAAGCCACACGTAAAAAAATTGTAAGAAACAAGCTTGACTATTTTCCTCGTGACTTAAACTAAGAATACATTTTCTAAAACTAATCCTTCTAACATATCGAGCGACCTCAAGTTCTTTGAACTCGTCTTAAAAAAGATATTTCATTTCGAAGCGTGTACGTTCTTTTCGACCGACTGCCTCTGTTTATCACGAGTCTTTGCTTCGCGAGTATAAGAGGTTCCATTGATTTCCGTTTTACCGACCATCATTCGAATTTTGAGGGGATCTCTCTTCTCTGCTGTGCCCCGAGGACTAGCAATCTTCCCCCGAATATTCTATATTCCCCGATCCCGCTATTTCGTTAATTCGCAGTCTTCTCTAAAACCGAGTACACTCCAATTTTTCCGTGCTATTCGATTTTCTATCGAATGAACGGTGCGCGGCATGGCGCGGGCTCGGCGCGGCACGTCCGAGCACCGATTTGCAATATTGAAGTGCAATCAGCCGTGTCGGAGGGAAAAGAAAAGGGTGTTACGAGGCAACGAGCAGGACGGGGCTGGGGGGAGGGGAAGAGTGGCGAAAGGTCGATGAGATAACACGGCACTGAAACGGAGAACAAAATTGCGATTAGTCCGCGACCTCTTCTCGCCTAGCAATCCATTAGCGAGTCACGGAAAGGTCGAATGCTCCCGACCGTCTTAGGACGCCTCGGATCCTCTGATTAAAATTCGTGAAACTGCCGAGAATGAAAGGCCGTCTTTGGACCTCGCCAGGCTGGTCGGTTGTCGATGTCACCTTCGTTTGCGCTATCCTTCGCTCTTCCATTCCCGCGTTCTTCGAACCTGCGTGCGACGCCGACAGAAAACGGCGGAAGAAATTATAGTGTCCGTACAAAATGCCCGCGTAGTGTCCTTGGCAAAAAGCAGCCGAGATGAGAGGAGAGAAAAATGTGACGCCCGGCTCAAGAACCACAGATCAGCCTCCCCTCTTCCCTCTTTCTCTGTCCCTGCTCCCTCTCACATTTTCTCTCTCTTTCTCTGGCTCTTCCAACCCCTCGTCTTCGGAAAAAAACACCGCCATGGATGCACGACAACCTTGACGACGAATAGTGGGACGCAAGTGTGGAGATCACGACGACGTGAAAGTAACCACCCGAGATGATTAATGGATCCTCCCCATCTGACTATCGCCACTCGAAACCTGCTCGTGCCACGGAACAAGATCCGGCAAAACCTGAAAACGCGGATCCAGCATCTATTATATTGCGAATGGTGTGGATTTCGCTGGCATGATGCATCGGGACCAAACGCGGGCTAATTTAATGGTGATTTATGCGTGGCCGCGAAGACTGGCAGACCGTGCTGCCGAGACAGTTTGTTCGGCTACAAATGAATTATCCTTTGGGATTGTAATGAATTTCAAGGGGAATCGAAATCAAACGTGTGGGATCGAAAGAAATGTAGGAGAGGCTTCAAAACATTGATACATAGGCAGGCTTGTTGACACGTTTCCATCTAGTTCTTTTCCACGTAAAGAACAGCATAGAATATAGAAGCGTTCAATCAAAATATTCAATGTACACGCTCCCACGCTCGCACATTTCCCATGTGGATCGCAAGACGCTGCGTCCAAACGCGCTTAGGAGATCCCACCTTAAGTCTGAAATGATCAGTTTTGAAAAATTGCCTTATAGTCTTAAACTAGACTTCTCCAATCGTATTTCGAATTAACGCTTCTGGGAGGCGCTCGACGGTGAACTGGACCGACTAGAAGATGCACATAGAGCGAATGATATACAAGGCATATCCTCTTAGGGGATAAAAATTGTGTTTGGTCCTAGTGATCCGTATTCGCCGGGCCTTGGTCCTCGTCCAGCGGCACTCGGACTGTTTTCCGAATACGTAATACCGGCCCGCGGAGAGGCAATCGGCCAAATATTCATGCGACCTCATATCGAGAAATACAAACGTCTCTTGCGATACGTAAACCGGATTATGTGCCTGAGGGCCGGACCAGATTTATCTGGTAAGTGTCGCGTGATATTTGCGAATGGTTCCGGTGTACAAACAGCTGTGGGTTCTAGGGAAAACTTTCCTAAGGTATCTCGGCTCCCTCGAGCATTTATAATAAGAACCTGTGGCAAATGAAATTTCATGATTTTCCGTTCGGTAGCTCGATCTCTACAGATCGTCGATTAATATTTATTTTCGTGGAACATTGCGAGGACAATCAGGCTTTCCTGAAGTTGATTAGTAACTTTATGCGAAATAGAAATTGTTTGCGGGAACTGCAACAAACAAGGGCCAAGTTTTAATTTCTTTCATTCGTTAATAATGTTCATAAGCTGCAACTAATACATTGATCTTAAATTTTTTAAATCTGTCTATTGTGTTAATTGGACTGCGGGGTTATATGCATTTATATTGGGCTGGCAGGAAAGTAATTTCGGTATTTTAAGGCGAAATAAAACCGAATTTCTTTATTAAAGCGATGAACTTTAATCAATAAAATATTTTCTCATTTATTCTTTTTGCCAACAGATGATCGCACAAATGGGAAAACATCTTATTTATTAAAGTTCATTGCTCGAATAAAAAAATTGGGCTCTATTTATTATAATACCGAAATTACTTTCTTGCCAACCCAATATAACTTCATCTATACATATAACGATTATGCATTTATGGCTTCTGAAAATGTTTAAAAAATGCTGGAATCCAACATTTGACAGAGTTTAATACGATTTTGATTGATTTCAAATCTACAAAGGCTACTATCACTGGAAATAATATTTGATTTGATTCTATTTTCTTAAAATGCATCTACAAAAAATTGCAAATTGCATAAACATATAGACATATGCCTACTTATAACATATAGAAAACCTGTCAAAAATTTAAAGTAAAATAGGAAACGAAACGTTCTGCCTGGACGCACCATGGGTGCGGCTCGTTTTGCGTACCGTGGATCGATAAAGAGTCTGAATGAAAACCGTCATAAGAAATAAACAGATGAGAACATTCTCAATATGTATACCGAATGTTAAATGCATTTAATTAGTCCCGCAAGTATTGGGACAATAATTGTCAATTTGTTTATTAATTTTTAATATGTCCGCTGCTTTCAATTTTGCTTACCCATTTTTCTCATAAATGCATAAAATCCGTAGTCTACTAATCAATTACTAAACATTCAAGTATTGTATGAGGTATTACATCAATTTCATATCCATGAAATGAAGAAAACGAAATTATTAGAATGAAATATAATTAGAATGAAATTATTCTAGGTCGGAAGAAATGCTTAACACTAACCGTACCACGACCGGTTAAACGAACGCTTTCACATCCTTTACTTTTTAATTGTTGAAATTATAAAGATGCTTCCGTTAGAAATTATCCAATAAATTTCTTTATTCGAGAACGTGCTTTATAAAAATTGTGACAAATCTGAATAAATTCAGTCTTGTAATTTTTATAAAACAACATTATATATCCCCCACACATTTTGTACCAGATACGGTATAGTGTTAAGTTAGAATGGCTCCGACTGCAAACAGATAAAAGATAAGTATAGTTAACAAAACAATACTTAAAAAATGTAAAATATATCACAGATAGCATTCCTAGAAAATTTTCTACCATAGCAGAGGAGGTTGAAAATGTTTCGATAAAACTACACAAATATTGCTCTTGAATTTATTTCACGTGCATTTACCGTAAATGAATCGGTGCTTGCCGATTGCGTCGAAAAATGATGCACTCACGATTTTTGAAGCTGCTCGTCAAGCCAATGAATTATGACATTTACAGTGAAAATTGCTACGCTAATCGCAAGCGTCACGAATCGCATATAACTTTCGTTTCTGAAGCACGATTATACCGCTCTTTATGCTGTTCCAGATAGCCACTCGTTGCCGCGATACACGAGCAGATCAAATTTTTCGAATACAGAGGCAACCAATTAAAAAGTTCGTTACTCGGAATAAAGAAGACGACACTGAGGGTTGCTCGTCGGCGAGAACTTTTAGTTGGAAAACTAAGAGTTAATTTAGAAGAGGCTACCGGCGACGGGACAAAACACGACAACGCTCGTACTCAACCGCGTTGCGGAATATAATTAAGTGCGACACGTTAATGCAAATTGCTTCGTACCAGTAACTTCACGTTATTCATTTACTCACTCATCTAAGTTACATTTCAATGTAATTGTTCCTGAAACTACAGATTTTTCATTTTCGTAGAAAGCAGTTCTTTGCGATTTTAAAACGACATTTTAGATGCCTGTCCCGGCGGAACACTTTCTTGTGTAGTCCATTAAAACAGCTTTTGAAAAACTTGATTAGCAGACAAGGCCAATTCAAAGTTCATTCAAATCACGAATTTTGTATGAAGGACAATAAGCCTTTGTTATTTATTAAGATTTAATTGTACACATTGCTTGTACTTCATGATAGTTGTGTAATATTTACAATAATCATTTATATAATATCTTACCAATCATCTTTTTGATTTAGAAACTTCCAGTTCTGATAAATATTTACCATGATTTTATATATTGCACTTGTGAAATATTTTTTTCAAAGCAAAACAAATAGAAAAGAATATCCAACGACAAAACCATTCAAAACAGAATATTAAATTTTGTAATCACGAAAGACCATACAGAACTGTAACCAGTATGCAAAATTTCCATTCTGTATTTACCTTTAGAAGAACCAACAAGACTAATAACGCGTTGAGAAGCAAAGGGTCACTATATAATGAAAGAGGAAGCAAAATTAGCATAAAGAACATACTTCATCCTTAGCAAACATTTTTTCAGAAACTTATACACTTAGCTTATACATGTAATGTTTACGGGGCATGCAGTGCTTCCATTTTGATTAAGATTTTTCACATAGATTAATATAGGTACGTCTTTTATATTATAACAGAGAGGATATGAGAGTGTGCCCACACAGATTTAGCACGGAACAGAACCTATACTCACTTTTAGCCGTTTGCACTCGGAGCTATTTTAACTCGAAAATTAAACATTTCTTCCGACCTAGAATATTTCCATTCTCAACGATTTTTTAAATTTTATGGATATGAAATTGGTATAATATCTCATGCAATAATTGTTTAAAAAGAAAGTTTAGTAATTGATTAGATACCAATATATTTAATAATCTAAAGCAAATTTTGAATAATGGTATAGCAATTTTTAATGGTGACTCTGGTCACCACTCCAGTGCTAAGAGTAACATGCTAAATATGGGAGTAGGTTCTGTTCCATTCTAAACCTAGGTATGGTTTAATTAACCTTTCAACTGAAAGTGACGAGTTAATTCGTCATTGAAGTTTGCCAATACCAATTGTTCATTATTTCTCAATTTAACGAATATCTTTATGACTCAATCGTGTTTCATATTGGTATAAATAAACTATGTCTTTGTATGCATTCGTAATTGTATAGTCACTCAGTCAGCTAAAAGGCTGCAAATGAAAACAGTTATAGAACCGTTTAAACGATTATTCAGTGTTGTAAACAAATTTCATCTAATGCAGTACCTAAGTAAAACATAATGGTTATTTTATTTTAGGTCCAGTACAGTGCATTTATGTTAGGGCACATTCGCTTCCAGACATTATAATTAATAAAGCTGTGCATTTCGTAGAACACGATATGACCATTTCCAAGTTTGGGTCAATCACAACTGTGCGCACGTAAACGCGAAAGCCAGTCTGGAATTAATTTCGTGAACTATATCCACCGACCAGAATATGATTAAACACTTGCACAAAAACAGCATGCGTTTGTTAGTTTCTCAGTGGTACTTTGTAATATGACAGCTGATGATGGATGAAACCGAATATCAAAAGTTGCAGTTTGTTTCTTCAACAATTAACTACTTAACATTGGAGAGAGAGTTTCGAATATATTACTATAATGTAAAATATATAATGCAAAATAAAATGTTACTATTTGAGCTTGTAAGCCAGAAAATAATTTATAAATTCATATTAAGCATATGACTTCACGCGATATAGTAATTACTCTTGTGTAATAACAAAAAGTAAGGTTTATGGTGAGAAAATGTCTGATGTAACGAAAATGATTTACCAAATTGCAAAATTTGACTATTACGAGAATACACATTTTTATCGAATATTATAATGTTACGAACTTTATAAGGCTTTAAATAGTAATTACTAATTATACATTAAATTTCTCATAATTAAGTGTACGTACTATTAATAAACAAAATCCATTTGTTTTTAACGTCAAATGTATTTAGTATCATTTTATAATTAAATTGAATCCACCTAGTATTTCTGAAGGTGTTTTTCTGAAAGTTTAAATCGGAGTTTTAAAAATTTGTCCCATCTTGTGACTGGGTATTTTCCATCTGGAAAAAGGAAGTAAAAGAAACTGAAGAAGGAGTTAGGGAAAGGATTAAGACAAAAGACAGGTTCGACAGAAAGTTGAGAGAGGGTTTAGACGATAGAGAAAAATAGAGAAAATGGAAATTAATAGAATGGGAAGCTAGAGATCTCACAGTACAGTGAGAATGAAAATCGCGAAAAAAGTATCGATGAGAGAAAGAAAGATTTAACAATACGGTATTTTCTTGTCTTACTGTAGATAAAGTTATTATTATACAAAGAGCAACACCTTTTTCTATGCAACATGAAAGCGAAGAAAATGAAAAAGAAACAATTATAATCAATTAAATTTGTTCTCTACCTTTTCTATAATTAACTGATATTATATACCGAATTTTTATTTAAATTTTAAAAGAATTGAAAACACGAAAGGTCCGTGAAATAATTAAGTAGTGCCGAATTATTTTAACTCTATTTGCATTCGTTATTTCAGATTATTTATACAAACTGCTTACAGCTGATCAATAAATAAAAATCTTTATTCATGTACCATTTTTAAGTGATGTATGTATTATAAAGACTTTTTATGGAAGGTACATATAGCTATTGTGCATTAGGGATGAAACCCTGTAGAGGTAAGGAGTTTGTGTTTCCTTCCGAGTTGGGAAGATGATCGAGAAATTCAAGCTTCAAGACTTCAGGCTTCAGGCTTAAAGCTTCAGGTTTCGAGAAATTTGGTTTGCGAAAACACTCAATAATAACAATCAAAAATAACAATAATTAAAAATTGTTTCTGTGCAAAGGAAATTGTTCCACAAGAATTAGTTAGATAAGCAAATATAAAATAATGAAAACATTAAAGTACATCCAAATTGAACCAGGATGTAATAATTAACCAGGCGTTATTGAGACAGTGAATGTTCATTAAATGAATTACAATGTTTTTCATGCGCATCGATGCAATGGTACAATTTGGTAATTGCTGTGGAAATCACGCGTTTACCGATCCGAGATGTAAATACGGTACATGTTACAATGAAATTTGTTTCGCGTAACTCTTAATGAATGTGTACAATGTTGAACCGTAACGGAAAAAGTTTAAGCAAACTTCATTATGAATGTCAGCTGCATTTACAGTTGGTATCATTTTCTGTACATCAGTATTTACGTAGTCGTAGCATGTATATTTTACGATGGAACTGCAGTAAACATACAAGTAAACCATTTATTTTATTCATACAAACCGCAAATCCTTTCACAATTTTTATTCATAAGCTATCATTAGATTCTATGAAAGATCTCACAATTCATCTGTCGATTGAAATGTGAATCACATTTTTATTTCACTATTAATACAGCTTTCAGCCGTTGTAATTAACTTTTAAAGGATATCAAAAATAAAACGAATAGAATTTGCATTTCTGGTACTAAAATTTATTAAACTAAATTTCCTTTGCGGTTGAAATCAGCAAAATGTTCATTTCAAAAACCATTTCCATTATTACAGGATATCAAAAATAAAACGAATAGAGTTTGCATTTCTGGTACTACAATTTATTAAACTAAATTTCCTTTGCGGTTGAAATCAGCAAAATGTTCATTTCAAAAACCATTTCCATTATTACAGTAAACGTAAGTTTCATATTTTAATTATTGGAATATTGGATATTGGACACTGATTGCACCTGTAAACCGAATACAGATGCACGAACTATAAGGCAATGAAAATAACATTTATGTTTAATTTAAAACTTGTAGTGTTTATTGCTCGATCGTCTAAAATTTCGCGTGTTGTTGAACATTTATATGAAATGAAAATTTGTTGTTTGGAAACAAATGAATATTAGTTTCTTTCGAAATTGTGTTCTGGAGAGAGTAAATAAATAAAATAATGATTTTTTGACATATAGTTTTTCACTACGAATAATAATAGTTTAAAAAAAGAAGTTAATGACCTTCACATGTCCTGTACGCGTTTACCTACAAAAAATCATACCAATACATACTGTGCGTATAAAGCCGCACGCACGCATAACACCGCCTCCAATATTATTTTAATCTAACAAAGAAACAATGGGCTTGTGTGTGATAACTAGAATATGATATAAATCTCTCTGAATATCTAAAAATAAGAAAAAGTATAACTCGGCTCCCCCGAATAGCGTTTCACCTCGGAGCGTGACGGATAAGACTCATTCACTGACAAGCAAAATTTTGTACGCGGTGCGCCTAAAGAAGTTTCCACTTCAAAACTATTAACGTTAGAATAATAACGCTACGAGTAATAATAGCCATGTAAATCGAAGTGGTAATATGTGGTGACCCACCTAGTATAAATATAAGCCTAGTCTTTTCCGAATATTGACGATCAAGCATACGTACGTATGTATGTACGAGAAAGACATATTGGTACGGGTTCCATTCATTAAACCAAGTCGAAGTCTACCGGGATAATTTGCATATATACCGCATAACCTCACGCATACAAAGCGCGCGCAAAGAGCTCTTCCATGGCGTAAGCCAGCTGAATATCCGCAGCAAAAATTGCCGATGCATTAGAAAGTCAGAAAAGGAGAACGCGAAATATATATGGCAACGATAATTCGATAAGCTGCTTCGTATCCCCGTTTGTTTCTCCATTTCGTTTCACCTCGATTTTTTTCCGACCCTGCCCCCCTTCTTTTTTTTGTAATATCCACAAAACGCATAGACTTCCAATCTGTTTCAGTAATAACCAGAGTAAACGATCAGACGTGACGTCACTCGGTTCGTACATCGGTAAGCCGGGACCGGTTTGGAATTGTCGAGCACCGAAGTCGATGGTAGCCGGGTTCTGATATTTAAAGTGGACAACAGATGTCCGACCGAGGTCGGTGGCCATTACACGTTAATGTTGGACTTTGTTTGCCTTAAAAATTGATGCTGGCCATACTACCTAAACCCCCTCCCGCCCCTTTCCCACCCGCCCAACCACTGTTTCGCCCATCCGGCCCCGCCGACCATTGACTCGTGTTGCTTCCACGCTATTTTTCCATTGTGCATCCTTCCACCCGCCATCAAATGAATATCGGTCGATTTCTGCATGTGCGAAACCAGTAGGTTTTATCAGGGATCGTCCGGGCGTGAAATTCTTCGTCGTCTCATTTCGTATTTACGAAGGGGATGACCACTTACCTTTGGAACGTCACGCGGCACTTCAATGTTTAGCCATCCGATTAATTGTCTGTTTAAACTGTTCTTGCCCCGGCCTGGTCTACCGTTTCAGCACGGTGTTTATTCAAGGACATACTATCCGTGACGGAACATACTCATCTTCAGGGTTGGCTATTCGGTAAGCCCCGCTACTTTGAGTCTCGGATTGCATAGTAACGTTTAACAAACTCTCGACCAGACGTATTTGACCATGGTACGTCCTGCTCTACGCTCTGTCGTTGCTATAATGCAACCGTTTTCCCAGCCATGTACTGGTTAGCGTTCTCTTAATTGAAGTTAGAAAATCCGGTAGGACTGATGCAATTTTTATCATTTATTGTGACCAAACTGTTATAGCTACTAGCATAATTTGTCAAAATTGAAATAATCCAATTTTTTTTGTCAGATAGAAAACTTCAGAAATTCATATTTCAACCCTTAGCACTCGAATGGTGACGCTGAGGCAACGCTAAAAATTGCTGTAGCATAATTCAAAATATCGTATACATTTATTAAGTTAAATATTGTTTACAACAAGACGACTGAATAATTATTTGAACGGTTCTTTAACTGTTCTCATTTGCAGCCTTTTAACCCTTTGCACTCGGTTGTCCCCTCTGACGCACCACTAAAAATTGCTGTACCATTATTCAAAATATTGTTTACATTATTAAATATATCGGTATCTAATCAATTACTAAACATCTGGGTATTGTATGAGGTATTATACCAATTAAAATAGCTCCGAGTGCAAAGGGTTAACTGAGTGTCAGAGACATAGTTTATTTATACCAATATGAAACACGATTGAGTCCTAGAGATGTTCGTTAAATTAAGAAATAATGAAAAATTATTCTGATGATGACGAACGCGTCACGTGACCGGTCCGGGGCGGGCGCATGGGGGAATAGCGTCGTAGAAGGGGAGAGTACTTAGAGTGGGGAGACGAGTCTTAATCTGGCGACTCGACTGTTAGCCAGCGGGCAAGGTCTATCGTGTCGAGCACTGAAAGGACGAGTAAACACGCGTTCCTTCGACAAAAAGGGGATAATTGGATGACAAATTGGCCAATGTTTTACGTGTTTATAAAAGGCCGTAAATTTCTAGTCTGCCTAAAATAGCATCGACGGAACGCTGGCGCGGTTCCAATGCGTCGCGGCAAATTGTGTGCAAGTTAATTTCGAGCGGGCGAGAAATTTTCAATCGGTCGGCAAAAATCATGGAGGCGAAATACTAGGAGTTTGGCGACGAGATTACACGCCCGTAAGAACTCGGCGTCTAACCGGTTAAATAATGTACCCCGGGTAAAACGAGCGAAACCCCGGCGCTGAAATCAGAGTAGATAAGTATCTTCCGCTATCGCCGCCCCCGCCGCGCCACGGTACCATTATCGCTATCTTGTGTTACTGACTGCCTCACTGCCATCGTCTGGAAATGTATAGTATTTACCTCCAGTAATTATTCGTTTGTGGACGGGCCCCCTCAAAGTTTACCCGCCGCGTTGGTCCATCGACCTACTAATTACATCGCGCTGCAGCAACGTTTGCAATTTTCTTGGCCTGGTTTCCCACTGTATGAAGCGAGACAGCTCACGAGAAAATATTGATGATAAATTCACCATTCTTACGTTCAATGGTTATTTCGCTGATTGCATGCCAGCACAAATTGCATTAACCCATTGTGACTTGGCTCGAATAATGGTAATATTTTTAAGGAGATATTCGAATTCATTCTACTCCCCTGGTTCAATTACTTTGCGTATCAGCCTTCTATTAGAGCAAAAGATTTGTTTTCTGTGTGGAATTTACAGAGTTCGGTGATATTTATATTTGAAATATAATTCTTGAATTTGATTGTATCGAGGTACGGAGAACTTTGACATGAAAAGAAATAAAGAGCACTCGCGCGACATAGAAGGAAAAATTGCATCGACATAAAACGATAAAACACATAGCATTCGAAAGTGCACAAGTAAATAAATAGAAGAATACAACGCCAATTGCTTTTCTGTTATTCGATCGTACGTCACCTTGATTTTAAAACGTTCGATAGAGAGATTCTAAATAAAAACTCTTGCATATTTTTGCTACAATTTATCGTTAAAGAGTGAAAGCACTTCTTTAAAAAAAAAACAATTTATTCAAGATTCAAGTATTTTGTGAATATCTGGGAAACTAAGAGACCGAGCGAAAATATTTAATTTAGTGAAGAATACATAATTCACTTAAACACAGAATTAATTTTAAAAATAATGAAAATCCAAATAAACGGTACTCACCACGTAACGGTCAGCATATTGTATCTATACACTTGTACACTTTCTGCAATCTTGATAACAAATGGCGCTTGTCACGGTCATTCTCGGAATGCCATGTGTTCATTTTCACTCTCATTATACTAATGTCACCGCGGCCGAAACTTTGGGTCTATGAGTGGCGCAGGTGCGGCGGGGTAGTGGGGTAGCTACCCTCGCGAATTTTTCATTGGTGGAGAGGGGCGAGAGACCCGAACAGAGTCCCCGACGATCGGCGATTGCCTCCGAATTGCGCACGATTGAGAACGCGTGTTCACATATTTACCTGGCACCAAAAATTCCCTTCGAGACGTCACATTCCGAAAACTATCCCGCTAATATACAAATAAACATGGTGACTGGTGACGTCACGATCTGTACTATAGGCGGCTTCTGTGTATGATTGAGAAATGGAAAAAACCGCGATCACCAGTTTTTAGAAAATATGCACGTTATTAACCCTGTAACTACGGCCGTCGTCAATAAGCGATTTCATACATTATGCCGAGAACGGGCATCGTTTATTGACTTTTATTTATTTTATCGAGATTGCGTCATTGAAACAAGTGCGTAGAGTGTTTATGTTTCGTTCGTTGCGTATCAGACACATAATAAACACCGCTTTGTATGCCGGATGTATTTGTTTACATTGTCTTCCTCTCAGCATTTGTACAACTTTTCTTCTTTTTTACCACGTTTTTATTTGTTGTGCGCTTAGGCAGACACATTTGTAAATATATACCAGTAGCTAAAGGGTTAAAGGAAATTTTCAGGCCAATTATATTATGCATTCTTATTGGAATTTTCGAACGTTTGAGGGTTCAAATTAAAGGTGCAGGACACACTTTATGATATAAGCATTTGTGCTTAAGAGAAACACGAGAGAAGAGTTGTAACTAATTTTAAGTCTAATACATACGTGCTGTAATATAAATAAACCCGTAATATTTTTGGCTTCACAAAATATAAAATATTTACAGCTGTCGCGTCTTGACAGAAGATAGGTATTGCGTCACAGTGAAATATATGCGGGTGATTTTATACAACAGGCTAGCTTTAACAATGATTAATAACGAAACTGGATACACGAGTGCAAATATAAACAAAATGTACAGCTCCTAGGAAAAATGAAAAAAAGAAACGGAAAAGGATATTAATTTTAATATTTCACGACTTTGGTTTCACCATAAATATTTCTACATGTTTCAAATTTGAAAAATTGAATTTAATTAAATATAGAAATAATTAGGTAGTAAGGTTTTTTTGTGTTACGTGTTTTGTTAACTGTTTTATGTATAAAGTTCCTATTAAGTGTTATTTCTTAGATTCTATCTTGTTCTCTTCATTCCTATCTATCTAGCATGTATTTAATGTCAGTAATTAGCATATGGAACATCACATGTTTGACAATCCGATGAAACAGCATCGCTAACGAAATTATTCTCGGATTTCTCCTTAATTAATTGTAGCAATCTCCTATATCGTAGAGGTGACTCAATAATTCAAAGGAGACTCATTGTCGAGGTAATAAAATTTTAGTAATTATTTAAAAACACCTTTTTGAAGAATAAGAACTTTCTCCTAAAATCCGTATGAATCACAATTGTAGCGATATCCTACAATTATCGTAGAGGTGACTTAATAATTGAAAGGAGACTCATTATCGAGGTAATAAAATTATAGTGATTATTCTAAAACCCCTTTTGAAGAATAAGAAATTACTGTGGGTCGATCAACAACATAAGCAGGCTCGTATTCGGAGCAGTTGCTGATACCGAAGTTACAGTAATCGAGTCACGAATTCAATGAGGACGACGTCCGCCATGACACCTAATATCACGTTAATGTAGTTAAGTACTTACCGATCGAAGTCGCCACCGTGAGAGAATACAAGAACGCTTTGGCGAAGTTCCATTCGTACTCTGGGGCACGTCGCTCGGTCACAGGATCGCTGGCGGAACTTCCAACGTAGGTCCCGACGTTCTGGTTCGCCTTCATGTCCTCGGTGATCCTCTTCACCAGTTGTTCCTGAAAACGTGCGATCTCCTGCGCGGCGAGCCTAGTCCAATTCTCACGGTAAAGAACGTTCAGGCTCTCCGTGATTATCCAAATGTTCTCCACGGTCTTCGCTCTGGCCTCGTAATTAACCTTAACACGAGAAAACGTCTCCTTGAAATATTGCATACTTAAATCCAACCGAACGTATTTTAAATCGAATTCTTAACCCACCGCACTCGGAGCTATTTCAACTCCAAAACCAAAGTTTTACTTCCTAGAAAATTTCCATTTTATACGATTTTGTGTGTGTGTGTGTGTGTGTGTGTTCATTTTATTTATATTACACTGATCCAATTTACACGTACAGGGTATATAGAAATTATATGTCGCGACTATCTAGCGAGATTCTACACCCTCGATTTGGTGGAAATCGATGCATGAAAGCTGCTGCAAAAGTAACTTTGACTTAGAATTTCAAGGTCAAAAGGTCAACTATTTTTTTATCATCTTTTCATGTATCATGTTTGCGACATTTTTCTGATTAAAATGAGTCCAAACACGACATAATTCGAAGCATTTTCGCTTGTTTAATTGACGTTTCAGTAGAATCTCGATTATCCGAACCGATGATATCTGAGTTCTCCATCACTGAGATACGTGTTTCACATGTAAACAGTTTAATTTGAAGTGATTCATGTACAACACAATTGATTGTACAAATTAGTAAAGATGTGGCAGAATGAACACTCGATTCCACTGATTGGTAATTATTACTAATCGAGATTTCACTGTATCGCGAATTAAACAAATAAATATCATCCAAATTGTGTCGTGTTTAGTGTTATTTTAATCAGAAAAATGTCACAAACATGTTGGTAAAACCTTTATAAAAAGGAACTGGTTAAAGAAAATTATTTCATTATCAACAGCTTTCTGAAAAAATAACATTTTGTAAAATCAGACTCGTCGAAAATAGCGTTTTCACGTATTTTAATAATTTGTTTATTTCGTGCGTTTCACATAAACAAGTTTCTCAAATTTTCTGGCATTGCGAGACTTCATATTAAAAACCATGTTTCATGAAAATAACTTTTGGTATCGTCCTGTTTGACATCCATGCAGTTTGTAATGAACAAAATTTTATTCTACAACGTAAGACGACTGTCACAATTTTTGAACATGTAGAATATTCTATAATAAAATTGGCCATTTCTGACGACGGCATGTCCTGAAGAATTAAATTTCTAACAAAAAGAAGAATTGTTCATGACCATTGAATTTTAATCTTCTCTTGGCTGCGATGCGCACTGTAGAGGTATAGGTAGAAACTCAATTATACTTGCGAAAATAAGGAACGATATAAAAGTATAAAGAGGAAGAAATGCTAAAAAAGCATTAGAGCCAGCAGGAAAAATGCCTTCCATATTTCATTTTAGACTGCGGACACCGCAGTGTTTTTTTAAAGAACATTGCGGTAGACCCTGTATATAAATCACCCTGTATATATCTATACATATAATCCGTACATATAGGATGATTTTTATAAAGTAACCGATTGAGTTTTTTGTCGAAATGGATAGACATACGAATAAATCGATCCAACGAAAAATGTTCGTTTCCGAGGTGGACATCTTCTAATGTTTACATCAGCGTTTTCTATGTGGAGAGGCCTAGGTGATCTCGAGGTCAACTTAATTTTTTTTAAATAGAACCCCATGTCTTTTGCTCTGTAGTCTGATAGTGTCTTGTGTGACGAGTTCGTTAACCACAGTACGTCATAAAAAAATTTGACCTTGATGAAAAGGATCAAGGTCAATGTTGTCATCTGCTTTTAACAGATCTCTACAGACACAGAGTTATATAATTCACGAGAATGAAATCGCGATGAGTATTATACGATGGAATAAAAAACAATTTTTACCTTGACATTCAAGGTTAATTTTCATTTTTAACAGATCTCCACCGATCCAGAGGTGTAAAATGAGGCTATTGTGGTCATGACATATAATTTTGAAACACCTTGTACGAGGGGTTAACAATTTTTCTCAAAATTGAACAAATATCTTAACGCTAATTGAAACGTTAAACTGAACTCTCTACTTCTGAAATCAGGATGGGGCTTTCTGGTAATAAATGAAACAATGGATCAAACGAAATAATGAAAAATCTCAAACGCGCGCTGAAATCTCGAAATAGAGAAGTAAGGTCACGTACGTATCGTCAATTCGACTTAAACTTGTGTCTCTAACGTAGGGCATAAAGGTTTAGAGGAGTGCCATCGTCAGGCCACGCAATTTAAGACTAGTGACCGTGAATAACATCGTGAAAGTGGAAATATCCTCGTAGCGTAGGAGAGTTCCTGCAGGACGGGTTTCACTTTAAGGGAGGAAGAAAGTGAATGGGACGTTAGATCGATAAAACTTCGTTCAAACGAACTTTAAATGCACGGATAATTCGATTGTCTTCGACTCCAGGGGAGCACCTTAGACAGAAAAATGGAGAACAAATGAAGACATTAGGATAAATCGAGATTCACTTACGTCGGGTGAAAACGTAATAATTACATACAGGTGGCACGCAAGTGGCAAAATGATTATATTTTGATGAAAAATTTCTATAATTCTGATTTTCATTAATTTTAATTATGTTTTAATTTTATAAAATTAATATTTTAATTAACCCTTACGTCAATAAATGGGTACCCGAGCTCAATTACTTTTTAAAACATTCTTAATATGTTTGTTGACCAATTGTAAGAGTATTTGTAGATTTTTATGTTCTTGGGTGATCACAGATTAATTTACTACAAACAACATGGTCATTGAATGTCATCACAAATTTTGGTTCTTGACATAAGTGTTAATTTTCAACAATTAATAACGCAAATAAAAGCAAAACAAATATTTGCGATCTTCTCCGAAATAACAACTCAATAGTTATTTTAAAAAATAGATAACGACGTGATTGGCTAAAATTTGGCTAGAAATTGAAACTTTAAATTGATTATTGATTTCTACACCGAAGATGTACACCGAATTTCTGAATCCTCACATTTTAATAAGATACAATAAAAAGTAAATATTTGCAGTTTGATAAATGATACTAATTTTTAGTAGTTGCCAACTGTATGGATATTTCAGCTTTCCTTTGCAGACAGACTTTTTGAGAATTGTTGCGTGTTACTTCGTTTCTGTGTAATGAAACATTTCCCCATTGAATAACTTTATATTCCGAAATAATTGCTCCAGTTCAAAGAATACGTATACACACGCGCGCACGCAAAACAATGAAAACCAAATTAGTCGCTTATGCCAGCAATTGAAATTGGATTACTCTGATGTTGACATGTTTGCTTCATTTTCATTTTGACCCCCTCCCCACCCCTCCCACTCCCATTAAAATGAAAATAAGATTATGGAAACACCGCATTTGTTACTGCAAATATAGGGAATTTAAACCGAATTAATAGCGCAGCAAATGTACATTTCTGGTATTCATGCGTTTGTGGAAAACGCTAATAGACATTATTGCAAATTGCGGGCGAAATATTGTTCCCTATGATTGGATTCCTTCTGCGTATGTAGTTAATAGCCTACCTGTGTATGTATATTGACGTACACAATCGTCTCCTTATTATTTCAGTGTTAACAATTGTATATCTAAACTATTATTTGCATACATGTTTATATGAACCTACACTTCTTTCTAATTAATTACTGAAAATGCAAAAAACTGTTTTCCTTCAATTGTATTTCATTCGATTAACCTTAGCAGCCACAAATGAGTAGTATTGAATAAAAATGCTTATTTACAAATCATATTAGTGCCAGGATTCTTTGACTAAACTATAGCAATTGAACAAGTGAAAAATTCTGACAGAAAGTTGACGTATTGTTCATTCATAATTTATAATTTCAGTGCTATAATTTTCATGTATTGCAGAATGTGTAATTGGATATTTTATATCTATTTCAAAAATATCAACTGTTGAATTTCATTCTTTCAATTATATACATAACACAAAATATTTGTATTTCGTTTCAAAATTTCCGTACTTAGACATGGTGTATTTGGAGGCGAACTGTTTTGAAATCTCTGCTGCAATTTTTTACAGGGAAATTGTAAAAAATTATGAAATACGTTCAAATAAAATTTAAAATTATCAAGCGAAATATAAACACTCGTTTGCAACAAGCTACAATAAATATACGCTGCGAGTGCAACAAAAACTAAGCAATTTCATTTAACGTACAATCGAGAAAATTTTCAGTTCATGGATCTCTAAATAAAATAAAGTTATAATTTATCGTAATTACTTTTACACTGATGGTACAACAACTTATTACAACATCGACAAAAATAATTTGATTTATTTAATTATTAATAATCCACTACAAATTTCTTTATCTAAATACATAGATCAAGAAAGTTTTCTATGTGATTACGTTGAGCGCATATAACTTTTTACATTTACCTTTTGCTTAATATTACTAAGAAAATACGATAGACATTTATAACGCACTAAGCACTAAGAGTGAAAGCACTTTTGAAATCATGCTATATCACATCTGATAAAAACATTTTCGATCGGACTGCTAATAACATAGTAACCTCTACTGATCACGATTCGTGGTTCACACTGTATATAAAATTTTAGAAAATGCCGATGTATTATGTATCAATTATAGGAAACGCAAATGATAGTTTGAGGAACGTCTTACAAATCCAATAAATTTCTTAAAAATGCGATGTAACTCGCAATTTTGTTTTGATGTTGTTAATATGAAACATACCGCTTGTGTCTCTGTGACTTGCGCGAAAAACAGTTATGCTCTCCGCCAGTCAGGGGAACGAACGTGATCGAATCACGAGTGATCCAAAAGTAGTAGTTCACGCCATCCCTGCTAAAGAGGGTGAGATGTGAGAGTTGGCAGCAGTTGGCAGCGCTGAGGTTGGAGGTTAAGACGGCCGCGTATGTATGATGTTGTGTGTTCGAGAAAATTGTGTATCGAGTGTACCACTTATGAACTCGTCTCTTACACTTAAGGCAAAACTGTACTATTGTAAAGGACACATGCAGCGATTCAATACACTGATATCTTATACCGTTATACTCTTATTTGATGATCCTTTACACCAACCGATAGTACAGAAGGAAATAGGAAAAGAAAATTTCGGAGTAGAAACCAGCAGGTGTACCACTCACCTGTTTCAGCCAAGCTGTTGAGTTCCGTCTGGTAGGTTGGCCCCCTGCTATTGTGGTAGCAAGTGTCCTTTGTTGTATCCCAACCTCGGCACCGCTTTCAATGGCAAGGAAGATAAAGCTACCTAGCAGAGCGTAACCCACGAGGAGGGCGCATATCCCTAGGTTTATAATAAAACCTTTCAGGAAGGAGTGCTGGCTAGCCTTGTCCGGCACTCCGCCGAAGCAGAGACACTTCACTTGTCTCGATGGATGTGTTTTCGAGCGGTCCGACGTGGATCTCTTCAAGGACGACGTATTGCCATTATTCGCGGGCTTGAAGCCCTCGTAAGCCCTGTAATGTCTCGCGTTGTCCTTCTCCATTCTCCTTTTTCCCGTCCTGTCGTATCACCTGGGTCTGTCCTCTGACTCACATTTGTCGAACGGTACCTCGGCGCAGTCTGTCGTTCGCATTTCTCGGCTCGCCTCGCTGATATCGCCGACTATCGACAAAAGACTATCCCAAAACGAAGAGAAATAATAGGTAGATAAGCGTAGACACCTCTGACCTATTCGCAACCTTCCTCTACGGTTAACTTCGCGTCAGTCAGACGGCGCGCTACGGAAATCGAACTTTCCCAAAGCTGAAACGTTCCTAAGCACCTTCTCCTGTTCCCGACCCCATTCCACTATTATTCATTGTTCACGCAGCTTCCGAGGGGCGAATATTAACCGTGTCGGTACGTCAACGTCGGCGGAGCGGCGGTGGACAGTTCTTTCCTCAACAGTTTTCTTCGCGACCATCGTCGAGATCTGTGCGAATCCATTCGCGCCGGCGGCCTTGCCCCGATCGCATGATCTGCCGAGTTATCAGATTTTCCAATGCAGGCGAGTCTCGGTTCGAAACACTCCATTGGACGAGGCCAGCCGTGACAAATGACGAACGGTTTACACAGGAATGTCGAACGCGCCGCGGGAACGGTCTAACATTTTCGACGGAAATTTCGCCACGCGAAGACAGAGGGCCGTTGTCTGGGAATCGACACCTCGATCGCAGTCACTGTCGATTTTTATTATCCTCGTAGAAAATGGTCGTTCGACGGATCCGGGATCGCGGGAGGATTTTCCAGGATCGGGCGTTCGATCGCGAGCGGGCCGGGCACTCCCGTCATTTTTCTAGAGGACTGCCGTCCTCGGTGGAACGCGTTCCAGAATTCTATGGATGAAATCGATGTTTGAGATATTTCCTGGGATATTAGTTTCTCTTCAGACCGAGGTGGAGGATCTCTATGGACACCGGTCCTCTTCCCGAGGATATTACCCCCTTAAGGGACGCATACGTTTAAGAAATATTTATGTACGCGGCAGAGTAATGCCAAGTTTTATTAAAGAATCCGCCATTACGCCGGGCATAATGTCCTCCTAGAAGTTCGAATGAGGCGCATCGGCGATTGCATCTCTCCGATCGGCGGACCCGTTTTCCGGGAGAGTTATATTCACAGCGACGTTCCTTGATCGAGCTATTATATCGTTGAACGTGCCTCCGTGCAATTCCAGTCCGACACCGTTGGCTGAAAGTCTTCTCGCCGAGGATCTATATCGATCAATCAAATTCGACGCGGCGACAGGAGGGAAAGTCGCATCACCGCGACAACCAGCACTTCTAGTACACGCTCTCTTTCCCTCTGTTGGCAGGAAAATAGAAACTTAAGGAACAGCGCGGAGTGAATTTCAAGAGTGTCTCCATAAGTCGCTTAAACTTTCTTTCGTAGCAGATGAATGTAAAGCCACCGCGACGGTTCCTGCTACCCCATCTTTTCTTCGTGGTGCGCCGGGGAGTAAGAGTGTAGCGTCGTCGTCGTCGCCACGAGAGCTGGAGTCGTGAAGAAGAAGAAGAAGAAGTAGAAGAAGAAGAAGGGTGCAGTCGGGAAACGCAACCGGCAAAGAAGTGGATGGCAATTTCAAGGCTTCATTCCGACAAACCGGATTTCCGGAATAAGTATTCCCGATGCAAGTCGCGGCTGCGTGGTTCCGCTCATCGCTCGAACCTTCTTCGTTTCTCCCATCGCCTGTTCTCGGTGTCGTTTTTCCCTTCGTTTCCGCTTTGTTCGTCGACCTGGCAATCCCAATTTAATGCGGACTCGTTCTACCTCCAGGTGAGAACTCGCTGCGAAAAGCCGATTAACACGGTCAGACTCGATCCAGTAATTTGCCTGCGCCTTTCATGCCGCGCCACGCTGTTTTCATTCCGTACGCCCGGCGAATAAATCAGCAAAGCCGCGACGCGACGCGACGCGAGGCAAAGCGAGGAAGAGCGAGGCGACGCGCGAGCTGCCCCGTCGTTTTCCTTCCGCTCGATCGAGGTAATCTGCAAACAGAAACGAGAAAATAGGATTGGTCGATTGGATTTCACGTTTACTTTTCTTTACACTGCCAACCCCGCGCGGTATTGCGGTAATATTTCAATGCGGCGCGAGAACCCCCTGCGATGGAAATGGAACTGACCGTTTCTCCGTTCCCATCCTCCTCCCCCTTCGCCCCCCGGGCTTCTTTCCCCAATGTTAAGGTGCTTTCGATATTCGAGACAGCGAGCCGTGAAATTTGCAAAGCGAGACGCTATCGACGCTGCCGTGTTCGAGATGTATTTATGGGACAGGCGATCACGGAAGAAAGGATTTGAGAATTATTCGGGAAATAGCAATCCGCGCTCGATTATTTCGGAGGTTGTATGTGCCGGTAATTGTTTAAGTGGTCTATAGGTCAAGAATAAAATAAACATCAATACTGTGCACATAAGACCGCACGATTGAGTTGAAAACTTCAATGACGATTGCACACCTGTCTGTTTCTCGCACGCTCGCACGAATAGCGTTTCACCTTGGAGCGTGACGGATCAGGAGATGGCAGTGAGAAGGATCTTCTGCACCCTTCTTATTCTTCATAAAAGGACTAGCAACTTTTATATTTAATATTTTGTTATATACCCACATTTAAAGGTATTTTATGACACAGGTTCTGTACCCACAATTTTCGGAATTTTTGAAATTCTTAAAGTGTAGAAAGCAAAGGAAGTATTCTACATTATTCGAGATTTTTATGATCAATAAATGGAACTCTTTGGACATATCGACAAATATTACATTTTTTATGTTTCTGCATGTGAAGTGACTTTCTACCCAAATGTTTGCCTCGTTGTATCCAGTATACGCACATAAATTATTTAAACCAGGACGTAAGAATTTGTTTCTTTTTTTTTCTTACAATAATAATCAAGAACAATGTTCATGATATCCAGTAAATATTCAATATTATTTTAAATACAAACAAAACCAAATTAACTACTTTTAACAAGTCAAAGAGTTCATTTCACATCATTCGAGTGCCGATGTGTTGCTCCGGTGTCTCCGGTTCGGAGGCTCTTCGACGAAAATGTTTCGAATTCAAGAAATTCCATTATTATCTACATACATATTTTGTTCGAGTTACAAAATTAATATTTGTTTGTTTAAAGGAGTAGGATGTTGAATGTATCTCTGCTGAAATCGTATAAACCCTCCTGAGTCCCTATATCTAACAGGAAATTGAAGGAGAAATATATCCTTTAGATATAAAGCAGGCCTAGGCCTGCAGATCTTGGACGTAAATTGGGAATCCAATCAAGCTGCAAAGGTAAGGATTGTGGCCAGAGAAAGACTGGAGAGTTAGAGACCGGTGGTCTATCGTGACTTCATAGGTGTTCTCGAACGCTTCTTATCCGCTTACTGGCCGTATCAAATTTCAAGAAGAATCAGAGATCTGACGCGAACGAGAACGACTTCGATGTGCCGAAGAAGACAGCTGAATTCTGGGTGGACGTGGAACGTTGAATTATCGTGGAAGGCCCTTTGGGAAATCGTGGAGAAGTTCCTAGATGTTCCTGTTTCCTCGCGTACATCGAACGGGGTCCTCGAGAACCTTCCACCGGAGAGACCATAATCGACGATCATCCTCAAATCCGCTAATACAGGTCCCACAAAATCGGACAAAAGGAAGCGCAGGAAGGCCCTGGTCGGATAAAAATGGAAGGAACGACGGCCGGCGGCGGCAGCACGGCGTGGATAGCGAACGAAAAGTCGATTCGTCGTAAGCGGAAACCGTACGATATACTACGTCCTTCGAGCCTTCGACATCCATAAATGCATAGCAAGATCAACTGGTTTAAAGCCCCGGAGTTCTTCATATCCGAGCGTGATTCAGGAGCCGTGGCTGGCTAGATGTTCAGTGATATTTAAATTCGAAGATTCCACGGAAGCTTTTGTACCTACCTCGTATGAGGGTATATGTATAGGAGAGAAGCTCGATGTCACAGTTGAAAACTGGAAACGTTTCTACGGTATTTTTAATATCGTCGTAACATTGAGTTATTGAAATTCTTGACCGAGCGGTGCCGGGACCCGCGGAACTACCTTTCGAACATGAACGATAATAATATCACTATATTAACTTTAATGATAGAGAACTGTTGGAAGATCAGAACTGTCCGATTCCGAGTTTAGCCCACGTCCCTGTAGAGGAATAACATCGTACATGTTATTTCAGTAGTATGCAACATGTTAAGTATGCGAGGCCTATCAGGCCTTATGGTGTAGCCACGGTCGTCTCCAGTGCAAGCCTGAACATGTTAAAATTCCATTCCTGTGTACTCCTACTGAGTTCCTTAAACAATCGTTTCATTTAGGGAAACACTTCTTAAAATTGTCTTTAGTGTTTATTTAATGATGTCTTATTATTTTGTCCAAGCATTGTATTAAAAATTGTTGTGAATTGCAGATGTCGATAGAGTTAGGGTTGCAATTGATTCGCACGAGAAAGAATACTGCATTTGATCTTGTGAGAAATCCCTTTCTAGGAAAAAAGGTAAGACCAGGGATGTTTTAGGGAAATGTATCAGGAAGAAGAGATTCGAAGATAAGGCCCAGACGCATAGATATTGGAAATCCAAAGTCGTAGCGCCAAAAGTGAACCTAACAAGGATTGATTAAGAGCCTTATCGAATAGGGGAAGCAAAGGGTTAAGACATAAATATTGGAGATCGTAGTCGTGATGCCAAGTGCGGGCCTGATAAGAATTGATTAAGAGCCTTATCTGATAGGGGGAGCAAAGGGCTGAGGTATGAATATTGGCGAAGACGGTAATCGTAGCGCCATATGGAATTTGGATCGGAGAGCAACGAAAAAGGAGGTTACTTTGGGACTGATAAGGGTTCGATCGGAATTCCGATACTGAGAATATGTTCTGTGTAGTAGTTACTTTAAAATTATTGAGTTGTAACATAAACACGGTTGCAAGCACAAAACGTTCTAATTTTAATGACTGTAGTAGGTATTATATAGCATCTGAAATTTTTCAAATGCTGAAATATAAAATTCAATAGAATTTAGTACGGAGTATTTATTTCAGATCTACAAATGCTTCTACCACTGAAAATAAGATTTTATTTGATTCCACTTTCGTAAAATTAGCCTACGAAAATTGAAAATTGCATAAACATCCGCAGTCACAGTATTTGCATTAACATTAGAATTTCATATTGGTTACACTCCACCCTTTTTATATATTACAGTAGAGATTTTGACGAGAAAATATAAAAAATTCAAGTTACAATTTTAGGAATCCACTCCGAATTTTAAATAAATTTATGTAATGTGTAACGGTATGAAATTTTTCATTACTTTTCTTTATTGTTAATAAGTTTATGAGAGTTTTCTTGTAACTCCTATTTCTAACTTGAGTTCGAGAGCCCCAGAATTTTTAACACTTGGGGCCTCCGCTTGACTTGAGTCCCCACTTTATCCACTGGTTAAAAAGTTATGCGATTTTTAATTGTTTTTTACACGTAATAAAAATGAAAAAGAGTACATGACATTTAAATCAGTAGAAGGATTAGAAGAGTTTAATATAGAATATAATAAAGAATATAATAAATAATAAAGAAATATTGTTTTCACCTCACTAAAATTTGGCTCCTGTTTGCTGCAAGTGAAGAAGAAAATGTTTGCATAGAGATACGCAGTCTGTATCACACGTTACAGTTATAGCTATTGAAAAAGAACAGAACTTCAAATCAGTTGTATCAAAGGGATTTAAGGTTGTGGCACCGGTAAACTGGTAACCGCTGCGACCTAATTGAAACGGGGCGTAGTACGTGCTACGAAAACCGTAAACTTAAATAGTTTAATTCCCGGAATACCTCTCATATCTTGCCCACCGCCGACAAAGACCTATCTAGCCAATGGTAGCACAATTACATTCCAACGGTTCGTTTGTGATTGGACGATGGTGAAAGGCGGTGAACCTTTCAGAATTCGATACCAACGACGAAAGCTCTTTCACCGTTCGCCTCGATCGCTTTTGCCAGTCAGATACTCGAAGAATAATGCTTCGAAGGATTTATCGTTCTCCGACTTCAATCCTATACGGTGGAATCCGAACGAGTTCAAGCCAAAAACTCCGCAACATGCAGATACGTGTGTATTTGTACAACAAAATTGTACGCGTACACCCATCGAAGTCTTTATAGCATCGACAACACACTCACACAATCGAATGTACCAGCCGATCTACACGGCTAAAATAGGCCAATGAATTTGATCGCGTCCGATACTAATTCAATGCTAATTTATCGTCGGACCTGATCGATCGTGGCGCTCGATCCTACTTTTTATCGGCGAAGAAACGAACACCCTTTTGAACAAACTACCGAAGCCCGCTCACGACCATAAATCGGTTCCAGCGATGGCGCCGGCATGGAACTGACCTCTTCCACTTCCGTTCCGATTTCCAACAACCCCTCTCCGTTTTCGCTTTACGGCCCGTTTACGAGCTCGCCTTGATCCTCATGTAAAAGACTGATTGTCCTTCTCTGTATCTTTTATTGTAAACAATCAAAGAACCGATGATACAGACTTTATAGCTCATCAAAGCGGTGCTCGGATTGCTGCGGTTTTACTGAGATACCGCGGTTTAATGCGTGGGGATATCATTCTTGTTAGCGGTTATTACTGATCACGTTGAAAAAATATTGGCCGATTAAAGTTTTATGAGCTTTTTCAAGATTAGACCTGAATTTTTCGAGACGTTCAAAGCTAACATGAAAACATATTTTTAAGAAACCTTATTCACTGAAAAATAATAATAACAATATTCAATAATGAATGTAAAATACACATTTAAGTGTATTTGAATAATACACATCCTGTACACATATATTCTCAAAGTTTCGTTGACGAGAATATTCTAAAGCAAATGATATGTCGGTATTCTGAAGTCCAAATAAACTTGGATTGCGAAAGCTTACTGTACCATGTGAAGAGCAAGCTGGTACAACGCATTCAACAGATTATTATCTCAATATTCATTCAATCTGTGCCACGACTTTAATATCTCGTTTCGCTGGGTTCTTCAAAGAGGAGATCATTCGACCACATTTCCTTAACTCTCCAAATTGAAATACGCCGTTGAACGCACCGTTTCCCACGCAATTCGTCTTCGGGCCCGATAATATATCGCGACATGGTCGAGCTTAAAATTGCACGTCGGCCACGTATCATCCGGGAACGTTCGTTCTCGGAGATTGCACCGCAGCTGGCTCGTACATTAGCATTTATAACCAATTCTCGGCAAGAATCGGGAGATAACTGGCTCAGAAAGTCAAGTGCACGGACCCCCACCCCTCGGGCTCGCATCTTGGGTCGTTGAGGGTCACGGATGCGCGGATTTTATGGGGGGTTGGCGACTTGTCGATGGTCACGGGGGGCTGGAAACGGGCGAAAAGGGTCGGTTCTAAGGGTGCGAGATGGGAGGGGAACGATGGGAAAGGGGCGGTTAGTGTGAAATGCAATTTTTCCATTTGGCGCTCTCCCCGGCGAGACGGCGGCGTGCAGCGGGGGAACCACCTGTGCTCGTCTCAGCGACTTTTAAATTCGTACCATTGTCGATTCTATTTGCTGAAAAATGTTTATTCAATTCCGTTTACCGTCACTGCAAGATATTTACCCGCTCGCTTTTGCCCGAACAGCCCCGTCGCACCACTACAGGCAATGGGAATTGGATGAGGTCGAGATGCGAGGCGGATGCCGCGGTGGTCTGGGGTGCTCCGAAGGGAGAGAGAGAGAGCGAGAAAGGCTGGGAGTGGCCGAGAACGAGAGAGACCGCGATAATTTCTCGCTAAGCAAAGTGGAACAAATTTTCCGGCAAATAGAGCACTGCCAGGTAAGTGTTAAAACGGCTTTGGTTTATGAGGGGGAGATATGACTTTTTAAACCCCTGCCTGCTGACTGTGCTAATTCGATATTGGCAAAGGCAATATTTCTTACCGCGTACGCGTCCAGGCTGACACGGTCACATTCATTTTGCTGGAACGTGGACGCACATTATGCGGATTTCATTTTGCTGCTCGACATGCAGTGGCCGGGATTAATACCACCCCCGGCAGAAAATATTCGAACAAAATCGTGAACATGGTGGTTGAACGAATTACTTCAGTGTACGTTGAAAATGAAAAATAGTATACAAGGTGTTTCACCTAGTTTCACACAGCTTTAGGGATACATTGAATACGCCAAAATAAGACAAAAAGAGAGCTGTTTCGATGAATGGTTGATTAGGGTCCTCAGATTTCAATGACCTTGAAATATGTTGTCAAGGAAATTTTTTTTTAACCCTTACCACTCGAGCGGTGACTCAGAGTCACCACTAAAAGTTGTGGTATACCATTATTCAAAATATTGCTTACATTCTTAAATATTGGGATCTAACCAATTATTAAACGTTTAAGTACTGTATGAGTAAAAGTATGAATAAAATGAAAAAAATCGTATACAATGGAATTAATCTAGGTCGAAAGTAATTTTCGAGTTAAAATAAAAAGGGTTAATATGTTTAATCGGTTGAAAATTATACAAGAGTGTTTTAAATTTCTTCTAATGTTTTTGCTGTTTTAAATTGCACCCACTCATTTTTGTCATAAATGCATAAAGATCTGCAATTTAATTAAAATCGTTTGGTTAATGACATGTACGCTTGTTGTGTGTGACAAAGGGCAAACTTTGTTATCCAAGGTCAAGCACATCGACGAACAAAAAAGTCCTGCGATGCTGTATCTGTTCTATTTTGGCAATTACCTGATTCCTGTGCGACGAAGGTCGTATCTCGAATAAGAATTACAAGAGCGGGATAATAGGAAGGCATACAAAAATCTTGGTACAAGAAGGGAATTCAAAGTCGATCAAGGATCCTCGAGGAACTTGGAGAGTTCACAGCATCCACTCCGTCTTGTAAGTAGCCCGAGCGGAAACACCTCGTTACTTCAAGTGCTTGCATTTGTAACTTTTTACAAAAGTCTATTCGGTTACCCTTACAACCATTCCGGCAAGAACCAAACGTGATGAAACGCTGTTGGACGGCGGTTGGGAAGCCGCCTGCAAAAAGGAACCACGCGCGGACAAATAACGACGATACATTCCCTGCAGATGTTCGCCAAACTTTATCACCATCATTTCTCCCTACACACGGGCGTATGTATCTACATTCGTGTCGCGGCGAGTTACACGTGTAGAACAGCCTGCACGCAGCTATGGCGTATAAGCTAAGCCGGTGCGATGTCCTGGAAGGATATCGTAAGTTGCAGACAATTTTCCACTGGTACATGTGACCGCTTCTCTTATCGAGTCGCGCGCAACGGGAACATGGGAAACGCCAGGCGATGGAAACAGATATCTACTGTTAAGAATTGGATTTCTGGAGACGAGTGCCGTGGACGGTGCGCTTGACAATTCTTATTATACAGTGGATCTGAAAAGTATTTCAACGCTCCAATTCTCGAACAATTTCCAATATTTGAATTACAATAATTTCGTTAATGAAATAGTACATTATACAGGGTGAATCACCTAAGATAAGCCACCCGAATAACTTCTACGTGTTTCGAGATAAGAAGAAATATTTCAGACAAAAGTTATTTGGTTTCGAGGGGCCCATTACGTGGTGTACATTACTTCTTCTCTGGTGAAGGTGCTTAGGAGATTTGAAGGTGAATCTAGCTTTTCTTTTTAAATGGAACTACATATTCTGAACTCCTACGGTTGTAGTCCTTCGCGCGACAGTTTCAACGATATTAAATGGCGAATATCTCGACCACAGTGGATACATGGAAAACTGCAAATTTTCAAGGCAGTGCTTGTTCCAGTTGTTTCCTGGCATCGCTAATTCCAGAACGAACGAACACGCTCCCAAGAGTGAAACCATCTTGTAACCGCATCTCCTAACAAGCAGTATCGCGAATGAACCCCATCGAATGGATACGCATGTTCTCGTGAATATCACCGGTATATGGGGGCGAATTTCATCTTGAACTACAAATTCCAACCTGGTTCTATTTGCAACGCCACACATTGGTCCGTTGTACACATTATCCGACCTGTGCACTGTGCAACGCAAGCACGGTGTTCTAAAAAGACATCATAAGTTGCACACTATTCTTTCCCCTCTGCAGTCACCCTTTCATATCGCATAACGTTATCCTTTGTCCTTCCACTTTTCTTCCTTGTATCTTCCTTCTCCCAGTATGGTACGCTTAATACCTTTTTCCTTCCGTTTAACTACGAGATATTACATTTTTTATTTTGGCGTATTCTATGCAGCGTGGGGCATCAGATATTGCCACCATGATTTACGTCATTATTATTAAACGCGGCGAGAAATATTTCGATGGAGATTAAACGGTTTCAGGAGATGCACATACTGGTGGTAATAGTTGTTTAGTAGGTAGACGCGTCAAGGTCTTATGCAGGTATTCTCTATAATAATTACGTAATTAATTACGTAAGCATTCACAGTGAATTTATATTTTTCATCCTTATTTTCGTTTCTGACTTTTAATGAACTTGAATGATTATATCGTTGAAATTGTCTCGCGGAGGGCTACAAACGTAGGAGTTCAGAAATATATAGTTCCATTTTTAAGAAAATAGGTTGACCTTCAAATCTCCTAAGCACCTTCACCTGACAAAAAAGTTATGTACACCATGTAATGGGTCCCTCGAAATCAGACAACTTTTGTCTGGAACATTTCTACCGATCTCAGAAATGTAGAAGTTATTCAGATGGCTTCAATATGAATGTAAAATATTAAACCAATGGTTAACGCGGGGAATGCTTCATTGAAAAATTATAGCAGAAGTATGAAATGCGAAATAGACGATAACAAACATATACCATTGGTGCGGAACACGTAATCCGAGGTCTACACGCACGGATTTCGCTTTTGCCTCAAAAATATACGATTGCAACGCACTGAAGCTCGGTTTGATATGTTTTCCGCATCGTATAAAATAAGTCTACAATTCCCCATTAAAACGAGGTACAGATTTGATATGCTTCACAGTAGAACGGTTCGAATAAGGTATTTCAATTTGCAGTTTTATGAAAGTACAGCTACGATTTCTAATTTGATATAATGTCATTAAATATATAATGTCTAATATAATAATTCTAATCTTTAAAAAAATTAACTGGGTTTATTTCTGACATTTTTGTGCAACCATATAATTATAATAAATGCTGGTTTACTTGTTGTGTAAATACTTTTGATTGTAATATGTTTTACCATAATATAGAACTACAATATAATGTGTATTGTGTATGGAAAACGTGAGAACTAGATTTGAAGTTTGCACTCGATGAAATAGTTTTAGAACATTTCTACAGGCTACTCGAAAAATAAAGAAATTAAACAGATGTTCGAGATTTTTAATTTTTGATTAAACACTGTACTTTTTAAATTATACATTGGACATCATACATTTTAGATTCTATTGTACATTTCACGTTATACATTATATATACATCTTGCTTCGTGCATTTAGATATAGATATATCTACGTTTAGAAGGATAATGTTTTTTAATGAAATGGCAGTCGCTGTCGTTGGAATTGAAATGCATAATTTTAAATGGGACCAACGTGTGTGCTGCTAGAGTTACAGTTAAATCCTCTCGAGTTGCCCTTTCACAAACGCTGTATTATAGAGCCAGTGATGTGTTAAGTGGTTTTGTCTGCAGAGTGGCCGATAGTCCGATATGTCAGATACTCCGAATAATCCGGTCAAACGTTTATCAACAAAATTCCATTACTAGTCATATCAGCGAAAATTTAGCTAATGCACACGATAAACTGTCGTGGGTTGGCAACTCTTTGTAATAGAACTAATAGCGACCGGTATCGTTTGACTAAATCCTGTATGCGTTAATGTCACATCGACGAGCGGCCTGCCAATAATCTAACATTTTCACGGCTCTAGGTAACATCCGTGTGTAATGTACTGCGTCAATGGTAAATAGTATAACATTTATACCGGCAATTAACTTCTAATTAGTCCGATGTTGCGCGCGTACCAGCCTGTAGTAGCAGTTGCATCGTTCCTACTGGAAATCGACATCTTGCATCAACAATTATAGGCTAACTTGTAGCATCAATATTAGTATTACGAATTAATATTAGCGATGCTATGTGACATCAAACTGCTCAATCGGCTGTACGATTTGTACTGAAATGAAACGCGTAATCATCAATTATGAGATGTATACAAATTTATTAGTTTCTTGGAGTTTTTAATGCACAGAATTAATATTAGCCAACGTGCTATTTTTAATATTAATAATAAACTACATATTGTTTACGATTAGTTCCATGCCTGTTTCAAAATATTATTCATTTTTTTGGATCGTTCAAAGTAAAAGCTGATGCATCGCATATATTTTATTATTGCACGAATATATTTTGTTTACAGGTTCTAAAACCATTTATTACATATTATAATCGCAATGTAGATCAGCACCGATTTATGGAACTTTATTAATATTAAAACTGTACCGAATTACAGAATTTTAAAACAGCGAGGTTCATAGGACGTTTTTCGTCATATGATGTTATGGCGGACCAGGCGAACGCAACCGTTGCCACGGAGCTTGTACGTACACAAGAAAATTCAATGTAGTAGAAGCAACAGTTTGTTGGAAATATCTCGAAAACTAAAAGAGATCATTTATTATATGTATAGAAAAAGTTGTTCAAAATGTCTAGCTGCATAACATCTTTAAATTTCATCGAAATCGGAGATGAGCACCGCTTTGTAAATAATAATAACCATTTTAATGTAACCCTTTCTAAATATATATACCTATATAATTATAATAAAAATTTTATTAAAATAAAAATTTTGAATAAAGTGGGTTTTTTCCAAGTGTTTATTTAAATAAAATTTTTGCCCCACTCTGTATAAGCACATACTAAATAAATTTAGTAATATACTAAACATTTATATTTTCAAAGAATTGCTTAGCAAAACCATGATTTTTTCGTCCAAGAATAACTAATTCGTGACCGCGCGAAAGGGTTAAGATACTCTGATTGCATAAGGTTTCTAGAGTTCACATTTGGTTCATATTGGTATTGCGATAATTATCGAATTTTCAGGTGTACCTCGGACCTTTTGGTCAGGTCATTGTGATACAGACACAATCCGGAACAAGTAATTCGGCTTACTTCCGCTAATGAAGGAGGGCCGCACCTATACGCGTTTAGACGCATGCACGCAGATTAATTTCGACGCTGCATCTAGAATAATGCGAGCAACGCGGAATCGGTGGGGTTCAAATCGATCGACGTGCCGTGCAATTCGAATTCGTTCGGTTAATTCCGCCGGCTGATTCGACAGGTTTGCACCGGTCGGTCCCGCACTGCAAACGAGAGAAAATTATTGTCATACCGGCGATAATTGAGCATAGCCGGACTAATAAACTGAACCGAATTGCCGACTCTTCGTGGGGAAACAGGATTCTACCAATTGCTACTGTTCACTCCGTAGGTTCTCCGACCAATAACGTTGTCGGTCCGTTTACAGTAACGCGGTATTACGTTTACATCAGAAATTACCCCTGATTGGCCGTTCCATAAACCGGGAAATACCACTTAAGAGAAAAAAAAAAACGGGAACCACCGCCGCGCTCGACCATGTCCCGGTCATATACGAACCAAATTGATTAATCGACCGATCTCTGCTTCTGTTCAACAGTTCCGCCAGATAAAATTAACGGAATAGCCTCCGCCGTTCGTTAGAATTCGCTGCAATTAAGTTTGATAGCGATTATTGCTCCAATTCCGCAAAGCTTCAAAGAAGGAATTTTAAAGGCGTTTTATGGAACAATTTTTGTCTTTTAGATCTCTTAGATCAGATCACATGGTCCTGACCATCAATCAGTCCATTTCCCCTTAAGCCTTAACTCGTCCCGTGTGTAAAGACACAATTTGATCATGCTTGAGGAAGAATACATACAAAATTGATGGCGCAGACGCGATTTATGAAGAAAATAATTTGAAATTAAGTGGAAAACTTCACTTATTTTTTGATTCTGTTTATGTATATCCTTGTCGATTATTTATAGATATGCAAATAAAGAAAATTAAAATACGGAAAGTTTATTTTGCTTTCCAGCACAGTTCACTTATCCTTAGATGAAAACCATGATCTCTAGCTACAACAGTTACAAAATTCGAATGACAAGGCAGAATCGTTATCTAAAATGACTAACGACTTGTATTTATACATACAATGGCTCATGTGTTCGCGCGGAACTGTCCGCACTGTCGACTGATCCTGAACCTTTTCAGAGCTGGTCGACCGACTCCTCCACGATATCGTTCTCGTAGGATTGATGATGGACAAAGGAAATTGTGCGAGTCATGATCGATCGATATTTTTCTGGAGATGGAAACTCCAGATGGAACCGCTAGCGGAGCTCTTCGACCTAATTAAGGGACCGATTCCGGGAATCGGTCGGGCCAACCGTCACGGCTGTCTTGCAGGGCTCACAAATTACAGTGGCATTGTTCAGTGAATCGTGCGGTGCACGGCGTTACACTGAAACTTACGTGCCAACTAAGTTTCCTTCGAACGCACAGTAGGGTATTCAAGCCAAAATTCGGGAAAAAGTCGATTTTTAATTTTTGCGTAAGTCGTACAATGTTTCCTGTCCGACGTAGTTGAAAGTCTGAAGAATAAGGTTTCAATATGGTTTTTGTTATTTGTACACCCGTGAAGGGTGGAAGGATTTTATCCATTTCTAACAAAAATTAGTAGGCATAATTTAAAATATTAAAAACTAGACGAATTTAAAAATACTGTTATATTATTTTCAACCCATTGAACATATTAAGACAGAAAATAAATTCCTATGTCACTCCAGTTAGTTGCAAATCAGGTAGAAAATGTTTATTTTGCATAAAGATCCGCTGTCTATTTATAACACGCTTTGTGTTCTTAACCAGTCCTGAAACAGCATTCTTTAGCGATTTTCAAGTGATTTAAGAACATTGTGTAAATTTCTCAAGAATTTAGAATTAGTCTACTAAAGGATGTGTAAAGTAAATTTCAAAGAACCTAGTAAATGTTAATTTTACAACTTTATTATCCGAGTCCGTAATGAAAATTTAAAATATATGTTTTGTAGATCTTTGTCAATTACTAACGATTTCTATTTTCATATTCAGTAATCAAGTTTTGCACCCTCAATTGTTTGAGCCTCGGATACGAAAGCATATTCTCGTGTAACATTTTATACGGTTGGAATTGTAAAAATTATGATAACGAAGTCCGAGCGTATGACGGTTATGGGATATCGACTTTCCGCCGATGATGCGCGGTTCACTTTTTCCATTTAAAATGTAAATTTCAAATTGCCGCTAACGGCACATTTTTTATCCCCGAAAGCGGCCACCATGTTTCTCGATTTTTCCCGTGCCTTCGCGTTCAACGGCTGAGCGATAGGTGGGAACGATTTCGAAATATCTCGAAACTTTATCGGAGCTTTTCTCTTCATTCGAAGCGCGAAAAGCGCTGTACCAGACACTTGAACGATTTCACCCGCTGTGAAACTTTCATTTTGTCGTACGACCGATAGAGAGGGAGAGAGGTAGGGAGAGAAAGAGAGAGCAGTAGAAATAAAGAAAAGAAAGTTGTAGAAGCGAGAAACGTAAGAAAGAAGTTTTAAAGGATGAAAAGAGACGGTGAAAGAATTAGTCGTGAATAGCGAATTATCTCTGCCAAAATAAACTCTTAAAAGAGAACCAAAAATCCATTCGCCATTCAAAAATGGAAACTAATACAACTGTTACTTTTTTCATTTATCATTTAAATTGTATCAACCTCATAAGCATTAGCAACTACAGATTTACACATGAGTGTTCTTTAGATTAATTAATTTTGTATGTTTCAAGAAATTGACCATAACTGTTTGCATGCACTGCATCTTCACATCTTTTATGTAAAGTAATTATTTAAATCACAATTAATTTCATAACGGTATTCCTGTTTTTGGCGAAACTGTCCGAATGTTAACGATAATGAAGTCCAGTGTTTCAGAAAATTAATTAATTAACAAATGTACCAATTGCAAAGCAATGTATATCTTCCGATGGGATAAAGTTTGATCAAAGGAAACTGGTATTATCAAGCTACCAGGGTACCGTTGTTTTTGTACAAAATCGTTGATGAATTGGAAATTATTCAAGCCATTTAACTGGAGTTTGTGCTCTACAATAAAGCGATTACTTGTCGAAGAAAAGTACTTAAGTGGTTGCAACTCTGCCGATCGCTTTTACTGAGCGGGATTGTTTCGGAGAGGAAGATAATTTGCGAATGTGCTATTTAATTGCTTAACGAGTAATTGCTGAATAAGTCTTACAAAAATTGGAAAGTAGTTATTTTTCCTCGAGTATATACAATAATTTTTGTGGCATTTCATAAGTATCTACAAACTTATTACAAATACTTACAGAAAGAATAAAAAAGTGCAATCTTAAAAGGTTAGTATTCATAAACCGTGCCTTTCAACCCGCACAATCATGATGGGTTCATAACAAGCATGTTTGGCACTGAATCCATAAATCGAACTTTTACAATCTCCAGAAGATTGTTTTTAATGACTGCAATTTGTAGAATATTTTTATCCTAACAATCTGAACCACAAAATAAAATATTTCTATTTTAACAATCTGAAACACGAAACACAATATTTCTATTTTAACAATCTGAAACACGAAATAAAATATTTTACTTTTTGCGTTGTTATAATACTCCGAGAAACCATACTACTTATGGGTGATTTAATATTTCTTATCTTAGCAATAATTCAAAGCAGAAATGGTACTTAATATAAGAAACTATATCATTTGTCACATTTTCGTTTCATTTTTTGTTGGACTGCGGCTATTCGCATTCAACAAACTGCAACGTTCCAAATTCCCTTGTTGTTTTACAGATCACAAAAGCGAAGAAATTTTCTAATACAGCCAAAAAAGAGAAAATGCTTTGTTCACTAAACCACTGTTTATTAAACAAGAGAACTGGTTAAGAACAGTTGCTTTGAGATGGAGTATCAGTTGTCATAGCAGTCGATGTCCAATAGTTGTCAAAACTGTCGATACTGTGCACTGGTCAAAATCTTGGTGTAGTATTTCTACGCTATATGATATTCGTACTATCTCTGGCACGCTGAAGTAGTGGTAGCAGAGGAGCAGTGAAGCAATATCAGTTTAACATCTAGTGTTAATTCAATCTCGAAACTAATTACATTACTTGATTTGCCTATATTGTGAGAACCAGTGAATCGAATATAAACATTTAACAAATACAGGGTAGTCCATCATGCAACTTGCACACCTCCATAACTTCCAAACTATGCGTTGTACGAAAAAGTTTTGTATACGAAAGTTGCGTGGTTTGAAAGAGTACATACATTATGTACTCTTCCAAAAAGTATATACTGTATTGATTGTGGGAAGCAGGAATAACATAAAAACCGATTTCATCCGTTAACGACTTTGTGTTTGCTTTGTTACAAGCAACATTAGAACATTCTCGAATTTTTAAAATCTTTTACTGTTTTATATTTCGCCCAACCAATTTCTTTATAATAAATAAATATCCGCAGTCTAGTTACCATCATTCACGATGAATACTGTTCCAATACGGTTCCACGGTTCCAATACTGTTTCTTGAGAATGTACCCAGCTCTGCACAGTAGCCACGCATGTGCGGTCCGAGGAGGAGGGAATACCAGCCCGTAATTTACGAAATAAGGATGAAGTAGGTAATATATGCAAATATCGCAGGTTCTTCTCGACGAGAGCTAGTTTACCGAATCGCTGACGTGAATTTCTTCGTGTAGTTTCAACGTTCGACTGTGGTCCCGCTTGGGGGATCGATTCCGCGGGGTTTCTCAGCGTCCGTTGGAACACCATTCGATCAAGAATTCAGAACTAGCGATGAAGTTTCCGCCAAGTAACCGAGGGGAATGTATATTTAGAGATATTCCGACGAAAAATGTATAGAAATGAGCGTTTCCAGTGCCTGTGAAACTTCGTTTTCAACTTTCCGCACGTATCGCGAGTTACCTTCGCACTTATTGCACCTTGAAACGGCGCGGCGTGTTTGAAGTTGTGAAAATATTTATTGCATTACCGTGGCGAGCGTGTCAGTATCCGCGAGACTGAAATCATGCCGGCGCCATGTAAAGTTTCAGACTGGGACGCGGCTGTACTTTGAAACGGAATTAATGTTCTTTAATTCACAACTCGTTAGTTACAACGTCAAATTTATTGCGCGATTCAATTACAAAATAATTCATTTTTCATGACCAAACTGTGAATTTTGTTCGTTTGTGATAGAAATGAGTAGATCACAATTGCAAAATAGGAGAAACATTTGAGTAATTTAAAGATGTCGTTGTATCATTTTCATTCGATTACAATTATTGAAAAAAAAATTGTTTATGTTGCTTCTATGCCTTGAAATGAATGCAGATTAATTTTCATTTTGCTTAAAACTCCGCAGCCTATTTATGACGCTCTTGTATTATTATTATTATTGTTACGTTAAGAAAAAATAACTATTGAAAGTATGTGTAATACTATAGACAATTTTTAAATAATTTTTATGCCTGAAAAGGCACAATGAAGATGATTCTTTGGAAAAGACGATCCTTTTTGGCAAACGAAGATAGTATTTCAGCAGAAAAAATTATGAGAGCAAGGTTGAAAATTAATAAAAAATCGTGCCATTCATACACGTCATTGTTCCTCTATTCAGAGACTTCGGATGACAGACAATTTTACTCAATTGATGAAACGTCATCATCAGACTGCTTTATGCAAATTCATAACCCTGTTGAGCCATCCCACGTCAAATTGCACGGAATTCAACACATAGTCACCGATATTTGTCAAATTCATAGAATGAGCTTTATGTTTTAAGAAATTCAATTGCGTAAAAGCTCTTTTGATCTCAAAAGTGCTGTGATGTAAATGGTTGTTGTGTTGAACTTTTTCTGCAATACATAAAAGCAAACACCTATATGACCCTGTTCGTGGGTAGAAGACGACGAAATAAATGTATTGGCTGCGTTCTTTGCGCGTACCCCACAAAATCTATCTGTAAAATGGCTAATATTTATGGTCTTTCTTTTTGTAGTTCTCCATCCTATGAAATTTTATAGATAAAACACAAAATGTGTCCCAACCATTACGGTTGTCCCTTGCTTTTTCACCTTCGAATTACATGAAATATTCAAGTATATTAAACATCCTTTAATTTTGCTCGGCTCTGTCACTGGTCACTTACTGGTACGTTCACCCTAGTATCCGTCCCTAATAAATGTTTCCGACGGGACGTCTTGCTGCGGCGGCGGTCGCGCCGGACGGTGTTATTCACATCGCGGGATCAGTTTCGCGCCAATAATTCGGACGTTCCATCGATCATCGAGAAGTCGCGGGCGCGCGTCGCGACAACGCGACGGAAAATCGCGCGTATCGTTCGCGTTTTGCATATAGATATATATTATTGCACGCGGAGCACGAGGGCCAATTCGACGACGGTGACAGTCGCATGCAAATTGTCGTGGCGCGAAATGACAAATTAACGGCGCCGGCCCATTCATACGGACACTGATTAATTGCCATTTACTTGCAAATTTCCAGGGTGCGCGCGTTTACATGTTGCAACGGGGACTAACCCTCGACCCCCAACCCCCCTGCGCCCCTATCTAGGATCACCCCCTTCTCCACCGCTCCCCAAACCCCTTCGAAATTCTCTGCTCGCCTCGTCCCGGCGAATTTTGGTCCTGCGGCCACTACGCCGCGTTAACGCAGCTTGTTGTTTGTCATTTGTTGCGGACTGCATTAACGCCGACCGCACGGGAGCGTAACGGGATTCCTGTGGACCTAGCTGCGATACTTGCTGCTGCCGCCGCTGCTGCCCATTGAAAATTCCAGTTTCAAATACTGCGATTCCACCGGGGAGGAACTGATATTGCCGCGTCTACGGTTTTGATTACCGCGGAAAACGCGCGCCGGAGCTTTCCGATGAAACGGCGTCAGTTGTTCGTTGCCGGTCGACTCTTTTTCCGACCGACCGGGACAGAAGGAGTGATCTATGAACACCGCGCCACGCCGAGCCGGATCGCTCTAAAACGAATTCGTTTGAAGAGAAGAGACTAGTCGCTGTTCCGGGATTATTTATCGAAATATTTATGTCGATGTCCGCGCTCAGACTCGTCTCTAATTCACTCGGCTATACGCGACCTGATGAGCGAAATATGGTAGTTCCCTGGGATATACTGCTCGCCAATTTTGACAATATTTTGCTGTGTAATTGATGGACGACCGGCGACTGTCAAGTCTGAATTACGAGGGGAGAAAGATAGTGTTATATTCCGAACAAAATTCTTTTATTTTATATTTTTTCCATCGGTTATACTGTGACTTGATAATACATACGTCAGTAATGTGGACGAATCAAACACGCTAGGTAATGTCCGCGTCTTGCGAGAAGAGACACAGGAGACAAAGGGTGTAAAGTTCTCCGCCACCTGATATTGCAGACCCAAAGCAGTAGTTGTGACGTAATTATATGCAATTATATCTCTCTCTGCCAATACCGGATTAGTCACGTGAGACATTGTGGGGAAATAGCGTCGTAGAAGGAGAAGGTAGAGTGGGGATGAAAGTCTTAATCTGGTCACTGTATGACGCGGACACTACTCGGATTATAGAGGCTTCAGATATCATCAGTTCGGATAATCGAAGTTCTACGCAATCGGCCCCGAATTACACCATGTTTGGACTCATTTCAATCAGAAAAATGTTAGAAACATGTTGACAAAAGTTTCACAAAGATATAATTAAAAGTAGAAAAGTTTTGTTATTGGGAACATGATACAGGGGAATCGTTTTTTATTCAGGAATATCGTGCCCTGTTTTTCACATGCATCGAGACTATATTCATGTGCACACGTACGTGTTCATACGCATTTCTGCCAATGTCTATAGACATCGGTATAAACGTAACTCTATTAGACTGTCCGGCGATCCATGGTAGCAGATAGCGACGGTGTCGCGCGATAACCGCACCGAAAGTTTCCTGACATCGACAAAACTTTCATCACGGCATGCAAAGCTTCCCGACGAGTTTCGCCGGTGCTCATACACGCCAGTTTGAACGAGCCTTGCTCGCCGGAGCGGTAATAAAATATCACGAAGTGGTCGCCTCTGATAACGGTGGCCGCGATAGTACTCACGAATTGTTGTCTCTGCGACTATAATCCGCCTTTCGACGAGGGTTTAATCCCGTCGACGTAACAAAGATTTCCCATGTTAACGTGCGCTCAAAGGGGCCGAACGTATTTTTAGGAGCTCTTAATCCCAGCCAGACGAAGCTTCCACTATTTTCGCGGCGAGACGTGATTGCAATCGTTGTGGACGTTCTGGGGTCGTAGATACTGACCTCGGCGCGAGACGGATAAGTCGACTGTATGTTGCACAGATTTTTTAAACATTAAACGTGGAGGCAGCTCTCCGTGTACCGTATAGGGTGGCTGTACCGATTGCTACGTAGCATGTTTCTATTGTGCTTTATTTTAATATTATTTCTAGTTTATCATGAAACAATATGTGGAAGCATTTGATGCAAGACTGATGTGTTCTGAATACAAAATAAAGTTGGTGGCCCTCCAAACCTAATACAGCATAAGAAAATATTACGAAATAATATCGATAACATTTTGTACGTATTACTGCGGCGAAAAAGATCCGTGTACTAATTACTACGGATTAGAATTCGAAATATACGAGCGTACGGAAATAAATTACGCATCTAGCCATTAATTTATATAAATCCTGAATACAGTAACAAATAATGTTTTTACATTTAGATCTCAAAATTTAAATTCAATTTGTGAACACTGTTTTGAGTGGAAATTATTCAATTTGTAATTATTGTTACAGTAAACTCGAAAATTATTATTTTAAATTGTCCCGTTTGATTCTGAAAAATTGATTATTCTAGGACAATATTTTTTCATACTTTATAAGAGAACATATTCCTCCAAATAACATAGAATTACAATAGAGGTCCTTGCAAATCAAACGCTGATAGAGAACGTGTTAATTCTATTATACATACATATATCATATGATATTCTCTACTGTACCTTATCTATACATATTTCATTAACTAGTTCATCTAACAACTGAATTATTGCTTAATTAAATTGAAGATATTTTATGCTTTTAGAGATGAATTGAGTATAAATACACCTTTTATGCCCAACTATTACAGTTCTTGCATTCACTCGACGATGGAATAGCTCCATTAGTGAGATACCGTTATTCAGTGAAATATAATTATCCCGACGTTTCATGACATAATATTTCACATAATAATAGGACCGTTTGAATTAATATGACCCGCACACGCATTGGTTCCTGGTAGTATCTGTATGGAAACTAACCTTCGTAGATATCGAATGATGTATAATAGGGTTATCCAAATTAACAGAGAGAGGTCACAGTGGGCCGGGTCATTGATTTTAACTAAACTTATTCTGGTGAATGTAGAGGAAAAATAAGCTGACCCATGTTCATTATTTATCAAGATTCATTATTTATTAAGATAATTAATATTTTATTTTATGGTATCCAGAAAATTCATTGACATACTTCATTTCTTAGTCATATCGCAACAGCTATGGTAGCGAGGGTGCTAAAGGTTACGTGTTCAAATCCCTCTTACGATTAATAATTTTGTTTATTTTTGTTTTATTTTCTTTCAATTTTAAGTTTTACGTCCTTTGTTTCTCTTGTCTTAAAAAACGTTTTCTTTCCTCTTTCTTTCTAATCTTTCTAATTATTTATAGTTATATATTTCCTGCAAGAAATAGACATTTCAAACATAAAAATTAAAAAACCGGCGACCGCTGTGACCTCTCCGGGTAAGTATCACACCTTCCAACAAATAGCACTGTGAAAGGTTTGGCAGATCTTCATTTGTTTTGAAATGATTCTATATGCTTCTAGTGATCGTTCATTTCGTTAGTCGACAATAGAGATGCAAATGTTTATCTGCTCGGATGGACTAGAGGTGTTCGAAATAATTCTTAAGTTTCGTTTGAAATTAGCGAGCGTAGGACAGCGAGCGAAAATAGCACATTCTTGAAATTCAGACTTAATTGACGCGGAGCGGAGGCTCGATGAAGAAGAGCGCGGAGTGGTTTCTCGGGTGTGCAAGGAAAGAGAGGAGCTGCAAAGAGTTAGAGAAATGGGTAAGAACCAGCTAGAAATATTGCGTTATGAATGCTAATGAGAGAGAAAGCGCGGGCAAAAGAAAGGGATGGTACTTCCTCCGCACCTCCTCCTTTCGCGTGAGCAGGAAGTCCATTATCTCGATTCGTGGACAAAGCATGAAAAATGCTTCAAACGAGATACGTAATTTCAAAAGAACGTCAAATTGTAGCTTTAACGATGCATGCTCTTCCCCTTGGTAAATTATTTACTGTAACGAAACTACGCAGCGTGTTACCTTCCCCGCTTTAATTGTAAGACGCGAGCGCGCAAATTTTGAAAGCTCATAATAAATAAGCTCCACGCTGGCTAATCTTCTGCTTCTCTCGAATAATCATCGGGAACCGAGAGTTAAAATTTTAAATCTGCTTTAGGTCATTAAATAAAAACATCATTAAACATAATTTTTAGTTTTTCCATGATCATCATTAAATTCTACAATTTGTACAACCCATATACTATCTAGAAGAATAAATATGCTATGTGTTTTCCATAAAATGCTTCCACGTATTATTATTTCATGATAAATTAGGAATGATATTAAAATAAAGTACGATCGAAGCATGATACCGCAGTAATCGGTACAGTTACCCTACACGATCGAGAATCAATACGACGGTGCAACGATCGCATTAACCTAAAAGGTTCATTCCCAACATGCATAATCCCCGCAGTCTTTTAATATAATAAATTACAAGAAAGAACAAAGACATGACTGAAGTCAATTAGTTAGGACAAGAAGTATGAAAGTATTTGAAAAGCAAGTAATACCATAATTAATTTATGAAATTGACCGTGTTATGAGACGCTCCAATCGGTAACGAGAATTTCCCAGGGAACTACAATTGACAAATGCTGTAATGCATTGTAGTGGAACATTTAATATTGTCTGATACCGTTACGCAATCATCTTTGACATCGACTTTCATTGAAGTGGTATCGGGTTATCGGAAGATCTTCTTGTAACGCGTTTAAGAACAGAGAAAAGGGTATATCTTTTCCTCGACGGTCAGAAGTATAGTACTACTTTAACCGAGTCCCTCGCATATAAACGCGCTTTTCAAGGTTTCAATGTGAGAATCGATTCCGTGAAATCCTATTTTGCGAGGGATACCTCGATTAAACGAGGGGCAATCAAATAAATGGGATTTAAACGTCGTCGTCGACACTGTATTGAAACGTTGCAAACTTTCGACGGTGAAAAGTTACCTTCTGAATCGAATCGGGAAAGAGTCTCAGAATTCGAACGAATCTCCCGTATTTTATTCACGCGCTGCAACATTTTACATAAATAAACATCTTTTATTTATATGTCCATTTCTTCAGTTTTTGATATAATTTTGTCCATTTATCAGAAAAATCCTCCAATTATATGTACAGATTGTATAAAACAATGGTCATCCGTTCTAGGGATGAATCTACCGCAAGATTGTTTATAACAAAGCAAATTGCAAGATTCACCATTAAAACGGATGACCATAACTTTTTATACACCCTGGACAGTTTCTTTTCTTAAAACAATATACGATGTCGCAAAATTATTTGCAAAAAAGTAAGAAGGAAGTACAACGTTTTGTTTAATAAATAAATTGAACTATTCAGTTTATTTATCATTATTAATGATAATCATATGTCCATTGCTTAACCTCAATGGAAATATGTTGATATATAATGAATTGATATTTAAGTATTAAATAATGTACATAATTCGAGTTACATAGCGTTTAATCAAAACAATCCAATCAAACTTTCAAACATATAATATTATTTTAAGAAATAAAGGTACTATGATACCTTTGCAAAATTTACTTTCGCGATTCAATTAGAAATGATAAATAGATGTTAGTAACTACTCGCGAAATAAAAAAGTATTGAAATAAATCACCTGTACAAAAAAAAGTTTTAATATCCTCCGCAGAGATTAATTACATACGAACAAGCTGTATCACTTTAAATCACTTATGGAAAGCGAACACCGATATAAATTTAGCGACAGCCAATTTCATGCTTGAACTAAATTCAATTCATAAAAAAAGTGCAAGTTTATTTCACGGTGACGAAATTTATCGATTGTTAATATTTTGTACGGTTTTTTCGTTTCAAATCTATTCTGTCCCAAAGAATATATCTTTCATCCTACATATATCACATCGAAAATATGATAGTAATAGTTACTACGTTAAATAGATATACATTTTAATCGATTTATTTTTACATATCGTGGAATCAAGAAAGAATGCAAAGAAATCGATAAAATCAATTATTCAAGTTGTCAATTAGGACCCAAGAAATTGAAATATCACATTAAAAAATCTAGTAGATTCGACGTTATTGTTACAATATTATAGCTAGAAAATATGATGAAAACTTAGATAAATATGCGTAACATTTATACTTTGTCAATTAAAAACCATGGTACTTTGTTTTACCCGCGCTTTAGCAAAGCATTTTTGCAGTACACTGTTAAACTACTGAATAATGCAAATTTATTTATTTATTGTTATACGTACAACGAAAATATTAGATCCAGGTGTACTTTAGAAAGAAGTGAGCAAGTAAAGTAACTTTGTTTCATTGAATGTGAAAAAGTAAAGCAATAAAAGTTTGAAAAATGTGAGATGTGTACAGTTGCGTTAAATTTGTCTACAGCCATCGCGCAAGATTCTCGCGAAGATTAGAATACAGAAGGGAAATGTCGGATTGGATATTAATTAACGGTTAACCAAATTACCGAGAGATTCGTCTTGTGGCGCGTAACGAGACAATCCAAATAACATCGTAATTTGATTATTCACCCATCCGACGGCGAATTGGATAACTGCGGTGAGTTTGTATTGTTCGAGGCACAAAGGATTGGTTTGTAGAAGCCATGCACTTCGTGGTCCTCTTAGAAATGTATAATTGGTCCAAGGCGACCGACGATGTCCGTGTCAGATTTCCACTCGCACGCTAACGTCTGTTTATTGCGAATAACTGCTTAGTTTCATACCTGCCGTGTATGGTATAATTCGAACTTTGCTTAACGCATCATTGATTGAATTACGATCGTGATTTTTCAATAAATTATTTGGAGAATAATACAATAGATAAGAGAATATTTTATATAGCTACATGTTATTTGAAATGATCACCTGTCATTTTGCTTCAACAAAATAATTTTTCTGTCAAAACTTTTATATTTTATACACATAGCTAAAGAGATTTCTACATAAACATTTGAAGTTACTGTATGTCTATTCTTAATTGTTAATTACCCTAACTTAAGAGGTTTCATAAAAATTTTATTCTATAAGTTTTTTAACACGTCTACTGCCGTTGTTACGCTTTTTTAACGACCACTATTTCGCATTTTATGCAAAGAAAATTAAATTAACTTTACGTCCGCTGTTATTTAAAATGCATTCTGTAACATTCAGAAAATGTTAATGAAATTTCGCTTCTATATTTTCTAATATTTTATGCAGAGTATGTGCTGCATTGTACTAAATGTTTTAACTGCGAAGTCCGTTGCTGAAATCAATGTTGCTACTGACGTGTTCATTTTATTAGTACAATTTTTCGAAATAGCTACATTGTAAAAATAATCTGTAAATAAATTGCTAAAAATCATTACTTGCGGGTAGATGTAGATGAATGTGTCATGCAGCGAGTAGTCCTGAGAGCATCAACGATGATATAATTGTAAGAATGCTCTCAGGGTTAATAAATAAAGAAATTGTTTTGGTAAAAGGGATCGTGAATCGGAACATTTAGCTTACAGAGATTTTATTGCCCGGAAAATTGCATTATCTCTGGTAAATCTACTTGAGCTGAGAGGGCCACGAGGAGGAGCAGTAGCCGTTGTAAACGCCTATTTACATAGTATTTATTTTAAACGCGAGGCTACGCTGCTCGCGGAATAGTGAAAAATTGGCAGTGCATATTCTCCGTGAACGTTGCGTGAACACAAGCTTCTCTCTCTCTCTCTCTCTCTCTCTCTCTCTCTCTCTCTCTCTCTCTCTCTCAGAGCTGTCGCTGCTTTGCTCAATACGAATAACCGAATCCAATCGGATGAGTTTGCTTCGTCGAGTGTAACGCACTCAGTGTATACATAGATACTGGCCATAACCACGTGCGTGCGCCGTGCGCACATAAACGCGTAGAGGCCGAGAGCTTGGGAGTCCGCGTATTTCATGGTTCGCATACCGCATAACGAATGTTCGGTGCTTTGTGATTTATGCTTTGTTCGGAGCAACCTGGTTTCTACCCTCAACACAATTTTCGGCGGATTGCCCGACTTCTTGATTATGATCGCGCAGCTGGCCTGTGTGCATAAATGTATTTGAATATCATTAGACCGGATCATCATCGTCCGATCGTTCGGCATTTCATGATTTCGATGACGTTTTGTGGAACAGGTCCTGTTACGAACTAATTATATACACTGGTTAAAGCTTATGCAAATTCGAAATTCTGTACACTAATCTCTGCAAACATAAATTAGCTGATAGTATTTACAGTTTGGTAGAGCAGGCCCTAAGTAAATTATTATATTCAAACGAGAATTATATATCGGTAATAGCATGCAATCGTCTTATTTTATGTACGTAGAGCTTCCTAACCTGCAGTATGCATTATAGTACGTTCATGAAATCACAATGTAGAGCAACGTGAAATTTTGATCGACTTGTTCCGGTCGACAGCACAATGTATTATTCATTAAATTTTTCACTTTCAGAAAATCGAAATTATAGCGACGATTAGAGTGTGAATTTTGCAGATTTATAAGAAAAATAAGTAGCTGTAATTTACAACAGTAGAAAAATTATAAAAATGTAAAAGCATTGATATATTACTTTCTCCTGTTACTTGCGACAGATACAGAACATTTAGAGATAATTATTTTTGTTTTTTAGAAATCTGTACATTGGGTTCTATAAAGACATGAACCCTAGGATTTAGCAATAATGCTTGTTAAACTACAATTAAGTGAAGAGAATATTTTATTATGCTATTCGAGTTACATTTGGTCCGTTCTCCCACTTCTTCATTCTGCTACGGTGGTAGGTGACCATCCCCCACTACTTGACACCATCAGCAGTGCATGGCATTAAGGCTTAAGTAGTGGGGGAACGGACTGATTGATGGTAGGGACCGTGTGACCAAGAAGAAGTTGGGCCTGAGATGCGTAAAACGCACATATGTACACATTTCCCACTGTTAATTATACGAAATATTGTAATTGGTGGTACAAGCGAAAAGGGGGTGATACTACATGAAAAAAATAAGTCGAACATATAGAATAAAATTTTTGATGTGAGGCTTTGTTTTCGTGAAAATCGACTTTGAATTTTCGCCGGGTACGTGCTCTAGTATATGCAGAAAGTAGAATTGGTTGATCATGGTCAGACGCGTCAGACGATTCCTATGCAATAGCACTGAAATTCGCTGCATTTTCAAACTTGATTTTCTCGAAAACGAGTTGTCGTTCAAACGAAACAATGTTATTCCTTTTTTTCGACTTATTTTTTCATGTAGTATCACTCCCTTTTTGCTTGTACCACCAGTTACGAAACACCCTGTATGAAATATTCTATCATTTTGTCCCGCAATATTATTTAGCACATTGACCTGTCACTTTCCTTGACCAGGTATAACAATCAATTCTTATAGCGATATATTTGAACGAAATACATTCTATTCGAATTTTTAGTATCGCCTAACAATGTTACTGAAGTGTGCGCATCGAGAAAGAACCTTCTGGAGCAACCTAATAAAAATTTCACTAGTACGTCGGAGTCCGCTTTGGCTACTTTCTTCTCTTAAATTTTGTTTCTCTTGTCTTTTATCATTTATTTTCAGACTATATCTGGGCCAGCTTGGAACCCCCAACATATCTTTTAATTCTTTTCTGCTACAACTATCTGCGTATGTTAGTGTGCAGAGTTTCCATTTCTCTTGTCCTCTACCACCGTAATGTTACGTCCCCCAATTATATCCCGAAATCTACTACCGCCAAGTTTAAAAGTATCCCCTTTGTCTGGCTTCCGTCTTCTTTCAGAAATATCTGCCTACTTCTTTCATATCCTCACCTTTCTCTTTGTTTCAGTATGAGCTACATTGTCCTTTCTCTTCATCGTTTTCTCGTTTCTTTTTCTGTTGGCATATTTCGTATAACGCTGTCTTATCTACCGTATGGACCGCTGTCTGTAAAGAAAACCCACCATTTTGCCATTTCCTTCTTTCACACGTTTTATTTATTATTTATTTATTTATTCACAGCGCTGGAGTGGGCGGTAATTATGGTAGATATAATACACACCGAATTAGTTTAACGGAGATTAATACAGACGATCCGGATGCAAGAGAGCGTCCGAATAGGCAAAGTCGCTAGATGAGGGGAGGGAGCACGAATTAAGGGGAAAAAGTTAACCTCTCTCTCTGCCAGTACCGGACACATGCACGGCGGATGTGTGGGGGATAGCATCGTAAAAGGGGGAGATAGAGTGGAGACACAGTGGGGCAATTATTGTGACGGAGAAGCTTTTTTGTCTAGGTCATATTTTCAGATATTTCAAGGTCATCGTCGTTTTTTAAATGGAACGACATATTTTGATTAATGTCACATTATAGCTAATGAAAAGACAAATTCAACAATGTATAACATGTTTACCTTGAAATGACTTTCAAAGAGCATAATTTAACGTGGGAAGACCATATTCATGCTCAGCTAGTAGAATTCTGCTGATACAAACGGAAACCAAACTCATTTTTCTCGAAAACGAAGCCTCAAACAAAAAAAAACATTATTCTCTTTTTCCGACCTATTTCTTCGTGTAGATTCACCTGCTTGTAGTTTGCAATGAATACGACACCCTGTATATGGGCTTATGTAAAAGATGGGGACGTTGCGGATACATTAATTAGAATTACGCGAATGGGCAATTAATGCTTGCTAATTCAGAGTGGATTAAACTTGAATAAGAAGCGAGAGGATCAGACGCTTCTCTGCGTTTGATGTCCGCGCAGTTCAAGGAGTCGTGATACCGTTCTGCAGGAGGAACACCACTTAGTAAACATTCGAAAATGGCTTTTAATTATTAGAACTCGAAGTCTCTTCTATTAGGAACTTTCTTAAGCCACTGGAAGCGTTATCATACTTCTTCGTGTTTCAATGAAACGATAAATTAATCCCGGACCTGATGACGCCCTGGAAGTTGGAGATTAGCAAGTTTCTCGCGAGTACACGGAAAGCACCTTAAAGTCCTGAGCAGGGAACCCATAAGAGACGCGTAATTCCTCGGAAATTTTGACGGAGTGACCTCTCCCTTTCCTTTCCTTTCCTTTCCTTTCTTTCTATTTTTTTTTCTTCATTCGCGTGCTCGCTCGGCGCACGGCTTCACTAGTTCTTTTTCCACTTCTATGGAAAAGTTCGTATGCCGAGGTTTCACCTGCGCCGCGCGTTCGGCCATAATGAGATTTCAGGCGAACAATAGTGTCGCCATTTCCCTAATGCGATTCGCTACTTAAATATTTTAATAAAATTCCTTCTTCTTTCAGCAAGCTCCTTACTTAACTTTACCCTCTGCTTTCCGCTGTCACCCACTTTGCATTCTCATACCTTTAATCTTTTTTTCTGCCCTCCCCTTTGACGACTTCCTTCCCATTTGGCTAAGTGAAGCCGAGTTATCGAAATGCCGACGGCGCGGCGCGGCCGCCTTTCTTTGTTTTCTTTTCAGAGCAACTGTTTTTGCGAGCTGGCGCGGCAGCTTTGTCGAATGAAAATGCTTTTAGAAACAGGAAACACTCGATTCGTTCTATCGTAAACCGTTTCCCGCGAGATATTGTATCGACATTTATAGCCACAGATAAATAACAATCATTCCCACACGAATAAATGTTCACCTTAAAAGCAAAATTTTTGATTAACCCTCCGCCAGCGGTGCTTAGGTCTATTTTGACCCAGAGTATCAATATCGTCGTTCAGTACAGGGTAATCGGTAACTGGTGGTGCAACCGAAAAGGGGATGGTTCTACACACAAAGATAAATCGAAAATGTATAACAAAATTTGTTCACGTGAGGTATTGTTTTTCAGAATATGCGACAATTTCTATTCAATCGCACGCGCGTGTTCGTCTTTCAAACGCGAGTTTCTCGAAAATAATGCCTTTCAGGAAAAATTTTATTTTAAATTTTCGACTTATTTTGAATGTAGAATTAACCCCCTCCACGGATTTACTCAATACTGGGACACCCTGTAACCAAAAGATTTTTGTTCTTCGTGACGAGTACTATGCGATGTAATCTAATAAAAATTTTTTTATTCACAGCAAAATTTGTTTATCCGTCTCCGCCAATTCCTAGCTGTAATAGTCACGACACTTATCTTTTTATACTGCTTGCGTATGGAAAGTCAGTGACTAATTTACATTACTTTATAACTATAACAAGAATGTGTCTATCCAAATTTTTCATCATTTTTATTATAAATGTATACCAAAGAAAATAAATTTGTTTAATGCTTCTTCAGAGATGCATATTTACAATCTTAATAATCGTAAATTGAGAATATGTATATTATATCTAAGATCCAGGAAAAATAATTCGACAAATTTCAGTTTATTAGCTCCCCTTCCCTCCTTCTGAAGGAATCGAAATTTGTCGAATTAGCCTATTCAATTACGTAATGTACTTTATAAGCTAATTTCCGCGCTGAAATCAATTTCTTCACAATGTTTGTTCGTAGTCCCGTCGCCGACTTCGCCTAACTCGCTTTCACAATCGGACACCTCATTAGTTATGCAACCCCAACGATACACCCCACCCCTATCGAACCTTGAGAATCCTTTCTTATTGGCTCAGAATGAACTCGCCACGATTCGGTGCAGTAAGACCAACTTCCTTTCCGCATTTTCTGCTTAGGTTTGCCCACTGGTGGATACCAATCCTGGTGGTCTCTCCTCTTCTTTCGTGAAAAGTTTGAAGTAAGTCGGAGGAAGAGGGGATGGGGTGGGGGTGAAAAGTTTGACGAAAAATAGAAGCAGTGGAAAGTTTGCCGGTGGTCGAGTGGACATCAGACATCTCAGATTCTTCGGTTGGATATGTTTCTGCCTCTATATAAAGGGGGATTGTATATCCGTTCGGTTTCGTGAAGTTTTATTATTTCCCCGACTGTTCATGTGTGAATAATTCTAACATTGAAAGTTTATTCGCCCCTTGGCGTTACAGGGATCCCAAACTGCGAATTAAGTGCATTCAAATAAATCAAGTGTAACCCCGTTGACAAATATCGGTGAGATTTTTACTTCGGATTTCGGATCAAGAGTTACTTATTGGTAAAACATTCTTCAAGGAACTGTCTTCAGCTACATTCAAGTCTTATTCCTGCAGCAGGGTAATTTCAATTGACACTACACATATTTATTAATATTGTGTGAAATAGTAAATGCCGTGAATGGCCATAATTTTATAGGTTTCCAAACGGTAATAAATCGATTAATTAACTATTATAAGTAGCTAATTTTATTTTTATGAGTAAATACTTATTAATGTCATAGAGACGTAGAATAGTAGGACAGTGGTCTTGAAAATGCACAGGTCAAATACGAAACTCTTGAAAAATATTTAAGAAAAAATATTTTATTAAAGTCTTTTGGAAAGCTCTCAAAACAAGGTACAAGAATATGCAATAAAAAATAGGGAGTTCTATTTAAGAAATTGAAGATTTTGTGTCTCCCTTGAAACCATACAACTTTTGTCTGAAACATTTTTCTCCAAAATGCTTCATTTCCTAGATATACGTCTGTTTCACTTTAACTGACTCACCCTGTATATGCGATATTAAGTATAAAATAATTACTTGTATAACGAACTGTGCATGACTGTATTCCTGCAGTAAATGTGTTTGTAGAAATGACTGAGAAGTAAATATGATCACGAGGAACGTGTTAATTGGTCATTCTTGATTATTAGGTCGATCGCAATGTCTGTATGTTCTAATTATCGGGCACCTTGCAAGTTCGACATGCGATTAGGTGACCGGTTCGTCTAGCTTCTGTGAAAACATATTGGCTCGCTCGTGGACAAATAGTTGCACGCGACAGTAAGACGAAGACATCGTATTTCTCTATTTCTGAGAAAAGTTACTCGGCAAGCTAGGGAGTTCAACCGCAGCAACAGATAAATCACAGTTGGTCACGAAAGTTCTCAAGTAGCCCGAATCCACGAAAAGCAGTTTTTGACGGCTAAATTTCGCAATTACAAGGTTCTCTGATGAAGGGTAAATGTACGTAACATGAGGTGTTTATGTCGATGGCTGCAATTCTTAAATTATACATTTTTTAAACCTAACTTTTTATTGGGGGAGGGGCACTTAACTGCAGACAATACTTAATGCCGGACACTAGTATTTTAATACGTAATTGAAACATAACGAGACGATTTAATGCGTGAAAAACATGAGGACAGATTAATACGAGCAAAAATCTAATGGAACAGTATGTCCCCACTCTACCTTGCCCTTCTACAGACGCTATTCCCCTACCGGTTTCGTCGCGACTCGGTCACGTGACGCGTTTCGTCTGTGTCGTGCATGTGTTACGTAACTAATCCGGTACTGGTAGAGAGAGGGAAATTTTTTCCCCTCAATTGGTCCTTTCCCTCTCTGCGTGTTCCGCGTTCTCGACTCTGTGTGCATGTAGAAATCAGAGTTAGAGAAAAATCGAATTCAAATAAAAATTTGTAAGGTTTTTGCCGTGTTTTAAACCCGCTTTACTCGAAACTCAAGTGCATTATAACCAGAGTTGGGCAAAAATTTAATTCAAATAAAAATTTTTAAGGTTTTTGTGGGTTTTAAACCCACTATACTCGAAATTTTTATTTAAATTAAATTTTTGCCCAACTCTGGTTATAATGCACTTGATTTGCTTAGGGTTAGTTGCTAATTCTTATACTGATTTGTCTTTTCTCAGGTTGTCCTTTAGTGATGGAAAGATTTTATTAGTCTGATATGCTAAAAGATTTCCCTTGGTTTCTGTTAAATTCTCACAGTTCTAAATGGGTTTTTAAATTTGATAATTTGAAAAACTGCAATTAAAATATTTTAGTAGAATGGACACAAGTTGAATACTATCTGATAACTATTTCTAATCTAACACGTATTTTTAAAATAACAATTTCACACGAGCAAATATATTTAAAAAATATACCCAAAACTATATTCATGAAATTATTTAATAACGTAATATAATATTTTCTCTCTCTCTCACTAAAAACGTCACTGCTCTCTCTTACTTCGTCTTTGAAATATGTATATTCAAAGCCTTTGAAAGTAATACCTCCAGAATTAATTTCGTCATAGAAGAGGAGCGTATGTATGCATAACATGCTTGTTAAAATAAATAATTAATGGGAGACACCTTATATTGCAAGTTATGATATTTTTTCAAAGTTGTTCTAAAAGCTAATAGTTATGACAAAAATGATTGATTTATTCCCTTTTGTATGTTCTATCTACATGACGAACTTTTCATATTCACGAGCAAAGTATCCTTTTCAATCAGAAATTTTCAATTTCCCGATTACATACTCCATTTCAGCGTAATCAGTCGATAAATAATCTAGTGGCAACGCACATACACGCCAAATTAAAACTCCCGTTTCGAGGGAATTAGAAGGAAAAGGATTCAAGGGAATTAAAACTCCATTCAAGTGACGTCATACATGTCACTTTCAATATATTTTTAAATATTTGTGGGTAGATATACAAGTAATTCATATTTTATTCATTTAATACGTAATGCTACTAAAAGCTGTTTCATTTATTTAGCGAGCAACAATCTTCAGTTTTATAATTCAAATAGGAATGAATATTTCAACAAGAAATTAAAATCGGATTGGATAGGTACTGTAAAATTATTGATTTCTTTCTGTCTGTGTTATCAAATATATTACTTTCAACTGCAGAGTTATAAATAAAAGAGAATTTTTTATTTCAAATTTAAATCACAATTGAATGAAGTATTACCACATAAGAATTTATTGGCCACTGCATTTTTCACTGCTTATCATCAACAATCAAATATGTGATATTAGTCATATTAGCCATGCAATATTTTAATTATTTTCGATTTAATGAACCGAGCGTTATTTATTTTCTACAGGACACAAATTAGTCACATTAATCATTTAGGTCAATCCATGAACATTAACGAAAGATAAAATTGTAATTTACTGCAAAGTATAATATGGAGCAGAACGATGAACAGAAAAAAATTCCGGTCCGATACTAATCGTCTATCAGAAGGCGTGTCCCCACTTTTGAGAATGGTCGACATACATAGGAGCTCAGCATCATCACATCAACCAATAACAGAAGACGTGTAGCGCGGAGTAGGGATACCACGTGGTCCCCACAAGTTTCTCTCTACCATCTCCTGATGGATGACCTAGCAGGAATTCGGAAGGAATGCGGCGGCAAGCCATCCGATTGGGTCATTCCACTGGCACTTTCGGCCCCGGCCGAATTATTGGCTAAAGTGTGTGACGTCAGGGCTTAACCATCGGCTGCGATTGAGGACCCCCTTTGCCCCTGTGCCGTCTCGAGGGACTTCTTGCGAGGCACGAAGAGTACATGTTAAGTTCTATCACTGTATCACAGAATTGAAATTGAGGCTTGAAAAGAACGTTTACATCGTTCCGAAAAAAATTTCGGTGACGCTCAAGCTAGACTTAATTTTATCATTCAATAAATTATGTCAACCGAACAAGAGAGAACTCGTTTCAACATCACGTTCAACTTTTCTCCGGCACTTTCAGTTACGGTCTCGTAAATTATCGTGATTGTTAAACGTCCACGCCGCCGCCGCATACATTACAGGAATGTAGCCACTCGGTATGAATAACACTCGCGAACTTATTTACTTTCTGCACTTTGTAATAAAAGTTTCGTGGGTCGGGGGAGTTAAATGCCACAACTACGCGCGCCTATCTGCGGATTCGTTGTCACGGTGAACCGCAACATTACTTCTCGGCCTTTCCTCAGTTTTAAACGCCGCCGCGCCGCGGCGTTCTATCTGCAATGGAGGCGAAACAAAAGACCACGACCTGCGCGTGATCTGTTTATTTTTTCTAGCATGGGAACTGGCGAAAAAGATCTCCGAGGACGAGCAAACTTTTCTGTATCCACAACTGGCCCCGAGATCCTGGGAAACTGATACGAACAGAACGGATTATCAATTACGGTAAACAATATGCATTGTTTTGCGTGGCTGCATAAGAGACGTTGTAAGGGTATTGTGTGCCTTCAGAATAAGATGAAACTTAAATTGGGAAGCAAAGTAAAGGGGATTATCACGCCTTGCTCTTCTAAGTTCCTCTTAATCCTTTAATAAAGTCTCCGCTGATCACATTCTATTTTATAATAACACGACTATGGAGTTTGTGCGTCCATGGGAAATGTAAACGTACAGGGTGTTTCTACACCTCTGAATGAAAACGACTTTAAAGTTTCGCGAACCATTTTATTCCTCGTGTCGTTCATTCATAAGAAAAATGACATAAGTCAACAAAAGGAAATTTTACTGTATATCTGTATATTCTTTTAGTGTATATCACTGACTTAAAAATGTAAAATAATTTGTTGTTATTTAGATACTGGATTAATTGTCATGTACATTAGTTATAAAGTACACCACGATTTATATATTTATTATTATACTTTTTTTTAATATATTTGGAGTTGTGTCACTTTTCTTATAAATGAAAGATGTCTGCAGGGTGTCCCAAAATGGTGTAAACGTGGAGGGGGTGGGGAAGGAAGAGACTCCTTTGAGTTATAATCCAAACTGGTTCTACGAATAATTAGACCTGTTTTTTGTTCAATTATGATAAGCGTTAAGAATAACACAGAACCTAACACTTATATTATTTCTAGTTACACGATCTCTGCATGTTTACAGACCAATGAGTAAACAATAAATTATACCACGAATTAGGCACAGCCTCTGCGAGACCCAAATATAATGTTAACCAGTAAGCGTAGGAGATTTACATGCAAAGTAAATGTGCCACGACAAAATACGAAGGGAAAAGTACGAAAAAAATTGCGAAGCGTGCGAGTGAATCTCAAGTAGAAAATAAAAATAAGTAACGGGTGTACACGCAGAGATATTCCGTTTATTTGCATAAGAGCAACAAAGGACTTGGTACATGCGGTACCCAGTGGATAAAAAAAGAAAATGAGGAAACAAAGAATGCGAATACATAATATTTTCTGAACCGACAAAGAGGTTAGTATACAGGGTGAGGCACCTAAGACTTCTACCGAAAATATCTCCGTTGTTTTTAGTAAAACGAAAAAATGTTTCGCGAAGAAAATGTTTGGTTCAGTGTTTGGTTCTATATACAGTGGACTCAAAAAATATTTAAATACAACATTTTGCATCCTCGAGACATTCTTGATATTTATTGTTATATGTACTGTTTCATTTTAAAAGTGTAATCTTTTATTTGATGTAAACAGCAGATAGCTCTAACTAATATTTATGATAGTTTCTTAACAGATCAATAAAGTGCACAATAAAGAGCCAGCTGGTAAAGATACTTTCTTCTTATTATTTACCGTCAAATATTCTATCATTGCAATATTTTTATCTATAAATGTCTTATCTATTGTATAGTAGTGATTAAAATACTCCCTCTTTAAATCTCTTTAGTGGATATTTGTTATTTATTTCTGTAATTTAACACTAAAAAGTGGCAGATTGAAAATTGTATTTATCGAAACAGTAAGATAAGTTTCATATTCAGTGTAAAACATCTTTTTATCAATTTACTGAAATCACCCAAAAGTGGAGCTGCCTCGTTAATACAGAAATTAAAAATTGTATTCATAAAAATTAATCAGAGTAATCCGCCTTGATTTAATCACAATAGAATCGACAGTCTCACGAGAGTATAAATTTTGAAAGCACCTTGCACTTCGAAGCTTAGAGGTTGAAAGAAAAAATATCACGTAAAGGATTTCGTTATCGATTATCGGATGGCGGAAACGAAGAAATTTTATTGAAATTAGAAGCGGGGACGAAGAGCGGGTTTGATGGATCCGGCCAGATACACGAAAAGGTCTACGCATAGAAAGGTCTAAAGCGGATGTTAGGTAAATTGATTCAATGCGACGAAAAGGGATCTTCCAGGGGAGTGAAATTTAAAATTTAAATTCAGTTAAAATGTGAACGACGCCTGGCTCGTTATCGTTTGAATTTTTCAAAGAGAATCGACTCGCCCGCGAAATTTCATTCAGCCGCAGCAACGACGTTCTGGTTAAGCTCGATTCAAGATTTTGCATAGCGAAGGAACTCCGAATCGGCCAAAATTAAAGCAGAACTCTTCATTGTCTTCGGTTATGTCGAATTACTTCATATCCCTTTATATTTAGAATTATACCGCGTTTATTTTTGACTGCCCTCGCGGTCTCGCGTACTCTTCAAAATTTTATACATAATTTCTCACTTCAAAATTTTATGCATATTTTTTTTATATCATTAAACTACGAATTTTCATGGAAAATACAAATTGTCTGCATTAACATTAGGTTTACACTGTAAGTTTTTGTCCCAACTCATACATCACGAGGGTCTCAACTTTACGAAAAGCACTATATTGAAACACACAAAAGAAACAAATTCACATCGCGATTTGTGCACAATTCTTTTTGTCAACAAATCAGATATATTTCAGCAATCAAGGTTGAAAAATTTTCAGTTGAAAACGAATCAATAAGAAACACAATAAAACTTTTTAGGACATATTTATAGCCTTTACTTGGAACGCCTACACTGAACACGAGTTGTTGTTTCTTATGCTCATGAAAAATTTGTTTATGAACAGAAATAAAGTTGACAACCATGGCATTGGTGTTTCCAGTGCGTTGATGTGGAAACAAGCACTGTCTGAACTTATACAGTGTCCCAACTTTTACGACAGTCCCTTACTTTATAAAAATAATAAGAATTTATCTATCTCTCCCAAAGAAAGTTATTTTAGATGTATTCAATAAAGTATAAAGTGGTTGCATAAAACGTTAGTGACTAATAATTGAAAAATTCAAACAAGTAATTAAGTAATCAGGACATACTTCTAAAATTTTTAGTCCTGAAGATTATTATGGGGCATTATCCAGACAATCAGTACTGTTAGTATTATTATAAAACAGATTAGCGTTGCCACGCTATAAACGCGACACGTATTACCATGCGGTGACGTTTCATGTCAGTTTTTAAAGAATAAAATTGGTCTTCGTGATGCAATTCAATGATCTCAATATTCTCACGCAACGTTGAATCATAACATTACATTTTGTCCTGTCCATAAATCATATTATACGTGACACTAACTTTCAGTCTGCATTCACATTATAAAATAACCATATATTTACTCCACACTCTAACAAGAAATATCGTAATAATAAACAAACCAGAATGTTGTATTCAATTTTAGAAGTAGTCTATCACAATAAAGTCAAGGCTAATTATTATTCATTACATTTTTGATAAAAATTTCACATGCTAAAAAATGTATATTACTTATAATCGTATAAATAATGTCAAACAACTTTGTTAACATTGGATATTGAAAGTCTCATTTAGTTTTATCTCTATAGAATATAATTACCTTTTTATGAACGTATTATATTCACTGAATACTATTTTATATGCAATTATTCGTATAACGTAGTAAAAGCCTTTCCTGGTCCGCACTTAAAAAATTTGCTTGAAAAATATACCAGACTGCAGGTTATAATCAGTTATTACGTTGTAAAATATTTATAAAGAAGATGAAAGGACCGCCACGTAATTTGGATCAAGTAGAAAAAGTTTTCAACATTATAAAAGACTGATGAACCGCCTGAGAGATTCCATAAACGTGTTATGCGAAACTGAATTTTCACTCGAGGAACCACCGAAGAGGGAAACTTTTTCGATCCTCACTTGAGGTCGCGACGTCGCCGCGTCATCGTCGCGTTTACTTTTACGAAACGTCGCGATTTCCCGAAGGCATAAGTTTCAACATGTACAAGTACAACGGACGTGAAACGCGAGACTAAGACTAACAATAAGTCATGGATACCAACGAAAATATTTATATTTTTCTTTCGCATCAACAGCTAAGGTTATTGGCGAGCGATCCAAGAGAAAACTTATATAACAATACACAATATACCCTAACAAACGAGATAACACACGAAGAAAGTTTTATGAAATGTTGTGAAACACAAAATTTATATGTATACACGGTGTTCACGCTAACACTAGCTAGCGTTTTTCTTGCAGCTAGTATACATTAGGAAAAAATGAAAGAGGGTAAAGTTAAACTGTATTATTTTATTTAGAAATGAAGGTGACTTCCAATTTTTTTATGGAACGCTATTTATTTGTTTTATATCATATGCATATGATTTCATGAAAGCGTCTGTCAAAATGAATTCATTAATATACGAATTAATGAGCTTCGAGGTCACACAAGGTCAGAAATCGTGTACAGATAACCTAGAAAAAATGAACAGTGGTTTGCGAAAGTAGAGGTTACGAGCTTTACAATAAATCGAAAACTATTACTGCACTATTTGTTTTAACGAAAGTATTAGAGAGTTTCTTGAAAATCCGAAGTTTAGTGTTCGAAGTTCGAATATACATTTAATAAACAATAAATTTTGTATCCTTTTCTGACTTTGTGTGACCATTTATGTTTCATTTAAAAAATTGAAGGTTACCTTAATTTCTCAGAAAATTACAGACAACATTGCTTGCAAAGAAACAGTATGACTGTTTCCTCTTTTATTTTTTTTTGTAACGATTACTATTTGCAAGAAAAACGTTGGCCAGTGTTAGCGTGAACACCCTGTATACTGTATACATAGCATATAAGGTGCGTCTTTGAAGCAGTTATTGGCTGTATCTGCCTATTGATACTCTACGCTATGTGCTAATGAAACAGTCAAGTTTGTGCGGAAGTTCTTCAGGAACGTTTCAAAGGTGGAGACCAAAGTTCATGTTCTAGGATGAGATTAACACCAAGATTACAACTTGTAGAACTTGTTGAAATTTCGGGAACTCGAAGCTCTTTTAGAGCTTGCCGGGGTTACTTAATTCATAAAACTGAAGGGTACTTTGAACTTACATAAATTAGGAGTCAGGGTAACTTTGATGTGTCTAGAAATAACTGTATAGACACGGAATTTTAGATATGCTCTATCCAGGTATACTTATTGTTAGTGCTGAAGTCTTGAATGCAATCAATCGGTTTGAATTTAACTTATCATTGAAATTGTTGCGTTACATATTCCAATGGAAGACAATATGAACATGACACACTACGACAAAATTGAAGACAGAAAAGTATGTGAGTCAAAATATGAACATTGTTGCATATGTTACACAATCGACGTTTCCGATAAACGACATCCTAATAATCGACGTTTCAGTGTGTTACGAAGATATCGGTAGCAGACGGTAGAAGGCAAAGACACGGTAATTTCGTTTTCCAATTTCTATTCTACGGGAACCGTTCCTTGAAATTTGCCAGGAGGTATGTTACAACTCTTCGGTAGGGAAAGAAGTAAAAATCAGCTGTTGATAAGGTTAGCTGAAGTCTGCATAGAAAATAACCTTTTTATTCTGGAATATTCGTAGCTGAGAGAAAATATGTAGGAGGAACACATAGAACGGAGAAAATATACATATGTATGTAATAAAGTATATACTATATGATTTATTAATCTAGTAAATAGATCAATCAAGTTTAATATTTTCAATTATTAATAACACGAAACTGTGTTTCTTTATCATAAAAATGCTGCCGAAGAAACGAAAGTATAAAATACTAAAAACAAAGCAAATTTGCCTTTAAGAAGGGCGAAGATCTTTTCACAGTATTTTGATTGCGTCTTTTAAATGTAGGTTTGGGTGTTTGAGGTTGTGCACAGATCTGAGCAACTTGCAGCTCGCGAGCCACAGACGACTCCTCTTCCTACTCCTGGGGCCTCCCCACCGAATTCCTATGGAGTGTAGGAGGAGGTTGAGGAGATTACGAGTGTATCCATATACAGTGGGAGACCCGGTACACTAGGAGTGGGAATCGTGATGCGCCAGCGGGGAAGAAGTTGCCCAGGTCTGATGTACAACATTCATTGAAGTAGTATTCTTTATTACGTAAGGCTTTAAGTGCCCTTTGCAAATTCTCCACATTCCATTGGTCATAAGTTCTTTTATTGACCGTAAAAATGTTTGTTGCTGCTTGACATTCCGTACAGTAAGAAAAAGAGGAAAATACAGCAAGATGATGGTCGCGAAGAAGATATTTTTATTTGTTCTGCCTTATGTGAAACTAATGGGCACAAATTCTTAAGATGTCAGATGTAATACGCAAAGAATTGACATTTTCATGGACTAACATTTAGTTCGACTTCATTCAGGCATATTAAATGCGTTAATATTTATAGAACGTTTTTTTCTTTTGCAGAAAACTGTCTCAGGAAAATTGGCTATACCTTTTTATCCATTAACGCTATCATTATACTTTCCACAGAGAAGATGAAGATGTAACTATACCTATCCAATGGAATAAATTTTATTACGTAATTCTAATCCTATAAAATTTTGTAACTGAAAAACAAAACATGTCCCAACTTTTACGACATTCCCTTACGAATTTTGATTGATTATCGCGAAAGCTTTGAGTGGCTTCTAAATTTGTTTATAAACTGACTGGTCGGAGTAGCTGGTTCAAGCTACCGATATTCGAGGTTGTGTTCTCAAATTACGTCCATTCTTCACGACACACCTTGTGTACCCGAATACCGCGTCTACAGAATGGACGAAGATAAGACCATTCCTAACAGTGAATATAACCTCCCGGGCTGCGGAATGTAGCGGACTGAAGGAGGGTGAAAGGTGCCGCACCTGGCGTGTCCTTATAACTTCGGAACAACCTCTTCATATTTCAAACAGGAACGTTCGTTTAAAGTGGCTGGCAGAACGAACAATCTCTAGATATGACACGATTCGATTCACTAGCCTTCTTTAAACTCGAGTAATTACCTAGAAGCTACGGAATTTCACGTGAAATTATGCGAATCTGGTTTGTGACAGAACAACGTCGAACCTCTCTCTCGTCCCATCGATCCACTCGAGTAATTTATTCAATCCCGAACTTAATTTGGATCCTCGATGTTCTTTCGAAGAATTACATTTTTCAATCTTATTATCCTCACGTTTTATTGCAACCGGTGTTTCAGCTGTAAAATATAGATGTACGTAGAACGAATTTCCCGGACTTCATGCTCGGAAAGAATTATGATATTTTACTCGAGTTTCGGAACGATCATTCATTATGCTGGCCCTGTAACTCAAGCAGAAGAATTTTGCTTATTCGAACGTAAATGTTCTGTTGTTCTCCCTTTTTTGTTCTACTTCATACAATTGTTGTGCTTTCTTTTCTTAATGCATTGTATTTTACGTAGCATGGGGATGAAAAGAGTCAAAGGGAGCACGGGTCAAAACTCAATAGTTCTCACAGAAAATAATAGCAACGTCTCATTGTTAGTATTTCACGTTATTGTTTCACGTTATTATTACACGTATTATGTTTTTATATCAATATGATGTTCCGGTTACACGGATGATATATTTATTAAAATAACTTCAATACTTTTGATACATTCAAAAGGATATGATAATTATAGATTATCCGAAAACGAATTCATTTAGTTTCTTCAGTGTTATAAGTCGGATAGAAATGCATGTAAACTTGGCCCTTGTTTAGTACAAATAAACAAAGATTAACAGAATCAAAAATTATTTTGAACATAATAATATAAAGTGCAAAATAAATGTTTAAAAATATCAGCAAAATCGATTGCCAAAGTCGTTTTTAAAATACAATTTATTTTTAAAACTGTTCAGATATTTTAATCCTTTTGACTACTGAGCCGAGTGCCAACTAAGCTATTTCGACATTTACATGTATTTCAAAAAATGGCTAACACCCCTCGTACGTATAACAAGTAGCCATCAAAAGGATGAAACAATAATTCCGCCCTGAGCCAGATAATATCAACGTTTTAAATTCAACCAATTCTCCTGCAAAATATTCGTTTGGTATATGTACTCTTCCGTTCAAATAGCCATTATAATTATTACAGTACAAATAAGAACTCGTAGATCTAACGTTAACAAAAACAGTTTAAATAAGAACTCGTAGATCTAACGTTAACAAAACGAGTTATTATTCATTATTATCTGAGTTGATAATATGTATACCGGTAGTTGAACAGAAATATATAGGACATGCAAAAATCGCACGACTCTTATGCAATGTTTAAAACAATCTCGAGTAAAAATGTGGTCGTACTATTTTATTCCAATGAAATTGGAGAACGTATCCTGCAACATAAATCCCTATATGTACGTACCACTGAATTACGTTCCACCGTGACGTTTTCTGCCACGAGAATTTTTCTGCTTAGCGTAACATAACCCGACAATGCCGTAACGTCAAGAGCTTAAAGTAATCGTTGTTAAAAGTAGAGAAAAATTACCATACTTTAACACGTGGAAAGAAAGATTTGTTTAAAACCAAATTTTCACGAGAAATTTCTGGTATGGTTTTCATTATTCCTCTTGTTCCCCATAGTAAAAATTTAATTTTAATGTATACAAAATACAGGGGAAGGTATTTGCATCCTTAAACTTCAATGCATTTATTCGTTTTTACATTAAATATGTTGTGAATATATTTCATGACTTATTTCTTCAGAAATACTTACTTAAGTAAAACACTGAACTGTGTAGAAATTAAGTGAATTTGAGAGTATTATTACACTCTTCTCTACTTATTAATCTAAGTCTAAGCGTAATATTCAATAACAATGTAATCGATTATGTTTACAATTCCCTTTAAAATTTACTTCACATAGAAAACACAGTTTCAGACTTTCGCTTAATTTGACTGAAAGCATTTTATTTCACAAAAATACAGCAAATGCAAATATAACAATTCTCTTGACACTATGTATATCAAAAGATTTAAAACGAAACAGTTTCGGAGCAAATTTTACCGAAGAACTTCGCTGTGATATTAAAAAATAGTAATTCTCTGGCGCAGTTCAATTACATCTAGCACGTGAACGAAATTAATCCCTTTATACCGAGTATTATACCGTTTTGAACGTTTGGTGTGGTTTTAATGCGAATTTCAGTAGGCAATGTTGGGTAACGCTCTGCATACATTCTGCGAATATTGGAGGGGCGTATAGTTCCAACGATATTCCACATATTCGAAGATCTAAAATGATCTTATCAACCTAAACGTCTCAGTTTTAGGAGGGCTATAATGTTACCGCCATTGAATTTAAATTTGTATTTTACATTTTCAAAAAATTTCTCTTCTCTGGTATTTATTAAATTCATTTATTATGTCATACATAAACGAGTCAAATGTTCACATTTCAAATACTTATGAAGGTTAACTTTGATATTTTAAATGGATCCGTATATTTTTTTATGTATTCATGGAAAATTATATCTAAAAGTTTAGATCAATTGGACGTCGGGAAGACGTGGTACATCGAATGCGAAGTTTTGAAATAGAAATAACTGCACGCTAAATGTGAAGAGTACACTGAAAATTCAAGTAAAATATTTTACAGCTCCAAAAATATCATAATTCCTTGCATGCATTGAAGCACAGGTTTACTTTGTACGAATTAAGATTATTTCACATTGATTGGTCTAATTTCTGACCGCCACCATCCCGCTAACAAGTCCGTTTTAGCGAATGGTAATACGAAGGGTGAGAACGACGCGTACCAATTGGAGTAATAACTCTAATTCGGCCACCCCGAATCAAATGGATCGCGAAGGTTATATGTTCTTTAAAAGTATTCAAGTCTTTCTTTCATCTATTCCTATTCATATAAAATTTCATATTTATTGCATCTTCATCTGTTTCAAGAATTATTTTCTTACTTAAAAATCTCACAAAAAAAATTTCAACAGATATAGTTGAAGTCCATCCTACTATAGAATCATGTTGCCCTGTGAATTGAATTTCGACCAAAATGTAACATAGATTATTCTAGATTCACATTCAATTTCAGAAAACTTCAGTAGATATTTCAGTAGAATCAATGTGGATACTAAGCAGAAACGAAGTAAAATAAATCGAGGTAGCTAACGAAGAAAGCGAAAGCAAGAATACGTGCAGAGAAAGCAGTGGAGCAGCGAAGAGAGAAAGTGTAGAACTTCGTGAAAGCTTAGTTGATAAATGTGCACTATTCACATGGGCAGAAAGGGCCACACAGAATATTGAAAGGAAACGTTTCGCTCATTTCCTCGGGAGTGACAGTAACGAGGCCAATAAGCATTACATATTGGGAATAGTAAATCAAGTATTAGTAACGAAACGCGATCTAGACTAAGGGGCAATCAGTAGAACTAAATAAATCCTTTTCAAATATTTCATATACCTCCGCTCTCTATTCGTGCAAATAGCTCTGTTTTGGGGATAACGAGGTCGCAGACCTGTGCCAGTAACAAGATCTATCGAACTACTGTGCTGTATCAAGAAGAATGCCTTCGTTATTCCGCTGTTATGGTTTTTCTTCTTCTAACGAAGAGAATGTATCCTGCCAGTAGCCGTATCTTATGGAACTGCTCTAAAATTTATCCCGGAAGCTGTTCTTTCTTTTTGTGATCGTTCTTATGTGTTATTATTAGAGAGCGGATTTTATGCATTTATGACGAAAGTGAGTAGGTGCAATTTAAAACAGTAAAAACATTAGAAGAATTAAAAAATGCTGTTATATAATTTTCAACCTATTAAACATATTAAGAAAGAAACTATTTCACTCCAGTTTGTTGCAAATCTGATAGAAAGTTTTTATTTTGCATAAAGATCCGATGTCTAATTATTATTAATATGTGTAGTATGTGTGCGTAACCAATCATATATATTTCTTTTCTATAATAAACTATTAACATATAAACTATACGTTTATTCTAACCTCAGTGCGCCATCATTGCATTTATATTATCAGGTCGTTAAGTACGAAACTTGACAAATGTGTTTGAAATTTGTGTTTTATTTGTCAAGTTTTATACTTAATGACCTGATACATCATTTTGTTGGTACTTGTTAATAATTTACAATAACAAACCAGGAAAAAGTGAAAGTCTATTTCGTCAATTATTCCAATAATAAAGCAAAAGTATTATTCGTATATACAGTTCACAGATATGAAGAAATTGTAACTTTGCAAAGGTGCAAAAATCGAAATTGTGATTCCAGTGTTTCTCCGCAGCACGTCGGCGAAACGATCGGTCATTCAAGGGTTATTTGCTAAATCGTGCACAGCTAAACAGTCAATTTACACGAGCGCTGGGCGCCGTTCATCCTATTAAAATTAATGTTTATAGGGAAAATTAATACCAATGAAAGTTGTATTAGCTCGGTTGTTAAATTACGGCGGATAGGCGGCGGCGAGAGATCAATTTCCCATTAATCGATTATTAATCAAACCGTTGTCGATAGCCGGGGGTGAGTTACGACGGGTTCTCGAACAACGAAAACGTAACACGTTACCACGGTGATAATTACTCGGTGGCTTACAAGGGGAACTCGAACACCAAACGACGGAGAATTGCATTACCGACAGGAAGTTCTGTTTCCGTTCCGTTGTAATTGTTCAAACGATGGGCGCCCGGGAGAACCTTTGTACGCACTTGGCGAGAAGGTATCACAAGAACGGATAGATGGAAAACCATCATCAGCAGACGGGCAAATAGAGATGTAAAGGAACTATGCAAGATGAATATTCTCTTTCGAGGAATGCTGACCTCACGGAGCTCTTTCTTTCTCCCCGTGGCAGAAAACGGATAAAATTCTCGATCTTGTACGGCGCGCATTGTATCGCTCGGCAAGGAAAATCTCGCTGCGATTTACATATACGATGTCGCATGGATGTTGTGCTCCGCGAAGTTCTGCCCATAGCTTCGAGCAATATGCTTTCGTTATTCTCTGGAATTCATTCCTGAGAATACTTCATACGATCGACGTCAACAAAACAGTATCGCTTGAAATATTCGTTCTTAATCCTCGGGCTACCAACGCGAATATCAACGATATTATATCTCGGATGTTTTCTATGAAATATGTATTTCTACCATGACCGAAAATCATCGCAATCGGAGGGTATGTTCTGAAGTTTCGCAATTACTTTTTAAAACTATTTAACAATGTTCCACCCATTTGACCACTTTTTTACATAGTAGTTACATGACAAAACATTATTCCCGTGTGATTCCTGTTGGTTGTGAAAACTACCCCTGAAGAATCAATTGCTTCTTTCAACCCTTAATAACTGATTTGAAATTCTGGGAACAATATCCCTAACAAAGATAGTTTGTAGCTACAATTTTGCGTTTATTCCATCTACATATCTTACGAAATTATCCTTAAACGAAGAGGTAAAGGTCTGAAATTTTACAGAAAAGTGTTTCAGGCAGAGAATATTATTTAGCAGATGAAAAAATAAATAGTAAATACGTAAGGATAGAGAAGATGTAGGATAATGTATAAATAACAAGTCAATTGTAAATCGATTTAGTATATTAGAATAGGATGTCACTCTATTATAACCGTCCCACCCTTGAATTCCCTGTTATTTATGATACGATCAAAATTAATGACAATAATACGACGGCAAACATATTCGGAAGTAAAGAAACGGTGGTGGTGACATGTGATGCCGTGACATCCACCCTCTGAGTAGGAAAAGAAAGATGTCGGCACCGGTGGCTTCAATAAATAAATGTGATTTTAATGGTGCAACCTACACACCTTCCCCATTTTTCTCAGCAACCTTTGTAATATTTCCATGTCGAAAGTTCTTTCGCTGTAACAATGTATACGAGCGAGCATAGAAAGCGCTTTCTTTTTTCGCTGATGTGACACTCTTATCTGCGCGGAGACAGATGTATCAATTTTCCTTAGAAAAGCTTATTTGAATCCGCGGAAAATATCTTCGATATCGTTAATATTCGTAACCGTTTACAAATGTAAGTATGATACTTACGGTGAAAACAGAAACGTAATTAAGTTCGTACTTAGTAAGGCGAACGATAACAGTGCTCAATGTCGGCATTGCCATTCACATGTACTTCCATTATACTCGTATCATTAGCAAAATACGGTGCCCACCCTATCCACAGAAGTTCAAAGTACCATAAAAAGTTATTCAATGAGGTCATGAGAATTTCTGCGAAATTAAAAGTAATAAATCGTAGAAGATGTGAAAGCACCATGAAATGTAAGGGAGAATTACTATTAATTTTTACATAATTAACACTTCGAAAGATGGATTAGTTAAGTTTGATAGAAACCATAACATTGTTTTGCATAGGTTGGTAAATAACATAGTACGAATAATACAAGTTGAGAGTGATAGATCGAATATTCTAGTATTTTTTAATATAATCTAGTACATTCATTACACTATAGTATATTCTAGCAAGTCCTACTATATTGTAGTGCATTCTAGTGTGTCGAAGTATGTTCTACTACATTCCAGTATGTCCTAGTATATTCTAGTACATTCTATTATATTGTAGTATAGACTATCATATTTGAGTATACATATTCGAGTATATTCTGATATATTTTAGTGCATTCTAGTATGTCCTAGTATATTTTAGTTGAGTAGAATATACTTATTCTAGTATATCCCTACATGCCTGCATGTTTTAGTAGATTCTAGTACGTTCTAGTATATTCGACGTAGAATATAGATGTCACTAATACTCGTGACTACACATGTTCCCTTATATTCTCAAAATGTGCACATACTATAGATGCATAAATGTTAGTTCACCCAGCACTGCATCCACAGTCCATTTAAGAATGAAAAACTGTCAGGGGAAGCAGCAATTATCTGCCCGGTAACAATTTCATCGAATACCAGTGAAAGAATCGTTGGTGTCGATGGGGTGGATAGGGATATAGCGAAGCGTTCGGCTTTCAGTAACCGGAAACACCGTCAAAGAGGAAATACGAGGTGCTGACTACAGGTAAGGGACTGGGAGTTTCTCGTACGAGGACGAATTAAAAAGTTCGTGCAGGATGGCGTGGCAGGGGACGGAAATGGAGGAAGGTGGGATCCTTTTTACGCGAAATGAAACGACATCTATATATGCCGGATGAAGAGAGGCTTCGAGGGAAAGTTTTTATTGGACGTACGCGCAAGGTACTGCGGTAGTTATCTCCGGTACACGGGTAACCGTGGCTGGGTTACCCTAAGTTCGTAACACGGAGGATCGGCTTCCGGTTGACGTCGACTCCCTATCTCGGGAAGCTCGGAAGCCACCCTGAAAAATCCCTTCAAACGAAGCCGCGTAAAAATTCACCGGAAATTACAAGGTTTTAATGGCCTTTCACAGCCCGTTGATTTCGCTGCAATTGAACATATTTCTGATAAAACTTCCTGTGCGTTCGCAAGATCTCCAACTGTCCGCGTTATTGAATATTTAATGAAACCTTCCTGCCCTCGACTGGGAGTACGACTCGTTTAGACGAACGTGGAAAATGATATGTTTAACTCTTAAGTGGACCGAAATGTGCTTCGAAATCCAATGATTTCGTTAAATTCTATTTAATATTTATCTCCGTCGAAAGTGGACCTCCGAAATGTACTTTAAAAGTGCAGTGGTTTAATTAAATCATATTTAATATTTATCTCAATCGAAATGATCAAGAGGAACATAGATAGTAAAATTTTATCTGAATACACAAATAATTATATTAATAATACTCACTCTTCGCCTTAAGGGTTAAATTGTAGAGGAAAGGATGGTAATGTGGCCCTCCAGTTTTATATTTCTTCCTGAAATATGATTCATAACATACATTACTTTAAATTTTTGCTTAAAATGTAGGTAAACTGACAAAGTTTACAAATTATGAAAATGAATCTTTTTTTGGACAAATGGAGGTAATATGAGCTCCTAAAGGGAATCATACAAACCACTTCTTTGGTAACATTTGAACATCAGCAGTAAATAAATAAAATAAATTCATTTAATTCATTTAATTAATTGTTAAATACATGTAATTATAGGCATATATCGGGTATATGGCGTTGCCAAATATAAATCCAGTACATGCAATAAATTATACCGTTCCCGGCTAAATGTCTTTGTTGTAATATCGAAAATGACAAGGTGCGCCACATTTCCACCCATTCTCTAAGTTATTAATGAAATTTCTTATATTTATTTTCAATACTTTCAGTGCCCGCTCGTAGTTACGACAGTGTTATTTTAGCTTTTCCCTTATGTTATTTTCTGTTCTTGAATCCCTTGCCTTACGCTCTCTTCCACAGCTGCCCTCGCCAGAGCTACTTTATCGTCAATAATTTACGTCTAGAAAAAGGAGTGCTATGTTCGTCGGAGGTCTACATTTACCCCGAAAGATAAACATCAGGAGAATCGTATAATATTTACATTTGTTGGATTCCCTTTTAAATCTTCCCCACGAGGAAGACATAATATTATTTTGAGTCGATTTCAATCTATAGAAATGAGGGAAAAGAACTTTCTCACTAAAATACTGTCTTGTTCTATTGATTTTCACTTTCATATGTTCTTCCGATTGAAAAAAAATTCACTAATTATTTGTTTTTATACAATTCTTTCTATTTAAATTGTCAGATGTGAATTTCTCCAAACTGTAAAATTATAAATAAATCACAATCTGCATTTTAAAGCTAAAATGAATAAACCAATAGTTTACAGTTAAACCAATGGTAGTATTTTGTGTGTGTGATAATAATCAAGGAAGAATAATACGTAATATTTTCTTTTTGTCGAAAACATTTTCCTCAGAAAATTGGCTATAACTTTTTATCCGTTAATGCTACCATTCTACTTTCTGCAGCAAAAACGTAACTGGCAACTATACTTTCCCAACGGTATAAATTTGTTGGCGTAATTCTCACCCTATGGAATTTTGTAGCTAAAAACAAAACGTGTCTCAACCATTACGACAGTCCCTTACTTATCTCGATGCATGTCACCGCAGAATTTTGGCACAACGCATTTATTTTGGGGGATGTAGTGGCATATTCGCGATACACTTTCGATGGCCATCGCGAGCAGAATGAACAACTGGACCAGTGAAGGATGCTCATCCACTACTAGGCCAACGCGAAGAGCAAGGCTACGTCGCATCATCGTTAAAATCTTGCGGCTGGTTGAAGATCTTAATGCGTCCTACTATGTTAAAAGCATCGGAACGCTATGCCTCCCGAGATAAAGGATCGCTACAATAACTGGCGCACCCTTTATTTTTGACATGTTCCTTGCCATTCATATCAAAGAGCTGTCTTCCCATTCTCGCAACTCCCGTTCTGCACCGTCGCATATTCCTTCTGTTCCTGTTTCCTCCTGCATTTCTGGATAATTTCCGCACAACGCACCGAATATCACGATTCCTCATCTTTCCTCATCGACAACACCTCGCGCTTCCTTACTCGACGATACAGGACAGAGTATCGTCGTATTCCTCGATCTACGACGCTTTCAGTGTGCTTCATTCTACTCTGTTGAATATGCGATGCGCAAACGGAACGAGGAAGGGATGATCAGCTCATTTAACACTAACTATTCTTTCTGACGATATTCCAACCGATCCGTAGACAGTCGAAAAGGAGTGGAGGATGGTAGCAGAACATGGTGGTTTTCTGCACTGCGTGGAAAACGATTGCCGTGAGATACTTAAGGGGTGTTCTGGTTCTGAACCTTTAAGAAATCAAGTTTTGGCACTTTCTCTAAGTATAAACTGGGTGATACAAAATTATTAGGCGGAGAATACTAGAAATACATTGCCTTATAATAATGAAACATAAGCTGTTTCAATATTAAAAAATTAATTTAAAATTTAAGTAAAAATGCTTAAATTTTTTTAACGGACGATCAGACCCTATAGAATTTTATAATTTATATAAAATTAATAAGTTTTTGTCAAAATTGCATTGATTTAGATTTCGTACCAGTTACGTTTAAATATGTACTTTAATATAGAGAGTTCACAAAAAATTTCTCAGAAAAACATTCATAATTTCAATATTTCTAAAAGAACAAGTCAGCAGCAAGTCATTTTGACGCTTTCTAGAAAATTAACTTTAAAAATCCGTCAAGTTCGCGTACCTAGAAGTAGAATTAGTAGGTCATGAGCAGACGCGTCAGACGATTCAATAGGACGCGTGTTCAAAAAATGTCCAAACTCAAATTTCTCAGGAAGGAGGAGTTAAATGAAAAAAATTTGTTGTACATTTTCTCATGTAGAATCATCCCCTACAAATTTGTACCATTTTGGAACACCCTGTAAACATATGGAATAAAATAGTTGATGAAACTTTGAAGTTGTATTCTAAGGGAACGGTTCACTTTGAGACTTTAGTTCGCCGCGATGAGTACTAGACGATGCAATAAAAAAATGTTTGACCTTAAAGTAAGAGTCAAAGTCAATTTTTCGGTACAATTTTTTACAGATCTCCACCGACACAGAGGTGCTGAATATTGATATTGCATACCCTACATATTTAAATGCTAATGAAAATAGCCTCAAATGTTTACAAATCATCAACCTTATAATTAGAACATTCTCTGGTACATAACTCGTATGCATAATTCGGTATCGAGGATAAATTATAACTCGACTAATAGAAGTCTAATATGTGTGTATAATATAATAATGTGACATAATAGGCAAATAATGAGACTATGGTATAATAAGATTATTATAAATTTATGTGGTAGAACATCCTAAAGGGTCACACGGGCATGAACCAGGGTGCATGAGTGCCATTGGCTCGGTAAATGTGTGCGTAAGATTTATGCGTCCATAGGCACGCGAGTGTCTATTATGTACGCATTGTTGGGAAGTGTATGCATAGTATATAGATCCTCACCTTTGTGTACGTACACATATATCAGTCTATGTACCTACGCACTGAGCAGCAGTATCATCTTACAGATGCGAGTGTAGCTCCGTGTGTATAAACAAATATTGAATTTACCATTCACCGTACGCTGCAAAAACTTCTAGTGAATAATTGAAAATTTTTAATATTCAGAGAATATAACTAGGTAACTGAAAAAATTGTTGTTCTCGTCAAAATCTACGGGATTATATAAAAAAAAGTCCAACATTTTTGATCCCGTAAGCCGTAAGGTAATATCTAGCCAGCATTTATATAATTGACCACTACAAAATTCTAACAAATTAAACAATATAACTAGCGTACTCTGTGTAATGCAATTGAAATGTTACGTGTAGATTGTAAAATGTTCGGTGTTGAATTCTTCGGAGAAATGAGTCAGGTGGTGAGTGGAAGGATAGATGAATTACTGATTGATACGGTTTCTAAATTATGAACCGCTTACTGATCCGTTAATTTCGTTTCCCATGTAGGCCACGAGCGATGTTGCACAAAAGTTCCCTGTTCGAGGAAACCGACCCATAAATCAGTGTCACCCTTCCACTGCGTGCGGGTCAATTATCATTAAGGAAAAGTTCGACCGGTCTACTTGCTTCACTAAAAGAGAACTCTTAATTCCAAACTATACTATCAGAATCTTCAGAATGAAATTTTTCATCACACCAGCGAATGATTAACAAAATTCCAATACCTCAGTGAAGTCTACTTGAAATATGTATAAATGTGCTCGCGTATCTAGATAATATTTAAAAAATAATTGATTTTACACAATATTTTAACATCTTTAGATATTAAAGGATATTAGAGAAATGCATTTAAATTAAATTTTTTACACAGTTTGCCACAATAACACTACGCAACTTTCGTTTCAACTTTTTTTAAAATAACGTTTGTTATCCTTGAGATATTTCACGAAAATATTGAAATTGTTTGTGAACAACCTGTATAACTTAATACCTATCATTTTTCATTCGTTGCAATTGATTTCTAAAAGTGACGTTCAAAAAATGATATTCCATATTTGACTACATTTCTCTAATATTTTATATTGGAACGCAGCGTCAAAAAGAGGCATTATTCATATGATCGGATATTTGCATTGAAACGGGAAATATTCAATATTATTGCTGTCCATAGTAGAAAAAAGCGATGGAAATTATTATCAAGCTGTGTACTTTTATCGTCCGTAAATAAATAATAAATTCGTGCAATGTTTCGCGTGGATGTGTAATTTCTAGAAATAGCTACTTTTTAAATGTCATTTTGTAATCATAATCCTCATTCAATATGAACTATTTATTGTTTTTCCTAAAAAGATATTTTATTTATTGTCAACGTTCCATACTTAGATAGCTATTTTACGTTCCGTACTATTTATAATGTTTCGTTATTCAATATTCAAAATTGTTCATATCCATAAATAGTAAGTTGTTTGTGAAATTATTAGAAATATGAGACTGCTCTAAAACCAATAACAATTTTTTATTTGATACAATTATTCGCAGAAATGACAATTGGAAAATGGTGTTCCATATTCGACTACATTTCTCTAACATTTGATGTTGAATCGTACCGTCAAAAAGCGGCGTTATTCATGAGATGGTCAGACATTTGCATTGGAACGGAAAATATTGAACACCATTGCTTTGTAGAGCAAAACCAAAACGTCAGAGGAGATCGTGCACCTTTGCAGCAACCTAAACCTTCCTCTGCGATATCGGCTCCCAGGTAACCCTACGGGTCCCGAACTAAATCTATCTGGTTTATCTTCGCTGATTTAATTTATTGCCTGGATATTACCCAGTGATATAGTCTGTAGTCTGAGTTATGGTCACTTAGGCCCACAAAGGCTAGTGGCTTTAAGTGACTTACTCGAATTACTTGAGACACGACGACCTGGTCCAGCCCAACGAGTCACTATCGAACCTGCTCTTTCACCCTTAGCTTATCTCTCGAACCAAACTCGATATAGTTATAGTATTTGATCTTCGATTGAATACTTCTTTAGAGATGATAATGCATCCTCGATTTTTAAATTTATTTTATAATTTATAAATCATTATTTATTCATAATAATACGACTTATAAAATATTTTAGGTGTCGGTATCTTGGATGATTATAATTGAAAATTACACATTGTAATAGCTTATAAATTGTAGATATTCCATATTAGAATGAATAATAATAATAATATTGTAATAGCACTGTTATTCTGGAAAAATAGAAACTATAATACGCCGCTTGTTAATATGTAAATTATCAGTAAATGTGTCTTCATAGAAATTTCAAAAAGGTTTGCCATGATATAACTTTCTCACAAAAAGTTGCAAATATCTCCTAAACTAATCGTTTTTCAACATACTTAGGTCAATACTTTTTTATAGAGAATAAAAAGCTGCATCGATTGGTGCATAAAAAATATACGGTTTCCTTTAAAAAATCAAAGTTAAAAACTAATAACACCAATATGTGCATCTTTTGAAACCATACATCAAGGTAGTAATACTTGGTGCCCACCCTGTATAATGTATTTAATATTATGTTGTTCACTATATATTATATAATGTAAATATGTAAATACGAATAATTTTACTACTATTTACTGAAGCTTTCGAGTGTAAGCTGCGTCCAGGAGGAATATTATTCCAACGTTTCCGTATTGCAGCTACCTTCATATGGTATCAGTGTGTCCTCAGAACCTTGATAAACCTAGCTGAAATGCGGGCAAAATTTTGGGATAATATTGCTTCTGGACATGGCTTACACCTGCAAGCTTCAACAAATAACATTAATCCGAGTCATCAAAGTCTGACATCTTTAATAACTTTAGTATTAGGTTCGCTGTCCCTTTTACAATATTTGTCAACTTACAGCACACAATTAGAAAAAGTTTCCGTCATAAATCCTTAAAGTTTTACAAAGTTCTCATTATTCTAATTTCTCCAAATCAAACAGGTTATTAAGAGGGTTCCTAAGGTGATTTGAAGTCACTGTTTCTTTTGCAAAATGTTCCCCGCGGCTTTGTTAAGAAGTTATTAGCGAAAAACATATGATACACGATGGTCAACTTCGTTTTCTAAATTAGGATGATATACTTTTCTATGTGGCATCTACTTGGATGTTTCAAGACGCGTACAGTGACCTACGACTCACGGGCATTCAAGGTCGTTGAAGGTCAACTGCGATGGAAAATATTTTATTTTGAGGAACAGATATGCAGTATATTAAACATTGAACATAGTATATTGAGCATGATAGCCCTTGACATGGGGATTATGTAGAAAAATATCTAATATTTAGTATTAGTGAAATAAATATCGAATGTGTGAAAAACTAAGATTATTTTTAAAATATACTAGTGAAAATTACCTTTCAAATGACAAACTTGTGAAGACGAGTTCACGATGTAATTGGTACGTCTGACATTTAGAAGTGGTAGAACAATATACTGTACCGACGCGAGGGAATTGTATGACGGTATTTCCACGGAACTGCGCATCAAGGAACGTTCAGGTGTAAGGAATTCCGGGCGGAGCCTTACGTTAAACGGCGACTTTGGTTCCATAATTAAGCGTACAAGGCTGTCGATGTCCTGTAATTAACAGGCCCGTTGGAAATAACGTCCGCGCGAGAGAGCTCTTACGAACTATGCGCCATTGACGTGACAAATACCTATTACTGTTCCATTCGTACGCGTCGGAGCGTCGCTAATCGACTCTAATCAAGCGCGATCGAGCACGCGTCGTACACGCCAGTACACGCCGAATTAAACGTTCCGTGAGAGCGCGATGTTTTGAGAATAAGATCAACGAGGAGCGAAGTCAGCGACGCCATTAGGACGCTTCAGCGGTTAAAGGTTAAAGGTATTCGCGTCCGGGTGACTTTCTGCAGTTCCTACATTAATTAAGCCCATCGAGAAATGAAACTCGCCGCCCGAGAAATTCCGTTTCATGGAGAAAACACCGAGGATGCGAAATGACATTCACCGGGAAGCTGTTCGTCTTCCGATCGAACTTATTCTGGAGAAACAGACATCTTTCAATTTGTTTGTTAAAGTCCTTTAGCTGATGTGCCTGTCACAGGACAGTTCTCTAATAGGTGTAGAATTAATGATTGATAATGAGTCAAATACGGTATAAAAACATCATTGAATTCGTGTAATGTCTTTAGAATTATGTATTTGATGAATCCATTTTGGAGCGCTATTTATACAAAAACTGTCTGTCAATTACTTGAAACATACAAAATTAACTAACCAAATCTAAAAACGACCACTCATGTATAAACCTATAGTTGCGGAATGACCCTTATGAGATTGATGCAACTTAAAAAGTGAATAAAAAAAACTGTATGTGATAATGCGCTCGCCACTTAATTAACGCAATAGATGATCGCAGTACTGGTTGCTTTTATGCGAAATTTTTCACCTGGAACTAGTTATCTCCCATTTTATGCTGACCCATGCGCATGACTGCTTTATTGTACATTATTGCGACGCGAACATGCGTTTTGTGGACATTTTTACACAGTGCAGTTTACGATATGGACGACCGAAACCGGCTGTTTGTGAAATTGTACTCCCAAGCGGTATTTTCAACCGTCATCAAATCAACCATTTGTGGATGACAACTTTTTTCAAGTGTACTTCTCGGTAGGTCAAATATATTTTCTGTATAAAACGAAAGTATAAAGGGTGATTAGTAACTGGTGGTACAACTGAAAATGTAATGATTCTATACAGACAAATAAATCGAAAATGCGGAATAAAATTCTTTCGTATCGGGCCTTGTTTTCGGGAAAATCGATATTGAAAATCAAAATATAAATTTCTTTTTTCGTTTAATAACTCTAATAAGTGGGAAATAATATATTGGTATTATCAAATTCTTCAATTTTTTCTTTTTTTTTCAACATTCTTGAACAAAATCATTTTCACTGGCGAAAGAGAATTCGAAATACTTCGGTCCAATATTGATCGTGGAGAAAAAAGTATACTACGCTCAGAAAAGAAAACTTGCGACCCTCGATAAAACACAGCGGGGACTCTGAATTAATCTGGGTTACATGAGCGGAGCTGGAGTGGGATCTTTACACTTCATCGAAGGTATTATGAATCATAGCACTTATGTTGACATCCTTGAAACTCACCTCCATTCCAGTGCTAATAAAATGGGATTTAAAGACGATTTTATTTTCATCCATGACAATCATCTGAAGCATTTTGTATGTAATACTAAGCAATATATATCGCAGAAAATATTATTCATTTCGAGATTGAATGATCGGAACAGAATATATTTACAACGATGTAAGCTATGCTCTACAAGAACGTTGAAGAAAATATAAATACAAGGTTTCGTTTAAAAAATAAATGTAAATAATAAATAAAGAATAGTTTCTCACATAACAATAAATGGGATAGATTTTCAGTTAATCTTATATAGTTAATTGATTGTTTTTCACAAACACTAACATTACAGGGTGTCCTAAAAATGTTGTACTTCCTCCAAAGGGTTGATTTCTGATATCATTTGCAGTAACGTTTTCCTTTGCGAGAAGGGAAGGTATTTTTCATTAATACCTCCTTAACAAAACCACGGAGAACATTTTCACAATGGAAAAAGTGACTGCAAATGACCTCAGAAATCATCCTTTCAGAGGAAGTACAACATTTTTCGGGCACCCTGTAGAATGGCGGATTGCATATTCTTTATCCCAGAAGTATTCAGATTGCAAAAATATTTTGCGAAAAAAGAGGTGCAGTTCGCTATAGACGGTCTTTTCAGCTTCACAAACGACTGGCCACGATCGGTATTCGAAACCCTCACTCGTAAAGTATGTCGGCAAATCTAAGGTGCATTTTCTACATGTGAAACATCACGTGACAAAAGAGTCAATCAAAGTAAGAGTACGTTCCCACTGAGCGACTGTACGCGGCGATCAAGCTGTCGACGACCACAAAAGAAAGTGGCTCGCAACATACGTGACCAATTGGTGACCGCGAGAGGATCTATTGTGTTGAATAGATCGCTATGCATTCATACCAGGTTTCTGTCCATTCACGACTTTGCGAGTTTTCCGATTATTATACTGAAAATGTGGCCAAAGACTGTATACAAAATAGTTCAGGAGTGGACAGGAGACAGAAAAATTTTATTTCAACAATTGATTTGAATGTTACAGTAATTTTTTGTTTTAACCCTCCAACGGTGCCTGGGTCTATTTTGACCGGAGGTATCAAAATAGTCATTTATGCTTCCAACATTTGGCAATCAAATTAAATAAATAGTAATTGCATTTGGAATAATAATAATAATAAAGACTAATGTGTCTGCAAGAAGAACTCATCAAAATATGTTTCAAAAAATAAATAATCGAAGCTGTAAACGGTCCTAAGCATCGTCGATTATAAGTATAATTATAAAAAAAAAGATACGACGTTCAAGGGTTAACAATCAACAATTGTCCAAAGGTAAATTTAAAGGTGAAATGGAACATCAGAATAATCATAATATTCAAACTCAAATAAGACATATGCTCATGTGAACTTTTTTCATTGTTTCTGTATCTCCAGGAAAGATAAAATCTGTCGAGTATAACATTTTTTCGAATGGTAATTAATATTAGCCTGCACGGAATAATAAGTATCGGCGTGATTATTGAATACTTGTCATATGCGGAGTTTACGATGCTTTCCTAATTACGTCACTGTACGAGAGCACGTAATTCGAGGCCTCCCTCCCTTAACAAGTAACTGCGTCGCAGGCTAGAATGTCTAACCACCTGCCGGCTAAATTAATCTTCCTTAATAAATGGAGCCTTCGCACATTCACGGAATTTCCATCTCCGAATTTATTTACAAGGTTTGTTAGCAGTAATACTAAGTTGCAATTACGTCCGGCGAATATTCCGATCGTCGTCGTCGCAGCGGAAAGTCAATTTCACTCTTGCTCTTGCACTGCTGCCGGACATAATTCATTGAACCCTTCACCTCGTGACTAATGGAACTTTAATTAATTGCTTTGCAGGATGCTGGATGTCGTTTCTTTACTGTCGATTAGAATGTCGTTGTTAATTTATACGAGATAAGACGAGTTTTCGCATCAGTAATTAATAAAGCATCCTTGCTGAATGTCCATTTTTTTTGTGAGAGTAATTGGATATTCATACTTATTTTTCAAATTTCAATTGTATCGATATTCCGTATCAATACATACTGATAATCAAAGTATTGATATAAGTAACATATCGGAAATGATATCACCGGTATCGATACAGTTACCGCTCATGTTCATACTCGTGTCCTCATATCGATTTGCGTTACCTTCTATTTTTATTGACAATCTACAGTATTTATTAATATAATTTCATCTGTATAGTTTATAGGTTTGATAAAGAATTATGTTAATTAATTTCGAAACTTCTCATCGGAGCAACACAGCCCTTAATTAAAAGTGTAATTAGTTATATGATTGATGCTCCGTCGTTCACGGATAATTAAATATTTTTCCCTTCGCTAGACATGCTTTCAAGATGGATCTTATTTAATCATATTTATGTTGTAAATACTTGATAAATCTGTGACGTAAACATGAAAATTAATTAAAAATGTTAGTTTCGTAAGAGAAAGGATCGGAAAATTAAGAATAATTTGAACAATTTGAATCTGTTATATAAACTAGTTTTGCTGTCAAGCAATGTATCTAATTGTAAGTTTCGAAACTATTTCGTAGAAGATTCATCGCCCTCAGATTGGTCAATGTTCTAATGAGAAAACGTTTATCGGGAGCAGTAATTAACTACCCGAATACTGCAGTCTAGGTTCGCTTAAGTTATCTATGACGTGTTTTGCTCTGCACGGACTGAATCGTTAGTCGAAACTTTGCACCTAACAAATGATTGCTAAAGTTCCAAGATTCTGTTTTGTACTGGATGCAATTCCAACATCGCCTTATCATCGTCGGATAGCATTGTATCGTAGACCTTAGAAAATGCAATATAAACTAAATTATTGATATAAATTAAAGAAGCAGTATGGCGACTCCCTTACCAAAATCGTACAACTGTAAACAGGCATACCTTTTGAACCAGTGAATTCCTAACGTTAAAAATTGGATTTTTGGCATTTTCTCGTCAAAATCTACGGGACAATGTAAAAGAAGACCAAAATTTTTGGTCCCGCAAGGTGAAGTTTAGCATCTATCGAAGAATATGTTATCATTTCTAACTTTTGCTCTATAAAATGGGTACTCACTTTGCTGATTCTAGAATATATATAACTCCTAATTATTGTACTTATATTTATTTACCGATACCACACATATCTTTCGGATATTGAGAGGCGTCGATTTTCATATTTTTAAACCTACTTATTTCCAATTTGCAGTAGCAAATACAATGTGTTATTTCGATGTCTACTCTTATTATATCTGTTCCGTTTTAACCAGTGTAACATACTGTACTTTAATACCAATATAGACTCTAATACACATTGGATTTTTCTAAAATTTTAGCCCTTAATTAACAAACTTTATTCTTTTGCAATTGCATTATTCCTATTCTTTTTCTATTTTATCACATCTATTTTATTTTAACCAAAATAATATAGTATAATCTAACATCAATGTAAACTCTAATATTCATAATAATAATAAAGAGGGGGTTCATCGAATCACTTCATTCTTTACCTGTTCTATTGTAAATATAACATTTATAATATATGTACATAGAAGAAAATTATGATATTATACATATAAGAAAATAATATGTACTGCGTCTGGTCTAGTAAAAATTGAATATTTTGTATTCCTAATCAGACACAAGCGACAGCATTTACTACAAATCAATATCGATATTCGACACTCCGTAAACTTAATCGGAAATGTCGTCGACACGATTAGAAATCATCAGGTACATTACTGACTGGCAGGAAACACCTGTCTGTAGGTGGAGAGGCAATTTCCTGGTTAGCCTAACCTCTGTTTACTCGCGCATTACGTTAGCCAGTCCTCCAGACGTCACTTACAGATAACGAATTTTGAAATTCATTAGATCATGAAACATCATTGTATTTAATTAACGACAAAATAGGACATTTATAACGTTCGCTGGTTTTCGACGAGAAGACGCTGCGAAACACTTCAGAAGTTCGAGTATGATGTTCTAATGTTCTATAAACAAAATTAGACAAAATTGAGGTGACTTAGGTTTTTCTGAAATAAGCATAAAATAAGTGTAATGCAGGGTTTCCTATTTAAATCGACCCAGTCAAATATCTCCGGGGATGATACTAAACAATGTTTCAGACAAAAATGAAACTATCAGGAGCACACTTTCCGATCTATGTAGATTTCTCTTTTTCACCTTTTTTTTTAATGGAATCGTATATTTGAATGCACTACTACTAATAATATTCATAGTTATTAAATGCTCGGCGAAAAGTTTCACCTCGTGTCTGACACGCTGTCACGTGGCAACGAGAGTTAGTACCTTTTTATTCGTACAGTATCATTTGACGCTCTCGCGGCGTATAAAGTTTTCAATAGTAATTGTCGACAGTCCAGCTGACAAATGGCGATCGTAAAAGCGACTGCGTTTCCGCTTTTGTTTGCTCGTTATTTTAAAAAGCGGCCATTAATGTTGGTGATGGCCGACCGTGACAGCGAGGGTCGGTGCCAAGAGATGAGCAACTTTTGCGTCGACGAATCGGCCGCCGTAAATCTGTCTGGCCATTCTGTCTGTCTTCCCGCGCGATTTCTCCTTCTTCTAACCGGTAGCAATATTAAAGGGTCGAGATTCGACGGTAAACGATCCGTAACCAAATATTTTTCCACTGGACAAACGAAGAATAATGAAAGAGAGAGGCACACGGTGTGCGTGTGTCCCTTCTCGTAACGGCCTGGAACTCGCCCTCCTGTATGTTGCCGTAGCGCTTTTTAAAAGTCCAGGAAACCAGTGCTGGAAACTTTGTTAAAGATTCGGAAATCTCGTCCGAAATTTATGGCCTCGCAAAAGTGCTCGGTTATTTATAGCAGGGTCGTGGGAACGAACGGTGTCCGGAAAAGTTTACGGCAAATACCGGACGAAATCAAGCAAGTATCGCGATGAATTTATGAAAGATTAAACGGCACCCCCTGGTTTATACCTTTTAGGATACAGATGTCCTACGATAAATATTCTTTTAACGTCGACGGCACACGTCGCATCGGTATAACGGGATCTAACTTGTTTAACTCTTTTTAGTGCTGACCGAAACATTAAACTTGAACGAGGAATGCTGAGACTTTAGGTTAATTTTTTCCTTCTGGGATCGAAAATTTTGCTCTTTTTTATGTAATCCTGTAGAATTTGACGAGAAAACTCCAAAAATGCAAGTTTTAAAGCAGAGGAGCCCTCTCGTTCAAAAGTTATACGCGTGTAAAGTTGGGCGATTTCAACCGTCCTTGACTGATAAGGGTGCAGCCATACTGGTGTTTAGTGAGCTGATCCGCTAGCTGGCAACACAAGCATTTAGTAGCGGATATTTTTGGTACATAATTTTGGACAGTACTATGTTACTTCTTTTGAGACAATCTCTGAAAGCTCCGTTAAAACTACATAAAAAGAAAGGAAAAGCTCAAACAAATATTCCATTGCTTTTCATTTTGATGCATCGTCTTAAACGTCATTAATTACATATTAGAACTCTCTTAAACACAAAATAATCTGCTCTACCACAGGAACTGTGGGGAAAATATTCAAAAATACGTATCCCTTGCACTATTATTTATTTTGTGGTTATAGTGTTCAGAAATTCTTCATCATTCAAAATTTCATAGAGAAAAAAACAAAATTGATATTTATTGTATGCCTATGTTTTCTCCAAAGGCTATATATCGACTAGAACAAAAGAGAATTTTGTTTCAGTTTAAAGGAAATTAATAATGTACATATATTAGAGTCTGTTCAGAATTTTCATCACAGGCATGGGGTTAAGCATTCGTACGTAGTACTCTTATTTTCTAAAATTGTCTCCCAACGTTTTACAAATTGGTGGATTGTTTTTTCTTGAAAACTGCATGGTTTTTCATCAAATAAGAAACGTTTGCAATCACCCAATATATTGCGGTATTTAAACACATTTTATTTTACATTTGCGGCTTGTTTTTGCATGTAATGCGATTCTCGGTTTGATGATTCTACTAATTCGGGACAACCCGTACAATCCAGAATCGCATGCCTCGACGGTGATTGTTCAGCTAAACAGTTATCTTATTAACTTTAAAGGCACGCGGAAGTTTCACTTATGTAACTTAAGATTTACTGTTGCAGTTCCGCCGCAAAGTACACATTGTATACTACGTGTTTGCGCTTACGGTTCCCCTTTAATTAACGAATTTACGGGAACTTGGGATGTGCGTAATTTAGCTTAGACAAGTCGTGTAATTAACATAATTCATTCTCGAAGTTTTGTCCGGGCGCGTTAATATAGCTCTTTAGTCGAAGAAACGCCTAATTACATGCAATTCCAAAGACCAACATTGTGATAGCTGATAATGCATGTTAATTCCAACCAGAGAGGATATGAAAGTGCTCACGCACGGGGTTTTTCTGCCTCCACTTTTGTCAGTATAGACAGACATAGATCATACCTTAGACTTGGACCATTGTATACTTATAGACCCGGCTTCAGAAAACATGATGTAATCCTAGATTACTTTATTACCAGATGACGGATATGGGCAAAGTGCTATAGTCTGTTGAGAAGTCGCAGTGCCGCGAATCTAAAGTGTTAGAGGGGAAAGGGGAGTCGTCGCCGTATCTCATTCTGTATAAATACTTACAGAAACTGAAACTGTAATATATATTTTATTTCATTACTCATTCATTTTTACTTTATTCTTATTATTTTGAATAGTGCTAACTCATTTTGTCAATTATAATTTGGAAGAAGTTAAATTTTAAAAATTAAAAGTTAAAACTCTTTGGTTTCCTGAGGTGAAGTTCAGCCCAACAATCAGTAGGTGAAATATGAAACATTAGGAAGTTTAGAACGATTTAAAAACGTCGATTATTTTCAACTCATTAGAATTATTATAGGAACGAACGAATTTTTATCTGACTCGTGTTCGTTGCAATTAATGCAGACGATTTTTATTTTGCATAAAGATCCACAGTATATTCGTAACAACACTTCGTACAGAACATCGTGTGAGGCATGAACCGAATTTATTTTGCGAAACTATATAAATCGACTCATCTGGCGAACAAATGAAGTGAAAATTTCAGATAGCACGTGCTTCGAAAATATGATTTTTTCATGCACATGTTACAGAACTCCTTTTTTTCACCTTATCAAAAGGTACGGAGATATTCGACATCTGCAATTTAAATGAGGCACGCCGCGCCGTACCTATATTTTGAATACGCATAACAGAAAGAGATGTACAGGTTCGGAATAGCTATGCAGCAAGTCTGCTTTAAATACGATGAAAACCGAAGTGTACGCAGTGTTGCCCAAGTGCCGCAGACCCATTTCCTAGATTAAGCATAGGAACTTCCGGGCATACTGTTGGACGTTTCTCTTACGGTGGCCAGTTGACCGTTTTATTATGGTTGTTACATCCTTCTACCGTTGAAGCGGCGGCAGCCAGCAAATCCTGGCATTAATGCTCGGGAATTATCTTTTGAGCCACTTTCGTATCCCGGCACAATCTAATCTATATCTGAATTCGCGCGGCGATGGTCCCTGTTGGATTATCAATAAGTTACCAGCACAATGAACTTATTGTTCGTTGTCAAAAATTAATCAACGATCTCAGAATCCTACTAATAAGCAGAGATTACGAAGTGCCGATGAAACGATCTCAGAAACGATTTTAAATAGAGATTTCGAAGTAGCCCATTTGATACTTTGTTTCAAGAGCCGGACTGTGTGGTCTAATCTAAACAGTCTGGAGATACGAGGGGACCCTGGTTTCCTTTCGGGATTCCAACGGTTTTCCTTTCAGCATCAGTCGAAGCTGAGAATTCGTAAAGTGAAGAGCTTCCTCACGCTCCGTGAAATAATTCTATGATTAATATCTATATATTCTATCTTCTATGATTATTTTTACTGTGGAGAACAATGTTAAAAAAGTAGCAACATTTTAAAAACTAGCATGTACGAAATGTACTCACTAGTTGGAATAATGTGACGACAAATCAAAACTTGTCTCCCACTCTACTTAACCCCTTTCCAGCATCCCCACGCTTCCGCCACGGTCCAATCACGTGACGCGTTTCGTCTTGCATGTATCCCAATGTCACGTGGTTAATCCAGTAATGACAGAGAGAGGGTAACTGCATTCCCCTCAACTTTCCCTATCTGGCGACACTGATATTTTTAATAGTGAATTGCTACTGTCCATAATTGTAATAGTTTTAAGTATTCGCAAGCTTATTTTCACCTATTAATTTACGAATTGAAAAGTTTTCATTTGTACGGAATTATGAAATTTATTTAAATTACATCTACATTTTCCTTATAGCCCAGACGCTTCTATAACGTGTGAAGACAGTTTTCCCGGTTTCTTCTTCATATGTATATTCATTTCTGGTTTCTATTTTTCCCGAAAGTAGTGCGTACACATTGTGCAACCTGGAAACCCAGGTGCAGATTTAAAAATATATTTCAAGCATTCTCCTGCGTGACGCGATTTGCATTCTTTGAAGCTGCCGTGCTCTCAGAATAAGACAGCTTCGTGTACGTATTTTACAAACCTACTTTCAGAGCGAGTTGAATTATTTGCTTTCCCAACATGTCACATACATTCTAAAAAATATCTTATTTCATCTCAGTGAGGAATTGTATTATGCAAATTATTAAACGGAATGTAATATTCATAACTGTAAAATGATATAACGATATATCAGGAGCTGATGCATTCAAGAAAGATTCTTAGCGTATAATTTGTACTGTTGTTTAGATACAGTTTGTCTGAATATAGAAATCAATATAACCTTGGGCTTTGATAAGGGTTGACTAAATTGTTGTTACTCAATAATATAAGTGATTAAATTAATTCATTAAACAATCATTTGTTAAACGAAAACTTTGCTATACTGAATTTTTGCTTTTTTTGTCTTTGTACTATGACTCTAATAATTCTATGACCCACTGTAGATTTTGGAGACAACTCTCAAAAAGTTGAAAGTTTCAAAATTGTAAAATACTATATGGCTACTAATGTTACGTCAACAATAATCCAGTGGTAATCCCGGAAATACGTATGATCCAATGATTCAGATTCAGACAAACTCGTGCCTTGACGTAACAGAAGGGAAGAAGATTTAAACGTCAGAGTGCGCCACGTGTGGGAAATAGCGTACACGAAACCAGACGCGCGGTTGTCTTGGGAAACAAAGACGGACAACTAGACGCGTGAATTTTATCGCGACGGAAACCATTCTTCGCGGGTCTCGTAAAAAGTCAGTGCGGATGCACGAACCAAAAAGAAAAAAAAATGGGGAAAAAAGGAGAAAGATAGCCTGGGTGGATCTCGTTTCCGCTCGCGTGTGCGCCGCATAAAACATTTTTTTACGAGCTGTTCCTTCGACCCGCGATATTCCCTCGCGCATTGACGAACCTCGAAGGAAATTATGATAAAATATGAGCGGGCCTGTCGATTCGGTCGATAGCTGGCGCGGTGTGCGTGTATGTGTTTCGGTTCTGTTCGGTTCCGTTTCGTTCCGAAACATCGGACGGTTAATTCCGCTAAATTAGCAGAGTTCTGACAACGCTCGAGCCTCGGGGAATATTAACAACACGTGGAGCAAAGCAGTTCATGAAGCTCGAGATGCGAATAATTACGGCAAGCCCCTGGCTCGACGTGCCTTTCCCTGGGAAAAACGTCGAACAACTAATTAGTAACTTTGTTCTGCTAACCAAGCTGACAATCAGCCAGAGGTGAACTAACTGCGATCTGACGCGAGCCACGATTGGATTTCAATTGCTCCGTCAACTTACATGGCTTTCACGTCATCGACCAGTTTCACCTGTATTTGATCGGTAAACTGCAAGAGTGCACAGAAAAGAAACAGTAACCTAATTAGGACTGTAAATCAATTTCGAACTTTGTACTGTAGAATATACATATGTATAGCTGGGTAACCTATTTCAAATAGTGAATAGTAAATAGTTTCAGTTGAAATGATACGTGCACTTCTGAGTATAAAATACTTTATTTGTTAGAAATTTGAAATATTTTTCTCCAAAATTTTACCCAGTTCTAGTACAGTCAGTCGTAATAGTTCCCATACGTGTAATCTAAAACAACCAACAGTATGAAGTGCTTTGGTAATCTCTAGAGGACTGAACTGAACGTTAAGTGGTTTCTGGGTAATATACTGTCTTCGTAGAGAAATATATAAGATAGAAGGAAAAGGAGGAATGGAGTAAAAAGTTCAAAGTCTAAGAGTCGACAGGAGATGGTTAAGAGAGACTTGTGAAAGAGAAAACTTAGAAAATGAACTATTAAGAACGAAGAGCTCCCGGCAAATTAATATATTTGAAAATGTAGACGTAATCAAATAGTGGAATAATTTCAACATGATAATCATGACACAATCAAGCTCATACATATGCAACAACCTAATATACAGGGTGTCCCACTGTCACCACGATTTTTCGGACACTTTCGGTGACTTGAAGGTCACTTTCATTTTTTTAAATGCCATTACATCTTTTTTAGAACATATTATTGCTTATCTCAAAACAAGCCTGCCTTACTGTTAAGATCAGGCCAAGATTATGCCAAGATCATAGTATACTAGACTATTGAATTCGTCTTGACATAAGCAATAGTATCATGTACACATAATATCGTGAACAGTTTTCCTTTTTGAATTTTTTTCTATGTATTGCATTTCGTAGCCGACTGAAAAGTAATTAATTTTGTTCCAAACATTTTCTCATCTGGCTACCGGAAGTGCCCGAAAAATCGTGGCGACAGTTACATGGGACACCCTGTATATGGCCGATATTACAGTCAACGTGTAAATTGAAACAGAATTCTTTTTCTCGAGGAGTGAATCCAATACGTGCACGCTGCGTTTAAATGGTTCATAAAGACAAATAACTTATGCTGACCTGCATGCCACGCAATTCATAGATAAAATTTCACGGTAGAGTTTCCCCGACGTATAAAAAGGAAACTTCTATTCTCTCGAACGAATATTCAGATCGTTCGCATGCTCAGGGAAGAGCGAACAGTCAAGATAATACCAAACCGTTTGGAGCCCCTCCCCACCCATCCTCTCCCCCACCGAATAGTTACACGTTCGATTGCCACGGCCATGAATGTCTATCGAATCGACTCCAGTCTCTAGCTGGATCCATGTAAATACCAGTATCAAGGTTTCGAGTAGGCATTAGAGTAGTATTCAGTTTGCGTCGCGCTCGTTCGGGCACAATGCACCGAAACGTCGGTCGAGTTTCACGCGGTTCTATTTTCCTGGTCGGAGTTTATTGAACGCGAACGGAAGAAAACGAAACACATTGTCAATGAATACAAATAGAACTGGCCAAGATATGTGTCGATACGTGCCGCATGTGTTGCTACCTATGGGCGCGGTACATTTCTGATCGCGTATCTTGAGAAAAGGCGCAGAGCCACGACGGCTGATGCTTAAACTCTTGCTATTCTTTCCTCAACTACCATAATTAGGACTACATTGTTGTCAATACTATTCTACAGGGTGGCCCAAAAATGTTACGCTTCCTTGAAAAGTTCAAAGTTCATTTTATGTTTCAAAATTCAGTTTCGAAGCTAAAAATTCTGAAAAAATTTATAATTGTGCATTCTAATAGCTAAAATATGCCTGATTTTTTACAAAATTTTCGATTGAACAGGACAAGAGAAATCACGGGAAAGCCTGATTTTCTCAGTCACCCCATTACTATCCCTTATGTCGACGTATAGGGTTGAAAATTCGCACAAAGTATTTTCTTTGGATGAGCTATTGAATGGCCTATTTCAAATTTAATTTGGTCTATGGGCACGTTCGACCTCCTCATCCGGCTACACGCCTTATTGTATACACCATATTGTACATACAAATTCTTATTGTGCTGCGAAGAACATGTTCTCTTGATTAGTACGACTAATCGAGGTTCTACTGTATCGTAAATTGAACAAGTGAATAAGAAGTTTCATAGAAAAGAAATAATTTTTTTATTGATATTATCACACCGATAGATCCCATCCCCTATCATCGACGATCGAGCTCAAAGCGGTCCCTCAAAGGGTATCGTGCACGTCACTTTCACACATATCGAAACATGACCGTACCGAATTCATTAAATAGTTCCAGGACTCTTTCAGTCCCTGATTAAACCACGGCGGACAAACGATTCGAAACAGATGTAACATGTAACGTCGAACGGTGCGATCGCGATGGAACTCTTCGAAAGAGCGTCCGAAGGCTTCAACGTGACAGCTAAAATGAGAGGATAAAAAGCGGGCATCTGTCCAGCGTTCCGTTTTAAAATCGATCACCTTAACGATCGAGCTCCAGAATAAAAGGAGCGCCAGCGATCAAAAGGTTCGGATTTATTCCACTCTACGGAGCGTGTCATCCACGCTTCGTTCTACTTTCGTCGCAACCGAATCACTTTGTTTCGGCGGACAATAAACGGTCACATGACCTGTGATCAATCTACCGAGGGACGGTCTAATAAAATATCATCGGCCGTTTTCGATGCTCCAGATACCTACTGTCAAGAAAATTCCGCGTTGGAAATCCGCAGATGGGACAGCTACGGTAGTGCACGGTTAAATTTACAGTGGAACGCGTCGCACGTTGCGGTCGAGGACTGAAAACGCCAGGCAGAGTCGCCAGATTAGGACTTGTGTCTTCACTCTAACTTCCCCTTCCATGACGCTATTCCCCACGCTTCCGCCGCGTGAAGTCACGTACGATCACGTGACGCGTTTCGTCTCTGTCATGCGTGCGTCACAATGTCACGTGACTCTAATCCGATACTAGCAGATAGATGGTAACTTTTTCCCCTCATCTGGCGACTCTGGTAACGCGATATGTCACTTTCCCACTCCTGTGCTGATTTACAACTGAAAAGGGAACATATTTGAATTACGCAAGCTGATTTTGACGAAACTCATGCAAGACTTAGTTCTCCGAAAAATATGTAACACGTGTCCGTTTTATCGGCAACACCCACATTTAAGGGGTTAGAACAGCCCTCAAAATTCGGGGGCCAAACCACATTTTTTTAGATATCTCGGAAACCACGGGTCGAAAAGATTGAATTTTTAAGAAATTGTATGTACCGTCGTAGAGAGTCCTTTTTTGTCCCCGACTGTATGCAACGAACATTCCGTGCAATTAACGAGGTTCTACTGCATTGCTATATCATCGCACGATACTTGATCCTTCGCGACGTTATTTAAAAAAGCAGTCGTACTCACGGGTTTTCCGTTGCGGTTTCCGTCGCGGTTGTCGTCACGATTCGGATGACGTTGAGAAATGACACGGGGGGTAAGGGAGAAGGAAGCCGGCGAAAAGCCGAGATGGAAAATCTTCAAAAATACCTTCGTCTCCTTCGGCTGTTGTTGGCTTCTTGAGATAATGGAATAGTTGCGTCACGGCATTCCCGATGCGCCGCAATGCCTCCAGTTATTTTTCAAAAGCGTCGCTCCCCACCCTGTCGGACCATCTGGAAAGATACGAAAGAAAATTTGTTGTCTTCTGGCTCGACCTTCGTACACGCAATAAGTCGCACAATAAAAACAAGGATAACAACTCCGCCATAAAGCAAGGAAAGTCGAGAGAGGCCGAAAGGCGATGAGAGGGAGCTTTAAGCCGGCTGCTAGCGGAGCAGGGGGGGTGGTACGTTCACTTTGATCCCCGCTGTGATTATCTTAACTGACTTATGTTTACCCCTGAAGGTAGGCAATAACTTAGGTACCATCTTTTTCATTAAATATTGCCTTACTCTTGTTGCGAGCGCGATAGTTTGCTGTGAATTTTGGTCGGCGAGGTCAAGCATTTGATACTTCAATTTAGTGGCGAGAGTGTTCAAATTCTTTCAATAATCAGAATTTTAAACGCGGTAGGAATTTTTCACACGAATTATTTATTCGTGTTCTTACTGCGTGTCTTATTAATAATAATTAATTATCATCATTTTCAGTCATATAAAAGGTTCAGTCGCATATACAACAACAATTCAATAACCTTCTTAAAAAAATAATACTAATTAATCAATAACCACGCAGACAGTTAATAAAATAGTTACAATAATGTTTTTGATTGAGTCATCTCTAATTAGTGTTAAATAAAGAATATTTATCAAATTGAACCCATTGAAATGTGTGAAACGCATAGGGAAATCCTAATTAAATTAGTTGATATTTAAATTGTTGTAATCTCGGAATTATCGACGCTATTTTAATAAAACTTAGGCTATCAGAGAGCGCGAAGCCAGCGCTTTGAAACGGTTTTTGTTGCATTACGGTACAACGCGTGGTTCCCGAGGTACCATCATGTAAAGCAGGGCCAAGAAACTTCTTCCCCGCTGTAGCTTCACGACTCCCACTACCAATATATCGGTTCCCCCACTATCAACTAAATTATTGAATAAATCTATGAATTAATATTTTAATTATATTTTTAAATTCTAATGTAAAAACGTTATGAACCTTTTTTTGAAACCATTGAAGTTACAAGATAATAGACGTTACAAGATATATTCCTAGCAAAAACGTATAGGGGAATACATACTGTTACCTACAGATTTGGTACAGTTGCATGATCTAAATAGATTATTTGTTTCGCCAAGGATGTTTGCACTCAACTTTGGACTAACCAACGAAATCAGCTCTTTCGAGAAACTTCGCAAGAAATTAACGCCAGTTACCCCCGAATTAACGTAAGAATGCAGAGTACAGACAGAGTATTCCTTTAATGTTAAAGTCACAACGAAACTGTATATTTGCGTTGAAATAATTGAGTAATTGCGGCTGGAGTACGTTTCCACAGTTTTCAACTGGTGATAAAGTGTCTACTTATCACTTGCAAACTTCTTCAGTTAAACTGTATATTTAGAAGAGAAAACAATGCAGAACATGAATTAGAAAAAAAACTGAAACAAAGTTAAAATATATGGTTGTTCGAAAAAGTAACCTCTGAAACACTGTTTAAATGTCATGTATTAAAATAAGTGAAAATGAGTGTACTGGGTGTGGGACCATACCTGTCAAAGTTCTCCGATATTTTTGGAACACCGTATACAATATATAAGTATTACATAGTAAAATCATTCGACGTAATTTCATAACAAGAAAAAAGATGAATTTAACGTGTAAACGTGTATACGGGACATATAATTTTCCCGTAAATACAGTGATATCAAAATGATTGTTAACGGCAGAAGCGCGAAGTAATGGCGAACGGCTTGTGAACGTTACAGCGTGCTCGTGAAAGCGTCTAACGTGGAGACAGTGAGGGAAAAAGAGGGAAAAATAGGACAGCGGAAGGTGAAAGGGCGTAAAACGCGCAACAGGAGTCGCGAAGCGTGAAGCTTCATGATATTTGAAAAAAGAAATAAAAACAGAGAATGGGTGACGGGGACGGAGACCGGAAGGAATATAAAACGCGGAGGAAGCTTAACGCGGTGAAGGCAACAGTGATATACATTACTACTAAATAGAATCTTTGTTTTCTTCATTGCTGCAATGAGCTACAATTCTTCGGAGAAATCAATTAGATTAAATGCAAACCCGTTCTAACAACACTGGAATGTTTTTCAATCATGTAAAAGTATGTTAGAGACATCGAATAATAGTTTTAAAAATGTGAATCGTATTATACACTTAGCTGGGCTCACTGTATACTATACATACATATGTTACAATCCCGATTCTAAAACGAAATGATCAATTCATTTTCAAAAGTGTTTAATATTAATATTTTGGTAAAGTAGCAAATTAGAAGTAAGCATTATTCGTGATATAATTAATTTTGAATGAATGGAAATAATCAATTATTAAAAAATATATCGAAAATTTAGGGAACGACGAATACAACAAGAGTGAACTTCCTCACGAATTGAACTCCCATATTTGTTCTGTTCCAAATTTATGTACAAACATTTACCTTATTAGAAGTGTATTCATTGCACCATGTTGATTACACGAACTCTCTTATTTAATACTAAATAACGCACAGAACATTGAAAAATAAACGAAATAAATGTCACATTTTAAAGAACGCAAGAACGTACGTGTGAGGCACGAACAAACAACTGTACAACGAGTGAGAAAGGAAGCTGTTTACGGGAACTTGCTTCATACCTTCAATTGCAAACTTTAGTTTTCAATGCATAACCTTAGACCATATATACTTATATAGACTGGGATCGTGATTTTTTAATTTAGAGTGAATAAATGAATAAACTATGATAAATTACGGTTAGTGATTTTGCATGCCATCACTAATCATATAAATAAGTACTTATGTATAACTTATGCCGCGTCTATAAGCATATGTGGTCACTGTGGTCTAAGATTTCGGCGAAGTGGACGAAGACTTCCGATGATCGACGACGATCGCCGATCAACGGTTTTCCGTTGAACAACTCCTCGATTGTCCTCGTCGTCCTCGAACAGTCGCGGAGCAACGAGGAACGCTGGCGAGGTGTATCACGTGTCGCCCATTATAAACATTGTGTTGATTACGTGCGCTTCATGTTTCGGTTTCCGTGTATTCGTTAAAAGTGTTTTTCGTTACGATTCCTGACATACGCGAAACGTTCCATAGAAGACAACTACATAAATAGTAAGTGTACATAGTGAAAAATTCTCATTTGATCCATCGTCTCTCTTTCCGAACGTTCTCAAAAATACTGGACTTTCTGTGATCGGTTACATACGACATTTGCAAGTTACTGTCGAGCTGTTTTCGTTTAGAAAGTTAGTCACTGTACGTTCAGTTTTGAGGTATAATGCGCCACAAAATTTTAGAACCATGTACGTTTGCCGAAAGCGGATCTGATCATTGAATTTTAGTAGTTTACGAAGAAGTGAACAACCGAGTTTGACTTCGGAACATTACGGCTATACTTTTTTTGACTATGCCCCCGGCTTTATGGAGTGCATTCTCTGCATAGGGAATCGTTTGAGGAAGATTGGTAGCGATGCGAAACTGCCGCGGAAAATGGAAAGTGCAAAGACTCGCGATAAAATCAACCGATCGCCATTATTTTATACTATCTTCCGATGCACTGAATCAGCTTGAGCCTCTAATAACTAAAACTGAACGCTCTACAGTTTTTATCATCTTATCTGTGCTGTGCACTCATCATTTGAATTTCATTAGCAATGCAAACGTCCATATTTTAATGCAAAAATGTAGGAGATCTTGCAGAGAAGATCTTCTGTGCTATAGATCAAAATGATTTTTGTTTACCTACATTCATTTCTTATACCAAACGAAGTCGTAAATTAAATTTTCGCATCTGAAATATTCATTTTAGTCTTTCATCAACAAGTGAAATTTTATTCATGGAGAAATCTAATATACTATAATAAGCAGAGGTCAATTTCATGAATATGGATCTTTATACAAAATAAAAATTATTCAAGTTAATTGTAAAGAACGTTATATCAAAACGTATTTTCAATTTTAACAATAATGTTAATAAATCGGACATAATATAACAATATCCCTATATTTTTCTAATGTTTTTGCAGTTTGTATTTGATCTATGTATTTTTCTCAACAATGCATGAAACCCATAATGTTATTATATGTTATATTAATCTTTTGTTATTCATTATTAAGTCAACGACTTCATATAATTCGATGTGTATAATTAGGCAATTACTAATTATCTCGTACAAATATTTATTAATTATTAATTACATTCGAATTCGAATTACTTTCTTCATCTTTTCAGTATTCCTATGGATTTGACCTGCGAGTAAAAAAATTTTGAGGCGGAAACTTATTCTGTCTAATAATATTTCGTTAATCTAAAATTTAAATCTCTGCAGGATTATACACTAATGCGAACAGAAAGCGAATAACCGCATAACAGTGGTAGGAATGAGAAAGACAACTGCGCGTGGGATTTCGACTGCATGGTTAATGGTTGTAGCTAATTTTGTATTCTGTGGTCTGTCTTCTCATATTCCGATATGACCAAATCTTTAGATTTGATGCCAATCTGAAAATTGGTAATGCAGAGTGTATATTTGAAAAATGTATGTAGGGTTTGGGAAATCGAAATCGACGGAATGATTTGAGACTGGATTACCGTAATCTTCAATAATATCAGGCGATTGTATAAGTTCGTGCCCGAGTTTCATAAATGTCGCAAACTGTACTGCACAGCGGAGTGTAAAAAAAATTATACAGTCACCATTCTTTTCTAATTGTTTGATTAGATGATTGTGTACAAGTTCGTACCCGATTTGAAAATAAAATTCAATGTTTAAATTTTAAAGAATAGTATTCTTAGAATACAGCTTTATCAATCAATTATACAGTTACCATTCTTTCCTATTTATTTTTATAAAATATTAAAACAACAATACATAAGCTTTAATTTTAAGTAAATCTTAACGCGGCTTATCAATTTAATAAACAAGTATATACAGCCGCCTTGTAGAAAAGAATGGTGACTATACACGTGTATACATAATTGATTAATAAAGCTGTATACTTTAAAATTTAATCATTGAATTTTTTATTTTCGAATCGGACACGCACTTATGCAATCATCTAATAAAGCGAGAAATTAATATAAACGAAACGATGATTTTACAGAAACGGAACCGACAACAGACGACCATGTTGCTCGTCCCACGCATGCGCACGCCACTCGGCACGCACTACGCAGTTCCAAATTTCAAACGGTTCGCCAGCCTTTCGACGTTCACCGGAGAAACCCGAATACATCAGGTATGTCTTTACGAGATACATATTTGACAATTTTGTGTCAGAATAAACACGGCATTAGTTCCTACAATTCATTTTTCGAGTAATATTGTACTTTACTCGTAAGTGTAACGAGTAAAGTACGTAATAATACGTACTCGTTTCTGACACAAAATGTCAAATACATATCTCGTGAAGTATTGACACTTCGATGACCTTCAGTTAGTACTTTTATATGTAGGATAATAAAAGAGATCGATTGATTTAACAAAAAAATTGGGTTGCTTTAAAGAATAAAGTTCAATTGCACCTGGTGCATTCACATAAAAAATGCAGTTAGGACATATGATGTTTTCGTCTATCATTTTTTTCTATTTTTACTTAGAAAAGAGCAGTAACTTGCCCCAGTTCTCAGGATCACCCTGTATAGAGTTACTGTGTGTATGGCAGGAGAATTGAAGAACAGTGGGATCACATCCATCCCCATGATTGCAAGATAGTAGTTGAAGGTATGCCAAAATGCGTTTTAAGTTAGTCCTAAATACCAAAGCCAAACCTAACCCAGGCCTAACCAAAATTGTTTTCAAGTAGCTGTAGGAATCTAACTCTGTGTGGTCTGTGACAACTAGTAACCAACTAAGAATTAGAATACTTAACCTAACGAATGTTTGTATTGTAATTTGGAACGAAATTTGGGTAAGTCTGGGTTGAGTAAGGAGGGGGGTTCGGAGGCCGTAATATCTCGCAAATCTTAGTCATCTGGCAGTAAAACTTATAGGAAAACGATTTTACGAATGATAACGTTAATAACATATTTAAAGGTCATTAAAAATGGGCGAGGAATTATTTTTGATAACTTTCTTAGATAAGTAGTATGTTTAAAACTTTGAGTAGCTATAACGGCCCTGATCAAACATTTGTTGTAAAATCTTCGTTGATTGCAGTTTCACTGTACTTTCTAGGTACTCTTCAAGTTCACGGTTCACTGTACATCTTCAAGGTAGCAATTAGACCATACTGTGTGCATGTAACGTGAGAAATTGGTTGCAAGCTGGTTGATGGTCTGTCGCGACGAGCGAAGGGCGGCGCGTGTACCATGCGGTTAATTTCGGCGCAAAAGGAACCCCGGAGCCGAGAAAGGTATGGCGAAATATGAAATGAAATTTCCTTTTTCCGTCATCGTTTGTACGGTGCATTCCGACGTTTCGAAATGCACGACTGTAAACGAGAGCGTGGATGACGCTACTTGGGTCATACTTTAATGCCACGGGCTCCACGCACTCTTGTTTTTGACGCGTTCACGCACTGATGCTATGATTCTTTGTTTACCCTTTTCTCGAGGACAATGAATATAAATGTACTTTGTTTACTATTTTCTTCCTCGTTCATAAAAAGGCTGACTGTCTGGCGATTTAAGCACAAACTCTTCTAGAGAAATGACGCTTTGATTAAGATTAAAACCATTAAACGTGTTTTTCACTGAAATCTCAGTGACTACGTATTGTGCATATAATTCCTGTTAATGAAGGAATTTCGAATCCATCCGTGTAGAGGACGTTTAAGCCGATTAACGTTGAAATGTGTTCTACTTTGTTAGTTTATACAATTTTGAAATGCAAATTTTCAATTTTTTTAACTTTCTCTGTAATATTTTGAATTTTTCAAACTGCCCTTGTAAAATTATTTATATTTCTTTAGGTAATTATTCAGGTTATCCCTAATTTGAGAATGTAAGTTTGGATGTCGTATGCTGTGTAAGAATATATATGGGATCTTAAACGAGATATAAAAAATTTAATTAAAATGTATTTTATGGAAAGAATCAATTGGTGAACATGGAGAAACAAATAGGAATAATCTCTTTGGAAAATAACACAATGTATTGTTGGTTGTATTTCTATTGTTTGGTTACACGAATTTAAATAATTCACATTTAACCTATGCTCGTTAATTTTCATTGTATTTGTAATTTAATGAAAGTAAGTTTAATGAGCAAGTGATTAAAATATTAATTACATGATTGATAAATGAAAATTGAAAACATAAGTAATTTTTTATCTGTACTTTGCTATTAAAATAGCTCAGTTTCGGCAAATTATGAGGTCATGAACAGTATCAGATAAATATGAAATATTAAAGTAAGTTTACAATGCTGCTCGCGGGCAATATTTCCTCCGGTGTTGATTTAATTCTGTGAATTAAGTCAACAAGCTCGCGTGCAAGAAAGATTTGTGAATCGTACGTTCTCTACTGAAATATATTGGTCGGTAAATTCCAGAGTTCTGTTGCTGATAATGGAACAATATTTTCTGAATGGTTATATTAAATGCGCGTAACAGCGAGCGGAAATGATGCATTATTCAACTATGATAACATATTGCTTAAAAGTGCAGTAATCTTTTTGAATGTGTAATCAGAATGTATAATTCATTTCTATCGTCAATATTCCCATATTAGACTCCTGTTTATCACAATATCATTAATACTTTTGCTGCTATGTCAGTCATATATTTTCGCGACACAATTCAATTACCAAACTTGGAAATTAATTTTTATTAGTCTATTAAATAAACAAAATTTTTATAGAACGTGTAAGGTGTAAAATTTCATCGAAATTGGTCAATTGGTTTACGAGTTATAAGCAATCAAAAATGTTAAAAGTCCGTTAATTTTCACAATTTTTATTCGTTTATAACTCATATACCAAATAATCAATATCAATTCAATTTTCAACATATATATAACTTAGTCTACAAAACACATTTTTCAAATTTCGTTACAAGCCCGACTAAAAAAGGTGTAAACAGCAGCTTCTGCTAATTTTTTCGTAATTAAGATTGAAAGCTATTTTTCCAAAATTTTCATTGCACATTTTCCAGCACAGACTCTAGTGGAGTGTAGGAGGAGGGGCACGGTAGGGACAAAATGAAATAGTTGACAGGTGGGGGAACCGACACAGTGGTAGTGGTAGTCGTGAAGCGACAGTGGGGAAGAAGTTGCCTGAGTCTGATCTACTAAACTAATCTAACTTGACAGAAATGTTTGGTACATTTACAAAAAAAGGTTATTTGATTTAACTGTGTGGCATAAATTATGACTGTAGTGTGTTATAGTACCTATCGTCGCGGAGTGTATGCAGTCTGCTAATAAGTATTAAATGAATGCAAAAATGTAGGCTCGTATCTTTTGTAGCTAATTTTCTCGGTCCACGACTGAATCTACGTTTCCAAGGGAATTCGTTCATCATTGTCTTTCACAGTTCACAGAATATTGTAAGCGACCATAACGAGAGGCTGGTGAGACCAGCCGCCACAAAGCTCCAATTCCATGTTTCGCGTCGTTGGTCGTTCCCTTTGCCTCTCGGAGCCGGAGTTGCAAGGCGAAATTGCAGGGCGTACGGCTAAAGGGTCGTAGCTATTGTTCGAGGGAGAATTCAAGAAGTTCTCCTGACACTAGTGAGCATCTTTCCCGCCCTTGGTCGATTGCGACTTGATCGAAAGACGTGTCGAACGTGCAGCCCCAAGCAACGATTGCTTATTGATCATAGATCGCCACGGGTCAGTTCGCTCGCATCCTTCGCCCCTTGAGACGCCCGTAGAACTTGTCCCCGCTGCGAAACTTCCTTAATTATCCTACAGTTCCCGAGGAATAATTCGGCCGATTCAAACAGCGAGGTTTACAAATCTTCTCGACACCACGTAACAAACAAGTTATCGCCGAGGGGTGGGGGGCAAATGAACGGAGGGAGACTGGTTCGAAGGAACAGGTTCCGGTCAAAACGCCGACTCGACCGCTCCCCAGACCGGCTCCTTTTGAAAGTTTGACTCCGTTGTTCGCCCATATGATTCGTTTCGACGGTTTCACGAACTTCCCCGACAATGAAAACCTCGGAGGAATTCGATCACGCTTCGCGGAGTTCGACCGAGCCACGGAAAGCGCCGCGCCGCCGTCGTCTAACAAGCGTTTCGGTTCGATAGAACAAACCGGAAAGATACCGAATTTATCAGTCATAGATTAGTGCTGCACTATCATTATTCATGCATTTATGTTTGGTATCTCATCTAAGTGAGACCTCCCGAATATCTGTTGCAGTTGTGACAACCAGAGACCATAGCTCTTATAACCAAAGGAGAAAAAGTCATAAGATATTTTCGTCTAAACTTCACCTTCTGAGACGAGAAACTTGGCACTTGTTTTTATACATTCCTGTCGATTTTTTATTGGGAGTTCTATTTCGAAGAGTATTCAAATATTAATTCCGGCCACAGTGGACTCTGAAAGCTGGGAATTTGATTTTTGTCGCCGAGGTTCGTTCATTCGAGACAGTGTGCGCCGGTGAAAGCGGTAAGAGTACGTCGCGCAATAAACGTCAGCGGAGACACAGTTTAAGGCTGACCATCGCCGGGACCCTTGCCAAACGAACTTCTCCGTGCAGTTTTGCTGGTCGATTTGCTCGTTTAGCGGGGCCCTCTTGGCGTCGGCGAGGAGCTGTTTCCGCCTGGTTCCGTTCTCGTATCGTTAGCATCGTCACATCGCCGGCACGTTCGTCTCACACCCTTAGGCTTACTTTCCCGAAGCTCCCGGCTGTCACTCCGACAACACAAACCTCGCAAACAACCGTTGCCAAGATACAGTGAACCGTTCCTCGGCTTCCGGACCTTGTGGCACCGACAACCGGCACCCAGAAACACAGGAATGGCACCAGAAACGGCACCAACGGGTACCGAACGGGGCGCCCCTTTTCTTCATACGTCAAGTTGGAGCGGAGTTCACGGCTACCGGTCTCTGCGGGCGGGCGAACTCGCCAAACTGCTGAGTTTGCAAATGTGTTTCGTCAACCCGCGACGCGTATCCGCTGCTGCTCGCCGCTACCAAAACGAAACTACTCTACCGTCTCCATTTCACCCGCTGCAAACCGTTCCCTTCGAACGTGCGTTTAGCACCGGCGCCACCGGAAGTTTGTTTTAATTTCGTTTCCTGCCCGCGACGTTCGTCTCGCCTTTTTCCAGACGAGATTACGGGCCGAGGAAACCGACCAACCCCAGCTGGGCTCTGATTTTCGCTGCCTTGCGAAGCGAAATTCCGGGCGCGCGAAGTATTGCTCGCCGCTTGTTCGCTCCGCAAAAATTGTTCGTTCTTAACTTGGCTTGGCTTGTCTTCGCTGTGCTCGATGCTGTTCAAATTGGAAACGTGTTTAGTCCTTCCCTCCCGAGACCGTTCCAACCAGGAGTCGAACGGAAGGGCTATCTCTCGTTTCTAACGCTAGGTTTACTGATATTTATTATTTTTTTAACGACGATGCACTGTACAAAAAATTCTGACAAAAATTAAGAACAGTAGTTTGAATAATATCTCAACACTGAATTTTTATGAAACTGGTATCTCCAAACTTCAACACGTAATAATATAAATGTGGTACTCTGAAAACTTCAATATAAAATCGGCAATTTTATGCTTCCGAATTTTATTAAAGATCGATTTTGCATAAAAAAATTCTGAAATAATTCACTGGCATGTGAGCTATTAGGTAGAATGTTCATGAATTTTTTCGTAATTTTCTATTGAGCAGAACAGAAGGAATTCATTAAATTATTATTCATGCTCACTTAATAATCACCCTTGTGATAGTTAACTTAAAACTTTTAACAGAAGGTTTTTTGGGAGCCCTATCGAGTGGTGTGATCAAAAATCCATCTTATCCGGATATACCCTTGATGTCTTGACTGCTCCTCTCGCGAAACACGCAAAAATTTCGATCTACTGGCAGCTTAATGGATTTCTAATCGTCGAAAAGAAGCTGTTGCATTACGGCGCATCGCCAATCGAATCGAAGTATTTAGTCGCGGTTGGGAATGGTTACGATATCGGTTTCAGTTTTTGAAACAGTTATATAAGAACGAAAATGATGTTATAACTGTTATGAGCGGAAAAGCTTCCGGCTTATATTGATTACGGTTCCGGGTCTGCAGAACCGTTATTATATCGATTTTGAAACGGTTACGCATCGGTTCGGTACTGCTCTTAAAAATATATTGCTTCTGCACTGGTCGGGTATCAGCGTGGAATGAATAATGCATCGATTATATGTATATCCGTTTATTAATTTCACTATTACGCAGCATTTATTGTTTTCGACAAAACCGGATATTTCCCCCGTAGAAGCAGAGTTTGATTTTTGAATTATGATTTTCGATCCAGTCGAAACTACTTAGCCAGAATTATTTTAGAAAGTGCTAATCGACTCTTTTAATAATACAGTTTTGCTGAGACTATAAACTAGGAATCGAAAATGTTATATCTTTTTTTTTATTTTTCACAGGTCCTATTTAAGACATGGTTCGTAGAATTTTTTATATAAAGTATAGATAAAGAAAAATTCTGGTAAGTAGTAAAATGGACATTTTACATTACTTAAAAAACTAGCAAGCGTGTATGTATTCAAATTATGAATCTTCACATTCTTAATGCAAGATAAAATTCCGAAAATTAATAATAAAAAAAAGTAATATAATAAGTCACACGTTTTCATGTGATGTGGAAGAATATGTATAGTGTTCTATTAATAAAATTGAAGGTCACTTTCATCTCTGAAAAAGTAGTAAAACCACAAAAATATTACATTCGCCATTACCATATTTTTCTATATAAATTTCTTTTCGATGCATATATAGTTTGAAAATGAATATAGAAATTACACTGTGTCCGTCGGGTCAGGTCTTAATAATTCCATGCATAATTCTCGAAATTAAGTTTCCTAAAGTTTGGAGATGTGGAAAGTAATTACTTCAAGATGACCGGGTGAGGAAATCTTTTCGTGTCGTTGTTCTTCTCACGTGGCTAGCCACGAGAATGTACTTTCCTTGGTTCATTAATCTTCGAAAAGCAAATGGTACGGGAGTAACATGATGAACGAAAACGAACTCATTTCAACCCACAATAGGAATTTCAGAAAGTCATTCGGGAAGCCAATTTTTGAAAGAAATAGTTTAGCAAATCATTTTTGCTTATGCACTTTTCTACTACGGATTTGAAAAAAATGTGTTTTTATATTTTATAGAACGATAGTGGAATTTATGTTACAAATGATTAAATTATAAGTCTACCGAATTTATTTTGATAGCAATAACAATATCTCATTGTCAGATTGGTGAAACAGGAATATGCAAATGATAAATCGTTTTTCGAGTCATGGAATCTTATCGTAATTAATTTCGTGTGCTAAATTTATAGATAAATTAGGCAAATATTAGAATAAATTTCTATAATTCTACAATACTATTGTAACAATATAAAGGCATAGAATATAGTGTAAAAGAATGGTAACAGCATATCAGAATTTAAGTTCTAGTACATTGTATGTATATGTACTTGAAATTACACGATCAAAATTGGATAATGTAGTTGATTAGTAGCCATTATAGATTATACACATATCTAATTAATGGATAATAATGTAATAATGCCACTACATCTTCGTTGAATATTTTAGAATATAGTGTGGTCACATAAAATGTGCACAAACGGTATTAACCCCTTGACATACGAAGTAAATGAAATTCGATGTGACCAAAAATATTGTTTATCTTTTAATTTATCATTTATGTGAGCTTAACAATGAATTCTCGTATAAACTCAAAACAGATGTGTTCCTGGGATGATAACAGATGTGTTGCTAGTAATATTATTACTAGACTATAACTATATAGGACACTGTAAAAGATGTTAGTAATAGATGTTAATAATATTTGTATGTAACAAGGAAGTTCAAATAGGATAAAAAGGCCAATAAATTACTTAATCTTTTCAAGCATATCCGACAGACGGGATATTTTTTGAAAAAGTTCACCGCCCTGAAACTTTTCTCGGGTTGAAGCATTGTAAAAATTCGTTTGGCGATAAGACTTATCGTTCTCCATTGAAATCCTAAGCCATTGTGGTGACGTACGGGAGTCTTTGTTGCAAGCACAAATAACAAAAGAAAGAACGTCGTCCGTGCTCTATTTCCGCGATTCCTTTCTCCATCTTTATCACTATAAAAATTTACACTTAAATCTTTCCCCGTGGATTTTTCCACGTTCTCTGCATATCCTTTTTAGTTACTCTAAAGGGTGCTTACCGCTTCTAGTTTATTTTTGCTTTTTCACCATGCCATGCTGTACAAAAACTTGTTTAAACTTCTTTGAAAATCTAAATCAGGTCTTTGAATGGAAACGTTTTACACTTCGAAATCAGCCCGGGACGATTGTTGCACGATTTTTTGTCATGAAGTGACAACAATTTCTTGATGTAAATTTAGCGGTACTTCAATCATCCACACCAGTGTGCAATTTCAATCCTACGCAAACAATATCCAAGTGTTCATGGAGTTTCCAACCCTCATCTGTTTCCCCCTATTTCACTCGATCTTCCTCCTACAAAGATCACCCTTTAACTACCTCTCGCAGAATCCTGTTACAACACGACGTGGTAATGCAGATTTACTCGATTCACAATTCCGATTTCTTCATTCAGGCAGACAGCAGCAACTAAAAGTTCCTATGATAAACGACCGTGTCGGGGTGTTAAAAACGGAACGTTTCTTCCGTGGTCCGTTCATGCATCTTCCCCTGCCCCCTCGTTCTCACAAGTTTTTTACTCGATCGTGATTATTTCACACTTTCTGTTCGCCGTACAGTTATTTTCTCGCTAACATTAAGTGAAAAAGTCTTCGCATACACTGACACAGTTTCTTCGATGCTGTACATTTTCTTTTATCGATACAAAAATATAAATACAAAGTGAAGTTGATATTTACGTGTATTATAAATTCGGAAATACCGTTGAGGAATGTTTTAAGGAAATATTGCAGCATGTATCAATTTCAATGAAATTGAAACTAAATTATATCTCGTATGTCAATATATGAATATTTTTTTAAACATTCTTCTAATATTAAAACATCTTTTCCTATTATTGTTTAACTTGATTTCGTTTCCTTGAACCTCTATCATTTTTATATCTTCAAAAATTGAAAATGATTTTTCATCTATACTCCATAGAATTTTAAATATCGTTTGCACACATGTAACGTCAAACAGTTTTTTGTCCACCTGTGCGTGTTAATATTCGTGTCAATGTTCGAATTCTGTAAACTGCGAAGTTCCGACAAGCTACAAACATTTTATGAGCAGGATTAAGTCATTTATGGTAAAACAAGAAACTATCTTGATTATGGTAATTGCTATTCAGATTGCTTAGTCTGTCAGCTGACATAACACTTTCTTCAGGGAAACCAAATTACTGCTTGCAACAAATTACTCTAACTATTAACTTATTTAATCTACGGAAGACAGATGTTCCGACACTGACGCGGCAAACGGTGGCAGATTCATTCTATCCGACAACTGCAACTTGATTATATGCGAGTTGGAAAGATGAATAAATTTCGGATTTATTTTCATGTGCACATGTGGTGCATTTCAGTGTAATTAATTATGCGCGCGTAGGGAAAAGTGAAAATAAACACGGGCGAAGAACACATAAATATATTTTACGCTCTTAGTGATATGAGGAATGTTTCAAGCACAATTTAAACAGCTTCGTGGGTAGAAATATCACACAAAGAAATTGTCTTTAACATTCTTCTTTTAACGTTGATTTTTTTCTTCAATATTGATATTTGTGTTAGCTATAACATTGTAGACACATCCGAATTAAAATATTGTTTAATAATATGAATAATATGTCTATATTATCACCCCAGGAACATATCTATTGTAAATTTATATGGACGTTATTTTTTAAACTTGCACAAATGATAAGTTAAATAATAAATGGTATATTTGGTTATATCGAATTCCATTTAACTTGTTTGTTAATAAACGACCAATTTGTTCCAATATGATTTACAAATGACTCCCCTATGAGTTTTACATATTATGCATTATTATGTAGGTCTGCATGCATACAACTGTTCCACAAGATGCTGACAAGATGCATGTTTTCGATCCTCATGTTCATATTCTCGCGACACCTGCTTCAACATTCGAGACTTGTCACATAGCGGAATTTGTGTCACTCCGTATCTTTATGAAGCGCTTTGAAGACTTGAAACCTCGAATGATTTCTGTTGCCAGATAAAAACGACCCTGCATTCGACCCATGGGGGCTATGTTGTTTGCTATTTTGAGAAGAGTATGATTTCTCTATGATTTAAAAAACCGTTGCATAGTTTTGATCAGTTATACTCGGTGATCAGCGATTTGACATATGTATGTTCTGGTCCTAGTAAAAATAATGAGGGTGTGATAAACGTATGCATGTAGAATTATCTGTATACACCTCACTTAGAAATTCAGCTGTATAAACCCTCATTCAGGGTAAGTTTCAATAAAAAGACATGGAATAAAATAGTTTACGAAACTTTAAAGTTGTTTTTTAAGAGAACGGTTGACCTAAGACCTATAGTTCCTATAAGACTTGTTCTTTGCAATGGCTACTGTAGGATGCAATACAAAAAAAATGATTGACCTGAAGAAAAGTGTCAACGAGGACTATTATTTTGTATTAACAGATCCTATAAAACTACTTTATTAACACTAAACCTACCGAGCTCTAAAAGCGATTAAAATATTTCAGCTGATAAAAAAGATAAGGGTCTATTTATTTAGATTTCGCGCAATTTTTAATACAACATGTGCTTGGACGAAAAAATGTATCGAATCAATTTCCATGTATGCAACTTCATAATTTCAATAACCATAAAATGAAAAATATGAAACCGGTCATTTGACCGACGGTGGTAGGTTTAGTGTTAACGGATCTTCACTCAGAGGTGCAGAATCGCGCTATAGTAATCACGATATATAATTTTGAAACGTCCTGTACTTTGAAATAAAACAGCAGTACAGCGTTAAAGTGAAACACTCCGATCATTTGATCGACACTCGTTCGTCTGGATTCCCTTCAGCCGTAGAAGTGGTTCTCGTTTCGTAATGATAACATCAGTCACAAACAAGCCGTAACTACGTACGTGGTCGCCCGGACGACTGGGCAATTGGTACACCGAAAACTATGTTAGACTTGAAGGCTCTTGAAATGTAGTTACCCGTACAAACCTAACCCAGTGGTCGGTATCCATACTTGCAATCCGTCTATACTGACGCCTTTCTGAAATGTAACCGTCACAGGTACATATTTGGGAACAATTAATCACGAACATGTTCTTCTCTGAAATGCTGTTACAATGACATGTTTAACACATTCGCAGTCCCAACCTAATATTAGGGACATCCATCAGTAATGTAGTTTTTACAGGTTGATTAACCCTTAGCACTCGAATGGTCACCACTAGAAATTGCTGTACCATTATTCAAAATATTGTTTACATTATTAACCCTTTGCTCTCCAAGTGGAGTTATCACTTATCTTACAATATGTTGGGATCTAACCAATTACTAAACATTTTAGTATTGTATGAGGTATTATATCAACTTCATATTCATAGAATGAAAAAAAGAAAACATACACAATTGAATTATTCTAAGTCGGAAGAAATGTTTCATTTTCGAATTAAAATAGCTCCGAGTGCAAAGGATTGAACATTGCTTCTTTATTCGTGGACTATATACTTTTCAAATTCATTAACATTTCGTGTGCTTATTGTGCAATTAATCTGTAATTAATTAAGGGGGGCGGGGCTTTTAGAGTAACGACAGTGAAGACAAGTGATTCTTAAGAATTTGTTTTAGAATAAATAGATATATGGAACTGGACCTTCTTTTGGGATGTAAACATATGTACTATTGAAATATAAAAAAATATTATAAATAAAAAATCGAAAGTATAGCCGAATATGTACAAATGTAGAAGACTTACCAATATTTTTCCCAAATGAAGAAATTAACAATAAATATTAATAATTAGTTACTAACAATTTAATCTCTTTATTTGGTTGACCGTCCAAAAATTACGCAAAACAACATCGTTCGTAAATTACATTTCTCATTCATGCTCCATGAAGTCAGTAATAACTGCATGTTATTTGAATTTTATGTTTGCAACCCCATTTCACGTAATTTTCACATGGAAATTTTATTTGCATAATTACACGGTACTAGATTCAAAAATCGATCCATGAAGTCGTGGTTGCTGTAATTACATTCATGCATTACTGACGTTGTACTCGAAACCATCAACCTCATTGCTACATTATTTATGTCAATTCAGTAATATTCTATCTCGTACTTCTCAAATGAATGGAATTAAATACTTCTTTGAATTTTTATTATAATTAAGTGAATACTTAAGCAAGCATGGTGGAATATTTCCGTAAAAAAGCTCGAGAGCTTCACAAATGCTTCACCTAACATCGCAAAATTTATAAACATGCTTCCAGGAAAAGTAAATGCATAAACGGAAAAGCTTTCTTTAAACAAAGTGGAGCACAAGAATAAAAATGCAGCGGAACACTCAAAGGCATTTTTGCAACAAAGAAATGAGTCTCCTTTGATGATGCTCAACAGTAAAGGAACGAACAAAATTTGGCGTACATCGTTTAACATCAACGCGTTTAAACAGATAATGAGAGTGTTAATAAACAAATTTTTATGGATCATATAAATATATTTTATATTACTTCTTGTATCAATTTAAACTAATGTACTCTTGCTGGTTTTTTCTACACTAATTCAAATCAGCGTAAACTACTTTTGTCATTCTTGTAATGTAATCCCATTTCTTAAGAATAATTCTTAGGCTTCTGTCGTAGGAGATTAAATGGCATCGTCATTGTTAGGGACACAACTAAAGAATATTCGTACGAAAAGATCCTGTTGTACGTTTTTTAGTACCTTTTCTATACGATACGACGTCTGCTTAGTTGCCCAATCAATAGCAGCGCTCTGTAGAAGCAAGTTTCAGAACAAGACTTAACTTGTCTGCACGAAAAATTCAGTTGTCGAAGCCAGACTATTACTTTCTAAAGGTTTCTACGGACCCGCCCGTTGCATTTCTCGGGAACTTTGCTAAGTTGCGAATTTCGTTCACACACTCTCGACAGTGGGAACTAATCGCTGGAATTATGTGAAATTAATAGCTTCACTCTTGTTGAAAGGATATACGTATAAGGTCACAAGGTACAGTAATATATTTCTTTCGGGTGTTGTTCCACTGAATTTATTTGATTAGAAACAGGGACTTTTAGGTTAGATGATTGATTGTGATACTTTTTCTGGGAAAACAACGTAAAACTTAACAGGAAATAATACTGTGTTCTCTGATTTCCTTGCTGAATAAGGTTAAACTTCATGTGAAGAAACTATATAGACATTTTTAACTTTTTGTATATAATCCTGTAGACTTTGAATAGGAAATTTCGAAAATGCAAGTTTTGATGTTAATTTAATAAATCGACTAAAAGAGATCGTGCATCAAGTTTTAAGGAACTAGGCAGATTTTGAAATGTTTTTACAAACGTTTCAAAATATTACACGTATCTTTAGATCCCCACCACTATATGTACATATTATGCAAAACTAACACAGCCAAAAGAAATCATGTTAACATAAAGATTCAATTAAGTCCAAGTTGAGCTAGCTTGTACGACATGATAACAGTTGGAATATCGACAATTTTTCGAGAACTGTAGTGTTCAAATGATTTTTAGATCCACCGTGCATGAGAAATCATTTGAAAAATATTTTTTCCCTGAAAATGAGTGTTGAGCAAGCACTATAATACAAACACAGAATGGAGGTAATCCGCGGTAAGCATCGGCAGCATCAGGAATTACTTTCGAGCGAGTGACCTCATAAAGGCGGAATTCCGACACTTGACTGCTCACGATCCCCTAATGAACAACCGCGTAAGATCGGTGAATCGAAATCATCCTTAAACGGAGAGCCGGTGTTCTTGGTTCGAGAGTCTCAGTCATCGGTATTCATCCTTCAGCACGTATTCGTCGGAGTACATTAACTTCCTGAGAAAAATCACGACCCTTGTCCGTGACTATGATCCGGCTCCCCCTACGCAGGTTATTCAACCAGCACTCACCGGTGAGGCGAACGATTCGTTGTACGTAGCACCGCAGCTGGTGCGGCGGCAGCGGATTCAATTTAGCTAAGACAACGTGCCGTGTCGAGAAAATGTCGAAGAAGATACACTTCTGCGACCGCGGAAGCAAGGGGGGAAAAGGGTTTGGATAGGCCTTCGGGGCGAGTATCGTCCCAAGTAGTTATTCGAGCCGAGACCGGTCACGAAGCACGAAGACACACCGTAAGAATTTACCGCTTACTCGACCGTTTTAAATCCTCGAGCGGTCGAGCCAGCAGCACCACCATTTGCCCTCTTCCCTCCTTTCCGCCGTTTTTCAGCCTCCATTCGCCGATTCTTCTTCAGTTCCGGCGGTTCGCGCCACTCGAAGACCCCCAGACGAATTGCAGCGACCGCTTCCGCGTTGTCCCCGGTCGATTAATATTCCCACGAAGCGCAAAAGCCTGGAACACCTGGCTCTTTTTGCTCGACGGGAATCCTCGGAGCCGGATGGAATCCCGGGCTCGTTACTAATCGGCCCCCGTGAAAGAAGGTAATGGATTCAGGGGTCGCAGCAAGACGTGGCCCGGGTATGAATATTAAGTTTCAGATTTTCGGAAGATATTCCACGGCGCGCGGCGGTTCCCGCCTGGCCACCCCTATGATCGCGGCCGCTGAATAATTTTACGGCTCGCATGATTTTCCTGCTCAATCCCATGTCACCGGGATTTAGCCGCCAGATATTGAATTCTGTTTGCTCGATCGATCTACGTCGCAATGGTCGTCCGGCGGGTTTGTTTTCCTTTCTTTTACTCGGGGCTTGAGATTGTTGTAATAGCGATTCGAAGCGGTTGCAAAGAGCTTTTCCTTTCACACTAGCTCATATAAAATTTAACTGTATAATATTTATTCCTATTATAATTGCTGCATAAATTAACTGTACACTGAAATGAATCCCTCTAATAGTAAAAGTTTTTTGTTAGAAAATTGCTAATATTTATGTATAGTAACTTCGTGAATTATGAACTGTATCTGTTTCAACAAAATATGTTAAAAAAAATTTTAATATCTGAAGAATTTGAATGATTATGAGCAAACACACCACACACAAGAGATTACAGAGGGGAAGCTTATACATGCTCTTGGACAAGGGGAAAGAAAGTTTAAAAGTTAGAAGTTAAATTAAAGTCAGAGCGTGTAAGTTTGAAGCATCCCTATACCAACATCTACATACTTTTAAAGTAATAAACAAACTGTGAATTCTGATGTGTGTATGGCATGCTCGAATATTTTCTGTACAATACGCTGAGAATTTTAATAAAATTTGATACTAATATTAGTCTATCTTTAAATTAATTAAATTATTATCATTTTTATGTAATACTCACTTCTGTAAATTCATCTGTAAAAATTGCTGATATTTAAATTGTGATAATTTCGTAAAAATGAAGCCTAGACTCACTTTAAAGTTTTAAGCCTCTAATTATTTAAACAATAACTTTATGACGACGTGATTACGTATAAATTCATCGTGTTGTGTAGGTATAATCTACATATTATTGTGCATGGGCGACATAAACTTCTTAGTTGTATACTCGCCTATGAAGCCAGTTTTAATGTGCCAATATATAGTTTCTTGACATTTATACTCCAATAAAATTTCATCCAATACAACGAGCAGCTTAAATATTTCAAAATTCGGATAATCGAGAATCTTCATTATTTAGAAGCAACTCCGTTTGAAGCGAATTCTCAATACAACAAATCATTAACGTTAATGATTATAGTCCAATTAACGATTATCTGAATAATATCAATTTGATAAACGGCGACAAGGGAAATACCAACGTGCGATGCGAAGTGCATTAAACGCAGATTTATGTGCAACTATAGCGATTCGTAAAGTGCTCGAAGCAATCGTAAATCGACGTTAAAATAGTGCCACCTGTTAGCCCGGTATTCTTCCCTAAAATTTCGCTTAATCAAGTCGGCCGCTCCTAATAAACTCAAGCTTATCGAGCTTGCACTTAAAACATTATTTTATGACTTTCTCCGCCTTGGTACTATCATGGGTAGACCTGGCTAAAAATATTTCAACTAAGAAATACAGTTATTTTCTTTTGTTAGAATAAATTACTAATTTATCATTAGAATGAAAAATCTAATTGCAAGGAATTCTTATAATCTTAGAGGAGCAGTCTACTGATGATTAAAAGCTTACCGCGAAAAAGCTGTTAAAAATTGGCTGCTCTAGATTACCTGAACACTCTGTGAAGAAATACTTTGTGAAATTCGTCTAGAATCCACAGGCATATCAAAACCCTTTGTGTCGCATTTTTTATTAGAGCGCAAGTATCGACTAAAGTATTGGCCTGTACACACAAAGCGTAGCCACGAGAATGTTCGTGCCAACACAGCCAGTGTAATACGTAAATAAGGTTGGGTTAAAAAGAGCTTATGCTTTCCCTTTGTATTAGCAGTGTAACTTCATTTCCTTTCTACTTTCTTTTCTTATACTATATTTTTTAAGTAGACTTTATTCGTATAAATTTTAATTCTGTATATGTATACGCGACAGATATTCACTGAACAAAAAGAAAAGTAACAAATAAATAGAAAAATATTCAAAAATTACTTTGAATTTCGAATACATTGATCTGTTATACAGGGTGTTTGAAAATTATATGTCGCGACCACTATAGCGTGATTCTGAACCTCTGCATCGGTAAAGAACTATTAAAAAAATGGATTCTAATATTGACCTTGGCCCTTTTTTCAAGATCAAACATTTTTTGATTGCATCCTATAGTATAGTACTCCACATGCTAAGGGAGGTGTCCCAAGACGGTATAAACGTGGAGGGGTTGATTACTTATGAATTATACGAGAGATATAAATTTTACAAAATGGTATTTTAGACAATTATGCTTGATTTCGTCATGATAAAAATGGTAGCAAGGCCATTTATCTATGTTTATTCAAGGCTAGACTCCCTGAACAATCGAAGAATGAAAAATATGGTCAAGTACAAGGTGTTTGGTGTTTTTTGTTAAATTTGGGCTAGGTGAGCATTGTTTGATTTAGATTTTTTTATTAAATTGTATGTCAATTTCATGTTGAGTTAATATTAAAGTTAAATTCCTTTTAGATAATTGTATCTTTTCGTGTTCTGGAAATGGCAAGACAGTGTGTAGAATTAGGTTATACTTTTATCATTGAGTTTAGTTAATTCTCGTCGTTTTGAATAGTCCTTTTCGGTCCAACTATCAGGGTCGTTATTTCTCCGTGATAAAAATCGGCGCGTTTAGCATCGATAAATTGAAGTCGTAAAAGCAAGGACTTACTTAGTTTACTGCCTAATACATACTAAAGTAAGCAGCGATAAATGGCTCCGTGTAAGAGCCAATCGAGTACTTTTCGTACACCCAGCACGTTCTGTAAGGTTCCAGGTAATTACATCGGTCATTGGCATCGATCGTGAAAGGACTCGGATTAACCTTTTGAAAACATTCAAAAGCGTGAAGATTCGTCCTTTCGCTGTCCTTTCAATGAAAAACATTATCAGCCATTTTCGAATCCGGCGCCATTTTATGGAAATAAAATTAAGTACACTTACATTGAATATTGAAATGTGAAACATAAAAAGCATTTCAATCAAACCAAAATTGAAATGTATTTCAAATTATACTTAAATATGCTTTAATTTAAAAATGTTTTAATTTTAACATACCAACGTTAGTCAAATTTGGATAATTAATTCTCTGTTTTAGACATACAAAGTCTACTTATTTAGAATTTTGTTATAATCCATGCTTGAAAGAGCTATATTTCATTTCTATTTCACTAAATAAATTGCTCGGTTTTACACTTTCCTCTTGTCAAGCTTGAACAATTAATCCTCCGTTTAGACGTGCAAAGTCTAATTTGTTGGAACTTCGTTAGAATGCATGGCAGGAGCAGCAATCTGTCTGATAAAGCTTGACCCTTTAATTTCCGTTTCATTAAACAAATTGCTTCGGTTTTGTGGAATTTCTGGAATCTCATAGGTTCGGGGACACAGCAGTCGAAACGTCCGGCAGTTCGTTTAAACAGGAACGATTCGCGTGTTCGATGTTGCAAATGTAAACGGACTTGTAGTTTCGTGTGCGACTGTACGTCGGGCTGATCAGACGTTGTAAATGGACTTCCGGTACACATTGCTCTCACCTGTAGACACATCTGCGCACACTTCTGCACAGTCGGTGACATTGTGCCCCAACATTGGATAAACACGTGCACTCGAGGCACGCCTTGTTCAATGCATTATTCGCGGATTTACCGTTACGAGTTATTATGTGACTCGTATAAACACACACACACAGGGACGTAGCTACGGGCTTCGTACACGCGTTCCACATTCGAAATTTCGCAATACTCGCAATGTACCGCATGCATCTGTCGGCGCAACCCTCGCTACGAGTCTCGCCGCGAGGTCATAGAGAGGTTAGACAAAATCTCATACTGTACCGTCGCCTCTGCACTAAACTGAAGAGGCTTGATCTAAATTTCACCCTAGGTGTACCGCGACACTGGCTCACGGCGGTGCGTAATGAAGACAATCGCCCATATGCGGCATGGAATTAAACTTTTCATTTGTTACAGAAATCATGCCTGGCTTCGCCAATATTAGGTTGGCAAGAAAGTAATTTCGATATTTTAAGGTGAAATAGAGCCCAATTTTTTATTCAAGTAATGAACTTTAATGAATAAGATATTTTCCCTTTTGCTCGATGATCTTTTGCCAAAAAGAATAAATAAGAAAATATTGTATTGGTTAAAAGTTCATCGCTTGAATAAAAAAATTGGGTTTTACTTCACCTTGAAATACCGAAATTACTTTCTTGCCAACCCAATATAACAGAAATGTTAAAAACCAGTGTTTTTTTAACTAATTATTTATTCTTGATCGCTAAAGTTGTTTTTTTTTAAGAGAACGCTTGACTTGACACCTATAGTTCCTGTGATACTTTTGTTCGTCTTGATGAGTACAAAGAAAAAGGTCAAGTTTGCGATCCATTTTTTTAAACCGATTTCGATTACGCTATAGTGGTCACGATATATAATTTTGAAACACCTGTACATACGTACAACTTCCTCCGTGTTTCACAGTCGGTTCTACATTCTCAAATATCATTGTCGGTAGTCAAAAGTTCATGCATTCTCAAGCTCCAACGGGCGCGTCGTGTTTTCATGAAATAAACACCACGATATTCAAATGATCCCATCGTAAACACACAGCAACAAATACACGGATAGTGCTGGCCAGGAATATTAATGTGAGTAACTGTACATCTGTTCAGCGTCAAGTCGAATATGCAGAATATATTCAAATATATTTCAAACGGAATAATAAAACGAATGATTGCCCAGTTTTCCTTGACGCAACAGCTTTGACAGAGAACGTTGGTCTTTCAAATTATATAGGGAGCACCAAAATTATGTGTAAACACTATCACAGCTGTATTCTGCACCTTTGGATCTCGGTGGAGATCTGTTTGGAAGATTTCTGAAGGTCAATTTTTTATTGTTGCATCGTAATCTACTCATCGAGAGGATGAGTATAGATAATATTTCCGATTTATTGCGGTTAACCTGAGACTTATAGTTCTTTGAGACTTGTTTTTCACAATGAGTACCTTGATGAGGACCTTGAGAAAAGGGTCAAGATCAATTTTGCGGTCCTTTTTTCAACAGATCCCCGACGGTATCCAAAGGTACAGAATCCAGTTGAGATAGTCTTCACACATAATTGCGCTACATTCTGTACATACAGTGAACGTCACAGAGGGTACAAAACATCCGTGCAGTTCTTGGTAGCCGTCCGTTATTCCGCTCGCAAAAATTGGTGACACCTGTCCGGGACGTTCCGGTTCCTTGTCCCTGCGGAGAAGTGTAGATTGAAAAGCCCGAGCGAGACCAAGGGAACAAGTGGTTCCACGAAGATAGGCAAACAACAAACAGCGCGTGCCTAAACCGCAGATGAGAACCGATAATGAGCGGAAATAGCAGACGGACAGTGAAAAACCGGTGAAAAAGTGGAGACGTGTAAAATAGGTGGCAGCACAGCGTCAATTTATGGGTACGTTAAGCGGGAATAAAAATGTCATGCGAGGCATGCAAATAAGCAAGGGAGATTGTACCTCCGCGCCGCGTCGGTAACGACAGAAAAAGACGAACGAAGGCGAGCTAACAGGGACGGGACGGAGAAAAAAGAAGGAGCCATACTATCTTCCCACCTGTTATAGTTCGTTTCAGTTTATCCTTTTTCCGCGTCGAACGTAATCCTCTTTCTTTGTCATCATGTGTTACAGATGCGTTCTCGAAAGGGCTGAAAGAGTGTGCTACAGCCGAATGCTTTATAGAATATCAGTTTCCATACGAGGAGATTGAACGAGGCAAAGCTGCTCTCCCTTTATGTGCCTTTATCGGACCCTTTTTATCGACCTTGTACCTGCCGCATACTCCACGCACGTAAGCTCGTCCGATCAAAGCCTTCACTTCAAATTCCACGTCGTTAATTATTTCGGGATTATTCCTGTTGAGGATCCGACGTTGACGAGGAATTCTCGAATGAGCCTAGATCGAAGCGCGGATCCTTTAATAGTGCTTTCGCGTTTCTTGCGTTCGAGATAAGGTAATTCACAGATCTACACCGTTATTTGATGATTAGGGGAGTAGCTAGAGTCATTCATCTAGACTCTAGACTGCGCACATTGGGGTATCTGGCCCGAAAAGTTGGAAGAAACGATTTTATTATATATTCAAATTAAACAGAAGTAAATGAAACAATAATGAAATCCTCAGTGACGTTCTACGAAACAGTTGTCAAGAAAAAACTAATTAAAGTTTTAAAAACATTAAAATTCTTGATATTTAACTAGTTAATAAAATAATTTAATAAACGCAATGCAGGCTCTTAAAAAATATGAAACACCGCAATAAAAAAGTTATAAATTCTGTGAGTATGAGGCTGTTCATAACCCGTGCAATATAATTTTTAATGAAATATACACAATTATAATTTACATGAAATGTTAAATCAGTCACAAAATGTCAATCAAATCTAAAACAGAGAATGAACGCTTAAATATGTCACCAAATATTATAAAATCTATATGAAACATCATACATTTTGAGCTGTATTTTCGTTTTAAACTTCAAACTGTGAAAGAGAGAAGTGTATTAAAAGCACATAATAACTTATTTTTTAATTAATTTTGAAGATTCAACGCGTTAAAACTGTTGTTGTGCAACAAAAGAATTTCCATGTATACGTCGAAACTGTATCAGTGGGTGTTCAAAATTCGTTCATTGACATTTCACGCGTTGAATCGTACAAGTTTTCAACATCCCAACGCGATTTCGAATTGGAACCGCACATAAATCCAATGCAATTGTCCGCTGCGCGGGCTATTAAAAATCTCCTTAAATCAAGTTGCGAGGTCATCGTATAAACCGTCCGCGAAAGGAGCTCGAATTGCGTCATAAATTGAATCGCACGGATCGACGTCTTAATAAAATTGCTTTCGTTATATCTATTATCTCGATACCACGTGAGTACTTACTCCAAATCCCACAGGAAATTATACTGTTCGAACAGTTTTATTTATAACCGGCTCACGAATTCGTAACCTCACAAAAATTGATAAGTCTCTTACTTATTATCGTTCGATACAGAACAAAGGGGACTCGACTAAAAAATATGTTTTCTAGGGGAAGTAGGAAACTGTTTGTTAACATGATTAGCCGTTATCTTTACCTGTTAATCAAAGTTGTGGACAAGAAGAAGTAAACTTCACCCGAGGAAACCAGTAAATTAGCTTCTACTTAATTTAAACGAAAAATTAGCTTCGAAGTGCCTTAAGTTTACTGATGTTCGTATAACTAATTACATTACAATGATTCCATCAGACTGGTGTAGTTAATTTACTAACAAACTTAGCTGATGAACTAACAGCTAACTGATTGTGAGTAATACAGCCTGATTGGTCCAGAGTACTCCTAACCTCTCGGAACGCCTACAACCATCCGATACGACTGTCAATGTGTATTAATTGACCAGTCTAAGCCTTTCAGGATGTCCTGATTAGTACTTGAATCCGGATTCTGCTAGATTATGACTATGAGTGCCCTAATGGCCACCATACCGTTTCCATCTAGTGGTTAAATTCTACCACAATGATACAGTTATAAAGGTCATAGAACTGGCAAATTACTTCCAATTAGGGCTATCAAAGATACAGTTGTACGATACACGATTAGTTCAATATTGTAATTACTATAGTAGTACATTGTTGCGTTTCAAAATCGCTTCGGGAAAGGATAAAATTTTTCAAAAATCTATTGTGAACTACAGAATTATCCAAATATTATAGACGTTACATATATTTAGCGCCCTTTTGGGCCCCAAAATATAATTCATTTGTACCAGTTACAGTTTCACAGTCCACGTTCAACTGGTTCCCTCTGTCTGTGACCTTGAATGACCTTGAGGAATTATAGTCACTGAATTCCTAATGAAAAGGACCATAATCGTAGGTGTTTAAGAGGGTAATTGTACAATACATTTGACCTAATTTTAAAAGCAACAAGGATATTTGTGGTGCGAACGTTAGGTAACACCCTCTATATGTGATTTTTAGACTACGAATTTTACGTTCATATGAGAAGAGTGAGTAGGTGAAATATTCCTACTTTCCTATGTCCTAAGAGTACAAGAGCCTTTAAAAGGACTCCAGCGCGAAGACGTTCCAAGCTGATTCTACAGAAAGCAAAGATAACCCACGGGAATCGGCCGAATGCTAAGTAAAATTTGAAAATCCCCCTCCAGCCGCGAGGCAGGTCATTGGTGGTGCTGTAAATTTCACTTTGCGGAACTTAAAGAGTATCGAGGGAGAAAAGGCGGAACGCGACGCGACGGTGGCAGTGGTAAGAGTCAAGGGGACTAAGTTCCTAGGTGGAAGACATCTAGACCGGAGGCTGGCGATACCGTGGAAGCGGTTGCAGGATTCCCGCAAAGGGGGTGTGAGTCCTTTGGGAAGGACAGGATGTAGAGAGCGCTATTCGGCTTCTTCTCTTACGGGCCAAACAGTTTGCTACGGCAATATTAGTGCGACGGATAAGGGAGCACGATCGCTGTAGGACGAGGAAGAGTGTTAGAAAGTGGGGAAAACTTGGGCCAGGTTAATCTGTGGATTCTCGGGGCTTCAGCCCGGGACGACGATGGTTTGTCTTTTCTCGGGCATCCTCGTCCAGGACCTTCTCGACCGCGATTCGTTTAAGACCCGAATGATTTACTCTAACCTCTAATACGGGATGGAACTCATGCCTGCATGAAACCGCCCGAGTGTTCTGTGAACTATTCTCGCTGTTTGATCTGTCCAGCTTTGCCAGGTCCTTTATCGTTTTGCCGGGGACTAGCTTTGACATTTTATTAAGACAAAGGGACGTTTGCAGCGGCCGGAGCTACAGTGCCGAATAAAGTGATACGACACTTCGTATATTTATATGAATCGTTTAGTACAACAATGGTGTGGATCAAACCAGTTTATCATTGGACAAGGAGGAATTCATTTTGATTATTTTATATGCGAGAATTTTGAAAAATCGAGCAGGTGTCAAGTACCCCGATACATAAAGCAATTAATTCAGATTTTTAAGAAATCTGGAATATTTTTACAGTATCAGTGTAATTGTTCATGAATTTTTCAGATTGTTTGATGAGGTGCGTCGCGGTTAAGAAAAAGAAAAACCGCTTTTTGACCACGTTTTAACATTCTCTTTTATAGAGAGCAACCAAACATGGAAAATGGCAGGTCAAAGTGCTTGACACCCTGGCAAAACTTGAGAGGGTTGTTTCTGTCTGGCGAGAGGTCCGCGGGGATTGCAATTTAGATGGCGACAGGCCTGAGAAATCTGAGGATCGGACTCGAACCAGTACACCCACGTTGTGCCTTTCGAGCAAGCCACTTTGGTAATTGCGACGTTATTAAATCATACAGCCTCTTAATTAATATATCCCTTAAAACGGCGGCGGCACTGATAAAGAGGCGCAGCCCGGAAAAGAGCCTGGCCTCTTTATGACGCCGGGCCGGGCCTGTACCCGCGAGCCCATCCTCGGCGGGTTTTAATTCCGCTTCTCCGTCTTTCCGTTTCCCCCTTTATCTTCATCATCGTCTTCGTTTCCCTCGCTCGATTCTCTTTCTCATCCAACTTAAATAACTCGTTTGGCAGACCGCACCGAGGGATCTATAATAAGATCGTCGACGCGATATCCGTTCATCTTTTGCCTCGTTCTTCTTGCGTTTTCTTTCAGCTTCGGCATTCCTCGCTCTCTGTTCCTCGCTCACCACGCTTCACCTCACTCTCAACCTCTCATCCTCTTTGAGTTTTCAACTTATCTTCTGCCATCTGCTTCACCGTGCCATTACTGCGAATCCGAGGTAGTCAAAGCTCGATTAAATTCTTCGGTTAAATGATTCACGAGAACGAACGCTCGTGCTTTCTCTCTCCCTGTTTCTTCCTGTTCGAAACTACCATGCGAAAATACCAATTGTTAAGAGTGCACATTGCATCGATACGTGAAACGCGTCGATTTCTTTACGATCGCGGTGAATAGCGTTATTGTGACTATCGTAAGTACCAGATGGGTAAATATGAACCGTATCGTTCGCAATTACTGAAAACATAACCTCACTTTTGTCGGGAATCAATAAATGAATCATTAACTTCGCCGTGTACTGTCATGCTTGTGGAAAATCTTGATGAATGCAACCCTCTCTATTTCGTAAGACGTCGTTCGGCTCCGATGTGAACAAGAAAGTTCTAATTGCTCAAAAAAAGGCCTGGTCGTTTGGTCCGCTCGTAAAAAGGTTATACTGATTTAAAGCGCGTTCAAATACTTTCGTGGTTCACTGTACGTTCTCCAATAGCTGTACATTGTCCTTATATACATGTCCACAGCAGTCCTTATATAAAAGGCTCGAAAATAATTTATAATTTTAAGCAATGTTCCCTGAGAGAATTTCGAATCTAAGTATCACCTAAGCTACACGTAGCGATATTGTATTCGCAAAATTAACCATCTGGTTTAAAGTATTATAAAACTGAAATACAGAAAAATGAGTTGATGTCATTCTATGAATTGTGTCACGTGATTCGGTGCATTTATATCTGAACGTTCCGATACGTTTTCGAGCGGTGTACAGTTCACTTTTTCGGCAATTGACATAGATTGCTTTTTAAATGACTTCAACGCAATCATAATGCGGAAATTTCGCCAACAATCGGTTACAGTGATTTTCATCTCGATATTAACGATTTATTTTCATGTAAAATTGTCTCTATAGGTTGTAACGATAAAAAAAAATATCGCGAACATTACTAAATTGTCTGTGAAATAGCAGTGGCTGCCACGCCAACGACCCTCCCGTCGGTCTTTTTGTTGAAAATCAATCTACCAATAATTTGTCATGGCAAGTTTCAACATCATCGCTCACGTGAAGACCGTCAATACGCAAAAATTGGATGGAATCGCTTGTCGACAAGTGGTCCGACGAACGCGGCCATCAAAAGCACGCCGCCACAGTGTCGCAGGAAGATCGATGATGGTAGTTTCGGGACGATCCCTATTTTAATGAGTTGTCCACGCCACTGCAAACGTCTAATCCACGCCAATACTTAGTTACGGGCATGGTAATGATGCTAAGTAACCACGCGCGAACGTGTAAAGATCTTCGATACCGGTCGAACATGGCCGCCGATCCGTGCATTACAAGCTACTAAGCGTGATGTTCCGTCGTCAAACATGGTGGTAGTCTGGTATCCAAGCCCCGGAATTGTCTGTAAATTCCAGACATTAATTTTGCATTGAAGAACCCGGTATATTTTGACATAGAGCATTGAAATCGTCATTCAATTACTCAATCTCTAACAATTAAATTAAGCGAACATACTCTTACATTGGAAACAGCAGAATGGCTCCTCAGTCTTCAAGAAATATCTTCCAAAAAATTTCGTAGTTATTTAGATGGGGCGTCACAGATTTATTTTCTAAGCTGTCGGAACTGTAAATTGTTTATCTTCAGTACTGCAGAAAACAGAATAGGTCAGAAATGCTTAAAATCGTTCAACATTAAACACGCATTACTTTTGAACTAGTGGATTCCTAACATTAAGACTCGGATTTTTGGCACTTTCTCGTAAAAATCTATAGGATTCTATAAAAAGAAGTCCCAAAACTTTTGGTCCCGTAAGGTGAAGTTTAGCCGCAATAAACCTGCTGATGGAATACATATATAATTTATTGGTAGTGGTAATTGCGATAATTAGGCGAAACAAAAATAACCTGAAAAAGTTTGATTTATACAAAATTTCCTTCATTATCTGGAGAATTTAAACTTATTTCGTGCATTCGTGTATTAGACTGCAATAGCTTGAATTTCTAGGAACGTTTGCAACGTAAATATAAGCTACTATAAAATATGCCAGTGGAAACCTTTTAGCAGGAAGGTTCTGACTAGAACGTAAGCTTAAAATAATATTATGGAAAGTGTGTGTGCGCGTGTATAATAGGTAAAGAAAATAGTGGTGCCGTGTTGGCTAAAATTTGGAACAAATATATTTAAAATATTAGATGGCACATAGCTTTCAGATAAAACAATATTTGAATTACAGAGTGAAATTTCGAGAAATACAATATTTTCATTTTATTCATTTTACAATGTTAGTACTTTCCTTGGCATATGTAAATCTTTCCTTTTAAACGAAGAATATGATACTTTTATTTTATTTGCATTTTATTTGCACCTATTTAAAATATTTCTTTGTAATATAAAAGTAAAAGAAAAATGACATAAATATAAAAGTAAATTCTGTTTCAACTTGTATTAAAAATTAAAATTTTGATCGCGTAGATTACTTATTTGTGGATACAAAATCAATTTAATTAAGCTAGAAGTATATAAATACTTCAAAGCGAAGTATCAAAAAATTATAAATAAATTCCACAGAATTACAAGCTATGAGTATTGTCAACCATAACAAATTTAATGTTGCAAATGTATTTATTGCATTAAATGACATTCCATTCTAATAAATTGTTATCGTGGTGTTTCCAGTTATTTATTGTTTAAAAAAATGAATACCTTTTTGAGAAATATTGGAAATAAGCCTTACAGCTTAGTGGGATCGTTGCGACCTCATATTCAGTTTTCGATCGTGTGATTGGTGCGTGGATTATGCGTTTGCCTTTTTATGTAAGTAGTTTGATGTTAGTATGTATATTTGTACTAGTATATTTTGTGTGTTGCTACCCGTGTAATTACATCACGCAGACCTACTCATCTCACAACCAACTAAGCCATCAATTCATTAACCAACATAATACTTTCAAGGGTATTTAATATCATCTATTCTCCTTATGTACATTACTACACTACACTTTGAAATTGTTCTATACCTGTAAAGGAAACAGCTTTAAACGATTTGATTTTATACATTTTTGTGAAAACTTCTGCAATTTTTTCCTACGAATGAGATCCTACTGGAGACCAGGAACTTCGAAAGTTTTACAGAAACTTCAAGGCAAGGATTTACATATGCCAAGGAAAGTACTAACATTGTAAAATCCTACTTTTACATTCGAACTTTTCGTGGCGAAAGTACAGAGCAAAATAACCCAGTCAGTGCATGTTTACGGAAGTTCTGGTAATACTTTATTGCGGGACTATCATAATGTTACTCGCACTAGGTAACGCATAAAAACTTCATCAGCTAAGAAACGTTAATTAAAATTACGAATAATCAAATTTATAAGAGAGTATTCACTGCACTAATTACGAGTTATCAATTTTACAATTGTTCACTGTCCATTTTTAAATTTGTTAAAATTGTAAATTCGATTTGTTCAATTTTATGTTCACTCAATTTCGGCGGTACGAGTCATGCCATAAATGATTCTTCCTACACACTAAGATACCAACAGAATGTCGACCATTAATCAAATTAAAGGGTGCTTATAGAAGCTGCACATTATTCAATTATATATGAGTAAACGAGAAATAAATACCTAGAGACAATAATATGAAATCAATTTTTCATGAATATCGTGCAGATTTTATTTACATATTACATCGAGACATTACCGTGAACAAAAAATTATGTACAGTGCCATTGATCCTCGAGAATTCTAAAAACCCAATTCCACGAACACTGTTACTGAAAAATACATTCGCTCTAATTAATATCCTCTTTCTCTTCGGCAGTTTTCCATTCGAAATTTCCAACAATAAAGCTGCTCGGCAGCACAAATACATTGTATACATATAAGTATATGTATATATGAATCTATCAAAATGAGTCCATTAACGCTTTTAATTAAGAACCCAAGAATCTGACAAACAAACAATTTGAATAAAGAGTCCAATTAGTCAGGCCCGTGCTCATGTATAAAATATTCCGCCATTTTCGTGTGATCTTGAGTTCGTCAAAGGAGCCAGACATCATTATTATAGTGAACGCGTAGCTGTCGCGAAATTGTTTGATTAAAGCGGTACTGTTACGGTACCGCGTTAATTCTCCTAAAGACTTTTTCTCGGTGCGGCACGGCACCGAGAGAGCTTTATCATTTCCTCGACAGTGTCGTTTCGCGGCGACAAAAGGCGTCATTCCAAGTGTTTACTTCGTTTCTTTGAGACGCGATAGAGCCCGGAGGAGAGGGCTCGGTGGCGGCGTCGAGGACGTTTAGAAGAAAGGAAGGAAGGAGAACACGGCAATTGCGCGGTACATAATGGCGCAACGCCGTTTTCGACATTGTTGCAATCAACCGGAGTGTAATTACCCTCCCCCCACCCACCCCCCATCTTTCCTGGACTTTCGATAGCTAATCACTGTAAACGGGAGGGAAGGCCGGAAGAGGGAAAAAGGTCGCCGTGAAAGAAGACCCACCGCAGAGCGTTCATCTTCTTCTGTTTTTACCTTATTTCTCCTTACTTTTGACCCGGCTCGCGAAATACCGGCACGCTACAAAGAAAAGCATCCCCTTCGATAGATGGGAAGTTTAACGGCACCCCGGGATCAAGAAACTTTTACACCGCGGAACGTTCGCCGAACGCGCTCGTAATTTTATTCCGGTATCGTAACTCGAAGTAGTCGAGCACCTGATTGGAAACATTTGCGTATCGATTGCGTTCCGGTTTCGTTCATCAATTAATTGCCCGGGGTCGCTGCATGTAAACGGAGGAGAACGTTCAATTACAGTTCCTTCAATAGATGACCGTTACACATTCAACCGTCGGACCAGAGTCGTCAGATCAAGACTCGTGTCCCCACTCTATCTTCTTCATGCTTCCACCACGGCCCGGCCACGTGACGCGTTCCGTCTCTGTCGTGCATGTGTCACAATGTCACGTGACTAATCCGATACAGGCAGAGAGAAAGGGTAACTTTTCCCCGCAATTCGGGTGAATTCCCCAGACCTAGCAACTCTGCCTCGCAGGACCATTCTTATGGGATAATTGATAATGCTTAAGACCATCCACTGATTTATTTATCAGTTTCTTTTTTTTAAACATACTTTTGAAGGCACTTTGGCTTTCTAGGAAGGTAATCTGTAGACGCATTAATATTTCTGCTATTCAATTAGTTACTAACAAGAGAAAAATCATATCTTAGGGAATAAATTTAGTTAAATGTACACATATGCATTATAAATTATTATACAATTTTATTTTCTTATAATTCAGCATTTCAAAACCAAAGTAAAGTGGAGTTTCATTTCTTGGATCATTAGTGTTTCAGAGAATATAAAAAATAATATTAAAAAAATAAAATTCTTTTTTAAAAAGTTAAAATCGTAATCCCCATAATCTATCTATAGACAGCGTAAATTATCGATTGTGTTTTCACGTGAATATTGAAAGGAAAATCATTGTTTCAAATATTAGGGACTGTTATTTAAATAATGAGTATTGCAGAGACGACTGTAAGTTAATTATACGCATTCAGCATTAGCAGAGAGAAGCTATGCATTTAGCGTTTTCACGCAGCAGCAAACTTAAATCGATTGTTAAGGACATGTCGAAACTAAGTTTTAAGTTCGACTGCACGAAACGCCAGAAACTTGTACAATTATAACTTACGCAAAGTTATAATATGCATTGGGTGTTCAAGAATTCTGCAACATAATCGGAGACACGACCTGTATCATTATAGTCTAATATGCTTAATTAGGTACGCTATTGTTTTTAGGCTTAAAAAATAGTTTACGAATTCTACAAACATATCCAAATAAATCGATTTATAAAATTCGTCAATCCTTAATCGTTACTATAGCAATATTCCCAATTTAGGCAATGTTATACAAGTGGAACCGCACATGATAAACTCATAATCATCCGAAGGGAATAAAATGGAGCGTAGTAACAGTATTTCGCCGTTTTCAACCCGCTTTACACGCGCGGCACCACCCTTTCGGTTAGCTCAGGTTCATTCGGACGCGGGTTCACTCAACTTCCGCGCGGAAAATGACCTTCCCGTTGCGGAGCTCCACCGAGATGACGCAAACGCAATTACGCGGAAATCCTGAGAGCCTTGGCGCTCTCCAG